>OW799233.1:92567609-95248872 GCA_941918925.1 Phyto melanocephala | reverse complement strand
AAATATAAAAATCATTTTTATTGACGGTTCTTGCGAATTGGTTCCTTATAACTTGACGGTACCGGTCCTTTATTATACCCGCCACCAAAAAAATGGTGGGGGTATATTCATTTTGTCATTCCGTTTGTAACACATCGAAATATCCATTTTAGACCCCATAAAGTATATATATTCTGAATCGGGGTTTGATTTTATGACGATCTAGCTATGTCCGTCCGTCTGTCCGTCTGTCCGTCTGTTGAAAGCACGATAGAGGTCGCACCGAAAAAGCTAGGGGGCTCAAATTTTGCCAGAATCTTTCTTATAGACAAGGTTTGTTTGGTATTGAAAATGGGCTAAATCGGAATATTAGGAAGAGAGTTATAGGTCGAAAAGCAAGAGTAGGTCGAAAAAACCGTGTCCTTCGAACATCGAATAAAATGGAATTGTGTCCAAACGCCTTAAATTAGACTCATGAAACTTCGAACATATATTTCCTGGGTAAAGACAATATTTTCCCCCGAAATTTGTCAAAATCTATGCATTAGGAGAGGAGTTATCGATCAAAATGTACGAAAATTTATACCTCACAGTGTATTTTTCGGTATATTTAAAAACAAAAACATCATAAAAGCAACAAAATTTGATGTACGACTCTGAAATTTTGCACACTTTGCTTTTTGGTGACACGCTTTCTTTTAACGGCAAATCAATGTGCCACGCCCACCTCCCATATAACGTTTTAACTAAAATTCATATAATTTCTCTATCAATAAAGATTTTGGAATAATAAAGGCCTATATTGAAACACCTCAGTTGTACTCATTCGCAAAAATAATTTTGACACGCCTACTACAACGCCTACTTTTCACGTTATCTACCGTTAATGAAATTTAAAAGCTCATAAGACCGCTTAAATTAGAGGTATGATAATAAATTTTGCTACGTCTATCCCCCTAGGCAATTTCATTACTATGCAAAAAAATTAAGGTGCCACGCCCACTTTTACGCCCACCTCCCATATAACGTTTTACCTAAAATTCATATAATTTCTCTATTAATAAAGATTTTGGAATAATAAAGGGCTATATTGAAACACCTAAGTTGTACTCATTAGCAAAACCAACTTTGACACGCCTACTATAACGCCCACTTTCACTTTTGAATTGCGTCCAGACGCATAAACGTAGTCATGAAACTTCGAATATATATTTATCGAGTCAAAAGAATATTTTTCCCTGAAAATCGCTTAAATCTATGAATTAGGAAAAGAGTTATAGATAAAAATGTACGAAAATTTATACCGCACAGTGTATATATGTACGATTCTGAAATTTTGCAAACATGGCTTTTTGGTCAAAGTGTTCGTTATAACGGAAAATAGGTGTGCCACGCACACTTTTTTCTTTAAATTTTTATAAAAATATATTAGTCATATATATTAGCATTTATTCATCTTACACTGCACCATTTATTGTAATGTAGCTAAATATAAGATAAAGATGATAAGATAGATGACTCTACTAGCAATTACTAGATGGCATGCTAACAACTATGCTTATGTTCTCCTTAAGTTATGCTTTATTAAAAATGGGAATTTATGAAAATTTGACCTAAGTAAAAAAAAATTATCTCTAAACATTATAAACAATTTATTTTCATGTACTAATGACTAACAAATTTTAAAATTATACAAAACTTATTTCGTTTGAAAATCTTTTAAAAGCAAAATGTTATAGAAGTTTAAAAATCAAAATCTTACTAATAAATTTCCCGTTTTAGAAAAATGCAGAGAATGTATATTTTAAATCACCCTGTGGCCCTTAAAATTTAACCTTAAATTCACTTTCTTCCTCTTAAATTCATGTAAATTCTCTATGAATAAAGATTTTGGATTACTAAAGGACTATATTGAAATATCTAAGTTATGTTTATTAGCAGAAACTTTATTGACACGCGTATTTTAACGGCCACTTTTATTGAAAGACTAAATTTACGAAAACATTTAACTAGCATACCGAAGTTATAATGGGTGGTTTAATTTTAAGGGACTATGTTGATTTTGAATAAAATTATTATGAAATTATTATCATTTATTTTTATAATGATAATATTTGTATACTTCAATTATGTATGGAACAAAATATCGGCCAAATGGCCCCCCAACCTAGGCGGCACACCACGATCCGATAGTCCAAATTTTCAATGACACTGTTGATGCTCGATTGTTGGGCACGATGATGAGTCGAGGTTGCTTGCTCTTTTGCCGCGTTATCGTGAAAAACAGCAATGTTTCCCATTCAACGAACTAAGATGGCATTCACAGATGTTTTCACATTTCATACAGACCTGCTTTGCAGACATTTAAATATTTTTTACAATGTTGACCAAAAGAATCACGAAGTGCACAAAATGCATTTTGATTTGAACGCCCATTTTTATAAAAATCTTTAATATTTAAAAGCGTTGCTCGATTGCGTATCTTTCCGCGGTTCAAATTGAGTTAGTCTGAGATTGAGAAATGTCAAATGAAATACAAGAAAAAAGTTGAAGTTTAGATGTGGTTCACCTTAAACATGGGCCCTTAAAATTTAACCACCCTCTACAAAGAAAGTGATACATATTTTATTATAAAGAGATTATTCTATAGCGATTAACAAAATAATAAACATTGTGCTTTAAATGTACACAAAATTGGTGGTGGGTATAAAAGATTCGGCACAGCCGAATATAGTGCTCTTACTTGTTTTTTTTTTCGATTTCTCACTTCTTGAGGATTGTCCACTTCCTCCAATTCCTCCTCTTCGTTTCCATTTCCAGAGACCAAAGGAAAAGGAGCAAGTGAATCTTTTTTTGAATCGTCAAAACATAAACCCAGGATCTCTTTATACAAGTACCATTGACGCTTCATCGATAACCCTGGTGACGGAATTATAATTGATTTGTCTTCCAAACTGGTATTGTTACTCAGATGTATGTTTTTATTTATGCAGATTGCAAATGATCAGAATACTCCTTCAATGCTGCTTCTTTTTCAACTTCAGTAACGTTTACTGTATTAACAGCATATTTTGCAAGATTTTGACACAAATCGTATGTCGGCTTCATAGTGACAATGTGGGGACAATATTTCTTCCACAGCGTCTGGAAAGTGCGAAGTTTTACGATTTTACCCGGTTCGACGCTGTTGGTGTATCGAGTGAAGTGAACAGAAGTCTTACTTTCAGTAGTTAGAAGTTTCAATAAACGATAATCACATTGATTTGGTTGACGTCCAGGTAAAGCGATAGCAACAGTTTCAAAAAAACGGCAGATAAATGAAAAAATTTCTTTTTTTTTCCAAAGTAGTTAAAGCATCTGTTCGATTAATTTTATTCGTCATGCCATGTTCGCGTGGATAAACACCATTTTTGTCGTAATGCTCGATTACATTTTTGTAACGTTTAATTCCCATTGTATACAGGAGGAAGTACATATCACGGCATATGGGCAAACTTCGAAAATAATATATCTGATTGTACCGTTTCTTCATAGCTCGCGATCGATCACCAACTTTTGACCTGAGCATTGCATCGTCACGGTGAGCTGCCAGATGTGCGAGAATAATTAAATCTTGGGATTCCTTATCTAAATTCATGAAAAAATTAAAAAAAAAAAATTATTTAAATAGTTGTAATAGTAGTGAAAATTGTGAAAAATTTTATGTAGATACAGCTAGAAAAATCTTAGAACTAGATTAGTTTGACATAGGTCTGATAAAAAAAAACAGGACACTAAATCCTTATCATTACACTGTACAAATAATTATCCTGATTTTAGAAACACAACCATTTAGAATATAGAAAATAATTTTAGCTGTAGATATAAATATATTAGAAATGTTATAAATTGATTATAAAAGTGCCATGTAAACACAAAGAATTAGTAAGACTGGCTTGCAGGAAGAGAAAATTTTGCCCGCCTTTTAACAAAAATATGTGGACTAAGAGATTTTGACGCTGATATTTGCTGGTATTTTCATCAAAATCGAACTAATCATGCTCAAATTATGATGATATGTATCAGCATAACATCCTTGTTCTGGGCGAAATATTAGGCAAGCGCATAAAAAAAACTGAGCCCGACAGAAGAAAAAATTTTAATTTAATTTATTATCTCTATAGTCCACACATTTTTATTCAAAGTCAACTTTAGCTGAAGAACAGTGTTATAGAAATTATAGACTATTAGCAAATAAGATCTAAAAAATGGTTGTCGAAGTAAGATTTGTTGTACTGCAATACATTTTGAATACTTTTATTTTAATTTTCGTTTGTAGAATATTTTAAATTACTTTCTTAAAAATTGTATTGAAATGAATTTTATATGGTGAATTGTTTGATTTATAGAAAACAACGTTATAAAAAACTGATCTAAAACATTAAAATTAAGACAACATATTTATACAGAAAAATCTAAGAAAATTTTTTATTGTTTGCGGTTGTGTGTAGCTAAAGAATTTTTCCATTAATAGGCCCATTAATCGAAAAGATTTCTTTCTCACGCTTCTAAGTTTATTCCGTAAATCTTTAGTAAATCTTTATTAGCAAACAAAACGATTTATTTACGTTTTATTTTTTTATCTTAATTACCTTAATAAAAGTTTGAAAAAAAAAATCAAATATTTTCACACTATTCTTTAGCATAATTAACATTCAGCATTAATACATAAAAATTCACCGTTGCCACAAGATAAATATTTACATGGATTTACATACTTTTTTTTTGTTGTGAAATAACACAATCTGAACAAAAGCCTGCAAAAAAAAATGTAGGGAATTTCTTACAAATTGTGTTGGGCAGTAGAGAGAAAACAATTGTTAATATGTATGTACGTACGGGTTTAGGAATAGAAGGCAAAGCCAGATCCAGGCCAACTAGAAATTCTCCTGTAAACTAACAACACTCACACTACTATAAACCAAACAACGGTCATCTTGATCGCAAATGCAAATTTAATTATCTTCCGCATTGTTGAAAAAAAAAAATAATAAAAGAAAAGAAAAAACCAACCAACAAAAAGTGTTGTATAGAAGACTTGTTGAAGCCATAATGAAGAAGATGTTAAATGAAAAATAACGTAAAGATAAACGTGGGCGCAATATAAAAATAAGAATATAAATACATAAATTATACAGAAAATAGTTATAGCTGGTAGCAGCGTATTTGAAAATACCCTTTTAAAAAAATTACGAAAACGGATATTTTTAATATTTAGCGTAATTGATTTGATTGTAAAAGGGTGGGCCAACTATCGGTCATTTTGAATCTGGCAATACTTATGTCATTCTATTCTGTCATATATTTAGTACATTATCTCCGCTGATTGCAATGATTCGATATAGGCTTAAGTAAAGTTAGAAGTTATTGGAAATTTATTTCCAAAACAAAGACAATTGGTGAGAAATATCACGAAAATGTCGTACAAAATCATTATTTCTAATGGAGCTCATTTTCTTCCTGCTGGATACGTTGTTACGCAAAATTGTCTTATTTTGGGCTCAGAAAACCCAAATGTGGTCTTATGGGAGCTAATCCAATCATTATGAATGACTGTTTGGTGCGGCTTATGGAGCGGAGGCATCATTGGCCCATATTTCTTTTAAAATGAGGACCCTGCAGCCATTGCGATGAATGAAGACCTATGGCACCATGATAAGCGTTTTATTTGTACCTGCTCTTCATGGTTTCGAAGTTAAAGTTGCTTAGTTCCAACAGAATGGCGCAACTTTCCTCACATCTCATGGCAGCTTTCCTCACATCTCATGCCACAATTGATTTATAGCTTATAACGTTGTTGGCCGTTTAGTAATCTAAAATTGTGATCTCAATTAGCCACCAAGAAGCTGCCATTTGACGCCGTGGGCTATTTTTTGTGACACGCCGTTAAAGGCAAGTGTTATGCAGACAAACAAGAGACATCTAAGCAATTGAAAGCCAACATTCGTGATGCCATTATCGAGATACAACCCCATACACTCGAATAATTGCAGTGCCAGCCAAATGAATAATATATAATTTTTCATTTCTAACCGGAACAATTGAACTTGATAACAAAAAAATTAATTTGGCAGAATTTCAAACCGTTTTTGTTTAATTGCATTTTTATATTAGAACTTTTAAATAGCTCACCCGTTTTGTAAATAATTGTAAAGATCTAGAATTTAATTTAATGTTTTACCTTAAAGGGTTTTTAGTATAAAAACTGAGAATAGAAATTGTGAACTTTAATTGTATCCTTGGATTTTATAGTTTCTTTATGTAGCAATTTTGGTCTATCTTTCTTAAATGTGAATCTTTAAAATGCAATGTCTTGTTGCATGGTATATCGGTCTAGGAAGTGACCAACAATTTCAAACATTTTTTCTGTATAAAATTTTTATTCATTATTATATTTATTTTTTATCAAAATTTTTAATAAATTTTTCTTTTGCTTAAAAAGTTTTTGAAATGTTTCGATACATTACTTTTAATGAAATTTGTTACTAATACATAAACCAGTTTCGTAGAATTTGGTAATCTGATTAAATTTTATGGTAATCGTTTAGCACTTTAGAAAATTGTCGCGATCTATTAAAAATCCTTAAACCATCATCCCTAGAATATCATGGCATGTTTTTGGAGTGACTTTCCCCGTTCAGATTGTCGGATATTTTAATAATTTACCTTAAGAAGCTTCATGCTCTCGTTAAACGTTTATCGTAGTAAATTGTTTAATTATTTATTGATTTTTTTTTTTTAACTTTATACTGACTTTATTGTTATAACTGAGAAGCCAAAAGGGGTTAAACAAACTGAAATATTTTATGATTTTGTATTTAATAATTCCTCCATTTTTTATTTTATTATCTAAGTACTTTGAGTGAAATTAAAATTACTATGTTATAAAATGGTTTGACATTTTTTATTAAAAAATTAAATAAATAAAAAAATAGAAATAAATATTGAAAATATTTTTTATTTAAAAACAAATACGATAAATTTTCAGAACATATACAATCTGCAATAAATTTTCAAAAAATATCACATTTATGAAAATGTTTTTAATTATATTGTCAATGGAAAATATTCTAGAAATTTAATAAGCATTTTGTTATCGCCCTCCCTCAATTATAAAATATTATTATTGTGTTAATTAAATTAATTGTTATTAAAGATATCACGCCCACTGTACTGAGAATGGCAGAGTGATAGCAAATTTACCCAAAATTTTGATTTTTTTTTTTGTTGCAAATTACAGTGTGTTGACGTTATAAAAATAAAACAGAAATGGAACAAGTTGTGTACATACATGTGACAATAGTGAGTTGGTACTCATACAAAAACAGTTAAACGTGTCACTTAATAGTATCAAACGTTAATTAAAGACAATTGCAGAATTATATTTTCATATTTTAACCACGCCCCTGGATACCGGGATTTTGATTTTTTGTATTCTACTTAGCTATAAATACTCCGACCATAATATATAGCAAATCGATCTTCATCGATTTATAAGAAGATTTAGTTATTAATTTCACTCTAATTTCAAATTTCAGTTGTAACGTTAACAAAATCGACTACCACCAATTTAAATAACAATTATTTTTATAGAAAATAATAATGCTTTAATTTCATTAAACTAGCTGAAACAGTATTAATTTGTTGTCATAAACAAAAAACTTACAGAGATTTAAAAACAATTAGAAAAGAATTGCCACATTTCAGAGATCAATCAAGCAATTTTTTTTATGGTCACCGCATCAAACTTAACGAACAAAAAATTAATGGTAGTGTTATCGTTGTCAATAAACTAAATGAATTTAGTAATTTTTGGTATTTTGCTTTTTATGTATTAAAGAGGGTAATCCCCTTCTCCCTTAGTATAGGATTCTACATACGATTGCTAAAGGAGCTAATACACGGCATGTTTTTTACATCTGACTTGTCAAATTCTACACTGCTAATACAAACATGTCGTGTGTTACCTTTAAAACATTACTTCTGTAAAAAAACATGTGTTCAGACATCTGACAAAATTTTAATGAGAGTGCGCTCTATTTTCTTCTATCAAAACATGTGACATCAGTCGTTGGCAGAAATCTCTGCTGCTGCAAAGCAGTCAGCGTAAAAGTACAATTTTGTCAGACATGTAGATTTACATATGTCTCACAAATTTTAAAGTCAGATGTAAAAAACATGCCGTGTATGATAGCCTTAAGCAAATAAGCAAAAATTAAAATACCAACTCATTTATTTTTAAAAAATATTGTTAATGCATCTGCTAATAACACATGACCAACATAATCAGACATTTTTAACAGAAATTTGTTTTTATACATGTTAGATGGCGCTATAGTCGCATTTTTTAAGTTCGAACTCTCCGCTTTTCGTATATAAAAGATTTTCTTGAGAACAACTGAATCGATTCTCAAATCTTTTCAAAATATTTGCACATGGTTAGTTGTCATTTAAGGAATCCGATAGATGACACTGTATTCAAGTTATAAGTTGTATGTATGTATCAAAACTAAACAATTCAATAACAGAGGAAGACTTAGTGTCTAAAGGGAAAATTTAAAAATTTGAAAAGAAAACAAACTTGAAGTACGATTTTAAATCGAGTTAAGTGGTACTTAAAAATTATTTCAAACTAAACTCATGTAGATTATACCGAAAAGCATCTGCACAAATCTTTTCTTAGAACTAGCAATGCGGTCTTAGTTCAGCTACTTATTACACTCAAAAAATAAATCAAGTAATACGTACTTAAATTAAGCCGTAGCGGTTTCAGTAGTACGGTGAGTATGGATTTTCTTAAACCAAGTACAAAATGTTTGATTTAAGAATGAATGTGCCAAGTACGAGTTTCTTAATTTTAAGAATAGTTAAGCTGAAAAAATTTGATTTTAAGAATTATTAGCGCGATCTAAGCCTGAAACCGTACTTTACGTAAGCTTAGAACAAGATTTATTCAAATTTAAACGAGATTGAATTAATCAAAAAATGAGCTTATTTTAAGATTTGTAACTTTGTTTGATCGTAACATAAAACAGTGTTTTCATTAGTTACGCTTTAACATTAATTCAGCAAAACGCTTTATTAAAACGAAAAGAGCAAAATAACGGACTAAGCATGACACGTAAGTTAACTCGTAAGCGTTATTGTCGTAAGCAATTTTACTTATAGATAAAGTGTGATAAACAAAATGAGAATTACAAAAACATACTTGAAATTTTCTATAGTGTGTTTGCCTAAGCAAATGTCTAAAAAATATAAGTTTTTTTTTTATTTTAAAAGAAATGAGACCAAATTTAAGAAGTAAAGCAGGCCGGTTTTGTTTTAAGAAAATTATAAATAAGTCATACTTGAAATTATAAGCACGATTTCGGCTAAACTTAAGAATTTAATTTTTTGATTTAGAACATAAGTTTTCTTTCTTTGCACATATTTATACACAGATAAAATTTCGTAATAAATTAGAATTAAATAGAACACAATGGACCATATTGGTCACGGAGTGTGGGTGTTGGAGGTGCCTCTTGATACCTGCACCCCCCTTTCCTTTTTAAATATCTAAGAAAAAATTATATTTCCTAAATAGTTGGAAATATAATTTTTATATATAAGTTCATTCCGAATTCTAGACTTTTTTCATCAACCTAAAAAATCATTAAACAATTTATAATTTATTTCCTTTTTTTATTCTACTCAACTTTCTATTATACTTCACGAAAATGCCAGTAAAAAGAATAGAAAAGAGCAATACGATGATTTAATTTAATTTAACCTAATAGAGAATTTAAGCAGCAGTTGTTGTAAAAATAAAAGGATTTTCCATTTTATTTATTACATTTCAAGTACAAGAGTAAAACGGGTTACTGCGAGAAGCAAAAGAAAAAAATTTATCTGCTTGAAGAAGTTTCTTAAATTTAAATCTAAAAAACAGTTTATAGCTTAACAATAAATAATAAAAAGAAAATAAAAAAGAAATACGAGCAATAAAATTTTTATTAAAAAATAGTTTTCTCTAGTTAGTTTTTGTGCTTTTAGTCAAAGTGGGTGTGTAAGAAGATGTATTTTCTTTATTTTACTCTAGTTTTTATGATATAAGAAAAATATTTAAGGCATTATGGGAAAGTGTAGGAAAATCGTTTAAATAGCTTCGACTTAATGGTTGCTGCTTAGTTTCAGTCAAAATTAACTATCAATGAAAGCAATAGTCCGTAGAAATTATTTTTATTTATATTGAAGTTAGATCGAATAAGGCTATAAAAATCAAATATACGATATAAATTCTTTAAAAAATTGATTAGTTAAAGTATTTAAATGAAAAGTTTTTAATTTATATGTGCGAATTTCTTACTTTTCCAAATTACCTTCTGTGCTAAATTGTTGAGAGTATAATTTTTTTGTGTCAAAAAAATAATGCATAAATATTATTATTGAGCAGCCGAGTGAGTTTGCTAACTGGCGTCATTAAACAAAACACGAATGCGAGGTGTTTTTTGCTATAATTTATTAAATTGAAATATCGTTTTACTATATTGAAGTCTTAAAAATTGATTGGTGATTTTTACTTAAATTTCTTTATATTTTCCCCAGATAATAAAATAAAAGTTTATCATAGAAATAAAGTTTACTCTAATGTCGATATCATGACAAATATTTTTTTTTACACTTTTGCTTTTTCTTAAATTCACTTAACTTTAAAAATATACATTCTGAATATTATTGTCATCTATTTGGCATAATTGCTACTTTCTAGGCAAGGTGACATAATTTTTTTCTTTGTTTATTTCGTGTAAACAGCCGGAAGCTATAATGACTTCAGTTGATGCCACTAATAGTTTTGCAAATGGCCACCTAAAGAGGAAAAAAGAAAAACTTATTTTTCTAAAAAATGTTTAAATTAATTGTCAAACATGTAGCGTATATTGATGTAAAATACACTACCATATATGTACATAAATATATGCATTCCCATAGAGTTGCCATGTAGTAAAGATGATACAAACTAATAGCGTTTTCCTACTTAAGGTTAAAACCTGGTTTTAACGTTTATGTCTTTACACAACGAGCTTAGTTAAATCAGATTTTAACTCACGGTATGTCAAATAAATTTTTTGAAAATAAAATTTCTCGTGGATATACATAAGTATTTTTCAATACTTTTGTTAAAATATTTGTTTCACACACTTTATATCAGCTGTTTTTGTTTGCATGAAAAACTAGAAAATTTTTAAGTAAACGAATAGTTGAAGAGTGCTTGCAAATTACAAAGAATTTTTTATGATGCTGTTGTTGCTGCATCCATTGCTTTTGTTTTGTTTGTTTTATTTCACTGGATAACTATTTTTCTATTCAGCGCCATCTAACGTTTTTAGCTATTTTTAATCTTTTTAACGTTTTAGTACTTAAATAAGTACAACGAAGACACGGTTGTATTTCATAAAATCTACTTATACTACATTTACACCTGAGCGAAATCTAGTAGATTTGATTTAAAATCTTTATTAAAATCTAAGCCGTTTACACCACTATTTTTTGACATTTTGCAAGATTTCGTTTTCAAAACAATATATTTATTTACAAGGTGGTCTGAGTGGCTCTTTATGTTCTACTTCTCCAAAATTCAAACTCCATATGAAAAAAATGTAAGCAATAAAGTACTTGTGCAATTGCAACCACCTTATATATTATGATTGAATTTTTTTGTGTGCAGCATAGTATATTTTGTTACATTTTAATAAAAACCACACTTGCATCACGAAGTAGTACTAGATTTTAAGTAGATTTTGCCAAAATCTAGTTGTGAAGTAGATTTCGTTTTGTATGGGAAATCTGGTAGAAATGAACAAGATTTCGTTCAAAATCCCGTAAGTACTAGATTTGGTGTAGGTGTAAATGTAGTATTATACAATATTTACACCTGAGCGAATTTTAGTAGACTTGATTTAAAATCTTTATTAAAATCTATACCGTTTATACCACTGTTTTTTGACATTTTGCCAGATTTATTTTTCAAAACAGTATATTAATTTACAAGGTGGTCTCTATGCTCTACTTCTCCAAAATTCAAACTCCACATAAAAAAAATGTAAACAATAGAGTACTTGTGAAACTGCAACCACCTTATATATATTACTAGAAAAGCCCGGCGCGCGTCTACGCCCCTTAATTAATAAAAATGCATTCTAAATTTTAATTCAATAAAAAGTGCAAAAAGCTAAAAATTATAACTTTTTTTAAGGGCGTGGCACTGCCCATTTTTGTAATCAAAATGTGTGCAAAGTTTCAGAAAAATCTGTCAAGTGCAAGAAGCTAAATATTTTAACTTTTTTATGGGCGTGGCACTGCCCACTTTTCTTTTCACTAAACTGGATAGTCATGACAGCTCAAAATGTGTGCAAAGTTTCAGAAAAATCGGTCAAGTGCAAGAAGCTAAATATTTTAACTTTTTTATGGGCGTGGCACTGCCCACTTTTCTTTTCACTAAACTGTATAGTCATGACAGCTCAATATGTGCAAAATTTCAGAAAAATCGGTCCAGTTCAAGTACCTCAAAATTATAAATTTTTCATGGGCGTGGCCCCACCCACTTTTTACCACCCCACCCATAAACACTTCCTGGAATTTGTACAACAATTTGCCAAAAGTTTGAGTCCGATCGGTTTTACAGTTCCGGAGTCTATAGCTAACACACACACACACAAACACACACACAGAGTTTTACTTATATATATATATATAGATAGATGATTGAATTCTTCTTTATGCAGCGTAGTAGATTTTGCCAAAATCTAGTGGCGAAGTAGATTTCGTTTTGTATGGGAAATCTGAAAGGAATTAACTGGATTTCCTCAAAATCTGTTACTTACGAGATTTCGCTCAGGTGTAAATGTAGTATTAAAACTAAAACAAAAACGCCTTTAAGATGATTTTAACGAAATCATTTTGTATAGTATAACCAGGTTTTAATTATTAACGCTAAAACCGAATTTCGTATTAAAACCTTAAGTATGAAACACTATAATTTAAGTAAAATAATTGTATTACAAAGTAATTCAAATCCGATTTTGTTCAAAGCAATCTATTGGCGTAACTACGTTAAAATTTCTTTAGATATAAAACAGATATTTAAATAAACACGCAAACAAGCAATTGCTTTAAAAAGAAATTGGTAAAAAATAAATTTGAATTCTTTCTATTTCTACAGGTAAAATTTGTCGATGTGTATATACATTACATAGCAAAAACCTTAACTGTAATCTGCAATACCCAGTTTTTATCATCTTTAAAAGTTAATAATTTTTTATTAAAATAAAAAATCTACCCATGGCAACCCTAACACCCTATATGTTGTTCTTTCCAACCATCCAATTACATACAAGTTGGATCACTCTACTTTAGTCATTCAGATTATTGTTAACCCCCTGGGGTCATTCATTAATATCTTTTATAAATTGCAGTAACTAGTTGTTTCGTTCTTTAAATATGTATACACGATTCTTAACATTAAGATATGTTTAAACATGATGATGTTCATGTTTTAAAGAATGTATTCTTTTAACGAATTTCTTAACGATTAAAACTCGATCCAGATAATTCAATTATCTCTTTACCGATATCGTTGAATTTGTTTAGCACACACCATCTGAAGTAACATCTGTTTTATTTATTATCTTCTGCACCCTTTGTGGAATCCTAAAAAAGAACCTCATTTTAGATTAAAATGGTTAGAAGTTATTAGTCATCTTCTTCCCACAAATATTCATATATAATGTCCTAAGCCCGTAACAACAGCGCAAATGATTTTATTGAGCACTTTTCTCTCTGTGGTTCAATACAAAATATTGGTTAAAACATAATTGTATGAGAGATGGAAATAGTTATAACATATTATTAGCTCTCAGAGAGCACAGCATCATTTTCTTTACTATCCTCAAAGGGTTAAGGGTTAATGTTTTGTTAAAAAAATAAACACAGAAAAAAAAAATTAGTATGAAAAGCATATATGAGTCTGAATTTCTTTCTATTTTTAGGGTTCCCGATAAATAGTTAAAACTGTGATATAGAAAATATAGAAATTTGAAATTTAATATTCAACAAGAATCAATATCTCAACACCTCTGCTTGTTCTTAATGTACGCTTTGCTTAGATTTCTAGTTACACATGCAAATACAAACATGTGCTAAAAAGTGTGTGTGTTGCTTATTTTTGAACAGAAGCATTCTATAAACCAACCATAAACATAAAATCAAATAAAAAAAAAAATACTTAGAAGCC
This sequence comes from Phyto melanocephala, assembly GCA_941918925.1. Classification (NCBI taxonomy): domain Eukaryota; kingdom Metazoa; phylum Arthropoda; class Insecta; order Diptera; family Rhinophoridae; genus Phyto; species Phyto melanocephala. Next base: position 95,234,585 of record OW799233.1, on the reverse strand, counting down.
CATGACTGGAAGGCTTATTGCCATTACAATTATCGCATCGTCGTCATTGTCGTAGTCATTGCCATGCGGGTCTTAATGTTCTTTGGTAACTTGTGTCTTGAGGTACTTAACACAAACCGCTTATTAAAATTAACGACAATAACAATAAAGACAACAATCAACATCAACGTTGAGCATCAACAGCACATTCACTAGAAAAGTACCGCATGGATGAGAAGATATAAAGATGAAACAAAATCAAAACAACTTATCAATAGTTACGCATGCGCTCATGCGTATGAGTTTGTTCATTAAGTCTATCGGTTTTATACATTTTATTGTAAACAACATTTGAATGTTCATGCTAATGGCCAATAAAAAATAGAAAATCGAAAAAAAATCTACAGATGCTTGTTACATTATTAATAAATTTTTATGAAATAAGGAAACATAGAAGTGTTGAGATGTTTTTTGGTGCGAGTATAAATAAAGCTCTTTGAATGATAGTTACATATATATAAATTATTGAAATCAATAGATTTTGAACGTTTGATGGCAATAAATAAGAAATTTCTATAAATATTTGAATTTTCAAAATTAAATTTAAAATTCAAATTTATTTTTTGTTAGTAGGAAATAACAATATTTTTAAGAGGTCATATTAAGAAATAATTCATTAAGATAATACTAAATGATTTGTATTTGTATATCCTTCATCACCATAAGTTGGTTCAATAAAAAAATAAAAAAAATTTTCTAAAAGTTATATGTTCTGTTTTACACTACTTCCAAACGCTATATCTCAGAGTAAACATAAACAACAAAACATAACATTCACTAAAATTAATCAATCATCGGCTAGTTAGTGTTTGTGTTTTCAAACATACAAGAATATATATGAAAAAAGAAACGGTAAATCAAAGCAAAAACTTCAACTACAATAGAACATATGTATACAAACAAGTAAGAGCACTATATTCGGCTGTGCCGAATCTTTTATACCCACCACCAATTTTGTGTACATTTAAAGCGTAATATTTATTATTTTGTTAATCGCTATGGAATAATCTCTTTATAATAAAATATGTATCACTTTCTTTGTAGAGGGTGGTTAAATTTTAAGGGCCCATGTTGAAGGTGAACTACACGTAAACTTTAAATTTGTTTTCTGCATTTCATTTGACATTTCTCAGTCTCAAACTTACTCAATTTGATCCGTGGAAAGATATGCAAATGAGGAACGCTTTAAAGTTATTCAGGTTTTTTATGAAAATGGGCGTTCAAATCAAAATGTATTTTGTGCACTTCGTAATTCTTTTGATCAACAAAATCGTTCGAATTCGTCCACAATCGGGAGAATTGTAAAAAATATTTTAATTTCTGCAAAACAGGTCTGTATAAAATGTTAGAAGATCTGTGAATGCCTTCTTAGTTCGTTGAATGGGAACCACTAATGGTTTTTGCGATAGTGTGGCAAAAGAGCAGTCAACCTCGCCTCATCATCATGCCCAACAATTGAGCATCAATATTGTCATTGAAAATTTGGACCATCAGATAGAGGAGCGGCGCCAAGGATGGGGGGGGGGGTCATTTGGCCGATATTTTGTTAAATACATAATTGAACCATAATAATAATAATTTGTGTTTTATTTAAATTCAACATCGGTCCTTAAAATTTAACCACCCTTTATAACTTCGATATGCTACTAAAATGCTTTTGTAAATGTAGTCTTTCAATGAAAGTGGACGTTAAAGTAGGCGTGTCAATAAAGTTTCTGCTAATAAATACAACTTAGATATTTCAATATAGTCCTTTATTTTCCCAAAAACTTTGTCAATAGAGAAATTACATGAATTTAAGATAAACCGTTATATGGGAGGTAGGCGTTAAAGTGGGCGTGTCACCTAAACTTTTTGGCACAACAATTACATTGATTAGAAGGATATACGTGGCGATCATCATACCTCAAATTTTGGCGGTTTTATGAGCTTTTTAATTTCATTAACGGTAGATAACGTGAAAAGTGGGCGTTATAGTAGGCGTGTCAAAGTTGTTTTTGCTAATGAATACAACCTAGATGTTTCAATATGGTCCTTATTATTCCAAAATCAATATTAATAGAGAAATTATATGAATTTTGGTTAAAACGTTATATGGGAGGTGGGCGTAAAAGTAGGCGTGGCACATTGATTTTCTGTCGCAAAAAAGCGTCTCACCAAAAAACAAAGTGTGCGAAATTTCAGAGTCGTACATCCAAGTTTGTTGCTTTTATGACGTTTTTGTTTTTAAATATACCGAAAAATACACTGTGCGGTATAAATTTTCGTACATTTTGATCGATAACTCCTCTCCTAATGCATAGATTTAGATAATTTTCGGGAAAAAATATTGCTTTTACTCAGGAAATATATATTCGAAGTTTCATGAGTCTACGTTAATACGTTTGGACACAATTCCATTTTATTCGATGTTCGAAGGACACGGTTTTTTCGACCTACTCTTGATTTCGAGCTATAACTCTCATCCTAATATTCCGATTTAGCCCATTTTCAATACCAAAAAAACCTTGTATATAAGATTCGGCCAAAATTAGAGCCCCCTAGCTTTATCGGCGCGACCTCTATTGTGCATTCAACAGACGGAGAGACGGACGGACAAAGCTAGATCGTCATCAAATGAAACCCTGATTCAGAATATATATACTTTATGGGGTCTAAAATGGATATTTCGATGTGTTACAAACGGAATGACAAAATGAATATCCCCCACCATTTTTTTTGGTGGCGGGTATAAAAAAGAAACGATAAATCAAAGCAAATACTTCAACTACAATAGAACATATGTTTACAAAAAAGGTAAAAAATTTTCAACAGCAGTGTAGCATAAAAATTACATTCAGGTTAATTTAAAGAGAAAACGCTTTCTTATAAGCGGCTCTTTTCAAAGTGAAGTCATATCATTGTAATATATAATCTAGTATATGCAAGTTTTTCTTTGGTCTAGGTCTACTATCCAATTATTCTAACATGTTTTGATTGTTATATTTCAGTTTTAATGTTCTGTTTCATTTCTGTTCTGACTCAGCTTTAATTAATTCCAACGTTTATCAATTTCAGTTTCGTTCTATTCTGCAATGTTTTTATCGTAAAGCAAAACTTATATTTTTGCAATAATGTCATTTATAAGGAACTTAGTGGGATTGTTTGTACACCATTTTTCTTATGCTTGAGTAGCTACATATTTATTATATAATTTATTTTTTTACTAACAGATATAATTAATGAAAAATATTATATTGTTTTTCTTAAAATATATTTCGTTGACACAATTATTTTAAAATTAAACAGATTAAGATTTTAACAGTGAAATTTCTATAAGGTTGTTAAAAGACAAATAAGAGCGCTATATTTCTTTGTTATTTCCAATGGCAAATTTGATTTTGAATTTTTACAAAGTTATTTGTATTCTACTAGTCAAGCCCTTTCATTTGATACCCATATTGTTGGGGTTAAAAAAGTACGCTCCGCCATTTTGTTTAAGCCGCCATCTCCAAGATATATATATTTATATTTTTTTTTAGAGTTTTCAACATTATACTGGTCGAGCGCTTTTTATAGATACTAATTTTGTGGGGGTTAAAGAGGAAATAATCGTAACTAATATATTATATATATTCATTTATTCGCCACTAAATCTAGGACGCCATCTTGATTTTTTTATATCTAACTATATTTTAATACACAAGCCCTTCCATTTGATCCCCATATTGGATCTCATGGTTGTATAGAAATTGAAAAATATATATTTTCGTTTATACTTAGATTTTAGAAATAACACCGAAGCAATTGTACTTTGGTACTTATATCTCAGTTTTTTTCAAACCGATTTGTTAGGTTTAATTAGAAATAGTTTCTGGCTCTTACTTTGGTATCTTAGGTGTGCTCAAAAAATATTTGGGAGTTTAAAAAATTTTGATATATTTAAAATAATTTATAGTTTCTCAAAAAATTTGCCGATTAGTGACCAATTTTTCATGAATATCTCCAAAATCATACCAAATTTATCAATATTAGCAACCGTGTCTATAAATTATCCTAGCGCTGGAAAAATATAGAGGTAGTCGTATTTATTTGCTCATCTCTCAGATACTTATGGGGCGATTATGCTAATTTCCAATACCAATCTGCTCAAAACTAATTTTGATATTTTTATATATTACACGGATCTTGGCGATGTCGTGGGGCTACAGAAAGCTGATTTCAACATACACAAGAACAAACAAACGTTTAATTATCAATTACAACTTCAATATTATGACATTTTTCTTTTATTATTCATAGAAATAAATAGAAATATTATTCTCAAATATTACAATTTTTAATAAATTCTTCTTATCTTCTTTTTATTATTAATTAAGAACTCTGCTGCATCATCGGTGCTTCTTTATTATATGTTTGTTTTAGCTGTCCCTTCCCATAAAGCACACTAAAATGAACTTGCTGTCGGTGGCAGATTGTAAAGGAAATTCAATATTTATAGCCGGAGGGCCAACAACTAATAATTGCTGTTATTTTTCAATTGTTTTATTTACAAGGAAAATTGTAGGGTATTTTTTTCGCAGTAAATTCGAAAAAAAAATGTGTAACAAGTTGAATAAACGGGCAGAAATAGTAAATTATACAGTAGTCAGTTTGTAAGTACACGATAAAGCTATGTTAGCCTGATATGGTTATATGAACAAACAATATTGTTGCCTTCAGGTCATTTTTTTTATAAATATAGAAAATTGAAAAAATTATTAATAACTATACCGCAGTTAAAAAATATATAAAGCAGCATACAACTGACCATTACCATGGCAATGTAACATCAAGTAATTCTACCTCTGTTACTCTAACTACAGTCTGTAAATATTTACTCGTTTTTTTATTAATAATTGTAAAAAATGGGAGAGAACTAAAGAATTCTTTGTCAAGATTGTTATAAATAATTGTTCAATGCTGTATTAAATTTTTAAAATTGTTAATTGTTAATAAATAAACTTTAAACGAATGTGTATGGAGTGCAGTTTTATGTTTATTTCCACACAGCCTCCATCATAATTTTCAAGTTTATGGTGCCCAGTATGAAGGTTCTTTGAACTTTGCCATCTACTCTATGGAATGCTTTTCTTATTCAGACTAGTGTATGGGATCTTTTGTTTGTTTACTGTGTTTATTTATAATGATTTTTTTAAATTTTTATTTTGTCACAGTACACTGATAAATTTTAGGATCAGTTAGTTTAGAAATTTAAGAAATTAAAAAAAAATCGGTAATACATATACATCTACGCGAATCATTTTTCTAAACCAACACTTGATCCAAATGTTTATCAAAAAAAAATTTATTTATATTTTTACAAATTGAAAAAAATTAATATAACAATTGATTGCACGTTTCTAAAAACTGAAATTTTTTTTATATAAATTTCAATAAAATGGCTATTAGAAAATAATTATAATAATTTAAACAGACCAACCTAAACAGGAGCGGGAGGCGTTGCGTAATATTCCGCTAAGCGGTAACGCTGAGGTGTAAAACCTAAACAACAGCGTCAAGGTTATCTAATGAACAGTTATGTTCACTTATGTTTTTTAATAGATAGAGCGCACAATATGCCAATGGGGCATACGTGTATACCTGTTATGGGTTTGGGATTTTAGTTTCCTTTTTTTTAACCTAACCTATGTTTTTTAACAAAAGTAACATAACAGAAATAAAATCGCTAGATTAGCCTGAAAATAGCTTTAATAGCATTCATTTTCAAAGTAAACAAGTAAGAGCACTATATTCGGCTGTGCCGAATCTTTTATACCCACCACCAATTTTGTGTACATTTAAAGCACAATATTTATTATTGTGTTAATCATTATGGAATAATCTCTTTATAATAAAATATGTATCACTTTCTTTGTAGAAGGTGGTTAAATTTTAAGGGCCCATGTTGAAGGTGAACTACACCTAGTCTTTAAATTTGTTTTCTGCATTTCACTTAACATTTCTCAATCTCAAACTTACTCAATTTGATCAGTGGAAAGATACGCAAATGAGCAAAGCTTTAATGTTATTCAGGTTTTTTTATGAAAATGGGCGTTCAAAACAAAATGCATTTTGTGCACTTCGTAATTCTTTTGATCAACATAATCGTTCAAATTCGTCCACAATCAGGAGAATTGTAAAAAATATTTAAATTTCTGCAAAACAGGTCTGAATAAAATGTTAGAAAATCTGTGAATGCCTTCTTAGTTCGTTGAATGGGAACCACTGCTGGTTTTGTGATAGTGTGGCAAAAGAGCAGTCAACCTCGCCTCATCATCATGCCCAACAATTGAGCATCAACATTGTCATTGAAAATTTGGACCATTAGATAGAGGAGTGGCGCCAAGGATGAGGGGGGGGGGTTCATTTGGCCGATAGTTTGTTATATACATAATTGAACCATACAAATATTATCATTACAAAAAGAAATGATAATAATTTCTTCAATAATTTGTGTTTTATTTAAATTCAACATCGGTCCTTAAAATTTAACCACCCTTTATAAATTCGATATGCTACTAAAATGCTTTTGTAAGTGTAGTCTTTCAATGAAAGTGTGCGTTAAAGTAGGCATGTCAATAAAGTTTCTGCTAATAAATACAACTTAGATATTTCAAAATAGTCCTTTATTTTCCCATAAACTCTGTCAGTAGAGAAATTACATGAATTTAAGATAAACCGTTATATGGGAGGTAGGCGTTAAAGTGGGCGTATCACCTAAACTTTTTGGCACAACAATAACATTGATTAGGAGGATATATGTAGCAAATTTCATCATCATACCTCTAATTTTGTCGGTTTTATGAGCTTTTAAATTTCATTAACGGTAGATAACGTGAAAAGTGGGCGTTATAGTAGGCGTGTCAAAGTTGTTTTTGCTAATGAATAAGACTAAGGTATTTCAAAATAGCCCTTTATTATTCCAAAATCTTTGTTAATAGAGAAATTATATGAATTTTAGGTAAAACGTTATATGGGAGGTGGACGTAAAAGTGGGCGTGGCACCCTAATTTTTTAAATAGTAATGAAATTGCCTAGGGGGATATACGTAGCAAATTTTATCATCATAACTCTTATTTTGGCGGTTTTATGAGCTTTTACATTTCATTAACGGTAGATAACGTGAAAAGTGGGCGTTATAGTGGGCGTGTCAAAGTTGTTTTTCCGAATGAGTTTAACTTAGATGTTTTAATATAGCCCTTTATTATTCCAAAATCTATATAAATAGAGAAATTATATGAATTTTGGGTAAAACGTTATATGGGAGGTGTGCGTAAAAGTGGGCGTGGCAAATTGATTTTCCGTTAGAATAAAGCATTTTACCAAAAAGCCATGTGTGCAAAATTTCAGAGTCGTACATCCAATTTTGTTGCTTTTATGACGTTTTTGTTTTTAAATATACCGAAAAATACACTGTGCGGTATAAATTTTCGCACAAATATTTTTTTTACTCAGGAAATATATATTCGAAGTTTCATGAGTCTACGTTAATGCGTTTGGACACAATTCCATTTTATACGATGTTCGAAGGACACGGTTTTTTCGACCTACTCTTGCTTTTCGAGCTATAACTCTCTTCCTAATAATCCGATTTAGCCCTTTTTCAATACCAAACAAACCTTGTCTATAAGAAAGATTCTGGCAAAATTTGAGCCCCCTAGCTTTTTCGGTGCGACCTCTATCGTGCTTTCAACAGACGGACAGACGGACGGACATAGCTAGATCGTCATCAAATCAAACCCTGATTCAGAATATATATACTTTATGGGGTCTAAAATGGATATTTCGATGTGTGACAAACGGAATGACAAAATGAATATACCCCCACCATTTTTTTGGTGGCGGGTATAAAAATCAAGAACATTTGTACTGCAGCCAACTTTCATTCCTAACGCCTTGTCAAAATTAGATTTTCCAAAAGCAAAGCGTTACCTCCACGGTATTTCAGTTTGTTTTATACAAAACATGAGAGTTTTTGACAGCGAAAAAACTCTTTCCACACTTGTTTAGGTTAGGCTGTAAAGATTAGGATTAAAGATTTGTAAATTAATAATTTTTAATGAAGTGTTTTTAAATTATGCTTTAACAACGTATACGACTCTAGGTACAAAAATTATTCAAACAGATTCAAAACACACGATGTCAGTGCCCAGTTTATATAAACTAGGTGAGATGACCATGCCCTCAAACTGCACGTACAGAATTCCCTATGTAGCTTAAGTTGTGTGGCACTTAGCGCCGATCTACTGAAACTATATTTCATTTGAGTTCATATCATCTAATGCAGCATAAGAAAATAGTCACAAACATATAGACCTCGCCAGCCAAAAACCCATGTAAACATTGGTTTTATCAGGCGCAAACATTACACCAATTTTAACAAACAAAAAAAAGTTTATCAATGGTGATTTTGCAAAACAAACTAAATAAATTACAGCCAATTAAACAGATGTGGTTAAACAATATGACCGATATCAATTGTCGTAAGTTTTAAAGTTTCTAAGGAAAATACTTTAGATCTAGTAAGATTGTATTAATTTGAATTGTTAAGTTTTTCACTGTGTTAGATGTTCAACATAATTTTTAAATATGTTTGCGAATTTTTCCAACCAGAATTTTAAAGTTAAATAGAAAATCACAAATCATGCGTAGAAAGCCACGTCTACATTGACACGGATAATTTGTCACAGATCCTTGTTGTTCTTTTTAAGGTAAAATTATAACTGCAGAGAAAAGTTGAGCTCTCAGCTTTTTAATTATACCTGTATAATTTTTTGGCATCGAAACTATCATCTATTAGAAAAAAATTTTGATATTTACAAATATCAATTGTATAACAACCGAAGTATGCGTGAATATACAAGCTGATACTACAAAAGTGTTGGGTAAAGTGTGTCTAAAGCAGGCTTTCAACGCTAATTTTTCAAACAAAATTTTCCTTAACGATGAAACTTATTTATCTCTGGAAGTGTTATTGGACCGCACTTTTAATTATTATTATTTTTTTGGAAAACGACACTGGAAACGTCACATTTGTAGTAAGTTTTAACTATTTTTACGGGTTATTCGGTTATTAAACGAGCCCTATTCGTAAAATGCATGTCACTAAATAAATGACACTTCAGATAAAAAATAATTAAAAGCTACCAGCATTGTAAGACTGGTAGTTTTAAAACTGTGTTAAGCACAAATTATGAGAATAAACCATTTCATACATCATAAATCTAGAAATGTGTTATCATTTCCATGTTATTTTTTTCGGTGTAGTTGCAGTAATTCAACAGCGTAGGCACTACCACTGCACTTTTTTCAGCTGATATGAATTATTTTTTTATTTTGTAAAACATATTTTCGTAAGAGCATTAGAATCATCGCCAACGTACAGAGCAGCAGCATCATATTCTGATGATGAGTGCAGTTAATGACAGAGTGCAGTGGTGGCAGCAGTAACAGACGACTGAAAAACAACAAAAAAAGAAACGAATACAAATAGTACAAAAAAAATGTAAATAAAAACGTCATTTGAAAGGCCATCATGCGACACAAATGCTTTTTCTACTGCCTTTATTTACCCAGTAATGTTTTTTTAAATCTTGTTTTTTTTCTAGATTTTTTTCCATGTTTAAGTATAATTTGCATCAAGGTTCATTTAAGCTTTAAAACAAGATTTGCATTGTGCCACCACTCGGTTTGTTGCAACAGCTAAACAAGTCAAAAACTTATAATCACACACAAACGCAGCTATGCCAGCCCAACATTTAGATGGAATAAGAAGGAATAAAACTAAACTTAACTGAACACTGGAAGCTAAGGCTTTTGCTTAAAAATACATTTATAACGGATTTTTTTTTAATACATACATAATTTTATTTAGCATAAAAATCTTGTCAACAATGTATGCATTACATTTTCAAGATTTTTTTTTTTTTTGAGAACAGTGGTCTGTCACGGCAGGGAAAGAAAGTAAATTTTCTTTTATGAAAATAATTAAAATATGTATTGATTTTTATTTTATATGAAAAAAGCTTGGACGTAGTTAATGTTAACCACCTGAGATTGTGATTACGTGACCGTACTATTATATTGTATTGTTGTTAAAGTCCTTGCTGTTATCTAAGTAGCGGTCGTTGAATATTTTCTCGTTACCGTGTAAAATTTACGACAACGACAACATAATCTGAATATCATATTTAAACGTTTTATAGTCCCTCTCTATAATTACCCGTAATACCATTTTGAAAATAAGACATGACAGCAAAAACACATAAAATTCATATTTATTCTTTTCGTGTGCCGATTGAGTTAAACATTTCTTAAAGCGAATTTTTTATTCAAACTGTTCTTGAAAGTTTTTAGAAAAAAACTTTGCTTATTAAAACATTTCAGTAACGCTGTTATGCAGTAGAAAGTTGAAGACAACGTCTATAAACGCTGATTTATAGTATAGGGTAACTTAAACTGTTTTTATGGGCAAAGTCAAGAATAATTAAAATAAATAATAATAAATTTACGTTTCTCTATCAGCTGTCGCGAGGAGGTTACCTGTATGAATACGGTTAATATCGCCTTTGACTTTTTCCAAAATTTCGCCTTATATTCCCCTCTAAAAATTCACAATTTTATATATTCAATGAGAATGAATTCCTTTTTAGGTCATCACATATTTAATCACAGATTTTTTGAAAGACATTACTTAGTAGACATCATCTGCGAAATCTTAGCGTTTTATATATCAATAGTTGCTATATTTAGTTTTCTCAAATTGTATAATTTTCTGCTCACAATATTTGTATTTTAAGGCACTAAAAAAGACAACATAAATATTACAGGTAAAAATTAATGTCAGTATCAATGAGGTTATAAACAGCGAACATTTTAAGAAAAACACACACCGTAACTTAAATTTAAAATTATATTTACCTCAACAACTTACTTTCATATTCATATTACATAACCACTGTATGTATATTTAGAAACAACAGAAAATTCAAAATCAAGTATAAAAGTAATGTAAAATAACAACAATAAGAAAGTATAAATCTGTGGTTTTCATGGGCAACCGCGCAACCCTATCGTAGTAATGGCAGATTAGTATATCTCCGGGTAAACTTAATTCTGAAGTTGCAATTGATCAGCTGATCATCAGCTGTTGCTTTAAAAATGTCAAAATTTCATAATTTATAATTTACAAACTTTAAATAAAGAAAAAAAATTTTTCGTATCTAAAATAAGATTTTTTTAAACACAAAAATTTAAACGTTTGGTATAACTTTTTATAGTAGGCCTGTCCTTAATTGTTTATTGTTTCTTATAAAGGCCTGTCCTTAATTGTTTATTGTTTCTTATAAAGTTTGCCTTAATAAAAATAAAATTTATAAGGTGGTCGTATAAAAACATCTGATTTTTTTTTGCCAACTTGTACCTTGTCTAAAAGAGGACTCAATTAAGAATTTTCTAAAAAATTACATTGCTTTTTACTAACCTGGTTTTTAGTTTTATTTTTTTTTTTTTAAACCTTTGCCTTTTGCGTTTCCAGTTGATGCTTATAAATTTCCAGGACAACAATTTTATTTTTCATACAAAAAAAATAAAAACAATTTTTATTTACAAGCCAAAGAGTTCTCTGTTGTCAGAAGTTAACAAAGACGAATGCCTGTTGTTTTTTTTTTATTGTATTTGTTGTAGTTATGCAGTCACCTGATTGATTCGCCTTGAATTTTATTTATATATTCATCAGGAAATTTTAGTTCGGGGAACATTTTTTAGTTAATTTTTTTATATACGAAGTTTGACATTTGAAAAAACATGAGAGAAGAGAGCGAACCATTTTTTATTTATAAACTTTGACAACTGAAACCTAAAATAAATAAAAAATCACCTGATGATTTAAAACTACCTGATGAATAAATACGCCTTGATATCAACTTTATTCATGTTTAACTTTCTTTCGATGATGTGTACGTTGCTATAAAACATAATTGTATTAGTCTTATTGCAGATAGGGTTTTTTTTATCATAAGGTCGAAGGGGCATTTGTTAAAAAAATGTGTAAAGTTATAGAAAGAATAGAACCAATTTCAGCACAATTTTTTTCAACTACGTGCCAAATTTTTTTCAAATACCTATAAAATTGTGACCTGTACTTTTATATTAAATTTAACATGAACAGTAGATGCAGAAATGTTTATAAAAATTTCAATAAGTGCGTCATATCAGTCTACCTTTTAATGAAAATTTTATAATATTTCTTGAAAGGTTCAACTTCATCACTTGGCGCTGTAGAGTACCAGTATTGTCTCATTGTAAGAGAAGATCTCATATTTGCAGTATAAACTCTTCCTCGTTCACAGTCTGAATGTCATGCTTTTATGGAGTTTTTCTTGTGCGTGGGTTATAATAATTTTCTTTACATTTCAACCAATTTTGTGACGTTATGAGTGAGTTTTCTCCTAAACTAACTATTTTGATTATGCTTCATTCCAATCGTTCTTACATTTAAGCCTATAGTACACGGAATGTAAAAAGCCACGCGTACATGTAGGTCTGACGTCACTAAAATGTTCACCTCTTTGGTTATATTTTTTAAAATAGTCGTAGTGGCTGCATGCGGTAAGATTTTTATATTTCACGGAATGTATTTTAGCCATTTCTGTTTAGTGATGACGTCAAAATAACGTCATAGCCACATGCGTATGTGTTTTTTACATTTCGTGTACTACAGGCTTTAGTCGTTTTGTAAGCATATTCATGTAAGTGTAATGTGTGTGCGAATATGAAAACAAAAACCATTCGTAAATAAATAAATCTAAATGAATTCTAGTGCATACGCCATATAGACTCTTACAGAGAAGTTGACATAAAAAAGCGTTTTTTTTATTATTGCAAAATAGTACAATAAAAAAATATAAACATTTAAGATTTGCATATAAAATTGTAATAAATACGTCGTTATATTTATGTGAAAAGTATAATGCTTTTGTTTTAAAGTACCTTTAATAATTGAAAAATATGTACTTCTATTAAATAAAAAATGATTTTTCTATTAAATAAAAATGGTGAATTAAATATTTTACTATCTTCAGCAATATATCAAGGCTAGAGATGTTACTTAATTTTGTCATTATCTCGCTATATCCAGTATACGAAAGAAAATGCCCACCAAAAATCTCTATTATTCAAAAAAGCTTCTTAAGTCATTTACTAATTGCATACCTGTTTTCAAGTGCACTTCTAGAAGGCGTTATTTTTATAAGCGATTTCCCACTTTGTACATTTTTTCAATTAAAAAAGCTAATTTTATCCCTATCCAGAACAACTTAATCATGCCTTCCTCTTACGCATTGCTGAAAAACTTAACAGCTTGCAAGGGAAAAATAAAAAGTTAATTTACAACTGAAATATATTTGTCTCCTTTTTTCAACATCTACATCTATCTATCTATCTATCTATCTATCTATATATGTAAAAGTGAAACTCTGTGTGTGTGTGTGTGTGTTAGCTATAGACTCCGAAACTGTAAAACCGATCGGACTCAAACTTTGGCAAGTTGTTGTACACATTCCAGGGAGTGTTTATGGGTGGAAAAAAGTGGGCGGGGCCACGCCCATAAAAAATTAGTTATCATTTTTAGCTACTTGCACTTGACCGATTTTTCTGAAACTTTGCACACATATTGAGCTGTCATGACTAAATAATTTCGTGATAAGAAACGTGGGCGGGGCCACGCCCCTAAAAAAGTTTTAATTTTGAGGTACTTGCACTGGACCGATTTTTATGAAACTTTGCACACATACTAAGCTGTCATAACCATATAATTTCGTGTTTAGGAAAGTGGGCAGGTCCACGCCCATAAGAAATAAGTTATCATTTTTAGCTACTTGCACTAGATCGATTTTTTCTGAAACTTTTCACACACATATTGAGCTGTCATGACTATATAATTTTGTGATTAGAAAAGTGGGCAACTTTATAATATAGTATAATCTTTATATTTGGCACTTGATATTCAATTAAAATTCAGAATGCATTTTCATTCATTAAGGGATGTAGCAACGAGCGCCGGGCTTTTATATTATAAAATAAAAGACAGTACTGAAGATGTATTTTTGTAATGCTTTTGTACGCAAATAATTTAAGCATTTTCATTGTTGCATACGAAAACACAATTGACCCTACTAGATTAATGACCAAAAAATAGTCAGCCGAAATATATGGCGCTTTTAAATTAATGACAATAACATTAAATACTCTTATATTAAGTTGAAATTTTCTTTGAGCATATACTAACAGATGATTTGGCTCAATGGCTGTAATAGTAAGACGTTTATCCCATATTACGAAAAGGTCAACTGTGTATAAGGCCTGGTTGATAAGCTTTGAATTCGTGCGTTTGTTAGTGTATCATTCCCAACTGTATTCAATATTTACCTACAATATATACACATATACTTTCAATACATTTATCACAACTTTCAAACTCTTTTTAATATACAACCCCTAAAGCTAATAAATATTCCTTAAGCCATTTTGGGAAGAAAAAAAAAACATCTCCAATTTTTATTTAGCTTAGAACAATAAGAAATCGAAACTGCTGTCTAATAAACAAGTTTTCAACAATTCAATCAAAACTATAAATTCATCAAATTCTTTCCTAACAGATGTCAGGATATTTCTATACGTATAAATAACAACAAAATTCTAGCGCGCTCTTTCAAGATTGCAAAACCACACGACTTGTAAAAGGGAAAATAAAAACGTATGAACCCAGTCACACCGAAAGACATGCGGACAGACAAAAAACAAATTCAAGCAAACCAACAAACTGACAAGAAGACAGGCATGCCGCACACAAATAAACCCCAGAATAGATGTCTACAAGATAAAATGTGGATTTTTTAATATTTTTCCTTTTTCCTTATAACAAATAAAAAAATAGGAAAATAAAACTGTGAAGAATAGAAAAAATACAATAATAATACAATCAGTTTAAATACATGCATACAGCAAACAGACAGGCTGGTTGTATGTTTAACAGACCAACAGACAGCTTAAGAATTTATATTATTTAAAGGGAAAAATTGCTTTCCACTCTTCCATACAAACATGCTTGTTTAAACTTTGTTCCACTCTCTCTCTGTGGTGTGTGTGTGTTTATGGGTTTGTTCGTGTGTTTGCTGCTGGAGGATGTTTGTATGATGGTCATGTTTGTTTAGTCAAATGGAAAGTTGAGAATTTATGTAAAAGGATTTTGTAAAACTTTTAAAATACAACTTTAAGTTGTATTTATATTCAAGGTAAAGCAAATACTTATGTTCTTATTGTTGTTGTAGTTTTTCTTATAACAATAACATTCATGTGTTTGTTTGGTATTTGTATTTAGTAGAATAAAAGGAAATATATAAAATTCGTTTATTTAAGCCAAAGAGGAATTTATGTTTACCAGCGGGTAATGAACAAAAAAAAAAAAAAAACATTGAGCTGTTTATGGAAAATATTTACATATCGAGAATAAAAAGGATTTAGGTTTAAGTTGTGTTGAGTTTTAAGTATTTAAAACTACAAAGCTGTGTTTAAGGTTTAGTGCACTACACACATGTACATATATACATTAAGGATTTATATGCAAACGTTCGATTATTGGGGATCGTTGGAAGCCCTGAAATCTCGTGAATTGCATTGACCGATATTGCTGCCAAGAATACTTTAATTATCCCTGTATTTACAACACAAAACTGTAGCATAAAACATACCAACAAATTTATGAACAAATACTGTTAAATGGCAGTAAAATAGTAATAATTTGTATAAGAATGTAAATAATCAGAATAAACTTATACATAAAATGTACAGCCAAAAAATTTAAGTGAAAAAATAATTAAAACTTTTTTGAAAAAGCCATTATACAGTATAAGAGACTTGAACATTACAAGAAAATTTCGATTAGGATGAGAAAAAGTTCGAAAAAATATTATAAGAGCAATTTAATTCGAACAACTCTTTGGAAGAGCAGCGAACATTTCTATAAAAAAATTAGCTTGCAAAGTTAAATCCTATGATTCTTTTGTGTGCAAAGCCAAAGCTAATGCTGTATTGAAGTCAGATGAAATTAAGAAAATTCTAAAACGCGACGCGGTAGATGACTTAGAAGCAACACAGGACAAAATGTCAAAAAAACCCCATGAAGTTATTTGTGTGGCAAGCAATTTACATATCTGGCAAAAACTGTCAAATATTTGTGGCATCAGGCACGATAAACACAAAAAATATTTATTAAGGAGTGTCTACAAAAACGGACTTCATATTTCAGGCACTATTCGACAGTATTCCACACCAATAGTTTTTTTCAAAATGTAGACCCTAAACATTATCTACCAACAAAAAATTACTGCAACGTAAATATAAGTTAATATACAAAAACAGTTTTTATTTCCAAAATTAGAATCAGTGCAAAAATTATTTATATCCATATAAATATTATATCCATTAATATTTTTAATTATTATTATTGTTTACGCGCATACTGTGAACGCACCCATTGTTTGGCGGTCTTACACTAGTTTTATTAAATTGTTATATTTTGTATGTATCTATTGAAAAGCTCTGTCTGTTAATCCCGGATCGTATGCTACGTACAAACCCCGTTTTTTAAGAAAAAACAATTTAATAAACCCGAAGTTTTATATAATAAAAACTAATACCCGTGTTTCTTGTGTTCTTTTATTTTCTTTAAATATTTCGAGGACAACAATTATGTATACGTATTGATTATTGTAATTTTTATATTTATGCATTATTGAGCTTAAGATCGATCTACTTTGCTAAGGATCTAGCCTAAATTATCTTTTGATTTTTCTTATGATCTAATTCTTAATAAATAAATTTTAGAAAAGATGTTTTGATTTCCTAAAATGTATAAGCTAGCGAGCAGGACAATTACACAACTAAATCGTTTAAAGCATCTGCATTTTGAAATTTAATTGAAATTTAATAATCCTTACTGAATTTGAAGGGTGGTACCACCACAATGCACGATGTTTTAACTTTAACATTTTTGCTTAACATAATTTAACATTTCTTTGTTTCAGTATTTGACAGATTCAACCGTAGAGAGGTGTACAATTTATCAGGGAGTTGATACGAGTCTTTTACGAAAATGTGCGTTCAAGTAATAATCAACCCAATGTGTCTGCAATCGGGAAAATTATGCAAATTGTGCAAATTTCAGCAATTAAGTGTGTAGAAAATATGAAAACACCCGTGCGTACACACCCAGAAAATATTCCTGTTATTGGCGATAGTGTGGCGAAAGCGCCGTCAACTTCGACCCGTCAATAAAGTCATTGCAAATATGGACCATCGGATAGAAGTATGCCACCGAAGCGGTGTCAGCCATATGCCTGATATTTTATTTCACACATTTGTCATAGATATTA
The DNA here is from genome assembly GCA_941918925.1 of Phyto melanocephala. NCBI lineage: Eukaryota > Metazoa > Arthropoda > Insecta > Diptera > Rhinophoridae > Phyto > Phyto melanocephala. The sequence continues at coordinate 95,217,093 of OW799233.1, read as the reverse complement.
TCAAAGCATATCCATAAGGTATATGCATCGCGGCAACAAACGCAACAATTAGTAAACACATATATTTTCTTTTTTTATATATGCCGGCATATGTCACACAATTTTTTTATTTTCTTTTTAAACTTAAGTAATTTTTAACAAACTTTAGAGCAAGAACTTTTTATTCATATTTTTGAATTTTTAAAAACGTTTTTAGCCAGCTGAATTTGCGAATTATTTATTGTATAATAAAATTAAAAAAATTAAGTTTGACAACTGAAGGCAAGACTTTTAAAAAAGTTGGTAACGCTCAAGGCGAATTCATACAGGTGAAATTATCAGCACATGATGATGGGGAAACACAATGTCTAAATTTGTTGAACTCTGCTTGATTCCATTTATTAATGCAGGAATGGAAAATTAGATTTTGGATTCCGTAGTGAAAATTTGAATTAATTGTGCTTTTTTGATAATAAATTTACCAACTTTTGTTGTTGTTCTTGCACCATTTATAATGTGTTTCATAAACTCATAACCTTTCTTGATACAATTTTTTTTGAATTAAACATATAAAAACAAATTTTGCATCCCTGTTATACATATTGACCTTGACAGAAAAAATCCCCTAAAAAGTTGCTTTGTTGTATCATTTCGACGTTGCGTATACCTGTATGAATATGCCTTGGTAACGCTTATAAAATGTATATAAAAAAAAACAGTCAGCTGATTAGATACGAGTACCTTATGGATATGCCTTGGATCCTATCATAATAAAAAATATTACACTCTGAACTCTGTTTGGTTTGAACTATAACAATCAATTAATGTAATAAAATTTAAAAAAATTTACTAAATTCTTGGGAATATGTTTCCAATTAATCTTTTAATAGTATTTGTTTAAACCCAACAACGAAATAAATAGTATTTAAAAGTTTATATAATACGTTTTCGATAATATTATTAATTCCAAAGCAAACTTATTCATTGATTCATCAGCTGATTATCTGTTTTCACTTCTTTTAACTCAAATGTTAATTCCATAGACAAAACAAAAATTCACTTTCATCTCTCATTTTTTCCAAATGTCAAACAGAGAACACAAATTCAATTCGAGCTGCGATTACCTGATGAATAAAGATGATTAATCCTTTTATAATTAACATACATACATAAGTATGTGTATGTACATAATATTCTACAAATACCAAATTAAGTCAATCAATATTTATTCTTTATAAATGTTGTAAAAAAAAATTAATTTTCAATTATTTATTTTCAATCTACTTTCAGGATGATTTACCTGGTCAAGCATTGCTGGATGTTGTTTTTGCCAGACTGAATTTAATTGAAACATCATACTTTGGTATACGTTACATTGATGAGGAAAATCAAACGGTAAGTTTATAAAAAAATAAAAAAACTCACAAATATAAAAAAAATTTGCTAGACATTCATACATACATACCAGTAAACATTAGGGGCGTACAATATCTTAAAAGAAACAAATATTTTCTCTTAGAATCTGCAAAAAATAAAGAAGAGGAATTTTATTTAAATATTTAAGAGAAATATCAAACCAAAGAAGTAATAATGCTATATTAGGCCGTGTTAAATATGATAATACCCTTAACCATATGTACATAGGTTTACTGATCATAGTTTTCAGATTTAAAAAGTTTTTACTATTATAGAAATTATATTTATTATTTTGCTGTGTTTCACGAAAACTAAAATTCTTTCTTTGCACAAACACCTATAAAAGATGTTGGTTTTTCATCGTTATTGTGCTTCACATGACGAATTTAAACGGCGAATTTAACCGACGAATTCGTCGTGTTGGGCGAAATTGGTCGTTCGTACCATTTGTGCACCGAGCATTATATGCCATTTTAGTTTATTAATTTCGATGCCATACCCAACTTAGAATTTTTTTAGTTAACTGTGATATGATACCGATATTGATGGGGTTAAGAAAAAACTTTCCGCTATTTCGTTTTGAGATGCCATCTAGGATTTGTCATAGTTAATGTTTTATACTGTTCCTTTCATTTATACTAGTATATTTTCCATTTTATTTCGGACTTTTTTTCGGACATTTTGAAATTAACTGTATCCTACTGGTCAAGCTAATTTGTTTCATACCAATATTAATAAAGTTAAGGTGAGTTAATTTTTAATTACTAGATTTGACCCATATAAATATATTAATTTATTTAGACTCCCTCCAACTACATATTATGTCATTAAATATTTTTAAGCAATCAGTAAATAAATAAATATTTCAATATAAAATTTCGTCAATTACATACTCCATGTGTCAGTTAGGGAGTCATAAACGTTTAAGTACGAATATGTATTTAGACTAAAAAACATTCCATATTTCATTAGTTCAATTCATTCAAACATACACAATGACATTTTATACTCTATACAATAATCTAATCGACGCTAAAGAAATTAAATTGAAAAAGTTATTTGTTTGCCAACTGTCACTTTGATGTCGTTAGAGTTTCCAATAACTACCTGGGTGCCTTTTTAGCTTTAAATTTTTTTGAAAAATATATATTTCTTTTAAAAATTTATTTTTTACGGCATATGATAGTAAAAACAATAGCACACATGTCTGTAATTTTTTCTAGGCTAAAAATGATTGATTTTTATGATAAAAAAAATATGAGGAAACACAGAGGCGCTTGTCTTTATTTGGCAATATCTCAGAAAGATATAATGCTATTGTGCTGGATTTTAATAAAAATTCATTCCCAGATATTTTCAAAAGATTGATACTATATACAGATCTGTACTACATGTGAGGTCTTTAAAAGCTTATTTCATACAATACACGGACAGCTGTTCATTATTCTGTCTACTCTCCTGTTCACAAGCTTTCAGAAAATAAATATCTAATGGGATCGGATAGGCGTAAATAGGAGATATGGTGACATAATAATCTTGTATAGACTTAAACATTTTCAAACTTTTCAGCGATGAAAGTGTATTCGAATCAACAACTCTTAAAATATAACCTTTGACCTATATATGCCCATAATTTTGTTTTAAAAGTTATTAAATACCTACCATCCTATTGTAAGTGTACACAGACGTAAGTAGCATTGTACGTTAAAGGGTAAAAGTTATAAAGAAATACATCAACCTTTTGACCATACACATTAGAAACAGTACGTATTTATACATCTAAAGTTAAGCAAGGACAAAATCTACGAAACTATAAATAAAAACATTTGTCGCAATAAAATTTTCCAATACTCAAAAACACATTAAATGATTTGCCCCAATGATTTCAAATACATTTAGAACCAACAACAAAAACTGAACATCATTACGCAGACATCCGTCACTGCTGCTTTTCATTTATTTTAAGTATTTCTAAAATCAAGAAAATCCTTTGATAACTAGACTAATTGGAAATGTGATCAGGCATTATTAATGAAAATGAAACGTAAACGAAAAGTTTTTAAAAGCATTAGTTTTGATAACAAGGAGTTTTGTAGGGTGAGCAAATGGGTCGAAAATATTTAGAAATAATTGTTGTGCAAACGTTTCAAAGATCATTTAACTAGGCAAGTAGATTTGTTAAAAGTAACTATTTTATATACTTTCTCTTTTGTTAGTTAGCTTTAGTGTAGAATTAAAGCTCAAGAAAGTATTCCAAGAAAATTTGAAAAAAGTTTTTTTCTTATTTTAAATAACAACTTTTGGATGGTTTTACGTCTGTTTTATGACTGAAATACATGTACTCGAGTGACCAAATCTCATATTGGGGGGAAAAATGTCGCAATCTTGTTCGCCTAGACCCCTCAAAACGGTTACTTTTTGCACGGCTTCCTTATCCAGATATCACTCGAAATTGTTTTGAAATCGTTAGTGGAAACAATAACACTACAATGGCGTAAGTGTTATGCGGGTAGTTTTTGCCACTTAATACTAGAAGGACATTTAAAAATATTCTACCGCCTGTAGTGTCGCTCCTGAGAAAGAACTTTATATACCCGGTTTAGTTTTGCAATCTACTAATCAAGGGCTGTCACGATATGTCACAACCCCATGCCCAAAATGGCTCGCATAACATTCAGAATATTTTTAATATTAGAGGGGCACTTAGTGGTACCAGGTCACGTTTGTGGGGTCAAAGGCTGTTTGACTTAAAATAACAACAATTATTAAATTGTGATTTTTTTTAACTTTGAGCGTCAAGTGGCGTAGGTGAACGTCGTTTAATACAGTTAAAATTTCGGCTATCTCAATATCTGGAAAAGGAAATTTCTACAACGATTTTTTGCGGTCACCCTAACATACAAATATAGTACAGACATAGAAAATAGTTCGGCTTGGCCCAGTCGGTTACAGCTCGACATTACATAAACAAGTGAATGCCTAAAAAAAATTTAGATATATTTTTTATTTCTTATTTAATTGATAAAATTTTTCCTTGGATTCACAGCCTAGAAACTTTTCGTTTCAGCGGATAAATTTTTTTTTAAATATCCTGTATACAGAACCTACTATATATTTATTTAGTTAAATTGTAGTTCTTGTTATTGTTGTTATTGCTACTATTACAGCAACCTAAAATAAATTTTCTTTTAAAATGTCCTAAAACACTTGGCTGAAGGTCACAACAGAAGCACAAAATTAAACGTGCAATTCTCTTGCGAATTGAACGAACGAAAGTTACCTTTAGGAAAGTCGGTGTGTTGCTCTCAGTTTAATTGTATTTAAGTTAAAATTTATTTGATTTTTAGATGTTGGCAATTTATTGTTGCTTTCTTTGCAACACAACTTTTGGAATTTCAAACAGTTTTGGGTTGTGTCGCCGTCTGTTATCAGTGAAACGAAAGGAAATGAGATGAAAAAAATCCTAGAATAAATAAATGTTTGAAATTTATTCAATTTTTATTCTATTTTCTTGTTTTGTTGTTTTGTTTTTTATTACTTTTTATTTTTTTATTTGTTTTGTGTTACTTTTTCTTATCAATTGTTTATGGTTGGTGTTTTATTTGTTTGTGTGCTTGTGTTTTCAGCATTGGTTGGATCCAGCCTCACGTATTTCCCGCCAATTAAAGCCCAAAGCCGACCCATATGATTTATATTTTGGTGTTAAGTTTTATGCTGCTGATCCCTGCAAGCTGGTAGAAGAAATCACGAGGTAAGTGAAATGATTTTCAAAGTAATAATTATTAATTGCAATTATAGTACACTTGAGAAAAAGACAGATGCCAGGCATTATCTAGCATTTGTTAATTTAATACTAACCACATTTAAAGTATATACACGAAAATTTTGCAATAAAAATAAAAAAAAAAAAATTTTGACTCTTTTCAAATTTTCACTTTTAGATTTTTTATAACCGCTGTGAAAATAAGTGAAATAAAATTTTCTAGCTTGTTTTATTTGATAATGTATTTAAAATATTTTAGTAGCTTAACATTAAATGAAAGCCTATTGAGCATTTAGCATAACCTTTAAAATGTCGATATCTATGACAAATACATCATTTCTATTGTACGAACATGGACTCTATATCTGTGGCTTGGAGGTAAAAGGGCCAATGTCACTTTTTTGCTCTTTTGAGTTAATCATTGCATTAGATTTGTTTTCTCGCTCTATTTCATTATGGTAAGACAACTAAAGTCATTCTTAACCCAGAACAGCTTCATAAATAAAATGCTGGCCAATGTCACTATGAAAGCATATATAAAAGTTCAATTCCAATTTTCTCATTTGACATTAGCCCTTTTAGCTCCAAGCCATAGATATATGATCCTGATTTTGTGTAGAATTTGGCAGCATTCTAGCTTTAAGTCTGACCTTAAAGTAAATAATGAAATCTTACCAGTATGCCCATTAGACATAAAATGCGATAGTGCCTAAAAAAATTATCATGTGACCTGTATTACTTCAATACTACAAAATTAATTTGGTATGCCAATTCTAATTGCCATCTTAAATATCCTTAATGGTAACAAATCTCAAATGTGTTTCGAATCAAAGTAAATAATCATGGCTAACAAAAACATGGTTACGACATGATCACGACGGTTATAAATATTATATTCTTTACAACAATTATTTGTTGATGAAAACAAATACATAATAGTTATTTTTATGTTATTTTATCATATATTTTGTAGCGATAATCAATAATTAAATTTAATTTTATAATTTAATGTTTCCTTTTTTTTTTAACAATTTTTATAGAAAATTACAAATAACCATTAAATGATAAGTGAATTAACAGTATGATTACAGAGCGATCAAGCTAAGATTTATTTATAACTAGCATATGAGCCAGTATATCGATAGCGCAGTTCTTACTATTTATTGCTTACTAAAGTTCTCTTTTTAATCACAAATTTTTTTTTTTGTTTAATTTATGAAAACTTTTTTTTTCTAAAACAAATACCTTTTTACCGCCCATAACATTTTCAGTCTGTCCTAGAACCAAAAGTCCCTTATTTTAAAATTCTAACTTCGCAATCGCAGAAAGTACAAAAATATAATTGAAAATTTCAAAAAGTAAGTTTTTGGTCGCCCATAACATTTACAGTGTCACCTTGTATCAATAGTCACTAATTTCGAAATTCTAGCTTCGTTGACGTAGAAAAAACAAAAATCTAAGTAAAAATTTCAATAGGTACGTTTTTGGTTCCCCAAAATATATTCGGTCTCACCTTGTATCAATAGTCGGTGATTTTAAAATTCTAGCTTCGTTGACGTAGAAAAAACAAAAATCTAAGTAAAAATTTCAATAGGTACGTTTTTGGTTCCCTAAAATATATTCGGTCTCACCTTGTATCAATAGTCACTAATTTCGAAATTCTAGCTTCGTTGACGTAGAAAAAACAAAAATCTAAGTAAAAATTTCAATAGGTACGTTTTTGGTTCCCCAAAATATATTCGGTCTCACCTTGTATCAATAGTCGGTGATTTTAAAATTCTAGCTTCATAAACGTAGAAAATACAGAAACTTCCATAAAAATGCGAAAAGGTACTATTTTGGTCACCCTTAACATTTTCAGCCTCAGCTGGAATCAATAGTCCCTTATTTCACAATTCAAATCTCACCTCGTATCATAGTCACTAATTTCAAAATTCTATGCTCTAATGTCTTGTTTGTCCCCCGAAAAGTTTCCAAAAATTTCACCTAAATAATTGTCCATATTCTTCTAGGCGATAATAATTTTTTTAAAGTAAAATAGGAAAAAATTTTACGCCTTATACATGCGAATCTTATAAAAATCTAATTAATATTTTTTCGCGGATTAACTTACATAGTTACAATTTTTTTCCTAGCTTTATGTGTTTGGAAATTAAATAAAGTACCAAAGTTGAAAATTCAAAGAAAAGGCCAGACACTTGTTATGTTAACTACAATACCCTTACCCCCTTAAATTACGAAATTCCTTCCTTCTTAGTGGAGATATACTCAAAAGAGGAAAAGTTTTTCCTAATATCATGTCTATAGCTCTTTGCGTTTGAGCTGTGCGATGATGAATCAGTTAAAATAAAAGTTTGTGATGTGAAAAAAATGCACAAACCTTTTAAAATAACTAAAGACAAAATAAGTTAAAAAAAACGATAAAATGTAAAAAAATATTGTAAAAAAGTTGTGATTATAAATAAAATTTAAATAATTTAACTCATAGCAAAAAACAATAATTTGTTGTAGAAAAGAGCAAAGATTGTCCCTTTCATTTGTAGTCGTAATATAAATATTGCATGAGACTCCAATTAATAATAATATTGATAAATGACACCCATTACATGTTTTCACTATGATTATCACAATCATGTTCTTTCTTTGCGTGCAGTAGCGGTTCTAAAAGGCATAATGTTAATACCATTTATTTCATTTCTAATAGGAGCAAATTCGGCATAGTGTCTACGTTGAAATTCTCTTGTATAAAACATCCAAACACAGAATATAAATAGAGGTGGTATTTTTAAAGTCTCATCTCTATATATTGTTTCATTTGACAGACCTAATGTTCCATATGAGCTCTTAGTACACTAGTAAATCTCCTAAGTGTTGGTCTACTTTGTTAGAAAATCTCTAGCAGCAAAGAGATGAATAAAATCTGTACTGCTTACAAAATTCAACAACGTTTCTGGTGGATTATAAAATACATTAATCGGAGCATAATAAAATCTTAGAGCTTGTAAAATTTCCGCTAATAACAGTCAACTTCCCATGCTATCGTACGTTTCTGATGTATGTATCTTATCATTAGACAAATTATTGGTGAAATACAATACCAACCTACGAAGATTTTTCATACAAGTTAACATTTAAAATACATCACAGAATCGATTCATAAAATATAATCCATTTTACTCCCAAAGCGTATTTCCTTATGTTCTTTTTTTTGGACAAATTCGCTCAACAAAGTTACCATTTCTCAATTAAAATTAAATAAATTTGCAAACATATGAATAGGTTTTTATTGGCTTAAAACAACGAAAAACAGCAGAAGGAAATTATGCAATAAAATAAGATTATAAAACATTACTGCCTTCGAGATTTAGATATGAGCCATGGTTCTTCAACAAAGCATACCGAATTCCGTTTGAGAATTGACGAAAATGTGTGTAAAAATGAATTAACCATTTTCAACGTGTGATATTATAAAACTATAATTTATAATTTACTCAGATTACGCTACATCCCAATTTTTAATTTTTTTTGGTTTCCTTAATAAAAAATTTAGATTTTTTGCAAAATATTTCGATTGTATCTGCTGCTCACCGGGTCGAATTCAGCTTACTCGTTTTCAAGAGGAGGAGATAATTTTTATTAAATTATAGAAATGTTTGTTTTATTGCTTCAAAACTAATACCTATCAAAAGAAAAATATATTTGTATTGGGCTTGGGGAATATTATATTTTCCTCCTCCTGGATCAGCTCTCGGGTTTACAAAATAATATGCCATATATCCGTTGTTGAAAGCTAACACTCATTTAATTAAATTATTAACAAAAGTTTTGTATTTATGTTTTGTCCTATATATTAAAAGTTGTGTTGATGGTCGTGTTGTGTACGTGCCTAAGCCGATTATTTGTTGTGCCCCAGGAGACTTTTCAGTCGTCATTGATGTAAATAATTAAGAGGCCTAACTATAATATGCATGAACCAGACTAACCTACTACGTATGTGTATATGTACGCATTGCAATTATGTATAGAAAGGTTTTCCATACTAAACAAAATGCCTTTTGGTTTAAACTCGATATTTTTATTTAAACATTGCTGAGTGTCACACACGATTTATATGTACCCGCACAATTACGGATGTATATAAATATTTCTATGTTTTGTTGTTTTTCTCTTAATAATTACTAAATTTTAAATTAATTGCAAAAATACGTGTTGCTTTTTATTTTGCTGTCAGTATTCACCCAAACGAAAAAAATTTTATTTTTCAACACTTTCTAATTGAAGATCTAACTTAACGCCACTTGCCTAATTTAATTTAAAAATTTTATATTACGTCACCAGCCGCATTCATCAGTAATGCCCTCTCTAAACGAAATTTTAAGCCGACACGTTGAAAATGTTCCACTCCATAAAACAATTTTGAAAGTACAAACAAACATTTATCAGTAATAAATATTTACAAGAGACAGATGTTAAATGAAGTAAAATGCTGTCCGAAAAAAAAACGCAAAACTAAAAATTAACGAAATAAAGTACAATCGAGTGTTTAGCCAAATGTTCGAATTGCAAAACTACTAACGCAAGTTTTGGAAATAAATGAACGAAAACAAATAAAAACGAATTTTTAGTTTAAATTTAAAAAACAACAAAAAAAACAAATTGAATTAAAATCCATAAAATCTTTCATTCATGTGGCATTAAAAAGGACGGACATACCGGCTGATATGTCATGCAATCAATGAATACAAAAAAGAAAAAATCTAAAATGTATTGTAAATGCAATTTGGGAATGCTCATCATCAGAATCAACGGCTTTCTTAGACTCTGCCTCAACAACGATGACTATGGTCAGCACATATTAGTAAATATTTGTAAATTTTTTTTTAAGCGGTTGTTTTTTTAAAAGGTATAAATTTAAGTCAGCAACACGTACTAATGGCCATTACATCATATGTAAAGTGAATTATGTTTGATTTGGTTTAACATTTTAACATTTAAAAATTGGCTCATAAATAGCAAGGCGTAGATTTCTTAAATGGGTCCAAAACAAGATTGCCGTTGATCCCGATTTAAAGTAAGGAAGCTTAATTTTATTTGAATGAATACATCAATAAACAATACTGCCATATTTGGAGTGATGATAATTCTATATTGTATGCTTAGACACTGTTACATCCAGAAAAACTGATTGTTTGATATGCTTTATGAGCTGGTGGAATCATAAGTCCGTAATTTTTTAAAGAAAATACTGTTCAGAACGTTGAAGCCAATTGTGACCGCTTTAGAGCCATGATTACTGACTATTTCGTTCATCAATTGAACAACCACGATGTCCCGAAGCTGTGGTTTGAACATGATTGCGCAACATGTCACACAGCTTGTGCTACAATTGAATCGTTTGGTATGCCATGTCGGTCTTATGCCTGAAGTCATATGTAAATTATGATTCCTGAAGATTATCTTTTGAATAAAGTAAATTTAATGTTAATTAAAGAAATGCAATCTTTCTTTTATTCCTTTTTAAAATATATACCTCTTTAAAAAACACCCTTTACAAGGGGTTTTGTTTTAGAAAATTTTTTATTACTTTTACATATTCAAAGTCTGCGGTCGTTGACAATACCGTGGAATATGTGCAAAAACAAAAATTATATTTTACTACCGAATGGTCGTTGGATCAGTAAAATGTTCATGCACATACACACACACACGTATAAAATATTTTCCAAATGCTATTAAAGCCTATAAGTGAATCAATATTGGCTTAATATTTTTGTTGTTGCTTTTACTGATGCCGCAGCTGTGGATGCTAAGCATTAACATTACATTATTTTATGAATACAACTGTTTTGCTGTATCGTTGTGTGGCATGTCTCTGTTTGAGCAGTCAAACGCCCACATTAATGCACCATATAAACTTTGCTTAAAAGAGTCATTAAAATATGTTTTTATTTTTTGTTATCTTAATGTTTGCAATATTGGAAATTGATACAAAATTGTTTTCAGTAAATTGAGTTTTAAAACATTTTGTTCACTCTACATCAAAGGGTTTCCAACTAAACTCTTTGAGATGAGGAACTTCTTGGACGTTACAATTATTTAGGATGGAAATCTTAAAGTTTCGTTCAAACTATGTAAATTTTTGCTTAAATAATCACGATCACCATTTGTGGTTAATAAATGTTTTAAAATAATAATGTTATGGAATTTTCTCACCCCGAATAACGTTAAAACGTATGACAAAAGATCTAGCGGGTATCCAGGTGGAGTAAAATGATATTTATAAACGACACTACTAAAGAATTAAACTTTATCCTTCGAAAATAAATAGTAAGAGTGCCCAAACAAACAATTCAAATATTTAAATAAAAACGTTCACAGAGAAGTTGAATATTAAAAATCAGCACAATATCTCCATAACTTTCTAAGATATAAGATATGCCTCTGCTTTTTCTCTCATTTTACTAAATAAAATTAGAATTTTTCAGCTTTATTATAATTTTAAGGCGTCCTTGCGATTATTTTTAGTTATTATATGCGTCTAGAGATTTCCATAAAAAGGTTTGGACAAATAGTGACCAATTCGACAAAATTATAGACAAAAATAATTTCGAGAAACAATATATTTTTTTTTATTTACAACATTTTTCAAGCTTCAAAATAATTTTTGATAACAGGATTTTCGTTGTTCTATATTTTTTAAGAAGTTTTAAAAAATCAAAAATGTTAAAACTTTGTCCCAAAAAATAAATTTTTCTGCAACAGCTTCCCCGATTTCTCTAAAAGTTTAAAAACAAAATAAACACGACCTAAAGATAATATTGTTGACAAATGATGGGCGCTATTACAAAATAGCTGTCAGTAAATTTATATATGCGTCATATCTGGTATTTCAAAATGTGCCCACTTGATCCCCCACAATATTAGTATCAAATGAAAAGTTAAGCCCTTTAGAATAAAAAAACTATAAAAAAGTGTAATATCCAAGATGGAATCTCTAAAATAATAGCGAAACATTTTTTTAACTCCATGAATATTGTACCAAATGAAAGGGCTTGACTAGTAGAATACAGTTAGTTAACTATGTAAAAATTCAAATTGTAAATCTTTATCTTTTGCATTTTGACGATTCATCATTATTTTTTTGAAAAGCTTACAAAATTATATAAAATGACAAATCGTTGTCAGCCTTTTTCCGGATAGAATAACTACGTCATGATATTTAGTATATTGACGTTAAGTCCTAAGCGTCGTTACCCAGCAAAAAAAATTCATGTAAACAGACATTATTAACTCATGAAACAAGGGTTTCTTTTTATCTACTGTGCATACGTTCCATGCACAGTAGTAGAATTGAGTGAAATTTATTAATATACTAGCCAAGCCCGGCGAGCGTTGCTACGCCTCTCAATGAATAAAAATGCATTGTTTTACGGGCGTGTCACTTCCCACTTTTTTAATCACTAAACTGCATAGTCATGAAAGTTCAATATGTGTGTAAAGTTTCAGAAAAATCAGTCAAGTACAAGTAGCTAAAAATTATAACTTATTTGTTATGGGCGTGGCCCCTCCCACTTTTTACTACCCACAAACACTCCTTGGAATGTGTACAATAACTTGCAGAAGTTTGAGTCCGATCGGCCTTACGGTTTCGGAGTCTAGAGCTAACAAACACACAGACAGACAGAGTTTCACTTTTATTTATATAGATTTATATAAGCACTGCTCTCCAATGAATTTTTCACGTAATTTCAACAATTTCATCAAAGTGTTCTAGTTCTAGTTCTAAGTATTTTACATATATTTTTTGCTGGGATGTTATAATTTTCCTCAAATCTTAAAATAAATGAAAAGTGTTTCATTGTTTATTGTTGAATTTTAGAACGTTTTTGCAAAATAATGACATTATGGCAATGCAAGCCTTATGAGACTTTGCCAATTGAACAATTGTATTTCAAATTGTGAACGTAATTGCTATTCTATCGAATGAATGTAAATTTTATTTTCCAAATTTTTAATATATTTTGGAGGATCAAGAAGATTTGTTCGACATTCTGAAATTTGTTTTGTTAACATATCTATGCCAAAAAGTAAGAACTGCTTAAGTCAACATTAGCTAAAATTAAGAGTATGACATCATTGCAATCCCAGAATTTAATACTACCTTTAAGCAAATTTTCAACTACTTTGGAACAACTTTACGGTAATATTTACAAGTTATAGCGTTAAAACTTATTGACTATATTTTTTTCAAAGAACAAGTTCATTTCGAATAATAAATTATTTAAGCTTACAACTTAACTAAATATACGATATGAATATGCTCTTAAATTTGTATAGAGCAGAACATATATTATAGTCTTTAATGCAGAAGGAATCAAAAAAAATTTTAAAAACACAGATATACAGTTTTTCCCTACTGCTAAAGATATATTAAAGTCCAAACATATTTTATAAAACTTATTCTTTTCAACATTTTAAAAAATGATTAGATAAAATTATATTTTTTCTATATTTCTTTAGGCGGTAAGAACTACAAACATATTCGGTTGAGATAGAAATATCGTACCTCAATAGACTGGAAAAGATGCAAGTACTGAGAGTAGATATTTACATTTTTGGCAATCAATGGTTCTTGGTGATATGTATTTCGTAGTCTAGATTTGAATAAACCTTATATTTGAACTCTGTCCTATATAGAAATATTTAAAATATTGTCCAAATATTTAAAAGTTGAAAAATCTATCTGTACCTTTTATAAGTTTTCACTGTAATATAGTGTTGTCCTGAAACAAGAAAAAGCTCTAAACGTAAACCAAAGTCTGTCATCGAAATATGTAGGGTTTTTCTATCTATACTTTATATGTATTTTTCAAATAATATTGTTTATCCCCTATTTCAACTTAAATAATCTTCTTAAAGTGTGTCTCTTTTTTTTTTATAACTTTAATACAAAAAGAACCAAAAAAGGACATAAACACAAAATAAAGCTAAATAAATTTATTGTGTTGCGTAAAAGTACATTTGTTTGTTCTTATCTTTTCAAAATACTTTCACTTATTTTTACGGCCTGTCATTCGCAATTAAAGGATGTTGCCATTAACGCACACACCAATATTATCTCATTTCATATTCTTCCATAAGTATGTATGTATTATGGGTGGAAAAAAAATCATAATAATGATAGCATTGCCAAAGTAGGAATAAAAAAATAAACATAAAAGTATGATATAATAAAATAAACAATATTCTATAGATAATGCTTCCATTAGATTATATTGTACTCGCATGAATATATTTTGAAAGGAACGAAAATAATAACGGCCAACAGCAAAAACAATAGCAATATTGGACACAAAAAAGGAGTAGTTACTCATAGTTGTTGGTGCGTGTTTTGAATATCATACCGAAACATACGTGATGATAAACCATTTGTCATCATCACTACTATCAGTAACATTGTCATTATCATCGTTCTCGTCATTCCCCTCATAATCCTCATGCCCTACCTACAGATTTGTCGCTCTTTTGCGACAATAATGTTTTAACTTAAAAATTTAAAACTCTAAACAAAATACTAATATAATTTCCAACATGTTTTATCAGCTTCATATTTTTGTTAAGCAAATGCATCTTATATTAAATGGAATATGTTTTTCTTAATACACGTCCGTGTTAAAAATTAAAATTTTTAGGCATGTTTTATTAATCGAAATGTAATTCAGAACCGTCTTGTAAATTATTAAAAACTATTTTTTTAGAGATGATCCTCTTATAGCAAATGAGCGACATAATTCATATGCCGAAAATGAATATACGAGAATGTACATCATTGAACATATCAGTACTCAAGTACTCAAGTCTTGAAATTGTTTTAAAATATACAAGCATATTATTGGTTTGTTGGATGAACAAGAAATTTCGTATGTCTATATAAATTAGAACAGAGCCAGAATTCTTTAGTTAAATAATTACTACAAGTATTCGTTTAAATATAAATTAAATAATTAAATAATATTGATGTAAATCAATTGGATATATAATTTATTGGTCTTCCAAGCACAACAAATACTGTTATTATTTATTTGTAATAAGAAAAAATTAAGTTGACACGCCCACCTACCATATAACGTTTTATTTTAAATTCATATAATATCTCTATGGACAACGAAGAATAAGGAAGAAAAAAAAATAATTTGTTAGCGAAAACTATTTTATTAAGCCTACTTTAACGCCCATTTCCCACATATATTCTACTATCAATGAAATTAAAAATCGCATAAAAGCGACAGAATTAGACGTATGATGATGAAATTTTGCATATATATCTTTCAGGGCAATGTTATGTTACTTTGAATAACAATTGATTAAAGGTGCTAAGCATCATATGAGCCCTCTTTCCCATAGAACTTACCTGAAAGGCTATTGCATTCAGAAATAAACTATTCCAAAATTTTCAAAAGTGTAGTTGTTTTATTCTTATATCTTATTTGAGTACCTAACTCAACTTGAATTTTTCGAATTTTAAATTTATAATTTTTAATTTAAAATGTAGTCATAAATCAACCCCCAATTTTTTACTTTATCAAAGACATATTTTCACATAAAATGTGTCTTATCAACCTTTAATAAATTTAACAACTAAGAGCGCAGTTCCATTTTTTTGTACCCTTTACACACTTGTGTCATCATGTACACATATAAAAAATTATGTTTTAGCCACATATTTTCCAAGAATTTTTTTTTTGCCGATATCTGTTTTGGTAACTGGACCATTGAATCAAGGATTACTGCAAATGTTACCAAAGGCTTATACTTATACATACGTAATAACCGTTTCAAGCATTACCCTAGGAGCTGCAAAATATGCCTTTTTAGGGTATGAATAAAAGGCAAAAGTATTTTTCACTCATATCTCAGTGCCCACATAACTGATTTTCAATAGGAATATTCTCGAAAGCATACCTAAGCCTGAAGTATGGTAGAGCTTCAATAAGCTAACCTTAACATATTCACAGACAAATGGGCAGATGGACAGACGGTCGTTGCTTTATCAATCCTTCCATCTTTAAGAGTTCAAAATATATATTTTTTATAAGCTCGAAAAAGAATATTGTAGGAATTACAAGCAAAATGACTTGTGGGCCATTTAAAATATTAAATTTTAATCGCTATAAAAAGTACTACTTAATTTGTTTAAATTTCTTGTTTTATTTTTTCAACTTTGTCGTTTAAGAATGGAACACAATATCAATCATATGACTACCACGACTGGCTCGGCAGTGCTCCATCCGATTACCCCAAATTGCATACCGAGGTCTTGATGAAAAATTCTGCTCAAAAAAGTGCGAGAAATTTTCAGTTTCTGAGGACAATGACGAGTTGGTGTTGATGGATTTTCTTGCACATCTACAGCGGCAAAAACTTAGATGAAACGCATCGGACGAGAACATTTACGGGGTTTTTGTGCAATAAAGATCCATTTTCATAACCTCGCTTCACAAATTGATATACAAAATGAACTGAAGGCCGACCTCTACTAGAAAAATTTCTACTTAAATTTTTTACGGTTTGCTCACTCCCTCACTACTTACTCAGTACTTTGAAAGTAAATTTTTAATATTTCCCAATTTTTTTGTAGCGTATAGCGTCTCATTTGGCAAATACCAAATATAGACACGAAAATAAAGCGTGATTTTTTAAGAGCTATAGGAAAGTTTAAAAAAAAATACATAAAATTCAGAAAAATTCATGAAATCTTTATTTGAATCGATAGTACGGTCCATATAATTTAATGTTTGAAGATTATTTCATGCAAATGTTGACCGTGACTGCGCCTCAAATGGTGCATCTGCTTAGTCCAATTTTGGCATACTCTTTCCAACATTTCGGCCGGTATCTCATGAATAAATGCTTTAATGTTGTCTTCCAATGCGTCAATTGAAGCGGGCATGTGTGTATAGACATGAGCTTTAACATAGTCTCACAAAAAAATAGTCTAAAGGCGTTAAATTGACCGGTCCCGAACGTAAAATGAAATGTTCACCGAACTCGACTCTCAATAAGTCCATTGTTAAGCGTGCTGTGTGGCATGTGACACCGTCTTGTTGAAACCACATGTCACGCAAGTCAAGCTCTTGCATTTTGGGCAAAAAAAAATTGGATATCATCTCACGGTAGCGCTCACCATTCACAGTTACGTCACGATTCGCATCATCTTTGAAAAAGTACGGTCCAGTGATGCCACCAGCCCATAAACCGCACCAAACTGTGACTTTTTCTGGATGCAATGGAAGCTCTTGTAAAAATGTACAAAATATCCTTAAGATAAGATTATATCTTACGAATTTACTTTTACACTCATACAATACAAACGTATGATGTTGTTATAGTTGTTGTTCGTTACTGACTCTGTCTGTCACTGTTTATGATTTGTTACATTTATCAAGTGTTCTCTCGCACTCCAACTCATATTTACAACACATACAACTAACTATGTGTGCATTTGAAAGTGTACTTGCAAGTGTTTCTACATACATTTATACATACACATGTAAGTATGTAGAAATCTAAAATAATAATTTTCGTAAATATTAACTTTTATCATAAAACTAAGCAAATAACTCTTATTTGTTAGTCTATTCATATTGAAAGGGCCATTATTTAGATATTTTACAGAAACACACACTCAATGACAAATCTGCAAGTTGGCAAACTAATGCGGATAATAATCATTTTAAAGCTTTTAGTATATAAAGTTATATATCATACTAGCCAAACCCGGCGCGCGTTGCTACGCCCCTTAATAAATCAAAATGCATTCTGAATTTTAATTGAATACCAAGTGCAAAAACCTAAAAATTATAATTTTTTTATGGGCGTGGCACTGCCCACTTTTCTAATCACGAAATTATTTAGTCATGACAGCTCGATATGTGTGCAAAGTTTCAGAAAAATCGGTCTGGTGCAATTACCTCAAAATTATAACCTTTTTTTATGGGCGTGGCCCTGCGCACTTTTCTAATCACAAAATTATATGGTTATGACAGCTTAGTATGTGTGCAAAGTTTCAGAAAAATCGGTCCAGTGTAAGTACCTCAAAATTAAAACTTTTTTAGGGGCGTGGCCCCGCCCACTTTTCTTATCACGAAATTATTTAGTCATGACAGCTCGATATGTGTGCAAAGTTTCAGAAAAATCGGTCAAGTGCAAGTAGCTAAAACTGATAACTAATTTTTATGGGCGTGGCCCCGCCCACATTTTTCCACCCATAAACACTCCCTGGTATGTGTACAACAACTTGCCAAAGTTTGAGTCCGATCGGTTTTACAGTTTCGGAGTCTATAGCTAACACACACACACACACACACACACAGAGTTTCACTCTTTCCTCTTTTTCCTCTTTGTTAAAATACATGTGATCCACTGTAGTTGTCATGTGTCGCAAGAAGGAGTGTGGTCAGCAGGCTTTTAATGGTAATTTTAAAGATGTGTACTTTCTTTAAAAGGGTTATGAGTTTACACACTTATGTTTGCTTAAATTTGTCCTTTTTGTCGAATATATATTTTTCTTATTTAAGTATTTATTTGCTTGTATTTGTTGTATATTTTGTGTAATTGTCAAATATTTGTAAAATGTCTCAATTGCAGGTATCAATTGTTTCTTCAAGTTAAACAGGATGTTTTGCAAGGAAGACTGCCGGTAGCATTTGAATTGGCTGCTGAGTTGGGTGCTTTTGTTGTGCAATGTAAGTAAATTTAACTGTTCTATAGATTATGTATTTATATTATGTTTAAATATTTAAGATTACAAAAAGTGTAGCTTAGTTACATATTCGTATATAAAAATTCAGAAGGCCATACTTATGCTGGATTTAAAAATTTTCAGATCAAGCCTTTTTAATTTGGAAGGACAAGGCCAAGGCCCATTCATTACATAATTGCAATTGAACAGCTGATTTTTATTGGAGGCTTGTATTGCTATCGTGAATATGTCAAAAGTTATTTTTTTTTTCGCTCTATGTGTTTTTTATGTATATTTTTGTTGACATTTTTTGTATACTTTTTAAATCGTTTTTTTTTTTATTTATTTGAGCTTTAAAAAACGCAAAGACTCTCCAATCATCCGCTCTTAATTCTACTATTTTTTTCATCTATACACTCACAACCTATAATACTCTATAAAAAAAAACTCCACCACATATATTTTAAACATTTCCCTCCATTACAATCCTTTTTGATTTTTGCACTTCAGTAAAATTTTCACTATTTCATATTGTTTTACCCCATAAGCAGTTTTGTTTTACTACATCTAAGCTACGTTACCGACAAGTACTTTTGCGCAGCTGAATAGATCAGCTACTCACGTAGATGCAACCATTTTTTTTATTGCCGTTATAAAATCACTTTTTCTACTTTTAACTTCTATGTAACGTCAAATTTTATACCATCGACGTCCATTGCCACCAGTACCATTTACAGACTGTCTACTGTGGCATAACTTTGGAGCACTGCTCATGATAACCGGTGTTGTTGTGATGTGCGAAACAGTTTTAACAGATTGTGTTGGGACAAAAGCTGGCGGTGGTATTGAAGGTAGTTAAACTGACGTAACTGCTGGTTGCTGCTGAAGTTTTTGCTGTACCTGTCTATATCTATTGGCGGCTATTATAGGTCTCACTTGGTTGGGTACTAAAAATTTTTGTGTGGCTGATGTTGTGGTCGGCCTCAATATTTGAGCCTCTCATCGAGGCAATTTATCATTAATGTTTTTTTCATTTGGTGCCTATTTAATAAAATAATTCACATTAATTGTTAAAAATTTAATATAGTCTGAAAATATTGCAAACAATTTTTGTCGATGATGTAGTCAGCTTTTTTTTTATGACATCTTTACGATAGCACACACCACAAAATACATATATGTAGATTTTTATATAATTTTGTTGTTGCAGAGTTGCAATGGCCTGTTGTTGTTTGTTTTACCATGCATGGACCAACAAACAAATAACGCTTGCATATTATAGAACTTTAGTATCGAAAATCGTGATGTATGGGACTATGACTATGACTTATTTAATAATACCTTCACCAGCGCTAAAAATTCTGTATAATAAATTCAACCTGGGGTAGTTGAATAAGACTTCTGTTCACTTTTTTGTAAATTGTAGGTATTTTAAAACATCTGGTCACTTGTATTTATATCGTTTAAAAATTTATTTTGACAAACGTTGAAATTAAAATTACATTAATATTAATCACATTGTTATATCTTTATTTCAAAATTATCAAATAATCAACTTGTTGCCTTTCATAATAATGGCCTTTTAAGTGATAATGTAATTTAAAACACTAAATAATAATTATTTTAATATTAAAGTCTATTAAATGTTTACAATATTCTACTCTTTTTACGTGTTGCAGCTGAACTGGGTGATTATGACCAAAGACGCCACTCTAAGGGTTATGTATCTGAATTTCGTTTGCTACCGAATCAAAGTAGTGAACTAGAAAGTAGGGTCGCTGAATTACATCAGCAATTAAAAGGAATGTCACCGGCAGCAGCTGAATTAAATTACTTGGATAAAGTGAAATGGCATGACATGTACGGTGTCGATTTACATCCTGTGCTGGTAAGTTTAAAGTTTTTCGCATTTTATAGATTAAATAGTATAAAGGCAAAATGGTCAAAAACAAGTCTTATTTAATTTTATACACACTGCAGATTATAAAAGGTTTGGTTACAGCGAATAACCCTATTACCCAAAAAAATACACAACGCTAATGTACGCACATGTACGTTTTAACGCAGTGACATAAATATTATTAAGAGTTTTTCATTTCAGTTTCCAACAACGGTAATATTTTAATTTTCCGAATTCTTGTGCATGAATTTCCATTTTGTACTTTTTTCAATTTTGATACTTGTTGTCTAGATAATTGATCAGCATCTTGTTACTGAAAAATAGAGAGCTACTCTTCTTATACACTTTTTTATTACCTGTAAAATAATAAAGGTAATTTATTTAATTACCTTCGGCCTGCACGTACTTACATTACGTGTATTTCAGCAGTTGTCAAAATTTATTGCGAATATGAAATTTGCAGCAAGTTGCAAATCCATCATGTAGTCTTAATTCGCAAGCTGATTATTTTTTTTTTAAATTCCCATCAAAAAAATTAAAAATAGTGCAAAACGAATTACACTTTTAAGACTTCTTAATCAATAGTGTTAAAACATTCATTCTAAAATGCGAAATAATTTGTTATAAATATTGTGCTTAAAAGTAATAGCAACAAAATGCAAAATATCTCAAACAATTCATTAAAACAAACAAAATAAACTCATAAAAGATCGGATGCTTTTCACCAAATATGCATGAGTTCTATGCACTTATTAGAGTGGAGTGCCGTTTATTAATATATTCATGTAAACACACGTTCTCTAATAAAACGCTAGTGTTAAAATCATTTGTATTTTCACCTAAATTTAGCCACCAGTTGAACCCCTGCATTTTGTCACAGTATTATTAATAGGGATTTGCTTTTAAACTTCAGCTTTTAAACTTTATAAAAATAAAAATAAAATAAACAAAAAGATTCTTTCCGAAATGCAGTAGCTTTTAAATGAATATGCCTTCGTTTTCTGGCTCTAGAAAAAACACCCTATGTCTGTGTAATTATTTGCACAAAAAAGAAATAAATGAATTGAAATATTTGAAAGTTTGTTCGTTTACACGGTTGGTTGCGTTGTTAAATGATTTAAATTTTTCTATGGCTGGGTCTTGATAAACCATTAGACCATATCGCATAAATCACCTCATTTTAAAGGTTTGTTAGTAGTGGTAGTATTGGCTCTTCCTTCCTTCTCCAACCACTTTGCCACAATGATTTTATTTGTTGCCTTTTAAGTAACTTCCCTTTGCTTTTTTTTTATTCCTTGATAAGAAATATATACATATATAACACACAATAAAAAGTAAATAAATTAGACAAACTTTCACATACGCCCACATACACACACATAATTATATTTAATCATGGTGCAGCCATCATAATTTATTACTATTAGATTTTCCACAAGTTATTATAAGTAAGTGCGAACTAAACGAACTAGGAAAACAAGTATTTTTAAATCAAGCCCAACAGAAATGTTTTAAAGGACATTCTCAAAATGTATGTTAATTTTGCACTTTTTATTAGTGACCAACATGGTGTTGTATATTTGATGGATAATGTGGAATAGGGTGCGTCTGTAGTCCACATATTTTCACGTAATAAAACATAAATTATGTTCTGCAGAAACACATACTTACATTAGGTTGGGTATACACACATAAACTAGAAAACGTAATAAAAACACCAGCAAGAGCACTATATTCGGCTATACAGAATTTTAGATACCCACCACCAATAATGTATACCGTTATATAACTATAATCTCTTTATTTAAAAATAAGTTTTTGTTACTGTCTTAGATTTGCTATTAATTTGTTTTCTTATTAGATAGTTTTAAAGTCGAGCCAAAAGTATGATTGAAGATGTTCAATTTTACCACAATAATGTATTTATACCTAAACTGAAGATCATAACACGGTAATAAAGAAGGTAGTTAAAAAAGGATATTAATTTTTTGGGAACGTGGCACTTGATATAATTATTACAACATAATTCATAATAAGTAAATCAATCGTATGAAAACTTTCAATACTTAAGTAGGCGTGTGTAAAGTTTCATAACAATCGAATAAGTAAATGTAGTTGAAATCAGGGTACACTTATACAAGGTGACGGTGCCAGCCCAGCTGACAACATATTTACAAAAATAATTTCAACTCCAGAAATTGTCAAACTCCATACACAAAAAAAAAAGACAAAATTTTCTCTCCTTTACGCTATCACCTTATGTAAGTACACCATGGTTGAAATGGAATATTTGTATGGGAGTGACGCATTCCATTATACGAGGTAAAAATTGTGTTGCAAATTTTTACTAAATTCCAATATACATACCAGACACATTTAAATAAGTGAGCGTGTCACATACATGTTCCCTTAATCGGTTAAAAAAACAATTTTTAGCATTCACTGCTTGAATATTATATCATGTAAATGATCGCCACGATTACGTCTGAGGTGGTCCATTCGAAAGGGTCAATTTTGGTCGACTCTTTTGAGCATATTGACTAGTATCTCGCGAATAACAAAAATAAAGTTGGCTTCCAAAGCGTCAATCATATCTGCTTTACTCCTTAAGATCTTAGACTTTACAGATCTCCAGAGAAACCAGTCTAAAAGTGTTATATCGCAGGATCAAGATGGCCAACCTTTCGTAGCAAAACGTGAAATTTTGCGTTCAACACGATGATTTCTCAACAAGTATATTATTTCATGCGCTGCATGGTTCCGTCCTATTAAAACCAGAACTCACTGAGACCATGAGTTGCAATTTTAGAATACACAGAGTCTGTTAAAATTATGTTATACAGCTACCATTGACGGTACCATTGTAATTTGCATAATTTGTTAAGAAATATGGACCAATGTTTTTACGAGCCCAAAAGCCACTGGTCAGGTTGCTTATCAGCCTGGTGTAGTGTGTGGTGTGAGTCTTTGCATGTTGACTTGCCAATCGATACTATACAAAAATGACAAATCAATAGGATTTGAGTCATAAATGATCTGTCAATAAAAGTTTATTGAAAAAAACCCACTATGAATCAATATCGAATGGAAGCGCTGATTCCTATGACAGTTTTCAATCTTTGAAAATTACAGAATACACAAAATAATACGTATGAATATGAGAGGTGTGAGTTAAGGGAGGCCGATCATAATAATAATAATAATAATTAATTGACTCACTGCCTGTTCAACGATGTCGAAAAAAAACCCAAGCCAAATTTCATTCGCACAAATACGTTGAAAACAAAAATAAATTTTTAGTTTTTGTTGTTGTTTTCAATATATTTGTACGAATGAAATTTCGCTTGTGTTTTCTTTCGACATCGTTGAACAGGCAGTTAGATATTAAAATACAGACACCTTTGCTCTTCCAAAATCTAATTGCATTTAAAAAGATTATGAATTTATGCAAACCCGTTACATAGTAATGTATGTGAGGTCAACGTTAAAGAAAGCATGTCACTTATTTTTCTGGTAATCAAATAATATTAACCAGATAGCAAAATGAAGTTTACAATTTTGAGAAATTTTTGAGAAGCATATATTTTCACTGAAATTTTATTTCTTTACGTTACTGTATTTCGACGTAAATGAGATGCCATAAAGTCTTTATTTTATGACTTGTTATTGCATTATAATGAATAACTTTTTTCTTAATCAAATTAGAAATATTCTAGCAAAATTTCATCCCCCTACATTTTCTGTTCAAGCTCTATTGAACTTTCGGAGAGGTGAAAAGAAGAACGGATATATCGACCCCTGTTCGCGAAATTATCGTATGTTGCAAAAACAAAATTTTACAGGAGAGCGTTGTTATTACTTTTAAACAAATCAACATGTAAATAACTCTGCTACATACGATAAAATGAACACAGTGTTATCTCCATAACTAAAATAGATATCGCTATAATATTTTATTAGCAGATGGATTCATGAATGTAGAACCAATTAGCATAAAAAAGTTGATTTTTAAAAAAACATAACATACGATAATTTCGCGCACAGGGGTCGATATCGAGAACTTCTTAAATGATACCAGGAGGTAAATTGTACGCTATAATTATGATATCGAACGATATTGAAATTTTAAAGCTCTTGTTACAATCTATATACAGCGCTAACTCGAACGTTCGAGTAAAATTTCGATGGAGTTCGAATGCCGTAATTCGTCCACAGGATTCGGTCAATATATAGGCCGACTTCCTAAACGCAAGTTGCAATTCATAATTAAAAAAAATGCGTATGCAATGCTAAACATGTCTTAAGTGCAACCTTGCGTTGCAGAGATTTTTTTGCATTTTATCGGCATTTAGGAATGATCATGGATCCACTTTTTGTCTCTGCAATATAAAGTGTTTAATTATTTAAATTATTAGTCTGTGATTTAAATAAACTCTATCAATTATAAATAATTTATTAAAAATAAACAAAGAAAATACTAACTCAGCCATTGCAGCTCAAATGTTTGCATACAAAATAAAAATGATGCGCGATTTTGATAGCTGATACGTAGTAAAATGAATTGACAAACGATGAGGAACATTGGACATTGCTAGAAAGTTTACATATGCGTTTACGAAGTGTATGCATTGTAAATATGCATTGCAACTTTCGTTTAGGAAGTCGGCCATACTCCCTAAATGGCAAAAGGAATATTTCGATGTGTTACAAACGCAATGACAAAATGAAAATACCCTTCATACTGATTTTTGGTGGTGGATATAAAAATTTATTAAATTTATTTTTTGTTTTACACTTTAGAAATGATTTAGGATTTAGGATTAGAAATTAAATGTTAGTGAATTAAGAATCTCTGTTAAAATTTATAACCACCATTAAGAGAAACCATTTTAATGGCGGGTCAATTTGTAACAAATTGATAAAATAGTAGAAATAGTCACAACTTTTGTTTTATTAGAATTATGTTTAGTGAAGCCCTTTTATTAAAACATATTTAATCTCGTCAGCATAGAAAACAAATATCTTAAGTTTCTCAATATAGAAAAAAATTATGTCTTATTAAAAATTTATAATTTTTACTTTTTAAAAAAGAAAACAAAAAAAAGACACGTAACCACAACAATGCTTTATTTAATACAAAATTTTTAATTTTAATAACATTGCCTCTTGGTGACAATTAACTTTAATTTATTTCACACTCCTGCTAACAACAACTACAATAACTTTCTTTATGCAAATATTTCCTAAGGAAAACTTGCAAGTCTTTAGAAAATGCTTAAGAACTCTTTTGCTGAAAAAAAAACTTATTCAAATTTATCAACTTTTCATTAACTTAATTACAAACACTATGCCAACAAAAAAGAAAACAGAATTTTCTTTGAAAAAATACCAAATAACTACTTAACTTGGTAATAAAACTGTTGACAAACAGTTTTTTTTGAGAGAAAGAATTTTATAGACAATATCTTTGAAATTCAAGAACAACAAGTATCTATCCACAGCTTGTAGATTAAAAAATTTGTAAGACGTTTTTTGTTAATTTTAGTTTTAATTTTTATTATCCTTTTTTTTATTTCTCAAAGGGTGAAGATAGTGTGGAATATTTTCTTGGTCTAACGCCAAGTGGAATCGTGGTGCTGCGTAACAAGACAACAGTTGCTCATTATTATTGGCCTCGCATAGCCAAAGTTTATTATAAGGGACGTTATTTTATGCTAAGGATAAGTGATAAAAATGTAAGTATGTAAATAACGTCAACTCCTTTTTCTTTTCTATAGTATTTTATATGTTATCAAAGACGTTAAGAAGAAGTGGCAAAGTTGTTAACAAGTTGCAAGACAATTTTTTTTATCATAATTTGGTGGAAAAAGTTTGTCAAGTCATATATTAAACAAATAGCTAAAAGTATAAAAAGCAAAGAAGAAAAACTATAAAATTGTTTCCTTTACCATGTTTGTTAAAATATGGCAGATAAATGGATTTACTTTTTCTTTTCGTCTTTATTTATACCTTCAAATAAGTACCCCTGAATTTTAAAATGTTTTTTGCTTTTTCGTATTTTCTGTAGAACGAGTTGAGTACGTACGGCTTTGAAACACCTCGCAAATCAGCCTGTAAACATTTATGGCGCTGCTGTGTGGAGCATCATGCATTTTTTCGTTTGATGCGTATCCCACCAACACTACCAAATTCTCCCACAAACACTTCAGATATTTTTCAATTGGGTAGCAGACTGAAATGCAGGTAAGTTTTTATGTTACTTTTTTTTTGTTACGAATTCCTTTTCATGACAACAATAATAGTGTTGACGAAAATGACAACAAAAATTTTACTTCAAAAGAATTGTGAAGCGAAAAATAATGGGAATATTTTACGTACATAGCAAAAAAATATATGAATGAATGAAGGATGGAATGAATGAACAAATGCATGTAAATTGTTTGTAGATATTTTGTTTAAAAGAGCGTAAAATAATAAGGCTGAAAATATAAAAAATTTTAGCTAAATAAGTAGAAAAAAATCTTTTACAAAAATGAAAATGTTGTTGCTAACAAGGGCTATATAGTTTTGCGAAAAACTCATGTAATTGAAAGTCTTGTCACAGTGCCCCTTTGTAAATTTAATGGCAATATTTGGAATAGTCGAATTATTTATTTCACTTAATTAGTTTTTTTTTATAATTATGCTTAAAGCATATTTTCTAACTTGTTTCTCTTGTACTCAATAATTTAGCAAGAACTTAAATAGAAATTTTCCAAGACGTATTTCTTTACAAGTATTTACTGTGAACAATTGAATAGTAATTGTCTTAGTTGTTTAACGGTCGAACCCTGTTCCATAATATTATTAAATTTTAATGATAGCTAGGGCTTATTTTGTTTCATTCTTCACAGAAATCAGTTAAGATTTTTCTTACTACACAAAGAAAATAGTATCGGATATGAGTACTTCAATCTTTGCCAATCGAATATTTTAGTTGTGACAGTAGAGTTTTTTAGTTGTATTGACAGAATTTTTTTTTTTCGGTATAAAACCGAGAAATAATAATTCTTGCAATACAAATTTTGTAACTAACATAGAAAAGGTCGATTTTATGAACTGAACTATTCGATTGACAATAAATTTGCTTGTCTGTTTTTTAGGTCTATGTAAGTTACTGGTGTAAGGAATCTCCATATGAACGATATTTTTCTTGAAGTTATGCAAAAAGGTCTTTTGTCAGACACTATAGTTTTTGCTTAGTCTATCTATCTATCTATATATATAAAAGTGAAACTCTGTCTGTGTGTCAGCTATAGACTCCGAAACTGTAAAACCGATCAGACTCAAACTTTGGCAAGTTGTTGTACTCATACCAGGGAGTGCTTAGGGGTGGTAAAAAGTGGGCGGGGCCACGCCCATAAAAAATTAGTTATCATTCTTAGCTACTTTTACTAGACCGATTTTTTTGAAACTTTGCACACATATTGAGCTGTCATGACTATATAATTTTGTGAATAGAAAAGTGGGCGTGGCCACGCCCATAAAAAATTATAATTTTGAGGTTCTTGCACTGGACCGATTTTTCTGAAACTTTGCACACATATTGAGCTGTTAAGACTTTACATTTTCATGATTATAAAAGTGGGAAGTGCCACGCCCATAAAAAAAGTTATAATTTTTAACTTTTAGCACTTGATATTAAATTTTAATTTAGAATTGAATTGAAAACAGTTAAGTCTAAGTTGTTGATGCCAAACAAAATAGAGATAAAAATAAGTAAAATGCAATTACTACCTCAAAAGATTTTTTTAGAAGAACTTTTATTTAAAACTTTGTAATTTTGCTGAACTTTATATAAGTTGAATCCAATTCGAATCTTTAGTGCATGTGTTACAGTTACATTTTTTAGGCAACCTTATTAATTTAGAAATTACCATTAAGCATGTAACAAACCTTTTTTGCATTTAAAAGTTGAATTATTAGACACACCAAAATACATTTAATGCGTATGTTTTACAAATCGATAAATCAATATTTGCTTTATAAGGACAACATAATAATAGCCATGTTTGGCTACGCCTTACAATATGCGATATATAATAACAATAATAATAAAATGCAATTTTAACAATATGAGACAACAACAATCAAAATGCCGCAAGTGGAATTGAAATCATTCTGACCGGAATTTGTGACAGTCATATTCACATCTATAACTACCCAGAAAAAAAAACACAAAATATTTAGTAAAAGTTTTAGCAAATTTAAAATAAAAATCAACACAACACCTTTTAGTTTATTAAGGGAGCGAAATATTAAATACAAAAATCATTTTTGGTCCCTCAAAGAATTTTAGTATTCCGTCCATGTAGAATTTAGAACCACAAATATGAAATGAAATTGTATTATTTTATATAAATTATAAATTAAATTAATATAAATTATCAACCACTGTAAACTTATACAAAATTAGTACAAAATATACGTTACATTGCTAAACATTTTTCACACTAAATGAGGTATGAAAGTAATAAAGATCATAAAATTAAAAGCAATTAATTTTTCCTTCCTCCATAATGCAACAGAACAAAATTGGCGCAGTTTACTTATCGCAGGCGTTGTATGTCGTCGAGTTTAGCAAAAATTTGCCTATGGCGCCGCATAAATCAGATGGAAGATTTTTTTGTGTTGAAGATCCTATAACATAAAACTAACACAAAAGGTTGTGAATTAAACTTTTGTTTTATTTTCATATTTCACTTGACATTTTCATTCAAACCAGCTGTGAGGTGCTTGTTTACATCTTAAAAGGTTATATTTTTATTTTTCCAATGAAAATTTCATTAGCTGACCTTGCAAACGTTGTTTTTCCCTTAACTTTTTTGTTTTGTCACCTATAAAACAAAATTTTCGCTATAAAGAGAAAAAAACCGAATGCCATTATTTAATAATTGGCCTAAAGTACCGTTTGAATAGCAATAACACCCATAACACATAACTATAATACAATCCAGGTATATAGCAAGTAAAAAATCAAATGATCAGCGCACAAATAAAATGATGATCGAAACAGTGATTGAAAACGTTGAGCTCAACTTTCCAATTAGAAAGACCGAATGCCATTGCACATATAAGACATCACGATACATGGTTTGGTAACTTTTTAAATGACAACGAAAAGTTATAATATTTAAAATGAAGGGGAATTTTGTTGACATTTGTATGGGAATATATAAAAAAAAAAAATTAAATGCTAAGTCTCCGGAACCACTGGGCCCGATTCATGCACACTTTAGATAAATTATCCCGACGGACTCTGGTTAAAATCGGTCTACTCGTTTCCGCAGTTAGTGGTGACATTAATATGAACACTTCTTTTTGTAAGTATATATATGCAAATTGTGAACATCTGGAGATAATATGGATACCAAGCCATCACGGGTTGATCGGAAACGAGAAAGCCGACAAATTATCCAAAATGGGAGCTCTTCTGAGTACTATAACTTTGGAGAACGCCAAACCCCTTAAACAATTTAAGGATGAACTTAAACGTTGGGCGATGGAGGAACATGTCAGAAAATGGCAAAGCACTGACGTCGGTAAGGTGACAAGAACACTTTGGGGTGACCGAAATCAAAGAAGATTCTGAGACTAAGTAGACCTACACTTAGGAAACTATCCAGTGTGATTACAGGTCATACGGAGTTGAGAACTCATCTAGCTCGCATGAGATTATCTGAGGAGACAACATGTAGAGCATGCGAGGAAGAGGATGAGACTTTGGTACACTACCTCTGTCATTGTCCTGCGTTTGGGCATATTAGGCGCGAAAACTTTACAGTGGATACTATGCCGAACTTAGAATACCTGGGGAACTCGAACTGGAGATCCATAAGGCGTTACATTGAGGGGACTGGGTTCTTGGACTAGTCCGTCATTTATGGGAAATTATGTTTTGGTTTTTGTTTGGGAATTCCGTTTTCCATATGGAGCGCACAACATGCCAACTGGGCATAAGTGCATACCTGTCATGGGTTTGGGCTTTTATACCCCTCCTTTTCAACCTAACCTAACCTAACCTAAGTATATATAGGAGATATACTTCTACGATATTTGTAAGTCGGTGACTTATTCGTAATTTACAGCCTAAAAAAGAGCGGAATTACATGATTTTCAATAGTATTCTAATCGCCGAACTTATAGAGCACTTCATCAAGTTTACAGTGCACATAATAGTCAATAATATTTACATTTACTTCATTCAATAATATTTAACTATTGCCACTGTAGACGTGAATATGAAAAAGTCTCCAATTTTCGATCCTACGCAGTTCTTAGTAACTTAATATCTGCCCGTTCACTACTTTTAACATTTTGAGGAAAGATTTTAACTTACATCCATATAAGATCCACCTGGTGCAACAATAAAAGCCAGAGGACCGTCAGTTGCGGTATATGTTTGGTGAATGGCCTGAGAATCAACTGGAAGTTAAACTAGATTTATATCCGCAAACCAATTTTAGTGATAAGGCTCATTCATATCTTGCTTAACTGGTATGTAAACAAGCCGAATTGTAATTTTCAAAGAGAGCACGAGAATTTTGAGACTCCATTATATTCCAAAAAAAATCATTGTGTGGAGCGGTTTACATGTCGAAGATGTCATTGGCTGTTTGAAATTACTTTTATTCGCAAATTGCTGACAATAGCACTAAATTTTTTTAATAAATGGTTTAATGGTCATTAACTGTTAATTTTTAAAATACTAAAGTTTTCACAATTTAAACTTTTCAGGTTATTTAATTATTAAAATAACACAAATACTTCTGAATAGCTTTCTTGCTACTTATGTGGCTTATATGTATTTGCAAACAATTATTATATCGCTAATTATCCTAATGGTTTATTAAGAGAGAACGATGGGAAGATAATGAAACCGTTTGTGCTGTACACGTTTTGCAGTGTTGCCGCTACATATGTGCCATTTTTATTTTAATATCTTCCCATTGTGTAGTAATAACTGCATTGTAAATGTGGTTTCAAAATATAATTAACTATGGTTTAGTCTTAATATTTAACTAACTGACTAACTAATGTTGGTCTCACATCATTTTGGAAGATATTGACAGAAGTTTTATTTAGCTAAAAAACAAGTATTTTGACTTTATTTAAAAACATACAAAAGTGATATAGTCGACCGCTTATAATCTGATAATACCCTTCACCCTCATTTACATAGATATATACATACATATTTATATACCGCATCGTAGTGTATCCTACATTTTAGTTTTAATGTTATACGCCATTTTGCTTTATTGTTTTCATTTCTGATTTTGATATTTTACATAGTTTACATATGCTATTAGTCAAGCCTTTTATGGACATCCACCATATTTATGGCCAAAAATTATACATCATTTTAGTTTTGGAATTTTACACTTTTTCTTAGATTACTGTATTCTACTCTTTAAGCCTTTTTATTTGATACCAATAATTACTATATTTAACCAATATATTCACCATTTTATTTACAACGCCATCCTGGATTTTACTGGCCAAACTTTGAATCTTTTGGTTCTCTAGAAGCTAAGCAAATTGATATTCGTTTTTAAATTTTAGAAAAAAATATCCAAGCAGTTGTATTTTGGTGCTTATATCTCAGTTAGTCTTAAAGCGACTTGTTTCTTTTTGTCACGAATAATTTTTCAGGCTGCGGCTTGCAAATTAATTCACTAGCGTGTCCAAGAAAAATTTACCAGCAAAAGAAATATCTGTATATATGTTTAAAAAATATATACATTTTTTTCTATAACTTTAGCAAATAGTAACCGATTTGTTCAAATTTGTTTTTTTAAAGAGGTACGTGGTATATAAAAGTAACAACTGCTTATATAAATTATGTTAGGGCCAAAAAATTTTCTTTATTTTGTAAAAACTTGGGATGAAAAAGGTTTTTTTTTTGTTTATTTTCTCATATTTCAATAAGCAATGGGGCAATTTTACTAAGTTTTGAAAGCGTTAATGCCCGTATATTTACAAAAAAGTGGTCGTAAATAAATTTTATAGAAAATGCAAACGGAAGAAAGAAACTCTTGCCACCACAATTGAAGAGTATAAAAAAGTTTACTTTGAAACTGTAAAACAAATATAAGAGTGTATTCCACTGCATCACAAAGCATTTGATGGTACTAATGTGATGCCTTCTGGTGTGCGTTCTAGCCACCGACAAAATAAAATATCAGTTCATATAATTAAATAAAATGTTTTATATTAGTTCCGTTAAGCTTTTTAAGGTAAAAGTTTTCCCCCACAGGAGCTACATTCGATTCTTATAAATAATATCGTAAAATTACCAAAAATTACTAAATACTTATGTTAACTCATAGGAAAGCATACCTTAAATGTTTAATTATTGACGTTTCCCTTTCAAATAGCTTATAACTGGAAAAATGAGAAGTGAACAGTAGGCACTACAATAAAAACTTAAATTTTCGAAATTTACCAAGCACTGCTTATTTTTTTTTTTCTTTACAAATAATCTTCGGAAAATTTTCAAACAAATACAAAAAAAAATCAGCCAAATTGCTTTTGCATTTCTCGCGTGATGCGACTACATATGGACCGTTTCATTTTTAATTTACATATACATTGTTACATCATGTAATATAATTTATTACACTATGTAAAATTAAATACAAAAGTGTGACTGCATTTTAAAGCAACTCTACAGTACACATTTGTTTAAGTGCATTTTATTGACGTTCAAATGTCATTCTTAAATCCTTACTTCTTTAGTATTCATATGTAAAGGTCAAATTGCTCTTTATTTATAACTGTTCACTTGTTGACTTGAGACAACACTAGTGTGTGTATTATACTAAAGCGTGATCCATTTTGAGTTTCTCTACTTTTTTTAAGAAAAAAACACAGAAATTCAAATTTAATGGGGAATGTTTATTATGATTTGAAGGACATTCTTTGGTATTTACCTTTTGAAGATTATGTCTATCAAATGTTGGCCGTTGCTACGTCGCAAATGGTCCATTCGTTGAGTCCAGTTTTCGATAACTCGTTCAAGCATTTCGACTGGTAACTGGCGAATAACACGCATGATGTTTTGCTCCAAGGCCAGAATCGAAGCGGGTTTGTCCGCATAAACTTTAGACTTTACGTGAATTTATGCGCTCACCAAAGTGTTCTCTCAGTAAATCCATTGATTGATGCGATGTGTGGGAAGTGGCACCATCTTACTAAAACAAAATATCGCCGAGATCAGGAGCTTTAATTTTAGGCATCAAACTGGCGGTTATCATGGCACGATAACGGTTGCCATTGACAATTACGTTCGCACCGGCATAATTTTTAAAGAAAAATGGACCGATGATTCCACCGGCCCCCAAACCACACTAAACCGTTGTTTTTTCTGGATAAAGTGGTAGTTCTTGAATTTTTTTTAGGTTGCTCTTCGTCCCAAATGCGGCAATTTCGTTTGTTTACATACTCATTGAGCCAGAAATGGGTATCATCGCTGAACAAAATTTTCCTCGAAAACATCGGATTACCTTGGAAATTTTCAAGAGCCCATAGAGCGAAGCGATGTCGCTTGGGAAGGTCGAGCGGCTTCAGTTGTTGCAAAAGCTGTATTGTGTATGCTTTCAATTAAAGATCTTGACGTAAAATGTGCCAAGTCATTCCATACGTCAGCCCGCGTTGCTGAGAACGGCGCCTAATCGACTCTCTACGGTCTTCTCAGCTACGGCCGCTATATTTTCTTCACAGCATGCTGGATGTGGTCTATTCGATCGAATATTATCCAATAATGAATGTTGGGTCTCAATATGAGTGATGGTGTTGCGAATAGCATGCTCAGTAGGCCGATTATGTTGACAATAAATTTTCAGATTTAAGCTAATGTTAATAGCCAGCCCGTTATACGTGTTGAGTTAGATTTTGTTTATTATTAAGCCAAACGACCGAAGAGATATGTAGTTTTTCCTTTAATTTTTTTTTATAGTTTCGAGAAAAAATTATGAAATTTTGCCTTAGTCGCCTAAAAAATGTGCTGCAATTTTTATTAAGATATAGTGGCAACACTGAACTCTACGCACACATACCCACAAGCAGCTACAAAAGGCTTACCGGCAAAGTCAAAACAAAAGTTTTACTTCATATTTAATTTGTTTAGCAAAACTTTTAAGTTTTGCAACAAACATATACAGCAACATATAAACGCACCCAAAGAAGCGATGAATTAAAAAATAACTTTAAATTTTACCAGACATAAAGAATGAAACATGCTGATCTACAAAAACTCAAATGAAAAACACATTTCCTAATTAAATTACTTTAAAACAAACTTTTAAAATTTGCAAAAAGGGAACTTACAGTATTTACAGTTTTTGTACAAGATGCAGCAGTCAAAATAGACTGTGTCTGTGGAAGTTTTCACAATATTTTCATGGTCATTACCATGAAAAATGATGAAATTAGTTTAAGTGACAGACACATTATTAAATTGAAATATATTTTAAATATATACATATGTATACACGCATATGTATGTAAGTAGTTTTATATATATATAAGCTATATTTGAATTTATATGCCATAATTTTATATATAAAATTTTCATAAAAAGGAATATAGAAAAGATCAAAAATATTTTAGACGATAATAATTATCCAATCCAGGTAATTTGTAGATTGATAAGGCAATATAAAAATAGGAAAAATAGTAGCACAAGATTGACGACTGAACCTAAAATTTATAAATCATTAACTTATGTCCCTCTTTTATCTGAAAAATTGAAAAACTCAAGAATTTACGACTATGAAAAATATATAATGGCCCACAAAACATATAACACGTTAGGTAGACTATTTAATAGGACAAAGGATAAAATGGATAAATTTGAGATGTCTAATTTAGCTTATAAAATACCATGTAAGGGTAATGATACTGAGGGTTATGACAAGGTTTATGTAGGAACTACGAAAAACAAACTAAAAACAAGAATTGCTGGACATAGATCTGATCAGAAATACAGATACACTACATTGACACAAAAGACAGCATTATCATTACATTGCCCTAATTCTAATCATTATCCAGATTTCAATAATACATTAATTTTAAATAAGAAAAACAATTACAGACGCAGGAATATGTTAGAAATGTTACAAATTATTAAAGTACCACCTACACAGCGAATTAACTATAAGACTGATACAGTAAATGTTGCCCAGAATTATAGATATTTAGTTGATAAGATATGAAAACGGTAGTCTTAGTACTTGTTTTTAGTATTTGTTATTTTTGTAAATTATTACTATGTATATAATATGCAAATGAATTATTTTCGTTTGTTTTGTATATTTCAAAAATTGTTTATATTGAAAAAATATTTTCCCGCCTTTTTTACAAAATAGTTTTCTGTCAATTTGTAATTGTTTTTGAATTTGTTTTTTGTTAATATAATTTGTATACATATTTACCCTGAAGAAGCTACCCATTGTTTGGTAGCGAAATATTGGTTAATAAATAATTTTTTATAAAAAAACCAAAAAGTGATCTCAAGCTTAAATAAAAATCAAATATTATAAAAAAAAATAGTTTAAAAATTATCTTAAGGGTAGTTTTAGATTTTCAAATTAAACTTGTTTCCAATTTTAGCTCAAGTTAACTTAAGAATGTTATATCTTTTTTACCAGGGACATATTGTACATATCCTTAGTTTTATCAAATAAATATTAACATGGTGATTCATTAGGTAAATAGTTAGAATATGCAAATAAAATGTTTGTTACCTCTAGACAAAGAGAATAATCTACAAGATCATAAAGTTTTTAAAAAATATTCAAGTAATATAATTATGGATAAATAAAATCTTATGTATAAAATTTAAGTTCACTCAAAAGTTTAAATTTTCGAAATTTTTAAATTGAAAATATATAAAATTGTTACTGCCTTGAAGTGATGCACTAATAAGATAAACTCCGTACTGTTATATTAGGTTAGGTTAGGTAGAACAGACAGCTGCTCACTTGGGTTCATTATATTGATCCCTTTCTGATACCTGAATAGAAAAGTAAGAATAGAAATGAAAAGAGAGAAGAGAAGCAGACAAGCCTGGTGTAGCGATCATATTGCCTGAACAATACCAACATGCATACAAATTTTATTAAAATAAAAGTTGTTAAATTATTAAAACAACTGCTCATATTGAACTAATGTTTAAAGAAAAAAGAAAATTATAACAAAAAAAAATAGCTATATATGTACATACCTAGTAAAAAAATTTAACTAGTTCAACATGAATAACAGTTTTCATCACTTCTAATTCATAAGTGTAAAAGGAGGCTTAATGAATGCCTTCTCCAAATACAAAATAATTACCTATTACTGATGTGCTTCAAAATAAATACATGCAAATGCATGCAAACTATCTTAACCGGGGTATGTTTTGTAAGTTAAATTTGATAAATCTTAACTGTCTGACGCGATATCGACTTGAAATTTTGAACATACTCCTAAACTATTTTTTTTTTGTCATCTAAACACTAAAATGCCGATCAAAGATTTCTGATGATGAAACCGCACCTAGTTTCGAAAATGCATTTTTCTCTGCAGGAGTCGGTAAAAACTAACCTTTCCAGAGTATTCTTTCATTATCCTACTAATTTGAATATTTGGTTCTTTAGATGTTTGAATATTTGTAATTACATAATGCAAAAACGACTAAACAGAACTAAAAGAAATTTTACATACCTTTAGATAACAGAATAACACACAATCCACCTTTCATCCCGACAACGACGAAGTCGCGCGAACCGGGTCTCACAAATAAAATATAATTTCTTATATTTCTTGAACATCTAATGTTAACTTGAAAGCCAGAATTAAAATCTGGATATTTTATTACAAATTAAAATAATTTCAAAAGTTAAAATATTAGAAATTAAACTAAATTAAAATATTGCCCTAAATGTTAGATTTGAAGAAAATATTTCTACACCAACACATAAATAAACAAATACTAGCAAAATGAGTCCTACTAAAAATTTTTAAGATAGTTGTTATTTTATGACAGCAGATTTGACAGATCTCGGTTATTTGGGCTATTTTTAGCTAACTAGTCGTCCTTAGATATGCTCGTGTTGATGCAAATTTAAATTTTTTTTAAATTTTTACTTAAAAACAGGGAAAGATTCGTACTTCATATTAAATTATAAATTGGTTTTTGAGTATGTTTACCCTTAACAATATTATGTACTTAGTTAAATATGGTACAGCGTACTTGCAAGCTTTTATTAGATAGGAATTGACCAATATTCTTTCGCATCAGACATTTAATAAATAGTTCAAGAGAAAGAATTCTTATAATTTACAATTTAATTTGATAATTTATAATTTGGGATAATCTGCAAGATCCCATAGAAACATCATAACATGCAATGATTACTTTTACGATAATTAAAATAATTTTTTTTTGTCTGGAAATAAATGAAATTCCATTCATAATTTCTTTCATAAACGTTTTTTTAAATTTTTCGAATTGGTTATAAATATGCATCTACAATCTACATATTGGCCGTCCAATTTTAGAGCACAATAGCTGACAAATGTTTTCCTTTTTATTTATAATTTATAAGAAATCTCGACATATCTTCGATTTTTAGCAAAACGTCTAAAATCGAGAGATTCTACGTCAAAAATAAAACAAATAAAAGGTTTTCCAATACGGATGATATGATTTTGAAGTGACGTTTCGGCCATTTGTAATATATCATTATCTTTAGTTTGTTTTTCATTGTATTAAGTAGTGATTTCAATTTTATTATGGAGAGATATACGCAAGAACAACGTTTACAATTTATTCAGTTTTATTATCAAAATAATCATTCTCCAATTGATAATTTTTGTGCGCTTTTGCCATTTTATGGTCGTAATAATCGTCTAAGTGTGCTCGCTATTCGTCAAATTGTTAAAAATTTTGAACTTACATTTTCTTTACAAAAGTGCCAATAAGACAAAGAACCGCTAGAAGTAATGCAAATATTGCTGACGTTCAGGCAAGTGATGCTGAAGACCGCAATTTGTGGATTTCAAGACGTTATAAACAATTAGGACTGTCTCAAACCACAACCTGGCGGGTTTTGAGAAATAATTTGGGTTTGCATCCATATAAAATTGTTCTCACTAAAGAACTGAAGCCATTGGATCACCGTAAACGTCGTTAATTTGCTAATTAAATTGAATTATTACGAGAAAAGTTTACAGACTCGATTATTTTAAGAAACTGTGATATTGAATGGCCTCCAAGAAGTTGTGAGTTAACACCATTTGACTATTTCTTGTTATTTTATTTATTTGAAGTCATTAGTCTTTCGAAATAAACCAAACTCTCTTCAAGCTTTACAAGTCAATATTGAACGTATCATTCGTGACATACGACTTGATTTAGTGGAAAAAGTGCCCGAAAATTAAGTTCATCGAATTCGTTCCTGCAAAAGAAGTCGTGGAGGCCATTTGAATGACATTTTATTTAGAACTTAATTGTATCGATTGTACTTCACATTGAATAAAAAACTTTTGAATTTCGTTAACAATAAGTGTTTTTAATAAATCACATACTCCTATTGGAAAATCTTTTAATTTATTTCATTCCTGCTTTTCCTCAAAATTAGATAATTAATAATTTTTTTATATTTTCATCCGAAGTCCACAGTTTAAAAAATTCCGATTCCTATCAAAAATAAAAAAATTATATTTATAATTAATTTTTTAATTTTGATTTTGTATTTTTTTTTTTTGTTTTGATTTATTGTTTCTTTTTTATCTTTCTAAAATGCTTTAAAATTCGATATAAGTTTGTTTGCCAAAAGTCCACAGATAAATATAATATATCATGAAAATAAATTTTTTTCTCATGTAGATATTAATGTATAAAAATCTAGAAAGTACCTTTGTTCAATTATTAAAGAAATTTACATTTTTATATCAGTTACTGTGTTTTGAATTTCGTTAACCAATATCAGGGTACACTTAATTAGGAAGTTTCAGATAATCAGCTGTTCCTTTCGAAAGGTTAAAATTTCCTAAATTTTTTCTCTTCCCTCATAATTTCCAATTGTTAGACTTCATAGAAAAAAATTTTTTTTTTTAAATTTTCTCCGAAATTTAATCAATCACCTTGAATAATTACACTATGGACAATATGTACATATGTATGAAAAAATTTGTCTAGGTTTAATTTCTTTTAAATGTATACACGTATATTAACGTCAAATATTTATTTATTTTTCTTTTATCGCTTTATTTAGCAAAGAGAAATCATCAAAAGATTCCTTATTTATTAATCGTTCACCTCCTGCCTTTGTGCGAATCCCCTCGAAAAGACAGCCGCGACGTATAATGGATGATTTTTTAAATAGCTGTAAGAAATCGGAGCAATTTGGTGGCAGTTCAGCGTTTTTAAATGCCAAAAATGCAAGGTAAGTAAAATCAATAAAAGAAAAAGGATTTATGTTCACATTTTGTTAGGCTAATGACAAAAAATCTGACACTAGAATTTTTATCTGATCTGAGGGTGGCTGTAAAACAAAATGTGTATATACAAACTTATCCATACATATGTACCTCTTAATATTATTTTTTATATTTCTATTAAATAAATGCATGCCAAAAAGTCGTTTTGTCAATTTTAATTGTTTTGTTTATCTTTTAAGCTGCAACTATTCTGGTACATGTGTTTGTATGGATATAAGTTCGTACAAATATACATATGGTTGTATGTACATATACATATATACATATCGTTGGTACAAAGTAGAAACTCAAAGCAACTGTATGTAATACATAATGTAATTGCATTTGTAAAATTGCTTGAAAACCTGCTATTTTGAGACTGTTAAATTAAATTTTTCTGTCGTGGTGTATTTGTGCGATATCTGTAAACAGTGCTGAAAAACGCAAATCATAAAAAATACGATTTAGGGCCTTTCTATTTGGGACCATCGATATGTAACTGTAATTGTTTATTTCGCTAATGCTAGTTTCTTTCTTTTATTACTTGTGTCTAGACTCTAGACAGTACAAGAATCAATTTTATGCCTCAAAGTAAATTAAATAAAATAAAAAAATATCGTTCCAAGAAATTAAGTAATAAAATAAATTGTTAGACTCTTGTATAAGGCAGTCATCCATACGTGGGTTGCTCTTGCATTACGGGAGACAATCACATTTGTTTTATTATTAGTTGAGTTTGCTATCGTTTGCAAAACGGTGGGGAAATTAATCGAATATAGTTATCTATAATAGACAAAATGTGGTGTGTCTTTGGCATTAACTACTAGATAAATTTTTAAGAAAACGCGTTAAAGAAAGCAGTGATTTCAATAAAAGGAACATGCAGACATTTGAACTTATTTGAAATTAGCTTCTTAAGTATAGGGGTTTCCATAAAATGTGCTAATAAATAATTTTTTTTTAAACTGTTTCCTGAGTTACTGCAAATTTAAAATCCACAAAATATTTTTCAAATACTAATAATTTGTATCTTTTAGTGTTTTTAATCGAAATAATAGTATATAGTAGCTTGTGAGTCCCAGACATCATATTCATATTGTTGTAGGAAACTTATTGAAGAAAAAGCAGTTAAAAAATTACACTGATAATTGTACTGACACTGAATAATTAGGATAAATTTATCATAATTTTAGTTTCGATATTTTAATAGAGAAGTTGTTATCTAAAGTATTTTAATAGAATAATAATAGATTATTTTTTTTACAAATTAATGCAGCGCATAAACATTTGATTAAATATTAACTTGCAATGCAAATTTTTCAATATTTCACCTTAATAGTTCTTTGATGTTAGCCAAAAAGGTCTTCAGTCAAAAATTTTCAATTTACGGTTTTGATTGAAATTTTATTCAATTCTTTCTTTTTATATCCGCCACCAAAAAATGGTGGGGGTATATTCATTTTGTCATTCCGTTTGTTTGTATTAGCAGAAACTTTATTGACACGCCT
Source organism: Phyto melanocephala (assembly GCA_941918925.1). Lineage (NCBI taxonomy): Eukaryota > Metazoa > Arthropoda > Insecta > Diptera > Rhinophoridae > Phyto > Phyto melanocephala. The sequence continues at coordinate 95,175,274 of OW799233.1, read as the reverse complement.
ACTTTTACGTCCACTTTCATTGAAAGACTTAATTTACTAAAATATTTTAGTAACATATCGAAGATATACAAAGAAAGTGATAAATATTTTAATACAAAGAGATTATTCCATAGCGATTACTGTTAATAACAAAATAATAAATTCTGAGCTGATGTACTGATGCACTTTTGCATCAAATTGGTGGTGGGTATAAAAGATTCGGCACAACCGAATATAGTGCTCTTACTTGTTAAAACTTTTAACTTTTAAAATATCCTTAAAAGAGTAAAAAGTTTATAACTGCACTTTTAAAATTTTTTAAATAAAAATCTTTAAAAAAAATATTTTTTTTATATTATATTTTTAAATTTGGTTTTTTTAGTCATTCACAGCTTGTACATAATTCGTAACTACTTTATGGTTAACCATCTAAATGGAACTTGTTAATACGTAAAGTATTAAAATTTTCTAATTATTCGGCTCTTAAGCCTGTTATAACACACAAATCTCGTTAATAAAATAATCTACGCATGATTTCTATATCGTAGTTTTATGCCTTATTCGACCACCCTTGTTTTGTGCCCCTTTAAGTTTTAAATAAAGTTGCTCAATCCACAACCTGTCATACGGGTCGTATGTTGTAAACAATTAACTTTTACATATTGAGCAAAACCGGCGACAGTATTTGCTTTTCCAACTATAAATACAGATAATTTTTTTTTAAATATTGTATACAAAATTAAAACAGAAATTGTCGACAAAATATGTACAACTTCTACAACGTACAACCCCTATGACAGCTTGTAAATTGAGCAAATGTCAATGTATTTGAATACAATTGAATACCACTCAGTGCAATTAATCAAGTGCTTTTCACAGTTAAATTGACTTTAATTCAATATTTTCAACACTACTTAATGACATCCGATAATTTCCAAACACATACATATGTACATTTTATACAGTGCACCTTTAACAACATTTTTCTCTGATCTCGTCTGAGATCGTGTCCAGAAATTTGCTATTAAATTCAAATTATTATCTTTTTTTCGCAATCTTTATATGAAATCTTCAACGCATACACGTGTATAAAAATTTGGTGTACAACTTGTACAAATTCCCTTCTAGAAACGAACCAATTTAATGTGGCAATACGTGGCACGTTGCAGTGTTCTCCCCTTTCAACAGAATTATTTAAGGAAATACAAAAGAGTCATACCACAACACAAGTAAATGACTGACTGGCTGGTTGTATAGCTGGCTGCCCACATTCCAATGTAACAACTATAATGATGCAAAAAATTTAAATTGTCCATAACTTAAAAACCAATAACATTAAATCACACGAAGAAGACAAAATAAAGAGAAGGAAAAAACGTCATACAACACACGCTCACATAATGGAACATTAATTTTTATCAAGCAGAACAACTAACTTCCTTAAACTCGTAGCCAAACAACAAACCGAACTTCATACTCGTGCAAGTGGAAAACACTATTTCGCCTGTTACAAAGATAGTTTTTTTTCTCTCTCTCTTTTTGAAAAATAAGAAATCATACTCGTAAAAAATTAAAACTGGTAAACAAATTTACTTTAAATGGCAATACATAAATCATATGAAATGAATGGTCCGTCCACAAGTTTGTCTGTTTGTAAAACAAACGTCCACTACACTTTTCAACAACATGCCAAACAGTGAAAAATAACAAATATTTAACATCAGCCACAACAGCATTATAAACAAAAGAAAAAAAAAACAAGTAAGAGTGCTATATTCGGCCATGCCGAATCTTATATACCCTTCACAACGTGTAGTCATGCAAAAACAGTTGCTTGTATCACCATTCATCCCATATGAAATACGTACACGTATGTATGTTAAAAAAACGAAAAAAAAAAATTTTTTAAAAAAATTTTAAAAAAAAATTTAAAAAAAAATTTAAAAAAAATAATTATTATATATATAATATACATATATAAAAAAAAAAAAAAATAAAAAAAAAAATAAAAAAAAAATTTAAAAAAAAATGTAATAATAAAAATATAAATAATATATTAAATAAAAAATAAAAAAAAATAAAAAAAAAAATTAAAAAAAAATTTTTAAAAAAATTAAAAAAAATTTTTTTTTGGCTCAGTTGGGATTCGATGCCACGTTTTCTCTAACCAGTATGCACGTTTGTATGTATGTATGTTGTTGTTGTAATGTTGTTTTTGTGAAAAAAAATCGAGGTGGTCGTGGGTTTTTGCTCATATCTCAGTTGTTTATGTACCGATGTTTCTGATTTTCAATAGCGATCTACTCCCGAATATTTCTGATATTTTAATACCTTACCCGGGTCCAACCTATGTCGGGGGGCTTCAAAAAGTTGATTTCAACATACACACGGACAGACGGTCAGACGGACAGACGGACAGACGGACAGACTGACAGGGCTTAATCGACTCCCCTATTCATAAGCTTTCAGAAAATATATACTTTATGGGGTCGAAAATCAAAATCGTAGAAATTTCACACGGAATGACAAACCTATATATACCCTTTTTCACTGTGTGAAGGGTATAATAAAACACACACACAACAATGTTCTGAAAAGATTGTTGGTCACCACACATTTACATTATGAATAAGTGCTGTGGAAACCAAACAAATAATTCACTTTCTGGCACAAATAACAGAAACAAATGGCAAGACAAAATAATGCCCCCATGCCACATGATTGCAACTTAACAAATCGCGTCTATAATTACTCAATTACAAACACATTTTTTGCCCTCTATCCCAGTCGTGCTTTATCTAGTTCTATTTTAAATGTTCATGTAAGGAATTAAAGATGATCGTCTGTTCATCAAGGAGTTTCTTTATGAGTAGCTATGGCAGGTCGAAACAATGTAAGAAAAAGGGAATGTCTACTAACTGACTTTAATTTAGATTTATGATTAAAGCATTTATATTGAAGGCTTTATAATTGATCAATTTTTTTTTATTATTTTTATAACAGAGACATTGAAAAAAACTTTAAACTGTAGTATTTATTTAACATTTAAAATTTTATCTTTTACAGCAACTATGAGAGTCCGTATCGTTCAACGTATAGTATACCAACTAGTCTTGGCATTAATCCCTATCACCAGCAGTCACAACACACAACAATGCCGCATAGTCAGAGTAGTTACAACAATGGTGTTGGCGGCAGTCATATACAGACACCTGATTCCCCCCGTAGTACACGCAGTGCACCATGGCCGAGGTCACAGCAACGGTCTCTCTTCGGCAATAAACCGTCCAGTCCACGATCAGTACGTTCAGCCAGCATGACAGGTGGTGGTGGTGTTGATGGCAGAGGAGGAGGAGGCAGCAGTAATAATCATCATCACCACCATCATTCACAACATACGCGTTCTTCGCATCGTGATCACGTAACAACATCCAATAACACCACCAATAGTCAACAGCAACAACGTTATCGATCTAGTTCGGTGGAGAGTCATTCCTCAAATGATTCACGTTCCACACGCAGGTAATTGAATTTGTCAGTATGATGATCAGCACTAAGAATTTTGATTCGTGTGTTTTAGTTTTGTTTAAAGGTTACAAAAATAATTTTACATTATACAGAAGTGCGGATGGTGCGGCACATAAGTTGTTTCAATTTTCTTTCGTCCCTTCCTAATAAAATTGTTACTATTTAAACAAAGATATTATTTCGTAAAATTCATACTAGATCTTTACTAAAATTATATCGTACAAGTTACTATAAGGAGGAAGTTGAGAGTGAAATTTTATCCTTTTTATACCCTTCACCTGTAGTGCATAAGGGTATATAAAGATTTGGCATTCCGTTTGTAATTTCTACAATATTCATTTCCGACCCCATAAAGTATATATCTGTCCGTGTAATGGTTACTATCAACTTTTAGAAGCAACCACATTTTCCTCAGACCCGTGTATGGTATCAATCTTTTGCAAATATCCGGGAATGAATCCATATTGATATTCAGGTACATTTGTTACTATTTATAGATAAAATATGCCTCTAGAGATATTCGTGAAAATATGTTGATAAATTGGGCTCTAAAGTTATAGACGATTTTTTTTTTTTTCAAATATATAATCCAAAAATTTACAAACGAAAATCAATTTTTTGGCTTCTAGACAACCGAGATAGTAATAATTAGTATGGTCTGAAAGGACTTGACTATCGCAATATAAAGCACTATAAAAATATTTAACATGTCATGCCATCATGTAGGCCGCCACTACAAAATGGCAGAAAATAAATTTATATATGGATCAAATCTGTTATATAAAAATGTATCTTCTTAATAAAATGGCGGATATATGGGTCAATAATAATAACGGCTTTGTCTCCTTCAACCCCCACAATATTGGTATCAAATGAAAGGGCTTGACCAGAAAAATATATTAAATTATTAAAAAATGTAAAATCCAAAATGGCGTCTAAACAAATAGGCCGGCAATTTTTTTTTTCTTAACCCCATCAATATGGGTATCAAACGAAAGGGCTTGACCAGTAGAATAACTATTAATTATTTAAAAATTCAAAATCAAGGATGGCGTCGGAAATAATAAAGAAAAGTGGCGTTTACAATGAAATCTAGGTTAAGCTACGATGTGGGATTATACCTATGTACATAATGGTGAAGGGTATTATCAGATTCAGCACAGCACTCTTTAATCTTAGTACAAGGTGGCGCAAAAATAACCTTCCGATGTTTTTTGGCTGTAATTTTAAAAAAAAATGAAAAACTTTGATACTTCTTGTGGAGTATTTTTATTTGGTTTTTTAATTTTTTTTACATCAAGTCGAGAATATGATGTCATTTAAATGGCCGTCGCCACAGTTGATTGTCATTTGAGCCCTTTTTATGGCATTTTCCATCACTTTGGCCAAAACTTCCGGCGATAGGTCCTCACAGCGGGTGTAATGGCTCTTCGTGGGTTTCTTCGGATTTTCAGTGCCCCAGAAGCGTACATTTTGCTTATTTACGTACCCGCTAAGATGGAAATGGGCCTCATCACTCATGATTATTTTTGATGAAAAATCATCTTCCTCTTGGTGGTGATTCAGGATGGCTTGAGCGTATGTTAGACGCGATTGGCGGTCAGCAGCTAACAGCTGATGCACCGTCTGGACTTTGTACGGAAACATCTTCAAATCTTGTACCAAAATTCGCTGTAAAGACCGTCGACTGATAGCCATTTGCGTGGCACGTCGTCTGGTCGATGTCGACGGCGCTTCCATGACATCCTCGGCTACAGCAGCAATATTCTCTGCAGAACGGCTACTCCGGGGTCTGCCACTCCTGGCAGCATCTCGTGTTGTGCCAGTCTCTTCGAGGCGAGCGGCTAAACGTCGCAGTGTTTCACCAGTAGGCGTTGGACGGCTAGGAAATCTGCGACGAAATTCACGTTGTGCCAAAGTCACCGACCGATTATTGGTCAAATAAATAGTCACCAATATTCCGCGTTCTGGAGCAGTGTAGCGTAACATTGTTTATTAACGTGTATTTTGCATGTGTTTACTACACAAATGTCAAAACAGAACTGACATTAGGGGCCAATTGCAAAATTTGTAGCATTTTCTGATAGGAGGATTTCTTTTACGCCACCTTGTATATACTTTTAACAACTGAGCGCCTTATTTAAAAATATTGCTTATCATTATTATTAAGTAAAAATGTTTTTTCTTTTTGCACAAATTTAGTACAATACTTTAATAATTTGTGTCAATATAACAACCGACATTTACGCAAAAATCATTTAGAATAGTTATTTTGTCAAAGCAGACCTACGGAAAAGACGTCGTTTCACGAACTTTTTTAAATTATTACAACTTGTATTTGCAATATGTATCCTGAGTTATGAAAATTATTCGACTTTTGTCTTGTTATCGTATATATATAGAGCAAAGAAAACTAATGTTTATGAATCTAAGCAGAGTCTGATTCAATTAAGAGACCTGTTTAAAGCAGCTTTAACCAAAATTAAAAAAATTATATTGAATTTAATTTTAATTAAATTGTTTATTTGGAACTTTCTTTAACAGAAGTAATATTAGTTAGTTGTTCCATTTCTCAATTACGGTGAATTATACTATTGCTTACTAGTTTAACGTAAGTTTTTGCTTTTACAAATTTTTGACGAAAATGTTACTAAGGCAATCTAAAAATTACGATTTTTAAGTCTAAGGATAACTTCGTTCAAGGATTCGCCTACTTTATACAATGAAACTTATAATTAGTGCAAAAGTGAACTCACCCAGGCGTCGATTTCTTGAATTTAAATTTTTGTCAAGATTAATTTTTTACTGAGAGTTTCCTGCATCACGATTTATTTATTTTGTATAATTTGTTCCAAAAACTAAAGTCACCATATGATGCAAATATGTAACAAAGTAGTTCAAATTTTACAAATTAGAAATTTTTCATACATTTTGCTAAACATCTACAAACATTTAAAAACAAAAATAAATAAACAACCCACTGTATTTACATTTTAGACTGCACTTATTATTTCTTGTTTTGCCTTGAGCGCGATTCTCCGTAGTTTATTTGTTTTTGCTTAGGAATGTTATTTCTAAGTTATGCATATTTAATTGTCATTAAGATATCTAAGTCTTACGGCTGTTAAGTGTTAATGACTTTGCACATTCATAAAGAGATAAACTCCAAAACTTGCGCTCAGCTAAAACTTTAACTACAAACCGTACTAAAGCTTTGACAGCTCTGTTAAGATGCAATATTTCAGTAACATGTACATCTACAAAACCAAATAGCTGTTGAGTTAAAAGATTTATTACATTCAATAAGGAAAACAAAAAAATGAATAAAATAAAATCACATCCAGCTTACGTGGTTACCTAGAAATAGCAATTTTTCAATCAATAAAATATCTCAGACAAGCACACATTTGATAGCTTGTAATTTTTTAACAGGGAGAAAAAAGCATTATTGATTTTTTAGTATTTCATATTAATAAGCATCATTACAATTTTCTCCATTTTTTCTTTACATTTCTTGTTCAGACATAAACATCGTCATCGACGCACTTCAGATAATGAGAGCGAATTTTCACGTGGTTCTGGACGATCGGCACGTTCGCATCATCGTAAACATCGGCGTTCACGTCATCGACGTGATTCAGCTGGCTCGGAGCATGATATTGCACGTGGTCGCAGCTATTCTGGTCATCGTTCATCAACTGCACGTAGTGACAGTGCAGTGGGTTCGCATTCAGAATTAATTGATTCTAGTCTGCAGTGGCGCGAAGCTCAACGAAGGCAACAAGAAGCTAGTTTAGGTCAGAGCTCAGTACAGCAAGCGTCTGTTTCAAAGAGCAGTATGGTGGCACGTAGTTTGCATAGCAACGACTCGCACTCAGATACGCATTCGCATCACAAATCAAGAAGACACAAAAAGAATAAGTATGTAGTTTTTTTCTTCTTTAAACAGTATTAGTGTAGCCAAATATGTTATGATTTTTTATGTATCTTTTAGATCCCCCTCCGATCGCAATCGCTTATGGAATAGTGAATTGGCTAAACATTTGCAGTTTGGCTTGGTTGACACGGCTGGCATGACGGAAGATCAATTACGTGAAATCCCTTATACCGTCGTGGAAACCAATTCAAAACGTTCCAATTCAAACATACGCATACACAAAAGTAACAGCAAAACCAGTGTTGGTGGCAAAAGTACCGGCTCCGGTAATACCCTGACCAACGGTAGTGGTTCTATCAGTGGTCACGGTAAAAATCGTGTCGATCGAATAAGAGGGTAAGTACTTTGCAAAGACCGCTTAAAATGATTAACACTAACAGAAAAATATTGAAAAAAAATTAAAAAAAAAAACAAAAATTTGCTATTGTTACTTATAAATGTACATATATTTGCCACTTACTAGCTTATGTTACCAAAATTCTAATCCTAATGATAGTAATGGTGCCAAAAATGGTTCAATACGCTCGGCTAGTACAGTGTCGTCGAGGGAATGTGAACGTAATACTGGCCTGGTGCGGTAAGTTCCTAACATATTTCTTTGGTTTTGTAGCAGCATAGTGGCTAAATAATTAAACTAACTCTCTAACTCCAAGTAGCTTCTTTAATATAAAAATATACAACAACTTATTACAGCATGATGTCTAGTATGAGTATGGGTGATTTTATATCGCCTACCGGTTCAAATTTAAGTCCTATGGAAAATTCCACATTAAGAGTATCACATGAACATACGGATTCGGGTTTGGGAGCAGATCAAGACTATGCCTATTCGTCTGAAAGGTAAATACAAAAAAAAAAATACATTTCAAAACATTAACTTTTACTAATATACACTTTCCACTTCCTGTCAATGTTCCTCCTACGCACCTGCTGCAAACCATTAAACAATATTTACCAACAAACATTCCTCCTTAACCCGCCCTTATGTAGATCCAGTGACAGCACACGTTATGGTACTAATAAATCTTCAGGTGCTTCTAGTGGCAGTCATCGTAAATCCTCAATTACCCACAGTAATATAATGAACGGCAGCAATAGTGGCGGTGGAGGCGTTGGTGGTAATACCTCAGCTTACAATAGCCTAATGCAACAGACTGTGAGTAATCAAAATAAACAACACCAAATACATCATCATAATCTTCAGCAACAAACTCATAATAATCATCATCCACAGCAGCATTCATTTCATGGCCAACGACGTCATGATAGTTGTACTAACAATTCATCCTCACAACCAAAGTTAAATTTTAAATACTCTACTAACCTGCTACAACAGCAACAACAACATTCTCATCTTAACAGCATACACAGCCAACATCATTACCATCACAATAATAATAATAATAGTAGTAATAATCATCATCATAATCAGCTACAGCAACAAACTTCATCGTCATCATCATTACAACCTTCCTCATGTGCCGCAGCAGTCAAAAATCACACAATTACGGTATTGAATCTCATTTTACACCCACATGTTGTTGTTTTTGCTTTTTTTTTAGCAGCAGTAATAAAATATTTACACTAAACAGAAAAATAATTATTAGTAGTACACTGTAGTTAAACATGTTGCTGAATGTAAGTGTAGGGTGGAATTTCATGGCGAAAAATGTGAAAATTAAAACTTTTTTTAGACATATATGTACATACATACATACTCATCATGGTTATTAGACTTAAGAAGTGAAAGAATATTGTGACTACAGTGACTGCCTTAATTATACCCTTCACAGTGTGTGTATGGATGTATATAGGTTTGTATTCCGTGTGAATTTTCTACAATATTCATTTCCGACCAATTAATTAATATATTTTCTAAAAGCTTATGAATAGGGGAGTCAAATAATCATTTTCCGTCTGCTAGTCTGTCCATCTGTACGTTTGTATGTTGAAATCAAGCTTCAGTCAGGAAAAGCTTAAGGGCAACAATAATAGGCGTGCCAAAATAAAGCTCACTGCAGACCCTTCTATCTATATTCAATACCAAATCATCCATTTATCAGTGTGAAAGATCTTGATTTATTACTGGACTAACCACCTATATAATAACCGGGTGCCCCGGTGGGCTAGTCAGTAGTGTGCTGGTCTGATAGTTTGGGGGTTGCGGGTTCAATTCCCGCCAGAGACTGGACTGGTCTTCTTCCTTTTTTTCTTCTATTCTAACTATTGTACTCATATGGTGCGCACAACATGCGAATTGAGCATAAGTGTATACCTGTCGTGGGTTTGGTCTTTAAGTACCCCTCCTTTTCAACCGAACCTAACTAACAATATAATGTTTAAGTCACTTAAAGACCTTCGAAAAGCTTAAAGCACAAGGTGTTGAACTGCCTCTATTTCTTAAATTGAGTTTACATATGGAATTAGTTGGTGAAGTTCGTAAAAGTTTAAAGCGTAAGAGATGAAAGTGTTTTTCTCAACTTTAAACGAGATACGGCGACCAATTCTAGCACTTGTCATTAAAACAACTGTTTCGCTTAGAGCAATAGGAGAGAACTTAAATCCCTTGTGCTCAAACAAATATAAAAATTCATTTTTCACTTGGACTAATAAGTTAGTGGATAACATAAAAATTTATAGAAGTTATAGTACTTGATATTAAAGCCTGTTTGAAAATACCTCCGAACATTTTATGATTTATTCATGGAGCGTGTTCAGAATTCGGGAATCACAGAAGTTAAAAAAAATCTGTTGAATTTATGTACCTGATGATTGAAGGAAGCTTGTGGCAAATTAATCATTAGAAGTAAAGCTCGAAATGTTGGTCGATCTATGCGCTTACTCCCTTCAGATCTTCAAAAAAATAGAGTAAAATTACTACATTTTGAGAAATTCAAGAACCTCCAGAATCTTCATTACATTAATGGTTCAAAGAACTTCCTCATGATGGGAGAAATTCCGGAAAGATTCAAAAGCCCGAAGACCAGCCCGATGATATAAAGCTTTTCCTTACAACATGTCATTTAAAAAAATGGTCTATGAGTAAAAGATCATTTACTTTTGTATTAAAAAAAAAAAAATTAAAGCTCCAGGGATATAAGAGCGACCTTCCTTACATCAAGGAAAATTTTTGAATATTTGCATACATAAAAGATGGTACTTTTTTAACTTTTTGGAAAAAAAAAATTAAGCTCAATATCTCTATTTATTTAAAAATAATATCCCAGTTAGCAACTACCAGATTTTATTGCAATTTAATTTTAACCATTTTGTTTCTCATTATAAAACATAAGTCACTTTGTCCCCTATGATTTTAATTTAAAATATTATATATCTTAAAAATATTTCTGTAAAAGCTTAATCCTTTTTGTTATGTTCTCAATTTTATGGTATAAAAAGTGGTGGCTAGGCTGTTTTTTTTTTCTGCTCGATATATATCTGAAGATTTAAACATTAGCTTCCCTTCTTAATAAAATTATACCAATATTAGGCTCAAATAAAAAACTAAGCCTTCATTAAAATTAAATATTTCTTTGGCAATATCTAGGCACTTTATGTTTTATATCATACGTAGGATTATAAGCAGTAAATTAATTTTCATCTGCACGTGACTGACTGGAGCTTGGATAGATTTTGAATTTCATTGATGTCAATGTCTTACTGCGCATCCAACTAAGCAAGCTGATACGAATCTTTTAACCAAATTATCTTAGCATTATTTTCAAAATTTAACAATTTTTTCGACGTTTTTATTTTTTCTCTCATATTTGAAAAAATTATCAAACTTTTTTATACGTCATTCTTTTTTTTACTTAATTTAAATAAATGGGTTGCAGAGTATTACTTAACTTGTAGACATTTATATAAAGATCAACTTAAATCTTAGAAGATACATAGCAGCACATAATCTCCTGTTGTATTAACACAGGCCAAAAAAAAAATTTAATAAAATATTTTAATTTTAAATTTCCATATACATACATAGATGAGGAAAATATTTGCCTTAAATTTTTACAAAAAGGAAATAATGCAAGATTATTGAAATCTTATCTTTAAGGACATAAAATAAAATAAAAATTTATTATTTAACATGAAATTCCTCCTACGCTGTCATTACCATTAGCACGGTCTGTATATAAAGCACACAGATACAATTAACAAAATTTCTATTTAAAATTTAAGCGTCATAAATAAACAATATAATCTAATCCTGTTTAAACATTTTTAAATATTTACTAACAATCATAACAATAATAATCAGCCATAAATAAACATCCTCCTACTATAGCCCATGCAAAAGCAACAGCATCATCAACAACAACAACAACAGTCAGGACAATCTCAACAACAACAGCGTTTGGATAAGGGAACAGATAAATCAAAACCTAGTCATCGTTTATTAAATTACACGACATTTGAAAATAATCAATATAAATTTAGTTTGAATAATGTCTTCGGTTCGAAAAGTGGCAATGCGACACAAACACGTCCTTTGGCAGCTGGTGGGGGCAGCAATGGTAGTACAATTAATATAAATAACAGTCAAAACATAAGTCGTGTTGGTGGTGGTGGTGTTGGTAGTATAGGTAGTAGTGGTAATTTTACTAATAATCAAATGGATCATTTTCCAGAATGGCCAAATACTCCAGCTGCCCCTTATTATTACCAAGGACCCTCAACTGCTGCCATACAGGCCAAAAAACGGGATGCCAAATCGGATTTGGGTTTCCCAACAAGGCGTCTATCGGGTCAGTGTATAACAAAGACCCAGTTGTTGACAGGCGGTGGCCATTTAGCACCCCTCAGTGGTATGGGTTATTCCATGTCTGGTTCGCAATATCCGGGCTATGGATCGCGCTTACATCCAGCCAAGTCTGATTTATTTTTAGCGTATCCAACGACAAACGAATATGAACCGCCTTTTATATACAATTATAAAATGCCACAAATGCCAGAGTTTTTGAGATCTACTCAACAGCCAACAGCTTATCATATTTCCGGTTCACAGACAGCAGACCCCTCTTTACCGCCAAATGTTTACAAAACAACTAATAATAACACTCCTGCTGCTTTTGGCGGTGCTACCCCTGCCACTGATGTCATGTATTATCAATTCGATAATACAGCCTGTTCGTCTAAAGCTGCTCAGCCCATTGTTCAACAACCAAAATCTGTTTATACTACAAAAGCGGCAGCAGGACCAGTAGCAAATGCCTCACCCTCCCACAACATCGTTGGCCCACTGGTTTTTTTACAGCATCAACCGAACGTTAATGGGTCTGTCGCGGCAGTAAATGCAAATATTTCGTCAAACATTGCAACAGCATCAAACAATTCTATGCAACAGACTGTGAGTACAGATTATTAGCAAAAACAAAAAAACTGTTCACGAATGTTGCAGTATCAGTAGATGTGTGTTTTACGTTTGTTTGGTGTGCTTGCAATTAAATGTTTCCGTTTTTCGTTCTTTTGTGTTTGTTTGACTTACACGTGTTTGTGGTAAATTATGATCGTTTTTAATTCACTTGTTTTTAGTTGTGTTGTATGTGTTTTTTATAATTTTTTTTCAGTTGTTTTATTTTTTGCATCTGTGTTATACATACATATGTACGTATGCACTTATATACATATGTACATATTTATTATGTTGGCATGCCTTTTTATTAGTGTGTGAAATTGTATTTTATGTTTTTGCACACAAATTTTAATTTGGGTTTTTTAGAAAATTTAATTTAATTTTAAATGTGTGTAACTATTTCCGTTTGTATAAACTAATATTAAGTAGTTTATTTTTTGTTTGTGTTTATTTTTTCCCTCTTAATTAAGAAAAAAACTATTTCATTTCATAAAACTTTAGTGCACATGATTAAATTAAAATTTAATTTAATTAATTTGCATGTTATGTTATTAAATGAATTTTTTTAAAGTACGTTACAATTTCAAAACCATCATTTATTTTAAGAAACGATTAAAATATTATTACTTTAGCGTATTTTAGCAGAGTTTAGAATCTACCTTTATTTAATATTTATATATTTTTTTTAGTCTCTCATCATAAACAATATGTTTTTTTATGTTTTAGATCTGTAAGATAATTTTACGAATCCTTAATTTATAGCTTCCAGAATCAGTTTAGCGTTAAAAATCAAATAAATTGAATAAGTATTAAAAAAGTAATGAGCTTTACTAAACGGAATCTTATAAAATTTGTTCTCAAAAAATACTGATGCAGAAGTCAAAAAGTTATGAAACACAATATGAACAAGCAATTTAAAATTACGTGATTTTATATCATAACTTCTGAGTATTTAACCGCATCGAATTACTAGATATTTAGCACATGCCGATTAAAATCAATTTAAGAGAAATAAATTTTTATTAGCATACTCAAAACAACTTCTCATAAATGTTGCCAACACAATTTTTATAATTCACACCTACAATTTAAAACAGCTGTCAGTAGAGAGATATGTTTGTTGCGGGTGTAAAGACATTTTGTGCACGACTAAACATCGATGATATGAAAATTTAATTCTTCTTAAAAAAATATTTAGATTTATTTGACTAAGGTTTTAAAAAAATTATTAAAATTTTTTTTTTAATTTAAACGCAGCCACAGTGCATCAACTCTATTTGATATTACCGTTCACACAAGAGTGTAAAAGATCATTGCGTTTGTAATTTCAACAATAAACGTCTGCGACCCTGTAAAATATAAATATGTATATTGTATTCTTTAAAGGAATTGATTTACTTAAATCAGTCTGTCTGTCCGAGTGTAAGTATGTTGAACTCAACGTTTTATCAGATTTGCTTCCGAAAATATATACATTGCGAGATGAGATATGATCGAAAGGACACAATTGCCTTTATTTTAACAAAGTAAGTAATAAAAACTGAACTAAAAATTTACTTAAAAAGAAGATTTAGCATGTTATAAAAATAATTTACAAATTTATTAAAAGGTTTGGCTTAATAATAAACGGCCATTATCAATGCGCCCATCGTCTTGTCACTGTTAGTGGAGGAAGTGGTATATTTGGCACTGACTCCTATTATTTGAACCCTTGCATGAGATTAATGGAACTTTTTATACCCTTTTCACGACAGTGTAAAAGTGTATATATAGGTTTGTCATTCCCTGTGGAATTTCTGCAATATTCATTTCCTACCTGTAAAGTATATGAATAGTTATTTTAAGCATTATCCGTCTAATTGTCCATCTGTCCGTGTGTATCTTAAACTCGACATCGTTAAGACCCGTGTAAGGTATCGAAAAATCAGAAATTCTTGCAAGCACATCAGTATTGGAAATCAGCATAATCGCTATAAAAGAGTTTAAAACCCAAGATGGCGTCTGAAAGAAAATGGTGGAGCAATTTTTTTTAACCCCTCAACAATATGGATATCAAATGAAAGGGCTTGAGTAGTTGAATACAGTTTAATGTGTAAGAATTCATAATTTAAGATGTCGTCAGAAATAATAAAGAAAATAGCATATTGCATGAAATATAAAATCTAGGCAAAGACGACGTGGTCATTATACCTATCTACATGACGGTGAAGGGTATTATCATATTCGGCACTGCTGAATGTAGCGATCTTACTTATTTTATGTTTATTTTTGCAATAAATAAATCTAAGTTTGAGTAGTGTTCTCCTAGGTGTTCACAAACTCTATAATTTTTTAGTGCAGGACAGCTATGAGGGTTTTATGTTGGTAAAATACAACAGTAACTTTTATAGTTGACTGTTCGAGGTACGGACTTAAAAATAAAAATTTTAACTCTTCTATATATTTCTATCAAAAATTATTGCATTGAATCATTAAACAAACGTGCAATAGTAGTGATGGACGTTTTTAGTACAAAATCTTTGTTCAGAAATATATGTGCTCTTCTACGCATTAGTAGTCTCGTCTAAAAAGTATAAAATCAGATGTTTTTGTGAATCTTCATATATTTTCTTAACAGTCGATGCGAATTTTTTATATATTTGATTCGAAGAAATGATTTGGATTCACTTGTAGAACTTTGTAGAAATTTTAATTTTAAATTTAGATACTGTTATATCTTTCAGATCTTGGTTTTCTATTCAGATGTTATTTTATATTGTAATTTTTATCAACAGGAATAAGTTTTGAGTACAATACATTTTAGGGTAGCCACCTAAAAATTTTTTTCTTGAATATCGTTGAACAAAATTTAAATTTAGATTATGAAAAGAATGGAACTTAATTAATATAAAAAATTAAACTCAAATTGTACTATCTTTATTATTTATGCTTTAAGTTGCTTAACTCTTTTCTCTTCTGTGTCGTATACTTTTCCAAGAAAACTTTGTCTTTACGCAAAAATGGACATGTACAACATGGACATGAAAAATGAAATATTTAGTTTTTGTCAAAATTGGTTTACAGACACAGAAGAAAAATATATTGAACAGTTTTATCGTTGCCTATAAAAAATTTATTCAAACCACTAAGGCGTTGATTGTTTGGCAAATAAATAAAATAAATTCTAATTATCTGAATTGCTTATAACAAACAATTTTCAAAATGAACTCAATTTCCATAAACATATCAAAATATTGTGATTATCTTAATTTCTTTTAGCTGCAGAAATCACTTTTATAGTTTTTTTTTATTCCAACAACTATAAACTTGAGAGACATTAAGGCGAAATACTTCGATTGTACAAAATAAGCTAAACACAGCTCTTGTTAGGGTAATATGTTTTGTCTGATTTTTATTTTTCAAACACAGCAGTTCTCAACTAAGCTCTTTAATAAATATTTATCTTTGTAGCCTGGTATATAGGGTGCCCCGGTATACCAGGTCAGCTAGTTTGGGGGTTGCGGGTTCGATTCCCGCCAGAGACTCTGGACTGGTCTGCTTCTCTTTCTCTTCTATTCTAGCTATTACTATTCTTATTCTATTCTTCTCTTCACTTCTATATTAAGGCGTCACAATGGAATGTAATGGTCTCCGGGTGAGAGTTTGAGGGTAACTTTACACCAGCCTTACCTAGCCTGATATATTTCATAAAAGATTTTCGAAGTTTAGTTGAATTTAAATTTTGTTAAAGCGAACGCTAATGGGAACAGCTGGTCTAAAACATATATGCATGAGTATGTATCGGGGAAATTTTTTAACCATTTGGGTTTAGAAAATTTAAAAAAATGAACAACAAATTTTCAAAAAACTTATTTTAATATTTATTTGGCACGATTAATGAACGTCTGATTTTTGAAAATTATTTCATGTAAATGTTGTTCACATTTACACCGTAGTTGGTCCATTAGTGGACTATAATTTTTGCATACCTTTCCTGCATTTTAACTAGTAACTCACCAATAGCAGGCGTAATAATGTCTGGAATTATGGCTGTACATGAAAAAGTTCACGTATCTCTGCAAAATATAGCCTAGTCTAGGAGTCAAATCGCTTGGCCTTGGCGACCAATGGACTGCTTTAGAATGTGAAAATAATTGCACACCAAACTCGCCTTACGTGCCGTGTGGTAGAAATATCAGTAGTAATCGCATGGTACCTTGCCCAATTATTGGCAACGGCGAAGAATTAACATATCACGATCTCAATTGCCATTAGAAATTATTTATGTCCAAAGTAATTTACAAAACACATCTCTCACACCGCACGAATTTTGATAATAAAATTCAAAGATTTTAAAGCTTTATTCGTTTGCTAGTCTATTTATGGTGAAATCGCAAACCTTACTGAGCAGTTTTGGCACAGCCAAATGTCACAAATCTTTTGTTTACACTGCACAAGATGTTCAGTCAATAATAAGGTAGCAAAAAAAATCACCCTTTATAATATAATTTATATATATTTATTATTGTCTTTAATACATGTTTATTGACTTGTGTTAGATTTTGTAATGCTCTGTGCTAAATTTATATATTTGCTACAATAACATTTTTGTTATTTTTTTTTTATTTTTTGCTACAAAATTGACCAGAGTCTGCATAAAAAGCTTAACGTTTCTATGACTTTTGCGCACAATATTAGCACATATGTATTTATGTGCATGTGTATGTATAGTATGTATATGCATGTACATACACGCAAAGAAAAACCATGGTTACGGCATGATCACGACGGTCATACTATTTTTTCTAAAACAATATTTGGTTGTCGAAAGCAAGTAATAGTTATTTTTGTTTCATTTCATCAAATATTTTATAACGAAAATCAAGCATATGTTTGAATTGTATCGTTTAATGATTACTTTTCATAAAAATTTCAAAATGGTTATCATTTAAAAATAGTATGATTTAAAAAAAATTATTTGGCAAAAATAAAATTATATTCAAAAGCATTATAAATTAAAAATAATCATTAAATAATAAGTGAGACAACAGTATGATTACAAAATAATCAAGCTATGATTTTTTTTAATAATAATTTGATTTCAAGTGTTCTTCTTCTTGCTGAATAAATTTTTATTATTTTAAAAGTTTGAGATGTCAAAAAAAGGAACAACAATTTTGAAAAATTAAAGAAAATTTAAAAATAAACGTGAAAATGTTAAAAAAAATTGGCAAAAAAATTGCAATTAAATTGGTAAGTACAATCAATATGTGTATGTTACAGCAAAAGACAATCATTTGCCGTAAAAAAGCAAAAGTTTTCGATTTCAATTGTAGCCATGTATATGATTATTGAATGATGCTTAAATTAAACATAATAATGATAACTGGTAACCATTATTATTTTAAACATAATCATACAATTCAATCATAGTATGTTGCTCTTCGATTATGGTTACCACAACCATATTTTTTCTTTGCGTGTACGTATGTATTTCAATATATTTTTCTATATTTTTCTGAGCTGGATTTCAAATCTGTTTTTCTTTGATTTGCACGTTTTATTGTCTGAAAATAAATAAATTTATTTTTAGTTGTTTTTGCTTATTTTTTTTTTGTTGCCATTTGTTAATGATTATTTATGTTTATTACTATTATTATGTCATTTTTTTATTGTTCAATGTCTGAATATAAAAATTATTTGATCAAATTTTGAAAATATTTTTCGTTAATACCACATATGTACATACATATTTATTCATTTTCTTAAGTATATGTGTATGTATTTGTTCATTTTGCCTATGCTTTTATTACCAAAGTAATTTGTATGACTTATGACTATATGACGACTATAAGCTTCTATACTTATGTATGTGTATGATGAATGATATATGACTCATTAATGAGGATATTTCCTTTTGCTCTCTACTGCATATATTTGGAAAATATTTTGCTTGTTTATAATTTATTGTTTTAAATGAAGTTAATAGGAAAAAAGACAATAATGTTATATATAATTTTTTTTTTTTAATTTTTGTTTTCGGAAAGAAAAAATTATTACAACAATCTTGTAGTTTATTTTACTTGTCCCCAAAAATTTTTTATTCCCTTGATAACCATTCTGCTATTTTTAATTAAATTTTATTAATGGTCCTTTTTATTTCATTGAAATTAAAATAACTTTTTTTTTAAACCCCCGCTAGAATTTTCATTAAATTTATATAGAGTAAAAGCTTTTTTCTGCAAAAGACATTATTTGCATTTTTGTAACTGTCTGCCTAAATAAATAATTCAAAAGTGCTACATGCAGCACATACAAATACATATATCAAGCTCATCAGTTACTACGAAAATTTAATATCACAGTGTTCTATAAATGAAAATTGAATTCAGATAAATTCTCCTCATCCTGGCCTGTTAACATGTAAAATAAGAAATATAATTGGAAGAAAATTAATGATTAAAATTTAAATTTTACAACAACACGTTTGCGGTAATTATATTTTGTGTTCAATTTTAATTTATATGTTTACATGTCTGCTATGGGCTCGCAAATGAATTACAAAAGAAGCTAAATTATGTAAATGTAGTTTATATTACGTTTTTAACTTCTCCTGTAAAATAAGAATTATTTGAGTTAGGTCCTTTCTACCTGTGACCATCGGTCTATCCTTTTACACTCTTTTGTAAAGATACAAAAACATTTTTTGTTGGAAATTTTTAGAAAACTCTATTTGAAAGAAATGTTTTTTGCAAAAAGTTGGTTATACATTTTTTGTTTTTTTTTATTAAACACAATAAGATCATCTATATTAGAGTAATCGACTCAGTTTTACAACTGATGCCAGTCTCTCCACCTGTTGGTCTCTCCTAAACGTTTATTTTTCGAATGTGAAAATACCCGTTTCTTTTTGTTTAATTTTTTTCAACCCATGACACCCTGGAACCATGACACTAAGAAACTTTTCAAAATCTGCAAATTTCATAAAAACACTTTCATTTTTTTTAATAACTTTATGTGAAAGGTCAATCAATATCAGTATTACTTGAACTAACTTGTTGTGGATGCTGCGATGTGGCAGCGTCTTGTTAAAACTACATGTTAGTCAAGCCCAAAGCATGCAGTTGTGGCGTTAAAAAGTTTTCAATCATGTAACGATATCGCTCCCCATTGACAGTTACCGTTACGCCGTTTTCAGTTTCAATGAAGTAAGGTCCAATGATTCCTCCTGACCAAATTGTACACCAGGCTGTCACTTCTAATAGATGCAACGTTGAGTGATGAATATTTTGAAGGATTTCCATTGCTCAGAAGCAACTATTCTGTTTATGCACAAATCCATTCAAATGAAAATGTTCCTCGTCACACATTATGATTTTTGAATGATGAAGATCGGGATTGTCATGAGCAAACTGTAACATTCTATAGGCACGATCTTTTGGAAGAAGCTCTTGTTTTAACTGAATCTTAAATTAAGTCTTAATCTTAAGTCTCAAATGCAAATGTCTGTGCAAAATCGTGGCCAAAGGTGTTCTTTGAAGACAAAGCTCCTGAGCACGGTGTCGAATTGAGATCGATAGATTGTTTTAAACGGTTTCTTGAATAGCAGTAACGTTTTCAGCCTATCTTGCGGTACTCTGTTGTCCATGCTTGGTCCTATCAGGTACAGTCCCTTTTCCTTCGATATCATTTACTACACGATAAATAGTGCGTCTTGTTGGCACGTTGTTTCTCCCAAAAATTTTACGTAATTTTGCCATCGTCACAGTAATCGATGATTGATTTTGATAAAATGTTTTAACGATGCAAACATGAATGTTTTTTCATAAAAAATTTGCAACGTCTATACTTCATGACTGCCAAACGAAATGGCGGCAAAACAAAGTAGTGTATACCTTCCCGGCGGACAGCTTGTATCTAACATTTTGCAAAACTGTACAGGAGGAGAAACAAAAATTTATAATCTGTATATATAAAAAATGACGTTATATGTATGTATGTAACGTATGGACTCCAAAACGGCTGGACCGATTTTGATGAGTTTTTCAGGGAATCTTCAGAATATTTAAGCGGTTGACACTGTGAAGCGTGATTTTTGATTTTCGGTCTGCGGGCGGAGGGGCGTGGCAAAATCAAATTTTCATATTGCACCACCAATGACATATACATATATTAATTTTGTTTGTTTTGTTTTAATTTTTTTGAAAGCCGTTGTCATGTTTCTCAAAACGAGATATCAAACTCTTAAATCGGTTATGTAGTTCCGAAGATATTTATAAAAAACCTATGTTAATAATGTTCCAATATTAAAATTTTAAAACTTTTGAAATGTTGCATTAAAAAATCTGAGTTTTCGGTTTATTTACAAAAAATATTAACAGCTTAATGAGTAAATTCAATTGAAACTGCCCGGCAAATTAATCAAATACAAATCGATCGACACAGTGATGGATGAAGACGAAGCCGTCAATTATACCACTGAATTTTTGAATTCATTGCAATCACCCGAAATGCCACCACATGTACTAACATTAAAGGTTGGGTCACCAGTAATTCTTATTTGCAACTTAAATGCACCAAAGTTATGCAACGGAAATTTAGTCGCGACAACAATCATCGGTGGCAAATTTAAATGACGGAAGACGTTCTTATTCCACGAATTCCGATAATTTCCAACGATTTACTATTCCAATTCAAGCGGCTCCAATTTCCTTTGCGTCTTGCCTTTGCTATTACCATCAACAAAACACAAAGCCAATCATTAATTAATTTTGGAAAATTCTTGTTTTTCACAAGGCTAGTTGCATGTGGCTTGCTTTCGAGTTGGCACGCCAAAAAATTTATACGTTTTTACACCAAATAAAAAAACAAAAAGCATTGTCTCTCCGCTGGCCTTAAGATGAAGTAATAAATAAATATAATTTCTAATTTGCCTTAAATACATGCGTTTCTTTTTAGATTGAGCCCATACCTACACCATATGTAAGTTATTCTGTAAAAAACTTTATGATAGGTATTCCATGGATTTTTATTTAAAGGCCATAATTTTCGTTAAAAGCTCAGTTAAAATCGTGTGGTAATGCAACACTAATGTTTGCTTAGGGCCAGCAACACGGATCGGGTCGGCTAGTTGACCTTTAAAATGTCCTACTCACAGTCTAAAAAGAATATAAATTTATAAATAAAAAAACAACAGTTAAAATCGCTGTATTTGGCGGTATCGAATCTGGTAACAACCTTCACTATTATGAGAATGGGTGTAGCAGCATGGCCTAAATTTTAGATTTAATGTTTTACGTAATTGTTTTTATGTAAAGCTATATATAGACAATTAAAAAGGACTTAACTCTTATTTTTTACGAAATTCAGTGATTCCCACACATTTCACACAAAATTTAATGCGATAGTATCAAAAATTACAGTTTTACACAAAATTTTACAAAAGAATTCACATAATGACAAAACAGTTTCTATGTATTACGTTTATACCTTCTCCTTTAAACTTACATACATATATTTGAGTGAGTGCCTTTCTACTTGTCACAAACGATATACCCTTAGAACCACAGGTGAAGGGTATGAACAAACCTAGTTAACATTTTTAATTGCCTTAAACTACAAAAATTACTTGTTTTCAATACTTTTATTTCGTGTTTAGCCTCTTGATGATTAGTGATGTCATAAAATCCGATTATTGTTAAAATAAGATTTGGAAAAAGAAATGTTTTATTTTATATTCCTCTTTTTGTATTTATTTCTTACCGTCCTTCTAAATAATACCCTTTTAAATATGTAAAATTTTATTTATTATTTACATCGTTTTTGTTAGAAATCACCCTATATGTTTTCAGGTATCAAGGTATCTCAATAACCGTAACTCAATTGAGTAGAGGAAAAAAGACAGTCAGACAAAAAGTGGTGTTTCATGCGGATACTGCTTTTTCAAATCTTTTATAATCATAGATTTATATAAAAATTTTAGTTTGTAATAAGTACCCTTGGTCCTACAATTCAACAAATAAAAAACCAAATTAGTCCATTCTTTTATGCCAGCGTTCTGAAATTAGACAGCCGTTTATATATATTAACTCCTAAAAGCTGATATTTAGATATTATCTTTATTATTACTTTGTTAATTATTTTCTTGGGTTTTTCAACAAAGAATTATATATTTTGCATTTTGATATAAAAAAAAATACGAAATGAATTGTTAAAGTTTATTTATGTAAAAAAAAATGAATTAAAAACATCTCTTTGATATTAAAAATTTACTAAGAAAAATCGGTTAACTGGTTTATTTTCATAAAATTGGATAACCGGGTTTTTTTCTAATTCTAACTATTCGAAAACCGGTTTCTCCAAAAAGTCGCCTAAATTTATAAATTAGTTCATACCAGAGGAAAAATTTGCCGTACATCTTCAAAAAATAAAGTGTTTTTGAAAGGCGATTGTATCCATTTTTTAAAAAGAAA
The DNA here is from genome assembly GCA_941918925.1 of Phyto melanocephala. Lineage (NCBI taxonomy): Eukaryota > Metazoa > Arthropoda > Insecta > Diptera > Rhinophoridae > Phyto > Phyto melanocephala. Next base: position 95,152,023 of record OW799233.1, on the reverse strand, counting down.
CTTATCGTTTTCTAAACAACATTTTATATATGTCCTTTCTTTTCATAAACAATTTTAAACATTTTTTTTTAACGTTAATACAAGTATAATATATATTTTTTTAACGTTAAAATTTTTTTGTTATTTTCTTTTTGTTGCTTTAATTTGCTTCTCAGTTTCATACGACTATACCAAAAATGACTAGAGCGCATATTATTTTATTTGAAAATAGAATATTTAATGTCTTCTTTACGATTGCCATATCTAAAGTACTTACAAATCATTGGCATAATATGGCCATAAAAATAAATTGTAACAAAATATTATATAATATTCTATTCGGTGTTTTTGTTTTTTTTTTTTGTTGTTCCTCCTTCGCCTGCTGCTGATTTTTCGTTAGTAACCTAGTAACTCGCAAAATGCTTAGAATGTCATTTGACTCAAATAGGAACAGCTAAAATGAATATTTTATAGAGTCATGAGTCATGACAAAAAAAAATAGAGAGAAAAAAACAGAAAAAATGAAATAGAATAGAAATAAGTATTAAGGAAATAAAGATCTCAAAGTAGTAAATTAGGTTGTTAATGGCTGAAAGTAAACAAGTTATGACAAGAAATAGCTACAATGAAGGAAAGGAAGAGCTTTAATAAATTAAATATGTATTACACATGTTTATGGAACATTTTAATGCTACTGTATGTGTAGTAATAGATTTTGTTAAACAAAATTTTTTCTAAAGTTTTTATATTAGAAAATGTGGAATTAAACAAACATTTATGGAGAATTAAAATTTACAAAATCAGACTTTATTGAAAAATATGTTTATAGTTAATTTTTTTTACCATTTCTTATTATTGTCAACATAACCAAATCGTTTAAAAATTAATAATCATTGAGAAAAGAATTTATTCAAAAAGTGTTTTTAGGCACAGAAATTTTAATAGAAAACCTGTAAGATTGCTACAAATATCTGATCCGACTCTTATAATATCCATCACTAGTGATAGAGTATTATGGGTAAATAAGACGTGACATAACCATAATTATTAGCTTTGACGAAAGTCATCTATAATCAAATTCATTGTTGCCCATAAGTTTTGTTCAAAGAGCTGTTTTCTATGGTTATGGTTATGGCACGTCTAATTTTAGATTTGCTCTGATACCCACATATAAATGCATATAATTGTATATTTATGAATAATACCAGATGATCATTTTTAAAGTCTATTAAGCATGTTATTTATTGGGTTATATAACGACTAATAAAAATAGCAAAGATAAAGTTATTTGAATGCTCTATTTTTAATGTCTTGTTAATCGTGAGTCACAACGAACCGTTTAATGTGACGCAGTTTTAGGATTTCTGAATACCTTTATTAAATCTGTTGTAATGTTTTTTTCTTAGTAAAGGTTAGAAAAGGGGATACAGAAGTCTATGGAAATACTTTCACACACCTACACTCGAAGACTCTGCGGGCACCTTGTGAGTCCCTTTAGAAATACAATACTTAGGAAGAAATAAGAAGAAATAGTATTGGAAATGGATTACGTTAAACTTGAAAGGAATAAAGAAATAGTTAATTATACCAAGCCATTGTTACCTGCCTACTAGCCGCCTGTCTCATATAATAAATTTGATAGTACTCTCTAGTTTTCGTTCCGAGATATCTCTTTTCCAACTAACTCAATCGATGGTTCTCTAATCCCGAACAGTGGCTGACTTTTTCATCATCACACATCCTAAAATATCGCGTTGTCATAACTGACTCAGCCCCTGTAGAACAATTACTAGCAATACCCAACTAATATCATCAAACATATCCCTTTTATGCCCAAGAATACCGTATAGTTTGCTGAATTTGACCTTGGACATAATGTCCTTGACACTATGTCATCCTTTTGTTCATACATTAGTATAACTCTTGTCTGACATTCACGCCAAAATCTATTAAAAATGGTGGCTAATCTGTAGCCTTTAAATACTCTCGTCATATGTCGACCCGGGTGCCGATCCAGGGTGCGCAAGTATGTTTACAGATTCATTGCCTACAACACAATAGTGCCTCGTTATCCAAAATAGTTTGACGTTGAAGAAGGCCATAATTATACCAAGAGCGCTCCTATAGTTCCTAACCAGCCTAGATTTGATATAAAGTCTCTTTAAGGCCTTGAGAGCCGCCTAACCATCTACGTAAACAGTAACCTAGCTACCCCTCAGAAAATATTCCATTATAAGATCTATTATATCTAGATCTAGATCTATTATATCTAAAGATGGCCAACATCACTGTCTGGAATATAAATACTACAATAATTTTCTAAATAAAGACTTCCTAACAATATAAAGTCGTGTTATTTTGCTTTATCTCAGACACTTATGGATAAAATTTTCTCATTTTTTATTACAAAACTTTCAAAAGTATATTCAGCAATTTAGGACTAAACTTAATAATAATAATAATAATTAAAATAGTTGTTTAAGAAAATTTTGCTTATATATTTATAAATGAAGGATCTTGGAAATTTTACTCTTATAACTAAAAGTCCTGAATATTGTCTTATTTCGACCGGACATAATTTGGCAAAAGTCCACAGGCATAGACATTTACTTACATAATTATCAATTTTGTATGACCACTAGCTTTGCGTGTACTTTTATTTTTATTGCTATTTTTTTATGAAAAGACTTTTAAGTGTTCGTGTTAGACGGCTTTTAAGCCATATTATTTATATTGAGGCTATTTCTAATATTAACGTCATTATCGCTGCTATAGTTTCCTTTCGTAAGAAGTGAAATATTTTAAGGGATAAAATTGCAGAAAAATTAAACTAGTAATAAAAATCCAGACACGTGATCCAATAACAATAAAAAACTAATGTTTTAAATACAAATTGCTTGCATACGAAATGGATGTTTTTTTTAAACCGGATAGAAGCATTAATGAGATTTTTCTGAGACATTATATGGTATTTAGTAATAAGTAAATGATTCTCCCAGTTTAAATACGTTAGGCAAAATAAGAAATTGTTAGTAATGTTAGGCAACATTTTGTTCCATGCTACACATTTAACCGTACAAACTTAGAGCAAATAATTAAAAAAAATTAAATAAAAACCTTTTTTTTTTAAACAAGCTTTTATTTTTTGTTAATAAAATTAAGTAAAAAATTAAAATAAAAGAGTTACATTATTTATAAAAAAATTAATATATGTATATACATTTATGAATATATATTCAAAATTAATTAATGTAATATTAAATACTTAAAAAAAATTCTTTTGCTATCTTAATTAATTTTGAGATAGCAGATAATAATAGCAAAAAAATTAATTAGCAATTAATTTTTCGGTGAAGCTTTTTTTCTGCATAATATTAATTATGCAGAAATTATTAATCAATGTAACACGCTTTTACTAATAAAATTGGGACTGCGTTAAAACCGAAAGTTTTAATAATTAAGATATAAAAATTTTAGTGTTAAAAATATGTCATTGTAACGATATGGAATTGTTTTGTCGTAGAAGAAGATGCTTAGATTAGGTTATCGTTAAATTTTACTATGAACTTATAAAGTTTTATATATCTTATTAGAGGTAATTAATTTTTAAACATTTTATTTGATTTTATTAACAAAAAATAAAAGCTTGTTCTTAAAAATGTCTTTTTTTAATTTATATTTTAAACTTTTTAGTTCATTATATTAAAATATAATAAAGGATTGGTTTTTATTTATTATTTTTTTTATTTATTTATTTAAAAATGAATTATAAACTAGCACAACAAGATAGATATCTTATAAATGACAGTACAAGTCGTTTAAATTATATACATTTTAATGGATGTTTAACTAATGCTATACATAAAAAATACGTTGTATAAAAAAATATTGAGATAGAGTTTTAGATTAGAGTAATTTAAAGTAAAAAATAAAGAAGAAAGAAAGAAAAAAAAACAAACCAGAATTTTACAAAATTTACAAATTTATGACGTTAAAACGATTTTGTAACTCCTTTTTAAACTGTGATGCATTGCTTATTAGTTGAGTTCTGTAAGGGAGTCTATTCCAAAGACTATATGTTGAAATAAAGAATTGTCTCTTTGACGTTAGGGTTTTATGTTTTTTCTGGATAACTCTTTTGCCACGGGGTAACTCGCTAAATTTAATTTTGGAGAAGCGGTAACTAGGTTGTTCTGTATAAATGATTTTGTGTAAAAATAGCAGACTTCTGAAGTTTAGTAGATCACGAAAGCTCATATTAAATAAGCGTTAAAAAAAACGAGATATACTGACAAAACAGCTCTTATTAAAAACATATCTGGCTATATTATTGTAGGCAATATTAAGATTATGAAAATCGTGGTAATCACAGTTCGCAAAGACTTCACATCCATATAAAATCATAGGAATTAGATAAGCCTTTGCTAGGAGCATTCGGATACTAGATGGTGTTGATAGATTTCTAAGCATACCATGAACTCTTCCTACAGCTCCGTTTATGTGATTTGTCCATGTGAGGCGATCATTAAGGGTTATTCCAAAGTTTTTCGATGCTTGAAGGAGAGAAATTTCAGAATTGTTAATTTTTATTTTGATATTTGTGTCAGGTAAACGTTTACTTTTGGATATGAATATGCATTTTGACTTGGCCGGATTAAGACATAATCCATTATACATTGCCCACTGATGAATATTGTTTAAGTCATTGTTGATGTTAGAGACACATGTGTTAATGTTGTTAAATTTAGAACTTGAGTATAATTGAACATCATCAGCATACATCTGTATCTGGCAATTTGTGCAGATATCAGGAAGATCATTAATGTACAGGCAAAAAAGCAAAGGAACACCTCTCTTAATGCCTAGAGCTTTAGAAATCCGTCCATTAACGTATACCAACTGGAGGCGAGACTCCAGGTATGACTTTATAAGATTACAAGCAGAACGCGAAAAATAAAAGAGTTTCTCGAGTTTTGTCACAAGGATCGAGTGATCTACGATATCAAATGCCTTGCTGTGATCAAGAAGTACCAGAAATGTAACCAAATCATTGTCCAATTGTTCCCTAATATCTTCCACTACATAAACCAATGCTGATATGCAACTACGTCCTTTCATGAACCCAGATTGTTTCGGGGATAAAAGTTGGATTATTTGAAGGAAATTATTCATTTGATTATATATTATATTCTCCATTGCCTTAGATAGAAATAGAAGAAGAACTATCGGCCGATAATCATTTTAAAAATGTTTTTTTTTTCTTTAATTATTATTAAATTTCCAAACATTAGAAAAGGGACATATATTTTTAATGGTCGCTTCACTGCCAACTTTCGAATCACTATTAATTGTACTGTTGGATAAGTTCAATATGTGTGCAAAGTTTCATTAAAATCGCTTGAGCAGAAGTAGAAGAAAAAGGCAACTTACTTTAAAAAGACGTGGCTTCGTCCACTTTTGGAAGCAAGAAAATGTATTGTAAGATTAGCTCAGTATGACTGCAAAACTTCATTAAAATCGGTTGAGAAAAATAAATCAGTAGAAACACATATATATTTTTTAAGAACGTGGATCCGCCCACTTAATTGTATTGCTGCATGAGTTTAATATGTGTGCAAAATTTCATCAATATCGGCTTAGCAGAATAAGTATAAAATGGGTAGAAACCTTTTGAGCGCGTTACCCCGCCCACTTTCGAATCACTATATTGTATACCCATGTTGACTCAGTATGTGTGCAGAATTAGTAGAAAAACGATGTATGCTTCTTAAGGGCGCATCACCGCCCACCTTCTAAATCATTACATTATATTGTCACTGAAACCCAATGCGTGTGCAAAATTTTAAGTAAATCGGAAACTGGGAAGTGGATTAAATTTTTCTTGTAATATTTGATTACAGACAACGGGACAGGTGAAACTAAAAAAATGCCTAAAAAAAAAGAAATATAAAGTATTTTTAAGCAGGTATTTTGAAAAAAAATTTGCAAAACGTAGTACTTTAAAGATTAAAGATTGAAAAAAAATACAAAAATCGAAACTGCCTTACTTTCGATTCAAGAAAAGAAAGATGAATTTTATTAGGGTAATTTTCTAGTTTTAATATCTTTTGAATTGTGGATTTTATTTTTAGTAAAACTAAATAGACTCGATTTAAAATTTTACTAAAAATTTAAACTTATTTAAGGAATTACTTGTTTTCAATAAAAAATATTGATTATAAATATAATATTGAAAAAAATGAAAGTGAAATTTTTCAAATAACTATAATTATATTACATGAAAATTAATATTGTTACGTTTATACCTTTTATAAACGTTGGATTATTTCCTTTAAATAAACCTCTTGAGTTCTTTTATTGCAATTAAAAACAGTTGAAATTCGTTATAAAATTAAGAGCACTTTATTTACTTAAACACACTCAAAAATTGCTTTTATATCACTTTACTTATTACACTTATGGTTATACACTTTTATTATCAAACACACTTTGATACGCACCTTACAAGCTCTACTGTAATACTGATCATGTTAGCTGTGTTGTTCGGCTATTTATAGTAACATAGTGGTGTTCGGTAACATTCGACAAAGTTCTCGTATGTACATTCTAGTACATTCAAAAACCGTTAAATTTAAATTAAGACGTTAAGTAATATGCACGAATAATAGAAGTGCCTAAAAGTATGCTACACATAATAACAAACAACATTTTCGAACAACCAGCAAAATAAACTAATACAAATACAACTACAGTAACTTAAACTACTACAACTAAAATAAATTATAATGTAAATTAAGCTACTTAAAATAAATCTGTAACAATATTATTCCCTTAAATAAGGCAAAAAAAGTCAATCAATGATATGGAAATAAACATTGTGGGTAAACTTAGTATTGTTAGCAAAGAGTCATGTGACTAGTGATCGACATAAACCTCTAATCACTTATAAATATACATAATTCATTTGCTGCCTCTATAAGACGTGTCTCCCATTCGCATTAATGATTCAATTTCCACACAAAAAACAACATTGTGGCAAATGTTCGCACTTAAATCATCAAACTTTGTAACTTAATTTAGAGTTTTCTTTAAAACTTTTACTGCAGGCAAATAAAACATTGTGTTCGTTTCTTTAGCAACTACGACACACTAGTTTAGCTATAACAAAAATACTCTTGTAAATGCTAGATCGCTAAATCGCAAACAAATCAATTTTTCCTGTACAAAGTTAAAAAAGTACTTTGTCGAATCTACCAGTTAATTAAAAAATATATATTTTATTTAAAAGTAGTTGCAAATATTTATCAAAATTTATTCCGGCTTTTCATTGGTATGTACTGGTGTTAGTTAGCACGTACATGTATGAATATCATACAAATGTATGTACCTACAAATATTTAATCAGTAAAAGAAGAACCTAATATGCACATATTTATTACACAAAGTCCAAATTAAACCGCAAATGTAAATTTTGAACAAAACCACAAAATTTTATATTTTCATTTGCTTAACATTTTATCTATTGTACTTTTTTTGTGTAAAAGTTGTAAATATTTTAAGAGAATTTTTGGCTTAACCACTGTGTACCCAAAAAAAAAAACTAAAATGAAATTCAAAGGATCCAAACAGAATTCCGAATAATATTCACACATCCATTTATAGATGAATAGAAATTTGCTCCGGTATTGGTTTGTAACGCACATAAAAAGAAACTAACATTAAACCAGCTTTTTATGCTGATTTAGTAATTTTAGATTTAAACACATTACTCACACTATAGCGCATATCCGCACTCACACACTTGACAGGAGCACATGTATACATAAACACATACTTATGCAGAAGTGTGCTTAGACACATACATCCCGTTGCTTTTAATGTTTGACCTAAGGAACAGGTTTGCTTAAACTAGAAAATTGCAGTTAGAATTTTTCGGTCCAATTGAAAGAAATTAAAACTGTTCTTTAAGAGGTTAATTAATTAAATTTCAATTGAAAATCGGTTTTGTAAATCCTTTAATTTGTTTATAAATAAGGCAGTTAAAGTTTAACTTTTCTACATTTAGGGTAAAGATTTAGGAAATATTATAGTCTGAAAAGTTTAGCAGTATGCCACATAACTGTAAAGTAATTAATTATATAAATTCTTTAACTGCAAGCAAGTTTTGATAAATTCTGTGGCAATAAGAAAAAACTCCTTATGTCAATTTTAATAGTTTTCAAAAAAGCACTTAAACTTTTGAGTTGATTTTCTTTAACTTTTTTCTTAAAATAAAGACTACTATATGAATTCTGCCTTGCCTTAATTAAGAAGAGATTCGGTTTTTGTTCATTGAAATGATTTTTTAGCTAAAATTAGTTACTATTTCAAATGATATTGTTCGTTGAAATATATAGGCAATATATCTTACGCTATTACTTCCTGCAAAGTTGCAAATTCGTTTGAAGGTAGGTTTACATAGCGACACTGCAATGATGTTATCATCTAGATTTTAGCTTATGTTAAGTTATGCAGTTATTCGTTTCTATCATAGAATTGATAATATTTTTTAAACGACATTTTGATATTTGACAGGAAGGCATATTAATACAAGTATATGCAACGACAAATCTGCTGTGCTGTTCTCTTTCAAATAACACTCATAAAAAAATAAACTATAATTGTTTATACATGGAGTTTGACGGTCGCGTTCTCCATTAGCTGGGCTGATAATCTCACCTGTATGAATAAGTTTTGCTTGATAACATGATTACGCCAGCTCATCGAACAAATCGACTACAGCACCACCTAAACATCTCAAATTTACATACTCTTTTTTTTTTACATACTCTTTTAAATAAAAATCTTTTACAGTAGACTCGCGGCAACAAAAACACTGCCGTACGTGAACACCGGATAAGATGAACATCATTTTTTTTACACTGACTTCTCTGTAGCGTGAATACAGTGAGAAAGCCTTATAACGTGAACAAATTTGGCGGTTATCCAAATCATTTTCATAAAAAGGGGTATCCCCGTAAATGATTGCACAAGTTTAGTTTAGTGCGTGCTGCTGATTTAGCATGATCTAGTCTAAAGTTTTTCGTGCAAAATGACACAAAAAATACGAAAATTCTAAAGATAAATTCCTTGTGATTAGAAAGGCAAAAATCCTTGCTATTTTATAAATTTTGAAACTCCTGTGGACTACAATTGCTCCAAATCGTAATGGATGACAACTGCCATTTTTGAAGTTGGTTTAACTATTAATGGACGCTATTGGCTATTTCAACTTGGCAACGTCTAAAAAAGAAACCAATAGCAAAATGCTGGCTGAACATTTTTAGCTCTTTAGGAGATGAAGAGGAAAAAGTAACACATTTTTAAATTAATTTTAACGTACCTTTTTTTCTTAACAAAACATATGTATGTACATAAGTAACAATCCGAAATACAAAAAAAAATATATGAATTTGTGTTAAATCACATGTCTAATTTATTTGGAAATTTTAAAGAGTTACACCTTCGTTAACATGAACAACTTCGCAAACGTGAACACGCTCGGTTTTTAATAGTTCACGTTACCACGAGTCTACTGTATTTATAGAAAAATTGCTTAAATTCTTTATTTAAAGAAATTGATTTACAATTATTTTTAGACATATTTTTTATTTATAGAAATCAAAAATTTTTTCCCCAGCCCCCTTTACATCAGTGCTGGTATTCCTACAATATTAATTATTGATCCCATAATATTATGGGAAACCTTATGAATAGGGAAGTATTTTTTTAGTTTTTAACTGCACGTGATCTCGGATCCAGCTCACACGATATGTGTTTTTCTGTTTTTAAGTATATTCGCTGTTTGTTAGTTAATCGATTATAAGATCGATCTGCGCTTGACTGAATGTTATGTAAAAAAGATGAATTATGGGCATTTCCATGAATATGTCAACCAAGGCTGTAAAAATAAAAACTCTTGAAAGTTTTTCAATATAAGTTTATTGATAAAAAAAAAAAAACACTCAAATCTTACTATGCGAAGGTGTTAAGAGCTTATCAAATTATTCTAAAAACAATAATAAGAGTTTAATCTGATTATCTCTTTGACTTATTTTAAAGAATTTCAATCAAATATTTTTTTTATGCGACTAAATTGTAATTGTAAATATGCTTTAAAATTGAGGCAACAACAACAATTAACAAGATTGATAAGAAAAAAGAAAATATAGAGTACAATTAGCGGTATTTTTGTTGACTTTCCTTGGATGTTATTTTGATGTCACGTGCGTAGTGCAAAAACATTATTTGTCTTCGTCATTCGTATTTGAACAGTCGCAAGAGCACCTCATTAAGAATTTAACTTTTTTTCTTAACATAATATAAATTTTATTACCTAAGAATACTATTAGGGAAAAATCTTTCACGTACGATATGTCACGAACGGTATTAAATTGAATTAAATTGAATAAAATTAAAATTAAATATTTTCAACTAAGTATGATGGATTTAAAATAAAAAATATTTGGTTTAGTGTAAGAAATTAAAAAAAGAAAAAATAGCTCCCGAAATTCGCAGACTTTTTCATATTTTTATATATACCTAAAAATCACTTCTGTTTTATGTCACATACGAAACATTCTTATTTTTCTGGGTTTTTAAAACAACAATGATTCGAATATAAATAATTTTTTTTTTAAATAAAGTACTCTTTGAATGGAACATAAAGATCTAATTTTGTTTCAGTTACTCTTACTGTTGCAAAAATTACTCCACTCCACATGGAAATGCCCATATTGAAAAATTTTTCAGTTTTTGATAATTAATTTGAAAAAAAGTCCTCAATGTCTATTTTAGCAGTAAAGTTACGATTCCTCTAACCTTCACTCTTTACAGCATTACAATTTTATTATATATCCTCTCTTTTAGCACTTTGATCTAAAGCTTTTTTGATATCAGTCCTTATATCTCAACATTTCTCTATGCGAACGCAAAGAAATGTGCTTATGTATGTTTGTGCTATAAATAGACTTTGTAGTCTATTATCTCCACGTACTGTAGTTCAAAGTAAAAGTTTAAACAGAAAAATATAGAGTGTTGGTGTGGTTGAGTATGTGTGCGTTAATGTGTACATGTGTGTGAGTGTGTGTGAGTTCTATGCTTTTTGAAATGTTACTTTAGTTAAATATATGTTTATTGCCTTTTTATACACATTTACTTAAATATAACTCATACTTAACACATACATAACATTCCAAAACGTACTCGCACACACACACAATCACTTGAGAATAACTACAAGTACAACAGCTACTTTTGTAAATTTTGTTTATGTTCTCAACACAACACAACTCACACATGTACACTTATACATATATCATGAACATATATATAAATAAAAGTATTTATTTACAACAGACTCGTTGTTATTATTGTATAGACAAGAATTTAATTAACTTTAATTTATTTTCCTTTTTTTTCAACAAACAAACATTAATTTTTCCCCTGCTTTGGCTGTTGTTAAATATTTTTTTTATTTTGGAAAACAAACAATGTGTTTGTTAAAAACGAAAGATATAAAAACAAAAAGAAAAATAACTAAAATGCAAACATAAATAAACACGAGTACTTGTCTAAAGTACGGAGAAGTGGAGAAAGTACGACTTTATGTCTGCGAATTTTTTTTTTTTTTTTTGTATTAAAAAACACACTGAAATTGTTTTATTTTCTGTTGGCAAAGCTTTTGATTTAGCAAAAAGGAAAAATTTTTAAGAAAAACAACAAAGTTGTTAGACAATAGACATAAAAGCAATATATTGGCACAAAATGTTAAAAGTTAGTTTGTTTTAAATAAATTTTTTATCATTAAGGACATGTTTTAAAAATTTAAATATTCCTTTTTTTAAATATATTTCAACGAATTATAATTATAATTTATTTTTTTTTATAATTATATTTTTTAACAATGAAACTTTAAAAAAAAAAGAAATTTTACATTTTCTAGTTTTTATAATACAGATTAGGAAAACAATGTTTAACATATAAAAACTTTTTTAAATATTTTTTATAAAAATTTAAAAAGCATCAATCCTCTCTATTTGGCACTTAGAATTATAGTTTATAGTTTGTATAATCTTAAACTAGCAAACCCCCTGCTCACTTCGTAGTGCAAAAAGTGTATTTACTAAAATGGCTATAACTCATGAACCAATACACATACAGAGAAGTTTATACATAAATACCTTGGTATTGACGTCACCTTACATATGAACTTTGCAGACAAAATCGGTTCACTAATTCCAGAGATCATAAATTACTAACACAATGCAACCTATTTTTGTATATATAGAAGATTTCAGCTGTCAGAGTCTATAGATGAAAAACTATTTTCTCTCCTCTCTCATTTATTTCCAATGTCAAACTTCATATATATAAAATATAAACAAAATACTTCTCTCCGAATTGCAATTACCTGATGAATTAATATGCCTTGATAATATTTATTTTAGATTGAGTAAAAAAAAAAACAAAAATAAATATATTGAATGATAAAATTCACTTTTTTTTGGGCGCAGAAACTGTATTCTAATAACTTACATTTTTATTATACCCGCCACCAAAAAAATGGTGGGGGTATATTCATTTTGTCATTCCGTTTGTAACACATCGAAATATCCATTTTAGACCCCATAAAGTATATATTTTCTGAATCGGGGTTTGATTTTATGACGATCTAGCTATGTCCGTCCGTCTGTCCGTCTGTTGAAAGCACGATAGAGGTCGCACAGAAAAAGCTACGGGGCTCAAATTTTGCCAGAATCTGTCTTATAGACAAGGTTTGTTTGGTATTGAAAATGGGCTAAATCGGAATATTAGGAAGAGAGTTATAGCTCGAAAAGCAAGAGTAGGTCGAAAAAACCGTGTCCTTCGAACATCGAATAAAATGGAATTGTGTCCAAACGCCTTAACGTAGACTCATGAAACTTCGAATATATACTTTCTGAGTAAAAACAATATTTTTCCCCGAAAATTATCTAAATCTATGCATTAGGAGAGGAGCTATCGATCAAAATGTACGAAAATTTATACCGCACAGTGTATTTTTCGGTTTATTTAAAAACAAAAACGTCATAAAAGCAACATAATTGGATGTACGACTCTGAAATTTTGCACACTTTGCTTTTTGGTGACACGCTTTCTTGTAACGGCAAATCAATGTACCACGTCCACTTTTACGCCCACCTCCCATACAAAGTTTTAACTAAAATTCATATAATTTCTCTATTAATAAAGATTTTGGAATAATAAAGGCCTATATTGAAACACCTCAGTTGTACTCATTCGCAAAAACAACTTTGACACGCCTACTATAACGCCCATTTTCACTTTTGAATTGTGTCCAGACGCATAAACGTAGTCATGAAACTTCGAATATATATTTATCGAGTCAAAAGAATATCTTTCCCTGAAAATCGCTTAAATCTATGAATTAGGAAAAGAGTTATAGATAAAAATGTACGAAAATTTATACCGCACAGTGTATATATGTACGATTCTGAAATATTGCAAACATGGCTTTTTGGTCAAAGTCTTCGTTGTAACGGAAAATAGATGTGCCACGCACACTTTTTTCCTTAAATTTTTATAAAAATATATTAGTCATATATATTAGCATTTAATCATCTTACACTGCACCATTTATTGTACTGTAGCTAAATATAAGATAAAGATGATAAGATAGATGACTCTACTAGCAACTACTAGATGGCATGCTAACAACTTATGCTTATGTTCTCCTAAAGTTATGCTCTATTAAAAATGGGAATTTAGGAAAATTTTGACCTAAGTAAAAAAAATTATCTCTAAACAATATAAACAGTTTATTTTCATGTACTAATGGCTAACAAATTTTAAAATTATACAAAACTTATTTCGTTTGAAAATCTTTTAAAAGCAAAATGTTATAGAAGTTTAAAAATCAAAATCTTACTAATAAATTTCCCGTTTTAGAAAAATGCAGAGAATGTATATTCACCCTGTGGCCCTTAGTCCATATTTTCAATGACACTGTTGATGCTCAATTGTTGGGCACGATGATGAGTCGAGGTTGCTTGCTCTTTTGCCACGTTATCGTGAAAAACAGCAATAATTCCCATTCAACGAACTAAGATGGCATTCACAGATGTTTTCACATCTCATACAGACCTGCTTTGCAGACATTTAAATATTTTTTACAATTCTCACGATTGTGGACGAATTCGAACGATTATGTTGACCAAAAGAATCACGAAGTGCACAAAATGCATTTTGATTTGAACGCGCATTTTTATAAAAATCTTTAATATTTAAAAGCGTTGCTCGATTGCGTATCTTTCCACGGTTCAAATTAAGTTAGTCTGAGATTGAGAAATGTCAAATGAAATACAAGAAAAAAGTTGAAGTTTAGATGTGGTTCACCTTAAACATGGGCCCTTGAAATTTAACCACCCTCTACAAAGAAAGTGATACATATTTTATTATAAAGAGATTATTCTATAGCGATTAACAAAATAATAAATATTGTGCTTTAAATGTACACAAAATTGGTGGTGGGTATAAAAGATTCGGCACAGCCGAATATAGTGCTCTTACTTGTTTTTATAATGATAATATCTGTATGCTTCAATTATGTATGGAACAAAATATAGGCCAAATGGCCCCCCAACATAGGCGGCACACCACGATCCGATAGTCCAAATTTTCAATGACACTGTTGATGCTCGATTGTTGGGCACGATGATGAGTCGAGGTTGCTTGCTCTTTTGCCACGCTATCGTGAAAAACAGCAATGTTTCCCATTCAACGAACTAAGATGGCATTCACAGATGTTTTCACATTTCATACAGACCTGCTTTGCAGACATTTAAATATTTTTTACAATTCTCACGATTGTGGACGAATTCGAACGATTATGTTGACCAAAAGAATCACGAAGTGCACAAAATTCATTTTGATTTGAACGCCGATTTTTATAAAAATCTTTAATATTTAAAAGCGTTGCTTGATTGCGTATCTTTCCACGGATCAAATTGAGTAGGTTTGAGATTGAGAAATGTCAAATGAAATGCAGAAAACAAATTTAAAGACTAGCTGTAGTTCACCTTCAACATGGGCCCTTAAAATTTAACCACCCTCTACAAAGAAAGTGATACATATTTTATTATAAAGAGAATATTCCATAATGAGTAACAAAATAATAAATATTGTGCTTTAAATGTACACAAAATTGGTGGTGGGTATGAAAAATTCGGCACAGCCGAATATAGTGCTCTTACTTGTTTGGTTTGTTATTACCTCAGATTAACACATTTGCTAAAACAACAAATTAAGTTTTTTATTTGCAGTGAGTGCGTTTTCATTGTCTGTTATATTTATAATTAATTTTATAATTATCATTTAGTTAAAGATACCGTAGAGTTACAAATTTTAGTTCGATACAATAATGTAAAGAAGCTTCCTTCTTGTCTGGCGTTTCAAACGTCTATTATTATTAATTAAATAATTCTGTTTGTTTTAGTGTTTCTTTGAGATTTTAACTGATTTTTTAAATTGCTTTTCATTGATTCATTCTCTGAACTTTTAGTCTGAATTAAACAAATATTTTTTTAAATATTCTTGATTTAATATCTAAAAAAATGTTTGTGAATTTTTTCAATTAACTTTTTATTTGTTTCTTTTAATAATTTTTTTGAAAGTCGGAAATATTTTAATAAAAAATTTTACAGATTCACACACTTATAAAATTAAATTGAAAATTTAATTTTTTTTTCTTTGTTTGAATTTGCAAATCAGGTTACAGGACGTTATTCCAACAAATATTTTATTTGGTTTTTAAAATTTCTTTATTGAATCATCATCATATAAATATTAATATTTTCAGAGTTAGTTTAGGTTAAAAATACTTTATATAAAATATTTAATTTTTTTAGAGATAATAAAGCTATGTTAAGCTTTTTGAGTTTTTGCAAATTACGTCAAGGATTTTTGGTTTCCAATGGTTTGTAAAACTGCATTATGTTTTTTGCATACGGGTAAAAAAACAATTTGCACTCTTTTTTCTTTTTTTTTTGATGTGGACAACATCTGAGCATCGAATGAGAACGATCCCATGCCCCAAAAGTGTTCCCTCCCAGAGATATGTGCGTTTTATAAAAGTGAAGTCGACGATTCTAAGCGCAAATAAAAAGGGACCTTACGGTAAAATTTATTTATTTTAATTTTTTCCCCTACTAAATTAACAAAATAACTTGATTTTACGACACTACAAAAAATTTATTTTTTCCTTATGAACAATTTAAAAAAATAGAAAAATCATTTAATTTACTAGGAAGTTGTTATTCTTTCTAATATATAAAATTCTCGTGTCGTAGTGTTTGTGATTAAACTCCACCGAAATGGCTCGCCACGCCTTTTTTCACACCCACTCAGGTAGGCTAGACTACTAGACCGATTTTCTTGAAATTTTTACATAATATAACTAAAACTCTGATATGATTAATAGGATACTTTTTTTACCACGCCTACTTTAACTCCCACTTTTTTCAAATTGTACACTATTTATAGTCAAGCCAATGCAGAAATAAACGTTTAAGAATCGGTCAACATCTATCTTGCATACTCCTAAATATTTAGGGTGACTCGCCCTAAGGGACAATTTGTGTCTCACCTAAATAACGTAACGACTTCGATGAAATTTTAAACTAAGATAGATCTGCGTACCGTAGAACACATATGGTTTACGTTTTTTTTTAATGTAAAAAATATTTCCTAGAAACAATTTATATAGAAAAACAACGTTTGCCGGGTCAGCTATTGATTCTATTAAAGAAACTAAAAAAAAAAAACAAATTTATTTAGAATAATAATAGAAATTAAAAAGTTTCAGATTTTTGCTAATCCATACCAGTATGTGGTATTAGAATTTCAGAAATATTTAGAAGAAATCCGACAATGCCAGCCAACATAATCTACGAGAAATAAGGGTGGACACATAACAACATCTTTTTTGTTTTCTTAATTTTTAACTCACAAAATATTTAAGCTAATTAGGTCTATAATAACTTAAAAACACGTTAAAGTTTTATTTTTACTTTGGTACAATTCTTCAATCTATTAAAAGCATTAACTTTCTTTAACCAGAAATACACGCAAAATGATTTTTTTGTCCATTCAATTGTTTTAATAAGATTACAGATTAAGTTCCTTTTATCAATGAGCCAAAATTATAAGAGAAACATAAAAAATGGCTTTACGACCTTATTCCCATTCAATAAGTGTAAGCAACCATTCACTCGTATGCATATACATAACTCTATGTACACAAAGTAGATAAATACGATGAATGCAGTTTTAATTAAATCTGAATCAAAGTAAGATTTCCTAACAAAACACTGAAAAGAGCTTATTATTTTATATTATTTTGGCAAGCAAACTGAATAGAAACAATATTCTCAATCATACAAACTTAATATATATGCTACGTAATGTATGAACTTAATGTTAGAGGTTCTTTATCTATTTCAATTCATTTAATTAAATTAATGAAATGATTGAAAGAATACAACAATAAGCATCATTATCTTCATCAGATACACATTGCATGAGTATTCTTGAGATGTTTATAATTTCAATTTGATATTCATACTATGATCTCTTTACTCGTAGAAACATGTACATACATAAATACATATACTTCTATGCAAATATTAACTTGATTTCCAAAAAGACAGGTCTCAGGCATGCTTGCTGATATGGTAGGGGAAAAGTGGTATTTCATATGGTTTTTTTGTTAGGACCTTGACAAATTTAGGAATCGATAACAAATTTCAAAATAAAGTGAAATAATATAAAACAATATGTAAGAGATATATCCAAAGTTCCAAATAGATGATAGATTATAAAGTTAATCGAATTTTCTTTACTTTTTTTTTGCAAAGTTGCGTTTTTCTCACACCCAACATTCATTCATATAATGAACATGTGCTAGTATGTAGTATTATACTAATATTTTATTAACATCCATGTTCATTTATACTTTAATAAACTACGAAACACTACTACATAAAAGCTAAAAGAACAAAAATTAACTTTGAATGGTAATATTATTTCTAGTAACACTTTGCATCAGTACTAAACAAGAAACTATAAGATCAGAACAAACTATAGAAAAGAAACAAAAGAACAAAACATTTATATAAAGTATAGATACTCTTATTAAGTACTATTCAATAGATTTTCATTAATTTCAAATCATTTGATTTAAGCAAAAGTACGTGACATTGTATGAAGTTTTTACTATAATGTGATAGTTCTTATTTGTTCTTATTTCATTGATTTATTTATAAATACAGCCGTATAGTTTGTAATGAAAATCAATAACGCTTTAGATCTAAACTGATTATATGAAGATGGTATAGATTACTACTTAGCAGCTAAAATAAGAAAAGTTGTGTAGATATGACATCTGCGATAGAAAGTCTTTAAAATATATTTATGTTCGTAGTTATTCTTACAATGAGTCTTTCAGCACAAAAGTAATAGGATCGGAGAATCAGGTATAAAACTCCTCTACAGAGAAAATAAGTTTTCATATTATAACTTGATAACTTGCTTCTTAAAGTCCTTAAATTTTTAAATACCTTCTTATTCCACTGCACACCTAATAGTCTATTTTTCCCGCTTCAAGCAATTATGCTTATTATAACTAGTATGGCCTGCGGTCAATTAGATCATTGTTAGTGAAAGGCTAGTACATGTTCTATATGGGGGTGGATAACCCCCGTTGCCAGCGGATTTCCATGACGGTGTTTGACAAATTCTCGTTGGCGATTATAAAAAACATTAAGTCCGTTCTGGACAGTGAGGGTGATTGTCATTTTGAAAAGGATTAGCTGTTTGTACAAATATATGAAATGTGGCACCATTCTGCTAAAACTGTATATCTAAAAATATTTTTTACTAATTAAGGCACAAAAAAGTTACTCAGAATGTCTTTATTCCACTCACTTTTGACTGTAATGTTCTGACCACCGATAATTGTATTAATGATTCCATGGACCCATAAAGCACAATAAATAGCAAAATTTTCTAAATGTAATGGTGTTAATGATAACCATATAGAATTCTGTTTACTTTCGTAACCATTTAACGAAAACTGTACTTTATTCGATGCCAATTGACTTGGTCGCATTAAGGCAGGATTTTAAAAATGAATTCGATAAATTTGCAAACATGAATCTATTCATGATAAACCACCCAACCACACTAACCATAAAACAAACGAGAACTTCTAAATCAGCTATCACAGAAAATAGTGACAGTTCTAAGCCTCTAAGATATAAAAGCATTACATGTATGTTTAGTTCCTTTTAGTCAATTCATAGGATCGGAACTACATAAGAATCAGAACTACAAAAATTTAAAGACTATTTTAAGGCACATATCTGGTCACATTTTTAAAAAAAAAGCAAATGAGATAAAAAAACACATAATGTTTGTTAAACATTTTGTTACCAAATATTACTATGAATTATACAACATTACTTGAAACCATTTTTTTTTTAAATCTAGCCCAAAAGGAGGTAAATTCCGATACTTCTACATAACTTTGGTTTTACTAAATCTTTTCCTGGGGTTATCAGAAAGCAGTATAAGTCAGTGCTTACTGTATTAATAGTCTTCTACACAGTTTCATAGGTTTAATATGTTTTGTAGCATCATGTGATATATATAAGTAGCTCTGTCATTCTGCTTGCTATTACTACAACATTCAAATCCGACCCCATAAATGTTTATTTTATTTTTTCTTGTGAATGGAGGAGTCAGCTGAACAATGCCGGCCTGTCCGTAGGTTGGTTGTAGATAATTTTTAGAAGCTCAACATTATGCCAAGATCTGTATGTGGTATTAATCTTTTGGAAATATTTGGAAATAAATCGCTAATGAAAACCAGTAAAAACGCTCCATAACTTTCTGAGATAAAAGCTAATAAACACATTTACTTTTGTTTTCTTCGCATAAATTATCCCTAAAAAAATAATATTCGGCCCTACCATAATTTATTGACATGGGGCATTTTGTGAAAAATATAGACAAATCGGACACTAATCGGCAAGGGTATAAAAATAGTTTGGAAATGCTTATATTTTGTTTAACATGTTAAGATTCTAAGTCACCTTATTATATATGTTATGCATATGTTAAAGAAACCAATTACAAAGCATACTCACAAAAACTATTTCCGAGAAAACCGAAACCAAACCGAATTAAAACTATTTGAGTATAAGCAGCAATATACAAATGCTTCCATGTTGATAATAAAATTTATGAACGAAAGTTAATTTCTACACAATCGACCATTTTGATATCAATATCAAATGCTTAACTAGGAATATATCTGTGGCTTGGAGCTAAAAGGGCCAATGTCAAAATAATTACTTTTAAGAAAATTGGAATTATACTTTAACTTTTATAGATGCTTTCATAGTGACATTGGCCAGCATTTTATTTATGAAGCTGTTCTGGGTTAAGTATGACTTTTGCTGTTTTACCATAATGAAATAGAGCAAGAAAACAAATCTAGTGCAATGATTAACTCAAAAGAGCAAAGAGCTCCAAGCCACAGATATATAATACGGTATAAAAATTTTTAAAACCATGATGTCCGCTTCTACAAAATGGCGTACATTAAATTTATATATGGATCAAATAAAGTAATTAAAAATTTGTCCCCTTCGCTCTTCGCAATAATCAAACTCAAATGAAAGAACTTAACCATCAGAAAATAGTAGACTATAAAAAGCCAAGATGGCGGCCGAAATAAAATGGTGGATTAAGGTTAAATAAGGTAAATGTTACGGGCTTGTCTTATTAACCCCCACAATATTGATATTAAAAGAAAGGGGTTGGCTAGTAGTTTACAGAAAAAAGTGAAGAAATATAAAATTATATATGGCGTCAGAAACAAAATGGTGGATGTTTTTCTTTTAACCCCATCGGTATGGGTATAAAAGGGGCTTGACTAGTAGAATTTAATTAACTATTTAGTCTGAAACAATAAAGTAAAAGTGCCTTTAACATTAAATCTGTGATGGTTATACATATATGCATGAATGACCCGCATGGGCAAATATAGCGCTATTACCTTTTTTTATTTTTTATATCGATTGACATGAGTCTTAGTGCGGAATTGCTTATGTGATTTTATATTATTCTTATATTAAATTACTTTCTGCATAATTGTTTTACCTTTTCGTTAATTAAAAAAAAAAATGATATAAAAAGGACATATTGTTTAGTGAACTCATATACTGACCTCAGGTTTGTTGCAAGCAAAAGGTCCTTTTACTGCGCCAGGTTAATAAAATTAAATTCCAATTTGTATAATTCTCTTAAAAAGGGCACTATACAAAATACCCACTATTTATGAGAAATGATTTCTTTAAGAAATAATTTAACATTATTAACATAATTTTAGTCTACTTTAGGCCTACTTTTACACACATACCAAAAAACGTCCTAAGAAATTTAAATAAACTGAAATGGAGATTTCTCTTTCCTTACTCTCTCATAAATTTCATAAATTTGTAACTGATACTAAATGTTTTTGCTCGTTTTTATTTTAAGTTTTTTTTTTTTGTGTTTGTATTTCATTTATGTTTTGGTGTATATTTTTATTTAAATAATATTTATTATTTTATATTTTTTATTTTATATATTTAATATTATGATTGTTTAATTTAACAATAAATAACAATAATAACATCAACAATACAAACGTCATTAAAATTGCATGAAAACTCTGCAGGTTTTATAATAATAAAAATATCATATAAATAAAAATTAAATACAGGAAACAAACAATAGGAAATGTGTAAATAATAAATAAATTGAATAACATAAAATACACATTTATGAGTTTAATGAAAACAATCGGGAAAATAAGAGTAAATAAAACAAAGAGCCAGAGGCAGATTAAAACAATAAATAATTTATTTAAAAAACGTAAAAAATTAGAGAACTTTTTATTCTACAACAGCTCTAAAGAGCTGCTATAATTAAGCACAGATAAATATATAAAAATTAGGCATAATTTTGTTCTTAAAGCATTTTCTAGCCATAAAACTAAATAAACAAAAGTATTTTTAAAAAACTTTAATTAAATAACATAAAGTTTATTATTATATTATTTTATTTAAAAAATATTAATTTCAATATTCTGAATGTGTTACATCTGCATGCGGTCTTGTTTTACGCTTTTTGAACTCTCCCTAAAGCTGTATCCATGAATATGTACCAACAAAAGCATGTTGGGATTTTTAAGCATGTTTTGTGTACTTTTGCTTATGTGTCTTAATTGAAAGCATGTCAATTGTGTGTCCTTCTAAAGCAAATATTTGCAATTCATGTTTTGTGTTAATCGTATTTAAATGAATCCCCTTTTAAGTATTTTAAATATTTGTTTTCTTGTTTCTCTCCTCCTATTTGCAAAAATATCGACAAAATAAAAAACTTTATGTGATTTTTTATCAAACCACAACCTATACCCCTGTAGTCTAGCAATATTAGCAACAATTCAATTGGCAATAATAGGCATATACCGACTACGGCAGTAACTACTACTACCACGACCACTTCTAGTTCACAGTCACAGTCGCGTTCGACCACCAGTAGCGAAGACGATTTAGAGGAAATCGAGGAAGAACCAAATCATAAGTTATGCAATGAAGATAATGAACAAGAGGACTTATATGAAGATGGTGAAGTGTCGTATGATGAGTACGATGATAGTCGTCTTTTAAACAATCTAAACAATAATGAAATGAATGCGATAGATGGCAAAATGACTTCTTCATTAGCCTTACCAACAACTAGGCACTTAAAATCATTAACTCATTACATTAATTCAGATAATTGTAATATCAATAATAACAATAATCAGCAGCAGCAATTGGAACAGGAGCAGCAAAAACAGCTACAACAAAACTGTTTATCCCCTAATGCTAACAGCAATATGAAATCTGTAGTAAACGCCGTAAATCCTAGCAATAATAGCCAACTCTCATCAACCACCTCCTATAACAGCGGCGGTAATAAAGCAGTTATAACAAAACAACCCACAAGCCCAATCCTGGCCAAAACCATAAATTGTAATAATACTTCCAATAGCAGTAGCTCTAGTAGTAGTGTTAATGGTACTAACCGAAATATCCAGCAAAATTCGCAATACAGTCAACAGCAACTCAATCATAATAATTCCCCCATGCAACGTTTACAGCAAATTGAAAATTTACATACTCTTACAAAATCGAATTCAAATTCCAATTTAAATGCAACTCAAACCCCAGCACATTGCACTCCTCCTAGTCCTAATTCCTATACTGGTTTTAATATAAATAATATCAATATCACAAATACCCAAACACAACATCAAACTATTGTTGCAACTGCAGCGACCTCATCACAATCATCATCAATAATTCCATCGTCATGCACTGCAATAGCAACAAATACAACAGCTACATCAACAACAACAACATTATCTCCACCTCTACATTCAACTAATCGTAGTATTCAAAATCAGTTACAAAATCAAAATCAAAATATTTCCTCCAGTTTAGAGATAATCCTTTCACCAATTATCCAAAGTAGTAGACGGTAAGTTTTTATTTCAATTCTTATTCCTTTTCTTTTTAATTTTGACATTTATTTTGGAGTTTTTATTCCATTTTTAGTTTTTCTTTTTTTTCAGTTTGGGCTTAATTGCACTTGTTTGTTGTACAAATATTTTGCAGTTAGTTTCGTTTTATTTTTGTTGTACCAACTATATTTTGTAAAACGTTCAAACCACGGAAATACGTATAGAACAATATTTTAAACTTATTGTTCAATATTTTATTTGTAGAAAAGTTTTTCGTTTGAGTTTCAAAATAAATCATTTACCTAAAACGTATTAGTTTCAACCAATACACATTATTTCTATTTGATGATTCAGAAAATTCTTATTTAACTCCTGAAATAAATACACATACATGGCACTAAATACGAAGTTGGCCCAAGTAAAAATTTGTAAACGTTTTCAGCTGTAGGTATATTTTCATTTCGGTGGTGTAATGTTTCTGTTTTTTAGTGCCATTAAAACTGGTAAAATATTGTAATTTCTTATATTTTTTTTTACTTTCTGCAAGAAACTAAATAATATATCGCAATAAGAAGCAACCTGTATCTAAACCCAGGTATCAGGGTAACACCATATTAAATTTTATTGAAATCCTTTCTGTATTTTTTACATCATTCTAATTTAAAAAGACAGGCGAAGAGACGACAATACGGCTGGAAAATTTCAAATAAAGTTGTTTTTTGTCTCCCCTATCGTCAACTATATACTGCCATTAAATTAAAGAAAAAAAGAAATATCACTATAGAATGAATTGCTAACTTTGGAAAATGTTTAGGAACAAAAAAAAAAACAGCAAAATAGGCAGGCTTAAAATTTATTCTTGGATATTCGTTTGTCGTATATAAATATAAAATTTTCTAATATTTCGTCTTACCTTTACATATTTGTGGTTTGTGTTCAAGTGAATCAAATTAATACTCAACACATTTTATATCGCACTTGATCAACAAGAGGGCATTAACTCGAAATTCTAAAATTTTCAGTTGAGTCCAGAAACTGTTTTTCAATGCACTAAAAGTAAAGTTAAAAATCCAGCTTCACCATGGTAAATAAATTGCATTAAAAAATATACTTAACTTATTTTCTTTACCTTTTTTTGTTTTTTGATTTACTACCATTTTTCTTAAGATTTTTTATTTATTTTAGTACAAATTTTTTCAAAAATACAACAAAATTTAAATGAAACAATTTGATAATTTCCTACTTGAATAAAAGTTTAACTTGAAATAATTTCCTTAATATGAAAATTTGTGATGCATATGTTGAAAAAACTTTTGTATTAAGTCAAAATAATATATTTTTTTGATAAAAGTATAGTCACTAAAATTTCAAGAGAATGCTCACAACGTGGTTTTTGAGATGAAAGAGTAGAGAGAATAATGTGACATTTTTACTGTTAAAAGATGTGATTATAATTTGTTGATTTTTCGCAAAAAGCAAACATTTTTAAATTTCGAGTTATTAAACTCTTGTTGATCAAATATGATTTATAAGTAATTATTAGGGCAACGAAACATTTTTAAATTATTGTTTACTTCCCATTTTATTTGTCGAAAGCGTTGTTTTAGTAAATTAATTGCTGCGATAAATTTTAAAACGAAAAACTCTATCTATTTGGAGTCAACACGTTTTTATCAATAAAAAAAATGTTGTTTGCGTCTACAGATGTTAAAGGAGCAAATTTAAAATTGAGTATTTGCCACCCAAAATAGAACCACTCTCTTTTAGTACAGAAAATCCTGAATGTTTTAACGAAACTAACTTAAATGTTGTATTTAGTCACCGAAAAACTTCATTAGCAAAAAGCGCATAATTAATATTTACCTGCTTCCCAGAGCGCTTGTAGAGGTACAATTTTTATATGCGATTTTCTACTTGAAGGGCTCTATTTTTTGAATTATATACGCAAATTGCATGCCTACCAGCCGAAGCTAAATCATGCCCTCCCCTTACGCACTGCTGCAAAAGTAGTAAAAGGGGAAATATATATAAGTATGTATAAATCGAAATATAATTGAATCAAATTTGTATTCCTTTTTTTTCTACTAAAATAATAATGAATTTTAACATTTCCATGTATGCAATAAGGTAAACAAATTAAGTCTTTAATGCCAACAAAATTATATGAACAATTGTAATTGGTACTTAATTGTATATACTTGGAAAAGCAATTAAAGATATTTTTTCTATGTTTTTGTGACAATTTCGTGCAGATATATGTATGCAATATTTTGTTACGTACTTTCATTTATTAAAAACTGTCTTATACGCGCTTCTAAATAATCAATAGAGTTAGCCCAGAGATTTGTCACAGTTTGTGTATAAAGTGTTATATTTGACAATGTTTCTCGTATAATTTGAATCCTCACAGTAGAGTAAAGGAACGAATTATTAGTATTTAAAATAACTGATTCTGCATTTGAGTAGCATTCTTATATAAATACAAACTATATCAACTCGACTGAGTTATATGTGGGTAAAATACAGTAGTGGCAGAATCACTGACAAAAATAATTATTTTATCTTTATTCTTTCATTAAACAAACAAAGTAGCAATGGTGAAATGATTGAATTTTTCTGATACAACTGTGTTTACTAAAAATCTCTTTTTTAAATATTCACATTAAACACACACAAAATATCGTTTGTCATAAATCTGTGCGCACATCGGTTGTCTCCTTTGCGGACACCCTAATAAAGTGTTTTTTAATTTCTTCCTTAATTTTGTTTTCGGTCGATATTTTTGTTTTGGAAAGACGACGTATAGTTTTATTGATATTGTTGTTTTTTTTTAACTTGTAGATTCTTGTTGAAATATACGTTGTAATTTCTTATTGTATTTGTTTTTTATCTAAGTGTTGTTTTATCTTGTAATTTTTATCAACGAAAATATGTTTTGAGTATCCGTTACATATTAAATTTGATTTATCATAAATATATCATTTCAAAACTAGGGTAATTATTGATTAATTTCACAATAAAGCTGACTTTTCATAATGAGTAATAACCCCTACGTTATGACCATATTACGCATCACCACATTTAAGTATACCTATTGTTTATGTCTATTTATATCAGCTTAAAATTCTAAATCTTTCATTACCAATCTTATATAGCCACAATTTTTTTTTTTTGTCAATTTTGATAACCTTGACGTCTCACATAATAAAAATTACAACAGTCTGCAATATCGCGTTAAAAACAGAATGACTAAAAAAACGAAAGCGAGATTAAATTGTATTTAATATATTTTCTGGTCATCTTAATTACTTATTATAAGCATTTTCAAACTTCATAGGGATAAAAACGACCAAAATTGATAATCTTATATCTGCTAAGCTGTAAATGGTACAATTAACTTGAGAGGGCATTGAAATCTAGAATGAGATATATAGGATCTTAAAAAAGAAAAAACGGCTTCAAACAAGATTTAGGTATTTTTTTGGTACTCTATGTCAATTTCAAATATATAAATATAGCAAACAGATATTAATGTATCTTGAACAATTCTTTTAATTCGCTGTACTAGAGTTACTTTTACTTAAAAAAAAAATTTTTATACAATAAAGAGTGGGTCAGAAAAAAATTATACACTATTCCACCCAAAACTTATCCAAGGTCCAAAAGATTGTTGTTTCCTATAATCACGTCAGCTTTTAAAAATATGTTAGATACGAGAAGACTTGACTATTGAAAGAAAACCTGAATCAGTAAGCAAAAAACTTCTAATAGATATTGATTGGGCAAAAGAAATCGAACTATAGTTTCATGTAGCAGTAAAGCAGCCCGCAAAGTATTTTAGGTTAGGTAGAACAGACAGCTGTTGTGCAGCTCACTTGGGTCCATTATATTGATCCCTTTGTGATACCTGAATAGAAAAGAATAGAATAGAAAAGAGAGAAGAGAAGCAGACAAGTTCAGAGTCTCTGGCGGGAGCCCGCAAAGTAAAATACCATACTTTTTTTGTGTAAAGCGCTTAACCTAATACTGGTTTAAGGTCGTATAAATTTCAGAAGTTCAAGATCGCAATGCAGAGCTAAAAATGTAAGTGTAATTTTACTAAAAATTCACCGGGTTAAGATTTGTATGTGGCTGATGAACGAGTTAATGTTCAACAACAATACTGAGCAAAAACACAAGTAAATTCTCTATGAAATTTTTTTAATGGCAAGCCGTTTACAGTTGTAGCAAAATAACACAAAAATATATATCACAGGGTGTGTACAAAAACGGCTTTTACCTTTTTTAGAACAAATCAGATTGCTTTTATATTTGTGGCTCACTTTAACATAGAAGAAAGGCCTTGAATGGTATTCAAACAATAATGTCAATTTTGTACCACGGGAGGTAAATCCATCCAACTGTCCACATTTTTGGCTCATGAAATAGTATTGGGCTTTTATAAATGCAGAAATAAAACAACAACAGCAAATGTGTCACAGACATATCAGATTTAAGGCAAATAGATCATGTATTGTTGGGAGGATATTCGGAAAAAGTGAGAAGCCTTATTAATACCAAACAATAGGACATTATTTGAGTGGTTTAATAAGTTTGAGTACTTTTGAGAATTTTTGTATTGAATGGTTTAAATTTTATTATTTTACTAGCTTGTGCCCGCGACTTCGTCTGCGTAGTTATCGGTAAAGGACTAGACTTAATATTAACTACAAAAATAAAAATATTTACAACACAACCAACCCGTTTAGAATGTGTGATGATGGGTTTGCCAACGACTTCGCATCATTATTGCGCTAAAAAGTAGCGTATGTGTTAATCTATGTTGTTATCTATTTATGTGCCGAATTTCATTTAGTTCCGTTCAGCCGTTTTCGCGTGATTGAGTAACAAATATCCAAACATATAAACATTCACATTTATTATATTAGTAGGATATTAGTTTTTTTTTTCGATCAATCATTAGGAAATTTTTTGAATATTTTTATCTCAACATTATATGGACAATTATTTAGGAATACTTTTTAGAAACTTTAAAACAACAAAAAAGTACCAATAAGCATAAAATAAGAAAAATTCGATTTAATTCCTTATTACCAAAATAATTTCAATAAACTTTGTAATAGTTGCTTTATAAGGCAAAAAAATTATGTAATTTAATTAAACTGGAATCATTTTCATAATGGAGTAGAAAGGGAAAAATTAAAAAAACAAAAAATAAGAACACATTTGTTTTTTATGCAAAAAGAGCAGATTTGTTCACTTTCAATCAAGTCTATTGAAATTGTCTATAACTAAATAGATATAAAGACGCTTTAAACTTGGAAGTTGTACATTGATATGGGAAACCCGAAGAGATACTTTTTTGCATTTTTAAATAAAATAATAATTTATACAAAATAATAATAGAAGCAATTTTTTATAAATTTAGCAAAAAATTATTAACTAATCAAAAAATTACTTCAGTATTGAATAGATAGTGAGAATTGCAGTAACGAAGTAGTCAATATATTGCTAGAAGACATAAAGCACGACTATTATTAAGAGAACTTATTATGTAAGCAAGGTTTTAATTTGATCACGGGTATTAAATTTATAGAAACTTGCATTGAATATTTAACGTACTTTGTAGTTTGCACGGAGAAAAAAGCAAATGCCATTTAAATGTTAAAACATTACATTTTACAATTTCGAATAATGGCAGTTGACACCCTGATTGAGTAAATATTTATAATTTATACTCATTTTTATACGTACATATAATGATTTAAGGACTATATTTATCTATTTATTTCTGGCTTGAGTTTATTTATTTTTCATTCTTCTGTACAAAAGTATATCCATAAGGTATATGCATTGCGGCAACAAACACAACAATTAAAAAACACGTGCATTTTTTTTTTTTGTATATATGCCGGCATATGTCACACAATTTTTTTATTATCTTCTTCCTAAATTTAAATAATTTTTAAAAAAAAACTTTAGAGCAAAAACTTTTTAATCATATTTCTGTATTTTTTAAAACGTTTTAAATCAACTGAAACTGCAAATTATTTATTTTATAATAAAATTAAAAAAATTAAGTTTGACAACTGCAGGCAAGACTTTTAAAAACGTTGGTAACGCTCAAGGCGAATTCATACAGGTGAAATTATCATCACATGATGATGGCGAAAGACAATGACTAAACTTGTTAAGTTCACCTTGATTTTCCTTGCATTGGCAACACTTATAAAATGTATATAAAAAACAGTCAGCTGATTGAATACGAGTACCTTATGGATATGCCTTGTTCTATACGAACAAATTTATAAATGAAAAAAGGTGAAGAATAAAAAAAAACGCAAAAGGTTTAAGTTGTGGTAAATTTCATTCTCACTCACTGTGACAGTAAATATGAATAAAAATGTTATGTTTGATTAAAGTTTTCTATTTATTTCATTAAATCTTGTAAGTTAAACAGCTAATATTAACTTATATACAACACTAAACATTCGGATCAAAGAGTGCTGATGATGAAATCCGTAGCTGGTTTCAAAAATGCTTTTCACTCGGTTCTTGTCGAGATAAAACTTACATTTTCAGCTTATTCTTCTTTTACAATAAAAAGAAAGTTTTCCAGAGGGAAACTTGCAAAAAAAACTGAACCTTTTTTTGTTAAGTAGAGAGCCAAAACTTCCACTTTATTTAAAAATTTATTGTTTTAAATAAAATTATATGGAAATTTATTTGAGACCTAATAATTCATATAGCAGCAAGGAGTACTTAGTTTAATTTAGGATAGAAATTTATAATTTTAGGAACAAAAAATTAAAACAAAAGTTACAAAATATTTATTTATCGTTTTTTATATCGCGTTTTTTTTTTTTTTTTGATTTAAGTGCTTTGTGAAATTTTGAAATTGACATCGCTACTGGTTTTCATTCACACTTGAACAACATAATCACACATGTACAAGCGTTTGCTCAGTAGGATAGTTTTAGTTTGATGTTGAATATTTATTAATGAACACAACCATTGTATAAGGTTGCCTATGCCGCTGTTTTATGCAAACATATTACTTTTAAATCACCTAATGAGTTATTAAAAACTTTATCTTGAAAAAAACGGCAGCCAAACTTATTCCACTGTAGCTGCGTTTATAATAATTTCATTTCGGCTTAATAACACTGCTTTACAAATTTTTAATTTGGAAAAATACCAAGAACGCCACATGCTTAGATAAGTTAATTGGGACCTCCTGAACACGAAAAACGCTGTAATTTTTTTTTCTATGTACCGTTTTCTACTTTTGTGTTTTTCGGTGTATGGTCCCACTCAAACCCTTGTGGAGCCCAACCGAAAAGTCCGATCGAGATAAATAGCGTATCGTTGGAAAGGTAATTGAATGCCTTTTCCGTCGATATGCTGCAAATGAAGAGCAATGAGCGATGAAGATGAAAATATTGTCGTTCTACAAAATCCTTAATAAAAACTTTATTTTTCATCCGATTTTTGAAAAAAATGTAAAAAATAGGCAAATTTTGAACTTTGAGGTGCCATAACTCAGCCATTTCTTATCAGAAGGAAATTTGCAGCATATCGACGGAAAAGGCATTCAATAACCTTTCCAACGATACGCCAATATTCAATAGTTTAAGAACTTAAATTTTTTTATATTTAAATATTTTTATAAGTTTTTTTAATATCTTATTTTGCTAGAAATCGCAACCACCTTATTCGAATTAAAATTCACTTTGCTTAATAATTTAGTCGTCAAAATGGTTTTCCATATTCAAATATCACGAGGACATTGGTGAATACTAAGAGAATATTATTTCGTATAAACGGCATTAAAATAAATAAGACAAAAAAAAATACCCGAATCCTATTAAAATACTTTATTTAATATTTTGCCTATGCTAGCAGTTAACATTTTATCTAAGCAAATTACTTACGTTTGTTTATTAAAACAAAATTATAATAAGACCTTTTCCTTTTCTTTTTTTCTTTTTTGGTTTGCACAGAAAAGGTCAATGTTTGAAAAAAAAAATATTTAAATTTTCTAAATAAATGCTAAGTCTATACAATATCTTTCTTGCTTTATGGAACATTCACATGAATATTACTCGTAATATGTAAATTTATTAAAGCACAAACAGTTTTGCGCCCAATTTCATTTGCCTGAAAATCTTAATAAATGATTTCATTCCGCACAAGTTATTATTAAGTTTGTGTATTAAATTTTTCTGACTTTTGTTGAAAGTTATGGTTTGTTCTTTGAAAAATACATTTCATTATAAATAAAGATATTATATAGAATAAAAATTTGTATTTATATGATTTAAAAAAAATAAATGCAAATGTTATTTTGGAACAAAGTATAACATATTCATAAAATGTATTAAAGGCTTAAGAATTTCTGATTACACTGGTCCGAAAGAAATAAAAACAAGTAGGAGCACTATATTCGGCTGTGCCGAATCTTTTATACCCACCACCAATTTTGTGTACATTTAAAGCACAATATTTATTATTTTGTTAATCGCTATGGAATAATCTCTTTATAATAAAATATGTCCATGTTGAAGGTGAACTACACCTAGTCTTTAAATTTGTTTTCTGCATTTCACTTGATATTTCTCAATCTCAAAGTTACTCAATTTGATCCGTGGAAAGATACGCAAATGAGCAACGCTTTAAAGTTTTTCAGGTTTTTTATAAAAATGGGCGTTCAAGTCAAAATGCATTTTGTGCATACTTCTTTTGATCAACATAATCGTTCAAATTCGTCCACAATCGGGAAAATTGTAAAAAATATTTAAATTTATGCAAAACAGGTCTGTATAAAATGTTAGAAAATCTGTGAATGCCTTCTTAGTTCGTTGAATGGGCACCAGTGGCGTTTTTTTTGCGATAGTGTGGCAAAAGAGCAGTCAACCTCGCCTCACCATCATGCCTAACAATTGAGCATCAACATTGTCATTGAAAATTTGGACCATCAGATAGAAGGATGGGGGTCCATTTGGCCGATATTTTGTTAAATACATAATTGAACCATACAAATATTATCATTATAAAAAGAAATGATAATAATTTCTTAAATAATTTGTGTTATATTTAAATTCAACATCGGTCCTTAAAATTTAACCACCCTTTATAACTTCGATATGCTACTAAAATGCTTTTGTAAATGTAGTCTTTCAATGAAAGTGGCCGTTAAAGAAGGCGTGTCAATAAAGTTTCTGCTAATAAATACAACTTAGATATTTCAATATAGTCCTTTAGTATTCCAAAATCTTTATTCATAGAGAATTTATATGAATTTAAGAGGAAGAAAGTGAATTTAAGGTTAAATTTTAAGGGCCACAGGGTGATTTAAAATATACATTCTCTGCATTTTTCTAAAACGGGAAATTTATTAGTAAGATTTTGATTTTTTAACTTCTATAACATTTTGCTTTTAAAAGATTTTCAAACGAAATAAGTTTTGTATAATTTTAAAATTTGTTAGCCATTAGTACATGAAAATAAATTGTTTAAATATAATGTTTGGAGATAATTTTTTTTTACTTAAGTCAAAATTTTCCTAAACTCCCATTTTTAGTAGAGCATAACTTTAGGAGAACATAAGCATAAGTTGTTAGCATGCCATCTAGTAGTTGCTAGTAGAGTCATCTATCTTATCATCTTTATCTTATATTTAGCTACAGTACAATAAATGGCGCAGTGTATGATGAATAAATGCTATTATATATGACTAATATATTTTTATAAAAATTTAAAGAAAAAAGTGTGCGTGGCACATCTATTTTCCGTTATAACGAAGACTTTGACCAAAAAACCATGTTTGCAAAATTTCAGAATCGTACATATAGTTTTGTCAGTTTTATTACGTTTTAAATTTGAAATATACACTGTGCGGTATAAGTTTTCGTACATTTTTATCTATAACTCTTTTCCTAATTCATAGATTTAAGCGATTTTCAGGGAAAAGTATTCTTTTGACTCGATAAATATATATTCGAAGTTTCATGACTACGTTTATGCGTTTGGACACAATTCAAAAGTGAAAGTGGGCGTTATAGTAGGCGTGTCAAAGTTATTTTTGCCAATGAGTACTACCTAGATGTTTCAATATAGTCCTCTATTATTCCAAAATCTTTATTAATAGAGAAATTATATGAATTTTAGGTAAAACGTTATATGGGAGGTGGGCGTAAAAGTGGGCGTGGCACCTCAATTTTCTGGCACAGTAGCGAATTCTATCATCATACCTCTCATTTTGGCGGTTTTATGAGCTTTTAAATTTCATTAACGGTAGATAACGTGAAAAGTGGGCGTTACAGTAGGCGTGTCAAAGTTATTTTTGCGAATGAGTACAACTTAGGTGTTCCAATATAGCCCTTTGTTATTCCAAAATCTTTATTAATAGAGAAATTATATGAATTTTAGGTAAAACGTTATATGGGAGGTGGGCGTAAAAGTGGGCGTGGCACATTGATTTACCGTTACAAAAAAGCGTCTCACCAAAAAGCAAAGAGTGCAAAATTTCAGAGTCGTACATCCAATTTTGTTGCTTTTATGACGTTTTTGTTTTTAAATATACCGAAAAATACACTGTGCGGTATAAATTTTCGTACATTTTGATCGATAACTCCTCTCCTAATAAATAGATTTAGACAATTTTTGGGGAAAAATATTGTTTTTACCCAGGAAATATATATTCGAAGTTTCATGAGTCTACGTTAATGCGTTTAGACACAATTCCATTTTATTCGATGTTTGAAGGACACGGTTTTTTCGACCTACTCTTGCTTTTCGAGCTATAACTCTCTTCCTAATATTCCGATTTAGCCCATTTTCAATACCAAACAAACCTTGTCCATAAGAAAGATTCTGGCAAAATTTGAGCCCCCTAGCTTTTTCGGTGCGACCTCTATCGTGCTTTCAACAGACGGACAGACGGACAGACGGACAGACGGACAGACGGACAGACGGACGGACATAGCTAGATCGTCATCAAATCAAACCCTGATTCAGAATATATATACTTTATGAGGTCTAGAATGGATATTTCGATGTGTTACAAACGGAATGACAAAATGAATATACCCCCACCATTTTTTTGGTGGCGGGTATAAAAATACTCGTCTTTAAATAAAAACATGTGGACTAGAGGGATTTTCATGAGCTCAGTTTTAGTTTGATTTTTGATTTATTTTTTTACTTATTACTAATATTTTACCAAAATTTACGCGGTTATGCTGATTGCTTTTACCTTAACTTGAGAAATATTTATCCGTTTTTGATCAATCTTCCAGGAAACTTTTATCAAAAAAACTGTTTTTAACGCGGGTTGAATAACATTTTTTTATATTTTTAAGTGATTAGAAGTTTTTAGGATATAGTGTATATACTTGAGTCTGTGTTATATCGGTGTCTTCACTTAATCGTCAATAAAATCAGCAATTGTCAAATGTTTTATGATATATGTCTTACTTTATTCGCAATATTTGTTACTTTTTGAAAAATTATAACAATATAAAATTTTTGCCCTAATAATTTTTTAATAACGTTTTGGATTAAAAAAAACAAAATAATATATTATTTATTGTCTGAATAACTGCTAAATACCTAAAAATCTATTAATAAGAAAAATATATAAGAAAAAAAAACGTTATTTAGCAGACTTAAAGAAAATCTTATTGTATTTTTATTGCCTTATTAAAAACGAAATATTAGGCATGCCCGTAAAAAACCCCAGCTCGATAGAAAAAAAGCAAACGGATTAAAATTTAGGTCATCAACATCTCTATAGTCCATATATTTTTATTCAAAGGCGATTTTCGTTGCTAACTAGTGTTACTTAAGGCCAGCTTAGACCAAAATATAAGTCGTACGACATGTCAAAAATTCTTGTAAAATGATCAAAGTAGAAAAGTGTAAAAGCAAATTGTAAACAGTAGAAGAAAAAATGAGAGAAAATACGAATGAAAATTTGACAAGCGGACCGTATTTTTTCATTTTATAAACCGTTTTAAAAAATGAAGCATTTTATTAGATCAGAAGTGTATTTTAATGTATTTATTGGTTAACACATTAAGGGTGTGCTAGTATTTATACAACTATTACTAAAACAACATGTATATTTTTTGATTTTATTACACAAGGTAGAAAAAAATTGCTTGTTGTTTCTGTAGTTTTTGTGGAAATACAAACGCCATAAATTATTTTATTCATCAAACACAATCAAAACCAAAATCAAAAGTATACAACTATAATTTTATCTTTGTACAAAACGCAAAACACCTTATTTAATATAAAAATAGATTTTTTATTTTTTGTACTCGCGATTATAATTTGCTGAGTGAGTAAGATTCTTAGTTTGTTTATTTTTCTAAATCATTCTACTTTGATTCTACTTCACACTAATAGTGTAAACGCAAAAAAACTTAAATTATACTTTTGCTCTCATTTTCTTGAGTACGGAGAGCATGTCATCACATTTTGCTTCTACAAAATCTAATTGAAGTAATAAACTGGCATTTATATATAGAAATTTTTATGAATTATACTGTAGCGTATGAGTAATACATTTATTTTTTATTTATTTTTTATTAAGTACACGTCAGAGGTAGTTGTTAAATCCCAGCAAAAACAAAATGACAAAGAAGTGATGTTTCAGAGGATCAACTGATGATAAAGTGAAGAAATTTATGTGATAACACAACAACGATTTTAACATTACCCAGCAAAAAAATCAATCTAAATCAATTGTGTAAAAACATTAATTCTAAATGACTTCTTAACTGCAAAATAATTTGTCATAAATGATGTGCTTAAAAATGACTGCAACATCATGCAAAATATCTTAAAGAATTCATATTAATAAACAAATTTAACACATGAAATATTCGATACTTGTCACCAAATATGCATGAGTTCCATGCACTTATTTGAATGGAGTGCAGTTCATTAAAATATTTATGTAAACACATGATCTCCAATGACACGCTAATGATAAAATCATAAGTGTTTTCACCTAAATTTAATCACTTCGTCACCAGTTGAACCCCTGCAAAATCACCTTTTTGTTATAGATTTTTTTGCTGGGTACCGTTTAGGGTGATCGATTATTCGACTTTTTTAAGAAACCGGTTTTCAAATAGTTTGAAATTTAGAATTTAAAAAAAACCGGTTGCTATTTTGAAAATTAAGAAAAAAACCGGTTAACCGGTTCGAATATATAAAATATAATATTAAAAATTAAAAAATATTGTTCAAAAAGATTATAATAAAAATTATATCTAAATATGAAATTTTTACACTTTATATACGTTTGGCTACACAATAACGCAATAACTGACATGAATGCAGTTGACTTATTTGGTTTAAATTAGTTGAATTTAAGGACAAAAGGTACAAGTTTAAATAAATTAATACCTAAATAAATAAGATTTTTATAAGGTTGTTATAAAATTTTGTATCTTCTTCTGTACATTTTTTGAATGTTAAATAGATCTTTTAAAGTAATATGCACTAACGTATTTTGTTTGAAATGATTTCTATAATTTGAAATACGTTTTAATGGCTAGAGAGAAAATCTTTAAAATTTAATTTTAAAAATTCTTTCTTATACCCCTAACAGACATACATATATAGGCATAAACTAGTTTGTTCAATGCTTTAATTGAAATTTAAGTTGACAGACACTCAATGCCATTAATTAAAATTAGGATCTGGAAAAAGAGATTATTGGTTTTTTTTTATTGTAACTACATTTTTCACCTAGAAGTGATCGATTAGCTTAGTTTATGCTTCAATTACCTTTAACTTTTAACGTTAGGTGTATATCCTATAAAAAAAAAATAATATTTAAGCTCAATAATTTTTCCTATTTTGCACTTGTTTTTTAAACAACAAATAGATTTCTTAAAATCTTATGGAAGAATATTTAACGGTTTTTATTTTCTGATTTTTGGAAACTTTTCGCGTACTCAATATACTATGGTACGATTGGTTACAAAGATATATGAAAATAAACTTAAAAATATAAAAAACCGGTTTTTTCGGATAAAAAAACTGGTGTATTCGATA
The DNA here is from genome assembly GCA_941918925.1 of Phyto melanocephala. NCBI lineage: Eukaryota > Metazoa > Arthropoda > Insecta > Diptera > Rhinophoridae > Phyto > Phyto melanocephala. Next base: position 95,114,312 of record OW799233.1, on the reverse strand, counting down.
TTCGAAAAATTAACATTTAGAAAAAACCGCCAGCAAAAAGAGGAAAAAACCGGGTTTTCCAACGGTTGTAAAACCGAGTCGACCATCCCAGTACCATTTCAATGGAGATCATGCGTTTACATGATCTCATGTTAATGTTATTTACATGAATTGTTTGAGCTATTTTGCATGATTTTGCACTCTATTTATTTATGACAATTGACATGGTTTGATTTGACATTGATGATGGTTTAAAACTCTTTTTTTTATTTTATTTTGCATTTGACTTCTTTTCAATATCAAAACTAACTTCGTTACCAAATTTTGTTACATTAACTGATGGACATTCCGGAAATTTTTGCACATACATCCTTATATGCCAAAATAAAAAAAAGATTGTTAAGTTATTTTCAATATATTTTTTTTTTAATTTTATAACAATTTAACAATTTTATCAAATATATATTTTTATTATTATATTTATTATTTTTTAGTTATCTGGAAATTTAAAAATATATAAATAATTAAGTTTTTTAAAACTTACTTTACTTAAAATTAAATAAAGAGAAACTTAAAGTTTAATATAAAATACACCAAAGGTTCTGGAACAGCTTTTTTCTTTAGCTACACAGAATAGAATTAAATTTTATGTTCCATTTATTTAAAAAAATGTTTCAAAAATATATATTCACTTTAAATTTCATGAAATCAGATGTGCTACTCTACTACAGAATATACTTCTTTTAACATATTCACATAAAATATTAAAAAAAAGTTTTCCTTCGCCTTAAAAAAAATATTTTAGAAAATAAGAAAAAGCAGAAGAAAATAAATAAAAACATTGAAATAAATAATGTATGAATTGTTAATGTTAATGGCTCAAAAAATGAAGATGTTGATAGAAAAAGAAAACTCTCACACATTCATAAAGTTTTTTTTTTCATAAGTGACTTGTTAGGAAGATTCAATGACTGACTGGTTCACTGATAAATACTAATGATGAGTTCCTTCCACTACCCCTCATGAAGAGACCTTCACGCATTAACAGTTGAACCCCAAGTATCTGGCTGTAGAATAATAAATGAAATACCCACATGAAGTAACTAGTATGCTGCTAGAAATATTGTAGTTGCTTTAAACTTCAGACGATTCGATTCAAGCATTAGATTGTCATAGTAGCCTCACTTGTTCATAGAAGTCGTGAAGGCCATTGGAATGCTGTTTAATTAGAACTAAATTTTATCAATTGTTCTTCACATTGTTTTCTTTTAAAAATTCATATCACTCTTATTCGAAAACGTTTTATATCATCTTAATATCAGAAAATTAAAGCCCATGAAATATAATTAAACTAATAATTCTAGTGCCATTATTTTTTCCTCCGATACTGGAAGTAGTCTTTTTCAATTTTTCAAGAACTCACTGGCCGTCAGATAAACACATCCATGCATACATCGGAAGCCATAATAATCGAGATTCAAATGTATATAAATATCGTTTAAACTGAAATTATTTATGAAGAACGAACAAATTATAAAGATGTTTTTTTTTCCCTGTTGCAGACTTTAACACGTGTGTTTTTTGCCCAGAAATTTTTATGGCTTGAAAATATTATTATTTTTTCCTCCCTTCAAACTCATGAAAAGTGAGGAAGAGGTAGAACCACATTTGTATCTGTTTACTTCTCATACACTTTTATATTCTGTTACAGACAATTACTTTCATTTAACATCTAAACAATTTTGTTTTTATTTTCACATTTCAATTCCATTGCAGTACTTGTATATTTTTTTTTTTCTTTCTACATACCTCGTAATTTTCATCGTTTTCTGGTTTGTGTTTTAAAAAGAAACTTCTTCCTATTAAATGTCGAAGAAAAAAAAAATCATCGTCAGCATACCAAACATCCCCAATTCTTTTTTAAGAATTTTTATATCAATATAAAGAAATAGAAATTTTTTTCCTCATCGTTTGGGGAATTTTTAATATTTCATAAAGTGGAATTTTTGATTTTTGCCTAATGTTGCCATTTATTTTATGTGTTTCCACAATTTGCTGAAATGTTGTCAAATTTGGTTGCAAAAAAGAAAACCAATGAATATAGTCTACATGATGTTCGCTACGTAATATGAACACTTACACGAAATATATTTATTATTATTTCTTTCATATAACCATAAAGTATACTGTTATATGTTTTGAAATGCCATTAGTGAGTCTTTTTTACTTTACACACAACCAATTATTATAGTTTTATAAACAATACTAAATATTCTTGTTCTTGTTCTGTTCATTCAAATTTTACAAAAATAAAAACAAAAGTTAAGATACATTTATAACTCAATCTGTATTACTTTAATTGTAACGCTTAACGACTTTAGTTAATTACAGAAAAAGTTTTACATTTTATGTTACTAAATGTAAGTGCATACCTACAAAATATTCTGGAAGAAATAAAGCTACTAATGGTTTTAAATATAATAGTAATTCACCCTGTTTTAAATAAAATTACCCGAAAAAATAAACATTAATTTTATCTAAGTTTGTTATGAAGAACTTGCAATTAATTGTATCTTCCAGATTTAAATCAGTTTTTAAATTTGAAATAGGTTTACAATAGTTATTAGGTTTTTTAAATATTTAAAAATTGATTATGATCAAGGCACCTTAATAAGGTACAATTAAATCAACTTGTTGTTTTTAAGCATTTCCAAATACTGCCAAAATTTTTTCAATAATATGTGTGCATCCGTCATTGCATACCAATGAAAAAATCTGAGCCCGATAGAAACAAAATGAAAGCGAATTTGAATTTAGCGTGTTAAAATCTCTATAATTAAGATTTTTATTTAAAGTCACAGAAATTTTATGTTTTTTTGCAGAACAGTGTTAAAGACATAATCCACCGTTTGTAAAATTTATAAATGTAACAATTTATCTGTGGCTATAAGGAAAAACTGCTTATGTCTGCTTTTATAGTTTTCCAGGATGGCACTATTAAATCTGATTTGTATTAGTTGATTTCCTTTAAAATAGAAACTATTTTAGGAATTCCTCGCTGTTTTAATTAAATAGGAAATTAGTTATCGCGTAATTAGTTAAATTTAAGGTTAAAATAAGTTATTTTTCCAAACCATATTGTTCATTTAAAAATATGTAGACAAAATGATTTTACTCTATAATTTCGTGTCAAATTGCCCAAAATGGAAGTTTTTAATTGCAATAGTGCTATTATCTCAATTTTGGATTATATCCACTTAGGCAGTTATTTCCTTCTGTCACAGATATACTTAACAACAATTTGCAAAAAAAAAACACATAAAATACTCACTTACAAATAGCGTAAGTACATTTAACGATCAACTTTTTCATATGAAAATTAACCTCCCCAGTGGACAATTAGACAGTATAGGTGTATTAAATATATGCGGGAAGGTTTTATTGTTAAAATTAAATAAATGAAGCAGAACGAAATCTCTAGTTCATTTCTTTTGGTGATAAAAACTAAAGAGGAATTTTAAGGAAGCTAATTTGAAAGATTTTAGTTATTTTAAAGTTAGTTCGCTTTAACAATTAATCATAAATGGACTTACATCAGACCAGCACGTGCAAATTATTAATTTTTAATTTCTCCACAAAATAATCTCGACACTGAGAAGCACTACTTGAATAGCTTACTTAGTGCTTTCTTGATTTCAAAAGCGTTCACGGGATACATGATTTTAACATGCATATTCCACTTCTATTTTGTTTAATCATGCCATTGAGAAAAAATAGCTTCTAAGCACTACAGACCACAATAAACTACGCTTCTGTTTGCAAGCAATTTTCTTACTACCATGTACACAGTATACCAAACAAATTAAGACGGTACTGCTTTCCAAATTCAATCAAGTTGTTAATTTGTCATAGTTCATTTAACATACTTGTCGAGCATTAAGTGAAATATACCTTTGGATAAATAGCTGTACTCGCATTTATAAACAGAATTTTTGCATTTGAAGCGGTGATCATCCTTAACTCATTGTTTTAGACAGCAATACATTTGTGAGCTTTATAGTCTGGTGAACTCATTAACCCATATATTTTCATAAATAACTAAGGCTACGGTCAACGTTAAGTAATAAATTGAAAGTCAATATTATTGCAGATAAGTGATATCAACAGAATGGTGCCAGATGGCCCACCTCATTCATGTGATCTGACAACAAAAGATTTTTTTTCAGGGACTACGTAAACTTCCAAACCAATGCAGACAAACAAAACATAATCACACAGATTTGGAAATGAATATTCGACTTCTTACTACCGAAATATAACTATTGCAGTCACACGCCCGAAATCACATTTGAACATCAATACCATTAAATAATCAAATAATAAAGCCAATTCTAGGGATATTAAAAAAGTTTTTTTTTTCAAGTAAAACGAATGTTCAAGGGCATCACTACCGACTGTAAAATAAAATCTTTAATAATTAAGTTCCTTTTTTAGTTTACCCATTTCAATACTAACTAAATGTAAATGCAAATATGTATCATATAGAAGTTATTATAATCTTATTTAATGCATTAAACATACAACTGAATAGCGATTATCTAACCATAAAATATATAGCGTTTGAAACAATTAGTATATTCATTTGCTTTGACATTAGTATTTAATAATTATAAGCCAAAATATAGCTTTTTTCAACTGAATTTGTAATTATATTTTTTGCTCATTTAATACCAAAAATCACATTTAATTTATATTAATCATACGCTTCGTAGAACCGCATACACACAATACACAATTCCAAAGACACACACACACACACTAGCACGACCCAAAAAAAGAAAGTAAAATTAATGTTAATAATAACAACAACAACAACCTGCACAAAATAAATAAAGCTTTAATGAACAAACAAAAAACTATACACAATAATAGTTACAAAAACACATTTTACTAATAACATAAAATTACATCATTTTTATCACAATTTTTTGCTTGAATTGAAAATGTTACTGAAATACATTTAAATTATTTATTAAAATTAAATTTTCTCCTTTTTTTGCTCTTCTTCTTGGTGCACACTTGTATGTTTGCAGAGTACAATCGTAGGTGAAATGAGTACAGAATTGTGAGAATTAATGAAACTTAATTTGAAACAGCAGCAACATATACCGCTTCAACAATTAGTAATGCCACCACCTAAGCCACCACCTCTACTACACTTTACCGCCAACCAAATGCCCATACAAGTAGCTACCATTAGTATTCCATTTATGGAACAACAGCAGCCTCATCATCACCAACACGAGGAGATTAGGCCAACAGCTACATCAACAACTGGTTTCATAGTGGCACAATCAACAGTACCTGCAACAGCAGCAACAACAGCATCAACAACAAGAGCTAGATTCTCCGATTCAGTAGAAGAGGCTGCTGCTGTTCCACCACCTACCGTTTTCTGTAAGAGATGGTTGCAACAGCATCAAAAACAGTAATTTTTTTCTCTTCAAAGCTGATGATGAAAAACACAATTTAATTCACACAAAAATTAAACACTTGTACTCGTATACCACCCATTTAATAGTATACCGGGACATACAAACCCCTAGACAAGTGAAAACAAATTTCATGTGAATTTAATTTTTTTATCTACAAAAAAAGGAAACAACAACTAAAATAAATTTATTTAGAAAAATTTCTCTGCTGAGCTACAAATGAAACAATCTCACAATATTAAGTGAAAATAAAATTTTTTTCCAGATCTCGTTTTTTTGAATTGCTATTCAAGTGAAATTAAAGAAAAAAGTAACTGCATTAAAAACGTGCTTAAATTTCTAAAGATTTTAAAATGCTTTCAGTTTCTCTTTTTTTGGATTTACTTTAAGTAAAATTAATTTATTTAAATATGTACATACTAACAATAATTATTTCAACAATTTCTTCTTTTTGTTGAGCTTGTGATCACTTATTTTTTGTATAATTGTTTTTACTAATAACCAATATCTTGTTACCAAACAATGGGTAGCTTCTTCAGGGAAAATTTTAAAAATATTTAGTGCCATTATTACAACTTGCCTTCAGTTAAAGGCAGGCTTTTGTCGGACCAATAAATAGCTTTGTATTACAAAGCCTTCATTTATTATTTTTTTATTAATTAAATATTATTATAGTTAATAATAATAGTAATAAAAAATGGAAGTTGCGATAATGCAAAGCTATTTATTGGGCAGACAAAATCCTACCTTTAGCTAAAGGCAAGTTATAATAATGGCCCTTAATGTAGTAATTACTTCAGTTTAAGGTCTTATTTATAATAAAAATATTGTCTTTAATTTTATTATTTGTCTTAATATTTCGCTTCTCTTTTGTGTAGCTTCTTCATCAGGAAATAAGATTAATGTTTTGATTTTAGTAATATTTTTGTGTAAAAAAATAAATTCGAAAAAACAAACATTTTAAAAACTTGTGACATATACATAGATTTCAATATTTATTCATATTTAACAAAAATAAAAAATAAATTTTTAAAAATGTATTAACTCAAAAATTAAAAAAAAAGTTTAACAATGTTACACACGAAGATATGTGTGCATATCCATATATAGAATGTGTTACTTTTTATGTATTAAATGTCTGTAATTCTGACCAATATTATCAGTGTCTGCCCTATCGTTAACTCTAGTTCATGATACATTAAAAGTTTGTAACATTTCTGACATAAATCTACGCTTATAATTAATTTCTGTGTCTAAAACTGAAACATTTTCAAAATTTGGTAAGTCATCTATTTTAGAACAGTGAGAGGCTAATGCTCTCTCTTGTGTATTTATATTATTCCTATACCTTTGGTCTGACATGTCCAGTAATTCTTGTCTTAAATTAAGGTTTGATTTAATTTTCAGACTATAAGTTCAATGTGATAATGATGGAAAAATTTAGTTATCCGATGCTCGCTGAGTTTTAAGTTTATTTTTAGTCGTGCCTATATAAACTTTATTATATTTCTCACTATCATTACCACCACAAGGCATCTTATGTACTATATTAGACTTATACCATTTTTGTATTCCGTCTTTTGTTTTACAAAATAATCGACCTTTTATATTGCACGATTAATGGGTCATTCCATATCTATTAGTGTCAAGAACTTTAGGTGGTTTAACCTTTCTGATATTCATGGTACATAAATCAGTGAATTATAAATTTTTGGTTCAACAATATTCTCTGAATTATTTCCTTTCTTATTGTTAAATTTTCTAACTAATCTGTGAATTATTCTAATTGGAAATTTATTATCTTTTAAAATATTCTTAATTATTTTCTTATTGTTTTTTTAGTACTTTATCTCAAAAATTTGTTTTGCCATATTAAGAATTATTTTCTTATTAAGATTTGAAAAATAATTAATCATAATCCCTGAAGCAGTTGATTTTTGATATCAATCTGTTATTAAGTTTCCACCTCTTCTTATTACCTAAATAAATGAGTTTTAAATTGTTCTTTTTCTCAATAGTAAACTTAGTGCAAGAATTAAAACTATTTAAAAAATCTAACATATCAACGGAAAATTTAGAGATAATACAAAATAATTAATTAATTTAACCTTTGATTTTTCAATACAAGTGTCCAATAATTTTTCCATAACTACTATATCCGCTACAATAGGGGGAGCTGGTGATCCCATATGAAGTCTCTCTTTTTTTGAAATATCTTTTTATTGTGTATACTAGGGGTGCCACGTGGACTAGCCAGTAGTGTTTTTGTCTGCTAGTTTGGGGGTTGCGGGTTCGATTCCCGCCAAAGACTCTGGACTGGTCTGCTTCTCTTTCTCTTCTATTCTAACTATTTCTATTCTTCTCTCTATTAAGGCATCACAATGGACCGTAATGGTCTCCGAGTGAGGGTAACTTTGCACCAGCCTTACCTACCTACCTGTGTATACTAGGCTGTTGTGTCAGCTGATGGGTAAATTAAGTTGCTGCCATTTAGCAGCTTATCTTCTTCTTACAGCTTTCCTTTTGTTCGTCCTTTTCTATTTCTTTAATTGTTAAATAGACACTGTTTTTGTTTCTTTATTTAATTGTCTTTTACTTTATTAAATTTCTTTCAGTATAATTTAAATCTTTACAATCCTTTGACTTAAAATTAAAAGTTTTTTTTTCTATTGTCTACTGGTGTCTGTGTTTGTTTAAGTATAAGCGAGAAGATAAAATAAAATTAATATCAACACGAACAGGAAAAACTTGCCGCCGCGCTATAAGTGCCAACTCACCATACTACAAATTTGGGTATTGCTATATAGGACAAGCATATGTAGGCCGTCCACACGAGCAACTTTATCTACGAACTTGTTGACACCATATAGAAACAAAAGCATTATATTGAAAATATCGTGTCTTCTATACAAAATTTAAGAAAACGTAAAAATAATGGCTTACCAATCTTAGTGCATTTCTCAATAATATCCCATTTCTCTTCTCTAATTTCCAATGCTAAATCAATATTACATTAAATGAAATTAATAACTCATTTAATGATGTATCTGATGATTTTTAATCCTATCTTAAAACTTAATTGAGCTTTTAACATTCAATTTTGAATTTTCAGTAATCTTATTCAAAATGTTTGTTATATATTTACACAGTCCATACCTTGGAGAATCTGCAAAATAACAAATTGGTCTTAATGAAAAATCATCTTTATGAATTTTTTGAAGTCCATATATTCTGCATTAGCAATATTTGTCATAAGTTTATTGTTTTCCTTAATTGTAATAACCCTACCTCTGAAAAGTTCTTCAACTAAAAATTTATTATTCTGATATAATTTAATCGTAGAATTTTTATTTATTTATTTATTTATTACAGTTGAGCAATATTTTTTCGAATAAAACAATAATTACATGAACAAAGAAAGACAAAAACATCACCAGACATAAGCATTTAACTTAGAAACATTATAAGCTTTTCTCTAGTTACAGCAACATTATCGGAAAAGTCGATGTGTGCATAGAACTTATTTACCTCAGCACAAATTCTTCTAAATGGATCAAAGTTAATATAGTTTGATCGGTGGAATTTTATATAGAACGGTTCAAAAGATCTGAGCTGCCTGTTAGAAACATTGATGCGTACTTTACGTTGAAGATACATAAGTAGAATAAATTTTACCTTAAATTAGATTCAGGACAAATGCAATATTGGAAACAATTCTTCGGCTTTGTAACGTTAAGAGCGCAATGAGTAATAAACGACTTCGATATGACGGTAAGTTTATATTCCAACGCAAGTTACGAAGGCAGAACCGCAAAAATTATTTTTGGACTGATTCAAGTTTTTGAATATACAAATCATATCGGGGATCCCAAATTACTGATCCATATTCCAGTAAAGGTCTTACAAATGACGTGAATAAATTTTTTGTTACATAAGGATCATTATTAATCAATTTATATTTCATATCATCTCCTAGAATATTCTTCATCCTAATGTCATAATCTTGTCTTTTTAAAGTTTCAGTAGTGTCCTTATTCGTAAATCCTTAGTCGCTTTTAAAAACCTATTCGTTTCATTAACCCTGTTCGATATAAACTTATCCCTACACGTCAAGCTCATTTTATTTAAATAATAATCAATAATTGTCGTTAGTTTTGCTTCTAGCTATTTTCTTCTTTATTCTATAATGCCTATATAAATCCTCTCCTTCAGTTATAATCTTCAAGGTTGGAAATTCTTCCCTCTTAACAGGTAAAGCGTGTTAAATGTGCCAGTGATAATCCCCATTTAACCCCATCTGAAATATCTATATCAGTCTTATTAACAAGCCACTTACTATTAAATCTAATACCAAACTCCTTACTTTGTAAATTTTGCAAACAAATAAATTTCTTTCTATGTATACTCTTTACCTTATCATTAAATGAAGTCGATAATCTGTCTTCATACTATAGAAATTATTTTCTCACACAAAAATATTATTTAAATCTAAACATTAATTTAATTTACTGATTATGATACAAAACGTAAAAGCGAAGTATTAAGACAAATAATAAAATTAATATCAATATTTTTTTATTTTAAAAAAGTCTTTAAGCTGAAAGAATTGTTGTTTTTATTCAAAGAAAAAAGGTCAAAAAACAAAACCATTAATATTTATTTATTAATTTATTTAGTAAAATTTGTGTTTTTTAGAACGATATAACTTAATGAAAAATAATTATTATGTTTCCGAAAAAGGAAGTGTTTAATTGTAGAATAAGATAAATAAAAGAAAATGGTTGTTTTTATTTTGTAAATTAAGGTTGTTGTTAAAATTTACTGAAATGCATATGTATAATTAAAAAAAAAAACATAAAAGACTATAACAGTGAAATAAAACCAAAACAAATAAAATCCTCTTATAAAAATAAAAAAAAATAAAACATTAAAAGAAATAAAAATTTAAAGTAAAAGTTGTAATTTTTAAAATAATAACTATACACGGCACTGTCGCCATGTGTTTCACTTATGACAAGTTTCGTTAAAAACTCGTCAAAATTATTAACCAGAAGTATTAGCGCTTTTAAGTAGTAAAACATTTCATGGCTTGTCGACATGGGTGCTGACATATATAATTTCATATCGTATATGCAAAGAGCTATTTTTAAAAAACTAAACTTTCAGCATATAGACTTTTAAAAAATATTTTTCATATAAAAAAGGCAATTATTGACAACAAGTATTTGGTTTGTTCTCTTACTAAAAGCTTTAACTATTGCTCACTGGACTTTTTAGGATTATCAACGTTTTGTATGGAATGTTGTGTAAACTAACGCAATCGATTTAAGCTTAGTAAACGAACGTATAAATTGTTCTGATATCAGTTTAATCATTTTATTCATTCTTTCTAATTTATCTTGTATATGAGGTAGGGCTAACTAAACCAAGTTATTGTTATAAGTAAAAAATCGTTGTAGTAAATACATTGTATTGGCATTTAACATTCAAAAAAATTTATAAAATCGTTACAATAATAATTTTAAATTTTGAACAATAAACGAATTTCGTAATTTTTTATTTTAAATCATAGTTTTCACCAATGTACAAGTCTATTAAATATCTTAAATTTGGTAACAAAAATCAATTGCTTCAAATACAAAACGACAGAAATTTTACATTTTGGCAACACCCAAGTTTAAAATAGCAAAATCTTGATATAATCTAAAGCATACCTTAAGGCAACCTTAATTCTTGGGATGTTTAAGTTACTCCATAGAGAGCATGTATTAGGCTTCCTGAAAACGTGAAAATATAAATGTAAAAGATAAAAAGAAATTTATATTATTAAAAGTAAATTGCGGCATTATATAGTTTTGTTTCCCAGTAAAAACAGAACCGACATTATTTAAGCCAAATCAAACGTGAAAACGTAACAATTTTGATTAAACTTGGGAATTTGAATGATTCTCTTAACTACATAATAAATTGCAAATCCTTCAATAAGAAGTAGTAGTGTTCCTAGAAATTTAAACAAAATTCGTTTCTCTCAATTAAATGTAACCTTAAAAAAACATTACACTGAAATTTGATTAATTTTAACCCTTCGATTTAGGATATCAAACGCCTTAAACTTTTTATTGTTATAAATATTTAAACTTTTATTGTACGCTTTATACAATTAAGGAAAATAAATTTCCATAGATATACTTATCTCATGGAAAACTTTTCAACTTAAATTTAATTTCGCAACATTTCATTCATACATATTTTGAGCACACAAAAGTAAATTGTTTACAAATTCGTCCATATTTTAATTAAACCAACAAATAACAACAATATTCCAATGCCACCTAGTTTCGTTAGTTTCTTTTGCCATCCAAATAAATACAATTTTATCTGAAAGACAAACTAAAAAAAATAAATAAATAAATATTTCAGCATTTAATGAGGATTCTACTCCCACACAAACACACACATACAGAGAGACGGGCATACATTTTGCTATTAGGAGCTTATGTGTTTCCTATGTTTCCTTCCACAGCCTCACAGTTTTACTAAGAAAAAGGCACTTTAATGAGTAGAAATTTATACTGGCTAAAGGAAAATTATATTAGAATATTATAGAAAGAGAAATATACGCTTGAAGGAAAACAGAAAAACTAATTGCAATTGTTGTAACAATTCGACAAGCAATAATAATAAAAATAAAATTTTATGATCATTACAAAACACAATATATAAGTAGACTAAGATGCTGAAATAAAAAACCAAATCATTTCAGTTTTCACATTACAAAACGAACAAGAAAAACAGGCCCTAGTTTAAGCTACAACAAAAGGAAATACAAAAATTAAATACAAATACTGCGAAGAAAACAAAGAATTTATTAATTAAAATTTAAGAATTTTCGTCTTACAACTTATTACATACATACATACAAACATGTAAATAGTTTTTATTATTAAACAACTAATCAAAATAATTATTAAAAAAAATAACAAAAAACTTTAAAAAATCTCGTCCAAAGTATTAATATTTAAGCAGATTTACTCAATTGTATGAATTAAACTGTAATTAATTATCACACATGATATTTGTACTATTTTGTATTTGTTTTAAATTTGTATTGAAAACTATAACAATTTATATATTATAAACTTTTACACTTGATTCCTAATGAAAACGAAACACAAAAACTCCATTCATGTACATAATTAATCACTAAATATTTATTTAATAAAACATATTAATTCACTATATTTATTTGCAATATAAAAAATAAATAAAAATATTAATTTATGTAAATATTTATTTTAAATAATTTAAATGTTTTTTTTATGATTTCCTAACAAAAAGATAATAATAATAAAATATGGAAAAAAAATAACTGCCATTTTATAAAAAAGAAATGAAAAGCTTTTTTTTCTAAAATACACGAAATGAAATTATTATTTGAAATATTTTTTTTTATTTTTACCCTAATTTATTCGATAATCATACATTAAACACAATCGATACTAATAAGTTTTTATTTGTGACCTATTAAAAATGGAAAATAAATTTTTCTAAAAAAATCTAATTGTATTAAATAAGATTTTATAATGTTTGAATGTCATTTTTAATCAATATTTTAAATAAAAACTGAAAAGAGATGAAATTTCAAAATATGAATAAAAAGTAAATTTTTTTATACGAAAATGTAAATTTTATAATCGTTTTACTTAAAAAAATTGTATCACTGGTGAGTTTTATATAACAAGTGAAATTAAAATATTTTACAAAATGAAAAATGGTTTTTTGCACAAACTACCTTTGATTGCTAACAACATCAATAAAGTCCCCAAATATTCATCTTCATGTCCATCACGCTGCAGCGTTATATCATGAATTTATCATATTTTTAATAATTTTTTTTTTTTTGCTAAAATATGATTTATGATTTTTAACCACAAAATTATGATTTTTATTTTTAGAAATTATATATATTTTTTTTTTTGTTTGCTGATTATTTTTTTCAACACTTAACACTTAGTTTCAGCTGTCATAATACATAAATAAAAACAATTTTCTCTCTTTTCTAATTTATTTCAAATGTCGAACTTCATATATAAAAATATAAACAAAAAATTCTCTCCGAACTGCAATTACCTGATGAATAAATATGCCTTGATACAAAACATAATTTTTCTAAAATTCTTATCAACAATCAATTTTTAAACCAATAAAGTCTAGTGTCAGCTTATCGCAGAGTCTATTAAAAACAGGTTAAATGACGTTATCGAACTCAATCTGTGTTTTTGAAGTATATTTTCACAATAATAAACAAAGTGAACATAATTATTCAAACCACATCCTCTTAAATACAAAGAATTTATGATGAAATGCAACGTTTTTATCTTAAAATTTTAGATAATTTTATAAAACTAAATAACGTTAACATCAATTTTAATAATGAACTTGACTGGGAAGATTTGGATTTGGGGTTGTTTGTAAAACCAAAAATTTCCAATCTAAAACTTGCAGAAAATTAAAAAAATAAATTTGTTGAAAATTTTCCTTCCTTTTACATTGAGTTGTGTAAGGAAATACTAAAACGATTTTAAACAAGTAACAGTGCTATATTCGGCCGTGTCGAATCTTATATACCCTTCACAGCGTGTAGTCATGCAAAAACAATTGTTTGTATCACCATTCATCTCATATAAAATACGTACATACATGTAAAAATCTTACCAATGCATTGTAAAGTTATAATTGAGTTTACGTATGTATGTTTCTAAAAAAAATGACAAAAAAAAAATAAAAATAAATATATTAAAAAAAAAAAAAATTACAAAAAGAATATTAAATAAAATTTAAAAAATTAAAAAGAAATAAAAATAATAAAAAATATAAATAATATATCAAATAAAAAATTTTTTTGGCTCAGCTGGGACTCGTGCCACGTTTATTATAACCAGAATACATAAAAACAAGTAAGAGCACTATATTCGGCTGTGCCGAATCTTTTATACCCACTACTAATTTAAATTTGTTTTCTGCATTTCACTTAACATTTCTCAATCTCAAACTAACTCAATTTGATCCGTGGAAAGATACGCAAATGAGCAACGCTTAAATGTTATTCAGGTTTTTTATAAAAATGGGCGTTCAAATCAAAATGCATTTTGTGCACTTCGTAATACTTTTTGTCAACATAATCGTTCAAATTCGTCCACAATCGGGACAATTGTAAAAAATATTAAAATGTCTACAAAGCAGGTCTGTATGAAATGTGAAAACATCTGTGAATGCCATCTTAGTTCGTTGAATGGGAAACATTGCTGTTTTTCACGATAACGTGGCAAAGGAGCAAGCAACCTTGACTCATAATCGTGCCAAACAATCGAGCATTAACAGTGTCATTGAAAATTTGGACCATCAGATAGAAGAGTGGCGCCGAGGATGGGCGCGGCCATTTGGCCGATATTTTGTTCCATACATAATTGAACTATACAAATATTAAAAAATAAATAAAAAGAAATGATGATAATTTTTTAAATAATTTGTGTTTTATTTAAAATCAACATCGGCCCTTAAAATTTAATCACCCTTAATAACTTCGATATGATAGTAAAATTTTTTCGTAAATTTAGTCTTTTAGTAAAAGTGGGCGTTAAAGTAGGAGTGTCAATAAAGTTTCTGCTAATAAATACAACTTAGATATTTCAATATAGTCCTTTATTTTCCTAAAAACTTTGTCAATGAAGAAATTACATGAATTTAAGATAAACCGTTATGTGGGAGATAGGCGTTAAAGTGAGCGTGCCACCTAAATTTTTTGGCACAAGAATTACATTGATTAGAAGGATATATGTAGCAAATTTCATCATCATATCTCTAATTTTGGCGGTTTTATGAGCTTTTAAATTTCATTAACGGTAGATAATATGAAAAGTGGGCGTTATAGTAGGCGTGTCAAAGTTGTTTTTGCTAATGAGTACAACCTAAATGTTTCCATATAGTCCTTTAGGTTAGGTTAGATCCGGCAGCCGCCCGAAGGCATAGCTCACTTGGGTCCTCCGAGGGTCCCGTTGTGATACCGTAGGCAGTCCTTTATTATTCCAAAATCTATATTAATAGAGAAATTATATGAATTTTGGGTAAAACGTAATATGGGTGGTGGGCGTGGCACCTTAGTTTTTTGGCACAGTAATCACATTGCCTAGAGAGATATACCTCTAATTTTGTCGGTTTTATGAGCTTTTAAATTTCATTAACGGTAGATAGCGTGAAAAGTGGGCGTTATAGTAGGCGTGTCAAAATTGTTTTTGCTAATGAGTATAACCTAGATGTTTTCATATAGTCCTTTATTATTCCAAAATCTATATTAATAGAGAAATTATATGAATTTTGGGTAAAACGTAATATGGGTGGTGGGCGTAAAAGTGGGCGTGGCACTTTAATTTTCCGTTACAGAAAAGCCTCACACCATCTAATCTAATCTAATCTAATTTTGTTGCTTTTATGACGTTTTTGTTTTTAAATATACCGAAAAATACACTGTGCGGTATAAATTTTCGTACATTTTGATCGATAGATAGATAGATAGATTTAGATAATTTTTGGGGAAAAATATTGTTTTTACTCAGGAAATATATATTCGAAGTTTCATGAGTCTACGATAATGCGTTTGGACACAATTCCATTTTATTCGATGTTCGACGGACACGGTTTTTTCGACCTACTCTTGCTTTTCGAGCTATAACTCTCTTCCTGATATTTCGATTAAGTCCATTTTCAATACGCCCACTTTTCACGTTATCTACCGTTAATGAAATTTAAAAGCTCATAACACCGCCAAAATTAGAGTTATGATGATGAAATTTACTACATACATCCTCCTAATCAATGTCATTCTTGTGCCAAAAAAGTTAGGTGGCACGCCCACTTTAACGCCTATCTCCCATATAACGCTTTATCTTAAATTCATGTAATTTCTTCATTGACAAAGTTTTTAGGAAAATAAAGGACTATATTGAAATATCTAAGTTGTATTTATTAGCAGAAATTTTATTGACACTCCTACTTTAACGCCCACTTTTACTAAAAGACTAAATTTACGAAAAAATTTTACTATCATATCGAAGTTATTAAGGGTGATTAAATTTTAAGGGCCGATGTTGATTTTAAATAAAACACAAATTATTTAAAAAATTATCATCATTTCTTTTTATAATGATAATATTTGTATAGTTCAATTATGTATGGAACAAAATATCGGCCAAATGGCCACGCCCATCCTCGGCGCCACTCTTCTATCTGATGGTCCAAATTTTCAATGACAATGTTGATGCTCGATTGTTGGGCACGATGCTGAGTCGACGTTGACTGCTCTTTTGCCAGACTATCGCGAAAAACAGCAATGGTTCCCATTCAACGAACTAAGAAGGCATTCACAGGTGTTTCCACATTTTATGCAAACCTGTTTTGGAGAAATTTAAATATCTTTACAAGTCTTCCGATTGTGGACGAATTTGAACGATTATGGTGACCAAAAGAATCACGAAGTGCACAAAATCCATTTTGATTTGAACGCCAATTTTAATAAGAAACCTGAATAACTTTAACGAGTTGCTTATTTGCGTATCTTTCCACTATTCAAATTGAGTTAGTCTGAGATTGAGAAATGTCAATTGAAGTGCAAAAAAAAACTTGTTGTTTATGTGTGGTTCACCTTCAACATGGGCCCTTAAAATTTAATCACCCTTTACAAAGAAAGTGATACATATTTTATTATAATGAGATTATTCCATAGCGATTAACAAAATAATAAATATTGTGTTTTAAATGTACACAAAATTGGTATTGGGTATAAAAGATTCGGCACAGCCGAAAATAGTGCTCTTACTTGTTTTTTCTAATATATAAAATTCTCGTGTCGTGGTGTTTGTGGATAAACTCCTCCGAAATGGCGCTACCGCTTTTCATTAAAATTTGTGTGCATATCGGATAGGTATGAGAATCGGTTAACATCTATTTTTCACACTCCTCCACGCCCCCCTTTTTTTCACGACCTTCAGGTAGGATAGACTGCTGAATCAATCTGCTTTAAATTTTCACATTATATAAGTAAGACTGTGATAAGATTAATAGGATACCTTTTTAACAACGCCTACTTTAAAGCCTACTTTCTTCAAGTTGTGTACAATTATAGTCCAGCCAATGCAAAAATAAAGGTTTAAGAATCGGTCAACATCATACTTTTAAATATTTAGGATTACTCATCCCAAGGGACAATTTGTGCCTCACCTAAATAACACAATGACTTCGATGAAATTTTAAACTACTTAAGATAGATCTGCATACCGTAGAACACATATGGTTTACGTTTTTTTAATGTAAACAATATTTCTTAGAAACAATTTATATGACAAAGCAATGCTTGCCGGGGCGGCTTGTATTTTTATGCAAAAAAATTTCGCTGACATTTCGAAAAAGACAGTTAATAATGTCCTTGGTTTTTTTTATTTGTCCTATATTCGTCTAAAGCAATTACTTAAGCTAAGGTTGCCCTCTTGTCCCCTAAGTTAGTATTTTGGCCTTCGGCATTCAGATACTTTATTTTAAGTGATTTATTTAGAAATGATTAGACTTCACAAATAAATCTTGACAACAATTAATGTAAATTAAATTTCATTGGCAATAGAAAAAACAGCCATCTTTGCCAGGAGATTTAAAAATTTATAACAGTTTGTATACGTTTATTGTAGTTGTTTTTATTTTTTAATTTTCTTTATTGTTTGCACTTTTTATTCATTGGTTTGTTTTCTTGTTTTCGCTTCTAAAGCTACGCTGCGTGTTATTTACGGTCTTGTGAACCTTGGGGACATTTTAACTTTAAGGGTCAAATACAGTGCGTATGGTTGTGCAGATAAATATCAGTTAAAGTAAATGTATGTTAAATAATAACAACCGAAAATGGAAAATCACAGTACCGTGCAATCCAAAAATAGTTACTTACTGAGTACTAAACTTTGAAATTTACATCAAAGTCCAAATTTTAAATTCATTAGCTAGTTAAGTTTATTTTATCTCAATCTTATAGTGTAAAATCGAACATTGCCATGAAATTCTACAACAAGCAAACTTTTAGCATTGGAAAATTGAATAAAAAAAAAATATTTCAACAAGATTTCAGTAACTACTCTCTCTTTCCAAAGGACCCGTCATGAAGACCTTAGTGAAATTAACGAATTTTTTTAATTAGAGGTTAAAGTCGTTAAATTAATATCGTCTTTTATTGAACTTTATCTTTTGCATCATTTGTGTATTATGTTTTACTTATTTAATGCTTTTACTTTTAATTTTTTTTAAATGCTCACTTTGTGTCGCTACTAGGGTGATCGATTATTTGACATTTTTAAGAATTCGGTTTTCAAATAATTAGAAATTTAGAATTTAAGAAAAAACCGGTTGCTCTTTTAAAAATTTAGAAAAAACCGGTTAACCGGTCGAATACCTAAAATATAATTTTTTCTTATTCCCATGAGAGAAATGCATATATAGGTATAAAGTTGTTTGTTTTATGTTTTAATTGCATTTTAAGTTTACACACATTCAATGGAATTATTATAAAATGCCGTTATATAAAATAAAGATGTTACAGGACAGACACTTTTTACCTAAAAATGACCGAAAAGTTAAGTTTATGCTTCAATTACCTTGAACTTTTAAGGTTATGTTTATAAATTTAAATATGTCATTGTTTCTCTACATGAAACAAAATATGGCAACTAAATTGTTTTGTTTATGATTTAATTTTCTAATATTTTTGACACAAAGCAGTAAGTAAATCATCAAAAATGTTATTCATATTGTAAATAGAAAATATAAATTTACATTGTTGCCGCTACGTTTTTTAAGAACTAAACTAATTTGTTAAAAGCAATCGATATTTGCTCTGGAAGAGATCAAAAAATTATTGTAAGCTGTGTAGCGCTTACACTATTAGTGTTAAGTAGGATCAAGCATTAATAATTTAGAAAAAAATTTAACTAAAAAGTTAACTATTACTGCAAATTATAAGCCCAACAACGTATCAAATACCTGCTCTCCATTTAAAACAAATAATAGTTGAGCATTTTTATACCCGCCACCAAAAAAATGGTGGGGGTATATTCATTTTGTCATTCCGTTTGTAACACATCGAAATATCCATTTTAGACCCCATAAAGTATATATATTCTGAATCGGGGTTTGATTTTATGACGATCTAGCTATGTCCGTCCGTCTGTCCGTCTGTTGAATGCACGATAGAGGTCGCACCGAAAAAGCTAAAGAAAGATTTGCCAGAATCTTTCTTATAGACAAGGTTTGTTTGGTATTGAAAATGGGCTAAATCCGAATATTAGGAAGAGAGTTATAGCTCGAAAAGCAAGAGTAGGTCGAAAAAACCGTGTCCTTCGAACATCGAATAAAATGGAATTGTGTCCAAACGCCTTAACGTAGACTCATGAAACTTTGAATATATATTTTCTGGGTAAAGACAATATTTTTCCCCGAAAATTGTCTAAATCCATTTATTAGGGGAGGAGTTATCGATCAAAATGTACGAAAATTTATACCGCACAGTGTATTTTTCGGTATATTTAAAAACAAAAACGTCATAAAAGCA
This sequence comes from Phyto melanocephala, assembly GCA_941918925.1. Taxonomy (NCBI): domain Eukaryota; kingdom Metazoa; phylum Arthropoda; class Insecta; order Diptera; family Rhinophoridae; genus Phyto; species Phyto melanocephala. The sequence goes on along the minus strand of OW799233.1, from coordinate 95,094,203 downwards.
ACAAAATTGGATGTACGACTCTGAAATTTTGCACACTTTGCTTTTTGGTGAGACGCTTTTTTGTGACGGAAAATCAATGTGCCACGCGCACTTTTACGCCCACCTCCCTTATAACGTTTTACCCAAAATTCATATAATTTCTCTCTTAATAAAGATTTTGGAATAATAAAGGCCTATATTGAAACACCTCAGTTGTACTCATTCGCAAAAATAACTTTGACACGCCTACTATAACGCCCACTTTTCACGTTATCTACCGTCAATGAAATTTAAAAGCTCATAAAACCGCTAAAATTAGAGGAATGATGATAAATTTTGCTACCTCTATCCCCCAAGGCAATTTCATTACTATGCCAAAAAATTAAGGTGCCACGCCCACTTTTACGCCCACCTCCCATATAACGTTTTACCTAAAATTCATATAATTTTTCTATTAATAAAGATTTTGGAATAATAAGAATATATATTTATCGAGTCAAAAGAATATTTTTCCCTGAAAATCGCTTAAATCTATGAATTAGGAAAAGAGTTATAGATAAAAATGTACGAAAATTTATACCGCACAGTGTATATTTCAAATTTAAAACGTAATAAAACTGACAAGACTATATGTACGATTCTGAAATTTTGCAAACATGGCTTTTTGGTCAAAGTCTTCGTTATAACGGAAAACGCACACTTTTTTCCTTAAATTTTTATAAAAATATATTAGTCATATATATTAGCATTTATTCATCTTACACTGCGCCATTTATTGTACTGTAGCTAAATATAAGATAAAGATGATAAGATAGATGACTCTACTAGCAACTACTAGATGGCATGGTAACAACTTATGCTTATGTTCTCCTGAAGTTATGCTCTATTAAAAATGGGAATTTAGGAAAATTTTGACTTAAGTAAAAAAAAATTATCTCTAAACATTATAAACAATTTATTTTCATGTACTAATGGCTAACAAATTTCAAAGTTATACAAAACTTATTTCGTTTGAAAATCTTTTAAAAGCAAAATGTTATAGAAGTTTAAAAATCAAAATCTTACTAATAAATTTCCCGTTTTAGAAAAATGCAGAGAATGTATATTTTAAATCACCCTGTGGCCCTTAAAATTTAACCTTAAATTCACTTTCGTCCTCTTAAATTCATGTAAATTCTCTATGAATAAAGATTTTGAATACTAAAGGACTATATTGAAATATCTAAGTTATGTTTATTAGCAGAAACTTTATTGACACGCGAATTTTAACGGCCACTTTCATTGAAAGACTAAATTTACGAAAACATTTTACTAGCATACCGAAGTTATAATGGGTGGTTTAATTTTAAGGGACTATGTTGATTTTGAATAAAATTATTATGAAATTATTATCATTTATTTTTATAATGATAATATTTGTATGCTTCATTTATGTATGGAACAAAATAGCGGCCAAATGGCCCCCCAACCTAGGCGGCACACCACGATCCGATAGTCCAAATTTTCAATGACACTGTTGATGCTCGATTGTTGGGCACGATGATGAGTCGAGGTTGCTTGCTCTTTTGCCGCGTTATCGTGAAAAACAGCAATGTTTCCCATTCAACGAACTAAGATGGCATTCACAGATGTTTTCACATTTCATACAGACCTGCTTTGCAGACATTTAAATATTTTTTACAATTCTCACAATTGTGGACGAATTCGAACGATTATGTTGACCAAAAGAATCACGAAGTGCACAAAATGCATTTTGATTTGAACGCCCATTTTTATAAAAATCTTTAATATTTAAAAGCGTTGCTCGATTGCGTATCTTTCCACGGTTCAAATTGAGTTAGTCTGAGATTGAGAAATGTCAAATGAAATACAAGAAAAAAGTTGAAGTTTAGATGTGGTTCACCTTAAACATGGGCCCTTCAAATTTAACCACCCTCTACAAAGAAAGTGATACATATTTTATTATAAAAAGATTATTCTATAGCGATTAACAAAATAATAAATATTGTGCTTTAAATGTACACAAAATTGGTGGTGGGTATAAAAGATTCGGCACAGCCGAATATAGTGCTCTTACATGTTATTTTTATACCCGCCACCAAAAAAATGGTGGGGGTATATTCATTTTGTCATTTCGTTTGTAACACGTCGAAATATCCATTTAAGACCCCATAAAGTATATATATTCTGAATCAGGGTTTGATTTGCTGACGATCTAGCTATGTCCGTCCGTCTGTTGAAAGCACGATAGAGGTCGCACCGAAAAAGCTAACTGGTTCAAGTTTTTCCAGAATCTTTCTTATAGACAAGCTTTGTTTGGTATTGAAAATAGGCTAAATCGGAATATTAGGAAGAGAGTTATAGCTCGAAAAGCAAGAGTAAGTCGAAAAGCAAGAGTAGGTCGAAAAAACCGTGTCCTTCGAACATCGAATAAAATGGAATTGTGTCCAAACGTATTAACGAAGACTCATGAAACTTCTAATATATATTTCTTGAGTAAAAACAATATTTTTCTCCGAAAATTATCAAAATCTATGCATTAGGAGAGGATTTATCGACCAAAATGTACGAAAATTTATACCGCACAGTGTATTTTTCGGTATATTTAAAAACAAAAACGTCATAAAAGCAACAAAATTCGACGTACGACCCTGAAATTTTGCACACCTTGCTTTTTGGTGAGAGGCTTTTTTGTAAAAATAAATGTGCCACGCCCAATTTTTCGCCCACCTCCCATATAACGTTTTACCTAAAATTCGTATAATTTCTCTATTAATAAAGATTTTGGAATAATAAAGGGCTATATTGAAACACCTAAGTTGTACTCATTCGTAAAAACAACTTTGTCACGCCTACTACAACGCCCACTTTTCACGTTATCTACCGTTAATGAAACTTAAAGCTCATAAAACCGCCAAAATTAGAGGTATGATGATCAAATTTGCTACGTATATCCTTCTAGTCAATGTAATTTTTTTGCCAAAAAAATTAAGGTGACACGCCCACTTTACTGCCTACCTCCCATATAACGGTTTATCTTAAATTCATGTAATTTCTCTATTGACAAAGTTTTTTGGAAAATAGAGGACTATATTGAAATATCTAAGTTGTATTTATTAGCAGAAACTTTATTGACACGCCTACTTTAACGCCCACTTTCATTGAAAGACTACATCTACAAAAGCATTTTAATAGCATATCGAAGTTATAAAGGGTGGTTAAAATTTAAGGACCGATGTTGAATTTAAATAAAACACAAATTATTTAGGATATTATTATTATTTCTTTTTGTAATTATAATATTTGTGTGGTTCAATTATGTATTTAACAAAATATCGGCCAAATGGCCCTCCCCATCCTTGGCGCTACTCCTCTATCTGATGGTAAAAATTTTCAATGACAATGTTGTTTTGCCACACTATCGCAAAAACCAGCAGTGGTTCCCATTCAACGAACTAACAAGGCATTCACAGATTTTCTAACATTTTATACAGACCTGTTTTGGAGAAATTTAAATATTTTTTACAATTCTCCCGATTGTGGACGAATTTGAACGATTATGTTGATCAAGAGAATTACGAACTGCACAAAATGCATTTTGATTTGAACGCACATTTTTATAGAAAACCTGAATAACATTTAAGCGTTGCTCATTTGCGTAGCTTTCCACGGATCAAATTGCGTAAGTTTGATATTGAGAAATGTCAAGTGAAATGCAGAAAACAAATATAAAGACTAGGTGTAGTTCACCTTCAACATGGGCCCTTAAAATTTAACCACCCTCTACAAAGAAAGTGATACATATTTTATTATAAAGGGATTATTCCATAATGATTAACAAACTAATAAATATTGTGCTTTAAATGTACACAAAATTGGTGGTGGGTATAAAAGATTCGGCACAGCCGAATATAGTGCTCTTACTTGTTTTTTTTTCTTATTTTACATTTGTTTTTGAAACAACAAATAAATTTCTTACAATATTATGGAGGAGTATTTAATAAATTTTCTAAGTTTTGGAAATTTTTTAAGTAATAAATAGATTATGGAACGTATGGTTACAAAGATATATGAACATAAAACTCAAAATGAAAAAAACCAGCTGTGAGTAAAAAAACCGGTGTATTCGACATTCGAAAAATTAACATTTAGAAAAAACCGCCAGCTAAAAGAGTAATAAACCGGGTTTTCCACCGGTTGTAAAACCGAGTCGATCACCCTAGTCGCTACATATCTGTGAGTTTTAGGAGCTTTTGTCAAATAAACAATTATAATATTTTGCATATTATAATCTACAACAATATATATATTTTAATTAATTATCTTCAAATATTTAATTGTTGTGCCTTAAACTTCTGTGTTTTTAATACAAGGCGTGTCACCTTAATTTTTTGGAATTATACTTACATTGACGAGAAATGTATATATGCAAAAATTCATTATCATACATCTAATTCTGTCGATTATAAAAATGAGCATTAAAATTTCATTAACAGTAAATTTTGTAAGAAGTGGGCGTTGAAGTAGGCGTGTCAAAGTTGTTTTTGCTGATAAAATTATCTTAGATATTTAAATATAGATTCCTTTCTTCTGCCGAAATTTTCATCTATAGAGAAAACATATGAATTTGAGGTAAAGCGTTATATGGGGGGTGGACGTTAATGTGGGCGTGTCACCTTAATTTCTTTGGATTATAATTATATTGACTAGAAATGTGTATACTTATATCATTCATACATATTATTCTGTCGGGTTTATTACGTTTTAAATTTTGAATACACCGTAAAAAACACTGTGCGGTATAAATTTTCATATATTTTGCTCTGTAACACCTTTCGCAATGTATAGATTTGATAAATTTTCAGGTATTTAGGCAATTTTTACTCAGGAAATATACATTCGAAATTTTATCGCTTAGACAAAATTGCATTTTATTCGATGTTGCATGGACATGGTTTTTTGATCTACTCTTGCATAACGAGCTATAACACTCTTTCTAATATACTGAGTAAGGCCCATACCTAAACAAGAGCGTTGAGCGTCAAGCGTTGCAATTTTGCATGTATTTTGTTATTGTAACAAAAACAAAACACATGTAAAACTCCAACGCTTGACGCTCAACGCTCTTGTTTAGGTATGGGGGTAAGCCCAGTTGCCATACCAAACAAACCTAGTGTAAAGGAAATATTCTGGTAAAGCTTTATTGTGTTTTCAGCAGACGGACAGACGGACATATCTCGATCGTCATAACATTAAATCACGACTCTGAAAACTCTGAAACTTATTAAGATACGCTAACACAGCAAACAATATTTATTCCAAAAAAACTAGCGCTGCACGCGCATTACAATTTTTATACCCGCCACCAAAAAAATGGTGGGGGTATATTCATTTTGTCATTCCGTTTGTAACACATCGAAATATCCATTTTAGACCCCATAAAGTATATATATTCTGAATCGGGGTTTGATTTGATGACGATCTAGCTATGTCCGTCCGTCTGTCCGTCTGTCCGTCTGTCCGTCTGTTGAAAGCACGATAGAGGTCGCACCGAAAAAGCTAAAGGGCTCAAATTTTGCCAGAATCTTTCTAATAGACAAGGTTTGTTTGGTATTGAAAATGGGCTAAATCGGAATATTAGAAAGAGAGTTATAGCTCGTAAAGCAAGAATAGGTCGAAAAAACAGTGTCCTTCAAACATCGAAAAAAAAAGGAATTGTGTCCAAACGCATAAACGTAGAGTCATGAAACTTCGAATATATATTTCTCGAGTCAAAAGAATATTTCTCCCCAAGAATTGTTTAAATCTATGCATTAGAAAAGGAGTTATAGGTCAAAATGTACGAAAATTTATACCGCTCAGTGTATATTTGAAGTTTAAAACGTAATAAAACTGACAAAACTATATGTACGGTTCTGAAATTTTGCAAACATGGTTTTTTGGTCAAAGTCTTCGTTATAACGGAAAATAAATGTGCCACGCCCACTTTTTTTTTAAATTTTTATAAAAATATATTAGTCATATTCATTAGCATTTATTCATTGCAGATGGCGACATCTGTTGAAGGCGCCACTACATTTTGCAAACACTGAGGATGATGTCTTTGCTAAACATCACGTAGAACACTAGATGACTCTAGTAACATTTTTTTGCACAAACTACAAAGGAATTTTATAGGGGTTTGTGAAAACGAAAATGACCGAAGTTTGTTGACAAAAATTAACTAGAGTAATGATTTGTGCCCAACTTTACATATAGTTGTACACACAGTCTTATTAGGTTTAAGATTTAAAAATATTAAAAAAAATGTGCATCAGTAGATTTAAAATAAGTATTTGAATATTTAAAATACATATTTTAACTAAATTTTTTTTTTATTTATCTATTCTTTTGTAAAGGGTGGTTAAATTTTAAGGGCCACAGGGTGATTCAAAATAGACATGCTCAGCATTTTGCTAAAACAGGAAATTTATTAGTAAGATTTTGATTTTTAAAGTACTATAACATTTTACTTTTAGAAGATTTTCAAACGAAATAAGTTTTGTATAATTTTAAAATTTGTTAGCCATTAGTACATGAAAATAAATTGTTTATAATGTTTAGAAATAATTTTTTTTTTATCTTTAGGTCTAAATTTTCCTAAATTCCTTTTTTTAATACACCATACTTCTAGAACTTCTAGAAAACATAAGATAACAAAAAGAAATTAGCACCATTTAGTAGATAAAACTCTCCTCTATACCCCTATACCCCATTTTATACCCGTTACGATCCGACCGTGATCAGCAGACCAATTTTTGTGACACAAGGTCAAATATTTTTTGCAAAATTTTAGTAAAAGAGCTAAACAAATTTTTTTGTAATGTGTTTTTTTGAAGTATTTGAGTTTTTATATCCGCCACCAAAAAAATTGTATGTATATTCTTAATCGGGGTTTCATTTGACGACGATCTAGCTATGTCCGTCCGTATGTCCGTCTGTTAAAAGCACGATAGAGGTCCCATCGAAAAAGCTAGTGGGCTCAAATTTTTCCAGAATATGTCTTATACACAAGGTTTGTTTGGAATAGAAAATTGGCTAAATCGGAGTATAAGGAAGAAAGAAAAATTGCCTAAATGCATGTATTAGGAAGGGAGTTAGAGATCAAAATGTACGAAAATTTATACCGCGCAGTGTATTTTCCAATATGTTAAAAATTTTAAAACTAATAAGAGTGACAAATTTAGATCTACGATTCTGAAATTTTGCAGGAATTGCTTTTTGGTCAAAGGCTTTCTTCTGACGGAAAATAAATGTGACACGCCAACCTCCCATACAACGTTTTCTCTCAAATTCTTATAATTTCTCTATAAATCGAATAATAAAGGACTTTATTGAAATATCTAAGTTGTATTTATTAGCATAAATAACTTCGACACACCTACTATAACGCTCACTTTCCACGTTATTTACTGTTAATGAAATTTAAATTTATAAAACCGACAAAATTAGAGGTATGATGATAAAATTTGCTACGGAAATCCTTCTAGTCAATGTTATTGTTATGCCAGAAAATTTAGGTGACACGCCCACTCTTACACCCACATCCTATATAATGCTTTATTTCAAATTCATATAATTTCTCAATGAATAAATATTTTGGAAGAATTACGGACTATATTGAAATATCTAAGTTGTATTTATTAGCAGAAATTTTATTGACACGCTTACTTTAACGCCCATTTTCACTGAAACATTTAATTTACGAAAACATTTTACCAGCATATCCAAGTTATAAAGGGTGGTTAAATTTTAAGGGCCGATGTTGATTTTGAATAAAACACAAATTATTTAGGAAATTATTATCATTTCTTTTTTAATGATAATATTTGTATGGTTCAATTATGTATGGAACAAAATATCCGCCAAATGGCCCCGCGACCTCAACGGCACACCTCGATCCGATAGTCCAAATTTTAAATAACATTGCTGATGCTCAATTGTTTGGCACGATGATGAGTCGAAGTTGACTGTTTTTTTGCCACACTATCGCGATAAACAGCAATGCTTCTCATTTAACGAATTTAGAAGGCATTCATAGATGTTCTAACATTTTATACAGACCTGGGGCCGAATTACGGCATTCGATATCGATCGAAATTTTACTCGAACGATCGAGTATGCTTTAGGTATATAGATTCTAATAAGAGTTTTCAAATTTCGATCACGTTCGAGTGCCGTAATTCGGCCTCTGTTTTAAATTTAAAAATTTAACCACCCTCTACAAAGAAAGCCATTAACAAAATAATAATTATTGTGCTTTAAATGTACACAAAATTGGTGGTGGGTATAAAAGATTCGGCACAGCCGAATATAGTGCTCTTACTTGTTCGTATTAAAACTATAGCAGATGCTACGTTGCAGTTTTACTAAAAATTTCGTTCACTAGAAATGTGATTCCAGTCTTGCATCATAGCATTCTATTGGATTTTGCTGTATTTCTTTTTAATATTTTGTCGCAATTCACGTTGTTGTTATTGTTTAATATACCCTTCACACAGTGAAAAAGGGTATATATAGGTTTTATACCCTGCACACAGTGAAAAAGGGTATATATAGGTTTGTCATTCCGTGTTAAATTTCTACAATTTTCATTTCCGACCCCATAAAGTATATATTTTCTGAAAGCTTATGAATAGGGGAGTCGATTAAGCTGTGTCAGTCTGTCCGTCTGACCGTCTGACCGTGTGTCCGCGTGTATGTTGAAATTAACTTTTTGAAGATTCCCGACATCGCTCGGACCCGGGTGAGGTATTAAAATATCAGAAATATTCGGGAGTAGAACGGTATTGAAAATCAGAAACATTGGTACATAAACAACTGAGATATGAGCAAAAACCCACGACCACCTCGATTTTTTTTTCACAAAAACAACATTACAACAACAACATACATACAAACGTGTATATTGGTTAGAGTAAACGTGGCATCGAATCCCAGCTGAGCCAAAAAAATTTTTTTTTTAATTTTTTTAAAATTTTTTTTTTTTTTTTTTTTTATTTTTTATTTAATATATTATTTATATTTTTATTATTATTTTTAAAAAAATTTTTTTTTTTATTTTTTTTTTTGTTTTATCTATATTATATATATTATAATTTTTTTTTAAAATTTTTTTTAAAATTTTTTTTTTTTTTTTTGTTTTTTAACATACATACGAGAATTTATAATTTTACAATGGGATGTTTTTATATATGTATGTACGTATTTCATATGGGATGAATGGTGACACAAACTACTGTTATTGCATGACTACACGTTGTGAAGGGTATATAAGATTCGGCACGGCCGAATATAGCACTTTTACTTGTTTTTTTGATATGTTAGCACATTGGCTAATGAATGAAGTTGTAGAGTTCGCTTCTACAATAACAAAAGTTTAGTTCCTTTTAAGTACTCAGGCTCGTATAGCGAGATAGGGAATCCTTTTAACAGTTCTATTTAAGTGCTCAAGCTCGCATAGTGAGAATAAGAATTACTGTGTGTAAATACTGATAAACTTTGTTACTAAATTATTGTATGAAATTGTGTTTACTTGGATAACCAAAACAATTAAATATTAATAAACTGTAATACCAAAATTGCTGTGTGAAAATATTAATAAACTGTAATACTAAATTATTGTATCAAATCGTGTTTTATTTAGACAAAAATTAATTTATACTTTATGGGGTCTAAAATGAATATTTCGATTTGTTACAAACGGAATGACAAAATTAATATACCCCCACACCATTTATTTGATGGTGGGTGTTAAAAAAAAATCATATATGTATGTAGGTACATATATAAGTAGTAAAATAATTGTGATCATCTATTTTAAAACGCAGAACACAAAATAAAAATAATTTACAAAAAACAATTTCTATTAAATATTTTAAGTACTAAGATATGTGTTTAAATAAATAAATGGATATTTTTTTGTCTACTAGTTTTTAAGAAAGTGTTTGTACATATTTTTATTACAAGCTTTCTTGTATTTAATCTCGATTTTATGATAACAATTCTTTCAAACATGTATGACAGATCTTATAATTTTTGAACGAGAGGCTCACCACTTCAATGTTCGATGACGTGAAAACCTCCAAGTGATCGATATACTGCTAATATGTCAATGTGTAGCTAAGAGTGTGCTGCTAAAAATTTTAATGTTGTTACTTATTTTTTTAAATTAGTTATAGTTTTTTTAAATTAGTTAAACCCCAAGATATTTTTGAAATTAATAACCAATGTCCGCACTTTATATTAACTTTAAAGGGAAAATATAATTTTAATTATTTTTTTTTAATATTTTAAGTTCTCAATACATAATTAGCAAATATACCAACAAAGGCAGAAAGCAATATTATAAACTTAATTAAATTTCAGGTTCTGCTTATTACGTATCCTCGTTATGTGCGTTAAGTTAAGCTCTTTGGGAGATGCATAATTTTTAAACAGGAATCGAAAGATATATTCAGGTAGCTCGATAAAGTGATGTAGTTTAGCAGTTTTTTTTTGTCTTTTGCTGATCAAATTTTAATAAGTTTGATATTAGATGGTATTTGACTACGTACAATTTATTAAATATAACAAATTTTTTTTAAAGTAATTATAATTAATAATTTGCAACTGACAATCAATAAAGAAGTTGTTTATTTGGCCTATTCCAACCACAAGGATTAACTGACAAAGTATTAATAGTTCTAGTAAAAATAAAAATAAAAATAAATGCCATCTGCAGTCGCAGTATAATTTTTAAATAAATTTTGTTGGATGTATCTAATATATGTATGTAGTTCAAAGGTTACGTGTAATAAATTTGAAAATTCTTATTAGAATCTCTATACTTAAAGCGATCGTTCGAGTAAAATTTCGTTCAAAATCGAATGCCGTAATTCGGCCCCTGATCTTTTTAGTAGTGTGGTCGTTAAAAAAATGGATGATAATCGTACGCTAAATTTGTCTTGATAGTAAAGAATTGTCAACATGTTACGTTAAGTTTATGGTTAGAACTACCAGACTCTGCAAGCAAACCGTCAACTACTTACTTGATTTTTCAGTAAGAACGGAAAATAGTAAGACAAAAATAAAAATTTTCAACAAATAAGGATGCCAAATAAAATTAAATGAAAATTAATATAAAAAAACAAACTTAACACAAATCAAATCAAAACGTTCCCTACAATACCTAACGAAAAATCATGCATATGGCATAGTTTTTATTTCTATAATTATTGTGTTAGCAGAGCTTTCTGTGGCTGGTAATGGACTTGACTTGTCTAATCCTCCTTAAATTAAAATAAATTACATACGATATTATTGCACATAATTAAAGTTTTTTTTTTTGTAAAATACTGTATATTATTTGGGTTTATGGACTCCGAATGACCAATAATTTTTTTATACCCACCACCAAAAAAAAATGGTGGTGGTATATTCATTTAACTTTAACATTGATAAAAAAAAATGTTTTTAGCATAACCCTTGTTGTAATGTACACCTGCTACTATTTTTGTGTGCTAATTGTTTGTATTTTTCATTAAAATATTTTGCTTAACAATGCAATATAATTTCATTTCAATTTTTTTAACTATATTTTAAAACAGTAATGGAAAACAAAAGTTTTTTAAACAAATTTAAAAAATAATAATTATAGTAATATTTTAGCTTCCAAAATAAAAAATATGTATATATTATTTCGTTATCGTATATGTTTTGTTTAATTTTAAGCCTTGCTAAAAATATTTTAAAATACTTTTTGTAATCCTGCCAAGAAAGTTTATTGAACACTCCTTTTTTTTGCTTTTTTTTAATGACGTTTTAAATTATTTGACTTTTGACCAAGTAACAGTGCTATATTCGGCCTTGCCGAATCTTATATACCCTTCACAACGTGTAGTCATGCAATAACAATTGTTTGTATCACCATTCATCTCATATAAAATACGTTAGACTAAATGTGGCATCGAATCCCAGCTGAGCTAAAAAAAAAATTATTTTATTTAATATATTATTTATATTTTTTTTTTAATTTTTTTTTAAATTTTTTTTTTGTAATTTTTTTATTATTTTTTTTTTATTTTTAATATTTTCTTTTTTGTAATTTTTTTTTTATGTTTTTTTACATGTATGTATGTTGTTGTTGTTGTAATTGTGTAAAAAAACGAGGTGGTCGTGGTTTTTTGCTCATATCTCAGAAAGTTTTGGAGCTATTGTGCTGAATTTCAATAGCGATTCATTCCTGGATATTTCCAAGAGATTGATACCATATACAGATCTGAGGAACATATAGTTACTTCTAAAAGTTGATTTCAACCAACACACGGACAGAACGGATGACGGAGACGGACAGACGGTTAGGGCTTAATCGACTCCTCTATTCATAAGCTTTCAGAATATATATACTTTATGGGGTCGGAAATAAAAATTGTAAAAATTACAAACGGAATGACAAAGCTATATATATAAATATATATACATATATAGTATATATACCCTTGTGCACCACAGGTGAAGGGTATAATAATTGTGTTCACAAGTAAACAAACCAAAACTATATTTTAATAGACGATACAAAATACAATGAAAATTGTTTTTTTTTGTTTTTTAATTTCGAAATTGTTAGCAAAAATGTACAAAGCTGTTAAATGATACGCCACTGTAAGCAAAATCAATTCATAACATCAAAACACAAATATCTTTGCTAAGCTATTGTTGTTTCGTTGAGTATAGAGAGTGCTTCTATGTATGTGTTAGTGTAATCAAATATGTGTATTGTCAAAAAATATGTAAAAATAAAAAACTCTTACACATGTTTATACACTCAAAGGCAAACAGTTATAACATCAAACAAACAATGCCTTAGAAAAAACCTTTTGTTTTTAAAGTTTTATTGTTGTGTGCTTTTGCCATATTTTCCCTTCAACTGAGATTCTTTAAATTGAAGAAATTTTCAAATCAAGAAACATACACACATTAACATTGAACTGAAAAACTCTTCCTCATGGGTTTTAAATTTTTTTATTTTGTTGGTTTTATACTATTGTTTTGTAGTATTTTTCTTCATACATGTATGTAGAACGACAAATATGTTGTCTTTATTTCCAACTTTTTTATCCTTAATTTCAAATTGTATCTGAAACAAACATGCTGCTTGGTTTTTACAGAATCTTACCAACAGTATGGAAAAATTATTATAGAGAGATAGAAAAAAATCTAAGCAACAATAAAAACTTTTGGAATGAAAAAGAAAAAATATTCCTTTTAGTGCGGTATGGCCTTGTTCTCATTTATTACTGGAGCTAAAAGCATGAGAGGAAATAGTTCCTACACACAGTGGGTGTGTTGCAATAGCTTTAAAAGATTTTAAAATATTTTTCAACGTTTTATAATATTCTTAGATATTTTTTTATATAGAGGGAAAATTTGTATGAAAAATATGCTAGAGGACATACTAATTAAGAAATTAAAAAAATTAAGTATTAACAAATCCGGAGAGTAGATGTTTTCTTAAAAAAGAATTTTTAAACAATTTGTTATAATAGATATTTTCGCAAAATTTTAAATTTTTTTATCAATCTAGAATTTGTGAAAAATTCTTTGGCAAACCCTGAAGTAACTCACATTTGAATACAGTTATTTAAATGTTGTTGACATACTTTGATATATTTTTATGCCTTAAATATGAGAATAAATATACTTTTGATTATTGTTTTATGTTTATCATGGTTTACAATTTTTTCGTATGGAATTTATTTAATTTTTTTTATCTTTTGCGGAAAAATGTAAATTAAAAAGCAAAAACCCCTAAATTTTTATTCCTTAAAAAAAAGAAAAACAGTTTAAGTAATTCTGTGCATAATTTAAATTTTTTGAAACGTAAATTTAAAAATTAAAATAAATAATCATACGCAATGGGGCACCGCATTTTATTTGTTAAATAAATAAAAGTTAGCCGTTAAGGAAATTAAAAATTGTAAATTAAATAAAGACGCATATTTTGTTTGAAAGTAAAGCAATAAAACAAAATTCAAGACAATTTATTTTTTTTTAAATATTTCTTTAATTTCACTTTACTTTTTCTCTTCTTTATTCATGTATATTTAGAAGTTATCTAGAGACTTTTTAATTTTGCTACCTTCTTCTCTATGCTTGTATCTTTATGTCTGTCAATGTCGTGTATCTTTTAGCCTTTTTGTTTTTGATTATTTAAGATAAGAAAGGATATCCTGATTGCGATAAACTAAAATTTTTACACCTGCATCAGCACCTTTTTTGTAATAAAATTGAAGGTAGAAAAACTTAACAATGTGTAAATTATAAAATTTTGTAAAAAAATTTCTTCGTTGAGGAACATATATATTTAAGATTTTTTAACGTATTAAATTTTTATCTCTTATTATTTTTTTTTTATATGTATTTTTATTTATGTGATAAAGTTTTGCCAATCAAGAAGATTAAAAATTCAAACCGCTGACGACTAAGAGCATACACACAATTTGTTGTAGCAGTTCTCATTGATGGTAAGTTCGTTTTTATTTATTTATTTAAGTCTATGGATTCTAGATCCTTACAGACTATAAAGCAGTACATACAAATTGTTTAATATTAGTTTTTAAAAATCAAAATGTTTCATTTTACAATATTAACATTTAAGGAAAACTCAATATGTTGATAAAGTTTATTGAACTCGGTAGAAATCCTCAAAAACGGATCGAAGTTGGAATAATTCGTTTTGAAATCTTTGACTGATAGCGGACAAAAATGGCGTGTAAAACGACATGGTACATTAAAATAGATATTTGCTAATAGGAAATCAGAGCATATACATCCTCTTATTAAATTTAGAACAAACGTAACATTTAGCATTGTTCTTCGACTTTTTAAAGTTGGCAGCTTCACAAGTGCAAGTCTACTAGTATAAGGCGGCAGGTTTAATGAATTCCACTGTACCACGAAGACAAAATAGCAGGAACTGTTTTTGCACAGCTTCAATGCTATTAATGTAAACATTGTAAATAAGTTGGATCCCAAATTATTGAACCATACTCAAGAATAGGCCTGACAAGATAAATATACAATTGTGTTGTTATATATGTATCTTTAAACTCTTTCGCCCAACATTTTATGAATTCAAGGACAGCACGTGCTTTATTAACAGTTAAAGAGATAAGGTGAGTAAAATTTACTTTAGCATCTAATAAGATTCTAAAATCGGAGAAGGATTCCAGTCTTTTTAACGTAAAACCATTTAAAATATAGTTAACTTTAATATAACATCTACGAAAGAATTACATGTACTTTCATTTTTCAGGGTTCAGCTGCATTAAATTAAATCTACACCGTACATTAAAAGCATCTATATCATTCTGTAAGAGGGTGTGGTCGGCGTAATTATTATAACTTAGTAGTTTTTGGTAGATCATCAATAAATAAGGAAAACAGCAATTGACCAAGATGACTTCCCTGACTTTCCTTCATAACCACCATTTTACGTTATATAATACAGACGCACACAGTAATCGTAGCATAGTGTTGTGATCTGAGGCTTACCATAAATATTGAAAAATCAGATACTATGATCTTCACGTGGATCATTGGATCATTAATGCTTTTTCAATTGAAACCATCGTCTCTAAGAATTATGGCATATCTGCCGTTTGACTTATATATAATGGAAACCTGTGCAATATCTGAAGCTCGCATGTAAAGCGATGGCACATGGTATCGAATTTGGGACATAAGAGAATTCTAGATCTTGCACATAAAGAGGATAGTAAAACTAAGATGTCATGCAATGGAGCGCATGACTCGAGGGATATTGGTTGAACGTTTACATTTGATGCTTATAGAATACAGAGAGAAAGTGAAATCAATATCTTTACAGATGTGTCCTTCAACGATGCAAAGGCAATTGCTAGTCTCTTAAGATGAACTCGACTGTATGGGTAAAAAATTCTCATTGCACTTTATAACTAGACGGTTAGAAAACACATGAGGCGTATGCTTGAGTATATTCTTAAGATCAATGAGTATAAATCTACAAAGTAGGAAAAAAAGTAGACGGAAGACAAACTCACGAGGGGAAATCTGAGGCGATATTCTGTATCCCATAATCCACAATTTGTCCTGGGTTATAGGTTAAAGCGGGAATAAGTCTTTCAGTGGCTTAACTCTATAAACCTGCAAAAATGAATGGAAGAGTCACTTGTAAGCAGTTCAATATGGTGCTTGAAGGTCCTCTTGTAAAGGGTGCAGTAATAATATTTGGTACGATGTGCTTTATTATTCTACTATTTACAGGACACAAAATCTTTAGATATCATTTGAAGAGGGTGAAGATCGAGGATGATGATATTTGCAGAAAGTGCTGAACGATGCTGCGACAGCAGCACATATTTAGTGGTGTATAAATGTTTAGCACTGGCAAGTAGAACATTAAGAATCACAGGCAAGCACATTACATTAAAAATAGCCAAAACATATTTCTCAAAAAATAAATAAAACATATTCAATATAAAACTGAGTTAAATAGTTGATGTTTACATACAACACTTGTAGTTTTCATCAAAAGAGTGCTGATGATGAAACCGTAGCGGGTTTCGAAAATTCATTCCTCTCAGCTAGTATCGGATAACTAAAAATTTTGCTGGATATTCTGTCATTATCACAAATTTTAATATTTTTTTTTACTATTCCGGTAAGAAATGATAAAATAATTTTGCTCTGCCTCACTTTCCATAAGCAGTATATATAAATAAGACAAAGTATTTAATAAACAATTTCTAAAATAATTTGTTTATATTTCATTTAGTTACCGCTGATGTATTTGACATTTCACCAGTGTCATGAACAACTTGCTAATCATTAAATATTTAAAAAACGTGTAGTTTGTAATAGAAAAGTTTAAACATGTTTGGGGTAGGTCGGTTAACAAAGATTTTTTCACCGATAAACTAATAACTACAATACAAACGCTTCTTCCCTATTTAACGCGCATACGAAACATTAAATAATAGAATTTTACGTATTTTTGTATGTGTTACAAAGCTGCACAAGTATGAAAATGGCTAACAAGCAATCTTATTTAATTTAAAATAGTGTGCATTACTATCCTATTACTAAATTACTAAAAATGTTTTTTTTTAAGGTTAAAAATATTAAAGAATAGAACAAAATTAAAATAAGTCGTTGGTATTCAACAGAGCTGAATTAGAATAAAGATGAAAACGAACATTCAAAACATGAATGCTTTGATGGTAAACTTACAAGTAAAATTTGTGCAAAAACTTAAACATTTTACTGTCGCTTTTTATTTTAATATTCTACTTTGTTTGAACTCACAATAAAATGTAGAGATTGGAAATAGTGTGAAATAGAAAAAATTAATTTTAAAGCATTTTATATAATTCTTTAGTACCCAGCTAGCATTTAGATGATTGATTTTAAAAAAATCACCATGCTGAGTCTTTTTTGAGTACTTTCGGTGATCAAAAACTGATTAGTCACTTACACGATTAAGAAAATGACTCGAAAATGATTCGCGTTATTGATTAAAAAGAGTTTGATTTAAAATAAAATAACAAATTGTATTGCAATCGCAAATCGATCAACCAGGCGTTTAAAATGTGAGTATTGTATCCGTTATTTATTATTATATTTTGCGCATCTGGAAGATTTAAAACCGATTGATCGAAAACAGATCATGCGGGTGTTTGAAATATGCTTATTTTTTGCATTTTGTGATCATTATAGATAATAAAGCACTCCTTTTTCTTAAGTATAACAGCACAATTTTTGCGTATTCTTCAGTAAATATCAAAAAGTTATATTTTTGTTCATTTAAAAAAGTAATATCGAGGTGTACACATCGTTTAATTGTTAAATGTTATAACAACCATATAATTTTTATGTTGTTAAAATTCTTAAAGCTGGACTTTAATTTTTATTTAAACAACTATTTTTAATGAAAAAATTAATTTTCTTTTAAATAAACTTTGATGTATTATGAATATACATCAAATGAATATGAATGTAATATATTTTTATTTAATGTTACTCCAGGTTTATATGGACGAGATTTTAAAAATTGACTCGATTTTGTTTATTCTACTACCACTACGCAGTTAAAGAGTAATGAACAAAATCAAGTTCTTTTTTTAGAAATTACGTCAGTGTGAACGTAGGAATAAGAAAATTTATTGTAATAACCTAGAAAAAGAGTCAAATCCGATTAGCAATTCGACTGATAAATGATTAAAAAAACAATCATAAATGACTATAAAAACACTACCAAAAAATAAGAAAACAACAAAAAAATTACTCAAAAAATACTCGTGAGCGTTCAGAAATACGACTGATAAATGACTCGAAAAAGGCTCATAAATTAAGAGAAAGAAGACTGATAAATGACTAGAAAACGAATTGAAAAAGGCTATAATATACATAATAAAAGGGATCGAAAATGACTCTAAGCTGACTAAAAAAATGAATCATTAATAAAACATGAAGGCTTGGGACACTTTTCTCCCGAACAAGGTATCTTTTACGATTAGAAAATGAGCTCATTTTCTGCATTTTTAATTGCGCTGAGGAGTTAAAAAAGACTCGAATTTGATTGGAAATTTCTAAAATTGCTGGCTGGGTATGTACATACATATGTATGTATGTATTCACATAAGAATATACGTATATATGCATGTATGTATGGGTCAATTATATAAATCAAACATTAGCGAATTCAAAGTAACACTATGCTTTCAATCTAGGGAACTATTAAACACTTATTGTTTATGTGACCTGAGTATTAAAAATCTGGTAAAAGCAGTATATTCGACTAGTAAATTTTTATATACACAAAAGTATATATACCCAACTTAAGTTGCTGTTGTAAAATATATTTACAGTTGTATGTACAATCGTAAACATAAATACCCTGCAGATAACACAACTAAATTATACTCCGTTATGGACCAGTCCAAAGATCACCCAAATAAATGGAGAAAACATGGTCGATTTAACATTACGATGTTCTAGCGCAGGACCATATAACCCCTCGGAGTAGTTTCAAAACTGATCTTTGTCAATACCTGATGGAGCACCCACACGACCATTATACGGCTTTAGACAACACTGTACGTTAAAACACGACCACTTGCCGTTTAACTATTTACAAACCCTTGTTTGAAAATGATATGGTTCATGACTGAATTGCATAGGACAATGTTGTAGTCCATTTCATCTAAAATAGACCATATAATTCAGTATTATCTGATGTGTACAAAATACACCAGCAATAACAATAATCCGTCATGTAAAACAACACCTGTCGTGTTTTTTTAATAGAAACTTGTTATAGCAATCTCAATAATAAATAGAGGCAATGTGGTTTTTTGCTTATATCTAAGTCGCTAATTGGTCGAATTTTTTGACATCAAATTTCGTAAGTGTATATATGAGGGCTTTAACAAGTTAATTTTAACGAACACATGAACGGAGATTTGTACAAAGCTAAATCGATTTCTTTATCTATAAAGATTCAGAATAAATAGAATTTAAAGGGTCCCAAAAGAATACTAAGCACCCTCGTGTAAATGTTATATCAAGCAGCTTTTTGATTAACTTGCAGTGAAAACTAGTTTTTTTAACATGCGTTTATAATAAGAGATCATTATTTAAAAAAATTTCTACCTCCTAGCTCTTCGAGTTCTCCTAAAATTTTAAGGTCAATTAAGTAAGACTTATTCTGCAATTTTATCTGCGATCTATCAGACAGATCAGGTTCAAGGGAAAAATTCCCATTAACACTTGGATATAAAACGCATTTTGTAAATAAAAGTCATCTATAGTTCTCAGGTGTTTTCATTGCTACTAAAACTTGTATAAATCAAAGCACAGGTATGAATTAAGAGGAGAGGAAAATATCCTTTTCCCTTATGAATTTCCTTTTGGCCTGGAAGATTTTGAGAGAGTAACTTATGTACTACCAGGTAATGTAAATCGTTTTGTAGTCAAAAGAATACACCAATTCCGGCACGGGACTTAGGGAAAGAAAAAATGCCAAACAGTAACCTTGAAATTACTGTGGATCGAAGCGTTTCTATTCGACACGAAATGGTACCGCTATAATTGCAGTTTTAAAAATAAAAATTCTTGACAAGGGAACTTCAACTTAGGAACTGACAGCAAGTCCCTGAAGAAATGGCTCATTAAAATTTATTAAATTTATTCTCTTTCATCAGTTTATTTCAGTTAATAGCAAACAAATGAAAAAGCTTACATATACATATATTTGAAGACAAGTATTTTTAATTATAAATTTCAAATTTTTTAACATGTAAATTTTTAATTTTTTGTTTGACTTTATAACACACAATCGTTATAGTTTAATATTATAACTTTATAATTGCTTCAGGAAAAAGTTATAATAAAGTGAAAATGAATTTGAATAATTTTTATATACATAAATTATGTGAAACCTATTTTAAATAATTTAAAATATTTATCAAAAAAATCATAAATGGAATTTTTATTTATAAAGTTGAGTTACTAATTAAAAAAACAGTGTATTTAAAATGCTCTCAGTATGTATGCAGCTAATAAAGTAGAAAACTTCTGAGAGATCTTGTCATTTCATATAAACTTTTTTAAATATTTCAACCGTATATTCAGTAGTTTCTTTCAACATTTAACGAATAAAAAATAGTAGATTTTTAAAAGTATAATAAAAAAAAACAAGTAGGAGCGCCGAATCGAACAATAGCTAAATCCGTGAAACAGAATTCGAACGTAACGTGATTTGCTATATAAACTGACATCGAAAAAATGTCGCAAATATCAGTCTCACGAATATTTTAATTTTAAAGTAATTTTTTCTACGCTCCTATTTTAAGACACTTTCTCTATCAACAATGTTATCAGGTTTTCATTAAAATGTCATACATTGCAAAAAAATTAATATATACTGAATGTTACTGTCGTCTATTTAGTTTGGATAATGTTTCTTTAAAAGTGCTTTTAAATACGAAAGTTTATTTCAGAAATAATTTGCGGGTTTCAAATGATTGTAATAAAGTTATATATTTTAATATCGTAGCACGAAAAATATGAATTCTGTAAAACAACCCCTCACAATATATTGTGCTATTTCAAATTTGAGTCAGCTGTTTAAAAAGAAACAATTATAGTGAAATATTTTTCATAAACGTTTCTAGCTTGCTTACTAATCGCAGAAGCGTCCATCTTAGAGTACCTAAATCTGATAAGTCGCGGCAAAGCGTGTTAAGAAAATTTAACGGTAATCGTTTTAATCAGATGACTCAGGTTCGAAGAATTTCTGTATATAATGGATTTAATAAAAGACGATGATGTATTTAAAACAAGTTTAAAAACAGCAAAGCTTCCAATAGATATACAGTTAAAAATTGTACTTTATCGATTAGGCTCTTCTGACAATGGACTTTTAATACGCAAAGTAGGTACCCTCTTTGATGCAGGTGATGGCGGCACAATTCAAAATGTCACAAAACATGTTTTCGAAGATATGTTGAAATTAAGAGACAAATTCTTATACTAGCTTAGTGAGAGAGAATGTCAAGAAATTTTATTCAAAACTAAGGAAGAAATGCCAGACTGCATTGGGTATTTAGATTATCAGAACCACCTGTCAAGGACAACGAGCTATTTTTTTTCGAGAAAACGTGAATACGCGGTGAAGATACAAGCAGTTTGTGACAACAAGTTATGAATAAGGCAACTAAAAATATGATATGGTTAAGGCATACCAACAAACATATGGCACACATATATCATATATCAATGACAACGGCGTGTGAATATAATCGCCGACTCACATAAATAGTTTCGGCCGTTCGGCTTAGATTTATATTTAAAAGTTATGACAACATAATAAACATAGAACAAAAAGTCTTAAAATTTTAGGACTTTTTTCTTTGAAGTCCAAAAACAATTTTTTGAAACTATTTAGTATAAAATATAAGGACACTATGAGAATATGACTTGATATCATACTGTTTGAATACCCCAATTATGATTTTAAAAAAATTTTAAAACGATGGACAAAAATCCGAATATATGTGCAAGCTTTTTAGTAATAAAAATTAGAAAAAGCTTTCATTTTTTATTCGTTAAAATATAAAATTTTTAAAAATTATTCGCTTTTTCGAACACATAAACACTTTATTCTGTTTTTTGAATACAAAAAAGTCGAATAATTAATAAACCATAACACAAAAACTTATAGCTCTGTTCAAGGCCACAAAATCAATATATACTGATCAAGATATATATAGCGACACAATAATCTAAATCAGGGTGGACAAAATTTTAGTTTTACAATCGCCATTAAAATATTTTTCATCCTATTAGGTTAATGCCACAACTTAATTTTTTATGATGATAAACCCATCTTACAGCCCTACAATATAATACCATCATTTTAATTTTACCGAGACAAATATGACAAATGCATTTGTTGCAGCCGTTAAACATTACACCCTTCGCTTTGCAGATTTCTGTAGGGTATTTGTTAACAACAGACATGTTTAAACAGAGTAAAAATCGTTTAATTGTATTTTAATAATTATCAGCAAACATGCATATAAAATCACGAACAAGTTATAAAAACATTTAAATAGTTGTAAAATGTCCATCCAAATTATACAATGTGTAAACGACAAGAACGGAAAACTTTTATTCCATTAATCATTTTTATACTAAAATGTGTTGAACCACTAGAAATTCAAGAATATTTTAAAACATCTTTAAAAACTAAAGAAAATGAAAGAAAAGTCTGGTCCTCAGTTCTAAGACAAATTGATAAGGAATTTTATTTCGATTATGCGCTAATAATTGGCGAAATTAATCACGAGTTTCTATTGGAATTATTGCAAGTGGATTTGGAGAAATGTGTTTTGTTAAATGGAAACTATACAATTAATTATAATTTAGATAAATATTGTAATAATTTTTTAGCCATAGTGTTCATGCCAACTAATTTATTACAAGTGAAACAAAAAATAGAAACATTTGTGCAGAATTTGGCTGATAAATTGAATTTGCGACGTTTTACACGATTAATATTTGTAGAGCCACTAATGGCGCTAAATAAGAGTGACACAGAAATTGAAGTGCTTTTGAAAACGTGCAAATATTATAATTTTCCAAACGCCATAGTAGTAAGAAGAGATTTTTCTACAAGTCATATGTTTTACTCATACAAAATGTTTCCCGTTTTTGAACTATTGGTGAATGTCTACAATGAGTCTTCTGGAGGAACGCTTTATCCCAGTAAAATGAGCAATGTCTATGGTGAGGTAATGAGAACTATACCCGACCAAGTTATGCCCCGATCTGTGGTCTACAAAGACTACCAAGGAAATTTGGCAGTCACCGGCTATATTGCCCAATTCATACGCATGTATAGCAACTATATAAACTCTACTATTAAGTATCCCGAAGACCTGGTAGAGGGAAATGTTTTATTTTACAGAAATTTTATAAACTGGACTCAAATGAATTTATTGGATGTTCCCTGTAGTATAACTCCCATGATGGCAGATGATACCAGCAAATTAATGTCGTACATGTATGAGGTACTAAGCTGGTGTCTCATGATACCTGTAGAACAACCGCTTACATACCAGGACTTTTTAAAAGATCGTATAAACATCTATACCATAATGGGTATTTTAACAATGAACACAATCTTTACAATTCTACTGTTGTCTTCATCGCGTCTGATGTGCTTAAGAAGAAAACAAAAGTTTTATTGGAATTTAGCAAACATCTTCGCCAATCCCCAAGTTATTTTGGGACATTTGGGTTCATCTTTTGCACTTCATCCTCAACCAGCAATATCGCTTAGAATTATTTATGTTGCTCTCTTTCTATCTGGACTTCTATATACTACCTCATTTTCTGTGCAACTAAATGCGTTTCTTACACATCCTTCTGTTCAGCAAATTTCTTCCTTGGATGACATGCTAAAGCATAATCGCCAAATTTTGGCCGACCAAAATGAATACAAGACTCTAATGAAATTATCTGGCTCCACATTTCTGCCCTACTTATCGCTTTTTCGCATAATAAATTCGTACAAGGAATTTTCCGATATTCGTAGTTCTTTTAATACCGCCTATTCCTATCCCGTCACATCTTCGGTCTGGCATGTCTATGAAACCCAGCAGAAACTTTTCTCAAAGCCCATTTTTCGCCGCAGCAATATTTGTTTCGTTAACATGGACATCATGGGTTTTATTTTGCCACCCAATTCTTTGCACAAAAATAAAATGGATACTCTTATAACTCGAGTCCGCGACATGGGGTTTGTAAGCCGCTGGCTGGAAAACAATTTCTATGATTTGGTGAAAATTGGCAAAATGAGTTTGACAGATGTATCTGCGACAGCCGATTCAACTTCGTATATAAAAGCTAAAGACATTTATTATGTTCTGTTTACAATGACAAAGGCAATCGCCCTTAGCTTATTTGTATTTTTAATTGAAATTGTTTGGTATTATCGCAATTCCTTATTGAATTATTTGTGTTTTAAATTCAAGTTCATTTGAAATAAATGAAATAAATGTGTTAAAAAGTGTATTTTAAAATTATTTATAGAATTGGTAATACAAATTATTATTAATCCAGATCAAGGCATATTTATTCATCAGGTACTCTTGATTCGTCAGCTGATTATTTTTTTTATTACTTATTTCTAATTTCAGCTGTCATAATACATAAATAAAAAACAATTTTCTCTCTAACAAAAAATTCTCTCCGAACTGCAATTACCTGATGAATAAATATTCCTTGAATCCAGATAAAGAAACTTTTAATTTTAACAAAAATAAAACAAATAAATACAATAAACATATTTTATATAAATATAAAGTTTGTCATTTGAAATTTAAGAAGTAAGAGAGAGAGAGAGAATTATTGCATTTTATATGGCAAAACTATATGCAAGAACTAAAAGCAGTAATTTATATACAAATATATTAGGTGAAATAGTTATACGTAAATGTTTAAGTAGAATTTCGACGTTACATAATTGATTCTTATTATGGCGTATTTTAATACTTATACGGATGTATAGAAATTTTGGTTTCCCTCGATATTTTTTAATATTCAATGTTAAATATGGGTCAAAAGTAACCGTGGGGCCTTAAAAATTTAACAACTTTTTCGTTTTTATATTTTTTACTTATTTTTTATTTTTTCAGATTATAACGCCTGTATAACAAATAATGGTAAGATTTACAATTGAACAAAGAACCAGAATTTTTAAAACCCAAACTTGTATATAAATTATGATTCGTAAATAGGAACTCGTAACGATAGAGATCGTTATAACGAAGTATTTTTTTTATAAAAATAGTGTAGAATTAATTGAGTCTCAGCTGGGAATTCCTAAAAACCTATTTTACTATGTGCTATTCATAATCGTAAAAAAATAAAATATTTAATTTCCTAATACCTTATAGTAATAATAAAAAAACAATCGATGTAAGCAAGCACTATAGTTTCTGACAGTTTGGCATAAAATGTACATTATTTGTTGCTTGAAGGATAAGGCAAATGTCTTGAAATCTTTTACAGATTAATAACATTTTTGTATTTTCATTTGTATAAGATATTCAGCTTCATCCATATATACATACACAAACATATGTGTATATATTTTAATATACTTGAGACTGGAAGCTTTTATCCAGCTAGAATATATAACTAATTCGATGCTAACTTGAATGATGTAATACATAATTTATCAGATTTAGTCAAACATTACAATTGTATTTGCCTTCAAGTGTCATTTCTTTGTCCACTTTATATAATGAAATATATCCCCTAACAATTAGAATATTGCCGCTCGACTTCTGTATGAGTTTTGAATACTAAAAGTGTTGGGTTTTATTAGTTTGCATTAAACGCACAACTCCTCACTATTACATTTCATGCAAATCATAGATTAATCAGTATTAAGTATTTTTTTCGGCATTTAGTACGTGACCTGCATGCAACCTCATTCTATTTTACTGATTAAATTTGAATAGAAATGTAATTTTTGTACAACTCGTTCTATTTTTCCATCTTAATAAAGTCTTTTGTGAATTATAAATGATGGCAGATGGTATTTCTTGGCTCTTGGACAATACTTTTAATAGAAATTTTGTAGCAGAAAGCTCAATATTCGATAAAGATATATTTGTATACCCTTTACCACTTTATTTCGTATGTAACATTTTTTTGTGGTTTCTGTATGGTTAACAACTTTGACAACAACCCACATGCAACACAGTTTTTTAAATTTTAGAAAAAAATTTCCTTTAAGGAAAATTTAAAAATAATTTATATTGGAAAAAACTGCAACATGATAAATTATTTAAACTAAATTATGTTTGAGTATATTAGGTTCATCAAGTATAATTCTTGTACTGCAAATTGGTATAGTGTTCACTGTTTTTCATTTCTGAAACCACAGTACTTTAGTGCCATTCTAAATTTAACTCTAAAAGCATTTTTGTGCGTTTTGGCAAAATTTACGTGGATTACCGCAATTCTATAGAAGAATGGCAATTTTGATACCGAACATTTATAAAAAGAAATGTTCCTTGTAAGTAAATATAATAATGTTCCAAAGCTTGTTGGATGAATAAATAACGCGACCTGATTTGTTCTCTTTCTCTTGTACGTATGTATAACAAAACAAACAACGAAAAATTCACAATTATATCCCCAATCTTTCTGTATACTTTTACAGGCAGCGGATGTTTCGATTAGTTTAATTACACTGTGCATGAAATTGACACTTTTTTTTCGTGACAAGCTGGGCACCTAGCGTTTTAACATAATTCGGGTACGCTAAATCCAGTGGTGCCCTCGGTTTTTTAAGATTGGCTCTGGTTTTCGAGATATACCGTTATTTCGAAAATGGAGGAGGTTGCACCACATATGTTCGCGTAACTCAAAAACGCTTTAGCTTATTCCAAAAACTTAAAAAATCGAAATTCCGCAATAAAATTTCCTTTAAGAAAAGTAAAACTTCTTTCTAATATCCGTAGTCGTTTTAGAACAATAATTTTTTTTTTGAAAAAAAAATTAATTTTTTTATCATAATTTCGAAATTTTTGTTCTTTAAAAATTCATAAAAAATTAACAAATGCAGCTAGGCTTCTAATTTTTTGCAAACATATAAAAAACAAAGCTGCTAACAAAACAAGCCATAAATGATTAAAATCTGTTAGCAACTTTTGATTTTATTCACAAAAGTCGACAAATTTTAATTTATTTAAGAATTTCATAAAACGCAATATTTGTATGGGAGCCCCCCTAAGGGATGGTGATAAAGGGAAAGTATAATTTAAGAAAATGTTAAGAACAAAAAACAATGAAGGTCGGTCATACATTTTATCCCCCTAGGAGTGAATCCTAGGCCTTAGAAACAAATGTTGGGAATGAAAAATAAAGTTGCGCTGGTCATACATTTGGCCCGTTTAGGGGTATCTCAGGCGCTGCAGGTGAAAAGTTTAAGGCTAGGGTTCTACGCGTATAAAAAAATTTTAAATTAGTGACATGTAGCAAAACTGCTTTTAAGCTACTTTTGGAAGAATCAATAAATAAGCGCCAATCTCCAGGATTACATTCATTTTGCATTGTACAACGGTATTTGGCATGGTTCTTGGAATTAAAAATTAAAACATAGTATTTTTGAATTACCTGTGATTTCAAGTTATTGGCAATAAAATCTACACCTGGAAACGGTAGAAATATTATTCGTCCTTGCTTTTTTTTTTTACAAAACATGCGACTAGTACTTTGATTAAAACAATTACAGTATAAATAAGAGTTCCTCAACCCCTTCACTGTCATATGGAAAGTGCTTGCGAAAGTGATTAGTGAATTTTAAAGCCTCTGACAGTCTTGTATCTAAACAGTTATATTGAAATATCAGAGATGGGGCCGTGTAAAAAGTTTAATTACTTTTGTTATGTGTGTGGGAAATATAAAAATATGCCAAGTCGCCGTAAAATCACTACTGAAACAAGTACCTTGTATGAATCATATTTTTCTTTAAGGGTTATATATGGTAAGAGTTGGACACCATCAATAGTGTGTACACACTGCATTTACCATTTAAATAAGCGGGGAAAAAATGGAGATGCCATGCCATTAGGTGTTCCAATGATTTCGAGAGATCCCATAGTTCATGTTGAAGATGAGTGTTATGCGTGCATAAATTATACAGCGGGTATGAACAGAAGAAAAATGACTTATATGTCTTATACTGAAACAGCATATGCTCGATTTCCGCTGCCACATTCTGATGAAATTACTGTTCCGGGTAGCCATATACCAACAGAACATATTCCCTCAATAATTCATTCTGTTGAAGCGGATAGCCCAGCTACTTCAATGTATCAACCGTCATGCATCACGGTTCCATGCAGTCACAATGAAATCACGCAAGATCGTCTGGATATAATGGTACGGCGTCTAAAATTATCTAAAATTCAGAGCATTCTCTTGACAAAAGAGTTAAAACGAGCTAATATTTTAGCACCAGGTGTACAAACATACGGGGCTATCAATCGCCATAGACGATTTACGACTTTTTTTAAATCTATTGAGAATAATTATATTGCGTATTGTACTGACATCCGCGGATTGGTTTTAACAATGCAAAATGAATATAATCCTGGAGATTGGCGCTTATTTATTGATCCTTCCAAATGTAGCTTAAAAGCAGTTTTGCTACATGTCACTAATTTAAAATTTTTTTATACGCGTAGAACCCTAGCCTTAAACTTTTCACCTGCAGCGCCTGAGATACCCCTAAACGGGCCAAATGTATGACCAGCGCAACTTTATTTTTCATTCCCAACATTTGTTTCTAAGGCCTAGGATTCACTCCTAGGGGGATAAAATGTATGACCGACCTTCATTGTTTTTTGTTCTTAACATTTTCTTAAATTATACTTTCCCTTTATCACCATCCCTTAGGGGGGCTCCCATACAAATATTGCGTTTTATGAAATTCTTAAATTAATTAAAATTTGTCGACTTTTGTGAATAAAATCAAAAGTTGCTAACAGATTTTAATCATTTATGGCTTGTTTTGTTAGCAGCTTTGTTTTTTATATGTTTGCAAAAAATTAAAAGCCTAGCTGCATTTGTTAATTTTTTATGAATTTTTAAAGAACAAAAATTTCGAAATTTTGATAAAAAAATTAATTTTTTTTTTCAAAAAAAAAATTATTTTTCTAAAACGACTACGGATATTAGAAAGAAGTTTTACTTTTCTTAAAGGAAATTTTATTGCGGAATTTCGATTTTTTAAGTTTTTGGAATAAGCTAAAGCGTTTTTGAGTTACGCGAACATATGTGGTGCAACCTCCTCCATTTTCGAAATAACGGTATATCTCGAAAACCAGAGCCAATCTTAAAAAACCGAGGGCACCACTGGATTTAGCGTACCCGAATTATGTTAAAACGCTAGGTGCCCGGCTTGTCTGTTTTTTCAACTAGCACAGTGTTATTAATCAAACAGATTATCTCGAACACATACACTAAACACTGGCCTTAAACACAGAGAGATTCTGACAACAAAATTGTACAATTTATATGTACGTGAAAAAAGTTCGTGATACTTGTAATGGTGATTTCATATCCAATAGTCATTGTTCAGATAGTTTCAAAAATTTTTAATTTTATAATGTGAAATAATATAAAAAGATTATCAGTCCTTACTGAGCATTTTGACTTGAATGCACTCCATTACAAAGTGCACATTATGAGTCAGCTGCGTATATCTCAGTAAGGCATGCTAAATCTTGACCACGAGGAAGTCAACTTTTGATCGAAAAACATCATGAGGGACGGTACCTATTTCCACCACTGGGGATAGGTTAATAAGCTAAATTATATCTTCTGAGGCACCGAAGCTCTACACATGAAAAGCCATTGAACTATGTGGTGTGGTGTTTACAACAAAGGTGTCATCGGGCTTTATTTTTTGAAAACTCCGTGATCCAAACAAGTGACTACTGTAAACATCCAATTAAAGAGATCCATGCTCAGCGACTTTTTCGTACCTTAATTGGACAAATTGGAATTGGAGAACATGTGGTTTAACTGCACTCTATAACCGAAATTTTGAGAGCTAAATTTCTGAGAGTGACTTGCACTGGTAATCAAGGTCACCCGATTTTGCTTTTCTAGACTTACTGTTGTAAGTCACGAGTCTGTTTTAATTAACGTTAAACTCTTGACGTCTTCAAAATGAGTATCTATCAGGATAGCGGAAACTTATTGCTGGAAGTTCTGGCAGGAGTGATAAAAAACATCATAAATCAGTCCCATATTGTCATTAATTCTGGTAGTGGCGGATAAAATAAATATTTCTACTTAATGAAAACATAAACATTAAAGACAATCCAAAAGCAAAACTAAAAATTGTTATTAAAAAAATTACAGTGAAAAAAATCTTGCCACCTTGAACAAATCGCTTATAAAAACGTGTGTTTGTGTTAAAAAAAAACTAAAATTGAAAATACATATCTGGCTAATTTACAATGTGTCCTAAGTGTCGCATTGTCATAATGTCATAGGGACATATTCATATAAAATATTTAAGGTTTATTGAAGGCTTATTTGACAAATTTCTCTACAACATCTGTCAAATAAGCCTTTAATAAACCTAAAATATTTTTTATGAATACGGCCCATAATCTTTAAAATTTTTTAAAATGTTTACAAAATTAATAATACAAAACTTTTCAATAATTTTAAAGATGTTGGAAAATTATGACTTTATGACAATATGACACTTAAGGCCGCTTCACACTATTCTACAAGTCTTTAGACTTTTATTGGATTTTGTCAGAGCAAAATAAAATCATTTTTGGTCAAAATGGGGCAAATAGAAAATTCACTCATTACAATTTGTATCTACACTATCACACTTCAAATAAAATACAACCTGTGTAGTATATAAACAGCTGTTTTTGTTGTTTCCATTGGTGATGGACAGTATAATACAATCATATTTTTTTATACTGATTTTTATGGCATTTCATTAATTACTTTCTAAAACACATTCATTTACCCCACTTTTACATATGAAAGTACATTCTTGAAATTTCTGTATACGAATTGTAAATAAAAATTTCAATGAAGAAAGCCTAGTTTCATGAAAACTACTTTTTTGTTTACATAGAAAACTAAAACTAAAAGTTCATTTAAAAATGTTGTCGAAGCGAAGAGTTGCATTAATTGCATTATTTTTTATTAAATTATTGTTTTAAAAAGACATCAATTGTATTCCTTATGTCCACCACCTGGATAACGATCTTGCCGCGATGTGGTGGCTTAAGTGACAGCTGTGGTACCTTTCTCAGGGGCTGATTTTTAGTAGACGAGATACTTGTATCTCGCTACTCGAAGTCGGTCAATGAGGCATGTGCTAAAAGCGGTCATAACAAAAGGTTATCCAATCCCATCCTATTCTCCCTTTTCCTTAACCTCCTCTTACTCCTCCTCCCTCTCCCCCACTTGTAAGGTTAAGGTGGTAGGAAGCAGTGCCGAGAACCTGAATGGCTAGTTAGTGGATAAAGAGGACTAGTCGCTAACAGCTCCCCTCCGGTGCCTATGACATGGGCCGGTTGTATTACTCGTCCAGTCCACGTACGCCGTCACTGTGTGGATGGTCCATCCCCTTACGTGCTCACTCGTGGGACCAAAATATGAATAAAACAGAAAATGAAAAGAAAAACACACAGGAACTGAGAAAAATTAAATCGGATGAGTTGGGTATCTCATCTGAAGACGACCTTCTGGCCTCTAGCCAAGAGACGTTGGTCGACTTATTAGGCAGAGAGGGAGCCAGTCATAGCACCCTGCTGCCCTCCAATACCCCTTCTAATACCCTTCAACTCGACGTCAAGGCTGACGACAAATTGAAGAGGAGGAAACAAAGAAAGAGGAGTCAGAATGACATCCTCAAAGCTAAATACAATAAGGCGGTTTTTATTCTTGACAAGATAGCCAAGAACACCGCCAATGGTATTCCCCATGAACGCGACGAGGAAGATCGCGTCAAATACCAGGCTGTGGTAGATGAGTACCTTAAGTTTAAGGATTCCTTACCCAGCACATCAAAAGAGGCAACTACTGAGGTGAGGTCCAAGCGAAACCGATCTCAGACAGAGGGAGGTAAATCGCCCAAAAGGAGAAAGGTCGCCGATAAAAAGACCACTCCGGGACTAGCCACGAACGCTACGTCGACATCTGCCAGGCGCCCCTTTAATGAAGTGGTAAAAGACCATCTCATTCTGGCCCTGGCAAACGAAAAGGATGGTGCCATCAGTCCTGTAGTAACAGAATGGGGTGCCATAGAGTCTAAACTAGCAGAGCTCGTTATGGATTACGTGCTCACTAGTAAGACTGGACAGGCTCCCTGTTTTGACTCCGGTGAGATACACCGGGGCTACAGGGTAATCAAGTGCTTGGACGGGTTCTCAAAGGACTTTCTCAGCAAGTGCATCGCTCAGATTAGCGGTGACTGGGAAGGCTTAAGTCTTAAGCTCATCCCTGCTGAAGAGATTCCAATGAGACCTCGGGCAAGGATTTGGTTACCAAAAATGAAGGCCGATGCTCAAAAGATGCTGGAGTGTCTGAAGATTCAGAACCCTAGTATCCCAATGGATGATTGGTTGATCATCCGCACCGAGCAGGGTGATAAACACACTTGCCTCACCCTCGCCATCACCGAATCGGCAACAATGAAGCTCGAGAAGACGGGCTTCAAACTGTTTTTCGGTGTGCGGGAAGCAAAGGTGAAGGTATTCCGACCAACAGGTTCAGGTGAAGCGGATGTCGTTGAAGCCGCCAACGCTCTGCTGTCTGGGATGAACCTCTCGGAACCATCCAATAAATAACAGAATGGCACTTAAGATAGTCCAAATTAATCTGCAGCACTCGAAATGCGCTACAGATAATCTTCGGATGCTCTTAGCTGAGGAGGATCTGGACATTGGACTATTGCAGGAACCCTGGGTAGTCAACTCGGTGGTAAAAGGGTTCCCGTCCTCATTATACAAAGTACTCTACGCAAAAGATTGTGGTAAGCCTAGGTCATGTCTTATTGCCAAAAGGAATATTAACATTTTTCTTTGTACGCAGCTTAGCTCAGCGGACCTTACAGTTGCAAGGGTCGAACTGCCAAACAGAGAAAGCTTCATAATTGCCTCGAGCTACATGGCGCATGAGAAGCCTGCTCCGCCAGTGGAAGTGAGTAATCTCCTAGCCTCAATCGGGGTATCTGACGATATAGTCCTGGGCTGCGATGCCAATGCAAGGCACACGATCTGGGGCAGCACTGAGATTAATGAACGTGGTGAGTATACACTTGATTTCATTAATACTAACAAGTTAAGTATATGTAACTCTGGTAACACCCCAACATTTATTTTTCCGAGTTCGGGTAATTACAATGGATGGGAGGAGGTACTGGGCATTACACTCATGAATAGTAAGTCTGGGATATCAGTTGATAGGTGGAGGGTATCCAGTAAGAGGTCTTTTTCCGATCATAACTGGATTCTCTTCGAGATTAGACTTCGTGACGAGATTACGACACCGCTTTTTCGGAACCCAAGAAGAACTGATTGGTTTAAGTTCAATGGGGTCGTAAAGCGTAAATTGGGTAAACTGCCAGTTATCGAAGATTCGATAACTGGTCTTGAGGAAATGGAGAAGTGTTTCAGCAACGTTATGGTGAAAGCCTTCGAAATTTCCTGCCCTATGACGAAGGTTAGGAAAACCTTCCCTCCATGGTGGAGCTCGGAGCTCTCTGGTCTTCGGAGGGAGGCACGTAGGGCCTTTAATGAATGTTATGAAAGCAAATCGTGGCAGCCGTACCGCGATAAGCTGAAAGCTTATAAGAAGGCTATAGCGGCCGCAAAAAGAAGTTCATGGAGAGACTTCTGCGGGTCTATAGACAGCACTAGGGACACAGCGCGACTTAGTAAGATTCTAGCCAGGGATCAGTCAACTCCGACCTATATGAAAAGGGAAGATGACTCCTGGTCTGAATCTTCGGCTGAATCCCTTGATATCCTTATGAACACTCACTTTCCGGGATGCAGGGAGGTTAATACGGGAATCGTGAGTGCGGATAGGACCCATTCCGTGGTCGATGGGAACATATTTTCTTACGAGAGAATCTCGTGGGCGATTGATAGTTTCTCCCCATATAAATCACCTGGACCTGATGGAATTCTGCCACGTATGTTGCAGAGTGCCAAGGGATATGTTATTCCCTGGCTCCAGAGGATTTTCATGCTCTGCCTATCTCTAAATTATATTCCTGGGAATTGGAGAAGGGTCAGGGTCGTTTTTATTCCGAAGATCGGAAGGAGAAGTCATGATAGTGCAAAAGACTTTCGTCCGATTAGCCTTTCATCTTTTCAGCTTAAGACACTGGAACGACTCATCGACTCTCATATCAGGCAGCGACTGGAGGGAACGACGCGTGTGTCGGGCAGTCAGCATGCCTATCTTAAGGGACGCTCTACGGAGACGGCTCTACATGAGGTCGTGGGGACTATAGAGAGGTCTCTCGAATTCGGGCAGTATACTATGGCAGCCTTCTTGGATATAGAAGGGGCCTTCAATAACGTAACCACCCTTGCGATTCAGCATGCCCTCACTGGTCTAGATGTTGAGGAGTACATCAGCAACTGGCTAGTGTCCATGCTGAGCACAAGGGTGGTTATTGCTAATCTTGGTAACACCACTATGTCAAGGCTAGTGGAGAGAGGTACACCTCAGGGCGGTGTGATCTCTCCACTGCTTTGGCTTATTGTTGTTAACAAGATTCTTATTGAACTGGACAATAGCTTAATAAAGGTCGTGGCTTATGCGGACGATGTTGTGATACTGGTATCGGGACTGTTTCCGGACGTGATTAGTGATATCATGTCCGACGCCTTGAGATTACTAAGAAACTGGGCCACGGACAGCGGTCTAGTAGTAAATCCAAGCAAAACGGAACTGGTACTGTTCACAACAAAGACCAGGATTCCAAGCTTCAGACCACCGAGGTTGGGGAACTGCGAAATTCCCCTATCGGATAGGGCGAAATATCTGGGTATTATCCTGGACTCTAAATTGTCATGGAAGCTGAACGTCCAGCACAGGGTGAAGAAGGCTACGGTGGCCTACTACACGTGTCGTGGGATGTTTGGTAGGAAATGGGGACTTACCCCCAACATGATTAAATGGATGTATACGGCCGTAGTACGTCCGATTCTCACTTATGGATCTCTGGTATGGTGGACTGCAACAGGGCGTAAGTATGTTGTGGACCAGTTGTATAGAGTACAGAGATCGGCGTGCATTGGGATAACGGGAGCGATGCGAACTAGTCCTTCGGAGGCGCTGAACACTATGTTGCATCTCGTTCCCATAGATATTCATATATTGGCCACATCCGCAAGTAGTGCGGTGAGGCTTAATGCGACTGGATGTTGGAGGTCGAGGACGTATGGCCATGCGAGTATATTGGCCACGCTGCCTTCGAGCGTGAATCAACCCTCTGACTACATTACGCCCTACATGGATTTTGATGGGGCGTTCAGGGTTCTTATTCCCTCCAGGAGAGAGTGGAATGGGGGTCGCCTTTTGGGGAGTTTTGACACCAGGATCTATACTGACGGTTCGAGGATGGAATGTGGTGTTGGATCTGGTGTCTTCTCTGATGGACCGGAGATTGAACTCTCCTTCCGTCTTCCGGATGATTGCAGCGTTTTTCAGGCGGAAGTACTCGCTATCAGGGAAGCATGTAGGATACTGAATGACGGGAATATCCACGGGAGCATTGGTATATTTGTCGACAGTCAGGCGGCACTCTTGTCACTCAGGTCATACATTATTACGTCTAAATTAGTTGGCCAATGTAGAAAGGAACTGTCAAGGCTTGGTCAGCGGGCTGACGTTACTCTAGTTTGGATTCCTGCGCATAAGGGCCACTATGGTAACGAGCGTGCTGATGAGCTAGCCAGGGGAGGATCTGCTCTGGATATCTCTAATGCAATTGCAGTTGCAATCCCGTTGGGGACTATTAAGAGCAGAATCTCCAGACACTTTCTCCGGAAGGCTGATTACAGGTGGCGTGGGCTGAGCACGTGTAAGGTGGCACGGCTTACGTGGCCCTCTTTTGATGCACGACGTACATTGCAACTTACCAGTCGGAGTCGGAGGGACATATCGAGGTTGCTGGCGGTATTGACGGGTCACTGGATGTTAGGCAAACATGCAAGTCGGCTCGGACTCCCATCGAACGACCATTGTCGCAGTTGTCTGGATAGAGAGAAGGAGGAATCGGTTTTCCACTTTCTCTGCGAATGTCCTGCACTGGCGGCTAAGAGACACAGATTTCTGGGCGAACATATACTAGATGGCCTCTCTGCGATATCTGAAGTTGGACTGAATTATCTACTGAGATATCTCAGGGCCACGGGGTGGATCTAGTACCCTTACTCTTGGATTTTATTCTGAGATACACTAGAAGCTGACGAGTGATGTGGTCCTGTCAAAACGGAGTCATACAGACTCTACTTGACTGTTGGCGTGCAGCGAACTACCACGATAACCAACCAACCAACCAATTCCTTATGTATATTTGAAAAACAAAAATTATAAGACTTGTTCATATATTTAGAAAATAAGTTATACATACAATTATTGTTTTACCAAAAATTTTTAAATTTGTATAAGTGTGTTAATAGGCAACAATTGTCATTTTCCTCTTTGAAAAAAATTAAAATTACTTTATTTAAAATGTCGTTAAATCAGTAAAAAAAATGTTAGTGTGTTAGTGAAGCAATGTAAGTGTATTGCGAGTTTCAGGCATTTTCTTGCATGTGTAAATGCTAGGTTACAAATAAATGTAGTTTATTTTATACTTATATATCAACAGTTTGAGTTTTAAAATTATCTTATATAGGTATTAACAGTCAAGTTGATTTTTTGCAACAAAAAATTATTATAGACAAGTTATACATAGATCCGTTTTTAATGTATTTTTTAACAAAAAAAAAATAATATTTCAATTTAATATTATTTTCAGCAAGAATTTATTTTTACTACTTTATAGTCTAAAAATTCTTGTGTGAAGCCACCTTTAGGAATAATAATAAAATATTCTTACGTTAAAAGAATTAAAAAGAAATATTTTAAATATTTTTCAAACACAAAGTTATTTAATCATTATAAGACATACATATTTATTTACTTATATTTGTTGCTTTCTTTCCTTTGTAAGCTGCTTCGTTTTTTTTTAAATATACTTTTAATTTCAATAACTAATTTGATTGTTGTGTTATTATTTATTTAAATAAAGCCGGTTAACAGGTAATTATTTTTTAATTGCTAACCGAAAACCGATCAATCTTCCTACAATTGACTAAAAAAAATTTATTCAAATTGTAACAATTTTAAAAATATTTCTTTCTTTTTAAAAGGAAAACTAGCAAAATTCCTTAAAGCAATTTAATAACTTTTAATTTAAGTTCTTTAAAATCTTATATTTACATTAGTGTGTCATAAAAAATATCACATAATTGAGTATAAATTTATTTTTCATTTCATTAAAAATTTATTTTATTTCGAATATTTAGTTTTATTGCAAAAATATGCTTTAGCAGAATAATAAAATCAAATTAATATTTAATGGAATCTAATCAATAATGTAATGTATGGGTGAATATAGGAAAAAAGAAATTGTTCTAAATAAAAAATGACAAGCACTAAGCTATACTTGGGCATACATAAATCTATATCACCCTATAATTTACTTCTATTTAAATTGTATTTCTTTAGAAATCAGTAATCTTGTATAGCCATATTTTAGTTGTTAATATTACAAAAAAACACTGTTTCACAAAAATTACAACTTAGACATAGTTTTCAAAAGGCTTTATAAAGTACCTCTGTTAATTATAATTATGCCATTTCATATATCTGTGGCTTGGAGCTAAAAGGGCCAATGTCAAAATATTTACTTTTGAGAAAATTGAAATTAAACTTTAACTTTTTTAGGTGCTTTCATAGTGACATTGACCAGCATTTTATTTATGAAACTGTTCTGGGTTAAGTATGACTTTAGCTCTTTTACCATAATGAAATAGAGCAAGAAAACAAATTTAATGCAATGATTAACTCAAAAGAGCAAAAAAGTGATATTTGCCCTTTTAGCTCCAAGCTACAAATATATAGTCTGACCAACAAACTTCATTACCAAAAAAAAAGCGCTTCTAGAATGCAAGTTTTTTTTTTATTTAATAAGTGCTAACATTGTCCCTACTAGGAAAAGCTTTATCATGCCTTCCCCTTACTTACTGCTAGAAAAGGTATCGATAGGCAAGAGAGAAATAAAAAGAAAATGTTATTAAAATTAATTAGTTTCCTTTTTTCGCCTGCTGAAATTAAAAGCAGTACAGAAGACAAACTCTGCTGTGCTTTCGTATCCAAACAATTTAAACAATCCAACGTTTATTTTCTTACAATAAAATTTTTTATTTTGTGATCAGAAAATATTTATTTCTACTTTCTAATTTCTAAGAAAAAGATGTCACCAAATGTGGTAGATGGCGTATTTGTAATATTTTGGGCTTTCTTTAGACCAATATAGATAACTACAAAACTAGCTATCACAATAATGAAGTGTGTTAGGGTTCTCTCATACAACTTTGGCAAATCGCCATGCTAAGACTTATCAGTACAACGCCATCAAATCGTAGAAATTTGTACTGTTGATATCTACGTTAATGTACGCTTCAAATATCTGTGTGTTTGTTTTAAATTGTGCAACGTTTTGCAAAAACGATTTGATTTGTTGTTAAAGACAATAATATAGTTAAAGCACCCAGACTTCTTTGTAATTTTTTTCTAAACAGCAATTTTCTCCTCTGTGGTTATGTTAAATAGGACAAGATATAGATTTTTTACAAACAAGTGAGACATTTTATAAAGTTTAAAATACGATACTAGAACTAAAATATATCTGCTGAGTTCACAACCTGTTGTAGGAGTCGTAGGTTGTAAGAAATTTATTTCTTCATATAGAAGAAACTGCTTAAAAATTGCAATTTTAACATTCAATATATAATATCAAAGAAACTTTGTATTATTTAGTGGGTGCAAGGAACGAGTACGAATATTTATTAATACGCTATGTGCGTTCTACAAATAGTTTGTTATTAGAACGTAATCAGACATGTGTTCGATTAAATTAACAATTCTAAAAATATTTGCTAAAACTTCATTTTTGCAATAAATTTGGCCAAATAAATTGCAAGAAAATCTTCACAATTCTTTAAATCAAGAAATTAAGAAAAAAAACTTATTTAAAAGAAACTCGAGCAACAATTCGAGAACGCAGGAGAACTACAAAACATAATAATTTGAAAATTTATACGGCAGTATTTCTTAGAACAGGTACTACATAAAGATTTTGAAAAAAAAAATTGGTCCAAATAGTGGAGTACCGGCAATTATTATTCCCTTTTTATTCTCCTCACCTAAAACTGTAAACAACATCTAAGTATATACTTAAGAATGGTCCAACTATAATCATGTATGAACTTAGACTAATTAATTTTTTGATTTATAAAAGTTTTATAAAATTTCCAATTTAGTTTTGATACTTAAAGATATTTCTTACAAAACCCAAAATTTATATCAATTTGAAATATTTTTCCACGAAACTGTGAAAAAATTTAACTCCGTCTTTTTCCAATAAAGTAAAAAATCTTCAATGCCCGATCAGACTTTACCGAGAACAACGGCTGCTCTAGATGACCAGGGGCATTTGCACATTAAGGGCAATGCTATGAGATTTTTATATTTATACAATCATTATCTTAATACCACTTTGCAGCATCCTTTAAATGTTGCCATGGGCAAGATATTATTGCAGGAAGATTTTTAAAATTTAACACAACAAAAACTTATCAATATACCACCCAGTTTATTGACTTGTGATATGCAAAATAGTATTTTATTTGTATCCAATACTTACGAAATTAACAAATGGTACAAAATCGTGCCCTTGTCCGCCTCTTAATTTTCAAGCGTATTTCTATAAGAATATCAATTTTAATACATTTTATTTATTTTTCATAGAATGTGTAGCTTTTTCAATTTTATTGGTACTGAGAACAAAGTTGGGGAGTACAACAAACCAACCTTTTGTTATAAAAATCAATTAACATTCTGATAAATTCATAATTGTATCGGGCATGTTTGGCCGCTACTTCAGACTTCTGCCAAAACCCTTTAGATGTATGCGTTTCATTTATCTCGCCATATTTCTCTCAGGATTAGAGCAATGCATTTTAGTTTTCACAAATATACAGGTCTTCCTCACACAACCCATTTTCTATTGCATACAAACTCCCTGCGATTTTCTTCCTGATAATTTTCGAGTTTTAATACCTCCTACAGATTATTCATTTATGCTGCATTATTTTATACTTTCAGATGAATGATTAACGTTAATTTTTAAGATGACTGAAACATTTGAAGAATTTTCTCATATACGATCTACTCTTTACACTGGGTACGCGTATCCAATTGCATCGTCCCTAAGGTTTATGTATGATGCACTTCAAATATATAATAGCAAACCAATATTTCATTTAACCGCCATATATTTTCCCTATACTGGTATCATAGCCATCAACTCGTTGTTTTAGGCAAACCCTTAATCAATACATTGAACGTGTGCGTGATACGGGTCTATGGGAATTTTGACTAAAGACCAATAACATTGATGCTTAGCATTGATGACTTTGGTTATTTGAGGACTAAAATGTTTAGATCTTTTACAATCGCTTTCACCGTGTTTTTAGGAGAAATATTGTGTTATAAATGCAAAAGAAAAATTAAAAAATTCTGCAAAAAAATAATTATGAAAATCTGGTTTCATTTTCTAACCACAAAGTAAAAACAAAATATTTTAAAATTTAAAAAATTAATTTTTTTACATGATTAATGATTAATTAAAATACAATTTCTTTAGACTTTGTAATGAAATTTACGCAATCAGTTTTATTTAAATAAACTAAATACTTTTCCTAAATATTTTTGCTAAAAAATAATTCTCATGTCAACAGGAATTTATTAATGCAATTGTGCATTATTTGAAAATCGTGCCAAAGGTTAATGAGGACTATATTAACAAAATCATTTAGTTTATTTTTATTATATATACAATAAGTTATGGACAAATTAATACAAGCAGCATTAACACACCACTAAATTAAATAATAAATATAATTTTAGCAAAATTTCTTTAGTTGTTAAAAGAACCAAAACCTAGATATGAGGAAAGTATTTTCACAAAAAAATTTTCTATTTTGTAGCAAGTGATTATGAAATAAATTATATGGTTTCACACCACCACAAAAAAAAATCGCGTGCGTGAAGGTATAATATTTTTATCATTTCGTTTGTAACACATCAAAATATTCATTTAAGATTCCATTAAGTATATATTTTCTAAGTTCTGGTTTCATTTTATGAAGATCTAGGCAATGTCCGCCCAATAGAAAAAACTCTGAAAACGGATTTG
The DNA here is from genome assembly GCA_941918925.1 of Phyto melanocephala. Taxonomy (NCBI): domain Eukaryota; kingdom Metazoa; phylum Arthropoda; class Insecta; order Diptera; family Rhinophoridae; genus Phyto; species Phyto melanocephala. Next base: position 95,052,550 of record OW799233.1, on the reverse strand, counting down.
AATTTTTATTTTTAGGCGATTTTAATTGCAGTCCATTGTTATGTATTGCAAATTGCAAAAATATAAGAGACAAATTTTTGGCAACAATTTAGAGAAAATTTCGCCATAATTAAAATAACTGTAAAAAACAATTTTTTTGTGAAATTTTGTTGGTGTAATTATTTTAAATTTAGTTAAAGTCAACTTAAACATTAATTCGTTTTAGCCACATATACATAAATTTCTAAAAAAAAATCTAAAAAGACCTCAATAATGGTAATGACGGTACGCATTACTGTAACCACCAGAGAAAGGGTTACCAAAACAAATTACCAGCAAAACGTGTTTAGAAGCATGCTCAGAACACAATGTTGGAAAATAACTGTACAAGTGTGACTTTTTAATATAAACTCCAACATCGTCATAAAGACCGCAAAAGGACGATAGTAGTCTTATACATACAGAAAATTAAAAACGAAATGTATATAAAAACGAAACTAACAAATAAGATTGTATCTGAAAAAGAACAAAGAAACATAAAATAAATGACAATATTTACAAACAGATTATTTATAATGGGTCATATACGTTAATCAAAATACAAAGACAAGGACCAAAAACAAGCAACAATAATAAACAAAAGCTAAAAGTAAAATAAACTTTGGACAAACACAAACTAAATTTAACTTAACCAAAAATATTTGAACAATGAAAAAGAAGGACAATAACGTCTAAAAGAAATTAACGAAAATGACAAAAACAATAACAATAATAAAATACAAGTGAGAAAAAACAGACAAGCAAAAAGCCTTACAAAAGTTTTAGCATATATTCGGTGGGTGACAGAGAAATTCTGGGAAAGGGTAAGGAAAAAGCGATAAGCTCTTTGAAATAAAATGGACGCTAAAAAAGGATTAAACCACACTTATTACTAAAAAGAATTTTTTTATATATCAGGTCAGATATGTATATCATTGTCAGATTTGATTATAAATAAGCTTTTTTTACAGATAACGCACGACTCGTATTGAACTGCTTTTGCATTTTTGTTCAGTATCGTTTTGTAAATCATTATGGAAAGACACACACCACAACAGCGTCTCCAAATTGTTTAGCTGCATTACGAAAATCAACGTTCTATACGGATTTTTTTCCAGGAGTTGTGTCATTGTTTTTTTTTTTTTTTGTGATAAAGCACTTTTTGGCTTTATAAATACGTTAATTAACAAAATTACCGTATTTGGGCTTATGAGCAACCACAAGCTACCATTATATCCATTAAGAACAATGGTATTGAGGTGGTGAAACCACTAGTTCATATTTATATAAAAATGTGGTAAATCAGAATGTTGCCGTCAATCACGCAAAGAAAAAACATGGTTGTGGTAATCATAATTTAAGAATTGAATTGTATGATTGTAGTTAAAACATATAATGGTTGCCAATTATCATTATTATGTTTGATTAAAGTATCATGCAATTATCATACTATGACTAAAAATAAAACAAAATTTTTATTTTTTTTCTAAAACACATTTTATTTCAACAAAAATTAATATCTACGCAAGATTCCAACATTCACCTGTCGTCAGAAGCTAACCAGCAACCGCTCCAGCATAAATCCGACTTGTAAACCATTAGGCGACATAGCAAAAAAATATTTAGAGTTAAATCCACATGGCCGACATCGACATTAAATTTTAACTGGAACAAAATCAAACATCGTATGTAGAAAAAAAATATTAAATTGAACTTGCCTCGGCCAAATGCTTATTGTAGGAGTTTAAAAAAACAAATGTATCAAATCTACATATGTATATAATAAATTATTTATCTTATTTTTCGTACTTACTTTTTTAAATACAACTTTTTCTATAATTTTTAGAAAATTTTATTGTTTATCTTAACTATTTCTTTAAACTTTTTAAAATTTTTATATATTTTTTGTACATGTCAAACTTTTGAATAATAAAAATTCATTTAGCAAGAAGAATAACGCTTGAAAACAAATTATGATTAAAACATATCATGGCGTGATTGCGTTTTCGACTGCTTTCTCTAGGGATATGTAAAGTTTGAGGTCTTCGGGAATAATTCAGCTACGACTAGTGCTTTTAAAGCCAAGACTACTCATGTTATTCGCCACAAAGAAGTCGCTATTCTCAAACGATTCGCCCAAAAATGGATCGTTCTAATGAACCACCTCAGACGTAGTCGTGGCCAATATTTACATGATATAATTTGCAAACAGTAAATGGCATAAATTAATCTTTTAATCGATAATAAAAATTTCAGCTCACTTTCACATTTATGTGTTCTGTTTTACAATAAAAATTAAACCTCGCGATAAATCACCCATAACTTAATATAAAATTTTCATATAAAAATAATTTAATATATTTATTTGCAGTTTATATAATTAAAGATAACAGGCAAACTTGAAAATCTAAACACCACATAATAGGAGCGATACATTATTATATATTGTTACAGATTTATTTTTAAACTAGCCAAACCCGGCGCGCGTTGCTACGCCCCTTAATGAATCGAAATGCATTCTGAATTTTAATTGAATATCAAGTGCAAAAAACTCAAAATTATAATTTTTTTATGGGCGTGGCATTGCCCACTTTTCTAGTCACGAAATTGTAAAGTCATAACAGCTCAATATGTGTGCAAAGTTTCAGAAGAATCGGACCAGTGCAAGTACCTCAAAATTATATATTTTTTTTTTATAGGCGTGGCACTGCCCACTTTTCTAATCACGAAATTGTAAAGTCATAACAGCTCAATGTGTGTGCAAAGTTTCAGAATAATCGGTCAAGTGCAAAAACATCAAAATTATACATTTTTTTTATAGGCGTGGCACTGCCCACTTTTCTAATCACAAAATTATTTAGTCATGACAGCTCAATATTTGTGCAAAGTTTCAGAAAAATCGGTCTGGTGCAAGTACCTCAAAATTGTACCCTTTTTTTATGGGCGTGGCCCCACTCACTTTTTTAATCACAAAATTATAAAGTCACGATAGCTTAATATGTGTGCAAAGTTTCAGAAAAATCGGTCCAGTGCAAGTACCTCAAAATTAAAATTTTTTTAGGGGCGTGGCCCCGCCCACTTTTCTTATCACGAAATTATTTAGTCATGACAGCTCGATATGTGTGCAAAGTTTCAGAAAAATCGGTCAAGTGCAAGTAGCTTACACTGATAACTAATTTTTTATGGGCGTGGCCCCGCCCACCTTTTTTCATCCATAAACACTCCCCGGTATGTGTACAACAACTTACCAAAGTTTGAGCCCGATCGGTTTTGCAATTTCAGAGTCTATAGCTAACACACACACACACACACACAGAGTTTCACTTTTATATATATAGATAGCTTAATTTACATTATAATTTATTTAAGTTGTAGTAGTTAAAGTTACTGTAGTTTTATTTGTATTAGTTTATTTTGGTGGTTGTTCGAAAATGTTGTTTGTTATTATGTGTAGCATACTTTTAGGCACTTCTATTATTCGTACCTATTACTTAACGTCTTAATTTAAATTTAACGGTTTTCGAATGTACTAGAATGTACACACGAGAACTTTGTCGAATGTTACCGAACACCACTATGTATTTTAATAAATAAAGTGCTCTTAATTTTGTAACTAATTTCAACTGTTTTTGACTGCAATAAAAGAACTCAAATAATATTTAAAGGAAATAATCCAACATTTATAAAAGGTATTAACGTAACAATATGTATTAGTAAACAGGATTAGTATAGTTACCTAGACTTTAGAGCAGCGATGTCAGAATGAAGATTTTACCCTAATTTGGAGATTTTGTATTACACATATTCTATTTCTCTTCTAAAATTTCTGGCAAACACTGCTTCGGATGTAGTTTTCGCTAAATTTTGGAATTTTTTCTCTTACTGAGAGCATTTATAATTCTCTTCGATATATTTGTTTATTACGAACTACGGACCTACAGTAGTTAGTCTTAAAGTTTTTGACTGATATCTTTCTAAAATATCAATATTTCACTTGATTACTGTTGCCTACATCAAAATTCCGTACTTTCAAACTGGCTTCAAATTAGCTTTGTAAATCTTAGGTTTATTTTGGCTTTTGTTTGCTAGAAGCCAATATTATTGTGGCGTTTTTATATCTTATTGGGCTTGTTTACACTTTATATATATGTAGTTTCTAAGAGAGTTTTCTATTCAAGGTCATTCCAAGATATTTGATTGTATTTGTATATATGTATGTATATAGAAACTTGATCAGTCTCCTCTTTTTAACGCAAAAGTAATGAGTTTGGATTTATTACAATTAAACTTAAACCCTCCACCTAGAAACTCATCTGTCCATATTATTTGTTTGATTTTAGACAAATAGTGAAGCCTGCTTTGACCACTAGCTTGTTGCAACGTTACTGTGTCGTCTGTGTATGTTGACACTACTACACTTTTTGTGACTGGTATGTTCGCGATAAAAACTGTGTATAATACAGGACGCTGCCATGTGATATGCTGACCATGATTTCATATATGCCTGATCTTTAATCTATATTTTTGAAGAAAAAGTATCAGTGGGAGAGATAATTTTTAAAAAACAAATATAATGGAGCTGTTACAACTTTTCTTAATTAAAAAAGTAAGACATAGTGCCATATCCTATCTAATGATTGTTGGCTATCAAGGAAAACAGCTGAGCAATAACGTTTGTTTTCAAAAGCATCAATTAGTACATTCACAATTCGGTGACATTGTTCAGGCTTATCGTTTTAATGACAGAAGACGCTTTGATGATTCAAAGTAATATTTTGACCCTCTTAGGGCTATTATTATAACTTGCCGTTAATTGTAATGTAATAACGGCCCTCAGAAGGACAAAATATTAAATACTCAGGATCATCAGATCAACTGACAACAATCTTTGTAGAAGTATTTTCTCAAATATTATTCCAAGTTAACTTATAGATTTATACGATGATAGCATATCTTTGAATTTTCATTATGTTGGGAAATAGTAAAATTAAAACTGTTATGCTTTTGTAAGTTAATTTGTTTACAACGTTTGCAGAAATCAAATCGTCTTCATAAACTTAAAAACTGTTTCTAAATATGCCCGTAAAACTTATTGTTTTACTATACGAATTTTAATTTATTTATTTATTAAAAATGTATCTCGCTAATTCTCTGCTTATCAAAGTAGACAAAATCTTGCAACTATAGTTGGCGATAAACGAATATAAATTTTAAGGTATTAATGTAAATGTACGTCCACTATTTTACACAAAGTAATGAAATTAGCAAATTTTTAATGATTTGTATGCTCTGATTTTTATAAAATTTTAGCACTTTTACATCAGATAGATAAAAGTACGGAATTTTTTCCCCTTTATAATTTGCATATTCTTAAGTTTCTAGTCGTATGAGTATTCATACATATTCACCATTTTCTATCCATTCAAAATTTGTTACATTTTCACTTGACTATTTAAACGAAACTATATATAAATTTTTGTAATTATGGTTATGTAATTTTCGTACAGTTTTACTCACAATACAGATAACAGATAGACCAAAATATAACACTAGTAAATGTTTATAATAAATAGTATTACGAAAAACACTTGCTTAAACACTCACAATGTTAGCTGCATATTGTCAACCCCAAAGAGCGATTTTTCATAGTCGTAAGTTAATAAGCCAGCAAAAGAAAAACTTTTTTTGTACATGTGACTCGTATACATGTCTAATGTGTCAGTGTGTAATATTGTTAAAGCTTAAATATATACAAAACATTTAATATCCTTTCGCCTGTTTGTCTATCTGTCTATTTACTGCCGGCCAAAATAATAGCAACAGCTACAATTATATACTTATGAAAAAACAATTAGGCTTACGGACGAACCTTTTTTTAAAAATATTGAAATTTTATATTCTCCCAGAGTTTGGTGAGTTCTTTTAAAATTTCATACCTTATTAAGTTGTAATTGAATATATTTTTTAACGTATTAAAGTTTGTGCTTAGCTTTTCTTAAATTTATTCCGTTAATGTTTGTAAAAACGGATATGCAGAAGCAAACATATTAAATTTTCAATTTGTGTTTATAATATTTGCTAAAATTTTCGGTTTAGTATGGGGAGAAAAAAACACTGCGCTATTAAAAACGTGAAGTAATTAATAAAACTGTTACTTTAAGTCGTAAGGAACTCGTATTCCAAAATAAGGAAATTACTAAATTGCTCCAATAACTTGATCGTAAATGCCGTAAAAAATTATACTAGTGTAGAATTACGTGCACACAAAAAAAAACAAAAAAAAACATGATAACAGTAATAATAATCTAGGAGCAAGAGCTCGATTATGTATATTTTCATAGTTCAAATTGAATTGGTCAAATGTCAAATGAAATGCAGAAAAAAACACTTGACGTTTAGGTATGGTTCACATTCAACATCGGCTCTTAAAATTTAATCACCGTTTTCTTAAACATGTATGAATGTATCCGTATATGTAAAAATCCTAAAAATATTTTACCATATGCCTCCTATAAAATGTCCATGATATAGGTCATTTACCAAGACAATTACCGCAATCATACCTGCAAAGCGGCAAACAAGCATTTTATTCATAACTTAGTCAATGTTATGATGTGGCCCGTACATTAACTGAATTTGAACTAGGGTGATCGATTATTCGACATTTTTAAGAAACCGGTTTTTAAATAGTTTGAAATTTAGAATTAAAAAAAAACCGGTTGCTCTTTTAAAAATTTAGAAAAAAACCGGTTAACCGGTTAACCGGTCGAATACACAAAATATAATTTTTTTTATACCCATGACAGACATACAAATACAGGTATAAACTACTTTGTTCTATGGTTTAATTGCATTTTAATATGACACACATTCACTGCCGTTATTTAAAATAAAGATGTTACTTTTTACCTAAAAGTGACCGAAAAGTTAAGTTTATGCTTCAATTACCTTTAACTTTTAACGTTAGGTTTATAAATTTAAAAATGCCATTGTTTCTCTACATAAAACAAAATATGGCAACTTAATTGTGATTTATATTTTTTTTTCTACTTCGACCTTCTTATTTTTTTTTATTTTAAGTTTTAATTTTCTAATACTAGTGACACAAAACAGTAAATAAGTCATCAAAAATTTTATTCGTTTAGTAAATAAAATGTATAAATTCACATTGCTGCCACTACATTTTTTAAGAACTAAATTGATTTGTTAAAAGTAATCGGTATTTCCTCTTTGTTACAAGGAGCTTGTAATAATGAAAATATATGCTCACGGTAGTCAACTTCATAGGCCAGATGTAATAATGACCCTTTGTGTGCCAAACTATTTTAGTATACAAGCCATATGTTATCAGAGATATTAGTTAAGCTATGGGTAGTCTTTAGTACAAGTAGCTAGATTTCGTAGAAGCAAAAAATTATGAAATTCGAAAATGAGAACAAAAAGTATTGCAAAGTACGATAACTTGGTCAAAAAACTTAACTGAACAGCTGATTATCACAGCAAATTATAAGCGCAATAACGTATAAAATACCTGCTCTCCATTTAAAACAAATAATATCTAAGCCTAATTATTTTCCTTTTTTAACATTTGTTTTTAAAATAACAAATAAATTTCTTACAATATTATGGAAGAGTATTTAATAAATTTGCTGATTTCTGGAAATTTTTTGAGTAATAAATATGGTATGGTACATTAGGTTACAAAGGTAAATGAAAATAAAACTAAAAATGAAAAAAACCGGCTTCTGTAAATAAAAAAACCGGTGTATTCGACATTCGAAAAATTAACATTTGGAAAAAACCGCCAGGTGAAAGAGTAAAAAACCGGGTTTTCCACCGGTTGTAAAACCGAATCGATCACCCTAATTTGAACCCTATAAATAATCTGTGGGCAGACGTAAGGAAGGTGTTATTTGCGATTAAAACCAACCAAACCAGATATAGAAGGCCGTTAGAAAGTTGAAAATTTAATATTCAATTCCTAAATAGATTTACTAAAACTTTGTTGGTGCTATTATTTTGACCATACTTGTATGTATGTGTTTATGTATGTATGTATGTTCGTTTGTTAAAGCGGTTGAAATGAAATTTTCAGTTTCATTAGTTAAATTGAATAATAAAATTTTGTGTCTGCAAGTTTATTTTACCATATTTTTTTTTCCTTCTTTTTTTACAACAAGAAAAGTGGAAGTCTGATTTGTATAAAAATTTTGTTTGTTAAAACTTTTACTTTTACTTTTCTTAAACCCACATGCTAATAAATACTAACGCACAATTTTTGTATGTGTTTATAACCTAAATTCCTAAAAAAAAAGTCACAATTTATTGTAGATCTTTAAATTATCTTGGGGAAACCTAAAATGTCAGAAGTAGCAACATAATATAAAAAACATTTAAAAACAGAAAGAGAAAGAGCTCAAAGCTATAAAGCAAATTTATGCAAGCGATAAATTCTTAAAATTACGCGAAATTTACAATATGGTTGAAATGTAAATGATGTGTAAACTCAACATAATGTTGCACAAGCAGTAAATTCCATCCAGCTGTGAATTTTTATTCGTTTCAAAGAAAAGTTGGAAAAGAAAAATGTGGCCATGTGCCTATTACTTATTATTTATACTCTCCGTCTGCATTTTGATCACTTTAGTATTTATTAAGTGTTTAGAAAAATATACCAACATGCCATAGCGCAGTAAAGGATTCTGCGAATTACGTAAAACTTTCGGACTGTGCCAGCAATGTTTGCAATTTTATAACACAGTTTAACCACATTTTTTAATTAAACAAAATATTGCTAAACATTATTCATATAAATACAAATTAATGTTTGTGTAATTTTTTTAAGAAATCGTTTTTGATTTTCAATATAATTCTCGTATTTTGTCGACTTTGAAACTGTAATAAAACCAAAAACTTCTTAGACAAGTTTAAAAAAAAAGAAAACCACAAACGTTTCTCACTAACAAAAAATTTAACCAAACATTTATCTATATAATGTTTTGTTTCTCGTTTCGAAAATATTAAATAAAATCCCACCGTAAACTCTGGCATAATTACAATATTCTTTAGCAAATACTCAACTCTGACAACAACAAACTCATGGCAAAAGGGCTTAATGAAAGTATAAAGTAACTCCTAGGGAGTGGTAGCACTTAATCCACAAACTGCTAAATATTACCACATACGAACACGTCGATACATTAAAGCGGTACAGTGGTATACAATTGATGTTTATCATCATAAGGCCTCTAACACTTATACATACTCCTTTTACTCACCAAAAAAAACATTTTATTATAAATATCTTTCATATTAAATATAGACTGGCAGGATTTTAACATTCTCTTCAAACAAATTTTGTTCTATGTATGTAAGTGTGTAGTTAGCGAAACATACACACAAATAAATACGAAATATGTTAAAATAAATCAATGGCAGAGAACTGTTTATCTAGGCAGAGATAAAAAAGTTTAACTTAAATACTTAAATTCAAAAATATAGTGATGCTGCTTCAAACTTAAGTAAAACCCTCAAGGTTAATGGTTAAAGTATATCTTTGACGCTTTTGCGGCAAGTGGTTGTGTGTTTGTTGAAAATTTCATTGTATATTTTAGTTAAAGTTCACATCTTTTATTAAGCAATTTAGTAAATTTTATATAAACCACATTTCCAATATACACTTCTAGTCAAGTCTTTGTTTTTTAGTTCAATTTAGACTACAAAGTGAAACAGGCGTTGACAATTTTTATTATTATACAATTTTGTTTATTTGCACATCCTAAAGCTAAATACCTGGTTTATTTTTTTATCATTTTGATACATTATATTTTGAAGTTCACTGCATTTCTTCACAGAGACACAATGTTGCAACATTTTTTGCTTTGTTTCCGTTTCCTTGCATACAAATTTACAAAATTATTTCGAAATTTTTACGAGGGCTTGGTGAATTTATTTAAGAGAAAAAAAGAGAAGAGAAAACAAGTTGGGGAAGCATTATATTCGGCTGAATTTTAGATACGCACTACCAATTTTGTGTAGTACTTTTATACCACAAAATTTATTATTTTATTTACAACTCTAACCACTATCAAATAATCTCTTTACAAGAAAATATGGCTTAAATAAGATTTTAAGTTTTATTTATAGTAGATTATATGATAAGTACTTAGGCGTCAAAGTAGTACTATTAAAATACTTTTTTTAAAACGAACTTAAATTAGATATTACCTTAAGGGATTCTACTTATTTTATTCAAATTAATGGGTCTGCCATCTAACGTTTTTTTTCAACTAGTGCTTACTTCGTGAATGGTAACACTTAGCTAATTTGACAGATAATTTGTTTTATACTTTCGCTAAACGAATATGGTTGTGTATACGCTTGAACAACGCTGAGAAATATTGCGACATTACTTTGGCCGATTTTGCAAAAAAATCATCTTTTCAGATGAAGCTCATTTTGATCATGGCGGGTATGTAAACAAGCAAAATTGTCGCATTTGGGGCACAAAAAACCCGCACGCATACATTGAAAAGCCGATACACCCAAAACGAGTCACTGTTTGGTGCGGATTTTGGTCCAGAAGCAGAATTGGGCCATTTTTCTTCGAAAATTAGCAAGGAGTGGTCGTAGTCAGTGGCGATCGTTATCGAGCCATGTTAAACGAATTTTTGTTCACAAAAATTTAAGAGGAGGATATTGCCAACATTTGGTTTGAACAAAACGGCGCTACGTGCCACACAGCCACTTTTTTATAACATTTTCAAATAAAAAAAGTTATTCGGCGGTCACTTTATAAAAATTTTAAATTTCTTGGTGCCAACGTAAGCACTTAAAACCTAGTTTGAATAAATTTGAACATATTACTTGTCCATGCTCTAGTAACCCATATAATATAGGTAATAAAGTATAATAAAACCAAATGAAAAGAATGATTTGAGTTTATTGTTTGATTTTACTTTTAATCCTCATTTAAATGATTTAATTCCCAAACCGTATTCGACTTTATAATTTACTAGCTAATACCCGGTGTGCAACGCCACCCCATCGCAATGAAATAAAAATTTTATAGTTCAAAAATATATTTTTTTTAAAGTGCCACGCCTACTATTACTAAATCAACCATTTCTTATTCAAATAATCATAAAGACGTCAAAGTGTCTCTTGCAAAATTTGGGTACTCTAACTATTATCGCTTTCCAGATATACGAATTTTTGTATTTAATTCATAGGACAGGTGCCACGCCCACTATTACTAGAGCATCCATTTATTATCAAAATAGTTATATAGATGTCAAAGCTTATCGTGCAAAATTTGGGTACTCTAACTGTTATCGCTTCCGGAATATACGAATTTTAGTATTCAATTGCTATGAGAGCTGCCACGCCCACTGTTTCTAATGTACCCATTTTTTTAGAAATGTTTATTTGGGTGTCAAAGTTGCTCAATTTTAGTACTCGTGTTCCAAATATACGAAATTTAGTATTTAATTCATGTGGCCACGCCTACCATTGAAAGTCCGCCCATTTTTTATCCAAATGTTCGCGTGGATGTCAAAGTTTACCGTACTTAATTTGAAGACTCTAGCTGCATTAACTTTTGTTATATATAATATTTAATACTTAGGGCGTGGCAACCCGCCCACTTACAATTTCAAACCAAAGTATAGCCTATAGTTCCTTCCAGACATACAGAAAGATTCTGTGGAAATTTCAAGGAAATCGGTCCAGCCGTTTAACCGTCTATAAAGCACAAACAAACAAACAAACATACAAACACACATAGATTTTTATATATATAGATAAGAGAAATTATTCAAAATTTTTGGATCTACATATATACTTTTAAATTATTGTACACATTATTTGTGGGATCTGAACTGGAATATGGTGTTTTAATTTTAGTACTCATTGCGGCATTCATTTATCCCGTATTGATAGACTTCAAAAGCAATTTATTCATTATGCGTTACCTCTCAAATATTATATTCATCCGTTACCAACGTATGAATCTCGTTGCTTACATCTAAGTTTGTTTTTTTTGGAGAAGACACGTAATATTCGATAAATACTGCACATTTTTGACATTTTGAATGAAAGTATTGATTGTTTAAATTAGAAAAACTCTTATTTTTTGTGTACCAAGTAGTTTGTAGCTTCGTCATAGAATTAGTTTCTTGTCCGTTTATATCATCAAAATTATGTACTAAATGGTCAATTTATTAGATCATTTAATTATTAATTCAAAATTAACAACCTATCGTACACTGAAAACAAAAATCAAGTAATCCGTACTTGAATCAAGCCGTAGCGGTGTCAGAAGTACGGTAAGTACGGATTTTCTTAAACCAAGTACAAAAAGCTTGATTCAAGTACGAATTCGTCAAGCGCGAATTTCTTGATTTTAGTCACATTTAAGCCCAAAAAAGATTTATTTCAAGAAATCTTGGCTTGATTTAATCCCGAATTCGTACTTGATGTAATCCAAAAATGGATTGATTTAAGAAAAATGGAGATTGAATCAATCCCCAAAAGTTCTTGTTCTAAGAACTTTAAACTTGATTCAATCCCGAATTCGTACTTGGTGTAATCCGAAAATGGATTCATTTAAGAAAAATGGAGATTAAATCAATCCCGAAAAGTTCTTGTTTTAAGAAATTTTAACTTGATTATTGCTGTGCTGATTAAAAAAACTTTTATTTATTTTAGTTTTAAGTATATATTTATATTTATTTTCATATAATTATATTATAATATAAAATACAATTACAATTTTTATAATAGTTTTACATTTTATTTTTAATTCTAAAGAATGTATTTTTTTATTATTTTTTAATATTTGATACATTTTTATTTTAAAATTTTTTTATTTTTAAAATAAACAAAGTATTCAGATTTAAAAATTTGTTTTATTTTTTACTTTAAATACATAAAATAAAAAATATTTTTAGTCAAACATTCGTATAAAATATGAAAATAGTGTTAATATATTCCTAAGAATAATTAATAAAAACATATTATTATAAACTTTTTGGTCTACTATAAGTTTTTCCATTATTAAGTGGATATAAATGAAAGGGTGGTGTGCTAAACTCTGTTATATTTTTTACAAGTGTTATATTTGTATCAAAACCGATTTCAATACGAAAGCAATATTAATAATTTAATTTCAGTTTTACCTTGTTAAGTATCTGCTTCCCTTTAAACTCATATTTTTCGATCAACCAATTATCGACTTTTGAATGCACGGAAATTGTATCATCGTCGATACCAAACTATGTGAAAAAATATGAAATTTATAAATATGTAAGCATATTTTCTTAAATTACCTTAAGCTTTTTCCATTTGAAAAGCTTCTCGCGAAACCCCATACGCAGACCAAGAGGAGGTATTGCTTCCTTTAAATCGCTCTGTTGCATGTATTGCAAGCTGTCATAAGTAACCTGAGCCGCTGAGTAAAAAAATATATCAATACGTAAAATATTTATATAAAGTTTTTGTGTCTACAGAGAAAAATTATCAATTTAGTTCACTTTATGACATCCTTTATTAGATTAAAAAAACGCACAAATGAAAAAAGTATCATTGCGTCCACCTAAAGAATGAGATCGATAAAACCCTAACACGAATAAAACGCAATAACTTTGAAACGAATTAATCCATTTTAATGAAAATAGCGTGGTTTAACAATAAAATAACAGTAAATTAAAATATTAATGCTTTTTGTAAAAATTCAGCTTTTTTTGATGAACTCTTTCACCTTTTCCGGAATTGAGACCATGAGGGTTTTGATGGTATCCTTAGTAACTTTATTGCTGGAATAAGACCATTTCTGGGAACAAATTTTAGTAGTATTAGCAACTTGTTTTGTATCCTTCAGCACTCTTTTGACTAAAGCCCAGTAACGTTCGATGGGCCTTAGTTCTGGACAATTAGGTGGATTTGCTTCTTTTGGCACTACCACTATATTATTTGTTTCATACCATTCTGCTGCAGATTTACTATAATGACACGACGCTAGGTCGGGCCAAAAATATGTTGACTTATTGTGTTTTCGTATGAATGGAAGCAACCTCTTCTGTAAGCACTCCTTGATGTAAATATCAGTGTTGATAGTCCCAGTAGTAATAAATTTACTGCTTCTTTCTCCGCACGTGCATATAGCTTGCCAAACTAAGTACTTCTTTGGAAACTTTGTCTTTTTTTGGAACTTAAATTGGTCATTGACATTACCTCTTCCATCGGCCACATAATAACTTCGCCCTGGGAGCTGAGAAAAGTCGACAAGAACGTAAGTCTCATCATCCATAATACAACACTCATATTTGTTGATAAAATTTCTAAGCAGTTCTTTGGCACGACTTTTTGCATCCAAGTTTTTCTTCGAATTTCTGTCTGGCACTTTCTGAACCTTGTAGGACTTAAGGCCTTCATATCTTTTAACCTTCCTTACAGAAAAATCGGAACAGTTTACTTTTAAGGCGGCTTTACGGTTTGAGAGGTTGGGATTTTGGTTTAGAAGACTAACAATCTTTGAAGCTAACTGTGGGTCAGTTATACCTTTTTTAGCTCCACTTCCAGCTTTCCTTTTAATACTACGACGTTCGTTATACACTTTTATCACACGCGAAACTGTTTGTCGTGACACCTTTATCTCATTTGCAATAGATTTGTAAGTACGACTGAGGATTTTTTAAAAAATTGTTATTATTTTTTCACGCACTTTTTCTTCGGAATCCATTTTCAAACAAACTAATAATCTGATTATCCTATTATTTTGTACACATAATTTGACAAGTTTTTAAATGCAAACTTGATCATAAACAGTTATATTTTTTGTGCATGAAGAAAGGTGGAATTAAAAATGTGTGTTAAGGTTTCACTGATCTCATTCTTTATACCATTTTCAATCTAAACTTTGAGCAATAGCTCCTAATTTTAAGAGTAGAGTTCCACTTATTTTTATTAAGTGCTCTAAGTACTTTTTTTATGGTTTTTTTCCTAAATTATTTTATTTTAATACACAAACACACATAGAATGTATGTATGTATATAGAAACATTTCTTGCAAAAAACCAATTGAATTTAGTAGAAAAATACAAGACATATTTATTTATCAGGTAATTTTGTGAAAACAGATGAACAATTTTTTTCTTTACTTGATTGATGAATAAATATGCCTTGTATTTTTCTACTAAATTCAATTGGTTTTTTGCAAGAAATTTAATGTTTCTATATACATACATACGTTAATATGTGTGTTTGCGTATTTAAATAAAAAAAAAATAGGAAAAAACCAAAAAAAAAAAAGTATTTAAAGCACTTAATAAAAATAAGTAGAACTGTATTTTTTATATTTTCTTAAGAAAGTTTTAAAGTTTTACACAATCGCACACACTCTGCAACAGTAAAACCAGTTTCACTCACATACATACATACAAATCGTCGTTAGTAAATTACTGTGCTCTATGTGACATAAAACCTATAGGTACATATAGAACACAATAATTTACGAACGACGATATAATTCCACACAAAAATTATTATATTATTTTTTTTAAATATTTTTTCACTTACCTTTTAAATCAGCGAAGGCAATTTCTAGGCCAAACTCGCCTAGTAGCTGGAGCAGGCGGTAGTCTTCTATATTTTCCATTTCCACTATAAAACACAGAACACCCGAACAAAACACTTATGAGACAACTTTAAACAACTACAAAATTCAACTGATGCCATTTGCTAGCAAATCTACATCATCAAGTTCAATATAACAAGGTGGCAGTATGAGGGAGAGAATTTTTGTATGTTTTATAAGTTGAAGTTAAGTATAACCGCGAATTATTTTTTATACATGAAGTTTGATAACACATGATCATAAAACAAGTAAGAACGCTATATTCGGCCGTGCCGAATCTTATATACCCTTCACACCGTGTAGTCATGCAATAACAGTAGTTTGTATCACAATTCCATATGATATACGTACATACATATAAAAACCATACATATATAAAAACATCCACATTGTAAAATTATAAATTTACGTATGTATGTTAAAAAAAAAATAAAAAAAAATTAAAAAAAAAAATTAAAAAAAAAATTTAAAAAAAAAATTAAAAAAAAAAATTTTAAAAAATAATTAAAATATATATAATAAATATGAAACAAAAAAAATAAAAAAAAAATATTTAAAAAAAAAATTAAAAAAAAATAATAATAAAAATATAAATAATATATTAAATAAAAAATAAAAAAAAAATAAAAAAAAAATTAAAAAAAAATTAAAAAAAAAATAAAAAAAAAATTTTTTTGGCTCAGCTGGGATTCAATGCCACGTTTTCTCTAACCAGTATACACGTTTGTATGTATGTATGTTGTTGTTGTAATGTTGTTTTTGTGAAATGGGTTTTTGCTCATATCTCAGTTGTTTATGTACCGATGTTTCTGATTTTCAATACCGATCTACTGCCGAATATTTCCGATATTTTAATACCTCATCCGAGTACAAGCGATGTCGGGGGGCTTCAAAAAGTTGATTTCAACATACACACGGACAGACGGTCAGACGGACAGACTGACAGACTGACAGGGCTTAATCGACTCCCCTATTCATAAGCTTTCAGAAAATATATACTTTATGGGGTCGGAAATCAAAATTGTAGAAATTTCACACGGAATGACAAACCTATATATACCCTTTTTCACTGTGTGAAGGGTATAACAATGTACTTGTACTCGAAAATGCAATCACTTTGTTAAATGTACTTGAGAACAACTTGAATTTTTTTTATTACTGAGAGGAATGAAATTTAATCTCAACGTTTTTATTCTTAGTTATAAAAACAGGTTTTTTCCCTAAGCTAAAGAGAAATAAAACTTGTTTCAAGTGAAGTAAAACTTAATTTAAGAATTTCTGCGCTTGGTTTGTCAAAACAATCCCGCTTGGGCTTGTTTTAAGTAAACCCAAGTACGAAACGTACTTCTTTTTTTTTTATACCCGCCACCAAAATAATGGTGGGGGTATATTCATTTTGTCATTCCGTTTGTAACACATCGAAATATCCATTCTAGACCCCATAAAGTATATATATTCTGAATCAGGGTTTGATTTGATGACGATCTAGCTATGTCCGTCCGTCTGTCCGTCTGTCCGTCTGTTGAAAGCACGATAGAGGTCGCACCGAAAAAGCTAGGGGGCTCAAATTTTGCCAGAATCTTTCTTATAGACAAGGTTTGTTTGGTATTGAAAATGGGCTAAATCGGAATATTAGGAAGAGAGTTATAGCTCGAAAAGCAAGAGTAGGTCGAAAAAACCGTGTCCTTCAAACATCGAATAAAATGGAATTGTGTCTAAACGCATTAACGTAGACTCATGAAACTTCGAATATATATTTCCTGGGTAAAAGCAATATTTTTCCCTAAAAATTGTCTAAATCTATTTATTAGGAGAGGAGTAATCGATCAAAATGTACGAAAATTTATACCGCACAGTGTATTTTTCGGTATATTTAAAAACAAAAACGTCATAAAAGCAACAAAATTAGATGTACGACTCTGAAATTTTGCACACTTTGCTCTTTGGTGAGACGCTTTTTTGTAACGGTAAATCAATGTGCCACGCCCACTTTTACGCCCACCTCCCATATAACGTTTTACCTAAAATTCATATAATTTCTCTATTAATAAAGATTTTGGAATAACAAAGGGCTATATTGAAACACCTAAGTTGTACTCATTCGCAAAAATAACTTTGACACGCCTACTGTAACGCCCACTTTTCACGTTATCTACCGTTAATGAAATTTAAAAGCTCATAAAACCGCCAAAATGAGAGGTATGATGATAGAATTCGCTACGTCTATCCCCCTAGGCAATGTCATTACTGTGCCAGAAAATTGAGGTGCCACGCCCACTTTTACGCCCACCTCCCATATAACGTTTTACCTAAAATTCATATAATTTCTCTATTAATAAAGATTTTGGAATAATAGAGGACTATATTGAAACATCTAGGTAGTACTCATTGGCAAAAATAACTTTGACACGCCTACTATAACGCCCACTTTCACTTTTGAATTGTGTCCAAACGCATAAACGTAGTCATGAAACTTCGAATATATATTTATCGAGTCAAAAGAATACTTTTCCCTGAAAATCGCTTAAATCTATGAATTAGGAAAAGAGTTATAGATAAAAATGTACGAAAACTTATACCGCACAGTGTATATTTCAAATTTAAAACGTAATAAAACTGACAAAACTATATGTACGATTCTGAAATTTTGCAAACATGGTTTTTTGGTAAAGTCTTCGTTATAACGGAAAATAGATGTGCCACGCACACTTTTTTCTTTAAATTTTTATAAAAATATATTAGTCATATATATTAGCATTTATTCATCTTACACTGCGCAGTTTATTGTACTGTAGCTAAATATAAAATAAAGATGACAAGATAGATGACTCTACTAGCAACTACTAGATGGCATGCTAACAACTTATGCTTATGTTCTCCTGAAATTATGCTCTATTAAAAATGGGAATTTAGGAAAATTTTGACCTAAGTCAAAAAAAATTATCTCTAAACATTATAAACAATTTATTTTCATGTACTAATGGCTAACAAATTTTAAAATTATACAAAACTTATCTCGTTTGAAAATCTTTTAAAAGCAAAATGTTATAGAAGTTTAAAAATCAAAATCTTACTAATAAATTTCTCGTTTTAGAAAAATGCAGAGAATGTATATTTTAAATCACCCTGTGGCCCTTAAAATTTAACCTTAAATTCACTTTCTTCCTCTTAAATTCATGTAAATTCTCTATGAATAAAGATTTTGGAATACTAAAGGACTATATTGAAATATCTAAGTTGTATTTATTAGCAGAAACTTTATTGACACGCCTTCTTTAACGCCCACTTTCATTGAAAGACTACATTTACAAAAGCATTTTAGTAGCATATCGAAGTTATAAAGGGTGGTTAAATTTTAAGGACCGATGTTGAATTTAAATAAAACACAAATTGTTTAAGAAATTATTATCATTTCTTTTTATAATGATAATATTTGTATGGTTCAATTATGTATTTAACAAAATATCGGCCAAATGGACCCCCATCCTTCTATCTGATGGTCCAAATTTTCAATGACAATGTTGATGCTCAATTGTTAGGCATGATGGTGAGGCGAGGTTGACTGCTCTTTTGCCACACTATCGCAAAAAAACGCCACTGGTGCCCATTCAACGAACTAAGAAGGCATTCACAGATTTTCTAACATTTTATACAGACCTGTTTTGCATAAATTTAAATATTTTTTACAATTTTCCCGATTGTGGACGAATTTGAACGATAATGTTGATCAAAAGAATTATGCACAAAATGCATTTTGACTTGAACGCCCATTTTTATAAAAAACCTGAATAACTTTAAAGCGTTGCTCATTTGCGTATCTTTCCACGGATCAAATTGAGTAAGTTTCAGATTGAGAAATGTCAAGTGAAATGCAGAAAACAAATTTAAAGACTAGGTGTAGTTCACCTTCAACATGGGCATATTTTATTATAAAGAGATTATTCCATAGCGATTAACAAAATAATAAATATTGTGCTTTAAATGTACACAAAATTGGTGGTGGGTATAAAAGATTCGGCACAGCCGAATATAGTGCTCCTACTTGTTATTCTTAAATTTAGTACGGCATTTTTCTTTCTGTGTAGGAGTCGTAGGTTGTAGGAAATTTAATTTTTACATTTAAGAACAACTGCGATAGTACTTACTTTCCCAGCTATAATGTACTTATAGAACAAAAAATTAATGGAAAATTAATAACAAAATACACAAAACTACTACAGCTTGTGTATTGAGCAATTGATATATTAAAGAAAGCAACCATATCTCAGCATCATACATTTAATTCTGTTAATTTGTTGAGCTTTTAAATATCATTAACAAGTAGTACATTATATGAGAAGTGGGCGTTAAAGAAGGTGTGTCAAAGTAATTTTATCTAGTTAATTCCACTTAGATATTGCATTATAGAGTCCATAATTCTTCCAAATATTTTGTCCATATAGGAATTACATATATGCATTTAAAATAAAAAGTTATTCAGTAGGTAGGCGTTTACTTAAGTTGTTTTCCTACTGCTATAATGTCATTGACCAGAAAGCTTTATTCGAAAGATTTCAGCATGGTTTATTAGTTGCTGGCGGCTTTATGAGCATTTAAATTTAATTAATACGGAATTATGACATATGGGTAAAATGGAAAGAAGGGCGTAAAAGACGGTGTGTCAACGTGACATTTTAATTTATGTTTTTATTTTAAAACAGCAAAACCTTTATTCGTCCAAAATCTTTGTCCATACAAAAATTATAACAATTTAAGGAAAAACATTATTTTGAAGGTGGGTTTTCGAATGGGCGTGTCACTTTAATTTTCCATTATTCCTATAATATTGACTAAGAAACTATATTTGCAAAATTGCAGCATAGTACATCTGATTTTATTAGTTTAATAATATTTGCAATTTTAAACGTATGTACTTAAAAAAACACTGTGTCAGTTAAGTTTTTGCATATTTTTTTACTCAATAAATATACATGTGAATTTTACTCACTCTAAGTCATTACGTCTAAATACAATCGCATTAATTCCGTTTAATATGTTTTATGGCATATTCTTGCATTAAAAGTTATATTTTTCCTCCCTTTTTCACGAATTTTGCCCATTTTCAATAGCAAGCGTTTCTGAAGCATATAAATATTCTGACAAAATTTCATCTATCTAGCTTTTTCTGTTCGTGCTTTCAATAGGCGGAAATATGGATGAGCATAGCAAGATCATTCTAAAATTAAAGCAGGACTCAGATGTATGCTTTATGGGGTCAGAAATTAATATTTTGCAAATGGCCATACCTTATTAAAAATATTTAATTTTGTTCTATTTTTAAATAATATCTTTTTTAAAATAATTTTTTTATATTCTGGCATCCTCGTATATACTTAATATCCCTTTCTAAAAATGTATTCACTTAAAATGTTGCCAAAAGTTGTTATTACCAACCTGTTTGTTTTGTTTACCGATGCCTGGAGGCAAAACTTTTGTGGCACAAAAAGTGGATTGTTGCAAAGTGTAAATAAATAAAAATTTGGTGCTTAATGTAAATTTAATGGTTTGTTCCCGTCAAGCTTACAAAACATCCTTCCTTATGCAACAAATACTTTTGTCTGCACAGGGTACAAAATCATATAAACACATGTAGAAGGTAGACCTAAATACAATTATAAGTAATGGACATGGATGTTTCTTGTATAGAGACCCCTAGTGGAGTATGTTGAAAGTAAACAAAGTGTAAGGCTGTCAGCAACACTGTTGGAGACCCGAACATACTTTACTACTGTAGTTGTGTAATTATTTATGTGTTCACTAGTAGGTAGTAAAAATTATTTTAATATTTTAAGGTTTTGTTGTGGGAGATTATTTTAGATTTAAACGAACTTTATATATGACCAACTATATGGGTGTTTACTGTACTTTTACGATAAGCCGTTGAAGATATAAATATTTATATGTTTTTGTATACATCACTTTAATAAGCTTTTGCTAGGCTTTTCAATGGATATTAAGATCCGCCGGATGCAGATGTCAAGAACGGCTTCATTCGGTCACAACAAAGCATACGAAGAAGGCACGGAAATACAATAATACAGGAATTTAGGACCAAACGACGGGCTAATTCATGCAATTCCACTTTAAATACCATAAATTTCGTGATGAAATTGTATGGAAAATATAGCACACACATGCAAGCAAAGTGCGCAAACTATACTTTGACTGACAGAACATAAACTGTAATACAGAAAAGTAAGCAGCCAATATCAACCGACAGCCGGTTGCCAATCTAGAGTACCGTAGATCACCAGCTAATGTTAGAAACATTGTCCATTTGAATAGAGAAAGGAACTAGGTCAAACGTTGCAGACATGCGCCAGATCTATGCGGTTGAAGTTGCTTCTGCAGACGAGCAACTTAGTCGCTGGAGAGAATTTTTGTCGATATTTTCTTTTTAAGCCAATAGATTCTCAATACCCTTAAGACGATATCAAGTGCACGATATAACCACTGACCCACAAACATGTAATATAGTTAAAGCTTCACCCGATACCTTAAAAAATAGTAAATCAAGTGATTTTAATGACACATCAGCAAAATTTCTGAAATATGGGAACCAACATTGACAGCAATACTTGCAGCAAATATTTATACGGTTTGGAAGTCAGTACGAATGTCCTACTTGTAAAACCAAGGAGACATTTTCACAATTCCAAAAAAGGGCAACTGAAGAACTGGAGAGGCCTAACTTTAAAAAATTCCAGTACAAAAATAAGGGCCACGTGTGATGAGATGTGTACATTATAATCGAACAAACAAGCAAAAATCTCTATTTGTTGTTCATCGATTTAGAAAAACCTTTCAAAACCTTGCTACAAAATGTACTGCGAGGTACTGTTTGGGAAAGTGGTATTCTTGATAAGACGTGCTCTTTATCTATGAACATCTCAGAGCTTCACTTTAATGGTGCAGAAAGTTTTCCCTTACCGACAACGTCTGAAGTAAAACAGGGTTGCATTATTTTGCCAACATTATTCCTACTGATACTAGACTTCTTTATCCAGAAATAATATACTGAATGTCCCTGTCTACGCAGATGATCCGACCTTTAGAAGACTCGACAGGCATTATTCACTATAAAATAATAAATTTGACTTAATATCAAAAACCGATGGATTTGAAGACGATATATAGGCCTGCACAAACAAAGCAAATGTAACTTTCCAGGTCTAATAACATAAGTCTATTCGATAGCAGCTTAAAATCAGTGTTGTGTCGCTCCACAACATGGGGCATTACGCGGGTAAATTGAAAAACTAAAAGCGTTCATACATTGGTGCCAAAAATTGCAAACATTTTGACCCAATACGATATCAACAACCAAAGAAAAAAATTAAACTCGTTAATGAAGGTGGATTGGTCATATTTTAGAAGGACTCACCAGCGATATTATCAAGACCTAAATACAATGGAACCCACAAGGTCATCTAAGACCTCACTTGTCATGGGCAAAATATGTGAAACAAGAATACGAAACTTTCAACAAAACATGAAATCAAGTCAGGAATCTTTTTAATGATCATAGAAGATGGAGAGAATTCACAATCGCCCTATGTTGGACTCGAACTTTTCTAATGCTACCAATGCGTATTTTTTGTGCTTAAATATATGTAAAATAAGCAAAAGATTTAAAGATTCATTCTGCTTTGCTAAATAGAAAAATAAAATGAAGAAAGATTAAAAACTTATTAAATAAAGAAAAATGTTTATAAATTTTTTAATACTGTAAGTATATCAGCAAGTAAGAATATGGAATACCTTTATCTTTTCTAACTTCAACATTATTATATTTTTTTTTTCTGTTTTAAGTCAAGCTGACTTTCAACAAAAACTTAATTATTTACTCAGCAGGAATTCTTATAATATTTATAATTTATAGCGTAATACTTAATACAACATACTCACTTTACCCAAGGTATTTTCCACACATTTCCGGTTAACATTTGTATTCAGTCACAAGTCCTTTTTTCTTGCTGTATAAATGTGTAAGTGCTGTTAATTGTTATATTCAGGCTTTTGTATAATTTAGTTTTGGCTCGACAGGTAATATGCCAGATTTTGGGCATCTCACTTATAAACACATTTTTGCCACAAGGATTCTTTCATGCATGCATATGATAAATAGATTTTAATTATGTTTAATTTAGCACATCATGTTAAAAAAGGTTGACTTAAGAAATGGTCTTTAAAGATATTTATGGTTCAATAACTTTGGGTACGTAACTACAACACAAAAAATTAAATACAAATTAACTTGCCCACATTTTAGCTTCAAGATGGTGAGCAAACTGAACTTCAGATTAGGATATAAAATATATTATAAAAAAAAATTAGGAATGGCCTAACACTTTCCTATAAAAGTAAAGCAAAACTATTCAAAGGTATTGCAATTTGTATTAAATTTAATAATAGTGAAATATTTTTAAAGCTCTAAAGACCTAAAATGGTGAATTATTGTTTTAGCGGTATTGGTTAGCGTGAAATAAAACAAGTAAGAGCACTATATTCGGCTGTGCCGAATCTTTTATACCCACCACCAATTTTGTGTACATTTAAAGCACAATATTTATTATTTTGTTAATCGCTATAGAATAATCTCTTTATAATAAAATATGTATCACTTTCTTTGTACAGGATGGTTAAATTTTAAGGGCCCATGTTAAAGATGAACTACACCTAGTCTTTAAATTTGTTTTCTGCATTTCACTTGACATTTCTCAATCTCAAACTTACTCAATTTGATCCGTGGAAAGATACGCAAATGAGCCACGCTTTAAAGTTATTCAGGTTTTTTATAAAAATGGGCGTTTAAATCAAAATGCATTTTGTGCAGTTCGTAATTCTTTCGATCAACATAATCGTTCAAATTCGTCCACAATCGGGAGAATTGTAAAAAATATTTAAATTGCTGCAAAACAGGTCTGTATAAAATGTTACAAAATCTGTGAATGCCTTCTTAGTTCGTAGAATTGGAACCACTGCTGGTATTTGCGATAGTGTGGCAAAAGAGCAGTCAACCTCGCCTCATTATTATGCCCAACAATTGAGAATCAAAATTGTCATTGAAAATTTGAGCCATCAGATAGAGGAATGGCGCCAAGGATGGGGGGGGGCCATTTGGCCGATATTTTGTTAAATACATAATTGAACCATACAAATATTATCATTGTAAAAAGAAATGGTAATAATTTCTTAAATAATTTGTGTTTTATTTAAAATCAACCCTTAAAATTTGATCACCCTTAATAACTTCGATATGATAGTAAAGTGTTTTCGTAAATTTAGTCTTTTAGTAAAAGTGGGCGTTAAAGTATGCGTGTCAATAAAGTTTCTGCTAATAAATACAACTTAGATATTTCAATATAGTCCTTTATTTTCCCAAAAACTTTATTAATAGAGAAATTACATGAATTTAAGATAAACCGTTATATGGGAGGTAGGCGTTAAAGTGGGCGTGGCAGCTTATTTTTCACAGTAATGACATTGCCTAGGGGGATAGACGTAGCAAATTTTATCATCATACCTCTAATTGTGGCGGTTTTATGAGCTTTTAAATTTCATTAATGGTAGATAACGTGAAAAGTGAGCGTTATAGTAGGCGTGTCAAAGTTGTTTTTGCGAATGAGTGCAACTTAGGTGTTTCAACATAGCCCTTTATTATTCCAAAATCTTTATTAATAGAGAAATTATATGAATTTTAGGTAAAACGTTATATGGGAGGTGGGCGTAAAAGTGGGCGTGGCACCTTAATTTTCTGGCACAGTAACGACATTGCCTAGGGGGATAGACATAGCTAATTTTATCATCATACCTCTAATTGTGGCGGTTTTATGAGCTTTTAAATTTCATTAACGGTAGATAACGTGAAAAGTGGGCGTTATAGTAGGCGTGTCAAAGTTGTTTTTGCGAATGAGTGCAACTTAGGTGTTTCAACATAGCCCTTTATTATTCCAAAATCTTTATTAATAGAGAAATTATATGAATTTTAGGTAAAACGTTATATGGGAGGTGGGCGTAAAAGTGGGCGTGGCACCTTAATTTTCTGGCACAGTAATGACATTGCCTAGGGGGATAGACATAGCCAATTTTATCATCACACCTCTAATTGTGGCGGTTTTATGAGCTTTTAAATTTTATTAACGGTAGATAACGTGAAAAGTGGGCGTTATAGTAGGCGTGTCAAAGTTGTTTTTGCGAATGAGTGCAACTTAGGTGTTTCAATTTAGCCCTTTATTATTCCAAAATCATTATTAATAGAGAAATTATATGAATTTTAGGTAAAACGTTATATGGGAGGTGGGCGTAAAAGTGCGCGTGGCACCTTAATTTTCTGGCACAGTAATAACATTGCCTAGGGAGATAGACGTAGCAAATTTTATCATCATACCTCGAATTGTGGCGGTTTTATGAGCTTTTAAATTTCATTATCGGTAGATAACGTGAAAAGTGGGCGTTATAGTAGGCGTGTCACAGTTGTTTTTGCGAATGAGTACAACTTAGGTGTTTCAATATAGCCCTTTATTATTCCAAAATCTTTATTTATAGAGAAATTATATGAATTTGAGGTAAAACATTATATGGGAGGTGGGCGTAAAAGTGGGCGTGGCACATTGATTTTCCGTTACAAAAAAGCCCCTAACCAAAAAGCAAGGTGTGCAAAATTTCAGAGTCGTACATCAAATTTTGTTGCTTTTATGACGTTTTTGTTTTTAAATATACCGAAAAATACACTGTGCGGTATAAATTTTCGTACATTTTGATCGATAACTCCTCTCCTAAGGCATAGATTTAGATAATTTTCGGAGGAAATATATATTCAAAGTTTCATGAGTCTACGTTAAAGCGTTTGGACATAATTCCATTTTATTCGATGTTCGAACGACACGGTTTTTTCGACCTACTCTTGCTTTTCGAGCTATAACTCTGTTCCTAATATTCCGATTTAGCCCAATACCAAACAAACCTTATCTATAAGAAAGATTCTGGCAAAATTTGAGCCCCCTAGCTTTTTCGGTGCGACCTCTATCGTGCTTTCAACAGACGGACGGACATAGCTAGATCGTCATCAAATCAAACCCTGATTCAGAATATATATGCTTTATTTGATCTAAAATCGATATTTCGATATGTTACAAACGGAATGACAAAATGAATATACCCCCACCATTTTTTTGGTGACGGGTATAAAAATTGGGAATGACCTAGACTGTTAAAAAGGCCTAAAAATTTCGTATAAAAGTAAAGCAAAACTATTCAAGGGTATTGCAATTTGTATTAAATTTAATAATAGTGAAATAGTTTTAAAGCTCTAAAGACCTAAAATGGTGAATTATTGTTTTGGCGGTATTGGTTAGCGTGAAATAAAAAAAGTGAGTCAGAAAAAAATTAAAAACAATATTCCAGCCAATATGTATTATTGGTCCAACAAATTATTATTTCTTTAATCACGTTAGCTTTAAGAAATATGTTGGATAATATCTTTTTTAAATTCTTTATTTGAAACCAAGGTATATAAAACTAAGTAGCCTAAGTTCATCAGCTGATCATCAGCTGCTACTTTCCATATATCACAAAGTCATACATTCTCTTTTTTCTCCGGTGTTTTACAATTGTCAAGCTTTGTATAAAAAAAATTCCATCGAAAAATTCTCTCCGATTTGCTATCACTTTATACAACTTCACCAACTTCAACTTTTATTTCGGTCAAAACGGACAGCGAAAATTTAAGTTAGTAAAACTTAAAAAAAAAATTATGAACTTAAAAAAAATCAAAATATCTGTAGGCTCATCGTCACACTATCTTAAAAGCCTTTGAACAATATGAGGAAGAGTTGAACACTAATGTGGAAAATTAACTGGATCAGGAAGAAAAAAATTTCTTTCAGATAGATATTGGTTAAGCAGAAGAAGTTGAACAACTGATTGTAAGGTTTAATGCGCTGATTTTTTTGTGGCGCAGAACTTAAGCTGAAAGTGGGTTGAAGTCGAAAAAAAAGTTCAGAAACTTCCAGATCGCAAGGCAGTAAAGAACATAAAAAGAAGAACGAGATATACGTGATGTGTGATAGATTATTAAACTTAAGTACTGGCAGACTTTTCACAACTTCCGTGTCAAGATTTTTATGCGACTTATGGAAGAGGTGATGTTCAAGAACAATTCCGAACAAACCAAAAATAAAATTATCTAAAAAGTTTTTTTTTTAATCATCACCATCTGTTACATCAGGCATGACTAATATGGAGATATGTATGTCTGTGGCAATAAGAAAAGATGCTTATGTCTGTTTTTACAGTTTTTCAGGAATCCACTTTTAAATTTTTGAATTGATTCTTGAAAATTGATTCTCTTTGAAATAAAGTATGTTTGAACACCCAAAAATTTTAATAATATTTATGAAAAGAAATATATTTAAATTAAAAGTAAAAAATTTAATTTAAAATAAAAAATTATTTTATTGTTGTATCTGCATTTAAGTGGAAAATCTATGGTAACACTTAAAAAAGCTTTTGAAAATTAAAACTTAAAACCTAAATACAAAATTTAAACTTCACTTGCTATTCAATCTTTATGCTGATCACTACCTACAAAGAAAAATAAAATTGAATTTTTACTACTCATACCATATACCAACACCACTGTCTATTAATTGTCGAATATTCTACTAATAAGGTTAGCATCTCATTCCTGGCCATTATTAATAGAAGTAAAAGAAAATAACAATTTTCCTTTCTTTTATACCCATAAACCCATAATTCTGTGGCTTGGAGCTAAAAGGGCCAATGTCACTATTTTCCTCTTTTGAGTTAATCATTGCATTAGATTTGTTTTCTTGCTCTATTTCATTATGGTAAAACAGCTAAAGTCATACTTAACCCACAACAGCTTCATAAATAAAATGCTGGCCAATGTCACTATGAAAGCACCTATAAAAGTTAGAGTTCAATTGCAATTTTTTCAAAAGTAAATATTTTGACATTGGCTTCAAGCCACAGAATTATGATCATTCTTATTGACTGATTAATTAATCAGTCCTTAAATCACTCCCATTAAATTTGCCAAACTAACACGGGGAATTTAAATGCTGATCCAAGTATTATTTTGCGCTGTAAATAGCATATTAGTTTTCGTATATAAAGTTATTATTCCAAATGATAATTTTGTTTGAAAAAAATAAAGGGAATAAGTTTTTACGCTATAACTTCCTGTAAAGTTTTTGAGTTGATGTTAATTGTTATATTCAGGCTTTTGTATAATTTAGTTTTGGCTCGACAGGTAATATGCCAGATTTTGGGCATCTCACTTATAAACACATTTTTGCCACAAGGATTCTTTCATGCATGCATATGATAAATAGATTTTAATTATGTTTAATTTAGCACATCATGTTAAAAAAGGTTGACTTAAGAAATGGTCTTTAAAGATATTTATGGTTCAATAACTTTGGGTACGTAACTACAACACAAAAAATTAAATACAAATTAACTTGCCCACATTTTAGCTTCAAGATGGTGAGCAAACTGAACTTCAGATTAGGATATAAAATATATTATAAAAAAAAATTAGGAATGGCCTAACACTTTCCTATAAAAGTAAAGCAAAACTATTCAAAGGTATTGCAATTTGTATTAAATTTAATAATAGTGAAATATTTTTAAAGCTCTAAAGACCTAAAATGGTGAATTATTGTTTTAGCGGTATTGGTTAGCGTGAAATAAAACAAGTAAGAGCACTATATTCGGCTGTGCCGAATCTTTTATACCCACCACCAATTTTGTGTACATTTAAAGCACAATATTTATTATTTTGTTAATCGCTATAGAATAATCTCTTTATAATAAAATATGTATCACTTTCTTTGTACAGGATGGTTAAATTTTAAGGGCCCATGTTAAAGATGAACTACACCTAGTCTTTAAATTTGTTTTCTGCATTTCACTTGACATTTCTCAATCTCAAACTTACTCAATTTGATCCGTGGAAAGATACGCAAATGAGCCACGCTTTAAAGTTATTCAGGTTTTTTATAAAAATGGGCGTTTAAATCAAAATGCATTTTGTGCAGTTCGTAATTCTTTCGATCAACATAATCGTTCAAATTCGTCCACAATCGGGAGAATTGTAAAAAATATTTAAATTGCTGCAAAACAGGTCTGTATAAAATGTTACAAAATCTGTGAATGCCTTCTTAGTTCGTAGAATTGGAACCACTGCTGGTATTTGCGATAGTGTGGCAAAAGAGCAGTCAACCTCGCCTCATTATTATGCCCAACAATTGAGAATCAAAATTGTCATTGAAAATTTGAGCCATCAGATAGAGGAATGGCGCCAAGGATGGGGGGGGGCATTTGGCCGATATTTTGTTAAATACATAATTGAACCATACAAATATTATCATTGTAAAAAGAAATGGTAATAATTTCTTAAATAATTTGTGTTTTATTTAAAATCAACCCTTAAAATTTGATCACCCTTAATAACTTCGATATGATAGTAAAGTGTTTTCGTAAATTTAGTCTTTTAGTAAAAGTGGGCGTTAAAGTATGCGTGTCAATAAAGTTTTTGCTAATAAATACAACTTAGATATTTCAATATAGTCCTTTATTTTCCCAAAAACTTTATTAATAGAGAAATTACATGAATTTAAGATAAACCGTTATATGGGAGGTAGGCGTTAAAGTGGGCGTGGCAGCTTATTTTTCACAGTAATGACATTGCCTAGGGGGATAGACGTAGCAAATTTTATAATCATACCTCTAATTGTGGCGGTTTTATGAGCTTTTAAATTTCATTAATGGTAGATAACGTGAAAAGTGGGCGTTATAGTAGGCGTGTCAAAGTTGTTTTTGCGAATGAGTGCAACTTAGGTGTTTCAACATAGCCCTTTATTATTCCAAAATCTTTATTAATAGAGAAATTATATGAATTTTAGGTAAAACGTTATATGGGAGGTGGGCGTAAAAGTGGGCGTGGCACCTTAATTTTCTGGCACAGTAACGACATTGCCTAGGGGGATAGACATAGCTAATTTTATCATCATACCTCTAATTGTGGCGGTTTTATGAGCTTTTAAATTTCATTAACGGTAGATAACGTGAAAAGTGGGCGTTATAGTAGGCGTGTCAAAGTTGTTTTTGCGAATGAGTGCAACTTAGGTGTTTCAACATAGCCCTTTATTATTCCAAAATCTTTATTAATAGAGAAATTATATGAATTTTAGGTAAAACGTTATATGGGAGGTGGGCGTAAAAGTGGGCGTGGCACCTTAATTTTCTGGCACAGTAATGACATTGCCTAGGGGGATAGACATAGCCAATTTTATCATCACACCTCTAATTGTGGCGGTTTTATGAGCTTTTAAATTTTATTAACGGTAGATAACGTGAAAAGTGGGCGTTATAGTAGGCGTGTCAAAGTTGTTTTTGCGAATGAGTGCAACTTAGGTGTTTCAATTTAGCCCTTTATTATTCCAAAATCATTATTAATAGAGAAATTATATGAATTTTAGGTAAAACGTTATATGGGAGGTGGGCGTAAAAGTGCGCGTGGCACCTTAATTTTCTGGCACAGTAATAACATTGCCTAGGGAGATAGACGTAGCAAATTTTATCATCATACCTCGAATTGTGGCGGTTTTATGAGCTTTTAAATTTCATTATCGGTAGATAACGTGAAAAGTGGGCGTTATAGTAGGCGTGTCACAGTTGTTTTTGCGAATGAGTACAACTTAGGTGTTTCAATATAGCCCTTTATTATTCCAAAATCTTTATTTATAGAGAAATTATATGAATTTGAGGTAAAACATTATATGGGAGGTGGGCGTAAAAGTGGGCGTGGCACATTGATTTTCCGTTACAAAAAAGCCCCTAACCAAAAAGCAAGGTGTGCAAAATTTCAGAGTCGTACATCAAATTTTGTTGCTTTTATGACGTTTTTGTTTTTAAATATACCGAAAAATACACTGTGCGGTATAAATTTTCGTACATTTTGATCGATAACTCCTCTCCTAAGGCATAGATTTAGATAATTTTCGGAGGAAATATATATTCAAAGTTTCATGAGTCTACGTTAAAGCGTTTGGACATAATTCCATTTTATTCGATGTTCGAACGACACGGTTTTTTCGACCTACTCTTGCTTTTCGAGCTATAACTCTGTTCCTAATATTCCGATTTAGCCCAATACCAAACAAACCTTATCTATAAGAAAGATTCTGGCAAAATTTGAGCCCCCTAGCTTTTTCGGTGCGACCTCTATCGTGCTTTCAACAGACGGACGGACATAGCTAGATCGTCATCAAATCAAACCCTGATTCAGAATATATATGCTTTATTTGATCTAAAATCGATATTTCGATATGTTACAAACGGAATGACAAAATGAATATACCCCCACCATTTTTTTGGTGACGGGTATAAAAATTGGGAATGACCTAGACTGTTAAAAAGGCCTAAAAATTTCGTATAAAAGTAAAGCAAAACTATTCAAGGGTATTGCAATTTGTATTAAATTTAATAATAGTGAAATAGTTTTAAAGCTCTAAAGACCTAAAATGGTGAATTATTGTTTTGGCGGTATTGGTTAGCGTGAAATAAAAAAAGTGAGTCAGAAAAAAATTAAAAACAATATTCCAGCCAATATGTATTATTGGTCCAACAAATTATTATTTCTTTAATCACGTTAGCTTTAAGAAATATGTTGGATAATATCTTTTTTAAATTCTTTATTTGAAACCAAGGTATATAAAACTAAGTAGCCTAAGTTCATCAGCTGATCATCAGCTGCTACTTTCCATATATCACAAAGTCATACATTCTCTTTTTTCTCCGGTGTTTTACAATTGTCAAGCTTTGTATAAAAAAAATTCCATCGAAAGATTCTCTCCGATTTGCTATCACTTTATACAACTTCACCAACTTCAACTTTTATTTCGGTCAAAACGGACAGCGAAAATTTAAGTTAGTAAAACTTAAAAAAAAAATTATGAACTTAAAAAAAATCAAAATATCTGTAGGCTCATCGTCACACTATCTTAAAAGCCTTTGAACAATATGAGGAAGAGTTGAACACTAATGTGGAAAATTAACTGGATCAGGAAGAAAAAAATTTCTTTCAGATAGATATTGGTTAAGCAGAAGAAGTTGAACAACTGATTGTAAGGTTTAATGCGCTGATTTTTTTGTGGCGCAGAACTTAAGCTGAAAGTGGGTTGAAGTCGAAAAAAAAGTTCAGAAACTTCCAGATCGCAAGGCAGTAAAGAACATAAAAAGAAGAACGAGATATACGTGATGTGTGATAGATTATTAAACTTAAGTACTGGCAGACTTTTCACAACTTCCGTGTCAAGATTTTTATGCGACTTATGGAAGAGGTGATGTTCAAGAACAATTCCGAACAAACCAAAAATAAAATTATCTAAAAAGTTTTTTTTTTTAATCATCACCATCTGTTACATCAGGCATGACTAATATGGAGATATGTATGTCTGTGGCAATAAGAAAAGATGCTTATGTCTGTTTTTACAGTTTTTCAGGAATCCACTTTTAAATTTTTGAATTGATTCTTGAAAATTGATTCTCTTTGAAATAAAGTATGTTTGAACACCCAAAAATTTTAATAATATTTATGAAAAGAAATATATTTAAATTAAAAGTAAAAAATTTAATTTAAAATAAAAAATTATTTTATTGTTGTATCTGCATTTAAGTGGAAAATCTATGGTAACACTTAAAAAAGCTTTTGAAAATTAAAACTTAAAACCTAAATACAAAATTTAAACTTCACTTGCTATTCAATCTTTATGCTGATCACTACCTACAAAGAAAAATAAAATTGAATTTTTACTACTCATACCATATACCAACACCACTGTCTATTAATTGTCGAATATTCTACTAATAAGGTTAGCATCTCATTCCTGGCCATTATTAATAGAAGTAAAAGAAAATAACAATTTTCCTTTCTTTTATACCCATAAACCCATAATTCTGTGGCTTGGAGCTAAAAGGGCCAATGTCACTATTTTCCTCTTTTGAGTTAATCATTGCATTAGATTTGTTTTCTTGCTCTATTTCATTATGGTAAAACAGCTAAAGTCATACTTAACCCACAACAGCTTCATAAATAAAATGCTGGCCAATGTCACTATGAAAGCACCTATAAAAGTTAGAGTTCAATTGCAATTTTTTCAAAAGTAAATATTTTGACATTGGCTTCAAGCCACAGAATTATGATCATTCTTATTGACTGATTAATTAATCAGTCCTTAAATCACTCCCATTAAATTTGCCAAACTAACACGGGGAATTTAAATGCTGATCCAAGTATTATTTTGCGCTGTAAATAGCATATTAGTTTTCGTATATAAAGTTATTATTCCAAATGATAATTTTGTTTGAAAAAAATAAAGGGAATAAGTTTTTACGCTATAACTTCCTGTAAAGTTTTTGAGAACAAAAGTTTTTTACACAATTATTTTTCCGAGAGTAGGAAAAGTGTACTTTGTTATTTAAAACGAAAAAATAAAATTCAAATTTTGAAAGAAACAAAGTAGCATTGTTTTTAACGTTTTCAAATAATATAATATAAATTTGAAAAGAAAAGTTTTTGATATCACACGGTTTAAAATATAGTAAATATTTTTTTTGGTGACATAATCTAGTGCAATCGTATTTTATATCCTATTTAGAAGGTTTCCTGATAGGAAACACTTAGTATTAATTTTGCTGGAGGAAATATTTAGCGGAGAAGCAGCAAGATTGCGATTTTTATATCACCATAGTCCTTTTGCAAGGCAGAAGCTGTTACTTTTTATTGAAAATTTTAACCACATATTGTGATATACATACATACATATCTGTGGAGTTTTGACAAAAGCACATAAGTCCTTTTTTCAAACTTTTCAGGAGAGCAGAAATACTGATAAAATGCATCAATCATTGTTTCTGTGTTATTATTTAAGAAAAAATTAAAATTTTGTATTATTTAGTTTTTTTTTCCTTAATTATGAATTTTTTTAAAAAAGCTATTACAGTAGTATTTTTCAAGAAAATAAATAAAACACTAAATATGTTCTTTTGTTATACGAACTTTTATAAGAAAAAGTAACATTTTTTGAGATATGATATTTTGTCAAAAGTAAAATTAATGAATTTACTGCCACCTATGTTTACATACGGTCTTTTGCCAGACTAAATCTATTTAAAATATGTTAAATAAGTTATTTTTAATAAAATTTGTGTCAAATAAAATTTTATTTTTAAATAAATTAAGATTATTTCATACATGTATGTATATAAGCTTTACATACTACTTGTATATGTAAGTCATACATTAATGTTTATTAGTTAATAATGATAAAATAATTTTGAACTTCAGTATGGATTGTAAGTATGTAATTTTTATTGTGTTTCATCCACTTCATCCAAATCTGCATCGATTAAGCAATCACCTTCGACTTTCAGATCATGGTAAAATTGGTAAAAACTTTTGTTTATTAACGGCAGCATGTCAATCAAATCTCGCTTTTTGTTAATTAAAATAGGCAGCTCACTGCTGTAGCTTTTGCTTAAAGGACCATATTCAGTTTTTCGACGACGCGGTTCGATATTTAACCTTTTGAACTCCTCCGCTAATTCTAGAGAATATTTGTATTGTAAAACTCCTGGTAGTTTCTTTTCATAACGCATCCAACGAACAAGCTTCCATTCGAATTTTTCACCTAAAAATAATAAACAAAGTAAGGTGATATACAAAAATGGTAAATAGATTAGTTTAACAAACCTGCAATGTTAAATGTTTTCCAGTTATATTTTTCTTTCAACAAAGATTTAAAATCATAAAAGTCTTCTTGTTTCAATTCGTGAACTTTATACTTTGAACTTCTAGCAGCAATTAAATTAACCCAATCATGAGGATGTTGAATAGAGACTGAAGATTTTTTTTTCTTTTTTTCAATGTGTGCGTATACTGTGTCACATTCAAGATGAGTGTGATCTACAACAAGAAATTTGTGATCAATAGTGGCAATACTTGGATGGTTTGTGTGACTTTTAAGAACATAGAGCTAATGTAGGAGTTTCGATTTTGACCGGGGCATGAATCGCTATATAAAATAACATGTTTCACCAAATTCAGTGAGACACTTTAAAATGCAGGAACCAATGTCGGTTGCACCACATTTGGCAATAGTTTCATTCCAAATATAGCAATGAGCATTTTTAGATGCACCATCATACATAGTAAAATTAAATGTCCACAAAGGACGTTTGTATAAGAATATTGATGCGTTCAAGTATGGAGTTGGAAGACATTGCTGTAAATCAAATAAAAACATTTTTACGGATGGGTCACTTTTAGTTAGCTCTTTATCGTTTCTTTTTTGATCGTAAGCAAAATCAGCCTCATGATGGTGTGTAGATAATTGCACGGAAAGTTCAGCCTTTACGTTTACATCTTCAGAATTTTTAGTTTTGGCTTTTAAAATTTCACAACGGGTGCATAAATCAAGTTGTGGTTTCTTGAAATAAATGTCTAACGTATGAAATATTTGCTAAAACTTTAATTCGAACACTGGTCGAGATATTTTTTCCGTGTAAAGTTTATATAATGTTGCGAGATTAAGTCCACGATGGAAATATACCTTGTTTGTGTGACGGCGGCTGTAATGGCTTTGGTATTTTGGGAACTTATTAAAAAATTGAACAACAATTAAATATGCTACTGGCGAAATTTAATTATTTTTCGTACGATGTTCTTTGTTGACAATCGTATGCAATAAATGCAAAAGCAACGTGGTTACTACGCACTCTGTTCAAGCATAAAACTTAGATGAATAAATAAAATAACGTATATTTCTACAAAAAACAACCTAATTATTTGTATTTTCTCGTATAATACATTTGACAAAACCCCTTATAACAACATAAAAAATTATATTTTAGCTCAAAAATTTTGACAAAAGCTTTTATTTTAATATAAGTTGTTTTGTCGCATTGTAAATTTCAAAAATTTTGATTTATTTAATAAACTTATTTCGATTTGAGTCTGCTGTTTTAATTATTTTACTTACAACAAATGCCAATATATTGAGACATGTTGTTTTGTGAAAAGTATGTCAAGAGAAAAAGCAGACTATTAAAATAAGATAAGGTGTTTTGTCAAAAGGAAGTTAACCTATTTCTATGATTTTTTCTAAATGTATTCAACATATTGAAAATAAGCTGTTTTATCAAATGTAAGTTAATCAAACTTTTAGTTAAGTTGATTTTTCTTGTGTGATATCTCATAAACTAAACGTCATAGGCGTATGGCGATAAGACAGAAAAATCCGCCTTAAAAAGTTACTTTTATAACAAAAAATATAACAAATTTTCTTAAGTCGACTTATGTGCTTTTGTCAAAAGTCCACAGATATGTATGTAAGTACATATGTACATAAGTATGTATGTATGTAAGTGATATCTTGCTTCCTTAATATTTTAAATGTAAATTATGTTTACCATTAAACACGTTGATTGACAAATAATATCTTAAACGTAATAGTATGTTCTAAACCGAGCTTTATTTTTGTTTCTTTTTCGTTGGGAATCTGAAACCAATCTCCAAAAGTTCAACCTCTTAATTTCTTATTGAATTAATGTAAATTTTTAAAATTAAAATTAAAATTTTAATGTTTGAACAATGTTCGTTAAAATCATAATATTGTTAAACTAGTTGTTACAAGGAAGTGTAAAGGTAAATAATCGAGTACCTATGTATATATACACAAATAAAGTCACTCACATACATTCTTAGAACCACTACTCAAACTCTACCAGGATTACTCATACCAAAATTGTTCCTATACCTTATAAGTTCCTATATTCAAATTCACATAATTTAATAACAGCCTTTTTTGATTTGCAATAGATTGTACATACAGTTGATTTACAGTAATCATTCGCCTGCTGACATCGTGGGACAAAATAACTGTAACATTAATAACAAAGATATAAGATATAAACAAGTAAGAGCACTATATTCGGCTGTGCCGAATCTTTTATACCCACCACCAATTTTGTGTACATTTAAAGCACAATATTTATTATTTTGTTAATCGCTATAGAATAATCTCTTTATAATAAAATATGTATCACTTTCTTTGTAGAGGGTGGTTAAATTTGAAGGGCCCATGTTTAAGGTGAACCACATCTAAACCTCAACTTTTTTCTTGTATTTCATTTGACATTTCTCAATCTCAGACTAACTCAATTTAAACCGTGGAAAGATACGCAATCGAGCAACGCTTTTAAATATTAAAGATTTTTATAAAAATGGGCGTTCAAATCAAAATGCATTTTGTGCACTTCGTGATTCTTTTGGTCAACATAATCGTTCGAATTCGTCCACAATCGTGAGAATTGTAAAAAATATTTAAATGTCTGCAAAGCAGGTCTGTATGAAATGTGAAAACATCTGTGAATGCCATCTTAGTTTGTTGAATGGGAAACATTGCTGTTTTTCACGATAACGTGGCAAAAGCATCAACATTGTCATTGAAAATTTGGACTATCGGATCGTGATGTGCCGCTTAGGTTGGGGGGCCATTTGGCCGATATTTTGTTCCATACATAATTGAAGCATACAAATATTATTATTATAAAAATAAATGATAATAATTTCATAATAATTTTATTCAAAATCAACATAGTCCCTTAAAATTAAACCACCCATTATAACTTCGGTTTGCTAGTAAAATGTTTTCATAAATGTAGTCTTTCAATGAAAGTGGCCGTTAAAATACGCGTGTCAATAAAGTTTCTGCTAATAAACATAACTTAGATATTTCAATATAGTCCTTTAGTATTCCAAAATCTTTATTCATATAGAATTTACATGAATTTAAGAGGAAGAAAGTGCATTTAAGGTTAAATTTTAAGGGCAACAGGGTGATTTAAAATATACATTCTCTGCATTTTTTTAAAACGGGAAATTTATTAGTAAGATTTTGATTTTTAAACTTCTATAACATTTTGCTTTTAAAAGATTTTCAAACGAAATAAGTTTTGTATAATTTTAAAATTTGTTAGCCATTAGTACATGAAAATAAATTGTTTATAATGTTTAGAGATAATTTTTTTTTACTTAGGTCAAAATTTTCCTAAATTCCCATTTTAATAGAGCATAACTTCAGGAGAACATAAGCATAAGTTGTTAGCATGCCATCTAGTAGTTGCTAGTAATCTATCTTATCATCTTTATCTTATATTTAGCTACAGTACAATAAATGGCACAGTGTAAGATGGATAAATGCTAATATATATGACTAATATAGTTTTATAAAAATCAAAAAAAAAAAAGTGTGCGTGGCACATCTATTTTCCGTTATAACGAAGACTTTGACCAAAAAGCTATGTTTGCAAAATTTTAGAATCGTACATATAGTTTTGTCAGTTTTATTACGTTTTAAATTTGAAATATACACTGTGCGGTATAAGTTTTCGTACATTTGTATCTATAACTCTTTTCCTAATTCATGAATTTAAGCGATTTTCAGGGAAAAATATTCTTTTGACTCGATAAATATATATTCGAAGTTTCATGACTACGTTTATGCGTCTGGACACAATTCAAACTTAGGTGTTTCAACTTAGGTGTTTCAATATAGTCCTTTATTATTCCAAAATCTTTATTAATAGAGAAATTATATGAATTTTAGGTAAAACATTATATGGGAGGTGGTCGTAAAAGTGGGCGTGGCACATTGATTTGCCGTTACAAGAAAGCGTGTCTTCAAAAAGAAAAGTGTGCAAAATTTCAGAGTCGTACATCCAATTTTGTTGCTTTTATGACGGTTTTGTTTTTAAATATACCGAAAAATACACTGTGCGGTATAAATTTTCGTACATTTAGATCGATAACTCCTCTCCTAATGCATAGATTTAGACAATTTTCGGGGAAAAATATTGCCTTTACCCAGGAAATATATATTCGAAGTTTCATGAGGCTACGTTAAGGTGTTTGGACACAATTCCATTTTATTCGATGTTCGAAGGACACGGTTTTTTCGACCTACTCTTGCTTTTCGAGCTATAACTCTCTTCCTAATATTCCGATTTAGCCCATTTTCAATACCAAACAAACCTTGTCTATAAGAAAGATTCTGGCAAAATTTGAGCCCCCTAGCTTTTTCGGTGCGACCTCTATCGTGCTTTCAACAGACGGACAGACGGACAGACGGACGGACATAGCTAGATCGTCATCAAATCAAACCCTGATTCAGAATATATATACTTTATGGGGTCTAAAATGGATATTTCGATGTGTTACAAACGGAATGACAAAATGAATATACCCCCACCATTTTTTTGGTGGCGGGTATAAAAATACAAACAAAAATATTTCGATAAACCAAATATGAAGTAACTAAGTAAGTAAGTTTTATTATAAAAATATTCGTATTTCGTTTTTAACAATAACACTGGTCAAACAATCTTTATAAATTTACATATGCATTATATTTTAATAGATAATTTTCGAAATATATAGATAAACATCTAATCCATATGCACTTCCGCATTGTTTAAAATGTTTATATACATTTACTATTTGTCCATAATTTAAGTATTTTTTACAGATTCTCGTTTTAAATACTATAATTATTTTTTGGTTTTTTTTTATATGTTTAATCAATTAATTGTTTAATTAAATGACAGTTGAGGTTATGGATCAGTAGTACAGCAAATTCGATCATAAGCTATCTACACATCAACTATTTAGGTCTTTGATAAACTGTTATATATATTGGAAATCATTTTATATTGTGTTGTAGCTACCTAACTTAAGTCCCTGTGTGCGATTTAAATATATAAAAAAATTTTACTAGCTTCGGATAATAATACTCCACAACCCCCCCCCATCCGACAAGCACAGATGATGTAATAGGTAGCGCCCTTTCCGAAGTTATCCATCATAACGAAGAATCGTTACAAGTTGTTCAAAATACATAGTTGAAAATTTGCCTGATAATAAATTTAAATTTCAGAATTACAATGATGTGATTATGTAAATTTAAGTTTATGTCGACTTAAGCACTTATTCCTTTTTGCCACAGATATATTACGGCATATTTACAAAAATGTCTTATACCTTTATTCAAACAGCACAGAATAGCATAAAATTTCCGACCTGATTGGACATCGTGATACCACGGAAAAAGGGGGCTTGAATAGTATTCAGACAATAATTAAAATTTGTACAATGGGAGGCAAACTTACCCAACTGAACTTCGGCCTGAATGAAGGTTTAGGGCTCTAGTTAAACAGGAATTATAGAACACAGGATGGGTACTCCAGGGCATATCTGATTTTATGTGTAAGTAGACCACCTAGTCAAAAAAAAAACCGATTGTACTGAAAAAAAAACAACATGTTGAATCAACATTGTTGATTAAAATTGTTTTTGTCATATATGTATAGTTAAAAAAAAAACAAAGACAGTATAGTCACATTTACAACTAGAGTACGGTCGAATTAAGAATTTTGATACTGAATGGTTTAAGTTTTATTTTTTAGCTAAATCTTTAGCAGTATCTTATATATATGTATATATATATTCCATCTTTTGTTTTTGATTCGTGACAACATCAACATATCGTCGACTTAATATGCAAACCTGCTAAATCCACTTTTAAAGTGAATTGAGATTTTGATGCCGTGTGGTAGAGAAAGATACGCGTCGTCAACCAGCATGTAGTTTTTCTTCAATTTAAGTCTTGCAATGTGTAAAAAGTTTTGATAAAGAAAACTGCTAAATCCTCTCACAGAAAAATTTCTGTAAGAAAAACTGATAAATCTAGTACATTATTAGTTTAGTTTTTATTACTAACTCCAATTTTAAATATGAAATATTAAAATTTTGTCTGAGTATTTTATTTGCAAACTTCAAAGGATCCCTCCTTCCGTTTAATTTATAAGCAACTCCCCCATATGCTAATCGTTTCCCGATTTGCGCTCGCTTCAATTTTATAAATTGGTTTAGAAATACCCACTTTTTACTAATGTTTCTTATTTCTTATTTTCTGGTTTCACTCATGTAAATCGTTGACTTTTCTTTAAAAGCGTTAATTTGATCACATCACATTTAAACAGAAACATTATACCCAAAAAAATTTCTTGTGCTACTCTTTATAGCAAAGGCGTTATAACGCTGCTCCTGCTGACGATGAAATAAACACTTATTAATTGTAAAAAAAGTAACATACGAAGTGGAACATTATAAACAAAAATCGTGTCTTCGGTAAGGGTTGGAGAAAGCTTTTCTTGGAAATATTTTTTTGTATTGTTTTTTAAAATTTCGTATAAAATAGAACTAGAAAATAAGCAGCCACTTTGTAAAAGAATTTTTCTTTTTTTTGTTGTTATCTTATTTTACAAATAATTCGTTCATTACGTTTGAAATAAAGATGAGTGGAAAATTCATTAACTCTCAATAAACTGAACTACACATATTGAATTTCGTTGCATGTTAGTTTTCCCTTGTAAAACACATGAATGCAAAGATGATATCATTTATAAAGTAATAAAACAATATTACTTATTATCTAGTGTTGTCTTTCTTAGAATAGATGCATGTAAGTACAAGTAATATTAAATAAACTAACAGA
This sequence comes from Phyto melanocephala, assembly GCA_941918925.1. Lineage (NCBI taxonomy): Eukaryota > Metazoa > Arthropoda > Insecta > Diptera > Rhinophoridae > Phyto > Phyto melanocephala. The sequence goes on along the minus strand of OW799233.1, from coordinate 95,010,214 downwards.
CAAACAAACAAAAACATACACTCAGGATATCTTCACATTAGGCAAATATTTGACGAAACAGATGTAACCACTAAAATGAATTACTTTCTGACATAATAAATGTATGTTTTATATTTTGGCATTGTTTGGCGTAACAAATATCACTTTAAGTTTAATAAATACATAATTACCAAAACTATTGGCGAAGCATATTAAGACAAATATTTTTCAAATGTTAACGTAGCCTAGTAAGTATACACATACATATGTCTTTATAAAGACAATACAGTGGGTTCAATCAAAATATTATTACTTATTAGTTATAATTTAATGTAAATTTTACTTAAAAATAGTTCTTGTATCGAAGGCTATCTTTTTCAACAACTAAATGTATGTATAGACTTCTTGAGCCTGGTCCGCATTGCTGGTTACAACAATATTTTTTTATTTTGTACATTCAATGTAAAAAAGTATTCGTTGTTAGTGAAAATAATAATAATGATTTTCATTGGTGATATATATTTTATATTTCTGTCTTGTTCATATCCATTTTATATTTCTTTACTTACCTTGTAAATTAGCAACAAATATTTTGCATGCACATACATAAGTTATTTATGTTTTGACCGAATAATTACTTATTTTTGTTTGATTTGTCTAAAAATGCATGACTCTCACTTCCTAATATACTTAAAAAACAAGTTTCTTACTTGTTATATTCGGAAACGTCGAATCTAATAATACTCTTCATATACCATAATGTACATAGGTATAGTGACCACATCATAGCTTACCCTAGGTTTCTGATTAAATGTCATACGCCATTTTTATTTTAATATTACCACGCTATCTTTGATTTTGAATTTTTTATCGCTATTTGTATTCTACATTGTAATTGCGGAAATAAAATTATCCTCCAGTTTGTTTAGCGCACCATCTAGGATTTTGTAGTTTATTGTCTTCTACTATTCAAACTCATATATTTGATACCAATATTGAAAGAGATAAAGGGAGCAAACTCGTAATTATTACATTTGACCCATATTTGATACTTTATATCGAGGGCTTATATTCAATACCCGCCATACGCCAAAACACAAATTTTCAGGAGAGAGAAAAAACTGTTTCATTCCAAAATTCTAAGGTATGAATTAATCTTCTATAATATTTTTTAAATATGACTACTGAGTCAGCCTTATAAAAAAAATAGAACTTTTTACTCTATTCGTAGCGATATGGTTGATGTCGGGTATTGCAACTGAAATCTTTAAAATATTTTATTGCGTATAGCGGTTATTGCACAGTAATAAAAAAAATTTTTTTTTTTGTTCTAATATATAATTTTATTAAATTAAGTTTTTGTTTAACGTTTTTCTAACATAAAAGAATTCAATAACAAAACAATAACAAAAAAATTAAAATTATTAAAAAAAAGGTAATTCAAATTGGACATTGTCACAATGCTTCTTATTACTTTGACTCCATCTGAACTGAATTATCTTAAAAACAAGTAAGAGCACTATATTCGGCTGTGCCGAATCTTTTATACCCACCACCAATTTTGTGTACATTTAAAGCACAATAATTATTATTTTGTTAATCGCTTGGAATAATCTCTTTATAATAAAATGTGTATCACGTTCTTTGTAGAGGGTGGTTAAATTTTAAATTTAAAACAGAGGCCGAATTACGGCACTCGAACGTGATCGAAATTTGAAAACTCTTATTAGAATCTCTATACCTAAAACACAGCGTACTCGATCGTTCGAGTAAAATTTCGATCGATATCGATGGCCGTTATTCGGCCCCAGGTCTGCATAAAATGTTAGAGCATCTATGAATGCCTTCTTAATTCGTTAAATGAGAAGCATTCCTGTTTTTCACGATAGTGTGGCAAAAAAACAGTCAACTTCGACTCATCATCGTGCCAAACAATTGAACATCAACAATGTTATTGAAAATTTGGACTATTGGATCGAGGTGTGCCGTTGAGGTCGCGAGGGCCATTTGGCCGATATTTTGTTCCATACATAATTGAACCATACAAATATTATCATTAAAAAAGAAATGATAATAATTTCATAAATAATTTGTGTTTTATTCAAAATCAACATCGGCCCTTAAAATTAACCCACCCTTTATAACTTCGATATGCTGGTAAAATGTTTTCGTAAATTAAGTGTTTCAGTGAAAATGGGCGTTAAAGTAAGCGTGTCAATAAAATTTCTGCTAATAAATACAACTTAGATATTTCAATATAGTCCGTAATTCTTCCAAAATATTTATTCATTGAGAAATTATATGAATTTGAGATAAGGCATTATATAGGATGTGGGCGTAAGAGTGGGCGTGTCACCTAAATTTTCTGCCATAACAATAACATTGACTAGAAGGATTTCCGTAGCAAATTTTATCATCATACCTCTAATTTTGTCGGTTTTATAAATTTAAATTTCATTAACAGTAGATAACGTGAAAAGTGGGCGTTATAGTAGGTGTGTCGAAGTTATTTATGCTAATAAATACAACTTATAAATTTCAATAAAGTCCTTTATTATTCGATTTATAGAGAAATTATAAGAATTTAAGAGCAAACGTTGTATGGGAGGTTGGCGTGTCACATTTATTTTCCGTCAGAAGAAAGCTTTTGACCAAAAAGCAATTCCTGCAAAATTTCAGAATCGTAGATCTAATTTTGCCACTCTTATTAGGTTTAAAATTTTGAACATACTGAAAAATACACTGCGCGGTATAAATTTTCGTACATTTTGATCTCTAACTCCCTTCCTAATGCATGCATTTAGGCAATTTTTGGGTAAAAATATTGTTTTTGTTCAGGTAGTTTATATCTGTAGTTTCATGTCTCTACGTTGATGCTGGTGGACACAACTCCATTTTATTCGATGTTGGAAGGACACGGTTCTTTCGACCTACTCTTGCATTACGAGCTATAACTTTCTTCCTTATATTCCGATTTAGCCAATTTTCTATTCCAAACAAACCTTGTGTATAAGACATATTCTGGCAAAATTTGAGCCCACTAGCTTTTTCGATGGGACCTCTATCGTGCTTTTAACAGACGGACAGACGGACGGACATAGCTAGATCGTCATAAAATAAAACCCCGATTAAGAATATATATATACCATTTTTTTGGTTGCGGGTATAAAAACTAAAATACTTAAAAAAAACACTTTACAAAAAAATTTGTTTAGCTCTTTTACTAAAATTTTGCAAAAAATATTTGACCTTGTGTCACAAAAATTGGTCTGGTGATCACGGTCGGATCGTCCCGGGTATACAGTGTGGTATAGGGGTATGGAGGAGAGTTTTATCTACTAAATGGTGCTAATTTCTTTTTGTTATCTTATGTTTTCTAGAAGTTATGGTGTATTAAAAAAAAGGAATTTAGGAAAATTTAGACCTAAAGATAAAAAAAAAAATTATTTCTAAACATTATGAACTATTTATTTTCATGTACTAATGGCTAACAAATTTTAAAATTATACAAAACTTATTTCGTTTGAAAATCTTCTAAAAGTAAAATGTTATAGAACTTTAAAAATCAAAATCTTACTAATAAATTTCCTGTTTTAGCAAAATGCTGAGCATGTCTATTTTGAATCACCCTGTGGCCCTTAAAATTTAACCACCCTTTACAAAAAAATAGATAGATAAAAAAAATTTGTTAAAATATGTATTTTAAATATTCAAATACTTATTTTAAATCTACTGATGCACATTTTTTTTTATATTTTTAAATCTTAAACCTCATAAGACTGTGTGTACAACTATATGTAAAGTTGGGCACAAATCATTACTCTAGTTAATTTTTGTCAACAAACTTCGGTCATTTTCGTTTTCACAAACCCCTATAAAATTCCTTTGTAGTTTGTGCAAAAAAATGTTACTAGAGTCATCTAGTGTTCTACGTGATGTTTAGCAAAGACATCATCCTCAGTGTTTGCCAAATGTAGTGGCGCCTTCAACAGCTGTTGCCATCTGCAATGAATAAATGCTAATGAATATGACTTAAATATTTTTATAAAAATTTAAAAAAAAAGTGGGCGTGGCACATTTATTTTCCGTTATAACGAAGACTTTGACCAAAAATCCATGTTTGCAAAATTTCAGAACCGTACAAATAGTTTTGTCAGTTTTATTACGATTTAAATTTCAAATATACACTGAGCGGTATAAATTTTCGTACATTTTGACCTATAACTCTTTTTCTAATGCATAGATTTAAGCAATTTTTGGGGAGAAATATTCTTTTGACTCGAGAAATATATATCCGAAGTTTCATGACTCTACGTTTATCCGTTTGGACACAATTCCATTTTATTCGATGTTAGAAGGACACGGTTTTTTCGACCTACTCTTGCTTTTCGAGCTATAACTCTCTTCCTAATATTCCGATTTAGCCCATTTTCAATACCTTGTCTATAAGAAAGATTCTGGCAAAATTTGAGCCCTCTAGCTTTTTCGGTGCGACCTCTATCGTGCTTTCAACAGACGGACAGACGGACAGACATAGCTAGATCGTCATCAAATCAAACCCCGATTCAGAATATATATACTTTATGGGGTCTAAAATGGATATTTCGATGTGTTACAAACGGAATGACAAAATGAATATACCCCCACCATTTTTTTGGTGGCGGGTATAATAATGATATTCTAGTGGTATAACCGGTTTCAAATCTTAAAGATTTTTCCATTTACTAGGATTGTAAGTTGAGCAGTATGAAAGGGCTTTGGTTCAGTATATCCTGCGTACTTTTTAATTCTGTTGGGCAATTCATTGTATTTTTCATTAAAGTTAACTTTAAATTCAACTTCTCCACTTGGCAAATACTTTAGTGATCTTAAATGAGAAACTGTTGGATCATTTTTGGTTCGACCAGGTCTAATGCTCGAAAAGCGAATAAGTTTGGCATCATTGAAGTTTTTAAAAAAAACTTTAATTTAAATACATGGCATCGAATGGTTTAATAACTACTGTGTCATTAATTTTTACTGTTTTTCGTGATTCTGGTTATTCTGATATATTGATTGATTTTTAAGTTGTAAGGAGTTATAAGACATTTTAACCTATTGTTAGGGTCTTTGAATTGTATTGAATTTCTCTTTTATACAACAAACATTTATTGTGTCCGTTGTCCGCTACAAATATTTGTAGTCATTGACAGTTAATTTTTGCTTGTTAACTAGAAGGCGTAAATTAAAACGTAAAAAAATTTTTCTTTTAAGTAAAAACTAAGCAGTACAGTCCATAATCTCATAGAATTAACAATGTCAATGTATATTTATGAGAGAAGAAACGGGTGGAATTTTATTCTTTCCGTATTCTCAATGTATGGCGTATGGTGTAAATCGTGCGGTTCATAGCGATATATAAAAAAAGTACTTAATAAGTATAATATATTAATTTTTTTTTTTGAAATTTTTGTCAGATATTAAGCTGGCATCAGTGAACAATTTGCGATCAAAAAGTAATTTTCCAAAAATTGGTGTATGGCAGGTATTGAATATAAGCCCTCGATATACTTTAATATATTTATAAAATCATAACAAGTTATTTAACTTTATATACAATTTCAGTAAAACCTAGGTAATGAATTGCTCTTACTAAACAACATACTTTTCAATGACAATTACATATCGTCTTATAAGCGAGGGTGGTAAGTACTTTTTTGATTGCCTATTCGCAAGAGAGCGTGGTTAGTACTTAAAGAACTGTTTTCTAATACATACAGGGTGGACCAAAAGTCACGCCTGCGTGTAAAAATTTAATAACTTTTTTGTTTATTAATATTTTTTATTAAATTTTTTCAGATTTTATTCATCGATTCGTGTTACACCACCATGCAAAATTTAACGACTGAGCAACGAACGAAAGTGGTAGAATTTTACTTTTCCAATGAACGCTCAATTTTACTGACGCAACGAGCATATCGAAATTATTTCAACACCAGAAATGCACCTAACCAAACCACAATTAATCGTTTAATTTCACGGTTCCGACAACAAGGTGCAGTGTCAGATTTGCCACGATCAGGAAGACCAAGAATAATACAGAATCAAGTGAACATTGATCGTGTACGGCCCTACTTCTTCGAGGATGAAGTTGGTAATACAGTAACGGTGAATGGGGACATATATCGCGCTATGCTTAATAATTTTGTACGCCCTGAGACAGCCAACAAGTGGTTTCAGCAGGATGAAGCAACAGCACACACGGCCCCTGCCACAATGACGCTTTTAAATGAAATTTTTGACGACCGAATTATCTCGAAAAATTCAGAATTTAATTGGCCAGCACGTTCACCGGATTTAACTGCCCCTGATTATTTTCTATGGGGTTATCTCAAAGAACGAGTGTATGTAAACAAGCCTCAAACTATAGAGCAGCTAAAGAACAACATTGAAGCTGAGATCAGGGCAATAGAGCCTGAAACCTTGCGTGCAGTTATGCAAAACGCCTGTTTAAGAGCCCAATTGTGCATCGATGAAAATGGTGGTCATCTCTCTGACATTATTTTTCATAATTAAAATTTAGGTCATACAAAGATAATATTATAATTAAAAAAACATTTAATAAAAAATAATAATAAACAAAAAAGTTATTAAATTTTTACACGCAGGTGCGACTTCTGGTCCACCCTGTACAACTCATTATGTTGTAATGTGTTATTTTGCTGGGATGGTTATATTGTTATTGTATATTTTTTTATATAAAATTACAAATCATATACTACTATAATTAATTAAGCATAGTAGCAAAAACCATTTGTCCGTCTTATGTAATAGAATAGAGTTTCTGAAGAGAATCGAAAGTCTACCTTTTAAATTAGCAGACTAGCGTTGTACTAACAAATTCACCCCAGCATCCGGGCATAAAACTTAAACGAGCATAAAATAAATACTAGTTTGCCGATAATATAGATTAAAAATTTCACTAATTTTTGAAAATCAATAAATTTTAAATACAAACAAACAACAATTTATTGTTTACCAAATATTTTCGCCACCGTGCTTATGTGTGTGACTGTGATTAACGTTTGTTTATGAATAGTTTATTTATTACTTGAACAAAGGTGTATATCTCTGCAGAAAAAACACATACATACTTGCACAACAAATACGCTATTTAAGTGTTTGTGTGTGTACTTATATTTTAATCTTATTTTATATAATCATAATACGTAAGTCCTTTATGGTATTACTGTATAAAGTTTAAACGTAAGTGATGTTTGCGTTTGTGTTTGTGTGTAGATTATCAAACATATTTCTTTGTATGATATCCTCTTTATATCCTCTAGTATGTTTGTGTGTGTGTAAAAATATCTTGCAACTACACAGAAATCATATTAATTACTTAAGGTTCGTAATGTTTTTTTTTATTATTTCTTTGAATTAGTTACATTTTTAATAATAATAAGATTGAATTTCTACTTTTTATTTGAGTACCTAGATGAGTTTCCCATAAACATAACATCATGAGAATTTAAACGTGCATTTTGCTTTATGAAAATACTTTGTAATTATTTTTGATGTTGTACTCGTATTAAATTTGTGCATTAAGAAAATTAAAATTTTGCTTCTTTTCTACTTTTAATAAATTAATTTATAAAACAAATTACATTATTTGTTCACTCTATGTATTTCATAATTTGATTATTTACATAAAAATACATGTTAACATAAAAATAAACGCTATCTTGTAGGTACAATTTTGCATCATTTTTTCAAGCATTCCCATTTAGTCAATAATTAGTCGAATGCTGGTTTCGAGTTCAATAATTGTTACTGCTTTATAAGCACAAACCATATATTTGATGTAACTAATCCAAACCACATAAAAAAGGAGGCCTATCGACAGGTCTATTTCTTGTGATAAATCGATTACACCAAAAGTATGGCTCAACAATTTCAACAACAGTTTCACGCGCTGTATGACATATTTAACCATCTTGTTGAAATATTTTTTCCTCTAAATGATTTGGAGACATGTATAATAAAAAAATTCCAATTGTTTTACTGTAGCGTTCTCCATTCATGGTAAATTGATATCTGTGGTAGATTTAGTGACAAACGGGTTGAATTGTGAGCTGCACTAAGAAGTTATTTTTTTGGATTTTAATGGAGCCTTCAGAGTCTCATGAAGATTGTGCTCCCTCTAAATTGATAATTTTTCTCATCTCAGTCTCATCGCTGAAGATGTTTTGGCAATACAAATCTGGTTCCATTTACGGAACGCACGACGCCATTGATGATCCTCTTGCCTTAATTGTTATATCAGTCGGATATTATATGCATGTAGTCCAAGAGATTTCCTAAAAATTTTCAAAGAGGAGGACGGGAGACCGAGTTGCTGAGAATGGCATCAAATTGACTAATTTTGATTACTCTGTCACATTAACCTCTTCTGGACGCACGGGCCCAATTTGACTGAATATTAACCAAAAAACTAGTAAATGTGGTCATAAATCGAGTATTCCATACCTTGCTATACAGGCTATAATAGCACGAACAGAAACTGGGCAACGTTGAAACCACAATTGTTTATTTAACTGTATGTCACTAGTAACATCAGTCTGCTGAAGTTGTGTTTAAATATGACTTGCTTTACTATCGCCAAAGTGAACTCATGTTATGAGTTCCACTCGAGCCATTGGAGATGCGGAAAAATTTTTTATTACTTCCTCCTTTAATGCCTCATATCAATTGCATCGTGGTGGTTTGTAAACAATGGCAAACATTTGTTCACGTAATTTTTCGTCCATTTACATACCACACATTACCAAAGTGATATATTTTAGCAAATACTAACTCGAGAGGAAATCTAATAATATTTATGGATACTATTAGTAACTTACGTATCATTACCTTGATGAACATAATTATATCAAACGTTATGGCATGCCAACAGCAACAAAAATAAATCCCGCTATCAGCCTAAGCGAAAGCTTAGATTGTCAATATCCTAAAAGAGTTTGCAAAGTCTATTATAAAATTGCAAAGCACATTTACATTTCATCGTTGTTCTTACAAATTTGTTTTTAACAAAGTTTTCAGGAGAGCAAACAAGCAATTTATTTTTTTAATTTACAGTATTAAACATAAGTATAACGATTTTTGTTAATTTTTTAATCAATCTTTATGTTGCTAAGGATATGTTAATATTTCAAGGATAGTGGTATGATCAAAAAATGTTCAACATAGAGAAATGAAAAACATTTCAACAATTTTCACATAACCAATCGCGTTAATGTTAGCCTTTTAAGACCCTATGAACACTTCTGTTTTGTGAAGTCAGTTGAAACCAAACGTTTCAATCTTTCATCATCAGTGGAAAATAAATATTACAAATTGAAATTCAGTTTTCTTTCTCAGATTATTTTGTCTGCATATGATTTAAGAATAAGGACACAAATATTTTGAAAAAAGATATAATAGTGTGCGAATAACATAACCAAAACCTAATTAATTTTGTATTTAATTTTTTAGATCTTTAAGCTATAAAGGGCCTGCACAATTGAAAATAAAAAAAATTTCTCAAAACTTTACAAGATAACCAAAGTTTTAAAGTAAGTCTAGAAACGAACATACAAAAATCAAACCAATGCTCTACACACTTCAAATTATTACACTTTTCGAATATATAGAGTACCGAATTTGAAGTAGTCAAAAGTTTTTGCTGCCTTATTTTTATCCTAATAAATGCTAGTGGTTACAGTTGCGATGTAAGTTACTCCCTGTATGGAAATCTGAAACTGTTTCGGGATTCAGTTTTGCAGCCGAATACTAAATATAATAACAACCTAAATCTAAACGAGTTTGGTAATCGCTGCCTTAAAAGAATTTTAAAGATATTCTAACCGAACGCAAAACATGTTGAAGGAACTGTGGAATGAAACAAATAAACGATAAAACGAAAATCTTATACCCTACATCAACTAATCGGATTTAACTAAAAATATATTTTGTATTCCTTTCATCCTTACAGGAACCACTGGACGCAACACATTTATATCCAAAGTTCCCACGCATATAAATAACACTTTAGAACCAACCACATGACAAATAACTTCTTTATGCTTCCAATGGGTAAGATACCGGGAAAAAAGTTTATACAGTTTTTTTAGAATTTGTTCTTCCTTGGTAAGTCTTGTATAGTTTTTGATATTAGTAGAGATTAATTTCGCTGTAGGAGACAAAATAGTACAAAAATCATTGCTAGAGATTGATTGCATAGCGTTTACTTAAGAAAATTTTGCATTTCACTAAGTGCTGTTTCAGTTAAAGGGTGTCTCAGTAAAAATGCACTTTTTAAAAAAAGTGCCATTGTTTTGTGAACGTGACAACTTTGATTTTAAGCAGCTGTTTTTATAAGTTTACAAAATAACTTATCACAAAAATCTGGAAAGTTATGCTATGACCAATCGCAAAAAGAAAATGAATTTTTAGTCGAGAAAGTGCACCAATTGGTCAACAATTTTAAGAAACTTTTGCAAACATCAATTGGACATCGTTCTCAAAAACTTCAAGTTTCACGAAGCACTAAGCAGCGAACTTTCACAAAAGACCTCAACCTTAATGTGTACAAAATTCAACCAATTTAGGAGGTCAAACCAGTAAACCATTAAAACGCCAGAAATTTGTTTAATGGAGCGAAGTGATGTCAATATTATTTTTCGAAAAAAGTCATCTTCTCCGATGAAGCGCATTTCAATATGAATCACTTCATAAATACAAAAAATTGTCAAATTTGAGGATCAGAAAATCCTCATGCAATCCATGAGAAACAAATGAACCCACAACGAGCAATTGTTTGGTGCTGAGTTTTTTCAGGAGACGTAATTGGACCTCAGATTTTTTAAGATAATACCGAAATTGCAGTGACTTTAAACAGCATTCGTTACAAGAACATGATAAAGGAGCTCTTGTGGTATTAACTAGACGGCATCGATTTGAACGACACGCAATTTCAGCAAGACGATGCCGACTCGCGCATAAAACAATCCATTTAATGCAGCAATTATTTTCAGGACAAATTATCTGAAAAAAATCTGATGTTAACTAGCTAGCAAGTACTCCAGGTTTATTTTAATAAACCAGAAACTATTTCCGAGCTCAAATCTGAGATCCCATATTTCACGGGTGAGATAGATCTACATTTCAGCGGAAAAAAATTCATGAAAGAGTAATGACTTCTCATTAGATCCATAAGGCCCATTTGACAGATATTTGAATTCATATTTAATCGGAACATATCTTCTTTAAAATTCAATAAAAAAACTATAACTGTCTCAAAATGCAAAATGCATTTAATTTAAGATTTAAAATACAAAAGTGCATTATTATACCAATTACAACCAGGCAGACCTTAACATTATTTTATCTTTATCTCCTGTTATACTATAAAAACGTTCTTCAATCTTCATTACTTAATATGTACATAAACCGAGTAGATATTTCATGTTGAAAATAAATTTCATTTATCGATCTCTCCTCTTAAATTTTAATCTGATACTAATTTTACTACTGCTCAGCTAGCTAGTGATGCCAATAAAATCCCATGTCATTAAATAATTATGTTTATTTTGAAAATCTATTCCCACTAATAGTTTATATTTTTCTTTTTTCATCTCCTCTGAGTACAAAATTAATCCTTACACATTTTCTCCAATTAACTGTTGCTCACGGGTGAACCATGTGGTTATGTTTATTGATTTTGTTCGTTTTTGCTCTATTTCGCCGCAAGGAAACCATGCAAAGTCAGATATCAAATTTGCCATTTGCGTTGCATGAACACAATCTTCAACAAATTGTAAATCGTATGTAAAAGTGAAAGATGTAATGAAACTGTATGGAAAGTGCAAAATGCATAGCAATGATTATTTTACTGTTAGATTTCAGATTCCTTTTTGCTCGTAGCTTTCAACTACCAACAGTTTACTGAATTTAATAGTGCAAGAAGAGAAGGAACTAAATGCTATAAATACACTTCTGATACTTGCCGCCATTATCATCACTGCCTCAAGTATCGATATACACTAGTGAAGACGGGTTGTACGTCTATGTGTGTATGTGTTTTTAAGTAAGAAGTTTAATTCTAATAATCATTACGGTTTGTATAATATTTTGCCTGACTTGTTCAATGATGTGAAAATGCATTCATTGTTTTATATGTGTTTATATTGTGTAAAGCATTGTATGTATGTGAATTAATGTGCTTCAGAGCACGTAGTAGAGAGTATATTAACTCTATAAACTAGAAGAGTCCTATGAGCATTAAAACTTTGAAATCTGTTTAAATAGAGAGTTCGTTTTGATAGACTTAATTTAAAATTTTGGTGTTATACTTTAAATTCAATGAAAGGCGTTTTTTTTTTGTTTGTGTTAAATTTAGTATCTTGCAAAAACGAAGCTTAGGATAGGAATTAAGCACACACAATAATTTATAAGAGATTTCTGTAATATCTTTTAAGCAATAATTTATATATTTTCCATAGTTATATTACCTTATATTTGAATTATTGATAAATTTAGGAAATCAATCATTTGCAGTGTCACAACTTTTATCAGTATTTTATCGTATTATTTTCACGATAGTATTAAATCTTATAGACCCTATTTTAAAAGCAGAAATTTATGGCTATAATAATCCTTGATTGAAATAAAGTTTTGTTCACTCAATATAATTAAAACAATTACAATTACGCTAAAATATCCATCTTTAGTCTCTCTTTGGTACTTTGCAAAACATGATTCAAGACTGGCTGTTTATAAATGCCATAAATATTTTGTGAGCAATTTGCATTTAAAATTTGTCCTCTAATCCAGTTAATATCGAACTAACCAACTGGATGTAATGTTAAATATATTCTGTCTGTAATTATATGTGTAGTATTAATTGCTTTGTCCATAAAATTTCATTTTTTTACTGTTGTTTTAATAAACATTTATCTCATACATTTTTAATTTTTCTAAATTGTGCAATTTTCAACACCCTTTTTTTACTTTTAACGTTTTTGTGGCTGTTGTTTTTGGCTTTAGCATACAAAACCGATGGCAAATTCCATTACTTTATTAATAAAAACAAAACACTGACTAAAAAATATTTAAAAGGGAGAACTCATTAGACAAACATACACACACACACACACACACACGTTACTTACATACATGTAACGAATGAATATTTTAAACTCCTTTTAAGCTTTTGAATCCAAACGATTAAAAATAAACTTACACTAAAATTGTTTTATAACACACATGCATGTTTATGCAGAAGGAAAAGAAACGACATAACTTATTCCAAAGTGAAAATACACTTTAAAGAGGCCTTGCCAGAAGCCTTCTTATGTAGACTTTCATTCACTAAACTATTGTACCATTCGCGGAGTGTAAGGAAATATTTTCATAGGTTTGTCATTCCGTGTGAAATTTCTTCAGCATTCATTTCCGATCCCAAAAAGTATATATTCTTTGAAAACTTATAAATAGGGAAGTACATCAGAATTTTCTTGTGTGTCTGTGTGCAAGTTAAAAGTTTTTTGAAGCCCCACAAAATCATCTACCTGGTCCCATCTGTGGCATCAAAATATGGGAAACTTTTGGGAGCAGATCTGTATTGAAACTCATCACATACATACACATATAGGGGGAATATTGAAGCACTCCACTACTATCATGGGTCCCTTTTCGACCCCCCTCGCTCCTCAGTGATTTCGTGTCCACCGATCAGTATACCTTCAATCACTGAGTCCCGCGCCACAACCGGCGTTTGATCTGGACTAGGAAAACGATTTCACACTGCCGATTGGTGATTGTCGACAATCCTCATCGCACAGTTCTTTGTAATCGCCAGCATCTCCCTCAGATTAAGGTCCCCCATCGCACTCACACTTAAAGTGTGCTTGCCTGTGATCCTTAATCTTCCGCTCGCCAACGCCGGACACCCGCATACTACACGCGCTGCCGTCTCGGCATCCTCCAGGCACATTCTACAAATATCATCATCCACGATCTGCATCCTCTTCAGATGATATTTGAAGTTCACATGTCCTGGAATCAACTCAGTTATCCAGGTCATCATACTCCGATTAAAACCGAGTATCTTCACTGCACCCCTGCCAAGTGGCTCCCTGAGCACCATACGGGCCTGTCTACACGTGGTTCCCTCCATCCACCTTCGCAAGTTCATAGAGTTCACCAATTTAAATTAAATTAAATTGCCTAGAGCAGTTCTGGGTTCCGGTCCGCAGAATGCAGTCCAGACCCCTTCTTCGCAAGTTCGTCAGTAGCCTCATTCCCAGCTATGCCCACGTGTCCCTTAACCCACATCAGCGTTACCTCATTTGTAGTGGCACACCTATTGAGCTTTAGAACACACTCAAGCACCAAAGAGGAGTTAACATCTATCCGCTGCATATGTTTTATAATCGACTGGTTGTCAAGTGAAATAAGAATTATCTTCCAACGCGTGCAGCAAACCAAGCATTTCTGCCTGATAGACTGACACATACTCCCCCAGATTCAGGGTGTGAGTGAAACAGACTGGCGGTCTGACGAGACAGGCCCATGATGTTATCCCTAATAATCCATGGTTCCTGTAGCAAGGCTATATCCAACCCATCCTCCACAAAACATCGCATCATCACCGCCGAAGACGCTCTGCTATGATGCAGATTAAGTTGATATACACTCAGAGTTTCCCGGTATGGTTATCATCACAATCTCCGTATAATTTCCTGAGATATAAGCAAATAAATACGAATACCTCTATTTTTTTCCCATATTTTTACCACAAAATTTAAACATTTTCAGCTTTAGGATAATTTATAAACACCTTTGTGACTTTTTAAACATATGATAAGCCTCTAGAAATGTTCGTTAAAAATTTTGGATAATTCAGTCACTAATTGGTAAATTAAAAAGCAAATATTTTTTAATAATTAGAAGTTCCTTTGACCTTTATTAATAATATGCAATAGGTTTTTAAATAAAAAGTAAACAAATACATAGATAATAAATACTCGTATCCTGATGATGCTACACAAAGAGAAACATCGATAAAATAATATAATAAAGGACAACAAAATTTTTTTATTAAAAAACTTTAAAAGCTTTAAAAATTATTACATATATTTTTTTAATATATAAAATTTTTCAAGCTCCTTAATATTTTTTGGCCTCAAAAACTAATACATCGGTTTGAAACTTACTGTAAAATAAAAACAAACATACAGTTATTTCGATATTTTTCTTAACATTTAAAAACGAAAATCAATTTTTATACCCGCCACCAAAAAAATGGTGGGGGTATATTCATTTTGTCATTCCGTTTGTAACACATCGAAATATCCATTTTAGACCCCATAAAGTATATATATTCTGAATCAGGGTTTGATTTTATGACGATCTAGCTATGTCCGTCCGTCTGTCCGTCTGTCCGTCTGTTGAAAGCACGATAGAGGTCGCACCGAAAAAGCTAGGGGGCTCAAATTTTGCCAGAATCTTTCTTATAGACAAGGTTTGTTTGGTATTGAAAATGGGCTAAATCGGAATATTAGGAAGAGAGTTATAGCTCGAAAAGCAAGAGTAGGTCGAAAAACCCGTGTCCTTCAAACATCGAATAAAATGGAATTGTGTCCAAACGCATTAACGTAGACTCATGAAACTTCGAATATATATTTCCTGAGTAAAAACAATATTTTTCCTCGAAAATTATCTAAATCTATGCATTAGGAGAGGAGTTATCGATCAAAATGTACGAAAATTTATACCGCACAGTGTATTTTTCGGTATATTTAAAAACAAAAACGTCATAAAAGCAACAAAATTGGATGTACGACTCTGAAATTTTGCACACTTTGCTTATTGGTGAGACGCTTTTTTGTAACGGAAAATCAATGTGCCACGCCCACTTTTACGCCCACCTCCCATATAACGTTTTACCCAAAATTCATATAATTTCTCAATTTATGTAGATTTTGGAATAATAAAGGGCTATATTGAAACATCTCAGTTGTACTCATTCGAAAATACAACTTTGACACGCCCACTATAACGCCCACTTTTCACGTTATATACCGTTAATGAAATTTAAAAGCTCATAAAACCGCCAAAATAAGAGGTATGATGATAAAATTTGCTACGTATATCCCCCTAGGCAATGTCATTACTGTGCTAGAAAATTGAGTTGCCACGCCCACTTTTACGCCCACCCCCCATATAACGTTTTACTCAAAATTCCTCTAATTTCTCTATTAATAATGATTTTGGAATAATAAAGGGCTATATTGAAACACCTAAGTTGTACTCATTCGCCAAAACAACTTTGACACGCCTACTATAACGCCCACTTTTCACGTAATCTACCGTTAATGAAATTTAAAAGCTCATAAAGCCGCCAAAATTAGAGGTATGATGATCAAATTTGCTGTGTATATCCTTCTAATCAATGTTATTGTTGTGCCAAAAAGTTTAGTCCCATACAACGGCTTACCTTAAATTCATGTAATTTCTCTATTGACAAAGTTTTTGGGAAAATAAAGGGCTATATTGAAATATTTAAGTTGTATTTATTAGTAGAAACTTTATTGACACAGCTACTTTAACACACTTTCATTGAATTTCATTTCATTTAAGGACCGATGTTGTATTTAAATAAAACACAAATTATTTAGGATATTATTATTTCTTTTTATAATGATAATATTTGTATGGTTCAATTATGTATTTAACAAAATATCGGCCAAATGGCCACCCCCCCATCCTTGGCGCCACTTCTCTATCTGATGGTCCAAATTTTCAATGACAATGTTGATTCTCAATTATTGGGCATGATGATGAGTCGAGGTTGACTGCTCTTTTGCCACACTATCGCAAAAAACAGCAATAGTTCCCATTCAACGAACTAAGAAGGCATTCACAGATTTTCTAACATTTTATACAGACCTGTTTTGCAGAAATTTAAATATTTTTTACAATTCTCCTGATTGTGGACGAATTTGAACGATTATGTTGATCAAAAGAATTACGAAGTGCACAAAATGCATTTTGATTTGAACGCCCATTTTTATAAAAAACCTGAATAACTTTAAAGCGTTGCTCATTTGCGTATCTTTCCACGGATCAAAATGAGTAAGTTTGAGATTGAGAAATGTCAAGTGAAATGCAGAAAACAAACTTAAAGACTAGGTGTAGTTCACCTTCAACATGGGCCCTTAAAATTTAACCACCCTCTACAAAGAAAGTGATACATATTTTAATATAAAGAGATTATTCCATAATGATTAACAAAATAATAAATATTGTGCTTTAAATGTACACAAAATTGGTGGTGGGTATAAAAGATTCGGCACAGCCGAATATAGTGCTCTTACTTGTTTTTTTTCAATTTTTATACAACATAGAGAGATAATATGGGTAGGAAATAATAAGACTTGACTAGCGCAATATAATTCCATAAAAAAATTCATAACTGTCATAACTGGTATTTCAAAATGAACCCTTTTGATTGCTTCCAATGTATCAAATTATTAGACTTGGGCGGTTACTTACCGTTAACTATAAAAAAATAAAAGTCCATGATGGCATTCTAGATTAAATGGCGGATAATCAAATAAAGTACTTAAGACTTCGTCCACTTTTAACCCCACAATATTGGTATTAAATGAAAGGTCTTGACTAGAAGACTAAAGTAAACTACAGGGTGGGCCAAAAGAAGCCAAAGGGTGTAAAAGTTAAATAACTTTTTCGTTTATTAATTTTTTTTTATTTTTTCTTTCAGTTTATATAATATACAAAAGGGAAATTTTTTTACATTAAGTATTAAAAATGATGTCTCTTTAATGAACACCGTTTTCAGCTTCGTACTGATGGGGTCTTTTTAGAGCATTTTCCATAACATCTTATAAAACTTGTGGCTGTAGCATTTGAATTTCTGCAACAATGATTGCCTTGAGTTCAAGGATTGTCTCTGGCTTGTTCACATACACTCGCTCCTTCAAATAACCCCAAAGAAAATAGTCAAGTGCTGTCAAATCTGGCGATCGCGCTGGCCAGATAATTTCCGAATTTCTGGAAATTATTCGCCCTCCAAAAATTTTACTTAAAAGTGCCATTGTATCTCGGGCAGTATGGGCAGTGGCTCCGTCCTGCTGAAACCACATACCAGGTCTGTTTTCAAAAGCAGGGCGTAAAAAATTTTCTATCATAAACCGATACCGCTCTCCATTTACGGTTACAGCACTTCCATCTTCATTCTCGTAGATGTAAGGCCCAATGACATTTTCAGATGTGATCCCACACCATACTGTACACCTGATGGGGTGCAATTGGCGTTGATGAATGGCTCTTGGATTTTGAGAACCCCAGAACCTACAGTTCTGCTTATTAACAAAGCCATTCAAATGAAAATGAGCTTCACCACTCATAATCAAATTTTTAATAAAGTTGATTTCATTTCTGGCCAACTCTTGAAACTTAACTGCAAAATTTAGACGTTGCCGATGATCTGCGGGTTTTAATTCTTGCACCAATTGCACTTTATATGGGTATAACTGTAAATCTTTTTTTAAACTGCGCCGTAGTGACGTACGAGACATTCCTAGCTGAGCAGAACGCCTTCTGGCAGATGTTTCTGGTGTTTTGTTAACACGTTGCTGTACTCGTTCAATATTTTCCGCAGTGCAACTTAAATGTGGTCTACCGGTTCAAGGCAAATCTGTTACGCTGCCATGTTTGTGATGACGATCAATTAAGCAACGAATCATTGCTTCAAAAGGCTAAATTCTGACATTAAAATCTCGACGATATGCTCTTTGCGTTAGAATAATTTATCTCTGGTTTAAATAATAAAATTCTATTGTTCTGGTTCTCTGTTCAGTTGTGAACCTCTCCATTATAAAAAGTTATTAATTAAACTTTTATACCCCTTGGTTTCTTTTGGCCCACCCGTATTAAAAAACTAAAATCCAAAATAGCGTCTGAAACAAAATGATGTATATGATGGTAACAGGTATTACCAGATTTGGCCCACTCTTACTTATTTTTTTATAAAAAAGAGAAAAATATTAAATTTATTTTAACTTATAGGGCTATTTCACCACAATCTAAATAAGTTGTTGAAGAAACCCAACTTAAAGTGTTTCCACTATGTTGTAAAAAATTAGTCATTATAAACTTACACACACTATTCGAGCCAAAGCTTATTCCTGGTCCAAGTATTTAGTTTTTCTTTAATCACATTAGCTTGTACAAATATGTCAGATATAATCTTTTATTCATCATTTATTTTCAAATGTTATTTTAATCAAAAAGAACAGCGAAAAAAAGTACGCAAAAAAATAATTAAAATTCTTAAAAAAATCGAAATTGACTCTATTATGTATCAAAATTTATAATTTTATATAATAAATAGAATCAAAAGTAAACAATTTTAAACTACGTGATTTTTTATGAAAATTACTCTTTTTTTTAGGGGCTTAGGTGCTTTTCGGAATTTCAAATTTGACAACGCTGTTTCCAATCCTACTTTTATGGTTTTATTTTTATAAAATCCCCAATTATATTGGTAGCAAATTAAAAAGGAAAAATAAATTGACGTAAAGTGTTTCATACACTTTGTCATTTCGATTTCATCGTGGTGTCAGCTGCATCTTAAAAAAATAAAATTTCTTCACAAATGTTTAGGCGTGAGCGCAAAAACAAGCATAAAAACTGTCTTAAAAAAAATTTTAGAGTGCGCGCTAAAAGTCAAGGCACAACACTATATTGCATCAAGGGCTATTTACTTGTTATATATTCGTTCGACTTCAGAGTGAGAGAAAAACTCAAAGCACGTATGTGCTATAATCCGGTTGTTTACTTACTTGTAACGCTCTAAGTAAACACTCCCAGCAAAAATTACTGCATACCCGGAAGCAGGTTTGTAAGGGAGAGACAAATGTACTCTCCTTTCCCAACCTGCTTCAGGAAGGCATGATTTTTATATGAGATGTCCCACTTGGTAGGGCTCTTTGATGCTCTAATTATTTGCTATTTTCACACATGGTTAATGCAGTAATATCATGTCTCTTTTATGTGTTTTCAATAAATTTTTTAAGAACTACAGTAAAGAGAGGTAATCATTCGCTTACATTCCTGCATCCTCGTAAGCGAGAGAAGTTGCAGTAAGTTATTTTATAAAAAATTAAACATATTTAACAGAAATTTCTGACTTCCATTTATAGCACCCTCGAATGCGCTCTAATATTGCGCTATAAGAAGGCATGATTTTTTTTTTACTGCTTACCGGTACAAAATAAATTTTTGCTGGGCTCTTACATCAGCGTTAAAATTAAAAAGCGTTTTTAAAGATAATAAGGCCTTGCAAAGTTAATCGCTTGTAATTATTCCCGATGGTTATTTTTCAAAGGCCCATTTTCATGTGAAAGTGCTCGTGTAGTTAGGTATACAAGAATGTGTAATATACATACATATGTACAGATATGAGGTCTCAATTGAGCGGCAGATTAGGATGCAAGAAAACCTTTTTATGTTTAGACACACTATACACTCACTAGAAAAATAGGATAAAATAAATGAATTAACGACTTATACGCCCACAAAATGAATAATTCAATTTTTGTAGACTAAATAAACATTTATAGCAGAGTCATAAAAGAATGTGTTAACTGATTTAAAATTGTCTAAAAATCTCATAGAAAATTTTCTATAAATGTAGAAGTTATTGAATAATAAATTTTTGCATGAAAACACTGTTGAAAGATTTCCATTTAACAAGCGTTTTTTAAACTCTTAAATATTGCTTTGAAATAAAACAAGTTGCACCTTTGTATAGTCCTCATTTTGCAATAATTCTTATCCGTCAGCATAAGGTTTTTGGTTGGCAATGCCACCCCTTTGAACATCAAAATAAGTACACTAACACAACATATATTTTTATGTATTTTGTTCAATTTAAAAAATGATTTGCAAAGTACACAATTTGGTTGATTTGATTCTTCATCAAGTTTAATCAATTTATATTTTATTTCCCAGTCATTGAAATGTTTCCTAAGCTCCTTTTTAATTTAGCTTTCTCCCTTAAAATCTCATTGTCCAATAAAGAAAAACCTTCTTCAGATTCTGCAGAGCTTTCTCCACCTGCTACATTGTTTGATGATAGTTGTTGTGGCTGTGGATTAACTTTTAACAAAAACCTTGTATTATAAATTTATTTATTTTTTTATTTATAAATTTGATAGGTTAATAAAACCAATTCTTACTTAATGCACTACACTCCTCCTTAAAACACGAATTTGAAACCAACGTATTTTGTGTTATAAATTGAAAAAATTAACGATGTGTGCTAGCCAACTTTCAAACTTTGTTTGAAGCATTGAAATAATCAAACGGTATACTTTTTTTAAATATATGTACACTAGACCGAACTTATTTTTTTCCCAAAATCTACTCCCTCCCTCCCTCAAATTGTTCCTTTTTACGTCAATAGTGAAATTCCAAAATCTTAGACTGATTGCCCTGATTGGTTGAGGCGTGGCACATGCCCACTAAAGTGGCTAAAACTAATTTATATGGACTTTTAAGAGACAAGGCACGAAAATATAAGTAAATTATTCCATATATGTTTTTAATATATTATTTTATTTAAATTAACTTACGTTTAATGATTACTATTCTTAATAAACATTTAAACTTAATCGCAAAGGTCTGCTTTATTAATGCTTTTACCTATAATTAGTTACTGTTTGTAACATATATTGTTTCTCTTCTTCGTTTTTTGTTAAAACTGAATTATATTCTTCCATTAGTTTTACAAAATGCTCTGCAGTATCATTAACAACATGTAAGTTTTGAACAATATTCATTCCCTTTTGAAATTCTGATTCATTGTGCCTCTTGGAAGGGTCAAGTTTTAGAAAGTTAGTTTCAATATTAAATCTTTCGAAAAAACTCAATATTTTTTTATTCACAAAATCTCCAACGTCTACAGCATTATTAAAAAATGAAAGACCTGCAGCTTCTGGTGTCAGGTACCACAAGTGATTCGAAAACATGCTCATTACTTATTGTTTATTATTTCATTCAATTGATTGAATTAAATAATATAAATCATTTAAGGGTGCTTTCGCAGCAATTGGTGCTTCAATCCACGGTCTCAAATAAATTTTCAAAATTAACACACTTATATCTTGTAAAGCATTTTAAGATTTAAGGGGACGGCACACTTTTTCACAAAAAAAAATTTCCCATACAAAAAAAAATTTGGTCTAATGTACACACATACATATCTATTTTCATTTCATATAGCCATAAGTATATGTATAAGCATATTAAATAAAGTAACCTTGCTAGAACAGCTAATAATCAGTAGTTTAACTTACAATTCTCAAACTCCAAACTTAAAATTTTTTTGTTAGAAGTTTGACTATATGAATATCTCTGAATTCGCAACTATGTCCTGGACATAAGTATGTATTTGCAATCTCAAGATACATAAACATAAGCTTACGATGAGAAGAAAAAGATTCCATCAAGGTGATGTGTTCTGTCAATTAATATTTACAAAAAAAAATAAACAATAATTTTTAATACATGAGTTTGAGAGTATAGTTCCCTATCAGCTGCGCATATAATAATACCTGTAAGAGTACGCTTTTCATTACATATATATTAAAACAGTGTTATGTACATGTATTAAGACTGGGAATTTTAACAATCAAAAAAGTGGCACAAATAATTGAAGGTATCATAATTAAGGGCATTTTGTTAAAATAACACAATTTTAAAAAGTTGCAAAATTCTACCTTAGTGGATCTAACGGTTAGGCTGCCAGGTAATCGCAGTTCGGAGAGAACTTTTTTGTTTATATTTTTTATATATGAAGTTTGACATTTGAAATAAATGAGAAAAGAAGGATAATTTTTTTATCTGTGGACTTTGACAGATGAAATTTAAAATAATTGAAGAAAAAATAAATAGCACACATATCAAAAGTACCTGATGAATAAATATGCCTTGATCTAGCTTTACATAAGTAAAGAATTTTTTATAACTATTAAATTAATAGAATTTTTTTTGTTAACAGAAAGTACATCCAAAAAATAAAAACTAAAATATTTAAAAATTAGAAATTTAATATTAAAATTATTCGAGTTTGTTTTACAATTAGAATATTTATTAAAGTTTGAACAGAATGTAAGGTTTAGCTAGTACATTTGTATCATTAAAACGTAAACGTAAAATAATGACATATTATGAAGAGAGAAAACACTACATTTTGACTAACTAGAAGACTATATTTTGACTACCTAAAACATACATTTTAATGATGATGAAAGCTGTAACAAAATACAGATCTGCTAACCAAATAATCAAGTTAATATTAAACAACAAATTGATATAGCAATATTATGTAATCTTATCCATAAATAGAAAAATTATGATGTTCTAGGTGTTATTATTATTATTTTTGTTATAATCCAAAAAATTCCTAAAGGTGTTCTGCTTTCTGCATGATTTTTATGCTACAAAACTTTACTAAACAAATCATTCTTTCTCAATTCTGTTTAAACATACATACTCAAATTCATTTATTTAGATGAATATGTGAGAACAACTATCAGACTACGACTAGGACGATGTTGGATGGCGTAGTATGCAAATGTGGAATTCATATGCAAACAATGTTAGAGTCTAGCGAAATCTACAAGTATGTCCTTGTCAGCGTTGCGTTTTTTCATATATTTTGTACTAACTAAAAAACAAAACAACTAAATAAACATTAGACTTGGTTATATAACAACGTCTAGGCAAGAGTACACGCACGTCGTATATATTTTCATACAAAATCTAGCAGCAGAGACAACAAAAGTGGAAGAATACCTACCTAAACCATAATATTAACAACAAAGTTTTTGGCAGTCTTCTAAAAATTACTGAAAAAAAAAATTACAAAAAAATATAAGCAAATAATAATATATTTCTACGTATTGTCTTAACCACAAAAGAACACCATGCGAAATTTATTTTGTTTAAACTTATTTCATGTTCCACCTTGCAAATGATCTAAAAAATTCACGTGTTAAAAATCTATAAACATTAAAACGCATAAAAAAATGAAAAATGCTAAAATAACGTTAAAACACGAACAATTTCCCCATTTTGTTTGTATGTGTAGAAAAACTTTCGATTATAGACCATACAACAGTGACGTCTATTCATGCGTTGTGCAGACGTTGTTTGGTTGATTAAATTAGATGTTAAATTATTAATTTTGCGTTCTTCTTATAAATAAAGTTTCGTTTAGTTTAGACTAGATTCAAATTTATATTTTATTATATTTTCATTAAATTTAGCAAATATGAGTATTGCATATCATTTAAATTTAACTTTATTAAGGGAAACAATATGTAAGTTTTGATGTGTAATTGTTTTTTATTGCTCGGATTTCATAAATTTTCGGAGAGCATTATTTTTGTTACCCACTTGATATATTAGTAAAATTTTATTACTTTTAAAAGAGCTGCAAAACTATCGATAGTCGGCTCATTCGATAGTTTTCATTGTATATTTTTAGAAATATTTTACTAGTGTATTAATAAAAAGTATTCTAAGGGCCATTATTACAACTTGCCGTTAACTAAAGGCAGGATTTTGAATGTCAGATAAATGGCTTTTCATTATAAACCCTTAATTTATTATTTTTTTATCCACTAAATAATATTAAAATTAATAATAATAACAATAAAAAATAGAAGTTGTAATAATGCAAAGCTGTTTATTGGGCAAACAAAATTCTACCTTTAACTAAACGCAAGTTGTAATAATGACCCTATGTTTATTAAAAACTTATTTGACTAAAACCTTGTTTATGAAAACGGCACTTATATATAAAAGTAAATGCCTGAAGTCTGCAATACAATCACAGCTCTTCACTAACTTACTAACAATCTGTTAACTTTCGATTTAGATTTCAATTATATTTATATAGATTTAAATTTAAATACCTTAATTTATACGATAATTTTATTAGTTTAATTTATAGCAGATTAAGTTACAGTAGTTTTATTTGTAGTAGTTTATGTACATTTTTCATTTCCTTTAATTGGCTGGTTGTATAATCAATAGTGTATCAAAGTATGTTTAATAACAAAGTGAAATAAATAACGTCTTATAAAAACAATATCCGAGTGTGTTTAAATAAATAAAGTGCTCTTAATTTTATAAATCTTGTGAAATTTAATTTATTCTCGTCACTGGTAAGACCTATACTGGATAATGGATCAGTAATTTGGGATCCCCAATATGATTTGTATATTCAAAAACTTGAATCAGTCCAAAAACAATTTTTGCTGTTCTGCCTTCGCAACTTACGTAGGAATCCTAATATAAACTTACCGTCATATCGAACTTGTATACTAGTTATTGCGCTCCCAACGTTACAAAGCCGAAGAATTGTTTCCAATATTATATTTGTCCTGAATCTTATTCAAGGTAAAATGGATTTTACATATGAGTAGGTGAGATGCAAAACTCGTTGGTTACATTTTAAAAAAAATTTTAGAAGCGCACATAATCAAGGTGCTGCTGGCGAAATGCAGCAATTTAGGGTATCGTTTTTGACCCTAAAATAACATGACATTCTTAGTTAAATATTTGACATTTGAAAAATCGAAAATTGAGGAAATATAAAAGAATAATGAATTAAAGTTTGAAGCGAAAAGAGTTTTTTTTTAATTTTGTAACGAACGAGTTTTGCATCTCACCTACTCATATGTATGTATATCAACGTAAAATATGCAAAAATGTTTCTAATAGGCAGCTCAGATCTTATGAACCGATATATATTAAATTTCACCGATCAAACTACATAAACTTTGATCCTTTTAGAAGAATTTGTGCTGAGGTAAATAAGTTAACAGTACCAATTGACTTTTCTGGTAATGTTGCTGTAACTAGAGAAAAACTGCAAAAAAAATGCTCTACTGTTAATATTATTATGTTGATTAAACTAAACAAATAAATCAATATCAAGTGTCTATTATTTGCAATATAAAAGAATCTATTGTTTATTTAATGAAAATATACCAACATTTATAAAAAGTATGAACGAAACAATATTTTCAAGAGGGTAATATTTTGATATTTTCAAAAAATTAAATGACAAACAGGAACACACTGTTCCCCAATAAAATGACTTTCCATGATTTGAACGATAATTCTGTGGCTTGGAGCTAAAAGGGCCAATGTCAAAATATTTACTTTTGAGAAAACTTGAATTGAACTTTACTTTTATATATGCTTTCATAGTGACATTGGCCAGCATTTATTTATGAAGCTGTTGTGGGTTAAGTATGACTTTAGCTGCTATATCATAATGAAATAGAGCAAGAAAACAAATCTAATGCAATGATTAACTCAAAAGAGCATAAAAGTGACATTGGCCTTTTTAGCTCCAAGCCACAGAATTGTAAATGTAACTTAGTTTGTATATGTATATATGAAAAGATTGATACTATTTTTTTTTTTTCAAATATATATAAAGAATACAATTTTTGTTATACTATTTTGTTATATACTATAATTGTAATTAAAATTATAAAAAAATAATAATTTTCAATTTCTGCCTTAATTTCTGTATGTATTTTAACTTAAGCTATTGGAAAAAAAAAACAAACAGACAAATTTAGTTTAACAAAGTACAATATAAAAATAGCAATTGTTGCCACTCTTCGCTTTGACGACATCTTTGAAATTAACTTCAAAAACGAGTCTACCTTATTAGTTGTACAATGTTACTGACTTCGCTTCTACTTTGTGACGTATACTTTTTTGATCGATTGGATAATAAAACGTCGATAGTCTGTTAAAAATAAGAGTATCGATAGTATTATTGATTATTTTGCAGCTCTTACTTTTAGGCGCTTTAGCATTTTATTTGATGTTTGAGGCACATCGGTCAATAGGCCTAAAAACTATAAATATTTTTGGAATATTTTTTTTAACACAATAATTATGATCGGTATCTTTTCAGTATGATGGCAATATGCTAATACTGTTCCAAAATTTCTGAAAAATTATTATTTGGACAAATTTATAAGCATGTAATATCCCTAACTGATGAAATAAGTATATTCGTAACAACTCGATGAGACACAACATTTATGTATTTTAATCATTTAAAAGCTTTTGATGAAGTGCACTATTCAACTCTATGCTTGAAGTTGTTAAATTTATTGATGTTCTTCACGTTTGGTGAAAAATTAATATCATCATACCTTTTAGTAGATGTCAAACAGATGTAAATAGTAAATCTTGGCCTTTACATTAAACTAAAGATAATACTCAGAGCACCTTTACTTTGACCCATGTTATATTTGCTATATACTAAAGACCTCCCCAAACAACTTCTTTATTCTAGAATATATCTGTATCTTAAAAGTTCCAAAGATTCAATTGTTACAAAAACATAACAACTGAATCATGATTTGAATAAAATATTTATATGGGCTACAGCTAACAGTTTGTAACTTAATCTAAAAAATCAAAGTGCATACTAATAGGTAAGAAAGCTTTTCAAATGGATATTGATATTACTATATTACATGGTGATTCGATATTGTTGATTTAGCTGTAAATAAAACTTTAAACTGGTCAAATCATTTTACACAGCCATGTGCTAAAATATAAAGTAAAGTCTGATAATTTCACTGGTTGCAACACGAACAATATAATTATGCTGATCGTAATGTACAGCAATGCCATCCGCTACATCTTTATCAAATATGACGCTATTTCTATCGTTTATTTAATATGTCATTTACAAACTACCTAAAGTTTACAAACTTAACTCTACTTTATAAAATTATTGTGCATAAAGACCCAAATTATTTTTATGAACGTTTGGATGAAGAATTCATAAAAATAATTAAAGCTAAAAAAATTTAGTAAAAATTTCAAAGTATGAACAACATCGGAATGCCAAATATTTTAGATAATGTTTTTTTTAAAAAAGGGAATAAAATGTAAGTGAGTCATGAAACTAAAAAGAGTTACTGCCGTATTCATAAAAAATATTCTAGGTTTATTGAAGGCTTATTTGACAGATGTTGTACAGAAATTTGTCCAATACGCCTTTAATAAACCTAAAATATTTTATATGAATGCGGTAGTTAAATTTTATCAAATTTAGTTTAAAATTTAAAACAAAAATATGATATTCGAATTTTATTAATTATTATTTTGTTTACTAAATTTTTTGGGATATTCTCCCATAATTTTTCAATTATATTTATTTGGTTGTTGGGTTTAAGCTGGTTTATATGCATTTCACTGGTGCTTATGCCAGATCATCAGTAAACCTTTACCCAAATTCTTGAAAAAGCTTAAAATTTTTATAAGTTATATTTTTAAATTCTCATTAACAAAATGAGAATTCAAAAATAAAACAAAAAACCATAAAAAAAACTTTTTCAAAAACCCAACCAACAATTTTTTTAATTTTGAATTTATTTTATTTTTCTAATCCCTTTAACATTTGGCTAACCGTTGGTTAACACGAAATGTTTATAAGGGCAAACGAAAAATAAAATCTTCTATAAGTTAATTTACTAAATTTTTTGGGATATTCTCCCATAATTTTTCAATTATATTTATTTGGTTGTTGGGTTTAAGCTGGTTTATATGCATTTCATTTTTAGAAAAATAAAATAAATTCAAAATTAAAAAAATTGTTGGTTGGGTTTTTGAAAAAGTTTTTTATGGTTTTTTGTTTTATTTTTGAATTCTCATTTTGTTAATGAGAATTTAAAAATATAACTTATAAAAATTTTAAACTTTTTCAAGAATTTGGGTAAAGGTTTACTGATGATCTGGCATAAGCACCAGTGAAATGCATATAAACCAGCTTAAACCCAACAACCAAATAAATATAATTATTATTTTGTTTTTGTACAATATCATATTTATATATTTAGCTAAATTCAACCTCTACCCCTTAACACACAAGTTTTTAAACATACAGCCTAACTCGTCAAAGAAACGTATGAGTAATTCGATTTAATAAGCTATAATACTTATAAGCGATCTTCACTTGTCAAATAAAAATAACGTATGAGTTATGAGGTTTAATAAAATATAATTCTTATACGTGACCAATACCCATGCGAATAAAATTCTTCAGGAAGTGTTTTATATCACTACGAAAGAGTGGTTATGCAGTAGGGTGATCGATTATTCGACATTTTTAAGAAACCGGTTTTCAAATAGTTCGAAATTTAAAATTTAAAAAAAACCGGTTGCTTGTTTAAAAATTTAGAAGAAACCGGTTAACCGGTCGAATACATAAAATATTATTCTTTCTTATACCCATGACAGAGATACGTATATAGGTATAAACTAGTTTGTTTTCTGGTTTAATTGCATGTTATGTTGACACAAATTCAATGGCATTATTATAAAATGCCGTTATTTAAAATAAATATGTTAAAGAACAGACACTTTTTACCTAAAATTGACCGAAAAGTTAAGTTTATGCTTCAATTATTTTTAACTTTTAAGGTAAGGTTTATAAATTTAAAAACACCATTGTTTCTCCACATAAAACGAAATATGGCAACTAAATTGTGATTTATACATTTTTCTTATTCAACCTTTTTAATTTTTTTTAATATCTAATATTTGTGACATAAAACAGTAAATTAATCATCAAAAATGTTATTTCATTTTGTAAAATTTTTTAAGAAATAAATTAATTTGGTAAAAGTAATCGGGTTTGCTCTGGTACTGCCATATAAAAAAAAAAACTTTGTTACAAGGAGTTTGTCATAATGAAAAATATTAAAAAAGTCACCACCTCATTGCTCACGGTAGTCAAAGTTACCTTTAATTAACATTAACTTTATAGGCAAGTTGTAATAATGACCCTTTGTGTGCCAAACTGTTTTAGTATACAAGTCGTATGTTATCAGAGATATTAGTTAAGCTATGGGTAGTCTTAAGTACAAGTCGATTTCGTAGAAGCAAAATATTATGAAATTCGAAAATGAGATCAAAAGGTATTGCAAAGTACAATAATTTGGTCAAAAAGTTAACTGAACAGCTGATTATCACAGCAAATTATAAGCTTAACAACGTATAAAATACCTGCTCTTCTTTTAAAACAAATTATTTTTAACCTAATTATAGTTCTTATTTTACATTTGTTTTTGAAACAACAAATAAATTTCTTACAATATTATGGAAGAGTGTTTAATAAATTTTCGGATTTTTTTTAAATTTTTTGAGTAATAAATATAGTATGGTGCATTTGGTTACAAAGATAAATGAACATAAAACTAGAAATGAAAAAACCGGCTTCTGTGACTAAAAAAACCGGTGTATTCGACATTCGAAAAATTAATATTTGGAAAAAACCGCCAGCTAAAAGAGGAAAAAACCGGGTTTTCAACCGGTTGTAAAACCGAGTCGACCACCCTATTATGCAGAGATTTAAATAATGGTGAAGTTATTTCATTAAGTTAAAAACATCTCTGAGTTTTATCAGATACTTGCGTAGAACACATGCATATAAGATGTGAAGAAAGTGATGTTTCAGGAGTTAGTTTAGTTTGTGAACAATATTTTGCATGATTTTCATCTCATTTTAAAATATATAGACATCATTTGAGGCAAATTATTAACTATTTACTTAAAAACATCTGGCTGTCAATACAACAATACTAGATATCTTATAGTTTAATGTATTAGAATCAGAAAAGTTAGTTCGTGAAAACAAATAAAGTACATATAATAATGAAATAGACATAATATGTAAACAAACAAAAAAGAGATATATAATATAATTAAACATACAGAAGTATTATCTGCTTAAGGTGACAAAAGTCACAAAAATTCAAATTTAATAATATTTGTTAAGCAAATTCCTAAACCTACTTGCATTGCTAGTAGTTTGCAAGTTAAAGGGAAGTTGGTTCCAAAGACGGATAGTGTATATGAAGAATTATCTCTTAGAGTATGTATCACGATACCATTCTCTCTCGATGCTTAGCAAATTTAAAACGACCACAAAGTTATTTTGGTTGTTTTGTTGTTATAATTTTGCGCAAAACAAGTTTTTTTAACTTTAGGTAGTTATCATAACTAATTGTTTAAATATTAAAGGAGAACGGTGAAGTACGGTCAAATGTTTTTAAGCCATAACTGTAACACATAACATTATTGAATATATTTTTAAGTTTCTTCCTTTCTTTCTTCCTTCGAATTACAACCAGAAAAAATCTCATAATCTCAAAAATCTAATGAATATAAAAGAGTCACTTGGCTGCCTTAGTGTTAAATACAGCGTGATCCATAGACTTCGAGGTATTTTGTAAACCCTACCACATGCTTGGTTTATATGGTTTGACCATATCAGATTATTGCTAAAAACCACGCCAAGATTTTTGACCGAGTTTAAAATTTCAATCTTTATACTACCCAGTAACACGTTAAACTCGAAGTTAGTTTTAGCAGATTTTTTGTGAATTACAATGCATTTTGACTTTTTAGTTTTGAGACTCAATCCATTTGCTGACGCACAAAGAAAAACTTTATTTAGGTCAGAATTTAGTTCTGCAGTTTTAGAGTATAAAAACATTAAGAATACATTATTCTGCACTATTTATTTTGAAGTTGTAAAAATTAAATTACCTCTGCACTGTTTCCAAATTCAATGCTAGATATAATGCTGGCGACAGTAGTGAACCAATTTTTTCATTTAAAATGACCGATTATATACCAGAAATATTGTATTTCGAAATTTCAGTTGAATATTTAGATAATATTCTACTTAAAAGGTTGTCAAAAATGCACATGGCTATAACGACCTTTGCACTTCGCACTTAGTTTTACCAAATTTATTGTACCATGTTTATTTTACATAACTTATTTTACCAAATGTACTTCTTAATTGTACAGTATTAATTTCCTGCCCCACATAATTAAGGAGTTAAAATTTGTTTTTGTATTGAAAAAAAATTTTAATCTGGTACTTGCTTTTCCATTAAATTCATTTAAATAATATTTACTTCCTTCGTTAGAGTATAAAATTCCTTTTTTTACACAATCACATGAATAATTCATAAATTTGTACAATTCAGTTTTTTTTTCAATTCTCCCCCTTTTTTACTTAAACACTTGTATGAACAAGTAATTCACAACTGAAATTTTTCAAATCGAATTGATGAAATGAAATATTTTCGGACACTTGTTCCTTTCCAACCCTTTAGGCATTGAAAAGTTGCTGCACTAGTCATTGACAACTTATGTATACTCGAATGCAAATACGTACTCGTATGTGGTTGCTTAAAGTTGAAAATGTAGGAGTAAAATGAATTTTGTGGTCGCTGTTGTTGATGTTGTTGGCTATACTTATCATTTACATAAATATACAAGCCAACAAAACTTTCCATTCGCATTTATTTCAGTACTTTTCACATGCTTAAAAATTAAGTGCAATGCTTATGCAAAATGCAGTTTATTTATTATTATCCCCATGTTTTTTTTTAAATAAAATAATAAAAAGAAAATTGAAGAAATAGTTGATCTGCATGCAAAAAAGATGCTCAAAAAAAAATAGCGAGAGTTAAACTTTTAAAGAAAATTTACATGTATTCAAGTCTTTATCAGAGTAATTATAAATCAATCTAATTTGTTTAGTGTAAAATTTAAAATGTTTGGGTAGGTATAGCGCATTATAGGCACTCAATAGAATAAGTTACTGATAACACAAAAGGTTTATAAAAACGTGTACAGCAATCTAATTATAAGATAAATATATACAAATACTTTTACAATTTATTTTTTATTTCTAACAGTTTTAATAAAGTTTAAATTTTTTCATTTTGAACTTAAAGTCTTTGTTTATTCAAATATTTTTCCGTTTGTTATTTTTTGTATTTTACAAAAAATTGTGTTTTCAGTGTTTCTAAAACTTTTCACACAAATACACGTCGACATAAAAATTTTACTCAACATTATCAAAAATAGAAGCCAATACAAGCAATTTTGCAAAATAAGTTACATTTTCACCTTCTCCTGTAAAAATGCAATTACTTTAGTTAGGGCCTTTCTACTTATGATCATCGTTATGTATGTATGTATATCAATGGTGGTAAGGGGTTGTCCATCTATTGGTTTGAATTTTAACCACCCTTACTTTGAAACTGGCAATACTTATGTCATGCTTAACTTTCACAAAATTCACTATATTATCTCTGCTGAACGAAATGAATTAATTTATTGGAAATTTATTTCCAAAACAAAGATAAATATTCGAAAATTGCACGAAAATATCGTTAAAAAAATCATCATATCGGATGAAACTTATTTTCATTTTGTTGTGTTTGTTCATAAGCAAAATTTGTATTTTATATTTGTAACTCAGAAAACCTAAAAGAGGTATAAAAGATGCCAATTCACCCATAATCAGTGGCTTTGTAGAATGGAGGCATTGGCCCATATTTCTTTAGAAATGTGGACGAGACACCTATCGCACCATGATAACCGATTTTTCTGTGCCCGCGCTTTCCGGTACTAATTTTTTTTTTTATTAACTCATAATTTATTTATTGGATCTTTCTATATTAAGAAAATGACAATAAGTATTAAAATCTTAAATTAACTAATTTCTGGGTCTTTTGCCATTGCAATAGAGACTCCAATTTTTATTGCATAGTGGTCATCATTGTAACGAAACTGCGAGGATCAATGTGTCGATCCTCCTGAGTCGAGTCTGTCCATTATAATACAGCAGATTCTGTGCGAGAGGATTTGGATGAGTTTCCAGTTTTCGTACATATTTTGAGCAGAGGGTTTTTATTTCATCGCGAACAAATGGAATATTAAGGTCCTTGTGAATATTCGCGTTACTAACGTACCACGGGTCTCCAGTAATAAGTCGCAATATTTTGTTTTGCCGTCTTTGTAATTTCTCTATATTAGAAGCAGAAGCTGTTCCCCATAGTTGGATTCCATAGGTCCATATTGGCTTAATGATAGCTTTGTAAAGTAGAACCTTGTAGTTTAGGTTGAGAGCAGAATGAGAACAAAGAAGCCACTGAAGTTGTAGTGTTTTGAGTTTGAGTTGCACAGATTTGGATTCGATATGTTGAGACCAGGTAAGGCGTCGATCAAGGTGTATGCCAAGATATTTTATATGATTTGGCTCTGGAATAGCAGTGTTATTTATCTTCAGGTTAGAACAGTTTCCCTTTCTCAAGGTGAAAGTGACATGTGCGCACCTTGCTGGGTTTACTTTTATTTTCCATTGGTTGAGCCATTTTTCGAGTTCTTTAATATGATCCTGCAGGCAATTAGAAGCAAGTACTGGATTTTTATCTATGCTTATAAATGCTGTGTCATCTGCAAAAGTTGACGTGTGTATTAAGTTATTAGTGGGCATATCTGATGTATAAATTATATACATGAGAGGACCAAGTATACTGCCTTGGGGAACTCTTGCTGCGATTTTTCTTGAGTCCGAGATATAGTCTTTATACTTTACTACAAATGAACGATCCAATAAATAATTTCGCAGTAGTTTGTGGGTATTTTGGGGTAACAAAGAACCTATTTTATGTAGAAGCCCATCATGCCAGACCTTGTCAAAGGCTTGAGAAATGTCTATGAAAAGTAATGAGCAATAGTGTTTGTCCTCAAAAGCCTGTCTGATAAGATTAACTATGCGATGAACTTGTTCTATTGTGCCATGATTTTTTCGGAATCCAAATTGATAAACGGGAATGATGTGGTGGTCGTTTAAATATGGGGTCAACGCATTTAAAAATATTTTCTCAAAGAGCTTTGATAAAATTGAGAGTAATTATTAGATTCCTAATAATTATAGTTGCACCACCACATGATTTACCACTTGGATGTTTTGAGTCGTATGTAGAGTAGCCTTTAATTCGAAAACAGTTTTTTAATGTAAAGTGAGTTTCAGAAACTAGCAGTAAGTCAATAGACTGAGAAATTTTCTACTTCTAACTTGTGTTGGCTTAAGCTGTTTGCATTCCAGTAACATATTCTTAACTGGTTCATTGTTTATATTCGAATGCTTGAAGTAGCATGCCCTGATTTCTTAACAGTTCCTGCATCATGACTTGCATGTTTGATATAAAGCTGTTCATAGTTTGTATCAGAAGCTCTATAGAACTTTCTAAGTGCGATTTTTCTGATGATTCTTTAGTAGTTTGAGATTCCGGATGTGAACTGATGTGAACGATTTTTCGTTTCAACAGGATGGTGCAACTTGTGACACATCTTATGCCATGCATTGTTTGTAGACATTTAATTAGTTAAAATGGTGATGTAAATTTTGGCAGTTCAGAAGCTACGATTTGACACCGTTGGACTATTTTCTGTAGGACGGTGATAAAGACAAGTGTTATGTAGAAAATCCAGAGACATTGACCATTTGAAGGCATTTGTTTGTTCTGCGGAAAACATTGCTGCTGATCGCGATAGTGTGGCATCTTGTCTCGTCGTCGTTCTCAACAACTAAGCATCTCGAGAACATCTTTGATGAAAATTTTAAATAAAGATATGAATTTGTACGCTTACAATGTTCAATAGACTCAAGAGCTAAAAGCTACTAACCATTTCAAGCGTCAGTTGAGCAAATAAGAATCAACGAGTGACTGTGCAGTTTATCGCCTGGCGGTGCACAGTGAAGCATTTTCATATAGCGAGCGGCGAAAAATATAAAGAGTTGTCGTAGAGTGATAAAATGTGAAAGGATCCTTTATATCGATTAGATATACAAATATTTAAAATTTGGTAAAAATCCGTGAGAGTATACGCGGCCATCCCTTATACATTAATGATGATGATAACAAATGAATTAATTATTGTTACTTTATGAAGTTTGGTGCATATATTATTAATAATATCACAAATTTTTTCACTAAATTTTGTTTGATTCGGAACAAGGATAAACATGGCTTAATAATGTCCTTTTTAGGAAATCGACAAAAACTAATTTTGTATACAGAACACCAATGCTATTTTATATGCGAAACCTTTTTTTGTCTAATTTTGAGCCAGGATAACCAATATTAAACTTTTCTTTTCTTCTAGGAATACCACAACGTAAAATTGTATACTAGTTATCTGTAATAATTATCCTTATGCTAACTATATTTTTTTCGATTAACAACAATATTTTTTTCTTTTCTTAAAAATAACCCTTAAAAAGATTTAAGCCTTCTTTATACATATATTCTTAAATTAAAAATATATTAAAACATACATAAAATAAAAGTTAATGCATCAAAAACTTTCTTTTTATAGGTTACATTGCAAAAATTTCATTAGGCCGTACTTCTATGAAAATGAGTTGGCCAAGCAGTTACCATTAATGGTGATCGTTTTCGGACTACTTGTGGCCAATAATTGAAGATATGAACCTGGACGATATTTTAAATGGTGCCACAAAGCCAACAAAACAATCACTCTTTTATGCGAGAAATTCAGTGGCTGTTTTGTCTGTCTTCCGCTTCGATCTTTCATCTTCAGGGAGAGATATCCCTTAAATATAGGCGCAGATATATTTAAGACGGACAAACAACCTTATGGGTTATAGCAAATATCATCAATTAAAATTATAATAAAATTTATTCTAGGGCACAAAACTGCAAACAAGATTAACGTTGTAAATTTATTTTAATTCTTTGTTAAAAAAAAACACGATAAAAAATTAAATTACTTAAACTTTTTTCTTCATTTGTATAATTATACAAAAAAGAACAAACTAAATATGTTCTGCAGTTTTCTTAAAATTGAGTCTTTTTTCAGTATTTTTGATTTAAAATGTCATAAGAAACTTTTGTAATTATAAGTTGCCAAAAAAATCTGCTTAACATAATCATTTCGTAGATAAAAACTCAAAAAAAAATCCCAGGAACAAAACACAATATTAAGAACGTACAATTGCACAAGTTTCATTTGTAAACTTTTGTCTGTTTTTATTATAATTTCGACTGCAGCAGCACAACAGAAAAATTAAGCGACTAAACCAAGCAGAGTGAGAAATTAAGTTGTGTTTTCAATTACAACATACCAGCAACAAAACACCAACAATAACAATAACAACTCAACAATTATAACAAACAAAAAACAAAAAAAAGAGAAACAAGAACGCTTCAGGATGTCTTTGCCATTATCTGCAGACAAACGAGGGCCATGAATAGCTAAAGCAGAGAGGAGAAGAAAGACAGTAGCATCATGTTAACGCAAAATTAAAATTCGTTAAAGAAACAAAAGAGGCAACATATAGTCATACCGTCAGTCTGAAATAAATGCACTTGAAATACAATAATACATATTGGAAAAGAGAAAAAAATTAAATAATCAAACAAAAACAGTTATTGAAGTAACAGAAATATAAACAAACAGTTGGAAGGATAAGAGATTCGAGTACACAGCTCTATACTGAACTTCTTGCATTATAAGTGTTTGTGTGTGGTTGTTTTTAAAAGGTGTGTTTTACCATGAATTATACTTTGAGTAGTTATTAATTGAAATTTTCAAAGATTTTCATTATCTTTGAAGTTTTTTTGTTTCTTTTTTTTGCCTTCTAAGATATTTTTTTGCATTTATCAACTTTTGCTACAAGATTTTTAACTTCAGTTTAAAAGTATTTTGGTACTTGAGT
This sequence comes from Phyto melanocephala, assembly GCA_941918925.1. Taxonomy (NCBI): domain Eukaryota; kingdom Metazoa; phylum Arthropoda; class Insecta; order Diptera; family Rhinophoridae; genus Phyto; species Phyto melanocephala. The sequence goes on along the minus strand of OW799233.1, from coordinate 94,972,518 downwards.
TTAAAAAAGAATTAATTGAAAATGTTTTAAGTTTTTTAGAGAATATACAAATTGCATATTTACAAGGTTTTAAGCTTTTTATTTTAAAGACAAGTGGAAAAGAAATTTAACACTCTGTATATACATATTTGTATAGAAATTACAATTTTGGTTCTATTTTTTTTAGTTCTAATACCAAATGTCTTAAATTTCTTGTAGTATTAGGAAATGAATAATTATCATCTCCTGTTGTTCTTGCGAAACACTTTTCTTGCAGGGCAGTGAATGTAATATCCTGTAAAAAGAATATTTTTACTGTCACGATTTAATTTTGAAGAATAAGTTTAATCAAATTAATAAAGAAAAGACCTAGGTGGAGGATGCACCCGCTTGACTGTGCTGCCAGCTCCTAGATTTGTTAATTAATTCCAAATTTCAATTATAAGGGTGATTAAATAAATATAAAAATCATTATTTAAAGTTATAAATATAATTAATAGTATTATTTTGATGATTGAAAAAAACCAAATAAAATATTAATTAATAGCTTTAGTTTTGCAATTAAAATTCATATGCTTTTTTCTCTCTTCTTCAAGAGAATATTTCAGTTTTATTTATGAATCGATAATGTATGCAATAACATACAGTACTAATAAAACTTTAATTAAGAGCTTGACTGTTACGAGGGTTCAAAATTCTTTTACTACAAACTCAGAATCCACACTTAAGTGTATTCAATTAATTAATCGATAACTAGTCATCACGTCAGACTTGTGCTTTTTCCAGAACATTTGGTCGATGTTAAATGAGTAAAAAGTTTCAGCAAATTTGGTTGAATGGGAGTTTGAGGGAAATACTTCTGGATGGGCAAACATCGTCAACATATAAAATAAATAAATCTCTTTTATACTTATAATACTTAAATTTAGAAGAAGCGAGATATTTCTTTAGTAGAAATACTAACTGAACGCTGTATGATTGGTCGAAAGCCTCAGCACAACAAAAAAGCAGGTTTAAATATTTTTGTCTCCATATCTTAAAAATTCTCCTAGAAGTATCACTAAGCGACCTTAAAGGATTTCAATAAGGTACGGATTATATTGAAACCGTAGTTCCCTATTATTGTGACAACAGAATGCTTTTTTATGCTTAGGGAAATCATAATTGATTCTCGAGTAAATTTGTCTTTCCAAACCACTAATTTAGTCTAACTTAAAATCTATACAACTTTCAGGCTAAAGTCTTACAAATATTTATTGTCTGATGATTAAATAAGAATTCTCATACATTATTTCACAACAATAATTGAAACTTTTTTTCCTATATATTTTGCGACTTTAAAGAAAAACATAGTAGTTATCGTGTTTTTAGTACAAATCTAGAAAAGAATATCTCCAATATGATATTGGATCGAGAAAAATTAAATCGCAACACAGAAACCCCAAGTAATTTCCGACATCATAGCATCTTCGAAACATACCTATACTAACAATTTTGTATCGCAACATTTTGTTCTTGGCCCTATTCATTTATAAATTTACTCACTTGTCTTAAAAGTTTGTTTTATATTTAACTTATTAAGTAGGATTTGTTGCTAAAGTAGCTCTGTCTGACATCAGAGGTCATATAAACTATTAAGCTGATTTTCGGCTTTATGTTTCAGTAATTATTTTTCTTGTGTCTTAATCAGTGTGGTTCAAGGTGGATCCTAAACCTAATTTTATTCAACATGTCTCTGATACTGTTAACAAATCACGTGCAGTACTTGGATTTATAAAACGCTGGGCGAATGAGTTTAAGGACCCATACATAACGAAACAATTATATACTTCTCTGGTCATGGTTCACTCTTGAGTATGGTTCAATAATTTGGGATCCAACGTATAATGTTTACAACAATAGCATTGAGTCTATACAAAAACAATTCCTGTTATTTTGTCTTCGAGGCCTAAACTGGAATCCATTAAACATGCCGCCTTACACTAGTAGACTTGCTCTTATAAAACTGCTAACGCTAAAAAGTCGAAGAACGATGCTAAATGTCACGTTTGTTCTCAACTTAATAAAGGGAAATGTATGCTCTGATTTCTTGATTTCCAATATCTCTTCTAATGTACCATTTCGTTCTACACTTAATACTTAAATACTTACATTTTTTTGCACAACTCCCTTGCAATTTGTTGTCGGAATTATTCCCAAAATGTATTATCACATTCTCCCTTTAATTGTCATTCGTAATGCCTACTTTTTTCCCGAAGAAAAGTTTCCCAATTTCGAAATTTATTAAGAATAAGGGAAAAGGAAAAAATTTCCGGGGAGAAATTATTCTGAACAGGGGAACAGGGAATAGAGAAAAAATTCCCAGGGAACTGTTTTTTAGAATTGCACTGATTATTTTTAATCTTTATTTAACCCATTGGCTTTCCTAAAGAAAATAACTGATCCAAATTTTTTTCAAACATAAATATTTTTCTAACGCATGAACTAGCTCTGAAACCCTACAAAAATTATTACATTTTTTTATTCATCGATTTTACAGTTAAAATAAAACAAAGCTTTGTATGCAATTTTCACCTTACCGTTAACACCTGAAAGTATGCTTTAACCTTCCTTTTTGAATTATTTTACTCTTAATATTTTTCTTTTTTTCTTTTATAATTGGCTTAATTGATTTTGTTAAAAAACTTCTTGTGATTTTAACCTGTCAGCACTCAATGGTAGTTGGGAAAGATTCTCTCAAGTAGTTGTTGTATTTATACCAATATGAGCTTATTTTACTTAATTTTTCTATCACACACTTTCTTTGGTGATTTTGCTACCCTCTTGAAACTTATTTTAATGAAAATCTCTTAATTTTCATTAAACTTAGAATAGCACTTAATATTCTTCTATTTTCTTCTCTTATGTTTCGGTACTTTAATAAGTTTTTCGTTTTTCTTTTTTAATTCATTTAAATTTTAAGTTTATAAAATGAGAATCTCAATGCAACTCGTTAGTTTAGAATCTGCATTTCATTGTTTTATTTTTTGATTTTCTTACTTTCAAGAAATATAAAACGTTAGCTGCAATCCTTTTTGGTAATTTTTTTTTACTTCTTCTTTACAACATTATTGTTTTTATTTTTTCTTATATTTAACACTTTTTTTGTTATTTATTTTCTTTACTTCTTGTTCTATATTCTTTTAGAGTCCTGTTTCAGGTTTACTTTTTGTCTGAAACTGTAATATTATTGTTGTTTGTATATTGCTTTGTCTTGTCTTCTTGGTCTTATCTGTGTATTGTGCTGGTAATTTGCTGTTCTGCTTTCTGGTTCATAAGTATAATTTATCTAGCATATGTACATATATACATACATATGTAAATTTTCCAGGATTTTTAAAAAGTGCTTTACATTACTGCTACTAGTAATAGAGGATGGTCCTTTTTCCTTCTCGCTACAAGATTTATTTATAAATTGAATTTTTTCTTCCTTGTGATGGCGATGTTTTGCTTGGTGTGAGAGTGTGGCTTTTATGTGCTCATTTTTGTTTATTGCTTCATTCTTTTCTATTTATGAATATTAATTATTGTTTTAACATGTAACTGTTTAAAAAGCTTTAAATGTCATGACTTCCTTTTAGGTATACTTATATATGGCGGCAACAAATATTATTCCACACATTCCTTTTGTTTTGGTTTTTATGTCACACAATTCTTTTTTGTTTTTTTAAATTTTGAAAAATTTTCAAAAACTTTACATTCTTGGTTTGGTATTTTTTAACGGCCATATTCACAAAAACTTAAAAAGGCTTATAAGTCGTTTTTAAGCAAAATTCACTATTGTTGCATTTACAAACCATTGATAGACTTATAAACCTTTTATTAAATCAAAAATTTTATTGTTTAATTTACCCTTCTTTAAATCAAAAATAAGGCGACATTTGATGCATAGTTTACATTAAAAAAAATTTGTATAGAAATTTTGTGAGAAATTTAAGAAAAAGCAATTGAAATATTAAAATGGATGCGATTAACACAATTTGACGAATAGGTAAGTGCAATTTCCACAAAAGAAAATATTAAATTTATCATATTTAAAACTAAATAAAACTAAAAAAATAAAATTGTGATGTAAGAAAAACGTAAACAAACTTGTAACCCGAATACTTTTCTTATCGTTATTAACAAAATAGTTTAATAATTATTATATTACTAATTATAATTAATGTTTGGATTATAATTGTTGCCCAAACTTTTTCATATATACATACATATATACTTTTTATTTTTTCGACGTTCTTTTTGTGCTTTAATTTTATAAAAAAATGTTATCGGGTAAATCTTATAGTAGTTATGAGCAAGAATTATTAAATAAAGATTACGCCATCACGCAGCCATAAAAAAACATTTCTGCGCATGTAGGAATTCTGACGTCACTCAAGCTGTGTTCTCATTGGCTAAAAAAATTCAGCTGTATAACTAATTATGTTTGTGTAAAAACATGACAGTGGGACAAATTGTTATTTTTCTAACTAAATGTTTTGAAAGCAAACAAATTCTTTACATATATGTATACACATATATTTTCATTATTTTTATTACAATATTTCACTATTTTATTAGGTGTAGAATTCATTTCATTTGGTTATTTTACCAAATTTTCTTTTTCGTTTATAGGTATTTTCAGCGATTTCGACATTTAGTTATCTAATTCTAAAATACATTCGACACCTAAAAAAAAGTTTTTTCACGTATTCACTGGCTTCAATTTCTTTGGCTTCCAAAAAATTCTTTTGTAAATATCCGCTTGAAAGTAATAATTTGTTACCATTTAATTTGAAAAATATGGTATAAGTTTGTAGGCGATCTTCTTCAAGATCAGTCGGCCTTGGAGCATTTTAAGCGACCAATTTTTCTTCAAAATTATTTGGAATATCATTTTGCTTTTCAGTATCACGTAGTCCTTCATATTCATTTGCAACTTCAGTTTCATTAGCAGTTTTCGTTTCACTTTCAATAGCACTAGTGTCTAAAGACGGAACTGCATGGGATTTTAAAATTTTTGCACGGCGTTTGCTAAATTATATTCATAATGCCTTAGTAATGTACTGCAAGAATTAATTTTGTTTTAACTTACCCATTTCAAATTTCAGGTTTCATTCAAAATCTTCTTGCTTGAAATGTAAAGCACAAATTTTTTCTTTATCCACATAACAGGCTTCACTCGTTTGCAAAATATTACCCATAACTTCCTTCGTGATTTATCTTTTGGAAAATTGTAAAATGATACAGCTTTTTGAAAATGCAAACGTTTTATTAAAAATGCGCAATTTATTAGGTTTTAATATAATTTCTCACTTGTTTTTATACCCGCTACCAAAAAAATGGTGGGGGTATATTCATTTTGTCATTCCGTTTGTAACACATCGAAATATCCATTTTAGACCCCGTAAAGTATATATATTCTGAATCGGGGTTTGATTTTATGGTGATCTAGCTATGTCCGTCCGTCTGTCCGTCTGTTGAAAGCACGATAGAGGTCGCACCGAAAAAGCTAGGGAGCTTAAATTTTGACAGAATCTTTCTTATAGACAAGGTTTGTTTTGTATTGAAAATGGGCTAAATCGGAATATTAGGAAGAGAGTTATAGCTCGAAAAGCAAGAGTAGGTCGAAAAAACCGTGTCCTTCGAACATCGAATAAAATGGAATTGTGTCCAAACGCCTTAAGGTAGACTCATGAATATATATTTCCTGGGTAAAGACAATATTTTTCCCCGAAAATTGTCTAAATCTATGCATTAGGAGAGGAGTTATCGATCAAAATGTACGAAAATTTATACCGCACAGTGTATTTTTCGGTATATTTAAAAACAAAAACGTCATAAAAGCAACACAATTGGATGTACGACTCTGAAATTTTGCACACTATGCTTTTTGGTGACACGCTTTCTTGTAACGGTAAATCAATGTGCCACGCCCACTTTTACGCCCACCTCCCATATAACGTTTTAACTAAAATTCATATAATTTCTCTATTAATAAAGATTTTGGAATAATAAAGGCCTATATTGCAACACCTCAGTTGTACTCATTCGCAAAAATAATTTTGACACGGCTACTATAACGCCCACTTTTCACGTTATCTACCGTTAATGAAATTTAAAAGCTCATAAAACCGCTAAAATTAGAGGTATGATGATAAATTTTGCTACGTCTATCCCCCTAGGCGATTTCATTACTATGCCAAAAAATTAAGGTGCCACGCCCACTTTTACGCCCACCTCCCATATAACGTTTTACCTAAAATTTATATAATTTCTCTATTAATAAAGATTTTGGAAAAATAAAGGACTATATTGAAACACCTAAGTTGTACTCATTAGCAAAAACAACTTTGACACGCCTACTAGAACGCCCACTTTCACTTTTGAATTTTGTCCAGACGCATAAACGTAGTCATGAAACTTCGAATATATATTTATCGAGTCAAAAGAATATTTGTCCCTGAAAATCGCTCAAATCTATGAATTAGGAAAAGAGTTATAGATAAAAATTTACGAAAATTTATACCGCACAGTGTATATTTCAAATTTAAAACGTAATAAAACTGACAAAACTATATGTACGATTCTAAAATATTGCAAAAATGGTTTTTTGGTCAAAGTCTTCGTTATAACGGAAAATAGATGTGCCACGCACACTTTTTTCTTTAAATTTTTATATATATGACTAATAATATATATTAGCATTTATTCATCTTACACTGCGCCATTTATTGTACTGTAGCTAAATATAAGATAATATAAAGATGATAAGATAGATGACTCTACTAGCAACTACTAGATGGCATGCTAACAACTTATGCTTATGTTCTCCTGAAATTATGCTCTATTAAAAATGGGAATTTAGGAAAATTTTGACCTAAGTCAAAAAAAATTATCTCTAAACATTATAAACAATTTATTTTCATGTACTAATGGCTAACAAATTTTAAAATTATATAAAACTTATTTCGTTTGAAAATCTTTTAAAAGCAAAATGTTATAGAAGTTTAAAAATCAAAAACTTACTAATAAATTTCCCGTTTTAGAAAAATGCAGAGAATGTATATTTTAAATCACCCTGTGGCCCTTAAAATTTAACCTTAAATTCACTTTCTTCTCTTAAATTCATGTAAATTCTCTATGAATAAAGATTTTGGAATACTTAAGGACTATATTCAAATATCAAAGTTATGTTTATTAGCAGAAACTTTATTGACACGCGTATATTAACGGCCACTTTCATTGAAAGACTAAATTTACGAAAACATTTTACTAGCATACCGAAGTTATAATGGGTGGTTTAATTTTAAGGTACTATGTTGATTTTGAATAAAATTATTATGAAATTATTATCATTTATTTTTATAATGATAATATTTGTATGCTTCAATTATGTATGGAACAAAATATCGGCCAAATGGCACCCCAACCTAGGCGGTACACCACGATCCGAAAGTCCAAATTTTCAATGACACTGTTGATGCTCGATTGTTGGGCACGTTGATGAGTCGAGGTTGCTTGCTCTTTTGCCACGTCATCGTGAAAAACAGCAATGTTTCCCATTCAACGAACTAAGATGGCATTCACAGATGTTTTCACATTTCATACAGACTTGCTTTGCAGACATATAAATATTTTTTACAATTCTCACGATTGTGGACGAATTCTAACGATTATGTTGACCAAAAGAATCACGAAGTGCACGAAATGCATTTTGATTTGAACGCCCATTTTTATAAAAATCTTTAATATTTAAAAGCGTTGCTCGATTGCGTATCTTTCCACGGTTCAAATTGAGTTAGTCGGAGATTGAGAAATGTCAAATGAAATACAAGAAAAAAGTTGAAGTTTAGATGTGGTTCACATTAAACATGGGCCCTTAAAATTTAACCGCCCTCTACAAAGAAAGTGATACATATTTTATTATAAAGAGATTATTCTATAGCGATTAACAAAATAATAAATATTGTGCTTTAAATGTACACAAAATTAGTGGTGGGTATAAAAGATTCGGCACAGCCGAATATAGTGCTCTTACTTGTTTTTTTTTGCTGTTACTTTGCTTGCATTTGCCCACTGCACTTTTATATTTACTCTCTTTCTTATCTTTTCACTTTATTTTGTTTTCTGTTTTTATTAGTTTTGCAGCTTTTAAATAACCAAATTTAAACACTTTTTATATAATTTTAATAAGTTTAATATTATTTTTATGTAATTATTATAAACTATGGCACAAAATTCGTTGTTTATTAAGCACCGATGTAATACTTTCTTTTTTAGAACTCTCTGAGTAAATTAATTACAGGGCTGCCAACTATTACAAAATACATACATTTTTTGTAAGAAATTATAAATTTCACATATGATACAAACTTGGTAACCTTTGCGAGGGGATTACTACGTAATCTAACGGTTAAACATGCGCAAGGCGTAATCTATATTTAATCATTCTTGGTTATGAGCACCACTGACAATAAAATGACAACTAAATATAAAAAGTGTTGCCATGCATTGTAAAAAAAATCACTACAAACATTTAATAATTATAAAAGTATTATTGTACGTTTATAAATACAAATTCTTATTAGTAGTTTATAATACAAAAAGGGTTTCATAACTATTGTACACTATAACCAAAAAAATAACTATTTTTTATGCATATAGCCGTAAATCTTTTTCAAAATGCTACTACGAATTATTTTATCTGGACAAATAATAAAAAAATTAACTTTGACAAATGCAAATTTATTAAAAAAAACTTGCCAATACTTTTAAATGCTAAGAAAACAGTAGCTGACTGGATACCAGTAACTTATTAATATACCTGTATTCTCCTAACGATTTTTGTTTTATTTTAAAATACGATCTTTTGTAGAAAAAAATTGCTTTCCTGCTTTATTTAAATCAAAACAACTTTTTAATTCTACAGAATTGCTGATTGTATTACTATATATTTATAATAGAAACTTTTTATGATTGCAGTTTAATTATATAATGGTTGAAGTGATCACATTACATTAATATTAACTATTATGCAATTATTATGTTGTGACCGCAAATTTTCGGTAAATAATGTCACGTAATTATTAACCAACTCCATAGTTAATCATTTTAAATAATATCACACAACCACAATATATTTTAAGATTATAACTTGATTGATTATTCAGTTGACGCACTTAAAATTTTATACCTGCCACCAAAAAAATGGTAGTGGTATATTCATTTTGTCATTCCGTTTATAATACATCGTACTACATTTTAGGCCCCATAAAGTATATATTTTCTGAATTGGGGTTTAATTTTATGACGATATAGTTATGTCCATCCGTCTGTCCATCCGTCTGACCATCCGTCTGTCCACCCGTCTGTCCATCTGTTCGTCTGTTGAAAGCACGATAGAGGTCGAACCAAAAAAGCTTGGGGTGTAAAATTTTTCCAGAACATATCTTATACACAAGGTTTGTTTGGTATTGACTAAATCGGAATATTAGGAAGAAAGTAATAGCTCGTAATTCAAGAGTAGGTAAAAAAAACTCCGTTCTTTCAATATCGAATAAAACGCAATTGTGTTCAAACGCATTAAGGTGGAGCCTTGAAATTTCGAATGTTTATTTTTTGATTAAAAAATATCTTACCCTAAAAATTGCTCAAAGGAGTTATCGATCCTAATGTACGAAAATCTATATCACACAGTGTTTTTTTCGGTATGATTCTGAGAAAGCTTTGTACTAACGGAAAATGAAGGTGACACGCGCACCTCCCATATAACGCTTTATCTTAAATTCATATAATTTCTCTATTTACAAAGCTTTTGAACGAATAAAGGAATATATTGATATATCTAAGGTATATTTATTAGTAAATACTACATTGACACGCCTACTTTAACGCCCACTTTTGACGAAATCCACTGTTAATAAAATTAAAATGCTCATAATACCGACAGAATTAGAGGTATGATTAATTAAGAAATTTTGTACATATATCTTCCTAGTCAATATTACTTTTATTTTTGAAAATGAAGATGACACGCCCTCTTTAACGCCTACCTTCTATATAACGCTTTATCTTAAATTCATAAATTCTCTATGGACAAAGTTGTGAAAGAATAAAGGACTATGTTAAAATGTCTAAGTATTATTTATAAGCAGAAATTATATTGACATGCCTACTTTAACGTCCACCTTCATTGAAAGATTAAAATTACGAAAACATTTTACTAGCATTTCGAAGTTATACAAATAAAGTGATACATATTTATGTTTAAAGAGATTATTCCATAGCGATTACTGTTAAAAACAAAATAATAGTTCCTGTGCTATAAAAGTACATCAAATTGGTGGTGGGTATAAAAGATTCGGCACAGCTGAATATTGTGCTCTTACTTGTTTTTATCGATCTGCAAAATATTGTGTATCAGCATATGTAGTGCAAATTATATGAGCATTTAATCTTCTTTTGTACAACTCTGGCTTCATAAAGTAAGAAATGAGTGGGTGAACCTAAAATTTTTCACTAAACAAAACATAAAAACGCATTCCTACTATTTTTAAATCCAATTATGTTTCATTAATAGATAGCTTTATTGTCTAAGAAATAATATTTGTCTGGCTTTATTTTTACATCCCAAGTCTGAAACTCACATTTTGATACCTTCAGATGTAAAGAACTAAAGCAGTATTTTACATGTTAATTAATTACTCATTAATCTTAGACTCCTAGAAAAAATCAAACAATCGTGTCTACATGATGAGAAACAAATAAAACGGCGTACTACTTTTGGGAGTATATACCCAAATACCAGAAGTGTTATTTGAAAAAGCCAATAGAAAATATACCATTCAGTTATTTTTCAAACAAATAAAATCTATATTTTATTATACACACATTTAAAAAAAAAACTAAAATAAATATTCTTAACTTTTAGACAATTTACCTTTAACAAATACTCTAACTAATCTCAATCTTCAGTATTCTTCAATTTCACTCCACAATTAACTTACAAAATAATTCTTAAACTTATTTAATACACCGCCATGTGACTATAAATTCCAACCCCTAATAATTTTTTTCCAATTTGTGTTTTCATAAATTGAATTTATGACAACAGATACATCATCGTCGTTGTCACAATGGTGATGCAACCTTGTATGTGAGGGATAACTTTGTGTGTCTAGTGAGAGTGTTGGTATTTAGCGCCATAATATAGATGACACAACATGTCAAAGCGCTATATTCACATGATGTTGCAGAAGATGGTCGTTGGTCACATGTATGTATGTGTTTTTGTACGTGTGTGACTCTGTGTGAAGATTGACCATTTGTTTTGTTATAATTGCTTTCTTTTTTTAGAACACAATGTTGAAAAAAATTCTTTATATTTTTGTATTTCTCTCCATGGTTACACGACATTTGATCTAAAGGTGACATAACACGTTCATATGCCAACTCCTTTAAAGGGGCAATAGTCATTAATGGATGGTAGAATTTTAGATGAACACCATTTCAAATATGTATGTAAGTATAAATGTATGTTTGTTAATTTATGTACAGACATACATGACGTACGAATTCATATCAAGAGTTCAACAATTTTATTTTTTTATGGCGTATGCTGTGAAAACTGAATTACTTGTCATCAACATAATGCCATACCATCGTCATACTCGTCATCAACATCAGCGTTGTTTTCTGCATTGTTACTGTCATATCACAATGGTAACGAGAAAATAAAATTTTAATTTTAAGAAAGAGACGTTTATAAAAATAGTGAATCATAGTTAAGTTTTATTAAATCTATTAATTTTTAATCTTCTGAAGATATTTGTTTTTTAAACTTTTTCTTTGATTGCAAATTTAATTAATTATGCTTAATAAGTTTTCCATCTTTGAACTATTTGAAGTAAATTAAATTTTAAAATTATATTTTTTTTAATATGATCTTTAATCGAGCCATAGTACTACACTGTAGTTACCATTTGACTGTATTCCATTTACTTTTGCTATTTATTTTTTCACTGAGACTGCTGCAGTCAGTCGTTTGCTCATTGTCTAATGTCCTTTGATCCAAACGTGACTGCGACAATTGTTATACAACGACATCATGTTAACACCTGGCCTGATATAACAGCAAGCAGATACAAACACTCACTGCCGCTAAACAAACATCTATTTGACAGCATTGTGTTGACGATTAGACAGAGAGGTGTTTTCGTCAACAGTACATATAGTCCACAAACATAAGCACAAGTTAGCATGGCTAACGCTTCTTAAGAATTACTCACTTCGTGCATACAATCTGTATATACAAAGTAACATTGAGTTGCTTTAAATATGTTTAGTGTTGATTTTTTCTGTCTGTTGACATTTCGCATGTTGTATTTATTCCATAGGACGTCATCATAATATTTCACTAACGTAAAGCCATAAAAAACTTTTCACATTAGTCATAGACATATAATGGTTTAAGGTTTTAGCAAGCAATTATCGCCTATTTTGTACCACGTTACTGTATTGCAGTGGCAATAGGATTCTATTTGTTTTCTCATGCCATAGTACCTTTTTTCAATTAAACGGATTCTAACGGCTGATTGCGCTGCATTTGAGCCTGTACCCGTCTACGCACACAAATGTCCATTTCATCCTTTGGCGCTAACATCTGGGAAACAATATCAAAATTCTCTCACTAGCGACTGTTGCTTCATGTTATTTGAAACTAAACAAAAACAAGTAGGCTAACAAAAGGAAGTAAATAGACTGCTGCGTGAACAATATTGGAATTTATTTAGTTTTGGCGGGGTATATTTTGATTGAAAGATATCTTAACGCACAGGTTTAACAGAAAGTATGCAAACAGTTTGTCAATACTTTATTAAGAATCAAGTGTTGTTCTACATAGCAGCAGAGTAATTGTAAACATATTGTATAAACACACTGTGCTTTTATGCTAGTAATGTTTTAAAGAATCGTTTTTTTTTTAGATTTTTTTTATAATCACCACCAAAAATATGTGTGGGAGTATATTCATTTTAACTTTCCGTTTGTAACACAGCGAAATATCTATTTTAGGCCCCATAAAGTATATATTTTCTGAGCCCTGGCTTCATTTTTAGACGATCTGTTTTAAGCACGATAGAGCTCGAACGGAAAAAACTAGGGGGATAAAATTTTTCTAGAATATTTGAAATACATCAGAAATATTTGGTATTAAAAATGGGCAAAAACACTGAAATAGAGAAGAAAGTTAAGGCTTGTAATGCAAGAGCAGGTCATAAAAAATGCCTTTTGTACATCGAATAAAAAGCGATTGCCTTTAAAAAGCAATGATGTCGAGTGATAAAATATATTTACTAAGTAAAAAAAGTATATTTTCAAGAAAATTTCTCATATCCATTCATTACAAAGGAGTTATTTATACATCGAAATGTAGACAAATTCACCTCGCCCAGGGTCTTTTTCAGTCAACATAAAATTTCAAACTTCATAAAACCGACAAATATATGAACGATGCTTTAATTTTTTAATTTAGCTTCTTGATCAGTTATATTGAAATAACTGAAAGTGAAGGTGACACGCCCACTTATGGCCCTTCTCCCATACAACGGTTTTTTTTCTGAAATTCATATAAATTTTCTATGAAAAAAGATTTTGGATGATTTATAATATCTGTGTTTTAAGGTCTATATAGAATTTATTATCAAAAATTAATTTTACATGTCTACTTTACCACCCACCTCTCCCATATAATCTTGTTTCAATGAAATTTAGAAGCTCATAAAAGAGACAGCAACTGATGACTCATGCTGAATTTTTGTAAATGATGCTTTCTAATCAATACATTTTAAAGAAAATGAAGATGACATGCCCACTTAAACGCTCACCTTCCATATAAAGATTTATCCCTAATTCATATAAATTATATATGGACAGCAAATTTGCATGAACAAAAGACTGCTACTTTAACACACACTTCTCACATAATCCATTCTTAATAAAATTTTAAATTCATAGAAGCAACACAAATAGATGTATAATGCGGTTAACGTTTCTTTTTTAGTTGATAAATGTAGTCTCTGCTAGTAAAATATTTTGAAAGTATAAATGACTCTCAATATGAGAATATTTAAGTTAAACGCATTAGCAGAAAGAACAAGAAAGAACATTGTCAAGCCTATTTTAGTTTGCATTTATTTTAAAATTTAAAATAAAATAAAACCGCCAAATATATTTATAAGTATATACACAGCTAAAATTTCGTCCGTTTGGTTCTCTGACTAATCTAAACTTAGAAATATAAAAAGGTAATATGACGTGCCCACACAAAAATAATATTAACGTTTAACTTTCCTACCTACCGAGACGTAGTTTTCCTATTGGGGAAATACTTAAGGTTCTATTTTTACACTAAATAAATATAAGAAAATTAGTTAATCAAACTTATTAATCGAACATATTTAAGCATAAGGATTAATCTATATTCTTAAGAATTATAAGCAAAACAATATGTTTTATGATGGTACAAAAAATCGGTGGAGGGTATCTAAAATTCAGCACAGTCGAATTTAATGCTCTTACTTGTTTTTCTTGTTGCTTTTTAATTTGTGTTTTCTATTGTATAAGCCTTCGTTTGAAATATAGTTTGATAGAAACAGTCATATATATGCTTTATTATACAACTCCAAAATACTACAACAAAAAATCATCACGCTTTTTTTAGAGGATTAACACAAAGCTTTTAAAAACTTACATTGGCTACAAAAATGTGAAATTGTTACCAACAAAGTTTTGTAAGCACCAAAAAAAGTTATAAAAATCAAGCACTGAATTTTTAGCGAAACTCTTTTTTATTGTAAAATATAAAAATAATCCTGTTATGCAGATCAGCTGAAATTAAGAGAAAAACTTTTTAATTGCTGAGGCCATGAAAATGCATTCCAAATGGCTATTCTAATAAATAGAAAGACAATTTACCATTTTACAACATTTATTTAAATAAAGTTCGGATTAGGGAAAGATGCCAAAATTTCTCAAAAAGTAATGAAAATCTGTTTAAGGTACATCCACAGATTAAAATTGTAAAATATTGCTATTGAAAAACTACTACTAAGTTTTTTTTCCAAAATATTATTATTTTGTAACCTAAAATTAGTATTTATTTGATCTTTTTATACCTGCTCACAAAAAAAATTGTGGGACTATATTCATTTTGTTATTCCGTTTGTAACACATCGAAATATCAATTTTAGATATATTATGGAGATCTAGTTATGTCCATCCGTCTGTCCATCTGTTGAAAGCACGAAAGAGGTCGGAACGAAAAAGCAAGGGGGCTCAAGAATATTTCTTATACACAAGGTTTGTTTGGTATTGAAAATGGACTAAATTGGAATATTAGATAGAGAGTTTTAGCTCGTAATGCAAGAGTAGGTAAAAAAAAATCATGTCCTTCCAACAACGAATAAAATGAAATTGTGTCCAAACGCATTGACGTAGAGTCAATATAGTGAATATAGTGCTCTTACTTGTAATTCTTAAATTTATTATAAATCATTTTTATTCTGGCTTAAGTCATTTTTCTATTACTTATAAAACTTCCCAAAACATTTATCAAATTAAATTGTAATCGTTTAAGAATATTGTGACACTATTCCGATATTAGCCGAGTAGAATGCATTATCGAACCAGCTATTTATGATTTCATCATCAGCACTCTTTATCGGTATAAGTAATACTATGTAATTTTTAAATTGCTATTTATGTTACATGTTAACGAAATTATAATTCGGAATAAATAATCAAAATTTTTTCTCTAACTATAAATTTACACAATTTTTTGTTTACTTCTTCGAAACAAAACCATATGCTTTAAATGCAGAATACTGGTCATTTTAGCAGTGTTTTATTTAAGTTTTATTTAAGTGTGTAACGAAAATATGATTGTGATACTCAAATAGAACTTAAAGATAACAAATATTTAAAGAAGAAGTCAAAAACACATTATAAAAGACTTAAAAAAAGTATCTTAAAGTTAAATCTGTTCAATCTTAATAAAAAATTAACCCTTAATTAACCTTTAGTTTTTTAAATTAGCGTGTTCTTGTTTTTATAACATTTAATCCCCGCCCTTTCCCTTTTACACAGAATTTTTACGATTTGTTTAAATAAATCCAAAAATGTTCTTTACATGACGGAGTAAGAGGGATGGTGGGTTTGTTAAAGTGGTAGTTCACTGCACGCAAACAGTCAAGTTGAGTCTGTATGACTCCGTTTTGACAGGACCACATCACTCGTCAGCTCTAATGTATCCCAGAATAAATCCAAGAGTAAAGGTACTAGATCCACCCCGTGGCCGTGAGGTATCTCAGCAGATAATTCAGTCCAACTTCAGATATCGCAGAGGGGCCATTCAGTATATGTTCGCCCAGAAATCTGTGTCTCTTAGCCGCTACTGCAGCACATTTGCAGAGAAGGTGGAAAACCGATTCCTCCTGTTCTCTATCCAGACAGATGCGACAATGGTCGTTCGATGGAAATCCGAGTTGACTTGCATATTTTAATAACATCCAGTGACCCGTCAATACTGCCATCAACTACGATATGTCCCTCCGACTTCGACTAGTAAGTTACAATGTATACCGTACATCAAAAGAGGGCCCCGTAAGCCATGCCACCTTACACGTAATCAGTGCACGCCACCTCTTAGAGGGATAATATGTTCTAAAAAAATATTTTCTTAATATTTGATACAAATTTTCCGTTGCCACGGATGTTAAGAATCAATATGATGATACACGAACAAAGTAAAGGGGGAAAATTCATCTCCCATAAAATAAAATTTCGCTGTAATCTTTTAAAACGTCGACACAAACAGAACTCCGTAATTTTGGAAAAAAAAAACTTTCAAAATTGTTGTACAGTGTTGTCGTCGATAAGAATCAAGATATAGTTGATTTGAAGTTATAAAGGTTAAAAAGAAAGATTTTGATGTGGTTGGATTTTTTTTGAATTGTGTACTTTGAAATAATCTACTTAGGCAAGTTGATTAAGCACATATTCAAATAAGTGAATACAGGCAACTAGATAGTTTTCGTTGTGTCAAATAAAACTGGGAATTGGCATTATATTATTATATGGATATCCATATCAGAACAACGATACAACAATTTAAGGACAACCAATAGCAAAAGCGTAGCATCTAAATTATGTATCCCTCGCTATCATCATAGCAGCTACAATATGTTAATGGGCATTTATACGGTTACAACATGATCACGACGGTCCTATTATATTCTCTGTAACGATATTTGGTTGTCGAAAACAAGCAATAGTTATTTTTATTTTATCATATATTTTGTCACGCCAATCAAGCATTTGTTTAAATTGTATCCTTTAATATTCACTTTTCGTAAAATATCCAACCATGTCGTTTAAAAATATTTTGATTTAAAAAAAATAATTTGACAAAAATAACATTATATTCAAAAGCATTGAAAATAACAAATAATCATTAAATAAAAGGTGTGACAAGAGTATAATTACAAAGCAATCAAGTTATGATTTTTAAATAAAAATTAGACTTTTTGTTTTTTAATAAATTTTTACTATGTTAAAAGCTCGAAATATCACATAAATACAAAAAAATTTTAAAAATAGGAGGAACTTTAAATTTAACAAAAAAATGTAAAACAAGTAACAGTGCTATATTCGGCCGTGCCGAATCTTATATACCCTTCACAACGTGTAGTCATGCAATAACAATTGTTTGTATCACCATTCATCCCATATAAAATACATGCATATGTACACGGTAGAATATATGTGGCATCGAATCCCAGCTGAGCCAAAAAAATTTTATTTTATTTTATTTAATATATTATTTATATTTTATTATTTTTTTTTAAATTTTTTTAAAAAATTTTTTTAGAAAAATTTTTAAAAAATTTTTTTAAATTTTTTTTTAAATTTTTTTAAAAATTTTTTTTTTTGTAGTTTTTTTTTTTTTTTTTTTCTTATTTTTAATATTTTTTTTTTTTGTAATTTTTTTTGTTTGGTATGTTTTTTACATGTATGTATGTATGTATGTTGTTGTTGTAATTGTGAAAAAAAACGAGGTGGTCGTGGTTTTTTGCTCATATCTCAGAAAGTTATGGGGCGATTGTGCTGAATTTCAATAACGATTCATTCCTGGATATTTCCAAGAGATTGATACCATATACAGATCTGAGGAACATAGAGTGGCTTCTAAAAGTTGATTTCAACCAACACACGGACAGACGGGCAGACGGACAGACGGACATACGGATAGACGGACAGACGGACAGACGGTCAGCGCTTAATCGACTCCTCTATTCATAAGCTTTCAGAAAATATATACTTTATGGGGTCGGAAATGAAAATTGTAGAAATTACAAACGGAATGACAAAGCTATATATACCCTTGTGCACCACAGGTGAAGGGTATAAAAATATATTGGTATAAAAATTTCAATACAAAAATTAAGTACAATCAATATATATAACTAACAGCAAAAGGCAATATATTTCCGAAGAAAAAATCAAAAATAGTCGATTTCAGCTGTAGTCTTTTATATGATTATTGCATGATAAATAGTACTTCAATTAAATATAATAATGATAACTAAAAACCTTTATATGTTTTGACCTCGATCATATAATTCAATTATAGAATGTTGCTCTTAGATTATTGGGTGTTTCACAAGGTGTCTTATCATGTCATATTGTCCTATTGTCCTAAAATTTTACAATGGTTTAAAAATGTTGTTGTTGCTTTTCAAACAAAAAGTGTCTTATAATAATAGAACTTTGTACGCTATGTTTATTGTGCTGTCGTATTTAATAAGCAGAGACCTGTGCTGAATGGCTAAGCCGGCTAAGCCAAGCCGCAACAGTTTTTGTAAGCTGTCGCCGTTCATTGTATAATTTTATCGGGCCGACATCCAAATTTGAGCGCGGTTGCTAATTTTTTATAACAAATCACTGGTGGCGTCAAATAAGATCGGCTAAGGACTTTGCTGTTTTTGTTTAAGGCCATGACTGACTATCAGATTTAGTCGTTCGATATGTCAAAAATTTTATGTGTGTTCAGAAAGTGTTATAATGTGGACACAAAGTGTACATGTGTGACAGATTTTTTGACAAGTGTGTCCGATTTGATAATCTTTTGGAAATTTTCATAAAATAATAGTTTCTGTGCGATCAGAGTTGCTTTTTCTAAGCAAGTATGACAGTGTGGCATCCAATAACACATTTTGTTGCGATTTTTTCATGTAGGACAGAAAATTATCAGATTTTTATTTGACATAATCGCACGACTTTGTAGGATAGTCAGTCATGGCCTTTATCAAACAAAATTTAATTTATTTGTAATTTATTTACTTGAGTTTGCCATTACAACATCTAAAATGTACTTTTCGCACAAACTGGCTATTATTTTGTTTTTTTTTTTTACTTGTTTTTGGCATTATGAAAGAAAATATTTATTTTTATAATTGTTTTACATCAGCTAATTTAAATTCAAAATAGCACACTTAATTATGAGGGGCTGTTCACAATAGTCTCAATTTTTCATCCTATTATTATAGGACATATGACTATATGGCACTACTGTGAATCCCCCATATAATTACTACAACCATTGTTTTTTTTTTTGCGTGTAAATATGACTGATATTTGATTTAAATCAATGAAGCAAGTTCTTACATTGTTCACATTGTTGTATGTCATTCATTTTAGGACATCATTTATATAATTATTCTCTTTTATATACTAAAACGTTTTAAAAAAGTTAACAGTTTTTATATTAATTATACAGCATCTGTCATTCTCTATTTATACTCAAATTAAATTCTAATTTTTAGCAATTTAATAATAAAAAAAAGTAATAACGTCAAACCTTTCAAGTTTACGAAAAACTTATATTTTTATTCATTTAAACAAAAAATGAAACTTAGTCTCAAAAATCACTCGAAACTATCTTAAGGGCTTCTCTATTGATAAAAGAAACCTGCAATTTGAATTATTGCAATATTTTTTTGTATTAAATAAAAACTGCTTGAGAATATCAAATATAACTTACAAAACAACATAAGATGAATTTATAAATATAATATGACTCTTTTAATATATATTGAGGTGTATAATGTTGCAGAAAACTCCCATCGAAAATGATGGACATTTTACATTTACCGGAACATTTACCGTCTGTATTGCAATCAAAAACAAAATCGGCAACATATGCACCCATCTAACAAAATTTTATAAACTTCAAATAGATTTTATTAGAGACAGCATCGAAAATAACAAGTAAGAGCACTATATTCGGCTGTGCCGAATCTTTTATACCCACCACCAATTTTGTGTACATTTAAAGCACAATAATTATTATTTTGTTAATGGCTTTCTTTGTAGAGGGTGGTTAAATTTTTAATTTTAAAACAGAGGCCGAATTACGGCACTCGAACGTGATCGAAATTTGAAAACTCTTATTAGAATCTATATACCTAAAGCATACTCGATCGTTCGAGTAAAATTTCGATCGATATCGAATGCCGTAATTCGGCCCCAGGTCTGTATAAAATGTTAGAACATCTATGAATGCCTTCTAAATTCGTTAAATGAGAAGCATTGCTGTTTATCGCGATAGTGTGGCAAAAAAACAGTCAACTTCGACTCATCATCGTGCCAAACAATTGAGCATCAGCAATGTTATTTAAAATTTGGACTATCGGATCGAGGTGTGCCGTTGAGGTCGCGGGGCCATTTGGCCGATATTTTGTTCCATACATAATTGAACCATGCAAATACTATCATTAAAAAAGAAATGATAATAATTTCCTAAATAATTTGTGTTTTATTCAAAATCAACATCGGCCCTTAAAATTTAACCACCCTTTATAACTTGGATATGCTGGTAAAATGTTTTCGTAAATTAAGTGTTTCAGTGAAAATGGGCGTTAAAGTAAGCGTGTCAATAAAATTTCTGCTAATAAATACAACTTAGATATTTCAATATAGTCCGTAATTCTTCCAAAATATTTATTCATTGAGAAATTATATGAATTTGAAATAAAGCATTATATAGGATGTGGGCGTAAGAGTGGGCGTGTCACCTAAATTTTCTGGCATAACAATAACATTGACTAGAAGGATTTCCGTAGCAAATTTTATCATCATACCTCTAATTTTGTCGGTTTTATAAATTTAAATTTCATTATCAGTAAATAACGTGGAAAGTGAGCGTTATAGTAGGTGTGTCGAATTTATTTATGCTAATAACATTCGTACATTTTGATCTCTAACTCCCTTCCTAATACATGCATTTAGGCAATTTTTCTTTCTTCCTTATACTCCGATTTAGCCAATTTTCTATTCCAAACAAACCTTGTGTATAAGACATATTCTGGCAAAATTTGAGCCCACTAGCTTTTTCGATGGGACCTCTATCGTGCTTTTAACAGACGGACATACGGACGGACATAGCTAGATCGTCGTCAAATGAAACCCCGATTAAGAATATACATACCATTTTTTTGGTGGCGGATATAAAAACTCAAATACTTCAAAAAAACACATTACAAAAAAATTTGTTTAGCTCTTTTACTAAAATTTTGCAAAAAATATTTGACCTTGTGTCACAAAAATTGGTCTGCTGATCACGGTCGGATCGTAACGGGTATAAAATGGGGTATAGGGGTATAGAGGAGAGTTTTATCTACTAAATGGTGCTAATTTCTTTTTGTTATCTTATGTTTTCTAGAAGTTCTAGAAGTATGGTGTATTAAAAAAAGGAATTTAGGAAAATTTAGACCTAAAGATAAAAAAAAAATTATTTCTAAACATTATAAACAATTTATTTTCATGTACTAATGGCTAACAAATTTTAAAATTATACAAAACTTATTTCGTTTGAAAATCTTCTAAAAGTAAAATGTTATAGAACTTTAAAAATCAAAATCTTACTAAAAAATTTCTTGTTTTAGCACAATGCTGAGCATGTCTATTTTGAATCACACTGTGGCCCTTAAAATTTAACCACCCTTTACAAAAAAATAGATAGATAAAAAAAAATTTGTTAAAATATGTATTTTAAATATTCAAATACTTATTTTAAATCTACTGATGCACATTTTTTTTAATATTTTTAAATCTTAAACCTCATAAGACTGTGTGTACAACTATATGTAAAGTTGGGCACAAATCATTACTCTAGTTAATTTTTGTCAACAAACTTCGGTCATTTTCGTTTTCACAAACCCCTATAAAATTCCTTTGTAGTTTGTGCAAAAAAATGTTACTAGAGTCATCTAGTGTTCTACGTGATGTTTAGCAAAGACATCATCCTCAGTGTTTGCAAAATGTAGTGGCGCCTTCAACAGATGTCGCCATCTGCAATGAATAAATGCTAATGAATATGACTAATATATTTTTATAAAAATTTAAAAAAAAAGTGGGCGTGGCACATTTATTTTCCGTTATAACGAAGACTTTGACCAAAAAACCATGTTTGCAAAATTTCAGAACCGTACATATAGTTTTGTCAGTTTTATTACGTTTTAAACTTCAAATATACACTGAGCGGTATAAATTTTCGTACATTTTGACCTATAACTCCTTTTCTAATGCATAGATTTAAGCAATTTTTGGGGAGAAATATTCTTTTGACTCGAGAAATATATATTCGAAGTTTCATGACTCTACGTTTATGCGTTTGGACACAATTCCTTTTTTTTCGATGTTTGAAGGACACGGTTTTTTCGACCTATTCTTGCTTTACGAGCTATAACTCTCTTCCTAATATTCCGATTTAGCCCATTTTCAATACCAAACAAACCCTGTCTATTAGAAAGATTCTGGCAAAATTTGAGCCCTTTAGCTTTTTCGGTGCGACCTCTATCGTGCTTTCAACAGACGGACAGACGGACAGACGGACGGACATAGCTAGATCGTCATCAAATCAAACCCCGATTAAGAATATATATACTTTATGGGGTCTAAAATGGATATTTCGATGTGTTACAAACGGAATGACAAAATGAATATACCCCCACCATTTTTTTGGTGGCGGGTATAAAAAAAGATGAAATAAAAATAATTTTTCAAATAAAATCAAATCATACTAGAATATTTTATATGCTGCTACCAGAGCTGTGAAAGAATAATTCTATATAATAATTTAACTGCGACATTGAATTGTAATTTCTTAAATTCATTTGACTGATTCGCAAGGGTGTCCTAAATGTCGTATTGTTATAGTTTGCCAACAATTCTAAACTAATTTAACGGTTTTGTATAGCTTATTGTAAAATTTATAAACCATTTTAAAACTTTTTAAAATTATGACTTTAGGACAATACGAGACTTAAGTCACCTTGTGAGTTAGTCAATTAATTTTGCCAAAAATATGAAATAAACTCATCATGAATTTAAAATTCTCAAATGTATTGGAGTGAATTAAAATTTGAATGAATTCAACTGTGCTGATGTTCATACGTAAAATATCCTAATTTTTTTGATAGATGCAATAAAATATTGAAAATCTTTAAGTGATTGTAACTAGTCGACTAGGAACTATGCAGCTTATAATTTAAACTAAGCAAGTAAATTAAAAAATTAATTAAAATTTCTTACTCTCGACATATTAATTATAAATCTAATTCAATTGTTGTTTTAGATAAAATTAATGAATTTTAGAGTCTTTAATATATGATAAATGCATTTATATTTTAATAAAAATTTTTTTTTATACCCAATTAATCCACTCAAATTGTATTAATTCATTGTGAGTTAAACAACGAATTCGAAACATTCATTTACAGCTCTGGCGGCTACTAGATGTTTAGACAAAAGTATAACTATATTGATACGACATTGGACGACTGTTGAATATTCTATAAAAATACTCCAAACAAGAGGATACATATTTTTTATACCTGATCTTGTAAATAATTAAATAAAAAATAATATTTATTCAACAATACTTGTAAGAGATTATTAAATTTTTTTGGAAATTTCTTAACATTTGTTTTGTCCCTTATTTTTGTACGCAGATTTCCTATCGAATGACTTAAACCTTGAACTCCTTTATTAAAGTTTTTATAATAAGCCATTTAAAGTCACACCTTGCCTTACACTGTCTGGTGTAACAGCTTACAATAAATGTGTCAATTCTTTTCGAAATATCCTATTCATGTAGTATTAAGGTAGGGTATTTAAACTCGCTATGAATAAAATCAAATGTAAAATTTCACAATAAAAAAACTATTGTTGAACAATAGTAATAGCAACTATAAAAAAAACACGTCAATAACAAACAAAAATTTAAACATTTTATAGTAAGCCTTTGATGATGTTCTTACAAATACAACAAACAGAGAAGGAAAAACAACGAAATAAATTCAACCGACCATGCAAACACACATAAAGACAACAACTATCAAAAAACACCCACAATTGTACGCGACCATGTTAAGCACAGTAGATCAAATTGAAAAAAAATTTACAATACATTATGCACATATACATAAATTAAGTGATATATAATCTCAAAGAATGTATAATTCGGATTATAAAAAAACATTATTATTAATTTTTCGAAAGACCCCATCAAATATTTTTTAATCTTGTAAACAGTGCTGATTTTATTATCATATCGTATATCATGCAAAGAAATGCTTAAAGGATTAACTACAAAAGCAGAAAAATTTTAGAACAATTATTTTAAGTTGCGGGTTTTTTCATACTTACTGCTACTTTTTATAGCCTTTACCTGTGGTGCACAAGGGTATATAAGCTTTGTCATTCCGTTTGTAATTTCTACAATTTGCATTTCCGACCCCATAAAGTATATATTTTCTGAAAGCTTATGAATAGAGGAGTCGATTAAGCCCTGACCGTCTGTTTGTGTGTTGGTTGAAATCAACTTTTAGAACCAACTATATGTTCCTCAGATCTGCGTATAGCATCAATCTCTTGGAAATATCCGGGAATGAATCGCTATTGAAATTCAGCACAATCGCCCTATAACTTTCTGAGATATGAGTAAAAACCACGACCACCTCGGGTTTTTCACAATTACAACAACAACATACACATATACTGGTTAGAGTAAACGTGGCATCGAATCCTAGCTGAGCGAAAAAAAAATTTTGTTCTCTTTTATATTATTTATATTTTTATTATAATTTTATATATATATTTTTTTAAAAAATTTTTTTAATTTTTTTTAATAATATTTTGTAAATTTTTTATTGTTTTTTTTTTTTTTTTGTTTTAAATAACTTTTTTTTTTGTAATTATTTTTTTTTAGAACCATACTTACGTAAACTCAATTTATAATTTTGCAATGGGATGTTTTTATATATGTATGTACGTATTTTATATGAGATGAATGGTGACACAAACAATTGTTATTGCATGACTACACGTTGTGAAGTGTATATAAGATTCGGCACGGCCGAATATAGCACTCTTACTTGTTTAGCAGTACTAAAGAAAATGGCTGCTAATTGCAGGGATAAAATAAACTTTTACGGCCGTATGCAAAACAAAATTCTAATGTAGACTTAAAATAGATATTAGTTACTTGACGTATAAAGGCTTTATATATATATGTAGGGGGATACAGAAGTACACCTCTATCATAAATGGGTCCCTTTTCTACCCCCTTCCCAGAGATTACAAGACTATCAAAGAAAGGGGTATCCTCACCTCACTGAGTCCCCTGCCATCCCAGGCGTTTGCGCTAGACTTTTGTGACTTCACATTGTAGACTGATGATTATCACAGAGTCCTTTGTAATCGCCACCATCTGCCGTAGACTAATTTCTCCCATAGCACTCACATCCCACGTGTGCCTGCCGGTGGTACATAGTCTACTGTCGGACATTCGCATACCACATGCACCGCTGTCTCAACAGTCTCAAGACACATTCTACAAACCTCCACTACCTTTATCCTGTACAGATTATATTTTAAGTTGCCGTGCTCTGTGATTAAAGCAGTTATCCAGCTCAGGGTCCTCCGATTACAACTGAGTACCTTGACTGCATTCCTGCCAACAGGCCTTCCGAGCACCATACTTGACTGTTTACATGTGGTCGTCTCCAATCTACCTTTTAAAGTTCATAGATTTCACCCATTGTAGGACCTCTTCCCGCACCCACCATCCCATCTCTAAGAGCAATTCAAGGTTCCGGTCCGCATAATGACATAGCAGCTCCCTTTTTCGCAAGTTCTTCTGCCGCCTCATTTCCATCTATGCCAACATGTTCTTTAACCCACATTAACGTTACCTGGTTCACAGAGGTGCACCTATTAAGCTTCAGAACACATTAAAGCACCAGTTTCGAGTTTACACCGTATTAAATCTAGCATGCCTTTATTAAAAAAAAAACGTTATTTAAACTTGCATTAATTTTAAAATTTTAACAAGTACTTCAACTTCTTTAAACGGTTATTTTTGTTTGTACATCAAAAACTTTAGTTTAATTCTTATTGCTTATGAACAAAAAATAAATTATTTAAAAAGAAGCAACAAAACGGTTTTTCTATGAGCAGAAATGTCATTCAAATAACGAACTTTTTGTATTTCTTTTGATTTTATTTACATCATAAAAAAAAAACTCAACTCACAAAAAGGCAATTAAAAATTCAATTTTTTTTATTAATTTATTAATTATTTATTATTTTACGATCTCTTCTGATTTAAATTACTTTATACATTTTTAGTACAACATATTAATACCATTTGTTGCTGCTGTTAATATTTTTCCAACATTTGACTGCACAAAACGTAAAAAAACAGAAACAAAAATAAGATCTTACCTTAGTGTAAGTTTAATGATAGTTTAAAATTAGAGTAGGTTTAAAGATGGTAAAGGTATGTTAAGTTTTTGCAGCCATAATAATTTTTTTTTTTTGCATACGGACGTAAATAATTACAAAAACAAAACCAACATTATAAATAAAGCTTAAGCTTTTTTTTTCTTTTAAAAGCTTAAATTAGAAGTTGAATAACTTTCGTAGGTGAAGAACCTGATATAGGCCCTAACAATTGTCTACAACAAGTAGGTTTCATATTAGGGTGATCGATTATTTGACTTTTTTAAGAAACCGGTTTTCAAAAAGTTTGAAATTCAGAATTTGAAAAAAACCCGGTTGCTATTTTGAAAATTAAGAAAAAAAACCCGGTTAACCGGTCGAACAATAAAATATAATAAAATTAATAAAACTATTGTAAAAAAAATATAATATAAACGATATTTTAATATGGACTTTTAATAGTTGATATTCGTTCGGTTGCCCAATGTCAAAACGAAATAACTGACATGAAAACAGTTGACTTACTTAGATTTTAATAAGTTTAACTTAAGAACAAAAGTACTCATTACAAGTAAAATAAATAAATAAATAAAAAAGACTTTTTTATTGAATTGTTATAGATTTTTTTATCTCCTCCTGTGTATTTTTAAATGAAAGATATGTCTTTTAAATTTATATGCACTCACATATTTTGTTTAAAAAGATTTCTTTAATTTAAAATACAATTTAAAGGCTAGGGAGAAAATCTTTTCAGTTTTTATACAATTTCATTTAAAAATTGTTTCCTTATAGGTACCTTTCTCTTATTTTACATTTGTTTTTGAAACAACGAATACGTAAATTTCTTACAATATTATAGAAAAGTATTAAATAAGTTTTGTGATTTATAGAAATTTTTTTAATAATAAATATACCATGGCACGATTTATTACAAAAATGTATTAACATAAACATAAAAAATAAAAAAACCGGCTTTTGTTGGTTAAAAAAAACAGTGAATTCGGCATTCGAAAAATCAATATTTGGAAAAAAAAACGCCAGCTGAAAGACTAAAAAACCGGTTTTAAGACCGAGTCTATTACCCTATTTCATATAAACGTATTACAAGAGAACATAATTAGGAAACGAAAAGGTTCCAAAAATACCAAGCTTTATATCGGCGTAACGAAATTTTCAATACAAATAAGCATCTAAAATATATTGCAGAAATCAGTCTTGTGATAGAATCCATTTTATCATTAACACTCTCAACAATGTTACCATATATCCATTTAAATTTCAAACATTTTGTAAAGAAACCTGCTGTTTGAGTGCATAAAAAGAAAACAAAAATCATGTAAAAATGCTATGTTCGTTTGTGCTGGTAATACCCTTTACCATCTTGTACATAAGTATAGTGATTATAGCGTAGCTTAGCCTAGATTTTAGATTTTATGTTATATGTCATTTTGATTTATTATTTCTGATACCATATTTGATTTTGAATTTTTACAAAGTTAAATGTACTTAAATTAACTTAAATGTAGCAGTATTTTAGAACCATTCCTTAAATTTTTTCTTAACAAAAATAAGTAATCTTGCTCTTTGATTTAACTTATTCATTCGTTTATTTTAATGATTACGTTCATAAACTTTGTTTAAGTAATAATACGTTGATTCAAAGTACTAGTAATTTGATTTAAGAAAAAAAAATGTTACTTAATGAACACGTACTTTGATTCAAGAAACTTATACTTTAAATTTATATTTTTTTTTAAATTCAACGTTAAACTATTAATATTTAGCGTTTATGATTCAATATACGTTCTCATTAAATTAATGAAATAATATTTTAAATCAATGAAATTGTACGTTAAAATTTACATTTTTATAAAAGTTAACGTATGGCAATTCATTGTTTCAACGTACCTGTGTCTAAGGTCAAAATTAGTTCACTTTTTCTTTGAAACATCGAATCTTTTATTTGAATTTATGAACCTTTTTGGTTCAGTGTAGTCAAGCTCCTTCATTTGATAACCATATTGATGGGGTTGAGAAAAAAAGCTACAGGGCATAAAATTTAGGGCGCCATCTTGTGTTTTATCTTTTTCATGGTTTAGTGTATTCTACTGGTCAAGCCCTTTCATTGCATATCAATATTAACACACGTGAGTCTGAGCGATGTTAGAGAATTGACAAAAATTATTTCAACATACACACAGACATTTCTCAATCGACTTCCCTAATTTTAAGCATTTAGAAATATACTTTATGGAGTCACAAACGAATATTGTAGAATTTCGCACGGAATGACAAGCCTATATATACCCTTACACTTTTTGGTAAGCGTATAATAAAATAAGTAAGATAAGAGTATTTACCGTTCTGTCGCCAATTTGATTATGGACCAGGTTTATATTTAGCAATTCTATTTCAGCAATCATATGTACAACGGCAGAAACAACCAAAACAGAACTTGAAATGATACAATGAGAATTAAGCTAAAAATTATAGCACTCGTTAAATTGATAGTAAACAAGTTAGAGCACTATATTTAAATATATTTAAAGCACATTATTTATTATTTTGTTAATCTCTATGGAAAAATCTCCTTATAATAAACTATGTATAA
The DNA here is from genome assembly GCA_941918925.1 of Phyto melanocephala. Classification (NCBI taxonomy): domain Eukaryota; kingdom Metazoa; phylum Arthropoda; class Insecta; order Diptera; family Rhinophoridae; genus Phyto; species Phyto melanocephala. Next base: position 94,943,063 of record OW799233.1, on the reverse strand, counting down.
CTTTGTTTGTAGAGGGTGGTTAAATTTTAAGGGCCCATGTTGAAGGTGAACTAGACGTCAAATTTGTTTTTTGCATTTCATTTGACATTTCTCAATCTCAGACTAACTCCATTTGAACAGTGGAAAGATACGCAAATGAGCAACGCGATAAGGTTATTCAGGTTTTTTATGAAAATAGGCGTTCAAATCAAAATGCATTTTGTGGGGGTGGTCTTTGTGGTGCATTTGGCCGATATTTTGTTAAATACATAATTGAACCATACAAAAATTATCAATTTAAAAAGAAATGATAATAATTTCCTAAATAATTTATTCAAAACAACATCGGCCCTTAAAATTTAACCACCCTTTAAAATTTCGATATGCTAGTAAAATGTTTTCGTAAATTTAGTCTTTCAATGAAAGTGGGCGTTAAAGTGGGCGTGTCAATAAAGCTTCTGCTAATAAATACAACTTCAATATTTCAATATAGTCCTTTAGTATTCCAAAATCTTTATTCATAGAGAATTTACATGAATTTAAGAGGAAGAAAGTGAATTTAAGGTTAAATTTTAAGGGCCACAGGGTGATTTAAAATATACACTCTCTGCATTTTTCTAAAACGGGAAATTTATTAGTAAGACTTTGATTTTTAAACTTCTATAACATTTTGCTTTTAAAAGATTTTCAAACGAAATAAGTTTTGTATAATTTTAAAATTTGTTAGCCATTAGTACATGAAAATAAATTGTTTATAATGTTTAGAGACAATTTTTTTTGACTTAGGTCAAAATTTTCCTAAATTCCCATTTTTAATAGAGCATAACTTCAGGAGAACATAAGCAAAAAGTTGTTAGCATGCCATCTAGTAGTTGCTAGTAGAGTCATTTATCTTATCATCTTCATCTTATATTTAGCTACAGTACAATAAATGGCGCAGTGTAAGATGAATAAATGCTAATATATATGACTAATATATTTTTATAAAAATTTAAGGAAAAAAGTGTGCGTGGCACATCTATTTTCCGTTATAACGAAGACTTTGACCAAAAAGCCATGTTTGCAAAATTTCAGAATCGTACATATATACACTGTGCGGTATATATTTTCGTAAATTTTTATCTATAACTTTTTTCCTAATTCATAGATTTAAGCGATTTTCAGGGAAAAATATTCTTTTGACTCGATAAATATATATTCGAAGTTTCATGACTACGTTTATGCGTCTGGACACAATTCAAAAGTGAAAGTGGGCGTTATAGTAGGCGTGTCAAAGTTGTTTTTGCTAATGAGTACAACTTAGGTGTTTCAATATAGTCCTTTATTATTCCAAAAAGCTTTATTAATAGAGAAATTATATGAATTTTAGGTAAAACGTTATATGGGAGGTGGGCGTAAAAGTGGGCGTGGCACCTTAATTTTTTGGCATAGTAATGAAAATGCATAGGGGGATAGACGTAGCAAAATTTATTATCATACCTCTAATTTTGGCGGTTTTATGAGCTTTTAAATTTTTTTAACGGTAGATAACGTGAAAGGGGGCGTTATAGTAGGCGTGTCAAAGTTGTTTTTGCGAATGAGTACAACTAAGGTGTTTCAATATAGCCCTTTATTATTCCAAAATCTTTATTAATAGAGAAATTATATGAATTTTATGTACAACGTTATATGGGAGGTGGGCGAAAAAGTGGGCGTGGCATATTGATTTTTCGTTACAAAAAAGCGTCTCACCAAAAAGGAAAGTGTGCAAAATTTCAGAGTCGTACATTTAATTTTGTTGCTTTTATGACGTTTTTGTTTTTAAATATACCGAAAAATACACTGTGCGGTATAAATTTTCGTACATTTTGGTCGATAACTCCTCTCCTAATGCATAGATTTAGATAATTTTCGTAGAAAAATATTGTTTTTGCTCAGGAAATATATATTCGAAGTTTCATGAGTCTACGTTAATGCATTTGGACACAATTCCATTTTATTCGATGTTCGAAGGACACGGTTTTTTCTACCTACTCTTGCTTTTCGAGCTGTAACTCTCTTCCTAATATTCCGATTTAGCCCATTTTCAATACCTTGTCTATAAGAAAGATTCTGGCAAAATTTGAACCCCCTAGCTTTTTCGGTGCGACCTCTATCGTGCTTTCAACAGACGGACAGACGGATGGACATAGCTAGATCGTCATCAAATCAAACCCCAATTCAGAAAATATATACTTTATGGGGTCTTAAATGGATATTTCGATGTGTTACAAATGAATATACGGAATGACAAAATGAATATACCCCCACCATTTTTTTGGTGGCGGGTATAAAACTACACCACTGCAATCATCATATTTTGCCCACTGTGCACCATTACAACTATTAGAACTGCTACAATGAGTTTATAAATGATTTTGAATATGTACACGTCACATAAACTCACTTACATACATATGTACTTTCGAAAACGTTTATGTGTGTGTATATTAAAATATATGTGAGATATTGGGCTTGGCAATACACATGTTTTTTAAAACGACTTCGAATACACGCACTCACACGTATTGAATAAACATTATGTTTTTACCTGAGGCATCATTGTATAAATGAATGAATAAAGCTTATGAACAATATAAAATGCTTGCTAGGGAATCACCACATGTGACATCATCTCTTTCATTCATTTCAAAGCTGGATTCTCATATCTTGTTTTGCATACAAATATTTTCGAAGGGCAATCTGAAGAGTCCTTTAAAGTTTGAAAAGTCTGTTATATAAACATAAATTCTAGTAAAATTTCCATATATGGGAATATTTTTCATAAAATATGTCTCGAAACCTAACAACCAGTAAAGCATTTGCATTAAAAATTTTATCGAAAATTTATAGTACAATTTATTATTGCTCTTATTTGACCTTTATTTTATAAAATTTTTAATTGATTTTTCAAGCTCGAGGTCTTTATAAATATTTGTTGATTTATTTATTATTCAATATTTCGCTACTCCTTTGTGTAGCATCTTCAGGAAAGAAATTGTGTGTTTTTACAAAATTTTATATAATTTTCTAACATAAAAATATTAAAAAAAAAAAATTAAATAATAACGAATAAAATATTTTTATGTTAGAAAATTATATAAAATTTTGTAAAAACACACAATTTCTTTCCTGAAGATGCTACACAAAGGAGTAGCGAAATAATGAATATTGAATTTCAAGGTCACACATTACACTTTCGATTCATTTGTGCATAGTTGCGACCGAAAACTACACGTAATTAGTTTTGCTAAAATTTTTACCATTATTGCAATGTGTTTTTACAATCATTATACGTTGTTCGTTTAAATGAAAACGCGTGACAACTGCCAAAAAAAATTAACGTAAACTTGTATTAAGGAAATGGGGGCAAATTTAAAATGGCATATTTTTAGGCAGATTTATTCATCTTAGGACCATTATTATAACTTACCGATAACTTAAGTTAGGATGTTATCGGACAGATAACTAGTTTTTCGTTATTACAACTTTACTTTAACCTAACACGGCAATATGAATCTCGTGGTTCGCTCTCTGAATCTCGAATGCGAACCCTACCGTTCAGACGATAGTTCTTGTTTCACCTTGACTTTTTTATTTTTTATTTTTTAAATTATTTAACGCGGCTTTTTCTTTTTTCTGAGGTTTATTGAAACTCAGTCTTTGATTGAAGTCATTCTTCTACACTTTAAAATATGTTTCACTTTTTCTCTTTTTTCCATTTTATTTTAAATATATATGTTTACGCATACATATATTTTTTATTTCCAACATGATTTTTTTTAATTCTTTACACACAATTGGGGGATTCACAGTAGTGTCATATGTCCTATTATAATAGCATGAAAAATTAAGACTATTGTGAACAACCCCTCATAATTAAGTGTGCTTTTATAAATTTAAATCAGCTGATGTAAAACAATTATAACAAGTAAGAGCACTATATTCGGCTGTGCCGAATCTTTTATACCCACCACCAATTTTGTGTACATTTAAAGCACAATAATTATTATTTTGTTAATGGCTTTCTTTGTAGAGGGTGGTTAAATTTTAAATTTAAAACAGAGGCCGAATTACGGCACTCGAACGTGATCGAAATTTGAAAACTCTTATTAGAATCTATATACCTAAAGCATACTCAATCGTTCGAGTAAAATTTCGATCGATATCGAATGCCGTAATTCGGCCCCAGGTCTGTATAAAATGTTAGAACATCTATGAATGCCTTCTAAATTCGTTAAATGAGAAGCATTGCTGTTTATCGCGATAATGTGGCAAAAAAACAGTCAACTTCGACTCATCATCGTGCCAAACAATTGAGCATCAGCAATGTTATTTAAAATTTGGACTATCGGATCGAGGTGTGCCGTTGAGGTCGCGGGGGCCATTTGGCCGATATTTTGTTCCATACTTAATTGAACCATACAAATATTATCATTAAAAAAGAAATGATAATAATTTCCTAAATAATTTGTGTTTTATTCAAAATCAACATCGGCCCTTAAAATTTAACCACCTTTTATAACTTGGATATGCTGGTAAAATGTTTTCGTAAATTAAGTGTTTCAGTGAAAATGGGCGTTAAAGTAAGCGTGTCAATAAAATTTCTGCTAATAAATACAACTTAGATATTTCAATATAGTCCGTAATTCTTCCAAAATATTTATTCATTGAGATATTATCACCCCAATTCTAAATATTCCCAGGGAATTGAATTCCCCGGGAATTCATTTTTCCCGCGAATAAAATTCCCCTATTCTAAACAGTCGGGGAAGGGAATAACAAGGGAGAGAGAATTTTACATTTTCGAAGTCAGCTGTTTGCTTTTGTTGTTTTGTTTTGACAAAATATTTGCTAATAATTTTTAGCGTAAAAAGTTAATATTCGTAAATAATAAAAAAAATTGTTAAAAGTGAACAAAAATATTTAGTGTAGCGTTGATAATAATAATAGCTGAAGCAGAAAACTCTGAAGCACAAGAATAAGCAAAGGGTAGAAAGGAAAATGCTATGTGACGCCAGCAACCCACTTGAGTTGCCGCACACTTTGTAAATTTTACTTTTGGAAGGTTAGAAAAATATTACAGAGTAAATAAACCGGCGTTCAAATATCTGTTGGACGTGTTAAGGTATTCAGCCCAAACGTAAGTCCTTTGCAATTTCTCCAATCGTGAAATTAAGTGCGACTTTCCGCTTCTTTGCTGAAGGTTTGTACCAAACGGGCTCAGTGTAGTGTTAGCAAAGTTCTGGCAGAAGTTATTAATATATAAGGAACATTTACGCCCAATGTAGATAACTTTCTGCAGAACTGAAGTGCAAAAACAGAAAGTTGCGTTAGCTCTTTATATGAAGTATAGCATTCCAAACGTTATTGGATGTGTTGACGGAACTAAAAAAATTAAAGGTCTGTGATCATGAGCTGAGGATTCAGCGTGTCACGATTCATTTATTTGGAATTCTGGCGAATTGCGTGCTCACCTTGAGCAAGAATACCTTAGAGGTGGCAGCAATTATTGGCTTCTTGGTAAAGTTTTCAATGATAACAGACAATTCATAAATTAAACATGCATTTTTTCTAGGAGGCTTATAGATGACCACAGGATGAGTCTGTTGAAGTAAAATTCACTCCAAGTGTTGAAATGTGGATGAACGCATTAATGGTGTTTTAAAAAATAGATGGAGGTGCATTCTTGGTGCTAGACAGCTAAAATAACAAAATTTTGCTGTGCGTTGCATAATATCTGCATTTGTTTTAAATGCAATGCTGAAGTAAACGATGTAGAAAATTTAGATTATTTGAGCGCTCAGGATAATGATGTGGTATCCTTAGACTCACCACAATATTTATCCATTGCCCAAAATATTAGAAAATATAATAGAAAAATATTAGAAAAAATATTCCGAATAATCTCTAATAAATTTCTTTAATAAAGCCATTTCTTATATATGTATATACATTTTTTAAATAAATATAACATTTTATTAAAAAAATGTAAAAACTTCAAAAGAGATAAATAAAAATTAAAATTATTTTAAAACTAAAAAACAATTCATTATTCTGCTTCCTGTTTGTAGTTTTTATCCTAAAAGTAACAATAAATTACAATATTTATCACAATTTTTATAAAAAAATATTAAATACTTACATTTTTGTCACAACTCCCTTTGAATTTGTTGGCGGATTTTTTCCCAAAAATTGTTATTACATTCTCCCTTTAATTACCTTTCGTAATACCTACTTTTTTCCCAGGGAACAATTTCCCAATTTCGAAGTTTATTTAGAATAAGGGAAAAGGGAAAGGGAACAAATTTCCCCGGGAGAAATTATTTAGAATAAGGGAACAGGGAATAGGGAAAAAATTCCCAGGGAATTGTTATTTAGAATTGGGGTGTATATGAATTTGAAATAAAGCATTATATAGGATGTGGGCGTAAGAGTGGGCGTGTCACCTAAATTTTCTGGTATAACAATAACATTGACTAGAAGGATTTCCGTAGCAAATTTTATCATCATACCTCTAATTTTGTCGATTTTATAAATTTAAATTTCATTAACAGTAAATAACGTGGAAAGTGAGCGTTATAGTAGGTGTGTCGAAGTTATTTATGCTAATAAATACAACTTAGATATTTCAATAAAGTCCTTAATTATTCGATTTATAGAGAAATTATAAGAATTTAAGAGAAAACGTTGTATGGGAGGTTGGCGTGTCACATTTATTTTACGTCAGAAGAAAGCCTTTGACCAAAAAGCAATTCCTGCAAAATTTCAGAATCGTAGATCTAAATTTGTCACTCTTATTAGGTTTAAAATTTTTAACATATTGTAAAATACACTGCGCGGTGTATTCCTAATGCATGCATTTAGGCAATTTTTCTTTCTTCTTTATACTCCGATTTAGCCAATTTTCTATTCCAAACAAACCTTGTGTATAAGACATATTCTAGCAAAATTTGAGCCCACTAGCTTTTTCGATGGGACCTCTATCGTGCTTTTAACAGACGGACATACGGATGGACATAGCTAGATCGTCGTCAAATAAAACCCCGATTAAGAATATACATACCATTTTTTTGGTGGCGGATATAAAAACTCAAATACTTAAAAAAAACACATTACAAAAAAATTTGTTTAGCTCTTTTACTAAAATTTTGCAAAAAATATTTGACCTTGTGTCACAAAAATTAGTCTGCTGATCACGGTCGGATCGTAACGGGTATAAAATGGGGAGGAGAGGAGAGTTTTATCTACTAAATGGTGCTAATTTCTTTTTGTTATCTTATGTTTTCTAGAAGTTATGGTGTATTAAAAAAAGGAATTTAGGAAAATTTAGACCTAAAGATAAAAAAAAATTATTTCTAAACATTATAAACAATTTATTTTCATGTACTAATGGCTAATAAATTTTAAAATTATACAAAACTTATTTCGTTTGAAAATCTTTTAAAAGCAAAATGTTATAGAACTTTAAAAATCAAAATCTTACTAATAAATTTCCTGTTTTAGCAAAATGCTGAGCATGTCTATTTTGAATCACTCTGTGGCCCTTAAAATTTAACCACCCTTTACAAAAGAATAGATAGATAAAAAAAAAATTGTTATAATATGTATTTTAAATATTCAAATACTTATTTTAAATCTACTGATGCACATTTTTTTAAAATATTTTTAAATCTTAAACCTCATAAGACTGTGTGTACAACTATATGTAAAGTTGGGCACAAATCATTACTCTAGTTAATTTTTGTCAACAAACTTCGGTCATTTTCGTTTTCACAAACCCCTTTAAAATTCCTTTGTAGTTTGTGCAAAAAAATGTTACTAGAGTCATCTAGTGTTCTACGTGATGTTTAGCAAAGACATCATCCTCAGTGTTTGCAAAATGTAGTGGCGCCTTCAACAGATGTTGCCATCTGCAATGAATAAATGCTAATGAATATGACTAATATATATTTTTAAAAAAAATTAAAAAAAAAGTGGGCGTGGCACATTTATTTTCCGTTATAACGAAGACTTTGACCAAAAAACCATGTTTGCAAAATTTCAGAACCGTACATATAGTTTTGTCAGTTTTATTACGTTTTAAACTTCAAATATACACTGAGCGGTATAAATTTTCGTACATTTTGACCTATAAAATGGTGGGGGTATATTCATTTTGTCATTCCGTTTGTAACACATCGAAATATCCATTTTAGACCCCATAAAGTATATATATTCTGAATCGGGGTTTGATTTTATGACGATCTAGCTATGTCCGTCCGTCTTTCCGTCTGTTGAAAGCACGATAGAGGTCGCACCGAAAAAGCTAGGGGGCTCAAATTTTTCCAGAATCTTTCTTATAGACAAGGTTTGTTTGGTATTGAAAATGGGCTAAATCGGAATATTAGGAAGAGAGTTATAGCTCGTAAAGCAAGAGTAGGTCGAAAAAACCGTGTCCTTCGCACATCGAATAAAATTGAATTGTGTCCAGACGCATAAACGTAGAGTCATGATAGAGTCGAATATATATTTATCGAGTCAAAAGAATATTTTTCTCTGAAAATCGCTCAAATCTATGAATTATGAAAAGAGTTATAGATAAAAATGTACGAAAATTTATACCGCACAGTGTATATTTCAAATTTAAAACGTAATAAAACTGACAAAACTATATGTACGATTCTGAAATTTTGCAAACATGGCTTTTTGGTCAAAGTCTTCAAAAGGTAAATATAAGATAAAGATGATAAGATAGATGACTCTACTAGCAACTACTAGATGGCATGGTAACAACCTTTTTCGTTCCACAAGAGATTTTTAATGAGGGTTCGTGAAAACGAAAATGACCGAGGTTGTTGACAAAAAATTAGCTAGAGTAACAATTTGTGCCCAACTCTAAACATACATATTTGTTCCCAGAGTTTTATGAGGTTAAAGATTTAAAAATATAAAAAAATGTGCATCAGTAGATTTAAAATATGTATTTGAATATTTAAAATACTTTTTTTAGTCAAATTATATTTTTATTCTTTTGTAAAGGGTGGCTAAATTTTAAGAGCCACAGGGTGATTCAAAATAGACATTCTCAGCATTTTGCTAAAACGGGAAATTTATTAGTAAGATTTTGATTTTTAAACTTCTATAACATTTTGCTTTTAAAAGATTTTCAAACGAAATAAGTTTTGTATAATTTTAAAATTTGTTAGCCATTAGTACATGAAAATAAATTGTTTATAATGTTTAGAGATAATTTTTTTTACTTAGGTCAAAATTTCCTAAATTCCCATTTTTAATAGAGCATAACTTCAGGAGAACATAAAATAACAAAAATAAATTATCACTATTTCGTAGATAAAACTTTCCTCTTAAATTCATGTAATTTCTCTATGAGTAAAGATTTTGGAATACTAAAGGACCATATTGAAATATCAAAGTTATGTTTATTAGCAGAAACTTTATTGACACGCGTATTTTAACGGCCACTTTCATTGAAAGACTAAATTTACGACAACATTTTACTAGCATATCGAAGTTATAATGGGTGGTTTAATTTTAAGGGAATATGTTGATTTTGAATAAAATTATTATGAAATTATTATCATTTATTTTTATAATGATAATATTTGTATGCTTCAATTATGTATGGAACAAAATATCGGCCAAATGGCCCCCCAACCTAGGCGGCACACCACGATCCGATAGTCCAAATTTTCAATGACACTGTTGATGCTCAATTGTTGGGCACGATGATGAGTCGAGGTTGCTGGCTCTTTTGCCATGTTATCGTGCAATGTTTCCCATTCAACGAACTAAGATGGCATTCACAGATGTTTTCACATTTCATACAGACCTGCTTTGCAGACATTTAAATATTTTTTACAATTCTCACGATTGTGGACGAATTCGAACGATTATGTTGACCAAAAGAATCACGAAGTGCACAAAATGCATTTTGATTTGAACGCCCATTTTTATAAAAATCTTTAATATTTAAAAGCGTTGCTCGATTGCATATATTTCCACGGTTCAAATTGAGTTAGTCTGAGATTGAGAAATGTCAAATGAAATGCAAAAAAAAAGTTGAAGTTTAGGTGTAGTTCACCTTCAACATGGGCCCTTAAAATTTAACCACCCTCTACAAAGAAAGTGATACATATTTTATTATAAAGAGATTATTCTATAGCGATTAACAAAATAATAAATATTGTGCTTTAAATGTACACAAAATTGGTGGTGGGTATAAAAGATTCGGCACAGTCGAATATAGTGCTCTTACTTTTTTTTTTCTTTGCTTATTTTATAGTTACAGCTGTCAAAGTCTATAGATAAAAAGCAATTTCCTCTCCTCTCAAATTTATTTCAAATGTCAAACTTCATGTTTTAAAAATATAAACAAAAAAATTTTCTCCGAACTGCAATTACCTGATGAATTTATATGCCTTAATTTTTAGTTTAGTTCAATTACGTTGTATTTATTTTATAACCAATTCTCCTTAGTTCAGACATTTTTCGTCGACTGGATAAAAAGTCAAACACACAGCTATTTGAAAAATAAACAATAATAAAGTAAAAAGTGGATGACTTGAACAGTTTTATTTGTATTAGAAATTTTTTGTTGTATTCTTATTTGTTCTACATATTTATTCTTTGACGTGAGTATACAATTTTTCCAAATTTAAAAACTGACAACACTAGGTGTTTTGAAGAAAGCAAACTCATTGACCTTTTTTTCACCAAGATGAGTAGGTCATTTAATCTCCACTGTAATTATGCAGTTATAAAATGACAGCATAGACTCTTCCAGTCCAAAAAGATAAAAGTTCTTTATAAAGGCACCGTGTATACTTAGGAATTTGGTTATGTAATACAAGGGTTGTCATTTTAATTTCAGGATTAGAAACCCCTGTCCTGCAATTTGGCAAAGTAAGTGAACGTCTTGACGTACGAACGCTATTTGTAATGTTTACAATAACTTGAAAATATGTTGTGAACATTTTCGTGTTATAATTGTTTACAGTGTTTATGATGATGATTTACTGCGTTCAATCGGACCGTAGTTCGCTCAACGACGAATTTCGTAAAGATCGCCAAAAAGGGGTTGTTGTTTTGAAAAAGATTAATGCTGTAAGCGAAATGATACTCCAAGATCATCATGTAACTTATCATGGGATTGAAACAACCATAAATATTAGTAAAAAGATTTATTCGCGTTTAATTTAATAATTTTGACATAATTTGACAATCGCTGCAAAAGGCTAGTGTCAATTATAAAAAAGTGTCAAAAAATGCTTAAAAAATACGATCGCTGTGCTACAAAACATATGTATGAAATCGTCACAAGTGACGAATTGTGTATCTATGCGTATGAGCCCGGAAGTTAACAGTAGTCAACTGTATGAATCTTTCGAAACGAGAAAAACCGTAAAAAAGTCATATGCGTTAAAAATACATGTTTTGAAGGTACCTTAATCGAAATAGAAAAACTGCTTTGAAATTGTGTCACACGCACGCCAAAGTGTACTAATCTTCATGGAATATATTTTGAAAAGCAATAAAGTAATTATCGATGATTTGTGGTCTCTAATCTCGAAATATAAATGGCAACCCTCGTACTCAATGTCTCAATGCTTACTCTCTATCCAATATAAATAACTCATATCAAGCATACCTCTATTCGTCCATCTTGAAGACATGGTCCTTTATCTATTCTTCACCTTCGTAGCTCCCTCATAATGAAAAAAACATGCTATCCTGTGTAAGCATCCCCACTGGTACCACTCCTCATGTGACGAACGCATCTTCATCCTACACTGTTCTGCAAGCACAGCATACTCTCAGTACTGAGTTTAGTTTACCATAGTATAAAATTTTATTTTTAAAAATTCACATAGGGCCATTATTACAACTTATCGTTAGTTAAAGGCAGAATTTTATTGGATAGATAAAAGGCTTTGCATTATAAAGCCTTCATTTATTACTGTTTTATCCATTAAATATTATTATTATTAATAATAATGACAATAAAGTGTTTAAGTTGCAATAATGCAAAGCTATTTATCGGGCACAAAATATCCTACCTTTAACTAAAGGCAAGTTGTAGTAATAATGACCATTAATATAATAATTTTTCATTTTAAATAATTTTAAATAAAATAATAACTTTCTTGATCAAGATACTGTTTAGTCTGCCCTCTTTGGATATCGTTACATGTACATACACACGAACATGTATAGAAAACTAAAATATATAAATTCATTTATATCGCTTCATTTAAAAAAAAAAAATTGTTCAAGTGAAAAACCCGTTTGTAAAGTCCTTTATGGCGAAGTCTTATTACATCCTTACAGCTATTACTCCTTCATAATTTCAGCTGTTTTTTATTTAATTTTTCTCTGATAACAAATTTTAAGGTAAATGTTATTTTATAAATAAGGAGAGTACATTTGTCTCTCCCTTACAAACCTGCTTCCGGGTATGCAGTAATTTTTGCTGGGTATACATGTAGGATATATAGATTTGTGTATGCATAAGTGCTTACACTAGGGTTACCATTTCTATTTTTAAAAAAAGAGGACGCCAGCATAAAAAATGTAGGACATTTGCCCAAAAAAGAGGACACATTTAAAAAAAATTAAATTTGATAAAATTAACGACGCCATTTAAAATACAAAAACAAAATTTATTTTTACGAAAAAACTTTATTTACAAAAATACAAACTTAACATATCATTCTGATTTAATGGTTGAAAATAAAAACAAAAAAACCAAAAAAAAAAAAAACAACAAAAATTCATTGCATTCATTATCGGGAATGTACACTTTTAAAAATTTCACATATATTTTTCAACCATTCCAATTTGAGCCAATATATTACCATCGCATCTTTCAAATATTTGTAAAACTCTAGGTAACCCATATCAAAATTATATACCCTTACTATATTTTTTGTTCAAGACCTTCTTCTATATCTGAAAAACAAACTTTTTTAAAAACACACAGCTGACAAGCAGACCCCTTTGCCGATCTTTTTTAAAATAAAAGGCAAGTTAAAATAAGCCATTTCGATAAATAGCGACAATTAAGGATAATACAACTAATTTTGTACAAAGAGAAGTTTTAAAATAGTACTTTTTGAAAACTAATTGTACGAGCACATAAATCTTTTTTATACATTTTGTGACCTGTGATTTAAAGTTTAAATGTAAGAAAAAAACTTCAGAGAAGGTGCAAAAAACCGGACAACCCCGGACATTTGCTAAAAAAGAAGTAGGACAGCCCCGGATGCCCTTAAAAAGAGGACGGTGTCCGGGGAAAAGAGGACGGATGGCAACCCTAGCTTACACAAAACAATAACAGTTTATTCAATTTGTTTATATCAAATTGCTAATACGAGTATTTTCAATCGAGTATTACTTGTGACCAATACTTGTGTGTGTGTATTTAAATCTTTGATTTAACGATATTTTCAATTTGTGTTTGTTGTTGTTGTTGTAATATCAACTGAAATTTTGATAGAAGTAATACAATCTATAGTGCGCAACTAAATTAAGCACATTAGAGTTTCTATATCGCCTATTATTTTAAAATTTAAAACGTTGTAATCATTATTATTTTTACTAAATAGACAAACTAAAGCAAGTAAGAGCACTTTATTCGGCTGTGCCGATTTCATGTACTTTTATAGTATAAAATTTATTATATTGTTATTAAAAGTAATCTTTGTGTAAATCCGCTTTGTTATTAATTTATTTTCTTAAATTTAGTCTTACAATAAAACCTTAAGTATTTTTACATTGTGGTCTCATTTTAGGACGATCTAGCTATATCTTCCCATCTGTTCGTCTTTTGAAAGCAACATAAAGCGAACCGAAAAAGTTAGGGGGTTAACATTTTGTAAAATATTTCTAATACATAAGGTTTGTTTCGTATTGAAAGAGGGCTAAATCGGTATATTAGGAAGACAGTTATAGCTTGTAATTCAAAAGTAGATAAAAAAACAATATCCTTACTACATCGAATAATATATGAATTTAAAATTGTGCGTTATATGGGAGGTAGCCAATAAACTGGACGTGTCACTTTCATTTTCTAGCCATATAATTACATTGACCTAAAAGCTATATATAAGAAATATTCATCATCATACCTTGAATTGTATCGGATAAATGAGCTTTTAAATTTCATTGATAGTAGAATACTTATGTATGTTAGGAGTAAGCATTAAAGTAGGCGTGTCAAAGTAGTTTTCGCTAATATATTCAACTTATATGTTACACTTATTCTTCCAAAATCTTTGTTCATAGAGAAATTTTAATATAAAGAGTTATATGGGAGGTGGGCGTTAAAGTTATTACGTTTTAAATAGACCGAAGACACTGTGCTGTAAAATTGTTCGTACATTTTGATCCATAATTTCTTTCATAACACATAGATTTTAGGAATTTTCAAAGAAAGATGCTTTTTTACACAAAAAATATAATCGCCAAATTTTATCCCTCTACGTCAATGCGTTTAGACACAATCGCATTATTTTTGATGTAGGAAGGACATTGTTTTTTAACAACTTTTGCATTACGAACTATAACTTTATTTCTAATATTCCCATTTTCAATACCAAACAAACCCAATGAATTAGTAATATTCTGACGAATTTTTATCCCCCTAACTTTTTATACCCTTCACACAGTGAAAAAGGGTATATATAGGTTTGTCATTCCGTGTGAAATTTCTACAATTTTCATTTCCGACCCCATAAAGTATATATATTCTGAAAGCTTATGAATAGGGGAGTCGATTAAGCTCTGTCTGTATATTGAAATCAACTTTTTGAAGCCCCCCGACATAGGTTGGACCCGGGTAAGGTATTAAAATATCAGAAATATTCGGGAGTAGATCGGTATTGAAAATCAGAAACATCGGTACATAAACAACTGAGATATGAGCAAAAACCCACGACCACCTCGATTTATTTTCACAAAAACAACATTACAACAACAACATACATACAAACAAACGTGTATACTGGTTAGAGAAAACGTGGCATCAAATCCCAGCTGAGCCAAAAAAAATTTTTTTTTTTTGCAATTTTTTAAACATTTTTTTTTTATTTTTTTTTTTTTATTTTTTATTTAATATATTATTTATATTTTTATTATTTTTTTTAATATTTTTTTTTATTTTTTTTTGTTTAATATATATTATATATATAATAATTTTTTTTTTAATTTTTTTTTAAATATTTTTTTTTTTTTTATTTATTTTTTTTTTTTTTTAACATACATACGTGAACTTATAATTTTACAATGGGATGTTTTTATATATGCATGTTTTTATATGTATGTACGTATGTATTTCATATGGGATGAATGGTGATACAAACTACTGTTATTGCATGACTACACGTTGTGAAGGGTATATAAGATTCGGCACGGCCGAATATAGCGCTTTTACTTGTTTTATATCAAAATTACAAGAAAGAAGTTTAAATCTCTTATTTAAAATTATGTTAAAAAAATCAATCTTGCGACATTGATCTGCAGATATAAAATTAAATTTCAGTCAGGTTAATCTAAGTATAACAAAAATATAATAAGCTTGAAAAACGTTTTAGAATCTATTTCATTGCATTGAATTGCTTGAAAGTAAGCAACTGCAATTGTTTTGACTATAAATCAATGGAAAATAATAAAATAAATTGCGATTAGTGAATTTACAAGGTGTCCTAAGTGCCGTATTGTCATAACATCATAATTTTTCATAATTTTCAAAAGTTTGAATATTTTTACAATAAACAATAAAATTTATTTACATATTTTAAAGTTTTAAGGAAACTTTCAAAATATGACAATATGACACTTATGATTTCTTTTAAATACAGCAAATACACACTTGCGAACCATATAAGTTATACTTTTTATAAGCATAATGCAACGCAACTCTGCAAATATTTTATGTTTTAAACTAACTGCCTGTTCAACGATGTCTAAAGAAAACATAAGCGAACTTTCATTCGTACAAATACGTTGAAAACAAAAACAAATTTTTAGTTTTTGTTGTTGTTTTCAATATATTTGTACGAATGAAATTTCGCTTTAGTTTTCTTTCGACATCGTTGAACAGACAGTAAATAGTGATGACCAATGTGGCACATTTAGAGCATTAGTGGCAATTATGAATGTCTGATGGCTCTGCGGTACTTTCTTATTTAATTTTCCCTTTTAAAATAAAATTTTATATAAACGCGTTTTTTTGTATATATTTTTATAAAAGTTTTCCAACAGATGCTTTAATGAATATTGTTAAAATTTTCTAAAAATATTGTACAATATTGTGTATATATACCACATGTATTACAGTACTATTATTGTCTTTATTAAAATAAAAAGCTCAAATATATACCAATACAAATTTTGATACTATCAAAGGAAATTTCTCCCTTTTATTAAGTCAATTTGGCCAACACAAAACAAACAAAAAACTTAAAATTCATAACTGATACAAAGATAATAACATCTTATAATGATATTTAATAGTCATACCGCCATCTATATTTCAATCTGTTTTACACTTTAGTAAAGATATTAATCGCACTTGTATAATTGTATATACACATATAGCGTAGATATCAACCTTTAGCTATTATTGTGATTTATATCAGCACTTGTACATACCGTAGTAGCCACTTAAAATCATAGGGCCGTATTCATAAAAAATATTTTAGGTTTATTGAAGGCTTATTTGACAAATTTCTCTACAATATCTGTCAAATAAGCCTTTAATAAACCTAAAATATTTTTTATGAATACGGCCCATAATATATAAATTATTGTGAATAAAATTAAATTAATTAGCTAAAGTAGTTAACTAAGAGAAAAAAGTCATCAAATTAGTACAGGTTTAGTTTGTTTTACGGTTAAAAAATGTTTAAGCCAAAAAAATGTATAAAATTGTTATTATGGCAAACCTTTACAGAGAGTGTAAGGTTCACATTGGGTGTAAAATTTCTACAATATTCATTAGCGACCCAATAATTTATATATTTTCTAAAATCTTATACATAAATAGGGGAGTCGATTATTTGTGTGTCCGTGAATATGCTGAAATTGTTTTTTTAAGCTTACATATTTAACACCCGTCTGTAGTGTAAAAATCTTATAAATATTATGGAACAAATTGATACTGAAAATTATCACAATCGTATCATAAATTTATGAGCTATGAGCAAATAAACACGACTGTCTCTTTTTCCCCCTTATTTCTATCAAAAAATTGAAATTTTTCATTTATGCCTCTAGGGATATTCATGAAAAAGTTTCGTCTGAATCAATATGGGTATCATATTAAAGGGCTTCACTTCGAAAATACAGTAAACTAAGTAGAATAAGTAGTACTCATACTTGTTAAAGTAAAACTGAACCCATATTTAACCTTAATTGACTTATTAGCCATAAGTTTAAAGACTTTTTATACTGCAATTGTAAATAACTAAATAAAAGTGGTTGATATTAAGGGTATAAACGAAATTTTGTATCATAAAATTAATCATTATATATCGTAAATCTCTGTGAAATAAAATTTTTCACTTAAACAATTTTTTTTTTCTTTTAAATATAAGTAGGTTTGATTGGCTTAAAGCGAGTTAGAGTCGATAAGTTCCACATTGAGCGTAAATATTATATATATTATTCAATATGTTATTAGATTGAATACTACAAGCTATTGGACATCTAAAAAATTATTCCTATTTTAATCAAATCATTCAGAAACCAACACATCTACAGATTTTCCAACAATGTATTTTTTTATGTCTTTGACTATTATTTTTATTATTCTGCTGTCGACACCTAATTATTCGTACAACATTAGAAAATCAGCTTTAAAACACATTTTATGTAGACATATTGTATTAATTTTATTTAATCGTCTTAGCATTTACAGAAACTTGATTTGAAGTTCGAAGTAAACGACTTAAACGAAAAATTATTGCAGATTTAAGTTAAAGTTTATTTTCTTGTTATACGCATGATCAAATGACAGATGTTCAAAACAACGACCTAAAGGAGGTGTGTCGATTGCGTGCTGGACAATCAACTTAATTGTTTTTTTTTTAGAGATCAAGTTTAAAATATGAATTTATTAAAAACTTGCTTACAAGCACATTAAGACGCACTAAAAAGTAACACTTATATCAGTAAACTAATTTTAAATATTAAAAACTTTAATGACATTAAATCAGTACTTTTTTATATGTACGTATGTGATAAGTGTAATACAAAGTTGTTACTTTTAACGAGATTAGGTTTCAGTTCTAAGTTAGGCTTAGGTGACATGTTTGGACATTTGACTTAAGACAGAGTTTAGTTATTTTTGAAAGTTTTAAGATCTTGCGATAAAAAATTAAATTTAACAACGTATAGAAAAATATTAATTGATATCGGTCCGCAAAAAAGGTTGATAATTATTTTTAATACGTTCCTTTATAAATCAAAAAGTTGACGTCAGTCCTAATACACATATTTAAAACGATTAGCTGTTGGGTTTCGTAAAGGAAACATTTATATTTAAGTACTTTAAATTTGTTCTGTCATATATCTGTGGCTTGGAGCTAAAAGGGCCAATGTCACTTTTTTCCTCTTTTGAGTTAATCATTGCATTAGATTTGTTTTCTTTCTCTATTTCATTATGGTAAAACAGCTAAAGTCATATTTAACCCAGAATAGCTTCATAAATAAAATGCTGGCCAATATCACTATGAAAGCATCTATAAAAGTTAAAGTTCAATTCCAATTTTCTCAAAAGTACATATTTTGGCATTGGCCCTTTTAGCTCCAAGCCACAGATATATTGTATATTATTATTATTACATCCGCTACTTCCCTGGGGCAGTTGTTAACATTTACTCAATACTTAAGTTATTTTTTTAATTAAGAAAAAATTGTTAAATTTATAAAAACTTATTTCTCTAATTATCTCAACAATAAAAAATTGCCATAAAAATCAGATAAGTTTAACATAAACTTTTCACAATTAAAAGGCAAATCCATGTTAATAGTCTGCTACAGACAAATTTTTTAGTGTCAACTGCTAAATAGATCAAATTCACAAAACAATAATCGTTGGTGCCACTTTATGACAGCAATTTTAATTTTTCAACTTTTCAACAATTGAAGGACAAATTCGGGACAAATATTATTCAGTTCCTTGCATTTAGCACTTTCTATCTTTAAATTTAATGAAAACACAGTATGTTTGAAATCAAAGTTAACTTAAATCAAATTTAACCGATGCAATAGGTAATAAGGGCTTTAAGGACCACTATGGCTTGTTACTAGTTTGCATAGATCTGCGACTTAAGAAACCTAACAAGAAAAAGTCTAACGGTGTTAAATCTCATGATCTCGATGACCAGTTCACATCTACATTGGATGACCATACCGTTAAATAGACCGTACAGAATTTTCAGTATGGCATGAGCCATTTTATTAAACCACATGCCGATGGTGTCTATATTATCCAACCTATGCCTGGCCAATATCGTTTTCCAAGAATCATTAACAATAGTGCTACCAGGTCAAAATAGTCTAGATAGTGATTTTTATCTATGGAACAAAAATGGTAGAAAACGATAAAAAAAAATATTTCGACATTTTAGCAATTTTGAGGCACTTGATGCAGCATTTTTCGGGGCATTACACCTTTTTTAATCTATAGCTACAATGGTGCTGATGTTTCCGATGTCAAAATTTTATATTTTTGGCTAAATTTAAACAACAGTCTTACTACCTAAGTACAAATGGCGATACAGTCGAACTTCCATAACTCGAATCACCACTATCCCAAAAAAAACTTCGACTTACGGAGACTTCGAGTTACGGAATTTTTTGCTAAAATAGAGTAAAAGGTTTTTTATTATGTACATATTTTTATTTAAAATAGCCTCGAATGGAAAACTACATTCTTAAGAATATAAAAGAACAAGCATATGTACTCATATATGTATGTATGTAATTCAAAATTACAGTTAAGTAAAATATTCTGAAATAAGTGACTAACATTTTACTTTTTTTTTTTTTTTTTGTTATTTTCAGTTAAAAATTACTCCAATGTGCTCAAATTTAATGTTTGAAAAGAACTTTCTACATAATTTCTTGTTGGCTTTTGAGCAGTTTTTCATGCATGTTTTGGCTTCTAGTTGCTGAAAACCAATCCAGGACTGCTTTGTCGATTTTTTTGAATTTTGGGGTCCGTACTCTTTTACTACATAAACAAAATCAAGATTCAAATGAGTTGATAATTGTTTCCTTATTTTTGAAAATTGTTGATACCGTGCTTGCCGGGAAACCATATTTTTCAGTCGCTTCCTTTTTCTTTAATCCATCTTCGACGTCTTTTATAAGTTTATATTTTTTTTTTCAACATTTTAAAACATGTTTAGTTGCCATAATAATTAAAAAAATTGATTTCAACATTTATCATCTAGCCCGAATTATGCATAGAACTGATACTTACGCAAACAAAAAGAAAAAAATTTGTAATTCCCCAAGAACAATTAAAATTAGCACGTAAAATAAACAAATCAGCTCAAGAAACAAACGAGAGTAAAACAAACAACCAATTACTATAACAAAAACAAAAACCCATTTAAACAAGCAAAATTCTTCGAGTTATAGAGTTCATGTGTATGTTTTTTGTTCGAGTTATGGAGAACTTCGACTAATGGAAGTTCGAGTTACGGAAGGAAAATTGTATGTGATTTCTTCTTTTAACGCTACTGCCAACCAAATTAGTTCGAGTTAGAGAAAATTCGAGTTGGAGAAGTTCGAGTTATGGAAGTTCGACTGTATATGTATTAGTTTCGATAAGTACTTATACGTATACGACGAAAAACCAAACACGATGTCTTTACATTTTACGTGTCGCACTGTGTATTTTAATACACTTCAGTTCTCAACATAAATGTATATTTTTCCTTTTCAACACTACAAAAATGTTTATGCATCGAGTAAAATTATGTTGAAGCTTGCGCATTTAAAACTTAAAGGAGACTAAACAATAAAACACATACCTACAAACTAGTAAGTACATACATTTATGTTGTTTATATGTATGTACAATCAAATCATTATGCTGACCTTCTTCACATTTAAATCACGAAACTCTAACAGAAATCAACAACATCATTAACATGTTCGTCATAAGCAACAACATCAATATTGCAAAGGAAGAGAACTTAAAAATAAAAAATATTTCACAAAAAACCGGACAAACAAAAGTAATAGCAGTTTTTTTTTTTTTTGGTTAACTGTTTCCTACTTAAAAAACAAAACTTGAAATTTAATATTATCGGTGTCCATAAAATACCAAAATCTTAAAAAAAAAGAATATAAACATCTACCTATATTGGTCCTTCTTTTGTTTAAAAATATGTATGTACATACTTTCAAATACATACATACATATATTTTTTTTATTTTGTTTTGGATATATTTTATCGTCATTATTTTAAATGATGATTTGAAATGCTCATACAACTTACAATTTAAAGTTGTTAAAAAAAACATCTCGAAGTTTGTTGAATAAAACAGCACACAACATGTAATTTTAAGCGGAGTACTGAAAGCTTTAAAAGAAATACATATATACATATTAACATACATACGAACATACATATTTGTGGAATGGTATGTAATATTGTTTGTGAGTAGCTGCATTATTAGTAGTTTGCTAAACATGCCAGTGTAGAAAAATAGCAGGAAAATTTTATCAAAAAATCTTTGTGTGAGATGTGAATAAAATTTGTATCTTATCATGTGTCAAATTAAATCAAAGTAATTATTCTATTACGTGTAAACTCTAAATTAGTATGTATTAGGGAAGCTTAACGGATAACGGACTGATTATGTGAATCCCGCGATACCGGGATTTCTTGCGATTTTTCATTTATATTTATAATAGTCAACAAATATTGACGAAACGTCGGGATAAATGTAATAAAATTGATTTTTATTTACATGAATAAATTTAAGCTGGACTAGCTTATATTTTAGGAAATATTTTTGATTAAAAACACATTTTATTTTAATAATTTTGAATATATTTTTTTAACAAAATAACTAACTTAAATAAAAATATCCTAAAAATTTAAGTGAAGTAGTTTATATGGTAATTAAATATATATTTAATACAATTACTTTAAAAACAGTTGTAGGATAAAAACTGAAGAATTTGTATAGTATTCTTATTCAATAACAGAATAAATATATTAATATATAAATATTCATTTCGTGTTTGAATTCGTTCGAAATATTTAAAAAGTGGTTTGAAGTTTCCTTTATATTTCGTCACCTTAACCTTTCTATACCCGCGCCAATTTTTGTAACACATATACCCGCGCACGGTCTAACAGACCGAAAGTTTGAACTAGATGAAATACTAGTTTTTTGAAACAAAGCTTTAAAAAAACGATTTTTATTTAAACTCGATGATATAAATAATAAAATAAATAAAGCCATTCATTAAATTAATATTCAGTAATTTTATTGATTTTCAGTCGTTAACATATTAGTCTTCAAAAAGTATTAACGAAAAAGCGTTTTGTCGGTCTCACAGACAAACGCGCGGGTATAGGAAGGTTAAGCACTTAGAAGTATTAAATATGACACAATATGAAGATATTGCTTCAAATAGTGGTTTAAACTTTCAAAATTAACGGCTCAAATATGTGTATATAAAGCAAACTAAACTATATTTTTTTTTAAATTTAAGAAGAGCTTTTCCAATTCACCACTAGTTTTGCAACCCCTTTTTGAAATTCCTTTCAGCATAAGTGTGAGGGCAGCATCGGCTTTATATAAATTCATATCACTGCGGCAAAAAGTTTCATCTTTGTCATTTATTTGTGGTAATTTTTTCATGCTTCATTAATAGGTATTTCTAATTCACAAAATTGTTTGCACATATCAATAAATTTGTTCCATCTTGTGTTGCAATCGAAAGTAAGTTTCAGTTCTTTACATTTTTCTTCTGTAACATATTTTTGCAAAATCTCATTTTTTGTTAGAGACTTTTGAAAAATTTTGTAAAAAAAGTTAAAAAGTTTTTATGATTTTTTCAATGATTAGTTTATTATGAAATCCCTATTTGTTTCTATAAGCCCAAATTCAATTAAATCTTATTTTCCTTCATTACCATCATCTGATGAAGGTGCTTCAATTTCACTTGCACAACTAAAAGCGTTGTAAAAAACAACAGTAATTGCCAAATGAATTCCATGTGCAAATATAGTTGCTGCTTGGGTGCAATAATTTTTTCAAATAATAAATATTTTATAAATAAACCATATTTAAAAAAATCGGGAAATGTTAATCCCGGGATTATCACTTTAGTAGCATATTTTATAAATAAACCATATTTAAAAAAATCGGGAAATATTAATCCCGGGATTATCACTTTAGTAGCATCATTATTATTACAGTTAAAAATGAAAAGGATCGAAGCGGTGGGAGTGGTGCCCTTAATACATATGAAATACTTTTCTGTTGCAATTATTTAATTTCTAAAAAGTTGTGAACAAAATTTACAATATAACTTATGCTTATAAATATTTAAGGACTTTCTAGTATTTCTCTTATTATTGTTTGTGCGGTTTTTTTAGTCTCTAAAATGACTAACATCTAGTTTTCTCCACCGATATGATTTTTAAAAGCACTCGATGACTTAGATTTTTTTGTTTGGAAAATTAATACCTAATTATTTGCTCGTCAATGTACAGACAAAAACAATGTACGTTTTTGCACAACACATCGACATTATTTTGGTTTTGGTAGGTTGGGATGATACCAGTGTTGCCAAAATTAACCAAAAATTTCTAATTAAAAAAGTTTTACCTTAAGGCAACCACTTATGTCATTAGTTAAAAATAAAATTTTATCGGACTGATAAATTGATATTCATTATTACATTATACATTATTCATCTAAAGTGAGCGGTTAGTTAAAGATAAGTTCATTTAACCTGGTAGTTTAAACTAAAGTTAATGATAAACTGTTTATTTGTCCGACAAAATCGTACCTTTAACTAACGTCAAGTTGTAATAATGGCCCTAAATGTTTTGATATTCTGTAAGTAAAAAATACTTTTTTAGATTTATTTTTATTCAATAATTAATTAAACCGAATAGTTTTGGGTCTGTTAAATAGCATTACGACTCTGTCAACACTGGCAGTAACTTAAATACATAAGCGTAAGTTCAAAGTTTTGCAAATCCAATACTTTTTATCTTGTCTCTACAACACTACACCAGTCTTGTCCGATTAGGGTATCCATTCCAACTTGGGATTATTAAAATGGGGATGACAAATTATGTTTGGTGATTAGGGAATTTATTTTTCTACAAATTTCTTGTTTTTTAACAAATATATAGGTTTAAACACAAATATAAAACCACAAAAAACTAAAAAAAAATTTTACAAAAAAAATAATTTTCTTAAATGTATGTCTATTTAATTTAATTCTATTGACTATCAAATTTTGTTAACTATACTTTGAGTATTTTTACTGTTGTCGTTATTAATTAATAGAGCCCTTCACAGAACAATTAAAATAGATTTTTGTAAATGTACTTGTATACAATTAAATTTTAAAAGTTTTATTTATAATGATGATTATTATAGAGATATATAACTATTTTTTGTCTTTTTTTAAATGAAAAAAGGAATAAAAAATTTGGAAGCCCTGAATTTTACGATGCCATTTATTACTGCCGTCATCTACTACTGTATAAGAAATAAAGAGAGCAAATTTAAGGATGTTAAATGAGAAAGAGAGAGAATTCAAATGGATTCTGTGTACAACAATAGAAATCCTTATCAAATGTAGTACGTATTGTTCCAAGTTAAATAAACATACAATAAGAGTATGATGATGATGATGCTTTTATAAATTTTGGACCTTTTGAATTAGTTTTTCGGCGGCATACATAAAGTTAAGGTGCGTTAAATAATAAAAAAAAATCTCTTCAGAAAAAAATATATTAAAAATCTACGCTTAATGAAGATAGATAAAAGTTAAACACAATTTAAATAATATTTTCAAAAATGACTAATATTACACAAAATTATCAATAAATTTACTAAATGATTACAGGATTAATTAATTATTGCAATCCCACTATTTAAAGGAAAACTTAAATTTCAAAGGAATTTGTGTAAGTACACATACTGAAGAAAAATGTGAATAAAATTACGTGTGTTAGTGAATATTATTAATTATTTAAAATATTTTCTCCTTATTATTTAATATACATTTTTATTTTCTTCAAACGAATTAATTTATGGCATTTTTATTATATTTTTTTATAATTTGTCCTTTTTGAAGGTTCTTTCAATAAAATCTCAACTTGTCTGAAACAATATAATATTGGATTTGTCAGCCCACTAATACCACCCACTTTTACCAAAACGCTTTAAAGAGGTGGATACACAAAATACGTCACTGTTGTTCGATTTTTTATGATTGTGTATGTACATTAGGGTGGTATTTAGAGAAAAAAAAATTATTAAATAAAATCATAAATTAAAATCTTCAAGAGTAACAAAGTGTGTTGCTACTTCTTTTTAATTAGTAATTTAAAAAAGGATTATTACTTTAAATCTTACGAATAGGCAAGTTGACTTGTAGTAACATAATTTAAGTTCTTATTATACAACAGATGTTAATAATATGCAGATGTAAACAATTTAGATTTTAAGAGTTATTAGCCTTTAGAGTTGCTACTAGCACATACATAAGAAAACCACATGTATGTATGTATGCAAGGCATATTAATTCATCAGGTAATTGCAGTTCGGAGAGAATTTTTTTGTTTATATTTGAATTTTGACATTTGAAATAAATGAGAGATTAGAGAAAATTGGTTTTTATCTATAGACTTTGACAGCTGTAACTATGAAATAAGCGAAGAAAAAAATAATCAGCTGACTACCTGATGAATAAATGTGCCTTGGTATGTATGTAACATGTTTTTTATATGAATTAAAAAAAAAAAAACAAAACAGAAAACGTAACGATTTCAACTTTATTTGTTTAATTTTTTTCTGTTTTAAATTTGGTGTTCACAGTTTATTGGATTTACTTTAAAGAATGTTTATTCTGATCCAGCGATTTTTAAGAATACCATAAAACTTTGTTAGAACCAACAAAGCGGACCGGGTTCAGCTAGTATTTATTTGTATAAAATTTACATCTAAGTTTAAGTTAATTACGTATTTTGAAGAGGCAATTAAAAACATTAATAGAATAATTTAGACATTCTTGGCGCTAGAGTTCTTCCGCTTATTTTTATTTTCATAAAATGTTAAGGTTGATGTTGCTACAGTTCAATAGTTGTATGATAAATAGTAATTTAAATTACGATACTTTAGAAGAATATACTTTGTTATTAAGAATTGTTAACTTTGTAAGGATATTTTCACGTCTACTAAGTCGCATACTATCATTTTTGTATTATTGTTGATGTTGCCAAGGAATTATATGAGAAAAATTATATATTCGTTTGAAAAGAGTCTAAAAAAAATGCTGAAACCCTAATTGATAAAATCAAATGCAAACAAAAAAAAAAATAAACGTTTAAATGTGTTAAAAATATATAAGCTTAGGTTTATTGACCATTACTTTTTTATACCCTTCACCTGTGGTGTGCACAAGGCTATATATAGCTTTGTCATTCCGTTTGTAATTTCTACAATTTTCATTGCCGACCCCATAAAGTTTATATTTTCTGAAAGCTTATGAATAGAGGAGTCGATTAAGGCATGTCCGTTTGTCTGTCTGTCCGTGTGTTGGTTGAAGTCAACTTTTAGAAGCAACCACATGTTCCTCAGATCTGTGTATGGCATCAATCTTTTGAAAATATTCGGGAATGAATCGCTATTGAATTTCAGTACAATCGCTTCATAACTTTCTGAGATATGAGCAAATAAACACGACTGCCTCTGTTTTTTCGCATATTGTTACCACCAAAATTAAAATGTTGCTACTATTTGTAGATATAATATGCCTCTAGAGATATTGGTAAAAAGTTTTGGATAAAGCTGGCTCTAATCGGTAAAGTTATAGGCAAACATTTTTTTAAAAAACATGTTTCAAAAACTTACAAACGAAAATCAATTTTTTTCAGCTTCTAGACATCCGAGAGAGTCGATCTTTTTAGTATCATCTGAAAGGACTTGAAAAGCATAATATAAACACTATAAAAAATTAAAATTCATGATGGCTGCCACTACAAAATGGCAGACAATAAATTTATATATGGATCAAAGCTGGTATTTTAAAATGTAACTTCTTAAGCTCCCTCCATATTGGTATCAAATGAAAGGGCTTGACCAGTAGAATACAGTAAATTATTAATAAATGTAAAATCAACCAACCCGATCAATATAGATATCAAATAAAAGAACTTCACTTTTAAAACTTCAAAATCGAGGCTGGCGTCGGAAATAATAAGGAAAAATGGAATATAACATGAAATATAGGTTAAGCTACGATGTGGAATTATACCTATGTACATGATGGTGAAGGGTATTATCAGATTCGGAACGGCCGAATATAGCTTTCTTACTTGTTTATACTTCTTTTAACTGATTTATTTAACAAAAGACTTGATTTCTATAAAATTTTGTAAAGAAACCACTTATAAGTGTTTGATTCTAAAGTTTTTAAACATTCACTTTTTCTTTTAGATAATTTTTGTTATTGTTTTGACTTAACTAGATTTAAATAAATTACGGATAATTGACATTTCGTTTATAAATCAAGAATAATGATTTTTATTTTTTTAACTTCTTTCAATAGCCTTTGATATTTTGTGTTTACTCTAGTTCATCAGTAAATATATTTTTTTAGAGAAATTTTTTGAATAAAATTTTATCTATTTATTGATAACCGATTTCTTGTGTCCAGAAATTGAGGATAGGAACCAATGCCAATAGGATGGTGCCACTTGCACCAACGAAACAATGGCAGTTTTGCGCGAGGAATTTAATGGCCGTGTTATCTCACCTCGTGGCAATGTTAATTGGCTTCGATTTTTTTCTTTGGGGACATTCAAAAGAAAAAGTGTACATCAATAAGCCAAAAACAATGTAAGAGCTTAAAGAAGAGATAATGTCATTAGTTAATAATAATGACATTTAACCTCAATTATGTTTTAGTGTCATTGAAAATATGGACCATCATAACTTATAATTGTCATAGATTCTTCTTTCATGATAAAAAGTATTAAGATAATTCTCGGTTCTAAAATACTGCAAATATAAATTCCTTTTTGAAACCATTTTTTTTAATTGGAAACGGTGTATTATGACAGTAGTCAATATAAACTCTTAACATTATGAAAAATAATTCACTTCGTTAATCATAAAAAAAAATTAAAAATTGGGCTCAAAAAATTAATAGTTAATTAATTCTTTCGTGTAAAATTTGAATTCGTTTACACTTATCCGTGTCTTATAAGATAAGACACATCACGTACTTAAAATAAATTATATGTTTGAAATAAAAATAATTTCCCGCCTTTTTTACAAAATACTTTTTCACTTTGTAAATATTTTGGATTTGTTTTTGTTTATCATAATTTGTATACATATTTACCCTGAAGAAGCTACCCAATATTTGATAGCGAAATATTGGTCATTAATAAATAATTTTTATGAAAACACAAAAAAGTGATTTCAAGCTTGAATAAATATCATATATTGTTTTAAATTTTTTTTCAAAATATAAAAAAAGTTGTTTTATCAAAATTCTGAAAATTATATTGCTGATAACTGGTTTTGATTCTATTTTCATAAATATATCTGAATTCTAGTTTAAGTTAAGATTAAATTCTGAAACAAAATTGCTTTTGGAACCACAAATTTTATTCGTTTAAATAATAAATTTTCCTTCTAAAAAAGCTTCGGATTATCTTCCTGTAGCGATTTCTGTTGACCATTAATGCTTTAAATCTATAATGTTTAATATTGTATTGAAATCCATGAATATATTGTGGTTAACTTTTGTAGTTTCATAGTTTTTTTCTTATATCCTAAAAATTTTAATCAAATAAGTATTTGCAGAATTATTTATGTAAATGATGTTATTTTTTAAATATTATTTAGCTTCCATGTACATCTTTCATACGACATTTATTTTCTAATAATTGGTGATCTTTGAATTTGAGCCGAGCACTATGTTTATTTGATACTTAAACTTTCAGTATATAAGCCATTAATTTAAAGGTACGAATTTAAGCAAAAAGCACAATTGTACCTTATTATTTTATAATTTTTAAATGTTGGTTAATATACTACATCATTTAGAAAATTTTACTTTTAATCTAGCGCGTAGGCGTTGACCAACAAAAATGCGACTTTTGGGTGGTTAAAACGCGCTAAGTCTAAGGCGATCCCTCTAAATTGGCATTTCTGTTTAACAGCATTTGGTTTTCCCACCACTTATTTATGTTGTGTTAAATTCTAAAAATGAAGTTGTACCTTAATAAATTAGTCCAACGTTGCAACTGAACACAATTATAGGATGTATACAAAAAATTATATGCACGTCATCATATAAAAAGTATAAAAAGAATAACTACAATGATTGGCGTAACTAGACTATTCTGAGGGGTACAATGAACCCCCAGAATTGTTTTGATGAAATTCAAAAAATTACTTATTATACATATAAAATTAAATCAATTTATTATTTTGAACTTCTCTAGAAAACAATTTTTAACTATTGCCATCCCTAGAAAAACTTGTAGCTACACCAATAACTACAATCCGCCCAAATATATTGAACAATCAATCTTGTTGTTTCTGCAAATATATCAAGCAAAGCAAAGCAAAAAAGTAAAAGCATAACAGTGTATATTATGATAAATGTATACTTTTTGTAAACATTTGAAAGTAACATATAAGTTAAATTAACTGTCAAACTTATAATAGAGCAAAGTATCAAATATAATCGCTTAGCTGACTAAGCATCTATTGATTTTTAACTTTTAACAATAACATAATAACATTTAATTACAAGATAATTAAGGTAATTGAAATAAACGCCTTAGGCGTGACAATTAGACATAAATTTTAAAAGAGCCCAAAAGTAGGCTTTGGTAGAAGCAAAAAACACAAAATTATTATTAAAGAAAGTAGAAATTAAAATTTATTTTATTATCACTGAAACTTTTCTTTAAAATAACCGCCTGAGGAAAAGTGCTTTCAAAAAACAATCCAAAGCATAATTTGTTTTTTAGGAAATATATAACATGATAATGATTCTTGTCAGCATTTTAAAAGATAAATAAATTATAAGCAATAAAATATAAAAATTATTAGGACAATTAAAGAGTGCGAGAATGAGGGAGGCCAAATTTAAAAACACCAATTTAATAATTTTGTATATGGAATTTTTTTTAACAGAATTTAAAAAGAAGATATACTAAGAAGAGAATAATTTTGTCACTCCGCCGACAGTTAGTTAAAAAACTGCTTACAAGCACACTTTTCATTCTGTTGAACAGTGTGTTCTTTCTCCATTTGTTAGATAAGAACAAGGATTATTAAAAACATGAATTATTCAAGAAAATATAATAATATGCCGTTATTTGGTATACCGATTCTATCGTTATCCTTAAAAGTTATTAACTAAACAATAATCGTACTAAAAAAAACACATTCTTACGGTAGAGTGTTTAAAAATTTAAACTAACGTAAAATAATTTGTCGGTCGGGAGAGGAAAGCGTTTTTAGCTGTCAAAAATACTCATGTGCATACAATTTGTATGAAGCAAATCAAAATAAAGCGGCGACAACGACTTGCAATTAGCAAATCCAATTTTGACAAAGTGTTAGGTTTTGAAGTTGACAGCGGATAACGAGAATAGTCCATACACGCATGTAAAGGGTACTCCTTAATAGACTAGGTCTAATTCAAAGTACACCTAAATGTATGGAGAAGACATTTTTTCCTAGAGCTGGACCACATAACCCATCGGAATAATCTCAAAACTACTCTTTGTTACTTCTCAATGGAGCAAATACACGATCTTTATAAACCTCTTAAACACGACCACTTGCCGTTTAACTACAAACTTTTGTTTGAAAATGATATGGGTCCATGACTGCATTACATAGTACCATGTCGTAAGTAGTCCATTTAAGTTAGAATGGACCATATAGTCCAGTATTATCTAAGTACAACTGTTGTTGTTTTTTTTTTATATCCTTCACACAAAAGTGGAAAAATTTCTACAAGTTTCATTTCCGACCCCATAAAGTATATATTTTCTGAAAGCTTTTGAATAGGGGAGTCGATTAAGCTTGACAGTTTGCAGATCGTGGATGATGATATTTGTAGAATGTGCCTGGAGGATGCCGCGCATGTAGTATGCGAGTGTCCGGCGTTGGCGAGCGGAAGATTAAGGATCACAGGCAAGCACACTTTAAGTGTGAGTGCGATGGGAGACCTTAGTCTGAGGGAGATGCTGGCGATTACAAAGGACTGTGCGATGAGGATTGTCGACAATCACCAGTCGGCAGTGTGAAATCGTTTTCCTAGTCCAGAGCAAACGCCGGTTGTGGCGCGGGACTCAGTGATTGAAGGTATACTGATCGGTAGACACGAAATCACTGAGGAGCGAAGGGGGTCGAAAAGGGACCCGTGATAGTAGTGGTCTGCTTCGATATTCCCCCTACATGTGTATAAGCTTGGCAGTTTGTCCGTGTGTATGTTGAAATCAACTTTTTGAAGCCCCCCGACATCGCCTGGACCCGCGTGAAGTATTAAAATATGAGAAAGGCCACCTCGTTTTTTTTTACAACAGCAACATACAACACATACATATATGCATACATACATATAACCGTGGAATACTGATCAGAGTGAACGTGGCATCAAATCCTAGCTGAGCCAAAAAATTTTTTTTATTTTTTTTTATTTTTTTTTTAACATACATAAATAAACTTAATTTATAATTTTACAATAGGATGTTTTTATACATGTATGTTTTTATATGTATGTGTGTATGTATGTATTTACGAATTACATACAAAATAAATGGTAATACAAACAATTGGTATTGTTTTGTTTTAAATTTTAATTATTCGCGGATTTCTGACAAACATATACATTTTTTGATTTCTTAAATTTTTATAAAAAAAATGTCGGTCTCTTATGTTTAATACCTGTCTATGACGAAAAACTTTGTTCGAATCGGGGAGATTTTTAAGATTTCGGCGTCTGACAAGAAATCACGTATTCAAATATGGGAACAAAATTTTTTAAATAGTGTATTATATCCAGACCATTAAAGATGCAACGAAACATTTTCCGTGTGCAGAGTTGTTGTAAAGAATTTGCATATAATTTTTGACAATTTATTTGCGGTAGTAAAAAACTACACAGTCTCTAAGTCATTCAGATATTGACGTATGGATTCATACAGTATATTTAATAACAAAGTTTACCCCTATTAGATTTAAATACTTCATATTACCTTTAAGGAATAGGTTGTGGTTGAGCAGAAAATACGTTAGTTGGTTTTGGAAATAATCTCTTTATAAATTAAATAACACCTTGTTTCTTTCAATACTGCTCGAATTAAACATAAAAAGGAGATTGTAAATCATACGTACTTAAAATGTCTTAAGAAAGTTTTTAATATTATAAGCAAATTTGAAAAGAGAATTATTGTTTTCATTTACAGTTCATTAAACTTTGTGGAACGAACACCAACCTTGGATTTAACAAGTAAGAGCGCTATATTCGGCCGTGCCGAATCTTATATACCCTTCACAACGTGTAGTCATGCAATAACAGTAGTTTGTGTCACCATTCATCCCATATGAAATACGTACATACATATAAAAACATACATATTTAAAAACGCCCCATTGTAAAATTATAAATTCACGTATGTATGTTAAAAAAAAAAAAAAAAAAAAAAAAAAAAAATTTAAAAAAAAATACAAAAAAAAATTCAAAAAAAAAAAATTAAAACAAAAAATTAAAAAATAATAATAATAATAAAAATATAAATAATAATTTTTAAAAAAAAATTAAAAAAAAAAAATTAAAAAAAAGTTATTATGTATATAATATATATAAAACAAAAAAAAATAAAAAAAAAATTAAAAAAAAATAATAATAATAAAAATATAAATAATATATTAAATAAAAAATAAAAAAAAAATTTTTTTGGCTTAACTGGGATTTGATTCCACGTTTTCTCTAACCAGTATACACGTTTGTATGTATGTATGTTGTTGTAATGTTGTTTTTGTGAAAAAAAAATCGAGGAGGTCGTGGGTTTTTGCTCATATCTCAGTTGTTTATGTACCGATGCTTCTGATTTTCAATACCTATCTACTCCCGAATATTTCTGATATTTTAATACCTTACCCGGGTCCAACCTATGTCGGGGGCTTCAAAAAGTTGATTTCAACATACACACGGACAGACGGACAGACTGACAGAGCTTAATCGACTCCCCTATTCATAAGCTTTCAGAAAATATATACTTTATGGGGTCGGAAATGAAAATTGTAGAAATTTCACACGGAATGACAAACCTATATATACCCTTTTTCACTGTGTGAAGGGTATAAAAAGAAAGAAAAAAACACCAAATAAGTTTAACTTGTGCTTTGTTTTGTTAAAAATAAAAAAAAAATATTTTAAATGCAAAAATTTGAGATTTTTTCCTTTTTTGGGCCAATTAATATTAAAACTAAAATGCTGAAATTAATACAATTAACTGCAACGAAATAAATTAAGATTTGTTCTACCTTGTAATTGACATGTTTTGTATTTAATTTGAGTTAAAATGCATTTTATTATTTTATAACCTAAAAGTTTATGAATACAGTTTGAGTATTTTTATGCGAATGTGTTTTATTTGAAGCCCCATTTTTGTTTGTACTTGTAATTAATTATTCACGTCGTTATAATGTTATATTTTTTGAAAATTTATAAAATGTATTTGAATGTATAGTTCAATTAGTAAAATATGAAATAAAAAAATTAATATAAAAACACATAAATTTTATGACGGCAATTAAACTACAGACAATACAATTCATTACGAGGGGAAGTGCTGGTAACGGTGTTTTTTTTAATTTTAAAATAAAAAAAAAAAACTTTTTGACTAATCACATTAACAATAACATTTACCTGAAAACAAAACATGTGTTATTTATTAACTTGAACTTTAAAATTTTTAAAGTAACATTAACACAGATTAAAAAAAATGTATTTAATTTTTTTTAGTACATTTAAATCATTGACAGTTTTTGTTTTATATAACACTAGAAAATCCCGGCGCGCGTTGCTACGCCCCTAATGAATCAAAATGCATTCTGAATTTTAATTGAATATCAAGTGCAAAAACCTAAAAATTATAACTGCACTGCCCACTTCTCTAATCACGAAATTGTAAAGTCATAACAGTTCAATATGTGTACAAAGTTTTAGAAGAATCGGTCCAGTGCAAGTACCTCAAAATGATACCTTTTTTTACGGGCGTGGCACTGCCCACTTTTCTAAATACGAAACTGTATAGTTATGACAATTCAATATGTGTGCAAAGTTTCAGAAAAATCGGTCCAGTGCAAGTACCTCAAAATGATACCTTTTTTTTATAGGCGTGGCACTGCCCACTTTTTTAATGACGAAAGTGTAAAGTCATGACAGCTCAGTATGTCTGCAAAGTTTCAGAAAATTCGGTCCAGTGCAAGTAGCTAAAACTGATAACTAATTTTTTATAGGCGTGACCCAGCCCACTTTTTATACCACGAAATTATAAAGTCATGACAGCTCAATATGTGTGCAAAGTTTCAGAAAAATCGGTCCAGTGCAAGTACCTCAAAATTGAAACTTTTTTAGGGGCGTGGCCCCGCCCACTATCTTATCACGAAATTATGAAGTCATGACAGCTCAATATGTGTGCAAAGTTTCAGAAATGTCGGTCAAGTGCAAGTAGCTAAAACTGATAACTAATTTTTA
Organism: Phyto melanocephala; assembly: GCA_941918925.1. Classification (NCBI taxonomy): domain Eukaryota; kingdom Metazoa; phylum Arthropoda; class Insecta; order Diptera; family Rhinophoridae; genus Phyto; species Phyto melanocephala. The sequence goes on along the minus strand of OW799233.1, from coordinate 94,908,043 downwards.
TGGGCGTGGCTCCGCACACATTTTTCCACCCATAAACACTTCCTGGTATGTGTACAACAACTTGCCAAAGTTTGAGTCCGATCGGTTTTACAGTTTCGGAGTCTATAGCTAACACACACACACACACAGAGTTTCACTTTTCTAGATATAGAAGATAGAAGATAGGTTGATTAATATTTGTATTTCTACACAAAATCAAATTGAAAAGAAATTAAAAAAAAACCCGCGTTATCTTAATAGGGTAATATGATGGGCCTAGGCTTGTTGTGTAAAAAACCTTCCAACAAAATTTCCAATAATAAAAACAAATAATGTTACTTACGTTATAAAATTCAAAATTTTCTGAAAAACCTGTTTTTTCTGTCCTATTTCTATATAAATCTTTTATTTTTGCAACACTTGATGCTCTCTAATACATTTGATGCAATCTTCGAAGCCCCTGGATTGATTACTTAAACATTTTCATTACTTTAAACACAAACCATTTTAGGAACGTTTATAGCAGAATATCATAAAAAATAAATAAATAAGATGTCTTGGCGTCTTTATTCTTTAGCTGATTATTATTTTCTTCACTCATTTTGCTATTTAGAAAAAAAAACAATTATATATTTTCTCTCATTTATTTAAAACTAGCCAAACCCGGCGCGCTTTGCTACGCCCCTTAATGAATCGAAACGCATTCTGAATTTTAATTGAATATCAAGTGCAAAAACCTAAATATTATAATTTTTTTTATGGGCGTGGCATCGCCCACTTTTCTAATCACGAAATTGTAAAGTCATAAGAGCTCAATATGTGTGCAAAGTTTCAGAAGAATCGGACCAGTGCAAGTATCCCAAAATTAAAATTGTTTTTATGGGCGTGGCCTTGCCCACTTTTCTAATCACGAAATTGTAAAGTCATAATAGCTCAATATGTGTGCAAAGTTTCAGAATAATCGGTCCAGTGCAAGTACCTCAAAATGATACCTTTTTTTTATGGGCGTGGCACTGCCCACTTTTCTAATCTTGAAATTATTTAGTCATGACGGCTCAATATGTGTGCAAAGTTTCAGAAAAATCGGTCTGATGCAAGTACCTCAAAATTATAGCCTTTTTTTATGGGCGTGGCCCCGCCCACTTTTTTAATCACGAAGTTATAAAGTCACGACAGCTTAATATGTGTGCAAAGTTTCAGAAAAATCGGTCCAGTGCAAGTACCTCAAAGTTAAAACTTTTTTAGGGGCGTGGCCCCGCCCACTTTTCTTATCACGAAATTATTTAGTCATGACAGCTCGATATGTGTGCAAAGTTTCAGAAAAATCGGTCAAGTAGCTACAACTGATAACTAATTTTTTATGGGCGTGGCCCCGCCCACTTTTTTTCATCCATAAACACTCCCCGGTATGTCTACAACAACTTACCAAAGTTTGAGCCCGATCGGTTTTACAGTTTCAGAGTCTATAGCTAACACACACACACACACACACACACACAGAGTTTCACTTTTATATATATAGATAGATAGATAGATAGATAGATAGATGTCAAGATTCTTATATAAAAAAACATTAACAAAAAAATCCTCTGCGACCTGATGAATAAATATGCCTTGTTATAAACCAATTATTTGTTTTTGTTTTTCATATTATTTAACTTACTTAAATATTTTTAAATTAAATTATAAATATTTAAAAAATTTAAAAATTATCTCAACATTAGCCGAGTGGAATGCATTTTCGAAAATAGCTTCGATTTCATCATCAGCACTCTTTACCGGTATACTTATGGTAGTTTGAAATTACTATTTATTCTACAATTTAATGAAATTAAAAAACGGGAAGCATAAGGATAAAGATTACTAAAAGAATAATAATAATAGAACTTCCCTTACGGCACGCATTACCATGAACCAATTGAGTGGCGAGTTTGATGAGAAATTTATTTCACGTTTTAGCACATTTCTGCCAAGATTTGGCCTCTTTAGACAATTTTTCGTGGGGATACTTGAAATCTCTAGTGTACATCGTAAAACCAAGTACAATTTCAACTGTGAAAGGTGACATTATAGATGTCATTTGTATGATATCTGTCGAAATGCTAGAAAATTTGTGCCAAAATTTAAATTAACGGTTGGATCAGCTATGGCGTATCTGCGGGCAAGATTTACATAAAACAATCATTCAAAAGTAAATGGCGAAATTGATTTATCGCCTCAAATAAATATTTCATTCAGTTTTTCTGATTTTCTTTGTTTTTCTTTTTTTTTCAATTATAAAAACCGAGTATAAACAAAATAAATTTTTTAACTGAAATAAGTAATAGTAGTAAGTCCTCCAGTTGTCTACGCTTTTTTTTAAACTCATCTTTATGTACGTAATGGACATTTTAAAAATTAAATTAAATTTAATTCATTACCATCAGACTGATGGTTAAAAGCAACAATAAAATTGTGATAAGTAAAAAGAATAACAAAATGTGGAGAAAAGCTTAAGTTGTGCTAAATTTTGTTCTCACACACTAAATAAGAATAAGTATGATATGTTTGATTTACAGAATCTAATTCATACAAACTTGTGAGTTAAATAGATGATATTTACATCCAACACTTAGACATTCCGATCAAAGAGTGCTGATGATGAAACCGTAGCTGGTTTCGAAAATGCATTCCACTCGGCTGGTTTCGGGATAAAAAAACTTACTTTTCCAAGTTTATTCTTTCTTTATCACAAATAAAAACTTAATTTCTTCATATAAAAATTAGAAATTTTAAAAAATGTACTTAATTGTCAATGATTCAAATTAATTCATTCATTCATAAATAGTACTGCCAATTTAAAATTAATTAAAATTTAAAAAAAAAACTACCTTCATTTATATGTTTCTACTAAAAAGTTCTTAGTAAACGGTTTTAACTAAATAGCTGATGCAATATTTATTCAATTATCTGTAATCCCAACAGAATTCATTCAGTTCGTTTAAAATTTACAACTAATTACATAAACCAAAAACAAAAACAAACGTTAATAAGCTTAAAATTAAATAAACAAAACTGCACAAAGAAAAAAAAAACTATTAAATTTCTCATTATACTAAGACTAACCCAACGTAAATAAAATTAAGTAAGTAAGAAATATATATATATATAATTTTTTTGAACAAGAAATTACTTTGTTCATATTACAATCAAGCTTTTTTTAAACTTTATTGTTTAGTGTATTGTTCCCAATCATATAAATTTCAACACCCGAACAATAATAATTAGCATAATAATTGTATCATATTTAACACTACTGTATGTGTGCCGCATAGTTTCTTTAATATCTTATCTCTTTCAAATATTTTCTGACATTTCTTTTATTGTAAATATTGCCCTAATTGAATTATAGCAATTTGTTTATCATGAGATTTAAATCTCAGACACTTCATCAAGTTTAATAATCATTTAAATTATGATATTCACAGATACATAATAACGCAAGTCTACAGTTTGCGGTATAAGTGCGTGCTTTAATATTTTAGTTAAAGTCGAATTTATACCCTCCACCACAACCAGTACTTACAGTGGGCATGTATAATTTTCAAATTTCGTAAGTAATATCACGAAATATCTTTTAAAGACCCAAAACCCAACAAAGTACACATATACTTACTAAAGCATGAATTACATAACACGCTTAAAGGTGGCACAGGTTTTGAGTTAATATAGACTTGATTAATGCAAGCTGTCAAAATGTAAACAACTCCTTAAAAAGTTTAAACTAGCTAAACTTATTAGTGTATCCTGCCATATATTAATTTAGTTTTTTTGTGACAGAAGCATATAAAGCGTTAACGCGTTGAAGCGTCTTAGGTACCTGAATACTATTAATTATACCCTTCACCTGTGGTGCACAAGGGTATATATAGCTTTCTCATTCCGTTTGTAATTTCTACAATTTTTATTTCCGACCCCATATAGTATATATTTTCTGAAAGCTTATGAATAGAGGAGTCGATTAAGCCCTGACCGTCTGCCCGTCCGTCCGTGTGTTGGTTTAAATCAACTTTTAGAACAAATATATGTTCCTCAGATCTGAGTATGGTATCAAACCTTTGGAAATATCCGGGAATCAATCGCTATTGAAATTCAGCACAATCGCCCCATAACCACGACCACCTCGTTTTTTTCACAATTACAACAACAACATACATATATACTGGTTAGAATAAACGTGGCATTGAATCCCAGCTGAGCCAAAAAAAAATTTTTTATTTTATATATTATTTAAATTATTATTATTTTTTTAATATTTTTTTTTAATTTTGTAAAAAAAAATTTTTTTAATTCTTATTTAAACAAATTTTTTTTTCAATATTTTTAAAAATTTTTTTTTTAATTCTTTTTTGTAATTTTTTTATTGTGTTCAATAAAATTTTTTTTTATTTTTTTTTTATGGAAACATACATACGTAAACTCAATTTATAATTTTGCAATGGGATGTTTTTCATATGTATGTTTTTTACACGTATGTACGTACTTCATATGAGATGTATGGTGATACAAACTACTGTTATTGCATGACTACACGTTGTGAAGGGTATATAAGATTCCGCACGGCCGAATATAGCGCTCTTACTTGTTTTTATATTCGTTTATCTTTCTTTTTGTGATTTTCACAGTCAATTTAAAATGCTAAGATTTATTTTTGTTTACAAACCATTTTTAAAGAAATTTAGATAAAATTTGTCACAAATTTTCATAATTTTCATAAAACCCTAAGAATTGTCCATATAGTTACACACCAAACTGTATCTTTGCATGTATGCACACGAATTAAATAAAATACAAAAAAATTAATCCATATCATTCATACAGATAGGCTTTCTTATAAAAAGGTTAAGCAGAATTTTTTTTTAATAGAGCATACAATTTACATAAAATGTAGGAAAGAACTGAAAAAGAGAATTAAATTTCTGCAGCATGTCTTGCGTCTGTATCACATTTAGACAACAATAGATTTTTTAATAAAATGTAGTTCAGCTAAAAAAAATAAAAATGCAAAAAAAAGACAGCTTTGGAATGATACCAGTATCATATAATGAGGATATTATCAATTAAACTATTTATAAATGATAGTTTGAAAAAAAAGAAAAGAAATGCGAAAAATTTAAGTTCTGTGAATAAATTAACAAGTAGCAAATACTGTTGCATTTCTTACTTGACTAAATTATACAATAATGGTACCATTAGTTAGACGTTAAAACTTACCGATGTGTAAATTGAAATAATATACGCGCCAAACTATAAAAATTATTATAATTTTGAATTGTCAATGGCTATTTATTTGATAGTTATTCATGTATGTATGTGTGTGTGAGTGCATGTGTGTATGTATATTATACAGTCGAACTTCCATAACTCGAACTTCTCTAACTCGAATTTTCTCTAACTCGAACTAATTTGGTTGACAGTAGCGTTAAAAGAACAAATCACATACAATTTTCCTTTCGCAACTCGAACTTCCATAAGTCGAAGTTCTCCATAAAGGAGCTAATACACGGCATGTTTTTTACATCTGACTTGTCAAATTCTCCACTGCTAATACAAACATGTCGTGTGTTACCTTTAAAACATTACTTCTGTAAAAAGAGTGCGCTCTATTTTCTTCTGTCCAAACATGTTGGCAGAAATCTCTGCTGCTGCAAAGCAGTCAGCGTAAAAGTACAATTTTGACAGACATGTAGATTTACATATGTCTCACAAATTTTAAAGTCAGATGTAAAAAACATGCCGTGTATTATAGCCTTAACTCGAACAAAAAACATACACATGAACTCTATAACTCGAAGAATTTTGCTTGCTTAAATGAGTTTTTGTTATAGTTACCGGTTGTTTGTTTTACTCTCGTTTTTTACGATAGTGCTATTTTTATTTTTTTCGGGTAATTACAAATTTGCTTCTTTTTGCTTGCGTAAGTATCAGTTCTATGCATAATTCGGGCTAGATGATAAATGTTGAAGTCCATTTTTTTAATTATTATGGCAACTAAACATGTTTTAAAATGCTTATCAATTGAAAAACATATAAACTTATAAAAGACGTCGAAGATGGATTAAACAAAAAGGAAGCGACTGATAAATATGGTTTCCCGGCAAGCACGGTATCAACAATTTTCAAAAATAAGGAAATAATTATCAACTCATTTCAATCTGGATTTCGTTTATGTAGTAAAAGATTTAGGACCCCAAAATTCAAAAAAAATCGACAAAGCAGTCCTCGATTGGTATTCAGCAACTAGAAGCCAAAACATGCATGAGAAACAGCTCAAAAGCCATCAAGAAATGATGTAGAAAGTTCTTTCCGAATATTTAATTACATATATTAGTATATATGCTTGTTATTTTATATTCTTAAGTATGTAGTTTTCCATTCGAGGCTATTTTAAATAAAAATATGTACATAATAAAAAACCTTTTTTTCTATTTAAACAAAAAATTCTGTAAGTTTTTTTGGGATAATGGTGATTCGAGTTATGGAAGTTCGACTGTATTAACAAAATATCAATAAATTTTAAAATTTATTTAATTACTAATATAAAACATATCGTTGGCCTTCCTTTTAGACTACGTAAGCGTACTCTTCTTTAAGAAAAAAATTTATATCTTTTAAATATGGATTGTAAAACAGTGTAAATTAACATTTATTTTTATATTTTTCAACAAAATTTTATCTACCTAAAAAAGGAATGAAGGCTGGGGAATGGGTTTAAAATAAATAATTTGATGTGATAAGCACGCAATGACAAAATGAAATATGCCCCACCATTTATTTAGTGATGAGAAATATCTTCATTTACAATTTGATTTTTATTTATAGCTTCCGACCTTATAGGTCATCATGTAATATATTAAATCAAAGGTAATCTCATAACCTTTCATATGAAATCATAGTTCAGTATATACTTATAATACTTTTCCCGATTTTCAAGACCTAATATTTTAGGATTTAGATGAGTCAAACTTTAAATTTTTCTTAGTTTTGTAAAACACTTTATACTTATTAAAGATGAGATGGTTTAACCAAATTTTGCTTTTTAATGACAATCGAACTTTTGTAAAGTGGTGGAAAAATTATGTTGAGATCAACATATTTTTTTTTATGGGAAGACAAAACAAATTTATTTTCAAAATTAAATTTGTAGAATTTGCTATGTTTATCAAACGCAAGCACTTTGCACTTAGCACTTGCGGCTCGCCTGTTTTTATTTGACGTCAATTTTTTTTTTATTCTTTGAAATAATTGTGTTCTATATAGTGTATCTTGTTAGGGGACGGATAACGGATGGCGTTTTTTATTAACTAAAAAAAAGATCAACGCATAAATACTTTGAAAAAACTTCGATGTGATTATATAATCAATCAGCTGTAATGTATTAACTAACGTAGTATTTATGTTTTGGGCATCGCAGCCATCGCTATATAAGACTGTAGGCAAAGAAAGACTTACCGAAATAACTGAATTTTAGAGCCTGCCGAAAGACCAAAGTTATCGGTATTGACCTGAAACTTTTCAACAACAAAAAAATTTATAAGTGAGACCTAAACATTTCCAGCTTTAAATTTAAAAACCATTCTGCATTCAAATGTCATTTTGTATGGCGTTTATGATATTTTCGAGATGTAAAGATGAGAATGAAATCGGGTTAAATTGTTATTTTCTACCTTAAAAACTAAAAACACCAATTTCAAAAAAATTGCACTTAGGTGGTTTAAGAAAAAACACGACGATATTTAGTTAATAATTAAATGTTGTTCAACTGTATCTAATGTTAAGTATTTAAGTTATAGAATATCAATAAAATTTAAATTTGATTTTCAATAAATCATTTTCATAAACCGTACCGGGAAAAATATTACTATTGAAGCAAAATATTGTCCTTCTCGAGAAAAAAAATATGAGTCTATCATAATATAATAATAATCAAATGTTGATATCAAAGATATAACAAAAAATTTCAAAAGACTTTCGTCAAACAAAAGAAATATTTAAAAATACCTTTCAATAATACTCTATATCTATATATAAATACTATTTGTTAAACACAGATGTTTCCAAAAATCCCGGCAAATCCAAATTAGAAAACTCCCTTTTTTAAATAAAAAATTAATTGCTTATTTAAAAGTTCCGAAAGCAATTTATTTAAAACGATTTTCTCAAACTAACCTAAACTTTCAATAAAACGTTACGTTAACACATTACGTTTTGTAAAACACTTAAGATTTATGATGTCAAACAAAAAACCTTGATGATTAAAATTGTTTAAATTATAACTTTGTAATACAAAAACTAAACTTTACATTACAAACAACAAGAAACTAGTTTTAATGAAATCTTGTTTATCAAAAAAAAAAAAAAAATAATATTAATTAAAGTATTGCAAGAACTTACCCTTAAAAATAATTTTTTAGATAGACATCATTGATGTTTAAAATCGTTTTATTCGGAAAAAAAATATTGACCTAATTCATACATAATATAGGAATATAGAAGATTAAATTTCGTAATTTTTTTTGAAATTTTTGTATGTTATGACACTATAACATGTATTATTATATTTAATATTTAAAAAAGCAATTCACTACCTGGACACTTGCCAAATATGAAGTTTAAAAGCACCAAAAAAAATAAATATCAATTTTAATTACGAAATTAATAATTTTAATTGAAATTTTAGGCCGTAGTCAATGGCGATTGTTATCGATCGGTATTGATTTTTTTTTTAATTATTTTAAAAAAATACGATTTTTTTGAGTTACTACAATTTATTTAAAAATTCTAATTTATTTTAATACAAATTTTATTAGAAATAAAAACATAAAACAGAAATAAAACATGTTTATTATTTTAAATAAAGGTTTCTCTTAAAATAATATCTTTTATAAACAAATTTATTCATGCATTTGTTCAAAAGCAATAAACAATACAAAATTGACTCAAAATAATACTCTTTCTTTAATACAAACGTATGTCACAACGTAATTTTTCAGATGATACAGTAAAAATAATAAAGCGACATTTTTACACTGGAGAGATCAGATAATTTCTGGCTGATTTGTCACAAAAACTGAAAATTTTTTATTTTCTATTTAATACCCTCTGGTTGATCAAGTGCAAAATGTATATTTAGGAAATAAATTTTGAACACAATGTATTAATGTAGGCGAAAATGCACATTTGAATTTAGATGTAATTATTAACACACTTATAGCTGGGTGTAAACTTCAACCTCAGTTATTTTCTTTGTCAGTTTTTTTTTCTAGTTTAGCAAAAGAGCATCTAAAAGAGATTTTTGACAAACAAAACTTAATTATTTCCAATCTCTTTTTTCTTCTTTATAAATATATTTTTTGCGGTTAACTTTTTAACTTAATATAATTGCATATTAGAAAGTTATTATCACTAACTCGGCTCATTTCTTTTATATGTGAAATTGACGCAAAAGACTATAACTATAAGGTCGAAGTTTTTGTAATTCTATTTCCATTTTAAAATATTTTGCTAAAACATCTTAGCAGTTACTCTGTACTAAGCCTCAATTGTTGTTTTATAAAACTGTAAAATGAAAGTTTTTGTGCAGTAAAATATATGGTAGCATCATATCATCACAAAAACTTTTCATTTAACTGCATCACAGAATTAGAATTGAGCCCCTTCCGTTCGTTATTAAATGTGACCTTTATTTAGGTGGGATAACATAGCATAAAAATATTGAACGATGATTTCAGGTTGGCAATTCTCATTCTTTGACACTATGAAATAAAAAGATTTTGTACGGTCAAATTAATAGTGACACCATATGGCAGGGCATGTGAAAACTTTTCAATTCCACATGTATAAATAATAAAATGTATTTATTTTATTCGGTTGAAAACACTTTTTAATTAACAAAAATCTAGCCACTTAATTTAAAAATCATTAAAAAAAATCGTTAATCCGCCGAACTTAAAATTCAGCACAGCAAAATTTGGCACATACAATTATAGGAGTTTTAAAGAAGTGTATATATTATATTGCAGCAAAAACTAATGGGGCATATTCATAGTCATCAAAAAAGTCGACTTTTACAGTACTTAAGTCAATTTCTTAAAAAAGTCTACTCTAAGTCATTCATAGACAACTTAAAGTTGGTTTTTGACATTAAAGTCGGCTCTAAATTTAAAACCAGCTGAACCTGTTGTTAACTCTATTTACAATAACATCAGCTGTTCATTGTAAATTTAAAAGATTTATTGAAAAATAAAAAAATGCCAAGATTCCAAGATATTGAAAGAGATTTTTCAATAACTGGTGATTGTGAGGATGATTTTTGTGTAAGGAAGCCTAAAAATTACAAAAATAGATTTAATTCCTTCGACCTAAGCGATGAGGATTTTTATTCCCGCTACAGATTTGACAAAATTACAACTCGTTTTTTGTTAAGCTTTGGTAAGATGAAAGCATCGTTTCCCTTTTAGCTTTTCACGAATTTTTTTTTTCTGTAATAATGAAATATCATTTCCTCTGTTTTCTACCACATCCAAGTGTGCGTTTACACACTCCCGGAGGCATTGTTTCTCAGAAGCACTCCAATTTGCATCTCTTGGCTTCTTCAGTTTCTGAAAGTAAAACATTTATTAAATGCCAAACTAAAAATATATCACACATATGTACATGTGTATGTACATACATAAATATGTTATTGAGACTTACCATTTCTGTTTTTTCCATTATTTTAATAAATTTTGATTTTATACATAGATGTAATAAAATGTTTTAAAATTTTTATTTTTTATTATTTGCTTCAACAAAAGTAAACAAAAGAAAAGCAGCTGATCAAGTTGCCACTTTTTATTTTTTAAAAAGAAATTGTATGCCAGAGTTAAGCAAATAAGAGTTGACACCCATTTAAAGCCAGCTCAACTTAAAGTATACTTTTTTTCTGACTATGAATACCAAAAAAATAGTAAAAGCTTTTAACTAAAAGATTAACTTTAGTAAGAGCCGACTTTAGTTTGCGACTATGAATACAAGCCAATGTGTCTTAATGTTTGTAAGAACGTACAACATGCACATTACAATAACAAGCTAAATGATTGTTATTTTGTGTATGTTTTGCTAGTAGCGTAGTGTAGGGTAGCGTAATTAATATAACAAAAACTCTCCCTGCTAAAAAATTAGTTGAAAATACTGAAAAATTTTTCTTCACTACTTACAATTTGGCAACTAAACCCATTATAAATATTAACACGGCAATGTCATTGGAGGCAAATACAACGCTCGCTTACAAATTGGGATACAAATGAGTACTTACAATCTCGCTTGCAAATAGACTCTGGAATGAGTACTCACTACACTCTATTTATAATAGGGGCCTAAATAAGTACTTAGCAATAAATAAGTACTTAATTTTAATAACCAAAATAAACGATTTATATTATGGATTTACAGAAGTCGTCTGGTTCTTTTAAGGGTAAAAATTGTTAAACAATTTATTACTCATACTTTTTAAACAAAAATTGATTTATAAAAATTTGTGGTTTTGAAAGGCATTAAAAATTGTGTTGTATCAATAAAAATTTCTGAAAAATAAGTGTTTATATGTATATCAAGGCCTATTCATTAGGTCATTGCAACTCTGCAACAACAAAATGATATAAAAAACTGCATGTATTTTGTTAGTGTGTGCTATCGTATAGATGTCAAAAACAGCTGACTACATCATCGACAAAAATTGTTTGTAATATTCAAGGTAATTTTTTCTGAATATATTCAATTTTTAACAATTAATGCGAATTATTTTATTATATACGAAAAATATGACAAAAAATTGAAGATGAATTGTCTCGATGCGAGGTAGAAATATTGAGGCCGACCACAACACCAGCCACACAAAAGAAACGATTTAAAAAGCATACAAAAAGTGTAAGCAAAAATAAACTTAAAAAAAAAGTATATAACTTTTGACATTTTCATAATAGCAATACAACCCTGCGCAAAAATCAGCTGATCAATTGCATTGACCTAATGAATAGGCCTTGATGTATATCACATTATTAATTAAACCATTACTAAAACAATATGTAATAGTCATTGAAAAGTATGTTGTGTAGTAATAGCACTAGTTTTTGCTGAGTATTCAGCACATACAAACTTATCATTTTATTTTATTTTTTGCTTGACTTATTAACAAAAAATTCAAATGGAATAGGAAAAAATTTAAAATTGTTTATATTTTCAATGCCAACCTCATAATCAGGTGATTACATTTTGAAAAGGATTTTTCGACCGAATTTCTTTATATGAAGTTTGCCAATTGTACATTACGGAAGAGGAGAAACAATGTTTTAATTTTTGACATAAGTAAAGGTCTCTAATTAAAAGACCAACACATGGACAAAAAATTGTTTGGCTATTAGGTAACAAGGTTTTAAACAGCAATTTGCGGCTTGTTTAACTTTCATGTATTAACAAAATCTATTAAGTTGGAAGTAAAAATGTTTGAACTCTGTTCGACATATGGGTTTTGAATACATGATATCCAGAAAAAATTTCACGAAAAAAAACATCAAATCAGTTTAATACAAACATTGAAAGGATCGCGTAACATTTAAAATCTTATAATTTCTGACACTATAAATCACTTTTGCAGTTTTCCTATAGAAAAGTAAATTTTCAAAAATTTCAAAATTTTTTTAAAATTTAAAAAAAATATACAAAAAAATTGTATAAAAATGTTTCTATACACTTATAAGAATAAGTAAAAATTCACAATAATTAACCATATGTTATAAAAAGTTATTGTTTTAGATTTTTTTTAAAAAAATTCAAAAATTATCAAAAACTTTCTTTAAATAATAATTTATTTCCTTTTCATAGAAAATATATTACAAATATTGTATATGTAAATGTAAATGTCAACATTTTTTATTTCTTTGAATTTAAAAAACTAACACATTATTAAATCTTTAAAATCGTGTGTTAAGCCCCGCTTAATACCAGATCAAAAAAATTAAAAAAAAATTAAATTTGCAAATTAAATAAACAAAAAAAGAATTAAAAATTTCTTACAGATAACAATAAACAAAAGCCTTAAACCAGTTGAAGAATCTTAAGCCTACGAATAAATAAAACAACTTCTTAGATACTTTTACCGGTCTTTATAACACATCATCAAACATGTTCGAACCAAGCAAAAACTTTTGAAAGCTAAAACAAAATCTCCCTCCATAAAATCTTACAACCTGAACGTGTTGTATTCGTGCTAGTAACACATCAACAATAACACAGAGCAATCAGCAGCAAAACTGTGGACAACAGTTGATTCTATGGGTTTTGAAAAAACTTTTTTTAGTTGCTCTTACTTGTTGAAATCGTGTAGAACGTTAATAAAAGCGTTGGACTTGAAAACGGTTAGATTTTAAATATAAACTTTAAAGCAGTAGACTAAAAATCGTGTTTTTTTTATAAAATAAAAAGTTTCTGTACCCGGTGGTAGGTCAACCCCTTTATATTCTAACAACATGCAGCATTTACTCTAGAGTACATACATATGTATGAGTTATTGAAAAAAGCAAAAATAAAATAAGAAATTAAAGTAGTTGTGAATGCGTAAAGTGTGTTGTTTTCTAGTAGTAGTTTGTTTTAGTGCTCCTTTTACCAATAAAAAAATACCCACTTGTACTTGACCGTACAACTAATTTAAATAAACGTGATTTTGTGAATATTTATTTTTTGTTGAAAAATTAAAAAATAATATATCAAGACGCAAAAAGTGGCAGCTGTACAGCTCTAAACATCGTGTGTTGTTCTAGATAAAAATATAAAAGGTAGAAGCGGATAATTTTTTATCTCTACTAAGTTTAATATTTATACAAATTTATATAAAAACGCATGTGTTAATTGTTTAACTTACTTTTGTTTTCATAATTTTTAAAAAACAATATTTATGTACGTAATTACATATACACTGATACTAATATACATCTAAAGAGATATGAACATCATTAAATAAAGGAAAATAACTGAAAGATAAAGCTACAAATTACACGCACTAAAAACTTGTTTTAAGTGTGGCAAATCTATAAAAATAAATAAATAAGATGATAAAGTTAATCATAACATAATTAGAACATACATAAATACACAATAAGTCTATGACAAACAAATTCGCAACTTTTTTATAATTCTACATTTATAAGAACCATTTGGCAAGATCTTGTTTAAAAAAAAAATTACTATGTTTTTAAAAAATATGAAATAAATATAGTTAAAGAAGAAGAAACGTTTACTAACAAAAAAATCGTTTAACTCTGTTTACACACGCGCCTTACTTGTCAATTTGTAATATTCTCGCAATTAAAGGCCTTTATTGAACTCAATTTACCATATTAAAAATTATTTATTAATTGAGCAATATGTACTTTATTGTTTCACTTATTGTCTAAAACTCGAAATACAACTCTTGAGATGTATGTTCAGTGAGAAGAAATTCTATAGGTGGCATTTCTGATGTCAAACAAATAAATATACAAAAAACAAAAAGAAAAAGAACAAAAAGAAAATGGAAAATGGTTGGTGGAAAGTTTAAATTAATTCAAATATATTTTATAAACAGGAAAAAAAAACTGATGAAAAAACGCTGGCATGGACTGAGGCCAGTGAAGGCATTATTTGATGTGGTAATTTATTTTCACAGCTATCAAATGCTAAAGGCTATAATACACGGCATGTTTTTTACATCTGACTTTAAAATTTGTGAGACATATGTTAATGTACATGTCTGTGAAAATTGTACTTTTACGCTGACTGCTTTGCAGCAGCCGAGATTTATGCCAACTGCTGATGTCACATGTTTTGACAGAAGAAAATAGAGCGCACTCTAAATAAAATTTTATCAGATGTCTCAACACATGTTTTTTTACAGAAGTAATGTTTTAAAGGTAACACACGACATGTTTGTATTAGCAGTGGAGAATTTGACAAGTCGGATGTAAAAAACATGCCGTGTATTAGCTCCTTAATGGAGTAAGATAAATTGAGTATGTGTGAACACTTATTTTAATTGCTCAATCAACACTAAATTGAAACAACTAAAATATCTGTCTGTACAATTATACAATTAACAAGTAAAAGTGCTATATTCGGCCATGCTGAATCTCAAAATACCTTTCATCATCATGTACATAGGTAGATGCACACATATGTTAGCTTAACCCAGATTTCATGTTGTATGCCATTTTTCTTTATTTTTTCCGACGTCACCCTTGATTTTGAATTTTTATTAGTCAAGCCCTTTCATTTGTACCCATATTTTTATTTATTTATTTATTTATTGAATTTATTGTCTATAGATAATAATCCTTACAGACTAAAGTATGTAAAATAACAAAACAAAATTAAGGTTATATATAAAATAATATTCTATAATAATTCAACGATTTAAATATAAAATGATAGTTCTTTTAACAATTTCTTTACTTTCATTGAGGCCAATAAGGTGATAATAATTATTAAAGTTTTCACATATACGACGAAGAGGATCATTATTAGCATAGTTGGTTCTATAGTATTTTAAGTTAATAAAACGGAAATTTCGAGTTGGTCTGGTTGGAACATTAAAAGATATTTTACTTAGCAGGAATTCTGAGTCGATATCGCCTTGAATTAGGCCCAGCACAAAAGAAAAACTCAGCATTGAACGACGACTTTTTAAAGTTGGTAATTTTATAAGACAGAGTCTGCTTTCGTATGAAGGTAGTAAAAACGAATTCCATCCAAGGCCACGAAGACAAAATATTAAAAACTTCTTTTGTACAGACTCGATACTATCAATATGAATATTATAGCAAGGATCCCAAATAATCGATCCATATTCAAGAATAGGTCGAACTAACGATGAATATAATTGTTTCGTAATATAAGGATCTAGAAATTCCTTGCACCACCTCTTCATAAATCCAAGTACACCATTTGCTTTGTTAACAATTAAAGAAATATGGTCACGAAAATTTAATTGGTGATCAAGCAAAATACCAAGATCAAGAAAATTCAGAACTTTATCAAGTTTACACTCATTTATGCAATAAAATAAATCCAATTTCTTAATTCTGAAAAAGGACATATGCTTACATTTTTTTATATTCAGCTCCATTAAGTTGATTTCACACCAATTTACCAATTTGACAATATCTGATTGAAGGAAAAGTTGATCTTCGGGATTATTTAAAGAACGAAAAATTTTGACATCATCGGCATACATCAAAACTTTAGAGTGCTGAATAATTGATTGATAGGGTTAAGAAAAAAATTTCCGCCATTTTGTTTTAGTCGCCATCTAGGATTTAACATTTTTTAATAATTCACTGTATTCTACTCGTTAAGCCCTTTCATTTGATACCAATATTGTGAGGGTTGATTTTAAAATATGTACCAGATTTGGCCCATATATAAATTTTGTAGAGGCGGCCATCATGAATTTTAATTTTCAAGTCAAGTCCTTTCAGATGATGCAATATTGACTCTCTCGGTTGTCTAGAAACTAAAAAAATTGGTTTTCGTTAGTAAATTTTTGGAGTATATATTTTTGAAAAAAAATTTGGCTATAACTTTACCAATTAGAGCCCACTTTATCCAAAAATTTTCACGAATATCTCTAAAGGCCAATTTTAGCAAAGGTACTTATAAATTAATCTTTGGCTGAAAATTTTAATTTTGGTGATAAAAATATGGAAAAAACGCAGGCAGTCGCGTCTATTTGCTCATATCTCAGAAAGTTATGAGGCGATTTTGATACCATGCACAAGTCACATACAAGTGCTTCTAAAAGTTGATTTCAACCATAAGGCGGGCATAAGCTCCATAAGCTTTCATAAAATATATACTTTATGGGGTCGGAAATGAATATTGTAGAAATTACAATAGAAATGACAAAGCTATTTACACCCTTTTATTTACACTGTCGTGTGAAGGGTATAATAATAAAATTTAGCAAGTAACCCAATGTGCCTATTATTGATTTATTTATAAAAGTTTATTTAAGAAAATAATTGTTTACATAGATTAGCCCAATTCAAAGTGGTTGCATATCAGTTTTTAATGCTATTTCATATTTCGTACATTAACAAGAGGAAATAAGTTTCGTATAATCATTATATAATAATTTCCTAAAGATTTTTAAATTACTAAAAAGTATGAAATAATTTACGGTACAATTTTTTAACCTTTTTGAAAAATTATAACAATACGACACTTAGGACTCTAATTCAATTTTCAGCATTTAAAAGCACGCTTTAAGTTGTTGGTAGTTTTCATACAAAATAAATAGATATATATGTACGTATAAGCATGACTTGGTTGGTATATGTTAGAAAATATGTATTTCACATTCTTTGACATTTTACCTCTTAAAAAGTTACTCTTTGGCTTTATTTTTATACCCTTCACCTGTGGTGCACAAGGGTATATATAGCTTTGTCATTCCGTTTGTAATTTCTACAATTTTCATTTCCGACCCCATAAAGTATATATTTTCTGAAAGCTTATGAATAGAGGAGTCGATTAAGCCCTGACCGTCTGTCCGTCTATCCGTCTGTCCGTCTGCCGTCTGTCCGTGTGTTGGTTGAAATCAACTTTTAGAAGCAACTATATGTTCCTCAGATCTGTATATGGTATCAATCTCTTGGAAATATCCAGGAATGAATCGCTATTGAAATTCAGCACAATCGCCCAATAACTTTCTGAGATATGAGCAAAAAACCACGACCACCTCGTTTTTTTCACAATTACAACAACAACATACATACATAGATACATGTAAAAAACATACCAAACAAAAAAAATTACAAAAAAAAAAATATTAAAAATAAGAAAAAAATAATAAAAAAAACTACAAAAAAAAAATTTTTAAAAAATTTAAAAATAAATTTAAAAAATTTTTTTAAAAATTTTTCTAAAAAAATTTTTTAAAAAAATTTAAAAAAAATATAAAAAAAAATAATAAAATATAAATAATATATTAAATAAAATAAAATAAAATTTTTTTGGCTCAGCTAGGATTCGATGCCACATTTATTCTAACGTGTACATTTGTACGTATTTTATATGGGATGAATGGTGATACAAACATTTGTTATTGCATGACTACACGTTGTGAAGGGTATATAAGATTCGGCACGGCCGAATATAGCACTGTTACTTGTTTTTTTTTTTTTGATAATATACGGTATTGTCACAACAACAAAACTTTTTAATTAAATTTAAAATTTATATTTGTTTTAAATTTATAAAATGTGTTTTTAATAAAATGTTTTGCAAGCATTTATAACAATTTGCAAATTATTTTGAGGAAATTTGTTGTTTATTGTTTCTAAACAAGATACAAGAAAAATTGCAGTTTTTGGTTCTAGGACAATATTAAATTTAAACATGGCTTAAAAACATAGCCCAAATAAGTAGTAAGAATGTCACTATCTTTGCATTTGTTCCATTTTTAAACAAACTGTATTAAAAGTATTTCCTCACATTAATATGAAATACACAAAATAAGAGTCTACTCTGAATTGACCAATTATTTAGTAAATAGATACATATTTTTTCAATACAAAATAAATACAATCACACACTATATAGGTTAGATTATTATCAGTATGTACTTACTACTTTACTTGTAACAAAAAAAAATCCAACTTAATTACTAGTTTGATTTTGTTAGTTTGTGGTGACACCTGAAGTAATTTCAGTAAAACATATTTTGTTAGAAAATGAAATTTTTTTTCTAGCCATCAATTAAAATGATTAACGTAAATAGATAAAATACATGTAATACATTTGTAACTGTGGTTAGGATTATTTAATATTGAATTCATTTAATTAATGCTTAAACTTTATTTGTGAGCTATGAAACTTTAATTATCAAAAATACCTAACCAAACCACCAGGGTATCCCACGTTGGTTCATCGTCCGCAAGTCGATTTTTATCTTCCCGTTAGCAGCCGTAGACATCTCAGCCATAAATGAAATTTAAATTTAAAAATTCTCATCCAGTTATAAAAAAAGCATGCGATTAATCATTGAATCCTCTAAAAACTATGTCCATTTAAAAATAATAAAATCCAAGAGATGCATATAAAAATTGCAGAAAATCTTTTTCTCAAGCTATTGCAAGAATCAAGGATGCAAATGTACAAATAAAATTTTTTATTGACACTCCTTTTCAAAATATCTAATTTAGAAGCGATTCATTGTGCCAATTATATAAAACACATTATATAATGCTGTCATATGTATGTTAATATCGTATTATTTACTTCAATAATTTTAAAACTTAGTTTCGAGTATATTGTCTTTGAAGGTTTTTAAAAAAAAACTTTTATTAACAAAATCTGGTAGTAAAAAAGATCCATTATAAGTAAAGGAATTATTATAAACAGGGTTTTTATATTGAAACATAAGAAATATCTTAATTTTTAAATTTTTCTTTTAAAAGGAAATATAACTGTAACTCCGTAAGTATGATACTATAAACACAAAGACAACTGCAGGCTACCGACTGCAACACGCAACGCGACCACCGTTGTAGCTACAACCAATTTATACTTTGTTTACAAGGTCAGCAAAAATCGTGGTTCTCTCTGCTTTAAAAAAAATAAAAAATAAACAAAAAAAATATAAATATAAAAAATTTTTTTTTGCCTCAGCTGGGATTTTTTTCTTCACTCTGACCGTTATACCACTTTTTTATGTATGTACATACATATGTGTTGTATATTGTTGTTGTGAAAAAAACGAGGTGGTCATGGTTTTTTGCTCATATCTCAGTTGTTTATGTAACAATTTTTCTTATTTTCAATACCGATCTGCTCCCAAATATTTTTCATATTTTAATACCTCACGCGATATTTTAATACCAGGGGTTTCCGGGCCTTCAAAAAGTTGACATACAGACGGATATATTGACAGACTGACAATGCTTAATCGACTGCCCTATTCATAAGCTTTCAGAAAATCTATACTTTATAGGATCGGAAATGAAAATTGTAGAAATTTCACAGAGAACGACAAACCTATATATACCCTTTTTCACTTTTGTGTGAAGGATATAGAAAAAAGAAATAGTGAAACATATATACTATATAAGTGAACACCAAAATCCGCAATCGTGATTCAGAGAGTGAACCTAGTGGTTCATATTACCGTGTGAACATAGCATTAGACTAAGTTATATTTTCTAAGCTACAAACAGCTGTTCATTTTGTAAGTTCTATATTATCACAGAGCAAAGCCCATTCGTCGACAGCCGCGGTTTAGCCGCCTTATTTTCGGATACTGGTACGTACACACTTTGCATCGTGATTACGAAACACATTTGTCATTTATGTTATATATTTTGACAAGCAAAAACTTTCACTAACAATTATACCATAACAAAAAGCATTTCCAGATCAAAGTCATCATTGTTATCAGACATAATATTTTAACCCGTTTGTACGTAGGTGTTATATTAAAATATAGAAGTCTTGAATTCATTTATTATTTCAGAACGTGAAATTCAAAAATCAAATCGGAAACAAAGGTAATTTTTTTTCTTTTAATATTGTTAATTGTACAGTTGTAGCCGTTTAAGTTTTTGCAAAGTTGCCGCCGCCGTCACTGTTTATTTCTTATCAGCTTATAATGTTGCTGTCATCTTCAATATAATTAAGTCATGTATGTAGCTATGTAGCCTGCTGTCGTGTATGTGTTAATAGCATGATTCATTTAAGAAACAGCATCAAAATATCTTAAATAGTTTAACCTTAGGCTTTAAATGTGCAAATTTTGAGTTGTTATACTATTGAAGGAAATGACCCATATACATACAATGTATAAGCATGTATATATCGACGGTCATAAAATGAAAGCCCGTTACTCGTATTTTTAACAAAAATTAGTTTTTTTTACAAACTCTATTACAATGCACACAAATACACTTTGACAACAGTTTTTCAAGCAATTTTATACATGAAATTATTTGAGTCACAGCCTCTCTACTTGTGACTAA
This sequence comes from Phyto melanocephala, assembly GCA_941918925.1. NCBI lineage: Eukaryota > Metazoa > Arthropoda > Insecta > Diptera > Rhinophoridae > Phyto > Phyto melanocephala. The sequence goes on along the minus strand of OW799233.1, from coordinate 94,887,002 downwards.
CGATATGTAGTTTAAATTTTGAAAATCTCTAAACTACATTCTTTGTGTCGTTTGAATTTTATGTACTTATTGTAATGTTGTAATAAATGTATAATATCGGTAGTTTACATTTTTGCACAATTTTCTTTCGTCTGTGTAGTGTGTAGTTTTTTCTGGCACACGTTTAACAAACACAATGTAAAACAGTGCGTAATTAAAGAAATAAACACGTTATATGTATATTTTGTTTAATAAATCAAAATTCCATGAATTTTTTTCATAATATAAGGTTTGTTTTTATTTCCATCAAATTATAAATAATTGGAAAACACAAAAATAATTAACTGCTAAATATTGTCTTATGCTGCTGCTGCTGCTGACTATAATTACAATGTAGTAGTACAATTTAATATTAGTCAATCATAATTATTTGATATAAAACTGTTATTATACATTTTTTATATTTTTGTTTTTGTTCAAGTTATAATTTTTTCAATTTAAATCAAAATTGACCACAATTTTTTGCAATTACCTTGTTTTTTATCTCTGCTTTTGTTAAATGTTAAAAGTAGTAGTAATAAGATGTTTTTACATTGACTATGATTTTTTTAGTATTAATTCTTTCTGATCTATTGCTAACAACAACAACAAAAACTTAAGTTAACAAACTAATAATAATAATTACAATACAATTTTTTTTTCTTTAAGAAACAACAAAAATGTGAAAGGCAATTGTAGCTTCTAAGTTTGAACAAGAAATCAAAAAAGATACACAGACTAAAAATACACAGATTCTTCTTTAAATGATTAACAAAATTAAGTATTTATTTTCATGCTTTCAAAAATCGTGTTACAACTTAAACATTTTCGATGTTTTGTAAAAGTTTTTGTTTTTAAAGATTAAAATTAACAAAAAGTTGAGCATTTTTAAGAAAAAATGTATTTGTTGAAAATGAAGTTAATCCTTTGTGCAGCGGCTCAATTAACATGTTACTCGTTTAATTTGTTGTAAAAATCGTATGTATTTGAAAAATATAATAATAGTGTGTATCAAAAGTCATTTAAATTTACTGAAAATGTACGTCAAAATTTTGATAATAGACAAATTTAGTTTTTGGTTCTTCTTGATCACTCTAAGGCTTTTGATACTGGGGATCATGCTACTTTAATATGGAAACTCAAGCACTTCTTCTTTAACTTTTCCTCAACATCTTTAAAACTTATATCTTCAAATCTTAATGGTCGTTCTCAATCAGTAATTATAAATGGTAAATGCTCGTATCCCCTTCATCTCACCAAAGGAGTGCCTCTAGAATTAATAATTGATCCTCTGTTATTTTCCCTGTATATTAACGATTTGCCTAAACAGATATCCTTTTGCAAATTACATATTTATGCTGATGACTTACAGCTTTATTTAAGTAGCTCGTTACAAATGATTTATTCTTATGTTGAAAAGCTAAATTCTAATCTTCATAGAATTCACCTTTGGGCGACTGCAAATGGCCTCTGCCTGAATCCTATTAAATCAAAATGTCTTGTTATTCACAATTAAAAAAAAGTTGTAACAACTATATATAAGGACATCACCCAAGAATCTGGAAATAATATGCAATATGGACGAATCACATTTACACTCTAGTGTCTCTCTCTCTCTACGGCAAACTAAAATCTCTGTGGCTAACACAGTTTTATACTCCCCTAAAAACCCATATTATGATTGAAAAAACTTTTTTAATCCCTAATCTAAGGTACGGCTGCAAATTTTTTGGTAATTGGCCAGTATGCGTAAACTTAATGTGGTTTTTTACAACATCGTTAGATATGTCTTCGGACTAAGAATACTTGATCGCACTTCTTCCTTCGCCAAATTACTTCTGAGGGTATCTATCGCCAACTTTTTCAATATTCAAGTTCTTCTTCTGACTCATAAAATAAAATATACTCAAACGCCTTCCTATTTCTTTGACCACCTACTTTTTGCCAGATCGCTAAGGGACAGGAGGCTCATTACTCCTAGGCTAAGATATCTCGTATCTAAATGGCAATTATGCGATGAAGAACTCGTATTTAGCAACGTAAATAGCTTTCGGAAATTTCTTTTTTATTATTGCAATACGTATTACTGTATTTTAAAGTATTATTTTGTTACAATTTTTTATTTGTAATTTTGTTTTTTTTTTTAATAACTATTATTGCACAATTTTGCATACTATACTTTAATTATAAGATATAGTCTTATAGGAAATTGCGATAAATAAGTAAATATGTGTGACAGAAGTCTTGATAAGAATGTCCGATTTGATAAAATTTATTAAAGTTTTTATATAATAAGGGTTTTTGTATAATGCACGAAACAAAACATTGAGTGCTAAATTTGTTTAAAAGACAGACACCAATAAATTCTATTGCTGTTAAATTAATTGACGCAAATAAAAACATGTTTTGCATCACTTCTGTGAAATAGAGTAACACTGACAATAAATTTTGTTGCAATATGTTGTAAGTGTTAATAACCTTTTGTAAAGATAAATTAATCAAAGACTTAGCAATTCGAAGATGGTCGAGATTAAGATTTTGTACATATATTTATATAAACGAGGTTCTGGGTAAGAAATTATCGGAAGAGGTGGTGTTTGTAGCCGCTGCAAAAATTGTCAAGATCAAACAATAATATGATTAGGTTATATGATTGTAGTAAAATCACTAAATAATTGCAATTTATCATTATTATATTAATGATTTTCAGATAATCATAATATGATATCACTCTAGAACAACCTAGTATAAAATTAAAATAATATATTCCCACATTACCATTAATGTATAATATGACAAAAATGAAATATAAAGTCATTATTATTATATATGAATTTTTTTTTTTTTTTTTTTGTTATTAGTTATAATGACACTGCTTATCTTTTTAATGCATTAAATTAGCTTTTTTAATAAATATTTTCAAAAGAAGAACAGTTGAAAATAAAATATTATTAAAAGTTATTTTAACTTGATTGCTTTGCAACTATAATTTTGTTGCACCTAATTATTTCTGGTTTTAAAAGAATCATTAAATTTCCCATGAAATGTAAGGCTCCGTATAAGAAGTCCTTAGTCCTTTTTTCTTTGGTTAAAAACAAAACTTTGTAGAAAACATAAACATCGTTTTAATTAAAATTTTAATGGTTAATATTCTTAATTTATTTAGATTTTCTGTTGGAACAATAACCCAAATTTAAATTAATTAAAAACTCTCTTATGACTAATAAGGTGTTAATGATTGCTGAAACAAACCTTAATTACTTATAAGCTGAACTTGTTTGTTTTTCCAAACTTAAACTTTCAATCTCATAAATAAAATATTTTTGTTTTTAAGAAAAATAAATAAAAACGAAACTTTGATTATGTTAGGCTTGGTTAATCATTTGAAAAACTCAAATTATAAACACAGATTTGTATGTAAAACGTTAACACGAAATAATTATCTTCAATATATAAGTAAAACAAAATTAAGTACACTCTAGATAATAATTTTTATTATTTTTTAAAACAAAAAGTTTAAGTAAATTAGAGACACACACTTTAACAGAGGATGTTTTAAGATATCAGCAAAATATTAATTAAATTAAAAAATACAATTTTTTTTCTAATATAATTAATTTATTAAACATAAAGAACCTTCCTTAAATTATGTTTAAAATATATCATGTGAAGTAATATGTTCTCGACTTTTCTTAATTTCTTTCCAAAGTAGCACATTAATGTAATCCAATTTAAGCGTAAGCCAGCCTTCGGCTGATGTCAGAATGCCTGTTTAAAGCAAAGCTACAAGTTTCGCTCTATCTCGCTCTGACATAATTTGACAAAACAAGAAGCAAAATCAGATGTAGTGTTTTATAGCAAAGTTTATATTAAGGCATATATATTCATCAGGTAGTCTTGATTTGTCAGCTGATTATTATTGTCTTCACTTATTTGAAACTTCAGCTGTCAAAGTCCAGCAATAACAAACAATATTCATTATTCTCCTTTTTATACCCTTCACACAGTGAAAAAGGGTATATATAGGTTTGTCATTCCGTGTGAAATTTCTACAATTTTCATTTCCGACCCCATAAAGTATATATTTTCTGAAAGCTTATGAATAGGGGAGTCGATTAAGCTCTGTCAGTCTGTCCGTCTGTCCGTGTGTATGTTGAAATCAACTTTTTTAAGCCCCCGAAATCGCTTTGACCCGGGTGAGATAATAAAATATCAGAAATATTCGGGAGTAAATCGGTATTGAAAATCAGAAACATCGGTACATAAACAACTGAGATATGAGCAAAAACCCACGACCACCTCGATTTTTTTTTCACAAAAACAACATTACAACAACAACATACATACATACAAACGTGTATACTGGTTAGAGAAAACATGGCATCGAATCCCATCTGAGAAAAAAAAATTTTTTTTAATTTTTTTTTAACTTTTTTTTCTTAAATTTTTTTTTAATTTTTTTTTTTAATTTTTTTTTATTTTTTTTTGTTTTTTTAACATACATACGTGAATTTATAATTTTACAATGGGATGTTTTTATATATGTATGTTTTTATATGTATGTACGTATTTCATATGGGATAAATGGTGACACAAACTACTGTTATTGCTTGACTACACGTTGTGAAAGGTATATAAGATTCGGCACGGCCGAATATAGCGCTCTTACTTGTTTTTTAATATATATGCTTTAATTTATATCTTCGCTTTTAGGGCTCAGTATGGGATCTGCTTTATTTTTTAAAAAGATAAAATCAAGGATATCACGAGCTCTTGAACATTTCTTTTAATAACAAAAATTAAAAATAAAAAAAATGTTTTTATGAACTTTAAATAACTTGACGTGTATTTCTCAATAAATTTTTAATTGGAGTATTTTGTTAACTATGTGTTTCAGAATAATAATATAAAACTAATAATATAAAACTTAAACAAAAAAAGTCAAGCTACTACTTATGTACAAATTAATCTCAATTTACCAATTTTGGTCCAATCGAACCGAAGTGGTATATTTGAACTAATTAGTGCCTCCAACCTAAAATCCTTACCAAACAGCACCTCAAAAGCGTATTTTCTATAAAAATCAAATGTAGAAATTGTACAATACTCAATTACTCAAATTACGTAATAAATTTTATGAACTTTGAAATTTGTAAACCTTTCACACAGTAAGTGTAACGGTATATATAGGTTTGTCATTCCCTGTAAAATTCTACAATTTTTATTTCCGACCTCATATCTATATATGTATATAAAAGTGAAACTCTGTCTTTTTGTGTGTGTGTGTGTTAGCTATAGACTCCGAAACCGTATAGCCGATCGGACTCAAACCTTAGCAAGTTGTTGTACACATTCCAGGGAGTGTTTACGGGTGGTAAAAAGTGGGCAAGGCTACGCCCATAAGAAAAACTTATCAGTTTTAGTTACTTGAACTTGATCGATTTTTCTGAAACTTTGCAATCATATTGAGCTGTCATGACTTTACAGTTTTGTAATTAGAAAAGTGGGCAGTGCCACGCCTATAAAAAAATTATAATTTTTACCTTCTTGCACTTGACCAATTTTTCTGAAACACACACAAAATTTAAAATAAGTTTATATTTTCAGCTATTTCTACGCATTCCAATGGTTCCTACCGATTTGCCTTTTAACTACAAGCGACTTCAGCTTCCAGTTCGCCTTGGCTTTGCTATTACCATTAACAAAGCACAATCTCTGCGTGTTGCAGGATTGAATTTAGAAATTTGCATGCTCCAGAGTAGGAACACCAAAAAAAAATTCAGAATGCATTGGGCATATATTTAGTATATATTTTCTGAAAGCTTATGAATAAGGAAGTCAATTAAGCACTGTCCGTCTGCCAGTCTGTTTGTCTTTCCGTGTGTATGTTGAAATAAATTTTTTAAGCCCCCAGACATTTTCAAGACCCGTGTAGAGTACCAAAATATCAGTAATATTCATGAGCAGATAGGCATTGGAATTATCGTAATTAAAAATTGTTTTCTTGGCAACACTTTACCGTATTAATTTACGCATGTAAAATTTTTTTTTTTAATTTTAAAACACACTTTTTTTAATATGTATTTTTATTAACTCTTTCACAGGTGGTAACGAGTTTTTATATTTTTATTAAGTGGTTAAATATTTGCATTTAATTATAAATTCTGTGGCAATATGTAATAATAGCTTATGTCAAAAAAGTTTGTTTTTAGAAAATCCGATTAAAAAGTTTTATTTAAAACGTTTTAACATGAAGAAGTGATATTAAATGTTTTGTATTAATTTTTTTTTAATTAAATTTTCCCATTCATCCGGTCTTAAGTTCACAAAAGATGTTATAGAAAACATTTAAACTATCAACAACATAAATTTGTTAATAAATTTTTTGTATTATTAAGAACAATAACTGTAAAATTTATTTTAACGAAAACTCAGGATGCTTCGTTATAATAAGTAATATCTACAGTAATAGTCAAAAATTTTGGTTTGTTTTTATATTAACTTAAGCCTTTGTTTCTTATTACAACAGAAATAGTATTATAATTGTATGTTAATTTAAGCAGAAACAGATTTTTACCAACAAACAAGCATGTATAATTTAACCACATAAAAGCTTGTAATAGCATTGACTAATAACATTAATCAAAATTTAACACTAGCTTAGCACAGTCCGCGTTAATGTTAAAATAAAACTGCGTTTGCAAAAGCTAGCCGAAAATATACGTACCTAAATTAAATTGACAACCGTAACGTTAAATAAATTTCTTTTTCTCTAAATTTTTATTATGAAAAAACAACAAAAACATATTGATTGTTTACTAAAATAATAGATTCTATCTCGTGACTGAATTGTACGACATATTTTAAATGCCAATTTGTATGGAAAATTACGTTCTTCGGAATTCTAAATTTTGAATTTCTATTGACCTAAAATAAAATTAACAGAATAATACTAACCGAAATTTTAATGTAAAAGTAAGTTAAAAATTTTATTTGTAAAATAACTTTGGCCCCAGCAACACGTATCAAATCTAAAATAAAAAAAATATATAAAATAACAAACCTCCAAGTAATATTAAGTATGTATGAAAATAAATATATTTGGTGAATTCACAAGGTGTCCTAAGAATCGTGTTGAAATAAGTTTTCAAAATTTTAGAAATGTTAAAAAATTTTACCACAAACATTACAATAATATTTTTTTTTAATTTTAAATGTTTGGAAAATTATGGCATTATGAATATACCACACTTAGGACTTCTTGTGAATACAGCAATTATATTTAAAAATATATATTATAAGATATTACCGTTAACGATAAGATTAATTATATCAAATTACTTCCCAATTTTTCTTCTTGTTATCATTTGGACTTTCTTCTTGTTTTAATCAAAAATCTTAAGTTCAATCACATTTTCCAAATATTACTAATTAACGTCAAAAAGTGAATGTACCTTTTGAAATTTTTAAAACTTCCGGATCTTTAATCAAAGCATTTAAAAGAAGATAATTTTATTTTGTCTCGTTATTCATAGCAACGACAAATTTTACAAAATAAGAATAAATTGCAATTGAAGTATAAAATACACTTTTTTTAATTGAAAAAAAATACATTTTGTTATAAATTTTTATCTCTTTAAAAGAGTTGCCGATAAACATGACATCAATATTTGATAACTTTTAGATCTTCTTCTTCTTATGTGTTTACAATTTCCTTGAATTAATTTATACAAATCATTTCGTAAAAAAATAAGAACACGCGTGTGTGTGTACACTGATATCATAGTAAAAAAGCAAAAAAAGTTTAAATATTTATAAGTATAGCTTTGAATGTATTGTTTTGATCTTATTGTTCATGACATCTGAAAGAGAAGGTATACAAATTTATCATTATTAAAAATCTTATACCATGATAGCCTCCGTTACAAAATGTAGTGTAATATATTTATATGAGTAGCTTGTGCCCTCGACATCGTCTGGTTGTTGTCACCCATATCTAATTAACTTTGACCAATAGTCTTTAATTTCAAACATCGTTAAAACAAATGTTATTTTTATTTCAAAATTCTAGATTCACAAACTTGGAAAATACAAAAAGTACCACAAAAGTATGAAAAAGGCACCGCAGTTTGTTCTTAATTTAAAAATTCTACATTTATAATATATCAAAATTCACTGATAATTTTTACCCCTTATACTTACATAATTAAATACAATTTCACTATTTTTTCTATGTTCATCCGTTTGTATTACAAAAGTTTCTAACCGTTTTTTGACCAGTTATGGGTTGAAAATTAAAAAAAAAAAAAAGAACCAGACACATGTCAGCTTATTCTTAAGTAGATATCGATGTCTTTTTAAGAGAATTTATATGTTCTTTAGTTTAGCTGATATAAAATAACCTTATTTACCCATTTTTTAACGCTTGAATCCGAAAAAATCCTTCGAAGTGAATAGAGAAACCCAGTGTCATAATTTCATATATGTATATTTGACTACAATTGAAATCGCCAATTTTTGCTTTTTTACGGCAAATTTTTGTCTTCTGCTGTAACATACACATATTGATTGTACTTACCAATTTAATTGCAATTTTTATATCAATATTTTTTTACATTTTTTCGTTTATTTTTAAATTTTCTTTATTTTTTAAAAATTTTTGTTAATATTTTTGACATCTCAAACTTTTAAAATAATAAAAATTTATTTAACAAGAAGAAGAACAGTTGAAATCAAACTATTATTAAAAAAAATCATAGAATGATTAATTTGTAATCATACTGTTGTCCCACCTATTATTTAATGACAAATTTTAATTTTTAATGCTTTTGAATATAATATTATTTTTGTCAAATTAATTTTTTAAATCATACTATTTTTAAATGATAACAATTTTAAAATTTTTACGAAAAGTAAACATTCAATAATACAATTCAAACAAATGCTTGATTATCGTGATAAAATATATGATGAAATGAAACAAAAATAACTATTAATTATTTTCGACAACCAAATATTGTTATAGAAACTATAATGTGACCGTCGTGATCATGTCGTAACCATGGTTTTTCTTTGCGTGTGGTAGAATATTTTTGATTTATATTTAAAAAGACAGCTTATATTTTTATATTTTTAAGTACGTAATTTTTATGCACTTTGCATCTTCTTAACAAATATTAAGTTTCAAACAAAAACAGCATTATATTTGGGCTAGAAAACACCAAACAGACAAAACAGAATGTTCTTATTTCTCCTTTTTTAAATATTTATTTTTTTTAATTTAAATTAAACTTATAATATTGAGTTAAGTAAAAGCTCATAAATAAGTTCAAAAGGACTTTTATTTTTACTAACGTTACTTTTTCATGTCTGAAAGTGAAGGCAATGGAAAAGTTTTTGGTGGATTTCTGATGGATAGACAATTAAGTGAATACCAGCTAGCATATCGGACTAGAAAATGTACTAAAACCGCCATGCACGAACTATTGAGGGCTGTGGAAAGACCCATCAAAAACCAAATTGCGCTTTCTGAAGCTCTTACCTGCTTCCCAGAGCGCTTCGAAAAGGCATTAGTTTTATATGCGATGTCACACTTCGTAGGCCTCCGCTTTTTAAAGCTTTTTTATGCCTTCCCCTGACACATTGCTGAAAAAGATAGCAGCTTGCTAGGAAGAAATGTAAATTAAAAATTACTACTTAAATAATTAAATCTACCTTTTTCTAGCTCTGACATAATTAGAAGAACAGAGTACAGACTTTGTTGTGCTTTCGTATGCAAACGATTTAAGCATTTTCATGTATGCAATACGGTAAGGAAATAAAGTCTGCACAACTTACAAAATTAGAAAAAAAAAATTAGTTAGGAGTGATTTACATGGCAATGTCGTTTTGTCCATGTTTATAGATATAGAGGGCTTTTGTAACTATACTTAAATGTAAGGCAGTAAATCTTAAGAATATATTCACCAAGATTAGGGAAAGGGTAATTAAATGTTGTCCACAGGGTGAAGGAGTTCTATCACCTTTTTTATGAAACACAACTACCTTCTTAGAATACTGGAGGTAATGGCCATACAAATGATAGAATATGCGGATAATATGGCAATTGTGGTGGGTGTTAAATTCATGTAAACCATTCTAGAATGTATGAGTCAGACGATCAGCGTAACCGAGACATAGTATTGTTAACAGAGACTAACAGTAAGTGCAGAAAAATCAGTTGCTATGTTCTTCACACGGAGAAGGAAAGGTTAAGAGGTTAGATCCAGGAGAACGTTAAAATAAGGATTAAAAGGATTTTCCATCAGTTCAAACGGGCTATCGGTTGAAAGTGAGGAATCTCGCTTGAACCTGCAGATTGGCATTGCACGGTGATGATGAAACTAACAATCGCTTACTCATCTGTTGTCTTCTGGGTGAAGATTTCTCAAAAGACGATTAGACGGAAGCTAAATGGAGTTCAGAGTATTGATTGCTAGGGTATATGTGGTGCAATGCGATGCGTACCACAGCAGCACAAGCAATGGGACCAATGTTAGGATGGCTGCAGTTTAAATTTAAGAAAAGAAAAAGATTTGATTGACAATTGCAGGTAAATCTTTAAAATCAGCGTGTGCGTTTTCATTGCTGTGTTTGTTGCCGCGATTCACGTACATAATTTATGAGTTAATATTAATATAAATGTATTCTATTTAGGCTAGTTAGTCGCAAAACTGAAATTTTAAGATATTTATATAGTATTATTACCTTTTATTACACTCGATTCCTAGATGTATGTATATCTGTGGCTTGGAGCTAAAAGGGCCAATGTCACTTTTTTGCTCTTTTGAGTTAATCATTGCATTAGATTTGTTTTCTTGCTCTATTTCATTATGGTAAAACAGCTAAAGTCATACTTAACCCAGAACAGCTTCATAAATAAAATGCTGGCCAATGTCACTATGAAAGCACCTATAAAAGTTGAAGTTCAATTCAAATTTTCTCAAAAGTAAATATTTTGACATTGGCCCTTTTAGCTCCAAGCCACAGATATATGAACTAGTAAAAATGCTTAATTCTAATAAAAAATATATATATTTTTTTTAATTTCACGATTAATGTTATCTGATCTAAGACATGCATATAACTTAGTGTCATACAATGTTCATAAAATATAAAAATTAAAGCTTAAACAATTTGTGATTGAATTAAATTAAATTGCTGATAATTTAATTTAGTGTTCGTATGCGTAAACTATATAATTTAAGTAAGTGTGCCTACATTCGTATGTGTCATGTTCACAAAGTGTCAATTTATACGCTGCCAATCAACTGGATCATATCTAGGGAGATCCAACGGCTTTTGTTTAACCGGTTTTAACCGTTTTCTTTTCATTTAAATAACTAGCCAAACCCGGCGCGCGTTGCTACGCCCCTTAATGAATCGAAATGCATTCTGAATTTTGATTGAATATCAAGTGCAAAAACCAAAAAATTATAATTTTTTTATGGGCGTGGCATTTCCCACTTTTCTAGTCACGAAATTGTAAAGTCATAACAGCTCAATATGTGTGAAAGGTTTCAGAAGAATCGGACCAGTGCAAGTATCTCAAAATTAAAATTGTTTTTATGGGCGTGGCCTTGCCCACTTTTCTAATCACGAAATTGTAAAGTCCTAATAGCTCAATATGTGTGCAAAGTTTCAGAATAATCGGTCCAGTGCAAGTACCTCAAAATGATACCTTTTTTTATGGGCGTGGCACTGCCCACTTTTCTAATCTTGAAATTATTTAGTCGTGACAGCTCAATATGTGTGCAAAGTTTCAGAAAAATCGGTCTGATGCAAGTACCTCAAAATTATAGCCTTTTTTTATGGGCGTGGCCCCGCCCACTTTTTTAATCACGAAGTTATAAAGTTACGACAGCTTAATATGTGTGCAAAGTTTCAGAAAAATCGGTCCAGTGCAAGTACCTCAAAGTTAAAACTTTTTTAGGGGCGTGGCCCCGCCCACTTTTCTTATCACGAAATTATTTAGTCATGACAGCTCGATATGTGTGCAAAGTTTCAGAAAAATCGGTCAAGTGGAAGTAGCTAAAACTGATAAGTAATTTTTTATGGGCGTGGTCCCGCCCACTTTTTTTCATCCATAAACACTCCCCGGTATGTGTACAACAACTTACCAAAGTTTGAGCCCGATCGGTTTTACAGTTTCAGAGTCTATAGCTAACACACACACACACACACACACAGAGTTTCACTTTTATATATATAGACTAGCCAAACCCGGCGCGCGTTGCTACGCCCCTTAATGAATCGAAATGCATTCTGAATTTTAATTGAATATCAAGTGCAAAAACCTAAAAATTATAATTTTTTTATGGGCGTGGCATTGCCCACTTTTCTAGTCACGAAATTTTAAAGTCATAACCGCTCAATATGTGTGCAAAGTTTCAGAAGAATCGGACCAGTGCAAGTACCTCAAAATTAAAATTTTTTTTATGGGCGTGGCCCTGCCCACTTTTCTAATCACGAAATTGTAAAGTCATAACAGTTCAATATGTGTGCAAAGTTTCAGAATAATCGGTCAAGTGCAAGTACCTCAAAATTACACCTTTTTTTTATAGGCGTGGCACTGCCTACTTTTCTAATCACAAGATTATTAAGTCATGACAGCTCAATATGTGTGCAAAGTTTCAGAAAAATCGGTCTGGTGCAAGTACCTCAAAATTGTACCCTTTTTTTATGGGCGTGGCCCCGCCCACTTTTTTAATCACAATATTATAAAGTCACGACAGCTTAATATGTGTGCAAAGTTTCAGAAAAATCGGTCCAGTGCAAGTACCTCAAAATTAAAACTTTTTTAGGGGCGTGGCCCCGCCCACTTTTCTTATCACGAAATTATTTAGTCATGACAGCTCGATATGTGTGCAAAGTTTCAGAAAAATCGGTCAAGTGCAAGTAGCTAAAACTGATAACTAATTTTTTATGGGCGTGGCCCCGCCCACTTTTTTTCATCCATAAACACTCCCCGGTATGTGTACAACAACTTACCAAAGTTTGAGCCCGATCGGTTTTGCAGTTTCAGAGTCTATAGCTAACACACACACACACACACACACACAGAGTTTCACTTTTATATATATAGATAAAGATAATAATATGAATATGAATATTTTTAAATATTCAGTTTTCGAATATCACCGGTTATTTTTGGTAAAGTAAATCTGTTATTTAACAAAATTTTTAATTTTCCTTCCTTTTGTTGTAAATACTCAGCAAAATCTTACACTACTTACAGTTTGTCATCTAAACCCATTATTTTAACACAGCAATGTCATTGGAATCAAGTACTTACCACCCTCCCTTACAAATAGGGACTCGTATAAGAACTTATTACAATCGCTTATAAATAGAGACTTAAATTAGTACTTACTTTTATAGCATTAAATAAGTACTTGATTTTAATAAACTAAATAACCCATTAATATTATGGACTACCAGAAGTCTTTCGGTTCTTTTAAGGAATACGGTTTGATTATTCTGCGATACGTTAATTTAAAATGTAAAAATCAGTGAAAAATTTTAAGTCATCGCTTTGTTAATGAATAGCTTTGCCGCTGTTATCAAAATCATTATTACTTATACCCTAAGCGTGTTAAACTAAATTAGAATTATAAAAAGTTTATGTATTGGAATGGCTTCTAGCCAATTTCGCAATAAGGAATTGTATTGTGTGTGCATCTAAGCAAATGTCTGATAACTACAACTTACGTATCACATTATAAATCAAGTCATTACTCAAATACTTCTTAGTAAGACAGACAATATGTAATAGTCATTAAAACATATGTAAGATCAAGTCATTACCCAGTTATTGCTGGATATATCCGTAATTGAGGAATTGTTCTAATTGTAATGTAATATTAGGCCTTAATTTTTATAAATCTCGAATGTTGCATAAAAAACATTAAAGCAAAAACTGAAGTGGAAAAACATAATTAATGGTGCAATTACAAGGTGGCACAAAGTCATCTCCTTATTAGAATTTTTTAAATAGTAGTAAATACCAGACTTGTATATAAGTATATACATATATGTACATATATATCAAATACATTTAACTGTTAGTCTAGATGAGCATGGGACAACACGATATTCTGTCAGGTCTAGGCATCCCTGCCACAGCCGGCTGTGACTTAAGATATCAAAGGGGAATCTTGAGTATTGAGATTTGGCATCAATTGGTGGTCTTTACTGAGAATTTTAGTAAAGACTTAAAGATGTTTTTCTACATCATTCTGAATGTCGACCATGAGGAAGACAACTTTTCATCAACTTATCATTGTCTGGTGTCATGCTAAAGGCGTAATTAGGCCTTTTTAGAAAATGCTGCCTGTCAAACGTCTTCTGTGAGCGGCGAATCCTACAAATTTATACTCAACGACTTTTTTCTAAAGGGTCCGCCATCTAACGTTTTTATTTTAACTGGTGGTTATTTAGTGAATGGTAACACTTAGCTCATGTCTGATTTGACAGATAATTAGTTTTATCCTTCCGCTGAACGAATATGGTTGTGTATACGCTTGAACAATGCTGGGAAATATTGCGACATTACTTTGGCCGATTTTGCCAAAAAAATCATCTTTTCAGATGAAGCTCATTTTGATCTTGGCGGGTATGTAAACAAGCAAAATTGTCGCATTTGTCGCATTTGAGGCACAGAAAACCCGCACGCATACAGTGAAAAGCCGATACACCCAAAACATGTGACTGTTTGGTGCGGATTTTGGTCCAGAGGCATAATTGGACCATTTTTCTTCGAAAATGAGCAAGGAGTGGCCGTAGCCAATGGCGACCGTTTTTGGGCCATGTTGAACTAGATTTTGTTCACAAAAATTGAAGAGCAGGATATTGGCAACATTTATTTTCAACAGGACGGCGCTACGTGCCACACAGCCAAAGCTACAAAATTCTACTTTCTTAAGTTTTCCTTTCCTTTTTATAACCGCCACCAAAAAAACGGTGGAGGTATATTCATTTTGTCATTCCGTTTGTAACACATCGAAATATCCATTTTATACCCCATAAAGTATATTCTGAATAAGGGTTTGATTTGATGACGATCTTGCTATGTCCGTCCGTCTGTCTGTCTGTTTAAAGCACGATAGAGGTCGCACCGAAAAATCTAGGGGCTCATGGCTTATAGACAAGGTTTGTTTGGTATTGAAAAAACCGTGTCCTTCGAACATCGAATAAAATGGAATTGTGTCCAAACGTATTTCCTGAGTTATTTTTTTCCCCGAAAATTGCGTAAATCTATGCATTAGGAAAGAGTTATAGATCAAAATGTACGAAAATTTATACCGCACAGTGTATTTTTCGGTATATATAAAAACAAAAACGTCATAAAAGCAACAAAATTGGATCTACGACTCTGAAATTTTGAACACATGGCTTTTTGATCAAATGCTTTGTTCTAACGGAAAATAAATGTGACACGCCCACTTTTACGCCCACCTCCCATATAACGTCTTACCTCAAATTCATATAATTTCTCTACGAATAAAGATTTTAGAATAATAAATGACTATATTTAAACATTTAAGCTGCACTCATTATTAAAAATAATTTCGACACGCCTACTATTACGACCACTTTTCACGTTATCTAGTGTTAATGAAATTTAAAAGCTCATAAAACCGACAAAATTAGAGGTATGATGATGAAATTTGATATTTATATCCTTCAGGTTAATATTATTGTTACGCCGGAAAATTTAGGTCACACGCCCACTTAAACGCCTACCTCCCATATAACGGTTTATCTTAAATTCATATAATTTCTCTATGAATAAAGATTTTGGAATAATAAAGGACTATATTGAAACATCTAAGTTGCATTCATTAGTAGAAACTAAATTTACGAAAACATTTTACTAGCATATCGAAGTTTTACAAAGAAAGTGATACTTATTTTAGTGTAAAGAGATTATTGCATAGCGATTACTGTTAATAACAAACAAATATATTTTGTGCTATAAATTGGGTTATTTCCCGGAAATTTTAGTTATTTAATCTTCCCGATTTCCCGGGATTATTTTTCGGGATCCCGGGAAATAAAAAAGGTGGCTACGATTCGAAAGCAGATGTTTATATTGCTTATAATGAAATTGAATTCTAATGATTTTATTTTTGATCTCATAGCTGAAGTACCTGTATTTTTGTTTTTTTGTGCTCATATTTGATCTCGTATCTAGAGAATAATATTTTTTTTCAATAAAAAATATTTTTACTCAATTTATATTTTAAATTCCAGTTTCTTTATTAATTTTTATAGTTTGTGTTTCTTTTACATTATAAACTATTTAATGCTTTTTAATAAAAAGTTTTTTTTATTAAAAACAAATTTACTTTTTATTTGTTTTGCTGCGGGATCCCGGGATATTAAAAAATAAATCTCGCATTTCCGCGAAACAAAAATATTCGAAAAAAAAACCCCTAGCTACAAAAGAACGGAAAACTGGTGGTGGGTATAAAAGATTCGGCACAGCCGAATATAGTGCTCTTACTTGTTTTTTTCTAAAAAAGTGAACAAAAAATCCGTTTTGTTAATTTTGAACGAATTTTTTTTAATAAAATTTTAGGAAAAAAAATGTTTTTAAACTATTATAAACAGCTGTTAATATTGCTTTTCACAAAAACTGTAATCAATATAAAATCTTTATTCGTTTAGCCACAAAATATATTGTAAACCTCTCAAAACTGTAAAAAGTCAATAAGTACCCATGTAATTTAATCAACATTCTTGACTTTAGAAATATTTCAAAACGACAAATCTCAAGTAAAAGTCTTGAAAATTCACTAACGGAAGCAAAATTTTATTGTCTGTCGATCTGCACTTTTAGATTTCTTAAATTTCACTTTTGGCGAAATAATACCATGTGCGACATACAACGGAAATTCTGATGGCTACATGTCCAGCTGGACTAATCGTGTTTTCAACAGTTCTGGCCAATATCATGTAGTTGATTGCACTTCGAATAGAATTTTTTTGAAAAGAATTTTTATATGAAGTTTGACAATTAGAAATCATAATCCAAATGAGAAAATATATGAAATTTTACATTTTGAAAGGAACAACTGAAACTTCTTATCAAAAGTACTCTGGCCGATATAATTTTTTCAATTTAAAGAAAAAAAAATTTTTCATAAAAAAAAACGCAATTTAGAAGCAAAATTTTATATAAGTCATTTGTTTTAAAAATTACAGTCGAACAACAAAAAATTAAATATATTTTTATGCAGATGTCATCTAAAATGTAGAAATATTTTGAATTTTCTTTAATAAATCATTAAATATATCCCAGCCATAACTTCTAATTTTGTTGGATCCTTACCTTTATAAACCTCATTTGTTTTTATTAAAATAAAATTTCTATTTCAATAACTAATTTAATTGTTGCTTTTATTATTTATTTAGTTATATATTTTTACCTTGTTATTATGTACAAATATTCTTAGCCGAAAACTAATTTTTTTTAAATAGTTGAAAAAAAACCAAAAACCGGTTTTTAAAAAAAAATCAAAAAATTTATCTCCCTTATCACATCTGCTTCGTTTCTATTTAATTTTTTTGGTAAAATTTAAAACTGCTAAATTGGTGCCCTTAATGAATACCACTACTCTGATAGTATGGTATGCCTACCAGGAGAGTATTTTGCTTTGTGTATTGGATTTTAAGATCAAATACATTTGCTTCTTAAATATTAATTTAAAATTTAAGTGCTTTATCATTAATTCTAACTAATTATTATACTAAATATAATAATTATTATGTATGTATATATAATTATACTAATATTAATAATTATTAATTGAGTGTAAATTTAAATATTCTTTTACTTTTCTTAAACTTCCTTATACCTTATTCACAGTTTTGGCTTTGTTTTTCTGTTACTAAATGTTTGCCCATATCGCTGATAACCAATAATCAGCTACAGTCTAAAGCGTTTGTAACAAATGGTGACAGTCTTTATGAACTCATTATCGTCTTTTCTTTTTACAATATTTAAGAAATATGTACATATGTATATTTAATCAATAAAAACAAATAATTATTCAATGTGTCAAAAACAAAAAACAATAACAGGATTAAAAAACACATGAAATGTGTTTTGAAGATTTGATTTCATAAAATAAACAATTGATAGCAGAACAATAACAAAAGATTTTAACAAAAAACCATTTAATTTGCATAATTAAAATTTATTTTCATTATCACCATAAATATTATTTATATGGATGTCAAAAATAATTATAATTTCCTTAAAAAACAACGAAAAATTACGGACAATGGAAATAACATTTAGCCCTTTTTTTATGACGATTATGGGTCTTTGAACTGTTGCCTAAAATAATCCTTCCCTTCTTTTTTTCGAAAGAAATTAAATTGTTTGGAATAACAACGACTCGGAACAATTTATCGAAGGCCAGAAAATGGACGATTAAATGTAAAAAAATTGTTTATTCTTTTAATTCATTCAACAAAATTTCTTAATTTTAACAATATTGCTAGCTAAAATGTAATTTAAACAAGTAAGAGTGAGATATTCGGCCATGCCGAATCTTATATACCCTTCACAACGTATAGTCACGCAATAACAATAGTTTGTATCACCATTCATCTAATATGAAATACGTACATACATATAAAAAACATACATATATAAAAGCATCCCATTGTAAAATTATAAATTTACGTATGTGTGTTGAAAAAATATAAAAAAAAAATTAAAAAAACAATAAAAAAAAATAAAACAAAAAAAAATAAGGAAAAAAGAAAAAAAAAAGAAACATTAAAAAAAATAAATATAAATAATAAATCAAAAATAAAAAAAAAATTAAAAAAATATGAAAAAAATAAAAAAAAAATTAAAAAATAATATTTATAATATTAATAATATATTAAAAAAAAAATTTTGTTTGGGCTCAGATGGGGTATACCACGTCTGTATATATGCATGTTGTTGTTGTATGTTGTTTTTGTGTTAAAAAAAACGAGTTGGCCGTGGGTTTTTGCTCATATCTCAGTTGTTTGAAAAATATTGTTTTGTTATATTATTTGTTATTGTTATTTGTTTTTAGTTATATTAAATATTTGTATCAATATTTCGCTACTCCATTGTGTAGCATCATCAGGAAATTAAATTAATGGTTAGATTTTAATAATATTTTTTTGTGAGAAAATAAATTTAAAATAATTGCACTATTTTGAACCTTTGTTGGTCATACATCAATCCACCAAACCGTTTAAGGATATCTTTAATTGGTTCAGAAATAAACAATAGTCGATATGTGTAAGTTTCGTGAGAATAGCGACGATTGGAAATAAATTTTGAAATTATTCCTGAATTTCTGCAGTAAAGTTGTTGATTTATCTTGATAATATTTTCTCTAATGGTTTTAAATTTGTTGATGACCATTCTAATTTGTTAATTCTTCTTGAATTTATTTTAACCCATTCTTGATTTTCTTTTCTGATATTAATTATTTTGTTTTTGGCCTTTTTTTTAAATATTAGCAATAATTATTTCAGCCTAAGGTCGTTTAAAAAAAAAATATTGTTTTCTGTTATGTAATTTTTTTTTTTTTTATTTAACTTATAATTTTATACGACACTAGCATATCTGCTCATTTATCTAAAGGAGCTAATTACACGGCATGTTTTTTACATCTGACTTGACAAATTCTCCACTGCTAATACAAACATGTCGTGTGTTACCTTTAAAACATTACTTCTGTAAAAAAAACATGTGTTGAGACATCTGACAATATTTTAATTAGAGTGCGCTCTATTTTCTTCTGTCAAAGCATGTGACATCAGCCGTTGGCAGAAATTTCTGCTGCTGCAAAGCAGTCAGCATAAAAGTATAATTTTGACAAACATGTAGATTTACATATGTTTCACAAATTTTAAAGTCAGATGTAAAAAACATGCCGTGTATTATAGCCTTAAGTATTAAAAACATTTTGACATTAACATAATCACCAAACTCCTTTAAACCAATCGAATACAAATACATACACACTCAAAACACACACATAATAAACTATATCATTCATACTTTTGTCGTGTATTTAGCCTTTTTCATAAAAAGTATGTGTAAAAAAAACATAAATTCAGATTTAAATTTTTTTTAAGACACTTTTGGTGTGCTAATAATAGAGCCCATAAACAACACCATAAAATTGTGCAATCAAGTGTTTGTGCAATTAAGCTTTAAGCACACACTACACCAGCATGGTGGTATAAAATTCATTTTTTACCAAAAAATTGTGCGGAAAAGTTTGTAATAAATAACGAAAAAATTTGTGCTGCACTTATTATTGTTATTATCCTAAAACGAAAACGAATTAGGAGCAAAAAAACGTGTTTGGATGAAGAAATGGCTATGAATTGGCATTTATATTTAAAATGATGTATTTTTTTGATGTTTATGCCTTGACGATTAAACTTTTATGAGCTAATTTTGCCACACACGACTAAATCATGCTGGTACAATTAAAAAAAAAATATCAAACTATTTTTGATAAAGCGCCATCAGCTGGTACAATCACACCACAACCTCATACACGGTCAATCAGCAGGCACAGTCACATGATTGCACAATTGTTATGGTGTTGTGTATGGGCCCTATAAAACGTAGCTGAAAAGGAATGTGAGCATGAGTTTTAACATTTGTTATTTATCTACACTTAGTGAAACTTTTTCCGTCAATTGAAAAAATTACATACTGACAGTGGTTTGATATAGGAATTTTTCGCATTTTTTATATTATCTGAAAGCTTATGAATAGGCGAGTCAATTCATCACTATCCGTATGTCTGTGTGTATGTTGAAATACACTTTTTGAAATCAGAAAAATCGTTCTAAAAACCACTGAGATATGATGAAAAAACCTAGACCACCTCGTATTTTCACACCACTACAAACTGGATGAACGTAGGTTCGAATCCCAGTTAAGACGAAAAAAAAAAATTGTTATTCT
Source organism: Phyto melanocephala (assembly GCA_941918925.1). Lineage (NCBI taxonomy): Eukaryota > Metazoa > Arthropoda > Insecta > Diptera > Rhinophoridae > Phyto > Phyto melanocephala. Next base: position 94,865,959 of record OW799233.1, on the reverse strand, counting down.
TTTTGTATTTTTTTTTTTTTTTTTTTTTGTTTTTAACATACATACTTACATTTTTACAATGTTATATTTTTATATATGTATGCACGTATTTTATATTAATGAGATGAATGGTGGATACAAACAATTGTTATTGCATGACTACAGGTTTTAAGGGTATATTAGATTCGGCACGGCCGAATATAGCACTCTTACTTGTTTTTTTTCACACTCACACATTTTTTGAAAATTTCTTTATTTTTTCCAACACTTGTTGTCATTTGTTTGAATATGATCAAGGCATATTTATTCATCAGGTAATTGCAGTTCGGAGAGAATTGTTTTGTTTATATTTTTTATATATGAAGTTTGACATATAAAATAAATTAGAAAAAAGAGAAAATTGTTTTTTATTAATGCATTTTGACAGCTGAAATTAAAAACAAGTGTTGAAAAAAAATAATCAGCTGGCGAATCAAGAGTACCTGATGAATAAATATGCCTTGGAATATGATCAAAAACCGTTAAGACCTGTATGCAGATCTACCTGAACTTTAGGAACAACATTTTTCATTTATCTCCATAAGGAAAATAATCATGTAAAAAATTTTAATTTTGTAAAAATGAGAAAAATTTTACGTAATCAATTTAAAGAAAATTTGAACGACTAGAGTGTTAAAAAAATCAGTAAGATACCAAATTCGAGTACTGAAATGGACTAGTAGTGATTCACACCTAAAATAAATACATATAATACATAAATACAATACCCGGACTTTTAACAAAACAGTTTATGTTGATATATGAAAATTTGTATCATTGTTAATTGTAAGATTGAAATCTTTTAGACGTTTTGTTTGTACTAATCGGTATCTTTCTACGTGTAATACTTTAATAAATATCACTATTCAAAATTTAATCAATCATTCTAGTTATAATAAATTTTTTGTTAAAAGTCCAAAGTGTACAAAATTCGAATTAGTTACGACTTATAGAATAAGAAATATCACATAAAAACAATCAAACTTTAATTTATTTTTTTTTTATTTGGTGCTTACTTTTTTTTCTTTAAATTCAATATAAGTTTTGTTTTGCCAAAAGCCCATAGATATGTATTTATGTAGCAAATTATGTTATTTAACTTAACTTAACTTTTCCCAATATTTGTTTGTACTAATGAATTGTTTAGGTTAAAAAAACTATGGGTAAATCATACCGTAAATAATGAATTTTTTCCTTTAATTTAAAACCTGAATTTCTAAAACATAACTAAACAATTCCACTACAATACAAATTTTTTAAAAATAAATTAACTTAAACAATATTTACCGCAACAATAAAAAAACATTTGCGTAAATATTTGTTAGAGCAGTGAAACGAAAAAAGTACTTTCCACGCAAATTGTTTTTGCAGGTGAAAATAAATTTTTATATAAACAAAATAATCGTTCACTAAATGCTTAAAGCATTATCAAAACATTGTTTATAGATTTAAAGAATTAAACTAAAAATAAATTTAAATTTACCTGAAACTGTTAAACTTATTATTAAAAACGAATTTTAATTTTATTTACTTACAGAACTAAACGGCGTACAGACAAAAATAGAGGGGGAGGGTAATATACTGGAAAACTAAAATTTCAGCAAACATGGAGACTGAATCTTTAAATCGTACAAATTCCTCAAGAAAAAATTCTGTTGTCAATGGAAATGGAGACACAACGGCCAAAACGGAAAATGTTGATGGTGGTGGCGAGGTAACGCTTAAGGCGAAAATGAGTCTGCTTAATGGTTGCACTGTAATTGTGGGCTCTATTATTGGTTCGGGTATTTTTGTCTCCCCCACAGGTGTTCTTATGAACACCGGCAGTGTTAATTTGGCATTGATTGTCTGGGTGGCATCGGGTCTATTTTCAATGGTAAGTACTAAATTGTAACAATAATAATAATTATGAGTAAAAATAATAAAAACAAAAATTAAAAAACAGTTTAAGTGTATGTATATGCTTTTTTGTCATTAAAAAAAATAGGAACAACTGATAACCGCTACATAAATAGTTTTTTTAAGAAGTTGTTCTAAGTGAGTAAAGAGTAGTGGTACAGTAGATGAATGAGTTAAAAAAACATTTGTATCTTGAAGAATCATGTGTAATTATGTGGATTTATTTTTCGTATATTTGATTAAATAACTACACACATTTTGAATTTCTTAATTTTAATTTTTTAAATATTTACGAAAACAGGCAAAGTTTGTGAAAATATGTATGTGTATTCAAACCACAAGTAATAATGTAAACTTTTTGGAACAGTATGAAACGTGTAGATACTTTTTACTATTTTTTAAAATTTACGCAAAAATGCTGCTTAAATATAGTCAGATGTTTAATAATATTTATTTTTGAAATACACTCCATACAAAACTTAAATTTTTTTTTGTGATTTGCTTAAAAACCTTCAGGAATTACTGAAAATTAATATCTCTTAAAATTTCAATTTATTAAATATAAATTTGCAATTAATATGGTCAAACGTGTTGTAAATTATTTATTCTAGCTTAAGTTCATTTTCATAAATTAATTTTTTAAATTCATATCAAGATGCAAGACATATTCATACAGGTATATGCAACGGCGAATTTACTGCTTTCATATGAGAATGTTAAACTTAATATAAAACAAGTATGAGTGCTATATTCGGCCGTGCCGAATCTTAATAAACCCTTCACAACGTGTAGTCATGCAATAACAATTGTTTGTATCACCACTAATCTCATTAATATGAAATACGTGCATACATATAAAAAACATACATACATATGTAAAAACATCCCATTGTAAAATTTTAAATTGAGTTTATGTATGTGTTTACAAAAAAAAAATAAAAAAAAGAATATATAAAAAAATTCTTTTTTTGGCTCAGCCACGTTCACTCTGACCACGTTTGTATTTACATATGTGTTGTATGTTGTTGTTGTGAAAAAAAAACGAGGTGGACGTGGTTTTTTGCTCATATCTCAGTTGTTTATGTACCGATTTTTCTTCTTTCAATACCGATCTGCTTCCAAATATTTCTGATATTTTAATACCTCACGCGGGTCCAGGCGATGTCAGGGGACTTCTAAAAGTTGACTTCAACACTCACACGGACAGATGGAAAGGTTTCAAAAACTTAAATACTTTAAATCAAACTGTTCCTACTTTTTTACTTAATAAATTTGTATTTTCTGATTAACATATACAAATATTTTTACGAAATAAAATAGTAGTAGTTAAATAACATATGTATGTAACTTTACCATTATTTTTGTGATCGTTCCCACCGTAGATCGATAAAATATTATTCAAATTAAGATAACGATAACTAGTTACACATCTGTTCAGTTTTTTAATTAATTTAGTTTTTTTTTTCTATCAGGAACTTGTTGTCTCAGAACTGCTACTGTTAGGTGACGTTGAAATCTATTTAGGTCTGTTTATCTCATATTTACCAGCAAAAAATAACAAATTATTTAAAATAAATAAATAAATACTTAAAACAAATACGTTAACAAGTAAAAGTAAATTTTCACATTTGTTAAAGTTTACACAAAAAATCCAACGTCATATTTACAACGTTTTAACGTAGGCTTATTCCAATGAAGAATATAAAATAATTTTAATTGCAATTAAGACTCAAATAAATAGGGTAATATGTGGTCATTTAAGTAGCCAACTGTTACGAGTATCTGTTTTAGCTAGACACCAGTTTGTTTCTTAATAGTTTTTATAATTAAATATATGTTCTGTATAAATATTGAAAACTATCAATTGTGAAGATGAAATTTAAGATTTTGAATTTAGGAAAATTGTGTATACTATGGTAATTACTTATTTAAAATTATGAAAACTGCGATTAAAATCAAAAATATGAACTTATTAATGCGCTAAAAATATAATATATGCACTAAAAACAATAGATATAAAAAATAGATATATTCTATTATATTCTATTAATTGTCACCAAAACACGCAAATTATTATTATTGTCGCGATTTATTGAAATAAGGCAAGAACCGCTTGCCATTTTCATCTTATTCTTTAAAAGTTCTGTTTGTAGATAATTTTTTCCAAATATAAAAAAAATTATAAATTTATTCTGGATGGCTACAACTCCTATTTGAGATATTTGCGTAAAAAACACGATATTTTTCGAAAAAAAAAACATCGGTAGTGGTTTCTAATAGTTTTGGCGCATTCTCTGCCCAGTATGTACAGAGCTGACTTGTTCCAGTACCAAAATAAATTCGACAAAATACACATAGACAAACCTTAAATCTTTTTTTTGAGATAAATCGTAGAAAAACAATGATTTTCCAACAGGAAATGCCACGGTTCACAAAAATAACCAAGCCCGATTGAAATGACAGTCTGTTCTCTAGACCAAAATCTTATAAAAGATAACTGGGAAGTCATGGTGCGCCAAATCTATGCTGGAAATAAGCAATATGGTAATATTGAAAATTGTCACAATTTTTGAGTAAACGAACGAAGCAATAGATAATCATTTATTTCTCGAATCTCCCTAATGTCCGAGATACCTAACTGTTGGTTCATTAATACTGCAGCTAGGAAAACAAATTTAAGTTTTTAATTAGAAAAACTTATAATAATCAAGTTACGAATATTAGTCTCGAATATTTAATTTCTCTTTTAATCATTATATATCACATTTTTAAACACATTACTTCCTGTTTGCACAACAATCACTTACATATCTGTGGCTTGGAGCTAAAAGGGCCAATGTCAAAATATTTAGTTTTGAGAAAATTTTAATTGAACTTTAACTTTTATAGGTGCTTTTAAAGTGACATTGGCCAGCATTTTATTTATTAAGCTGTTCTGGGTTAAGTATGACTTTAGCTGTTTTACAATAATGAAAAAGGGCAAGAAAACAAATCTAATGCAATGATTAACTTAAAAACGCAAAAAAGTGACATTGGCCCTTTTAGCTCTAAGCCACAGATATATCCACTGAATTCTAGGTTAAAGACATACAACAAATACTTCTGTCTGCCATCATCATCATTGCATAACTAAATGAAATAACTTAAAAAATTCTTTATGAAAAACATCTACAATATAATAGTGACAAGCTCAAGTAATGGAAAACAAAACTAGAAATAAATTAAAATGAAAAAAAAACACTCGAAATCCTTCAACTCCTACTGAAAAATACAATAAGAAATAACTGAAGAAATGTTTTCGCTAAAGAATGTAAGATTATTGAGATGAGTGTTGTAAGATTGTGCTGTGGTCGTCGATATAAAGCAATCAATTAAATTACAAAGTACTCGCATGTATTTAAGTGCTCATACTTAGCAGGATGGTAGCTAAATATCTAGGATTGATTTAAAACTGTGTTGTCTTTAAAATATTCATTTGCTTCCAAATATTTTGCATTATATTAGATTGGGAAGTCCATTAACCAAGTTCGCTTAAACATTCTCTGTAGTAGTAGGTGGGAAGGACATGTGTGTACATCCAAAGAAAATTTGGATGTACACAAATACGTCCGCGATATGGCGTTATATTTATTTCTAAAATTATGGTTATCATACTTTAAGAGAAGTATTTCTGAGCAACATATTTCTAATTATTCTTATTCTTTTGTCATTCAGAAAAACAATAGCCGAAATCACAATCTGTTGCATTTGATATTGCAAATTTATACAATTTTAAATATGTTCTATCTGTGTTTACGTTGTTAGTGTAAAGTAAAAATATACTCTAATATTTTGCAAAAATACTGATGCAAAATCATTTGCACAAGATTGTGAATAGGGGCTTATAATTTGTTTTCTGTTAATATTGAAAAAAAAAATATTTCTTTAAAAATGTTCAGTATATACAACTAAAAACTACCCTACTGCTACTACTTTAAATTTCCTTTTAGTCTAAAGCATTTTATTAAATTAAATACATTAAATTAAACCATTTAAAGACATAAAGTGTCAACGTTTATAATGGCTTGAAAGTCAATTGTCAATCGCATGGTTTAGAAGACAGAAAACGTGTTGCGAATACTGAACATATTGATTGATTCAGTTTAAATGTAATTGAATTAAAATATAAGCCACAAGCAAACATATAATTATTTTATATCATTCGTACAGTTGTATTTTTTTCTATTTATTTTAGGTTGGTGCCTACTGTTATGCCGAATTGGGTACGATGATCACAAAATCTGGTGCAGATTATGCCTATATTATGGAAACATTTGGTCCGTTTATGGCTTTCATACGTTTGTGGATCGAGTGTATGATAGTACGGCCATGTTCACAAGCCATTGTAGCTCTAACATTTAGTGTTTACGTTTTGAAACCCTTCTTCCCCGAGTGTACACCTCCCGATGATGCATCCAGATTATTGGCGGTATGCTGTATATGTAAGTGTATTTTCTGTATTTAACATTCTTATCATTTATTCATACTTATTTGCTGCAGTTACTGAGGTATATTTGAATTAGTATATAATTTTATTAATGTCAAAACATAAAAAATTTTCAAAGCTAAATAACAATACAAAAATTGTTTACAATATTTAATTTAATTTTTTGTTCTTGACCTATAGATTAATTATTTCACTTTAGCAGTAACTGTTATTTCCTTATTAACAAACTATTAATAGCATTTTGTCAATAATACTTTGAATGTTAATAAAAAAAATCAAATTCAAAAGATTAAATTTAATTGAATACAACTTTTAGAGGAAGAAGAATAGGATGAAATCATTAAGGTAAGAAATACCCAATGCCCCGATCTTTATATAGACGGATCGAAGATTACTGATAGTGATAGAATAGGATTCTATGATATAAACCGATACAGAGGTAAATACTTCTGCCAGATCACAATACTGTTTTCCAGGCTGAAATTATAGGAACTACGGTAAGCACTAAACGGATCACGGAAATTGATAACAAAACACCGATTTTTATCTTTGTGGATAGCCAATCAGTTATAAACATAATAATGAACAAAAAAGTTGAATCTCAAAATGTCTTGTAATGCATTAGTGAGATAATCTCGCTAGTAAATTGTAACGTCTAAAAAATATGGCTACCAGGCCCTCACGGTATAATCGGAAACAAGGAAAAAAAGAAATTATTCAAAAAGGAATAATTTTTAAATAACATCACCTTGGAAAATGCTTTTAGAGGTTCAAAAATTAACTTAAAGACGATGGTAAGGTGACGAAAATTCTATGGCGATATTTTAGATGTTGAGATATTAAAGAAGATTATAAAACTAAGTACGTCAATACTTAGAAGATTAACTAGTGTAGCGACAGGTCACACGGAGCTAATAACTCATGTAGCTCACACTTGACTGTCGGATAACACTAGGTGTAAAAATATTAGCTGAATTTCGGATTATGGTTCGGGAGGGAGTTTTAAATCCTTAGAGCTCACAACATTCCATTTAGGTATACGTGCACCTTGGCTTGGGTTTTTAATGCCCCTTTTTTCAACCTAACCTAAGATAACTCTACAAATCGTCAATTGTAGGAAATTTTGCTTTAAAGTTCAAGTGAATTTAGCCAATGGATCTGTTTAGTGAGTTTTTAGCGGCCAGTAGAAAAAGTTTTAAATGTTCAACATTTTTGCATTCTGCGTAGGTTGGCCCTTCACTAAAAATAACATTAATCAGCGAATCTTTTGATACTGTGTGCTGAGGTAAATCACAATGCATAATCTATAAAATTATTTGTACTGAGTTTTTGTCGCAGTTCGAGATTAGTCAGCCAAGGATATACCATATTTTTAAACATGTGTTAAGCTGGTTTTATGAAATATACTTTACATGGGAGCTTTGGTCGAAAATGCTTCTAACATTACGATATTACTTATATAACCATACCTGTGCCAATATTAAACTTTTTTGTAGAATCTACATAACTAAAAATCAAATGTCGTTCGATGTTAATCGCATCACTTAAGAACGGATACACCGATTTTCTTAATTGTTTCAAATGTTTATCATAACCCAACTTTCGTTTCGTTTCATACCTAAACCAGGGAGGGAAAATTACGCAAATCCTAAAGCTTATAGACCCATAAGCTTAACATCATTCTTATTGAAAACCATGGAGCGTATCGTCGATGGAATGGTCAGAAGACGATTACCAGGCGATTCAATGAGATTTGGACAACACGCCTATATCAAGGGCAGATCTACTGAGACTGCTCTTCAGGAGGTTGTTTATCATATAGAGAGATCCTTCGACCTGGGTGTGTATACCATGGGCGTATTCATAGACATAGAAGGAGCTTTCAATAACGTAATGACCTCGAGTCTTATCGGTTCCTTGGAAAACTTAGGGTTAAGCCATGTCTTAATTGCATGGATTAGCAATATGTTAAGGAACAGATGGATAAATTGTGAGGCAAATGGAGTAAGAAGAAGGGACAAAGTATGTCGAGGAACCCCGCAGGGAGGTATTTTATCTCCATTAATATGGGTAACTACCATACATAGTCTACTGAAGATTCTATCGAACGAGGGATTCAAGCCTATCTGTTACGCAGATGATGTTGCGATACTGATCAGGGGGACGAATCCAAATTCTTTATGTATGAGAGCAATGGAGGCTTTGAATATATCATATAACTGGGCGAAGGAGCGAGGGCTCAATGTCAACCCGGAAAAGACTGAAATCTGTTTGTTTACGAGAAAGAGGAAGATACCGGTGCATAGCTATCCCATCTTTCGGAATAAGACAATTAAGATTGATAAAAAGGTCAAATACCTAGGAATAGTACTTGATTGGAGACTATCCTGGAAGGACCACATTCAATGTAAAGTGGAGAGAGCTCAAAGAATATGGGCCCTCTGCAGAAGAGTGATTGGCTCAAAATGGGGCTTAAGCCCAAGGATGACACATTGGCTATATACGAGTGTACTGCGGCCTACAATTACGTACGCTTCGTTAGTATGGTGGACATCCTTAGAGAAGAAGGTGAATATAAAACCTCTTCAAAAGATTCAGAGACAGTGCTGCATTAGTATTTGCGGCGCCATGAGGACCACATCGACAATGGCCATTGAGAATATATTATCCATTTGGCCTATTGAGATACAGGTAAAATATGAAGCGGCCTTAGCTGCCACAAGATTAATGGCAATAGATGAGTGGCTTATAAGAGAACATAAGACCAGATACCAAAGAATAACGGATATCTTACCGATAGGAAATATTACAGAATTAACATGTGATAAAATCCCGATGAGATATGAGAATATTAACTGCATCACCATTATACCGGAAGAGGGAGAATGGGATGAGATAATCAGGATGGGAAACACCCACGGAATCGATCTTTATACAGACGGTTCAAAGATTGGTGACCAAACTGGAATGGGCTTATACGACATAAGCCGAAATAGAGGCAAATACTTCCGTCTACCAGATCACAACACTATTTTTCAGGCTGAGATCATGGCGATTACGGAAGGAATTAAATGGATAAAGGAAACGAATAGCGAAACTCCGATTCGTATCTTTACGGATAGCCAATCAGTGATTAAGACATTGAGAAAGGAGAAAGTTGAATCCCGGAACGTTTTGCAATGCAAGAGTGAGATAAACTCATATGCAAATTGTGAACATCTGGAGATAATATGGATACCAACCCATCACGGGCTGATCGGAAACGAGAAAGCCGACAAATTATCCAAAATGGGAGCTCTTTTGAGTACTATAACTTTGGAGAACGCAAAACCCCTTAAACGATTTAAAGATGAACTTAAACGTTGGGCAATGGAAGAACATGTCAGAAAATGGCAAAGCACTGATGTCGGTAAGGTGACAAGAACACTCTGGGGTGACCCAAATCTTGGGAAGTCAAAGGAGATTTTGAGACTAAGTAGACCTACACTTAGGAAATTAACCGGTGTAATTACAGGTCATACGGAGTTGAGAACTCATTTAGCACGCATGGGATTGTCTGAGGAGACGACATGTAGAGCTTGTGAGGAAGAGGATGAGACCCTGGTACACTACCTCTGTCATTGTCCTGCGTTTGGGCATATTAGGCGCGAAAATTTTACAGTAGATAATATGCCGAACTTGGAATACCTGGGGAACTCGAACTGGAGATCCATAAGGCGTTACATTGAGGGGACTGGTTTCTTGGACTAGTCCGTTATTTATGGGAAATTATGTTTATGGTTTTTTGTTTGGGAATTCCGTTTTCCACATGGAGCGCACAACATGCCAACTGGGCATAGGTGTATACCTGTCATGGGTTTGGGCTTTTATACCCCTCCTTTTCAACCTAACCTAACCTAACCTAACCTAACCCAACTTTGCCTTGACGAAAATAAAATTTAAACACGCCCATTTTTACGCCAATTTTTTTTTTTTAATTTATTTAAAATCAATTCAATATTTTTAAATAATCTATGACACTCATGAATGGTTGTTAAGGACATATTTTCATAAAATTTAAACTGGCATCCGCCTTCCATAAAAAATCAAAATTTTTGCAGCATATCCAGAGAACTTTAATACCTAAAGTCATAAAAATTCGTGTCGGATATTATAATAACAACTTGCATAGTTGAGCTTAAAATGAGCTGAAAAATAACTATGGGCGTGGCACCTTCAATATAAAGAAAATATATTTTACAAGATATCTAGAAAACTATTACATTTATACTTAATCTTATAAAATGTTGTGTTTTACTAATATTTAAATTTTAGTTTAATTTTTTGAACATTCTTATATTACTAAGAATTCCTATATTGTGATAATGAAAGAATAATCTGGAAATGTATGTTTTACCAACACTAGCCGAGTGGAATGCATTTTCGAAATCAGCTACGGATTTCATTATCAGCACATACTTTTATCTTATTTGTCTTATTTCAACTAAATATCAATACGATCAGATCTGGGGAAGTGATACCCCCACACAAAAACTCACTATATAATTTATTTCATAAAAAATAAATGTTAGGGTTTTCAATTCTGGTATTAGACATTTAAATGAATAATTTTACAATTCATATGAATAACTATGTAGAATTAAATACGTGACATCTCCCATATAAAAAAATATGACATACATATATATGACAAATATATGAATAATTGTTATAGACTTTTCTGTAATTGGCTACAATATTAGTTTACTTTTTTCGGCGTTAATTGTATAGAATCAAAGCAGAAGACGTGGTACCACCTCCTCTCACCAAAAATTTTTTTTATGTAATTTCTGAAAAACCAAAACCTTTATTTGGTTTAAACTTAGTACGAGCTACTTTTGGTAAAAATTCTTAACCAGAGCTAAAGATTAAAAGAATCAGTGATACCCTTATACGAATAAAATACTATTTATGACAATTTTTGTATTTCTAACAAATGGTGGCAGATAATATTAAAATTTATATCCTAATGAATACAATACAAAAACTTTATTTGAAGCCAGCAAAGCATTTCGGATTCCGGATTAGTTTAATATATATAAATAAAAATATAGTATTTTCCTATAATTAAGACCGATGTTCAAAAAGTAGAATTAAACAAGTTTTGTGTTAGATAAATATAATTTCATTAAAATTTAACGGATCTTAAAGATTTAATTTCCAATTACTCTGTCTCAGTTGTCAGAATAAGTTTGAGAAATGTCTTGGATTATGTACAATCGCCGAATCTGGCGGGCCTAATCTATCTAACGTTACCTATTTACAATTGCATTCGAACTTTATTAATAAATTTTAATTATTTATACGTACTGCTTAATAACATAACCTGCCATGGAGATTTTGGTAGCCAAGATTGAATAACAAACAACACATCTAAAAAATATCGCCAAAATAATAAACGTCAAATTACCGGATAAGATTTATATAAAAACCTACCGAATTCTTTGGTTCAAAAAAGGATGTCATATTTCATTAAATCGTATTTAAGGTTTTGATCTTTATTTTACCTACAAACAACACATGTTCTGTTAAAAAAGTAACTTAGACATAGCGAGATAATAATATATGAATTCGTTTATTTTACGTAATTGTAAGATTATTAATTACCTTTAGGGCCATTATTACAACTTGCCTTTAGTTAAAGGCAGGATTTTGTCTACCCGATAAATAGCTTTGCATTATAACAACTTCTATTTTTTATTACTATTATTATTAATTATAATAATATTTAATTAATTAAAAAACAATAAATGAAGGCTATTTATCGGTCCGACAAAATCCTGCCTTTAACTGAAGGCAAGTTGTAATAATGGCCCTTAGACTTTTAACAAAACTCCTAAAGTCCAGATAAGTTTCTTCTATAATAACAGTAGCCACTTTAATTATACTAACCGTCGTCTTTCTACATAAAATAATTTAAGAGATATCACGTAAAAAAATATCAACTAAATTTTTTTAATTTTTTTACTCCTGAGTATTTATTTTCTGAAAAAAAAAATACTATTATTTTAAACTCATCTGCTACCTACCAACTATAGAATAAGAAATCTATATATATAAAAGTGAAACTCTGTGTGTGTATCTGTGTTAGCTATAGACTCCGAAACCGTAAAGCCGATCGGACTCAAACTTTGGCAAGTTATTGTACACATTCCAGGGAGTTTTTGTGGGTGGTTAAAAGTTGGTGGGGCTACGCCCATAAAAAATAAGTTATCATTTTTAGCTACTTGCACTTGACTGATTTTTCTGAAACTTTGCAAACATATTGAACTCTAATGATTATACAATTTTGTGTTTATAAAAATGGGCGTACCACGCCCATAAAAAAAGTTATTTGAGGTACTTGCGGTGGACCGATTTTTCTGAAACTTTGCACACATATTGAGCTGTCATGACTATACAGTTTCGTAATTTGAAAAGTGGGCAGTGCCACGCCCATAAAAAAGTTATAATTTTTAGCTTCTTGCACTTGATATTTAATTAAAATTCAGAATGCATTTTTATTCATTAAGAGGAGTAGCAACGCTCGCCGGACTTGGCTAGTATCACATAAAATAAAATAAAAATATTTTGGTTTTTCTTTGTTTTTTTAATTACCTGAAATATTTGAACATTTATACTGGAGATACACATAAACTAGTTATTTTTGACTTAATACTAATTATTTTTGTTTTAGTTGCTCTAAAATTAACGAGCCTTGATTACAAGTGTGATTATAGAAAATAACTATGTAACTAGTTACCAACCATTAACTACAAAGTTTAATTATAAGGGGTTATTTCATACCGTTGCAATACTAAAAAAATTTATTTAAATACAGATTTTCAATTAAGATCTATACTTACAAACCAATATTCTGTGTTTATATATAATGATGTTGGTAATAACTACTAATTACTATGTAGTTTTTGCTGGATTGTTTTGCGAAAGCCCACAGATACACAGATATACAGTACTTAAAGATTTTCATTCGTCAACAGCTCACCGGTTGAAGAATTGCATAATTCAAAATTGATTTTTTTTAAAAATTACCAAGCCTGTCGCACGTTGCTACGCCCCTTAATGAATAAAAATGCATTCTGAATTTTAATTGAATATCAAGTGCAAGAAGCCAAAAAATTTAACTTTCTTTTATGGGCGTGGTACTGCCCACTTTTCTAATCACTAAACTGTATAGTCATGACAGCTCAGTATGTGTGCAGTATGTTTCAGTATGTTTCAGAAAAATCGATCCAGTGCAAGTAGCTAAAAATGATAACTTATTTTTTATGGATATGGCACTGCCCACTTTTTTGATCATGACAGCTCAATATGTGCGCAAAGTTTCAGAAAAATCAGTCAAGTGCAAGTAGTTAAAAATGATAATTTATTTTTTATGGGCGTAACTCCGCCCACTTTTTTCCACCCATAAACACTCCCTGGAATATGTATAACAACTTGCCAAAGTTTGAGTCTAATTGGCTTTACGGTTTCGGAGTCTATAGCTAATGCACACACACAGACAGAGTTTCACTTTTATATATATAGATCTATGTAACTGTTTTTGGTCATATTTTGATAAATATTTGTTATGTTCATAATGTTGTATTTTTACTTAAACTCAACTGTTTTTTTCTTAAAAGTTAAGTTAACGTAGTTAGAAAATAACATTTGCTCCTTAGTGGACATAAAACTGTCCATATTTAAAATCGTGCAATTTTATTGTTACAGAAATTAAAAATGTGTGATTAATATACACACGTATGAATTTCGAAACCTTAAAGTATAAAAAAATACGAAAAGTCTTTCTAAACAACAGAGTCCGTTTTATTAACGTTACGAAAGATGTGATAACGGCGATATTAACAAAGTCTTCGGTTAATAGCAAATTGTGTCATTCAGTTAAATGTTTACAATAATCCGACGACGAAATAACGACTCTGCCATAACTAGTAATCAACTCAAGCAGTGTGTAAAAGGGATTTATTAATTTTTTCCATACACTTTATTGTTTAAAAAAATTTTATTTTTTCTTGTTTTTTATATTAAAGTCCATAATAATGTAAATCGCTGAAATTCTTACATCATACATTCTAAACAAAGATTTTTCTTAATCGTATTTATTTCATGTGTATTTAATCGAATAATAATGATATATGTACATACAAAAATGACGACAGATAATAATAAAATTAAAGAAAATCTTGACTTAAGTAAGAAGAAATATATATACATATGTATATGTATGTATGTATGTATATGATTCATACAGATGTACTTGTTTTTAGTGTAATCAGAAAAATCCTGAATACAAATTTTAATGTGGCATAAATTTAATGTATTTTAAAATTTTTAATTTAGAGTTTTTTTATAGTATACAAAATAGTCCTTAAATTTCTAACAAAGTGCGAGAAAATAAATATTTTTAAATTTAAAAGCTTAAGAATAAAAAACAATTTAACTTTATATATAAAAACATAGATATAGGCTTAATATTAAAAGGGCGTATCTAATTTTTTTTCAACCCCGCTATTTAAACGTTTCCAAATAGTTCATTTACAAGCACAGCACCTCTAAAAAAAATTCAGTAACATATTGCAAAGTAATGAGGAAACTCATTGCATGAGCTGGGCTATGCCATATGTTATGTAACGATTCTTCGATTTGATGTTATATTTTGGGAACGATGCTACCTACTATTCCGGCTGTGCTCGTCGTTGGGGGTGTGTTGAATTCCCAAATAACATAATTAAGTTAGAAATATATGTGAAACTGTTACAAAAATTCTTAACTTTAGGTAGCTATATATAAAAAAAAATGATCCACATTATGCACATTAGTAAACTAAATAAAGAGGAGGGTTGTTGATTGAAATGATGTATAGCTGAAGATGGAATTCGCCCCACTTTTCCCTTTGCCCACCCTCCGTGCTGACCAAAATTGAATTGTTAACTGTCAGCCCAATAATTAAAAGAAACAAAAAAAATTTATCTAATTTCCTCCATACCTCTCTACTTCACCTTTTGTAATTCGATTTTAAAATTCAAACTCTCATATTATAAAAATTAATAAAAAAAAAAATTCATGGAATATTTATTTATTTACAAAATTTAAAATCTATATATTTATATAACAAAATTCAAATATTGTAATTAAAAAATGTTTTCAATAAGAATTAGTCACCATTGGTATGTGATTAAAGGGTCAACATTTATTTAATATTTTACAAAAAAAAAAAAAACCTTGCAATATGGTAACGTTTATTTATTTGTTATTAAGAATATCTGATCGTTTTGATGAGTTTTTAAATAAACGTAATATGATTTAAATTCAAAATTGTTTATGCCTTAAATACATCTTCGAAAGTCAAAATTAAAATTCATGACAACACTGGTTGCCACAAAAAAATTAATTTTGAATAATGATGAAAACTTAGATATAACTAGTTATCATATTACGAATTAATTTTAAATAAATTATAAATTTAAATAATATTTAGTATGATTGTCAAATTATATATATAAAACAAAATTACGAAAAGAAATCACTTACAATTTTTTATTAAATGTCCAACGAAGTCAGCAGGCGCCAGTGACAGTAATCCGTTGTGAATTTATTTTAATTTGACTCAACCATTAACAATTAAAAATTTTTAAAAAAAAAAATATATATATGTTTATTATAAATCCTAATTTTTTTTGTATTGTAATTATTGTTCTGAGTGTATGGGGGTGTGATTGTGCAGTCTATGTAAACTTGTGTGGATTATATTATCAATGAGAACACTAGTTTTAGTTCATAATATAATCTACACAAATTAAAGTGTATCCGTTAGCAGGACCTATTGTATTTCATGTCTGTTTGTAGGGTGTATTTATATTGTTATTTTTTTAATTATATTAAGTTAAAAAAAATATTATATATCTAATTGACCAACTGGTGATTTACAAACAGATTCAACAATAAAAAAAAAACTATAAGAAACCGAAAACAAAGTAAAAAAAAAAAAAAAAATATTACACAAATTAAATGAGAAGTAAAAAAAATTAACTAAAATTACGTTATAAATTCAAATTAAAAAAAAAATAAAAGACCACGGAGGAAATGTGTACGAGTATGAATATGCGAAAGAGCCAAATCAATTAATAATGAAAATTCAACAATTTTAAATTAAAGTTAATTAAAATTCAGTTCTAGACGACGATCGTTCAGATTCAATCTAGATAAATATACTTGCAAACTGGCTTCCAAACTCTGGTTTCCAAACAGAAATTGTCACCAAAATTATGCCAATTACACATTAAGTCTAGGCAATTGCGCCCTAGAGTTTAATTGTCCAATATTCCTAAACAAAATAAAAACTTTAATACAAAACCATATACCATAAACTAACTCTTAGAAATTTCCTTACCAAGAATCCAAAACAGCTTTAACACTCTCATAAATTAAGTCTAATCTTCCTAAATAAAACACTATATCTATTGATGCACCCAAAATCGAGAACTGCTGTTTCTGTTTCCTATATTTCTTATAAATATCTTGGTGTTGATATTACATATAACTTATCTTTCAAAAAACACCTAAGTAATAAATTATCATCACCAAAACTAGCTATCAATTCCACTTGGTCCAAGTATATTAATAATCCACGTATATCTAAAAACAATAAACTTAGAATATTTCATGCAGCGTCGAGATCTATCATGTTCTATGCTGCACAAGTTTGGGGTTTTAAAAAATACGATGAAGTTGAGAAGCTATTTAGATTTTTTATTAAAAGAATGCTACATTTGTCTAATACAACACCCAACTATATGCTTTCTTTAGAAACAGGTCTTGATTCGTTATACCTCGCCACTCTAAAGTTACATTTTTCTTATATTAATAAAGTTCTGCGTATGAATCCAAACAGATTACCTCGAATCTTGGCAAATTATATGATTACTAACAAGCTTTATTGGGCTGCAGAGTGGGACAACTTAAAACAAAAACTACAAATTTTTCCTGATAATACAAACAATCCAACAAGCCATAATTGTGAAATATTAAATCGCTTGAGAGTAAAGGAAAAGGAAGAATATATATTTGATGCAATTGGTTCACAGTTTCACGATCTTTATTCTCGATTTGACTTTAATGTCACACCCATGTTGACAAGAGATTTTTCGTCTCGGTTTACTAGTTTGGTAATAAAAGCTAGAGGTGGATTGCTAGACTTAAATGCAAGAGCATTTCGTAATAACACAATTGGTATATGCACAATATGTAATCTAGACGAACATGAAAATACATTCCATTTTATTGGTGTGTGTCCAATTTATAATACGTACAGGTTGCAATATTTTGGTAAAACTCGTCTTGAGGAAAATGAAGTTATACGTATACTAAATGGTACCAATTTTATCTCCTTGTGTAAATATCTTAAGATAAGTTTAAAGTATAGAAAGTTATTAATGAACGAATTTGATATATAATTCGTTGTAGTATTATATGAATTTATAAACTTTTGATTAGAATTAAAAAATGAAATACATTAATTTAAGTTAAGAATATTAGTAAAAGGCTAATCTGGCACACAACAATTATGTTATGCCACATATAGATAAATAATTGTTTCTGTAAATTAACTGAATATGTACATACAAAATATTTATATCTATTAATAAAAAAAAAAAAAAATTAAAAAATAATAATTTGGTCGAAAATAACGTATTTATAGCCACATAAAAAATCCCAAACTAATTGCTTTTTATTTTCCTGTAAAGTAAAAAAAAATCGATAAACGCCTTTTTTAAATTAAGCCATTGATGTATATTTAAGTATGTCAAAAAATTTTCAAAAATTCTTCAGTTTATTTTAACATTTTTATATAAAAGGTTTTTATAGAAACATCCTGAATCATTGTCACATAAACTTTAAGATTTCTTTATTAGAATCGCAATAAATTTTCAATTTTCTTTTCATTTTAGGTGTCTTAACATTTGTTAACTGTTGGGATGTTAAATGGGCTACCGCTGTGCAAGATATCTTCACATATGCCAAAGTAAGTTTTATTAAATACTTGCAAAATTTATTTTAAATACGAAATTTATGTTTCAAATTAAAATCAACACAAACATACACAATATATTTGTTTATTTATTTTAGCTTTTGGCTTTGTTCGTCATTATTGCGTCCGGCCTTTACCAATTATATTTGGGTCATACAGAATATTTTACGTTCGAGAACACAGATACTAAAGTAACATCACTAGCGCTATCGTTTTATTCCGGATTGTTTGCATATAATGGATGGTGAGTTAAGGAGAAAAGGGGTATTTACGCTACGAAAATTGTGGGTAGATGGGTCAATGGATAATTTAATAAACATCTGTTGCTACTGCCTAGATGCTGTCTGTTTGATTGTTTATTTAGCAATGTGTGAGACTTTATAAAAAGCAATTTCATTTAGGAAATACTAATAGGATTTACTTTTTTACTGTTGAAAGTTATAACAAGGAGAAAAAGGAGAAAAGTAAGACAGGAAAATGACAGAATAGTATTAAATTAATAAAACGTTATTACAGCATAACCAAGATTTAATGACGTTAGAGAGTTAGTTCCTAAAGGGATCAAGAGACTAAGTTTATTTTATTTATAGTTTTGTATGCTAAAAATGGTGGAATTGTATTAATTTCATCATTCCATTTGTAGCACATCGAAACGTTTGTTTGAAATCCTATAAAGTATATATTTTGTAGGTATGTATGTTAAAAGCATAATAGAACTTAAACAAAAGAAGGTATGAAAATTAAATTTAGTTGAAACATTTTCAAAAATCGAAAAATATTTGATATTGAAAATCTTCCCAGTAGGAAAAGAGTTTTTCATTGTAATGACCTACAGTTAAATTTTTAACTTTTAATTTTAGAATAAATAATCTCTTAAAATATGTTCAGCGTTGCGTTAACTCAACATGTAATCGTTGTGGCCAAGAAACACCCTGACAACAATTAGTTGTTTAGTGTTCAGTTGTGTTGATCACGAGACAGTAGGAGACCGTCCTTATGCGTTTTGCCAAGAAACCAAGTGAGTCGTATCGTCACCGCTCCAATCATTTTTTAAGCAAAACTTTCTTTTTGTAAAAAAAAGTTTGTGGCTGTGTAACAAGAAAAGTTTATGCATTAGATAAACCTCAAGGAAATACCATTGCTTGACCACAAAGCCACTATTTATACCAGCGTTTATTCAAAACCGTCATTGATCCATTTGTCTTTAAAGAAAACAAAATTATCAATCCAAAATCTGTTATCTGAAATCTGTTAAAATAGTCTAGACGGTAATGAGTGTCAGTAATATG
The DNA here is from genome assembly GCA_941918925.1 of Phyto melanocephala. NCBI lineage: Eukaryota > Metazoa > Arthropoda > Insecta > Diptera > Rhinophoridae > Phyto > Phyto melanocephala. The sequence continues at coordinate 94,846,200 of OW799233.1, read as the reverse complement.
TTGTATCATGTCATACTGCAAATCAAAATGGTTCGACAACAAGTCTTTAGTTTCTTTATTTCACTTCATGCTTTACGATAATAAAGGGTGTATAAATTTGAGGTATTTTGTTTAAATTTAAAAAGTTTTTATTCACTTTAATTTCAGTTTATTACAAAAAGGTTGTGGTTAAAAATTAAGAAATATGATGGTCAAGTGACCCCCCACCCCTACTGCCTAGACAGGCTCAAAATCTTTTACCAAAATTTTCTATCACGTTTTTCAATAAACTCTTGTCAATGGTTGATATGTTCTCTTAAATGTTTTTTTAAGCTCTTAAACTGTTGAGGGGTTATTGTTGTACACTTTCCCACAAAAAATGGTGGCCAATTTACTTGTCCTCTACGAGAAATAAGTGTTTTTCGCACCTTTCCTTTAAAATATCCATTGCTTCTTTCAATTTGCGACAAGTGGCACCATCCTTAAATCTTCTATTTTCTGTCACAGACAGCTTTACTTCATCACCCTGTAGCGATTTGCATTGACCGAAGATGCTTCAAATTTGGACACTGTTTATAAGCAAAAATGTCGTTTAAGTGTTGCTAATTCATAGCTACGCATAGTCACGCACTTTATAACCCGTTTTAAATTACCTCTTTTAAGATGTTCATAGCATAGATGTTCAAATTTGTTCGGGAAGTTTTTTAGCCATTTTCTTATTAACTTACACATGTTCTTTCAAATACCACCAAAGGAGAAAATTTTTATTTAAAGTCCTAGTACTAAAAACATTTTGGTTAGTGCTCTTCATTTTAATATTAAATCAATAAAGGAAAATTAAATTACACTATGTAATTGGTGTAGGGCATTCAGAAAACATATATTAGACAACTTTTTCTAGTTCTGCAACTTCTTCTAAACTGGACAAGACATGATCCAAATACTCCTCAAGCCTTTTAGTAGCGTTTGTATTATCATTGATGTAAAACAAACTACCACAATGCTTGCAGAGTATGCTTGATGTATGTCTAGTCCCCTTAAAGATTTTCTTTTAAAACCGAGAACGTTAAATAAAACATATTTTATTTTCTTATTTTAGGAACTATTTGAATTTCATTATTGAAGAACTTAAGGATCCCGTCAAGAATTTACCACGTGCTATTGCCATTTCTTGTACTCTAGTAACCATTGTCTATGTCTTGGCCAACGTATCTTTTTATACTCTGTTGTCGCCTGAAGAAGTATTGGGATCTCAAGCTGTAGCTGTTACATATGCAGAAAGAGCTTTTGGTGTTATTGCCTGGACCATACCAGGTAAAAACATTTTAAACATTTTTCCCAAAATCTTGCAAAATAAATGAGAAATTTTCTAATTTTAGTATTTGTGGCCCTGTCCACCTTCGGTGCTGTAAATGGTATTCTATTGACTTCTTCGCGTTTATTCTATGCCGGTGCCAATGAGGGTCAAATGCCTGAAATTTTAACAATGATACAAATACAACGTTTCACACCCACACCAGCTGTATTGGCCATGGCTCTGCTATCCATGCTGTATTTGACTGTTTCGGACATATTTGCCTTGATTAATTATGTTGGCTTTGCCACTTGGGTAAGTGTTGCATATTACAAACACTTGTCAATTCATGGTGTTAAAAACTCTCTAATTTTGTAGTTAAGTATTGGTGTTGCTGTTTTATGTTTGCCCTGGTTGCGATGGGCTCAACCCAATCTACCCCGTCCAATTCGTGTACCATTGGTCTTCCCCATTATCTACTTGATTGCCACCATATTCGTTACTGTTGTGCCCATGTATGCCAGTCCCGTTGAAACCGGCTACGGTATTTTAATGATCTTGTCTAGTATACCCGTCTACTTGGTCTTTATAGCGTGGAAAAATAAACCGATTTGGTTCCAGAAAACTATGGGTAAGTTCTTTATCATTTTTATCAATCAAAATTTACTTTAATACCTATAATCAAATCACAATAATCACCAAGCTTTTTAATATTTTTAATTTAATTTTCATTATTACTGTTTTGAAATATTTTTAAATCCTAACCAGCCCTGTATAAAACTTATTTTTATAGGTGGATTTACTCAAGCTTTACAAAAAACGATGATGGTTGTCCGACCCAAAAGTTCCTCAAAGGTTTTTATTTGATTTTTTAATTTTATTTATTTATTTTTTTCAATTCTATTTTTTCTTTTTTGTTTATTTGTTTTTTTTTTTTAAATTAGATTTAAAATAGTTCTTGAAATAGTTTTAAAAATTGTTAAAATGTTTGTAATCTAAAAGTCATTTACATGCATTTGTATGTAAAGGGTGTCCCAAAATGAAATCAGGATTTGAGTGGCATCCCAAAATTAACGCAAGATTTAAATTTGTCACCATTTGTACAGTGAACTGTTGGCAAGTCTAAAAAAAAAACAATTAGACCGCTGATTTGAACTGCTTGATTCAAATCTTGCGTTAACTTTGGAACACCCATAAAATATGTGTGAAAGTAAAATTTTTTTTACAAATTACATTTTTAGTTTTTCCTAGATATTTTTCTAATATGCCTGCTCTGTTTTTGTTTGAATGCACCTATTTTTAAGAAAATATTATTTTATTTGCACTATTCTTATTTTACAAAAATTAAGATAATACCTATTTATGTATGTATATGTGTTTAATTTTGTTTAATTTGAGACAATAAATATAACACACTAATAGTAGTCAGGATTTTATTGAAAAAATAAATAGCTCTTCGTTATTAGAACATAATTTTCACGTGAAAGTAAGATAAACATCTCGTGTTTTTCCAAAATCTTGTAAAGTTTTTGAACTTAAAATACGAATGACCTTTAGGTTTTATTGTTATTGTTAATAAAAATTAGTTACAGTGTCAAAATAAAGGGTGTTTTTTAAGCCCGATAGAACTTGAAAATGTAAAAAATAACACAAAAAATTAAATTGTAATCAAAATTTTTTTTTTATTCGAAAGATCAATACGTGACATTAACATTTGTAAATGATTTCGGGCATATGGGCACCGCGGCTGTTCTTGACGAAGCGCATTCTGGACGTCCAATTTTATCGCAAAATTGTGTTCAGCGATGAGGCGCATTTTTGGCTTAACGGGTTTGTTAATAAGCGAAATTGCCGCATATGGAGCGAGACCAATCCACAAGAGACCCTACAGACTTCATTACCTCCAGAAAAATGCACCGTTTGGTGCGGTTTTCACGCTGGTGGCATCATCGGACCTTATTTCTTCAAAAATGAGGCCGGAGCTCGCGTTACGGTCAATGGAGATCGTTACCGCACCAATGATTTTTTGTTTGAAAATATGGATGACATTGATCCGGAGGAGATGTGGTTTCAACAGGATGGCGCTACGTGCCATACGGCGAACGCAACCATCGACTTATTGAAATCAAAATTTGGCAATAAGTTGATTTCGAGAAATGGACCTGTCAATTGGCCTCCAAGGTCGTGCGATTTGACACCTCTCGATTATTTCCTGTGGGGCTACGTGAAGTCACTGGTTTGTGCTGATAAACCAGCAACAATTGACGCCTTGGAGGCCAGCATTGTTCATGTTATTCGTGACATACGGCCAGCAGTGCTCGAAAAAGTGGCCCAAAATTGGACGTCCAGAATGCGCTTCGTCAAGAACAGCCGCGGTGCCCATATGCCCGAAATCATTTTCAAATGTTAATGTCACGTATTGATCTTTCGAATAAAAAAAAATTTTGATTACAATTTAATTTTTTGTGTTATTTTTTACAATTTCAAGTTCTATCGGGCTTAAAAAAAACACCCTTTACATGTACATATGTATATGTATGTACTTTCATAAAACCATACTTTTGATCATAAATAAAATGTTCATATCACACAAAAAAAATTATCGAAAAAGCTGCCTAAAAATTTCGTTTTTATCGAATTCATCATTCACAATAATGCATAACATAGGAATTACTTATCATAGACACCAACGCAGTGTTGTATAAACAATTTCCGACATATTTTAGAGTAAATATAGTATATTAAGTAAGACGTATTGTTCGTATGAAATTTGCGTTTAAAATCAAGTATGTACATACTATTAGCCAATATAAAACTTTGCTTTGGACAAAGCATATTTATATTTATTCACTAATTTGTACAATTATTCATTGATTTGTTCGCTTAAACTATTGCATCAAAGTCAAACTCTTTTCGAAACGTATACTAATTAGACTTGCCACCCGTCCAGTTTTCGTCGGGACAGACCAGTTTTAGAGTGCAATGTCCCGTGTCCCGGTGATACTCTCAACGGGACGCCATTTGTCCCGTTTTTTTCGTTATATTATAGAATAAAAAGTATTATAATTAAAGTAACTTATTCATTAATTATCAAAAACTTTTTTTGGTACTACTAACTTTTTTTATTAGCAACACCGACATTTTTTAAATTGATTAGCAACACTTGAATATTTTGATTCTTCTTTGACTTTCTTATTTCATTTGTCAACTTTCAAATGAATTACAGTTAAACGTAACAGAACGTGAATAATTGCAGAGGTACATGTATTTATTTAATTTTTTAGTAAGTTTTATTTCTAATATTTTTGCAAAAATATTAAAACTAAAGTTTTGCATAGGAAAATGAACAGGAAAAGACTTGCAGATGTAAATGAATTGGCAGTAACACACAAAAAGGAAAAAATAGAAGAAAAAGGTATTGCAAATTTCACCCAGATTGGTTAAAGTTACCGGATTTTCAAAGTTGGCTAAGAAATACGCCGGACGATGAAATGGGTGCTTATTGTAGTATATGCAAGCTAATTTTTTCAGTAAAATTCGAAGGAGTTTCAATGATAAAGAGGCATGCAAATTCAAAAAAACATATACAACTTACAAATGCAATGAACGTTAGTACTAAGTTGACAAAGTTTTTCACAAAAAATAGCACAATTAAAGAGGATGAAGCTACAATATGTGAAATAGCATTAACGTATCATGGTGTAATGCATAATCATAGCTATATGTCTCAAGATTGTGGTATAAAACTTGTAAAAAAATTATTTAGTGATTCCGAAAAAAGCCAACGTATTCACTGTGGCCGAACGAAGGCTGAGGCAATTGTTGAGTATGTTTTAGGACCATATTCTATTGAAAATGTTTTATTTGATGTTGGTGCTGGCCCTATTTCTATTGCCACAGACGCTTCAAACAAGGGAAATAAAAAACTGTTTCCTGTTGGAATTCGATATTTTTCAATTCAAAAAGGGCCAACAACATTTCTTATTGATTTTTATGAAGATAACGACGAGACATCGGAAGCCATAGCAGCGAAGTTGATTGAGTGCCTAGAAAAATCTGGATTGTTACGTAATAATAAATTAGTTGCATATGGAGCAGACAATGCATCCGTTAACTATGGAAAATTTAAATCGGTATTTCAACATCTGAAACGAATACTGAATCTACCGAATTTAATTGCTGGACATTGTCATGCTCATATTTTGCATAATACTGCTAAACAAGCACTAAAAACCTTATCGTTAAATGTAGAAAGTTTTGTTATTGAAGTTTTTAGTGAATTTTCTTCAAGTGCTAAAAATCTGGCAGAATTGAAAGATTTTTTCATTTTTATGGAAACTGATTATATCCAATTACTAGGGCATTCGCGTATTAGATTTTTGACATTATTTCCAGCTATTGATCGTATTCTTCAATCTTGGCCTGTTTTAAAGTCGTATTTTTTGAGTAAAGGAAAAGAAAATGTTTCAAAACTTATTTGGAAATTCGTTGCCTGTGACCAAGATTCGGAAGTATCGAAAGACGAGAATCAATTATGCGAGGTATACCTATATTTTATTCATAATATTATGAGCATATTATCATCACATATAAAACATTTAGAAAGCGACTACGTCCAACCTACAGAAGTTTTTGATATTTTTACTAAAATAAAATTAGAATTTTCAAATAGACTGGAAAAACTATTTTTTGGATTTAAAGCAAATCAAATTTTGTCGCAACTAGATCGTAATAAAAAAGAATATTTTACTAACGAAGGCGTTTCTGTGTATAAAAAAATTCTAGATTATTTGAATAAGTGCCCAGCAAAAACTAGGTAATGACTTGCTCTTACTAAACAACATACTTTTCAATGACTACTACATATCGTCTGTCTTACTAAGAAGTATTTTAGTAATGACTTGATTTATAATGTGTTACGTAAGTACTTGATTTCAGACATTTGCTTAGATACACACACAACACAATTTCTTACTGCGAAATTTACTAGAAACCATTCAAATACATAACTTTTTATAATTCTCATTTAGTTTAACGCGCTTAGGGTATAAGTAATAATTATTTTGAAAACAGCGGCAAAGCACTTCATTAACAAAGTGATGACTTATAGATTTTCACTGATTGTTAAATTTCAAATTAACGTATCTCAGAATAATCTAACCGAATTTTTGTCCTTAGAACAACCGAACGACTTCTGTAAGTCCATAATAATAATGAGTTATTTAGGTTATTAAAATCAAGTACTTATATATTGCTATAGGAGTAAGTACTTATTTAAGTCCCTATTTATGAGCGACCGTAATAAGTACTTATACGAGTCCCTATTTGTAAGCGAGGGTGGTAAGTACTTGCCTCCAATGACATCGCCGTGTTAAAATAATGGGTTTAGATGCCAAATTGTAAGTAGTGAACAACTGTTTTCTAGTACTTTCAAGTCATTATAATGTAATGTGTTATTTTGCTGGGTGGTTTGATTATTCAACTGAAGCTTTTTTTTATAAATGTAAACAGTTTAACTTGGATAATGAGTTAAAATATGATGAAGTGGTTGAAGTTGCTCAGAAATTGGAAATATTGATAGACAACGATGCTTTATTTTCTGAAATATGTTTTCTAAATAGTATTTTATCAAACTTGAATATCGCTATTGAACAAAATAGTGTATCAACTTCTAGGAGTACTGAAAAAACGCATTCAAATAAAGTAATCCAAAAGTGGTTAAAATTTTTCGCTAAAGGGGAAAGCCCAAATTTGTTTACGATAGTGCAACATATTTTTATAGTACCTCCTAGTAATTGCTATGTAGAGCGTGTTTTCAGCGTCATGAAAAGTAAATGGCAGGATACTCGCTCTAGAATGCTTGTACCTTTAGTTAAAGCTGAGTTGTTAGTCCATTTCAATTTCAACTTAAAATGTGCTGAGTTTGTTGAGTTTATTACTTCGAATAAAGATTTAATAAAAGCTGCGAAAAGTAATAAAAAATATAAATTTAAAACTAAATACTAAAATAGTTAAATATGAAATATTTCATGTTCCTATTAATATTAACTATATTTATTATAAAATACTTACGTTTTTGTTTGTTTGTTTTATGATTCTGAATTTTACACAATTTGTGTTATCGTTGATTTTATTAAATAAAATAAGATAAAAATTATAAACGAATTTTTTTGAATTATAAAATTTTTCTATGATTTGTTAGTGGTGTCCCGTTTTTGAAATTTAAAAAGGTGGTAAGTCTAATACTAATAAACTTTCACGGCTTTCAGACTAGGCAAGTCACTTGCGCAAGTGACTTGCGCAAGTGTTGTGTTTATAGGCAAAAGGGGTAAGGTCGGGTTAAGAGGAAGAAACTTGCTCATTTTTGAGTACACACTTGCCTGTACTCGGCAAGTACGAGCAAGTTTTTGTTGAGAAACCAAAAACAAAAGAGTAATAAAAACAAACAAGAGTGCTATATTCGGCCATGCCGAATCTTATATACCCTTCACAACGTGTTGTCATGCAACAACAATTGTTTATGTCACCATTTATCTCATATGAAATACGTACATACAAAACATACATATATAAAAACATCCCATTGTAATATTATACATTAAGTTTACTTATGTGCTTAAAAAAAATAAATTAAAAGAAAAATTAAAAATAAAACAATAAAAATTTTAATAAAATATAAAATAAAAAAAATTTTTTGGCTCACTCTAACCAGTATACCACGTTTGTATGTATGTGTAGATAATTGATAATTGTAGAAATTTCAAACGGAATGACAAACCTATATATACCCTTTTTCACTGTGTGAAGAGTATAATAAGTAAAAGAGAACGAAACTTGGGCAAGTCAGTTGCTGAGTCTGAACATGAAAGCAAGTTCAAAGAAAAATAAAAGAAAATAAAAAACTAACTTGAGCAAGTGACTTGCCCAATGCGAAAGGGGTATTTCTTCCATTTAAAAATTTGAATATTAGTGCTTCGAGAAACTAACTGGGTTACCAGATTTGTCATTTTGACAATTTATGTCCCAAAATATAACTACTAACTGTGTATTTTTAAGCAAACAATTTCGTAAATTTTTATAAACATTGTCCAATTCTCAATATTGTGCTTTTGCCATTTGAAATGTTTTTAATTTCTGTATACTTTGTTGGTGTAAAGTAAAAATATGTGTACTATAAGTAAAAATAAAAAAAAATTGTAAAACAAATATAAAATAATTATCCGATAATTTAGGAACTACACATATTACCATCAATATTTTCTAAAAATATTCAATGTAAAGGGTGATTTAATTGTAAGGGCTGATGTTGAATTTGAATAAAACACAAATTATTTATGAAATTATTATCATTTCTTTTTAAAATGATAATATTTGTATGGTTCAATCATGTTTGGAACAAAATATCGGCCAAATGGACAACACAATCTCGGCGGCACACCTCCACCCGATTGTCCAAATTTTCAATGACAATGTTGATGTTCAATTGTTGGGCACGAAGATGAGTTGACGTTGACTGCTCTTTTGCCACACTATCGCGAAATACAGCAATGTTTCCCATTCAACGAACTAAGATGGCATTCACAGATGTTTTCACATTTCATACAATTCTCCCGATTGTGGACCAATTTGAACGGTTATGTTGACCAAAAGAATCACGAAATACATTTTGATTTGAACGCCCGCTTTTATAATAAGCCTGAATAACTTTAATGCATTGCTCGATTGTATATCTTTCCATTATTTAAATTGAGTTAGTCTAAAACTGAAAAATGTCAAATGAAAGCAGAAAAAAATTTGACGTTAAGATGTGATTTACATTCAACATCGGCTCTTAAAATTAAACCACCCTTTATAATCAAAGTTTTATTATAAGTATAGATTAATGATAATTTTAATGATTTCAGTAGACGTAATTGTTTACGATTTAATACAAAAAAAGCATGCTTAACATATAAATTTAGATACTAATAAATATAAATTAATTTAATTTTTTATTTCCAATTATTTATGTACATTTTCTTCTTTTTTATTCACAGTAAGTCTCACGCGGTTTTTGCAGAAAGTTCTAATGGTTCTTGGCAAGACTAAACCAGCTCAGGTGTAAAAAATTAATGTTTCAAAAAACGAAAGATTCGATGAAAAAAAACAGTTTTGAAATAAGCAGAATGGCATTTAAAGATTTTTATGTTAGCGAAAAGTAAGGCTTATTATTTTGTGAATGATTAATTTAAGTTTTTTTTTTAACAATAGAAGAGAAATAGACCTCCCTTATCCATGACCCTTATAGTGCGTTTCCACCACAACTGAAATATGAAATATCTTAATTCTTTTCATTATGCATGTTTTGTGTGTACGAATTTCAAAATTATATTGATAAGATTATTACACAAAGTGCCAAAAAAAGCACAGATTTTATTGTTTGTATTAAATTTCTTACAATGCCAAAATACATACATGTAATTATATCATAAGACTATATAAAACAAGTAAGAGTGATATATTCGGCTGTGCCGAATCTGATAACACCCTTCACCATCATGTACATAGGTGTAATCCCACATCGTTGCTTAACCTATATTTCATGTTATACGCCATTTTTCCTTATTATTTCGGACGCCATCCATGATTTTGAATTTTTACGTAGTTATCTGTATTCTACTAGTCAAGCCCTTTAATTTGATACCCATATTGAAGGGGTTAAAAAATTTTGATTCGAAATTTTGTTTTAGACGCCATCTTGGATTTTACATTTTTTAATAATTTCCTGTATTCTACCGATCAAGCCCTTTGATTTGATACCAATATTGAGTGGGATTCAAGAAGTTACATTTTAAAATACCAGATTTGACCCATATATGAATTTATTGTCCACCATTTTGTAGTGGTGGCCAACATGAATTTAATTTTTTTTATAGTGCTTATATTGCGCTAGTCAGGTCCTTTCAAATGATACCAATATTGACTATCTCGGTTGTCTAGAAGCTGAAAAAATTAATTTTGGCTTGTAAATTTTAGGAATATAAATTTAAAAAAAAAAAAATTTTTTGCCTATAATTTTACCGATTAGAGCCAGCTTTTCACAAATATCTCTAGAGGCATATTATATCTACAAATAATAGCAATAATGGCTGAAACATTTTAATATTGGTGGTCAAAATATGGGAAAAAACAGAGGCAGTCGTGTTTATTTGCTCATATCTCAAAAAGTTATGGAGCGATTTTGCTGAATTTCAAAAGCGATTCATTCCCGGATATTTCCAAAAGATTGATACCATACACAGATCTTAAAAACATATGGTTGCTTCTAAAAGTTGATTTCAACCAACACGAGGACAGACGGTCAGGGCTTAATCGACTCCTCTATACATAAGCTTTCAGAAAATATATGTATACTTTATTTGGTCGGAAATGAAAATTGTATAAATTACAAACGGAATGACAAAGCTATATATACCCTTCTGCACCACAGGTGAAGGGTATAAAAACACATTTTTAAACACTATTTGACATGAAAATAAAGAAGACGTATATTTTAAATTAAAATTTTTCGAATTCATCATTCACCATAATGCATAACATAGAGTGGAATTACTTATCATAGACACTAACGCAGTGTTGTGTAAATATTTTCCACATGTTTTGTGGGTAAATAATGTTAATTGAGACGTTATGCTGATAAAAATTTTTTTAAGAAAATAGTAGCAAAATAGATGTTTTCGAGCAAAACAATAATATATTTCGAATTACACGTAAGTGGATACGCACAATTAAATTTCTACAACACATACCCCACTCCTTACCTCTTTAAGATATAATTTAAGTTTATTTTTTACTTAGAGACAAGTGATTTAAATTAGTAACTTAAAACAAAAATATTTAAAAAAAAAAAACTGCCACTATTTCAACTATTCATCAACAAATTATATAATTATAAAAACATTTTAAAAAATCCTACAAGATAACTGTAATGCAACAATAGAATGAAAAATATCTTATACCATTTAAGTTTACAAATCACACATATCCTAAATAAACAAAAATTAACCGAGTTACCTTGATGTTTAAAATATTAGTTTGAATTTAATTATTTTGTTAAAATTGTTAAAATCAACAAGGCAAAAAAAAAATACTAATTAAATTTTTGAGATTATATTTATTCAAAATAAATAAAATATGTATGTATGTGTGTTACATATGTATGTAAACATACATTATTATATACACTGAACCAAAAAGGTACATAAATTCAAAGAAAAGATTCGTTGTTTCAAAGAAAATGTGCACTAATTTTGACCTTAGACACAGGTACGTTGAATCAATGAATTGCCATACGTTAACTTTTATAAAAATGTAAAGTTTAACGTACAATTTCATTGATTTAAAGTATTATTTCATTAATTTAATGAGAATCATAAACGCTAAAAATGAACAGTTTAACGTTGAATTTAATAAAAAAAATATTAATTTAAAGTACAAGTTTCTTGAATCAAAGTACGTGTTCATTAACTAAAACTTTTTTTTTCTTAAATCAAAGTACTAGTACTTTGAATCAACGTACCATTACTTAAACAAATTTTATATAATAAAGTTATGAACGTAATCATTAAAATAAACGAATGAATACGTTAAATTAAAGAACAGGATTACTTATTTTTTTAAAGAAAAAATTTAAGGAATGGTTTTAAAGTACTGTTCATATGTACGTTAACTCTTGTTTCGAATTTTAATGAATATTTTCCTTGAAACAACGTATTTTTACGTTAAGTCAAAGAATTTTTGCAAAAAAATCAATGAAATTAAGTCAATGAATGGGGTTCATTGAATTTATGTAAAATAATTTTTTCAGTGTAGAAATAAGTTTATATGAAGAAATTTTAAAAGTTCTATGTAAAATAATTTCTTTAAAAAACTTTATCCCTAATCAGGATTTATGTTTCGCTTAATTTGTTTAATTTACAACTACTCGCCCTTGTATTGTATATCGTGCATTGAAACGCATCATTTGTTTGATACTTGTAACTGCGTTTAAATGGAAAGCGATGCTATAATACTGAAAAACACTGGTCGTTAAAAAAAAATTGGAAGCTCGAACCTTGTTATGTGATTCAATGGCCTTTTGTGTGCTGAATCCAAATCTGTTTACAGATTGATTCTATCGCGTCTTTGTTTTGATACATTCATATTTAAATAAAATACTGATGATGAAAAATCTTACACCTAAATGACTTCTATTATATAAACTTAAATCTTAAATTAATATAACATTAAAAATTAATTATTATTTGATAGGTCACTCTCTTTTAAAAGTGTTATCTGCTGTTTCACGATTGATTTCCCAGCATAAATCGGCTAACATTTCTGGGGACCACTTTTCGTTATATATTTCTTTATGTGCAAAATATCTTGGTGAAATTTTCTACCATGCTCATCATACACCTCAATAAGATTTTCTGGGAAAAATAAATACATATGTTCTAATTTATCTGTTCCGAAGAAATAGCCCAATATATGTATGTTGTGGCAAGTATGTTGCGCATAAATGTATTAGATAATGTTTGTTAAAGTAGGTACCTGCACTTTATTGTGAATCGATTTTCATTATATAAGAATAAAAAAAGTTTAAGTTTTTTACGAAATTTTGAAAACAAAAATATTTTTTTATTCTTTTATTAAAAATATATTTTACGCCATTAATTTTTGAATAGCTCCGAAATAGTTCAAAAGGGAAATGACTTTAAGGTAATTTTATCGCGCATCTTCTGATGTTTCAATTATTAGAATAAGCCGTTAAAGAGCTATATTGAAATAAGTTAGCATGTTTGTTTGCTGTTAAAAAATCTGTACATGATGCGCCACAACTGAAAGCGAATTAAAATTTAACGAGTTGAGATCACTATAATCCACATATTTATGTTCAGGGATCAATTTTTTTTGCAGACCAGTGAAATTTAAAATTTTACATGATTATTTTTTAAAGTGAATTATAATACATAGAACTAAAATGATATTATAACTCAATAACTAATATATATTATCGCGTTACGTTGCATAGCATTTTGTATAAATTTTTTTTTGTTATTTTATAAAAAAAAATATGCATTAATATTAGTTAATATATCATATTTAACAAAATTGTTTTCTAAAGCTTTTTTAAAAAGCTTATTTATTGATTTTTCAAATTTATGTAAAATTATGCGTACTATTTGCATTGTATGTGAAAATAAGAATTGTTGACAATAATATTATTACTTACTTACTGAACTTTATAAATTGTATTATACATACATATACTCTAAAATAATAAATATATAAAAGTAATAAAAATAATTTAAATTATAATTTATATGTTAATTGTGTTGTTTTTGTAATAATTAAAAACTACGGGTTTTGTATGCAGCGGCTTCGCCTCTTTTTGTTTACATTAACGTACAGGTGTTCCTGGATTTACACGGTATTTATACCCTTCACAGTAAGTACATATATATAAATTTGTTATTTTGTGTGAAATTTCTACAATATTCATTTCCGACCCCATAAAATATCTATTTTCTAAAAGCTTATGAATAGGGGAGTCGCACAGAGGAGTATTTGACCTGAAAAGCTGGCCAAAATTATTAAACGTGTTTTTTGAATTAAAAGTTCTAGTTTTTTGATAGTTTTAGGTGTAGTATGATATAAGAAATCTAGTGGCAGATTTTGAAAAAATTACACTGCGCAACAAAAGTACACTGCGCAAAAAAAAATTTGTTTGTCTCTCCTAGAAATAAAAGTATATGGACTATATGGATTTTGATGCCCTTTATTCAAATCTGTTTTCCGTTTTTCTCTAGTACGTACGGATTTGATTTTAAAGGCGTGGCATATTTCACTTCCTAAATCGTGCGGTTGCCTAATATATTTTGTCATAACTTGTAAACGGGTTCTCCGATTTTAATAGCAGGAGGAACAGAAGATGCTCCGGAAAATTCTGCTTAAACTAACCAAACAAATTTCTTTTCTATCTATTACTATTTCGGAGTTATTAAAAATGTAATGGCGAAAAAAAATTTTTTCCCTGCAAAATTCGTTTCAAAATGCAATAAAAAAATTAAAGAACCAAAAAATTTAAATTTTTAAGATTTTTCCAAAAGCCACATTCGTAAGGAATAAAAGTCGGTATAAATAGTAAAACTCAATTAACAAATGTTGATTTTAAAGGTTTAAACTCATTCATAACAGACTGTATGTACATGCATTCATATTATGATTTACGGTCTAATTCAATAACATTTTTTTTTTAAATTGTAAGGCTCTTGTAAAACAGTATTTTTCTTTATGAAAAAATGCTTTGTTATATTTATTTTATATTATTTAATACTTAATATATAGAAAAGTTAAACTGATAAAAATTCCTAAATAATTATTATGTCGTATGTATATCCTTATTAGCTGCATCATCGGTGTCAGGAAGAAGTGTGATGGTTTCTGATGAAAAAGCTTTTTTATTAATCCGTTCTTTTTGCGTACTGCAGCTTATAAGGGGATGCGTGGGACATTCCCTTATAATTATTATGGATAATAAAGAATTTTTGAAATTTATAATTATAGGTAGGTATTAACATTGTGAAGTGTTAAAAGTGATGTGAATAACAGTTGAAATCAATAATTCAAAATACATAGAAGTTTATGACGATATAAATGTATAAAAAAATGCCTGATGAGCAAAAATAGAAAAAATTTAAAAATTTAAAAAAAAATCGTCAAAAATAATGGCGCAAACTTGCGCAACCTTTTTTTTTTTTTTTGTTTCTAAAAGTAGAGATTTTATTGTGGTATCAAACATAATTCGTAGAGATGCTAACCTCACTTTTAAAACCCACTTCATTTTCTTTTTTTGCAAAAAAATGTATAATTTTTTTGTTTTTAGCTTTTGAACGAATTGTTTCAACATGAATATTCAACATATTTTAAATTTTGTTTTCTTTTTTAAATAACTTTTGATCAAATCTTTCAGCGAAAAAAAAATGATTGTTAAACTTTTATTTGTTTGGCCACAAAAAAAAATATCATAAAAACATCCAGAAACCGAAAAAAACATTTAAATCTCAAATAATCTTCTTCACTTTCCTGACTTTAGCAGGGTCTCAGAGCTACAAATCGCAACTAAAACACTTCAAAATTTACACTATAATGTAAAATATTGTTGTCTGTCGAGCTGCGTACTTAGCTCTAAAGATTTTCTAAAATTCAGTTTTGCCTTTTTGGCCAGCTTTTCAGGTCAAATACACCTCTATGAGTCGATTAAGCCATATCCATATATATATATTGAAATCAACTTTTAGAAGCAACGACATGTTCCTCAGATCTGTGTATGGTATAATCTTTTGGAAATATTTGGGAATAAATCGCTATTGAAATTCAGCAAAATCGCTTCATAACTTTTAGAGATATGAGCAAATAAACACGACTGCCTCTGTTTTTTTCCCCTATGTTTACCACCAAAATTAAAATTTTTCAGCCATAGATTAATTTATAGGTAACTTAGCTGCTATTTGTAGATATAATATGCCTCTAGAGATATTCGTGAAAAATTACGGATAAAGCCTGCTCTAATCGGCAAAGTTGTAGGAAAAAAAATTATTTTTTTTTTAAATATATATTCCAAAAATTTACAAACCTAAATCAATTCTTTTCAGCTTCTAGACAACCGAAAGAGTCAATATTGGTATTATCTGAAAGGACTTGACTAGCGAAATATAAGCACTATACAAAAAATTAAATTCATGTTGGCCGCCACTACAAAATGGTGGACAATAAATTCATATATGGGTCAAATCTGGTATTTTAAAATGTAACTTCTTAAACCCCCCTCAATATTGGAATCAAATGAAAAGGCTTGGCCAGTAGAATACAAAAAATTATTTAAAAATTTAAAATTCAAGATAGCGTCTAAAACAAAATGTCGGATCAAATTTTTTTAACCCTATCAATATGAGTATCAAATTAAAGGTAGAATTAATTATCTACGTAAAAACTCAAAATCAAGGATGGCGTCGGAAATAATAAGGAAAAATGGCTTATAACATGAAATATAGGTTAAGCTACGATGTGGAATTATACCTATGTATGTGAAGGGTATTATCCGATTCTGCACGCCCGAATGTATCACTCTTACTTGTTTTTGTTTGGAATTGTGTTGAAATTTTTTTAGTGTTCAAGCGATACCCTACCTCAAAGTTATAAGTCCAACGATTTGTTTAAGTGTAGTACATTCAAAAGTTATTTTTTAAGAGTATTTGTAATGTCTATGTATGTATACATAGTTACCTTTATTCGTAAAGGAATGACAGAAAATTTTTAATTTGTTCAAATATGTATATCTATTCTATTTCAGTTTAAAGGTTCTTTGATTTAATAATTATTTATTTTATTTGACCTCTTTTTTTAAATTTATATATTTAATTATCCAAGCCTAAATTAAATTAAATTATTTTCCTGAAGATGCTACACGAAGGAGTAGCGAAATATTGAAAAATAAAATATTGTTTAATTTGTGTTGCTTTTTATATAAAAAAAAAGGAATAAAAACTGTTGTATGACCTTAGGCTTGGATAATTAAATATATAAGTTCTTTGATTTACTTAAAAAAAAGCATTAATTGTTAAAATAAAAATATATATTTAGCTAAAAAATCATTTACAAAAAGATTACGGACGAGTAATTTGATGAAGTAGATTACAAGTAAATCTTTACATGTACTTTTATTAACGCTTTTTCCCGCAAGATAAATTTACCTTCCAAATATTTGGATTAGCTTCTTTTTGAGTAAAGGTAATGAATCAGTCCACAGAATATTGTCTATGTCAATACTAATGATATACCTATAACATTCGTCTGTGTAAAAAAAACATATTTTGTTTTTTGAATTTCAGTATCTTGCGTAAAGTCCAAGCAACACTTTAAATTCACCACACTTATTTTCTTACCGCAAGCACTGTTATGACAGAGTTGGCTTTACTAAAATTCTTATAGAAAAAGGAAATGAAAACAAAAAGAACAAAATTAGAAAGGTAACAAAAAGCGGCAAATAATCTTGACACTTGTAGAGGAAAAGTTTATTTTATTGTACATTTTTAAAAGTTTTTGCAAAAACTATTGCGCGTAAAAAAATTTTTTTAAATTATTTTATATGTTAAAACAGAACTATTTATAAAAAATCAAAAGATATTTGAAAACTTAATTTTTAATTATTTTAAGAAATCTGTGTGTGAAGTGATGAACTTTTTTGTGAATATCCAGCCAACAGCTGGACAAGCTAATAATATTTTCGGCAGCTTAAGGAAAATTATGTTTTTTGGTGTTAATGTTTAAAAAAATTTTATAAACATTTATTTTAAAAATAAAAAAGAAGACAGTGAAATGGCTACAAAGGAATCCTTTCGCGAAAGACAAACACAAGAATTAGAGGTTATAAAGGTAGTGTTTTGGAATTCTTACCATTTATTTTCCATTTAGTAAACATTTGTGCTGTTGTGTTTTTGTAGTCAATATTTGGTATTGATGTGGAAGATTTACGTCCCTACAGCAAGGACGCAACACCCTCACAATGGAAACCAACTAATATACGCATAGAGTTGACACCGCTACGAGAATCGTCAAATGGATTAACAAAAGCATACGTTAAGACAAAATTACATGTAGTGTGCCCTTCCAAATACCCAAAAGTGTAAGTTTAGTCATTATTTTTCATGAGTGTTACAAATTAAAATGATCCAATTAGTTTTTTAATGGGTTTTTTCCTGTAAGAAATATATAGTTTCATTTAGGTGAAGAAACAAGTATTTGTTTATTTTGTTTTTTATAACGGATACTAACGGAAAAAAGTGACTGTAGAAAATATTTTTACAGTAAAGGTTTATGTACCTACATGGACAGTTATAATGGGCAAATAAACAATTATAAATAAGGGGCATAGTTATAGCAATAAAGACAACGTTAACGGTTAACTCATTCGAAAATTGGTAAAGATGTTTGTACCTACCTACTTCAAGCAGTTGCCAAAAAATTAAAGTAGGGCCACAACAAAAAATTGAGCTTAATTTATAAAAAAATATATTTTAATACATACATACATATGTACTTATCTGAAAACAATTATGTAGTTCGTTTGACCATTCCAAAGTTTTTTAAAAATTTGTAGTTTGTCATTTCATGTGAAAATTCTCTATAATATTCGTTTGCGACTGCATTCACTATATATTTTCTGAAAGCATATGACTAGGTTAGTTCATGGAGCAATGTCCACTTGTCCGTGTGTATGTTGAAATTATTCAACATTAATACGATACCGTCTAAAATATTTATTAAAATGTATAATAAATCGGGCCTTCTTTCGTTTTTGACAAGAAATCGACACGGCAACGCCACTCATAATTAAAATTAATGTTTAATTTTTTACATGATTTTTCTATAATTTTAGTGCACCAAAAATTTCACTTGAGGAATCTAAAGGCATTTCTGATCAACTTATCGAAGAATTGCTGCAACAATTACAACAACAGTCAAATGAGTTACGCGGTGAAGTGATGATCTACGAATTAGCACAAACAGTGCAGGCATTTCTTCTCAAACACAATAAACCACCACGCGGTTCCTTTTACGATGAAATGTTACAGCAGAAGCAACTGCGCGAACAAGAACTTCTTAATCAAGAAAAGCAAAGGGAACATAAAGAAAGACAAAATTTGCTCGTTGAAGTAGAACGCCGTAAGGAAATGTTAATGTCGGAAGCAAAACGTCGAGAACCCCGACGCAGTATGAGTGAATCAAATCGTAATATTAGTTCATCGGAAAGTTCAGAGAGTTCCTCACCCTTTTGTCGCGGACATATATATCCTTCGAAATGTGTGGATCATAAAAGTAGTGAAACTCTTTACTTGCATAAAGTGGGCCGCCGAATTAGAAGGGGTTGTTGCATGGGTCATTCCCAAAAGGGCTGTATTGCTTATAACGGCATTGATATGGATACTGGTCAACTGTTGTATATCACGGAATGGAATATAAAATACTCTCAAATCGAACAACACTGTGGCAATGGCTTAGGAAAATGTTTTTGGATCCCCTCAGAACCAAAATGTGTTGGTAATCATCGTGTGGATGATGTAATTGCATCAATCGAAAAGCAGGTGGCTTCATTATCGCAATTAATTCATAAGAATCTCATACAATACGAATGTGTTCTATGTATCAAGCGTAAGGAAGGACTTGTAGTGTACTTGGTTCAGGATTTTGTTTTGGGCACTAGTGTTTTTAGTATTTCATCCTCTCTGGGATGGTGCATGGATGGTGTTCGTGGTGTAGCCAAGGGAGTTATAGATGCTTTAGTTTTTCTTCACAATAAAGGTGTATCGCATAGCCACTTACTCGATTCAACAGTATTTATGGACAATACAGGCACAATAAGAGTTACAGATTTTTCTATAGTTCCCAATTTGTTAGAACTGATTGGAGGCTCAGGCCAAAGCTCGACCCAAGGTGATTTGCCAGCTTTGGGTGCTTTGGTGGAGAGTTTAATGAATACTCCAACATTAGAAATGAGAGACTTTGTTGATAAGTAAGTGTTTAAAATAAATATCGATATTAAAAGCTAATCCATTTTATTCAATTTTTTTTTAATTATATTTATTGATTTGTTATAATCAGGTACCGAAAATAATACCTATTTTGAAATTATAATTTTTTTTTTTATCCTAATGCATTACACAGTACAACATTTTTCAGTTAATTGATTGCCAACTCAATTCTGTGAACTGTATGTGAAATTAGACCCAAAAAGAAGAATTTCTGCATCATTCGTTTTGTCTTCTTACCTGCGATTTGAAGTTAGTATCGATTTGAAGTTAGTACTATCGTATAGGGGAATTTATCACGTTTTAGGCCCTGTTGTTTGACATAGCTCGACAACCACTAGCCCAATTTAGTTGAAATAAATTTTAAAAAATTAAGAATTACAATTCCCTTAATCTGTTCATATATTGTTTTCCTATACAAGTAACACTTTCGAAGTTAAAAATGAATGAATGTATGAAGGGAAAAAATTATTTTTTGCGTAAAAATTTAAATTTTTTTTTTTTTTAAATACATAAAAAATCCAAAATGTAAAAAAGTTTCAAGTCTAGTTATTTTTTCGCAAAGTCACATAACCTATGAGCAAAATGAGACAAAGATCATAAAAATCGATGCACGCGTTTCGCTTTTATTCGCAATTGAGTAAATGTATGAATTTCAAAAATCAGTTATAGCCACCACCCTTAAAATAAAAATAAAAATAAAAATATAAATTAAAAAATTATCATGCAAAAAAAAACTTTATTTATAAAAACTTAATGAAAATAAAATAATATGCAATTAATACGCAATTATAATATGCATAAAAACAAAATTTAGAACATTTTTTCAATTATTGGCAATATCCATCCTTGTAGAAGTTGACGCTTGTGGTTCTGATGATCTTGTTTTCTTCGTAGGTTGTTCATATTCATGGTCTGAGTCTGTATCGTCATCCGAGATACACATACTATTCAAGGGCGTGTTTCTTTCACTGTGTCCACCAATTTCAATGTCTTCATCTTCGGTGCTTTCTTCAAACTGCATAATTGTGGAACTCCACCAACAAACCTCCGCAAGCAATGCATCCAATTTTTTGCTTTTGAACCGCTTTTCAAATGGCATGGTCACCTGGTGGAACCTCTCTCCTTGTTCGTCTGATTCCTGAGGTGATTGTGCCAAAAAAGTATCGAGGTGGTGGTGCAAGAAATGCAATTTCAGCGTCATGGATGCACCGATTTTTTCGAAATAAAACAGCAACCTGTCCACTCGTTGCTGTATCTCTTCTCGCTGGACACGGTTCTTTCCTAGAACGCCTTCTATTACTTCTTTCAATGCGTTCCATGCATGTTGGTGGTCGTGATGCTCTGAAAGCAAATGTGTGAAAGAATCACTTTTGATCAATTTCCGAATATCAGGTCCATTGAGAATACCTGTTTTAAATACATAAGAAAAAGGAAAAAATTATTGGTAATGCGAATGTATAGAAATTAACAAATTTAGATATGACAATATTGAAATACAGAGTACGATACGTACCGTTTTTAATTTTCTCATCACTGAGTTTCGGAAAGATGGATTTCAAACAGTCAAAGGCGCCGTTAACTTTTTTGACCACCACTTCAACGAATTTCCCAGCTATTCCCAGTTTCATGTGGAGCGGTGGCAACAAAATATCATCCAGGTCCTTTATCATAGGTTCATTGCGTAATTTTAATTGTTTGTTGAGCTCGGGAGTTCTTCCTTTCCAATCTTTACATTGATATTGATTTCCTTTGTATCGTGAATCCCAATTACAAAGAAAGCAGAAGTATTTTGGATATCCGCCCTTTTCTATAATCCCTTGTAGTATGTTGACCACCTTCAGATCGCAACAAATGTTCCATTTGTGTTCATCGTATTTGATTTTCTTCAAAATTTCGCCCAATGCTTCATACGTTTCCTTCATAGTTGTGCTGAATCCCAATGGAATGCATGGTTTTTCATTTTTTTTGTGCAGCAGCACAGCCTTCAAACTAGTAACTGAACCATCGATGAATAAACGCCAGTCGCCAGCGATATAATCCATTCCCAATTTTTTCACTAAACCTGGGATATGGCCGTACGTGAACGTATTTGCTTCGTCAACGGAATAAAATTTCTGAAAATCAGCTTGGCGTTGTCGGTATGATGTTGCGCTGACATTTTGCTGTGTGAGTTTTCTTCTCTTCAAAAATGATGTCAGCCATTCGGAGTCGTGTTGTGATAGTCCCAGCTTGGCCACAATGTAATCCATTTCGATTTGTGGTAGCGGTTGTGGTGCACTATTTTCAATATCGGGTATCCAATCAGCATCATCCAAATCGGTCGGATTGGTGAAAACGGTTGCGGCTAGCAGGGACACATTATCCGCACTCGGAGGTTTAGGTGCATCGGTATCAGCAGGGCGTTGCACTGGAAGTGTGGCAGTAAATGCAGCAGTGTATACTTTTGTTTTCAATTGTTGTCTGTTTAATCCAGGACGAAAATTTATGCATGCATAGCACCTGGATTCATCATGTCCAGTTGTGTCTTCCACCCAAATTACTGGCTTCATAAAAGATAACTTTCTACTTTTTCCGTGAATCCATTTTAGAAGGGTAGTATAACAACTGTTGCACACTGTGTTCGGCGTAAAATTTGCACCACTTAAATCTGCTTCATCGAAATAATTACAATACTCGGTTTTGAATTGCTCAGTAAACAAATTTTTTCGATCTTTTTTCTGTATTTTTCGGACGATATGACCACAAACGTAACAATATTCATCCAAATATGGGCACTTGTTGTTTTTCATATTGATATATTTTATGTTTTGTTGTTATTCACTTTTAAAAAACTGGAGAAAAATCACTTTTACTGTTCGCGTTCGTCGGCACTGGCTGAATGCCAAAAATCGATCAATGCACACCTATAAATACTACGTATTTTTGAATATTTTACTGCCAGGTACTTATAAATGGGCGCATATTTTAAGGGCGGCTGGCTATATACCTAATTCAGCACTTGTACGTTTCAAACTGTGCAAAACTTTCAAAATAATGACCACCCTTAAATGTGGGTGCAATTTCTGTAAAAAAATCATATACTTAGGTAGCCACCGGAAAAACCAAAATAATAAAAAGGTCCACTTTCCGTTTAATTGTCCACGTACATTTATTACCGCAATCATAAAAATCAAATAACCTTTTGTTTATTCCTTTTTTTTTAATTCTCAGAATCATGAAAAAGGTGTCAATGTTTTCTCCAAATAATGTTGTGCATATCTCGAGCAAATTTTTGAAATTCATACATTTACTCAATTGCGAATAAAAGCGAAACGCGTGCATCGATTTTTATGATCTTTGTCTCATTTTGCTCATAGGTTATGTGACTTTGCGAAAAAATAACTAGACTTGAAACTTTTTTCCATTTTGGATTTTTTATGTATTTAAAAAAAAAAAAAAATTTAAATTTTTAGGCAAAAAATAATTTTTTCCCTTCATACATTCATTTTCAACTTCGAAAGTGTTACTTGTATAGGAAAACAATATATGAACAGATTAAGGGAATTGTAATTCTTAATTTTTTAAAATTTATTTCAACTAAATTGGGCTAGTGGTTGTCGAGCTATGTCAAACAACAGGGCCTAAAACGTGATAAATTCCCCTATACGATAGTACTAACTTCAAATCGATACTAACTTCAAATCGCAGGTAAGAAGACAAAACGAATGATGCAGAAATTCTTCTTTTTGGGTCTAATTTCACATACAGTTAACAGAATTGAGTTGGCAAATCATGTGTTGTACTGTGTTAGTCTATGATAAAATGTGTTGCTTTTTAAAATTTGGATTTTTATTTTTTTAACTAAATTATTGTAATACGTAAATTTCGTTGGAAAATAAATTTTATTTTAGCTCGAAAAAAAACCAAAAATATCTGTTATCATTTGACTTTTATGAAAAAAGTAATAATTATTACGGTTATAATTAAAACTGAATTTGTTAGGAAAATAATTAGATTTAAAAAAATATAACTTGAAATTAGTAACATTTCATCACATCTTTTCAAAACAATTTGAATTGAAAACAAACTGTTTTCATTAGTTAATTAATCGCCTAAAAAAATGTCAAGATACGCACTATACATACTTTAATTTTAAAATCAATTTTTAAAGTTGCAAAATTTTTACAGATCCAAAGACTTGGTCAATAAATTCTCAATAAAAGAAATTTTATAAAAATTCTTTTGTTTGTAGAAAATATCACATATTTTATATATATATATATATATTTTTTTATTATTATGAATAATTCAAATTTACATTTTTTTTCATATACAGATGCAATTCAGATCGCACTCTTTCAGCCTCGGAACTTATGGATCATCCCTTTTTACGCAGTTCTCTTTTCACAGCTGAGGATAAAGAATATCAACATTTACAGTTAATCACACAATCACAGCATCCAAATAAATACAAATCTACCTTGGCAATTCCTGCATCCCAAAAACAAAAAGCTGTAACTGTACCCGCAACAGCACAATCCACAACATTATCTACTATACCCTCATCTCAAACACGCCTACGCACAGAATTCGAAGTAATTATGTATTTGGGTAAAGGAGCCTTTGGAGATGTACTTAAAGTACGCAACATTTTAGATAATCGGGAGTATGCCATTAAACGTATACCTCTACCAGCCCGAAGTAGGCAACTGTACAAGAAAATGACACGAGAAGTGGAGCTTTTATCTAGATTGAATCATGAAAATGTGGTACGTTACTTTAATAGTTGGATCGAAAGTTGTAGTGATGCAGACATCAAAGAAATGGATGAACTAATGTCGGGAGATTGGTCTGTAAGTCATGATAGTGTTAAGAGACCGAAGACACCACAAGCGGCTTTGAATTGTTCAGATACTGAAACAGATTCGTCCAGTCTTTGGAATAGATACTTACCCAACATGGATGATTCGGATTCAGATGGCATTGAGTTTGTCGATTCCAATGGTGAAGTGGCCGTTTACGACGAAGATGACAATGATAATGAATCGGAAGTGCCATCAAAAGCCAATTCACCCAAGCCTTTAATACAAATCATGTACATACAAATGGAATTTTGTGAAAAATGCACATTGCGCACCGCTATCGATGATAATCTTTATCAAACATCTGATCGTCTCTGGAGATTATTTCGGGAAATTGCTGAAGGTCTCTCGCACATACACCAACAGGGCATTATACATCGAGACTTAAAACCGGTTAATATCTTCTTAGATTCTCATGACCAAATAAAAATTGGAGATTTTGGCTTAGCTACCACCAGTTTCTTGGCCTTGCAAGCCAATACTACTGAACCCAATAATCACAATCACAACTCTCACCCAACACTAACTGAAGACGGTACTGGGACGGGTAAAGTAGGCACTACTCTGTATGTGGCTCCCGAATTAACGGGCAATGCTTCGAAATCAACTTATAATCAAAAAGTTGATATGTATACGTTGGGCATTATTTTATTTGAAATGTGTAATCCTCCCTTCGGTACGGGCATGGAAAGGGCAGAGACTATTATAAATTTAAGGAGTCCTAGTATTACGTTTCCCGAGAATATGTTGAAAAATAATAAATACGAGAAAACTGTTAAGGTAATTGATATGAAAAAACTAATTTTATTTTCAAATACTTATTCATATGTTAAATGAATTGTTTGCGAAGAAAAATTTCTATTATTTCTCTTAGGCAAACTTTATAAAAGGAGGATAAATTGTCATAACACATAACGATAAAAAAAATTCAACTGAAAAAAAAGTTTTTTAAATTTTTACGATAAAAATTAAAAAAAATTTTTTTTTAAAGCAGTGAAAATTGTACAAATTAATAGGTATCATTTATATGATCAAATTTTATGCAAATTTTAAAAAACTAGAAATTTTTATGAATTTTCCTAAAGAATTTTTAAAAACTCGTTAAAAAAGTTTCGTTTGTTAGTTGTTTATATTGAAAAATATTTTCCCGCCTTTTTACAAAATAGTTTTTTCAATTTGTAATTGTTTTGAATTTGTTTTTTGTTAAATATAATTTGTATACATATGTATTTACCCTGAAGAAGCTACCCATTGTTTGGTAGCCAAATATTGATTTCTAATAAATAATTTTTTATAGAAAATGAAATGTTAATGAGAATTCCAAAATAAAACAAAAAACTATAAAAACTTTTTTTTTACTTTTTTTTTACTTTTTTTGAGTAAATGTGAAATGCATATAAACCAGCTTAAACCCAACAACCAAATAAATATTACTTAAGTAGTTTATGAAGATAGTTAAATAAATAAATTTATCACAACAAAATATATTTACTATAGGTTCGTTCGAGAACTCACAAATTTGTACGAATTTGTACAAATTTTTACTGCATTTTACGAAATTGCGTTCGTTTACACAAATTTGTAGTAAATGAGAGCACAAATAGAGAGCGAAAAGTGACAGTTCTTGACTGAGTATTTGCAAATTTTTACAACAGAAATTTCTTGCTGTAAGATTTAGCAAAACCAAAAAACATATGATTCAAAAGGTAAACAAACAAAAGTAAGCAAACAAAACGTATACAATTTGTGAAAAAATATTAAAAAAAGGAAAATCCAAACCAAAGTGCAAAATATTATTAAATTTGAATTGTTTGTGAAATAAAGTTAGTTAACAATGTCTACAGATGAAAGAATGGAACTGCCTGAATCTGGCGCAGGTATACATACTTAAATACATATTTGCACATGTGTATGTACATAGTTTCCATTAAACTTTATTTATTTGCCATCAGCTGTTGCTTCAATCTTACGAATTTTTACAAATGTTTGTTCGAGTACTTTTTTGAACAAATTCTCTTTTTGGGAGTAAAATTTTCAATTTACTAAATAATTACTCATTTACTACAAAGTGCAGTAAAAGTACTCGAACGAACCTTATATATCTGTGGCTTGGAGATGAAAGAGCCAATGTCACTTTTTTGATCTTTTGAGTTAATCATTGCATTAGATTTGTTTTCTTGCTCTATTTCATTATGGTAAAACAGCTAAAGTCATACTTAACCCAGAACAGCTTCATAAATAAAATGCTGGCCAATGACACGTTGAAAGCACCTATAAAAGTTAAAGTTCAATTCTAATTATCTCAAAAGTAAATATTTTGAAATTGGCCCTTTTAGCTCCAAGCCACAGATATATAATAATGATAGGTCTTTGTTAATAAAAATATATATGTATGCATATGTAATTATTTTTTCTCTTCAGCTCATCCGTTGGCTTTTGAATCACGAACCTGCTCAACGACCGACAGCTGAGGAACTTTTAGCTTCGGATCTGGTGCCACCCGCCCAGCTAGAGGCTAGCGAACTGCAAGAAATGCTAAAAAATGCCCTTGCCAATCCGCAAAGTAAAGCCTACAAACATATTGTAGCGCGATGTTTGCAACAGGAAAGTGATAAAATATTGGAACATACCTACCACATGGGTGGTAGTCGTGCCATGAAATCTTGGAACACACCTATCGTATTAGATAGTTTAGTTACACTTAGTCCTTTAATAGAGTTTGTTAAGGGAACGATTGTATCACTGTTTCGTAAACATGGAGCCATAGAAGTGGATACCCCACTGCTGTCACCTTACACTAGACACACCAACAGTTGGGTTAATCATGTGCGACTAATGACACATTCCGGTTGTGTGGTGGTATTACCGAGCGATTTAAGAACTGAATTTGCTCGCCACATAGCAATGAATGGTGTCAACATGATACGGCGTTATTGTGTAGATCGGGTTTATCGCGAGGAGAAGGTGTTTAATTTTCATCCTAAACAAAGTTACGAATGTGCTTTTGATGTAATATCACCTCATTCGGCAAGTCATTTAGTGGATGCTGAATTGTTATCGTTGGCTTATGAAATTGCCTCGGAAATTCCCAATTCAAGGGAAAAGAATGTCATGATACGCATGAATCATACAAACCTTTTGAGAGCCATTCTTTTGTACTGCAATGTTCCCAAGGATATGTATTGTGATTTGTTTGGAAACATACTAGATTATATTGAGGGCAGAATTTCCAAATTTCAATTTTATTCAAGTGTTAATGTCATAACGGAAAAATCGAGAACTTCAGCTTCATCTTTAATAGATTTATTATTGGCAAATTTCCAAATGAGTGGCAAAAATAGTGCGGATGATTCCTCGTTAAAATCGTTAGTACGCGGTAAAGGTGAAGCCGCTTCTTTGGCTAAGGGAGCTCTTAGAGAAATGGAATCTATTGTTTTGTTAGCTCAATCTTTAGGCGTAAAATGCCCGATACACATTTTTGCCGGTTTACCAATAAGTTTTGAACGAGCCACTTCGGGAGGCATTGTTTGGCAAATGATCGCCGATTTGAAACCGAACCGCACATCTAGGCCTTCTGTTTTGGCTGTCGGGGAACGTTACGACAGCATGCTAATAGAATTTCAAAAACAAGCCCAAGGTTTTAATGCAAATTTACCAACTCGTGGTATAAGCGGAGCAGGCTTATCATTCTACCTAGACAAACTGGTAGCGGCCATGTTTCCTGAAGATACACGAAAATGCCGCACTATTGACGTGGGCGTGTGTGTTAGCGGATCACGACCGCCGTTAAAAGACATAACTTATATTATGCGCTTACTATGGTCGGCCGGTATACGTTGCAGTTTCCTTGAATCCATAACCAGCGGTGGTGATGAGGCCCAAGATCTTGCCAAACTTGGGGCAATTCATGTTATTTTAGTGGCGGAAAATGGAGCATTACGCATACGTACTTGGGAACGCGATCGCTTCCAAGAGCGTCACGTTACACGCACAGAGTTAGTTGATTTCATTCAGAAAATGCCACGTTCCTCAGAGGTGTCTTTGAGTTCTACCTCGGAAATTTTCCACCAAACATTAAGTTCAAATAATTACGGCGGCAACTACGGTAATTCCAGCGGAGGTGGAAATTTTGGCAGCGGCAAGGGTGATTATGGTCTCAATACTTCAGCCTCAAGTACAAGTATTAAGAATTCATACAATTCAAGTAGTTTAAGTAATTTGCCAAATGTCCAGGTTCAGTTTTTTAAACACGACAAAATGACGGCCAACTATCGGAGGCGTTTAGAAAATCAAGTGAGTGTGAAACTTTTTTTTAAACTCGTACTTTAGATAATTTTATAAAAAAAATTTTAAATAATTCTAGGTCACCCAACAAATGTCTTCTACTCTAGCACAGTTTGTACGAAACGAAAGCATTGTAGTGTTAGTTGTTGAATTGATGCCATCTACACTTAACGCCATAGTGGGTGCAATAAATCCACGAGGTAATGGACGTAAAGAGACTGACCCAGAAATTAATACGGTTATTGAAAGGTATAATAGTTTTAAAAGTTAAAAAATGTCGTCTCAATACTAAAACATATTTTCTACTACCCTTCTCAGATTTCCCAAACATCGGCGATATATTACGGAAATATATGAAGAAATTATTGATTATTTAACAGATGCTAAAACAACTATAGTTGCCTTATATAGTGTTAACGATTCCTATTATCGTATTATAATTTAAATAAACGCTACAGCGAAAATTAGAGTTTTTTGGAAAAAAAAAACAAGTAAGAGCACTATATTTGGCCGTGCCGAATTTTTGATACCCACCACCAACTTTGTGTACTTTTATAGCACAAAACATTTAGAATTTCTACATTAGAAATGATACTTTTGACTTTTTTTCAACAATGTTGTATTTTTACGGAATCTGAAGAGTAAATTGGTACCCAGGGGTAGTTAAAAAATAGTATTAGCTGTGTGCGCATGTCACCTCTTAATTTTAAAATTATATAATTAATGTTTGAATTTAACTCAGATAATCCATTACAAACTATTTTTTAATTTTGTTCCATATAAAAATAAAATGATAAAGCGTTATATGGAAGGTGGGAGTTAAAGTGGGCGCGTCATCTTTATTTTTTGGAATTTTACTTATAATAAAGAGAAATGTATATATGAAAAATGTCAGCATAATACATTAAATTCTGTCGGTTTTATAAGCTTTTTAATTTCAATAACTGTAAATTATGTGAGAAATGGGCGTATCAGAGTAGTTTCTACTGATAAAATCAACTTAGATACTTCAAAATAGAGTCCTTTATTCTTCAAAAATTTTTGCACATAGAGAAATTATGTGAATTTGATTTAAAGCGTTAAAGTAGGCGTGTCAACTTAATTTTCCGTTATTGTAAGTCTTTTGATCAAAGAGCAATTTTTGCAAATTTTCAGAAACAAACATCTAATTTTGTCAGTTTTATTCAGTTTTTTAAATATACCGAAAAAAAGACACCGAAAGACACTGAGGTATAAATTTTCGTACATTTTGTAATGTATAGATTTGAACAATTTTCAGGAAAAGTTAATTTTTTACTCAGATGTTGGAAGGATATGATTTCTTTGACATACTCTTGCATCACGAGCTTCAAATCTCTTCCTAATATACCGATTTAGCCCATTTTCAATACCAAATAAATATTTTGTATAAGAAATATTGAATTTTCGCCGCCTAACTTTTTCGACTAGAGCTGTATCGTGCTTTTAACAGACGGACGGACATAGCTAGATCATCATAAAATGAAACCCCGATTCAGAATACATATATACTTTATGGTGTCTAAAATGGATATTTCGATGTGTTACAAACGTAAGGACAAAATGAGTATACCCCCACCATTTTCTTGGTGGTGGGTATAAAAACAGTGAACAAAAGTTGAAAAACAAAACATTTTTATTTTTTTTTTATAACTATGTTTTTCATTAAAACAATGCTACCAAATGCTTCCTATTTAAATGTTATAATACTTAAAATGTATGCACTTCGTTAATAATTAATTCAACAATTTAAAATTCTAAATGTACAAAATTGTCTTTTTTTAAGATAAACAAACAAAATACAAAGACTAAATACTTAAGCATTGATATGTGTATTAAAGATTTTAAAAATTTTTTGCGCATTTTTTTTTTTTTTTTTTGAAATTAAATCTTATATTTTTGTAAAAAATATATTGAAAATTATTTTTTCTTGCCAAGATTTATTTCAAAATTATTAAAAAGAAACCTATATGTTTATGTATTTTATTTAAAATTATATTAATTTTTTTATTGTAATTTGATTAACTTATTTTGCATTTTAAAAATATGCATAATCCATTAATACTCAGCCTTATTGTCATTGGCGTTGTCGTATTTTTTTGTACCGTGTAATATTTACGGCAATGTAAAATGAATGAGACCTTGTCGTATTTCTGTCGTTTTCAACACAAAAACGACACGAAAACGCCAATGACAATAAGGCGGATTATTTTATACAAATATCTACAAAAAATAAATTTTAATTATAATTTAAAAAATAAATTTCCTAGGTGTGGAAATTTGTTTACTAATAAAAAAAAAAAACAAAACTTAAAGAACCTAATTAAAAATAATTTTTTTAACCAACGATATATTTGCTAACCAATATGTTAATGTTATTTTTTTTCTCTTTAATTTGTATGTTATATAAAACTATTTACTTTACTACTATGCCTTCGAACTATCTGCATCTAGTGACTGCGTATCCTCCTTTATTTCATTTTGATTGGCCAATTTTGTAACTGCATCAGTAGAGCCTTTATTGAGACTTCTTACAATTCTCGTCGCAGGCTGTAAAACTTTTCGAGACAAACGCATGAATCCAGAAACTGGATCTCTGCCAAAATATTTAACTTGTATCTCTTGCCCAATTTCCAAACCCAAAGCTGAAGGATGAGCCACTTTTCTTTGATCCAGTTGGGAATTGTGTAGTAAAGCCGGAGGCATACCCTGGTATAGAATTACCATAACTCCGGTATCTCTAACCTCTGTAATAGTAGCTGAGTAAATACCGCCGAATTCCAAGTCAGGTATTCTTTCCTTGCTTACTAGCAAAGAATCTATCATTTCTTTGGCTTCGTGCATGGCAGCCTGTGAGGGTGCGAAAAGGCTAAATGTTGTTTCATCTTCTGTAGTAACAGTGCAACCCGTCTCCAAGTAAATTTTTTTTAGATTTATACCACTTGGTCCGATAAATTGTGCCCTTTTTTGCGGTTCAATTTGCAAACGTTCAGTTACAGGCCAACAATCTTTACGAGCCTTTCTTGGCTCTGCTATTGCTTGGGTCATTATATCCAAAATGCGTGACTTGGCATCGGTAGCTTTTTGTAACGATTCCATGACAACTTTTAAAGGTATTCCGGGTATTTTTAAATCTGCTTGTATGGCTGTAAATCCTTTTCTCGTACCTGCCACTTTCATATCCATATCACCCATATAATCTTCAATACCCAGAATATCTGTTAAAATACGATAATCTTGTAGGTGTTTTGTGTCGTTATTTTCGTATTTTGTCACTAAACCAATGGCTACACCGGCAGCTTTTGCTGATACTGGAACTCCAGCATCCATGAGTGCCAGAGAACCACCACATACTGTAGCC
This sequence comes from Phyto melanocephala, assembly GCA_941918925.1. Lineage (NCBI taxonomy): Eukaryota > Metazoa > Arthropoda > Insecta > Diptera > Rhinophoridae > Phyto > Phyto melanocephala. The sequence continues at coordinate 94,813,812 of OW799233.1, read as the reverse complement.
ATAGAACTGGAACCATTTGATTCTAATACTTCGGCAGTCAATCTAACGGTAAAAGGAAAATCGTTTGGCAAAGTTGGTAACAAAGCCTTTTCCGCCAAAGCCCCGTGTCCTAGTTCACGACGACCCACACCACCTACACGGCCTACTTCGCCGGTTGCATATGGTGGAAATTCATAGTGAAGCATAAAATTTTTGGCCTTAACACCGCTACAGAAAATGATATAAAATAATTTATCTCAGTAAAAATTTAATAATGTCTTAAACTGTATAAACTTATATATTTAAATTTAACCAAGAGCGCCATGTTCAGCTGTTCTGAATTTTTATATTCACTATTAATATATTGCAGCACATAGTACTTATAAGCAAAAGATTTTATTAGGCAATACGCCTTATGTGCAATATAATTGTAATTCTGGCCAAAATTTTCGGTAAATGTATAAAAAAGGGTATTTATTCAACATTGAAAAAAAATCGTATCTTTTAAAAACATAAACAACTTGGAATACAATTTTTTAAATCAGTTAATTAAATGAAAATACTTACGTTTCCAAGGCAGATATAGTATCTAATTTCAAAGCCGATTCTTGAGAGTCTAAAGCAACCGTACAGAATAACTGCGTTTGACCTCGTTGAAACAAAGCCGAACCATGTAAGGGTTTATACAAATCAACCTAAATAAAATTAAATCTAAACAAAAAAAATTAAAACCGTCTTAAAAAATGCTTTACCTGGCAATTTATTTTCCGTAAACTATCGAAATCTCTACCATCACATCTCAGCTCAGTTTCAAATATCAATTCCCTGAACACTGACCGACAGAAACGATTAAATTCATCGGTGATCAAAGAAGGTTCGGTATCTGGATAACTTGACCATACTTTATCGATTACATTTGAGCGCACTTCATTTACTGCCTGATCGCGCGATAGTTTATCATGTGCTGCGTCTTGAAATATTTCACGCAAACGCATTTCACTCATAGTGCGTACAGCTTCCACTATTTCTTCGCTTACTTTTAATTCATATTGCAGAACTTGTTTTTCTTTGCCATAGGTTCGACATAAAATTTCAATTTCATTTATTATATTGTGAGCCTCCTTGGTGCCTTGCTTAATTGCTTTAAAGAGGTCCTGTTGTAGAACCACATTTCCTTTGCCCTCAAGCATTACAACAAGATTTTGTTTGGTTGACGTTACGACAAGATCAAGTTGTGACGATTGCAGTTCACGTCTAGTAGGATTAACAATGATTTCACCATCACAAAGCCCTAATCTAAAAGAGAAAACACATTTTAAATAAGCTTTAATTAAAACGAGTAAATTATGTAACATTTACAAACCTCACTGCACCTACAGGACCATTCCAGGGAATATTACTCATACTTAGAGCCAAAGAAGCTGCATTTATAGCCAAAACATCAGGAGAGTAGACAGCATCCATGGCCAACATATTACATACCAACTGAGTTTCAGTTCTATAATCAGATGGAAATAGTGGACGCACTGAGCGATCAATGAGGCGCGCGGATAAAATTTCTTTTTCCGTAGGACCCATTTCACGGCGCATAAAATTTGTGGGTATTCTACCAGAAGCTGCATTTTTTAATCTATAATCTACTACCAAAGGCATAAAATTTGTACCCGGTGTGGGCTTGGTTTTTGAGACAACAGTGACCATAACGGCTGTATCACCCATCTCACAAACGGCAGTGGCATTAGCAAAACGGGCATATTTTCCCGTTGTCATCTTAAGATTTCTTCTAAAAATCATTGAATTTTAAATTTCTACACAAACATTTTAAACAAACTTTTACCCATTTGTAAACTTTACTTCCAATTGTGGCACATCCGTACTATAGGAACGTATTAATTTGTTAATGTACGTACAATTACGCTTTCGAAAGTTTAATAATTTAAGATAATTTAAATATTTCATTTTTTAGCTAAACTTTTATCTAAGTACAAATTTAATTTAATTGAAGAATTTTATAAAAAAAAACTTAATAGGAAAATTAACAAAACAAATTAACCGGAATACCAATTGTCAAAATCTAATAGGAACAGCTGATCGGTGAACATGCTTTTAGGCAGAGGAAAAAAATCACAAAAGAAGACATTTATTCGCTGAAAATCAGTGTTGCCAAGGTCTTTATAGAAAGACGATATTACGCACGAAAAATGTTAGCATTTACAATGATAATATAAAAAGTACATGTAATTAATATGTATTCAATAAAATTTATTTTTATATTAATGTTTATTCCAACTTTTTTTTGTATTTTTTTTTTGTAAATCAATTATTCCGGCTAAATTAAAAAACTTAAATGTTTACAATACATGAATGGTATTAATAAAACAAAGCTTTTACTAAAAGTATTAGCGTTCAGTAATATTTTTTTTTCTACTAGGTTTTATATAAATAAAAATTACATTACTTAACATATTTCAATGTTTCGAGTAAAGTATGGCAAAAAGCCATATCGATTGCATCAGATCCCACTACTACCCTGTATATAACGATGATTGTAATAATTAAGACTTTTTTCAATAAAAACTATAATATTGATATTATTATTCTGAAAAAAATGTTTTTTTCTCAGCAATAATCATAAATTTCTGATTTTAATTTTACTTTTGAAAGCAATAATTGTTTTAATTATTTAAGTTTTTATTTAATTGTTGAACTTTTAAGGTTTAAACTAATATTTATATATTTATGCAAGTTCAAGTTAATTTTAACATTCTTATTTTTACAAAAAATTTTTTAACTACAGTAATGAAAGAATAATTTTTAAATATATATTTTACCAACATTTGCCGAGTGGAATGCATTTCGAAATCAGCTACGATTTCATCAAACACTACACGTAATCACCGATCAAAGAGTGTATTACGTCCGATGAAAACAAAACATGAAAATGGGTTGTGGTAAGGTTTCGATTGCGACAATTAAGAGAATGGAAACTGATTTAAGATTGACTTACAAATACTATAATAAATGAAAAATAAAAGCTAATGAGGATAAAACTGAAGCGATAATATTTCCATTCAACAAATCACGAAAAGTATTTCATACTAGATATTTATCGTCAAGGGGAACAATTATCATATTGAACAACAAAATAAGATATATAGGAGTAATCCTTGAAAACACCTTTTCTTTAAACAGTATGTTATTTACATTTTGAGAAGGCAATTAAGTGTGACCGTATTTTATACCCCTTAATTAGCCGAAGATCTAAACTAAATATATATAGAACAGGGTACTTATTTACACAATTTGTATATGTCCGATTATAACCTATGGCTGCCAAGTCTGTACCAAAAAGCTGCTAAATCTTTAAAAAAAAAAAAAAAATTTAAAATGAAAATATAAAAATAATACACAATCTACTCTTTAGATACCCAGCTTATCTTCTGCATAGAAACTTTAATTTAAAAATATTTAATTCATTGACAATGGAACTTACTCTCCCACTTAATGAAAAATACAGGACTTCAAATTCTGAAATAATGAGAAATATCCTGAACAATAAACGAGGGTTTATTCCTTAAACTTTTATATTAAAACGAGATTTTTTATTAACAACTTTTCCTTCAAACTGTGATATTAGTGGTCTCTTTATTTAATTATGGAGATGTTAATTGTTGTAGTACTATTTGAAATTTCTAATAGCTTTGAGGCCCTATGCTCCTTATGGGAACTAAAGGAACCCATATATATATATATATATATATAATAGCTTTGTTAATAATATTGGTCATATAAATAAGTTTTAATAATAAAAATTAAAAAAAATATTAAAATAGCAGCCCTGTCTTTAATTTCAACTCACCTCGACAGAGTTGTGTTTTTCAAGTAAATGTTTTTGTTGCCTTGGTTTTTGTGATATTTTTTCCAGTGTAATTGCTTATTTCCTTTGCACTTGGTTATTCGGTGTTATTAAGAATAGTCAATGTCGAATTGTCGACTAGTAAAAATCGGGTTAAGTTTGCGAGTTGGTGCGCCGTGTTTTTCATTAATTAAACAAAATCTATAAAAAATTAAGAAAATTAATAAATTGTGCTAGTTACTAAAGTTACAACACACGGGGTTAAATTGTGCAAAGAGAAAAACACAAATTGTTTACAAAAAAAAACGTGTTGCTCCAGAAAAAATTTTCATTGAGAAAAAAGTGCTAATCACCTGTAAAAATATAAATGCAAAAAAGAAGTTGATTAAAAATATTTTTCGTTGATTGTAGTGAGGGATTCAGTGAATAACGATCTTTTTTATAATTTGGTGACAATAACTATCCAGCAGCTACTAACCACTGAAAAGCCAATCATCCAGCCAGGCAGGCAGACAAGTGTAAAATAATAAAGAAAAAGAAAATCAGAAAAAATAAATAAATTTCAAAGTGCAAAATAAAGTAAAACAAAGTGGTAAAACAAAAAAATATAACAATAGAGAACGGGTGATTAAAACGCCGCTATAGGCCAATTAAATAAAAGAAAAATAATAAAAATTTATTGTTTAAATTTGTGTGGCTAAATTGATTTTTTTTCATTAAAATTTGCTAAGTGGATACATTTGGTTGAATAAATACACACCCTTTTTTTCATCCTTCACTGTGTTTGCTCGAAAAAGTGTATGTGTGTGTGTACACACATTTTATGCAAAGTGTCAATAAACCATCAAAAGTATTCAAAAAAGAAGAAAGTATATCTTTATTCTTGTTATTGCAGTGTTTAATATTAAAAATACATTCATTAATACAGTATTTGCAGGTTAGCCTTTTAATTGTGGCTGTTTTTATCATCTTTTGGCAAATGAATGTGTATGTGAGTTTGTTAAAAGCAAAATACAAATATTAATATGATTAAAGAAAATCAAAAATAAGTTAAAGCTTGTTTCTTTAACTACCCACTCTTATGAAACTTGGGGTTTCTCTGCTTAAGTGGCAAAACAAGAACTACCTATAGAAACTATAAAATCAATTAAAAACAAAAATTTAAAATACCTATATAAAAAAAAACAAACACAAAAACATTGCAAGTTGTTTTTTTATTCATACAAAATTAAAAAAAAAGAATCGTGTGGTGGAAAAGATTAATGGAATAGAAAAAAATATATATAAAAAATAGCTAACTTAGATTATTGCCGGCTTTTTAAATAAAAAAAAAATTTTAGGAAAAAAAATATCTACTGATGTTTACTGGCTGACTGCTCATACAATTGTTTTTATTGCTTGCAGTTTGGATGCAACTGGTTTTAAACAAAAACGAAGTTAAAAGAAATACCTAATTGTCAAGAAAATTTTTCAAAGTGTGTCTTAAGTAAATAAAAAATTTAAAATTTTTAAAGGTAAGTTATACTTTGTGAATACCTACATGCCTAGATACCTATAATGTTAATTGTGAAAATTTTAAAACGTTTTATTTAAGTGTACTATTTGGCTTAAACTGTAGCATTAATTTTTGTTTTTTGTTTAAATTACCAAATAAGCAAATAAACAAATAAATCATATAAAAATGATTTTCTACCCTTTCCAACCAAACTCTTGATTCACCAACTGAATACCTAGTTTTTCTTCGCCGTTTTTGATTTTCAGCTTCAAACTTAACAGACAAAAAAAAAAATCTTTTTTATGTTGGTAGGGATGTAACGAATATTAATTATTATTAGTAATCGGCAATTTGAATGTTCGCGATATTTGTGAATCCAAATATTCAGTTAAAAATTTAACTCCGTAGCTACCTACCTATAGGTATATTGTGGGATTTTGATTGCATGTTGCTGTATTAATTACAAACTCTTATTATTGTTTTTATCGTTTACTAGGTAGGTATAACAAAATTTAATTTTTTGTTTATTTATTTTTGAATCTACACAGTTCAATTGATTAGACCCATACATATTTATTACGAGGAGAACATTTTTTTTATCAACGGATAGAATATTTCATTGATCAAATGCAGATATCGAAGAATATATAAAAAGTCAGAAACAGGGATTTATTTAGCTCAATTTTTTAAACAATTAGCAATCTATATTCCAATTATATTGATTTCGCTCACTTTGCAATACGAAACGTTTTGGCAATTATTTAAAGTCTATTCTTACATGAAACAAACAGGTGATATATGTATGTAGTTTATTAGTCTTACGAAAAATCAGTGTAAATTGCTAAAAACAAATTTTAAGTGAAGCGTTGTGCTCACATCTTAGCGGAATGCGTGGAAAATGCTGAAAATTAAAAAAAAAACTTCTACACATTTGCTACATCTTGCATCTGTCATAATATTAAATATTATGTGTTTGCGCGAATAAAACTTAAATAAATTGATTGTTTTTTTTTAATAATACCCTACACACTGTGAACAAGAGTCGATTAAGCTCTCTCAGTCTGTCCGTCTGTCCGTGTTTATGTTGCAAACATCTTTTTTAATACCCCCGACATTGCCTAGACCCGCGTGAGGTATTAAAATATCAGAAATATTCGGTGAATAAACAACTAAGATATGAGCAAACAACCAAGGCCACCTCGTTTTTTTAACAACAACAACATACAATACATATATATGTACATACAAATGTGGTAAACTTATTAGAGTGACCGTGGCATCGACTCCCAGCTGAGCCAAAAAAAAATTTTTTTTTTATTTTATATATTACTAAACAATCCCGGCGCGCGCTGCTACGCCCCTTAATTGCATTCTGAATTTTTATTGAATAATAATTGCAAGAAGCTAAAAATTATGACATTTTTTGTGGGCGTGACACTGTCCACTATTCTAATCAAGAAATTGTATAGTCACGATAGCTCAATATGTGTGCAAAATTTCACAAAAATTGGTGCAGAGCAAGTACCTCAAATTTAAAACTGTTTTATTGGCGTGGGTCTGCCCACTTTTTTAATCACGAAATTATATAGTCATGACAGCTCAATATGTGTGTGCAAAGTTTCAGAAAAATCGATCTGGTGTAAGTAGCCAAAAATGATAACCTATTTCTTATGGGTGTGGCACTGCCCACTTTTATAATCACGAAGTTGTATAATCATGAGAGCTCAATATGTGTGTACAAAGTTTCAGAAAAATCGGTGAAGTTTAAGTTGCTAAAATGATAACTTTTTTTATGGGCGTGGAACTGCCCACTTTTCTAACCACGAAATTGTAAAGTCTACAGCTCAATGTATGTTCAAAGTTTCAGAAAAATCGGTCCAGTGCAACTACCTCAAAATTATAACTTTTTCAATGGGCGTGGCCCTGCCCACTTTTCTAATCACGGAATTATATAGTCATGACAGCTCAATATGTGTGCAAAGTTTCAGAAGTTTTAGAAAAATCGGTCCAGTGCAAGTTCCTCAAAATTATAACTTTTTTATGGGCGTGGCTTCGCCCACTTTTATAATCGCGAAATTATATAGTCATGACAGCTCAATATGTGTGCAAAGTTTCAGAAAAATCGGTCGAGTGCAAGTAGTTAAAATTGATAACTAATTTTTTATGGGCGTGGCCCCGCCCACTTTTTACCATCCATAAACACTCTAGAATGTGTACAACAACTTGCCAAAGTTTGAGTCCGAACGGTTTTACAGTTTCGGAGTCTATAGTTAACTAACACACACACAGAGAGGCAGACAGACAGACAGATTTAAAAAAAAATAAATAAAACAAATTAATTTTTCCTTCGCCAAGATTTTTTAATTTATTACAGTTTTGTATAATTTTATTTCTTTTGGTTTGAATTATTATTATACTTAAATTTATAAAGGAAACAATTTCTATTCAATTTTATTTATTGTGTTGGGATAAAATACAATAAAAATTTTATGTTTTTTTCGAATAGTGTAAAGTAACATCAAAAACAATTCAATTTTCTATAAAAACAACTCACTTCTTTAATTATATTTAAATATGTATTTTGGCGTTTCATCAATAATAAAATCTTATAAAAGCTATCGAATGATTTTGAAATGTCGGTATCTCTTGTATATGATGTCAATCAATACTTAGTTTGTTAACAATCTTAAGTGGCTTTTTTCTGTCATCGAATTGTGATAAAATTACGTGCCTTCATATATAGGAAAAACATTAAAGTAATCGAAATGCATTATCATCATCAATATCATCAGCACAACTCTTTTATATTTTTCTAAAGCATGCAACGAAAGATGCGCAAATGTATTTCATCTAAATTTTTTTAATACTTTTCGGCTACAAACACACACACACACACATGTGTAATACATATTAAGTTCCCTGCAGATTACATAACTAGAACGTGGTTAGAAATTTACTAGTTGTTGTTATTTTCAGACTAGTTACCTATCTGTCCTTTTTCATATATCAAACGATCATTTCATACATTAGATTGTCAGATGAGCCCAACTAGTTTAGTTGTATATAACTACTAGTTATTGTAAACTAGTGCGATTACTATTTTTTTAATTTGAAATTTTTTTCTAGTATCTTTTACAGATAGACAAAAATACTTTGCTTTAACATAATTCATTTATTCTCAAGCAAATAGAATTAAGTTAAAGCTCAGATCAGTAGATGTATACTTATATTTCTTATTATTATTATTGTATTTTCACTAGTACGAGTCAATCTCTATTTCTATTTTCATTACCACTACTGATATGACTGTTCCAAAATGTAACTACTTACGAATTTAGCTGCAGGGTTGTCATTGAAATGCTTTTTGTATAGAGAGTGAAATCGATAAGAATAATATTGTATACATATGTATGCATGCATATACATACAAACTTATGTATGTTTGTAATTTTATATGCATGGAAATTATGAATTGTTAGATTTTATACTTTGGTCCTCCTTCAAATACCACCAAAGAGCCTGTGTTATTTTTTTATTAAGCTTCAGTTCATTTAAAGTAGTTTTTGCGTGTCTTTTGTGATTTATAAATGAAGCCCAGTGAGGATGTAATTAAAAAAGGTTTTCTTTAATATTGTCCCTTTGACTGTTGTATTCAACCCATATAATATTTAATTTCTTTTTTGTTTTTTCTTATAGTCAAACGAATTTTCGCTCTTAAAAGAATCCAATGACTTTTCTGAGTCCATAGTATTAATGGGTTATTTAGATTATTAAAATCAAGTACTCATTTGTTGCTATAAAAGTAAGTACTAATTTAGGTACTCTATTTATAAGCGACCAAAAAAAGTACTCATACGAGATGTGTGTGAAGATAAATTTGAAATTTGAAATCCTAGACACAAACCTAATAAGTTAACAGAGCTATGTTAACTACTTAACAGAACTAATGTTATTACTCTAAATTTAGTTGTTTTTTATAATTAAAGATATTTTTATATAGGAATATTCAAAAAAAAAAAATGAATTTTTAGAACACACCTCTGAAGCCAGCAATGATTAAAAATATTTAATATAACATTTTTTAGGTGAAAATAATAACACCTTTATAAAGAGTGATTTTTGAATAAAATATTTATGTTTTTTCGAATATACAAAGTTGGCACACAATACCACTATGTGGAAAGTATAGCCAGAGGCCATTACTACCACACTATGGAAGTGGAATTCCTAAATTGATTTTGTGAAGTTTTTAAAAAATTATTGAAAATTTCTTTTTTTTTCATATAAAATTTCTGTGAGGGATTTTGGTCATTGTGGGCAAATATGGAGACGGCACGCAACACCACTAAATGGAAAGTATAGCCAGGGGCCATTGCTACCACATTATGGAAGTGGAATTCCTAAATTGATTTTGTGAAGTTTTTAAAAAATTATTGAAAATTTCTTTTTTTTTCATATAAAATTTCTGTGAAGGATTTTGGTCATTGTGGGCAAATATGGAGACGGCACGCAACACCACTAAATGGAAAGTATAGCCAGAGGCCATTACTACCAAACTATGGAAGTGGAATTCCTAAATTGATTTTGTGAAGTTTTTCAAAAATTATTGAAAATTTCTTTTTTTTTCATATAAAATTTCTGTGAGGGATTTTGGTCATTGTGGGCAAATATGGAGACGGCACGCAATACCACTATATGGAAAGTATAGCCAAAGACCATTGCTACCACATTATGGAAGTGGAATTCCTGAATTGATTTTGTGAAGTTTTTAACAAATTATTGAAAATTGATATTTTTTCATATGAAATTTCTGTGAGGGATTTTGGTCATTGTGGGTAAATATGGAGACGGCACGCAATACCACTATATGGAAAGCATAGCCAAGGGCCATTACTACCACACTATGGATGTGGAATTCCTGAATTGATTTTGTGAAGTTTTTAAAAAATTATTGAAAATTGATATCTTTTCATATGAAATTTCTGTGAGGGATTTTGGTCATTGTGGGCAAATATGGAGACGGCACGCAACACCACTATATAAAAAGTATAGCCAGGGGCCATTGCTACCACCTTATGGAAGCGGAATTCCTGAATTGATTTTGTGAAGTTTTTAAAAAATTATTGAAAATTGATATTTTTTCATATGAAATTTCTGTGAGGGATTTTGGTCATTGTGGGCAAATATGGAGACGGCACGCAATACCACTATATGGAAAGCATAGCCAAGGGCCATTACTACCACACTATGGATGTGGAATTCCTCAATTGATTTTGTGAAGTTTTTAAAAAATTATTGAAAATTGATATTTTTTCATATGAAATTTCTGTGAGGGATTTTGGTCATTGTGGGCAAATATGGAGACGGCACGCAATACCACTATATGGAAAGTATAGCCAGGGGCCATTGCTACCACATTATGGAAGTGGAATTCCTGAATTGATTTTGTGAAGTTTTTAAAAAATTATTGAAAATTGATATTTTTTCATATGAAATTTCTGTGAGGGATTTTGGTCATTGTGGGCAAATATGGAGACGGCACGCAATACCACTATATGGAAAGCATAGCCAAGGGCCATTACTACCACACTATGGATGTGGAATTCCTCAATTGATTTTGTGAAGTTTTTAAAAAATTATTGAAAATTGATATTTTTTCATATGAAATTTCTGTGAGGGATTTTGGTCATTGTGGGCAAATATGGAGACGGCACGCAATACCACTATATGGAAAGCATAGCCAAGGGCCATTACTACCACACTATGGATGTGGAATTCCTCAATTGATTTTGTGAAGTTTTTAAAAAATTATTGAAAATTTCTTTTTTTTTCATATAAAATTTCTGTGAGGGATTTTGGTCATTGTGGGCAAATATGGAGACGGCACGCAACACCACTATATGGAAAGTATAGCCAAAGGCCATTGCTACCACATTATGGAAGTGGAATTCCTGAATTGATTTTGTGAAGTTTTTAAAAAATTATTGAAAATTGATATTTTTTCATATAAAATTTCTGTAAGGGATTTTGGTCATTGTGGGCAAAAATGGAGACGGCACGCAATACCACTATATGGAAAGCATAGCCAAGGGCCATTACTACCACACTATGGAAATGGAATTCCTGAATTGATTTTGTGAACTTTTTAAAAAATTATTGAAAATTTCTTTTTTTTCATATAAAATTTCTGTGAGGGATTTTGGTCATTGTGGGCAAATATGGAGACGGCACGCAACACCACTATATGGAAAGTATAGCCAGGGGCCATTGCTACCACATTATGGAAGTGGAATTCCTGAATTGATTTTGTGAAGTTTTTAAAAAATTATTGAAAATTTATATTTTTTCATATGAAATTTCTGTGAGGGATTTTGGTCATTGTGGGCAAATATGGAGACGGCACGCAATACCACTATATGGAAAGCATAGCCAAGGGCCATTACTACCACACTATGGATGTGGAATTCCTGAATTGATTTTGTGAAGTTTTAAAAAAATTTTTGAAAATTTTATTTCTCATATGAAATTTCTGTGAGGGATTTTGGTCATTGTGGGCAAATATGGAGACGGCACGCAATACCACTATATGGAAAGCATAGCCAAGGGCCATTACTACCACACTATGGATGTGGAATTCCTGAATTGATTTTGTGAAGTTTTAAAAAAATTTTTGAAAATTTTATTTCTCATATGAAATTTCTGTGAGGGATTTTGGTCATTGTGGGCAAATATGGAGACGGCACGCAATACACGCAAGGAATTCCACTTCCATTATGTGGTAGCAATGGCCTCTGGCTATACTTTCCATATAGTGGTGTTGCGTGCCGTCTCCATATTTGCCCACAATGACCAAAATCCCTCACAGAAATTTCATATGAGAAATAAAATTTTCAAACATTTTTTTAAAACTTCACAAAATCAATTCAGGAATTCCACATCCATAGTGTGGTAGTAATGGCCCTTGGCTATGCTTTCCATATAGTGGTATTGCGTGCCGTCTCCATATTTGCCCACAATGACCAAAATCCCTCACAGAAATTTCATATGAAAAAATATCAATTTTCAATAATTTTTTAAAAACTTCACAAAATCAATTCAGGAATTCCACTTCCATAGTGTGGTAGTAATGGCCTCTGGCTATACTTTCCATATAGTGGTATTGCGTGCCGTCTCCATATTTGCCCACAATGACAAAAATCCCTCACAGAAATTTCATATGAAAAAATATAAATTTTCAATAATTTTTTAAAAACTTCACAAAATCAATTCAGGAATTCCACATCGATAGTGTGGTAGTAATGGCCCTTGGTTATGCTCTCCATATAGTGGTATTGCGTGCCGTCTCCATATTTGCCCACAATGACCAAAATCCCTCACAGAAATTTCATATGAAAAATATCAATTTTCAATAATTTTTTAAAAACTTCACAAAATCAATTCAGGAATTCCACTTCCATAATGTGGTAGCAATGGCCCCTGGCTATACTTTCCATATAGTGGTGCCGTCTCCATATTTGCCCACAATGACCAAAATCCCTCACAGAAATTTTATATGAAAAAAAAGAAATTTTCAATAATTTTTTAAAAACTTCACAAAATCAATTTAGGAATTCCACTTCCATAGTGTGGTAGTAATGGCCTCTGGCTATTCTTTCCACATAGTGGTATTGTGTGCCAACTTTTTATATTCGAAAAAACATAAATATTTTATTCAAAAATCACTCTTTATAAAGGTGTTATTATTTTCACCTAAAAAATGTTATATTAAATATTTTTAATAATTGCTTGCTTCAGAGGTGTGTTCTATAAATACAGTTTTTTTTTTTTTTTTTTGAATATTCCTATATAAAAATATCTTTAATTATAAAAAACAACTAAATTTAGAGTAATAACATTAGTTCTGTTAAGTAGTTAACATAGCTCTGTTAACTTATTAGGTTTGTGTATAGGGCTTCAAATTTCAAATTTATCTTCACACACATTCATACGAGACACTATTTGTAAGCGAGTGTGGTAAGTACTTACCTCCACTGATATCGTCGTGTTAAAATAATAGGTTTAGATGCCAAATTTTAAGAAGTGAAGAACTGTTTTTAAGTACACGCAAATCACTATTTTATTTATTTATTTATTTATTAAATTCAAAGTAATATAAAAAGCCTTTCCTTAGGCCAATAACAATATATTACAAAAGCAATGTACTGAATACTAAAATAAAATAAAGAATTAAATATTAGAGAGTTTTTGCTTGGTTACTTTAAAATGGCGGTATACCTAAATAAAAAAATTTTTTGCAAATTAAACGCTCAAATAAAAAAAATATTAAGTTTTTTAAGACACAAATAAAAATAATATTTTCGCCTTTGCCAAATCCAATTATTGATTTTGTTTTTTCAATTTACTTTTATTGTATTTACCTAAACGAGTCTTTATTAGTGTTTTTAAATACGCTCATATAAAATGTTTTTCAAAAAAGAGACAAGTAATTTTACATTTGGAGAAAATTTTATAAAATATTTAAAACATACTTAATGCGTCCATGTGTGTAAGTGACAAAAAGTCAGCCCAAATTTCTTCAAAGATAATGAATAACAATTTATTTATAATGGTTTAAATATTAAAAATCTCTCAAACATAATTCAAACATGGGATTTGTAAGTTTAACTGATTATCACAATCTTTTGTCCATACTTTTCATGTGACAAAAAACGATTTGGATTGGACTGTGTCCAAATGGAGAAGTGTTTTGTTTAGTGATGAATCTAAATTTAACTTACTAAATTCAGGTGGAGTTTGCCACGTGAGAAAACCAAAATGAAAGCGGCTACATCCCCGGTACTCAACAGCCACAATAAAGCATGGGGGTGGTAATGTGATGGTTTGGACTTGTTTTTCGGCCAGTGGTGTTGGTCCTTTTGAAGAAATTCAAACAAAAATGGACCGTTTTGTTTACAGAGACATTTTAGCAACTCACATGCTTAACTATGCTGAGTGGGAAATGCCACTTCGATGGGTGTTCCAACATGACAATGACCCAAAACACTCATCGAAGTTGGTCAAGGATTGGTTATCAGCTAATGGGGCTTAAGGTTTGGGTTGGCAACCTCAATTACCAGACTTGAAACCCATAGAGAACCTCTTTGGAATTTTAAGACGGAGAGTTGGAACTCGACGCTTTAAAAATAATCAGGAGTTGATGAACCGTCTAAAATCAAAGTGGGAAGCTATACCAACATCTATTCTATCAAATCTTATTGAATCTATGCCCAAAAGATGCGCTGAGGTCGTAAGAAACAAAGGATATCATACCAAATAAAGAATGAGATCGATAAAACCCTAACACGAATAAAACGCAATAACTTTCAAACGAATTAATCCATTTTAATGAAAATAGCGTGGTTTAACAATAAAATAACAGTAAATTAAAATATAAATGCTTTTTGTAAAAATTCAGCTTTTTTTGATGAACTGTTTCACCTTTTCCGGAATTGAGACCATGAGGGTTTTGATGGTATCCTTAGTAACTTTATTGCTGGAATAAGACCATTTCTGGGAAAAATTTTTAGTAGTATTAGCAACTTGTTTTGTATCTTTCAGCACTCTTTTGACTAAAGCCCAGTAACGTTCGATGGGCCTTAGTTCTGGACAATTAGGTGGATTTGCTTCTTTTGGCACTACCACTATATTATTTGTTTCATACCATTCTGCTGCAGATTTACTATAATGACACGACGCTAGGTCGGGCCAAAAATATGTTGACTTATTGTGTTTTCGTATGAATGGAAGCAACCTCTTCTGCAAGCACACCTTGATGTAAATATCAGTGTTGATAGTCCCAGTAGTAATAAATTTACTGCTTTTTTCTCCGCACGTGCATATAGCTTGCCAAACTAAGTACTTCTTTGGAAACTTTGTCTCTTCCATCGGCCACATAATAACTTCGCCCTGGGAGCTGAGAAAAGTCGGCAAGAACGTAAGTCTCATCATCCATAATACAACACTCATATTTGTTGACAAAATTTCTAAGCAGTTCTTTGTCATGACTTTTTACATCCAAGTTTTGCTTCGAATTTCTGTCTGGCACTTTCTGAACCTTGTAGGACTTAAGGCTTTCATATCTTTTAACCTTCCTTACAAAAAAATCGGATCAGTTTGCTTTTAAGGCGGCTTTACGGTTTGAGAGTTTGGGATTTTGGTTTAGAAGACTAACAATCTTTGAAGCTAACTGTGGGTCAGTTATACCTTTTTTAGCTCCACTTCCAGCTTTCCTTTTAATACTACGACGTTCGTTATACACTTTTATCACACGCGAAACTGTTTGTCGTGACACCTTTATCTCATTTGCAATAGATTTGTAAGTACGACTGAAATTTTTTAAAAAAATTGTTATTATTTTTTCACGCACTTCTTCTTCGGAATCCATTTTCAAACAAACTAATAATCCGATTATGCTATTATTTTGTACACATAATTTGACAAGTTTTTAAATGCAAACTTGATCATAAACAGTTATATTTTTTGTGCATGAAGAAAGGTGGAATTAAAAATGTGTGTTAAGGTTTCACTGATCTCATTCTTTAGTAAAAGTTGCTTAGATTTTGAACAGCGAATTTTTAAGTTAATTTTGTTTTTATTTTATTATAACTTCGAAAAGAATGGAATTTAATTTTTGTTGTTATTTTTAGATATTAGACACATTGTGTAGTAGTAAATAAAAAAAATGTTTTCTATAAATTTATTTAAAGAAAGATATGAGTCTATTATTACTTAGTGGGAAAAAGTTGCTAATGGTTTCGAACAATACTGTATATGAATTTAGCAACTATATTAAGCCAACACACATTCTAATTAAAGCTGATTCTAGGGGCCTGTTCACTAAATGGAGAAGTTCACATAATCGAGAGAATATGAAATAAGTACACAAATAATTTAAATGATTTTTATTGCATTAAGTTTTTAATTTTAATAAGTTTTTTAATAATTAATGTACATAAAAGTAGTCGGTTATATTGTTTTGAACTTTTTTTGCTTCAAGAGATTTCTTTGGTGGCTTGTCCCTGCATTTTCGTAATGCCAAAAAATCATTTATATCAGATATATTATTTTCACTCCAAGCAATAACTTTATTGAATACTTCAATTGCCTCCGTTGTGCTAATTTCAGCTGTTGTTACGTTGCGCTGCTCCTGATCTACATTTTCACTTTCGCTATCTATATCTTCAGCTAACAATGTCTTGATTTCATGTTTGAGTCTCTTGTATAATAGAGATAGGCCGTGTTTACTCTTTAGAACGTCTTGTGTTTAAATTTTGTTGTTTACTATTCTGGAAGTTTACATAACTTTATATTCATATAACCGAGCGGCTACTTTATGTAGCAAAATTTTAAGTGGTATAAGAGGCATTTAGTAGATTAAATGAAATCCCTTTTATATTATTTTTTCAATTACTATTTATAAATATGTTTATGCCTACAAAATTTTTTTTTAGAATGTCACTATGCATGTTTTATACACATTTACTCTATAACATATTTTTAGCTCAGTATGTGTTTAAATATTTATTTTTCAAGTCGTTACGGCAAAACACATTTAACTCGTCATCTATCTTCCAACACGAGTTTTAGACGCAAATTGTTTTCAAAATGCTAAAACACATTGTTAATTTCATAGTTTAAAAACGTCAAATTTTATATAACAGTACAAACTGATTTTTTAAATAAATGAAAATAATTCAATGGTAAAAAATGTAATAAAATTAAAAAATATTTATATGAACACATAACCACCCCTCAATAAAAAGTGATACTTTTATTCCCTTGGAATTTTCATTTCCTTGAAGTACAAATGGTGTTACAAATTTCAAGTGAAGTTTTTGTTCCCATAGAAAAAATTTTAAACGAAAATATATTACATTTGACTTATAGCCTATTTAACATAAATTTAATTAATATTAAAATAATGTTCTCATATTTGTCGTTAGAAAATACGGAACAAACAACTTGATGCCAACACCAAAAGTATCTCGATGTTCTATAAACTTAAAGCTTCAACAGGTGTATTATAACGGGTGATTTTTTTAGAGGTTGTAATATATATTTATTGCATTGAAGTTTATAATACAAAGACAAATCCAAAAATCAAAGTTTAATGAAAACATTTTCACGTGCACTTATTTAAATAGTAATAGTATCCCCAAATTTAAATCTCTGTAGGTTATTGGATGATAAACTACCGCATAGGCAACATCCACAGAGCAGTGAGGAACATATTGCGGTTTCAATGAAGAGTGTAGCCGAAGGCCGTGACAAATAAATCGACGCCGTGCTTAGCCTAATTGTCAGTGGCGTTGTCGTATTTTTTAGTATAGTGTAATATTTACGACATGATAACTTGTCTTATTTTTCGTTTTCTATAGGAAAACGACACGGCAACATCACTGACAAAATTGAATTTGTTGAATTTTATGCCACTGGTTTGATTCAATGGCTTACAAAATCCAATTCGTTGCAGAATTAAAGCCGACAAAGCTGAATTTACGTTTTTATCACAGACAATACTCTTTGCATCAGAATTTTCAACTAGAAGAGATTCTTCACCTATCGTAACATCCACAATATTGCAGTGTATGTTTTTGTTTATGAGCTGGTCATTGTCAGTGTCATTAGTTCTATTTTGTAAATAACCCGGACAATACAAAACTTTCAATAACGAACGGTATCGCATTTTATTGGCATCGGCGAACTTGCCGCCAAGAACATGTAATACCACACTGCCTCAGCCTTATTCTGTAACTTGCTAAATCTAAATCCCTATCGCAAAAATTCTAAATATATTTAGAGAATATATATCAGCTAAAAATCTCTTAATATATTTTTTATAGTTTTAGTGATAGAGACTTAGCTCCAGGGACATTTACTCAGGCTACAAAATCTCTGGATATATTTCTTAGAGTTTAAGCGATAGAGATTTGTCTTTAAGCAAGTTTTCTTTTTCAACTTTATTTCATTTTCAAACAGTTTAATATTATGAGTAACATTAATACTGGGAATGCCACGAAACCCTTATCAAAAATACCAATTCATAAAAATGTAATTCTCAAAACCCCAAAACATCTTTACGTTTTGCGAAGTTTTCTGTGCCGCAGAAATTAAAGGCCTCTCATAGCCTTAATAGATATTCATATTGGAGTTCATATTGAAATTACTATATAGTTGGGAATACACTAATTTAATTTTATATATTTTATTATTATTAAACACATTACGAAAAAAATAAAATAAAATAATCCCTCACACATCCACAAATTTTTTGTTGTGGGTGGTCTGCGGCTATAAAAAGAGAGGATAATACATTTTCAACGACATTTTAAGAATGTAAGTTTAAGCGTGCTTAAACAAAATAAAACGCAATGATGATTACAGTGTAATAAAAAAGTAACACACCATTAGTAAATTAGAAATTAATTCTAAATATAAGTAATTTACTGCTTAAGGATTTATTTAAATAAGTTTGCAATAATTAAATTATATATTTTTTTAATAGTCTTAATTTATTTTCTCTGCACAAATTAAGTATTTCTCCCATTGCTGTACTTTTAAGCTTTTATAAGTTAAAACATTGCACAATTACGGGAATCTAATTAAAATGACAATTATTTGTAATTTAAATTGAGTCCACAATTTATTATTGTCGTTGTTGTTGTTGTGCCATAAAGTGCTGTTTTATTATTGCTGCCGTTAGTGTTTTTTATTACTTTTATCATCATCATCAATTATTGATCGTTGTGGTAGGTAACCTATAGCGTTCGTTAGTCGTTAATCTATGGATGCATTTGTGTTCATAAAAATATGATAAAAGTGACAAAAGTATAATAATGAACGCGTGTATCTTTCCGGCGAACTAAGTGTTTTTTTTTTTTTTTTTTTTTTTGTATACATACTAGGGCAATCGATTCGGTTTTACAAACGGTGGTAAAACCGGTATGTTTACTCCTTCAACTGTTGTTTTTTGAAAATGTTGATTTTTTGAATTTTCAATAAACCGGTTTTTTTTTCTCACAAAACCCGATTTTTTCATTCTTTAAGTTTATGTCGCTTTACCTTTGCAACCGATCATACGCCAATTTAATACTAAAAAACTTTCCCAAAAACTAAAAATTCATAATTATTTTTTTAACACAAACATAAAACAAAATTTGTTTTTCATTTTTTTACATTTTTATACAGAGCATTTTATTAGACGAGTGTTGCCAATTTAGTCTTTTTCAGGCTAAGTTTAGCTTTTTTTAATTTTGTTTAATCGGAAAAAAATGAATTTACTGCCGTATTCATAAAATATATTTTAGGTTTATCAAAGGCTTATTTGACAGATGTTGCACAGAAATTTGTCAAATAAGCCTGCAATAAACCTAAAATATTTTCTATGAATACGGCCCTTAGTCTTTAGCCTTTTTTTAGATTTTCTTTTTTAATTTTTTAGCCTTTTTTATGGCATTTTTGAGCCATTTTATAATTATTTAAAAATTTATCCTTGCAAAAAATCGCACACATAAAAGTTTAATGGTAAGCTCCAAGCAATAGTGTTATTTTTAAGAATTTTAATTTTGCTTCTAAATAACATTTAAAAACTTTTGAAAGTAGTTACCGCGATGATTAATTATCAGATTTTGGTTATAAAGTGACATTTAAAAGGAGTCGTAAGCAAAAAAACTTGCAAAATGAATAAAAATTATCCCCAAAAATATTGCATAGAGTGAACTGGTAATTAAAAATTTAAAAAAATGCAAAAAAGCATTTCGCAAATATTATAAATTCGAAATAAACACGCTAAATTTTTTATATTGAACGCTTCTACAAAATCAAAAAACATCTTAACGTAATTGGAAGCATTGCAGACACAAATCTTTTACCTTTCAAACCGTTAAATATGAAAACTTAGGAAAAGGAGTCATTATAGTGTATATTTTCAACAGTATTTAGTTCAATTTCTAAAATATATTATTGGTGGGGAGTCTGCAAAAATTGATTCCATAGAACGAAATGCTGTAAAATTTTCATTAGCTTTAAATATTAACTAAAAAAATAAAATTCATAATAATATTTCAAGTTCTTGTCTTGCGAGTTACCCAGCTTTCTGCACAGCTGCATTTTAAATTTTGACTAAATATGGATTTAAATTAACTGATCATTTTAAATTTGACTAAAAGTCAGTATTTAATTTATACTTTTTTATATAAACCTCAGTCACTTGCTGTCATAATTTTCTGAGTAAATGAAAAAAAAAAATACATTTTTAACTAAAAACTGATGATTTTTAATAAAATCTCCTTTAAATTTTGAACCTTTTCTAAGCGTTTTTTTTAAAGGAATTTAGGCTTTTGTGGTCACCAAGAACTGTTTACATTGACTACTCTGCAATCATTGCATTAACACATTAAGATGTGTTATTTGTTCTACAACATTTAAACTAACAACATGCATAAACTGTTTAACCAGTTTTTTATTTCATAATTTTCAAAAAGGCAACCAGTTGTTTTATATTCAAAACTATGTATTCGATAACCGGTATTCGAACTATGCATTCGAAAACCGGTTTTTAAAAAGAGTTGAATAATCCATCACCCTAATAAATGCAAACCAACCGTAGTGCAAACAGTAACTATCTCCCACAATCTCTTTTTTGTTTTCATTTAGACACTAATTAAAGCGCATCATTGGATGGAAAAAGCTAATGGCTTTAATTAAACAATTAGTATAAAGATTATTATGATTGTTAAATGTTCAAGTTGGGGTAACTAAGAAAAACTAATCTTTGTTAAACATTTAATGTATTTTATTTAAAAAAAAAATACTTTTGCATTTGCTTAAGAAATTTTCAATTAATTAAATACATAAAATGGGTTTTCCAAAACCTACACTACATTAAAATATTTGAATTTAAGAATAAGCATTTTATGGGAGAAAATATATTAGCCAAAATGTCCTTTTTTTCTATATTTTGATTAATAATAACTTTAAAACATACAAAAATTTAAACAATTTTCAGAAAAACATAATTGTTTGCCAAAAGAGATCCATCCCTAGGCAATATTCCATTTTTTGGTTTTTTTTTTCATCACAAATGGTCAGAGTAGAATGCATAGCTTTTTCTCTTTTTTTTTTTAAAGATTTTGTTAATATCCAATAACAAACATTTATTTAAAATATTTAACCAAAACTTCAGCCGCCTAGACATTTTGTTCTTGGATGGACATTGCTAGATAATGATAAAATATCATGATTTACTTTATAGAGTCGTAAATAAACATCTCGATGTATTGCAAACGTAATGTGGAAATAAATATAACCCATGGATACAATAAAATAGACTTATATTGCATTATTCAAATCTAACTACTGGTTAAGATGTTATATATTCATTAATTATTTTTATAGTTGTTTGCGAAAGGCACTACTGAACAATATAAAATGTTAAAGATATTCATGTATTTTAATAAACTTATTCATGTTCACTGCAAAATGCCATAGTAATTTGGTAATCCATCAAATGACACATCAATCATCTTCTTTTCACACTTTAGGGCTTCTTGTAAAAGACGTTTTTCTGAAAGAGGTTAAAGCAAAAATAGAAAAAATATTTTTGTTTCAATAGCCACCATATTGGACCTAAGGTTTAAGAGTATTCTTTTTACTTCTAGTACAGCTGCCTCAAATGCTATATTAAAAACAAGCCATATTATTCGCTCAGAACATAGTAAGAGGGAACAAGTTTCTTCCACTTTCAGGCCTGACAAAAAAGCGGATTGACATAAGATCACATAAAGCAAAGAGTACTTTTGGTGTCCACATCCGATGAGTACTGGTTTGAATAATATGTAAGCGTAAGGTGATGGTTTCGTAACATATTTGATGCTATTTAAAATTTTGTTGTTTAATATGACGAGCTGACAATATTTTTTGTTGATTAATTTTCTATTATTTTATTGTTTTTATTTAATTGTTTGCGGAAATAAATATTAAAAATCATATAATAAGTTTGTGAATATGTGTGTATTATGTGTATTTAATTTTTAAATTTGGAATATTTTAACAACATTGTAAGGTAAATACTTTTCGATATATCGAAATATCGATACGATATGAAAAATATCGATACATTTTTTATATTTGCCCATCAAGGTAAGTCGTACTCTGAAATAAGAAAATTACTTAACTACTCCAATAAAATTATTATAATGCAAAACGAATTATGTCACTTTTAATGTTGCAGCGTTTAGTTCGAATATACAAATAATATTCTTTTATGGTAGCTACGGATTTAAACAAAGCATTAGATATACCGGAAAGTGTGGATATCATTCTTCGTAGACGAAGCAATCCCAAAGCTTGAACTCAACGAAAAGTGACATTACCTTCTACTAAGCATGTGGCTAAACGATTGACTCTTACAAAAGTTTTATTATTTTATTATTTTTTTTATTTATTTAATAGATATTTATATTACATATTTACAATCTTAGAGATTAAATATTACTGTATTATCTATATTTGGCATAACATGATAGTTGTGAGCCAGATTAGCATATATAAAGCTATGAGTTATTTCACTTATTTACGTTTCTAATTTTTTTTTATATAAAATTTATAATAAAGAGGGGTTCCCCGATGGACTAGTCAGCAGTGTGCTGTTCTGCTAGTTTGGGGGTTGCGGGTTCGATTCCTGCCGGAGACTCTGGACTTGTCTGCTTCCTTTCTATTCTATTCAGGTATCACAAAAGGATCAATATAATGGACCCAAGTGAGCTGCACAACAGCTGCCTGTTCTACCTAACCTAACCTTATAATAAAGAGGTTATTAGATTCATTTATATACAGAGCTTATTTAAATTCATTTATTACTAGTTTCCTGTGTTTAAGACAAATTGCCAAATATTTATACAATGTAAAGTAATCAAATGCAAAACCATTTAATATATTCAGAACCTCATTCAAATCTAAAGTAGTTTTTCCAAAATATTTTAATTAGAACTCGTAGTATATTGGACAAATTCCAATTAGGTGTAGAGTGTTTTTCGTAGCGTCTAGGTTACAAAATGAGCACAGGCCTACTGATGAACTTCCACCTCTTGCTATTATTATTAAACTTGCAGCTCGAGAAGACAAATCTAAAGCAGAAAGGGGTTTCATGAAATAATCAACCTGCGAATAAAAATCGTGAAATTGAGAGTTTCTTGCGTTAACCAGTAGATCTTCTCTTTCCATAGTTGATAAAAGGTCTAGAATTTGTTTTGAGTATTAACATTTTCAGCATTGTCGGGTACAAATTTAATATTTCCACATAAAGTGATCCATTTTTACTATTACCTTTTCAGCTAAAATACGTGGCAATCTGCAACTAGGCATGCGCAGTGCTTTATTAATATAATCAAAGTGGAGCTTTAAAGTATTAACATATAAAGAGTTTAAGCCAGTTTCAATATAAAGCGTATAATTTGGTGTGTTGCTTGGTAAAAGAAGCACAATTTTTCAACTTCATCATATTTTTTAAAACCCCAGATTTGGGCTCCGTAAAACATAATAGATTTTGATGCTGCATTAAATATTTTTAGTTTGTTGCTGTTTGAAATTTTAGGGTGGCTTATGTAACTTGACCATGTTGAAGAAATCGCCATTTTAGAAGTAGTTAATTTATTTTCTATATGTTTTTTGAAAGACAAGTTGAAATTAAGGTCCATGCCTAATCTATAGTTATTAAAGATTTCTATGTCATCTTCGCCATAATTCCATTTCAGATTATTTGATATTCTTGTTCCACTGCGAAATATTAATATTTTAGACTTAGCAAGATTAACCTTTAGGGACCAATTGTTGCAGTACGAATAAAGTTTATCAATCATATTCTGTAAAATATTTAGCAAATCAGATAAGATGACAATGTCATCAGCTTATAGAAGAATTTTTATAGGTTCATCTACTACATTTACACCACCAGGTAATGCTTCAGCCAGGTCGTTAAGGTATAAAGCGAACAAAATAGGACTAAGTATACATCCCTGATTCACACCGTTGTCTACACTGAACGGATCAGAAAATGTGTTACCATAAAGTACTTGACTTGTGTTATTTTCATAGTAAAGTTGTAAGATGCGAATTATTTTTGACGATAACCCCATACAGGATAATTTGTAAAAAAGAGAATTCCTTGGTATCATATCAAATGCGCAGGCAAAATCCACAAAGAAAGAGTATTTGTTTTTGTCGTTAAGCTTATTTAAATGAACAATATTAGCGAGATTAAAAACGTTATCAATAGTAGAGTAGTTTTTTCTAAAGCCTGCCTGGTACTCGTTTAATATGTTGTTGACATCAATCCAATTAGTTATACGGTTTAAGAGAATATTATTAAAAATTTTACACAATGTGTCGATTAACGATAATCCTCGATAATTTGTTGGACTATTTGGATCTCCTTTCTTCAAAAGCGGAATCAGAATTGACTTTTTAAAGCTGCTTGGTATGGTTTCCTTTAAAAAAATTTTGTTAAGCAGACAAAGAATTTCGTTTATGAACAAACAAGAGCGTATCTATAACATTCATATCTGATGCCATCAGAACCTGGAGCTTTGTTACGTTTTAATGAACGTAGCACTGAAGAGAGCTCACAGAGTATATGTATTTTGACCACTTGAAAAATCCAGAAACTTTCTATGAATATTTGATCAAAAATCGTCTAATTTAATGCAAAAGGTTCCACACTTCTTTTCCGAAGAACAGTTAATAACAAATTCAAGTAAAAAACATATTGATTGTAGTATAGTGGTATTGAGGTAATTTCTATATCAAGATGAGAGCCCCATATATTATATTAAAACCACTATGGATGTAACCATATACGTAAGTATCCTAGAAGGGTTTATTTTACCATATTTCTCCCATAAAATGACAGTGATATAGGTTTTCCAAGCATACAACTACTTAAATCACACCAGTGAAGCGGCAAACAAGTGGTTCATTGATAAATTAATCAATGAAAATCTAAAAGCAGAAGTAAGGAAGTCAGTATTTGCAAAGAAACCAACAAGAACAGAAGACCCTTTAAAAGTTTTAAATGAAATTAGGAATTTTATTCCTGTAGAAAGATGTCAGTACTTAATAAATTCAACGATAAAGCGGTGTGCGTCGTAATTGCCCGAAGAAGTCATGCAACAATTAATTACAAATACAAAAGTAAAAATGAAGTGTTATTTTTTTGACCGATTTATTTTTAAAGTAAATTAATTGACTTTTTGAAGCTCTGAATAAAATGAATAAATATTTCTTGTTATTAAAATTAACTACATAATCGAAGAATTTTTTAGTGCCTGAGTGAGTGAATTCGTTCGTTAGATTTACTAAAACTAACGAAGTAACTGCAGCTGTATATAGATCATAGATCATCACGCTATGCACTCAGAGGTCGAGTACTGAGTAGTTTTATGTCGCTTTCTTTTAATATTTTCAGTACAATTTAAATTTTTTATATTATTGTGTGTGTATGTATACTAAAATATGAAAAGTAGAGTGGGCAAAATTGTTCTTTAAAATATATTTATTTATTCATATTTGCATTCATACTTTTTACACTTATATATGAACTATTTTTTTATACAAATACTAGCTAATACCCGGTGTGCTTCGCCACCCCAAATTTTAGTATTTAATTCATATGGCAGGTGCCACGCCCACTATTGTTAATGCACCCATTATTTCCATAAATGTTTATTCGAATATCAAAGTTTCTTTTGCAAAATTTTAGTACTCTAATCGATATCGTTTTTCAGATATACGAATTTTTATTTTTTAATTCATATGGCAGGACCACGCCTACTATTGTTAATGCACCCATTTTATCCGTAAATGTTTTTTTGAATATCAAAGTTGCTTTTGCAAAATTTTAGTACTCTAATCGATATCGTTTTCCAGATATACGAATTTTAGTATTTAATTCATATGGAAGTTGCCACGCCCACTATTGTTAATGCACCCATTTTTTCCATAAATGTTTATTTGAATATCAAAGTTGCTTTTGCAAAATTTTACTACTCTAATCGATATCGTTTTCCAAATATACGAATTGTAGTATTTAATTCATGTGGCCACGCCTACTATTGCAAGTCCGCCCATTTTGTACCCAAATATTCGTGTGGATGTCAAAGTTTACCGTACTTAATTTGAAGACTCTAGCTGCATTAACTTTCGTGATACATAATATTTAATACTTATTCTTTAATAGGGCGTGGCACCCCGCCCACTTACAATTTCAAACCAAAGTATAGCCTATAGTTCCTTCCAAACATACAGGAAGATTCTGTGAAAATTTCAAGGAAATTATTCCAGCCGTTTAACCGTCTATAAAGCACAAACAAACATACAAACATATAAACATACAAATATACAAACACACATTGATTTTTATATATAGATATTATTCTTGAAATTTCTCTCAGTAAACATAAAGTACACTCACTACTACACACATATTTTAAAACTGTCTCTTTTTGTGATGAATGGATATATGGATATACACATATACTTTTTATTTTTGAATTTACTCGATTATGTTTTCTTTTACGTTCGTATTTAACTGATGAATTTATCTTAACACCCCTAAAAAGCTTTTAGACGAAACTGACTAAAATATACATTTATTTTACTTTTACAAACATTTAGTATGACAAGCAGTGATTTTGAAACACGGATGTCCGTACTTCAGTTTGCGGCGTTACTAAAAGTAACATCTGAAAATGTCTATTCGTATGTTTATCCGTTACTAAAGTTCTCTTATAACTACGAAATAAATTCAAATATATTACAATAACGGAAATTGATTGACTTTTGTTTACTAAGTTTGGTAATCTTTCTTACAATATTTAACTTTTTGTATTTCTATTTTCTATGTTATTTATAAGTTAAGAGTTAAGTATTCGTCCCACTCACCATCAAACCAATCAAAGCATTTCATGTGTATATAAATTTAGCACACTAATTGTTTTGTTCAATATTTCTTTGGTTTAGGTTTGTGTTTTATATTAATTCTATGATATTTTGTCCATTCGATAAATGTGAATTGTGTTGGAATAGATAGTGAACGAATGTTTGATTAACTGGCTGGTATTTTTTGTGATCGAATTTTAAATTTTTTTCATCTTTGGTAAATGTTGGACTGACTTTAACAGTAACCAAGTAGTACATGGAAAGAAAAGCTATGGTAAAGACATGATCATACGGTCGTATTATATTCTCTATAACAATATTTGGTTATAGAAAAGAAGTAATATTTATTAAAGTTATGTTTTATTATTTATTTCGTTACGGATATCAAACATTTGCTTCAATATTATCATTTAATGTTTGGTTTTTATAAAAACTTCAAAATGGGTATCCCTTAAAAATATGTAGTATGATTTACAAAATTATTATGAAAAAAAGAATGATGTCTCTACAAAAGTAACATTATATTCGAAGCCAGTAAAAATTACAAACGATTAGTTGAGTAATTAGTGAAACAACAGTATGACTACAAAGCAATCAAGCTATGATATTTTTCAATCACAATATGTTTTCAACTGTTTTTCTTGTTAAACAAATGTTTATTATTGAAATTTTTGACACGTAAGAAAATATACAAAAGTTTTAAAAAATTGAAAAAAAAAATAATTAACAAAAGTCATAACATGTCAAAGATATTGATATAAAAGTTGTATTTGAAAAGTAAGTACAACAAATAGGATAAATAATAATTTATTTTACATATAAATATTTGTTTCTTTAAACTCCTACAAGGAGCATAGGGCCGATGCAAGTTTCTTCCAATATTCTGCATCTACTGCTCAATGTTAAATTTCATTGCAACTGAAGTTTGACTTTCACATCTCAATTGTTATTTGGCGTTTCCAGGCATGCGGTGTTCGACCTGTACTGCGTCTGCCCTGAGGGTTCCGCTCTATATATTGTTTTGCTATGTCGCTACTTGCATGGACATTTATTTTTGTTGAAGTAAAATGTGTGTTTAGAAAGAGCAAAAATTTTATACATATTTTATTCATAGTCGTAATAGGATAATTTAGATAAACATAATAATGATAATGTGCAACCATTATATGCTTTAATCACAATCATAAAATTCAATCATATTATGTGGCTTTTAGATTATGATAATTACAATCATGGTTTTTCTTTGCGTGTATGTACGTATAATGTCTTTTAAATAATTTTAATAAAAAAAGTAACATTTAAAAGGTATTGATTTACAGATGCCAATAGGCATCAAAATTAAAATTTCTCATTTAGTTAAAGAATTTCTTGAATTCCAAGCAAGGTTAGGTTAGATCCGGCAGCCGCCCGAAGGCATAGCTCACTTGGGTCCTCCGAGGGTCCCGTTGTGATACCGAAGGCACCATCGCCCGTTTGTCTATGTCCCCTGGCCGTTGTTCCTCAGCCATCCTGTCCTGTTCACCAAGGTATGGATCTTTCCCAGATCAACTGCGGAAAGACAAGTCTTACTTACAAGTATTCGTTGACCCAGAATCTGGCGTCTCAGGTCCCCGAATGCAGGACAATTGCAGAGATGTTCAGTCGTTTCCTCCTCTTCCTCGTTATCGCAACTTCTGCAGAAGTCGTTGTAAGGGATATTCAGCCTTTTCGCATGTGTGCCTATAGGCCAGTGTCCGGTAATGACCGCTATGAGGTTCCTAAGGTGGATTCGGGGCATATTCACTGCATATTACAGATGCCAATAATATCAATTAAAAAAAAAAAATCCGAAGCAGTGTTTGAGGTATTATAAGCCACCTAAAATATTCTATATTATGGTATAGAGACAAGCATATTTCAAAATCATATGTTATTAAAACACTTATAAATACAATTGTTATTTTCAATATTTTCGCTATCAGTCAGTATCATACCTGCGCGTGGTCGAAATGAAGTTTTTTTTCAAAATAAATTTTGGTCGAAATGAAGCATTCAACGCTAGTTCTGAATGCAAGTTTGTGCAAAAGGTGAAGAGAAACTTTATTGTTAGTAGACATAGACAGAAACATTGTAGCTGCTGTGGCCAAAAGTATGCAACTTAAACCAATAATATCGACTAGCTTTCAATTTATACAAAGATCTCAGAGTTTTTGCTAAAAAGGTCTTAATTGATTTAGCAACCATATAGTCTATATTGCGACTTTTTAGTTTGAGCCTCATACAGAAGTTTCAATCGGATATTGAATTGAATATTATTTGCTGAAAAGGCGTATTTTAAAAACAGCTTGTATTTCACCAAAAACCCGTATCCACAGAGAGCGACAGTTTGATCTGAATTTTGTAGTGTTGGCAGCAAAATGCTTTTTCTGGGTTAAAATAAACTACTAGCGCAACTCCTCGATTATTGCAACTCGTAAATTGTTTGCATTGTTGACTTAGTTAACGCAACTTAAAAAAAAAACCTCAGTTATCGCAACTTCTCCTAATATTATCAATTTGTCATTTTTATTTACATATTTTTTATTTTATTCCAAGAACACTGAAATATGCGTGTTGCACTTGTTTTTTGTAAATATGTACTCAGGTGAAAGAATAAATATCTTTTCGTGAAAGGTTGTTCTATTTACACTGAATAAAATGCCGGTGATTACAAAATTTGTAAAACTTTCAATAAAACAAAAAAGTGATATTCGTAATAAGCTTAAAAGGGGAATATCTGTAAAAGTGATTTGCAACGAATATAAAGTTCACAAATCAGCAATATCCAGAATTTAAAAAAATTAAGCTGCATTAAAAACATTCGTTGCAAATGCTGAACTTGGACCAGGCAAGCTTGTTACAATAGGAGCTTGTGAATATCCAAAAATGGAAAATGATTGTACAAATGGTTTATGAAGCCATGTTAAACCATAAAAGAGAATTTGCGCCCTAAAAAATTGAGACTCGGTTATCGCAACAACCTCCGTTTTCGCAACTGCCAAAATTTCTATTAGTTGCGTTAAGCGAGGTTGCACTGTATATGAACTTGGACAATCGATTTTATACTCACTAAGTTCGGTAATAGTGTTATTAGTCTAGACGTCTTCGCGTTGTCAAAAGGCTCTTTGTAACTGTAATTTGTCTATTTAAGACGTTTTCTTGTGGAGTAAAATAAAAGACCGATACTGTGAACATAATCCAGAAATTACTCAGATCCTTTCTGCCCATATCATTTGTGGGATAGAATCAGAAACCGTAAACAAACTCTTGCAAAACAATGAAAATTTTTGTCATTTCAAATAAAGCCACAATGTACCATAAGAAATCAAGTTAACTCATTTTTATTTTATTTTTTTTTAAGTTAGATAATTTCTATTTGTCATAGGTAGCTTCATATTTCAATAAATTAACTTGCAAGAAAATTAAACAAAATTAAGATTAAAGTTTGTATCCAGCAAAATCTTTACTTATCTAGTAAGTTAGCAAGTAATATTGGACATATACATAAACTAGTTTTTTTTCGATCCAATAACTATCAATTATTTTTTTGAGTTGTCCCGGAAGTCATCACCCACGCTTACAAATGAGCTTACAAAAAGCAATCAAATATGTAGTTACCAACAAAGCTGAATTATAGCTTGATATTTTTATACTGTTGCAAAAAGATTTGCTGGGTATTTAAGGTAATTTGTTATGTAAAATTTAGCACTTTACACTAGTAGAATAAAAGTTCTTACTTTTCTATCCAAAATTAAACTTCTTTTTGCTGGCTTCGTTTATAACTATAAAATACAAAGTTTAAGTGTGGCGACGTTCATCTTCTAAATTATATGTTGACATGTCTATGACGTCGATTTTATTTTTTTATTATCTTCTCTACATTTAATTTTTTTTTTTATTTTTTATTTTTTTTTTCATCTATTTATTTATTTTTTATCATACATCGTAGAACAACTGTTTTATTAAAAACCAATTCTTTCGATTGATACTTTTTCATACGTTAATGAATAAAAATAATATTTGCTTATTCTATTGCGTAAAAAGCCTCACAATAAGTAGTTGGGATATTTTTTTTTTAAATTAAACAAATATTTATCATAACATTCTAATAGTTGCTATATCATTTTATATACGTACCATATTTGAAATATTTTAGTTGGTATTTTTAAAAATTTTGATTGCAAAATAATTTTAAAAATTGCAAATTTAATTTCCTTATAAAATTTTGTTGTGATGATCTTTATTACTACTTTTAGGTCACTATAGGGGCAACAAAACTAGAGTTTGATTCTAATTGATGATTTAAAAAAATGTAAACAACTCGAAATAAAAATTTTTTATTTCGAATTTATTGAAATTGAATGTGTTTTTGAACTATAATGTGTTTTTGAATGTGTTCTTTTTTTTTTATTTATAAGCACTATAATTATAAAGTAACATTTACTCCAACTTTTTTATCTAAATTTAATGTGATAACGAGTGCTGATGATGAAATCGTAGTTGGTTTCGAGAATGCATTCCACTCTGCTAATATCGGGTAACGTTTTAGGCATTCAAATGTTAACAATTTAATTTAAAAATATTTTAGTAAATTTAATAATTTATAAAAATGAACTTAAGCCGGAATATAATATAATGATCAATTTATGAATACTAGAGAATATAAAACCGAGACTTGATCAAAACTGCAAAAAACCTTTGTGTAATTTTTAAAAAACAACTTGATTGTAGAGATCAAATTAGGAGGTTAGCAAGGAATTTGCTATGCTAACAATACTTTGGATGACACAACATCCAAATGCTACTTGCCAAAATATATGTATTGCCGACACTAATGTATGGATGCGAACTTATAAATACTTAACGTCACTTGTAACAGTGTTGCAAAATATATCTCTGAAATCAAAAGAAATTGCAGCATCTCAAGGTATGCAAAGCAAATTAATACTATGACATTTGAAAATTTATTGAAGTTTAATTTTTATTTTTGTTGAACTTTTATGTTTAAACTAATATTTTTAATCAGGCTTGAGTTCATATTTAATATTCTTTATTTTTACAAAGAATTTTTTTTTTTTTTAGTTATGATAAATGAAAGAATACATCTTGAAAAATTATATTTTTTACCGACACTAGCCGAGTGGAATGCATTTTCGAAACCAGCTACGATTTCATCATCAGCACTCTCTGATCGGTGGTTACATGTTGGTTGTAAATATCATATATTTAACTCACGGGACTTAAGTTAAAATCAAAATCAAAAAATCATTCATTCACTGTTGGTCAGTCAACATTTCGTTGTATACTGACCTCACAGAAAATAAAACAAATGATTATAAACATTGATTGTTAAAAACAATTATCTGTTCTTATCAGTGATGGTATATGAGAATTTCAGTCTTGTGCCAAAATTATAGCTAAAAAGTGCCAAAACATCTTAAAAAGTGCCATAACAAACATGTCATGTCTACATATTTAAAAAAATTAAATTCATTTATTCAGTTTTATTATTATATTTATATTTATACAGATAAGTTATATATAAATATTATTATTATTTATTAAATATACTCATATGTATTTATGTGTAATGTTAAATAATTATTCCAAAATAGGGATATATTAAATATATATTGTTAAATAACATTAAATGTATGTAGTTATAAAATTCTAGTAAAACCTCGTTCAAAAAAATGGTATTTGTAACATTTGTTTTGTAATTATTTTTAAGACATCACTGTCATAACAACATTTTGAGTTGGATTTTAATAAATCCTGAGATTAAATTAATGAAAATAAAGTGTTTACCTGAAGCCAAACATTAAATTCAAATTGAACTTCTTTAAGCAGAGCCTACAAACCATTATTCTTTCCCATCATAACCGAACAATTATCCGAATAAATTTTTTATAGGAATTTTATTATCCTGTAAAACGTTCATAATGGAACTAAGGTCAAAAATCGATCAACACATTTTCCAACATATAAACGTACTAAAATGGCAACATTTTTGATACTGTGCAGTCCGTAGTTTTGCATTTTGGTATTTACAACAGGGATAAAAAGTATTTATTTATTTTTAATAAAAATTATATTTTTTTAATTGCTTGAAAAAGTGCCAAAATTTTATTGAATGTGCCATAGTGCCATTAAACAATCAATGGCACGATTGTGCCACTTTTGCCAACAGTGGTTCTTATCGCTACCTAACTGGTGGCTAGAGCAGGACAAAAATAGTGATATAAATGAAAGATAATAACAAACAAAAGTAAAAGGGTTGCTGTTTGGTTAAAAATTTCAATCTAACTCATTGTGGTAAAATATATGAAATAGGAAAAACTAAAAATTAGTTACCGAATTCAATTAACATAAGTCCCGTGAGTTAAATAGATGATGAATGATGATGATGATGATGAAATCGTAGCTGGTTTCGAAAATGCATTCCACTCGGCTAGTGTCAGTAAAAAATATAATTTTTCAAGATGTATTCTTTCATTTATCACAACTAAAAAAAAATTCTTTGTAAAAATAAGGAATATTAAATATGAACTCAAGCCTGATTAAAAATATTAGTTTATTTATTGAAGTTTCATACGCTTTTATTGCTACATAAAAAAATAATGCATACGAATCAACCAGTTTACCAATACCAAAATATTTTTTTAAAAGATCTCAGTTCAAAATATAACCAATGCAAGACGATTTTAATCTAAAATTTTTATTACAATATTTATATGCTTAATATTCTTTGTATAGTGTATATTTTTGCGTATATTCCATTCCAAATTAATGTTGTTTTACGCTGCACAGATGTTGTATGTATGTTGGGCTGGATGGCGGTAAGAATGGGACTGAACCTGTCGGATATGTGCAGGCTGTGCGAGGATCCGGCGGAGTTGGAGACAGTTGAGCACATTCTGTGCCAATGTCCCAGACTGCAGTTTAGCAGATTGAAATGGCTAGGTAGCAGATTCCTAGGCGAATTGTGGGGATGTCTCGAGCTGTGGACCCGAGTATCTGATAGGATTCGTAATGGGAAATGACCTGGCTTAGTGACACGATACTGAGAATAAGTTGATTGTAGGGTTTAGCTCTTTTTTTGGTATTGATTTGATGTCCACTACTTCACCACTTGTCTATCTTCAATTCTTTCTTCTATTCTTATTCTATTATTCCTTTTTAATTCTATATTAAGGCGTCACAATGGACCATATTGGTCTCTGGGCGAGGGTGTGAGAGTAACTTTGCACCAGCCTACCTACCTACCTACGCTGCACAGAGAATAATTTGACCTGAAATTTTGGTCAAAAAAAGCTTTTTGCACTAACAATAATAATGGTTTTGTTAATGACATTCGATTAAAAACATTTCAAAGAAAATAACTGCATATTTGTTTTTTTTTTTTTGGTTTTATGGGTAGTCAAAGTTGACATTTGCAAGCAACGTACTCAGTGCAGCATAAATCGAAAAAACGTGCATAATATGGTGAAGAGAGGAGATAGTAAGTAATTAAAAAACCAATATATTTTAGTGGACATTAACAAAACGTATAATTCTAACTAAACCTCAAATAAATGACTTTCCATAAATATTAACTTTACATAAGCATTTGATAATGTTGGCCGTGGAATGCCGTGTTTTTCCTTGATAAAAAGAGAAGAATTCTGATTTAATTTTTTTAATTTTGCGTTTCGGTTCTTGATTTATATCATTTTCCTTTAGATAACCACAGCTTGAAATATAGTGAACTTTTTAATGTTTGGAAGT
This sequence comes from Phyto melanocephala, assembly GCA_941918925.1. Classification (NCBI taxonomy): domain Eukaryota; kingdom Metazoa; phylum Arthropoda; class Insecta; order Diptera; family Rhinophoridae; genus Phyto; species Phyto melanocephala. Next base: position 94,778,725 of record OW799233.1, on the reverse strand, counting down.
GTGAAGAGAATAAAAACAATTTTATTAAAACTAAAACTGATTTAAATAATGTTTTCAAACAAGATTTGGCTTCGTTGAAGCAAAAGTTGCAAACATTTTGTAAAAATGTATCGTTAAGGTGGCACAAGGTCCCGGAAAAATTAACGACTTCTTCAAGCAGATTTTGTCCACACGGCTTACACGCTTTTTCATATCGTGGCAACCCTAAGAGTTTCCATATTCCAGCTGTGAGTGCTCAATTCCATATCTGTCCTAAACTTTGACTGAAATTAATTTTGGCCTAAAAAGTAGTACAAATTACCTACTAAGCGCTGGTATAAATAGTGTTAAAAATTATTTAAATTTTTTAATAAGTAAATTATTATTTTTTCTCTTTCTTTTTATTTATTTTTGTAATAATCATATCTCCGTACCCAACACTTTAATATAAGGTTTGATCTTGTTTTATATTTCTCTAATAATAAATAAATATCTAAATAAAATAAAAACATATTTTTGTGCTAGGGAACTTATGTATAACTTATTTTATATTTAAAATAAAATGATTTATTTTTTGTTAATATTTTTCTTTTCTTTGCACAAATTTATTTAAAATTGATGGTGAAACCATGTTTAAAAAAACATTTGTTAATAAATATTTCTAAGAACAAACGTCAAATTTAAAAATGATACAACAATTAAAAAAAAGTATTTGTTTTGAAAACACTTGATATTTATTTTTGAGGCACACTAAAAGTTTATTTAAGGCATTTCAAAATATATACGTATTTATGTACATAAATACAAACTTATGTGTGCAAATACAATAAAAAAAGTCAATATAAATTAACTAAAACCATATAACGACTGACTTTGCCACTGAAAAACAAACTGAGTTTTTGGATTTTTTCTACAAATCCCCTTTTTAGATCGATACACAAACGGCAACAACAATCTGAGTGGTTTAACTATTTGACAGGCTGGCTGGTTTCAAGTCATATTGTCATATTGAGTTTTAAATACTTCAAGTACATTGTTTTTATAGTTTCGAATGTAACTTAAACTTTTCTTTTAAAATTTGTATTTTTTTTAGAAGATTTTCCGCTTTTTATTTTTTTCAAAAACAATTGTTACTTGAAAAAAAAAAAAAAAATAAAGCATCCAAGCAAAAACTAGGTAATGACTTGTTTAACTAAACAACATACTTTTTAATGGCTATTACATATCGTCTGTCTTACTAAGAAGTATTTAAGTAATGACTTGATTTATAATGTAATACTTATTATCAGACATTTGCTTAGATGCACACACAATACAATTTCTTGTTGTAAAATTTGATAGAAGCCATTCAAATACAAAACTTTTTATAATTCTCATTTAGTTTAACTCGCTTAGGGTATAAGAAATAATTATTTTGACAACAGCGGCAAAGTGGTGACTTATAAATTTTTACTGATTGCTAAATTTCAAATTAACCTATCGCAGAATAATCTAACCGAATTTTCGTCATAAGAAGAACCGAACGAATTCTGTAAGTCCATAATAGTAATCGGTAATTTAGGCTATTAAAATCAAGCACTTATTTGTTGCTATAAAAGAAGTAAGTCCTTATATATAAGCGATCATTATAAGCACTTATACGAGTCTCTATTTGTAACCGAGGGTGATAGGTATTTGCCTCCAATGACATCGCCGTGTTAAAATAATTTGTTTAGTAGCCAAATTGTAAGTATTGAACAATTGTTTTCTAGTACTTTCAACTTATTATTTTGTAATGTGTTATTTTGCTGGGATAATAAAGAAACGCAAATTAATGTAGTGAAAAATACATAAAAAATCTTAAAAGAACAGAAGACGATATGTTTGATCTATTGCTCTTTCTTCTCTGCCCTTCTCGTCAAAAACAAAACGTCCTGACTTATTAAATCACCGTATAAATTGAGTGTAGTGTCGGTTAGACATACTTTTCCAGATTATTCTTTCATTATCACAACTAAAAAATATTCTTTGTCAAATAAGAATGTTTTAAAATAAACTCAAGCCTGTATGAAAATTTAAATAGTAGTTTAACTTAAAAATAGTTCTATAAATAAAATAAAAATTAAAATTTTCTATTGTAATTCTTTTTTGTCAATATTGTTACTCACATCAAAAAAAAAACTTAATTTTTGCACAATTTAAAACACTCTACAGATAATAAAGTATTTGAAAAACCTACTTACTTAACGACGAGAATTTTATTTGCTTATTTTAAATACTGAAATTCGCAAAACTATAACACAAATATATGATTTAAGTATGAACATATATCCATATAAAATAATTTTTTTTTTTCAAAAATACACCCAGAAAACAGAAAATCACATTCATTGCCAATCGAATGGTTCAGTTCCTGCAATCGAACTTTTCACTTGTGATTATAAAATTTCTATTGCAAGAATCGTAATTTATTAGTGCTGACTACGTATTTATATTCCGAAACGAAATTCTGTAGATGTATCCGTCAAATTCTACTATCACAACTAAACTATGCGATTGGCAACAATTGCGGTACTCACAATCCATACTGTTTTTTCTGTGTATTTTTCGTCTATATATTTGCCGATAAGGGGCTGTAGTGAAGTCTTCACAAATTTAATTTTTTGCTTAGATCTCAGCCGGTAAGTTGCCGAGTTGGCTGATCACATTATCAATAGCAAACCCTAAAATGCGTATTTGGTACATTGATACAAGTCGTAAGACTCGTTAGGTCTTAAGAAAGTGAATGTCAAGAAATACACGAAGTTATGTACTTAATTCACAAGAAGTGTCACATTGTCACAATTTCCTATAATTTTAAATTAATTTTTTTTCCAAAAATGTTCCTAATGAAAATATAATAAATTTTTTAGTTTAAACTTTTAAATAACCAGTGTGCAACAACTATGTTGTATCGTAAATACCATGTGCTTGTATATTAGTTTATATAAAAGTTCATATGCACAGTTATTAACAATAAAAAACACACGCTGTAGTAAGTAGTTGCGTATGGATCAAATACAATGAACGCCCAATCACTTATTTGTTATACAAATAAAACAATTTAATACATGCCAAAATTGAAAACAATACTTATGTATATAACAAGTAGCAAAAATAGTGGCACGATAATAAATTCAACAACCACCACCTCCAACTTTGTCACCACACCTCTTTACGCTCTGATCAATGCGAACAACAACCGCTTTAAACATACAACAAAAGTTTTGACGTAGAATTTATTGTATCGGCCCATAAATGGATGCATTTAGAACGGAAAAGAAGAAATTAAAGTATGCTTAGAGTTTATTAATTATTTGACTGTTACTACAACAGATTACTCCGTAGTATTTAGTTAAATGCTGCTAAATGGTTGAAACAAACCACTTTAATAAAATGCCAATACAGTAATAAAGAAATAAAAATAGAATTGCCTTTTAATGTGAACTATAAAGAGCCTTAAACGTCATAAGAGAACGTTGTGTTTCAGTAGTGGTGGCGTTTAACACTTTTAATTGATGATGGTTGAAGAAAGTATACTATTAGATTCTTCTGTTTTTTACAGGATGGTATAGCCAAAACGTACGATGATAATTGTAAATAGTACAAGTATTCGATAATTTTCTTAATATTTTTTTCGATGAAAAAAATCTATGATGATTATGTGTGTAACAAAATATTTCCCAAATGCTTGCCACTGATTCGGTGGCATACTTCTATTTCATGGTCCATACACGCAAAGAAAAACCATGGTTACGACATGATCACGACGGTCATATTATTTTTTCTAAAACAATATTTGGTTGTCGAAAACAAGTAATAGCTATTTTTGTTTCATTTCATCATTTGTTTGAATTGTATCATTTAATAACTTTTCGTAAAAATTTCAAAATGGTTATCATTTAAAAATGGTATGATTTAAAAAAATTAATTTGACAAAACTAACATTATATTCAAAATCATTAAAAATTAAAAATAATCATTAAATAATAAGTGATACAACAGTATGATTACAAATTAATCAAAGTATGTTTTTTTTTATAATAATTTGATTTTAAGTGTTCTTCTTCTTGCTGAATAAATTTTTATTATTTTAAAAGTTTGAGATGTCAAAAAATTAACAAAAATTTTAAAAAATTAAAGAAAATTCAAAAATAAACGAGAAAATTTAAAAAAATATTGGTATAATAATTGCAGTTAAATTGGTGTACAATCAATATGTGTATGTTACAGCAAAAGACAATAATTTGCCGTAAAAAAGCAAAGATTGTCGATTTCAATTGTAGTCATATATATGATTATTGAATGATGCTTAAATTAAACATAATAATGATAACTGGTAACCATTATTATTTTAAACATAATCATACAATTCAATCATAGTATGTTGCTGTTCGATTATGGTTACCACAACAATATTTTTTCTTTGCGTGTATTATTAATTGAGGTTCAGTGCTGTTAATGTGCCGAATAATCGCATCCTTTAGCTTTTGAATTGTTCTTGGGTTATTGACGTACGGTTTTTCTTTTAAATATCACCAAAGAAAGAATCCCAATTAATCGGTGTCAAATCACATGGTTGTGGCGCCCAAATAGCATTGCCACGACGTGAAATAACACGGGCATTAAATTTATCGTTAAAAGAGCCGTTGTTTCGTTGACTGTTTCTGTTCTCATCTTGCAATAGCGAACGCCATTCACGGTAACTGCTTGGAAGAGAACTACGGCTCGATGAAGCCCCAGTCCACAAACCACACCAAACAGCCATTCTTTGTGGATGCATCGGCTTTTCAACAACCACTCGTTGATTCTCATTTGACCAGCTTCAGCTCTTTTTATACCCTTCACCTGTGGTGCACAAGGGTATATATAGCTTTGTCATTCCGTTTGTAATTTCTACAATTTTCATTTCCGACCCCATAAAGTATATATTTTCTGAAAGCTTATGAATAGAGGAGTCGATTAAGCCCAGACCGTCTGCCCGTCTGTCCGTGTGTTGGTTGAAATCAACTTTTAGAAGCAACTATATGTTCCTCAGATCTCTATATGGTATCAATCTCTTGGAAATATTCAGGAATGAATCGCTATTGAAATTCAGCACAATCGCCCAATAACTTTCTGAGATATGAGCAAAAAACCACGACCACCTCGTTTTTTTACACAATTACAACAACAACATACATACATAAATATATGTAAAAACCATACAAAAAAAGAAAAAAGTACAATAAGAAAAAATATTAAAAATAAAAAAAAAAAAATATTAAAAATAAAAAAAAAAAATATTAAAAATAAAAAAAAAATAATAAAAAAAATTACAAAAAAAAAATTACAAAAAAAAAATTACAAAAAAAAATTTTAAAAAAATTTTAAAAAAATTTTAAAAAATTTTTTAAAAATATATATTTTACGGTATATTTAAAAACAAAAACGTCATAAAAGCAACAAAATTTTTCATACTGGGCTTTTTGGTCAAATGCTTTGTTCTAACGGAAACTAAATGTGACACCCCCACTTTTACGCCCACCTCCCATAAAACGTCTTACCTAAAATTCATATAATTTCTCTACGAATAAAGATTTTAGAATAATAAAGGACTATATTGAAACACCTAAGTCGCATTCATTAGTAGAAATAATTTAGACACGCCAACTATTACGCCCACTTTTCACGTTATCCACTGTTAATGAAATTTAAAAGCTCATAAAACCGACAAAATTAGAGCTACGATGATGAAATTTGCTACATATATCCTTCGAGTCAATGTCATTGTTATGCCGAAAAATTCAGGTGACACGCCCACTTTAACGCCTACCTCCCATATAACGGTTTATCTCAAACTCATATAATTTCTCTATGAATAAAGATTTTGGAATGATAAAGGACTATAGTGAAACATCTAAATTGCATTCATTAGTAGAAACAACTTTAACAAGCCTACTTTAACGCCCACTTTCATTGAAAGACTAAATATACGAAAACATTTTACTAGCATATCGAAGTTATACAAAGTAAGTGATACATATTTTAGTATAAAGAGATTATTCCATAGCGATTACTGTTAATAACAAACAAATACATTTTGTGCTATAAATTGGGTTATTTCCCTGGAATTTAATTTGGTTAACATTCCCGATTTCCCGGGATTATTTTTCGGGATCCCGGGAAATAAAAAAGGTGGCTACGATTCGAAAGCAGATGTTTATATTGTTTATATTGAAATTGAATTCTTATGATTTTATAATTGATCTCATATTTTTGTTTTTTTGTGCTCATATTTGATCTCGTATCTAGAGAATAATATTTTTTTTCAATAAAAAATATTTTTACTCAATTTATATTTTAAATTCAAGTTTCTTTATTGATTTTTATAGTTTTGAAGGTTTTTTTTACATTATAAACTCTTTTATGCTTTTTAATAAAAAGTTTTTTTTTTTTTAATTAAAAACAAATTTACTTTTTATTCGTTTTGCTTCGGGATCCCGGGATATTAAAAAATAAATCTCGCATTTTCAGGAAACAATAATTTTCGGGGAAAAAAACCTTAGCTACAAAAGAACGGAAAATTGGTGGTGGGTATAAAAGATTCGGCACAGCCGAATATAGTGATCTACTTGTTTTATTCAAAATTTGCATCAGTGACGTTCGTGCGATGTCCAATTGTGTTGGACACGATGACAAATCGAGGTTGACGGCTCTTCTGCCATACTATCGCAAACAACAGCAATGTTTTCCGCAGAAAAAACTTAGCGAGTGTTTTCACATTTCTTACAGAGCCGATTTGGGCAATATTCTCCCGATTGTAGACACATTTGTTCGATTAGGCTTAAAAAAAATCACAAAGTTAATTTTAATTTAAACACCAATTTTTGTAAAAGGCTTTAAAAATCTTAAGGCACTACTCAATTGTGTACCTTTTCATGGTTGAAGTTGTCAAAGACTGAAACAAACAAATGTCAAATTAAGTTGGGTAAAAACTTGACATCATGCATCATCGTGTTTGCATAAAGATATAGAATTTCCATTAATTTGGAGTCTATAAAAATTATCTTTATCTCCACTCAATTTAGTGAAAATTACTATATTTAAGTTAAATGGTCGGGCTCGTTTTCATATGTATATTAAAATGGCAGTTATATTGTATTGTTATTATTTAAATTAAACATTTTATTCTCGAAATCAATAATTTCTAAAAAAAAATATTTTTTATGTCGCTACTCGTACCACATTGAGTGGAGTTTTTTTGGGAAAAATATACACACAATTTCCAAAAATTAAAAAAACAATTAAAAACTTAAATATGAAAGTTATTCAAAACGCTTTAAATAAATTTTTGTCTTTTATTTTATTTTTAGATTATCCAACAAATTTAATTTTTATTACCACTTCCTGCACAAGCTATGCTAGTCAACTAACAGCAATAAAAAGGATAAACAAAACAGTAGTGTCTGTTAAATGGCAGAAATAAAGACTTACAAGTTATTGGATTCACTTTACAGCTTTTAGCACTATTGACGTAAAGGTAACTTTATAACGAATATAAACATAAATATAAGGAGATTACTATTTGATATTCGAAAAAATGTGGATTAAATATTTTATTGTCGGGCATTTGCGAAACACACCCCAAATAAAGTATCCTTTTACAATGTTTACCACATGGCAGGGGAATTTGTATAAATAATATATGAAGCATTTGGCTAAAAGGTATCCAGTGATAAGCTTTTTTTTTAAACTAATGTGAGTTTATATTTGGGAAATATTTGTTTAAATAAGCGTGACCACTTCTTTTGGTAAATAATTATTTAGTGTTGTTTGATTTTTTTTATAAAATGTATCATGAAAACATGTGATAATAGATTGATATTGTAATTTGATTAAATTGATAAAACTCTTCATTAAATAAACATTTATTACGGGAGAAATTAATACATTTGAATGGGTAACGTCAGTTTTGTCAAATATTTGCCTAATGTGAACATACTTTTAGACAAATTAAAAAAAAAAAACTAAATTTAATACTTATTAAATAATTTCGTAAATTTGTCATTACTAAAAAATTGAAGAAAAAATATAACAAAATATTGAATTCACCAGGGATTGTGTGCAAATATTTCGTTGCACGTTCATTAAAAATTTAGAGTTTATTTGAATTTTTGGTATACAGGGAAAATGTGTCGCAGATTTTTCAAGTATATAAAGTTTATTTTCGTTTTCTAGTATTTACTATAAAAACAAGTATTTTAAAAAATAAAAAAAAAAATAAAAAACAAGATGTCAGATTCTTTTTATTTTAGAAAAAAAATTTTTTTTAACTTTTTTTTATACTAAAAATTTCTTTAAAATTCTCTAGCAACTTTAATTTTTTTTTTAATTTTCTTAGTTAAAGTAAGTAGTAAATAAAAATTGCTTTGAACAAAACATGCCCCTAAAATGTTTGTAATATTTATTTGTTATAAAATATTAATATTAAAACAAAACGGTTTTATCAACGAAAGCTAAAAATTCTTAAGTAAATCAGACGTATTTTAAATTACTGTATTATTTTAGGGTCCTTTAATAAAATATATAATATATACTTTTCTTTTTTCGCCTCATGAACTTAATTCCTAATTAAACATTTTTCTCAATAACAAATTTCATATTTGTTTGATCTCGTCCAAACTGTATTAACATTCGAATTTTCTACTTCACTGTTCTTGCACACAGTGTTAAATTGAAATTAGCTTAAAAATGAATTTTAAAAATATTTTTAAGAACTTGTTTGAAGTTCCTTTAGCTTAAAGTTTCGACACCAGTAGACGAATGTGACAGTAGGCAGTAGAGAAGGCCGTCACTATAAAAAACAGAAACACGCACATGAAGGGAAAGAATAAAATAACAACAACAGGATTTATGTGTAGCAATAACCTAAAGAACTCTTAAGACCACCCATGTGAATTAAGGCTGTTGTTGTTGTTGCTGCAGCAGCTTATAAAGGGTGTTCCAATACAAGTATAAAATGAACTAAACTTAATTTCTTATGGTACATTATGGCTTTATTAGAAACAACTAATATCCGCATTTTTATGGAATACGATTGCATTTATGTGGCTGACGCGGTTGGCTTTTCAGTATTTTATTCTGTGTTTATAATTTTTCAAGAGTTTGTTGACGGTTTCTGTATTGCGGTTCACCAACTTATTTTAACAACATTAACTTCATTAAGAAAAGTAAACAACAATTTTATCGATTTCGGTATTCAGTAAGATATTTTAAAATAAGTTTTTTGTTGTTAATTTTATCAGCAAAAAGTTAAACCTTGTAGCCGACTCAAAACCCATTTGTTTAAGTCTTTGGCGCTACTACCTTTGGAAGCAGTAATCGGAACTTTTTTCCAACAAATTCCGCTTATTGTTCCGTCAAAATCTCTAGAAAAAAGCTAGATTTTTACCAATTTATTTCAGTCTCTAACTTTCCTCATATATTTAATTTTTTTTTTAAACATTTTAAAGATAAATCGTTAAATTTATTAAAATGTAAAATGTAAAGGCTAAAATTTGTCGTCAAGGGAACAAAGAGATATAGTGTGTGAAGTACGACTGCCAGGACTCTACACTTTTTTCGTTTTTTCCTACTTTTCAAAATTATTTCCCAGGATTTTTTTAGATTTCAACAGAGGATTTGATCATACTTTTTAAATTTTTTAAGTGTGACTGTCACTAGCAACAAACAAACCTTTTTTTTAGCATAATCCCCTCATTGATACTGCATCAAAATATTTTTTTTTTGTATTTATGCGAACAATAAATATTTACGTTCACCTAACATTTAAGAAACAAATTCAAAGAATTCTATATTTAAAAAAACAAAAATAAAAAATGGTACTTTAATATTTTTGTTGTATATAAATATTTACGTTAAAGAGAGAAATATATAATTTAAATATCAATATGAAAAATTTTAATAATAAGTTAGAATGTTTGCGGCTTCTGCGTCTTTCTCTTTATACCCTTCACCTGTGGTGCACAAGGGTATATACATATAACTTTTAGAAGCAAATATATGTTCCTCAGATCTGTGTATGGTATAAATTTCTTGGAAATATCCGGGAATGAATCGCTATTGAAATTCAACATAATCGCCCCATAGCTTTCTGAGATATGAGCAAAAAACCACGACCACCTCGTTTTTTTCACAATTACAACAACAACATACATATAAACTGGTTAGAGTAAACGTGGAATCGAATCCCAGCTGAGCCAAAAATTTTTTTTATTTAATTTTATATATTATTTATATTTTTATATTTTTTTTAAAAAATTTTTTTAACAATTTTTTTTTTAAAGTTTTTTTGTAATTTTTTTTTGTTATTTTTTTTATTTTTAATATTTTTTTTTTTTTTTTTGGAAACGTATATACGTAAACTCAATTTGTAATTCTGCAATGGGATGTTTTTTATATGTATGTACGTATTTTATATGAGATGAATGGTGATACAAACAATTGTAATTGCATGACTACACGTTGTGAAGGGTATATAAGATTCGGCACTGCCGAATATAGCACTGTTACTTGTTTTTCTTACTTGGTTTTTTGTATTTCGGCTCGTATTTCATTTTCCGTTTGTATTTTAATGTTCATAAAAAATATCAACATTTTTTTTTCTGATTTTATATGTGGAAAGTTTAAGTTGCACTTACAAAAACTAAAGTTTTTAGTGACACAAAGCGTGGATCAGCAAAAATCGCTAGATTTTCCTCTTCAAGCTAATGCGTATTTTTGTTCACTTAATTAAGTTTTACATCGCTAGATTTGACGGAAAAATAGCTAAATTCTCGTCACTGTTTGAGAGTGAGGCTAGTGGAGAATTTATTTTGACACTTTTTTTTTGAAAAAGATGCCACTTTAGTTCAAATAACAGTAAGTATCGTCACTCCATAGTTCGAACAATGTTAGGCTCAAAGGTGGTTATCATTTTGGATTCTGCGCATAGCATCGTTCTTTAGCGGTCCCCATTAGAAACAGTATAAATCAATAAAATCGTATCTCCGAGACGGTCGCTTATCATTTCCAAAGTGGCTGCCAATACGTTTATCAAACTTAGTGCGAAAAACAACTATTGTTTGATTGTGCGCCATTCTGCTGAAACCCAAGATTATTAAAGTTCATGTCTTTTATTTCAGATCATTAAAAGTCCGTAATAAGTGCTTTGTAATTTTCGCCGTTTTTAGCAGTATTTTTTTGAACATGATGTATGATGCCTAATTTCAAAATATACACCTTACTGTTTCTCTGTAGATGTATTGATTTTTTTTTGTCAAATTGTTAATGTCTGATTGTTTGGAACTTCTGGTATCCAAACAGAGAAGCGATAACATAATTGCTTGCCTTCAACTGATGAGACAATAAGATTTTGTAAGCGAATAATCCGAGATCTTTGTGTACATTTCACATAGTGCTAGTGCGTTAAATGCTGAGTTCTTGATATATATATATATATATATATATATATATATATATATATTGTCGAGTCGAAACGCCCTGTGCGACGACGGGGACATCGAGTCCACTAGCAAGCCAGTCAGTCCTACGAGGTTGGTTTTGTATTTCAGCCAAAACTTTTACCTTTTTAAGAAACGCACAGTTTGTGCAACATAACACTCACTTAGGATTTAAGTTTGCAATATTTTTGTCTGCGGTGGTATAATAATACTGATTTATAGTCAATATTTCGAGCAGAAAAGAACCTAATAGTGTCAAAATAATATATTTAAACATAAATATTTCTACCTGGATTTGGATCACCCGATAGTTGTTGTTGCGTTTTTAACTTTATAAACTTGTATCACATGGTCTACACGATGTCTTTCAGCAACCCATCAAGCACACTTGTGTAAACTTAGCTTAACTAAATTTTTTAAATTACTCATTTTTTCTTTTAAAGTTCTTGCTAGAAAGATTTAAAAATAATTTAATAACATTTTTTAAAATATTTTAAGTAAAGGGTGTTTTTTTAAGCCCGATAGAACTTGAAATTGTAAAAAATAACACAAAAAATTAAATTGTAATCAAAATTTTTTTTTTTTATTCGAAAGATCAATACGTGACATTAACATTTGAAAATGATTTCGGGCATATGGGCACCGCGGCTGTTCTTGACGAAGCGCATTCTGGACGTCCAATTTTGGGCCACTTTTTCGAGCACTGCTGGCCGTATGTCACGAATAACACGAACAATGCTGGCCTCCAAGGCGTCAATTGTTGCTGGTTTATCAGCATAAACCAGTGACTTCACGTAGCCCCACAGGAAATAATCGAGAGGTGTCAAATCGCACGACCTTGGAGGCCAATTGACAGGTCCATTTCTCGAAATCAACTTATCGCCAAATTTTGATTTCAATAAGTCGATGGTTGCGTTCGCCGTATGGCACGTAGCGCCATCCTGTTGAAACCACATCTCCTCCGGATCAATGTCATCCATATTTTTAAACAAAAAATCATTGATCATGGTGCGGTAACGATCTCCATTGACCGTAACGCGAGCTCCGGCCTCATTTTTGAAGAAATAAGGTCCGATGATGCCAACAGCGTGAAAACCGCACCAAACGGTGCATTTTTCTGGATGTAATGGAGTCTGTAGGGTCTCTTGTGAATTGGTCTCGCTCCATATGCGGCAATTTTGCTTATTAACAAACCCGTTAAGCCAAAAATGCGCCTCATCGCTGAACACAATTTTGCGATAAAATTGGACGTCCAGAATGCGCTTCGTCAAGAACAGCCGCTGTGCCCATATGCCCGAAATCATTTTCAAATGTTAATGTCACGTATTGATCTTTCGAATAAAAAAAAATTTTGATTACAATTTAATTTTTTGTGTTTTTTTTTTACAATTTCAAGTTCTATCGGGCTTAAAAAAACACCCTATATAAGAAACTTTTTTTTAAATATTTTTAATTTAAGATTTTTTAAAAACGTTAAAAGATTTGTAAAAGTGCTTTTTAAATTACCCATCAATGAATACATATGTAAAATTGAAACCTGTTTGTTATGCCTATCTCATCTTTTTTTATATATTTAGCTTTTTTTTAATTGTTTAAATTTTAATAAAATGTTTTTATTAGATTTTAATACTGGCTTTCAAGTTGATATTATTATATAAAATTTTTTTTCCATTTATAAATTTAATTCTAATTTTATTTCTGATAATAATAATAAAGGTAAGCTACCGTATCATTAGCAGCACTCTTTGATCGGTATTTTTGTCTTGTAAATACACAAGTTGTCTAGAAATAAGATTTCAAATGGTTATTGTATTCATAATTCCTACAATAAATAAGTGAGAAGGAAATCAAAACGACTTAAGTCTTTTTCTGTTGTTGTTATTCTTTTAACTTTTGTTTGGTGGGTTAAATTTAAGCTTTGTGTATTTTGTTCTTGTTTTTCACTTTTTCTTTCTTTTGCTTAATCGTTGTCCTTTTATTGTTTTTATGAGACAGATTGTGTGTGCGTGCTTTAATGGAAATTAAGTTGGTTGTTTGTTTGCATCAGACTGTGTTTAGCTGAATGGATAGACGTTATTAGGTATTTTTACTTTATCTTAACACAAATGTTTTTTAATGTCTTATGCCTCAAAAATTTTATACAAAAAAGCTAATACGCACACAAGAAATATATGTAGATATAAAATATTGGAGGCTTATTTATATAAACGTGTGGACCTGCTTACTCAAACACACTCTTTTAAATCCATAATATTAATGATACTTTGTAATGTATTTCTTTTTATCGTTTGTTGCTTTTTCTTTATTTTTAACATTTAAGTGTTGAATGCTCTGCATGTACTTCAAAGTATGAGATGGAACACCGAAGGCCCTTTTTGTATGCGCCTATCTATTTCTTAAAATTGGCTTGAAGCATAATGTAATCAAATACTGTGTTCTTAAAATAAAAAAAAAACTTCAAATATATACATTTCATGAGCTCAAGGTCTCAGTTGCTACTACCCCTCTTTCCCTTCCTTGTAAAGGTGGAATAGAACCGTCGTTATCGTTGAGTTCTTGATCAATTTTTGTTAATTTTTTTAAGTCGGCTCTAGGTCAGTCTTGGTTTCTAATTAAATGCTTTTTAATTTCTATTCTACGTAGTATAATTACAAATCAAAGTCCAATTTAGATAACTAAATGAAATAACGTAAGTCACTTGTTATCACGCTCTCTTCTTCCAGGCTGGCAGAATATAATGTTGGTGACTACTACTAGCTAATTTTTATAATAATAATGCTAAATAAAATAAATTTCTGAACTTTATCCCTCACGAAAAGAAGTTGTAAATTGATTCCGCTCTTTTTTCGGAAAACTAATTAGTGATTTTAAGTGGTTTAGAGTTTTAAGTTGGCAATACTGAGTGTACGATTTTTAAGGCTGCTACTTGCTTTTTCTTTTGTTTGGTTTGAAATCTCACCATAAATATACTGGCAATTAAACGTCTGCATGTTGTACAAATCTTTTACGAAAAATATGATTCATTCAAGTAAATCATCTTATGTTTGGTTTTTAGGCAAAACTGTCGCGTTTAGTTTAAAGTTCAGGGCTGTGCTGCTTTATGAGCCTTTGTAATCATTAATTTGCATTTATTTAAAAAAAAATGATCACAGGATTTTTTGTACTACATTTAAAAAGATTAATTTATTGAATGAAAAATTCTGTGAACAGATAATTTCGTATAAAGGACTCGTTAGTTGTCCTCCGAGATCATTGGACTTAAAACCACTAGACTCCTTTTTTTTGGGGGAATTGTGAAGTCTTTGGTCTACGCTGATGAGTAACAAATGATCGATGACTTGCAATACTTGCAATACTCGCCACGTTGACAAACACAAACATACGTTCTCAATAGTATTTCTTCAGAGTCAGTCTACTTGCTTCTATGCTAGAAATTTTATTCACATAAAAATATCACAAAAATTTCTTGCAAATAATGTGAAATGCATGTCAATTAACACCATTTATCTGTGTTTTTTTCAACTTAAAATTTAACACCCGTTACATAGTTTAAATAGCCTAAATTGGTGCTGTCGTTATACATATTGAATTCAGTAACTTCTGTGAATAGTGTCTGGGTTTTTAAAGTGTCCAGCTTTCAAATAACAATATGATCAAAACAGCCTTAAGTTATAATATAATATATCTGCTTAATTTCCATACAATATCACGTCAAATCTAGCAGAGTATCTCAAAATTTCTTTAAAAGAAGTTGGGAATCGAATTATAAGATAGGCTGACTTCCAAAACGTAAATTGCTTTGTGTTTAAACAAAACATCATATTTCATTATGCTGCAGTACAATAATTATACAATGTATACCATTTCAAAACGCCGCCGCCAAGTATTTTTAACGCAGTAAGAAAGCAAACAATGCATCGGTTTTATAGTTAATGCATTGTTTCGGAACTTTGCATATGTATGTGATTAAAATACAGTATACAAACTTTGTATAGGAACGTTTTGGAAGTCAGCCAGACTTATAAAGCCAAAGAATGGTAGACAGATCCTGTTGGTGACCGGCAGAGTATATTGTTGGTCACAAGTACATAGGCCCTATCTCAAATTATTGTTACTTTACAGGAGAAAGTTAACACGTAACAGAAACTGCATTATCATATTATTAATTCTTTTGTAAAATTGACTTTAAAACTATTATAAAACTATTGTATAGGGTCTGTCAAATAACTTTTTTTTTTTTGAAAATGCTAAGAAAAAAAGTGTAGCTTCGGCTGTGTGGTACGTAGCGTACGTACGTGTTCAAACCAAATGTTGCCAATATCCTCCTCTTCAATTTTTGTGAACAAAAATTCGTTCAACATGGCCCGATAATGATCGCTATTGACTACGGCCACTCCTTGCACAATTTCGACGAAAAATGGCCCAATTATGCCTCTGGACCAAAATGCGCACCAAACAGTGACTCGTTTTGGGTGTATCGGCTTTTCAATGTATGCGAGCGGGTTTTCTGTGCCCCAAATACGACAATTTTGCTTGTGTACATACCCGCCAAGATCAAAATGAGCTTCATCTGAATAGATGATTTTTTTTGGCAAAATCGGCCAAAGTAATGTCGCAATATTTCCCAGCGTTGTTTAAGCGTATACACAACCATATTCGTTCAGCGGAAGGATAAACTATTTATCTGTCAAATCAGACATGAGCTTAGTGTTATCATTACGAAATAAGCACTAGTTGAAAAAAAAAACTTTAGATGGCGGACCCTTTATTAAATTTTTGTGTCGGGGTGTATTTGTGTGAAATGTATTGGATTCTCTGAAAAAATCAATTTCGAAAATGTCGAGTTGTCAACATCGTTATATAGCTTATGCTAGTGAGTTTATGTTGTTTTATATTTCTAAACGTAATATATTGCAATCAGCGTACTGAAGTTTTCTCCTCCTTGCGCTGTTTAAGTGATTATGGCGCATGAAATATTGTCGACTAAAAATTTGTTAAAACTTTCAAACCCAATTATAAAAAATGTCACCAAGATGGTCGAAGATACACAAATAATTCTTCTTTTGAACAAGACTTTTAAGTTCAAATAACGATATTTAAAATACACTTAAACTACGTTTAAAAAAAAGGTTCGTAAAAGTAAATGTACATACATATGTATGTATCTCAGCATGGCTCATCAAACATAAATGCCGCAAGAAGAATTTTAAATTAATTTAAACAAATAAATTCTTTGCAACATAAATATGTATAATAAAAAAAGACATTTGTGCGTTATGAATATAAATTAGATGACTTTACATAAACAGTTACAAAACGACAATACACTTTGTTAGA
The DNA here is from genome assembly GCA_941918925.1 of Phyto melanocephala. NCBI lineage: Eukaryota > Metazoa > Arthropoda > Insecta > Diptera > Rhinophoridae > Phyto > Phyto melanocephala. The sequence continues at coordinate 94,761,908 of OW799233.1, read as the reverse complement.
GGCATCTGTTGCTGCTTTTATTGTTTGAAACCTATACCGCAAGAGGTGAAAAAGATTTTCAATGAATTTGCGTTTATGCTTCTATCGATAAAAAATTATATTAAAAAAATTATGTTTCTAGAGTTTCTTCAGGAAAGCACTTTAAAATTTTTGAGTTGATTTTTTATGAATTGTTTTCCTTTAATATAAACACTACTAGAGTATATGAATTCCGCTTCGTACTAATGAAAGAGTATATCGGCTTTCGTATATTGAGTTAAATTACAAGTTCAAAGAAGTTATTATACCCTTCACACAGTGAAAAAGGGTATATATAGGTTTGTCATTCCGTGTGAAATTTCTACAATTTTGATTTCCGACCCCATAAAGTATATATTTTCTGAAAGCTTATGAATAGGGAAGTCGATTAAGCCCTGTCAGTCTGTCCGTCTGTCCGTCTGACCGTCTGTCCGTGTGTATGTTGAAATCAACTTTTTGAAGCCCCCCGACATCGCATGGACTCGGGTGATGTATTAAAATATCAGAAATATTCGGGAGTAGATCGGTATTGAAAATCAGAAACATCGGTATATAAACAACTGAGATATGAGCAAAAACCCACGACCACCTCGGTTTTTTTTTCACAAAAACAACATTACAACAACAACATACATACATACAAACGTGTATACTGGTTAGAGAAAACGTGGCATCGAATCCCAGCTGAGCCAAAAAAAATTTTTTTTCAGTTTTTTTTAAAAATTTTTTTTAAATTTTTTTTTTTATTTTTTTTTTTATTTTTTTTTTTTATTTTTTATTTAATATATTATTTATATTTTTATTATTTTTTTTTTAAATTTTTTTTTAAAATTTTTTTTTATTTTTTTTTGTTTTATATATATTATATATATAATAATTTTTTAAAAAAAATTTTTTTTAAATTTTTTTTAAAATTTTTTTTTTAAATTTTTTTTTTAAATTTTTTTTTTAATTTTTTTTTTTTGTTTTTTTAACATACATACGTGAATTTATAATTTTACAATGGGATGTTTTTATATATGTATGTTTTTATATGTATGTACGTATTTCATATGGGATGAATGGTGACACAAACTACTGTTATTGCATGACTACACGTTGTGAAGGGTATATAAGATTCGGCACGGCCGAATATAGCACTCTTACTTGTTATTTCCAATGATATTTTTCGCTGAAAAAATAAAGGCAAATATTAAAAAAAAATCGCTTGAGGGTAGTTTTGAATTGTAGGATTAAAGTAGTGTTATAATTTTAATTTTACCTTATGTCGACTTAAGCAGTTATACCTTTTTGGCACAGATATGTATTAGTGTTATAAGAGGTTTTCAAATAGGAATGATGATGATTTTGAAGTGACGTTTCGGCCATTTGTAATATGCCATGATCTGTAATTTGTTTTTCATTGTATTCAGTAGTGTTTACAATTTCATAATGAAAAACAACGTTTACAAATCAGTTTTACTATCAAAATAATCGTTTTCTAATTGCAACTTTTCGTGTGTTTTTGGCATTTTATGACCGTAATAATCATTTAAGTGTGCTAGCTATTCGTCAAATTGTTAAAAATGTTGAACTTACATTTTCTTTACATAAAGTTCAAGTGCTAATAAGACAGGCAAGTGTTGCTGAAAACCGCAATTTGTCGATTCTAAGACGTTCTCAACAATTGGGACTGTCTCAAACCACAAGCTGGCGGATTTCAAGAAAGTATTTGGGTTTGCATCCATATAAAATTGTTCTCACTCAAGAACTGAAGCCATTCACCGTAAACGTTGTAAATTTGCTGATTCAATTGAATTATTGCGAGAAAAGTTTGTTGATTCGATTATTTCAAGATATTGTAATATAAAATGGCCTTCAAGAAGTTGTGATTTAACACCATTAGACTATGTCTTGTATGGTTATTTAAAGTCTAAGTCTTTCGAAAAAAAACACACTCTCTTAAAACTTTTCAAGTCAATATTGAACGTGCCATTCATGATATACGACTTGATTTAGTGGAAAAGTGATCGAAAATTAGGGTTATCGAATTCGTTAATGCAGAAGAAGTTGTGGAGGCCGTTTTATTAAGAATTTAATTGTATCGATTGTACTTCACATTAAATAAAAATCTTTTAAATTTCCTTAACAAAAAAGGTGTTTTTTTTTAAGAAATCAATAAATAAGTTGCATCATTCTTGGTATTTAGTACGTTTTGCATAACAGTTGACAATTTTGTAATTAAAAACTTTTGCTCTTAACAATTAATAAGGAATAGGAGCACAGGTTGCGTAAAGTTGGGGATGCCAGTTTGTTTTATTTGTAAAATTTACAAAAGAGCTTGCAACCCTGCCATTAAAATCATGGGAATTTTGAAATTATTAGCCAACAGGGACACCATGTGAGTGTCTTCAATGCACGACATGTCCAGAAAATTTCAATTTTATGTGCGAAAAGTCATCAGTCAGTATTTATTATAGCATTCTTAAGTAGTACAATTTTCTTAACTTAAGTGAACTGCCCTAACAGCTGCCTGTTCTATTTAAACCTAGACCATTTTTATTTCCTCAAATTATTTTCATAATGATAATCATAATCGATACTTTATCCCCTCAAGAATCGGTTAGATTTGATAAATCTAAATTAATTTTAATCAAATCACTGCTAATGCCGTGCTATAAATTTTAACTTTCTGGCATTGCCTAGTTAATTTCTAATAAATTTTATTACCTTAATAATAAATTTCAAAACATTATCAATTAATGGTTCAATGAACTGTAAATAAACAGCTCCCACATGTAAAAATATTCATATTCAAAATATTTATATTAAAAACAAAATTGTGTTATTATGCACATATTTCATTTATTTTATTATTTTTCCTTCTTCATTATTAATGTCTTGTTTATTTATTTTTTATTGTTGGTATGAACGTTGTTGCCAAGTGATAAAAATAAAAACATATTGAGGCCAAATTGGTGAAAAAGTAAAAATGATAAATAAATCAATAAACATAACAATGAAAATAATAAAACAAATAAAATAAACACAAAATAAATGCTCAACACCAAATTATATGTGAACTAGTGCTGAACCAAAACTAAAAATTTAACCAGATTTAAACTAGAACAGAACTGAAAAAATGAACTAGTTAGAACCGAACTAGTACTGAAATAAAACCGAACTAGAACTAAACTAGAAATGAACTTGAGATAAACTAGTACTGAACAAGAAGTGAACAAAAAGTGAACAAAAAGTGAACTAGAAGTGAACAAGAATTGATCTGGAAGCAAACTAGAATCAAACTAAAGCAGAATTTAAACCAAAATATAATTAAAATTGACAAATAGCTACAATGAGGGTTTATTTACAGAAAAGGGTTTGACACTTCTTCGTTGCTTATTTCATTATTCTAAGACTAATTTTAGATAAACAGTATATGGTCGAAATTGTACACTTACTTAATATCGGTCTAATATAGCCTTTACATAGAATCTTGAGAAACTCAAAGATACTGTTTAAATGTTAAATTTTTTTTTTCGTGTTTTTTAACAGTTTTTAATAAATTTGATCTGCAAAAAATAAATAAATTCTTAACTTAAAAAATTATTTGACAAATTTCTTTACATCTGTCATAAAACCTTTAATAAACCTAAAATATATTTTCTGAATACGGCAGTAATAATTTTAATAAATTTTTGAGACATGTATAGCCACCACAATACTGGTGGTATATTCATTTTGTCACTTCGTTTGTAGCAAATAGAAATATTAATTTTAGACCATAAAGAGTCTAAGTTTCATTTTAGGATGATTTAGCTATGTCCTTCCGTCTGTCCGTCTTTTTAAAGCACTCAAGGCATATTAATTCATCAGGTACTCTTGTTTCGTCAGCTGATAATTTTTTTCTTTACTTATTTTAAGTTTCAGCTGTCAAAGTCTATAGATAAAAAACAATTTTCTCTTCTCTCTCATTAATTTCAAATGTCAAACTTCATATATAAAAAATATAAACAAAAAAATTTTCTCCGAACTGCAATTACCTGATGAATAAATATGCCTTGGAAAGCGCTATAGAGCTCGAACAGAAAAAGCAGGGGTATGAAATTTTGCTAGTACATAAGAATTGTCTAGTATTGAATATGGGCTAAATTGGTAAAATAGGAGAAGAGATTTGTAGGCTATAATGCAAGAGTCAGTCATAAAAAAATTTCTTTCGAACATCAAAATAATAAAAAAAAAAAAAATGCGATTGCGTTTAAACGATTTGACGTAGATAAGATTTCTCAAGTATATATCTGTGGCTTGGAGCTAAAAGGGCCAATGTCAAAATATTTACTTTTGAGAAATTTGGAATTGAATTTTAACTTTTATAGGGGCTTTCATAGTAACATTGGCCAGCATTTTATTTATGAATCTGTTCTGGGTTAAGTATGACTTTAGCTGTTAGTTCAAGATCAGAGTGTACGAAAACTTACCTCGCACAGTGTCGTCTTTAGTATATTTTCAATTTCAAACGTCATAAAACTGACAAAATTAGATCTACGATTCTGAAATTTTGCAAATAAGGCTTTTTTTTATCAATCTTATTGGAATAGCTACAAATGAAGGCCACACACCCACTTTAATGCTCTTTTTCAACATAAAATTTTCTTTAAATTCATATAATTACTTTGTGGACAAAGATTTTGAAAGAATAATGATCTCTGTGTTTTAAAATCTAAATAGAAATCAAAAATGACTTTCACACGCCTACTTTAACGCCCACATTCCGAACAATCTACAATTAATGAAATTAAAAAGTTCATAAAAGCAACACAATTTGATGTACGATTCTAAAGTTTGTAAAAGAAGCTTTCTGGTTAATTTTATTATTATCAGAAAATAAAAACAACACACCCACTTTATCGCGCTCCTTTCGTATGATTCTTTTGCTAAGATAGAACTGCCATACACACACAAAATTAATATTAATTTTCAACTACCTATAGCTACCGAGTCGTCTTTAGTTTCCAGCTGTAAACATACAGCTTTGTGGTATTTAAAAAAGTAGATATTTTCATTTCTATTTTAGAAATACACTAGGTTTTATTTTCAAACTAAATATAAGAAAATAAATTAATGGCATATCAAACTTCAGCAGAGAAATACATATTTAAGTATTAAAGCTGGATTCACCCATAAAATTTTAGTTCAGAACAAATTTTTTTATATTGAGTTTGATGTTTTACTTTTGAGAGAGAGATTAGTTTGTTCAGAAAGTTTTTTCTTGAATTGGTTTAATTTTAATTCTTGTTCAGAAGAAACTGAATTGGGATGCCATTTTTTTCAATATTTACATGAAAATTGAATTTGGTTGCCACATCACACAGTGTCAGTACATTTATTATACAAAAATTGTTTTTGCCGAAAATTAACAATTAAAATAGAATTTAATGAAAATATTGCTTAAAAATTAATAGAATAATTAAAAAAACCAGGAAGAGAATGTTTGTATGACATGAGCAATAGTGCATACAAAAATAATTATTTAAAAAAGGGGTTTTCTCACTGCGACTCATGTAATTTTCGATTTTTTTTTTAAATTTCTTTTGCACACAAACTGACTTTATGCACTTCAATTAAAAATAATAATTTTAGTTTTCTTCTATCCGACATTTTCTTCACATATATTTTAATGAAATAATTTACGTTTGTATTTATTTACATAGTTTGCTATCGGTGCTGCCACTTTGTACAACTGTTTGCATTTTTATATTATATGGCAGCTTTGTTTTTTTGGACAAATTTTCTTAAATGGGTGAATCGTTCTGCAGAAAACTCTCAGTAAAAAATTTTATTTTCCAGAAAAAATTTTGTTCAGAACAAATGGGTGAATTCACCTTAAGAGATTATTCTATAATAATGAGAGTTGCAGGAAAATACGCAAAATTGGTGGTGGGTTTTCGAAATTCGGTACAGTCCAATAAAGTGCTCCTGTTTTTCTTTATTTTAGTCATAATATTTTATATAGCTTTATTTACAATGATCTTTATAAAAAGTATTTAACATAAAAAATTTTTTTCTGCTCGCAACGGAAACTGATTTTTATTAAAAACTCCTTTTTTTTCGTAAAAAACGAGACCACAAGGTAACTTTATAAAAACTTTTTTGTTCGACATTAAAAGCTTATGTGTAGATTTTAGCTATTCAAACTGAAAAAAATAATTTAAAAAAATAAGCAAAACAAACTTTACAGAAAAAAGTTAATACTTAAATGAGCCCATATGCAGAGCTGAGATCATATATTTATGGCTCATTTATCATGACTTGTATATATGTACGTATATATAGAGAAAAATGAATCCTCACCTTCATCTTAGCACAAACATTAATGCTTTTAACAAACAATGATCCAACATTTGTATTTTTGCTGCTAAATAGGTGACTCATGTTTAGGGTTTGGGATTTCCCGGTCTTTTTATTTTCCCGGGAAACGGGAATTAAAAAATCGTCTTCCCGGGAATTCCCGGGATTCCCGAAAATAATATTTCTTTTAAAATAAATAATATTTGTTAACTTTAAAATCACGATTTGGTTGATAATTCATTGTTTAAGTAGTAGTTTATTTTCCATTAGAGTCCTTATTGTGTCAGCATAACATCTTTCGGAAATATAAACTAAACCCAAATTATAAAAATAATTATTGCCATGTAAACAGATATTTAAATATCTTTTTTGGGCAACACTACTCCACTCGTCTAATACAAGACCGAACCTCAAGTTGTCGCAAATTTTACTTGGTATTTTTTTCCACCATCGTATTTTTAACGGCGTTGTAATATTTTATTAAAATGTTTTTAGCATCAGTTTAATATTTTGGTAACGTCATGTTTTTACTGAAAAAACTTTGACGAATAAAAGAACTTTGTGTAATTGTTCGAATAGATATTCCATCGACTGCTGCCTATTTTGAATCAATTTCTGGTAATGTTTAGGTGTTTAAAAAACTTTTAATGGTGGAAATATTTTTTTTATTTGGTGCAGGTGTTGAAGAATCGTTTTCAAATTTTATTTTGTGAACCAAAAGACCGTATGAGACCACTAGTACTACCGCCCTTGAACATTAATCTTTTCGGGCAAATATTACATTGTGCTGCGTTGTCTACTTTTTGAAAATAGTTCCAAACTTCACACATTTGGTTTCTAAACAAAGTGATTTAGAAAAAAGTATTTTTAGAAAAATTCAATCATAAATAAAAAAAATTATACTTCCAAATTCTCTGACCAATTTTAAAAACAATTTGTACATACGATTATATTTATAAAAATGTACCACGGAAACTACTGCTGGTTTTACGGTTGTTATAAAAAATATTTATATACAAGAAAACATTTAATTATGTATGTATATAATTAATTCACTTGAAATTTATAAGCACTTTTTAAAAATAATTCCAGAAAGTCGTTAACTTTGGCGTGAAATATTTTTGACTGATGATGTTTGTTTTTCTTTTACATAGTCGTATTTGAGAAAAGTTGTAAATATTTACTTAACAAACAAAAAATGCTAACAAATTAAAAAACTTACTTTTTATTCAAATATTCTTTAAATTTACCAAAACAGATAAGAAATTAAAAATAAAATTAAATATATTTCCTAATATATTACATATTTATTTCCCGTTTTCCCGGGAATAAGAGCAAAATTTTCCGGGAATATTAAGTGGTTCCTTACCGGGATTTCTCGGTTCCCAAACCCTACTCATGTTGTAACTCGAGTCATTAAATCAAAAAAAATATTAAGAAAAAGTATTGTAAAAATTCTATTTACTCAATTGTAAGTAAACTGGTGAATTGTTTTTTTTAACTTTCACATTAAATTTTATTAATCATTATGATTTAACTTTAAATAAATCAAGCTTTGATATTTGTTCATATTGAAGTGGAAAAATGATTTTAAATGTACTTCAGATTAATTATAAAATGGAAAGTCTATTTAAGTATAATAAAATGTGGATGACTATTTTTAACGGGGTCAAGGGTGTAAGAAGATTGATGTGAAAAATTAAATGTTAAATCCTGCTTTATTTTTCTGCTTAAGGCTATAATACACGACATGTTTTTACTTCTGACTTTAAAATTTGTGAGACATATGTAATTATGCATGTCTGTCAAAATTGTACTTTTACAGACAACCGTGGCTGACTGGTTTGCAGCAGCAGAGATTTCTGCCAACGACTGATGTCACATGTTTTTACAGAAGAAAATAGAGCGCACTCTAATTAAAATTTTGTCAGATGTCTCAACACATATTCTTTACAGAAGTAATATTTTAAAGGTAACACACGACATGTTCGTATTTAGCAGTGTAGAATTTTACAAGTCAGATGTAAAAACATGCCGTGTATTAAATGCTTTAATAATATTAGCTATGATACCCATGTATGTAAGTATATACGTTTATTGTTAGAACATAGTTTACAAGAATTGAACACAAAAATCTCATTTTGTATTTCGATGTATCCTCGACCTCCATTAAATGCATATAACCATTAATATATTCATTAAAAGATCAACCACATTTAAAATAAATTTTTAGAAAAATGTTCACTTTTTTTAATTATTATATATTTTTTTGCTATTATGAACGTTACTTTTTATATATTTCTCTCTTGATTTAATGCATAATTTTGCATTTTTTTTTTATCTCCTCTTACTTTTTTATTATTCTTAATGGTGACTAGACTCAATAAAAATAAAATGAGCAACAAAACAGAAGATTGTTGTGTCGACCCGCATTAATGCTTGCAACTATAAAGAAAAATATAAATAGGACATTTAAAATAAAAATTAATTTTTAATTAAAATCATGTGTATGTAACAAAATGATGTTTAAGGAGAAAAACCCTAAATTTAAATAAATGTTAATTGGTAAAATCACGTACAAGGCATAATTATTCTAATTTGAAATCCTAAAATTATAATAATAAGACAAATGATTTTTTTTTACAAATATGCCTAGATTTATACAAAAATTTAAACAACAACACAACACGAACAATTAATTTGAATGACTTTGTCACAAAACTAAAAATGCTGATAGCGGGGGGCCTATTAAATAGATCAGTGCTTTTATGATACTCCTTGTCAGTGACATTGCGTTCTTTTCTTTTTCTTCCTTTACTCCCATAAATTCCTTTTTTTTTGTTGAATATCTCATACAGTGTTAACTGTTATTAAAAAGCACAACACTGAGCATTAGACGAATACCTAAAAGTAATTTATTATTGTTACAGGCTACACAATACTCTATTCTCCTTTATTCTCCTACCATCAGCGTATTTTTCTGCCTTAGCTCAATACATTGTATAAAAAAAAGGTACATCTAAACGCTCTAAAGGCTGGTTAAAATAAATTTAAAGGCGACTTTTCCGCTGTGCCGAATCTTGTATAACCTTCACTAAAATTCATACCTTGTGTATTCACAAGTAGTCATTGTTGTCGTATTGTCATAATTTTCAACATTTAAAAATTATGAAAAGTATTTAACTGTTTATTGTAAAATTTTTAACCTTTTTGGAAATTTTGAAAAAACAAATATGACATTATGACAATACGTCACTTAAGACACATTGTGAATTTACCAATTGTGTTAAAAAAGCACCTGTAAACATGAATTTATTTTGAAGAATCTACTTATTGGCTGTTAATTGAATTAAGTAAAACAAAAAATCCTATGTTCTTTTTACTCATGTACATACACCCAAAATTCAACGCAACAAAATCATAGCAATAACTAAATAGAAAGGTTATGTAGAGGCCTTGAGAGAAAGGTAAAACAGAAATCGACGAGGGTCCAGAAAAAAATAATTCGGTTAAATTTCACTCAACCGACTAGAAATGGAAAATGAATGTTTCGGCAACAAGATTATTCAAGATTGAATGAAAATGAATGAATTTTCCGTTTTGGGATCCGGGTAAAATAGGTTTAGTTATTATAATTTAAGGTATAAATAGCAGCATTCGTGGATCCAGGAGGATAGAATATTTCCCACATATTTATTTACCTTTGATAAGTAATAAATAGTTTTGTCAACCATAAAACAAAAAATTCATACATTTTAATAAATTCTTCGTCTCCCCTATAAAAAAATTATGCTTAAAATATTACTATACAATTTATCTGATCGCGAATGAATATTGTAGAAATAGCAAACGAAACGACAAACTTAAAATACCTTGTGTAATGATAGACATAATTTTTTGGATTTTACAACACTTACAAGTATTTTTAAACTTTTCATTATTTTGAACACTAAACGGTTTTAACTCATGCATCCTCTATTTGCATATAATTTTATAAGACTATAAACTAGAGAACATTAAATTTTGATTTTCTACTATAAACAACTATGACCTTGATATTTTAACAAGGCCACTGGATGGCTGTAACACTTTGATAATGGTCAACAAAGCCAAGATATTAAAACAGAAACCAACACCAAAAGCAAAACCAATTTATGACACCAAAGACATAAAACAAAAAGTCATTGTCAGAAATAAACAAAAAACATACATGCAGACACACAAATGGACGGACAAGCAGACCATTTTACTAGCCATCCATTAAAAAACAAAAAAAACATTAAAATAATGAACTAAAACTCATATCCAGCGTTGTCAACTCGGTGATTTTATCACCGTTTTTGGTGATTTTTAACATTTCGAAAGCGGAAAAATTGTGAGACAGTGCTTGGTGATTTTTTTTTTAGTTTTTAGTGATTTTCTTTTTATTTCGGTGACACCAAACACTAAAATTCAAATATATTAATTGAAAAAAATTTTTTGTAAGTGTAAATTTATATACATCTACCAAAATGTAACTTATAGTACAATTACATGCAACTCAGCAAAAAAATAATATTACACTAAAAATTTAATTATTTATAAGATGGTATTGATTGCCCAGAAAGGTTTTGTTTCAAAATGTCTAACTTTATACATATATGCATATGAGGTGAATGTGAATAAAAGAAATTCCTCTTTCTATCATCTTATAAATGATTAAACCTTAAAGCAAACTATTAGCGTCCCACAACTTTAAACGTTTAAAAATTTTACCAGAAAACTTTGAAATTTTGAGTAAAATTAACATAATTAATGTTAGAAATGTTTTATCACATACAAAAGAAGATATTTTACCATTACCAATGGCAAAATATTGAATTGATTTTTGGATTGAAGTTAAATCGTACAAAGATGCAGGTTACTTAAATCCCTTTGAAGCATTAGCTAATACTGCCGTTATTATATTATATTGTGTTTAAATCTAAAATACGCAACCGAATGTCTTTAAATTCAGTTAATGCCTTACTTCACATTAAAAATGGGCTTAAACGGGAAAATTTCTGTTGCGAAACCTACCAAATTAAGACTATGTTGTGGCCAGATGATAGTGATAATAATGAAGAAATAATAGACTTTAACATTGATATTTGATATTATTTACACAGAGAAAAGCTTAAATCCTAATCGAATTATTAAACTGCAAGTTTATTAAAATTTTTCATAATTTTTAGTTAGAAATATTTCTATTTAATTACTCTAATATGTAATATAAAACTATTTAAATATTAAATAATAGTTGTACTTATTTGGTGAATAATTTCTTTAATATTTTGTACAACAAATTCACATATGTTTATAAAACGTCGGATAAATGCATCAGGGGCTCAATTATCGTTCTGTGAAACTGTGAACTGAAAAGTTTTTGTGTGTAATATCATATGGTGCCACCATACCCTTTGCTATACAAAAACTTTTTCATTTCACAGTTTCACAGAACGAGAATTGAGCCCCAGGTATGGAAAAATTAATCCTGTCGTAATTTTTTCTCAATGTTGAAATAAATTTCTTGCATCACTCCTGAGATATATTGTGAATAGATAATTACTATAATAATTTTTCCAATGTTTTTGTTTATTTTTATTTTCATATAAATATATGTATCTATGTAAATCTCTACCGACTGACTAAAAGATATTCGTTGTTTGATTTTTGTAAATTTTTTTGTTCTTTATTCTGATATACATTTAAAAATGTCTTATTTTTAACGAAAATTTATAAAAATGTATAATTTTATTAAATAAATAAAAAAATAATTTACAAATTATAAATTTAGTGCTTTTTTTTTGAGAATGACGCGTTTTTTCCTGGGTTATAGTGCTTTTTGAAATTTTAAAGTTGACAACGCTGCTCATATCATGTGTATGTGTGCTGAGCGAGCGGATAAAGTTATTAAAACGCTCTAAGCCTTTTAATTTGCTATTCATCATAATATTTTCTTCAATTTAGTTTTGTTGTTTGCTGTTGTTTTTGTGTGCACCATTCCCAACCACTACTTGTGAGTTTTGTACGAATAAACTCTTAGACTGGCCGACCGCCACATTTTTTTAATACGAATTTAACTACCATGGCTTTTAATTGAACATAACCAAGATGAAAAATCAAATGCCTTGAGGTTAAATTTAAATAAGATTTTATCTAGCAACCACTAAATGATTTACTTAATCTAAAATTGAAATTATTGATTATAAGTCGAAAATATTATCTAATATTTCTGCGACTGAAAACGAGTAATAGACAAAAAAAAAAAAAAAAGATTTACTTTGAAATTTACATTAGAAAAAACTAGCCGACTGAAATATGAATGCATTGAGCTTTTGATTGGGTCAAGTTTACATTATAATACGAATCGTAAGTATTTGATTAGATTTTGTGGCAGCAATGAAAAATTCAGTACTTTTATTCTTTGTGCAGTATTTGTTAATGTTGAGTTAAAGTCGAAGACTTTTAGACTGTTTAGAGGCCTTTTTAAACAAAACTTTTGATCAGGGAATAAATATTTTTCTAAACTTGCTTCTTATAAAATTGCGAAGCTGATAGAAAACAACAAGCACTTTTATGTTTTTTGGGCATAATTTCTTTAAATATTTTTGTATCAAGAAAAAAAAGAAAAACCTCTTTAATGATTTTGGTCATATTTCAATCTAATATTACCGTAAGTTTTCTTTATTATTGTGGTAATATTTTACATAAAAATTATTGCCAAAAAATACATTGTTGTAACAAAAAGGACCAAAATTGCCACTAGAAATAAAAAAACACTAAAAAGTACGAATTTAAAAAAGGGAAAAAGTAAAAGAAAACCGTCAAAATAGCAATACTGACGTAAAATGTAAAAAAATCGGTGTAATTTTTTTACGAGTATCTTTTTTTATTGCGTTTTAGCTAATGGTTATGGTAGTTCGCTTACTTTTAACGTCTTTTGCTTTTATATAATGTGATAGATTTGAATGTAATGTGCGTTTATATTTATAACAAAAAGTTTTGTCTAATAAATTACTATTTTGCAAAGAAAATATATTCAAAATGTTCTATAAAGACTGCTTCAGTCATACGTTTCCCTAAACAAATTGTCGATATTTTTGTACAACAAATTTTCCTCACCATTTATTTTCTTCATAATTTTTTACTATTTAAATATATATTTATTTTGCTAAAAAAAAAATTTTCATAAAAAAAAATCTAAACAAACAAAATTTAGAGAAGAACATGGCTCAATCCACTCCCCTAGTCATAATTACAAACGGAATGACAATTCTATATATACCCTTAGCATCACAGGTAAAGGGTATTCAAAAAAAAAAAAAAAAAAAAAAAAAAAAACAGGGAATACGTTTTAAAGAGAATAAGAACTGATCGAAATTCCCTATAAAATGCGAATTATTTAGGAATTTTAGAAAAAAGAGAAAAAAATAATCTGAACCTTTTTTCAGTTAATAAGCGAAATTTGTCGCAAATTGGTATCAAAAGAAAAATAAACGAAAAAAATATTAAAAATTTTCTATTAAGAAAAAACTTAAAAAAGAGTCAAAGTAAAAGTCTAGCTATTGCATCTAACTAAAAACTAAAACACTTCAAACTGCCTTGTGAGTTTTGCTTTTTCCTCCTTTAAAACTGTTTGTTTTCATTACTAAAAAATAAACTTTGTTTGTAAAACTTTTAAAATATCATCTCTGTTCTTTCATTTATTTCAACTTTTAAATAATATTTTATTTTCATACTCTACACATTCAACTACAAACTACATACATACGTATTTATAATGCACTCAAAAATTTATTAGATGTAGTCTCTTATCAAATGGCAACGCAGTACTAAATTATTGTGAGATGTACGTAAGTATGTATGTACATATTATGTACTTATATAGTGAATGTTATTTCCTTGGAACTGCCAAATTTCATTAATTGTTTTCTTTAGCTTTTTTATACCCTTCACCTGTGGTGCACAAGGGTATATATAGCTTTGTCCCCATAAAGTATATATTTTCTGAAAGTTATGAATAGAGGAGTCGATTAAGCCCTGATCGTCTGCCCGTCTGTCCGTGTGTTTGTTGAAATCAACTTAAAGAAGCAACCATATGTTCCTCAGATCTGTGTATGGTATCAATCTTTTGGAAATATATATAAATAATCGCTATTGAAATTCAGCACAATCGCCCCATAACTTTTTTAGATATGAGCAAATAAAGACGACTGACTCTGTTTTTTCCCATATTTTTACCACCAAATTAAATTTTTTCAGCCATAGAATAATTTATAGGTCCCTTTGCTACAATTGTAGATATAATATGCCTCTAGAGATATTCGTGAAAAATTTTGGATAAAGTGGGCTCTAATCGGTAAAGTTATAGGCAAACATTTTTTTTAAATATATATTCCAAAAATTTACAAACGAAAATCAATTCTTTTCAGCTTTTAGACAAACGATAGAGTCAATATTGGTATCATCTGAAAGGACTTGACTAGCGCAATATAAGCGCTATAAAAAAGTTAAAAATAAATCCATTGCAAAATGGCGGACAATACATTTTTATATGGGTCAAATCTGGTATTTTAAAATGTAACTTCTTGAGCCTCCTCAATATTGGTATCAAATGAAAGGGCTTGACCATAGAATACAGTAAATTATTATTAAATGTAAAATTCAAGATGGCGTTTTAAACAAAATGGCGGATAAATTTTTTTTAACCAAATCAATATGGGTATTAAATTGAAGGGATATACTAGTAAAATTCAGTTAACTACGTAAAAATTCAAAATCAAGGATGGCGTCGGAAATTATAAGGAAAAATGGCATATAACATGAAATATAGGTTAAGCTACGGTGTGGGACTATACCTATGTACATGATTGTGAAGGGTATTATCCGATTCGTTACGGCCGAGTATAGCAGTCTTACTTGTTTTAACTATTTATGTGCTATTACTCTTTTTCTTCTTCCTTTTATTTTAATTATTTGTTATATATACTAAAGAATCTTTGTCACATATTGTTTCTCTGCCCTAACTTTTCATGCTGGTGTAATATGACCCTTGTAGGTAATGACCTTTCATCATTTGTGTAAACATTTCTTTCTTATGAGATCATAAATTCTACATGTTATTATTTTTTTATTGTATATTTTGTTGTATGTAATTTGTTTTCTTGTATT
The DNA here is from genome assembly GCA_941918925.1 of Phyto melanocephala. NCBI lineage: Eukaryota > Metazoa > Arthropoda > Insecta > Diptera > Rhinophoridae > Phyto > Phyto melanocephala. The sequence goes on along the minus strand of OW799233.1, from coordinate 94,746,371 downwards.
GTTAACAGTGTGACCACAATCAAGCAGAATATATTGGAAAACAGAATTAGGAAAATTAAAGAAAACTCTCCAAAACACCATTTTAGATTTTTGTCTTCTCTACATAAATGTGAAATTAAATTAAAAACTTCTGATGGAATTGTTTTACACAATCAATTTGGTGGGTGTTAAGCCACAGTCAGACCCACAAAATGTTATAAAGCCATAAGCAAACATAATTTTATTCTTATCACATAAAAGTATCTGATGAAATGCTTTAAACAATTGACAGATAACACATTTTTTTCAACTTTTTTACACTGAATTTAGGCTGTTTATTTCATCAACATACGCCCGTTTTTTTTTTAGAAAGATCTAACTATTTAATTTAATAATTTTTCATGGTTTTTACGGTGGGCAATTGAGTATTTTCAGCTGAGTTCTTTATTTTTTCCTTTATTTGGTATTTTTATTTGATCATAGCCAAGGACAGGAAAGCCTAAAACTCAATAAAAAATTTAATTGAAGCGAACGAAAGTTTAATTAGTGTTTCATTTTTACATCAAGGTCACAATTTTGACCTTAATTTCCACAATCTATGAAAAATATCCGAAATTGCGCATCTATAGGTATTTCTCTCACTGTTATACACCAATTTCTACTTTTATAAAATTCTTCTCGTCTGAAACGTAAAGAGCTTAACTACATTACTTTTTATTTGTATTTTCATTATCATAAGTTACCTGGCATTTTCATTTGTTTGCTCCTACTCCCGCCACAAACATTAACATCAACATTAATTTTGTTTTTTTTTCTCGTTTTTGGTTTTGTCATCTTACACCATAAAGTGACAGATTAAAATGACAGAGTCTCTTTTCTTTGCTAGTTTTCCTTTTGTGGTGTGTCATTGCAAACAATTTAGTATATTAAAGAATATTTGGTGTTTTGCCCAAATAAATTTCTGGGAATATTAAATTACATATTAATTTACACAAGACACGAATAGAAGCTAAACGAATCACAATTTAATTAAAGTGCAGAACTTTTAACAAATTGTATACCACTACACAATTCTGTAAAGACAACTTGAGTAAATTTTATATAAAACATATAATTTTTTTACCAATTTATAAACCAATTAAATATTTCTAAGATAAATTGAATTTTTATTTATTTTTACAAAAAATATTTTTAATTGTGATCAATGAAAGAATAATCTGAAAAGGTATGTTTTACCGACACTAGCCGAGTGGAATGCATTTTCGGAACCAGCTACGATCATCATAATCAGCACTATTTTGAACGATGGTTACGCCTTGGATAAAAACGTCATCTATTTAACTTCCATGGTTTTAAGGTTATTGAATTCGGTAGCTAATTGTTTTTTCTTTTTTCATATATTCTTACCACAACGAGTTAGATCGAAATTCACCAAACATAAACCCTTTTTGTTTTGTTTTTTATTATCTTTAATTTTACCACACTTTGTCCTATATACACAGGTGTCTCAAAAACTTACCTAATCTGGGTTTGCTTTAACTTTACAGTGAAACGACATTATTTCATTAGTTTTAATTTAAATTTTTATTTTGTAATTATACGTTTTTTCCATTAGTAATACAATATTGATCAAATACGCATCGCCATTGTTGATGATTACTAAGTAAGGTTTCTAGAGTCTGGGGTTTATTTGCGTATTCATACCGTGGTTTAATTGGAAATTTTGTTTTCGATAAAAAACATCAACTACTTCGTCGCTTGGACTTAGAAGATCCTGAGCGTAGTTGAGACATGACTGGTGAAACATCTGTAAATCTTTCACCAAAATATGCTACAGAGATGAACGTGTAAAGGGTTGATACATTTTTGTTAACATCTTTGTAAATCATCTAAATTCAAGTCGAAACGATCACTACATTGCTTTTCAACATTTTTTTCGTCATCCTTTATTTCAGTTTCTTAGAGCTGATCGTCTAATTGCCTTAGTGTTTGGTGAGTGGGCGTAGGTTTAAGACGCCTAAATTCACGTAGAGCTAAATTTAGTGTCAAAATCTTCTCACTTTTATAAAATAGGTAAGAATGTTTTTTTTTCAAATAATTTCCTTTCTTTATATATAGATATTTTTTTTTCAAGGGGAAAATATTTTTTTACTTAGGAAATATATATTCCAAGTTTCATGACTCTACGTTAATACGTTTGGGCACAATTACATTTTATTCGATGTTGGAAGGACACGGTTTTTTCCTACCTACTCTTGAATTACGAGCTATAACTCTCTTCCTAATATTCCGATTTAGCCCATTTTCAATGCCAGACAAACCTTGTCTATAAGAAAGATTCTGGCAAAATTTGAGCCCCCTAGCTTTTTCGGTCCGACCTCTATCGTGCTTTCAACAGACGGACGGACGTAGATCGTCATAAAATTAAAGCCCAATTCAGAATATATATATACTTTATGGGGTCTAAAATGGATATTTCGATGTGTTACAAACGGAATGACAAAATAAATATACACCCACCCGCCCTTCTTTTATTTTCGCAACTGAAAATATCTTTGTGAAAAAAAAAAATTTAAATAAGCTCGATCCCGAATTAAAATTTAAGTATTACTGGCCACAATTAAAAAATTTAAATTTTTTCAGTCTTTTAATCAATTTTAATCTTTTTTCAATAGTTTCTGGTCGGTAATTAATACATATATTGGCCGCTGTACTCGTATAATAAATTTGTTCTCTGCTCTTTGTCATATATCTTATGTCATGTCAGTGCTAAATTTTAATTTTTATTCTTTTACTACAGTGTTGTTAAATTCTTCTCTAAGTGAGACACACAACGTTTTTCCTCTGTTCATTACGTCTCATAAATTGTTTAGTTATTACAAAATTTCGTGCGAATTTATTAGATGTAAACATGTTAAATGTCAACATTAATATGTCTTTGTTTTAGAAAAGGATGAAACAGTTGTCATAAACTACACTTAACGTCCCATTCACTTCCATTCTGTTCTTTAATATATTGTGTTATTTATGAAGAAGATCGTTAAAGGAAAAGCAACAAATTTAATTAATTTAGTTTAAGCTAAAAAAATAAATGCTAAAGCGAATTCATTTAAACGATGAATATTTAAGAATTGTCTATGTTTTACTTATATTTATAAAACAAGCAAAATCTTATTGTAAATTAAACTTAGGAAATAAATATATAAAAATTGTTTCAATAAGGACAAGTACACACTTGACAAATTGAAATAAAAAAAATGAAATTCTTGAATAAATCAAATGAACTATTAACAGTGACAACTTTGTGAATGTGGTATTGGAGGCTTCATTGGACTATAGTGCTTCGAAAATCAGATAGTCTGGTAGTAACTTTAGCTGATGATTCCTTTTACTTACTACATTATTACAGAGTTCCTTCTGCCCACACGGATGATATTAATGTGAATGGCATATATTGCCAACATAACGTTGCACAGTGTCGTAAATTTTTGCAAAAAAAATTAAAACACTTTGACTCAGTTATACGTTTTTATTTTGCGTCATCATCTAAAGTTGCACGCTGTTGTAATTTTCGTTCATACAAAAATATTTATTAATTAAAAAATGAAAAAATATAATAGTTTGATGTATGGTCCCTGTTGAACTTATAAATTTATAACAAGAATCAAATTAGATTTTGAAGCAATTATGCATATTTGCATGTGTAAATTGATTTGATCTCAGGTTAATAATACACATAAAGCCAATAGCAAACAATTATTTTGCCACAAAGGGAAATGTTTTAATTATGATTGAGTGCTCTAAATTAAAAATTATAAATAATGTGACAATATAATTGGTAACGAAACATAATACAATTTCAATGTTTCAAATGTCAATTAGTGAAGTATTATATAAAACAAGCATAAATGTTTGTATAAATGTTGGCTTGATTATATTACAACAATCTTTAAGTAAGCCATTTTTACAGTGAAAATCAAAAAAGAAAAAGAAAAAAAATTAAATAAATAAACTATTTAGCGACTTTAAGCTTTTGTTTAAATTTTTTTTTGGCATAAACACTTGTTTACAAATATTATTTTAAATGTATATACAGTGATGCAAACATATAATTGGACAGTAGATATGAATTTATCCAAGTGCAGGTTTTTTCACTTTAATGTGAATAATTCTAAGAAACTTTAATGCAGAGTTGTAGATTCTTTAAAATAATGTTTAAGGCTGAAACGTTTTAAATTATCATTATTTGGCTTATGCCAAACGTACTATTTGCCATCTGGTCCATGCAGGTTAACTTTATTCTCAGAGTAAGAGTACTTCTAAAATAAGTGATAACGTTAAAAAATAATCAAATTAAACAAGTTTTTAAAATATAAAATAAATAGATTGAAAACAGTGTGGCATAGCCAAATAATAATTGTTTGCTATAGAACGAAGCATGGGGGAGGGTCGGCGATGGTATGAAAATGTGTTTCGAACCCAAAAGGTCTAATTTGTGGAGAACTTCTAAATTTTTTTAATCTTTTTTTTTTTTTAAATTTCAAGTGGTCCATATAGCGAAAATGTAAATATTAATTTTCAAAAGATTATAATTCTATAATCTCTAGAATGATAGTTTTCTATCGAGCACAATTTCTAAATTTAACCTTTTTTTATTCCAAATTCCGAGTTGGGCACATAGAAAAAATTTTAAAGTTTTTAATTTTCAAAGTCATATATGTATCTCCGATCTGAAATAAATTTTGAATATAGACTATAATTCTGAAATCTTTGAAATGGTTGCTTTAGATCGTGATAGGTATAGTTTGAGCATATACTAAAAATTAGGGCTTTTCTTATACATTTTAATGTTTCTGATTCTGCTGCAATATACGTACATACATACAGATTTTTATATTAATATTCTGTTACGCATACAGTTTTGATTTGTATAAGATTTGTTAAGTTATTTTCTTACATAGGTTTTTATACCCTTCACTCAGTGAAAAAGGGTATATATAGGTTTGTCATTTCGTGGGAAATTTCTACAATTTTCATTTCCGACCCCATAAAGTATATAATTTCTGAAAGCTTATGAATTGTGGAGTCGATTAAGCTCTGTCAGTCTGTCCGTGTGTATGTTGGAGTCGACTTTTTGAAGCGCCCCACCTTGCCTGGACCCGGGTGAGGTATTTAAATATCAGCAATATTCCGGAGTAGATCGCTATTGAAAATCAGAAACATCGGTACATAAACAACTGAGATATGCAAAAACCCACGGCCACCTTGTTTTTTTTAACACAAAAACAACATACAACAACAACATACAACAACAACATAAAACAACAACATACATACATACAAACGTGGTATACTGGTGTCGATCCCCAGCTGAGCCCAAAAAAATTTTTTTTTATTTATTATTTTATATATTATTTATATTTTTATTATTTTTTTTTTAATATTTTTCTTTCATTTTTTTTTCTCATTTTTTTTAAATATTTTTTTAGATATTTTTTTAAATTTTTTTTATTTTATATATATTATTAATATTTTTTTATTTTTTTTACATTTTTTTTATATCTTTTTTTATTTTTTTGTTTTATTTTTTTTTAATTTTTTTTTTTTTTTTAACACGCATACCTAAATGTATAATTTTACAATGGGATGTTTTTATGTATGTACGTATTTCATATTGTTATTGCATGACTACACGTTGTGAAGCGTATATATATAAGATTCGGCACGGCCAAATATAGCACTCTTACATGTTTTGCTTTAAATGCTTTTTTTTATAATTTAAGAATCTGTGTTACAGTTTTTTTAGAATTAGTTACATATCAGTAAATAGAGTTTTTAAAACCGGTTTCCGAAATATACGAAAACCCGGGATATTTATATATTTCAGGTGTTTTGAATAACAATTTTTTAAATTCTCTTTAGAAATGACTTTTGTCTCCAATACCTTCGAGAATTGAGCAAGTTTTTCTACATAGTGTGTGTTTGTTTTATATCCCATAAAGTATATATTTTCTGAAAGCTTATAATCAGAGAAGTTGATTAAGCAATATCCGTTTGTTGGCTGGAATCAACTTTCAGAAGTCTCCACATATTGCACAGACTTGTATGTAGTGTCAATCTATGGAAACTATTCCGCGACGAGTTGCTATTTAAATCCAACACAATTGCTCCATAACTTTCTGAGATATTATCACTTAAACACGACTACCTATGGTTTTTATCATATTTTTACGACAACAAATTAATTTGTCGACACGTTTGTGACTATTTTTAAATATGATATTATATGTCTGTAAGGATATTTATAAAAAATTCTAGACAAATCGGTCACTAATCGGTAACTTATAGACAAAATTTTTTCGAGAAATATACATATTTTTTTATACATATATCAAGTTTCTCATGTTTCTAAATTAATTTTGGAGATCGAATGGCACTGAATTGCAAGCCGTAGCCTTGAAAATTATTTCTGAGAAAATTCGTTTTGAAACTAAGATATTAGCACCAAAATACAACTGATTCGGTATTTTTAATGAAAATACAAGTTTTGAATAACCGAAAGGGATATCAAATTAAAGAGCTGGACTAGCAGAATATAATACACTATAAAAAACTGTAAAATTCATGATTGCCGCCACTAAAAATAACGTACATTAACTTTATATATGGATCTTATCTTGTATTTAAAAATTTACCCCCTTAATGTTGTTATCAAATAAAAGGGTTTGTCAAATATAATACAGTTAACTACGAAAAAGTGTAAAATCCAAACTGTCGTCATAAAGAAAATTGCGAATAATTTTATCAACTTCTTTAGTAGTAGCAAATGACTAGTAGAGTTTATCTCAAAAAAATTCGAACGCAAAATGGCGTATAACATAATCTAGGCTAAGTTGCGATATGGGCACTATATCTATGTACATAATGGTGAAGAGAACAATTAAATATATAAATCAATTTTAATTAATCTTTATATTACCAAAAACGGTTTTACGAGTAAAAAGGAAACCCCCGTTTTTTATTTTGGGGTTTTCCAATTATTTGAAAACCGGTTTCTCTACTATGCCGGATATTAAAATTAGTCTAACAGTGAAAAAACTATCACTTGAATAATTATATATCTACGGTCCAATTATACGTTTGAGCCACTGTTAATACTGTAAGAAATTAAAACTAATATATTTTTTTGTAACATAAGGCGCTCCACTAATTTGGTATGAAAAGAAATTCAGCTCAATTCATTTTTTGTTTGTTTTCTGTTGTATTTACTTAATTTTTTACGTAATAAATAACCTTGTACCAAAAAAAAAATAAAACACAATACCATACCATACTAAGAAACAACAAAAGCTGTAAACAATTTATTGTTTGTATTTTTTAAGAAATAAAAGCGTGAATAAAATAATAATAATCAATGAATTAATACGAGTATGTTTTATATTATTAAAAACAGAATCATTGAAAAGTGAAATGCAAAAATATAACAAAATTGAAGCCTTTGATTTGCATACCGTACAACAATATAAGTATGTGCTAAAATTGTAACGCTAACAAAATAAAGTACATACCAAACTTTAAATAAACGCTTCGGCTTGGAATAATTTTTGAAGTTCTTTAAATAACCTGCATAGCTTCGTTTGTTTATGTAAATGTTGTAATAGAGGTACAGCTGACAGCATTAAATATGTTTTATTGAAATTTGCCACAGCTTAATAATAATAATTTTACCTGCATACACGGAAATGTTTCGATGGAATTTGACTTTTTTTAATAACTAACATATAGTTAAATTTGAAGAAAGTTCTACAGAGAAAGGTTTATTTTATTAACAACAATATGACTGACAAATTTTGCTGTCGCTGGTTCTAGTTTCTATTAAAAGTCTACCGTTCACCATAACATTCATAAACCACTTAAATTTTCTAAACGTAATATTCTATCATCGGCAGATTTCTTAACCGAGGTATGATACGATAAACAGCAACTCGTTTAATTTATGGGACAGATTTTGTCAGCTGATTCGTTTGCAAAATGAATTCGTGAAATAAAATCTATTTTAATCAAAGAAAATTGTTTGATATACGCTCATCCAAACATTATTATCATATTTTCATAAATATCGAATCCAACCAAAAGCGTACAGATAAGAGTGCTATATTCGACTGTGCCAAATCTTTTGTACCTTTCACACTGTTTGTACCATCATGTAATAATCAAATATATATTTGCAGAGGATCGAAACGATAGAATCTACACATTCCTTACTCAACAAATAGCCATTGACATTGATTGTACAAACTAAGAAAAAAAACACACACAACAAAACAATATATTTGCGAAACTTGACCGCGCTCTTTTTTTTATTACGGTTTATAACGGTTGTGTTTAACGCATTTTTAAACTTTTTGTAAAAAAATATGTTTCTGCCTATACTCACACAATCAAAATATCAAGTTCCATATAGTATACAATGTGTCGTTATGCTTTGCCTCCTTAAAATGGTTAAACTTAGGGTTATCAAATCTGGCGATTTCTCGCCAAACGTGGCGATATTAAAACTTGTTTAGCGTCCTAATTTTCGATTTGTAGACATAGTGGGCCAATTCAAAGTGGTTGCATATCAGTCATATTTGTACTATTTCATATTATTTTATGCATGCATAAAAATTTTGTTAGTAATTTCCATACAAAAAAAATAATATGACTTTACAAATTTGTTTCCTATGTATAAGAAATTGTTTATGTTATACTTTTAACCATACTGTCTCTCAGAGAGAATTTCTGCGCTTCTCACCTCTCAGAGAGAGTATTTTCTATTTTCTTCTTTCCTGTATACATACAATTTTTAACAGCGTCATTTCTTTGTCTTCTCTTTTGTATTAAATAAATAATTTGTTAACAAAAGGAGTTCAAAGTCACTAGTCATATTAATATGAATTATATGACATAATACAATATGAGAGTCTACTTTGAATTGGCCCAGTGTGTTTTTGGCGATTTACAAAATAGTTGACGATTTTGTTGGCTATTTTTCAAGAGCTATAAAAATTAAATAATTTTATTTTGGTATTTTTATGTATAAAATTTAAGCCATTTATATGTATGCGAATAAAATGGTGGCTCGTTTGGATATGTACATGTCCAAAATTAAAGAGTATTTTTACTGATAAACTCCACTTAAAGTCGCCTTCAAAACAAAATACAAATATGAACAGAACATCTGGAACGTCTCTTGTACCTTCGCAGTATATGCTGAATAATTTTAAATTCCATACAAAGTATTCCTAACAAGAAGACAATGTGAAATGCCTTAACGATGAAGTGTATATCATTTTAAATATATAATACAATTACCACTATATACATATGTACATACATATGAATATCTAATATTTGTTTAATACTAACCACAAAAATTCTAATATTTGTTTAATACTAACCACAAAAATTCTTTTTTTGCTTCTTGAAGTCGACTGCTATACTCGTTAACTATTTCATCGCAAACATTGTACCATTTTTGATGTTCACTAATCATTTTTCTTTAAAATAAAGATTTAATAAAATATATATATTATCTCTGATTTTTTCTAATTTTGGCAAATTTTTGCGATTTGGATCATATTAATTTTTTTTAGGATTTATAAAAAATATTTTTAATAAATGTCGAAAACTAAGAAATAAAAGTTTTGGCGATTTTTAACATTGAAAAAGCTTAAAATAAATCTGACAATCCCGGTTATGCTGTTGCTATTTGACTTTTGTTGTTTTTATTCACTTGTTGATAATTTTACTGTTCGTATTTTCGTATGTACAACTGTGGACAGGGTTGCCGCTTGTTGACTAATGTTGCAATTTGACTCTTTTTCGGTGGCCTGTGACTTTCTGTGAGACTCTTTTTAACTCATCTAATCTTGCGGCTTTTTTCATTTGGTTGCGATTTCGTCCTCTTTTTTGTAAAATTGCCCACAAAAACAAATTTTGTTTTAAACACATGCCAAATTTTATTGTTCCTAATTTTACAAAAAATCGTCTAAATGACGAACAGCTATCTAGTCTGGCATACTTTTCTGTAATAAAGAAGTCGTTACATTATTAATTCAATTCATAACTCAAGTTGTAATGTATTTTTGTATGTATTTACGGTATTGTAAGCTTGTTGTTGGTAATTTCTATTGAAAATTTCCAAATAACAATACAATTTCAATTCATATGTTTTAAAAGTTTTTTGCAGGGATGGGAAATGAAAATTTTTTGTAGAAAAATAATTCTTGTAATATATTTGTTGATCCCAAAATAATAAATATATTTAAATATTTCATTTATTTTTAGTAAAAATTGTTTTTAAATATTTTTTTTACTCTCTCACTTTCCCACTCCTGATATTTTATTTGCCTGACGCTCACTCAATATCAATCAACAGAAATTGTGTTGACAAGTAAATAAACCAAAACTGTATTTCAATAGACGATACAGGATACAATAGGGGATTGTGAATTGAACAATTGTTAATGTAATACAATGCAATTTTACTGTTTGCTTAAATTAACTTCAGGAATTCATTATCAGTAAAAAATTAATTTACAATCTTATTAAAAATTTCAATTGCAGTACCATTAAAAGTCTATTTTTAATGCGATATTTATTTTTACTGCCTGTATGCCTATATATGTGAAATACATACATATGTATGTTAAAATCGCTTTTGCAAAGAATCCTTTTTTCTTTTATGTTTTGTTTGAGTTTTGAATTTATTTTGTTATAATTTTTATTAATGAAAATCTTAAAAAAAAGTGTGTGCGACCTTTATTTGCTAAAAATATTTTTTTGTGCCATTTTTTTTTATAAAATTACCTTATGTGCCCCTTGTTTTAAATTCCTAACGGTAACCCTGTCTGTGTATATACAAATGCTTGTATGAAATTTTTTATTTTTATATTTTGGTATGTATTAATGTACATACATATGTATGTATGTAAAATATTTGCTTTGTCATTCAGGTATTTATAGGCTAACTATGACGATTTTTATACCAAAACTTCCTAAAGTGTAACCGGCATTTGGGTGTTCAGAATCAGATAATTAGTTTTTTAAATGCTATTTATTTTTAAAAATATTAATCTTTAAGATTTATGGACCTACTGGACTAAATATTTTCACAAAGGTCTTGTTTAACATATGTATGTACATATGTATGTACATATGTATGTATGTTATACTACATATCTACAGAAAGGAAAAAAGGCAAAAGTTTTTTCGGGGGCTGAGCTAAATAAATTGTTGGTTAAAAAAATAGGTCTCAAATAAAGTAGTAGTTTTTTTCTTCTATATATCAGAGTAATTTATATGAAAATTTTGTTACTTTTCAACACTAAAATTTTCAAGACAATAACTGACAATTGTCACCATATAATTATGGTGCAACTGTGCCCAACTTATTTAGGAAATCGATAACTAGAAGTTTTAAGTGATATTTTCGGTAATTAACCCATTGAACTAAGATATTCTGTTAATGTTACCAAAGGTACATATTTTATATACGCATAACATACGTTTTAAGAAAATTTTATAGGAGCTTCAAAATCTGAGTTTACTCAATGACAGGTGGACTTAGCTAAATCAATTCCTCTATCGTTATGTATTAGGGTGATCGATTATTCGACTTTTTTAAGAAACCGGTTTTCAAATAGTTTGAAATTTAGAATTAAAAAAAAAACCGGTTGCTATTTTGAAAATTGAGAAAAAACCGGTTAACCGATTCGAATATATAAAATATAATATTTGAAGAAAAAATTAAAAAATATTTAAAAAAAAGATTATAATAAAAATTATATCTAAATATGAAATTTTTACAGTTTATATACGTTTGGCTGCACAATTACGCAATAACTGACATGAATGCAGTTGACCCTGGACAGGGCAGGGCAAAAAATACTCTTTGCAAGTAAAATAAATAAATACAATAAACTAATACATAAATAAATAAAACTTTTTATAAGGCTGTTATAAATTTTTGTATCTCCTTCTGTACATTTTTTAAATGTTAAATAGATCTTTTAAACTAATATGCACTAACGTATTTTGTTTGAAATGATTTCTGTTATTTGAAACACATTTTAAAGGCTAGGGAGAAAAACCATAAAATTTAATTTAAAAAATTCTCCTTTATACCCCTAACAGACATACAAATATAGGCATAAACTAGTTTGTTCAATGGTTTAATTGAAATTTAAGTTGACAGACACTCAATGCCATTAATTAAAATTGGGATCTGGAAAAAGAGATTATTGGTTTTTCTATATTGTAACTGCACTTTTTACCTTAATGTGATCGATCAGCTAAGTTTATGCTTCAATTATCTTTAACTTTTAACGTTAAGTTAATATCCTATAAAAAATAATATTAAAGTTTAATTATTTTCCTTATTTTACATTTGTTTTTTAAACAACAAATAAATTTCTTACAATTTATGGAAGAATGTTGAATGGTTTTTTTTCTGATTTTTTGAAACTTTTCGCGTACTAAATATACTATGGTACGATTGGTTACAAAGATATATGAAGATAAACTTAAAAAAATAAAAAACCGGCTTTTTCGGATAAAAAAACCGATGTATTCGATATTCGAAAAATCGACATTTAGAAAAAACCGCCAGCTGAAAGAGGAAAAAACCGGGTCTACCATCTTTTGTAAAACCGAGTCGATCACCCTAATAAGGATGCAGAATATATATATTAACATACTTAATAAGATCTAAAGTGAAATCACACGCGGAATAACAAACTTATCGCGCGAAGGAAACTTAAGAAACAAAAAACAAGGGAACATTAAACGAAACAATGAGAATGTTAAGGTTACTGCCGTTCATTTAACGAAAGGCCATTATTAAAGAGCTTGGAAAAAAACTATTGACTGCACTTTAACATTGACTGCCCTATTTTGTAAATTTGTTTTTTATGAAGCGATTTCTTCTGGTGCAATTAGTAAAATTATTTTGTAAATATAACTTATTGTACTTTCACCGTTTTTAGTAAATAATCTTGTTTAACATATTAGTTTTTCTTATTTTTTTAATGTTTAAACTAAACATGAAATTATTATTATTTGCGTTGGAGAACTAACTGTATGACGTTTCCACCCTCTTATAACCATATAAGTATATACGTTTTAATGAATATTTGTGTGAAAAGGTGGACATATGTGCTAGTAAAAGTAATCAAACTTCTAATCATGTCTATCAAATTGTCTGTATGAGTGAAAAAGGGGGGGGTGGATATATATTAATTTCGTCATTCCGTTTGTAACACATCGACATATTTATTTACGGCCCCATAAAGCTTATATTTCTTTAAATCTTTACATAATTTTTTAATATATACAAGAAACTGAACACACAATTTGTATTAATTTTTATTTGTCATTGTTTTTTTTATATCTACACTAATTCATTTGCGGTATGTAAAGCTTTCTCAGTTGAACGTTTTGAGATTTCTGATACTCCTTTTGCTCCTTAAAGGATCAAAAGGCCTGTGTTTTGTTGCAGACTTTTTTGCTTCATAATACATAATTTTGTTAATTTAACTTGTGTACCTCGTCGCCCTATAAAGTTTTCACATAACTGTTATTCATAATTAAAACATTTGTTGTATTATTTATATAAAGCTATATATAGTTAATTTTGGTCTGGCATATATTACAGTATTTTAAAAAAATTTGTTTTTAAAACCATATTTTCTTATAGAATTAACTTTATTAATGAAACTATTACCTACAAAAAGAAAAAAATCCGAACTATAAGATAAGGTAAGTGTATTTAGGATTCGGCACAACCGATAAATTACATTCCAACTTGCTAGTAATATTTTTGTAGTTTTTGTAGTTGTTATTTTTATTTGACATTCGTAAGTTGTTAATACTTAATTAAGTGTATTTTATATACATTAATAAACTAGAAATAATAAAAAAAAAATATTGAAGTACTAATAAGCTTCGTATCAAAATACAATAAAAACAAACAAATATACGTTTAACTCATTTGCATGACGTTCAAACATCGCACTGTGGCGTCTTTTACTTTAAATTTGGCAAAAAAAAAAACAAGTTTTCAAAAGCATTAGAAATGAACGGTTGATATAAAGAATTTATCAGACATTAAGAATAAAACAAATATTAATAAATAAAAACAGATAAAAAAGTATATGTATACTTATCATTGGTAAAGTGTAAACTAAGTAAAAATATCAGTTTTTTTTGGCCCGATTTTTCAACAGAAAAATTCCAAACTGCATGTTTAGTCAACACCTGTTAAGAGGGTACATAAGATTTTGACTCTTTTCAGCAAGATTCTAGATTTTTTTGGACTCTGTATGGTTTCAGGCCTGTATTGGCTTTAATTTTTTCCCCAAATAGTCAGACCGCTGAGCTTATCAGGCTGCTTTTTTACCACATATGTTTAAAGGTCGTTTCAACATGCCTAAATTTTCTTGTCCTTTCCAATATCATGTAGAACTTTTTTCTTTCCGAACCAGGTTTCTTATCAATAGTCAAATTCTCCTGATATTGTTTAATAACATTTGCAACAGTTTGACGGTATACCTTCAATTTTTGGTTATTTTTTTGAGGGACCAATGGGTTTTTTTTTATTTTTTTTATAATTTTAGCACGCACTTTGTTTTTTTAAGATAACTAGATCAAAAAAATATTAAATATTGCTTCCGAACATATGATAAAAGGCAAAAGGTGTGTTAAGATTTTTTAGATCCCACTCCTTATTTGTACCTGTAAAAAATTAAATTTAAATATAAAGGCCTTAAGAAACCTATGAGTCCAGCTTCATATATTAACGTTTATTTTAAAGCATTTTCTTTCAAAAAAAATTTTGCTACAGAAATTTTGTTTTTGCAACGAACAAATGTAAAGAGACCCACTGTTCAACGTAACTGTGAATTTGACGCCAAAAAAAAAAAAAATAATAAAAAATAGAAAAAACGGTTATTTATGTACTTGTTCAAATATATGTCGTTCATTTATAAATACTCAGACTGGTAACAAAAATAACAACCGGTTAAATACCATTAAGTCTTAACCTCTATTCATACACCGAACACTCACGTCAAATAATCATTTACCGAATACTAGACAGACGGATAAATACAAAATAATATTTTTTTTTTAACTTAATATTAAAATAATTTACTTGGACATATTGTGCAGTATTAATAGTTGTTTTGAATGCTGATTAAGTAAGTTACTGAGTGCGACTAAGTGTACAATACTTTAACTGAATATGTATCTTTGTATATTTCAAAATTATTAGGTTGATTTAATGTCTCATATTTGATTGTTTATTAGTTTTTTCTTTTAAGCTTTCTTTACTTAAAAATTGTTTAACGAGTGTTCACGGAAACGGAAAACAATGAAACGTAGCAATTTTCTAAAAATTTAAACACTAACTGAGAACAACGAAAATATTTGTAAAACTAAAAGCTTAACGAAAGTTTTCCTTAAGAAAGGGTGTCTATCGCCTAAAAAGACTTATACCCTGTTCAGATAGATATTTTTAATTGTTTCCATTTAGTGTTGGTTGAGCAATTTAAGTAAGTATTCACACATACTCAATTTATCTTACTCCATTAACATTTGATAGCTGTAAAAATACGATGCATTTATACCAAATCAAATAATGCCTTCTCTTCAGTTTTTTTCCTGTTCGTAAAATATATTTACAATTACATTTATATATAAGTATATGTATTTGAATTAATTTAAACATTTTATTAAACTTTCACCAACCATTTTTCATTTTCATATTTTTTTTTGTGTATTTATTTGTTCGACATTATAAATGCCACCTAAAGAATTTTCTTCTGACTGAACATATTTCTCAAGAGTTGTATTTCGAGATTTGGACAATAAGTGAAACAAAGTATATATTGCTTAATTTATAAGTAATTTTAGTATGTTAAATTGAGCTTTATAAAAGCCCTTAATTGCGAGTATATTATAAATTGATAATTAAGGCGCGTGTGTGAGCATAGTGTTATGAAATATCAAAATACAATTTGACTTTCAAAAATTTCGGCCAAAGGATTGATATAGAATGCATAACAAAAATGTATTAAGAATATGAGAGAATATGAACATGTAGAAATATGTCATGTAATAAGAAAAAAATAATAATAATTTGAAAATAAATGCTATGATTCCCTAATTCTAACTTCATTAAATTGTAACATAAATAGTAGTTTTAAATTACATATGAGTATACCGATAAAGCTAACATCGGAATAATGTTTGAAATATTCTTAAAATGATTACAATTTAATTTAATTTAGAAAATGTTTTAGAAAGTAAAATAATAGCATAAATGAAATTAAGATTTACAATCAATTTATATATTTAAATTATTTACAAATTTTTTAAATGCCGCTAGTTTTGCCAAAAAAAAACTTTTTTCGAATATAAATCGTCTGTTATTATTTCTGCATAAAAGTATAATTAATCATTTGAAAGAATTTATTGAAAAAATTTTTAAATAGAAAGGCTATATAGGTTATATTAGGTTGAAAAGGAGGGACACTAAAAGCTCAAACCCATGACAGGTATACACTTATGCCTGTTTATTACTAATAATATATATTAATATATTATTTATTTTAATTCTTTTGTTAATAATTATTTTTATACATTTTTTTATTAAAAAATTATCTTATTATAAATTATTATCTTTATTTTTTTTTCTATTATTTTTTTTTCTATTATTTTTTTTTTCTATTATTTTTTTTTCTATTATTTTTATTATCATAGATCGAAAATTTTTGTTTTCGATGTAATATTATTAAAAATCTTCGTCAATTGAATTATTTGAGCCTAAGGTCACGCAACCGATTTTTATAAAAAACTAACACAAATTAATATTATTTTATTATTTTCTATATTTCGCTTCTTCTTCGTGTTGATTCTTCATGAAAATATAAATTAATTTGTTTTGTATTTTTTTATTTGTATTTCCCTGAAGATGCTACACGAAGAAATAGCAAGATATTGAAGAAAAAAATTTGTGTTTACTTTTATAGAAAACTGTTGCATAACCTGAGGCTTAAATAATAAAATGTTACAAAGATTTAAAAAAGGGGTCGATTAAAAATTAATAACAATTATTAAAAATCTATTTTTAAATTTTCAAAATATTGTATTAAAAAAACCTCAAAATTGCACTAAAATTTTTTTTTTTTAGTTGATTCATATCGTTTAACAGTGCAGTTAAAAAAGTAATCTCGTTAATGTGTAATAATTTAATTATTGTATAATAAGTTGGGCAAAAAGGTATAAATTTAGAAACTGCTGTTTTTGTTTTATACCAAAGAAAATAAGAATTTTTCAAATTATCGAAGAAATGTTTTTGTCCTAGACTTAAGTTATTTATACCAAATTACATAGAAAAAAAAAGTTGAGTAAAATTCTACTTCATTACGGCATTTTAGCCTAACGTAAAAGAATTATGTTTAGATGACAAATTATGGCATTGAAAATTGAACATTCTTATTAAAATCTCTATATTAAAAGTACAGCGAACTTAATTGTTTGAGTAAAATTTCGATCGTGATCGAATGCCCGATTAGCGCTTGTTCTTGTGTAATTTTGATTACAATGCTTCACTAAGTGTTTTCTTAACTGAATATAATTAAATTTGGTATCAATATTACCAAAATTTATTATTTTTTCAAACCTTAACAATCTAATGGTTTGTTCTTCTCATATTTGATAAATGCTATGGAAAATAAAAAAACCCAATTACAAACCAATAATGTGGCATTTTGGCGTAGACATTTAAATTCAAACAGCATTGTAAAACTAAATGTTGCTAAATTCCGCCTTAGGGAACTATATACTATTACACCGTCTAGTTTAGTCCACACTTTGAAATCAATAACAAATTCGAAGATCATATTTTACTGTCGATCATCATTAAAATTTACATTTCTTACATTTCACCAATTAAGCTGAAAACAGTCTTTATCACTAAAGATGATTTATTTCGAAAAATCAGCATACACCTGTTGCTGCTAATTGTTGTTTGTCGGTGTAAATCAATAGCATGTTCGTATTTCTAGATACTCACGTATTTGTCACTTTTTTTGTTGCTAGTGTTTTGCACATGTACGAACCAGAGACTACTAACATTGTTTAAGTGGAAAACTGAAATTATTCAAATTTACTTGCACTCATTAATTTTTTTTATAACTAGTGAAGTTTTTCTTATATACATAAACATGTTGGTTGTTTTATCCATTCAGCTGTTTGTGTTTTGTTTAAAAAAAATAAGAAAAATTCAACGTAATAAAAAAAAATAATTTAAGTAGATACAAGAAATATGTACCATTACATGGTGTGAGAAAGACTATCGGGGAAGCGAAATACTAAGATCACTATACAGTATTTGTGTTTAATGCCATTGAAAATATGTTCAAAACAAGAAATGTGTAAAGACTTACATAGCCGACTGCAAACGATGTAAATAAAATTTTTTTAACACACTGTTCATTTTGTTGCACAGAGTGTTTTGTTCAATTTACTGGCTGTGAACGGGAACTTTTAAACCTAAATTATTCAGAAAACCTATGAATATGCCTCTCTGGTATAAACAAATAGTTTATCAAACATTTTCTATAAATTACAAAAAGCTTTTAAAATGTTTTTCGCATTAACGTCCCACTAATGGAATTCGTCTTGCATAAAGTCCATTAACAGCTAATAATTATTATTATTTTCTTTAACACCATGTCAATCTTCACAATCAAACAATTTTTGTATTTTTAAAATTTTAATTATTAACGAAAATTGCATGTGCTTTTTTGATTTAAATCGATTTTAATAGCTTTTGCTAAGAATATATAATAATCAAAGACACACGAAATATATATAGAATAGAGTAAGTCAGAATAAACGTATACACACTTTTTTAGATAACACTTATCCTTAAACCAACAAAGTAGTATTTTTTTATTCACGTTAGCTTTTAGAAATATGATAAATATTATCGTTTCTAAATTATAGATATTCATTTGTTATTTACGTCAAAATTGACAGCGAAAAAAAGTACGCAAAAAATAATTACAACTTTGTAAAGGAATTTAATGAATGTTTATCGCCAACACTATAATAAAGCATATTTATTCATCAGGTAATCTTGATTCGTCAGCTTATTATTTCTATCTTAATTTATTTTAAATTTTCATAAAAACAATTTTCTCTATTCCCTTATTTATTTTAAATGTCAAACTTCATATTTGATTCATTAGTTACCGAATGAATAAATATGCTTTGACTATAAGAAGGACTTAAACATCCAGGGCTTTGAAAACTTGGATAAGAAAGCAAAAAAAAAAACTAACAGATATTAGTAAGGCAAAAGAAGTCGAACAACTCTTTCGAAAAGCACAAAACATTTCTAGAAGAAAAGCAGCTCGTAAAGTAAACGACCTAATTCTTTTGTATGCAGAGCCAAAGCAATGCTAATTTGAAGTCGTGAAAATGTTAGAAAGTTCCAGATGGCAACTTAGAAGCAAAAATATAAGCCAACCAATTTAGGTCAAAATTAAAAAAAAAATCACCCGTTGTTTAATGGATGCTGAATCTTATGCACTGGCAGACTTTTAACAACTTCATGGTCAAGATTTGTATGTGGCTGATGGACGAGGTAATGTTCACAATAATACAGAACAATACACAGACATCAGGCACAATAAACACAGAAATATGTATTACGGAGTATCTGCAAAAACGACTTCATGCCACTACGGACAAAGGCCCTCGAGTGTTATTCAAACAATGATGTCAATTTTGTACCACGTGAGGCAATTCTACCCAAATTTCCAGAACAAAGAATAAGTATCCCAGGACATGTCCGAGTGGACCACTTCGTCCAAAAATGTGACCGTATTAACTATAAAAACTTTTATGAGAAAATTTCCAAAAAAAAAAGTGGATAAATTTATAAATACCGAGTAATGTGCCCATATTTTAATGTTTAATGGCACAACCGTCCTTTTAAAAGAACATCATAAATGAGAGAAAAGTGTTGTTATGCACGTGTATTTCTCTGCATAGTTTTTTGATATTATTACTGTTTATACTTTGTTATGTACAGTTATTTACCGGTTCAAAACATTACTTGATGAAAGCAACAATTAGTCCCACTTTTTTTTTGCAGCAAATGCAATGTCACTTTACATCTAAAAGACTCCTTCGTGACGTATCATACTCCAACTTAAAGCATAATCGTGTTTCCATTTACATTTAAAACTTTCAATTTACAAATCCTTTTTCCTTATATTGTTGAGAAAAAGTGCAATTTTTGTATATTTAACTACAGTCCTTTTAAAAGGACACCCGATTCCGGGAAACCTATAGGTTTTAAAAAAAAGGTGTTTAAAAAAAAATGTTTAGAAACGCATGATGATTTAAGTTTCGAAATTTCAACTTAGAAAAAATCCAGCGCTATCTGGCTATTAATGAATTTATACAATAATAAAATAAATTAACGTATTTCTGAGAATTTTATTATTTAACGCTTTAATTTTTATTTAACTTAACACAAGCAAAAGTTTTTTCTGTCTTATTATAAACAACATCAGGACCAAATAATCGCATAAAAATTATTGATCATGTGTATTTAGATTTAAATTAAAAAAAATATAATTAAATGATAAAGACATTTTCATTGTTTTGTTATTTTATTTTGTTGGGATATTATTTGTCCCTGGGGATACAGCAGCTAAAAGCTTAAAAATCAGTTGTTATTCACACCTTTTTTTATATTTTAGAAATGATGCTGATACAATCAATAACTTTGTTAATTTACTACAATTAATTTATTATTTATTATTGTTGGGTTAATGTAAATATATAGTTTGTAAAAAGTCATGATTTTCATTTATAATAAAGCAAAACTAATTGTTCCTAATTTGATATTTAAACTTTACAAGGCAACTCGATTGTTTATTGTAAATGAATAAAAAGAATTTGTGCATATAAGCAGCATCGTTTAGTTAAACTAAGTTAAGTCTTCAATAGAATTCACATTCAAAATAATAATTGTTTAAATAAGTTGTTTTTATACCCTTGACCTGTGGTGCGCTTCGTCAATTTGTTTGTAATTTCTACAATTTTCATTTCCGATCCCATAAAGTATATGTTTTCTGAAAGCTTATGAATAGAGGAGTCGATTAAGCCCTGACCGTCTGTCCGTCTGCCCGTCTGTCCGTGTGTTGGTTGAAATCAACTTTTAGAAGCAACTATATGTTCCTCAGATTTCTATATGGTATCAATCTCTTGGAAATATTCAGGAATGAATCGCTATTGAAATTCAGCACAATCGCCCAATAACTTTCTGAGATATGAGCAAAAAACCACGACCACCTCGTTTTTTTACACAATTACAACAACAACATACATACATAAATATATGTAAAAACCATACAAAAAAAAAAGAAATTACAAAAAGAAAAAATATTAAAAATAAAAAAAAAATAATAAAAAAAATTACAAAAAAAAAATTTTAAAATAATTAAAAAAAAAATAAAAAAAAAAATATAAAAAAAATAATAAAATATAAATAATATATTAAATAAAATTATTTTGGCTCAGCTGGGATTCGATGCCACATTTATTCTAACCAGTAAATACATATGTACGTATTTGATATGAGATGAATGGTGATACAAACAATTGTTATTGCATGACTACACGTTGTGAAGGGTATATAAGATTCGGCATGGCCGAATATAGCACTGTTACTTGTTTTTTTTATATTTTTTTTTTAAATTTTTTTTTATTTTTTTTTTATTTTTTATTTAATATATTATTTATATTTTTATTATTATTTTTTTTTATTTTTTTTGTTTTGTATTTATTATACATATATATTTTAATTATTTTTAAATTTTTTTTTTAAATTTTTTTTTTAAATTTTTTTTTAAATTTTTTTTTTATTTTTTTTTTAACATACATACGTAAATTTATAATTTTACAATGGGATGTTTTTATATATGTATGTACGTATATCATATGGAATGGTGATACAAACTACTGTTATTGCATGACTACACGTTGTGAAGGGTATATAAGATTCGGCACGGCCGAATATAGCGCTCTTAATTGTTTATTTTTTTTTCTTATTATTTTCTTTTGCTTCTTATTACGAGTACACGCTTACTTCTAACCTGCTTAAACTTCTTGCGATTTTTTTATTAAATCTCCCTTCTGTTCTAGCTTTAATAGAAATTTAATCAATTCTCAATGAATGACAAGCAAGAGTACGCTACAGAAAACATTTTAACGAAATCTTCAAATTAAAAAGATGAAAATACAACAAAACTGAGCAAAACAGAGCGTTATTGTTTTAAGGCGGGTAAAATAATAAAAAAAAACCAACTCAACTTTAAATAATGGCTGACAAACAACATCAGGAATACAGTTAAAAATAAAGTAAAATCACTACAAAAGTAAACCTAGACAAACGTTTTGCTTATGTAAAGCCTATGATTTTGTTTAAAAAGGGTGTGCTGTCAGGAAAAATGTTCATGTTTTACACTGATTGCAGTTTAGAAATTATTTTTGCCTAGCAAATGGTATATAACAAAAACTATTGTCTGTTTCGAAATTGCTCACATGTGAAACTATTTTCTGTCTATAAATATTTTTTTTTAATCTAGATAAATTTTTTTGTTATGGACCATTTTTGAAAACCATTCATTCTTTACTGGATTTTTTAGGGACACCCTTGAACTTTTAAACTTATTTACATGCCTCGTTTGAACGAATGTATACTAATGAAATTTTGTTGTATTTGTTGGCGCTCACAATTTATTTTTTTTGTTAAAGCCAAAATGATTTAATTTTCAGTCTTTTTTTATTTATTTTATACCGCGTTCTGACTGTTTGCTCTTAAGGGTAACTTTGAAAAAGGTTTGCAAATTTAACTGCAGAATTATAAAAATAGCAACGTAAGTATTTATTTTTTTGTGTTACCAACAAACAGACATGTTATTGAAAGTCACTGGCCTTTATTGCTGTTTCTGCGATTCTTGAGTAGATATTCCATTCATACAGTTCCCGCCATTACGAATGACTGTCATTGTATTGACACCACAATAGATTGTATGGTAGTAAAGAGTTCATGGGGTGGCTTTAATTTGTGGTTAAAAATCACTTTTGTTGCACAACAACCCCAAAAAAAAATATTTTTTAAAGCAAACAGAAGCGAGAATAAAAAAAATTAAAGAAAAGAACTGTAAAAAAATTAAATTGTAAAAAATATGTTGAGTTTGCGGTTAAATTTTGAAAATTTGCCATTATTTTTCATTAAGAGATGGCGACTACAACGACCACCGCCACCAACCACAGTTATACGTACACAAACTTGGTCATAAATTTTGAATTTTTTTCTCATATTTTTTCCTTTTATGTACGAGTGAATAAATATGTCTTTATGAATGTTCTTCTTTAGAATATTGGTAAAAAGTGCACTTGAAAGTTTTTTATTTTTATTTTTAGGGGTGTATTTATTGTTTCGTTGTTAAATTCTAGTGGATGTACTTGTCTTTTTTGAAATGAATAATTAATATAAAATTTTCAATTAATTTGTTGAGGCAAGGCAGTAAAAAAAATAATATAATACATTTGTATGTATATTCTTAAATAAAATATGTGTATATAAATTAAAATTATTTTTTGATAAAAAAAAAAAAAATAATAAAACAAAAGTATAAATTATTTGATAAAATATAAGTTTAAATTATATTTATATTCTTTATCATTAATTTTTCATTGGTTTGAAAAGACTAAAAATGGATGATTAAATTTTTAAAAACATTTTGAAAAATGTGAATTTGGCGTAATTTTTGGTTTCGTTTTAAAAATTTTAACGCAAAGTAAGGAGTGTATCGAAAAAAATTTGTAGTTGCGTTTAGTGAAATAAAACTCAAATCGTGCAATAAATAATTTTTCTTTTTATCACGTTAGCTTTTAAATATATGCCAGATACTATTATTTTAAAACTCATTAATTTTCCATTGTTATTACGATCAAAATGGACTGCGAAACAAAGTACGTGAAAATATAATTAAAACTTTTCAAAAAAATCCGTCATGGACTTTAAAAAAAATAGCGAAAAATTTGAAGGTTGACCCTCGAACTGTTTCAAATGCCATTAAACGGTATAAGGAAGACCTGAGCATTGAAAAAAACCTGAATTAGGAAATAAAACAGCTCCAAGGGATATTGATAAGGTAAAAGAAGTCGAGCAACTTTTTCGAAGACCACCTAGCACTTCTATCAGAAAAGCAGCGTGTACGATGAAATGCTCTAATAGTTTTGTCCAAAGGTCCAAAGCTTATGCTGGGCTAAAGACATACGAAGTTCAGAAAGTTCTAGATCGCAATTCGGTAAAGAACTTAGAAGCAAAAAAAACGAGCACAGATTTTTATAAAAAAATGCACCTGTTGTGTGATGGATGACGAAACATACGTACTGGCAGACTTTTCACGACTTCCGAACTAAGATTTTTATGTTGCTGATGAAAGAGATAATGTTCAAGAAGAGTTCCGGACAAAAAAAAAACAAACAAAATTCGCTAAGAAATTTCTCGCCATTTGCAAAGCCAAGCATTTGTGGCATAAGGCACGATAAACACAGAAATTTATATCACGGAGTGCCTACAAAAACGACTTTTACCTTTTTTGAGACAGCACCGAGTGTCTACATATTTTTGAACTGATTTGGCGTCATGTCACTATGGAAAAAAGTCACTTGAGTGGTATTCAAAGAATAATGTCATTTTTGTACCACGAGAGGTATATCCACCTAACTGTCCAGAACTAAGGACTGTGGAAAGGTACTGGCCTCCTGCAAAGAGACGAATTAAAGAACACAGGAAAGGTGTCCAAGAACATGTCCAATTTTAAGTGTATATGGACCACCTGCTCCAAAAAGGTAACAGAAGCAACTGTAAGATCTTTAATGGAAGGACTTCCGAAAAAAGTTGATAATTTTATAAATACGAAATAATAAATTAAGATTTCAATGTTAAATAAATTTGCACAATATGCCAATAAATTTGCGTATTTTAAAGAGTTTCTGTATTGCACGATTTGAGTTTTGTTTAATACACTCCTTAGTATATTAACGTTTTAATTGCTTGTCAGATTTGTACAAAAGGACTCCATGAAAATAAGACAACAGAAGGTCGTAAATATGTTCATTTTAGGGACGGATGCCCAACCTTCAAAATAGAACGACAATGTCTGAACCAAACAATTAATTATATATTCTTTCAGATTTCTTTAAAAAATCTGTACGAATGTCGTATAATAAAAGAGCATTTCTCCTGCTTTTTCTATCAGATTTCTATCAGACGAATGAGTAAAAAAAAACTCAGAATTTCCCACAACATGCCTGTCAGAATTCGTTTCAACCACTTTATATGTTTTTCGGTCAGAAATCTGACATAATACGTATAGAATTCATATTTGTTTTTCGAAATTTCTAACAGATATCTGACAGATGTTGAACAATTTTGCTTGCTGAAAAATTATCAAAGAAAAAAACACCGAAGAATACAAATATAAATTACTAGCATATTAGCCGCTATTTCGATAGCGCAGTTGTTACTATTTATTGAATACTCAATATCTTTTTTTAATAATTAAATTTTTTTTCGTTAAATTTATGAAAACTTTTTTTCTGATTCATTTTACTTAGAGAAATAAAGCACCTTTTTTGGGAGCCCATACATTTTCAATCTCACCTAGAACCAATTGTCCCATATTTTACAATTCTAGCTTCACAAACAGAGAAAGTACAAAAAGTACCATAAAAAGTCGAAAAAGTACCATTTTGGTCGCCCATAACATTTTCAGTGTCACTTCTTATTAATAGTCACTAATTTCGAAATTCTAGCTTCGTAGACATAAAAGATACAAAAAATTAAAAAAAATACCTTTTAGGTCGCTCAAAACATTTTCAGTCTCCACTTGTATCAGTAGTCGGTAATTTTCAAATTCTAGCTTCGTAGACGTTAAAAATACAAAACGTTGAAAGTACGAAAATACCATAAAAGAAAGAAAAAAAGTTGATTTTTGATCGTCCATAATATTTTTAATCTACCCTCGTATCGTGAACACTAATTTCGAAATTCTAGCTTAATAAACGTTTAAAACACAAAAAGGATCATAAAAATTAAAAAAATAACCTTTTTAGTCGCCCAAAACATTTTCGTTCTCACCTCGTATTAATAGCCACTAATTTCGAAATTCTATCTTCGTAGACGTTGAAATGCAAAAAGTACCATAAAAAGTACCTTTTTGGATTTTCCATATCAATCTACTTTTTAATAAAATATTTTAATAACACGATTTAAAGTGAATAAATCTACTCTTTTTTGCATAAAAATAAATATGTTCTAAAAAGTACCAAACTGTTTTGAATTTTCCCATCTCTACCCGGTTATGAATTTGTTTTAAATTTTTCTAATTTATATAATTTTTGTCTACTGAAATCCCTATTGCAAATTTTATGCAAATTTGCTCTGTAATAAGGAATTATACATATTTTCCGATATTTTCCCTCTTTTGGCACCTGTTTTGTCCCGCAAAAAGTTTCCAAAAATGTCACCTAAATAATTGTCCACATTCTTCTGGGCGATAATAATTATCAAATTATGTCTTATTGAATAATGTTCGAAAATTTTCTTTTTAAGTACCAAGAATAGGGACAACTTTTACCCCTTATACATGCAAATCTGAAAAAAGTGATAAAATCTGATAAATTTTTTTTTCGGATTAACTTATACAATTTAAATATATTCCTAGCTGTTTGTGTTTAGAAGTTTCTTAGGGTACCAAAAAAGTACAAAATTACAGTTTCTACCCGTTTTTTCCCTAAGAGGTTGAAAATTTAAAAAATGGCCTGACACCTGTCAGCTTATTTTTTATGTTAATTACAATAACTTTTGAAGTCAATTTCTATCATTTTTAGTTTAGCAGTCATAATATTACCGATTTTACCCTTTTTATCTGTTTTCACCACCTTTAAGTACGAATTAAAAAAAAAGTCCCTTCTTAATGGAGCTATGCAACAAAAGAGGAACCTTTTGTCCAAATTTCATGTCTCTAACTCTTTGCATTTGGACTGTGTGATGATGAATCAGTCAGTCAGTCATGTTGCTCTTTTATAATAAAAATTAGACAAAAATCATATTATTTGTATTCACAAGAAGTCCTAGGTATCGTTCTTTCATATTGTTATAATTTCCGGAAAATTTTTAAATAAAGAAAAAGTATTTTTTTATTTTGTCACTATGACAATACAACTCTCAGTAATTCGCCAATTGTGTAGTAAAATTTTAAAATGAAATGATATTGAAATAAGTTTAAATTAAGGCAGTGTGAAATTACAATAGTTTTTTTTTAAAGAGCCGAACTGAATACATTTTACGTTCTGTTTAACGATAACGCTAAAGTGACAAACATAAACAAGAGCACTTATGTTGTTAATTAAAACCCACTAATAATATAAGTATAAATGCTGATAAAAGGGTTGCCGCTACGATATTTCGGTTTGCTGCATATAAATTGTATGAACATAAGTTGTTTGTCAACTAAAAATAGATTGTGACTCTTGTTTGGGTTTTGGCTGTATTTAGCATACCTTAATAAATTTAATAGATTGTAAACTTTTTTCCATCGTTTCCATTGTTTTACATTGTGTACTATTTTTTGTCTAGATAATAGTTTAGATTGTGAAATATTTTCTCAACATGATTTATTTTATTCGATTATTATACGTCTTAAAATACTTGATTCATAAACAAATTTTTAGTTCACATTGAGTAATAAATGCCTTTAAAACTGTTGCCAATAAAACAATTTTAGCCCGCAGCAGTTTTACTTATTTTTTTTGTTAGGCTTGACTGATGTTGCACGCAAATATTTCGTATTAGTTTACATTTAAATCACTTTTTTGACAATTTGTTTTTGTTGCCGTTTTTAGTTTTTCTTTTCAATTTTTATGTTAACACTTGACTTACATGTCCAATTATTGTGCACAGCATGTAGATGAAATGTTCGACATTTTACACTCCAGCTGTACGTGACATTCTTGACCAGTTTAAGAGAATGACAAAATGAAAAAAAAATATTTAAACGAACTTTTATTTGCATACGAACTCTAGTCCAATCGACCGACAGAGAATGACTTGTAAATAACAGTTAGTGAAAACACTCTGCTGGCCTTGCTGTCAAATAAATCTGTATGTATCGGGTGATTAATCGTGAGGCTTATTATAGTTTAAAATAAAAGATATAAATTGAAAAGTGAACCTTAAATTTTTATAATCGGTTAAAAGAACAATTTATAGCATTTACTGTTTGAAAATTATATCATGAAAATGTTGGCCACGACTGCATCTGAGGTGGTCCTTTCGAAAGGTCCAATTTTAGGCTACTCGTTAGAGCGTAACGACTGATATCGTGCGAATAACACGAGTAATATTGGGCTCAATCGTAGCTAGCTTACCAATATGATTTCGCAACAAGTCCATTGTTCACGCGCCGCCTTTATGAAACCAGAGCTCACCGAGACTAAGCACTTGAATATGGGGAAGCACCTAATCGGTAAACATGGTGGAAGAACGGTTACTATTGACAATAACATTTTGATTCGCCTCATTTTCAAAGAGACCAATGATTCCACTAGCCCATAAACCACACCATACCGTTGATTTTAATGCATATAATTGTATCTTGATACTCTTCGGGTTGCTAATCTGCCCAAATATGATAATTCTGTTTATTAACGTGTTCATTGAACCAGAAATGTGCTTCATCAGTAAACTAAATTTAACGTTAGAATACCGGATTTTAATTCTTCACAGAACGCTGTTTTTCGTAACACATCTTAATAATCTGGAAACGCTGTTCTAGTGTGTGCCTTTCCATGATGACTTGCCAAGCGATACTGAACAAAAATTACTAAGAATTTTGATATGAGGCCGTCTCTACCTGTGACAATCGATATATAATGCATTGTGGTTGGCCACAGAATGTTCCTAAAATGTTGGACAGGATAATATGTAGGTTATTTAGTATTTTGAAATTGTTGGTGGCACGGCTACCTCCCATACAACTTAAATATATTCTAGTGCATATCTGAAGATATTTTAAGGCTTTTTGGATGTGTTCCATTGTGCTTGATTCTTTTGTTAGTATTTACCGTTTGTTACCGTAATTTTATCCGAGTTTCATAGCTCTTAATTTACATAGTGATGCAAAAATAATCGAAATTGAAAATTAAAAAAAGGTACTCAACATTAAAAAAAGGTTTTAAATTTGGTAAATTTGAATCCAACAATGAAACCACTTCATAAACAAATTCATAGTTTTGAAGAGATAAAAAATTAGAAAAACATTTAACGAAGCATAAGAAAAATCGCTTGCCAGTAATCTCATTAAATTGAAAATAATGTGTGTATATATTTCTCTCATTATAAAATTCACACTTCAATTGGAGAATAGAACGAAACTGAAATAAAACAACGTTGAAATAAAATAAATCTGAGTCAGAACAAAGATGAAATAGAACATTAAAACTGAAATAGAACTTTCGAAACATGTTTGAATGTTTTGATATTCTGTAATGGTATTAGTTCACATGCACTAAAAAATCGCTTATAAGAAATAATTTTCTCTTTAAACTGCCCTAAATGTGACAATTTAGTAACAAAACTGTATAATATTTTTAAGTTTTTTTTGTCTATTCTTTTGTACTCGATATTTTTGCAATGGTTTATTTACCGTTTCTTTATTTTATGTTTTACTCTGTTTGAAAACATAAACACTAACAAAGCTGTTAAGAAAAAAGCACCAGACTTATTGACTCGCCTCTGTCTTAATAAATTTTATGTGAGATGCATTCGAAGTTGTTCACAAATTCATTTGGCTGTAGCGGCCTTCAAATACTACTTTACTATCGGGTGTCCCAACTAGAACGCAATTTTTAAATTTTAAATAAAACACAGATATTTAAAAAAAAAATCGTGAAACTTTATTATATCGTAAAGTAGACAGAATGAGGTTATGTATGGAACAATATATCGTGCAGATGGCCGCCGCGGCTTTGCTGGCACACACGCAATCTTTTAATGAAATTTTCAATTACCTTTTTGCATAAATGCTGCGGTATATCAATAATGCAGCGTCCAATTTCCTCTTTTAAGGCTTGAGTCGTCGTCGGCTTATTCGCGTAAACCATCGACTTCAAAAAACCCAAAAAAAAAAAGAAATCTAAAGGTGTTAAATCACACGATCTATGCGGCCAATTCTGGTCTCCAAAGCGACCGAGAAATGACTGATGCAGCAATTGAATTGTTTTTCTGACTGTATGACATGTGGCGCCATCTTGTTGAAACCACATGCCGTCCACATTCATTTCTTCAATTCTAGGCAAGAAAAAACTGGTTATCATTTCACTATACCGAACACCATTGACTGTTTGCGCTTGACCTGCCTCATTTTCATAAAAAAAAAAAGGTCCAATGATTCCTCCAGCCCAAAAACCACACCACACAGTGACACGTTGAGAATGCATTTGCTTCTCGTGAATCACTCGAGGATTTTCCTCACCCCAAAAGCGGCAATTCTGCCTATTGACGAAGCCACCAAGATGGAAATGGGATGATCGCAATTTGCGAACTGTTGCCGCAAAACTTTCACCATTTTGGTAAAACAATTTCACAATGAGAATGCGTTGTTCATTCGTGTAACGCTCAATTTTTACTAACCTCGTACCTTCTACTAGCAAACAATAACAATTGTTCAAATGTCAAACAATGACACTTCGAATGGCGCCAAATTTAAAAATTGTGTTCTAGTTGGGACACCCGATATAACAAAACAGCAATTAAGCAACGCAATCTCCGGGCTTTGGCTTGTAAAAGAAATATTTAAACAAAAACGCAAATACATACAAAATTTTGCTAAGAATCTATAAAGGAAAAAAAAAATATTTTTATTTTGTAAATTTTTTCTGGCTATATTTTTTGTATTTTATTTCTGATCTCACATTATTGCATGAATGAACAAAATTTCCGTAGAGATGAAAAAATGTTAAAAATAGAAACTCTCGTGCTGCCTCACGTTGCGGCCATGCAAGTGAATGTAAGAAAAAAAAATATTTTAATAACAATCATTTGCTCTCAAGTTGTCAGTATCTTGTGTTAAAATTGATGTTGCTACCGCTGCTGTTACTGCCACAACTGCTGTTCTAAAATTTTTCTTGATTGTTGCCTGTTTTTTTGTTGTTTGCAACTGCTGTTAAGCATTTTAATGGATTTCTTTTTAATTTGAATCGTTTTTGAGTGTTCTTGTTTTATTTGTTGATGCACATATACATATTTACTACACGTACACGCAAAGAAAAAATATGGTTGTGGTAACCATAATCGAAGAGCAACATAGTATGATTGGATTGAAAACATATAATGGTTACCAGTTATCATTATTATGTTTAATTAAAGTATCATTCAATAATCATATATATGACTACAATTGAAATCGACAATCTTTGATTTTGACGGCAAATTACTGTCGTTTGCTGTGACATACACATATTGATTGTACTAACCAATTTAATTGCAATTTTTATACCAATATTTTTTTACATTTTCTCGTTTATTTTTAAGTTTTATTAAATTTTTTAAAAATTTTTGTTCATTTTTTGAAATCTCAAACTTTTAAAATAATAAAAATTTATTTAGCAAGAAGAAGAACCGTTGAAATCAAATTATCATTAAAAAAAAACATAGCTTGATTAATTTGTAATCATACTGTTGTCTCACCTATTACTTAATGATTATTTGCAATTTTTAATGATTTTGAATATAATGTTATTTATGTCAAATTATATTTTTTAAATCATACTATTTTTAAATGATAACCATTTTGAAATTTTTACAAAAAGTAAACATTTCATCATACAATTCAAACAAATGCTTGATTATCGTGACAAAATATATGATGAAATGAAACAAAAAATAACTTTTACTTCTTTTCGACAACCAAATATTGTTATAGAAACTATAATATGACCGTCATGATCATGTCGTATCCATGGTTTTTCTTTGCGTGTATGTATAAATTATAATATATGTATATCTATATTAACACTTTATTTAGTCGATGATTTAAAATCTTGAATGTATTTTAATTCTCTTTTAAAGAATCTACCAAAAACGCTTTACATTTATACCATGATTATTTTTACTTAAAATCGGTTATTCTTCTGTACTTGCTCGTATTTAAAAAAAATATAAAAAAATTTTTCCATTAACTTATTAATTTTAATAAAATAATTTTTTTTTAAATATTCTTTTAAGTGGATTTTCAGCTTTTTATTTGTTTTAAAAAGCACTTGTCACTTCAAAAAAGAATAAAGCATAATAAGAAAACGCAAATGAGTGTAAAGAAAAATAATAAAAAAAATTTTCGAAAACAGAAAAAAAGATGTTTGTTCTACTCCTCTTTCTTCTCAGCCCTTCTTGTCAAGAAAAAAAAAAGTCATGAGTTTTTAAATCATCGTGTAAATTGAGTGATAAATATATTTTTATAATCTTCACCTGTGGTGCCCGAGGGTATATAAAGCTTTGTCATTCCGTTTCTACAATATTCATTTCTGAAAGCTTATGACTAGGGGGTTAAGTAATGTACTTCTCTTCGTCTGTCCGTGTGTTGGCTAAAACATTTATAAGCCCCCACATGTAACTAAGATCTGTTTATGATATCAATCTTTTTGCAAATATCCGGGAATTAATCGATAATGAAATCCAGCACTATAACCTTATAACATGTTATAGGACATGTTAAATACAGCAGAATACAAATCAGTTTTTAACTAACTTAGATATAAACACAAAAATACAAAAGCTTCGGTGTTTTTCCTACAATTTTAAAACAAAAATCGATTTTTGAACAACATGAAAAAGAATGAAAGGGCATGACTAGAAGAATATATGAATTTAAAATGCAAGATGGCCTCCACTACCAAATGGCGTACAGTTCAAATGTAACCACTTCAAATCCCTCAATATTATTATCAAACGAAAAGACTTAGCCAGTGGAATACAGTAAATAATGAAAAAGTTAAAATCCAAGATGGCGTCCGAAATAAAATGGCGGCTATGTGGGTCAAGAACAGTAAATATTGCTATGCCCCTTTAACCGCCACAATATGGGTATCAAATGAAAGGGTTTGATCAATAGAATAAAGTTAACCATGCAAAAGTTGACACCTTAACAAAATGGTGGATAGTATATTTTTTAACCCCAAATAAAAGGGCTTGACTAGTAGAATACAACCAGCTATGAAAAAATGGCAACGGAAATAATAAAACAAAATTAAATCGAGGCTAAGCTACGATTATGTACCTACGTACATGATGGTGAAGGGTATTATCAGATTCGGCACGGCCGAATATAACATTCTTACTTGTTTAATTAAATTTTACAAAAGCCACAAAAGAAAAAAATCTCTGTTATTTTTCTATCTTTATTGTTGATTTGATTTTATGTTGGATTTAATTAAACATTTAAAGGAAAGTATAGATTTTAAAAGATATGTTCACAAAAGGAAAATTATTTCCTAAATAATCGTAACCACTATTTTTGGTAAATATTTATTTAATGTTATACGATATTTGTTGTAAAAATTGTAAAAGTGAGAAAATTTGAATAAACATTAAAAAAAAACATGAATTTTTTTCGGCAGAATTAAATATATTTAAGTGCTACGACCATGTCGTCGAATATTTGAATGGTTTCTTAAAATACATATTTTGTGGTTTTGCTCGTAAAGTCATAATTTTTTAAAACAGTTAACAACGTTTACAATAAACAACATAATGTTGTTAAACCACAATATTGTAATATGACCAAACCTATACGAATACTTTTGCGTTAACACTGAATTAAACAAAACATTTTAGTGTATAAAAGATTGCATTATCAATAACTTTAATGCATTATTATTTGCTCATGACAAGTAATGCACTACTTTTGCATTGTCTTTAAAGACATTATGAAGTAATGCACTATTCATACCTTCATTTGTAATTGTATTTATTTACTAAACAACTTAACCATCTTCAAGTATAAATAATTTAGATTTAATCGTATAATTTCGATGCACATCATCGTTTTGCGGCTGAATACATAGTCTACCTGCCATGTAATGCTTTATTTAGTACAAACTCTTTTAGTATAAAACATTTCATTTGATATTTTTGGTGCCTGTAGAATTTTTCAACAAATCTTGATTTAAGTTAATGCGGTTTGTTAGTTTTCCCCTTAAAGCTTTGATATTTTTGATGTCCTTGCTCTAAATTCATATATAATAATTTGTGTGCAAGTGTATTTGTAAAATTTTTATATATGTATGTGTGTTTGTACATATTTGAGTACTTACTTACGATATATAGAAATCCTCTTATAAGTTTAATATAAAGCCATCATGTGTATCCTTTTGTATACATTTATCGAAAAATACATATGTGTAACTGATAATAGTGTCTGTTAAAAAAAAACCTTTTTAGGATGGGTGGATTGGATGACTATTTGGTTGGCTGCAGTCTCTGGTTTAAAGAACATTTTTAGAAAATTTTAAAAAGTTTTTCAAATATTGTTGTGAACTCCATTTTAAGTAATCTTTGGTCATACATTTATGTTGTATGCAAAATGTAAAATTAAACAAGTAAGAGTTCTATATTCGGCCGCGCCGAATTTGATATACCCTTCACAATTCACCATTCATCTCATTAATATTAAATATGTACATACATACATATTAGACTGCTGCATGAACACAGAAAATCTGTGTCTGAAGACGCTCACTTTATTTTTTATGTTTAACTTGTTTGTGTTTATTGCCGACAAGTACCGATGAGTGGACAAGTATGAACAATAAACACTACCAAACAAGTATGATCATAAACATGAATACGACCGATTATATGTATTCATAATCATGAACACTAGTAAACGTAGTGAAAATAGTCTTGAACAGTTCAAACAATAATAAAAGATCAGCGTATTCAATCAAAGTTCGAACACATTAAAAAAATTATATAAAAAGAAAATAAATGCAGTAGTTTCCGATCAATTTATTTTTTATTTTTTAAATACTACCTTAATATTTTTAAATGCATTTTATAAGGTATATGTATATATTTTTTGTATATACATATTTTGTAAAAATAAAAATGCAATACATATTTTAAATCTTAAAAAACAATGTTTTATTTTTTTCATTTAATATATTCACTCTTATTTCACGTATTATTTAAGGTATACCTATGCATTGTATTTACATATGAAAATAAAATGTTGTTTTAAAATGAAATAAAAAGGCGAAAACCAGGTACATTCCTCGTAGAATTACTCATTTAATGTAAGGAGCTTACAAATTAAGGAGATCAATATTAAAAAAAATAAATAAAATAACCTTAAAAACTAATAAAATTATTTATAATTTTTACATACGCTCATTTTTAAATGATTTTTCCTAAAAAATAAATAATAAAACTTTTAGTGTACGTAAATTGCAAGCCTCGTGTTCCTGAAAACTTTAACACTGAACAGAATTCATTCCTAATAAAAAAAAAAAACAATTACCGTATGGAAACGCAATACAGCATGAGTATTCGAACTGGTTGTTTCTGTGCGAACAATGCCTTCTGTTCATGAACATCGAATAGAATTCATTGAACACCGAACAGTATTCACTGTGATTACAACATAAACAAACATTTGATTACTAATGTTAAACTCGATCAAACATGTACTCAGTTAGCTAGTTTGTGTTCGATGTTAGCTGTTTATTCATTGACACATAAACATGATCACTGTATGAGGCTGTTCATACATGCAGCAGTTTAATACATATATGTTTCATTATCCTTTTAATGACTTTTTCCGCCTAAAAACATCCCATTGTAAAATTATAAATTGAGTTTATGTATGTATGTATTGAAAAAATAATAAAAAAAATATTTTTTTCTTAACTGAGATTCGGACCTACGTTCATCCAGTTTGCATTGGTGTGAAAAGAGAGCTGGTCTAGGTTTTTTCATCGTATCTCAGTTGTTTATAGAGCGATTTTTCTAATTTTCAATACCGATCTGCTCCCGAATATTTCTGATAGTTTGCTACCTTGGAAAGGTCTGTGGTCTTCAAAAAGTTGATTTCAACATACACACAGAAAGACGGACTTTCAGAAAATACATATTTTGTTGGATCGAAAATTAAAATTGTAGAAATTTCACACGCAATGACAAACTGTGAAGGGTATAAAAAAAGATTTAATAAAAAAATGTTATTTACTTATCACTGTAAGAATTTTTTTTTAATGAAAACATTTTCTATACGGAAAATAGCTCTTACTCTAAACAATTTTGTAAACTGAAAATATTTTAGATTCTAAATTGTTTGCTTTACGGAAAATAGCTTTGATTGGATTCAAACCAATTTGTTAGATGAAATATACCGTAGACTCAAACATTTTTCGCTTTATCTCATACAAATCCATTCGTATTATATTTTAGATTCTGAACTATTCAAAATTTGAAAATAGCCTAAAAATCTAAGTTGCTTTTTTTTGTCACGCCTTCCACTGTAAATTCATTCATGTGGTAGAAAATAGCATTCTGTTGCGACAACATATAGTTCATAAAAATGTACGTATTTGCAAAAATAAAATAAATTTAAGTACAAAAGTTAAAGTATGGAGTGGAATAAAAAAGATATAGAATTGACGCCAACATAAATTGTAGTATAAATTTACATATTGGCAAATATTTTCATTAAACCAAAGCAACCAGCATCAACAAAAGCTTGTGCAAATACAAATTCGAAAAAGCATAAAAAGAATGATTATACTCGTAGTTTAACATCTATTGTATACATTGTGAGTGTTTGGTTATTCTATATTTGGTTATTCTACTCTTTAACAACAATATAACACAGTTTATTAGGAGGAAAATTTAAGGTTGGTCGGTCAACATTTGTTAAACATTCATGTAATTTACTGCTTCTGACAACTGATATTGTTGTTGAAATAAAACTGATATGAAAATATAAAATATTAAATAATAGTTTTAGTTAAGAGTAACACATGATTTTAACTAAATCTAAAGTATTTTGTTAGCAACATAGTAACCTGAATCACTTTTTCCTTCGACGGATATAATTTCTTTTTTAAAAATAATTAATATAAAAATTAAAGTTAAGAATTTTAAACTCAAAAAGACTTTCGGCTTAGAGTATCTAACCCACCACATATGGTGTGTATCGTCGACCTTCCAACCCTATTATTGTAAATGTCATCCTCACATTTTTGTCTGAGTATACGTTGTTGGGTAACACTACACCGCATTCAGACGGTAACAAGGAAAGTGTGTAGCTAATCGGTATAACGCAATGTTCAGCATCTTATCAAAATCTAACTCGTTAAATTTATACTAAAAATTTTGTGAGTCAGCTTCGTGCTGAATTTCATTCATTCTTTCAATTCATTCATTCAATTTCATTCAAACAAAACAAAATTGCCGCTTTTGAGCTGATAAGCAATCGGAACATATTCACAAACAACCTTTGCATCCACAAAAATGTACTGTAACCCACTACCAAAAAAGTGATGTGCGGTTAAATTTATTTTGTCGTTCCCTTTCCCCATAATGTCTAAGTCCGTCTGTTGATAGCACGATATCGAGCTGGACCATTACTTTTGCCATTGTTCTGCGTTTAGGCGTATTAGACGCGAGCACTTTAACGTATTTACTATGCCGAACTAGCAATACCTAAGGAATTCGAACTGGAGATACATAAGGAATTACATTGAGGGGACTGGGTTCCCCCTCTTTTCAACCTTAACCATTCGCACAATTTAACGAATGCCTCTCATTTAGCGACTTATATTAAATTTATATAATTTCTATATCGACAAAGATTTGGAACGAATAATGGACCATTTTGCAGCATCTAAGTTAAGTTCATTAGTAGAAATTAATTTTACACGCCTACTCTAATTCACACCTCTCATTATATTTATATAATCAATAAAATTGAAATGCTCATAACAACAACACAACGCAAAACTAGCTTTTTGCTTAATGTTTTTTTTATACCCGCCATCAAAAAAAAGGAATTTACCCCCATTCATTTTGTCATTCCGTTTGTAACATATCGAAATATCCATTTTAGACCCCATAAAGTATATATATTCTGAATGGGGGTTTGATTTTATGACGATCTAGCTATGTCCGTCCGTCTGTACGTCTGTTGAAAGCACGATAGAGGTCGCACCGAAAAAGCTAGGGGGCTCAAATTTTGCCAGAATCTTTCTTATAGACAAGGTTTGTTTGGTATTGAAAATGGGCTAAATCGGAATATTAGGAAGAGAGTTATAGCTCGTAAAGCAAGAGTAGGTCGAAAAAACCGTGTCCTTCGAACATCGAATAAAATGGAATTGTGTCCAAACACATTAACGTAGACTCATGAAACTTCGAATATATATTTCCTGAGTAAAAACAATATTTTTCCCCGAAAATTATCTAAATCTATGCATTAGGAGAGGAGTTATCGATCAAAATGTGCGAAAATTTATACCGCACAGTGTATATTACGGTATATTTAAAAACAAAAACGTCATAAAAGCAACAAAATTGGATGTACGACTCTGAAATTTTGCGCACTTTGCTTTTTGGTGAGACGCTTTTTTGTAACGGAAAATCAATGTGCCACGCCCACTTTTACGCCCACCTCCCATATAACGTTTTACCTAAAATTCATATAATTTCTCTATTAATAAAGATTTTAGAATAATAAAGGGCTATATTGAAACATCTAAGTTGTACTCATTCGCAAAAATAACTTTGACACGCCAACTCGACGCCCACTTTTCACGTTATCTACCGTTAATGAAATTTAAAAGCTCATAAAACCGCCAAATTAGAGGTATGATGACAAAATTTGGTACATATATCCTTCTAATCAATGTAATTGTTGTGTCAAAAAGTTTAGGTGGCACGCCCACTTTGACGCCTACCTCCCATATAACGGGTTATCTTAAATGAATGTTATTTCTCTATTGACAAAGTTTTTGGGAAAATAAAGGACTATATTGAAATATCTAAGTTGTATTTATTAGCAGAAACTTTATTGACACGCCTACTTAACGCCCACTTTCATTTAAAGACTACATTCACAAAAGCATTTTAGTATCATATCGAAGTTATAAAGGGTGGTTAAATTTTATGTTGAATTTAAATAAAACACAAATTATTTAAGAAATTATTATCATTTCTTTTTATAATGATAATATTTGTATGGTTCAATTATGTATTTAACCAAATATAGGCCAAATGGCCCCCTCATCCTTGGCGCCACTCCTCTATCTGATGGTCCAAATTTTCAATGACAATGTTGATGCTCAATTGTTGGGCATGATGATGAGTCGAGGTTGACTGCTCTTTTGCCACACTATCGCAAAAAACAGCAATGGTTCCCATTCAACGAACTAAGAAGGCATACACAGATTTTCTAACATTTTATACAGACCTGTTTTGCAGAAATTTAAATATTTTTTACAATTCTCCCGATTGTGGACGAATTTGAACGATTATGTTGATCAAAAGAATTACGAACTGCACAAAATGCATTTTGATTTAAACGCCCATTTTTATAAAAAACCTGAATAACTTTAAAGCGTTGCTCATTTGCGTATCTTTCCACGGATCAAATTGAGTAAGTTTGAGATTGAGAAATGTCAAGTGAAATGCAGAAAACAAACTTAAAGTCTAGGTGTAATTCACCTTCAACATGGGCCCTTAAAATTTAACCACCCTCTACAAAGAAAGTGATACATGTTTTATTATAAAGAGATTATTCCATAATGATTAACAAAATAATAAATATTGTGCTTTAAATGTACACAAAACTGGTGGTGGGTATAAAAGATTCGGCACAGCCGAATATAGTGCTCTTACTTGTTTTATATCAGAAAATATAAATTGCACGCGCACTTTAATGTCCTTTATTACGTTTTTGTAAATTCATACAATCTGTATATTGTTCAATGGTAATTGGTAGAATAAAGGACTCTCTACATGTTAATATCTAAGTTGAATGCATTAGAAGAAATTACTATGACAAGCCAAAAAAATAATATGACACGCCAACTTTTTCGTCGTCCTCCCGTACAAGGCTTTTGCTTAGATTTAAAAATAATATTGATTTTTAACTTTCTCTACTTACCTACCAAGTCTTCAAAAGTGGACTAAATATTACAAAATAAGCTAATGGCAAATCGAACCTAAACAAAGAAATCAATACAAATTTTAATTCAATATAAAGAGATTATTCTACAGTTGTTAGCATTGGCACATCCGAACATAATGCTCTTAACTATTATGCTTGTGATAAATTATTTCTTTTAAATATCTTGATAAGATATTTTTCTATCATTCTTTTTTCCCAAAAGTCCTTACAAACATAAATGTAACAATATTTCCACATTTAAGTTACATATACATTAAGTTTTTTACATAAAATTGCGTACGTTTAACACAGATTATTTTTAGTAGCTTTTTTTTTGGTTAAATATGATTATTATAGTTGCAAAAAAATGTGTTCAACATAATCAAATCTTTATTGTAGTTTGATACGAATGAGTTGTGTTCACAAATATTTCGAATAACTGTGAGTTGCTGTAAGTACCCTGCAGAAAACGCGACCAGTCCATGCACGCATGTTAAGTATACTTTACATTGGGTTAGGACTAGTCCAAAGGTCACCCAAATGTATAAAGAAAACATAATCGATATAACATTATAATGTCGTAGGCTAAACCATATAACCCAT
Organism: Phyto melanocephala; assembly: GCA_941918925.1. Lineage (NCBI taxonomy): Eukaryota > Metazoa > Arthropoda > Insecta > Diptera > Rhinophoridae > Phyto > Phyto melanocephala. The sequence goes on along the minus strand of OW799233.1, from coordinate 94,705,431 downwards.
CGAAGTAGTCTCAAAACTACCCTTTGTTGGAGCATCGACACAACCATTTAAGGCCTCTTGACAACAATATATGTATGTAATCGTTTAAACACGAATACCAATTGTTTAACTAGAAACTTTTGTTTAAAGATGATATGGTTCATTACTGCATAAATAGGAACATGTGATGTTATAAGTAGTCCATTTCAGCTATAATAAACCACGTAGTCCAGTTTTATCTGCAGGGTACATAAACACACACAAATACACACTCAGAACCACACAAATAGCATTTATACTATGGCCATCTGTGGTTGTGGTTTTGGTTTGTTATCAAAAAACATTAATAAAACAACAGCAACAACAGTGAAAAGAACAAATGCAGCAACAACGTCAACAGCTGTGAAATAATAAAATTAAATCCATACTCAAGTTTTATTGCAAAATTTGTCTGTGGAAATATGAAAAATTGCGTAGTGGTGTGAGTGCATACCGACGTACGTGTACAAAATTAATTTTTAGCAAATTTTTAAATGCTCTCTATATTCTTTACCACCACAATTAATATCAGAGGACATTCTTAATGTTTGTGATTCCCTGTGTGTAAGACCACGATGTATTAATCTTAAACCGAACATATTTTATATTCATGAACGTACTTATGTAATCCTGAGGGTCAATTCTCGTTATGTGAAACTGTGAAATAAAAAGTTTTTGCTGATCGTATGGAATCATCATACTTTTAATTGCTGGATATTATTGCTAGCATACAGAAAGTTTTTTTTATGAGTCTGAAGGACGGTAGTAAACTGTGAACGCTTATGCCTTTTTCTTTTATCAAAAAATTTCTTTTTTTCTGAGTATAAATGCAGGCATTTCCAAAATTTAGTAAACATTCTCTAGTATCTTTAAATGACATTTGGTGTAATACAACCAAAATTTTAGTAATTGTTCATACTTATATGCACTACAAAGTATTTACCGCAATTAATTTGTAAAGGATCTTCAAATTGATCGCTAAAATATAAACATACAAGCCATTTTAATGTGCAAAAATGGACAATTGGAATAACTGGCAAACATGGTTTTTTAAAATCAGGAACTTGAAGGTAATAGTTACTCATGAAAAAGGAGAAGTCTAAATTGTCATCACAGCAGTTAGAGCAGTGTTATGATGTGGGGTACAAAAAAAACAGTAGAAATGTCACTGGAGTAGAAAAATTACAGGACGTGCAGTCATTCATGCGCGCCACTAAGGACTGCTGGCTAAAGCGCGGATCCAAAGGGGTGGAAACAGTATCTATTTCCCCATACACACCCCTCAAAAAAATTTCTTTTTATAAGTAACTAGCTAATACCCGGTGTGCTTGGCCACCCCCATCGTAATGAAATAAAAATTTTATAGTTCAAAAATATATTTATTTAGCAAGTGCCACGCCTACTATTACTAAATCAACCATTTCTTATTCAAATAATCATATAGACGTCAAAGTGTCTCTTGCAAAATTTGGGTACTCTAACTATTATCGCTTCCCAGATATACGAATTTTTGTATTTATTTCATATGACAGGTGCCACGCCCACTATTACTAAAGCATCCATTTCTTATCAAAATAGTCATATAGATGTCAAAGCTTCTCGTGCAAAATTTGGGTACTCTAACTGTTATCGCTTCCCGAATATACGAATTTTAGTATCCAATTGATATGAGAGCTGCCACGCCCACTATTTCTAATGTATCCATTTTTTCCAGAAATGTTTATTTGGGTGTCAAAGTTGCTCTTTAGTACTCTAATCGATATCGTTTTCCAAATATACGAAATTTAGTATTTAATTCACGTGGCCACGCCTACTATTGAAAGTCCGCCCATTTTTTACCCAAATGTTCGTGTAGATGTCAAAGTTTACCGTACTTAATTTGAAGACTCTAGCTGCATTAACTTTCGTGATATATAATATTTAATACATATTTTTTAATAGGGCGTGGCGGCCGCCCACTTACAATTTCAAACCAAAGTATAGCCTATAGTTCCTTCCAGACATACAGAAAGATTCCGTGAAAATTTCAAGGAAATCGTTTAGCCGTAACACATTGATTTCTATATATATAGATAGTCTTGGCAGCCCTTTAACAAATAATTCATATATTTTTATAAAAACTACCTCTTCCACCAGCACCAACGAACGCGTAAGCTGTCAAATCGGGCTGAAAATATGAAATTAGTCTGTGCTGGTTTAAGGAAGGTGAAATCGGTTTTTGTAGATACACCGTAATGTATATTTCTGTATGTATCTTTTGCCATAACTGCAAATGACTTGCCTTCTTGGGGAATTTTGTTTTGTTTTGTTTCTTTTTTTGGTATTGTTCTGGAACATTACCTCGTCCAGCAGCCACGTAAAAATCTTGATCCGGTAAGTCGTAAAAAGTCAGCCAGTACATAAGTTTCATCATTCACAACACAACAGGTGTATTTTTTCTAAACTTATATTTAAATTTTTACCTACTTTTTTCATTTTCCGTTTTGACCGAAATAACAGTTGAAAACGAAAGATTTTGAAAAGATTATCAGCCTGTTCTTGTAAAATGAATAAATTTATTCGTTCGTAAAAAAAAACAAACGAAAACTGGTGTGCGTTCTTGTAATGTTGATTTCAATTTTCAGTGAGTGACAACAAAAGAGCTTTCATATTTTCCATATATTTTTAGTTCTTATAAAATGATTTCGTTCATTACAAATGAAAGAAAACGTCAAAAATAGTCGTTAAATAAAAGCCATTCGTATGTTTAAAATAATTTGTTTGCTTTTTAGTTTTATTAAAAATATAATAAAAATAAAATTCTAAATGATAAAAAAGACAACAGAATGGAAAAGGATATTTTAAAAAAATATCATCCTTTAAAAACTTTCCTTTGTCTCGTTTTCATCATTTGCGTTTTTTTTTTTTCTAAATTAATCCATATTGGACATAAGTGCTTATTTAATAAATATATTAAGGCACTCATCTCCGGTAGCCTCCAAACAAATGATAAAAATGTTGCTAAGTTATTAGCAGCAGGAATGTGTGGAATTTTCATTCTGGTTCCATTTTCTGTAGCAACAGAATCCTTATATCAATAGCTATTATTCCAAATATTTTAAGTTTCTTACAAACAATATTTTTTTTCTGTTATTTTCAAACAATTGAATCAAGGCATATGAATTCATCAGGTAACCGCAGTTCAAAAATAAAATTTTTGTTTATATTTTTTTAATATGAAGTTTGGCATTTGAAATAAATGATAGAAGAGAGAAAATTCTTTTTTATCTATAATCTTTGACAGGTGAAATTTAAAATAAGTTAAGAAAAAAATAATCAGCTGACGAATCAAGACTACCTGATGAATAAATATGCCTAGAATTGAATATTTATTTTTAGTAAACACAAAACAGCTGATCTATAGGGTTAACACCGAATATGATACATTTACATTTAAAAGGAAAAAAAATATACGAAAACAAATTCGTTGGTAATTGTGTTCTTTCACGATAGAAAAAAGCTCTTTTAATGCCAAAAAGAAATAAATGAAAACTTTCAAACGGTTTATGAAAACCAAAATAAAAACGAATTCGTATTGAAACGAAATGTTCGTGTAAAACGTTTTATATTTTACAAGAACAGGCTTTATATCTCACTTATGATTGAAAGCTAAAATTATTAAAAAAAAAATAATTTGTTGGACCCAGATTAAGTTTTGGCTGGAATAATGTGTATATGATTGTTCTGACTTACCCCTTATACATGACTTAAAAAAATTTATTCTACCCATAAAAGAATTTCTGTGACGTCTTTCAGCAATTTTTTTTTATTTAAAAGACAAGAATAAGTAAAACTGTAGCTTTCGATCAGATCATCTTTTTTAGCACTATAGTAATGATATAGACACCTCAAAAATGATTCTTTATTGTATAACTTTAATCGTTCCGTAGTAGGGAAGAATTTTGTTTTAATTTTTACACTTATGACGAATGAAATAATATTTTTTTCTAAATATATATAACAGAGTAACGTGACTGAGTGATTGATTCATCATCGGACAGCGCAAACGCAAAGAGCTAGGGGCATGCAATTTGAACAATGTGTTCCTTTTCGATGTATATAGCTCCACTAAGTAGGGATTTTTGGAAATTTTTACCTTAAGGAGGTAAAAAGGGGTCAAATCGGTAACATTATATCTGCTAAACTAAAAATGGTACAAATTAAATTAAAAAAGAATTGTAACTTGCAAAGAAAAAAGTAAGCTGATAGGTGTATGGCAGTTTTTTGAGTTTTCAACCCCAAAACGGGGAAAACGGGTAAAATCTATAAATTAGTACCTTTTTTTTTGGTATTCTATGTAACTTCGAATTACATAAAGCTAGAAGAAAACGTTTAAACTGTATTAGTTAATCCGCGAAAAAATATTAATAGGATTTCGGAACATTTTTTATTTGCTTTATGCTTAAGGGGCAAAAATTTTCCCCCTTTATGGTACTTTTTTTTTAAAAGAACTTTTCTATTATTGTTCAATGGGACAACATTTGATAGTTTTTATTCCCTAATAGAATATGGACAATTATTTTAGTGACATTTTTGGAAACTTTTTGGGGGACAAAAAACGGTACCAAAAAGAGGAAAATACCAAAAAATGTGTATAATTCCTAATAACAGAGACATTACTGAAAAAAATGTAATCGGGATTTCACCAAACATAAAAAATTATGTAAGTTGGTAAAAATTGAAATATGTACATTCATAACAGGGTAGAAAGAAGAAAAATCGGGAAAAGAGTTTGGTACTTTTTAGAACATAATTACTTTTATACAAAAAAGAGTAGAAATACTCATTTTAAATCATGTCTATTAAAATATTTTATCAGATAGATATTTGAACCTTTTATACTTGGAATTTATACATTGATATGGAAAACCAAAAAAAACAGTACTTTTCTGTTTTTTGGTACTTTTTGTATTTTCTACGTTTATGAAGCTAGAAATATGAAACTAGAAACTATTGATTCGAGCTGAGGCTGAAAATGTTATGGGTGACCGAAAAGTACTTTTTTAATTTTTTATCGTACTTTTTTTATTTTCTACGTTTATAAAGCTAGAATTGTAGGAAAGGGACTATTGATTCCATGTGAGACTGAAAATGTGAGGTGCGCCCAGAAAGGTACTTTTTATCTCTTTTATGTTATTTTTTGTATTTTTAACGTTTGCAAAGCTAGAATTTCAAAATTAGTGACTATTCATACGAGGTGAGATTGAAAATGTTATGGGCGTCCAAAACGATCCTTTTTTTGAATTTGTATGGTGCTTTTTATATTTTTTACGTTGATTAAAATAGAATTGTAAAATAAAGGACTATTGATTCCAGGTGAGACTAAAAATATTATGGGCAACCAAAAAGGTACTTTTTTGAATTTTTATGGTACTTTTTGAATTATCTACGTTTTATAGCTAGATTTTTGAAAGTAATGACTATAATTTGCTAGTATATTTACAAAATTACTTATCTTGTCTTAGACCTCTCAAAAAAAATTAAGTTGAATTAATTATAAGGAATTTTAGTTGGGGTTTCTGAGATTTGCCCATATGCCAAATGTTTTGTGGCTACCATTTTTCGAATGTTGTATTTAATGTTAAGTCGGAACACAAAAAAATTATTATAACAAACATTTGCCTTAATTTAATTTCAATTGCTATTAATATTGCAATTGTTTCAAAAAGTTTGTTGTTTGATTATATCCTTAGGGCTAAAACAACAAATTATAATTTTTTTTTTCCAGTTAGTGTGCGTTTTCAATATCTGTTATTTTTATAAAGGGTCCGCTATCTAACGTTTTTTTTTGAACTACTGCTTATTTCGTGAATGGTAACACTTAGCTCATGTTCGATTTGACTGATAATTAGTTTTATCCTTCCGCTGAACGAATATGGTTGTGTATACGCTTGAATAACGCTGGGAAATATTGCGACATTACTTTGGCCGATTTGGCAAAAAAAAATCATCTGTTCAGATGAAGCTCATTTTGATATTGGCGGGTATGTAAAAAAGCAAAATTGTCGCATTTGGGGCACAGAAAACCCGCACGCATACATTGAAAAGCCGATACACCCAAAACAAGTCACTGTTTGGTGCGGATTTTGGTCCAGAGGCATAATTGCGCCATTTTTCTTCGAAAATGAGCAAGTAGTGGTCGCTACAGTCAATGGCGATCATTATCGGGCCATGTTGAACAAATTTATGTTCACAAAAATTCAAGAGGAGGATATAGGCAACATTTGGTTTCAACAGGACGGCGCTACGTGCCACACAGCCGAAGCTACACTTTTTTTATAACACTTTCAAAAAAAAAGTTATTTGGCGGACCCTTTATTTCTTATTTAGTTAAATAAAATGTAGACTTAAATATTTTATTTTGATGCAAGACTTTGAATAAGGATTCTTTTTGTCTAGCGTGTCATACGTCTATTTTCATTAATTAAATAATTCTCTTTGACTAAGTGTTTCTTTGAGATTTTATGTGATTTTTTAATTAGCTTGTCATTGATTCATTCTCTGCAATTTTTCTCAGAATTAAACACATATTTTTTTAAATAATCTTGAACTAATATCTTAAAAAATGTTGGTAAATTTCTTTAATTAACTTTTTATTTGTTTCTGTTAATAATTTGTGTGAAAGTCGGAAATATTTTAATAAAAATTTTTACAGATTTAAACATAAAATTATGTTAAAAACTAAAATTTTTTTTGTTTGAATTTACATATTAAGCGAAATGCCCTCATTCAAACAATAATTTTATTTGCCTCTCTTAATTTCTTTATTGAATCAGAAATTTAATTTTTTTTTCTGTGAACTGTTAACTTGCTTATGGAAAAGAAATTTATTTTTTTCAAATTGCCTTTGTCAATTGTTATCTGTCTTATTAAGTTGTGGAAAGTTATGTTTTTAAATTGTTCTTCTATAGTATATATTCTCGCACAGCATTTATAATATACTCATACCAGTCAAAACTACATGATAAAAATGTAAAAAAATTATTGATAAATTAAACTTGATAAAGTCGAATATTTTTTTAATGTCGTTTTTTAATTTTTTAAGAGCTATAGGAAAGTTAAAAAAAAACACATAAAATTCAGAAAAATGCATGAAATATTTATTTGAATCGATAGTACGGTCCATATAATTTAATGTTTGAAGATTATTTCATGCAAATGTTGACCGTGACTGCGCCTTAAATGGTCCATCCGCTTAGTCCAATTTTAGCATACTCTTTCCAACATTTCGTCCGGTATCTCATGAATAAATGCTTCAGTGTTATCTTCCAATGCGTCAATTGAAGCGAGCATGTGTGTATAGACATGAGCTTTAACATAGCCCCGCAAAAAATAGTCTAAAGACGTTAACTCGCACGATCTAGGCGGCCAATTGACCGGTCCCTAACGTGAAATAAAATTAAAATTTTCACCGAACTCGCCTCTCAATAAGTCTATTGTTAAGCGTGTTTTGTGGCATTTGGCACCGTCTTGTTGAACCACATGTCATGCAAGTCAAGCTCTTGCATTTTGGGCAAAACAAAAGTTGGATATCATCTCACGGGGTAGCGCTCACCATTCACAGTTACGTTACGATTCGCATCATCTTTGAAGAAGTACGGTCCACTGATGCCACCAGCCTAAAAACCGCACTAAACTGTGACTTTTTCTGGATGCATTGGTAGCTCTTGCAATGCTTCTGGCTGATCTTCACTCCAAAATCGACAATTCTGCTTATTAACGGACCCATTGAGCCAAAATGAGCTTCGTCTTTGAACACAATTTTTCGATAAGAAGCGCGCCATGAACTTTCTTAACAGAGAGAGCACGCATTTTAATAATAAAATTTAATAATTTGCAAGCGCTGTTCGTTTGTAAGACGATTTGGTAAAATTATAGATCAAACTGAAGATGTTTGACAGTGAAACAAAACACGAAACGTGCGTCAGCTGTTTAAATCAGTGTTGCCAAAAAGGTAATAGCTAAAAAATCACCCTTTACTTGCTCTATTCACAAGATATTGTAGGTGTTGTACGACGTAGTTGTTGTACACATTTGTTTTTGGTTATTTCAGTTTTGTTTATGTAAAAATTATCGCCGTTTTTCTTTAATATGTAGAATTGAATTTCTTACAACCTACGACTCCTACGACAGGTTGTAAATTGAGCAACTATTTATTTATGTATGTAGAAACCCAACATTGAAAATCTTTTTTCCTAAGTATTTAGTAGATAATCGTTAAGGTAGATTACAAAAGCACACCGAAATCATTAAAAGCTTCCAAAGACACTTGCTGGAAACGAAAGAAAAACACATTGCGCACAACATACAATTGACAGACATTCATGTATATGAAAGCGGAAATTTTTAACACTACTTTCATCCGCCTTAATTAAGTGATGGAGAGAGAACGAAATTAAAACATTTAATGTGAAAACGTAAGAGAATATGGCCGAAAATTAAATGGAATGTTTGTTTTGTTTTTGTGTTGCTGCATGACAACAAAAAGGTGAATGATAATGAGGGCACCACTCATGATGATGGTGGAGATTCGAAATGTCTGGAATATTTTTTTTTTGTATTTGCCTTAGCAATCTAAATGCCACATTAAGCCCAACATGCCACAAAACTAAGTTTTGAACTGACATTCATACAAACAATATTTAGCCATCCATATAACCGTAATTTTAGTTATTTTTCTTATATTTGTGCCGTGCAAATATTTTCCAAATGCATGTAGACTATACAAAAAAAAAACGAAGACAAAAAATGGAAATAGTGGTTTTTAGGATAAAAGTAGACGATTCTAGTCGTAAAAGTAGTTTGCTGGGTGTGTTATAGAAATGAACTTTTTTTTTGTCCGGTTAACATTCATTTAGTCGTCTACTTGATTTTACTGGATGTCAGGCAAAATTTTTTCTTTATTTAAAATTGTATATTAAGTATCTTTTGTTTCTTTTTTTGTTAAACACTTTTGTTGCTGAGAGAGTTCTATTTCTTTCCTCTCGTTAAATTTTTTATGTGAATTCATTACAGTTGTTTAAAGTTTTAAATTCACACATTAAACATGCTATTGTAAAAAAAATCCACTCCAAGGACTTAATTTTAGTTTATAATTAAGGGTAATTACATATATTATGTACTTATGTTTCCTGGGAGTCTACAAACCGTTTACAAGACAAATTTTGTTTCCAAAGTTCTAACTAAGAGGTGTGTCGTTATATAGAGTAAAACATACAATTTTTAATAAGTTGTGAACGATATATGGATGTACAAATAAAAATATTAAAGCATTTTATATAAACATATTAATAAATTTTATTGTATAAATGTTCTTATTTGCTTTACCCTGTAATTTTAAGCTGTCATTAGTGAAAAATCTTAGTGCATTTTTTTTTAAATTCTTCTTTTTTGTCATTTAGTTTGTTTCTAGTATGGACAGTTTAATGGTTGTACTCTTTTAAACAAATTGTAGCATATATTGTGACTTTACTGAACTGCATATTGATGGTGAAAGAGATTTCCGACATTACCAGATCTTTCATACTATATATTTAAAATGCGTCGCAGAAATCAGTCGTGAGATATACATTTTGTTTTTAGAGCATTATTTTCTATTGTCTTATTTTAGAAAAATAATTTTATAGACAATCAGTTACCGTTTTTTTTAATGAAAAACAAAAGAAAATTTAAAAAAGAAAATTGAATTATAAACGCTACTGTCGTAGAACGTCGGCCATTCTTCTTCAACAGTATTAAACTTCACAGATAAAAAGCAAGTCCCATTCTGACTAATAGAATTTTTATATAGCTCGTTAGAGATATATCGGTAAGAGAATATCTGCATCGGTTTTAAATTAACTGTAATATAACCCATCCGGATGCTTTCTCTTTTTCAAATTAAAACTTGAAAATCAAAATGTAATTAATTAATTCTTAGTCTCGCAAGAATTCCAAGTTTAATTTTGTTTAACTATAAGAGCTTCTTGGATGTCACTTTAACATTCTTAAAAAAGCTAGTCTTCAAATAGTATGCAAATTTTTACTTAATTTGGTAGCCAGTTTTACTATAGTGGAACTTTCCCTCAAATATAATTTACAAAACAAAGAGCCTTTTTGTTTATTAAAAGACACAGACAAAAAGTTATTTAATTTCTTTAACTTTTAATAAATTACAATGCTTCAACACGCAAAGAAAAAATATCGAAGAGCAACATACTATGATTTAATTGTATGATTATGGTTAAAAATAATAATGGTTACCAGTTATCATTATTATGTTTAAATAAAGTATCATTCAATAATCATATATATGACGACAATTGAAATCGACAATCTTTGCTTTTTTACGGCAAATTATTGTCTTTTGCTGTAACATACACATATTGATTGTACACCAATTTAACTGCAATTATTATACCAATATTTTTTTACACTTTCTCGTTTATTTTTAAATTTTCCTTAATTTTACAAAATTTTTGTTAATTTTTTTGACATCTCAAACTTTTAAAATTATAAAAAAAATTTTCAGCAAGAAGAAGAACAGTTGAAATCAAATTATTATTAAAGAAAAATCATAGCTTGATTAATTTGCAATCATACTGTTGTCTCACTTATTATTTAATGATTAATTTGTAATTCAAAAGCATTAAATATAATGTTATTTTTGTCAAATTATTATTTTTTAAATCATACTATTTTTAAATAATAACCATGTTGAAATTTTGACGAAAAGTAAACATTAAATGATACAATCCAAACAAATGCTTGATTATCGTGACAAAATATATGATGAAATGAAACAAAAAATAACTTTTACTTCTTTTCGACAACCAAATATTGTTTTAGAAAAAATAATATGACCGTCGTGATCATGTCGTACCCATGGTTTTTCTTTGCGTGAATACAATGAGTTAGTCAGCTGTTTCTCTTGTGCAAATTTGTCTGAGATTACTTTGCATTATTTTTTTTAAAGACTTTATTATTTTTTATTGTTTGATTATTGATTTCTTCATTTAATGATAGAAATTTAGTATTACAAATGAACTAGAGCCAAAATAAAAAATAATAAAGTCTTTAAAACATTCGACAATAAATAATAATTATTTTTTTTAAATAATATTTGCACAAGTGGAGCAAAGTGCAGTGTAAAATATTTTGTTTTTGTAGTCTTGCAGAAGTAATATTTTTTTCTAGACGTGCACGATTTGCACAGTTTATGGGTATTTTGCATCAAGGAGTAAGTTCCGCTTATATGTTTACGCTGAACTCCCTTATTTTCTATTCTTAAAAACAACTAGCTACCATCACAAGACGGTAAGACCTTGAGAAAAGCTAAACTATTATTCTTGAATTCAAAACATTCCTCAAGTCCAGCATTCCTTAAGTCTCTGCGAAAATAGCTTGAGTTTCGATCACAATAGTTTCCCATTAAATTAACCCTCTATAAATTAGAGCCTTAGTAGCATAGTCGATGTCATCATCAAACCATATTTGATCAGCAGTTTTCAGGCATTTAACGTCAAAATTACTCTGCAATAGCGAAACTTATGTCTTTAATGTTCCTCTTATCAACTGGTATTTGAGCAGGCATGTGCAGTAAGCCAATGCATATAGAAAATGGTTTTCCAATATGACAAATCGTTACTGTAATATAATAGGTTAGGTTAGGTAGAACAGGCAGCTGTTGTGCAGCCCATTATATTGATCCCTTTATGATATCTGAATAGAAAAGTAAGAATAGAATAGAAAGGAAGCAGACAAGTCCAGAGTCTCCGGCGGGAATCGAACCCGCAACCCCCAAACTAGCAGAACAGCACACTGCTGACTAGTCCATCGGGGCAAAATTTTTATTTGTTGCTTATGTATGGAATGTGAGGTTGTTTAATTATCTGTACCGCTCTGCTTCTTCTTTTTTTCAAAATTATTACTCGCCATTGACATTGATTGCGTAACAACATTGTTTTCGCGAAAGTGCGGAACATGGCTTCACTGTGACAAAATTCAAATAAGAAGTGAAATCGAAAACTACTCAACATATATACAATACAATAATTTGGAAACGGTTGATCCTAGAGTTTTGATCTCGTTTTATTCAATAGACATTACAGATTAAGAAAAATGTAACTTTTATTGATCTATTTAATACTTATGAACTCCTGGGCTTATTTTGGTAACCCTTCCATTACGAATTTAATAGTTGTTTCAGTCACCTTTTTAAAACAGTTTAACCATCTTTTTAAAATCTTCCTGTCCCACACCTTCGTGCTAAATTATGGCTTATCTTTTAACAAAAGCCCAACATTTCGCCACTGTTCTTAGCTTTAGGCAATTTAAAGAATTGGCTTCCCTTGGTACAAAAACTTGGTACCACTCTAGAGCTTCCTTCATATAGTGACACGATGTCATGTTAAACCATAAATATGTTGACACATTGTGCTCTTCTATGAAAGAAAGAAGCCCACATTTGATTATAATATCAGTGACCCATTTTTGGTTTCTAAAATTTATTTTTCAGCATTCCTGTCTGAAACTTTTTTGACTTTGTATGTTTTCAAGGCTGCTTTGAAACTAACCGAAGTCAGTTTAACGGCAGACCTTTCATTCTTAAAGTGATTTTTCAAAATATGTTTAACTCAGTTAGTGACGGTAAAATTAAGTCTTTAAATTATTTACTAATTATCACACAAAAAAAATACCAAAAAATCAATTTCTTTATTAAAAGAAGATTAAATAGAGAGGAACTTGTGTCAGGAAAACTTATGTAAATACAGAAATATTAGACTTAAAATAAAGTTTGATAAAAAAAAAAACTTTTTTGAAACCAAATTTTTGTACAATATTAAAATTAATTATTAAAAAAAAATTTTTGTAACAAAGTTTATTTTTCTACAGAGCACCGTATGCTTAGTGATGTTTTGATATTGCGTTTCTTTAAAATTATTTAAATGCTGTTTAAATATTAAATTATTTAAATTTAATCCCCTCATACAATTTTATACAAACTTACTGCTTAGAGTTCTGCTGCCATATTTTGTCTGTTTGTAGTTTTTTGTATAAACTTCTTATCTGACAGGGTTTTATACTTCATTTCATACAGATATTTTATGCGGATATTAAAAAATAAATAAAGCAAGATTATTTCGTTACATTATTTTGTCGACATTTTATATTTTTCTTTCTGCATGGGTGTTTTGTTTTCGTTTAATTACATTTTTACTTGTCAGGAGTCTGACACGTACAAAAAACTACATTAAGTCATTTTGAAATTATATTATCGTACAGCGGCTTTATTAAACCAGGGCGAAAAAATCTTTGAGAAAAAAGTTAAGTCATTCAATACTGTGGCGTATAATTAATATTAATTTTATATTCATATTAATCATACGCAATGATCTAGAAATATCTCTTTACTAACGTGGGGTTTCAATAAAATATGCAATTTCTCATTTTTATCTGCTTCACATACTTTTAAAATTCTTTTAATTTACCATGAATAAATCATAAATATGTCATTAATTTTACGTAGTCATAGTACAATGTGTCCTTAAATTTTTTTAAAGTTTTTTTTTGTGTAATGTTTCTTATAGTTATTGGCGTTGCATTACTGCATGATTAAAATAAATGTTATTAAAATAAAATAAATTGAGTAACAACATCTGAAAGGAATATACATTAAATTTAATATAATTTTTTTTACAAAATTTTAAATCATGTTACATTTAATAGGAGAAAATTTTTTGAAATATATATTTTTTTAATATTTTTAACATTATTGTTCATAATTCATGTATTTTTTATGTAAATATGTTCTTTTTTTTCTTTCAGACATTTAAACAATTTTGAACGTAAGTAAATTTTGCACATGCATGTTTATACATATTTATTTTGCCAAAAGTAGTGGGGGTAAAAGCTTTTATTGCTTTTAATTTTTATATTTAATAATTTATTTTATGCTGAATGCTGTTTCATTATTCTTTCGCCTTTTTTTGGCTACTGTGGCTGACAGTATTGGTGCTAAAGCTATTGTAAAAAAAAATTTACAAATTCTACATTCAGCTGTATTGATTTTTAGATACCTTACAGCAACATGTAAAGGTATGTAATAATCGGTGTAATTATGAGAAAGACTGTAAACGATACATTTTACATAAACATATAATGAATTGTTTCTGGATATTGAAAAGCAATTATTTTTTGCTGTAACCTTAGGCTTAAAAACACATGGAAACAACTGTTGTTTTTAGTATCGTTTATCATTGATCAACTGATTTTGTAGGTTTTTAATAATAATTGCCCACATACATTATTGATTATACCATCATAGAACTAACATGTTTAAAAAAGGATAAAGATATGAATTCTGCCTTTTGTGGGAGTTGAGCGTAATATTGGCATGACATTATTACATGCTGCCCATTTAATTTAAGTTTAATACAAAGTTCTAGGGTCAAATAACAATTAAGATCTTTTTCGATAAAAAAATTTGAATATAAATTTTTTGAATATTGTGCACAATGACGACACTAATAGTTCAGAGCTTTAACTCTTCTTAAAAATGTTGCACAGTCGCTACATATTACCCGAATTAAAAATAAGTTTTTTTTATGTTGCATTTTTAAAAGTTCTATACCGTTGCAATACTTCGAAAAGAATTCTAAAAAACTATTTTTATATTATTGTATTAGGATTGAGCTTCTACTACAGCGTGATCCATTTTGAGGTTAACTACTTTTTTAAAGACAAAAACACAGACAATTTATATTGGGAATGGGAATGTTTATTTTCATTGGAAAGAACATTCTTTGGCATTTATTTTTTGAAGATTATGTCTATCAAATGTTGGCAGTTGCTACGTCGCAAATGGTCCATCCGTTGAGTCCAATTTTCGATGACTCGAGCATTTTGACTGGTAACTGGCGAGGGACACGCGTGATGTTTTCCTCCAAGACCTGAATTGAAGCGGGTTTGTCCGATTTGTTTGATAGTCTTAAAATGACTTTTAGCTAACAATGTATATTTTAAAAGTATTAAAAAAATATTTGGTTTTGTTTCAATAGCAATGACACAAACGAACAGTTTTTTTGATAGTGGGAATGCAAACCATCAAAAATAAACAAGTGGCAACAGCGATATAGTTTACATCAAATATCAGACTTTGAATGATCAAGTAGAATTCCTTTTTTTTTACGCGAATCACTTGCTAAAAAATGTTTCATATATATCCGTATTAAAAATTTCATACACTTGCAAACAAATCAATATAATCCTGTAAGAACAAGAGATAGTAAGTTAGAGTGCTATATTCGGTCCTGCCAAATCTGATGATACCCCTCACCGTCATGTACAAAGGTATAGTGACCAGCTTGTATTTTAGTCCAGATTTCATGTTATACGCCATTTTTCTTTATTATTTCTGACGCCATCTTGGAATTTAAATTTTTGCATAGTTAATTGTATTCTAGTTGTCAAACAAGCCCCTTCATTTGATACCCCTATTGATGGGGTTTATAAAAAAAATTCCCTCATATTGTTTTAAACGCCATCTAAATTAAAAATTAAAAATTTTTTTTAAATTTTGTTATCCTTTTGGTCCAACCTGTATATGTGCCAGAAAGTAAAAACTGCTTTATTCGACAAAAGCTCAAATTGCAACCCCGGAACTCGAATTACTCTCAGGCAAATTTTCAACTATTTTTAATTTAATTTAAATTTTTTGGTTATATTTTTCAAACAATAATATCATTTGGAATAATAACTTATTTTAACTTATAATTTACCAAAACATACTAAAATAAATATCCTGTTTAATTTTTTTTTTTTTTAAATCAATTCAAAAATTTAAATGTGCGTTCCTGAAAAACTATTAAAACAGACATAAGCAGTTTTTCCTTTTTGCCACAGATATACCTTTATATGTATACCGAATTACGTCTTGGTTATTCTAATGAAAGTAAAAGTAGAAAAAAACGATTTCGGGAAATTTGTTAGTTGCTGCGGGCTCCTGCTGCCTTGTTCTATTACTGCTACGCTCTTCATGATTTTACTCATGAATATTAAATAATACAATTTTTTAAAGAACGTAGATACATATTAAATATAAATACACGTTTGTTTGATTTTTGTTTTTTCTGTACGACTATAACCATTTCCTATATATTTATTTTTTATTTTATTCTCTCTTATTTCACTTAGTAGCTTTTGTTCTTCCTATACTTAGATATTATTGAACATGTTTGTGTGCAAATATTTTCAATATTCTAAGCTAAAGACTTATTTTTTTGTCACTTCCAAATAAAGTATAAAGTAAATAATTTAAACGTATTAAAACTGTATCTGAATAATTTTCCTTTAGTTGTTTTTTTAATTCGCATATGTATACATACATATCGATGGCTTAATATAAAAAAGGCATATCTCGTTTTATTATTATTTTACAGGAGAAGAACAAATCTGAGTAAAACTTTAAAGTATGAAATGAGTTTGAGCGTTTTTAAATCGCTATAAACCGCAATGTGCTTATATGCAGACTACCGAAAAACGTTAAAAACAAGATTTCGCTAAAAATCGATATACACCCTTTTTATATTAAGCCATCGATATATAAAAGCGTTGCCATATATATTTAACATGTATTCGTAGAAAAGTGTCTACAAACAGTTTATATACAAATGTTTATAAGTAAAGAAATATTTTAATATGTAGGAATCTGTCATCTGGCTATTTTTTACTATAAGATTGCAACTCTGTATTATTACCTAGCTGCTATTATTTTAAGTTACAACTCTGCATTATTAAAACAGATGTTTGTGAAAATGCAACCATATCTAGTTTTAAAATATCCGTTGACTACAGTTAATTTAAAATCATACCAAAAACTACGTGGAATATAAAATAACTCTTTATAAGTAGTATTTTTTTCAATGCCTGTTTAATTTTTTTCATGCAAGTTTTCATGAACACAGTGATTTAACCGGAAAACCTATGTAAAGTTTTGTTAAACGATTAGTTAAAAATGAAAACTTACGTGTTTCTAATTGCCTATGTAATTTCATTAATGTCGTT
The DNA here is from genome assembly GCA_941918925.1 of Phyto melanocephala. Taxonomy (NCBI): domain Eukaryota; kingdom Metazoa; phylum Arthropoda; class Insecta; order Diptera; family Rhinophoridae; genus Phyto; species Phyto melanocephala. The sequence continues at coordinate 94,688,331 of OW799233.1, read as the reverse complement.
ATACTGTGATTTTTTATTTTTTTTTTTATCTTATTACAATTGTTTAATATTTTCAGTCACTGTTGATAAACATCTGTTAATGGCAGACATTTTCGAATATATTTTGCAATGATTTGTTATCGCCACGACGCCTAATTTTTCTTATTCGAAGTCAATTCGTTAACGCCAAATTATCCACAAAAATTTATCATGACAGCTTATCTTTGCACTAATTTTAGGATGTGAAAAATAAGAAAACAAAGTGGGTCACCGGGTTCATTATTTCTTGTTACGGTTTTTCTTATCTTTCCATGTTCCTTATAAAAAAAATCAACATTTTTCTGCCTTGGGATAATTGATAGGGTTGTTTGTTATAGCATGTTTCCACGACACATTCAATTACTTGATTCGCTCTTTAAATCAATGAAGTGAATTAGCCTGTTTCCACGACATATTGTTAATTTGATTTGACAAATCTTATTCGTGCTTTTTTTATTTAAATTGTCGTTGTGTTTTTTGGCGGTGAACATTAAGGAATATAAAATTTTATATAGAAAATTATAATTATTTTACCAAATGAAGGCAAAAAGTAAGTAATGATAGTAATAATATTTTAAATTTATAAGAAATGTTTGAAAATAATATCATTATTTTTTTAATTACCAGAAAATAGAAAAAGTGCAAGAAAATAGGACCAGTGCGGCCAGCAAACCCTCTAAATACAATTTCGTCTTATCCAATAATTTTGATGTGACCATAGTTTTTTAGACATAACAATTTTCTTTAAAATTTTTTTTGCTTCCATTTTATGTTTTATATATTAAAATTGAACTTGTTTTTTTTCGCTTTGCTTGGATATTTTTGACAGCTGGAGATGATAAACTACCGGTAAAAATTAGACAAGACACTGATTTTATTATAATTCGGATGGTTATTCTAAGTGAATTACCCACAAAATAGTAAATAGTAAATAAGACATGTTCTCTAGAGCTTTTTTTAAAAAAATAATGGACAAATCGGACACTGATCGTCAAAGATATAGGCAAAAACTATTTGAAAAATAAATATTTCTTTTTTTAATAGAAATACAATGTTTTTCAAGCTCGTAAATAACTCTTGGACACGATATAGGCTTAACAATTATTCCTGCGAAACTAACAAAGTTGCTTAAAAATAATTGAGATATAAGCATATAAGTCTTTAGAATAATTTACAAACTTAAGTCTACCTTTTTTAGCTTCTGGACAACCAAGAGGGTCAATATGGGTAAAATGAAAGTGAACACTACCTGAATACCATATACACCATAAGAAATATAAAATCCATTATGACTGCCCGTAGAAAATGGCGTACAATAAATTTATATGGGGTAACATATATATAAAAAATTGCCCCCCTTCAAAGCACTTAATATTGGTTATAAATAAAATGGGCTAAATATTGTAATTATGGTCTTGCCCCTGGTGCAATGCAGTAAACTACAAAAAGTGTAAATTCCATAATGGCGTTCGAAAAAAATTGCCGATATTTTTTTCTCAACCCCCATAAACATGACTATCAAAAAAAGGTTTGACTGTTTGAATACAGTTAACTATAATAAGTGTCGCATAAATTTAAATCTGTTACGATTTGGTGCTTGTACCTATGTACGTAATAAAGAATGGGTTATTAGATTCGGCACAGCCGAATAAAGCACTATTTCTTGTTTTGTCTAACATATATCCCAGAAAATAAACTGCGAGGAAAACTGTATGCCGTTTTTGTGCATAGATGTTGTAGACTGACGAAAACAGTTGATTGTATTTGAGCTGTAATTGCGTCTTGATGGAATTAGAAACTGTAGGGTGTCTATTATATTATTCTTATTGTTTTTTTTATAAATTCTGTGTTTGATTGCCTAAGTGTTTTTAGTTTAAAACAACGCCCTTTGATGTGGTTAAATTATCCTAAATTAAATATGTAAAGTGCTTGTGTATGTCTATATGGGACTTTTAAACATCAATTAGTTTCTTTCTATCACAACATTTGTGCACATTAAGCCGAAATTAATGAGGCCAGACTATTTCAGCATTGGAACGAGTGTAAGTATGTATTTGTGTTTTTTTGCTGATTTGGGTTAAAATTATTATATTATTAACTTCTCTATTTACAAAGTCGTTTTGTCTTTATCGTATTAAACATTAAAAATCACCCTTCTTGTCTTTAATTTAACAAGTGCTAGAAAAACCAAATGGTTATTGTTTCCACATGATAAAAAAATTTTTTGTTCTAAGTATTATAAGAAATATAAAAATTTTACTTTTTTCTATCAAAACAATATTTTTAAAAAAATATAGAAAAGATTTCGTAAAATTTATTAATTTTTCTTAAAGTTGTTTAATAAATTTTTATAAACAAATTTTATAATTTTTTAAACCTTTTTAAAATTTTCCGCTGGTAGTTTTTGCAAAATTTTCTATGTCTGAGGTTTTTTAATTATTTTTTGTATTAGGTTTATTATTTAAGTTAAATTGTCGATTACCGTAGAAAATTTTGTTTCAAGTATTTATTTATTAAGAATTATTGAAGTCTTTTTGTTTTCGATTTTTAAAAAAGTTCCAGTAAACATTGAATTTTTAAGCATTTGGAAATAAATTCTAAATTTATAACAAAAAAACTGGTGGAGCCCGGTACGCTTCGCTACTTCCTTGTTAACAAAAATAATTCTTATTATCTAAAGGAACACTAAATACTTATTCATAAACAAACAGCCCACTTTTGAATTTTATTTCTTTTTATAGAAAATTCTACATCTGTATATCAATTACATTTTTTTTTTGTAAATTGTGGAAATTATTAAACATTATCGTTGCCACGCCCACTTTCCATCTTAAAACAAAAAGTAAAGGGTTAGCCAAATAACTTTTTTTTTTGAAAATGCAGAAAAAAGTGTAGCTTCGGCTGTGTGGCACGTCCTGTTGAAATCAAATGTTGCCAATATCCTCCTCAATATGGCCCGATAACGATCGCCATTAACTACGGCCACTCCTTGCTCATTTTCGAAAAAAAATTACCCAATTATGCCTCTGGACCAAAATCCGCACCAAACAGTGACTCGTCTTGGATGTATCGACTTTTCAATGTATGCGTGCGGGTTGTCTGTGCCCCAAATGCGACAATTTTGCTTGTTTACATACCCGCCAAGATCAAAGATCAAGCTACATCTTAACAGATGATTTGTTTTGGAAAAATCGGCACTGATGTAAGTCGATCGCATGTCCACTTGGCGAAGCGTATACACAACCATATTCGTTCAGCGAAAGGATAAAACTAATTATCTGTCAAATCAGACATGAGCTAAGTGTTACCATTCACGAAATAAGCACTAGTTAAAAAAAAAGTTAGTTGGCGGACCCTTTATAAAAATGTCAAAATTTTTTTATGTGAAAATAAGCTTTTGATTTCGTTTACAACAGTCTAATGTTTTTGATTATTTTGACTCAATTTATTTTTTAAATTTCCTTTTCGACAAAGAATTGAATTTTTTGATTGTGATAAATGAAAGAATAATTCAAACAAGTGTTTTTTATTGTTTAAAATATTCATATTCTTACAGAAAAAATTTTGATTTTGTGCTCATAAAATTTTTAATAAATTAATAAACATTATTTGTTTAAAAAAATACTGCTGCGTACATTAATTCATACCAAAATAATATTATTTAATTGAAATTTCCCATTAATCTATTTTATATCGTTTTGGCAATTAAGAAATTTATAACATTCATACAAAATTTAAATAAATAACAAAATATACACTATTAATGTTGAAAAAAAATTAAATTTTTTGTTTCTTTTTATTTGATAATATTTCAATGAAGGAGGAAAAAAACCAACTGACAAAATATGTGAAATATAAAAATCAATGATTATGATTTATGGATGTGGGTCATTGCTGTCAACACCAGTGCAGCGCCACCACTAAAAGCTGAAGACTTTTTTTCTTATAGAAAATACACCCAACATAATCTGAACGGATTATGTGTTTGATTTGGTTTCGATGCGGTTTGTTTGCAATAAATGTTCGAATAAACACTTAGACGGTTAGACAGATAGTTCGACTGTCTATTGCTTAATTGCCGAAAAAATTATCGCACCAGTTGTTGTATCGTTGTTCGTAAACAAATTGCAATTGCGAAAACAATAAACAAAATAAAAAATTTACGGAATATTCAAGAGTAAAGTTACACATTTTTTAATGAAATTTTTGATTGGAAAAACGTTTTTAATTTGTTTCCGTTTTTTTTCATTTTTAATAATAAATTTATTGTTTTTTTTTTTTTTTTAATCCCATTTATTTGTTTACTTATATTTTCATTTTCACAATTTCAAAGAAAATCCTTTTATGATTTATGACTTTGGTTGTTGTGAACTTTGCTGTCAAAATGATCAAATGTTGTCTAATACAAAACATACATACATATTGATGAAAAACAATTTATTTTTTATTGCTCATAAAAATATAAAATAGAGAACAATTTCGTATTTATATTATCGTGTGAAACATATTCTATACATTTATTAAAGAAACCAATTTTTCGAAGTAGGTGTTGTAAATAAATTGGTTTATAAATTGACAATTTAAGAATGTTTATACAAGGTGGGCCAAAAGAAGTCATCCGATGTTGTTTGGCTCTCATTTGTTTTTCTAAATGAAAAACTTCGATTTCGTGTTTTAATTATGCTTGTTTTAACCTGTAGAATTTTATTGGTCAAGTCGAAATGATAACGGCCAAATGAGTGCCGTCACAATTGATTGCTGTACGGGATCGTTTTATGGCATTTTTCATCACTTCAGCGAGAACTTCGGACGACAGATTCTTGCACTCGTGTCGAATGTTGTCCTTAAGGGCTTGTTGGGTCTTGGGCTTGTTTACGTAAACACGGACTTAAAAAAATCCCACAAAAAAGTCTGCAAAGGTTAAATTGGGCGATCTTGCGGGTCAATGCAAATCGCCAAAACGATAGATGAGGCGACCCGGGAACGCCGCCTTCAGAATATCGGATGTGGCTCGCGCAGTGTGTGCCGTTGCTTCGTCCTGTTAAAACCACATGTCCTCGTTCTATTGCGGCTAACATGTTCCTATAGCTCGCACTGTTTACTGTTGTTGTTTTATCAGCAGCGTTCTCGAAAAAAATACCCGGTGACTCCTCCAGCGTAAACAGCGCACTATGCAGTCACCTTGAGCGGGTGTAATGGCTCCTGGTTCATTACTCGTGGATTTTCGGTGCCCCAGAAGCGACAGTTTTGCTTGTCCACGTACCCGCTGAGGTGGAAATGAGCCTTATCGTGCATTATGATTTTGGTCGAAAAATCTTTCACTGCGAGACGATTATTTCGGGTTCTTGGGGAGTGTATCGCTCCATGGCTTGTTCAAAACAGATTTGACATTGGCCGCCATATGCAAAAATGAACATCTTCCAATAGGGTGATTTCTTTTGGCCCAGCTTGTACATAGATAAACATTTAATATACAATATATGAGTAGAATAGATATTTTCTTTAAAATAACATTTGTTATCATTTGCTTTTAATCCCGAGTTTATCTTTTTATGCAAATCTTATATATTAATTGGCCACTTTATTTCCTGTAACACACACATTATACAACTGATCTTAATAAAAAAAATATACACCATTTAGAAGGAGTTTTCTTACAGATTTGTAGAATAAAGATCCTTTAAAATTGGTGTGGAACTTAAGGAGATATAAGAGTTTAAATTTGTTATTAAAACAAACCGTATGTGTGTAACAAAATAAAAAATAAACAAGAACGTTATATTCGGCTGTGCCGAATCTTAATATCCATACTTCATACACTCTGTACCATCATGTACATATCAATGGCTTAATATAAAAAATGCAACTCGATTTTTTACTACTTTAGAGGAAAAGGAAAAGACGGGATAATTATTTGGCTACCAGTCAGTTATATCCAGCCATACCTAAGATAATTTTTTAGGGTCGATATGTTTCTCTGTGGACAACCAGAAACGTTAAAAATTCGATTTCACTTAAAATCGGGATAAGCCATTTTTTGATTATGCCATTTATATATGGATAAGTAAGTATTAGCCACCACTATCTTTAGCTTTTATTTTAGCTTAACGATGATTTAAATTTTTAATTGACATTTTTTTCCAAAAAATTTGTTTATCTACAGCGTGATTTTTTAAAAGCTATAGGAAAGTTTTAAAGAAAAACACATAAAATTCAGAAAAATTCATGAAATCTTTATTTGAATCGATAGTTCGGTCCATATAATTTAATGTTTGAAGATTATTTCATGCAAATGTTGACCGTGACTGCGCCTCAAATGGTCCATCCGCTTAGTCCAATTTTAGCATACTCTTTCCAACATTTCACCCGGTATCTCATGAATAAATGCTTCAATGTTGTCTTCCAATGCGTCAATTGAAGCGAGCATGTGTGTATAGACATGAGCTTTAACATAGCCCGACGAAAAATAGTCTAAAGGCGTTAAATCGCACGATCTAGGCGGACGATTGACCGGTCCCGAACGTGAAATAAAATGTTCACCGAACTCGCCTCTCAATAAGTCTATTGTTAAGCGTGCTGTGTAGCATGTGGCACCGTCTTGTTGAAGCCACATGTCATGCAAGTCACGCTCTTTTATTTTGAGCAAAAAAAAGTTGGATATCATCTCACGGTAGCGCTCATCATTCACAGTTACGTTACTATTCGCATCATCTTGAAGAAGTACGGTTCAATGATGCCACTAGTCCATAAACCGTACCAAAATGTGACTTTTTCTGGATGCATTAGTAGCTCTTGCAATGCTTCTGGCTGATCTTCACTCCAAAATCGACAATTCTGCTTATTAACGTACCCATTGAGCCAAAAATGAGCTTCTTCGCTGAACATAAGAAGCGCGCTATGAACTTTCTTAACAGAGCATGCATTTTGATAATAAAATTCAATAATTTGCAAGCGTTGTTCGTTTGTAAGACGATTCATGGTTAAATTATAGACCAAACTGAAGATGTTTGACAGTGAAACAAAACACGAAACGTGCGTCAGCTGTTTAAACCAGTGTTGCCAAAAAGATAATAGCTGAAAAATCACCCTTTATGTATATCTTTGTCGGTTATTAACCTATTGATCCAAGATTTTTTGTAATTATTGTAAAAGGGACATATTTTATACACACAAACGTAACAAACGTTACAAGAAGTTTTGAAGGAGCTGCAAAATCTGACATGGTTTGGATAAAAACCCGGGGGCAATCGTGCTCTGATTTCTACAATATTCATTTCCTACCCCATAAAGTATATAATTTCTGAAAGCTTATGAATAGGAGTCGATTAAGACGTCCGTCTGTGTGTGTGTTGGTTAAAATCAACTTTTAGAAACAACCACATGTTGAACAGACCCGTTCAGGAAATATCCAGAAATAAAGCGGTATTGAAACCCAGCACAATGCCCCATAACTATCGGCAATAAGAGGAAATAAACACTACTGCCTCTTTTTCTCTATATTTTAACAACAAAAATAACCACTTTTCAGCCCTAGAATAATTTCGAATAAAACGGCTTGACTAGCGCAGTATAATGCACTATAGAAAGTTAAAATCCATGATGGCCGCCACTACAAAATAAATTTATACAAACCTGTCAAACCCGGGTCAAACCTGGCATTTCAAAATTCCTTGAAACCCTTCTCTATCAGTAAATTATTTAAAAAGTATTTATCGTAGTTATTTATGCAAAAATCCAAAATCAAAGATGGCGTCAGAAATAATATAAAAATGGCGTATAACATTTAGGTACTACCCTAAAAAGTTTTTGTGCCAAAAATTCGGTTCTAAAAATACTGGACACAGAAAGTTAATTCGTTGTTGTAACCATTTTTGCACTTTTAATTTGGAAATTCTTGAATGTAATTTTCCTTAGTAGTCATACATTTGCTATCGCAAAAATCATAATTACTGACTACATATTAAAATCTTAAATGAAAACCTCATAACTTGAAACTATTTTGTTTATTAGAACACTGAAATTGTTTTTTCTATAATTTCAATTGAAATGCTGAACAGGGATTCCTTTAAAAAAATACAGTGGTTTTAACTGCGCCCCCTTTAATGGTTGTTATTAATTCTTTTACAGAATCTATAATACAACCTGCTTCCGAATAAGAAATAACCAGTAGCTGTGTTAAATGTCTTACCTTAATTAGTGCTAAAATAACTTAAATTGTTTTTAATTACTTTGATGCTTCTAAGTGAAATTTATATTTAAACCCATACATAACAATTATCTTCCTTAAGGGCTTATAAAAGCAGAAATTTTTTTAACCGGAAAGTAACTAAAATTTTGTACGCATTATACTCTTATTGCTTAAATGAGAAAACGAGCTACTATTTATATAATTAATGTGTTGTTAATACAACCCAAGTGGTCGCTTTGAGTGGAAATTTTTCGTATAATTTGTTTTTGTACAATAACAAAGCACAAGTTAATTTTCACTTAAAGCGATCTTTCAGATTCCAAAAACAGCACATAGTCTAATGGCTAATATTACTATACTGTTACACCCCAATCAATGAGTAAAATCTTTTTAAATTTTTTGTTGCTACTATAACAACACGTACTAAAGACTTTAATGTCAAACAGCAGGTTCCTGTCAGTGTCATTTTCTAACGTTTTTGTTTTAATTTCATTTAAACATACAAAATTTTATTATTTACTTTAAATTTCCTTCAGTATTGTTCGTGTATATTTTACACTTAATCTTTCTTTTATTTCACATTTTTAAATTTGTTATTTTATTTTTATAATTTTGGTAGGCTAGCTGCTGTGCTATGCTTTAAATCAAAAAAGAGGCATATCATTTGAAAGCCATAAAAATATTAGTTAAAATGAAACAGAGAAAAATCTTTTCTGTAGGCTAAAAATTAAGAAGATTAAATATAACACATGAAATTGGTTTTACTTTAAAGATTATTAAGTTATAAATATTAAATCTAATTTAATTCAAAATGAAAACATAATTAAAATTATCATCGAAAATTTTAGGTATGCAACCAAGGCATATTTATTCATCAGGTAATTGCAGTTCGGAGAGAATTTTTTGTTTATATTTTTTATATATGAAGTTTGACATTTGAAATAAATTAGAAAAGAGAGAAAATTGTTTTTTATTTATGCATTTTGACAGCTAAAATTAAAAATAAGTGTTGAAAAAAATAATCAGCTGGCGAATAAATACCTGATGAATAAATATGCCTTGTATGCAACGTTGTATTGATTAATTAGTTCATAATGCCGAACTGAAGACTTAATTAAAGAAAAATATTAAACCTTTTCTGCACAGTTTAATTGCAATTGCAAGAGAATCAAAATTTACCGATCAAAATTGTCAACAAGGCTCCAGCAAAAACTCTTATTACTAAGTAATGAGTTGAAGGTACAGTTCTTCTTTTCATCATCATTAAATTAATGTGTTTACTTAAGCATGGCTTACAAATAGGGACTAAAATTACTACGTTATTTTATAGCATCAAATGGAGGCAATGCTCCAAGATTCCTGCCTTTGGACTTGTTTATAAGGAAAACGGTGATAATAGCGGCACCGCGGATGGAAAGGTATCCCTTTGGGAGTAATTTGGAGCATAGGAGTATTCTGGACCTTGTGCATAACAAGGTTGGAGAGGCTCAGATGCCGATGAAGCGCTTGAAACGGGTGAAAATGGTCGAGGGCTAAATCCATAGCGGATGGATTCATGCACAATGTGTGCATGGAAAGTGACATCAGTATATTTACTGATGGTTCCCTTATAGGCGAAAGGGCAGGAGCTGGGGTCTATTCAATTGACTTGAACCTTTTCTGCTTCCTGAGTCTGGAAAAGTACTTGGTCGTATATCAGACAGAGATGCTTGGATTGTTGCACGCGTTGGACCACTTGCTAGATGATCGAAAGCATGGGAAGAGAATTTTCATAGCACTTGATAACCAGTCTATGGTCAAATGTGAACTCAAAACTGGTGCTCGAATGTATTATGAAGCTCAATAGGTGCACCTTCTGTGAACGAGGTAACGCTAATGTGGGTGAAAGGACATGTTGGCATAGATGGAAATGAGTCGGCAGACGAACTTGCGAAAAGGGGGAGCTATTGTGGAATTCTGTGGACCGGAACCTAGAGTTGCTCTTGGAGATGAGATTGAGAGGGCGAAGGTCCTACAATGTGTAGAGAGTATGAACCTTCTTAGGATGAAGATGACTACATGTATACAGTCACGTATGGTGCTCGGAAGTCCTCTTGGCAGATAACTGCTTTGATCACAGGGCACGGCAACTTCAAATATCATCTGTACAGGATTAAAGTTGTGGAGTATGATGTTAGCAAAATGTGGCTTGAAGCTGCTGAGACAGCGGCGCATGTAGTATGCGAATGTCCGGCAATAGCTAGCAGTAGACTTAGTTCCACCGGATGCTGGCGATTACAAAGGACTGTGCGATGAGGATTGTCGACAATCACCAGTCGGCAGTGTGAAATCGTTTTCCTAGTCCAGAGCAAACGCCGGTTGTGGCGCGGGACTCAGTGATTGAAGGTATACTGATCGGTAGACACGAAATCACTGATAAGCGAAGGGGATCGAAAAGGGACCCGTGATGGTAGTGGTCTGCTTCGATATTCCCCATAAGATATTCCCCCCTGTATATATGTGTATATCGTACCACCGGCATTCACACGTTGCATGTGATTGCTATTGGTGAAATTAGTCTAGGGCAAGTGCTGATGATTACAAAGGACTCTGTGATAATCATCCGTCTACAATGTGAAGTCACAAAAGTCCACAAGTCCTTTTTTTGGTAGCCGCGTAATCTCTGGGAAACGAAGGGGGTAGAAAAGAAACTTGTTTATGAAAGAGGCCTGCTTCGGTATCTCCCCTACATGTATATAAATAATATTTCTCTTAAATAACCAAAATAACCCATTGATTGTATGGCTTTACAGAAGTCGTTTAGTTGTTTTAAAGACGAAAATTCGGGTTCTCTATTCTGCGATATGTTAGTTTGAAATTAAAAGATCAGTGATAATCTTTAAGATATAAGTTTACTAATGCACTGCTTTTCTTCTTTTGTAAAAAGCATTATAAAAGTTCGTTAAATAAAATTTAATTTATAAAAAGTTATTTGAATATCTGCTCACAAATTTCAGATTAGAATTCGTATGGTTAATATATTTAAGTAAATGTCTGACAAATACGTATTTTTATATTACATTATAAAACAATACATTACTAAAAGCCATATCTGTAAGGCAGACGGTGTGTAACTGTCATTGAAAAGTATGTTATTTATGCTGAGGGTAAATCAAATAAAAAAAAAAGCAAAAACAAAAAGCTACAAAAATAAAAAAAATATTTACAAAGCTTCGACAATTAGGTACCTTCGGAAGACTGCATCTTACTCAAGAAAAATTTGAAAAGGCAATATTTAATTGAAGAATCAAATAAGTTAGATAATGAGTTATTTAACACATATTCTATATGCCTTAAAGAGTTGTTAAAGGAGAATTAACACTAAAATCCTGTTTTCCAATTGAAGTTAAAATTCTCAGTTTATTATAAATTAATATTTATGCGAACTTCTTATTTTTTATTGCGTTTAAATACAATTTAACTTTCTTGTTGATTTAAATGTAAACTAAGTTGGAAGTCAATCCAATTTGTTTTGAATTAAATTGGCAGTTCTATCGGGTGAGGAAAAAGTCCCGCTACCATTTCAATTACACTCCATCTTGGTTATGTGATGTTAAGCTCAGTTTCGCTTTACCATTGTGTTGTGTAAACGTCCATATTTTATTATGGATAAATATACACCACAAGAACGATCAGAAATAGTGACAATATTTATTGACAATAGTTAACTAATTTCGCGAAATGGCGATTTACCATGGCCAACCTGATCTCCGGATTTAACAGCACCAGACTTTTTTTATGTTCGAGGTTTTTTTAAGTTAAAAGTTTGTGTGAATAAAGCTGGAGTTACATACTCCAAAATGTCAGCTGTTGTTGATAGCCATGGATGACAAATAATATTTTTTTTTCAATGTTATCGATTAATCTGTTTGTGTAGTGGATTTTTTTTCTATTTTTTGTGTTAAAAAATGTTTTTAATAAAAGAAAAAGTATTCGAAGTAAAGTTTATAATTATTTTTAAGAAAAAAATACATAAAAACTAATTTTAAACACATTTTTTTTCATTTCCAAAATTTTTATTCTATTTATTGATAACTGTTATGTGCTGAGTGTCATCTCTGTTTGTTTATTATTAAAAGAAAACAAGTGCAATTGTAGGCCACTGTAGTACAAATTATCATATAGATAAACTCAATGAATTCCAAAAATTCCTTTAAAATGTCAATTTCACTTTCCATTTTGCCAAAATTGTTTTTAGTTAATAAAAAAATAAACACAACAGCTGATCAAAACAAAAAAGTAGATGCATAAAACGCATTGTGTGTAACTTGAATTTAGAAACGTATAAAAAGGTGAAAAAGTATCAAACGCAAAAACGCGTGAACGGATGGTATGTTACTCCAGCTTAAGTTACGAAATTGAAGAAACTCAACCTGAGATATTGCAGGATGTCACGAAAAATACCTTAAAAAGAGCCCAAAGTTGCATAGCGAATCGCGATCACCATTTAGCAGATACAATTTTCCAATCATAACGGAAAAAACGTAAAGAACAAATAAACTTTTATGAAAACCAAACTTACTTTTCGCTGTTTTGAGCAAAGTTATGGGCAATCAAAATGGTAGCGGGACTTTTGCCCCATCCGTTACACACATAATTTTTTGAGTGTTGGCCTCGCTAATTATAAAATTGTTTTACTATAATGTGAAAAATTATAATTGAAAATTAAAGCATATTCTCACATGAGTGCTAAATGCTGCTAAAAACTCATTCATATGTACATTGTTAAATTACTTTTTTTTAACTGAAAATAAAGCTATTTTAATATACTTAACATATACGAGTAAGTGGTATTTATGTATATGTTGGGACTGTAACGCGTTTTTGGATACAATCCAAACGTACCATTCACTTGTAACAAAGCCCGGCCGTCAGATAAAGAGACGGACGTACATACGTAACAAACACTTGTTTAAATACTGCAACTAATTAAACTAAATAAAAAATACACAGTTTTACACTCCGTAAGTTTTTATTGTTTTGTTGTGGCTGTTGTGATTTTTGTTAAAGTTGTAAACTGAAGTTTAATTTAAATAAACAACATGTTAGTTAAATTTGAAAACATCACAAAAAGTCTGTTTTCATTTCGCTGTTGCTTTACCTGCTGCTATTTTTGTTATTGCATTTTTTATTACTGTCACAAACATTCAGTAGTATTTAGTTAATTATAATTTGCATTTAATTTAATTTTTCTAAACACACACTCTGTTGGGATGGGCATAATCACATAACCATATTAACTCAGCAGCCACAACTGTTGCCTGGCTGTCTAAAATAACATTGTTGGACAGGGTGCAGTGTCAGTCAGAGCAGTTTGTGTAGTTTTTGAAAAATGTAACTGCATTTGAATGTTGTTGTTAGTTTTTCTCGTCAGTAGTGTTTAGTATTTTAAAACATTTTAATATAATTTTGCTATTTTTAGAGAATAGATAATTGAAACATTAAGAGTTTCAAAGAGGATGTTAAAAATTTTATGTCTTATTAAGAAAACAATTTATTAAGGCCAGAGTTGTCCAATTTTTTTTAGAAATTTTCTATGTCTGTATATGAAAAGTTAAAACAAGATTTGCCTTTCTTTATTTTCTATTTAATTTTATGGATTTTTTGCTTTAAGTTTATAAATGTGGATCAAGTGCCGCCTGTCTTGTTTTATGTTTTCTGAAAGAATGCCTGATTAGGTTGAACCGCGTGTGTACTTCACACAGAGCAAATTACATAGTACGATTTACACACGACAGACGCTAACACATAGCCTTGTCATTCCGTTTTTAATTTCTACAATATTCATTTGCGACCCTATAAAGTATTTATTTTATGAAAGCTTATAAATCGAAAAGTCGATTGAAATTTGTTCGGCTGTTCTTCCGTTGGTTGAAATCACCCCAAAACTTTATGAGTTATGAGCACCAAAATACGACTGCCTCTTTTCTTTCTTCTCATACTTTTACTACAAAAATCAAATAATTTTCAGACTCGTTTATTATTTTTTATTAAATACTAGCTAATACCCGGTGTGCTTCTCCACCCCAAATTTTAGTATTTAATTCATATGGTAGGTGCCACGCCCACTATTGTTAATGCACCCATTTTTTCCATAAATGTTTATTTGAATATCAAAGTTGCTTTTGCAAAATTTTAGTACTCTAATCGATATCGTTTTCCGGATATACGAATTTTAGTACTTAATTCATATGGTAGGTGCCACGCCCACTGCACCCATTTCTTGCCTAAATGTTCATTTGGGTGTCAAAAATGCTCTTGCAAAATTTTACTACTCTAATCGATATCGTTTTCCAAATATACGAATTTTAGTATTTAATTCATGTGGCCACGCCTACTATTAAAGTACGCCCATTTCTTACCCAAATGTTCGTGTGGATGTCAAAGTTTACCGTACCTTATTTGAAGACTCTAGCTGCATTAACTTTCGTGATATATAATATTTAATACTTATTCGGCCGTGCCGAATCTTATATACCCTTCACAACGTGTAGTCATGCAATAACAGTAGTTTGTATCACCATTCATCTCAAGAAATACGTACATACATATAAAAAACATACATATATAAAAACATCCCATTGTAAAATTAAAAACTTACGTATGTATGTTAAAAAAATACAAGAAAAAATAAAAAAAAAATAAAAAAAAATAAAAAAAAAATAAAAAAAAAATAAAAAAAAAAATTTAAAAAAAAAATTAAAATATAAGTAATAAATAAAAAAAAAAAATAAATAAAAAAAAAAATAAAAAAAAAAAATTAAAAAAAAATAATAAAAATATAAATAATATATTAAATAAAAAAAAAAAAATTTTTTTGGCTCAGCTGGGATTCGATTCCACGTTTACTTTAACCAATATACAAGTTTGTATGTATGTATGTTGTTGTTGTAATGTTGTTTTTGTGAAAAAAAAAATCGAGGTGGTCGTAGGTTTTTGCTCATATCTCAGTTGTTTATGAACCGATGTTTCTGATTTTCAATACCGATCTACTCCCGAATATTTCTGATATTTTAATACCTCACCCGGGTCTAAGCGATTTCGGGGGGCTTCAAAAAGTTTATTTCAACATACACACGGAAACACGGTCAGACGGACAGACTGACAGAGCTTAATCGACTCCCCTATTCATAAGCTTTCGAAAAATATATACGTTATGGGGTCGGAAATGAAAATTGTAGAAATTTCACACGGAATGACAAACCTATATACATATACCCTTTTTCACTGTGTGAAGGGTATACAAATATATATATATCATGTACACGCTTAAGACACCAAATTACAATCGGTAGCCTAGGAAATTATTCCTAAGAAGGTTTAAAACCAACTAAGATATAAGCAATAAAATACAACTGCTTCGGTGCTTTTTCGAAAGATTTCGAACGAAGATAGAATTTTTTAACTTTTGAAGAACCGAGAAGTTCAGCATCTGTATCAAATTAAGAATTAACTAGCAAAATTTAATACATTATAACAAAATTTGAATTTCATGATGCCCACCACTGCAAAATTGCTTGAAATAAATTTATATATGAGTCAAACCTCAAATGAAAGAACCGTAAACTAAAATGGCGGATATATGCATCAAATATTATAATAACGGATAGGTCTCCTTCAAACCCTCCCAATATTGTTATCAAATAACAGCTCTTGACCAGTAGAATACAGTAAACTATAAAAAGTGTAGTCTTAAACAAAACTACTGATAACTTTTGTAAAAATAAAATAACCTGTTACGACGCAAAAATTAAAAATGAGAAATAGCGTCGGAAATAATAAAACTAAATGAGGTATAACATGAAATCTAGATGAGATTACTATACCCATTTACATGATACTGAATGGTATTGTCAGATTCGGTAAGGCAGAATATTGCTGAATATAACCGAATATACTTGTTTTCAAATTTCTAATTATTGTCGCAGTATATTATAATTTTTTTTTAAACTAAATACGTTGTTAAACATTTATTTGTTATAACAATAATTTTATATAGTTATAATTTTTAAATAGCATAATTAATTTTCAAAGTTTTCTTATGTTTTATTTTTCAAAGAAAACAATAAATAGTATTTTACTCTTGTAATTTCTTATCTATTAAAGGACTATAAAAGACATAATGAGAAAGGACATAGAAAGAAAAATAAATATAGACATAATAAAACTATTTTAATAACAACTGCGATAGAAAAAAATGATTATAATGGTTAGGAAGCGTAAAATAAACGAGATATAAAAATGTAAGAAAAATATAAGGAAAAGTTAAAAAAATAAAAAGGACAAATTAACTTCATATAAAACAGGAAACGAAAAACTTCTGGTTACAAATAGTTTAAAAATAAGAAAAAATATATAACCCAGTCATACATATATTCAAATATTCTTCTAGAATTATTGTATATTAATATAAGTTGTTCCAGCAAGGAGCATATGGTCTCAACAAATTTGTACTATTTGGATCTATTTACTGCTGCGTCTCCTTTAAATCAGTCCATTGTATATTTATAGGCTCGTTTTAAAGTTTTCATTGTCATGTATATTCTGGAAGTCTCCTTAGTTTGCTTCGTTGGCTTTGCAACATGCTTATGGAGCCTACGCAGTTAGTGATCAATACATCGGTGATTGCTAAGAATCCTAAAAACAGTATTTAGTGTAAGAAAATATAAGCATGATTCTGCGTAGACAAAGGTAAAAGAATACCTACATTTTCATTAATGTCACGTGGAGCTGCGTTCTAGCATTTTCAGCCATATATAAAAACGGATCTGTTAAACGGAGTTTAACAAGTCAATTTTACAGAGTTTACTATTGCACATAGCCTTGATATTCATAAGTTCTTTTTTGTGAATCTGTATTTTATGACCGTATTCCAGTTTCGTTTGCTATTGCTAATCGAGTTATTAACAACAATTTTCATTACTTTGAACTAGTAAATAAATATAAACGTGTCAGACTATGGCCTATTAACATAATATTCAGTTAGATAAATTTAACGTAAAAGCTTACTAACTTTCAGTAAACTTAACTGAAGTTTTAATTATAAATTAAAAATGTTCGTTAACAATAAGCAGGAGTTAGTTAATTTGTAGTTATCAATTATTATGAATGAATTTCAAAAAGAAGAAGAAATTTATACATAAATATAAATTCTTAGGGCCGTATTTATAAAAAATATTTTAGGTTTATTGAAGGCTTATTTAACAAATTTCTCTACAACATCTGTCAAATAAGCCTCAAAAATATTTTTTATGAATACGGCCCTTAATGTGCACCCATCTGATAATAAATTTATTAAAAATTGAATGTATTTTGAAATAATTTTTGCTATAAATTTAACAATTCTTTTAGATAAACGATATCTCATGAAAAACTCTTCATCAGGCAAATTAAAATGATCCGTTCGACTTCTGTGGTTATATTTTCTGTTCATGCCATAAGAAATATTTACTTTAAAAATAGCAAAAATATAATATATGTAGATTCAAACATCAAATATTTTCTTCCAGTTAAGAACTTAAACGCCAAATAGTACTCGGTTAAATTTAACTGAAATTTGGCAAAATAATCTAAAAGTTATAAGATAACTAAACTTTGAGTTAATAGCTTTTGGCTAACCAAGGTTTAAATTCTTAGTTTAGTGCTAACTTGTAGGTTACTTTTTTTTTTGTTAACGACCCCAAATAAACAAAAGATATTCATTTATTAATCCTTGCAAATTTTTTACACTTCCGATCTTAGACCAAATTCATCTGTAAATGCTTGTAGACATAGTCCTTTAGTCAGCTAAAGTTAAAAAGTTCAATTGTCTGGTTCAAAAAGCCACTTATCGTCGAAAAACGTGTAACGAAACCGCAATGAACAAGATTTAACGAAATCTATACACCAGATATGAATTTTTCAGTTAAAAAAGGAAATGTCACCAATAAAAGCATGAAATGCGCACACATATATAGAACTGTCTACTCTGACATAAGTACGCAGAGAATTAGTCGAATGCTCTTAGTATTGTGAGTCAAGAGAATGCAAGACCTCTTACACTAAGGTCAGCCAGTTAACCAACTCTGATTAAATGGAGTTTTAGTTTAAATATTCTTAATACAGAAATAATCCGAACACTAGTTAACTACATTTGTACCTGCAACATGATGGGCTTTATATCCCTAGCTAATAGGATTTAGTATGCCACAGTTGACATACATACATTGTTATAAAATCAATCTTTAAAAATAACAAGCAATAGTGAAAACATTTTCAGAATGGCTGCGAACATTTTTATAAGTGGAAATTTAAAATATCGCTGGGTTATTTAAATAATTTATACGTCTCAAATGTCACCTGCAGGCGAAGTTCTCTAACGAGGGTAGTTTTCAAATGCAAAATGCCAGTTTTAATAATAATAAAATAACAGAAAAAAAAAACAAATCACAAAACATCTTTGTAATACAAATGTAGTATGTTAAGAAATTTGAATTGAATAGAAAGTAAATAAGTAAGTATATTAAATTATTTACTGCCAAAGTGTTTTTTTTTTTCAATACAATGTAAATTGGAATATTTAAATTGAAGGGACAAAAGTACTTTCAAACACATCCAATAATATGAAAGAACTGACATAAAAATTTTCAAATTCACAGGAGCTTTTTCCAAGAAATTGTACAGACATTTTAAGGATATGATAAAAATTTACATTTACACATTCTTTTATAGAAGATTTGAAAAAAATGTTTGAAAAAAAAAGATTTATTTTTTTATTTATTGGGTTATTTTCTGTACAACAAGACTTTATCTTATATTTATAGTACAGAAATGGAATGCGTTAAACATAAAAAAAGACATTTGCAATTATTAAATTCGAATTTAATTATAATTTTAAAAGAAGTAAAAACCGTATATGTTTATTGGAAAATTGCACATAATATAATTTAAAGAAATATCCTACACATTTGTATTTAAAACAACTAACCATTTTATTTGAAATAATTAACTACAAATTTTTTCAAAACTACTAATTTTTTAATAACCAAAAAAATAAAGTAATGGTTTTTTCTTTTCTAATAAACAATGTTGCCCTTTTATTGTAAAACACTTTTCAAAGGTCACCTGCACCCGAACAAAATGCCACCTTTATACTCAGCAGAATAGAACAGAATTTTTCAGCTTTTTTACGCGATATCTATATTTTTAAGTGAGACCACATTTCTTGCTTCCATTTTAATAATTTGGAACCAAAAATTATATTTTAACACAAAAAAAAATTTTCTTCTTTTTAAAATCAGCTGTTAAAGAGGGCAGTTTCTAACCCTTTGATTTAATTCAGGGTACGACATGTAAGATTTTTTCTCATTTTTATGGCAACATTATTACAAAAGAACTCACCCATCACCTTACCCGTGTATAATATTGCATATTTTCAAGAAAGGAACACAAAAAAGGCATAGGGCAGAGTTAATTCAACATTTACGTCAGAAAAGAAAACACCATCTTTAACAAATTTAATTTTTCCTTTGCAAGTCGTTTGTATAACTTTGACATTTAAGTAAAAACATTTTAAATTTAAAACTTTTACAAGGCATATCCATAAGGTACTCGTATCCAATCAGCCGACTGTTTTTTTTAATATACATTTTATAAGCGTTACCAAGGCATATTCATACAGGTATATGAAACGACGAGTTGATACAACAAAGCAACTTTTTAGGGGATTTTTTCTATCAAGGCCAATTTGTATAACAGAGATGGAACAGTTGTTCTTATATGTTTATTTCAATCAAATTTTATTAAAAAAAGGATATGTGTTTGTGAAGCACATTATAAATGGTGCAAGAACAACAAATATACTTAAAGTTGGTAAATTTATCATCAAAAAAGCACAATTAAGGTAAATGTTTAATTCGGAATCCAAAATCTAATTTTCTATTCCTGCATTAATAAATGGAATCAAAGAGAATTCAACAAATTTAGACATTGTGTTTCCCCATCATCATGTGCTGATAATTGCACCTGTATGAATTCGCCTTGAGCTTTACCAACTTTTTTAAAAGTCTTGCCTGCATTTGTCAAACTTAATTTTTTTAATTTTATTATACAATAAATAATTCGCAATTCCAGTTGGTTTAAAACGTTTTAAAAAATACAAAACTATGAATAAAAAGTTTTCGCTTAAAAGTTTTTTAAAAATTATTAAAATTAAAGAAGAAAATAAAAAAATTGTGTGACACTACGGAAGATAATGAGACGCGCGCAGGAAAATTGTATTCACCGAAGCCACCTGCCGCATCCTATGGAGGAAAAAACCCCTAAGATCGGCCGCAGGCCGTCTCGCAGAAAAACTGTATTAAGTGAAGATTTAGGTGGCTTTTTCCTACGTAGTGCATAAAGTCCATGGACATTATGTCACTATTTGTGTGTCACAATGTTCATGGACATTATGACATGCCATTATGACATGACCTAACCTAACCTACATGTTCATTATGAGCAATATGTATTATTAGCAGTTGTTTAAAGATATTGGATTGTTGTTATCAACAACAACAAAAAACAATAAATTGAACAGTGTAACAAAAGAATCAAAAAATATAAAATAAAGGCTTTATTGCACCATTGGCTATATTTTAATAAAGGCCTTATGTCACTTTCAAAGTGCAATAAAGCCGCAATAAAGACCTTATTTCTCAATTGGAAGTGAAATAAAGCCTTAAAGGCCTTATTTCGTAAGGCGTTATTGCACCCCATCATAAAAATCTATGGCGAATCCTATATACCCTTCATCATAATGTATGTACATATTTATGTCACAGTTCTAAAAATTACCTTTATGTAAGATGCGCCTTTTTCTCTTGTCCTACTCTTTAATTAGTTTCCTGTATTCTACCCTTCACTTCTTCATTTCATAATATATCTACAAACGTTTTACTAGATGTTATTTTATATGCCATTTTGTAGATCCATAGATTTAAAATCTATTTTTTTGACACTCACAAAAAATTATCCGCCATTTTGTTTCGGACGCCATTTTAGATTATAAATTTTTGCATAGTTTACTGTATTCTACTGATCATACTTAGTCTCATCAATATTGAATAGGTTGAATTGGATAAATTTCTAATCGCCAAATTTTACCCATATATCCACCATTTTATTTTAGAAGCCATCTTTAGTTTTTTTTAATTTTCTTATGTTTACTGAGTTCTGCTATTTAAACCCTTTCATTCGATATCCATATTGAGGGGGTTAAAGGGGATCTATTTATTGTAATTAGATTTGACCAAATATATTCGCCATTTTACTTTACACACCATCTTGAAATTAAATTTTGTCTTCATTTACTATATTCTACTGGTGAAACCTTTTTATGTGACACTGACATTAAGAATACCTTCCTGGGTAAATTTGCAATTACTAGATTTGATCCATCAATAAATATTTCGGAACTGTCAGTTTCAAACTGGTTTTGCAGTTTTATTTTATAGGAATTTTCGTAACCACGAATCGAATCCAATGTTGTTTAACTCTTTAAGAATTCTATTTACTAAAATATCAACCTATTTATTTAATTATTTAGTAGTAAAAAAATTCTTTGTCTATTTAAACATTTTAACAAATGATTGATATAAAGCAAATTACAAAAATAAATCTTTATTTAAAAAACACTTTTTATTAGATATCTCTTCAATAAGATTACAATACAAATTTTTAAGAATAAAATTGGTTGGCACAGATTTAATGAAAACTTCTCTATTTCATATTCAAAAATGGAAACAACTTGATGCAAAATAAATATAAGCCTATTAAATAAATTTCTCTTTTATTTGTTTTCGCAAATCCATTTATTGGCAAAAATAATATGAGTATTTATTGCAAATCAAACACTTTTTTGTACACATAGCAAGCATTATACACAGAGTAATCCGCCTATAAATTTGAATTACGAGCTTTAATCGAAGAATCTGGTGCGAAATGTTGAAATTATCGATGCTTTAAAAATAACGCCACGAAGAAAGACTGAATAAATCGCAAGGTGCTTAAACGAAATTTTTCTTAAGAGCATTAAATGTAAAAGACTATAGAGGAATTAAAGCAGTCATAACCTTCAAATGCCTTTTAAACAGAAACATAAAACGATATAAATAAGTGTAAATATACCTTCGCATGTACGTGTATATGCTTGTGTGCACAAGTAAATAACGTATACGCATGATAATGCACAACAGACATACAAACATAGCAACGTACTGACACTTATTGGTTTAATGTTAAAAAAACATCTTATCGAACCATTTTAACCATTAGCATCATTGAGATTTGTCCTTCTAACATTTACCTTAACGTTTATTATAATTTTTTTTTTAAACCTGGATGTCTGCTGTCATAAATGTATGTGAATGTTAAAATTGACTACATTCAATACTTGTATTATAAATACATTGACACTATCACGTCTCCTTTATTGTATTCATATAAACCTCAGGGATGTCCATAATGATACTGTTGCGTTTTATTTTTCTAGTACAATTGGTTGTACAACTTTGCACAACTTCGCCGTTAAATGTATTCTCAAAGTAATGCTCCGATGTTGACTGCTCATTTAAAAACCTCCGATATTTATTTAAGAAGTTTTTGTTCGAGTTTTAACGACGTTTCTAATGTTTCCGTTTTTGTTAAAAATTCTCATTTAAATTATGATAATTGTTAATAAACAATAAAATATATGTGTGTTGAACTAACAAGGTGCCCTAAATGTCGTGTAGTCCTATTTTTCAAAATTATAATACTTCAGGACTTCTTGTTAATAAACCAATTTTTTGGTTCTGCAAGTATTATTAAAATCCATTTTTTCTTGCTTGTAATTTTAAATTGATTTGAGAGTACCAAAAACCATTATTCTTTTTAACATTAATAAATGCAAATAAAGATTATGTAAGCTTTAAATCCCATCTGTGAACCACATCTCAATATTGCATGTTTTCAAGAGTAATCCAACACTGTTATCTTTCGGAATTAAAATGTGCACTTCTCTTTAAACTCTTTTTCTACCCTTCAGACAAGAGTGTAAAAGGGTAGATACAAATATGTTTGTCATTCGTTTTTAATTTCTACAGTATACATTTACGACCCCAGAAACTATATACATATATTCTGAATCCTTATAGATAAAGAAATCGATTTATGTCTCTCTGTCCATCCTTGTGAGTGTTGAAATCAATTTTTTGAAGCCTCCATATATCCAAAGGACTCGTATATGTTATTAGTTTATTAGAAATATTTTCAAAAATATTGGTATTGCAAACCAGCAATTTCGACCCAATAGCGGCTGAGATATGAACAAAACACCAAGTATGATGTTTTTTTTATTAAGATTACTAAATTAAACAAATTCCAAATTTAAAAAAATATATACAAAAGCACACGGCTATGTACATGATGGTTAAAGACGTATAAGATGTTATTGTATTTGTGTGTCTTGTATGCTTCTCCGTGTATGTTTCGTATCTACACTTTTTTGAAAGGTATATTAAGATTTGTCACAACCGAATATAAAGCTTCTTTTTGTTAATTATTGGTATATCATTACTATCTTTGTATCGTTTGGTACCATAGTCACATTTGCTAAGATTATGCCAAAAAGTGCTATTATGAAACAGCTGTTTGGTTTCTGTTATATTGATAACCTGGATGTGCGACTTCAACTTTAAGTGATTGTCCTCAGTCATCGACAGAGCGATACAGCTAATGTAAAAATTTCTTTATTTTAAAGTTGGCTGCAGCAAAGAAGCTCCTTTGTTTACAGGTGAAGTCTGACACTATAAATGTCATTGATTCATTCATAAATATCATTTCATATATAAACTTTGACAAAAAAATATAAAAAAAATATAATAAGCTGTTTCTCTGTTGTTACCTTGAAAGTAAAGCAGATAATTTTTACCAGAGGAAGTAACTACAAAAATTAAACAACAGAAAGGTACGTCACAGAACGACAACAGAAAGAAAATACTAATAAAGCCTTAATTCTTATGTATACTTTTTTATCAAGTCGCTTTATTATTGGGCTTCCGTACCGCAAATAAAAAAAAGAGGTCCAGAGTTAATATTTTTTTAAAATAATTTTCTTTGGGATTTAAATTATTTTTGCATACATAAAAGAAGACACAAACAATCTTCTTTAATAACTTTTATTATTCAATTTTGAAATTTCCTATACCAGCTCTGATCTCCTTACATTTTAAAGTACACAAACATGCATAACTACTTTTAAACACAGTATCTACTGACAACATAACACATTAAATGTGCTGCCTTCAGACGTGATGTACATTACACTTCTATATATAATTACAAAGGAGCTGTTGCGCAATTTTATATATTAACAGTCAAGTCGATTTTTTTGTTATGTAGTTTTTGCCCACATCATACAACCGATTTTAATGGAAAGTTACCATTTGAAAGGAATTTTCCTGCAGATGTGAACAGTCTTAATCTTATTCAAATCACTATCAGTATTTAAAGTGTTATAATCATTTAAAGTTGTTACTAACACATGCATTAAACATATGTATGAAACAAAACAAATAAAAAAATAGATGTTGAATCAGTTAAAAATAAAACTGAATCAAAACAAAAAAAAAAACAAGATGAAACTGAATAGAACATTCAAAATATGTTTGAATGTTTTGATAGTAGAACTAACCAAAGAACAACTTGTATGCAGATGGAACAGAATCGCTTATGTCAAATGCTTTGTCAGATGAAAATAACACAAGTTCTAATTGAAAATTTGTTATATGACTTTGAATTACATAACATGTATTAGTTTTGCATTAAAAAAAGTTGTACAAGCTAGATGAAAAATACATGTCGTCTTTTGTTTCTTAATTTAACTGTTAAGCTCACAATGATGTATGTAACTTACATATCATAACACATAGTTATCACATATTAGTGTAAAACATTAATTCAATGCAAGTTCAATTGTAGTTTAGAATCTGTGATACCTGCACTGTGTTCATTTTTTTATTTCTTTTAAATTCTATTCATATCATTAAAGAATGGAAACATCATTAACATTTTGCTGACTATTATTTTATTTTCTTTTTTATGATTTTCCTCAATATTTTGATGATTTTTTCCTTGTTTTTAATTTTACAGCTTTTTTATAGTCTTTTTAGAATTTTTTCTGTTTGTACTCAATAAATTAATTAATTTAATTCATATGAAAAATTATAGCGAAGCAGTTTTTATAACGGTAATGGCAGAGAGATTATAGACAACTAGAGTACCTGGAGACTTTTAGTTAAAGTAGAAATATAAAACACAAACAAATAAATATTTTAATATTTATATGTAGTTGTGACTCTGTATTTAAAAAAAAAGAGTTTTTCATACACATTCATGATCACGTCGGTCATATTATATATTGTATTACAATATTTTGGTTAGCTTTGGTTGAAAAGAGGAAAAGTAAAAAGTTCATATAACAGGTATGTCTAATTGACAAATTTGAGCCCTCTAAAGGAATGAAAGTATTCCCTATAAAGACCATAATTCCCAACTCACTTATTTTTGGACTACGTCGATAATCCAATCCATTAAATGTAGTGTATAATACGAGGAGATTAACAATGGCAGTATTCCAAAGTATACAGTTTACAGTGTTAGGGTATATAAAGTTTTGTCATTCTGTGTGAAATATCTACAATATCCATTTCTGGCCCCATAACGTATATATTTCATTATTAAATAAAAACTTTTCATTAAAAATTCAATATGATTTTCATTGAAAAATAGTATGATTAAGAAACTTATTATGACAAAAATAGTAGGATGTCTTGTCAAAAATGCAATTATATTTATAATCAGTTAAAATTAACAAAATTAAATGTTAGGTTAAACAACAGTATAGTAGCAAAGGAATCAAGCTATGATATATTTATTTATTTATAAATTTTATTAAAAAATTATTTATTTTTATACACGCAAAGAAAAAACATGGTTGTGGAAACCATAATCGAAGAGCAACGTACTATGATTAAATTGTATGATTGAGGTTATAACATAATAATAATAACTGGAAACCAATAATATGTATCATATGTATGAATACAATTGAAAATTGCAAACTTTGCTTTTTTCCGAAAATAATTGTCTTTTGCGGTTAAATACACATCAGAGAACTGCAACAATATATAATACTTGCGAGCCCACTCGCTGTTTACTAAATCATTTTTAGTCTCGAATATTTTTAAGCACTCGCTTTAATTGTTTGGCTCGTTCTTCATACAAAGCGAGCTTTTGCATGAAAATATTACTCAATAACTTTTTACTTGTACATGTGAATATCACAACCACTTAAAGCAAAGTTTCGTGTTTTTTCTATTTTCATATTCGGTAACTTCTTTGTGTTTAACTTACACGACTTAAGTGTTACGACTAGCTCGTAACAACAACATTCACGCATAGCTGCCAGATTTGACGATTTATCGTCATTTTGACGATTTTACGTGCTAAAATTAAGTGTTGACGATTTGACGATTTATGCTATGTTTTTGATGATTTTCAAGAATTCAAGTTTGCAACATTTTTCATTACTTTTATATCAACCTTAAACTAAATAAAAATAGTTTGTAACGGTTTTTTATGTTATTAATAATAGAACAGAGTGAAAGAGATACATCGATCATTATTTAATGTGTTTGTGTGGGTAATTTTTCCACTTTGTACTTTTTTAACATAGTATATGCCACATATTATCAACTGATACCTACAACACGAACAAATATAAATTTGGAAATGCGTTTAAAACAATTTTAGTTTTTTAAGTAAACTTATTTAAATTATTGAAGTGACAAATTAATATGCTTAAATACTTCAAAAAAATGGTAAGTTCTTTTTAATTATACATTAAAACCTTAAAAATCAAACATTATATTTTCAATAGAAAACCAAGATGATGAAAATTCTAGCAGCTCTTCCTGTGTAAGTAGAAATTTCATCCATTTTTTATACAAAACTTTGTAGTAGCTAAAATTAAATTTTAATGGTGTTTTTCACAGGTAACGAACAAGTAGAGGAAAATTGAGGAAGACTGGTTTGCAGATTCAGAAATAAGTTTATGGGCTAAAAAGGAAACGATGTAGTTTATTTTGGCGTTGTGCTCGTCTTACGCTTGCCTAAAGCTACCTTAATCGGTAGAAACTTTAGAAAGAAATGATTATAATTATTTGTCAATTAGTCTGAATTAGATGCAGCCAATTTATTATTTATTATTTTTTGTATTTATATACTTATTAATATTTATTTTTCGAAATTAATTCTAAATTGTATTATATTTATTGTCATGTTCTTAACTTAAAAGGGTCTAATAAAACCATTGATCTCTCTGGATTTAAAAAAATTGTCATTTTATGCATTAAATAAAAAATGTTTTATTTTAAAAATTGCGTTTTTTTATTTTAACGTTTTTATGACGATTTGAGTAAACTATTTGACGATTTTGACGATTTTTTCCCCCAAATTAGACGATTTTGCCCCTATTTTATCTGGCAGCTATGCATTCACGGCATATTCATTTAGTATATGTTCGTGTATTCAACATTTAAGTGAAAACGTGGCTGCCAGATTTTATGATTTGTCGTAGGTTAGACGATTTTAGGCGTTTAAATTATTTAGTGCATGGTTTATTATATATTTTATGGATGAAAAATAGTAACGCTTTTTTAGAGTATTTTATTTATTATCTATAAAATTTTAAATACATTAATTTAAAAATTACATAAAGAGCGCACTCGTTATTTTTTTTTTTTCAAAAATGTATAAATATATAAAAAGTAAATTCTGTGTCTACGTCGCATAATGAAATAACGGACTGCGCTGCGTTGCCATTGGTCAATATTTTTGTAAAAATATTTACATATGAATAAAATTGACGTATAAAAAAAAATGTGATTCATAAGCCTGTCGCATTCATTATATGTTTTAATTAAAAATTGTCACGAAAATTGTTCTTGTAAGAAATTTTAAATTAATTTTATTTCATAATGAATTTAGCCTTACATGTTTACTTAAATATATATACGATCATTGATTTTTTCCTAAACCATCTGGCAACGCTGCTTTAAATATTACTTCCAATGACGAATGATGCGAGTAAACACTTGTGCACTCAGACAATTATAACTCTAGGTCAGTGAAGGGCAGATAGAGAACATTGAATAAAAGAGTGTAAATTAGTTGTAGTATACTAACGAAACAATACAATACAGAACTCATATAAATTTCATTGCGTTTGCTAAAGGCTCGTATGTTGCAAACACAATTTCTTACGAGCCTGGCGAGTACATACAAAAGCAATAGGCTGTATTAACTACACCGCAACTCGTTTTAAGGCGAGTATCATAAATCATAAAAACGGGAGCGCGTTGCAGTTCTCTGATACACATATTGAATGTACTTACCAATTTAATTGCAATTTTTATACCAATATTTTTTTACACTTTCTCGTTTATTTGTTAATTTTCTTTAATTTTTCAAAATTTTTGTTAATTTTTTTGACATCTCAAACTTTTAAAATAATAAAAATTTGTTCAGCAAGAAGAAGAACAGTTGAAATCAAATTATTATTAAAAAAAATCATAGAATGATTAATTTGTAATCATACTGTTGTCGCACCTATTATTTAATGATTATTTGTAATTTTTAATGCTTTTGAATAAAATGTTATTTTTGTCAAATTATTTTTTTTTAAATCATACTATTTTTAAATGATAACCATTTTAAAATTTTTACGAAAAGTAAACATTAAATAATACAATTCAAACAAATGCTTAATTATCGTGACAAAATATATGATGAAATGAAACAAAAAATAACTATTTCTTGATTTCGACAACCAAATATTGTTTTAGAGAATATAATATGACCGTCGTGATCATGTCGTAACTATGGTTTTTCTTTGCGTGTAGATTCATTACTCTTGTTGCCGAATAAAATTTTTTATTTAAAAACTTGGACGTGTGTTAAAAATATACATATATTCTGAAAGTCGTTAAACAGATAATAAATTTGTTCTAAAAAAGAGCAAAGTATGGCGTTTCTATTCATTTTATGACTACTTTAAATCATATTATGATAATTTTTAACTACTTTGTGGTCATGTGATATCATTTTATGATTATGTGGATTTTTTTTAAGATAACTTGCGGTTATAATTTGATAACTGTATGGTTCTTTAATTAAACATATTGATAGCTTACAACTATTATATGGTTTAGCCATAAGCATACAGTTTAAACATATTATCTGGCTCTTAGATTTACTTTGCGAAAGAATAGATTCATACGACATCGCTTAACATGATAGAAACATTTTACTCTAATATAAATATTTTTTTAAAGTAAGTACCGTTTGTTACCACTAGTTTCTGTTAGATTTAGATTTTAGAACCTGCTAGAAATTGATATTATTAACTTTCGATTTGTGTTTATGTGTGAGTGTATGCTTTCGTTTTGTACAGTTTTGTCATTTTACTATAGCAACTTCTGTTAATAATAAAATTTTATTTCAATTTAGTAATGCATCACTGAGTAGTATTGAAATTAAAAATAGTTGAAATGTTTTTTATTAATGGTTTGTTTCACTCTTCTTCTGCCATTTTTGTTTTTAATAACGTATAGCTGTGGTGTAAATATGTTGGACAGCCTCTTATCATAATCTCCATAGACCAAAATGAATCAGATTGAATCATGAATTGAAATTGTTAACGTGTTATGTGTGTCTGTAGCAGAATGTTGACTACGAATTGTTTAACATGAAAAAGGACTACTTGATTAATTTTGTTTTGTATGCCGCTGCTTTTTTTTTTTTTTTTTGCAAAAGCAGTATAATGATTGAATAAATGAAAAACAGAAGGTTATATCAAATTAATTCAATGCATAGTAGATTAATAAAACTGTAATTAAATGTAAATAACGAACAATATTAACAGCATCAGCAGGAATTTCTCGTACACAGAAGCACAAAGATTAATTTTCATTCAAATTAAGCAGCTTCTGAAATCTCGTAAAGGGTGTCTCAGTAAGAATACACTTATTTATGCTAAAAAAATACGTATTTTATGCGATAGTTGAGATTTTTGTTATTGTATTGTTAAGAAGACATGCTACGATTTAGTATGGAATAAAATATCCATCAAATGGAGCCCACGGCTCTTATGACAGGCCATTACACTTTTAATGAAATTATTCATGACTTTTAGAGAGATGTGGCTGAATCTCACCGATAACGCGTTGTTTCTCGATTTTGAGCTCAGCCATTGTTTCTGGTTTAATTGAATAAAACCAAAATTTCAGAAAACCCCAAAGAAAAAACTCGCACTTCATTTAATTGCATGATCTTGGTGGTAAGTTGACATAAGAATTGTTGAGATAATTTATTCTGGGTTGTTTCATGCGCGATGCGACAGGTGGGCCGTCTTACTGAAACTACATTTCGCCCAGAACCATTCTGTGCACTTAGGTCACATGAACTACGTTCTCATGTTCATGTAAAGAGTTTCTTTTACATTCGATGCAATTTCAGCCTAATGTTCAAAAAGTAAGGCCCACTCACGTCGCCCAACCAAAATTCGCATCAGAAAGTTCCTCGTTGTGGGTTTATTTCTTTCTCATGGATTGCATGAGGATTTTTTTATCCTAAATTTCGACAATTTTGTGTACTCACAATGCCATTTAGTTGAAAATAAGCTTTATCGGAAAAAAGTATTTTTTCGAAAAATTGACATTGAATTCATTACCCATTGGCGCTTTCCATGGTCTACTGGTTTGGGCTGCAGCGTAAGCTAAAGGTGAAGGGATGTCTTTTGTCAATATTCGTTGCGTATTGCTTTGTGCAATTTGACGTTGCTTTGTTATACCCTTAGATTTCATTCTTAATAATACTTAAGTACATAATGTAAAATCAAAAGTGTGCATCATTAAGCATCAATGCTGGAAAGCGTAATCAAAAATTGAAAAAAAATTTAATTTCTTAATATAAAATGAAAAATTTAAATTAACTGGAGCCAATAATAAAATATAGTCTGTGACAAACAAACGTTCTACAGTTCTAACTGTTTCTTCTCTTTCGGAAAATAAAACCTTTAAACACTAATCGAACTTTTTCAATCTTAATTGTCTGTCCCGTTGATGGTTGCAATAATTATTATTTTTTTAATTTTTACTGTATTTCATCATCCATCCATCAATAACATTTGCTCCTAAGAACAAAGAATCTCCCATTATTTCGGTCTGGAGCTAAGTATCTGAGTTCTCTAAAACATTTGCCGGTTGCATTCAACATAGTCCTTCGCCAAGTGGTGGTTCGTGGTCGTCCTCGTCTTCGGGAGCCTAGCGGATTCCACTCTAGTGTTGCGTGACAGGTTTCGTCATAGGGCTTTCTGAGCGTGTGACCCAGCCAGTTATATTTGCGTCTTCTAATTTTGGGTGTAGATGTCTTCTTGCCCTGTGAGTTGAAGAAGGTTTTGATTTGAAATTACGCGGCGCTACCAGGTCTTAAGTATATTCCGCAGGCATCAGTTAGCAAAAACTTGTATCATATGATTTATTTCAGCACTGTCTTTCCACGTTTCGGAACTACACAGTAGCGTTTTACAATTTGATGTTTATTGAAGTAGACAGTTCGTTTACCTGTAAGTTTACCTTTAATTGATGGTAGCAATACTTAGCGTTTTAAAATCTTTTATTGAAAACTTGCAAAAATTATTTGTACTTTAGTTGGTAGTAGCTTTTGTGCAATTTAATTAAACTTGCTTTTAAGTAAATTTCTATTAACTAATTGTTTTTATTTATTCTTTTTTCAGATCTAACAGCTTTTTACATGATCCGCACAGTTACAATTATTCAAACAATATTTTACTTTTCCGGTCTTCTTCCTTCAAGGAGTAGTATGGAACTTTTATAAAAAAAAAACAACAACTAAGGATATACAAGCAAGAAGAAAAATCGACATACATAAGCTCAGATGTAGTTTATACAAAACGACAATTTAGCAAAAAAAAACAACACTATTGACATAAAAAACACTTTAAAAAGCAACAACAATAGCAGCTTGCAAATGACTACATTCAAAAAAGTTTTGAATATTTAACAACCTTAAAGAAAAATAAATTTGAAAGAAAAAATAAAATATTCGCGTGATTTGCGAAGTTTAGAAAGAAAGCACAAACATTTTTGCGACTCAACAATAACAACAACATATCTGTTATAAAGTTAAAAAATTTTTGCACAATTTTATGATTGAAATCTCTAAAACAACGGAAGTGTTTTCAACAATAAAACGGAAACAAAAAGTTAACTTTAGAGTACAAGTATATAGCTTCAAGGTATCAAGGTAGTACAACGCAAAGACCGACAGTAAAAGATTGATGTTTAACATCAACAAAGAGGAAATTAAGAAAATTAGAAGTAAAGATAAATCGCCAACTTAGAACAGCAAAAATCTAACGCACACTAATAAACGCTCTAACTTGTCAATTTAATGTTATGCATAAGAAAAGTGAAAAGGAAAGAGGAAACACACACAAGTTAACATAAAAGCGAAAAGACTTGCACTAATAAGCAAAAATCAATACGTTGACACTATCTTATTTAGAGAGCAGAAGCAGCAAGGACAACTACAGGGCTGTTTATATATATTTTTTTATTTTTATTAAAGAAAAAAATACCAACAAAACTCATGCATTTAAACACTAAACTAACGTTTTCAATTCGAAAACAACAAAAGTGGAAAACTTAAGACACCAAAAAAAAAAAATATTTCAGAACAAAAAAAAAGAAAAAAAATTGAGTGGGCAAACAACTTAAATTACACTTCGTTACATAATTGTAAGAAAGATTAGTTGTAGGAGGGAGAGCATAAATAGAAGATAATTTTTTCTTGAAAATTGTACTTAACAAAAGGAATTCATACAAAAAAGAAATTAAACATCCGTCTTAATAGCACAACAAACAAGCATCAGTTGTGCCCCTTCCCATTGACATCACTAACAACTTAAGTTTCTACTCAATTGTAGAAATAACGTCCCTGAGCTAAGTGGTTGCCATTCTCATCCATCAACCAACATCCACCAACAGCAACAATTTTACAATTGTTTTAACTCCCCATAAACATTAGCTTGTTTGTTTTTTTTTTTTGTTCGTCTAACAACAACCACTGCAGTGTGTATTTTATAAGTTTGAGAGCGGCCTGGGATTTAATAAAAAACCGCCAACCTGGAACTAATGGAATTAGAGAATATTGTGGCCAATACGGTCTACTTAAAAGCTAGAGAAGGTAAGTTTTTCTCTTTAGAAATGTAGTTCTTTTTTTTAATTAAATAGTTGTTTATCTATTAACAAAAAATAATTAAAAAAAGAAAAATAAAAAACAAAGAAAACATTTGCTTATTATGTGAATCTATATGCATATATAACAGGAGGGTACACTTTGATGTCACTTTATGTGTACAATGATATTCGGTCTTTCTAATTAGAACTGGAAAGAGAGAGAAGGCTGAGTGATATCCTCATATATAATGAATACAATGAGAAAAAAAAATTTTTGGGACAAGCAGAGCGGTCCGAGTTCTGCTAGTTATTTATAAAAAAAAATTTGAATTAACAAAAGCAAC
This sequence comes from Phyto melanocephala, assembly GCA_941918925.1. Lineage (NCBI taxonomy): Eukaryota > Metazoa > Arthropoda > Insecta > Diptera > Rhinophoridae > Phyto > Phyto melanocephala. The sequence goes on along the minus strand of OW799233.1, from coordinate 94,654,420 downwards.
TGTGTGAATAACAAAATGGCTTATTTTGTCTGCTGATAATGAAATCAAGAAGAATTGTATTGTCATCAGTGTAATTAAAAATAATGATGATTTTTGTTTGTTTGTGTAATTAATGACCCTGAACTAAGAAGAAACCTTTTAAATAAGGAGTATGCACAAACAAATTAATAACCACATTTTCTCTCACTATAAAAATTAAACTAATGGTTGAATCTTTTTTTGATTTTATTTATTTTATGAATTTTATATTTAAAATTAAAATTTGAAAATTAATTACACTGTTGTTGAAGCTTTTGTGTTTTTTTCTATCAGATTTCTTTTTTTGAACTTTTGCTGTTCTTTAGTACTTAATGCAGAGACCTACAGTTGATTGATCTTCTAAATAAATATTCAGAATTATTTGATACTTGGAACATCAAAAAAAGGAGAGTCGTGGTTAGAAATTTTATTTACTTTTATATAGCTGAAGGCCAACGCGGATCGAAGGGGTTACGGAGGTTAATGTTATCATCAAATTTAAGACATCTATGTATATAAGTATATAAAAGTGAAACTCTGTGTGTGTGTGTTAGCTATAGACTCCAAACCTGTAAAACCGATCGGACTCAGACTTTGTCAAGTTGTTGTACACATTCCAGGGAGTGTTTATGGGTGACAAAAAGTGGCCGGGGCCACGCCCATAAAAAATTAGTTATCATTTTTAGCTACTTGCACTTGACCGATTTTCCCGAAACTTTGCACACATATTGAACTGTCATGACTATATAATTTCGTGATTAGAAAAGTGGGCGAGACACGCTCATAAAAAAGTTTTAATTTTAAGGTACTTGCACTGATCCGATTTTACTGAAACTTTGCACACATATTGAGTTGTCATGACTATATAATTTCGTGATTACAAAAGTGGAAACTTTGCACACATATTAAGCAGTCAACATTATAAAATTTCGAGATTAGAAAAGTGAGCTGTGCCACGCCCATAAAAAAAGTTATCATTTTCAGCTACTTGAACTTCATCGATTTTTCTAAAACTTTGCACACACATAATGAGCTCTCATGATTATACAATTTCGTGATTAGAAAAGTGGACAGGGCCACGCCCATAAAAAAAAGTTATAATTTTGAGGTACTTGCTCTGGACCGATTTTTGGGAAATTTGGCACACATTTTGAGTTGTCATGACTATACATTTTCTTAATTAGAAAAGTGGGCAGTGCCACGCCCATAAGAAATAAGTTATCATATTTAGCTACTTGCACTTGATATTCAATTAAAATTCAGAATTCATTTTTTTCATTAAGGGGACTAGCAACGCGCACCGGGCTTTTCTAGTAGAAAATATTCACTAAAAGTATGTGTCATCAAGCAAAATTTTTATTTAATATTTTGCTCTTCAACTCATCATGAGAGTAACTCTCAGAATAAACTGGTTTTTTGAACAAAAGCTTGGTTTTATAGGAGAGCAGGAAGTGCTACGGTAACCCCATACAAAATAATCATTAATTAATGATGTTTTTTTATTCTCGCAAAGTTGTGCTGTAATGCCTATCACTCAATAGCTTCAGCTAAACTCATCATGGCCAAATATTTTCAACTTTGACGTTTACTAGCTTTGAGCTGCTGGATGTAGGCCCAAGTTCTGATATAAAACTCGACAAAATAAGTTATGATACGGGTTTAATGCACACTTTAAATGACATCAGTCATCGTGGGTATTCTCTATCGATTGTTTGATTATTTACAGAACTTGTCATCACAAATTTGCGCTTGAGAATCTTTAATTTTTAATTAATGGATTTGCTATCAGTCACTAAATTAAACGCAACAACGTAGTTGGGTTAAAATGCCTTAAACCGCTTTAAGAAAATCAGAAACTTTTTATTGAAAATATTTCATAACATTTTTTATAGGACATTTCTACATACAGATATAGATTTTTTTGCTAAACATTAAAACAGATACCCTTTCGATAAATTCGCTAGTATGTCACAACTTCCTTCCTCTTACACATAATAATTATGCGAAAATTATTTTCGCAGTAAACAAATAATTATTCTCCGTAAATAGTGAGTTTAACGAATTTTCCTAATAAAAAAAATTAAGTTATTAAAATATTTATTCCCCTCCATTTGTCTCTTACTCTTTCTTTCTTTAAATGTACGTCACCCACCGTTTTTTTTTTTTTTTGGAATTCTGCGTAATAGTTTAGCGATCAATAATATTTGATTAAACAAAGAAAAACAATAAGCAAAAGCAGTTACAAAAATTTGTTGTGGTTAAGTATTTATTGTTGTTGTTGTTATTTATATAAAATATCGCTACTGGTATTAGCTACTTTCAAACTCTGTACGTGGGTATTACTGTGCGTATATTAAGAGATCTTAATGTTGAAATAGTTTTCTTATTTATGACATTTTTCTTCAAACGAAAATGCGAAGATATTATTGTTTTTTTTGTTTTTGTTTGTTTAGCTTAAGTTGGGAATTATTTTTGCTTGCTTTGCTTTTTCCTTTTTCTTCTATTTCTCCTTCGCCCTACAAAGATTTCCTCAATTGGGGGTTGTATTGTAACCATTGACATTTCATCTACTTAATATTGTTATAATCAGTTTTCTTCTCTTATGCTCATGCTGGTTTTTTATTTTTATTTATGTTTTTGCTTTCGTAAAGGTTATGGTAGTTTTTGTTGTTTTCTCATTATTATAAAGTTTTTGTTTTTTTTTTAATGGGAAAAAAGAACAGTGTATCTCTATGTGAAGAGATTTTTATTTGTTTTTTTTTATGAAGTGAACCATAGAAATTTAGTAGCGATAAAGGTGAATGGCTCGAATAAAAGTTATTTGTTTAAAAACGTTTTTAATTTAATTTATGTTTTAGTTGTAAAAATTAGATTAAAAAAAGCCTCACATTGTCGAAATTAAGTTGTAGAAAACTTTTTTATAATCTTGTTTGTTTGTGTTGAAAACATTTGTTAATGTATTTTTTTGGGGTGAAAATTATGTTGTATGGAATTTTAATGAAATTCATGGCATTGGTTTTTTTTTTAATTTTTAACATTCCATTGAGGCTTTGAGAAAACAAAAAATACATATTCTGTTTCGAATTAATTTAAGTCAATTTAAAGATAACTGACTGATAACGGACGATTTCTAAAAAATGTATTAAATTTTTTTGTTTCCTTTAAAAAAATTATTTAGGTTTTTTGACCTTTTTTAATTAAAATATTTACTAAAATTATTTCAGCTCAACGTCTCTTAATAATTAAAAAATATGTCTTTAATTTTTATTAATTCTTCCAATATTTCGCTACTCCGTTGTGTAGCATCGTCAGGAAATTAATATTTGTTTTTATTTATTTTTACACAAAAATATTACAAAAAAATAAAAACATTTAATGCTATTAGATAAATTAACAAGTTACTATAGCGTATGACTTATTTTAATTTTCTATATTACTGATACGCCCACGTTTTCTCTGGCACCACCTAAAGCTACTCTAACGTCGCTTCTCTTCTAATTTATCTTAAAAACAAAGGAAATCATTTTTAATGCATCTATCTGCCTAACTAATGACAACTAATTAATAAGCCATTGAAGTTTTTGTTTTTTAATAACTAACGAGCAGCACTTGCAAAGAAAGCCCAACCGTGAGTACAATTTTATTAACCTGTATTTCCCCAAACTTTCTCTAATATTCTTCAAATGTTGCTTTCATTCCCTTATATTCTCCATGGTAATTTTGTCACGCTCTATAAAATTTGCGTTTCATTTAAAATGGCTATAATGACCATAAACATCAATTGAAAAATTAAAAAGAAAAAAATTAAAGGAAGAAAAAGGTAATTTGTTTAAAATTTATTTATTTAATTTGTTTTGACAAAAACTTTTTCAATTATTGTTGCTAGGAAAATGTAATATTTAATGTCTGTAGGAAGTAAAAGTTAATTCTATAATTTTACGCAAAATTTACCATGAATAGATAATTTGTTGAAAATTAAAGGTTTTGGAATCAAAAATATTATTACTAACCAATCTAAACTAAAGTATTTCTCAAATAGTATGTATAATTAGAAAACATATTGAAAACAGCCCTTTACCGCGATTTCTTCCGTGGTGTATACATATTCAAACTATATAAAATATTTCGAAATTTATCCATATACAGAAAGATTATTAAATAGTTTGTCCAAATGGACTTAATCACAGCATCTTTATCTGACTTTACTAGAAAGAATGAGCAGCTTGCGATCTAGGCAAAGCAAATTTTATGTAGTGAAGAAAACTTGTTCAGTACTTATAATTAAGGTTAGAATCCTAGGAAATTTATCAATATATTTGTCAACAATTCAATTTGGACATATGTATCTATGTATGTAGCAACGCACACGCTCGTTATTATGTCTAAAATATAAGTTTTTATGTACTTACAAGCATGTGCCCCGACTTCGTCTGAGTAGTTATTGGAATTAATCCAGGTTGTGTTAATCCTTGTTGCATTATCCATAAGTATGGTAAACTTGCTTGAACTCCGTTCAGACGTTTTTGTCTGATTAGGCAACGAAACTTTAAATATCTAAACATCCAAATATCTAGACATTCACATTAGGTAGGAAAGGGCGACACAGGAAGCAAGTGCCACTTCCAACACCCACATTCGGAGACCAATATCGTCGATTGTGTTTCCCTTTATTCACATTTGTGTATGATATTAAAATTTTTCCTGCAATTTGGTCACTATTTTTCTGCACATTCACTTTTGATGTGGTTCAAATCAAGGCATATCCATAAGGTACTCGTATCCAATCAGCTGACTGTTTTTTTTTTATGTACATTTTATAAGCGTTACCAAGGCATATTCATACAGGTATATGCAACGGCGAATTGATACAACAAAGCAAATTTTTAGGGGATTTTTTCTTTCAAGGCCAGTTTGTATAACAAGGATGGAAAAGTTGTTTTTATATGTTTAATTCAATAAAATTTTATTAAAAATAGGATATGTGCTTGTGAAGCACATTATAAATGGTGCAAGAACAACAAATATACATAAATTTGGTAAATTTATTATCATAAAAAGCACAATTAAGTTAAATGTTTAATTCGGAATCCAAAATCTAATTTTCCATTCCTTCATTAATAAATAGAATAAAGGAGAATTCAACAAATTTAGACATTGTGTTTCCCCATCATCATGTGCTGATAATTTCACCTGTATGAATTCGCTTTGAACGTTGCCAACTTTTTTTAAAAGTCATGCCTGCAGTTGTCAAACTTAATTTTTTTAATTTAATTATACAACAAATAATTCGCAATTTCATTTGGTTTAAAACATTTAAAAAAATACAAAATCGTGAATAAAAAGTTTTCGCTTTAAAGTTTTTTAAAAGTTAATCAAATTTAAGAAGAAAATAAAAAAAATTGTTTGACAAATGCCGGCATATATACAAAAACAAAATACATGTGTTTTTTATTGTTGTGTTTGTTGCCGCGATGCATATACCTTATGGATATGCCTTGGTTCAAATATTACAAAATTATATTTTTTTAAATTTTCTTAATTTTTATTTTTTGTTTGTTTTTCAATTGACAGAAAATTCTATTGTTTTCAAAAACATTTAATATTCAGTAGACAAATTAATTACATAAAATTAAAATTAAATTACATAATATAGAAATATAATTAAAAATTTAAAATGAATTAAGCAATTAAATAATTTTTAGCAATAGTTTTTTCTATATACCCTTAACTGATGATAGTTATAAAGGGTCCGCCAAATAACTTTTTTTTTTTTGAAATGCTATAAAAAAAATGTAGCTTCGGCTGTGTGGCACGTAGCGCCGTCCTGTTGAAAACAAATGTTGCCAATATCCTCCTCCTCGCCATTGACTGTAACGGCCACTCCTTGCTCATTTCCGAAGAAAAATGGCCCAATTATGTCTCTGGGCCAAAATCCGCACCAAACAGTGACTCATTTTGGGTGTATCGGCTTTTCAATGTATGCGTGCGGGTTTTCTGTGCCCCAAATGTGACAATTTTACTCTTTTACATACCCGCCAAGATCAAAATGAGCTTCATCTGAAAAGATGATTTTTTTTTTGCAAAATCGGCCAAAGTAATGTCGCAATATTTTCCAGCGTTGTTCAAGCGTATACACAACCATATTCGTTCAGCGAAAGGATAAAACTAATTATCTGCCAAATCAGACATGAGCTTAGTGTTACCATTCACGAAATAAGGTTAGATGGCGGACCCTTTAGTAATGTCGAAAACACGTTTTTAAACATTTTTGTTTTAATAGATGAAAATATGCTTAAACGTTGAACAACTCTTAAAATAATTTAATGATTTTAATATAAATCCATTATTCTGGCTTCGACAGCTAAGCTTAATTAGTTTTTGTCACTTTCCATCATATTCCAAACACAATTAATTTTTATTTATAACTAGAAAAGCCCGACGCGCATTGCTACGCCCTTAATAAATAAAAATGCATTCTGATTTTAAATTGAATATCAAGTGCAAAAAGCTAAAAATTATAACTTTTTATGGGCGTGGCAGTGTCCACTTTTCTAATCTCGAAACTGTATAGTCGTGGCAGCTCAATATGTGCGCAAAGTTTCAGAAAAATCGGTGAAGTTCAAGTAGCTGAAAATTATAATTTTTTTTATGGGCGTGACACTGCCCACTTTTCTAATCAAGAAATTATATAGTCATGACAGCTCAATATGTGTGCAAAGTTTCAGAAAAATCGGTCCAGTGCAAGTGCCTCAAAATTATAACTTTTTTATGGGCATGGTCCCGCCCACTTTTCTAATCACGAAATTATATAGTTATGACAGCTCAATATGTGTGCAAAGTTTCAGAAAAATCGGTCAAGTGCAAATAGCTAAAAATGATAACTAATTTCTTATGAGCGTGACCCCGCCCACTTTTTGCCACCCATAAACACTCCCTGGAATGTGTACAACAACTTGCCAAAGCTTGAGTCCGATCGGTTTTAAAGTTTCAGAGTCTATAGCTAACACACACACACAGAGTTTCACTTTTATATATATAGCTGTAAATCACACGTTTAAAGGGAACATTCTAAACACCGAAGTGATAGAGTCAGGTTAAATGTATGTTCATATCATATGACAAAACAAGAATTGACGCTCGTATACAGTCCGGCATGAATTTATAAAATTATTTAATGGGTTTTTGTTTCATAAATATAGATACTTATATTGCTTTAAAGTTGTTTAAGAATTATACATCAAACTATAAACATTTTGTAGATAAAATTTACAAAATTTAAAGAGTAGTAATTGCAAATTAAATGAAAGTTCACGAAGAACACAGAGCATCAACTAATTCTCTTCACTTTACTCGATCAGTTGCCAGGTTCTTTGACTGGGTTCAAGTAAAATAACGAGATTTGAATTAACTTTTAATCAATCTTGTCCTTACAGGATTCCAATGCAGTGAATGCCTGGCGATTTCGACAGGTGTGACCTATTTTCTATTTTCGCCTGCATATTTTTGATTCAATTGGTTTACAGTAAGCCATTAATTCATTACCCAATTTGGCCAGAAAATGCTCAGAACTTGTTACAGAAGAAGAATTACAATTTCCTGGGTGTAGTTGCTGCAACAATACAGCAGTAGCGATTTGACACTACAGTTAAAGAATTTTATCTTTGCTAAAACTAAATTCATTTCAAAATATTTTTTTTTTGCCATTTATCTATGATTTTTGCAAAACACATTTTCCATTAAAAAAATTATTTTCATTAAACCCACAATGATTTTAAAACGATTTTTTTCAAACTACTTTAAATAAATAATTTTCCTTTTTTGTCATTTAAAATTTTTTTATTTGTCAAATTTAACAAAACCAACGTTCAAATCTTTATTAACCCTGAGATGGCACAATATTGTCAATTTAGAACTTAAAAAATGAAAAAGAAGAAAAAAACAACTCAATAGTAAATGTGTTTCATTTAGATGCTGATAAGCAAAACATTTTTGTAAAAGATGAACGCAAAATGGAAATCTGTTGAAATAGAAATTGACAAACGCAATCATTGTTGGAAATCATTAAAATAGAAGCGAAGAATAAGGGAACAGATAAAACGAAACAAATAAAAATTACAGAAAAATAAATTGCTCATGATTATTTGACACCCACTGACCTGATTGCATTCGAAATGATATTTGTAGCAAGTGATTCCCAATGTTTAAAAGAGCAATCCAACGATTTATTTAATTTATAGCTTGTGGTTAATATTGCACAGATTACGAAATTACTCGTTAAAAACAACAACAACCAATGTGTGAGAGATATTATTTTCAATTTGTAGCTTGTCAACGTTTAACAGAGCATTCCAATCGAGTGCATGCATGCCTGGCTTATTATGCTTTAATGGTTTGCATGTACACTGAGAAGTTTTTATTTTGTGTGTTCCTTGTAATTATTAAAAAATAAATATGTGGTCTTAAGAAAGGGCAAACAATTTTCTATATGATTATTTTATCTACTTTAATTTGTTTATAATGTATGAATATATATTTTTCATTAATAACACGCAAATACATGCAGGCTGACAATGCTGTCTAACTTGGGAGATATGATACGATGGACAGAGGACAGGAATGGAGAACGACTTACTCTTACTTACTTACTTACACTCGACCAAGACATACATTTTTCTATTTGCAACCAACAAATAATTTCGCATTTTTAAATTCTCTCTTTTTACAATTTTTGAGACTTGTATCAAATAATTGTAAAATTGCTAAATGAACTCAAGTTAAATTTCTATTTATTACAATATTTTTTAACAAGATTTTCGAAATTAAAAAATAAGATTTTTTTTTTAAATCTTGTCCAAAGAGCAAAGATTATTGTTAGCGTGTATAGTAAAATTTGAATTCCGTAATTTGAGCCCTGATCAGTTGCTTGTAGTTCTTAGAATAAATTAATTTAAAGTTATTACACTACTGAAGTAAACGAACGATAAGGTGTGTGATTATAATAATATTGTATTAAAGATCACAGAGATTATATTTCTAACTTTTCCATTAGATTTCCATTTGATAGTTGTTGCGGCTACTTATTTGGAACAGTTCGACCGTCTCTTTTTAAAACCTTCGATATTCCATATGTTTTTTCTCTTTTCACAAGAGCCCACACCCAGAAAACAGAAAATCACATTCAATCATTCCACACATTTCAATCGAATGGTTCAGTTCCTGCAATCGAACTTTTCATTTGTGATTATAAATTTTTTATTGCAAGAATCAGAATTTATTAGTGCTGACTACATATTTATATTCCGCAACGAAATTTTGTAGATGTAACCGTTAAATTCTACTATCACAACTAAACTATGCGATTGGCAATAATTGCGGTACTCACAACCAATACTGTTTTCTCAGTGCAATATCTCGCCACTCGTTTAAGCTCTGAGGAATTAAAAAGATTGGCCTCTCTTGGTACAAAAACTTGGTTATTGTTTTGATACCACTCCAGTGTTTTCTTATTAATAGTGATAGGATGCCGAATCAGGTTAAAAAAACACATGGGCACATAGTGCTCTTTTATTACAAACATTCTTTGATTAATATTTTGGTATTAATAGAGCCCATTCTAAACTTGCTTCCTTTGCAACTGCATAAAGCTTGCCATATCGAGAACTATTTAGGAAATTTTAGCTGCTTTTAGTTCATAAACCTCAATATTTCATCGAGCATTAGCAACAGAAATATTGACATGGAAGCTGCGAAAAATCAAACGTTTCGGCGTCCATAACACAATATGAATAGTTTTATATGAAATTTTATTTGGATCTCCGTTTCCTATTTATGGCTTCTAAATTTTTTATTTTTCCAAGCCTGCATTGGTTTTATCTTTTCGCACCGAACAATCAGAGGACTGGCTAACCGGGTTGTTCTTCTACCAGATATGTGTGGAGCCCTCTTTCAGTAGCTTTCAATTCCCTAGGCCGTCCCAATATCATAAACACATTTTCCTACCAGTGGTCAAATTCTTCTGATTTTGTTTTAATACTGGAAACAGTTTGACCTCAGACATTTCATTGTATGTCCAATTTTTTGTAGGACCAAAACGGTTTTTTTTCTGAAAATTTTTCAAAATTTTAATACTTTTTTGTCTTTGTTAATATTATATATTTTTTTAAAGATAACAAGATAAAAAAAATTAAATTTTGCCTCCGAAAAAAGTTAAGAGGCAAAAATAAAAATAAAAAAAAATTTGTGTTTTCTTAACTGGGATTCGAACCTACGTTCATCCAGTTTGCATTGGTGTGAAAAGAGCGATTGTTCTGACTTTCAATATCGATCTGTTCCCGAATATTTCTGATATGTTGGCACCTTACACGGGTCTTAAAAGTGTCTGGGGGCTTCAAAAAGGAAGTATATACTTTATGGGGTCGTAAATGAAAATTGTAGAAATTTCGCACGGATTGACAAACCTATATATACTCTTGCACTCACTGTGAAGGGTATACCAATATCTTAGCATGATTGCACTGCAACTATAATATTGTTGCAGCTTTTATTATTATATGTGATATTAAATTTTTATATATGTATATTACATTATCTTTACTTGTCGTTATAATTTGGTTTCTTTTACACGAAATTCATATTTACATTAAGCAAATAAATGCGAACATCCCGTTGCACTAAATTTGTATCTTTATCGCAAAACAGAGTACAGGGGTTTGTGAAATACCTTTGCACAATTTTCAATAATTTTTCTATATGACAAATTAGACGCAAATTATAAAAAAAGAGCTTGCAGCTCAGACAATCGTAGAACAATATAATCCCCAAACAAAATTGGATAGATTTCTTGATAGATAAAATTAATATCATTGTAAAAATATTTGCTTTTATTTTCTACCTTTAAAGGGTACATGTCTATGAATAGTTTGAAATTCTCTGCTCTCCGCACAAGAAGCAAAAATACGCAACGCAAATCTTTTAGTTTTTTTTTTTCAACGGAAATGAATTGCAATTTTATGGTGGAATGCCATTAAGGTTCAAACATACAGTTCAACTAAAAGCTTTCACAAGTAATAAGAAACATAATATCGAATTTAACTTATTTTAAGAATGATTCGAATCCCTTTTGGTTTGCAATTAGAATTTCTACAATACTATAGAACTGCAGTAAAAGAATGATTCGAATCGGCAAAAATAACTTTTGCTTTGCAATGCAAAATAATATTAACGACTACGGCAACTAACAACTACGGCAATGCAAAGTTTCATCATTGAAAAATTATTTGTTGTTATAGTTCCACACATGTACATAGATTGCTTTTTTAAACCAAGAAAAAATAAATTAAAATGTTGTAACTTTATTTATTGGTAAAATTTTGTAAAACATGACATAAATAATTACATCTTCCACGCGAGTTTTAATTAAATTAGTTTAATTAATTTTACGCCATAAAATTATTTATATTTTTAAATATTTCTAAATATCTTTAACTTATTACTTATAAGTTTCTTCTCCTTCAAAGGATTTTCTAGTGAATCATCATTCCTACTATATAATGCAGACTTTATATTTATCTACTTGTTTTTAACTTGTTTGTGTTCATATTTTTATATTTAATCAAATCAGATACATATTTTTCTGTTTTGTTAAAAATGTCATTTATATTTTCATTATAAATAAAATTTTATAAACAATAAACAGTTTTTGTATAAAGTTGTTTAATTTATATAAATTTAATTACTAAACAACTTTATTAGCAATCCTGCCAGGAGCAAGACTTTATTATTTTGTAAAAAATCAAATAAAAGAATATGGTTGGTGAATTACATATATGAAATCCTTAAAACAATACCAAACACATCAGTTGTACTCAATCGCGACTAATCAATAAAATTAATTTTAAAAAATAAATCAAGAACTGTAATTTTGAAGAACAATCAAGCTTATTTCAAGATAATCTCAACTTACGTGAATCGAAATATATGAAATATTTGGTATTTATTTTACATTATTTTAAGTATTTTCAATTAATTTTTTATTTTTCAAATTGTCAATATTTAACAAATTATTCAGTACGTTTTTGAAATGGTTAACACACGTTCAATGGCACAAAACAATACAAACACAAATACTGAGTACCAAGATGCACAATCAGTTCCAGTATCTAGATTTTTTTAGTATGACAATACGAATATGATTGATTCTTCAAAGGTTTATTGCTAAAATTTTGGACATCTTGTCAAGAAATTTGTTTTTTTTAAACCGAACTAACTTTCGATTTCAAAGGTATTGTAGATGATACAACTAAGTATCAACTTGTTGTCATTTCTCTTCTGGAAGTTGTTTTGAGAAAACTAATAGATAGAGAATAAATACAAGAATATTAAAACAATTATACTTGAAGTGAAGATATTCGTTTTGAAAAATTACTTAACGAGTCGAAAATCGGGGATAGAAAACCGTCTGAGTTATTTCATGATTGAAATACTCTTGCTCTTAATAATTCCTAAATAATAACGATCTACTATGGTTTAAAAAATTTGCCATCTGCAGTACAAATTTATTTAACAACATCAAATGTAACGTCTTTAACAGAAAAGTTAGTACTAGCAGATACAATTTATGAATTATTAAAAAATACCCAAATAGCTTCTATTTCTACAGCAGTTTCCACGTCCTCAGATATTTTTTTTTCAGAATTTTGTTAAAATGACTTCAAATTTAGCGAAAATATTGAAAAGTTGTCATATGAATTTTTTGAATTTAAAATAGTAACACTTATTTTCAGAGAAAAATCAGTAAAAAAAACGTAACTTTTGTTAGTATCATAAAAAAATTCTGCAGTAATGCAAAAACGTGTATTAACAAATTGTAACATTTTACTAACATAAAGATGTTTCAAACAATTTCCAAAAAATATTTGGGATTTTTTATATAAAATTGTTTATTATTATGTTTTATAACATACATACATACATACATACATACTTAGCAAAAAAAAGTCAGAATTTTATGGTACAAAAATATGGACACACTCAAGTAGACATTTTTTTAAAGAAATTTTTAGCAAGCGCTTTTTAGGTAGCTCTGTTCGCGAAAACATTTTGTTCTTTAAAAACTATACAAATCAGTATGTTTTTCTTTAAAAGCTGTATTTGATTTAAAAAATCGAAAATAATAAAAAGAAACATAAAATGAGTCCATAACAAAAAAATACCAGTGAATCTCAGCGCAAAATAATACCAAAATAGTACCTGCACAATCAAGATAAATCGTTAGCAAAGAAAAAGCTTCAACAAAGAATGCCGTTGAGGTTAACGAAGAATTTCGAAAGAACATTATTTCCATGACCGTTAGAATTGTATTGCACGAGGCTAATTATAATGCTCGAGTTGCTTGACGAAAACCACTAATTACTTCGGTTAACTAAAATAAGCGACTCTGCTCCGCTAAATAATTTATTGCTAAACTTAAAAGTTTTTAGGACCAAGTTCTCTTCTTAGAAAAAATAATATATATTTATACATACATGGTTACACCATTAGCTGTTATACAAAAACAAAATTTGTATTATTGTTTACTGCACGTATCCACGACACTCTTTGCAAACGTTTACTTACACGTAAAAAAGTTTTTACTATGACAGAAATTATATTTATTATTTTGGTGAGTTTCACAAAAATTTAAGTTGTTCGATTATTTTTGTTCTTTCTTTGCACAAACAGTAAACAAATTTATCCACTATTAAAGATGTTACTTTTTCTTCGTTATTATGCTTAACACGACGAATTCGTCGTGTTGGGCGAAATTCGTTGTTTGTCCCAATTGTGCGTCGAGCATAATGGACAATGAAGTTTATTTGAATATTTCTAAGACAAGGGTTAAAAATCGCTGAAAACTTAAATCTATCAAGTTTTTATATGTTCGAACAAGATAACGGCCCTAAATTTTCAACTTATGACGTCCGTATGTGGTTAACTTGCAACATCGCACATGCAAAATGTGTTTTTTTATAGGGGTATAGAATTTAGAAATGGAATAAAAAAAGGTACATTTTTTTAATTAACATGAAATTATAATATATAATGACATACGACCGCCACGGCTGGCTCGGACGTACTCTAATCTTAAGGTCCAATTATCGATGACTTCTACATTTGTGGCCGTCTATTGGCAATAACGCGGCGAATGTTGTCCTTTAAGTGGTCAATCGTTTCAGGCTTATTGGCGTAGACTAACGGCTTTAGAAAATAGTGCAGCGCAGTTAAACCCACGATCTTGGTGACCAATTTGCGGGTCAGTAACGTGGAACTATGCGGTTACGAAACGTTTCCTTCAATAAATCAATTGTGGCACGAGCTGTGAGACATGTTTCACCGTCTTGTTGAAATCACAGCTCCTGCACATCATGGTTGTGCAATTGATAATCGCGAAAATCAGTGATCATGACTATAGCGGTCACCATTAACTGTAACGTTCTGACCAGCATGGTTTTCAAAAAGTATGATCCAATGATTCCACCAGTCAGTTTTTTCTTTTTTTTTCATAAAATGGTGTCTCAACATACACTTGAGGATTATCATCACTCCAAAGGCAGCAGTTTTGTTTGTTGACGTATCCGTTCAAACAAAAGTGAGTTTTAATGCTAAAAAATTGTTGCCCGTAAAATGGAACGCGATACGAAGTTCAAACAAGACCATGATTTCAAAAATATAGTTCCACAATTTGGATGCGTTGTCCAGGCGCCAGTCTATTTATGTTGAAATACCAAACCAAACATAACATAAATTACTTGACAGTTTTCAAAATGGCTGGCAGTTAAAAAGTGCTGCCAACCAGGTTCTACCACACCCACCACAATCACTTGACCTCTATCCGATTTAAGATTTGTGGGAGGAACTCGTCAGACGTGTGAATAGAGGTCAATTTCCAATAAATGCAAACTTAAAAAAGCTTCAATGGAAGCCTAGTAAACATCAAGGGCGGAAACTAGGAAAAACTCAGTTTATTTCAGGCCAAGACGTCTGGTTGCTGTTAGCTAACAAAATAGCTTACCCCCCAACAAATCAGTTGAATTTAGATTTTTAAGTTTTCTTTTAATTTTTAGTATTGTGTGCTAATAATTTTGTGCTTAAGAAACATTAATTTTAAATAAAATTTTATACATAACGTATTGAAATAGTAGTTAAAGTTTTTAGGGAACACATTTTATTTATTAACGAAAATAAAAAGAGAACAAAATTAAAAATTCTTGATGTCCCAATAGGTATGTGCGGCACTGTATTTCAAACTTTTTGTTTTTTTTTCATTTAATTGTCTCCCTTTTTAAAATATCAAGATCAAACAAAATTGTCTGCCTAAAACGTGACTCCAACAACATCATATGCAAAATGCTGCCTCGTTATACAAAAGTTTATTTTTGCCATGTTTTTTTATTTACTGCCTTAAAAAGATTTTGTCATGCGTGCAATATTTGTTAGCATTTAAAAAGAAAAACAAAAAATAATGTGAAAAAAGGAAAATAAACCACAAAGTAAAATCTGTTAAAACATTAAAGTGAATAAATGAAATAAACTTCAAACACAAATAATTGTAAACCATTATTTTAAAAATAGGCAACGGTCTATTAATAGTATAAACTACAGTCCTTAAAAAATAATAATAATAATTGAAAAAAAAAGAAAAAATAGAAAAAAAGATCACCCTTGAATTTAATTTATTCTTCATGGTGTGTAGAGAGATGCTTTGTATTTTAGTTAAAAGAGTCTGTGTAAGAAATTCAACTCCATGTTAGGTAAACCATTGTCACAGTGTCACTTTCTAGGCGTTTTTTAATGTCTTGCTGTCAGAACTAGAATCGCTTCAGCTTAAAAGCTCCTTTAAATATTACAAATTGCTGTCAATAGTAACGAATTGCTATTGGTGACTACATTTTTCACTGTCAACGTGACTTGGTATTGGCAACAATTTACATGATAGCCGGGCGATACAAATTATTTTCACAAAATATCGTTTAGATGTCTTATGTAGTTACCAATGTTTTTTAATATTCCTTACACTACAGTTGTTTTATAATTATTTTAAGTAATTTGTTTTTTTTTTTGTATTGTAGTTGTCACTATTACTAATATTTATTTATTTTTTTTTTATTTACACACTATTAAATAATATGTATTGCCGCATAATAGTATTAAATATTCTCTTATTTGTCATTATTTAATTACACAAATTGTATTTGCTTTTCCATGTACTTGTGCAGACAATCGTTATGGTCCCAACGAAGAGGCACAGTGTTTTGAAAGGCTCTTAACTTTAATTTTCTGTTTTAATAATTTGTTTTCAAACCAAAGATTTTATATTTAATAAAAGAAGAATTTTCAATTGAAAGACATTGAAAAAATGGTGTGGAATCAGTTATATAATTTGAATTTATCTACTTAAACAGTTTGTTTATTGATACAGTTTGTAATTAGGCAGTTATTTTTTAACTTCTACCATGAATGACACTATTAAATCAATTAAAGTAAAATAAGTAAGAGAGATTGAGATTTTATTTTTTTTTTCAAAGTGTATTTCTTTTTTAAAGAGCCTAATTCTCTCAAAAATTCACCTTTTTATTATTAAAACTTACAAACTAACAAATTAGTTTTCGTTGTTCAGGCGCAACGAAAAATTGAACAAAACAAAATTAATCTAGCTGAACAGCCACTACCAAATGGCGAGCGGTAAACTTACTTTACGCCTTGACGAGCCATCGATTTGTTTAGACTAGAACAAAACGTCGGCAGAGCAACTGTCAAACTATTTTTCATGTTCTTTGGTATGAAGAAAAACGTATAAAGTGTATTTTGTTGCTATATGTATGTGTCGTCTCTTTGTTTCACATTCAAAATGCCTTTTGTTCTTTTTTGTTTCTTTGCCTCGTTGTTCGAACAAATGTTCTGACAACGCTGTTTGAACAATAATAAAACATCGACAAAAGATGTCCACGCCAGGCAAATTCGTGTGCGCACAAAAAATTGTTCGTTCGCACAAATCGATGGCAAGTAAAAGTACTGGGCCGTGCCGAAACTAATAATAACCTTCGCCATCATAGATATGACGTCATCGTAGTGCGATTTTGATTAAGACTGCATCTTTGATTTAACAGCTTTTTTTATAGTTTTCTGTACTCTACTGGTAATGCTGATAACAATATTGAGAGGGGTGAGGGGAATACATGTTTAAAAACGAGATTTGACCCATATATAAATGTGCGTATTTTCATTTGTCACTGGTGGATATCAAATTCTCTCACTTGATAGCCATATTGACCCTCTCGGTTGTTGAGATGCTGAAAAAAAATGTTTAGAAAAATACCGAATTTATTGCATTTTGGTGCTATATTACAGTTCCAAACACTATTTCTTAGTTTGCTCAGAAATAATTGAGTGCCCAAAAATCAATTATTCAAAATATTTGTTCAAATAATTTTTACCTATAACTTTGCTGATTAAAAACTGACTTGTCCAATGTCTAACTGTCTGACCGGCCTCATTTTGGAAATAATACCGCACCAAAAACAGTCACTCTTTGTGGGTGCACTGGTTTTTGAACAATTGCTCTTGGATTCATTCGCCCAAATGCGGCAATTCTGTTTATTGACGAATCCACTGAGGTGAAAATGTGCCTCATCACTGAAAATGATTTTCTTTGAAAATTGATCATCAATTTCTTGCCACCATTCTGACCATTGACGACGCACAGTGGCGCCTTTGACTTTTTTCGTTGCAAAAATCATAACTTTTGAAATAATTAAGATATTTTAAAGATTTAAAAAGATATTGACAGAGGACACTTTAGGCTTCAAAATAATGTTTACAAAGTACTGCTAGAGGTACAGGGTGCTCCAAAAATTGCGTTTAAAATAGGATAATTTTTCCAGTTAAATATTAATATGTTTTTTTAAATATAAGTTTTTTATTTGTATCGCAAAAACACATTTTTATATACTTTTAATATTTAAATCTAAATAAATTTATATTAGGGACTAGTTTAACCTGGTGCGCTTTACAATGCACATTGTTCAAATCCGAAAGTTTAGAAAAAAGCAATCTAATATAACATGTTAAACCAATATTAAATTTTTTTGTTTCTATTGCAGAAACATATTTTCAAATTATTTTTAATATTTATGCTATAGATATAATGTTATTTAGTTAATATTTTACTTAGCTAGAATAATTGGTTTTTATGAGTTAGTTCTCTTTAGTTATCAACATTGGGAGCGTTATCTAATAGATTTAACATATCGGGGCTATAATTATATTTTTCCAAATCCTTTTGAGATTTTACATGTCTTCGTGATGAAATTAGTGGGTCTGAAGAGGCCGCCAACATATTGAAAAGGTCCGCATTCTGTCTAATCCGTGAAATTTTGCAAGTATTCGTGTATCTAAATTTTTTGTAGTCTTTGTTTTTGCATTCCTGGTCTTCTTCTGACAACTCTCCAATCGGTAAGCATTGATATTCAATTAAACTTTTACCATGAGCCAAAATCTTATGAACCGTAGGAGTAAGTTTCTTCTCAGGGTACATTTGAGCTAAAAGTTGGGCAGTTTTTGATGCATAATCATCAAACTTTGGGCCATTTACCATTTCTCTAGAGTTTATAACATTTAGGATAACTGCCAACCTTTTTATAATATTATTATCGACCCCAGTAATTCGGGCTGTTACCTCATCATTTTCAAAAAATGCTCTAGACATATTACCATCGCTAGTATTTCCATACCCTTGCTTTGGGCAGTCTACTTTCAGCCCAAGCTTCTTATGAAATTCATTTTGTATAATTTTTTTTCGAGCAGATAGTTTTTCTTTTTGTGTTGCGTTCATATCAAAACATTCACCTTCACGCGAAATTGTATACGCTAGTTTTAAAATAAACTCCATGCACCTAATTCTGGCATGTAATGGAGAAATTCCATATTCATAATTTTGCTCATTACTTGAGTCCTAAAAATTTTGAAAGTCTTTCTGTGACTTTTTGCAAATTGCACACTTTAAAGTTGACGAGGTATCTGTTATTACATTTAAGACTTTGCCATCAATCATTGTATTAAAAAATTTATAATCAATCGAAACACTTTTTCCATTCTTTATTTCAACAACAGAAGGCTTTAGTTCCGAAATTTGCTTTTTTATATCGTTTACTGTGGATTTGATTATTTCTGAAGACTCCTTTTCATATTGAAAAAATATCGGACGACAAAAATTAACTGATGATGGGCGAGGATTTTTCCAATGCTCAGCGCTTTCACTTCTCAGTCGTAAAGGAACTACAGAAGCCATAAACATATTTGTATCTGTAATAGTTGTGTCATTTGTCGATATTGTTTGTTTGTAAGCACTTTGACCGGATGATCCGTCACATCCCCACTTATTTATCAATGTAAGCATATCTGGAAGTGATACTGCTTTCTCCTCAGGCAAACTTTGAATAAGGCGTTTGGCTGTATGATCCATTAAGTCTTGCAGTTTTACCTCTACCGATACTTCAGTAACCTTTACATTAGGTGGCACTGCTTCTTTTTTGGCAGATGTAATTTTTTTGTATCCAGGAAGAATATTCACATTATGATTCTTTAAAGAGCTTCGTAAAATAGAATATTTTTCCCTTGACAATCCCAATTCCATAAACAAAACTAAGGCTTCTTCTACATTATACTTCGTGGGTAAAGCATTTGGTGGAGTAGGAATACTCCCTTTGATTCTCTGCAGTCGATCTGGGCTTGCAAGTACCACAGCTTTTATAATGTCGCACCTTGATTTTTCGCTATGAGGTTGTAACAGTTTTCTTCTTATTTCACCTACAGCGGCAACCTACGGCAGCTAAACTAAGTTAAATTATTTCAAGTATTATGTAGCAAATATGCTTAGAAAATATGGGCGAGACCATTTTTGACCATTTTTAGATATGCTCTATTTTATTTGTAAAAATGACCTAAATATAGGGTGTCTGAAAAGCTGCTACTGCCGAAAAAGTAGGGCATCTGCTGAACATTTTACTACTTATTTTAATTAAAAACAAACATACCTTTAAAAAAATACCAAAAAAGTAGTAATCAAACGGCAATGTTTCTGACACTTTAATTCTAAAGTGCATTTATTTTTCCAAGATCACCCTTTTTTTTGCTTTTTAAAAAATTGTCGACTTTGAGCAGCTCCACAAACTATAATTTTTATGCAATTAAGGAAAATGTTTTTGAATTGTGATCAGTAAGTAGTTCTTTATACGATGTTTTCATTCATTTCACAAAATTTTGTCATGAAATTTTGTATTTTTGCCACGGGTTTTAGGAAAAGGCGCTACTGTGCGACGTTTGGAATGGTCAAGAGGCTTTAGTTATTGAGTCACTAACCGTGTAAATGCAAGTCTTTATGCATAATGTTCATCAACAATGATTGTGAGAGGTGGAATTGTTGGTCACGACGACGAGTTGAGGTGGACGGCTCTTCAGCCACATTATCGCGAACAGAAGCAATATTTTCTGCAGTTCGAACTGTACGAGCATGCACTGGTGTTTTCACATCCCCTACAGACCCGGTTTACTCACATTTTTGCACGATTTTTTCGATTGTATGCACATTTGGACGATTATGACTGAAAAAATCACGAAGTGCACGATATACATTTTGATTTGAACGGCCATTTTCATAATTAGCCTTAATAACTTTAACGCGTTGCTCGATTGTGTATCTTTCCATGGTTCAAATTCAGTTAGTCTGAAATTGAGATGTGTCAAATGAAATGCTGAAAAAAAACTTGACGTTTAGGTGTGGTTTACATTCAACATTGGCCCTTAAATTTGTATTTTATAGAGTCTGAAATGAATATTGTAGAAATTACCAGCAGAATGACGAAGCTATTTATAGACTTGGCACCATATTTGAAGGGTATTAAAATAAAATTAGGGTATTTAACGTAACTGTCGTCGATAAAATTATACACCGTAGAGAAGCGCTTTTTTTGTTCTCCATATTCGCTATACTTAACTGTGACAGTAGTCATTTGAATGAAGGGAGTCATAGTCGACTTTCATATATTCCTAGTGACCTAGAGCCTTTTAAACATTTTTCCGATTACTCGTACGGAGTACAAGTTGCAACTACGGTTTGTATTGAGTATCAAATATCGAAATTACGCCACCTATTTTCAGTCTTTTAAAGAAAAAGTCTACAGTTGGTAGTTTTTCAGAACTTAGAGTAATTGTGACTTTTACTGCGAATGATACCTAGCACAGGCGCCGGATAAATGAAAGTCCACCCGCTCTTGACAAAACTTCCTTACATTGTCCAAATAGTATTGGTAAGAGTTAAATGACAAGACAAGACACCTGACTGTCAAAATAGTTGTTAATAATCGTTTAAATATTATCGTATAGATAGCAAGTATTTTCGTCCTCTTTCTGCCGTTTGTACAGGGTATTAGTCAAGCCCAAAGCATGTAGTTGTGGCTTTAAGAAGTTTTCAATCATATTACGATATCGCTCCCCATTGACAGTTACCGTAACGACGGTTTCAGTTTCAAAGAAGTAAGGTCCAATATTTCTCCTGACCTAATTACACACCAGGCTGATGCTTTTAATGGATGCATAGGTGACTGATGAATAATTTGGGGGTTTTCCATTGCCCAGAACCGACAATTCTGCTTATTCACATATTCATTCAATTGAAAATTTGTCTCGTCACTCATTATGATTTTTTCATAAAAAATCGGGGTTGTCATGGGCGAGCTGTAACACCCTATTGACATATGTACGGTGGCGTAAATGGTCTTCTGGAAGAAGCTTGAACTGAATCTTAAATGAAAACAAATGCAAATCTTTGTGCGAAATTGTGTCCAAATTTGTTCTGTGAAGACCAAGCTCCTGAACACGGCGGCGACTTGAGATTGATGGATTGTTTTGAACACTTTCTTGAATAGCAGTAATATTTTCAGCCGATCTTGCAGTACGTTGTGGGCCATGCTTGATCCTATCAGCTACATTCCCTCATTCTTCGAAATCATTCACCACACGATATATAGTGTTGATTGATTTTGATAAAATGTTTTAACGATTAAAACACGTTGGTTTACCGAATATTTTTCCATAATAAATTTTTCACATCTATACTTCACGACTGCCAAATATGAACTGTCAAGACTAATGTTTACCAAAATGGCGGCAAAACAAAGAAGTATAGCTTCTAGGCGGACACCCTAAATAATACTAAAATAAAATTAAATATCTCTTTTTGGCCGACCCTGTGGTGCGATTTACTGACTTTTATCGATCCGACAATCAGTTATTTTTCGACACTTGTTGGTGTTTGCACTAACAATTATGCGATTCACTAAATACTTTTTAACGTTGATCGACAACTGTTACAATCAAGTTATATCTTTATGAAAAAAGTGCCCAAATAAAGTCATCACCAACATCACTCCCACAGAGGCATCGCCCAGACTTTAGCAAATGGTTTTTGAGTCGAGTATAATATTTAATTTTTTGTCGCCAAAGTAAACAACAAAACAATTATTGACACTTAGATAACGATAACAACTATTGTTAAAATATGTTATTGAATGCCGAAATCGCTAAAGTTGTTTGTGCTGTTTTTTTTTTTATCGAAACTATTATCGGTAAAACAAATTAGTGAATCGCACTACTGATGTAAATAAATTATTGACATAATATGTGGATTTCCTTTTTTCATTTTATTGTCGTTATTTAAACAACCTGAAAAAAACTGTTTTTCTATTCGCGGCAGCAATGTACTAACTACTGTGCATAGATACAAATGACGACGACAGTTGCTTTGTCATCAAGCCAAGCTGTCTGCACAAATTGCATTTTATTGTTAATTGCGCAAAAAATGGCTTCATTAAAGCATTTACTTTTTATTTCTATTTATTTTGTTCTTATTATTATTTTTTGTTCTTGTTTCAGTTTACCTACGTTGATAAAAAGGAGACTTTACTAGGCACTGTATAGTTTTCATTAGTGTTGCCAAGTTGAATGGTTTTTACGGATTCCACAAGGGAGCGGTTTGAAAGATTTAAAAGATTTGCAAGACTTAAAGGATTTGTTTTGATTTGTTAAATGTCAGTTATATGCCTTCCTCCCTCACGTCATATCGTTACCTTGCAAATGGAATAAACAAAATCTTAGCTTCTTCTTAGATGATAGCTAACCAATTCCTAGTAAAGTTATGATCACATGTAGCTGCTTGCCGATTAGATTAGATAAATAGACCAGTCACTGCCTAGGATTTAAGATTAGATGAAGAGGATCTCCGAAATACTTGTATATATGTTTTGACACTTCTCAACATACTTATCTTTTAGTTTTTTTATACTTTGTCGTAATTTTTAATTCGTTAAAAACATATTAGCTATATTTTAATAATTTTTGTCCACCGAAGACAAATTCCCATCCTTAATTTTCAAACAGAATTTCGATGTAGCAACTTCCGATGTAAAACGCGCTAGAGAAATGATTCGCGAGATTAAAATTATAGTATTTTTAGAGCATGTTTTTTTACTATTATCTTAAGAGACTTATCCGCTCAACAAAAGAAGATTAAACAATTTGTTAATTTAACGTTACTGTCTTGGAATCAGTTATTTTTTGGATGCTTTTGCATATCCAATTCCGTTTGGTCATTTATGCCAACGTCTTTTATTCCAGGAAAAATTTAAATGTACTTATTTATGTCTCTGGATAATCAAAAAAAGGTAGAGAGATGTTTGAAATTATTATATGTGATATGCTATGATCAAACTTCTCGTACAATTGACGACAAGGTAAACAAAAAACTAAAAGGAGAGTGTGGCAAACTGGGCTGCTGGGAACAGCAAAATCATAACCTGAGTTTTTATGACTGTCTAACATTTTCAAATATATAAAATTTTTGAATTTTATTAAAAAGAAAAAATTAAAAAACTTTGTTGTATTTGAATTTTATGAACTTTTTCAATTTGTATTATATTTTAAATTTGATAGGCTGAGTAGAATGCATTTTCGAAACCAGCTACGGTTTAATCATCAGCACTCTTGATCAGATTGAGTTAAATAGTTGATATTTACACACAACACCTGTAGTTCTGATCAAAAGAGTGCTGATGATGAAACCGTAGCTGGTTTCGAAAATGCATTCTACTCAGCTAGTATCGGATGACTAATTTTTCCTTAATATTCTTGTCGTTATCGCATTGAACTTATAGCCTATCAAATTTAAAATATAAAAAAACTTTGTCTTTTTATCACTTTAATTGTACCTGGCAACACTGTTTCTCAGACCCTATGCCTGTGTATTATTGTTCATAGTCTGTGGCTTTTTTATGTTTACCGACGTTTTATTAATAACAACAATAGCAACTACAAGTTGCAGTATGTATTCAAACATTTTGCATGTTCTTTCTTTAACTTCCTCCTCATCATCATTATCGCTGTCGTCATCGTAATTTTCCACACTTTCCATCACATACACACACACACAGCGATGGTTGCAATTGTGATCAAAATGATTTACGGCGTTGGAACAAGGAATTTTTAAAGCAGATATATTTATGTTTTTTAATTTATTATTAAAACTTTTAATGTGTATTTTTTTTTAGTTTTTGAATATTTAGTTTAAACATTTTATTATTTATTTTAATTTATGATAATTTGATTCAAAGTCATGATGACTGTAAAACTAAATTTAACATTACTTCTGTAGTGGTTTGTTTTTGTTGTAAAGTTTTTTGTTTGTTTTTTAAACAAAACGAAAATTCTTTTTTTACAGCAATATTTATTTTCATTCATGTTGTTTCATTTCATTCGTATGTATATCCGGTGCGGTTTTTTTAAATTGCTACATTGTTTTTGTAATTGTTTCATCTTCTGTTGCTTGAATATTCACGCATACAATTAAAAACATGCAAGTTTTTTATTTATATTTATTTTTTATTATTTTACTTATTTAATTATTTATTTATGCTATTTCAAATTCTGCATGTTTACAATTTCTATTTATATCTAGTGTGTGCATGGCCAAACACAAAATAAACATTTTTAATAGTGATGACGATGGTCTTGTTTGCGGGTACGAAATCAAGTTTTAAGTATCGAAATAAAATCCATCCTAGAATTTTAAGAGAAAAAAAAAACAGATTTTGTATTACTCTCTGGTCAAGGAGATACAAAAGTTGTGGTCTTATTAAAGACATGTTTGCACAGACTTCACTGGTCCATTATTATTATGCAGCATTGAAAACAGTTACATTAAGGTCATTCCATCTAGAACTATAACAAATAAAATGATGCAATCTGCCTCTAAACCACACATAAAGCTAAAAAATAAATGTAGTGAGGTATTGGATCTTGTGTCAATAACTTTATTTATTCAAAATTTCTAAACCAATACTAACTCCAAAACATTGGTTGGTTGGTTACCGTGGTAGTTCACTATACGAGAAATGTCACGTAAAGTCTAATGACACTGTATCACTCGCCAGATTGTAAGACTCTTAAAGTAAGCCAAAGTGGAGGTTCTAGAATAACTCCGTAGCCGTGGAGTATCTCAGCAGATCGTTCAGTCTGGCATCAAATTTTGCGAAGAGGTCATAAAGTTTGGCAGCAAAAACAGAACATTTGCAGAAAAGGTGAAAAACTGATTTCTTCTCGAAATCCCGACAGCTGTGACAATGGTCGTTCTAGGGAAGTCCGAATCAGCCTGCATGTTTCCCTGACATCCAATGAACCATAAACAATGCCAGTAATCTTGGTATGTCCTTCCGACCTCGACTCGTAAGTTGTAATGTACGCCTGATATCTAAAGAGGGCCACGCAAGCTTTGTCACTCTACATGTATTAAGTCCATGCCCTATGTTATTAGTTTTTTTAAGAAAGTGTTTAGAGATCATGCTTTTGATAGTCCCCCAAAGGGATTGCAACTGCATTTCCGTTGGACATATTGAGAACAGATCCCCCGGGCCAGCTCTTTCGCACGCTCGTTTCTACAAAGTCACCCCTACACACTCCTGGTGAGAATTAAAATTTTAAACTCCCAACCAAAATATTTATATTGAAAAAAGGATTATATCTTGATGGACGGAAAGAAATATGGATTTATATTCTACTAAGACGGATGCCATTTTATAATTTTAAAATAAATTCATTTTACATTAGTCTTTAGCCTTGTAGAGTTGGCAGTTTAAAAAGAGCCAAACGGATATCATAGGAGTGAAGTATGTCATTAGGTGCCCAAGCCAGACCTCGAACAAACAAAGCAAAAACTTTACTTGAACAGATTCAGTAGCGTCTGTATGTGCTTGGTATTGTAAATCCCAAATGATGCAAGGATATTCTTACTAACGTCCCTACAAGAACAGTGACAGTCATTTGACCGGTCATATGACTGTCACTGGGATGAATATATCAGTCAAAAGTTTCTATCAAGTTATTTATTAATTATTATTTATTTTTTATTTAAAAATGTATTCGCACATTAAGTTTAATCGAATTTAACTATCCAAGATCTTGACTTGGCTTATAATGTCCACATAAGGAAAAATTTATTTAAATACCCTTTTTCTCCTTCAGTCATATTTATCTCCATTTTTTTTTTTTTTTTTTTTTTTTTTTGTTATATAACAGCTATTACCAATTTTTTATTAAATAATTATTATTTTTTATATTTTCATTTCCGCTTCAATTGGCACTTCTGCAATAAACACGACCTGAAAACGCCAACAAGCCGTAATCAAAAACAAAACTGAAAAGAAAATAAAAATGTCATTTCAAGATTTTAGAGCAATTCATTACATTATGTAAATTTTTAATTAATTTAATGCATTTTGTTTGTTTTCTTGTTTTTAAACACATTTTTTTTTGCTTATTTGGTCACTGACTTTTAAATTCACAAACATGACTTACAATCATGTGTAATACAGTTTTACATACATACAACTAAAATCTGTATATATTAAAGTGAAACTCTGTCTATCTGTGTGTTTGTGTGTGTGTTAGCTATACGCTCCGAAACGGTAAAGCCGATTGGACACAAACTTTGGCAAAGTGTTGCACATATTTCAGGGAGTGTTTATTGGTTGGTAAAAAGTGGGCCGGGCCACGTCCATTAAAAATTAGTTATCATTTTTAGCTACTTGCACTTGACCGATTTTGCTGAAACTTTGCACACATATGGAGCTGTCATGACCATATAATTGCGTGACTAGAAAATTGGGCAGGGCCACGCCCATAAAACAAAGTTATAATTTCTAGGTACTTGCACTGGACCGTTTTTTTTTAAACTTTGCACACATATTGAGCTGTTATAACTATACAGTTTCATGATTAGAAAAGTGGGCAGTGCCACGCCCATAAAAAGTTATCATTTTCAGCTACCTGAACTTCACCAATTTTTCTGAAACTTTGCACACATATTAAGCTGTCATGACTTCAGTTTTGTGATTATAAAAGTGGGCAGTGCCACGCCCATTAAAAAAATTATATTTTTTAGCTTTTTGCACTTGATATTCAATTAAAATTCATTATTATTATTATTCATTAAGTGGCGTAGCAACGCGCGTCGGGCTTTTCTTATATATATATTTTAAACTACTTTAAAAAATTGTAAACAGTTTTTAAATATTATAATCAGTATTAGATAAGTTTGTGTTTCTTATTGACTTTATTATTTTTTTCTACGATTTTCAATAACCAACTATGATCGATGTGAAGAAACAGGTTGGGCGTTAGGACCAATATACATACATATGTACTTTTAATGATATATTTAGGTAAATTGTTTCAGTGTCTTTTGGTGACATAGACACGATAAGTGTTTTCGTTATATATAATTATTTACTTTAGGCAATTATTTAAATCAGTATATTGACATGAGAATATTTCAAATGGCATTACTTTTGTATTTATAACAAAAACGGTTGTTTTGCACCTAACTTCACTAGCAAACTTTCTGTCAACAACTACAACTGTATTCAACTACGCGCTGATTTAAGTTTGTTTGTAAAGGTTTATGCTGGTACCAACTGATGCTTCCATTGGCAGCAGCTGACGAGCAGTTCTACCGTCGTCTGTCTTTTTTCTATTATAATTAATTCTTTGTATGACCTACCTCAACAAAAAATGGTTGGTATATTCGTTTTGTCATTTCATGTGTAACATCTTGAAATATTCTGTTTACACCTCATTTTCTGAGTCCTGGTTTCTTTTAAGGAAACACTAGCTAATAAATATTTTAAAGCGACACTTTAGTGAACACAGCAATCTATTTTATGGTACAAAGGTACTACACAAAAATGGTTTTGAGGCACAGTCGAATATAGTACTCTTATATAGAAATAGGTCAGTGATGCTAAAATCCGAAAAATTTTCTTCTAATAAGAATTGTTATAAATTATTGAGAAAACAATTACTTTTTACAGAAAATTTTTGTACATATGTGAGCATATAAAAATCATTACAACCTTAAATAAGGATATGTTCGCGTTTCCCCTAAAATCTTATTTAGAATTCTGAATTCTGTTGGTCGGTAAACAATATATTTGGGTTGGCTCCATTTGATTTTGGTATGAACTAGCAACTTAACTCAGTCTCGTGGGATTTAACATAAATATTACTTGCATACATATTTTCATTTAATTTTTATTGTTGCTGCTGCTGTTTGAATTTTTTTTATACTTTATACGGTTTTTTTATAAGTTTTAGCAATAAAGTGATTATGAATAATGTTGCATGTTGTTTATATCGTCATCATCTTTTATCATTGTTGTGGTAGCTTTTGTTATTCTAAGTTTGTAAAGAATCCGGTTACATTGCATGGAATATGTAAAAATCAGTGTGAGCAGTAGTTCTTCTTTTAATTTCCCCCTTTATTTTTTGCTCGTGTTGTAGTTGTTTTGATTTTGAAATTTAATTTATTCATGAGTCGTTTTCAATGCAATCGTTTCCCTCGGTACTGATGTTTTTTTTTCTTTTTATTAGTGTTGCAATTTATTTACTCTTGCGATTAATGTAAAATTTAGCAGCAGATTCATTCTTAAGTTGCCACTAACAAATGCGCACTCGCTCTTGGTATCTATCGGTCTCAGTCGATTTATATTTAAATTTAATGCATTTTTTCATGTTTTCTCTCGTCATTTTATTTTAGCATTTTTTTTTGTCGTTGTTGGTTGGCGCTTAAAGAATATCGGCAAAAAAGATATGGCTTGTAAGTCTTGTTAGAAATTTTAGTATTTCAAGGAGTATGTGTGTAAATTATACAGTTTGTAAATTAAATGAAATGCTTTTCTGCGCTTTGGAATATATTACAAGTACGTTTCATAACATCAAACGTTTGCATATAACGAAGTTCTCATTCTGTTTTGAATTTAATTTAAACTAAAAAAATCATCAAAAATAAATCTCAATAAAATTTTTGTAAGCGGAACATTAAGATTCTTCTTAAAATTCAAAATTTATTCCTTGTTTAGCAAATTATCTCTTTTACCATTAAAGCTTTTATAATGGCGTTAGTATATTATTTTTAAAGCTTCGCTAATGAGTTAAAAACAACTTGGAATCAATTGACGTTTACAAATGTTAAAGTGATTGAAATATTTTTCTTGCCTGAAATGTTAAGCTTTGTATTGTTGTAGTAAATACCTTCTGTGTTGAAACATAAAGTTTATGCAGCACTGTTCTGGAACTTAAGCTCCTACTCTATTGAAGTTTTAAATTTTAATCAACTATTGTTAGTATTTTAGAAATTGCCTGTTTAGCATAATTTACATAGCAAGGGCTCCACTATAATTAACCGTTTTTATGCAAAATAACAAACTGTGTGCTAACTTACGAGCTGCTATGTTTCCCTTATGGAAATTTTCCCATAAAAAGTTAACAGCTTGTTAGTTAGCACATGGTTTGTTATTATGCATAACGCCGTAAGCTTTAAGCATTCATATGGTCCACAGTTCCTTCAAAACATCAAAGATGGATTTCGAGAACATACAACAAATTGGTGATGGAAAATTCTTTTAGTCTTGAAGGCCATTTGGCTGATATTTTTTTTTACCAACGAATAGACATCCAATGATTTTGTTTAAAAATACTTGTATTTTTAACATATAAAAAAAAACATTTTATTGGATCTTTATTATTTGTAAAGATTAAAGATTTTTGTCATGTACATATTACAAAGAAAAAAAAAAGTAAAAGCGCTATATTCGGCCGTGTCGAATCTTATATACCCTTCACAACGTGTAGTCATGCAATAACAGTAAATTCACGTATGTATGTTAAAAAAAACAAAAAAAAAAATAAAAAATAAAAAAAAAATTTAAAAAAAAAATTTAAAAAAAAAATTTAAAAAAAAAAAATTATTATATACATATATAATATATATAAAACAAAAAAAAAATAAAAAAAAAATTAAAAAAAAAAAAATAAAAAAAAATAATAATAAAAATATATATAATATATTAAATAAAAAATAAAAAAAAAATAAAAAAAAAATTAAAAAAAAAATTTTAAAAAAATTTAAAAAAAAATTTTTTTGCCTTAGCTGGGATTCGATGCCACGTTTTCTCTAACCAGTATACACGTTTGTATGTATGTATGTTGTTGTTGTAATGTTGTTTTTATGAAAAGAAAATCGAGGTGGTCGTGGGTTTTTGCTCATATCTCAGTTGTTTATGTACCGATGTTTCTGATTTTCAATACCGATCTACTCCCGAATATTTTTGATATTTTAATACCTTACCCGGGTCCAACCTATGTCGGGGGGCTTCAAAAAGTTGATTTCAACATACACACGGACAGACGGACAGACGGTCAGGGCTTAATCGACTCCTCTATTCATAAGCTTTCAGAAAATATATACTTTATGGGGTCGGAAATGAAAATTGTAGAAATTTCACACGGAATGACAAACCTATATATACCCTTTTTCACTGTGTGAAGGGTATAAAAAACAGTAAAAAAACAAAATAAATTTATTATAAATAGTCTTACCAAAAAACAAGTAAGAGTCTTATATTCGACCGTGACGAATCTGATAATACTCTTTACCATCATGTACATTAGTATGAAGACCGCATTGTAGTTTGGCCTAGACTTCATGTTATACATTTTCTTTATTAATTCCGAAGCCATCTTTGAGTTTGCATTTTTACATAGATTTATTCTTCTGCTTAATCTCTTTTACTTAATACCAATATTTTGGTGGTTAAAGGGGACAAAACCTATATATTACTTATATGTCCGCCAATTAATCTAGGATGACATCATGGACTTTAACTTTTTTTTAAATTTAACGGTATTTAACTTGTCAATCTGTTTTATTTGATAAGAATATTGTTGGTAATCGAGGGAGGACATTTTATAATACCAGATATGACCCATATATAAATTTATTGACCGCAATTTTTTAGTAGCGGCCATCATGTCCTTTCATTTGATGCCCATATCGTCGCTCTCGAGTGTATTTAAACAAAAAAAATTATTTTCGTTTGTAAATTTTTGTAAAAACATCGAAGCAGTTGTATTTAAGTGGTTCTATCTCAGTTAGTTTCAAACCGTTTGCTAGTTTTTCTCAGAACTAATTTTTGAAACCACTGCTTATAAGTTTGTTTCTATCGAGCCCAAAAATTATTAAGGAGCTGAAACAATTTTATATATTTTAAATAAATGTATATTTTTGCAAATGGTTTCGCCTAT
The DNA here is from genome assembly GCA_941918925.1 of Phyto melanocephala. Classification (NCBI taxonomy): domain Eukaryota; kingdom Metazoa; phylum Arthropoda; class Insecta; order Diptera; family Rhinophoridae; genus Phyto; species Phyto melanocephala. The sequence goes on along the minus strand of OW799233.1, from coordinate 94,622,680 downwards.
AACTTTGTCGATTAGTAACCGATATGTTATGATATGTTTTCACAAATAGTTTTAGAAGCATATGGTACCTATAAATAGTCACAGACGAATCTTTAAATTATCCCAGGGCTAAAACCTTTTATTTTTTGGTGTAAAAATATGGGAAAACAGAGGAAGTCGCGTTTGTTTGTTCATATCTCAAAAAGTTATGAAGAAATTATGCAGGTTTTCAAAGGAGATCTGTTCGCTAATATTTTAATATTACAAACGGACAGACGAACGATGCTCAATTAACTCCCCTATTTACAAGCATTCAAAAAATATGTACAAGGTGGGCCAAAAGAAATCACCCTATGGAATGATGCTCTTATTTTTGCAAATGGCGGCCAATGTCAAATCTGTTTTGACATTTGTGAACTAAACAATGTAGAATACAACTGAACAAGCCATGGAGCGATACTCCCCGACAACGCGGAATAATCGTGTCTATTTTTTTGCGTAACAATCGTCTGTGGTGTTGGAGCAGCGCGAATTCCGTTGCCGATTCCCCGGTCGTCTGGCACCGACTACGCAAACACTGCACCGTTTGGCTACCAACCTTAAAGAGACACGAGACGCTGCCAAGAGTGGCCGGCCCCGGAGCGCTCGTTTTGCCGAGAATGTGGCCGCCGTTGGCGAAGATGTCGAGCTATCACCAAAAAATCGACCAGATGCCGTGCCTCGCAATTAGCTATCAGCCAGTCGTCCCTAAGGCAAATTTTGGTCAAAACCTGCGCATGTTCCCGTACAAAGTCCAGTCCGTGCATCAGCTGCTGGCTGTTGACCGCCAAACGCGTGTAATTAACGCCCAAGCCATCCTTAATCTCGAGTCCTCAGTGGACGATTTAGATTGGCCCGCAAGATCGCCCGATTTAACCGTTCCAGACTTTTTTGTGGGGTTTTTTGAAGTCCCGTGTTTACGTAAAGTTCTCGCCGAAGTAAGGAAAAATGCCATAAAACGAGCCCGTATAGCAATTAATTGTGACGGCTCCCATTTGGTTTCTATCATATTCTCGACTTTACTAATATAATTCCAAAGGTTCAAATAAACATAATCAAAAAACATTTAAAAAAAATGAGAGCCAAGCAACATCGGAAGACTTCATTTGGCCCACCTTGTACCTTAGGAGGTCAAACATTAATTCTGTAAAAGTTTTACACTGAATGACAAACCCATATTATATAATTGTCTTTTGGTATCGATTATCGATTTTGTTATACTCTTAACATGAGAGTGTAGTAAGTTTGTCATTCCATTTGTAATTTCTACAATATTCATTTGAAACGCTATAAAGTATATAGAAATCTTGAGAAAAACCTCTAACATATGTTTACATCTATATTATATCATTCGATAACACCATTATTAATTACAGTAATTCTATAATTGCATTTGCAAATGCTATAAATTATATATATTCTGAATCTTTATAAAAAAATGAATTGACTTATTTAGTTACGTCGGTTTGTCTGCTTGTATGTTGAAATAATTTTTTTGAAGCCCCCACGTATACTTCACACTCCTACATATATGATATCAGTATCAAAAATTTTGCTATTGAAAATCGAACTGAGATATGAGTGAAAGAATACGATTACCTCTGTTTTACCCTTTCTGTTTTGCACTTTCTTATATGAAAACAGCTAATCTGAGTCTGAGGAACTGTGACAAAACTGCTTACCATCCAGCCTAGTTGATTTTAAAAGATTGTCTATTGCTTCTGCGATTTAATTGTTTTTTTTTTTTAATTTAAAATTTTGAGTTATAGTTTATGTCTAATTGATTGACAATTGTAATATATAATTCTTACATTCTATGATTTATCGACTTGATTATTAATATTGATTATTGTCTGTCGGTCTGTCTACAATAAAAATTAAATCAATAACTGATTGAATGAATAAATAAATAAATGAATCAATGAATTTATAATTATTTGATTATTTGTACAATTTATTTTAAGCAATCAATTTAAAACACTCATACGCACAGACACGCATGCACACACTTAAAAAAACAACATTCTTGAATTTTTCTAACACATTCACTTTTAACACTTTATCGCGTACAGATCAAATATTGACAAACGACTCATTTAATTCAGTGGAATAAAAAATTGTCACAGAAAATAAAAAAAACCCACCACATTTGCAGTGGCACATTCAATTCAATTTGACTACTGCATAACCGAGTCAGACTTTGACACATTTCTTGATTTATTACCTCAATTTTTGTTTATTAATTCAAATCAGAGAACAAAAATATTTGGTCATATTTAATTCTAAACATAATAAATTGTTTATGTACAAATGTAGCTTTTATTATTAATTTTAAGTATTTCTTATTAATAATTTTATTATTTTTGTTTTCTCGTTGCAGGTGAGTTTTCATGCATTATGAAAATTTTGTTTGTAATTGAATCAATTTGGTTGTAATTGATTTCAAATTTGATTATAAAACACAAGTAAGCAATGAATTAATACATAGAAATACTATTTGTACAAAAGGTAAATCTATTTATACTCTATATGGTTTTATAATTTTACTTAATAATTTTTGAAAACAATAATTATACCCTTCACCTGTGGTGCACAAGGGTATATATAGCTTTGTCATTCCGTTTGTAATTTCTACAATTTTCATTTCCGACCCCATAAAGTATATATTTTCTGAAAGCTTATGAATAGACCTGACCGTCTGTCCGTGTGTTGGTTGAAATCAACTTTTAGAAGCAACTATATGTTCCTCAGATCTGTGTATGGTATCAATCTCTTGGAAATATCCAGGAATGAATCGCTATTGGAATTCAGCAAAATCGCCCCATAACTTTCTGAGATATGAGCAAAAAACCACGACCACCTCGTTTTTTTACACAATTACAACAACAACATACTTAATACATACATGCAAAAAACATGCCAAAAAAAAAATATATTAAAAATAAAAAAAAATAATAAAAAAAATTACAAAAAAAAATTACAAAAAAATTTAAAAAAATTTTTTAAAAATTTTTGTAAAAAATTTTTTTAAAAAAATTAAAAAAAATATATAAAAAAAAATAATAAAATATAAATAATATCTTAAATAAAATAAGATAAAATTTTTTTGGCTCAGCTGGGATTCGATGCCACATTTAGTCTAACCAGTATATACATATGTACGTATTTCATATGGAATGAATGGTGATACAAACAATTGTTATTGCATGACTACACGTTGTGAAGGGTATATAAGATTCGGCACGGCCGAATATAGCACTGTTACTTGTTTTCTAATGAAAAAGATACCACTTAATAGAAGTAAGGACTCTGTCTGAATATGTTTTCCAGCATATAAGTATATTGCAAGAACATTTTGTAAAATCAGCCAAATCAAAAATAAAATTTTGAAATCAATGTAAGAAAATCGTAAATATTAAATTTTTCTGCAAGAAGCTTTTATTCGATGCAAAGTGTGAAGCAAATTGCAAGTGCGAAAAAACATTGTGAAAACTTTTGGAAACTATTATCAGTAGAAATCGTTGAAGTTAGTAAAAACGGTGTTAAGTCAGAATCTGCAGTTTTTGTTTAATATCAAACAAAATATGTTCCCTCTTTAATTTATTGCCTAAAAAAATCAGTTGTGCTAGACTTAAGTTATTGATATTAAACGGAATACAGAAAAAATTTAGTAAACCCAAATCAAAAACTCACACTGTAATTTTTTTGACTTAAGACGTTTTTATCTATCATGAAAGAAATATAAAAAATAGGTTGAGAAAAATTCGGCCCAAAAATGGCTTACATAGTTCAAAATTAGTTTAAGGCTGACTAAAGAAAAAACTTAAAGGGTAGATTGCACCTCAAAAGAGTAGAATAAGGCGAACTAAATCAGTACCACGTTGAAGAGAAATCTACTTGTAGAAGCAACCAGAGCCTTGTTAAACAGAATGAAGTGTCTAGCATAACTCTCCCTGAATACATTAATTTGATTTTCTGTAACAAAAAAAAAAAAAAAAAACAGTATTCATTCAAATATTAAAAAGTCAATGAGATCTAAATAGGTAAACGAATGCACAAATCCAGAAAAGGCATTCGGCAAATATTGGTTATGCGAAACAAACACGCAAAATTTTTTGGACGCTCTTACAAAAACAAAAAACAACTTAACGTTGTTTGGAGCATTGCATACACAAATATTTTGCCTTTCAAACTGATTAAATTGATTGTTTAGTAACAGGAGTCATTGTTGTGTATGTTTTTAGCAGTACATAGTTCAATCAAAACATTTGTCAGGAGTCTGCAAAAATCGCTTTTATTGTCCCTCATTAAATATTACTTCAGCTTCAAATATTGGAAATCTGGAAATAAAAAAAAGTATTTAGTTGGAGTTTATCTTCTCAACAATTTTCGCTTGTATTTTAACAGATTTTTCATTTAAAAATAATAACGGAATACTTTTTGAAATAAAGGATCACTTACTGTCACAATTTTTGAAGTGAATGCTTTAAACTAAAAACTGATAGTTTTAAATAAATCTCCTTTAAAATTTTTAGCTTTTTTTCCCCCCTTTTTTAGCTCCTATTTGTATATAATTTAGCCTTTTTTGGTCACCAAGAATTGGCAACACTGATTCGTACACATGAATGAGCATAATAACAACTACAACGAAAACTCAAATAGTTTATACCATCATGTACCTACGTTTATAATTAAGAGTGTATCTGCCACCACTTGCTTTTGTGTTTTAAATCGTATTTTGTTGTTACAATCTCATTAAACAAATTTGCTATTTTCGCCGATATCTTTGTCGGTTATTGACCCATGGAAGCAAAATTTTCTGTAAATACTGCCAAAGGTGAATGTTTAACAAAAACGTAGCAAACGATTTAAGAAGTTTAATAAGAAGTACAAAATCTGACTTTGTTGGGTAATAAACAGAGACAATCTTGCCCTTTCGCTTATATGTCGGCTCATTATAAACCTATATAACTATTTTTCTATAGTAAAATTCTCGAAATCATATCTGAAAAATTGATACCAAAGTATACGTGGGAGCTTCAAAAAGTTGATTTCAACATACACACGGACAGACTTAATCAAATCAAATGAAAATTGTACTTTTACAGACAACCTTCGCTGACTGCTTTCCAGCAGCAGAGATTTCTGCCAACGGCTGTTGTCAGATGTTTTGACAAAAGAAAATAGAGCGCGCTCTAATTGAAATTTTGTCAGATGTCTCAACACATGTTTTTTACAAAAGTAATGTTTTAAAGGTAACACACGACATGTTCGTATTTAGCAGTGTGGAATTTGTCAAGTCAGATGTAAAAAACATGCCGTGTATTATAGTCTTAAGCAACCATAAGGCTGTTTTTGTGATGAACACTTTTTGAATATATATAGAAGTTAGGATGTTATTTTATCTTATTTAAGAAATTTTTACAACCAAGTAACGGGCGTTTAAAATCAAGCAATATGGCACTAATAACTCAAAATTGTCAAAAATTAACAAACGCGGTTGGCCATGAAAACCACAGATTTATCCTTTTACACTCTCGTGTGAGGGGTGTAAAAAAGTAAAAACGTTATTAATAGCAATTTGCCCAAAATTAGCATCAGCAATTTTTTTATGCCATAAAATTTCTTATGTATGCAATAACGAAATTAATGTTAAAACTCTATCTTAATTGAGTAATAATTTGATTGACATCTTTCGAAATTACCGCCATTAGAAAAATATAATTGTGCGATTAAGCCTGTTTATGTTTTACTTCTCTTTTTGTCCTAAAAAAGCATTTTGACGTGACGTTCAAATGACTTCTAATAAAAATTAAAAAGCATGATAAAATCACAAAAGAGCAATTTAACTTTAATGGACATAAACATTTATATGTTTGTTAAAAGAAAAAGAAAAGAAAGAAAGGGAATTACTATGACCGTCTGTATTAGATATCGAATGCACACTACATTTTAATTTAAAGCAAAATGTTTTACGCAATTGCGTAAACATTTTTAACCAATATTTAAATTTAATCAAAAAAACTCGCCAACTTAAGCATTTTTAAGAAGATATTCACGATGACGATGTATTGTGTTGTCATTGCTTTCAGCATTACTTTAAAAATTAAATAACTAAGGAATTTCTAATATAGATTTTTAATTTAATATCACCTGTTTCTGTATTAAGCCAAACAAATTTGTTGTTTTGTACATATTTAAAATATCACTTGTTTCAAACTCTAGGAACAATCGTACAATGATTTTTTTATTAGTAGTTTTAGAATATAGACCGATGAATGGGTAGAATACAAAAATCAAACGAAATTAATTTTTGTGTTATAAATATGCTAATAAAAGAACAACACCCAACAATACATTGATATGTAACATGGAAGATATTAAAAATTATTGGTCGTTAAATGCTTTCAATGACTGATGTCACGGACAGAAAAGTTTTATAGAATATAAATATATTAATTTGTTTTATATTTTTATATTGATTTTTTCAATCGCCATCATTGAAAAACATTTAAAGCATCTTGAAACTCATTGTGAATATACGCTCTTAATGTAATGGTTTTTAGATAAAGACTTTATAGGGGAAGCTATTAAAAATTCTTGTTTAAAACTTTGCTGACAATAGTTTGTTCTTTGTCATTAAATTCTGTGGCAAAAAGGAAAAACTGTTTAAGTTTATATAAGTTAAGACTAATAAATTCACATCTATGCGATCCCGCCATTCAAAACTACTCTCAGGCATACTTTTAACCACTTTGGACAACTTCAAAGGAACAACTTATTGCCTATATTTTTTCAAAGAACAATATCATTTGTAACAACAACTTATTTTTACCTTAAATTTAGCTAAATATACGAAAATCAATATGCCATTAAATTTTTATAATGCAGAGTTCATTATAGTCTTATAATTATAGTCTTTCTTTTATAGCAAATCAATTTTAAGAATCAACCTCAAAATTCAAAAATGCTTCCTGAAATGCTATAAAAACGGACATAAGTTGTTTTTTCTTATTATCAAAGATTTATTGAACTTTTAATGTTTTTCTACTAAACAAATTTATTGATTAATTTTTATTATATTTTTTTTTTTGTTACAACACTAATAATATACAAACTTTTTTTTTCTACATGTTAGTGGAGTTTCAAAGTAAAACTACTTTACAAAAATATACGCTGTTTGTGTTTGTTAAGAGTTTTAGGTAGTCCCACACCTCCTACGAATTGAACCACTCCTAGGAAAAAGAACGAACTATGTGGCTTTAAGGGAGTTAAAGCTAAACGCTTGTAATCCTCTTGCTAAAAATTTACATTTTAATAAAGTTCAAAGAACATGTTTGTGGCTTGGAGCTGAAAGGGAACTTTAACTTTTATATATGCTTTAATAGTGACATTGGCCAGCATTTTATTTATGAAACTGTTCTGGGTTAAGTATGACTTTAGCTGTTTTACCATAATGAAATAGAGCAAGAAAACAAACCTAATGCAATGATTAACTCAAAAGAGCAAAAAAGTGATATTGGCCCTCTTAGCTCCAAGCCACAGATATTTAATGCTGTTTTCTTTTCTCTAAAAATTATATTGCCCTTTCAGAATGCACATAAGAAGTGTGTGCGAAAAAAATATTGTGACTTGATTATGTTGATAAAATTAAAACCAGCAGCTAAATTCCTTCGATATTTTTTTTTTAGATTTAAAAGTATTTTATTCAAATTCTTAATTGTACAAGTTTTAAGATTTTCTATTTATTTTATGTTCTATTTTAATAAAGTTGTTACCTTTTTCCGGTATGCCTTCCTTCCATTAAGGTTTTGACTGTAGCTTCCTTTACTTTTTTTTAGGGAAGTTGTCCACATTTTCCCCAATTCGTTCTCACGAATTCCAGATCCTCTAGTGTTCTATATCTGGCCGTAAATCCGGAAAGTTAAGTGAATTAGCCTCATTTGGTACAAATCTAATAATTTTCGTTTGGTACCACTCAATCGCTGAGATACTGTAGTAGCAAATGGCGATATCGGGCCAAATAATGTTTTGATGTAAAAATCGGCATTTAATGGAACAGTAGTAACAAAGTAACTGTTTCTTCGACCACATGTGCAATGAGGATATAAGGGATTAAATAGATGTTAACTATTCTAGTTCTGTTAGACCACTCAAAAGCTTTTGATTCTATTGATTAAAGAATCCTTAAAATGAAACTTGACAAATTTATGAGCTTTTCACCAACTCCCATTAAACTAGTATCCTCCTATTTTAAAGATCACATGCAGTGTGTTAAACCTATAATATATTATCAACGTTTCTTCCTATACGAAGAAGGGTCCCGCAGTGATCGATATTAGGGTTGCTTTTATTTTTTTATGCTAATGATCTACCTGTGCAGCTGCTAAACTCTAAAATACGTCTATATGCTGATGATGCACAATTATACATAAGCAACAGGAATGATAGCATAATAGAAGACTGTGTAGCAAAACTTAATAGTGACTTAGACCGTGTTTTTGTATGAGCTACAGCAAATAGTCTTAGTGTAAACCCTAGGAAATCGAAGTGCATTATACTATAAAAAAGAACTGGTAAAGTAATATTTACATAAACAACCAACCGATTGACATCGTTGAGACTGCAAAAAGCCTTGCCATAATATTCAATAGTACGCTAACTTGGAGTGATCATGTTATATATACATATCTGTGGTAAGACATATTCTATGTTAAGAACCCTTTGGTTAACTCAACATTGAACACCAGTGAAAATACGACAACTGCTTGCTAAAACATATCTAGTGTCTATCTTATTGTATGGATGTGAAATTTATTCGTGCTGTGATGCAGAGTCAACACGCAAATTGAGTGTTTTATTTACTAATATCGCGAGATATGTGTTTTAGCGTCGTAGATTTGATAGTATATCGATCTATGCTAAGAAGTGATATGGTGTTAAATTGGATGACCTTATGAAAATACAGACTGTGTTATTCATACATAAAATTATTACAACAAAAATGCCTAGATATTTATTTGTAGGGCTAAAGTTTGGCACCTAATCGCACTTAAAATCTATGGAAATTTTATATCAGAATGGCAATTTTATGTTTGTGCTATTCGACTCTGGAATAATTTACCAACAACAATCAGAAATATAAGCAACGCTGCACGTTTTAAAAGTTTAATTTTTGATTACTTGGTGTAATTTTTATTTATTGTATATTCGTTGTTTTTGTTTTTCTAATGTACTTAATACTAGACTAATTATATTATATTCACTCATTAGCGATATGTAGTAAATGTAACAGTTTTACTTAATTTTAACAATATGTAACTCTGTGTTGTTTTAAGATTTTAATCTTGTTATGCAGGATATCAAATGAATAAATAAATGAAAATGGCCTGCCAAACCAGCACATACAGCACATATGTTTCGTCTTCCATTATACAACATTGACAATTATTCATAAAATCCTTTGCAGAACTTGCTCTCTGTTTTGCCCCCAAATTCTTTTTTGTTTTTCTACCTTGAGCTTTTTACACTTTATATGTCCTCAGACCACACAGAGCCAAAACTGTCTAGTAGAATCAAAAAGATTTTCTCTATGAAACGTTTTTAGGATAAGGGGTATCCCAGTGGAAAGAAATGAAGAGATTTCTTATTATTTTCATGTGGTAAATCTTTAAAATTTTATCAAGAAGGAAAACAGATAAAATCAAGAAGAAAACTTGTTATTCACACTTTTTTTACTTAATTTCCGTTATTTATGGCACACAAAAAAAATCCATACAGAAAAACTTTTTGATTCTATTAGGTTTTCTTCTAAAATGTAAAAAATGGATTTCTTATTGATTTCATAGTTCCTATATGATCATGTATAAATTGTCTTTTTAATTTTTTTAATAAGGACAACTTCTTCATTATATTAGTTGGCTTGTTATTTCATATACATATGTATGTATGTATATAAATCAACATACGAGACAATTTTTTTCATGATCTTTCACGTTTTTATACCCGCCACCAAAAAAATGGTGGCGGTATATTCGTTTTGTCATTCCGTTTGTAACACATCGAAATATCCATTTTAGACCCCATAAAGTATATATATTCTGAATCGGGGTTTGATTTTATGACGATCTAGCTATGTCCGTCTGTTGAAAGCACGATAGAGATCGCACCGAAAAAGCTAGGGGGCTTAAATTTTGCCAGAATCTTTCTTATAGACAAGGTTTGTTTGGTATTGAAAATGGGCTAAATCGGAATATTAGGAAGAGAGTTATAGCTCGTAAAGCAAGAGTAGGTCGAAAAAACCGTGTCCTTCGGACATCGAATAAAATGGAATTGTGTCTAAACAAATTAACGTAGAGTCATGAAACTTCGAATATATATTTCTTGAGTAAAAACAATATTTTTCCCCGAAAATTGCCTAGGAGGCAAATTAAGCTCATCAATGTAAAATGTATAGCAATTATTGCGACTCTTCGCTTCGGCGACATTTTTAAAATGAAATTTCACTTTCTTGTGTAAACGCACAAGAAATTTACTAGAAAGTAGTCTATTTCATAGAAATTTTTATTTATAATACGTATACAGAAATTTCATGAAATCACTTTCATGTGTAAATGTAGGGTAAGATATTTTGCATGATGTTGCATTCATTTTTAGGTACAGCATTTATGACAAATTGCTTCGCATATAGGGAGTCATTTAGAATTATTGCTTTTACACAATTAATTTAAAAGTCTTAAAAATGTAATTCGCTTTGAACTACTTCCAATTTTTTTGCTGGCTATTTAATCTCCAATTCAATAAGAATATCATACAAATTCTTTTGTTTTTATACCGAAGTTCGGGAGTTGTAACATTAGTCCCTTATATGAGTCTATATGCTTTTTACATTATTTTTGAGGAATATATAAACCCTTTAACACAAACCCACCTAATAAAGGTAATATTTGGGTCTATGTTGACAAATCGTAAAAAAAACACCTTTTTAAGGAGGTAGGGCGGGGATGAAATGTTGTATAAAAATGTTAACCATAATATTTTACTATATATATCGGAACAAACTAAAGCCTGAAATTTAACACAAACAGTAAAGACAAACTTATGATCAAACGTTTAAACTTAATTAATTAACTCGACATAAAGCAGAATTTTATTTTACACTCACTCTCTCAACAATGTAAACATATTTTCTTTAAATAGTATATTTACTTTTTATTAACAAAACCACATGTTTTTTTTTATAAAAAAAAACAAAAGATAATTAAACTAATTGAAATACAAGAAGTTAATGCTGTTAACAGCTTTTGGGTTTTGACGCTCTTTTGTTTAAAGTTGCAAGCGTGTTCTGTGTCATCGTTAACACTTCAAAGTGTCTAAAGACTGCCAGTCGTAATTAATAGCGAAGTCATTTTAGTTCATAACTTTAAGCCTATTTTTAAGTAGATGAACAGTAATTTATTTTCGATAATAATTACTAGTGCTGCAAATAAATTTCTAATGGCCTTTAAAATTATCGTTTTTAAATTTTTATATTTTAATACAATTTAAAGAAAGATTTTGGTTTAATTCACAAACACATTTTTTGTTATTTTAAACGCAACTTAAAATGGGTTCGCTTCATGATATTTTTATATTTTCATTATTTATACCCTTATGGTTGTTTCTATAGCTACCACTAACATATATATTGCGGCTTATTTAAACAAAAAACAAATATATATTGATAAATAAATCAATATTATTTTAATACAATACATTAGATAAAAAAAAACCGCAAAAAAAAACAAACAATAAACAGAAATAGATATAGGGAAGAAGAAAAAAAACTAAAAACACGACAAATAAAAATAACACCAACAACAACTACAACACAAATTGCAATAAATAACACTGTTCTTTATTATACCCTTCACATAGTGAAAAAGGGTATATATAGGTTTGCCATTCCGTGTGAACTTTCTACAATTTTCATTTCCGACCCCATAAAGTGTATATTTTCTAAAAGCTTATGATTAGGGGAGTCGATTAAGCTCTTTCAGTCTGTCCGTGTGTATGTTGAATTAAATTTTTTGAAGCCCCCCGATATCGCCTGGACCAGGGTGAGGTATTAAACTATCAGAAATATTCGGGAGTAGATTAATATTGAAAATCAGAAACATCGGTAGATAAACAACTGAGATATGAGCAAAAAACCACGACCACCTTATTTTATTTTTATTTTTTTTTTATTTGTGTTTTTATTATTTTTTTTTTTAATATTTTTATATTTATCTATATACAGGGTGGACCAAAAGTCGCGCCTGCGTGTAAAAATTGAATAACTTTTTTGTTTATTATTATTTTTTATTAATTTTTTTTTTAATTATAATATGATCTTTGTATGACCTAAATTTTAATTATGAAAAATTATGTCAGAGAGATGACCACCATTTTCATCGATGCACAATTGGGCTCTTAAACAGGCGTTTTGCATAACTGCACGCAAGGTTTCAGGCTCTATTGCCCCGATCTCAGCTTCAATGTTGTTCTTTAGCTGCTCTATAGTTTGAGGCTTGTTTACATACACTCGTTCTTTGAGATAACCCCATAGAAAATAATCAGGGGCAGTTAAATCCGGTGAACGTGCTGGCCAATTAAATTCTGAATTTTTCGAAATAATTCGGTCGTCAAAAATTTCATTTAAAAGCGTCATTGTTGCACGGGCCGTGTGTGCTGTTGCTCCATCCTGCTGCAACCACTTGTGGGCTGCCTCAGGGCGTACAAAATTACGTTGAAGTGATGTTCTAGAGATGCCCAGTTGTCCAGAACGTCTTCGCGTTGAAGTTCCTGAATATTCTGCAACACTGGCCCGTACACGATCAATGTTCACTTGATTCTGTATTATTCTTGGTCTTCCTGATCGTGGCAAATCTGACACTGCACCTTGTTGTCGGAACCGTGCAATTAAACGATTAATTGTGGTTTGGTTAGGTGCATTTCTGGTGTTGAAATAATTTCGATATGCTCGTTGCGTCAGTAAAATTGAGCGCTTATTGGAAAAGTAAAATTCTACCACTTTCGTTCGTTGCTCAGTCGTTAAATTTTGCATGGTGGTGTAACACGAATCGATGAATAAAATCTGAAAAAAAAAAATATTAATAAACAAAAAAGTTATTCAATTTTTACACGCAGGCGTGACTTTTGGTCCACCCTGTATAAAAATCAATGTGTGTTTGTATGTTTATATGTTTGTATGTTTGTTTGTGCTTTATAGACGGTTAAACGGCTGGACCGATTTCCTTGAAATTTTCACAGAATAGGCTATACTTTGGTTTAAAATTGTAAGTGGGCGGGGTGCCACGCCCTATTAAAGAATAAGTATTAAATATTATATATCACGAAAGTTAATGCAGCTAGAGTCTTCAAATTAAGTACGGTAAACTTTGACATCCACACGAACAATAGTAGGCGTGGCCACATGAATTAAATACTAAAATTCGTATATTTGGAAAACGATATCGATTAGAGTAGTAAAATTTTGCAAAAGCAACTTTGACTCCCAAATGAACATTTAGGCAAGAAATGGGTGCATTAACAATAGTGGGCGTGGCACCTACCATATGAATTAAATACTAAAATTTGGGGTGGCGAAGCACTCGGGTATTAGCTAGTTTATTTATATTTATATTTTCTTATTTATTTTAACATATTTACATACGTAAATTTATAATTTTACAATGGGATGTCTTTACATACATATGTATGTTTTTTATATGTATGTACGTATTTCATATGAAATGACTGTTGATACAAACTATTGCTATTGCATGACTACACGTTGTGAAGGGTATATAAGATTCGTCACGGCCGAATGTAGCACTAATACTTGTTTTTTTTTCTTTTGTTTCTAATACTGAAAGGTTAATTTGAATGGATATTTTGACGTCACCGCAAATTAAATTAATACAATTTTGATATTTGATAATAATGCCAATGATACTTTGGTATATAAGTTTTTTTTTGTCTTTTGTTCTATTTTTGTTGTTTTTTTTTATTATTATCAATTCAATCTACATATTAAGAAATCAGAAACCACTTGTATCAGTATAAAACAGAATAGTAATATTGAAATAATATTTTTTGGTTTAAGAAAAATTTACGTCAGCACATAAATTATAATAAACTAATTTTTTTTTTTAATTCAAATCTATTACATATACAAACACACATACGAGTAATGTCTGTTGGTTTGATTGAAATTTTATGTTTAAACTTTTAAAAGAGATTATTGTGTTAGTGACTGTTTGTATTTTTGGATGTAAAACTTAAAAAAATATATAAATAAAAAATTCTAAATAAACGGAAACAATTTTTTTCTTGACAACAGCACCTCCTATCCGGGATTAGTTTTTTATATTTAAAGCTGATACCAATTATACAAACAAAATTTTATTGAACCAATTTAAGTTTCCATAAAAAACTCTATTACCATAAAGCGCTTCTTGAATAGCTTAGTTAGTGCTTACCTACTTCCAAAAGCGCTTCTAGAAGGCATGACTTTTATGTGCAATGTCAAACTTTGTCTCTCTTTAGCGCTTATTTTATCTCAATCAAGAACAGCTGAATCATGATTTCCCCATTAACACTGCTGATAAAGGTAGTAGACTGTAAAGGAGAAATATAAAAAAATACTCTTAAAATAAATGTATGTCCTTTTTTCTGCAATTTTTTGCATGGTTGCAATACGGTAAAAAAAATTCTGCCTGCTTAAAACAAATTTTAAAACTAAATAACAAATTTTTAAACTAAATATCTTTCAAGCTAAAAAGCTTTAAAATACTGCCCGCTTTATGGAAATTAACGTTCGGAAATTAGTACCAAGCTTGTTTAAATTGTTGACTTGCTCACTGTAATTTTTTTCATTTATCTTCAAACCTTTATATATAAACTGTGAGTGAAAGATTTCTATGGTTTTGTATTCATTCTAAATAAGTCTTTTCAATAAAACACATCGATAATTAAATTTTAATTCAAGTAAATTAATTTGCTTAACCATCACAAAGACAACGTATATGTGAATATATTGTATAGTATTTGACATCCTGACTAAAAATGCTTGACCTAATATCTCTTTGTTAAACTGATGTTACTAGTTTAAACGAACTGAAGTGTTTTCATTTACATTAAATACATCATATACAATTTCAATATCTATCTTTAATTTTGCTGTTATTCTCTAGGATTAATATTCTAGGAACAAAAAAACAATAGATGAAATCGTACATTATAACCCAGCAAAAGTTTTTTGGTTACTAAACAACAACAAAAGCATTTAAAGCAAAACAAAAAATACGTGTAACCTCCAAATCAGTTATTTCAAATTTCATGTACCTATCTTTAGCAAAGATGTACAGAATTTAAAACGGATTCGATATGATCTACACATACATTTATTACGAATTATCGGGATATGCTCTTAGAGAAGCGTATAGTCATTTGGTGGTAATCATCGGATTATATTGTTTGATGAAAGCTTTAACATCATCGGTTTTATCAAAAAATTTTTAGGATGAATGATGAGATTTTCAATATATTCGTTGCCAATGTCCCGCAATATGTTCACAAAGTTAAGATATTTGATTGTTGTTACCATTGCTTTCAATTTCGGGGAAGAGTAGTCAGAGGTGTTCCGCAAGGAGGTTTTACCAATTCTGTTGTAAAACATTACTGTTGACAGCCTACTTGGAAGGCAATGGGTAAACACACGGATGACACAACAATTATGATTGGAGGATGGAACAGGCACTAAAAATAAATGTTGGCAAGTTAGATGCTATGCTCCTTACGCGGAGAAAAAGGGTATTAATGTTAGATCCTTTATTATTTTTGTAACCAAAGACAGCGTGTCCAGGAAAGTGAAATATTTTGGAGTAACGCTAGATACAAAACTAACCTGGAATGTCGGGACGAGGATACAGAAGGATTTTGCATCAGTGTAAGTGGGTTTGCAGTCAAAGGTTGGGATGCTCACCTAGGGCATCCCACTGGGTTTATATGGTATCGGTAAGATCGACAATCACTTTCGATTGTCTGGTAGCCGAATTCCTACCAAGCGACGATTAGGCGTAAGTTATATGGGGTTAAACGGATAAACATATTCAGTTTATGAAAACAAAACGTGTGCGGCGGATGGATGTCAATTTCTCTTTGATGTTTGATTGTGTGTTAAAGATCAATAAGTGCGCCTCTGAAAATAAGGTGAAGCTGTTGTGTGTTAAGAGACACGTGGGAATAGCTGGGAAGAAAGCTGCTGGCGAACAAGCGAAGAGTTGACCTCTAGATACATTCTGTAGAACAGAGCCCAGAATTGCTGCGGTCAAACTTCTTTTAATGGGGAAACTCTTAAACTTGCGAATGTGAATAGAAGGAACCACTTGTAGACTGGTTCGTATGTTGTTCGCAGAGCCTTTTGGAAGAATTTCAGTAGCAGAACACTGGACATGAAAACTTTAAATATCTTCTGGAAGGATGAAGATCGCGGATTATGTTATTTGCGGAATATGTCTTAGAGATGGTGAGGCCGCAGCGCATCTTGTATTCCAATATTCAGCACTACCAAGCGGAAAATCAGCCTTAGTCTGAAGGAAATCTGGCGATAACAAATGTCTATGCAATAGGAATTGTCGACAAGCACCAGTCGGCAGTATGAAATCGTTTTTAAGTCTTGAGCAAACGCCGGTAGTGACACGAGACTTAGCTAAAGAAGAGGTACCATTTGGTAGCCACGAAATCGCTCGAACTCGAAAACTTCAATCTAAAGGATCATTTCTTAAAAATCTTAGTTTTATGCGCACATTCATACATCACTTATATTGTCAATTTAAGATGAAAAGTAATATTTGAAGAAAAATTTAATTGTCCTCAAAAATGTAAGGAGTTCTTCAAGATAAAACCCAAACTTAATAATTAGGGAATCTTGAAACTCAGTTTTTAGTACTTAAAAGTTTAAAAAAAACGTCATTAGTCTGTCTGTCTGTCTTATGTCTAATAAAAATAAGTCCTCAATGTGTTGGCTAGTTAAAACACTAAACAGTTAATTAAGCAATAAATATAGAGTTTGTGAAAACCCATTGTTTTTTACTTAGTACTCTAGGAACAAATTTTTAAACTCAGACACCACAACTGTAAACAAATTAATTTAAAATAATGTCTTTGATTGACTGTGAGAGCGTAGTGCTCAAATAACTGAAACAATTTCAACTTTAACTGACAACGTCCTCTAGTATTACAAGGTATTTAAAGTTTGAGCTGATGATCTTTGAGTTTCTTAAATTACATTACAGTTATGTTAAACCTTAAGAACTTAATTGGTAAACTTTCAAAATTTTGTAGAAACAGGAAATTTATTGGCAATTATTTACAAATAAAGAAATCATCTTAAATACAAAACTTCACACAGTCTAATATACTTTTCGATATATTGGAAAAACAACTAAATATGTATTCAGCCGAATGAACATTCATTTAACGTAATGATGCCATTTATGTCTGCAAGGACAACATACACAAAGTCCCTTTCAACTTAGTACCAATACTTACTCATTTAAACAAAACACATGCTGATATTATCAGCCATTCAAAAAGGGTCTAGTACGTTTACAAAAGCTTCGACTTACATCCATTCAAACGTACAACCATATTTAAACACACATATAAAAATAATAATATATACATATTATGATTGTATGGGGATGGTGAAATTAATGCGTGTAATGCCCGTTGTTAGTATTAATTAGTAGAGTCTAATTTACTACTCTCATTAGTTAGATAATCAACTAAAAATAGTCAATAACATTGCGAAACATACCAGTATTTAATAGATGATCTTAGAAGTGATGCCAATATTTTACTAGCGAACAAGCTGAAACTGACTTAAATACCTAAAAAAAAAGTACTGTTAAAAAATTTTGAGACAAACTTTTGCCTAAAGTGTACGCTTGTATAGTTTTTTGTTTGTTTAATTTTTGTCTAAAATAAAATATTATTAACAAAAAATAAATTGATTTTTTTTCTAAATTTTTCGTTTGAATTTACAAACTTAGTCATGGGTCCTAAAGCAAACACACCGGCAAAAAAAAATCACGTTTGCGTGATTTTCACTTAATTTCAATAAGTGTAAGGGACGCATTCATGTTAGTTGAAGAAAGGCCCATGTTGATTTTGTTTGTTTACATGAATAGTTAAAGACATTTTGAATGCATATGCATACATATATTTTAAAGCACATCATTTATGACAAACTATTTTGAATTTAGGGAGGCATGAAAAATACCTTTTATTGCACGATTAATTTAGAACTCATGAAAAATGTTATTCACATTGAATCAGTGCAAAGTTTTTTTGCTGGGACATCATTTCATTTTGTTCTCTGAGTTTATTAAAGGCTATAATACACGGCATGTTTTTTACATCTGACTTTAAAACTTGTGAGACATATGTAAATCTACATGTCTGTCAAAGTTGTACTTTTACGCTGACTGCTTTGCAGCAGCAGAGATTTCTGCCAACGACTGATGTAACATGTTTTTACAGATGAAAATAGAGCGCACTCTAATTAAAATTTTGTCAGATGTCTCAACACATGTGTTTTTACAGAAGTAATGTTTTAAAGGTAACACACGTCATGTTTGTATTAGCAGTGGAGAATTTGACAAGTCAGATGTAAAAAACATGCCGTGTATTAGCTCCTTAATGGAGTCAAAAAAAATTTTTTTCTGTTTCTCAAACTTTATACTGAATATTTATATACAGGATTAATATATTATTGCTGCATTCACAAGGTGTACTAAGTGTCGTATTATCAAAATTTTAATAAATGATTGCGTAAGCTTAATGAAGATGTCAAACGTGTTCAAAGCTGGGCAACTGCAAATGGTCTTTGTATTAACCCGTCTAAATCTAAATTCGTAGTCATAACACCAAAATCTATGAGAATTAATTTTGAAGCATCGATTTGTCTAAACAATCAACAAATAGAAATTGTGAGATCAACGAAAAATCTTGGAATTATATTTAATAATACGTTAACGTGGTCTGATCACATCAACTTCGTCTCTGGGAAAACCTACTCTTTGTTAAGATGTCTATGGAGAACACAATATTTTACACCATTGCTTGCTAAAACATATCTAATTCCAACGTTATTATATGGATGCGAAATTTTTACTAGCTGTGATACCACAAGTTACAGGAAATTTAATGTAACTTATAATGCAGTAGTGAGGTAGGTTTGTAAATTAAAGAAGTTTCACCGAATATCAGCTGTTGAGTCAAAATTATATGCAGTATCTTTTTGAACCTCTTGAAATTACGAACACTAACGCTACTACATAAAATCATTCAAACTCACGAACCTGCATATCTCTTTGAACGAATTTCGTTTGCTCATTCCCGCATATCTAATGACGTGATACAGTTAAGACATCGAACTTTGGTATCAGACTGACAGTTTTTTATTCATTCGATTTGTTTTTGGAACTCCGTACCTACAAACATTACATTTTTAAGCAATGCTGCGCAATTTAAAAGGGCCCTTAGAAACATTTTTCCTGAATGTAACAATTTTGTTTTAGTTTTTTTCGTTTTTCTATTTAATTATAATTTTTATTATTATTTATTATTTTTTGCTTATTATTTAAATTATGTTATATTTTCCTTTTACAAATATTTGTCATTATGATTAAATTTAATTTTAACTTATGTCTAATCCTGTACTCTAATTATAATGCTTATAGTCTGGTTGTATGGGATATCGAAATAAATAAATAAAAAAATAAATAATTTTAAAAGTATTTTAATAAACAATACAATATTTTGTTTAATAATTTTAAACTTTTTGGAAAATGGGACAATACGATAATAAGGACTTCCTGTGAAAACATTAAATAACTAATAAGTATCAAAGTTTTTTCCAAAGTTACACAACGTTTCTTTAAAAAACGGCTAACTCAGCCTACGTCTTACAGCCACGTCTACGAATCCACAAACCTTAAGTACAACGAAAACAACAAATATCTACCCTTTCCGGGGGCTAACAATGAAATTATCTTTAAAAGCAGATTTATTTTGTTATAATATATGGCACGCTGGTATGTTGAGGCACGGGAGTTGACCAGGAATTCGGGGATAAGATGCCCGATCTGCGGATTTACTGCCTCTAAGGAAAGTTTCGACTTTGGGAAAAGCCCTTCGGGATATATGTCCGGACCTGATGAATTGTTACTTTCAAGTCCAGGAAATCTGGAAGATACTAAGAATACTATAATCGTCTTATAACTAGAATACTTAACAAGTAAAAGTGCTATATTCGGCCGTGCCGAATCTGATAATACCCTTTACCATCATGTACATAGCTTTAATCCTGCATCGTAGCTTAATCTATATTTAATGTTATACGCCATTTTTTCTTATTATTTCCGACGCCATCCTTGATTTTGAAGATTTACATAGCTGGCTGTATTCTACTAGTCATAGCCTTTGATTACTTACTTAATTTACAGTATTCTACTGGTCAAGCCCTTTCATTTGATACCAATCTTGAGGGGGTTCTAGAACTCACATTTAAAAATACCAGATTTGACCCATTTAAAAATTTATTGTCTGCATTTTGTAGTGGCGGCCAACATGAGTTTTAATTTTTCTTATAGTGCTTATATTGCGCTAGTCAAGTCCTTTCAGATGATACCAGTATTGACGCTTTCGGTTGTCTAGAAGCTGAAAAAAAATTGAATTTCGTTTGTAAATTTTTGGAATATATATTTTTAAAAAAAAATGTTTGCCTATAACTTTACCGATTAAAGCCCGGTTTATCTAAACTTTTGCACGAATATCTCTCTAGGAATATTATATCTATAAAGAGTAACAAAGGCACCTATAAATTATTCTATGGCTGAAAAATTTGAATTTTGGTGGTACAAATATGGGAAAAAACCAGAGGCAATCGTGTTTATTTGCTCATATCTCAGAAAGTTATAGGGCAATTTTGCTGAATTTCAATAGCGATTCATTCCCGGATATTTCCAAAAGATTGATACCATACACAGGTCTGAGGAACATGTGGTTGGTTGATTTCAACCAACAGACGGACAGACGGTCAGGGCTTAATCGACTCCTCTATTCATATGCTTTCAGAAAATATATACTTTATGGGGTCGGAAATAAAAATTGTAGAAATTACAAACGGAATGACAAAGCTATATGTACCCTTGTGCACCACAGGTGAAGGGTATAAAAAACTACAAAAGTTAAGTTTGATAACATTATACTATACTTAGACCCAATTGCAAACAAACCAAATCAGAATTGTGAGCTGTTTCCATATTCAGACTACATACTTAGTAGAGACATTTAAGCAAAAGTGCGAACGATGTAAAAGGACATTCATATTAAATACAAGTGGTTTAGAAAATAAAAGGAAACGAGTCGTTATATACTGTAGAATATTGGTTATATTACATATGCATCTGGTTAACGCGATATCCGCGTTACACAATTCTTCTTAGATCCAAGTTTCAACTAAAAAAATAAAATAATACACTTAAATGTATAAATTATTTGTGCTGAATTTTTAATTTATTTTTAACAGTTTTATTAAAATCTAGGATTGTTTTGAAACCCCATTGAGAAAAAACCCATTTGAGAAAGACATTTTTATTAGGGTTGGGCTGGTAAATTTCAATCTAACACATTGTGGTAAAAATATATGAAAAGGAAAACTAAAGTAGTTACCGAATTCAATTAAATTAAATCCCGGGTGTTAAATAGATGATGACAACCAACATATAACCCCTGATCAAAGAGTGCTGATGATGAAATCGTAGCTGGTTCCGAAAATGCATTCCACTCGGCTAGTGTCGGTAAAAATATAATTTTTCAGGTGTTATTCTTTCACTTATCACAATTCAAAAATACTCTTTGTAACAATAAGAATGTAAATATGAACTCAAGGCGGAGTAAAATTTAAAATATTAGTTTAAACAGAAAAGTTTGATAAATAAATATTCAAAATCTTGTATCTCTAGATATTTTTTATTTTTTTTTTTATTTTTTTACATTATATCGATGTTGATATGAGATATATTTATTAAATCAAATATCGAAATGTAAAAAATTAAAAAAACACAGTTACACAATATGAGACATTGATAAAATTTAATTTATAATTTAAAAACTATTCGAAACGAACTTTATCCGTTCGAGAACTGGCAGTCGAAAACAACTAAATCGTCTTTTAACCAAAGTAAGATTTAAAAAATGTTTTATGGCATTTTAAGCAAATCTTTTGATCTATTACAAACGATAATGAATTTGCTTAATCATGCTGTAAAACTCTGAGACTAGCGCGAAAACAGCTAAAGTGATATCATTGGTTCTTATAATATTTCTTGAACACACGCAGGCAATGACATAAAATTAATTTACAAAAAGAAGAATACAAATGAAAAACAAAACAAAGAACATATAAAAATAATAACAAAAAAAAACATGAACTGAACTAAACTAAACCAAATAATACAATATACTCGTATATAAATGTTCCAAATTAATATAAATAGTAATTCGTATGTAAGAGTAAATGTTGTATGTTGTTTAGAATTTTATTGCAATGTTTTACTTTGTTCCATTACTGTAATGAGCTAGACAGATGGCCTAAAGAAAAATACAAAATAATTAAAAAGACTTTATTTAACACAACCCAGACATATATTTTAACAAATTAATTGATATGTGTGTGAAGATAAATCTTCCAATTCACAACCCTAATCACAAGTCTGATAGGTTGACAGAGCTTTGTTAATGTGATCACATCAAATTAGTTTTTTCATTTTTAGCAAAAAGTAATTATTCATATCACACAACCTAAAACATATAATAAATCTATTTGACTAATGATTTTTTAAGGTTAAAACAATAACATATATGTAGTTTAAAGCTTTCCCTTACGAAATACATGTAAAATGTAGTCAGGAATCGATTTTCTCATAAAATTAAGTGTTCGGGAACTAAGACATATTTTACGAAACGAAGTTTAAATAAATAAGCAACGATGCACGATATCCAATTGATGATGGCTTTATTTTTTAAGTAAATTTATGCCATTATTCTTTCTCTTATACTGGCAATAGCATTTCGCATGTAAGCTTCAACCTATCAAAAAGTGTTAGCGTAGACTAAGGACTTGACGTAACCCCTTGTAAAATAAAAAAAAATAATAATCAAGTTTTAAAGTCACATGATCATGATGGCCAATTTATAAATGTTCGCCGTGAAATCAAGCAGTCACAAGATTTTTTTCACAAATAAGAACGTTGCACTCCATTGTTGTTGAAATTGGGTCACTAAAAGTTGGTAAAAAAGAACCCGTAACGGTTCTAATGTAACAATCACAAGTCATGCACAAGCACGTTTCTAGACATATCTGACTTTTTTCAAACAGAATTTTGTTCTAAAACTATACATATAGTAGTAAAATTAAAAAAAAAAAACTTAAAGAAAAAAAAGTAAAAGAGCCAATCTGAAACAAGCCATCAATAAATTTTAGGAACCACCGTCGCTTAGATCCCTCTATGCCCAACAAGTTAGCCAAAGATTTTTTCACAAATTGCTGCTACCGGCAAAGGTTACTTTTCTCAAACAGAAATATAATGAAATTGAAAACTGTTTTCCTATTTTCAAATTTTACAGAAAATATTTTTTTTAAATTTTTTTTTCAATTTTGAATGTTGAATATGTATCAGCTGATTCACATATGTATATATATTTAGAGAGGTTGCTTACAACAGTCGTATATTTTCTTGTTTTCTATTTATAACATTTGAATTCAGGACAAATTGTAAATTTAAATTTAATTTTTAATTTAAATTCCTACATACTACATAATGGCTCTGTGACAATGATTTATTAATCAAAACATAATTGTGATAATTGTTCTTAAATTCGCCGTTGACTGAGTTTGCTATCTGTTATGTGTATGTATAGTTTTTGCTATCCCAGGGCTTTAAATTTCAGTCCTTCTGCAAGAGATATTTACACATTCCTTTAGATTTTAATCTCCTTCTGACCTGCCTGCCCTTAAATGCTTTTTAGAAGGCCTCTTCACTCCCTTCTAAAGATCCGATAGTCATTCTAACCCTCTTCTTTTAGAAGGATGGAAAGGTGTACATACTCATCTGTACTTTTTTTAGTTTTCGTATTCTTAAGAACAACAAAAAAATGTTTCAGCCGTTACTTAAACCACATAAAATAAAAAGGAATACGAAAAAAACATTTTAGAATAAACAAGAAGTTGCGATTCAAGCATGTATAAGCAAATAAAAACATGATTGTGGTAATCATAATCTTATAGCAACATACTATGATTAAATTGTATGATTGTGGTTAAAACATATAATGGTTGCAAGTTATTATTATTGTTATCATGCACTTATCATATTACGACTAAAAAATTTTGATCTTATAAATAAATTTTTTAAATTTTGATTGTAAATAAATGCTTACGCAATATTCTAAGGGTGTCTTTGCACTCAACAATCTCCAACATACGCCTGTGGCCAAAAGCTTGCCAGCAATCAATGCAGCCTGAATAAGCAAACACAAGTGCTCCTTGATATTTGACACTTGGCGAAACCATCAGGCGACATATCAAAATAATATATAGAGTGAAACCCACAGGACATACTAAGTACAAATCGACCATCGTATGGCTGGAAACAACAAAAAACAATTGAGTTGAGCGAATTAACCTTCAATTCGACGAAATTTAATATTGAGCAGTAGATGCAGAATATAGTAAGGAATTTACTTCGGCCCTATGCTGCTATAAGAGTTTTAAAAAACAAATGTATATACATCAATATGTATATAAAATAAATTATTATTTATCCTGTTTATTGTACTAATTTTTTCAAAAACAATTTTTTAGATCAATATCTTTAACATTTTATCGTTTATTTTAATTATTTCTTAAAATTTTTTTAATGGCTTCGAATATAATTTAATTTTTGTAGAAACAACATTTTTTTAAATCATACTATTTTTAAAGGACAACCATATCAAAGTTTTTTTAAAAAGAAAATATTAAATGATAAATTTCAAACAACGAAACAAATGATAAACCAAATAATAACTATTACTTGCTTTCGATAACCAAATATTGCTACAGAGAATATAATATGACGGTCATGATCATGTTGTAATCACGATACTTCTTTGCGTGTAAAGAGTTTTTAGTAGCGAATTTGGAAGCACTTCCTTTATATCCCGAAGTGTGAAAAAAATAAATTATTAAGATAATAAATAATATAATAGGAACAGTAGTCTTTGTGTCCGCTAAATAAGTCTTAATAAGGTCGACTTTCCCCCACTTTTTACCTCTGGGACTAGTTTTTGTATTTGTATATAAATTATACATATTTTTATATGTATTTAATATTTATGTATGTATGTGTGTCTGTCGGTTCACTTGATTGATTTCGATTTTGCTTACATTACGTCCTATATTATTTTTCATATTTATTCCTTTCAAAAGATAAACAAGCATTCATTCGTTCATTTAAATTCTCAATTCAATTGCTCATTCATGCAAAATATCAGTGTACACGTATGTAAACATAAATACGATAAGAGTCTTGTATATGCATGTTTTCAAAATGTTATGCATACATGCACTTGAAGGAAATACTTGCTTATATAACAAGTATAGAACTCTTAGTCGGTGAAAATTTAAAGCTTGTAAAAGATAAGGTATGAAATTATTTATGTTTTTATAGGCTTCACTAACACTGTCTAACCATATGAGTTAAGTAAAGTGTATAATTATGTAAATATGAGTATGTTTTTGGCTGTAGAAGAAATTTTAAATTTCTTGGTAGTGGAATAAATTTTAAATTTCTGTCAAAAACATTATTACATCCTAATGATGTGCCCTCTAATAAATTAGGAAATTTGTGAAACTGAAGATTTAATAACTCAAAAAAAATTTAAATTTAGAAATAGTAACTTTGTTTGAATTCTAACGTGGTATCAGTAAATATTATACAATTTTTTTCTTAGTGTAAGCTGCCCTTTTTTGTGTTACACATATGTATGTCAAAGACACAACACACATATGTACATTTAGATCAGATATAAGTAGGTGTTTCATGAGCATATCTCTCTTTTGTTTAAATTCGATTCCATATGCTATATTTGGCCGTGTCGAAAACAATCACACCCTACGCCAACGTGTTGGTATATCCTGAGACTATTGTTGGTAACTGCGAATTGCAAGTATGTCTGAAATTTAATTACAGTCTTATTTGTTGTTCTTAAGCAAAGACTAAGAGGTCTTATATTACAGTACAGAAATGATTAAACGTTATAAGATTGAGATTGTTTTGTTTAAATAAAACAAGTAAGAGCACTATATTCGGCTGTGCCGAATCTTTTATACCCACCACCAATTTTGTGTACATTTAAAGCACAATATTTATTATGTTGTTAATCATTATGGATAATCTCTTTATAATAAAATGTGTATCACTTTCTTTGTAGAGGGTGGTTAAATTTTAAGGGCCCATGTTGAAGATGAGCCACACAAACAACAAGTTTTTTTGCATTTCATTTGACATTTCTCAATCTCAGACCAACTTAAAAGTGGAAAGATACGCAAATGAGCAACGCGTTAAAGTTATTCAGGTTTTTTATAAAAATTGGCGTTCAAGTCAAAATGCACTTTGTGCACTTCGTAATTTTTTTGATCAACATAATCGTTCAAATTCGTCCACAATCGAGAGAATTGTAAAAAATATTTAAATTTCTGCAAAACAGGTCTGTATAAAATGTTAGAAAATCTGTGAATGCCTTCTTAGTTCGTTGAATGGAAACCATTGCTGTTTTTTGCGATAGTGTGGCAAAAAAGCAGTCAACATCGACACATCATCATGCCCAACAATTGACCATCAACATTGTCATTGAAAATTTGGACCATCAGATAGAGGAGTGGCGCCAAGGATGGGGGGGCCGTTTGGCCGATATTTTGTTAAATACATAATTGAACCGTACAAATGTTATCATTACTAAAAAAAATGTGTTTTATTTAAATTCAACATCGGCCCTTAAAATTTAACCACCCTTTATAACTTCGATATGCTACTAAAATGCTTTTGTTAATGTAGTCTTTCAGTGAAAGTGGGCGTTAAAGTAGGCATGTCAATAAAGTTTCTGCTAATAAATACAACTTAGACATTTCAATATAGTCCTTTATTTTCCCAAAAACTTTGTCAATAGAGAAATTACATGAATTTAAGATAAACTGTTATATGGGAGGTAGGCGTTAAAGTGGGCGTGTAACCAAAATTTTTGGCACAACAATAACATTGATTAGAAGGATATATGTAGCAAATTTCATCATCATACCTCTAATTTTTTCGGTTTTATGAGCTCTTAAATTTCATCAACGGTAGATAACGTGAAAAGTGGGCGTTATAGTAGGCGTATCAAAGCTGTTTTTGCTAATGAGTACAACTAAGGTATTTCAATATAGTCCTTTGTTATTCCAAAATCTTTATTAATAGAGGAATTATATGAATTTCAGCTAAACCGTTATATGGGAAGTGGGCGTAAAAGTGGGCGTGTCACCTAAATTTGACCATTATACCTCTAATTTTGGCGGTTTTATGAGCTTTTAAATTTCATTAACGGTAGATAACGTGAAAAGTGGGCGTTATAGTAGGCGTGTCAAAGTTGTTTTTGCGAATGAGTACAACTTAGATGTTTCAATATAGCCCTTTATTATTCCAAAATCTTTATTAATAGAGAAATTATATGAATTTTAGGTAAAACGTTATATGGGAGGTGGGCGTCAAAGTGGGCGTGGCACCTTAATTTTCTGGCACAGTAATGAAATTAACTAGGGGGATACACGTAGCAAATTTGAACATCATACCTCTAATTTTGGCGGTTTTATGAGCTTTTAAATTTCATTAACGGTAGATGACGTGAAAAGTGGGCGTTATAGTAGGCGTGTCAAAATTTTTTTTTCTAATGAGCACAACCTAGATGTTTTAATATAGTCCTTTATTATTCCAAAATCTATATTAATAGAGAAATTATATGAATTTTGTTTAAAACGTTATATGGGAGGTGGGCGTAAAAGTGGGCGTGGCACATTGATTTTCCGTTACAAAAAAGCGTCTCACCAAAAACCAAAGTGTGCAAAATTTCAGAGTCGTACATCAAATTTTGTTGCTTTTATGACGTTTTTGTTTTTAAATATACCGAAAAATACACTGTGCGGTATAAATTTTCGTACATTTTGATCGATAACTCCTCTCCTAAGGCCCATACCTAAACAAGAGCGTTGAGCGTCAAGCGTTGCAATTTCGCATGTATTTTGTTATTGTAACAAAAACAAAACACATATAAAACTCCAACGCTTGACGCTCAACGCTCTTGTTTAGGTATGGGGGTAATGCATAGATTTAGATAATTTTCGGGGAAAAATATTGTTTTTACTCAGGAAATATATATTCGAAGTTTCATGAGTCTACGTTAATGCGTTTGGACACAATTCCATTTTATTCGATGTTCGAGGGACACGGTTTTTTCGACCTACTCTTGCTTTTCGAGCTATAACTCTCTTCCTAATATTCCGATTTAGCCCATTTTCAATACCAAACAAACCTTGTCTATAAGAAAGATTCTGGCAAAATTTGAGCCCCCTAGCTTTTTCGGTGCGACCTCTATCGTGCTTTCAACAGACGGACAGACGGACGGACATAGCTAGATCGTCATCAAATCAAACCCTGATTCAGAATATATATACTTTATGGGGTCTAAAATGGATATTTCGATGTGTTACAAACGGAATGACAAAATGAATATACCCCCACCATTTTTTTGGTGGCGGGTATAAAAATTTTGAACAATTACAAGAAAAAAATAAAAGCATTATAAACTAGTTACATATTATTTTTATTGGATATCATAGTGTTACTTATGGTGTAGGAACTTGAGTTCCAGAGAGGTATTGCAAATATATTGTCATTCAGAGAGGAAGTCGTTTAAAAAATATTAATCCTTGCCCCTGTTTGACCTTTGCCTATAGTTTCGTCGTTTGTGCACAGATTGCATCAATATTATTTTAAAATCAGTTCAAAAAAGCTTTTTTGGCATATATTTAATAATAAAATTATTTAATAGTATTGAAGCTGAAAAAATAATGTTATTTGGAAAAGTTTAGAAAAATTACAGAGTTGCATTTAGGTTCTTCTCTCTCAGTCACTTACGTACCGAGTTTGCAGTTTTATTTTAGGTGAATCTGATAGTCAGACTGTAGCTGGCCTCCTGGTACTATAATCATATCCAGAATCTAGTTAGTGGCTTAGATATGCTTAGGATGATACCACATACCTTAGCCAACTTTCATGTTTTTATGGGGCGAAAATTAATATTTTAGAAATTACAAACGGAATAACGAAGCTATTTTATACGCTTGTCATCCAATACTATAATTAATTATCATAGGCATCATAACAATACAAAAAAGTCATGCACAAATATAGTGCACTATAGTGTATATTCGTGCCAGCGAATGTGAACTTATTCCTGTTCAGTAGTGAGTAGATAGTCACTATTTTCTATCCGCTACACGATGTTTGGATTTAACACTCATATTTAATAAAAAGAATTTACATTTAATATATTTCAACATAAAATCTAGACGTTAATTGTAAACCTGAATGTAATTTAAATTTAGTGCATACATATTAAAGGGTGAGCTAGAAAATACTCTATTCCACCCAAAATTTTTCCTTGGTCGAACAAATTTCAATTTTTTTTTAATTCCGTTAGCTTTTAAAAATATGGCAGATGTTATCTTTTCTAAATAGTAAATGTTTAACTGTTAATTCGTTAAAATTTGAAAATTGAAAAAAACCCAATATGTCAAGTTATAAAATTTTGATAAATAGCATGTACGTTTTCGAAATTTCTATATTACGTGCTTACTCCTGTACAGCCTGTATATGCACTTGAGTTTAGAGAGCAGACTTTGTTAGAGGATCTCAAGTAAGCATTACAGAAGAAAAAAAAATCATATATTTTGAAAATAACGAACGAAACAATAACAATAACAATGCATTTATATGCATGTAATAGATTGTCCAAAAAGGGTTGCAACATATGTTTGGAACCAGGTCTTTTTTAAAAAAAATTTTCTTTGAGCAAAAAATAGGGCAAGGACGGGCATAATAAAAAAATAAAACAATATATTTTTAAAATATGCCAAATATAGAAATTTAAAGCTTTTTATTATTTTCTATCAATTTACCTGGACATCCACAAAGCAAATTGTACAAGTTTTATTTTTACTCTCTTCTTAGTAAAAGAAATATCAATAGATAAAAAAAAAATTACGGTCCGTTACGTACTTTTCGAGACACAGCCTGTTTAACGATGTCGAAAGAGAACCCAAGCGAAAATTTTATTCGTCCAAAAAGGGTTGCAACATATGTTTGGAACCAGGTCTTTTTTAAAAAAAATTTTTTTTGAGCAAAAAATAGGGCAAGGACGGGCATAATAAAAAAATAAAACAATATATTTTTAAAATATGCCAAATATAGAAATTTAAAGCTTTTTATTATTTTCTATCAATTTACCTGGACATCCACAAAGCAAATTGTACAAGTTTTATTTTTACTCTCTTCTTAGTAAAAGAAATATCAATAGATAAAAAAAAAATTACGGTCCGTTACGTACTTTTCGAGACACAGCCTGTTTAACGATGTCGAAAGAGAACCCAAGCGAAAATTTTATTCGTACAAATACGTTAAAAAAAAATAAATTTTAGTTTTTGTTGTTGTTCTCAATATATTTGTAAGAATGAAAAGTGAACCAAAAATTGTAAAAAGAGTAGCTTATTAGAAATCGTTGGACAATTTTCTGTCAAATAGGTCTACCCAATATTTTCCGGGGGCGCATGCAATTTTAAATTTTTGTAACCTCCCTAACTCTACAGGCGCCATTCAAAGTCGGTTATTTGCATTAAACGTTTACATGCATTTCAACATGAACAATTTTTTATTGGTATTAGACAAACCATAATTTTTTTATACCCGTTACAGTGAAATTTCTACTATATTTATGTCGATTATTAATGTTTGTCCGTCTATCCGTGTGTATGTTGAAATCAAGCTTTCGAAGCCCTTCGACATTGCTAAGATCCGTGTAAGTTATCAAAATATTAGAATACCTGGGAGTAAATCGGTATTGGAAATCAGCATAACCGCTTAATAACCTTCTGAGATATGAACAAATAAACGCGACAGCCTCTGTTTTTTTCACTTATATTTTACCACAAAATTTAAAATTGTCTAGCCCTAGTTTATAGACACAGTTTTTACTATTTATAGATTTTATACGCCCTAATCGGCAAAATTATTGACAAAAATAAGTTGAAAAAATATATATATTTTTAAATATATATACTTTTTTCGAGCTCCTAAAAAATTTTTGATCACGCTTAAAATACCAGCTTATAAACCGTAATCTCAAAAATTATTTCTATGAAAAACTAACAAATCGGTTTGAAACCAACTGAGATAAAAGCACATAAGAACAACTGCTTCGGTGTTTTCCTAAAATTTTCCAGTTTCTATACAACCAAGAGATCCAATATTGGGATCAAATGAAGTATTAATATGTATATAGTTAGATATGAAAAGAAAAAAATTCAAGATGGCGTCCTAGATTAAATGGCGAATATATGAGTCAAATACTGTAGTTACGTATTTGTCCCCTTTAACCCCCACAATACTGTTATCAAAAACAGCGTTCGACAAAAATAGATCGAAAATAGATATACAACCGTGAGAACCAATGTGAAGATCAAATGAAAGGGCTGGAGTGTTTAAATATAGTTAGCTATGAAAAGCTATGATTAAATGGCTTATATATGACTCAAATATAGTAGTTACGGCTTTGTACCATTTAACATCCACAATATTGGTATCAACTAAAATGGTTTGACCAATACAATGTATTCTACTGTTAAAAAAGTGTAAAATCTAAGATGCCGTCTGAAACAAAATGGCGTAAAAAATTTGTTTAACCCCAACAATGTTCGTACCAAATGAAAGTGCTTGATCAGTACAATACAGTTAACAATGTAAAAATTCAAAATAAAAGATGGGGTCAGAAATTATAAAGAAAATGGCGTATTACATGAAATCCAAAATCTAGGCTTAGCTACGATGTGGTGTTTATAATTATGTACATGATGGTGAAGGGTATTGTCAGATGCGGCACGGCAAAATATAGCTCTCCTACTTGTTAAATCTTATATTTTTGCTTTATAAATTGAAAACATTTAATAAAAATAGTAAAAATTTCTGCAAAATAAAAACTGTGTTTTTCTATAGGAAATCATAAAAAAAATGTCAATCCATGTTAACAACATGGGCAGCTTAGGTGAAAGGAGATGAATTTCATATTTTTTCATCACAACTATCCACAAGTTTGTCTAGAGAACTACTGGAACAATATATTTAATATTTATTGTGGTACCAGCAATGCGGCCCAAATTCAGCTAGTTTTATATAAAAAGAGCTCCTGTTAAAAATGTATAGTTAAAGATTATTTTCAATATGCACGCAGGTGGCAAATGTTTAAACATTTCTTTTTTTAATTTAATTTAATAGCATTTGCGAATATGAATTTTAATTCTGTTGCACATTTATTTGTTCGGTAATCAAATTAAAACATAAAAAAAGTCTTTTACTATTTCTCGTTCAGTTTTTATGACCTAATTGAAATTATGTTGAATAAATTTGATAGAGAAATGTGTGCATGTTTGTGATGGTAGAAACTTTCATGTTTAAATCAATAAAATTCGTATTCATGAAAATTTTTTCAAAGGAAAATCTAGTAAAATGCATTTATATGGTGAAAGTTTATATGCACAAAAATGTAATTGAAAATTTACAGTAGCAAAAACAATTTTAAAATATGAAAAAAAATCCGCAAAAACACTTCCACATACACAGTCAAATGCAAAATTTTAATATAAAATCCTGGAACGTAGCTACATGTAATCAGTAAGGCAAACGGCGTAATGGATGAACTGTAACGCTGTTGATAAATTAAGGATCTGGTACGGTACACAGTTGATTACCTAATCAAAAAATGTTACACACATACTTTTGCAATTCCTTACAGTAAATTTATATCTTTCCTTGAAAATTCTTTTTTACTGAGATAACTTTTTCATTTGCACTATTGTGATGTTATAACGGTACGGTGGCAGATTTTGTACAGAGTAGCAGAAATAACTTCTCAACTTATTTGATAAATTGTGACAATTTTTCGAAATACTTTTTTGATTTTTTAGTCTTTTTTTAGACCTTTGTTTATAAAAAAAAATTTTAAAAGTTTTTCTAATTTATAAAAAGTTTTCAGTAAAATCTGAATGGAAATAGTTGCATACATTTTTAAGATGATATGCAATATTTGTCATTCATATTATGGAGCGTTTTGTCACAGTGAGGTTAACAACTGGCTTTATCGTGGCTGACGAGTACTCGCTCAGAAAAAAGGGAAAACACTAAACCTAACAAGACAAATACAATGCGAAAGTCCGCTACGCGAAGCATTCACGAGAGCAAGGTGTTCTTTTTTACCTAATTTTTTAATTTTATTTTTTCTTGTTAATATTGTTATTGTAAGTATTCCCTGCCTCAAGAAATTTAGAGAATTCCCAAAGATTTCTCAAAAACTGTTTCAATAGTATTTTTTTATTTCCCTTAAATTATTTTTACTTACTTGTTAAAAAAAAATTGCAATATTAAAAGTTTTAATTATAAAACAGATATTTCAAACAAGTTTAGGTATATTATTGCCTATTGTTTCAGCATTTGGAATGCTTTTTCTCATTATTTGGAATTACGAGTTACGTTATTTACATTTATGGCCCAATTAATATTGCGTATACGTGACGTGTTGTTTTCATGAAACACTATAGCGTATACGTATTATTGAATTTACTTACAATCTATAATTACGCTAAATTATTTCTTTTTACAGCTGAAGTTAAATATTGATAGTACCTGTAAAGACTTTGTGATCTTTTGTTATCATATAAACAAATTATAAACATGTGAAAACATTGCAAACACTTTCTACGGCAAAATTTTAATTTAAGGCAGGAATTAATTTCTGCACGTAAAATTTGACTCTTTAAATTTATATGCAAATGTACACATATTAAGCATAAAAAGTACGTTCATAAAATGTCGATACTGAAAGAAAAG
The DNA here is from genome assembly GCA_941918925.1 of Phyto melanocephala. NCBI lineage: Eukaryota > Metazoa > Arthropoda > Insecta > Diptera > Rhinophoridae > Phyto > Phyto melanocephala. The sequence goes on along the minus strand of OW799233.1, from coordinate 94,588,340 downwards.
AAAATTTTCAAAAACATCAAAACAACAATCTGACTACCATTACAATTGCATTAGAGTTTGCGAAACTGCGGATTTTTATACCTTTAAACGGAAATAAGAACCCTCGAAATATTTGAATCAAATAGAAAAAAATTATAACGGTATTAGTTTTTCCAATACAAAATTGCGGTTTATTATTGTTTTTTTTAATGGGGTCTTGTACGTAACACAGGGTTTACAAATGTAATAACAATAATAATACTAACAAAATAGAGCTTTTTGGTAGATACATGCAATTTAACGAAATTAATTTAATAATGGCCACCAATGTGTGCTTTACACTATGCGCGTATACATTCCGAACCCGTGCTGTAATGCAACAAAGAGGGCTTAAGAACACGCAAATTGGAATAAAAAAATTAAGAAAAAAAAATTATTATTTTCAGAATACAAATCATTATTGGCTTTATAAAAATTCAAACAAAATTGTAATTCAAAATCAGTGAAAAATTTAAAAATAAAAATAAAGATATAAATAAAACAAAAAATTTACACGATACGCCTATTCATCACGTTATGGTACCCAGAGTTGTGTTGGAGAAGACTGGAGGTAGTGCAGAAAGTTGCCGCTGATGTGAACAGCAATGATCGGACAATCGGCTATCTGGGCGTTACGTCGCCTGTTTCAGCTGTGGCGGGCATATTTGACGCGTTAGAACCACTGGTATATCGGGTTGAAGAGGATCTTGGCACATTATTCATGTGAACCTTTTTATGCCGGTGGAGGAGAGTGTAGTGCTGAGTCTTGCATTCGATGCACCTCATACGGCTCATACACTTGTCTCTCATATGTGCCAAACAGTTGTAGGAGTATTTGTAATTTACTACGGTTTTCTGTCGTTGTTTCACCGACGCACTTTCGTCGAGCGTGTTCGCATTTGTACAGTCGGCAGTCACGATAAACCTCCAGTCTTCGAGATGCACTTGACATGATTTTAGATAAGAAATAAACAGAAATGAGGGAAAAAACAAAAGAAAATTAGTTCATTCGCCTATGCTAAGAGAATTTGCTTCACGATCGGTCACGTAAAAATGCTGGAAGCTGTTCTTACGTTCTCTGTGCGGACCTAAGATTCATACCCTACATAAGTCTTTTATACTCGACTGACCTCCATTCGTAGAAGGTTTTGAAAAAATCGTTAAGGAATCGACAAACTTATAGGCAAAAATTATTTTTAAAAAAAATTTTTTATCAGACACTATCAAAACAATTGCTTTAATTTAAAAATTTAAACCCATATCAGTATCAAATAAAAAGGGTTTAACTAATCGATACACGTAAAAATTCCAGAATGTCTCCTCAAACAAATAATTTTTTGTTTTGTTTTAAAGATCTTTATACGTATATATATTACGTCCTACAATGAAAAGGTCATTATTATATTGTTCGGCAGACCGTATCACTTTTCCTTTATATTTTGCCTTCTATTTTTGGTTTAACGGGCAGAAAATGAGCAAGCCAATGCATATAGATGAGTAAATCAACTACGAAAAACATTTTACCGAATTTAATAAAACAGCCAACAGGTGTATTAATATGTGGACAACTTCACTGTTTTAAACAAAGTTATGATTAACTATGAGTGGAATGTGAACATGAATTTTCGCTCACTTGAATAATGTGAGAATAAACCTAAAAACGTCCTTTTATTGCGTTATTATTCCACAAGTTGGGAAACTGAAATTCTTTTACAACTCTTATTATTTTTATTCTTTCATTATTATCTGAACTGCCTTACCTGGGGTCTCCACATAGCAATATTTATTGCCGCAGTTGTCAAATTTTATTGCGTCGATAGAAATTGTGACTTGTAGACCGCAAATTGTCATATGAAGCAATTTATTTCGCAATCATTGCTTTGCTGATTGCTTGTGCAATTATTGCCGCAATAAGCTGTCAAAATCGCGTTATTTTCTTTATTTATTTTTTTTACTTTGCAGAAACAAACAAAAAATAAAATAATTTTACTTGATAATAATAACTTAAAGTGAGATATTCCAAAAAAACTATTAAAAATATTAAATTGTATAAATAAATATCTTGTGTCGTGTTCTCCACACAATGAAAATAGACATACTTTAGCAATAAAGTGCCGTTATTCCGCCAACGGTTTTTGCTTATGCTTAGTAATTACTACGTGGAGACCTAGCGTTAGACATAGAAGCATTTTCAAATCAACAAATCATTTTTATTCTGGCTTAAGTTAATTTTCCTACTATTAAATTCCTTAAACATTTATTAAACTAATTTAAATTGTAATCATTTAATAATATTGAAAAACAATTCCAAAATGAGGTGATTGCGACATTTTGGAATTTATTATTCGATGTCTATCACCTCGATATATTTATAAATGAAAAATAATGATATATAACTACATACTGGATGGATATAAATAGAAAGCATAACAAAAATGTATTAAGAATATGAGAGGATATGAACATGAAGAAAAAATGTAATTTAATAAGAAAGAAAAACATAAATTTCAAAATGAATGCCATGCTTCCCTTGTTGTAATTTCATTAAGTTGTAACATAAATAGTAGTTTCAAGTTACATGTGCGTATGCCGATAAAGAGTGCTGATGATGAAATCGTAGCTAATTTCGAAAATGCATTTCTCTCGGCTAATATCAAAATTGTTTTTCAATATTCTTAAATGATTACAATTTAATTTAATGAATGGTTTAGGAAGTTTAATAATAGAAACATGAACTTAAGCTAGAATAAAAATGATTTATATTAAACTAGCGGACCCGGCGAACTTCGCCTCGCCCCAATTCTATTTTTTCATTTGAAAAGCCATTAAGGAATAACTTCACACAAAATTTCATACAAAAACTCGATTTTCCAATTTTCCGACTTTTCCGGAGGGATTTTTCAAAATTTTATCTTAAATACCTTCTCCTCGAAAATAGGAACAACTGACAAAAAATTTTACAGAAATCGGCCCAGCTGTTCTCATTTTATGAATTTCTATACATTTTTTACGCAGTAAAACAAATAATCCACGATTATGTACTATATACGTAAGTCGATCGGTTCATATCTCTTGGTATTTAAAACTGAAAAAGGCTTTTTTAAATTTATTTTTAGAAACTCTTTTCTGCATAATATTGACAACAACAACACTAAAATCGCATAGCAAATATTTATTCTGGTTATTATGCCATTTGTTTTAAAAAAGGGGATGTCGAGAAATAGAAAAAATTTAACACAATGCTTAAAAGCAAAAAAATTGTTTACTTTTTTTGTAACAAAAATGTTTTTGTTTATTTGCTTCTGTCAGTTATAAATTAGTTTATTCAGTTACTATGGCATTTTGTTCTATTTTATATTGGAAAATATTTTTATAATTTTTTTTCTCTTTTTTGGTGTTATATTTTATGCATCATAAAATCCGTTTGTATATTTAAGTACATTTATATATTTTGGTTAAAAAAATTTTTTTGTAAGGGTATAAGGTTTTTAAAATAATATTTTGCTAAATTTCATGTGTATTTTATTTTAAGCTAATATTTTGTTATAAATTTTTATAAAAAGATTAATTAACAACATATGGTTAGAATTATGTTATAAGATTTTATTCAAAGTTATTTTAGAAAATTGCAATTTAATGTAAAACGTTTAAATGTAAATTAAATGACTTTAATGTAATTGTTTTTTATCAGCTGTAATTTAATATGTAATGCAAATTTGGAATCAATATCGTTTTTAAACTTATTTTGAAAATATGTTGTTAGAAAGACATCTTAAATAGCCAGAAATATTTTAATTAAAAGTAAATGATGAACTGTGAATGCTTCATTTATACAGTCAATTAAGCAGCTAATACACGGCATTTTGTTTACATCTGACTTTAAAATTTGTGAAACATATGTAGATCTGCATGTCTGCCAAAATTGTACTTTTACAGACAACCTTCGCTGACTGCTTTCCAGCAGCAGAGATTTCTGCCAACGGCTGTTGTCAGATGTTTTGACAAAAGAAAATAGAGCGCGCTCTAATTGAAATTTTGTCAGATGTCTCAACACATGTTTCTTTACAGAAGTAATGTTTTAAAGGTAACACACGACATGTTCGTATTTAGCAGTGTGGAATTTGACAAGTCAGATGTAAAAACATACTGTGTATTGGCTGCTTTACCAAGCAGAGAATTTGCAACACTGTCGCAGTGAGAGCTGATTTGAGATTTTTCGAAATTTTCATGTAATTGTGGTCTGACAATTCAAAACCAATATACTTAAGCTGGATTAACGTTTGCAAATAGTTCAAATTAATTTCAAAAATTGTAAATCGGGTTTAAAATGTCATGTGCAATTGCAGCTGTCCATGGAAAATATTATTTTCTCATATTTTTATACCCTTCACACAGTGAAAAAGGGGAATATATAGGTTTGTCATTCCGTGTGAAATTTCTACAATTTTCATTTCCGACCCCATAAAGTATATATTTTCTGAAAGCTTATGAAAAGGGGAATCGATTAAGCTCTGTCAGTCTGTCCGTCTGACCGTGTATATGTTGAAATCAACTTTTTGAAGCCCCCCGACATCGCTTGGACCCGGGTGAGGTATTAAAATATCAGAAATATTCGAGAGTAGATCGGTATTGAAAATCGAAAACATCAGTTCATAAACAACTGAGATATGAACAAAAACCCACGACCACCTCGATTTTTTTTCACAAAAACAACATTACAACAACAACATACATACATACAAACGTGTGGCATCGAATCCCAGCTGAGCCAAAAAAAATTTTTTTTTTAATTTTTTTTTATTTTTTATTTAATATATTATTTATTTTTTTATTATTATTATTGGTTTTTAAATTTTTTTTTATATATTTTTTTTTATTTTTTTTTTTTATATTTATTATATATATATTAATTTTTTTTTTTTAATTTTTTTTTAAACTTTTTTTTAGTTTTTTAAAAAATTTTTTTTTTTATTTTTGTTTTGTTTTTTTTTTTAACATACATACGTTAATTTATAATTTTACAATGGGATGTTTTTATATATGTATGTTTTTTATGTGTATGTACGTATTTCATATGGGATGAATGGTGATACAAACTACTGTTATTGCATGACTACACGTTGTGAAGGGTATATAAGATTCGGAACGGCCGAATATAGCGCTCTTACTTGTTTTTTATTTCATCGGTTTATTTTAGTACTAAAAACGTTGCTAAGAACGCTGGTTTTTCATATCTTTTTCTTTTCACCACTATTCATATCTCATTTATACTCTTTCTTAGAGGGGTAACAAAATATAATTTAGGAAAAAAATTTATGTCAGTGTGTTACTTATCTTCAAGTATAATAAAATTATAAAGTTTTCTATTATGTATTTCAAAATTCTTAAAACATGTTTTTTTTTTATTTTCAGGTATGTTTGCTTAAATAAAATAATTGGACAGTTAAAAACATATCTGCAAGTATGTATACAATTTTATAATTGGCTAAGAAGTTTTAAACAACCAAAGGCAGAGTAATTTTTTTTCTTGTAAAACTTTTTTCTGAAATTAAATTTGCGCTTTAGGTAGTCAATTAGCCCAGGTAAACTCTGTCTAATTTATTTTCGAAAAAGTCATGTTGTCTAAAAGTATATCGATTTTGTGATTATTTGTAAAAAAAAAAACGTAACATGTCTCATTTTACTTAAAAATCAAATGTGCTGTTTAAAAAAATTATGTTGTACTTAAACATCAGTTAAATATGTCTAAATAAGATCAAAATGTTGAACATTTGGCATATCTGTCCAAAAACAAGGGAAAAATGTTTAATTAAAAGCTACAAAAGAAAGAAGAAGCATAAAAGTGTAAACGCTTCATTAGAATCGCGCTATATTTTTCATCAGTGATTACAACCAAAACACAATATTGTTGAATCAAATCGCATGACCTTGGCTCACCTAACTCGCTTTCCTCTCTGTATTTATTGTTGAACATATCGCGTTCCCTGTGTCATATGGTACCGTCTCACAGTGCTCTGTCGCCATATAGTGAATCGGCAAAACTAGAGTTCTTATCGCAGAATGACAAAATTAAGTATACTGATACTTAATGTCAAAGTCAAGAAAAAGTTGAAGTTTGAGAAAAATCGCTGCAAGGATATGCCTTCCTCCCATACATCCTGAATTAAAAAATTAGATTTAAAGCCACAATTTATATAAGAATGTATCAAAAACTTGTACATGTCTCTAAAATTTAAAATTCTAGCGTTGTTGCAAATTTTTTTGCATTCGGTGCAAGGACATGCCTACCTCCCATACATCATTTTTTTTAACTATGTTTTAGAAGCATTTATGATTAGAATACACTTAAAATAAATAAGTGATTCTTGAACAATGCGTTATATATCTGTTGTAAATATGTTCTATAAAAATGCGAAAATATGATGGTGGTACTAAGTAAAATTTAACCTAAATGATATTGCTTTTGTTTCCTTATTATATAATTTTTAGTTTTATCCGATTTCAGTCCAATATGGTTTAAAATTTTTGTAATTAAATGGACTTTACAATAGAATTACAAAACTACATCTTCCGAAGTGACAATAATTGGTGATAAACAATAAAATTTTCATAACATCTTAGCTTTGTTCCACTATAACTGAGGTATATTTTATTCAATTAGCCTCTATTGGACGCGTAATTTAGCATCCTTTAAAATAAGATATAATTTGTTTTAATTGAGCCAGCATTTGACTGCGGATAGTGGGTGAAAGGGAAGTATAGATCGAAAACTACAAATGTACCGTTATGTTGTAAATGTGACGAATTAAACAATTTTATCTGTCTGTAAAGTTTTATATTTGTATTATATTGTATACTAGAAAAGCCCGGCGCGCGTTGCTACGCCCCTTAATGAATAAAAATGCATTCTGAATTTAAATTGAATATCAAGTGCAAAAAACTAAAAATTATAACTTTTTTTAATGGGCTTTGCCCTGCCCACTTTTTTAATCACGAAACTCATGACAGTTCAATATGTGTGCAAAGTTTCAGAAAAATCGGTGAAGTTCAAGTAGCTGAAAATGATAATTTATTTCTTATGGGCGTGGCACTGCCCAATTTTCTAATCACGAAATTGTAAAGTCATGACAACTGAATATGTGTGCAAAGTTTCACAAAAATCGGTCCAGAGCAAGTACCGCAAAATTTATCTTTTTTTATGGGCGTGGCCCTGCCCACTTTTCTAATTACGAAATTGTATAATCATGAAACTTCGATATGTGTGTGAAAAGTTTAAGAAAAATCGATGACGTTTAAGTAGTTGAAAATTATTACTTTTTTTATTGGCGTGGCACTGCCCACTTTTCTAATCACGAAATTGTAAAGTCATGACAGCTCAATATGTGTGCACAGTTTCAGAAAAATCGGTCCAGTGCAAGTACCTCAAAATTATAAATTTTTTTTGGGCGTGGCCCCGCCCACTTTTCTTATCACGAAATTATAAAGTCATGACAGCTTAATATGTGTGCAAAGTTTCAAAAAAATCGGTCAAGTGCAAGTAGCTAAAACTGATAACTAATTTTTTATGGGCGTATCACCGCCCACTTTTTGCCACCCATAAACACTCTCTGGAATGTGTACAACAACTTGCCAAAGTTTGACTCCGATCGGTCTTACAGTTTTGGAGTCTATAGCTAACACACACACACACAGAGTTTCACTTTTATATACACCCAACTCTTTTTTTACACGGTAGATACGTTCCTCAGAAATCCGTGTAAAAAAACCGTGTAAAAAAAGAGGCGTTTCCTATAGTAAAATGAGGGATACGTTCCATGTCATCTTATTTTTTTTTTATTTTTATTTTTAATCTATCATCATCACAGGCAAAAATATATACAAATTTGTATACACTTATTTTGAGTTATTACTATATTAGTATTCCAACAAATATAAAATGATTTAGGATAAACTTAAATAGACATTTAAAAGATTTTATTTACATTGTAAGGAAAAAAGATAGATAAAAACCTTATAGGAGTTAAAAGAAATTTTTACATTAAGTCTTCTGTCAACTTCATATAAAGTTGGAGAAGAAAATAGTATTATAAATTTCTTATCAAGGCAGAGTTTGAAATCCTGTTGCGGGTTTCAAATCTTTGTGTGATATTATTGATCACTGCTGCAAACATTTCCTGTTGGTATACTCTATGTAATCTATTTTTTGAGTATCGTCTCGGTAGGTTGAATATAATCTATAGATTCTTATTTTGTATGATTTGGAGCTTTTTCCATGTCATCTCAAAACCGTGTAATACGAAATAAATAACTATATTTATTTCGAAAAACCGTGTAAAAATGTTGAAAGCTACAAAATTTCAGATATGCATATAAATTATATGTTCATATGGCATTTTATTGAGCATTAAAACTTAAAAAAATAGTTCATACAGGTGAAAAACAAAAGAACAATGGAAATCTGTTAATCCAGAATTAAGAACAGAAAAATTAGAATAGAAATAAAGAAAAATATTTACATAGCTACATAATTATTCGTCGCTACTTGATATTAAGCGCAATTGTTTGCGACGAACTTGGCTAAAGTCGGTATCATCACTAGAGATATCCATCAAATTATCCAATGGTGACTTTCGTCCGGTAATAGAGTTTTGATCTGTCGGACTACTATCCGAAAGGTCTTGCGCCGTCGACTTTTTTATTCAAAAATCTTTTATAGAAAATAGCACTTTTGGTTTTTTAAGTTCTTTATACAACTTTTTATACCCAGCAATACAATTATAAATATCTCGTTCGAATTTCAGGACACGTTCCATATTAGGATCATTAGATTCATCATGCTTTTACCAAATGTTAGACCTTCATCAATTAAACTAGCAGTTAGTTGACATATTTCTGTCTCCTGTCGGTCGTTGTCGTTATTATGGTTCTCAGTTTTGCCGTCATCTGTTGTTAATTCAATCAGACAATCATCATCTAGAAGCTTATCTATCATTAATTCGTCGACATCTTCAATTTGACAGTCCAAGATTTTTAATTTTACTTATAAAGAAATGGCTTGCCTTTTACGAATCTTTGAAATTTTGGACATTTTGTTAACTGTTAGTAAGGGCAAACATTTTATTTTTAAAGCTTAACTAAAAATTTATAGATAAAATATTGCGATCTGATAAGCTTTAAACACTTTAATTATGCAATTTTTTATGTAAATATCTTGCGGAAAAAATGTGTAGGTAAGAGTTATCGAATAAGGGGATTTCCCAGTTACTACTATGTATGTTCATTTCAGCAATGGTGCCAAGTCTGGTAAAAACAAACATAATTACAAGACATTGATTTTAAAACCATACTAGTTTAAAAATTTTTTACAAAAAAAATTTTTTTTCAACCGTGTAACTTCAAATCCGTGTAAAAAGAAACCGTGTAAAAAAAGAGTTGGGTGTATATAGATAAATTGTATACTTGATATAGTGTATGAAATAATTCCATTTTTACTTATGAATTATGTAATATGAAAAAATCGCTTTTATAAGTGTGTACAAAAAATACAAAATATCCATATTCGGGCAAAAAATCTTAATTTTTTTTTACAATCGTTAGACATCCAAACGTAGTATCTAAATCAAAAATAAAAAATGACTAATTTTTTATTTATATATTCATATAGTATCGTCAATTTTTTTCATGTTTTTCTTGTAAAAAAAATACCTATTACGAAAAATTCAGTTAATTTTTTGTAGTAAAGAAGAAACAAGAGATTTTTAACTTAATATTTTCCAATTTTAGCAGTACCATAAACTTACCTCTTTGTAATTTTTTTTATAACTTAGGAAATATGATTCAAGAAACGAATGCAATTTTTTTATTTCCGGCAGAAAATTCTAGGACTTCTTTGTATATTCTGTTAAAGCACTCCAAAAAGTACTAAAATATTAAATAAAAATTAAGGTGCTTTAAAAAAATCGCTAATTATACTCTGCCAAACTTTAGAATTCCGGGGATTTCCAATAAAAAATATCTCAAAATTTATGATAATACAAAAATTTTTTTACCAGCAATAATTTTCTTTTTTTGTGCGTTTAGTGGTAAACAAAACTGCCAAGTTTGAAGAGAATATATTAAAAAATGAATTTTTGGCAATTTTTTTAGTAAAACAGGTAAAAGTCATTATTTTATTTAACAGTTTAGGTCAAAAATTGTTTGTCTTTGATGCCCTCCACTATAAACAAAAAGTGAAAATTTTGAATTCTACTTACAAATCTCTTTAAGGTACTTTGTTAACTTCACAAAAATGTATATTACATAACTATTCTTTACACTTAATTAATCTTTAGTTTTGCCTATGGGACAGAGCACTGTGCGTCTTGTTGAGAAACCAAGTCCAATTCCTCCATTTTAGGCAAAAGCAAGTCAGTAATCATCGCACTATACCTTGTTTTATAGACCGTGACCACCGTTGTTGAGGAAGTATGGTCCAATGATGCCGCCGGCTCACAAACTGCACTAAACATTTTATCTTTCCGGGTGAGTGGGAAGCTATAGAACTGCCTCTGGGTGCTCTTCACACCAAATTCGTCATTTTGACGTACCCATTAAGACGAAATGAGCTACTTGCACAGTACGAATTCAATAATTTGCAAGCGTTGTATATTTGTTAGTCTTTCAATGTTTAAATGACAAACCTTACTAAGCATTATTCGTATTGACACATGTCACGGACTTGAAAGTACAGAAAGCACAAAAAATAACTCTTTTGAATTATCGAAAAGTTTTTATTTGAAAATTAAATAATAACAAATATTAAAAAAATTCTCTACAAATTTCAAATTTTTTGAGAATTATTTTCTAACAAACAACTAGATTACATTTTAAATTAAATATCTCATTAATTTGTTATTCATTTGATCTCATTTCAAAATTTAAACATTTAATCAAGCAAAAATTAAACTTTCACACTAACTTTCACATAAACTTAAGAAAAACTTTAGTTTTGCTGTTAGTTTACTCTTGTCATTTTGTGATGAATCACTTGAGTCGTAAATATATTTACATATTCCAAACGTCATTTTTATTTATAATAAATACATCATAATATTTGACATTTGTATTAAATATATATATTTTTGCTATAAATTTTCTGACATAAACTTTGCATAAAGAGAAAAAGGCAAATAAAGAAGCTCATTTGCAAATATTTTCTTTATTTCCTATTCACATTTCTCTCATCTCATTCACATTCACAACCAAAACACTCATCTATCTCAATTGATGGTGGAAGTAAACAACTGTTAGCATATTTCTGATAAAATTATATAATTTTTTTTATATTAAACATACTGATATAGATAGTTTAAACACAATTTAAAGATTTCCTTAAAGAAAACGTCTGAGTTTCTGAGTAGGAAAAGAAACACAATTTTTGTTTTTCTTGTAAAATTTCGTCATGTTATAATAAATTATTTGTACCGTACGTATACACACAAACACACTTGAAACTTTATATTCATCATAATAAATACATTACAATACTTGAGGTTTGTGGATAATGTATTCTTCAAATATTTAAATATTTTGTTTATTTTCAATTAACTTTTCATCTTCACATTTATCATACGCCGCGCATTACCATTCGTCCATTTGTTTTTTCAGGAATTTAGCATTACACAGAAAAAAATAATTGTGCATTTCAATTACGAAATTAGTAAATTTTAAATTAAATTAATTAAAATTTTATTCGATTTTACTCCAATCATCAAAATGATACTATTTATTAAATGAAAGTTAATATTTTTAATTTAAAATAAATAAGTATTAAAAAAATAATTAAAATGCCTAGAATTTTGAAAAATCAATTTAATTAAATTAATCACGCCCATAATCGAAATTTGCGATTAATTTAAATAAAGTATTTATTGTATCAATAATATGAATTATTATAACAATTTTAAATAAAAGAACCCGAAAAAAAGGACATTTTTTTATAAACTTATTTATTTTTAACATACAAAAAAACAAAGCATATGAATGCATTCAACATTAGGAACTGGTGGCATAACCAAACGTTATATTTTCGAACGTTAAGAGGATGCATCCTAGACCTAGGCACAAAGAATTTTTACGCTTAAATTATTTTAATCAAACGAAAGATTTCAAATAATTACTTACATATATAAGTTAGAAGCCATCATTATAAAGGGTGTTTTTTTAAGCCCGATAGAACTTGAAATTGTAAAAAATAACACAAAAAATTAAATTGTAATCAAAATTTTTTTTTTATTCGAAAGATCAATACGTGACATTAACATTTGAAAATGATTTCGGGCATATGGGCACCGCGGCTGTTCTTGACGAAGCGCATTCTGTACGTCCAATTTTGGGCCACTTTTTCGAGCACTGCTGGCCGTATGTCACGAATAACACGAACAATGCTGGCCTCCAAGGCGTCAATTGTTGCTGGTTTATCAGCATAAACCAGTTACTTCACGTAGCCCCACAGGAAATAATCGAGAGGTGTCAAATCGCACGACCTTGGAGGCCAATTGACAGGTCCATTTCTCGAAATCAACTTATCGCCAAATTTTGATTTCAATAAGTCGATGGTTGCGTTCGCCGTATGGCACGTAGCGCCATCCTGTTGAAACCACATCTCCTCCGGATCAATGTCATCCATATTTTCAAACAAAAAATCATTGATCATGGTGCGGTAACGATCTCCATTGACCGTAACGCGAGCTCCGGCCTCATTTTTGAAGAAATAAGGTCCGATGATGCCACCAGCGTGAAAACCACACCAAACGGTGAATTTTTCTGGATGTAATGGAGTCTGTAGGGTCTCTTGTGGATTGGTCTCGCTCCATATGCGGCAATTTTGCTTATTAACAAACCCGTTAAGCCAAAAATGCGCCTCATCGCTGAACACAATTTTGCGATAAAACAACGGACGTCCAGAATGCGCTTCGTCAAGAACAGCCGCGGTGCCCATATGCCCGAAATCATTTTCAAATGTTAGTGTCACGTATTGATCTTTCGAATAAAAAAAAAATTTTGATTACAATTTAATTTTTTGTGTTATTTTTTACAATTTCAAGTTCTATCGGGCTTAAAAAAACACCCTTTATATAGGTCTGTCCCATCTCCAATAAAGTTTAAGCTCTCTATGATATTTATTAGAAACAAAGTCTTTTTTAGCTATGCGACTATGTGCTTACAAGAATTTTTATATGCTGATTGACCACTTTATAAGCTGCAACCTCCCTATTTCACACGATTTATCATAGTTTTTTTTTAATCTTTTCTTCAAAATGAATTCTTGACAAAAAAAAAATAATTAGTTTTTACATATTTTTTTTTTTGCATTATATTTTCTTCAACTGACAGAAATCTCCAAAGTTTTTGAAAAATTTAATACTTATCGATTAAAAAAATTATTTAAATTGATTAAAAATATAATTCAATTTTAAAAACAAATTAATTAGTCATTTAGTTAAAAATTTCATTATTATTTCCGGCACCATCTTTGATTTTAATTTTTACGTAGTAAATTGTATTCTACTAGCCAAACGCTTTTTAATTTTGAAGATTTGATACCCGTATTAATGAGGTTGTGAACAAAATTTCCGACGTTTTTTTAGGGCTCCATCTTGGATTTTATCTTTTTCATTGTTTACTTTAATCTACTGGTCAAGCACTTTCGTTTAATACCAATGTTGAGAAGCTTTAAATAGGATAATTTTTAATTACTAGATTTGACCCATATATAAATTTTTTTACGCCATTTTGTAGTGTCGGCCTTCATAGACTGTAATTTTTTTATAAATTATTTCATTCGTTCAGAAACCGAAAAATAGAATTTTAGAAAGTACACCGAAGTATTTGTTGTTTTTACTTATATCTTCGTTAGTTTCTAACCGATTTATCAGTTTTTCTCAGCATAAGTTTTCGCCACGACGGCTTGCATTTGCGTTCCCTTAAAGTGTCCAAAAATTATTTAGCAGCTTTAGTAACTTGACCTATTTGGAAAATATAAATTATGAAAAAAAATTTTTGCCAACTTTGCCGATAACTTGACCGATTTATTCAAAATTATATATAGAATATCCCTAGATACACATCATACCTACAAAAAGTAGAAAATGTATGTAAATTATTAGGGCTGAGAAATGATTTTTATTTGCTCATATCTTAAAAAGTTATTTGGTCATTCTTAATAGCAATTGATTTCTGGATATTGGCAAAAAATTTATACAACAGTCAGATCTCTGCAACATGTGCAGACTTCTAACGGTTGATTGCAACCAACACGGGGACAGACGAACATTGCTTAATCGAATTCCTTTATCATATGCTTTCATATGGTTAAATGGTATAAAAAGGGTCTTAAGTGATATTCAAACAATAATGTGAATTCACCCAGAACTTTGGTGTAAGTAAGTAGACCATCTCGTCCAAAAAGGTAATGAAAGCAACTATAAAGTCTTTAATGGGAGGATTTCCTGTTAGTAACATAGGAATATTTTAATGTTTAAACAATTTGTAAATCATTCGAATACATTTACAAATTTTTGAGAATTTAAATTTTATTTAATTTAATACAATAATGAGTTTTTTCTGGCTCACTTTTTATTTAAATAAGCACCTTTTCTCCAGTGACGCTCTCAAATTAAAATCGTTAGAGTTTTCGCCTTGAACCACTTTATCATCAGTTGAACCTCTGCAAAATCACTACTTTGTATATTTTTGCGCTGGGTAATGGCATCGATAAAAGTTAATAAAAAGTGCCAATGATATCGGACAAACGTTTTTTTAATTTAAAGTTAGTAAGAGCTTAATAACCGACCCGTTCTAAGTGTTCAAGATATTAAATAAATATAAAATGTCTTTAATCTGCACCTACCAGCATACATATTTATGTGTCCAACTAATTATTAAACCAGTAAAATACATATTATTGAAATATTAAACAAGTAGAACTTTTTGAACGTCCTTTCACAACAAAAGTGCAAAAACGAAACCGGTCATTTAATTGAGCAACTGGTACAAGTTTTAATTTTAACTAATTTAAAATTTTGTTATTATTTGAAAGCCATTAATTTCTACTCTAATATTTTTAACATTATTCCATTATATACTTATTTTTTTATTATTTTATTTTTTATTTTTTTTTAAATTACACATACAAAACAAATGCATGGATAACATGAATTTTTGTTCAAAAATGCAACTTTCCGTCATAGTTTTTCTTGTTGTTATACGTGCTTTATTATTTATTAATTTATTATTTTTAACTCGTATCGCATTTTGCCACAAACGGTTACAACACTTTTGTTCAAGGTTCTTCGATTTGTATTTTTAATTACTATTTTTTTAACAAATATTTATTGGGCCGTTAGTAATCAAAAAAACCTATTGAAAATAATATATTTTTTATCTAGACTTTTTTTGTGTTTATTTAAATACAAATTTACACACACAAAGTTTTTATACCATAAATGTGGAAAACCAAAAAAAAAAGAGAACCTGTCAAATATATCTAATTGATGCGATTTTTTTTTTTCGTTCAATACATAATTCTTAAAATCAAAGGTCATCTCTTTTTTAGGAATTTTAATGCCATAATAAATATTAAAATATCACAAGAAATAACAAAAAAGAAATAGTATGAGTAAAAATCATTGAACAATTGGCCACCATAAACTGTCAATGATCGTTTACGAACTCATTGATTAATATTAATAAAGTGTTGCAATAACAACTGATTGATTCAAACACTACATAAATCTTTACACACATCCAGCGATGTGGTTACAATTTAAGTTGTTTTAACTTGACAAATAAAAAAGTAACGAAATATGTTTTAATTCGACCAACAGATGCTACATACAATTCAGTTCTTGCAATCGAATTTATTCTTAAAATTTTTACAAGAATCATAATTACTTTAGGTATATTCACATGAGACAAATGCTCAGCAAAATAAATGTAACCACTAATATGTATTAAATTCTTCTCTAATAAATAAATGTTTATTTAATTAAATACCTTTTTAATTTAATTTAATTGAATTTTTAATTTAATTAAAAATGTTTTGACTACATTTGTTGTAAGGAAAATCACATAAAACAAATATTTATCAATAATTGTGACAAATATTTGCCTAACGTCACTGCTGTGTTGGCTGCGGATAGTTTTAATAATCTACAAGAAAGCTTTTACAGAGGTATAGAATTTTTTAAATCAAATAAAACAAAATTAATTTTTTTAAATTGACATGAAATTTACCTTATTCGAAAGATAATCTTCTGGCATTATAAATCAAATATGACTTTTGGCATATAACCACCATGGCTAGCTCTTACATAGTCTTATCTGGAGGTCCAATTTTCAATGATTTCCTTCAACATTTGTGACCATATATCGGCAATAACGAAGCAATGTTGTCCTCCAAGTGGGCAGTCATTTCGGGCCTATCGGCGTAGACTATTGACTTCACATATCCCCACATGAAATAATAGTCTAAATAGTTAAATAGATGATTCATGAGTCCGAGACGTCACACTAGTCGGTTACCTTCAATTTAACAATAATGGCACGAGCTGTATGACATGTTGCCCCGTCTTGTTAAAACCACAGCTTCTCCACATCATGGTTGTTCATTGGATGAACGAAAGAGTCTTTGATCATTGCTCTATAGTGGTCACCATTGCCTGTGACGTTCTGACCAGCATCGTTTTTAAATAAATGCGGACCAATGATTCCATCAGCCCTTAAAGCACACCAAACAGTTTTTGTTTTGATGTATCCGTGCCTCACTATACACTTACGAATTATCATACCCCAAATACAGTAGTTTTGTTAATTGACGTTTTCAATCAAACAAAAATGATGAACTATAATGTTGACCATGAAATAGACAGAAATCACAATACGTCTTTCGAACAGAACCATGATTTTCAAAATAAATTTACACAATTTGAAAACGTTGCTTAAGCGTCAGTATTTTGATGTTAAATGACAAATTAAATATTAATCACTTGACAGCTGACAAAATGGCCGCCAGTTAAAAAATTGCTGACAACTTAAAATTCTATACCTCTATAAAAAAATACCCGATATTACATTTAAACTTTGAGAAGGGCAACATTTCTGATAGTAGGATTCGAAATTTTTTCTTTGATTATTTTTATGTTGTTTCGCTTTGTAGAGTTTCATTTACCGATTCTTTTGTTTGAAGCAGTGAGAACTTGTATAAGTAAGTGTTTACTTGTATGTTGATAATGTTCTTCCTTTTATTTTTAACTATTTAGCCAAGCCCGGCGCGCGTTGCTGCGTCCCTTAATGAATAAAAATACATTCTGAATTTTAATTGAATATCAAGTGCAAAAAGCTAAAAATTATAACTTTTTTAATGGACATGGCACTGCCCGCTTTTTTAATAACGAATTTGTGTAGTCGTGACAGCTCAATATGTGTGCAAAGTTGCAGAAAAATCGATATAGTACAAGTAGCTCAAAATGATAACTTATTTTTTATGGGCGTGGCACTGCCCACTTTTCTATCACGAAATTGTATAATTATGAGAGTTCAGAAAAATCGGTCAAGTGCAATTAGTTTAAAAATTTTAACTTATTTTTTATGGGCGTAATCCAGCCCAATTTTTACCACCCATAAACACTTCCTGGAATGTGTAGAATAACTTGCCAAAATTTGAGTCCGATCGGTTTTACGGTTTCGGAGTCTATAGCTAACACACACACAGAGTTGCACTTTTATATATGTAGATAGATTTGTTTTTTTTTTTTGGTAACGCAAATTGTGAGATAACAACTGAAAAAGGAATCTATAATTTAATGAACTTGTGGTTATTGTTGCTTTAACTACTTACTATTTTTTATATCCATTTTTTTTTGTTTCAGTTTTTTTTTATCTATTTTTATGTGACTAAAATTCATTCATGCATTTCCATTCACATTTTTTGCTTGAATTTCGCTCTCACAACTTCATAAAATCAAGTACCGGAGATCTCTACAAAAAAATAAAAAAAAAATCAACAAGATGAAAAAAGAATACAGTAAATTTAAGTTGAATTATTTATGATGATGTTTGGAAAGAATATTTTACTTTTTTGTCGTTGTTTTTTTTATGTTGAGTTAGTGTGTGTAAAAAACACATCTAGTAGTGCTATGCATTATTTATGATGAATATGATTTTGTTTTTGTACCCAGTGTTGTCAAACGTGATAATAAAAAATTCTCTCTTAGCGTGTAAATTTTAGAATTCCAATTGGCGATTTATAATTAATTTTTTATTTAAACGTTGTAAAGAATTATACATTTTTAAAAAAATTTTGATTTGTAACAGTATTCTACATTTTGCAAAATTTTTTATTTTAATTTAACACTTTTTATAAAGTAATTTTTCGATATTGTGTTGTATTACAATATTTGTAATCGTTATTTTTATAATAAAACTTTTATGCTTTTTTTTATTACTAATATTTAGCAAGTCATTTGTTGGGATAGCGATATAGATCTGGCAACACTGTGTATATTTTTTTATCTATTTTTTATTTTATTGTTTTGTATCTGTATTTTCCTTTTTCTATTAAATATTAATAGTGAGTGATGGTGATATGGCAGTACCCAGCAAAAAATCAGACTTTGCGGTAATATTAAATTGACAAATACGTAATACGTTTGTGTAGGTCTAATTACACTTTTGCACAAGGAATTTTATTACAAGAAGCAATATTATTTGTTCTGAAAATAAAATGCGGTAATGGTTATGCGGTTGGGAATCACTTCTTAAAAAAATACTTGGTTCTCTGCGCGATTACATTTTTTGCTGGGAAGTATAGTACTATAGAAGAGAAGGTCCATTAAGTATTTTTCTCATTCTCTTTATGTTTAATATTTAAATTACACTTTTAAGTATTCCATCTATTTCATTTTATATTTACATTTCACATTATTATATCCTTAATGGTTACACAGTTTGGTCATACCATTTGAAATTTCGTTAACGACCTTAAAAAGTATATATTTTCTTAAACTAATACTTAGGTAAGGAAATCGATTGCACAATGTCTGTTTGTCGGCATTTTGGTTGAAATATTAGAATTTAAAATGTTGCATATGCACAGATGTGTTATCAAACTTCCAGAAATTTTCGAGAAAAAATTTTTATTTTTGGGAAAAGTTATAAACAAAAAAAGAAACGGGACTTAATAAATTAAAAAGGCATGTGATAGAGCCACTTACTTAGGCCATAAGCTCACTAAACATTGAATTTGAATTTTTTAAAAAATTTATTTAACTGTGCTATATTTTTCGGATCAGAATGGATTTAGGGGATGGATATAAAAGATCAATATTAAAAAAGAATTGTCTGGGGTTACTTATTTGGTCTTGAACAATCACATAGGAAATGAGGAGGTGTTGTAGTTTTCTTTTAGTGTCTAAAAGAGATTTTTGTGTTACTGTGGCATGTTGCAAGCTTAGTACTTAAATATTTTTACTGTCCAGCCTTTTGAAAAGCGATATGTCGTTTATCGTGAAGTAAATTATTTTGTGTTCTATGTTAATAGTTCTTTACCACAATAAAGTTAATTCTTAATTATCTTATTCCTATCTATAAACAAAGTCCACAAGCATGTCTAGGTATGTACATTAAAAGTTTGTGGTCGTTTGTACACGTTGATTAGAAGCATTTCTATCTGAAAGGTCTATAAATTTCTTACCCCTTTTTTTCACAATGTCCATGTACCCAGATTAATATTAAACTGGAAGTTTTGCAGTAAGAGTACATTTAGATGGGTGTATAATGTAGGCACCGAAAAGCACCATTTCAAGTAATTGTTTTGGCAGCCATAAAACAAGCAATTCTTATACTTTAATAAAAACAAACCCCTGAAACGCTTAAAATACATCCGCAGTTGGCTATCATACATGTACCAGATATCACACCTCTCCATTCACACATTTCATTATACGCTCCAGATGCAGCGTGTTAGTTCATAGATAACTTAAGTAAATTTGCAAAATGTGTGTAAAGGTAAGTATGTTACCAGGACATCACAGAGCAACCATTTACATATTTACTCAGGCTACGAAATATTATTTTTTTAGCCTCATTAGTGTTCTGTATTGATGAGTTAATTTTTTTAATTTTGGCATACGTAAGTTCTGTCAAAGATATATCAGATTAAGGGTCTTTAAATAAAATAAAGTCCTCTGTCATTAGTACCCTCCATAAACTAACATTTCTAAAAGTCGAAAAGTCAGTGAGCATTTCTTTTATATGTATTAATAATTTTTAGAATACTATTGAGACATTTCTGTATATAAATTTATCACTTGTATTAGACTATTCTTAGTTAGAAATTATTATTATTTTTGTTTATATATAACTTAACGAAAGCTTTTAAAAAATAAAATATTTATCTTGAAATATTGCATTATTTCCCCTTTTTTACTAAATTTGTTGCATACGCTTTGCAAGTTCAGAACTTATTCGAAATATCACTACAAAACAAAAAGTGTATCTGCAATTATATTCAAAAGCTTATGCATATATAAACATAAATAGATTTCAAATAAACATTTATACTAATGTATTTATACATAAATAGATAATTTCATAGAACTTTTTTTTATTTAATAGACAATTTTCTAATAGCGGACTTTATTCAACAATAATTTTCTGAGTGTATTTTCTTTTAATTATTGTTTTGACAGTAAAAGTTTGCATTTGTTTTTTTCTTACATCTTAATAGATTTTAAGACTTAAACAAATATAAATAAACGTCTGTTTTTGTATTTATTTTCTGCTCCTCTTTAAATGTTTATTGCAAAATTTTAATTTGTTTTTAAAATGTTGCACATAATTAACACGTAATATTGTTTTTTATTATTAGTTTTCTTTTTTATGTTTTGTATCTTGTGATTTTCAAGTGGAAAGTGATGTGATGTTAGAAAACAATATAATCATGCAGTGTTTAAGAAGTTGGTGGGAAATGATATATGAGGGCTTTAATTAGCTGCAACTTTAACTACGATTAAAAGTTCAAAAGGTGTTTGTGTGCTTATGTGTGTGTTGTGTGTGTATGCATACGTGTTTGTTTGGTATTCCGTACATCAGCAACTTATACGATATATAATTTTAATTATCCGTGTTTAATTTATAAACAACGAAAGCTTTAACTTAACTCTTGTCAGAGTGTATGTGTGTGTGGAGGGGGGGTTTTGGTAGCGGTAGATAAATATTTATTCGTAGGAAAATGTTTGATTTTTACACGCTACTTAAAACTGTGAGCCGAAATTTTATGGGTAATGAATTCTTTATTTAGATAAACATTTTAAACGTGATTAGCAACAAAACAAGACCAGTTTCTCATTGTGATGTCTGTCTAGTGTGTTAGTCTCTGGCAGGGATTAAACCTGCAACATCTAAGATTCTACTCATTAGTACAACTGGGCATTAAAAGCTTATTATAATGATTAAAATGTTAATATATATTCTTTGCGCTTTATTAAAGTTGATTAAGGAATGTCAGTCTGTCTTTGTGCTGGTTGCAAGTTTCTAAAAGCTGTCTGTATGTCCTATAGACACAATTTAAGGTTTAAGACTATAATTATTGTTACATATTTGATTTTTCCTTACTATATGACAGTCTATAGTATGTAAATGTTACTTTTTATTTAAATTTATACATTAGGCTAGCAGTCACACATATTTAAAACACACTAGTATAAGTTAAATAAGACTTGGAGATGAATATATAAGTAGACAAATGATACATAAGTTCATTCATATGTATGTATATAAGTTATAAAGGGTCCGCCATCTAACGTTTTTTTTTAACTTGTGCTTATTTCGTGAATGGTAACACTTAGCTCATGTCTGATTTGACAGATAATTAGTTTTATCCTTTCGCTGAACGAATATGGTTGTGTATACGCTTGGACAACGCTGGGAAATATTGCGGCATTACTTTGGCCGAATTTGCCAAAAAAAAAATCATCTTTTCAGATGGAGCTCATTTTGATCTTGGCGAGTATGTAAACAAGCAAAATTGTCGCATTTGGGGTACAGAAAACCCGCACGCGTACACTGAAAAGCCGACACACCCAAAACGAGTCACTGTTTGGTGCGGATTTTGGTTCAGAGGCATAATTGGGGCATTTTTCTTCGAAAATGAGCAAGAAGTGGCCGTAGTCAATGGCGATCGTTATCGGGCCATGTTGAACGAATTTTTGTTCACAAAAATTGAAGAGGAGGATATTGGCAACATTTGGTTTCAACAGGACGGCGCTACTTGCCACACAGCCGAAGCCACAGTTTTTTTTTTATAGCATTTTTAAAAATAAAAAGTTATTTGGAAGACCCTTTACATATGTATGATCAACATATAGACGACTACACTACTATATTTAAATGTGTAGACAAAGTGTTATAAAAGCAAGTTTTAAAAAAGTTTTAATAACACCAACATTTTGTGTTTAACTTAAAAATGCAGGTTTTTTAAATTTTTAGATTTTATTTTGAACCATTATACTCCATTGTTAGCTATGAAATTTTCTCATCTTTTTGGCAAAATATAGATTCCGCACCAAAAGAACGAATCAAACCAATTTAGTAAATCCGACGAGAGCAAAGAGAGCATTATGGCATCGATCAAGACAAGTAGAAGTCCGACGAGGCAAGATCTGGACTATAAGGACTTCCCAACCACTTCTTCTTAAAGTAGTTTTTCACAGGTATTAAAAATTGTTACGTCGTTATGATGGGCTATTACGGTTTCATGTCTGATTGCATATTCTGGTCGTTTCTTCGGCTTTTAGCGAATCAGTTAGATTCAGTACAGGTTTTCTGTGAAGGTCTACCTGGATTTCACTATCTTATCGCTCCCTTTTGGTCCCACCAAATACAAAGCATTATCTTAGCGACATGACTTTGGTGTCGACTCAGCTGCTTGAATGGTTTTCACAAACATTCTCTTAAGCTTTGCGTTATTGCAATTGATTTATTTCTTATCGCTAGAATATAATGCAAAAACTACTTTTTACATCGTTCAACCATCATTTCGTGTGGGACCCCTTTTTGCCAGCTTTTGAATGATCCTGCTTCTTGTAAGCGTTTTGAAATTTCTGCTTGAGTAGTTCCGAATAAACTGGCTAACTCTTGCTGAGTTTGATAACAAACCTAATGGAGTATTGCCTGCAATTCTTGGTTTTCAATCTTCTTTGTCTGGTCAGTGTGATCTTTGTCTTGCGAGTCAAAATCACCACTTTTGAACCTTGTAAACCATCCCTCGCACGTTAAGATGTTAAGATATATAAGTTATTAACAAAAACAAGTAAGAGTGCTATATTCGGCCGTGCCGAATCTTATATACCCTTCACCCATCAATAATAATTGTTTGTATCACCATTCATCTTGTTAATAAAAAATACGTACATACATATAAAAAACATACATACATATATAAAAACATCCTATTGTAAAGTTATAAATTCAGTTACAAATAAATAAAAATAAAAGAAATTTTTGGCTCAGCTGTGATTGGAAGCCACAAATGAAAATTGTAGAAATTTCACACGGAATTACACACCTATATATACCCTTTTTCACTTTTGTGTGATGGGTATAAAAAACGCGTTCAGTATATACGCCTTTTGTAAGGGGCAACTTTAATTGCCAAGTTCACACACCATGAAATACGCAAACAGTAGGATCTTAAATCCGGTTACA
The DNA here is from genome assembly GCA_941918925.1 of Phyto melanocephala. Taxonomy (NCBI): domain Eukaryota; kingdom Metazoa; phylum Arthropoda; class Insecta; order Diptera; family Rhinophoridae; genus Phyto; species Phyto melanocephala. The sequence goes on along the minus strand of OW799233.1, from coordinate 94,564,577 downwards.
ATTCAAAAGTGTTTAAAAGCATTGTGTTGCCATATTTTTTTAATATAAAATTAAAATATGAAATAAAAAATATTAGATAAAAACAATTTACTAAAAAGCCTTTCAAATTTTTTTAGGAAAAGATCTACCTTTAAACTAATAAAATATTTTTAAAGAAGAACAAGAGAAATCGTTGTGAATACATCATACCATTTTTGTAGCTTACACATGAGAGTGTAAAAGGCTATATATAAGTTTGTCACTCTATTTGTAGTTTCTACAATATACATTTGCAGCCCCATAAAGTAGAAAGAAAATTCTATTTGGCTATGTCCGTATGTCTGTTCTTGTGAGCGTTGAAATCAACTTTTTGAAGCGCCCACGCATACTTCAGACTCTTTTGTGGTATCAATTTATCAGATATGCTTTCGGCTATGATGCTATTGAAAATTATATATGTGGAAACATTGTGTGCCGAGATATGAGCGAAAGGGCACGATTACCTCTTACTCAAACAAAGTCAGATTTTGCAGTTCTTATGCAACCTCTTAACACGTTTGTTTTGCATTTGTAGTTTTTACAGTTTTACATTTAAAGAAAATTTTGGTTCCATTTGTCATTTGTCCATTTTGTCAGCGAACAAATTTTTTTGAAAAAAAGTAGAATTCAGATTATCGATTTCATAAATAAGTTTTGGTCAAAGTTGTACCATATAAGTGCCAATTATAGTCTTAAAACTTTTGGTGTTGAATAGTAACAAAATTACCATATGAATTATTAATATATTTATAAGCAAAAAACCACTTGTACTTTTGGTTTTTTATATACTATATATTTTTTATACAAAAATCTATTTAGCTCAACCCCTAGATAAATGTTTGACTTTTGCTTACATGTAATATAAAAATCAAGTCCTCTGTAAAAAAGATATGGCAAAAAATATTTTTTAAAATTAAGTTGCAGTTAAAAAAAAAATAACTGTGTGGAGCGTATTTAAGATTCGGCATAGCCGAATATAACGCTCTTACTTGGTTTTTTGTAATAATTTTGTAAGTTATACTATTTTAAAAGGACAGCCATAATGAAAATTTGTTTGAAAAGTAATCATTGTATGATAAAATTCAAACAAACGTGATTAGCATGACGAAGTAAATAATAAAACAAAATAGAAATAACTATTGCTTTTTTCCTATAACAAAATATTGTTTTGAAGAACATAAAATTGCGCATTCTTGTCGGTAAGCACCGTACGAAGACGGGGATCATGATTGTTTTCCACTACCAATGCCTAATATGCCTACAGCACTTGCGCCAAACGCTTCATTTCAGCTAAAACTAATTATCAACAAGCACAGTTTAAGAAATAAAATTTTAAATATTTTCAATATTGTTCAGTCGTAAACAGAATCATTTAGATCCGCGGAGTTAGTTTATTTTATTACTAGTGTGACAAAAAATTTTAAAAATATTTTTTATATTTGGATCACTAGATAATAATAAAACTGAAAAAAAACTAACTGTTAAAAATTTATATAAAATTTTTGAAAAAAAAATTTAATATTTCAGTTAAATAGTGCGCAAATAATCGGTAAAATCTAATTCGTTTGTACGTATTGCCTGCTAAAAAATTTTTTATTTATTATTTAATCCGGCGTAAATAATGACTTGTTTTATGGATTTAATTATCTGAAAACTATTATATCTTTCCAAAAACAATTTTTTAAACTTTTTTCTGCATAAACTAACAATATTTCTCTGTGTATTATTCGCAAATGTTTAGAGCTCCTTTTAAAACGTAATAAAGTCATTAATCAGATTATGGTTAATATCTTAATAAGGTCAATTGTTTGATTAAATGATTTGATTTTGTGCCTTTGGGTGGTCAAATTTTGTTAGTTTATAAAAATGATTGGAAATTGCTTTTGTACTTTTATTAAATCCAATAAGAAACTAAATACAATTTAGTTAATTATTTGCTTTTGTTTTTCAAAACACCCGTCCTGACGTCTCAACATTTATATATATTTGTAGTAAGTTATTTTAAACAAGATTTTACAAAACAAGCCCACACTATCTACTTACTATTAATCATCTCTTTGTAATGCCGAACCTGATACAAAAAAATATGCCAATCTGCCCAATCTCTCAGTCTAACAACCAGCCAACATGGCCACCTTCCAGTTTTAGTCATCTGTTGTTGACTTGTCTTAGATTTACTGTTTAACAAATGATATTGTCAATTTAATTAATTTTATTTTGCAAATTTAAACATTTTGTAATTAATTATGTGTGTTAAAAACATAAAATAAAAATTTACAAAAAAAAAAAAAAATTTTAATATAATAAGCAACTAACACGAATTGTAAATATATTTATTCAGTAAGTAGTAAGCACTTAAGAATAGTTAAGTTTAAGCTCTCTTGACTACTGCTGCTGCTGCTACTACGTCTGTAAATAAAATTCAAAAGCAGTGATTAAACAGAAAACAACCAACCTCCTTTAACACACACAAAAACAACAACAAAAACAAAATTAAATAATAAATTGTAAAAAAAAATAATAAAATTGAATTTTACTGTGTATATTTTACTTTATTTGCAATATATTTTCTTCTTATTACTACGAGTATCTATCTGCCAACAAGTTTTTCAAGTTGTGTCAAATAATGCACTTTTCAAGTGTTTGCACAATTGAACGTCTGAATGCAGCTGTAGATGAACAAGAAGAAAAAACCATGACAAAGAAGAAGCATAAGTTCATTTATTTTATTACATTTAAATAAGAAAAAAACAAACAAACAGACAGTCAGACAAACAGTCAGTCAGTTATTGAGTCAGCCTAACGACATAATATTATATGATACATTAATGCACAATGGGTCGTAGTTAAAACAGTTTTTACTAAAAAAATTAACGAAATTTTTTTATTCGAATATTTTTTTTATAAATATAGAGAAATTATCATAACTTTATTCAATTTATTCTATTCTATGCTATTACTGCTAATTTTTTACTTAATAATAAGACAGATGAAGTAAATAGGTATAGCACATTGTGGAAATTAGCTCAATGACTTTGCTGGCACATACATATGCAGTCTTGTCAAAACTTCAATGACCATCATAAAATCTGATTGTTATTAAAATTGTATTTAATGTAATTAACCTAAAATATTCAGCAATGCCAGTTAGAATACTGATTCAATAGCTTATTCCAGTCTAGAAAATTAATAAAGTATATCCAATTAACCGACTGCATGGCAGATGTCAAAAAATCTGCATTAAATCAGTACGTTTAAGTAGTAATAATTTGATTGGAAATTAAAAGTAAAACGAATATCGTTAACACATTGAGCAGCTAACGATACTATTACAGTAACTTAAATACTATAAACAAGAGCGCTTTATACGGCTGTGTCGAATCTTTTATACTCTTCACAAAATTGTAGATACACATTGTAGATACACAATTGTAAAATATGGTTGTGGTAATCATAGTCTAAGAACAACATACTATATTTTAATTCTATGATTGTGGTAAACACATATAATGGCTGCCAGTTATCATTATTATGTTTAATTAAAGTATCATACAACTATCATATTATGACTACAAATAAAAAGGACAATGTTAACTCTTTTCGAAAACAAATTACTGTTTTTGCTCTGAGTTAGGCTGATTGTGCTTACCTTTAGAATTAAAAAATTTTGTTATCAGTATTTTTTACGTTTTATCTTTTACTTTTTTTTTATTATTTCTTTAATTTTTACAAAATTTTCGTATGTTTGTTTCACATGTCAAACTTTAAAAATTAAAAAAATTTAATCAACAAGAACAAGAATATTTCAAAACAAATTACTTTAAAAAAACCATTTCTTGAATGCTTTATAATATGATGAGATTAAATTTTCTATCATAATTGTTGAAAGAATAAATTGAAAAGCTAAGTTTTTATCCCAAAACCAGCCTAGTGAAATGCATTTTCGAAACCAGCTACGGTTAGCACTCTTTGATGGAAATGTTATGTGTTGAATGTAAATATCATCTACTTAACTCATAAGTTTTTACGAAATAGAAAACTTTAATCAAACATCGTATTTCCATTTATATATACTGTTATAGTGAGTGAGAATGAAATTTTCACCAAATTAAACTTTTTCTGTGTGATCATGATTTTGCGGCGTACACTCAATAAATTAAAAACTTCGTAATTTCTGCAATACGGCTTCATTACATTCATTCGTACACATGTATAGCATAAAATACATATGGATGGTCACAGGTAAATAGGCCATAAAAAGGCATTTTTTACGAAATTAAGTTTTTCAGGGATTCTAATACATTTTAAGCAAATACACTTCGACACAAAAATTTAATCCATTAGTATTAAAACTAACAGTTTAAGAAGCATTTTTACAAAAGAAATAACATTTTGATAATAAAGTGCCTTTAACTCCTGTAAAGTTACAATTATTTGAGTTAGGGCCTCTCTACTTGTAACAAACGATAAATAAGTATGTATCATCAACTGCTTGCTTCTGTTGTTGTTTTAGTAAAATTTTCTTGCTGCAATATCGAAATTTTTTCCAATATCTTCGCCAGTAATGCACCAATATTTTCCACTACTGTTCTTATAAGTATGTTTTATTGTAACTTTCAATAAACAGGTCGAAAGGTTATCGGAAAACTGTAAAATTTTCTTTTGTTAAGTAAAACAAAGGCCTTATTGTTTTTTTTTCTTATATTTTAGCCGCTAATGCTGATTTTCAATTCTCGAAAGCGTTTCTGATAAACTGATACTACACACGAGTGCGTTAAATATAAGGAGACTTCGCAAAGTTGATTTCAACTGAATTCCAAAAACGAATTGAATTAAAATTAAATTGCAATTTTGACATTGAACTAGAATCGTTATGGGCCCTGTGATTATTTAATTATAATTAGTGATCATATTTTGATAATTTTAAACTATTTTGTAGTTGTGTGGCATCAAAATGTGATTATATGGAATCGAATTATTATGTTATTATTATATGACAATTTTTTTTAATTATTTGTTGACATATTATAATAATTCCATGATTTTTTAACTAAACATAATAATTACTGGACACCATAATGTAATGTATTTTTTCTCTGTAACGAATAACATGAAGAACGCTTTCAACGGGACATTGGCACTTTGGAAGAGTTACCCCTGGGATTATTTAATACTTTAGGTTAGCTTACGCAAGAATTATACTTAATTATCAAGCAATTTGTCTCAATTAATTTGACACATTGTGCCAGTGATACCAATGAACATTGAATGTAAATAAGAAAAATTAGCGTAAATGTTTTTGGTGAATTAATTAGACAGAGTTTTCAACGAGAATCCTACTAATATAAGAAATTATTACAACTTGCCGATAGTTAAATGAATGAGTTTTTGTTCCCAATAAATACCTTTGCATTATTACAACTTAGGTTAGGTTTAAATGGAGACGCACTAAAAGCGACAGGTATGCACTTATACCCAATTGGCATGTTGTGCGCTCCATATGAATAAAATAGTTAGAAAAGAAAGAGAAGCAGACCAGTCTAGAGTCTCTGGCGGGAATCGAACCCGCAACCCCCCAACTAGCAGACGAGTAGTACACTACTGACTAGTCCACTGGGGCACCCTTATTACAACTTACCTTTTTCTATTTTGTTTTTATTATTGATAATAATATTTAATGGATTAAAATATAATAAATGAAGGCTTCATAATGCAAAGCTATTTATCGGTCCCGCAAAATCCTGCCTTTAACTAACGGCAAGTTGTTATAATGGCTCTTAGTGTTTTAATTTTTGCTTTTTAATCACGTAAAAATGCCTGAACGGATCTAAATTATATTTGGCAAACATATAGATAACAACCTATAATAACAGATAGTCTACTTTTTTTAACACAACAAATCGCGCTAGTTTTAAATAAATAAAAATGTTTTTTTCGGCCCAACGTGCTGCGGTGGCAATTGTTGCAAGAATTGTGAAAAAAAAACATTTGTCACTAGTTGCATTTTTAATGTCATCAAATGCATTTCAATTGCATACCAGCTGCAATATGAAAAAAATAAACAGAAAATAATAAAAAGTAATAGTAATAATATAAAATAAAATAAAAAATATACTGCATTGAAAACTTTGTTGTTGCAGTACATAATTACTTAAGACTTTTTATTAAATTTGTCAACTTGTTATTTTGGATTGAGCAAAAAAAGAAAACCAAAAAACTTTTGTCAATTGCCTTAAACTTATTTTGTATATTTGTCTTTTGTTATTTCTATTTTCCTGCAACTTTAAAATGACAAATATTAAATTCTCACTTCACATCGCCTTTGTAATGTTACTATGGTTCTACTTTTGTATTAGTTTACGGTATTGTATGCCTGTTGTTGATAACACTGCACAACAATGTATCCAATTTTTTATTGATTTTTATCACCTGATATTTACCTATTTGACGTCGCTGATTTCAAAAATGTTCTTAGTTTATTTTTTGCAACAGTTTTTTTTACAAAATAAATCTTTCACATTAAAATCGCTGTGTTATTGTAATAAATTTGCTCGTAATTAAGAAAATAATAAGTTTTCTTAATATGCATTGATATGGCATCGTCAATAAGAGTTTGTGTCAATGATCTTAAACAGTTTTGTTTCTTTTACGGGGTGTGTAATTGTAAAAAATTTTTTGTAATTAAAGCATCTTTAAATTGCTTCGGTTACACTCTGGAAATTAAGCACAAGCGAAACTTGAGTTTATATGTTTTTAGAAAACGCAAAAAAGTAATTGCTTTAGGTACGAATCCGTTATGATTTGGACTATCACTCAGACTGTTATTTTTGATTGGTGAACATGAATTGGCATTAACCGAAAAAAAAAGATAAGATAAGAGACTCAAATTTGACGCACACTATAACAAAGATTGAGAAAACGGCATGGAATGAGTTTGTTTAGCTTGTTAATTTTAGGAAATAGGAAAAGTTATTAATTTTCTCAACAGATCAGCTAATACAGAAATTTCAGTCACGGAATTGAAATCAAAATAATATTCAATTTTACTTTTTTTTAAATATTATTTTATACACTCCGGTTTACTGATTTAAAAGCACTAAAAATTCATTGCATACTCTATATCAGAGTACGAAAACAAACAAAAGGAAACGTTTTCAATAGTTTTGTTTCGATCATTTCAGAGAGGGAAAACAAAACGAAACAAAACCCAGGATAACGGTACATGCATTTTGTTTTGTATTGTTTGTATTGAATCGAAAAGTACTCAGCTTCAATATGTAACATGTAAAACAATACAGTACAATACTTTCTGCAAACGTTTCAAAACGTTTGCTGATTGATTTGCTCTTTACATGAAAAAATCTACATGTTTATTGCTGCTTGTTGTTGGGAATTTTTTAACATTTTACCTACCTACATTAATTTTATGATCCTAATAACGATATAAAGTCACTGACTATAGTTTGCGAATTGGTAATGGTGCATTGTTATTACGATTGTTATAATCTTTTTGTTCTGCAAACGTTTGCAAACGTTTCATTCTTGTTTCGTACTCAAACGAAACATACCGTCAAAGCAAAGCCTAAGTACAAAACCCGAACTGTTTTGTTTATGATCTTTTGCATTGAAAAGTTTGTGGTTTTGTTTTGCTCGCAAACAAAACGATTCATGAAAATTGAAAAGTTTCTGACTTACATAGATGATTTGTACTGTGTTTCGTTTCGATTCTTTTCGTTCACTGCTCTATATATTAAAGTGAATCTCTGTGTGTGTGTGTTAGCTATAGACTCCGAAACTGTAAAACCGATCGGACTCAAACTTTAGCAAGTTGTTGTACACATTCCAGGGAGTGTTTATGGGTGGCAAAATGTGGGCGGGGCCACGCCCATACAAAATTAGTTATAAGTTTTAGCTACTTGCACTTGACCGATTTTACTGAAACTTTGCACACATATCGAGCTGTCATGACTTAATAATCTCGTAATAAGAAAAGTGGGCGGGCCACGCCCCTAAAAAAGTTTTAATATTGAGGTAATTGCACTGGACCGATTTTTCTGAAACTTTGCTTACACATTGAGCTGTCACTACTTTACAATTTCTTGATTAGAAAAGTGGGCAGTGCCACGCCCATAAGATATAAGTTATAATTTTGAGGTACTTGCACTGAACCGATTTTGCTGAAACTTTGCACACATATTGAGCTGTCATGACTATATAATTTCGTGATTAGAAAAATGGGCAGGGCCACGCCCATAAAAAAAAGTTATAATTTTGAGGTACTTGCACTGGACTATATAATTTCGTGATTAGAAAAATGGGCAGAGCCACGCCCATAAAAAAAAGTTATAATTTTGAGCTACTTGCACTGGACCGATTTTTCTGAAACTTTGCACACATATTGAGCTGTTATGACTTTACAATTTCGTGATTAGAAAAATGGGCAGGGCCACGCCCATAGAAAAATTTTATAATTTTTTTTAAACTTTGCACACATATTGAGTTGTCATGACTATACAATTTCTTGATTACAAAAGTGGGCAGTGCCATGCCCATAAGAAATAAGTTATCATTTTTAGCTACTTCCACTAGATCAATTTTTCTGAAACTTTGCACAGACATATTGAGCTGTGATGACTATATAATTTCGTGATTAGAAAAGTGGGCAGGGCCAAGCCCATTAAAAAAATTTATAATTTTTAGTTTTTTGCACTTGATATTTAATATAAATTTAGAATGCATTTTTATTCATTAAAGGGCGTAGCAACGCGCGCAGGGCTTTTCTAGTTTTAAAATAAAAATGGAAGCTATACATCTTGAGATATAAAAAAATCATGCCAATAGTGGTTTCTTAACTAAAGAACATTTTTTGAGCAATTTATAAAAAAAGTTCAAAAATGTGCTATTGCTATTGCTTGAATAAAGGCACTTTATTATTTTATTATTTTAAAGTAAGCGATGATTTGTTTGTACGAAGCAATTGTTGATTTCATTTTCATTCAATTTCATTTTACGAGTCAAAATGGTTAAACAAAAAATTTTAAATCTATCGGAAAAAACTAAAATCGATGTTTACCGTTCTGAAGGATATTCTAATGGCGCAATAGCTAAAACAATTAAACGATGCCCAACTGTTGTCGCGAATTACATCAAGGATCCCGAGGGGTATGAAAGAAATTTTAAAGGCAGGGTTTCATCGTCTTTATCTACGTTTGAGAAAAGAAAAATCATCAGAATTGCATTTACATGTTGTATTGGATTTATACAATTCTGCTTAAAAATTTACTAAAAATTGTTATTTTGCGGAAGTGGAATATTCTCAACTTTTATTTTCCCGTTTCCTTTATTAGCTTTACGTTTAATACCTTGTGCCTTCAAGCAGTACAAAAATTTCAACTGACTGAACATAATTTATAATTAGTAAATATCCTAAACGATACAACATATAAATGTGAATGTACCAAATGTATTTTTGCTAATCATTACACTCAGTTGCCAGAGAAACAGAAAATATTTTGTCACTACATAAAACTACAAAAAATTAAAAAAAAAGAAACGTAACAACATCATATTGACCAATTTGGTAAAAATATAAAATAAATTGTATTTTGTTTTTCTATTGAAGAAATTTAATCGACTGTTGGCAAAAGCAATTTAATCCTCTTATGACTTTTAAATTGGTTTGTTAACTATGTTGGATAAAAACTCTGTAATGTTTTTGTTGTTGTTTGTTATTTATACAAAAACTAAACAATTGATTAAAATAAAGTTTGTAATAAAGTTTAAAAACACTGGAAACTATTACAAACAAATTTATGTGATAAAAAAGGGGATTTGCAATTCATTTCACAAATGTTTTCTTAATAAAAAACTATAAACAAAGGCACACACACATACGAGTATAAGTACATATTCGTTTATTAAAAAATTAAAATAAAGTTTGCTGTATATAAAATACATAACTAATAAAGCACTCTTCACATAAAGTCCAGTCGTATGAAATTTTTAATATTCTGAGGAAACATTTTTATATTAATTTGATTTTGTTTTTTTAAGCAAAACAAATCTAGATTGTATTTACTTTTATATTTTTTTTTTTTTTGTTTTTGCTTTATTCGAAATGTTGTACAACTTTTTGTATCGCTTTAATTAACTTTCCTTTGCTAATTGCTCAAAATCGTGCAATTGAACAATGCCGGCGACAAGTCTTTATGTTTTTGTAGCACGTCGTCCTTATTACTGCGTAGGTTTATCCATTGTAGCCTTTTAATAAAGGTAACAATTTTAATTAGATTAGAGAATAAGCAAGCTTTCATAAGAGGCAGCAAAAGCCTCTAAGGGATTTTTGATTTTCACATTTAGCTTAGTTTGGTTTGTAAATGTATCACTAACGCTAGAATAATGCTTGCAAAAAAAAATAAATAAAAACCGTCAATGGCCAGTGATATAGAACTATTATTACCAATTATTTGGGAACCAAATTGAAAAGATTGTTTCTGAAAATTACCGTGTTAACACAATGAGAGTTTTCGCTGAATCTTATGTCACATATACATACACACGTGCCTCAGATTTCTCTCTATGTCTTTAACTATAATTTTGCGAAAGTTTGTAGAAAGTAATTTTGATATATTTTTTTGTCTCTACTAAAATATAGGACACATAAAAAGGCTAAGGTTTGTGTGTTCGCTAAGTAGTTATGCTGGCCTCTTCCGACATATCTTTTATATGTCACAGATTTAGTTGTTTTACTTGTGTGAGTGTTCTTATTTATGATTTTTAATCTAGTTTTTAAATTTATTTAGAACTAGCCAAACCCGGCGCGCGTTGCTACGCCCCTTAATGAATCGAAATGCATTCTCAATTTTAATTGAATATCAAGTGCAAAAACCTAAAAATTATAATTTTTTTATGGGCGTGGCATTGCCCACTTTTCTAATCACGAAATTGTAAAGTCATAACAACTCAATATGTGTGCAAAGTTTCAGAATAATCGGTCCAGTGCAAGTACCTCAAAATGATATCTTTTTTTTATGGGCGTGGCACTGTCCACTTTTCTAATCACGAAATTATTTAGTCATGACAGCTCGATATGTGTGCAAAGTTTCAAAAAAATCGGTCCAGTGCAAATATCTCAAAATTAAAACTTTTTTAGGGGCGTGGCCCCGCCCACTTTTTTTCACCCATAAACACTCCCTGGTATGTGTACAACAACTTGCCAAAGTTTGAGTCCGATCGATTTTACAGTTTCGGAGTCTAAAGCTAGCACACACACACACAGAGCTTCACTTTTATACATATATATAGATAAACACAGGTTTTTCTTGCTGGGAAATAATGTGACTTAAATTACCCCCATTTGAGACTTTTTTCGCATCTTGTATTGTAGACTTTTTAAAAATTTGGCTTAAAATTGAATTAATAAAAAAACTAGTTTAAATATCACACAGAGAGCTAGATAAAATAATAGACTGAATTAACTCATAAATAGCAACGTGGTGGACCAAAAGCAAACAAGTCTATTTAATATATTTTGTTTAAAAATATGGTTTCTCTGCTCGTGGGTTGTAAAATACTTTTCTAGAAATTCTTAACTATACTCCGGACACTTTTAAAATAATTTTTTCATAACACAACAGCCGTATACGAGTATTATAAACTTTATTATTGCTAACACATTCCAGCTATAGTTTACAGGATTAGATTACGCAATAGCGATGGTAGAAAAATACATTTCAGAAAGTATTAACAAAATAACAGGTTAATCAACAAGGTGTCTTATGTGTTGTATTGTCACTGTTTTAAGAGAGAAAAAACTCATTTTGGCAGATACTCCGTAACATATATTTCTGTGTTTATCATGCCTGATATCAGAAATGATTGGCATCTCTTGCCTCATCTGCAAATGGCTTGCCATACAAAAAACTTCTTGGGGAATTTCGTTTGGTCTATGAGCCACATAAAAATCTTGTCCCGGAAATTCTGAAAAGTCTGCCAGTCTGCTGATTTTCCTACTCAAATTCTTTTGCCTTAAAAATATCTGTTAGATCTTTTTCTGTTTCTTCCCAATCCAGGTTAACTTTCAGTATTCAAGTCTTCCTTATACTGTTTAATTGCTTTTTTTTCTAAAAGTTCGTGTGGAGTTTTTTTTCAAGTTTTTAAATATTTTTTTTTTATGACTTTTTGTTTTTGCTGTCCATTTTTACCGAAATAAAAATTGAAAATGAATGATTATGAAACATAATATCTGAAATATTTTTTTTTATTTTTAAAAGCTAAAGTGATTAAAAAACAATACTTTGTTGGGTCAATAATAAGTTTTAACTAAAATAGTGTGTATAAGTTTTTTTTTTAGTAAACAATACAACAATTTTCATTAAATCTAAAATGTCTTAGAAATTACGACAACACGACACGAAGGACTCAAAGTTTACAAAAGTTTTAAAAAAAATGTATTCGATGCAACTGCTATGCACGTCAGCCCAAAGTTTTACGAAATAAAAATATCTTTCCAATAATCTCAGTTCTTATATAGACAGAAAGTGTGAAACAGGTTATGTCTAGAACTCCAAACGAAACGAGCACACAAGAATTTTAATAAAAAATAAAAAAATTGAAAAATGAGCACAAATACCCATTAAGGCATCCGTTTAGATGGAAAAATCCTATTCCGAATTTAAGCGACAAAAATTGTCTATTTTTCAAACAAGTATTTGTTTAGTCAAATATGGTAGCAAATATCTTATGTGGCAGCAGGTATTTTTTTCCATGGCCAGTGTTATTTAAAGAAAATGTAACAAAAGTAACTTGATACAAAAAAAATTAAAATTTGTAATCACGCACTCTTGAGGAATTTTTCGTATTTGTTTCAAATGAAACCGTCACTAACTAACTTTTTACTTAAAGTGTTCTTAGAAATCGTCTCAAAGATGTTGCAATACCTCACAAACTTCTTAATAAAATGGTGATAAAATGCTTAAGAATTCCTTTAATCTCTTTCCCTTTGTTAAAATAAAATTATAATATAAATACAAGTGTGAAACAAAATCTCTTTTACAAGAAAAACTGTACTACAATACAAGTATATGGTTGCGTGTTCTCACACACTCTCACAATCACTTCAACAAAATCGCATTAAAATGCATGCAATGGTATTCAAAGTATTTGCATTTAAATCTTAAGAAATTATTTACATTTTATTTATGTCACACACATTGTTCTTGACTAACTGACTGAATGACTAAATGGTTTGTTCTTTGAGTGAGTGGAGAAACCAGCGAGAAAATAAATGAATGAACAAGGGTGTATATAATTTATTTAACAATGTTCGTAGTGACGATGATGGTGTTGATAATGTTACACTTTTATCATTAAATTCATCAACATCCAACATTTACATCCATCAAATCACAAGAGCATAAGATGATATTGATATACGTTTGTATGTATGGTTGTGTAACTTCTACACACAAACACTAAGGATTTTTTTAGATGTTCTTAGATAATTTATTTTCTATATTAAAATTGCAAAAAGACTCAAGACTCTTTAACACTTTTAAGGCAGGGTTTCCCAATTTTTAAATAATAGTCTTTTATATATGAAATTTTTGTTTTATATTTTTTTATTTTAATTTTAATGTATCAAAACATGGTTGAGGTGATCATTGTCTAGAGAATACATACTATGATAGTGGTAAAAACAATTTATCTTATATAATTAAGTAAATTATCTTCCTGTTATCATCATATGACCGCAAATGATCATTAAGTAATCCCCTATAATTATAATATAATATTTTAAACCAATATTATCATAATATGATATTACACGACCACAAAATAGTCTGATATTATCATAGCATGATATCAGACAACCGACTTGGTATGTTCTTTTAAAATTTCAAAATAAAATCATAACTCAAATTTCAATTAATTATTGATTTTAACTATCAGTACTTCTAACTATTTATAACTTTTTCAAATTTTACTATTTATTTAACATTTTTTAAAATGTATGTCTCTTTGCACACAAGTTAAACTTGTAGCCTAATAGAATATATCCAACAGTTCTGTGGCAGAAAGGAAAAACTTAAAAGCACATCATTGATATCCCGGAATTCAAAACTACCCTCAGCCAAACTTTCATATATTTTTGACATCTTTACAGGAAAATATAGTGTAAAAGCATATTACGCTCAATATAATTTAATTTATATATTACAGAATTCATAGAGTGCCCCTGTGGACTAGTCAGTAATGGACAAGTCAGTTGTTTGGGGGTTGCGGGTTCGATTCCCGCCGGAGACTCTGGAATTGTCTGCTTCCCTTTCTCTTCTATCCTAAATATTTCTATTTCTATTCTATTCTTCTCTGTATTAAGGCGTCACAATGGACGGTAATGGTCTCCGAGTGAAGGTGTGAGGGTAACTTTGCACCAGCCTTACCTACCTACAGAATTCATATTAAAATCTTTATTTTAAAGGGAATCAGTTTTTTAAAACATCACCAAAATTTAAAGTGCTTTCTTGAAAAACTATTAAACAAACATAAGCAAGTTTTTTCACATTGCCACCGATTTATGGGTTATTTGTATTTTTTAAATACTTATCAATTTAGAGAGGGGTGTTATAGAATTTAAATGTTGTCGGAATTGGATTTAAAAATATATAAAAAGAGATTTGGTTTATTTAACGTTTTGTTTTATAAAAAAAAATACATAAAAAAATCTTTATCATGAGAAGAACTTTTAATAAATTCAGCGTTTTTTATATCAAAAAAAAGAATATAACTGGTAAGAATGCCGTGCCGAATCTGATAGTACCCATCACCATCATGTATATGGGTATAGCGTTCACATCCTAGCTTAGTTTAGATTTAATGTTATATGCTATTTTACTTTATTACTTCCGACGCCTTCTTTGATTTAGGTGTAGTGTTCATATCCTAGCTTAATTTAGATTTAATTTTATATGCTATTTTGCTTTGTTACTTCTAACGCCGTCTATGATTTTGAGTTTTTACATAGTTAGCTGTATTCTAGTTATCAAGCCCTTTCATTAATAACCCATATTTATGGGTTGTGAAAAAAATTTGTTAAGGGCGCCATCTTGCATATTAACTATTTCATAGTTTATTGTATTCTACTGCTCAAGCCATTTCATTTCCACATTGTAAGGGTTGTGGGTGACAAAGCCGGAATTACTATTTTTGACCCATATATTCGCCACTATTTTTCAAACGCCATCTTGCATTTTAGCTCTTTCATTGTTTACTGTTTTTCTAATGGCCATGAATTTCGTTTGATACTAATAGTGAGCGTTTGAAATGGGTACAAATTGAGAAAATTCCAAATGAAATTAAGAATTTCAATTTGAAATTGAGAAAATTCCAAATGAAAATGAGAATTTCAAGTTGTTATTGCGAAAATTCCAAATGAAAATGAGAAAATCAAATTCAGTTGATGAATTCCAAAAAAAATTAGAAAGAATTTGGGTAAAGGTTTACTTATGATCTGACATAAGCATTTTTCTCAATTTCAATAAAAAATGTTGTAGTTTTGACCCATATGTAAATAAATTATACACCATTTTGTAGTGGCGACCATTGCTGAATTGCTGATCAAGCCCTTCTTTTTGGTACCGTTTCTATCAGTTGTCCAGAAGCTGAAAAAAATCGATTTCCGTTTGTAAATTCTAGACAAAACACCGAAGCATATATAGTTTTGTGTTTATATCTCAGTTAGTTTTAAACCGTTTTGTCAGTTTTTCTCGGCAATAATTTTTCATACTAAGGCTTGATTTCTGGTATCTTAATTAACTGGAAGCTTTAGTAACTTTACATATTTAAAAAAAAAATACATATGTACTTATATTTCAAAATTGTTTTTGCCTATAACTTTGTCGGTAACTGGTTGATCCAAATTTTTTAAGAGTATCTCTAGAGAATTAGCTCACCTTTAAATAGAAGCAAACGTCTCTAAAAGTTAACCTAGGGATGAAAATTTTGATTTTTGTGGTAAAATAATGGGGAAAAACAGAGTCAGTCGTGTTTATTTGTTCATATTTCAGAAAGTTATGAGTTTGTTGGATTTCGATTCATTTCAAATTTCGATTCATTTCCGAATATTTGAAAAAAAAATATACGGATCAAAGTAACATGTGGGGGCTTCTAAAAATTGTTTTAGCTAACACACTGACAGGCGGAGAATCTGTTTAATTGACTCCTCTAATGATACGCTTTCAGAAAATATATATGTACTAAAGAAATTACTAACGTAATGACAAAGCTAAAAGGTATAAAAATAGTGTTTCTTTTCGTATTAAAAATATGAAAAAATAAAATACATTTTAAAGAAAACCTAATTTTTCTTTTTGACTTAAGTTTTAAATTAGGTAAGGTTGAAAAAGAGGAGCACTATAAGCCCAAACCCATAACATGTATACACGTATGCCCCACTGGCATGTTGTGCGCTCTTTAGGAACGAAAAATTCGCCTAATGAAATCATAATCCTTATTTCGTCAACGTAAAAATAACGACTAGGTCGGAAACAAAGTTCCTTTAATATAATTCCCTATCGCAGTGCATTGACAAAGCTAGTTTTCCAAATTCTCCTTCTCGCATGCTCTAAAAGTCGTTTTATTAGACAGTCCCATAGTTATTAATACTTAAATTAAGTAGATTATATGTACATTCAAAAATAAACATTCCGATCAAAAAGTGCTGATGATAGAAAATTTAATCTCTTCGAATAATTCGAATAAAAGAACTTAAAATAATTGAACTCGAGCCAGAAATAAATAAATATTGCGTTGAAAGTTTTTTTTTTTTAATTTGTATCGGAACTCTTTAAATCTTTTATTTTTATTGTAAAATTTTTCAAAGTCTACTTCTAATTTTTGATCAATTTTGGCCTTAGAAACCCTGCTCTTACACAAACACACCAAATAAACATTTTTGCTGTACATGTATATTCTAAACACAGACAACGTTTTTAACATGCAACCCTCTTATAAATACATAGAGTCGTCTTGTGTACAATAAAATGTCAAAATTGCTTGTCTGACAGTTCTTCAACATTCATCGCCATTTTACACTTAATTTTATCATACGAGTTATGTAAACTGTGTTGCAGAAAATATAGCAGCAGATTGTGTGTGTGTGTACCTAAAGTAAATAACTATAAAGATTGCAACTTAGTACATGTTACTGTTCTTCATGTGTAAATATTTTTTTTTTTTACTTTTGTGTTCTTAAGCATTATAAGTATTACTTATGTTGTTGTTATTTTTTTTTTTTCACAATCAGGTCTTTAAAAAGAATTTTTCATCAACATTTTTATCTTGTTAAAATTGCGTTTCTGTATCATTTTTGTGTTTATTGTTACGTTTTTTCATTAAATTTCGCTTTCAAAGAATATTTGGAATTATTTAAGGATTTTACGCAATTTATACTTAGTACAATTATTGTTTAGAATAGAGCAAGTTTAAAATTAAGTGCTTTTAATATAATCTATGAACTTGTGGTATTGCTGAAAAACGTTGTTGAATACACTTTTTGAAAAAAATTCCTTAGTTAAGGTTTTATAAACTTTTATTCAAAGCATTACAAAAACTTTTTTTTTTTTGAAAACTATTACACAAATCATTTTAAAGCCCAATAAATGCCATGGGGTCCATGCACTATTGAATACAATTGTATAAAAATGGTTTACTGAAATCTGTTGCCATCGTACTAGCACACGTAACACTATAGATTTAGAAGCCAAATTCTTACATTCGATAGCTGTAGCAATTATACTTAAACATTTCAGTTTTTTATGCTTTTGGTGATCATTCATGGAATGAAAATGGAAATGCATTAGATGACTAAATATGTTGGCATCTCAGTTATCAATACAGAACACATTTTTCATGTATATTACAACAAAAAAAGCTTTCCGCTTGTACAAGCCGCTATTGCTTTTTAAAAAAAGTTGTTTGCCCAGTACAAAACATTGGTTTAGTAAAACATACCAGAGACCAGTATTTCATAAAATCACTGAGTGAACTTATCCGTACGAGCTTGCACCAAATAAAGCCAACTTGGTTCTTTAGGCAAATGTTAATAGTGTCACTTAATTCGAATAACTTTATATGGAAAAACCCAAAAACGGCACACATTTGACGAAGAACAAGTAAGAGCGCTATATTCGGCCGTGCCGAATCTTATATACCTTTCACAACGTGTAGTCATGCAATAACAGTAGTTTGTATCACTATTCATCCCATATGAATTACATACGTACATACATATAAAAAACATCCCATTGTAAAATTATAAATTTACGTATGTATGTTAAAAAAAATAAATAAAAATTAAAAAAAAAATTGAAAAAAAAATAATTCAAATATTTATAATAAATATAAAACAAACAAAAAAAATAATAATAAAAATATAAATAATTTATTAAATAAAAATAAAAATATAAATAAATAAATAATATTAAAAAAAAAATAAAAAAAAATTTTTTTGGATCAGCTGGGATTCGATGCCACGTTTTCTCTAACCAGTATACGCGTTTGTATGTATGTATGTTGTTGTTGTAATGTTGTTTTTGTGAAAAAAAAATCGAGGTGGTCGTGGGTTTTTGATCATATCTCAGTTGTTTATGTACCGATGTTTCTGATTTTCAATACCGATCTACTTCCGAATATTTCTGATTTTTTAATACCTCACCCGGGTCCAAGCGATGTCGGGGGGCTTCAAAAAGTTGATTTCAACATGCACACGGACAGACGGTTAGACTGACAGAGCTTAATCGATTCCCCTATTCATAAGCTTTCAGAAAATATATACTTTATGGGGTCGGAAATGAAAATTGTACAAATTTCGCACGGAATGACAAACCTATATATACCCTTTTTGTACCCTTCACCTGTGGTGCACAAGGGTATATATAGCTTTGTCATTCCGTTTGTAATTTCTACAATTTTCATTTCCGACCCCACAAAGTAAATCAGCAAATGACAAGTATAAAGGTCTGTGCCGCTCGTACAATGGTTTTTATTGAGTTTTAAAGTGTATTGGCTAGACTCACGCAGTCTACGATGCGGTCATAACTCCGATTGTATATTGATAGTATTGATATGATAATCGATATAAATATTTTAATAATAAAAACTGGAGACATTTTAACTCCATATATAGTACTTGTATTTAAGACATGCAATGATTGATATTTATACCAGAAATATAATCGTCTACCCATGAACCTTTAGGTCGTGAATCAATAAGTTCACAAATAAATCTCTACACAATAATTTTTACGATAAAAATTTTCCTATAAAACACTAAATCGCAAATTACCCTGTGTGCATTTTAAATCCACTTCTCTATTTATCTTTGTTCTAATTATTGAATTTATAGATGTTCACCTCTGTTTAGTGCAATTATCTCAACAAACATCAAATAAATGAAATTAGTACGAGCCAAAACTTTTATGTATTAAAACATAAAGTTTCTGTTTTCAGCAAAGTTTTCTTTCAAGTTTTTACTCATAAAGTTTTGAATTTAAAAGTTTAGTTTTTTTATCTATAAAAGTAAGAATTAAATTAAAATGTAAAGTTTTCATAAGATTAAATAATTACACATACTTACTAATAATGTGTTTGTAAATTTTTTATTTTAAAATTTTTGTATAAAAATGGTCTTTAATAAATATTTAATTAATTTAAAAATTTATAATATACATTTGGGTAACTTTGTTCCCTATAGCATCCCAGCTGAAAAAAAGGACGCAAAAGTTTATTTGATAATGTAGTTGAAAGCCCTCATGATTTTTAAATTAGATATGTCTCTATGCGAATATTTTAATGAAATGCACGCCATTGTAATAATAACATAGAACTCAGGCATATTAGGTGTTTCATTAGTTAATGATGTTTACGCATTCATTATATTCACATTTTTAATGAAAAAATTATTTCGCATATTGAGAGGCATTTAGAATAAATCATTTTGAACTATTGATTAATAAATACTGCAATTTTATTCTCTTTGCACTACTGTGAATTTATGCATATTATTTGCTCAACCAGACGTATGAGTGATGTACTTTATACTTGAAACTTTCTTACAACACTCATTCGTCTTTGTTTGTGCTGTTCGTGTAGTTGAAAAATTTAAAACTAAATTATCGCCCATTATTCTACTGGAATTTAACATGTATTCTAATAGTATAATTATGAAATACTTTTTAATTTTTTATTAGTTTTTACGCTAAACATTCTATTCTTGGAACAGAATCACCAACTCTTATGGAAAGATTATCAGTATCCTTTAAAAAGCCGAAATTTGTAGAAAGTTTTCTGAGTATAAATTATAAATTTCTGTTTGATTTTTTTTAGTCCAACCTTTATCAAAATTATTCTTTAATAATAAAATTTATAAAAAAAAAATTGTGTATGACAAATTCAAAAGTTATTGCATGATTTTGTTCTAAGAAATCATTCCGACCAAAAAAAAAAGAACTATGCAGGGGTTCATCAGGGATTTAAAAGATCTGAATTTTCTTAAACTCGTAAAGAGGTCCTGGCAAAGATATATGTTAAAAAGTTAATACTTTAGTTTTGTTTATCTCCGCTTAATGCACCAAATGATTTTTGGAATATATTCGTCATATTGCATAAAATCTCAAATATAGATGCATACCTGGAAACCAAACCAAAATAGTTCGAATAAGTTAGAACAGTAGGGATGTGAAAGTACAAAAGCTGTTAACAAGAAAGAAGATTTGTTACAAATTCCTAAATAGAATTCATAAGGAACTTCTTCGAAGATGCCATGTTATACTGTCGTCCATAAACAGTAAGCCTCAAATAAATGCAGGTGAGTTATATTTTAACGTTATATCTTTGAATGAAAAGAACCTACTCCTACCGTGCATAATGTTCTCAAACATGGTCATAAGATTATAGAGTCGAATCTTCTCCCGCTAGGTGAACTATCCGACGCACAGTGGCACCATTTGAGTTTTTTCGTTGCCAATGTCATAACTTTTGAATTAAAGAAGATAATCAAAAACTAAAAATGCATTTCTAAGATAATTGATACGTCTATAAGATGAGTGAAATTTGTGGAAAATAAATTTATGAATTTACTATGAAATATGTTTAAAAATGTTTTGACCTTTTATGATTTTCCTTAAAGACTTTTATGATTTTAAATTATTCCACTATTTTTTTATATATTAATTTTTATTGATAGCAGGATCATTGAGCCTACTGCGATGGTGGCATTATCGCTGTCGTAATTGTTTAAATCCTAATTTTAAGATTTGGACGAAGAATTTTTTAACACTTTAACAATACCATTGCATTTCGGATTGAATGACATTTCAAATTACTAACATCACCAATTAGTTTTATTAGGATTTTAATCCATTTTCTGTTCAGCTGCTGTTACAGTTGGCGGCAAGAATTATGCAATTATATAACCATCCTCACTTTGAACTTTAAATATGCAGTGGATAATCATTGATAAATATCTTGTGAAATCAATTATGGAAAATCCGAAAAGTTATTCAATCATTTTTCAAAATGTCATAATGTCGTGGGTCATCAAATCCTTTAAAGGTTCTTGACTTTTTAGCTTTCTCAATAACCAGTGGTTTTAATTTGTATGATCCATCAGAACTTGCGCTTTCTAAAATTGAAACTCTTTCTTTTTATACTTCAAATCTTTGGACACTTTTTTACAAGTAGACACTAATTTTTTTATCTGGAGGCAACGGAAAGATAATCCGCTTTTATCAGCATTATAGATTTCTGTTTCCAATAACTTTTGCACGAAGACTGTGTTAAAATGGAGTGACCACACCAACATCACTCGAAAATTCTTCACCAACTGCTTATAAAAACCGCATTTTATAAAGGGATTTAAATTTTAAAAATCATCCATCTCTTGCAGCAAATGCGTTCTCATCTTTACCGGGTACACAAAATTGCCGTAGATTTTAATATGGTTCCTGTTAATGTGTTCTTCTTTCCACATTGATTGAAAACTTACTTTCACTCTGCCTTGTTTAAAGTTTTCTTTTGCTGCCAGATAGCTGCTCGTAACTGCATCCATTATTTCTTGTTTTTTTATTTTATTTAGCTTATGGAAGATTTTGTCATTTTTAAAATCTTGAGCTAAAGGATTACCCCTTACGCCTTTATTAGGTCCTTTAAATATTTTAATATTATCATTATTATATTATCAAAGTTAGAGTATTTTTTCGTCTATTTGGCATTTTTATACCCTTCACACAGTAAAAAAGGGTATATATAGGTTTGTCATTCCGTGTGAAATTTCTACAATTTTCATTTCCGACCCCATAAAGTATATATTTTCTGAAAGCTTATGAATAGGGCAGTCGATTAAGCCCTGTCAGTCTGTCCGTCTGACCGTCTGTCCGTGTGTATGTTGAAATCAACTTTTTGAAGCCCCCCGACATATGTTGGACCCGGGTAAGGTACTAAAATATCAGAAATATTCGGGAGTAGATCGGTATTGAAAATCAGAAACATCGGTACATAAACAACTGAGATATGAGCAAAAACCCACGACCACCTCGATTTTTTTTTCACAAAAACAACATTACAACAACAACATACATACATACAAACGTGTATACTGGTTAGAGAAAACGTGGCATCGAATCCCAGCTAAGCCAAAAAAAAATTTTTTTTAATTTTTTTTTTTTTTTTTTATTTTTTATTTAATATATTATTTATATTTTTATTAATTTTTTTTTTAATTTTTGTTTGTTTTATATATAATAATTATAATTATATATAATAATTTTTTTTTTTAATTTTTTTTTTAAATTTTTTTTTAAATTTTTTTTTTTTAATTTTTTTTTTATATTTTTTTTTATTTTTATTTTTCGTTTTTTTAACATACATACGTGAATTTATAATTTTACAATGGGATGTTTTTATATATGTATATATATATATTTCATATGGGATGAATGGTGACACAAACTACTGTTATTTCATGACTACACGTTGTGAAGGGTATATAAGATTCGGCACGGCCGAATATAGCGCTCTTTCTTGTTTTTTTTTTTTACTTGTACGAACACTTTGAAATCTAGTCATTTACTAACCCAGGTTTGTACAAGCATTTCACACTTTTATTACCGAATTGTACACACCATGAATAAATAGTTTTTTGCCCATTTTGGTTTTATTTTAATGAGCAAAAAAAGGTTTTTAGTGAAAAAAAATAATTATAAAGAAACTTTTGAAACTTTCAAAGTGTCCAATACATTGAGATGGCCAGTTATAATTTTTGGATGGTTCCAATTTGTGAAATTCTACTGAATTCCTATGACGCTTGAAATTTAAACAAATTAGAAGCTCCTTTATTCCAAGGCATATTCATACAGGTATTTGCAACGGCGAATTGATACAACAAAGCAACCTTTTAGACTATATTATCTGTCAAGGCCAATTTGTATATGAGGATGGGAAAAATTGTTTTGATATGTTCAATTTAATAAAATATGATATATATTTTCAAACCGCATTATAGATGGTACATATATTATATAAAAAGTACACTGAGGTTAATACTGAAATCAAAATCTCATTTTCCATCCCTGCAACAATAAAATAAATCAAGGCGAATTCAAAAAATCTTGACAAAACGCATCCCAATAAGCTAGGCTGGTAATTTCACGTGTATAAATTCGGCTTGTTTTATGCATTGAGTAAACATTATTGCTTATTTTCCGTTCAAAGTATCAAAATTCCTAAAACAGGAAGGTTAAGTTCCAAAAACTTTGTTTTCTATGAAAAGTGACAATCCTGACGTTATTTAAATTTATATCAGTTCTGTTTACAAAAATATTAACCTATAGGATCGTACATATAATAATCTCACATTTTTTGTAATCGGTGCTTTGCGTTTTTAGTAATTTTTAAACAAACCTGGAAATTTTTTTTAAATTGGCCAAGTTTCGATAGGAGCCCAGTTAACTAATTACAAACCATATTTCACACGCTTTTGCGATGAGTTTTTTTTTTCGCAAATCAACGCAAAGAAAAACAAACATAGTCTCAAATAATTTTTCTTGTAAAATCAATAATAAATACTTTATATATTTAATTTATTTCTCCAAAAATAATTCCGGCTGCGACAACACTTTTTTTCTAATTAATATACAATAACAAAAAGAAAATTGTTTCAAAAGCAAAATAAAAATATATTTTTTTAAGTAATAAAATATTTAATGATGGTGTGAAAATTAGCAAATGTGTTGTTTGTGGCAGTTTTTTTTTTTGGTTGTTTAATATATAAAGACATAACTTTGTTAAAATACATTATATGAGTTGTAATGTAAATGAAATAATACAAATTGCCAAATACTTACAAATAAAACATTGTTCTACACACGTTTCCACATAAAAACCCAAGGCGTAAAATATACAATAAGTGTATTAACGGAACACTTTAAAATATTTTCCGATGTGAAAACAAATTAAGTTTTATGCATGATGATTGACTGACGACTTAATAAAGAAACTGGAACAAATTTCAATGAATTGTTCGAAACCGTCTATACTCTATGTTTAGTGGTATGTATATAATTCGATTATTTTAGTTTATATAATAAAATTTATTAAAATTAGAAACTTAATGCTACACTCAACTTAATTGTTCTTTAGACGAATGCCAATCGGAACAACATGGCGTATGAGTAATTAATATTTAATGCTGTTACTAACTACTCTGAACGCAAGTAGTTTTTACATAAACATCAACTTTTCCTTTGTTTCCTTATTCTTTTTCTCCTACAAACAATTTTTGTTGTTGTGTACTTTTTGGTTTTATACCCTACACCAAAGTTATGGTTAATGAAGGGTATTGTGCATTTGTACAAAACATGTAACACTTAAAAATAAGAAAAAATTATATTTGCCCAATAGTATAATAATCTGCTTAGAATTATTCTTTGTCCTTCGCTCTGTCCATGTTTGTTTCAATGAAATTGATTGCAAATTTTTTTCCGGGCCTGTGGTTCCACCTTTAAACTCTGATCAAAATAGTGCTGATGATGAAACCGTAGCTGGTTTTGAAAATGCATTCTACTCAGCTAGTATTGGATAACTAAATTTTACTAAATATTCTAATGGGTCTGCCAAATAACTTTTTTTTTTGAAAATGCTATATCGAATAAAAATTATTATTATGCCTCTGGACCAAAATCCGCACCATCGTGACTCGTTTTGGGTGTATCGGCTTTGCAATGTATGCGTGCGGGTTTTCTGTGCCCCAAATGCGACAATTTTTGATACCCGCCAAGATCAAAATGAGCTCCATCTGAAAAGATGATTTTTTTTTGGCAAAATCGGCCAAAGTAATGTCGCAATATTTCCCAGCGTTGTTCAAGCGTATACACAACCATATTCGTTCAGCGGAATGATTAAACTAATTATCTGTCAAATCAGACATGAGCTAAGTGTTACCATTCACGACATAAGCACTAGTTGAAAAAAAGTTAGATGGCGGACCCTTTATTATCATCGCATTGATCTTGTGCCTATATTTTAATTTAATTAAAAATAATATAAAAAAAAGTTCAAATCTAATGTTAAGAGTACTAAATTAGACTTTAACACTCGCCACTTACATATAACTATATAGTTTAAAATAAAATTCAAACGATGAATTTCGAATGACCTTTTAATTATTGCTTTTATGTAATCATCCTCATTTAATTGGTGAACTGTTAAATTTTTTAAAAAAAAACTTTACCGTCTTACCCCAATGTACAGGGTGTCAGGTGGCAGATTTATATTTTCAAACTTAAATAAAAACGAACGATAGAATGGAAATACAGATTTTATTTTTGAAATAGTATCTCATTCAGATGTCTTCCGTCGAGTTGAACACAGTGTTCAAACCGGAGCCTTGTGTTCTGCGCCATACGCTGCAGTAAACTTCAATTGAGCTGATTTCTCGAAAAATATGATCCTTTTAAGTCACAAGAAATTGGGGATTGTCATTATAAACACTCTCTTTGAGGTAGCCCCATAAAAAAATTCATGGGAGTTCGATCGGGCGACCTCGGTGGCCATGGGATGTCCCCTAATCAGTTTTTGGGGAAAATTTACCCGAAGCAAATTCATTGGAGCTCTGGCTGTGTATGCAGTCGCCTCTTTCTGTTGAAACCACGTATGTAAAGAGTTCGATGGCTGTGCTCGCAGGTTTCGCAAAAAGAATTCCGTAATCATGCATCGGTAATTTTACACCGTTGGCATTCGTCGCCTGGCCTCGAGAATTAAAAAAAAAATGGTCCAATTATTTCATGCGTGGCTAAGGCAAACCAAACAGTTACACTGGAGCAATGCAATGGTTCAATGGTGCAATGATTCTTGGAGACCAGTAATAGCAGTTTTGCTTGTTGACGTAGCCGTTTAAGTGACAATGAGTCTCGTCGCTCCAAAAAACAAGGGATTTACAGTGCGATAACGCTCCAAAAGTCACTTTCTTTCAGTTCTTAAACGATTTGAATTTTAAAAGAATGAAACTTCAGATCCTTTTTTTAAATTTCATTAATAACCGCTCTTGAAATTCCCAGAGAGGCTGCTCTTTTTCGTATTGAGAGTCGCTGATTTTCACGTAAACTGCTTTCATCCAGTTCAATGTTTTCGGGCGTCCTTGAAGTTCGACTCGGCTCTGGCCGTAGGACATTCATAGTTGAAGCTGTTGCGCGGAATCTCTGCACCCACGAACGAATTAAATTTACACTCGGTCCATCACATATTTGCTGCATACCGGACTTTGAAAAAAATTTCCAAAGAGAAATTACCTAAGAATCATTACTCTTAAAAAATTTCTCTATAGCAAAAGCGCGATGCTCACTCGACATCTACGGCATTGTGACTGACAAATCCACACAATCGAAAATTCTAACGGCGCCACCCTCCCTCCGCAATCGAAATAATCGAGTTTAAAAATATAAATTTGTCACCAGACCCCCTGCAGAAGCGAAATATTAATAATAAAAAAAAACGTTTTATATAAAAATTCATCACAAACTTGATTATTAGAACACAATATTGATAAAGAAAGATCAACGAAATTTATATTAGTTTTATAGTAATTAAAATCTTTCGAACAAATTCTGAAAAAGTAGGACCATATAATATTTAAGTTCTTTAATATCTAATCGCTTAGAAGCTGTAAACGACAACTAGGTCTTATGTAGATACCAATTTCTAATTAATTTCAGTGTTATTGACTTTAAATGTGTCCCAACTTTATGCCTCAAAATTATGTAAAAAATAAAATGCTGTATATTGTCGTGTAGGATATGATGTTGACAGAATATGACTCTCTTATGTACATACTTAGAAAATATACGTACATTTTAAGAAAATATGTCTGTTTTTTAATTTTTTTATGTATTCTTCCTTTTAAAGCAAAAAATAAAGCAGAAAAAAGAACGTGAACATATTGAACAAATAAAAAGGAAAAGAAAGAAATGTGGCCGTTTGACAAAACATCTTATTTCTAATTTTCAAATATTTCAGGAGAGAAAAAAATTGAAAAAACAATAAATTTAGTTAATCCTTATTGCTGCGATATCTCTTATTCTATAACTAGTAGCAAGATGCAGATTAATGTAAATGAATTGGAAGTTTATGGGCCGTTCAGTTGCCCAAATTTGAAGAATTTTAAAGAAGTATAATAAATATAACAGATTGATTCGGTATTTTTCGTGATATCTTTTGAAGTATTATATGTGGCAAGACGCTAACAAATGCAAACAAAAAGTGTTGAAAATTTGGCTTTTATGATTAAGAAAGTTGAAAATTCGATTTAGCTTGTTACTTCAAATGTCTACAGAAGTGAAGTTTCAATAAACCATGTTTTTTTTTTAATTTTTAAAAGTTTTAAAATAGCAAACAAACAAAGAAAACCATTCACTGAAAAATTTTAAGTCTCTTATGATTAAAGTTGATAATGTTCTTATTTCGACTTGAGATGTTTAAGTAAAAGTTTCAAAGTGTATGTATGTGTACATACATATGGAACAATGAAATTACTTAAATATTTAATTTACAAAACTTTATGTTTACACGTACATGCACACTCCTGTTAATTCAATAAGATGTACAAGGTTTTCGATATCAAGTAAGCCATATCTTTTTAAATTTTATAATGAAAGCAAAAATGTGTCCCTTAGAGTATAAAATATTCCATTGAGCTAATGAACATATCATATTAGCACAACTTAAAACGATTTTTTTTTGTCTTCATTCAACTTTCTTCAATTGAAAATAAATTGCTTAACAACAACTTTTTATTCTTTTATTCAACATATTTAAGCGTGTGGGTATATTTTCTAGGATTTGCAATTACTTTTAATATTCGATCTCTTAATGAATACTTAGCCTTATAAGGAGCAGCGTTGTAAAAGTCTTTACTTTAGGGTTTTTTTCGGAATTTTTTGTTTCCCGGGAATGCGAGATTAATTTTTTAATTTCCCGGGATCCCGGAATACCGCAGCAAAATAAATAAGAAGTAAATCTATTTTTAATTAATGAAAAAATTTTGATTAAAATGCATTCCGGGAAACTTAAACGTACACAGTGGTCGTTCCAAAAATAATGCATAAAATATGATTTTTAAATCATATTTTATCAGTTCAGCTTAAAGTTTTTCTTATAATTTTTTTTCTTCTTTTTTGAAATTTTAATTAATTTTGTTTACATACATAATTCAGTAAGGGTTTTCCTTTATTTTTAGCAACTCTTAATGTTTACAGCTTGCTCTTCGAACAATTAACAATATATGTGTATCCTTTAGGGTTTTTTTTCGGAATTTTTTGTTTCCCGGGAATGCGAGATTAATTTTTTAATTTCCCGGGATCCCGGAATACCGCAGCAAAATAAATAAGAAGTAAATCTATTTTTAATTAATGAAAAAATTTTGATTAAAAAGCATAAAATAGTATATAATGTAAAAAAAAACACTTCAAAACTATAAAAATTGATAAAGAAACCTGAATTTAAAATAAAAATTGAATAAAAATATTTCTAATTAAAAAAAAAATATTATTCTCTAGATACGAGATCAAACATGAGAAAAAAAAACAAAAATACAGGTACATCAGCTATGAGATCAAAGATAAAATCATTAGAATTCAATTTCAAAAACATGTAAATACAAGGTATAATTAAAACAAATATAACGTAAAAATTTTTAACGACTTAAAAAATAATCTTTTAATACGCTCAAAGATTTTTTTTGACTGGTCAGAAAGTCTATTTCTGATTTTATTAACAAATTGCCCTGTTACAGAAAACACTCGTTCACTTTATATCGATGTTGGACGAATAGTCAATATTTCGAGTTTTTTGACCACTTCCCTCAAAAAATTTTAATTCTTTCTTCATAGAAATCTTGAAGTATTGGTGACGTGGGCGGTTATTTTTTTAATTTTTGACGCCAGTTCTTTCTGATTTTTCATAACAGCTAACTTTTTCTCCGAGATTTCTTTGTGCAATGATCTCAAATGACGCATTAATCCGCTGGTGCTTCGGCCTTTACATGAAATTATATTTGCACATAAAGAGCATACAGCAGTGTCATCAGCTTTCTTTTCAAAAAACTTCCATACTATTGAACTTTCGATCTAAAACAATTTCGTTTCTTTTAATATTAAAGAAAAAAAGTTTATAAAATTAACACATTACCTCAAAAGTATATCAAATTATTCGTAAAAATATGTTTAAACATAAAGTTAAAAAAAAAAACCTTGAAGAAAATATTTTTATAAAAAAAAATGCCGCAATATAAACATATGTATGCTTTCGAGTCGTAGCCACTTTTTTAATTTCCCGGTATCCCAAACAATAATCCCGGGAAAACGGGAAGATTAAATAACTCAACTGCCGGGAAAAAACCCCTTGCATCCTTGCTACTCATACCAATAATTCTATTTAAAAAAAGGACAAATAATTTTTAAAAGATAACAATATTGTGACTATTGTTGTAAATTTTGTTGATTTTTTTAAAATTCTTTATATGGCAGTTATAGCTTTTTGTAATTTCCATAACGATAATATTTTGAATATAAGTAAGTTTCTTTGTTTTTTTATGTTTACATACATATGTATGCATGTGTGCGTTTTTTGGTTTGAAGCATATTGCACTATGTGAAAATGTGTAAAAAAAAATTCTTAAAAATATAGTTTCTTATTTTATGAAAACAAACAGTAAAAAAATCCATTTTTTTTCATACGTTTGTATGTATAAGTGTCTTCTTACACATTATAAAAGTTGTAAAGTTTACATACTTAACTTACCTTTTACTTGAAGTATGATTTTAACCTTATTTTTCTTTACCCTTTTTTAACATAGACATTATGTAAAAATGAAAACTTGTCAGGAACTATAATTTCTGCAGCAGAATTTTTAAAAACAAAAAATTCTGTTGAAAATTATGTAACGAGTATGAATTTTAAATTAAGCCCTAGCTAAGTTGCACTATTTTTTTATTGGGTAATAACATATAGACACTTGTTTTATCATTCAATTTAATTAAAATAGAAATTGTTTGTATAGCAATTTTTAGGAAAGGTGCTAAAGATGTGGGGAAAAAATTTAACACGTGGAAAACTTAGCTGTTAATACACCAGGTATAAAAAATGTGCACACTTCATTGTCTAAAAATCTGATTTTTTCAAATTGTGTATTTTTTTAAGAAAACAGTTTCTTATACCCTGTTCAGACAGATATTTTTAATTGTTTCAATTTAGTGTTGATTGAGCAATTCAAATAAATGTTCACACATACTCAATTTATCTTACTCGATTAGCATTTGACAGCTGTAAAAATACGATGTATTTATACCAAATCAAATAATGCCTTCTCTACGGTCTTCTTCCTGTTAATAAAAAATATTTACAACTAGCTTGTGCCCGCGACTTCGTCTGCGTAGTTATAGGGCTAAAAGGAAGATTTAGTATTAACCGAGATTGTTATTTATATGTTTGTCAAATTTATCCAAACATTCACATTTATTATACCTATTTGAATTTGAAAATAAAAAAGAAAAGTCAAAACTTGCAACGAAAATAAAAATTTTACAAAACAAACAACCCGTTTAGGCTATGATGATGAGTTTGCCAACGACTTCGCCTGGTTATCGTGATAAAAAGAAGCCTACACGCAAAGAAAAAATATGGTTGTGGTAACCATAATCGAAGAGCAACATACTATGATTGAATTGTATGATTATGTTTAAAATAATAATGGTTACCAGTTATCATTATTATGTTTAATTTAAGTATAATTCAATAATCATATATATGGCTACAATTAAAATCGACAATCTTTGCTTTTTTACGGCAAATTATTGTCTTTTGCTGTAACATACACATATTTATTGTACTTACCAATTTAATTGCAATTATTTACCAATATTTTTTTAAATTTTCTCGTTTATTTTACAATTTTCTTTAATTTTTCAAAATTTTTGTTCCTTTTTTTGACATCTCAAACTTTTAAAATAATAAAAATTTATTCAGCAAGAAGAAGAACAATTGAAATCAAATTATTATTAAAAAAAATCATAGCTTGATTATTTTGTAATCATACAGTTGTCTCACTTATTATTTAATGATTATTTTGAATTTTTAATGATTTTGAATATAATGTTATTTTTGTCAAATTAATTTTTATAAATCATACTATTTTTAAATGATAACCATTTTGAAATTTTTACGAAAAGTAATCATTAAATGGTACAATTCAAACAAATGCTTGATTATCGTGACAAAATACATGATGAAATGAAACAAAAATAACTATTTTTTGTTTTCGACAACCAAATATTGTTTTAGAAAAAATAATATGACCGTCGTGATCATGTCGTAACCATGGTTTTTCTTTGCGTGTATGTGTTAATCTAGGTTGTTATCTATCTTTGTGCCAAAGTTCATTTAGTTCCATTCAGCCGTTTTTGCGTGATTGAGTAACAAATATCCAAACATCCAAAAATACAAACATTCACATTTATTATATTAGTAAGATTATATATAAATATATGTATGTATATGTATGTATTTGAATTTATTTAAACATTTTATTAAAATTTCCATCAACTATTTTCCATTTTTTTACTTTTTGTTTTTTGTATATTTATTTGTTTGACATTAGAAATGCCACCTATAGAATTTTCTTCTCACTGAACGTACTTCTCAAGAGTTGTATTTCGAGTTTTAGACAGTAAGTGAAACAATTAAGTATATATTGCTCAATTTATAAGTAATTTTTAGTATGGTAAATTGAGCTCAATAAAGGCCTTTAATTGCGAAAATATTACAAATTGACAATTAAGGCGCGTGTGTGAACATAGTATTAGCCTCAAACATTTGAGTTCAATGAAAAGGCTATTTCAGTAAGTACATTGAAAGTGAAAGAAAAAACTTAAAAAATTCTACGCTTACACAATGTTTAAGGAATAAAAACAGAACAAATTTAAAAAATAATAATATTTTTAAAACAGTCACCTATATTTGCAGTTTACATAATGTTTATCAAAAACTAGCTGATGACAAGTATATTTGTATGGAACAAGTATGAGGGAGCAATAAAATAAAGATTATTCAGCATCAGTAAATTTTTAAATTTGTTTGTGCTTGAGTTAACTTTGACGTCACTCAAAATCTGTTCCTATTGGCTGATAATTCAAAGTGCCGGTGAGGTAAATGTCAGGGTTGCCAACTCTCATACATTACATATATGTTTCGCAGGAAATTATAAATCTCGAATATTAAAAAACCTGGAAACCCTTTTTTTAACTCTGACGTGTGCAGCCTTTGTTGCTATTGGCTAGTAATTTTATACTGCCGAAGTGATTTTATTGACAGCGTTTGCACATCTTACACAATAATTACATAAATTTTTCACAGCATATAATTTACAATACAAACAAACTTGATGATCCATAAAAAGCAACAAGTACGTCATCTAACGGGTATTTTTTCACAAAGCATAGTCTTCGTGTTAACATTCTTGCTCAATTAATATCGAAATACATCAAGATTCCGAGAAATGTGTATCTTATGATACATTCTTCAAATGACTACTAAAATAAGTAGAGTTGAAAGATTAAATAAGAGTATTTTATTCTTATTTAATCCATATACTTATACGTGTTATGCATACGTTCATAGTCGTAAAGGGTTAATGAGTAACGACTTGACGATGTTTAACCGTTTGTTTTTATTAACAAAGTTGTTAATGTTTGTCTTTATTTCTTAGGAATAACTCATTTAAATATTTTGCCCAAATATTTAATTAAGCCAAATGTTTTTTGTATTATCTTTGAAGAAGACTTATAAGAGTACACCAATTTGTACGGTCTTCTTTTGTGGAGTAAAATTATTTTGCTCTAAAACAACTTCAATCCTAACAGTATTTCCAACCAAAATCAATAACGATTTAAGCAAGTGAGAATGGCATTCACGTACGATAAATAAATATAAAATAAAAAAATTACGGGTCCGTAAGACATGTAGGAGTCTTAAGAAGGAGATCTGTAAGAATATTAAGATATTTACTTTACGGATTTGAAAACAAATATTATGGAAATTACAAATGATATGATAAACTTACATGTGAGTACTTTTGTATAGTACTCGTTACATTAATTGTAAAAAATACAAAAAGTAAATCAAATTATAATAGAACAAGAAGTAAGAAAACTGCGCTACAACTAAATTTTAACTAGTAACGTTTTGGAACAGTCATACAACTAGTTTTAACGAGATGGATGATAGATTTGTACTATTCAAAATATATAGAATAAAAATAAAGAAATATTATATCCACTGCTCTGCTTTATAAGTGGCGCTCTTACAAAATCTTGTACAGAAAAATATTTGTTTTGTTTGCAAAACTCTTTCAATATTTCTGCAACTACTTGACAAATTTAATGTTAGTAAATCTTAAAGAAAGTTTTATTATTAAATTGCGAATTTCCCTGAACCGTTCACAAGTTATGTTAATATACATTAGTACGTTGTAGTACTACCTTAATTTTTGATATAAAGGTACATAAACTAGAGTCAACTTAAAAGGCAGTTCGTGTTATACGTCCCAAATAACCTAAGAATCAGCTTTTACTTTTATGGCAGCAATATGTGTTAAACCTTATTTTTTGTTGTTTGTACATCACTTTAAGAACGATTTATTTTCAAAGTGTTTCCCACAGTGCATTTATTTGTTTATTTTTTTGTTTATCAAAACTTGTTTTTATTTATATTTTTCTCACAATTCGTAAAATTTGCTTCCGTTATTTTAAAATTTTTTCTAAAGAAGCTTTAATTCCGCCTTGTATGACTGTTATTCATCTCATTAAACACCGAAAATATAATTTAAAGGGTTTCTTCATTTTATTTTTATACTCATCACCAAAACAATGGTGTGACGGTATATTCATTTTGTCATTCCTTTGTAACACATCGAAATATCCATTTTAGACCCCATAATGTACATATATAGTTTCTCAGTCCTGACTTCTTTTTAGGTCGATCTAGATATGTTCGTCCGTCTGTTGATAGGACGATAGAGCCCGAACCGAAAAAGAATATTTGTTATACACAAAGTTTGTATAGAAAATGGGCTAAATCGGAATATTAGGAAGAGATTTATAGTTCCTAATGCAAAAATAAGTCAAAAAACCATGTCCTTTCAACATCAAATAAAATCCAATCGTGTCTAAAAGCATTGACGGAGAGCGATGAAATTTTGAATGTATGAAAATTGCTTAAATCTATACATTAGGAAAGCAGTAATAAATCAAAATGTAAGAATTTATACCACATAGTGTCTTTTTCGGTCCATTAAAAATCTATAACGAAAAACTGACAAAATTAGATGTATGATTCTGAAATTTTGCAAACATTGAAACACCTACCTCCCATATAAAGCTTTATCTCAAATTCATATAATTTCTCTATGAGTAAAGAGTTTGAAAGAATAAAGGACTCTATATTAAAATATCTAAGCTGAATTTATAAGCAAAAACTACTTGACACGCCTACTTCAACGCCCACTTATCACATAATTTACTGTTAATGTAACTTAAAAGCTCATAAAACCGACGAGTTAGATGTACGATTCATTCAGCATTGTAGTTAAAAAGCGTCAGTAGTATCATTTCTAATGTAAAATGACTTGAAGTTTCATTGTAAGAAAAACTTAAAGAAAATAAATTAATAGCAAATCGATGTTACACAAAGAAAGTTAAACATATTTAAGAATAAAGAGCTTATTGCAACCGATTACTGTTAATAACAAAATAATAAATTTTGTGCTATAAAAGTATACAAAATTGGTGGTGAGTATCATAAATTTGGCATTTTGTGATTTTAGGGGTATAAAATCTGCATTTTTGGCAACAGTGCCTTAGAATGGTTTAAAACAACTAGTATTAGAATTGGTATATAACTTTAAAAGAATAAAGTATGAAAAAAGATAGGTAACCAGTCTAAAGTTAAGAAAAAACTAGTATACTCCAACGGTATATCAATAAATTTGTCTGCAAGGCAATATAAAACGACATACATATGTATGTGCGCACATAAAAATAAATATACATAAATACAAATATAAGTACGTACATATGTAGATATGTTTGTAGCGACAGGGAACACAAATTGATTCGAATTAATATAAAAAGGAAAACGTTAAAACTTTTATGTAGAGCAGAAGGCATAGTTGTTGTGGCTGAAGAAAGCAATTGAGTAGCAAAAAAAAATATACAACTCATATAGATTTAGTTCAATATATGAGAAAGTGAAAGTTTTTTTAAGATGAAATAATTGAAATTTCTTTTCATAAATATCATTCTTGTTTGACATTAAATGGTTGTTGTTGAAAACGAACAACTGTTATCGTTATTTAGTTCTTAGTCGAAATGCTTTGTTGTGGTTGATTGGTTGTTTCGATTGCTGATATTGTTGTTCAAGTGCTCAAGCATTTATGCGTTTAAAACCAATACAATTATAGAATTGTTTTTAACTGTACACACAAGCTTACTATATGTGATTGTTGCTACCGGTAATTTTATTTGTTAATATATATGTAGAAGCTCGCAACCATTTGTATAAAGTACATGTGTATCAGTGTTGTATGTGAATAAATGTATACTGGGTAACAAGCGCGGTTTCAGAGGGGAGGAGAATATAATATTATGAATATAAATGATATGCATATTGATATTTCCTTTGATAAGTTCGAGTATTGGCAGCCATAAAACAAATAATTCATGTATTGAACAACAGAAAAACGTTAGCTGAATCCGCGCCAGTATGCTAATATTATACAATACATTCGAATATTTAGGGGCATAAGTATGGGTAATGTTATATCGAGATATAATTGATTTAAATACTCAGTAAATAATTTATGGACATCACAATTAATCACACAAAAATAACAAGTTCATATGTGCTATAACTAGAGCTGACAGATACCAAAAGTCAAATAACTAATGGAAAAAATGCACCTGTATTTTGAAAAAGTAAATCTCTTATTCAAATAAGTAAAATTTGATTTTAATTTTTTACAACACTAACATTTAGTGTTACGTCGTATTATAAATGAACAGCTGAGATGCAAAACTCGTGAAGAAATATACCGATTCTGTCAATGCTTGTTTGTTCCATGTAACAGTTATTTTAAAAACAATCTAATTACATGTTTCGTAGCAAAGGGTGCTGGTGTGCCCAAATAGAATTTTTCCAAAATATTATTTTTTTGTTTTACTTTATACTAATTGCTGTAGATCTTTTGCTTAAAGCAAAGGACCTTCAAAGCTAATTATTATTGAAAAATATTGAAAAGAAGGATGACTTTACAAGAAGAGATTAATTACAGAAGCAATTCTTGCAACAATTAAGCATTACAGAAACGAGGAAATTAATGATATAATTCAATGTAACGAATAAAACTGAAAAAGGAAAACGATGTTGAAACACTTGTATCGCAACAGTTTTGAGAAAATAAGAAACATAATAAAAAATTGCAATTTTATGTTTCAGTCTTGGACAAAACCACTGAAGATGAAATTTTTTCTTTATCGGTTTAAAAATTCATATTTGTTATGTAAAATTTCTAAAAATAGCTTTTTATTTCTTTTCTATTAGTTTAGTATCGGACTCATCATGATTTTTGATAATCCATAGGGATTTTTTTTAAAGATCACGCAAGACTCATATCAAACTGGTTTGTCATTTTTGTTCATCATCGTTTGGCATGATATCGTCTAAAGAGTCACACTACAACAGTGTCTCCAAATTTCTCAAATGTACATATAGTTAAAACGGCGTTCGATGTGAAATGTTTTTCCTGTGTTTTATCATGAAATTTCGTTAATTGATGAAGCCCATTTCTAGCTAAATGAATACATTAATAAGCAGAATTGTCGTATTAGGGCTGACAAGCAACCCGAATAGTATCTACCAAGAACTACAATTATATCCATAAAAAAAAACGGTATGGTGTTGTTTATGAGCTAGTGGAATGATTAGTCTATATTTCTTTAAAAATTAGTTAAATCAGAATGTTGCCGTTCTTCTTCGTGCTTCTTGAAATTCAAGTGCATAATATCGGTAGGCTCTGGTTTCTACAAGGCGGCTCTTTGAGCCTTAATGCGTTAAAAACAATCAAATTGTCATTTTGGTAAGCAATTAGTTTCATGTTACGGTAAATTGGTGCGATATCATACTTTTGGATTATTTTTTTTTGGGAATATGTAAATTTTCTAAGATCTTTAAGATTAAGCCAAGTACAATTGACGCTTCAGAAGCCAATATTACGCGCTATGCTCGAACAAGTCACCAAAAATTCGACCTTTCCAATAGACTACCTCAGACGTAGTCATGGCCAACGTTTTCATGATATCATTTTCAAACAGTTAATGGTCATAAATTGTTTTTTTAACAGATAATAAAAATTTTAGGTTCATTTTCAAATTTATATCTTTTATTTTACATCAAAATAAATCACCCAATAGAATAACTTTAAAAATATAGGCTGCAAAACCATTTTTATCCCACATGTAATGCAGCCAAACTATTTTGTGACAAATTGTAATACATTATTCTTCTCTATTTCAGTAAGTTTCGATTTTTAATATCATTTAAGAACTATTTTACTTATTTATCATCAGATCTTGGTAGAGATAAAACTAGCGCCTACAAATTACAAAAAAAAAACAGACATACAAGGGAAACATTGCAAAAAAAAATCATATCTTTAACAAGCGCTCTTCAAAATGTAAAAAAATGTAAAAAGCCACATACGCATGTGACTTTGACGTAATTTTGACGTCATCATAAAGCATAAATGTATACGCTTCGCCCATATGGGTTTCATTTGCATTTTTGGACTAAAACACAGTTCGTGTTATATCAAAATCTTACCGCATGCAGCCACAACTACTATTAAAAAAAATTTTAACCAAAGTGCTAAACAATTTTTAAGTAACATCAGACCCACATGTGCATGTAGCATTTTAGATTTTGTGTTCTATAGGCTTTAGGAGCATTTAAGTAAGTGATTCAAAACGAATTATTTGGTAACTAAGTTTTTGGGTGGGCTTGCTAATGTCTTAGGTGTATTTAGGTTGGTAGGTAGGAAAGGAAGACTAATATGGTCCATTTAGTAGAAGAAGAACCGAGAAAAATAGTGGAAAGAAAGGGTAAATAGAGGAAAGAAATAGTAAACAAGAGAAATTAATAAAACACATGTTGAAAACCTATTGAGCCCTCACTGTCTGTTCACAATCCACTCGATCCCCATGATAAATCCAATGTTGTTCTCCAGTCTGCAAGTGTATTAATTTAAACGAAAATTATAATTACATTATACAGAATGTTCATATCATACATATATCTACGTCAATGTCTCTTAAATTTATCAGTACATTCTTTCATTCATATCACATTACAAATCAAAGCACTTTTCCAAATCCTCTAAGTGTATTAATGTGTAATGTAAAATTATTACCAAGTTCTTGCTGGTTATATCCCCTAATAGTAGTGAGGGATATAAAAGATATAATAAACGATGACATGAGCATAAACAATATTTTACAATAAAATTTACAATCTACATAAAATGTAAAAGGGTGCATTATAAATATTATGGCTTACAACGTCTTTATCTCAATAAACAAATAAATATAAAATGTTGATATAATACATGCATACGTATGCAAAACATTTTCCTACTTTTAGTAATGCACACATCCACCAAACTTAATTTTCTTAGCTTGTTTGGTTGTATGAGGAATTTAAAAATACAACTTTTATCTGCCTTCATGCATTGGTATGAACGTTTTGTCAAGTATTTACTTCTATATATGTACTATGCATGTGTAAATAAGAGTATGTCGTTGGTCAGAGGTAGAAAGGCCCTAATTGAAATAATTGTAACTTTACAAAAGTTAAAAACGTAATGGAAAATGCATTATCAAAATGTAACTTCTCTTGTAAAATTACATAAAAAATTTTATTTTTGATACTATTGCGTAAAACTTTTGTGTGAAGGTGCATTTGTGTGAAATGTATTGAAATCTTTGAAAACTCGATTTCGTAAAAAATACGATTAAGGGCCTTTTTACTTGTGACCAACCTTTATGTGCATGTGCAAAATGCATGTACTGCATAATGTGACCCAATGATTTTTACTTAATAACCAATCTATGGGACTAAAAAGATGAATTAAACTAAAAAACAAATTTAGATTATTAACAAAGGGTGTCTCAGTAATAGTGCACATTTTTTATGAAAGTGCAACTTTGAAATTTTCAGCTGTCACATATGTTTATTCCGATTATTATAAATGGAGAGTTGTACGATAGAAAAGCAAAAAATTTCACGAAGCACTACGCAGCGAATTCGAACAAAAGACCTTTACTTTAATGCGTACAAAACTCAGCTTAATCAGAAGCTCAAACCAGAAGACCAATCAAGATAATACCGCATTTTGTTTTTATTCAAACATTACACCGAGTAACAGCATTTTGTGAAAGGATTAATTTCTTAAAGATTATTTTTCTTTTGTGAAAAAAAAAATTTTTTTGTCAGTCTACAGATTATTTCTTTTCATGTGATACCCATACTGATATCAAATGTTTTATATGCGCATAAAAAAATATTTTATTCTTTGTATTCTCTAAAAATTTAAAGTCGTATAAAGAGAACAAAAAATCAGAAAACGAAAAACTACTTTTGGTCTTAAATTAAAAATTAAAAAAAAAATTCTTAGTTACTTATATCATAGTGTAATCTTAATAATCTTAATATATTTTTGGTCCATACTAATATTCACATGTGCGTAGTAATTAAGGGCCGTATTCATAAAAATATTTTAGGTTTATTAAGGGCTTATTTGACAGATGTTGTTAAGAAATTTGTCAAATAAGCCTT
This sequence comes from Phyto melanocephala, assembly GCA_941918925.1. NCBI lineage: Eukaryota > Metazoa > Arthropoda > Insecta > Diptera > Rhinophoridae > Phyto > Phyto melanocephala. The sequence continues at coordinate 94,524,074 of OW799233.1, read as the reverse complement.
CAATAAACCTAAAATATTTTTTATGAATACGGCCCTAAAGTTGTAAATATTATTTTTTGCTGATTTTTTGGTTGTTTGTTATTTTTTTTTTTAATTTTTGTGGGTGTATGTATATTAAATTGAGTTACTAAAACAAGAATGTCTTCAGCTTATATATGTATATATGTGTTTGGTGTTTTTTTTTTTTTTTTGACGTATAACTACTGTCGTACTAATGTGTTTGATTTTTTACTTTTTTTACCATGCAAAAACTTACACTAGAAAAACGTATACAAATCGTGGAAATTTACTTTTAAAATTCCCGCTCTGTTATCGTCTACCTGAGAAAGAAATGCGCAATTCTTGAGGTCAATTCATGACTACTTACATCTTTTGGATACAATTTATCTAAATCCAAACCGTACCGTTTTACAAAAGAAGACACGAGTGTGACTAATGCCATGAATTTGTCGATCTGTCGAAGAAAAATCTTGGTCTATATTCACATAAGATCCATGTGCTGCAGCGATGAAAGCCAGCGGTCTGTCTTTTGCGTCGTGTGTTCGGTGAATGGCTATCGTTATGCTATTATAGTTAACAGTTATGTAAACAAACAGAATTGCCGATTTTACATAGAGAGCGTGACACTAAGGGGTGTCTCGAAATGCTTTTTTACATTTTTTACAGGGCACTACTCAAACAATGATTATTTAATTAATTTTTTTTTTGTTCCACTCTGTGATAGTTATAAGTGTCAACAATACTTTGTTAATAAGTTTATTCAAATTATTTAATCCGTATTTAAAATGTCGTCAAATAGAGAAAAAGTGAGAAAAAATATTGTGGATATTTATAATGAAAATAAACAACTTTCTTAGGCTGAAGTTGCGCGACGGGCAAAAGTGTCCAGACAGACTGCCCGTAACGTTATTTTTAAATTCAAAAAAGACTTGTCTATTAAGCACAAGAAAGGTGGAGGGCCTCGTGGTTTTAGGAATCCTCAAATCGTTAAAAAGGTGAAGGCACTTTGAAAGCAAAATCCAAACATTTCCATTCGCGATATCGCACGAAAACTAAATATTTCGAAGTCGCTTGTAGAACGAATAAAGAAAAATGAAAATTTAAGAACATTCAAAGTCAAGAAAACTCCAAACCGAAACGAAAAGGAACAAAAACGGCAAGAATAAGAGCAAGACAGTTGCTACGGATATATTTTAATGGACGATGAAACCTATTGGAAGGCTGACTATTCAGAGCTTCCTGGTCAGGGTTTTTATGTTTCTAATAAAAGAGCTAATGTTTCCGATAAATTGAAGTATAAAAAGATTTCAAAATTCGCCAAAAAATATATGATATGGCAAGCAATATGTACATGTGGGAAAACTTCAAAGGCAATCATTGTGAATCGTACAATGAACAGCCAATTTTATATTAATGAGTGCCTAAAAAAGGCTGTATTGCCATTATACAGAAGCCACAATATACCTCCACTGTTTTGGCCTAAGGCCTATTGAACGCTATTGGGCTATAATTAAGCAGTACCTAAGAACAAAGTTCAAAGCTTCTGCAAATGTAAAAAAATTTGGATTTATTTGGAAAAAAGCTATCAAACACTTCGGTAAAACGTGTGTCCAACGTTTAATGCAAAGCGTTAAGAAAAAAGTGCGAAATTTTGCAAAAGTTTGGTTGTTTGCATAATAAAGTTTAGAAATTTTTCTCCATAACGTCAACAAAATGTATTTTTTGTTTGAAATAAACTAGATTTGGGAGACATTTTAAAATGTAAAAAAGCATTTCGAGACACCCCTTATAAAGACTATTACATTCAAACATCCCATACTGCTCATGAAATCATAACTTTGTTAAACCATACCTTTGGTGACGGAATTATTTCATGAAAACGACCTGATAATTGGCCATCTCCTTCGTATGATTTAACACCTTTATACTACTTTTTGTTTTACGTCAAATCTCTGGTCTATGCTGATAAACCAGCAACGATTGACCATTTGTAAGTGAGCATACTGATGAAATAAGATCGGGTATGCTAGAAAAAGTGTTGCAAAATTGGACCGGCTTATAAAGCTTATAAAGCATGTATTTTATTAAAAATTCTCTGTCTCTCAATAAAAAAAACTAATAATAACGAAATCGAAAAAATATTTCTGTGCTTTTTTTGATTTTTTTCTGATAATTTTTTTGGTAATATGTAACATGTAATAAAATATGTAATCTATATATATAAAAGTGAAACTCTGTGTGTGTGTGTGTGTGTTAGCTATAGACTCCGAAACTGTAAAACCGATCGGACTCAAACTTCGGCAAGTTGTTGTACACATACCAGGGAGTGTTTATGAGTAGAAAAAAGTGGGCGGGGCCACGCCCATAAAAAAATATATAATTTTGCGGTACTTGCTCTGGACCGATTTTTGTGAAACTTTGCACACATATTGAGTTTTCATGACTTTACAATTTCGTGATTAGAAAATTGGGCAGTGCCACGCCCATAAGAAATAAATTATCATTTTCAGCTACTTGAACTTCACCGATTTTTCTGATACTTTGCACACATATTGAGCTGTCAGGACTATACAGTTTCGTGATTGGAAAAGTGGGCAACGCCCATTAAAAAAAGTTATAATTTTTAGTTTTTTGCACTTGATATTCAATTTAAATTCAGAATGCATTTTTATTCATTAAGGGGCGTAGCAACGCGCGCCGGGCTTTTCTAGTATGTAGATAAAATTGAATTACAAAAAACATTAAAAAATTAAACATAAATATATCTTTCTAATGATAAAAATCAAAACAAATTTTTTATGATGTACAAATATTTTCTTTGCAATCTGAATATGTCTGTAAGCAGACCTACCCTATTGTTGCTAGGTGGTTTTTATTAATATACATACACATATACATACATATGTAAACATATTTCTTGTAGAAGCATAAAATTGATTTTGTTTATTACTATGATATCCCTTGTTTAATGTAAAACTGAGCAGAAAATAAAAAAAAATTCTATTAAATTACAAAAGGTTGGCATGGCGTTGTTTTTGTTCCCCTGACAGTAATCCAAATTAGTCTGTAAAACATTTACACAGAGACACTGACGTATAGAAATTTTTGTGGAAAGAAATTTAAAGCAAAATAAAATGGAGTAACATTTTTGCCCCAACTTAAATATTTTGTGTGGGACTTTTATATATTAAGCAAGTAACAAGTGTTGTGTAAATTCTTAAGAAGGGGTTTTTAATCAATATAGTTACCAGCTAAATTTATCGTAAAATTGTCATATATATTCTTCAAGAAAATAGTCAAAAACACTTTTATTTTTACCCATCACCAATATTGCATAGTGTGGTTCATAGCATATTTAAAATAGATATATGCGTCTACTTAGAAAAGGTGGTTTTATTCTACTTGTAAATTCAAGAGTCTGCATTAATTTTTTTAATAATGTGATACAATTCACCACACATCACACACCAAATGAAGAATTCAAATGAGATAGAGAAAAACATCATTTAATAATATTGCATTCACTTAAATATGATCTTTTTTTCTGTACAGCATTGCAATAAAAACAAAAGGCTGTATACCACTTTAAAATCACGCATTCCTCTAAAAAAATTATGTACACTTTATTCCTTTTTGCCTTTTAAACATGGAGTGAAAACTTGTATAAGGCGAAAGTAGTATGCATAAAGAGAAATTAGCATTTAATGGAATGTTTTCAGGTATGTCGCTTTAGTGCGATAGATTTTTTTTACTTGGGCATAATTTGGCGCTTGGATGATGGTTTATATATTTATTTATATACATATATTTATATGTTATAAAACACAATATAAATACTTTAATTTATATTTTTTTTATTTACTTTACATGTACTGATTTCCAGTTTTTTCAGACCTGCTATAAAGTTTTTAAATTGTCATTTCTAACAATTCACATACATATATTTTTTTATTTAGAAGACTTATAATCGTAAGACTATATACATGTATTAAAAAATATAAAAAAAGTTAATTTTATCAGTAAAAATTAATTTGAAATACAAAAAAAAACTGATTTTAGCAATTACACTCGTATTATCTTAAAAATTCATCCGATCATCTATACAAATTTTCCAATCCTAATTACGTTAAAAATTTCGTAAACTGGCAACACTTTTCCTCTATTGATGTCTTAATTAAAAAATGATACAACACAGTGAATGCATACTGTGTAATGTAAGTATTCACTGCTGTTTTCAGTAACTGTGTTAATGATTCAATTAACAAATAACATAATGCAAAGAATAATGAATGAGAAGTGTACGTTGTGTTTCAAAGAGAGCTGAACACAGTTCTCACATTCAACAGTATGTGTAACATAGCAAGCATGATTCATTTAAATTATGAATGCACAATTTTGCGATTTAGTGGCATTCATGCAGGACTTCATAACATATCTACATTCAACAAGGCTCTATTGTGCTTTCGACATCCAAACTGACGAACGGACATTACTAAATCGTCAAATATTTCGATTTGTTACAAATGGAAACACGCGGTTAAATATATATACAAATTTAAACCATTACACTAAACAAAACAACAATAAACTAAATTGAGTTGTTACTATAGCTCTAATCAATTTGACTATGCTCTAAACAATTATACTACATTGATCTGTTGCATTAGTAAATTTAATTGCTAGTAATATAAGTATAAGTATTAATTCTTAATTGATTAATAACTATTATCGTTCTAGGAGAAATAATTTATACTTATTTTTTTTACTGCAATTATTTTTACTTTTAATATATTGCTAATAATTATTCGATTTTCCTTCTCTATTTTCAGGTGAGTTTTTCTATAAAAACAGATTTGAGTAAGTAGAAAGTAAAGAAAAATAATAATAATTTCATGAATAAAAATATTTTTTTTTTCATAAATTATCTAGTTTTAATAATTATATAGGCATTAGTGAATTAAAACTAACAACAAGGAAAGAAAAAACATGATTGTGATAATCATAATAGCGGTTGTGACTATTGTTGTAGATATTGTAAATTATGTTATAATACTAACATTTACAACACGAAACAAACAAAATATATTGAATCATTCTTTGCTATGCCGTATTTTAAAAGCAATACATAAATCTCTAGTCATGGCAATCTTTTAAGAATAAAGCATATAAAAAATAGTAAAGCAGCACACGTCAGCCCAAATTCAAAACATGGTAATATATTTTTTCATTTTTATTTCTAGTCAAATCTTGAGAACATAAATTTACTTATGTATATCATTTAACAACACGCAAAGAAAAAACATGGTTGTGGTAATCATAATCGAAGAGCAACATACTATGATTGAATTGTATGATTGTGATTAAAACATATAATGTTTACCAGTTATCATTATTATGTTTCATTAAAGTATCAAGCAATAATCATATGTATGACTTCAATTAAAATCGGCAATCTTTGCTATTTTCTACGGCAAATTATTGCTGTCATTTAAAAACATACATACTTACCATTTTAATTGGAATTTTTTACAAATATTTTTTTTACATTTTTTGGCTTGTTTTCAAGTTTATTTAAATTTTACACGCATTTTGTGTACTTTTTTGACACTCAAACTTTAAAAATAATACAAAATTTATTCAACAAGAAAAAGAACAATTGAAATCAAATTAATTTAAAAATTACTGACAAAATATACTATGAAATAACATAAGAATAAATATTACTTGTTTTCGACAACCAAATATTGTTAAAGCGATTATAATATGACCGTCGTGATCATGTTGTAACGATGGTTTTTCTTTGCGTGTACGTAATGACTTGCTCTTACTAAACAACATACTTTTCAATGTCTTCTGTCTTACTTATTTTTATACATATATACTTATTTTACATACAAACCTTTTTATAATTCTCATTTAGTTGAACACACTTAGAGAATAGGTAATAATGTTTTTGACAATAGCAGCAAAGCAGTTCTTTAGCAAATTGATGTCTTAAAAGAATTGAGAGACTTCTGCAAGTCCATAATATTGATGAGTTATTAAAGTTATTAAAATCAAGTTATTATTTATTGCTATGAAAGTAAGGTCCCTATTAATATACTAGCGTAATAAGTACTTATTAGAGTTCCTATTTGTAAGCGATTGTAGTTAATACTTATTTGAGTCCCTATTTGTTAGTGAGCGTGTTTATTTTTAAGTTTCTAGACCATTCACAGGTTTTGAAAATTTATTGCAATATGACTGTAAATTCTTTAAAGAGACAAAATCGAAAATCTGTTATTCAAAGCGGAAATAAAATTAAACTTGGTTAGGGAAAGTCGCTAAATAAACGATAAATTATAATTACATTGAAGCCACCTCTTTAACATTAGCGTAATGCACAATCTTGTGCAAGCGGTCTTGCATCAGTGCATTTGCAAAATAGTAGAGTATGTTTTTACTTTACACTAACAAAATATGTATACACAAATAAAACATATTTGCAATAGTGCAAATTTGCAATGGCAAATACACAAGATTGTGAATTGGACTATTATTTCTCTTTTGCTGTAGAGAGAAATTTGATCAAGGCATTTCTAAAAAAAATTTTAAATTTCTAAAAACTCAGTTTTAACACAATATTTTTCAATAGAGATTTTTTTTCTGTGACGAAAACACATTCTTCGAAAATTTGTTTCTTTCTATTTATGTAGCGTATTATTGATAAAACCTTTACATACATATTAAAGCAACATATATCTTTATATATCATGCCTTAAGGTTGTATAAGTTATTCATCATTTGAGCTTTAGATTTTTTTTCGCAATCAATAAAAACTGCTCTATTATGTATATCTTTGGGCGATTTTTTTCTCATGTATTACGCACAAATTATTCTTATATCATGAGAGATTGTTGAGATTATTTAAAATTTTTTTTTCTTTTGCTAAGAAGCTTTTTATTTAGTCCTAGTATTAACCCTGATATTTAGCCGCGTTAAGCTTTTTCTAACTCGAATATGTTTGAAGTCTTTGGGTAGACGTTTTAAGGATTCTGACCTTTTTGTGGATTTTGTTTTTCAAAAAGAAATAAAGTTTTTGATGAAATGATGCATGGCGTACTACTGGTTGTTTGATTTAACGTCCTTTCTTACTATTTCATGTGTTAAAATGTATGAATGTGACCTTTATTTATGTATTGTATGTTATATTTACTTATATACATGTCTTATACATATAAAATGTAATTTAGGACAACTTGTCTCATTTTACTTGCTAAAAAGGAAACATAATCAAAAACCATGTTTTCAAAGTAGGGTTATTGCTTAAGGTCATAAATAGAACATAAACTTTAAATTTTGCTTAATTTAGTTCTTTATATTGTAAATTTATTTTCAGAATTGAATTAACAAAAGCTCTAAGTTTTTAATTAAACCTTAAAGGTTATCTATTTTACACAAAATTTGTGTCGAACAATCTCGATGAATACATGCAGTTACACGCAAAGAAAAAACATGGTTGTGGTAACCATAATCGAAGAGCATCATACTATGATTGAATTGTATGATTATCGTTAAAACATATAATGGTTACCAGTTATCATTATTATGTTTAATTAAAGTATCATTCAATAATCATCTATATGACTACAATTGAAATCGACAATCTTTGCTTTTTCCGGCAAATTATTGTCTTTTCCTATATGTAACATACACATATTGATTGTACTTACCATTTTAATTGCAATTTGTTTACCAATATTTTTTTACATTTTCTCGTTTATTTGTAAATTTTCTTTAATTTCTCAAATTTGTTGTTCATTTTTTTTGACATTTCAAACTTTTAAAATAATAAAAATTTTTTTAGCAAGAAGAAGAACAGTTGAAATCAAATTATTTAAAAAAAAATCATAACTTGATTATTTTGTAATCATATTGTTGTCTCACCTATTATATAATGATTATTTGTAATGCTTTTGAAGATAATGTTATTTTTGTCGCATTGATTTTCTTATATCATACTATTTTGAAATGATAACCATTTTGGAATTTTTTACGTAAAGTAATCATTAAATGATACAATTCAAACAAATGCTTGATTATCGTGACAAAATATATGACGAAATGAAACACAAGTAACTATTACTTGTTTTCGACAACCAAATATTGTTTTAGAAAAAATAATATGACCGTCGTGATCATATCGTAACCATGGTTTTTCTTTGCGTGTATGTGCGATTTGTTATCACTAAATAATTTTTTAAATAATTTTTAATTTTTTTTTTTTTTGCTTTCGATTACAAAATAATAAGTTTAAATAAATTAATATAAAATCATTTGCTAAAGTTACCATATTTACAAAATAACACTTATGTTAAGAACTGCTATCAATGTGATATAAATGTAGATGACATTTTGACGTCTAACACACCTCAATCATTTCCGAGCTCCAATTTTTAAGATAACCATCAATTTAAATAAAATTAAGTAGTTATAAAAACCATAAAATATTTTTAAGTTGTGTTTTCCTTAGAAGAGTCCGGAGGGCAGAGTTTCCAAAGTATAAACTGTTCCCATCGGCAAGTTTATAGGGGTCATAAGTTTATATCTTTCCTTTTCGACCTTACCCTAAACTAGAATATTGGTTTAGTTAACACAAAAACCTGGTGTAACCAGAAAATTTGGACTCAGCGACTTCGAAAACAATATTTAATTGCGGTTTTAGCAATATATCTTTTTATTATGCATGTATTTATGTATAATTAATTGCATATGTTGTCATGAAAAACTAATGGTAACTTTGGTTATTAATATGTACACATTTATTTAAACACAAAAGGAAGAAAGAAAAATGTGTCACAATTTCTCAGTTTTTTTTTTTTGTTCAGCTGATTTTGTTGTTTTTTTTTTAGTTGGCATTATTATTATTATATTTTTAATGTTCAGCGACGCATTGTTTAATTGCATATTTGTACTTTAATACAACAATTGTTTTATTATTATTTGCTATTAATAAAATGCGCACAAGAAAAAATAATAATTATAATAGTAATAATAAATTAATAAAATTATATTCAACAATCATACAATTTATTATTATATTTTTGTTTTATATTCTATAGAGCTGATATAATCAAAGAAGTATCATGTTATAACGGCATGTCGTCATTTCAAACATTTGTTCTTGTGCTGCCAGTGTAATAAACTAATTGAATTTTATTTGGCTTCCATTTATTTCTTCTTCATTTTTATTGCTCAATGTTTTTTTATTGCATACAGCTAAGTGGGTATATGTAACATTTAAGTTAGCCTTAAAATATGCTTTAAAAATTTAGTAAAGATATACAATAGTTTTTAAATATTAAATTCTACTTTTATTTATATGAGAATTTAATTAATTTTATAATTTTAAGTGCGATTAAAAAAACATTTATCATATTTTTATGTATTTCCTTATTTATTAATATTTTCTGGGCAATTTAAATTTTTTAGACTTTTGCCTTTATTCATATTGAATATTACATTTACATATAATATTCAAATATTTCATATTTAAAATATAGCAGAAAACTGTGTCACATAATTAATACTTGCAATACAAAGTAATTTGATATCTAATCCCTAATGTATAAAACGTTTGTTAATTATTAAATACATTTCTATACTTTTCAAATTTGCTCGATAGATTTACATGTGTACGTACATATGTTTATCGTGTAGGCATATTGCTTATTTATCTTCAATAAATTATATAAGAAGCAAGTCTTAAAAAGACGTTCAGAAAATTCAATATCTCTTTTATTAAAATAAATATAATATGTATACATACATACATATATACATACACATGCACACATACGTACATGCATACTTCTGCATATTTCATTGTTACAATATGCTACCAACATTTAAATTAAATGGTTCTTAAGTGTGACATAAGATTTAAATATACATATGTAGGTATATGTGTTTGTGTGCATGTAAGTAGATAATTTTAAATATACATATATCTTGACAAGCTGTTGCCAGCAGGCATTTTATACAAATCAACTAAAAGCAAGTACACTGAACACAGTTTCTTCATGTGGGAAATGGATTTTGAAATTCATTTAATGAAAAGTTACATTAAAATTCGGCAAACGTAACACTTCTATACCTTAATGAAGAACGTTTCATTAAAAGTATAACAATGAATTACTGATGAAAATTTTCATTAAATAAAAGAAAATTTTATTCATGAAATTGATAAAAAAAAAAACAAGTAAGAGCGCTATATTCGGCCATGCCGAATCTTATATACCCTTCACAACGTGTAGTCGTGCAATAACAGTAGTTTGTATCACCATTCCCCATATAAAATACGTACATACATATAAAAAACATACATATATAAAAACATCCCATTGTAAAATTATAAATTTACGTATGTTTGTTAAAAAAAAAATAAAAAAAAATATTTAAAAAAAAATTTTATAAAAAATTTTTTAAAAAAATAATATATATAATAAATATAAAACAAAAAAAAAATAAAAAAAAAATTTAAAAAAAAATAATAAAAATATAAGTAATATATTAAATAAAAAATAAAAAAAAAATGAAAAAAAAATTTAAAATACAAAAATAAAAAAATTTTTTTTGGCTCAGCTGGGATTCGATGCCACGTTTTCTCTAACCAGTATACACGTTTGTATGTATGTATGTTGTTGTTGTAATGTTGTTTTTGTGAAAAAAAATCGAGGTGGTCGTGGGTTTTTGCTCATATTTCAGTTGTTTATTAACCAATGTTTCTGATTTTCAATACCGATCTACTCTGATATTTTAATACCACAACCGGGTCCATGCGATATCGGGGGGCTTCAAAAAGTTGATTTCAACATACACACGGACAGACGGACAGACTGACAGAGCTTAATCGACTCCCCTATTCATAAGCTTTCAGAAAATATATACTTTATGGGGTCGAAAATGAAAATTGTAGAAATTTCACACGGAATGACAAACCTATATATACCCTTTTTTACTGTGTGAAGGGTATAAAAAGTTCATTTGTTTAACAAAAAATAATCACATTTATAACATTCATTCATGTTATAAAATATTTCGTTGGATAAATTAAAAAACTCTTATAAAATTGATTCATTGGATTTATGCAGCATAACTTTTTCAGTGTAAAAATGCTACAATTGGATGTGCTGAATCTTTAAAACGCTTCACCGAATAAACAGTGCTTTAAAATGTTAAATTTCTGTTTGTGGATCATTGCTTATATGGCAAGAGTTTTTCAAAACTTTATCCTACACTATCTCCTTTAAAAAAATTTATAAATAGTTTCTAAAGAAAACTGTTATTGCAATAGTTTATAGCCAAACGGCTTATAGCTAAAAAAAAAAACGTTTTACATCTAAACAAGACCGACCGACAATCGTTTTTTGACTGTCAAAATTTCTCATACCCAAACAATTTGTATGAATCAAACCGAAATACCGCGACGGCAACGCTTTGCAATTGTTAAATTCAATTTTAACAGCGCGTGAAGATGACTAGACTCACATCCACCATATTCAGCAAACATTACGGCATATAGTTGTAGTATTTGTAAAAATAAATTTTTATGTGTTAAATATGTGTGCTTGTTAGAAAAACATAAAACAATTATTTTTCGATGTAATACAATTTACTTTAAAAATAAAATTATCGAAATGATGTAATATTTTTACTAACATTTAATAATTATAGAATAATTTAGTACAATTATTCTTCGTAAAAGATTTCCAATTATCCGATAATAAATGTTGTAAAAAAGATGTACCTAAAACCTAACTAATATTACAACAAAACACCAAATTCTTATTTTATAAAAAAATTAGGCAATCAGGAAAAAATCATAAAACTATTCATAGTTTTAAGTACAATATTAAACATTATAAAGGGTGCCTTAATTTTATGTATGAGTTTTACAGGTGACTCGAAGCTTTTTGTGGCGAAAAATTAATGATTAAGACGTAGATAATATCTGTGGAGTTAAAAGGGCCAATGCCAAAATATGTACTTTTGAGAAAATTGGAATTGAACTTTAACTTTTATAGATGCTTTCATAGTGATATTGGCCAGCATTTTATTTATGAAGCTGTGCTGGGTTAAGTATGACTTTAGCTGTTTTACCATAATGAAAAAGAGCAAGAAAACAAATCTAATACAATAATTAACTCAAAAGAGCAAGACATTGGCCCTTTTAGCTCCAAGCCACAGATATGTAGTTTTAACAGGATGGTGCCACCTGCCACACATTAACGGAAACAATGCATATTTTGAATTAAAAGTTCGAAAATAGCATTATTTCTCATAAAGTACAAGTGAGTTGGCCACCAAATTTGATTTGACTCCTTTAGACAATTATTTGTTGGCCTTTTTGAAATCGAAAGTGTACAGCAAAAAATCCCATAACAGTGCAAGAGCTTAAAACCAACATTATCAAGCAGATAGCACCTATTCACAAAAGTTTATTGGAAAACTTGATTGAGAATTTTGGTAAAAGATTGAAAGGCTGCTGATCCAGTGGGAGTGTGAGTCACATTGACCAACATAATATTTTATTTTTAACCTGAATCTATTTGTAATAAAAATATAAATATATAATTATTACAACTTTAGTTAAACCTACCCGTTTGAATGTACCTGTCCCTCATTTACCGGTCACTTTAGACTAAAGTGAAGTTGTAATAATAGATAACTGTTCATCTGTCCGATTAAATCCTATCTTTAACTAATGCCAAGTTATAATAATGGCCTTAATTTTTTTTAAATCGGTTTTGTAATGCTCTTACTTTAACCTATAACTGCTATTAGATCATTTCATGACAGATTTATTAAAAGTGTACACGGTGTAATTTATCGATTTTTTTTAAGAGAATTAATAGATAGGAAATTTTTTTCGATATATTTAAATTAATGATAAATTTTTATTATATTAAAAAACGAATTTACTTTTTGATAGTTTTTTTACGGGATCATACAGTGCACTGCTTAGTATATGAGAAAGAAACGAAACACGACCAGAAAATATCTCATTAAAACTCTCATTTGCCAACCGGAACTTCTTGCAAACCAGTTTTATTAATTTCGGAATATCTTTTAGTAATCATAAACTTTGTATCATAATTTTATATAATTTCTGGGTCAAGTTTTAACATTTGTTTCTCTCATTGTCTTCAACTTTTATACTCCTTCACCGATTTAAATAGATAGTTTGTAATACCAAACTGTATCTGTGAAATTTTTCGTCTTTTTTATAGAACTTTTAAAAGCTGCTATGTGGTGTAGTGTCTTGCTAACCATTTTATGATTTGCCATGTACGTGAACGCCATGTAATACTAACCTTTCTTTAATGGCAAGAGTAAGCTGGAACGTTGGGGTCTTCTTCTTTTCTTTTTAAATTAATTTTTCTAGATTACAAAAATTAATTACAAAAATGAAGACCGCTCTAAAAAATCTAGGTAGGTAGCTAGGGTAGCTAGGTAGAAAAAGGTGATGCAGAAAGCAGTAATTGCCTCCTGCACCCACCCTTTGGAGATCAATAAGGTCCTTTGCGTTTCCCTTTATATAGTAATATATATATAGGTATATATCATTTAATTTTGCTGTAAGATAATGTTCAACAAGTCAAAGATAAAAAGACTAAAAAAGTAAAGGACCGTGAGTACTTTGTTGAATCTTAGATGAACATTTATTGGTGTCACAACGCCTTATGTCATCCTCAGTAACCACCAATGTTAATGGACGGTATAGCAAAGTAAAATAAATTATATACTTAGTATATTTATTACAAAATATCAGTGACAAGTTATACCAGCACTTTTAATGTTTCGCATACCATTTGTAATGGTAATTAAATGTGTTAAAAGTTTTTAGCAGTATTAAAAATTTGCTTTTTTAACAAACTTTAAATATATGTATCAGAGAACGCCATATTCTAAGATTTTCTTGAAAAACTACGTTTCCCCCATCACCCTCTTCAATTCTTTAGATGTACGTGCAAGTGTTTTTAAACCCTCTCACTTTTATACGTTGAATTCAGCTTTCGTAAACAGAATACAAACAGACGAATTAATGGAGTTTAGGAAAGGAAAATACAAAATGATATTTTTTTTTAAATTGAATTAAACCACCAATACATGCGTATATGTGAACAGAATCATTGTTTTGAGTATATTTTATTTATTTGAATTTTTGCTCACTTCAACAAGGTCAATCTGTGATGAAATACACATGAGCTAATGAAATTTGTTTCAGTAGAGTTTCGTTTCATTTAGGCACATACTGCTCACTTAGATGTTAAATATTCAGTGTGCAGATGTTTCTCGTTATCCTTCAGTTACGACCAAGTAAACTTACATATGTCAATATAATTTACAATTAGCAAATCTATCACGTATTATATTAAGCTACAATTAAAATAATTTATTGATAAATGCAGGAATATCTACAGTTAAGATGGTGTCTACTTTAAGGATTAAAAAACGTAATAAACATTACACTTGTAAACGTGTAAAAATTACAATTATCAGACAATTAGGAGAACTAATCAGTTAATAATAATAAGTTTATAAGAAATAAAGCTTAATACAAATATATATGTATGCATGTTCTTTAATTAAAGGCACTGCTTTTAAAAAAATATTCCATAATTCAAAATATCTGTCATTCAATTGTAAAAATAAAAACTATTTCATAGCCGTGTTTTTATAAATTTTTTAATTTTTATTTCAAAAATTTGTTTTCAGTTATTCTGGTCAACGTTTTTATGGTGTTATTAAATTTTTTCCGTGGTGTTAAACGCTTGTTTCCGCAAAAAGGTTTTTTTTTTACTTTGTTTATTGCATTAATTTATCTTTTGACCAATCCCAGTGGCGTTCAATTGGCCTGAGTTCTGAACAGTTTGTATTTACTTCTCGAGGCACCAAAAGCACAATATTAATTAAGTATTGCTTGAACACCACTTTACTGTACGGCAAGAAATGCTTCTTTGATATACTATATTCCTTAATTTATTGTACCTGTCGTTATAAATTTTTCACCACAAGTAAAGTTGCTTGCCGTAGCGAAATGTTTTTTAGAAAATTCCGATTTCCTTTTTGTATTAATTTTTTTTCCTTTAACAGTTTACTTTTTGGGCGAATTTTCTGATTTTTTTCTTCAAATTTTAAAGTTGAATAAAAGATATATAATTATATTAACCGCAACTAGCCAAAAACAAAAAATACTATATTTTATAATGTAGTCACAAAGAGGCTTATAAAAAAGATATTATTTGGAAATCATATAACCTGACGGTGGTCTTAATCCATCCCACCTGTTTATACTGCAACATAATGATGGCGAATTGTTTTACATGACAATCACAGATTATAAACAAGTACTTGGCTTGAGAGCTTTGATTGTCTAACTATCCGCGTTGTACAACTTAAATAATCGCTTGGCTAATCTCCGATGGACTGCAAGAAAACCAATACAGATTTATTAAAAGATTTCAGCAATATCCAAAGATAGTCCCTCACCAATCACCAACATTCTTCAGAGTCCCAACATGGGGTCCACACTTGACTAATAACTAGAAAGAAAGAGTATTGGCGACTACCGGTCGCCGCCGTCTTGCCATCTCATGAGTCAAAACCAGTCATGAATTTTACTTTTACGACGTTATTTATAAAAGCAAACTGTGTGCTAACTAACAAGCTGTTATTTTTCTCTTATGGAGTTTTCCCATTAAAAAGTTAGCAGATTGTTAGTTAGCACACGGTTTTTTTATTATATATAACGACGCTGTAATGTTGAATTCCGTTCAACTTAAAGTGTAGAAAATACAACAAGAGTAGCAATAATAGTACACGGATAAAATTATAAGATATGTTCAAACAAACACTTGCCTATAGTTAAATTCATTTTCCATAAATTTTTTTTTTTTAATTGTTTTTATAAATATTTTGTTTTAATCTTGTTTAAAATAAAATTATATTGAATAATTGATTTTATCTAAATCAATTAAACTAATTTGAAATATTTACCGCTTCTTAATTTTTAAGTTTTCTTTTTAGTTTGTGTTTTGAACATGAAAAAGTATTTAAAAAAAAACAATTTAAAATTCAAAAAATAAAATCTTAGTTAATTTGAATTAAATTACTGCGTATGTAAAATAAATGTTTACAAATTTTATCAAATTCGTATTAACACTGTGATCTTAAAAAAGTTTGCTGAAAAGTCGTATGAACTTATAACATATATTTTTCGGTATTACTCAAGGACTGTTGATGAAAGACATAAAAAAATATTGTTTGTACATCTTTAAATTTGTATTCGCTCATCTCTAAAGCATATGTTTATAAAGCTTTCAGTTTGTTTATGTGCACATTATTTTTATGTATATTTTATTTTAATGCTTGCACGTTTCATTTTTATAAGTCATCAAAAAGAATTATAACCAGAATAAATCATTAACATTAAGCATAAAGCTCAGAGTTGGCAACAGTTAGTAGTAGCAGTACCGATTTAAAACCGTTTTAAAGTTGACAATGATATTGGTATTGCGATAGCTCAAAATAACAATTATCAGAAATTATAAATGTAAAATTAATAGGTTTCCAATTAAGATTTGAAAATTATTTAAAAATCATGATTTAAATTTCGATAAATGTTATATTTTATTATAAATGATAGTTGATACTTGTTACGAATCTCTTTTTACCATTCATACCCTTTATTTTCAAAAATAGTTGTTATTGTAATCTGCCATGTGATTCGTCTTCGTCCCCTAGAACGTGAGCCCACTGGGCATTCTTTCTGTCAATTTTGTTTACTAGACGTTCGATATTAAGGCTAGCTCGAAAGCGACACATAAATCTATTAGGCAGATTTTTTCCTACCACTCGTCTTAGGTACTTCATTTCAACCACGGAAACCCTACTTTTTCTTTTTGTATTTAAAGCCCACGATTCGCATCCGTATGTTAATGTTAAAACCTATGTTGAGTTAAAAAAAGCTAATTTTGTATCAGTTAAAGCTTGTCCTTCCTTATAAAAAAATACAGTTTTGCAGTTGCCGAAATTTAGGCATTAAGTTATTTATCAGGTATTCGGGTTAGCACCGCTCCTAGGTAACGTAACTATTCAACTTGTTTTAATCTTTGATCGCCAATAACTTGCCGCGGTTTATAACAGTTGTTTTAGTTTTGTTTATATTCATTTGGAATCCCTTTTTGCCATTTTATTTGTAAAAATATTAAGATAATGTTCTAAATTTGCTTCAGAGTCTAAGACTAGAGCCATATCATTTGCGTATGCAACCATAAAGATTTTTATGGGTTTCAATTTCCAATTATCAATCATCATTGGCCGATTTGCATGTTTTAAAAGCATTATCCTATAATACGTTTGATAGATAAGGGCTTAAAATATCGCCTTGTCGGCCTCCATGTGTCGGGGGAGGCGTTACACATTCTTACGTAATTTTTTGGGTTCTAATGAGTACACGATTAACTCTTTTCATTTGGATGATTTCCCACACATGTCACCATTTAACTGGGTCAAATGTTTTTTTGAGATCCACGAAGCATACATATTTTTTTTTCTCTCTATGACTTTTTCGGATATTTGACGCATTGTAAATATTTAATTTTGGACTTTTCTTAGAACTCTTGAATATAACTTTCCACAAACACGAAACAGCGTTATTAATCTGTGGTTTTGTTATTGTAAGTTACCTCCTTTTTGAAAGATTTCATTGATAACTGACACTTGCCAATCACTAGAGATGGTAGCCTTCCCCAATACCATGTTTATAATCATGTGAAGTACTCGTTCGCTAACCTCACCTTTACCTTTTAAGAATTAAGGGTCCTGATCATAATTTTCTGTTTCATCTTCTTCAATTTATGTTTTGATAGATTCTTCGTTGAGGAGCTCGTTAAAATATTCTCTTCTTCTTTGCACTATGCCTTTGTCTAGTTTTGATCGTAAAGCAAGTATGTGGAAGTATGTATTTTATAATGAGAGAGTAATAGACACACACTCTTTTTTATAATTAATGAGATTACTTTTAAGCCATTTTTCTTTTACTTGTGCTGCTCTTTAATTTGTACATTACAAAAAGTTACGATACTTTTTATACCTTTTCTCAGCTTATTCATAACAACACAACTGAACCATTAAAGTGCATTGTGAGGGCGGTGATTGGGAGAGGATAAAGGATGAAAACATATAAAATGTATATACAAGGTCTTTGTTGTTGTCATTGTTACACAAAATATTATATTGTACAATGTACGTTTATTTTAGTTGTACTAAGTGTTTTTTATATATTTTTTTTTTTATTTGCAAAGACAATGTGCAGTTAAAACGAAAACACGTAAAATGTATAAATATTCTAACAATGTTGTTGCTCGTATTAAACAGCGCTGGCAAAGAGAAATAGTACAGCATCACACCTAATTAAGGTCATATTGTTGCAGACAATTTATGAGATAGATTACTAACTGGGGTTAATGAGTGAATAAATATGCACTAATTTTTAATGATATTTATATAAAATGTAACAAAAAAAAATTAATTACTTCTTTTAAGATGAGATTATAAAAATAGTAGGGGAATTATTGGAAATTTTTCTAAATAAAATAATATTTACACCAAATTTAGTGCAAAGCATTAATATATACAAACGGTCTAATTCATAAAAACTAAAAGAGCTTTAGAAGAGGCTTATAAGCCGAATTTTCATAGAAAATCAAACAATTATTATAATTGAATTATTACTTGTTGCAGATGAAAATTATATAAATCAGAAATTTTTATAATGATTAAAAACCCCTTAAAAGCTTGTTGACAATTTTTGTAATTTTACAGAAATACATCAATTATTTAAAAAAAAAAATTTTTTTCCTAATTAAGTGTTTATACATTCTATTAGCTAAGCTCAATAAGCATCTTACTACTGCAAATATTTTTTTGGCAAAAATTTTATAAAATTTATAAGCCAGTATACAATTGTTAAATTAATTTCAGCTTCTATTTACTTTTTGATATTTTAACTTTTATTCTTTTTATACCCTTCACACAGTGAAAAAGGGTATATATAGGTTTGTCATTCCGTGTGAAATTTCTACAATTTTCATTTCCGACCCCATAAAGTATATATTTTCTGAAAGCTTATGAATAGGGAAGTCGATTAAGTTCTGTCAGTCTGTCCGTCTGACCGTCTGTCCGTGTGTATGTTGAAATCAACTTTTTGAAGCCCCCCGACATCGCTTGGACCCGGGTGAGGTATTAAAATATCAGAAATATTCGGGAGTAGATCGCTATTGAAAATCAGAAACATCAGTACATAAACAACTGAGATATGAGCAAAAACCCACGACCACCTCGATTTTTTTTTCACAAAAACAACATTACAACAACAACATACATACATACAAACGTCTATACTGGTTAGAGAAAACGTGGCAACGAATCCCAGCTGAGCCAAAAAAAAATTTTTTTTATATATTAAAATTTTTTTTTTAATTTTTTTTTTATTTTTTATTTAATATATTATTTATATTTTTATTATTTTTTTTTTAATTTTTTTTTTGTTTTACATTAATTATATATATTTTAATTATTTTTTTAAAATTTTTTTTTTTTAATTTTTTTTTTTAATTTTTTTTTTTATTTTTTTTTTTAACATACATACGTAAATTTATAATTTTACAATGGGATGTTTTTTATATATGTATGTATATTTTTTATATGTATGTACGTATTTCATATGAGATGAATGGTGATACAAACTACTGTTATTGCATGACTACACGTTGTGAAGGGTATATAAGATTCGGCACGGCCGAATATAGCGCTCGTACTTGTTATTTCTGTTGCCATTAATTTTGTTATTAGGTTTATTAGTTTACTTCTTAAATAAAGTCCCGTAAATATCTATATTAATTGATTTTCTCTGGAATGCGTGAACCGATTTTGTTTCTGCAAAGTTCATATGAAAAGTGACGTCAATACCAAGGTTTTTATGCATATGTTTTATGTATGTATGTGTATTGGTTCATGAGTTATAGCTATTTTAGTGAACACTGCATTAATTTCGAAATATTTGAAAATATTTGAGTTAATATTTTGAAAAACTGAAATAGAATTCATTTTTAAATTTATTACAATTCGATTTTAGTCAAACCGCTAATTAAATTTATATACTTAGCTATGTAAATCACATTTTCGGTGATCTATGAAATAAATGACATATAAACACATCACTAAAAACTTAAATATTTATTTTCACTGCAGAGAGTTCGCTCGTTTATTATAAAATTAATGTTACGTATTTATACCCTTAACTTGTGGTGCACAAAGGTATATATAGCTTCGTCGTTCCGCTTGTAATTTCTACAATTTTCATTTCTAAAAGCTTATGAATAGAGGAGTGGATTAAGCCATGTCCGTTTGTCCGTTTGTTGGTTGATCTGTATATGGTATCAATCTTTTAAAAAAATATCCGGGAATGAATCGCTATTGAAATTCAGCACAATCGCTTTCTGAGATATGAGCAAATAACACGACTGCCTCTGTTTTTCCCATATTTTTATTACCAAAATTAAAATTTTATTTTTTTATTTATTTAAAAATGTAGCTTCTTGAACCCCCTCAATATTGGGATCGAATGAAAGGGCCTGACCAGTAGAATACAGTAAACTATAAAAAAATTAAAAATCCAAGATGGCGTCTAAAAAAATGGCGAATCAAATTTTGTTAACCCCATCAATATGACTACCAAATTATTGTGCTTGACTAGTAGAATACAGTTAACTACGTAAAAATTCAAAATCAATGATAGCGTCGAAAGTAATAACGAAAAATGGAGTATAACACGAAATATAGGTTAAGATACGATGTAGGATTATACCTATATGTACATGATATTAAAGGGTATTATCCGATTCGGCACTGCCGAATATAGTACTCTTACTGTTGAGTTTGATAATTAATTTAAAAAAATAAACAACAGAAAAAGTTTTGATTTTTCGATAAAATTTGAAAAGTTAAATGAACGAAAGCCTGTGGTCTGTTCAGTAGATCTTGACACAATTTGTTTTAACTGAACTAAATTAAGTACTAGTTATTCATTTTCTAATTGTGCAATTAAGATGTACAGTGAACTCGCGATAACGTGAACTAATTTTTATCAAGGCAGTTCACATTTACGAGTTTGTTCACGTTATCGAGTACCTAAATTTAAAACAAAAAGTTACCCTATTTAGTATAAAAAATTATATATTAATAAGAAAAAATTCTAAACACTATTTTAAATTAATTATTTTATTAATTTTTAATAACAAAACATAAAATGCAATATGTATATTCGTTCACTTTGCATTCGATAAATAACAAAAAAATAATATAAAATAAAGGATACAAGAAATTCAAGTTTAATTAACAAAAACAAGAAAAAAATAAACTAAAACTAACAGGTAAATTTTTTTGATTGGATAATTAAGAATCAGTTAAATAAAGTTTAAAGGAAAAAATCAGTCATTTTTTTTTTTGGTAAGTTTTTTGTTTTGCCATCTTTAAAAGAGCATTTTCTTTAAGGTTTCTCAGCACTCTAATGTCACTTTTGTCTACCATCTCGTTTTCAGCCCATCTACGTAGCAATGTCAAAGAGCAACTAACAGGTCAACGAATACATAAATGAAAAAAAACGTTTAATCGTATGTAAACAAACAAGTAACATGTAATTCGGTGATTTCCCAATTTAAAAACAGATTAAATAACAATAAATAAAAAGTATTCACGTTTTAGAGCTTTCAGATTTTGTTCACGTTTTAGAGTACTCTGTGGAAAAATAAATTTGTTCACGTTTCTGAGACGTTCACACTTTCGATTGTTCACGTTTTCGCGAGTGCACTGTATGTCTAAACATAGTATAAAAGTTTTCAAAAAGTTTCTCAAAACATAAAAGTTTTCAAAAATTAATAACAAATATTTTATAGAAAACGAAAAATTTTAACTATATATATCAGAAATTTCTCTAAAAATAGATGATTCTTAAAAATGTTTCTTATACGAGAGAACTTGTTAAATTGTTAACTGAGCAAAATATTTAAAAAATAGATAATTAAGCAAAAACTATATCTAAATAAAAATTTGTAAAAAAAAATATTTCATTAAGAATATGTATGGAACACATACACACTTACTTAGATTATATCGACAAAGCCACATTTCTATTTTTTTCAACCTCTTATTTTATGGTGGAAGATAAATACACACATACAAACATACATACATACAATTTCTAATCTTGGTATGATATAAAATAGATTTAAACAATTTTTATAGTAGCTCTAAATTTATATTAAAACTCCTTATTAAAGCACCTTATTTCAAGTTTTGGACCTTTTAATTGGCCGCCAAGATCGTGTGATATCCAGTTATGTTTTTTTTATGCTATGCTCGCTACGATCAATATCAAAATTTTTCGATAGTTGGATTCTCCGTGCTTGGTCACAATATATGAATGAAACTATATGAAAATAAATGTAAAATATTGTTATTACGGTTAATTAAAATCTATAAATAATATCTATAATAAACTATTATGTGTTTATATAATAATTTTATTAAAAAATTTTAAAAAACAAGGTCTAAATGAATATAATGAATATAGAATTTGCGTTTTTAAACCATTTTTCTTTTAACTAAAATAGAGTATGAAAATTTGCATATAAATTTGATTAAACAAGATTTAATTACATACATATATTAAAATTTAGGGCAGTTTAAAAAACAAATTGATAAGTTTGGTTAATATTATGCTTTTCGACAGCTAATAATGATTTTTTAACAGACATACTTTAATAATGTTTAATTAAAGTACGAACTAGGATTTTAGTTTAAAATTAAAATTATATTTTTAAAAAATGTTATCTTAATGCTGGGATTCATAATAAGTATTTTAATATTTAAATATGATAGGTTAGTAAAAAAAAAACAAAATATTTTTTAAATTTAAATTTGTGGAACATTTGCTAAAGTAAAAAAAAACTGCGTTTTCTTTATTTTGTGCATTAAACTTGTGTTGACCACCATTACAGCTTCACACTCGTGAATCACCTCAACCCTTACTAAACATGAAAAAACTTTGTCACACCTCTAACATCGCTAGTAAAGGGATTTTTAGAATTTCGATTTTTTTTTTTCTTAAAAAACCGAAAAAATGGGTCATATCTGAGATAAACATGAAGAGGTTTAATTATGTACTCTACAAATAACCTGGCTCCAAAGGATTTTGTGATGAACTAGATTTTGTGTTGTATTAAATCCATAATCCATTAGAATGCGCTAGAGCTTGCTCATGATCTTCGAATTACCACATTTCTATCAAATTTAATTTAAACCCAAAAGCAAACAACGAGAACAATGCGCATAATAAGAGGAATATGATAAAATAATATCATTACCGTGGAGAGCAAACTTGACAAATATTTTTTGAATTCTTTTGATTCTATTAAAATAGACGAATTTCGAAAAATTCTTTACAATTTCTTATTTTAAAAGATCACATCGAATAAACTTAAGGAATAAAGTAATTAGGATGTACATGGAAATTTAAATCACAATCTAAAACGAAGCCAAGATCTAATATCTTATTAGCATAAGTGAAAACTTACGATTCAAAATATAACGCCTACAAAAAGTCATTTGACAACACTTATTGATATTAAAAAATAAATATTTCATTGAACACCAAGAAGATATATCATCAATACATTTTTGTACCAATGAAGAATTACGAATGGGAATAATTTTATTATAAACTTTAAGTTAATCAGCCTAGAATAAAAAATTAATACTTAAAATTAAATCATTTATAATTATAAAAAATAACAAAGGACCTAATATACTGCCCTGAGGAACACCTGAGCTAGCAGTATTTGGAAGAGATAGAAAATGTTCAAACACCACTGAATAATTAAAAAAAGTACCGTGAAAACCAAGGTATTCAAGTTCAGGACATAGATAATTATGAGGTATATTATCAAACGCTTTACAAATGTCCAAAAAGACCGCCTTTCAAAGGCAGAAACACAAAAAAAGTAAAATACAGAAGAATTTGTTGTAGTTTAACGCCCAGGAAAAAATCCATCCTATTCATTACAAATATGACGTTTAATTGAGAAAAATATTTTTTCTTTAATGATGTGCTCAAAAATTTTCGAAATAAACTGGAGTAAAAAGGCAATCTTCCATCTGTCAATAAAGCCGCCATACGCTAGAGAAACTTTAAAAATATGCAAAAGCTGTAAGGAGAACAATTCTACCAATTTTTTAATAAAAACTATCAATGTCCATGTTATGGGAAACTTGTATACATCTTATGCCATTCAAAACATTATCAACACCCTACAAGAACAGTGACGGTCATTTGACTGGTTATATGACTGGTATTAGTGACTTATCGGTTATACCGTAAAACAAAGTTTATATAAGTTTCTTAAGGACAATATGAACAAGTAAGAGCACTATATTCGGCTGTGCCGAATCTTTTATACCCACCACCAATTTTGTGTACATTTAAAGCACAATATTTTTTATTAATTAATAATATTAATCATTATGGAATAATCTCTTTATAATAAAATATGTATCACTTTCTTTGTAGAGGGTGGTTAAATTTTAAGGGCCCATGTTGAAGGTGAACTACACCTAGTCTTTAAATTTGTTTTCTGCATTTTACTTGACATTTCTCAATCTCAAACTTACTCAATTTGATCCTTGGAAAGATACGCAAATGAGCAACGCTTTAAAGTTATTCAGGTTTTTTATAAAAATGGGCGTTCAAATCAAAATGCATTTTGTGCACTTCGTAATTCTTTTGATCAACATAGTCGTTCAAATTCGTCCACAATCGGGAGAATTGTAACAAATATTTAAATTTCTGGAAAACAGGTCTGTATAAAATGTTAAAAAATCTGTGAATGCCATCTTAGTTCGTTGAATGGGAACCACTGCTGGTTTTTGCGATAGATAGAGCAGTCAACCTCGCCTCATCATCATGCCCAACAATTGAGCATCAACATTGTCATTGAAAATTTGTACCATCAGAAAGAGGAGTGGCGCCAAGGATGGGGGGGCCATTTGGCCGATATTTTGTTAAATACATAATTGAACCATACGAATATTATAATTACAAAAAGAAATAATAATAATATCCTAAATATTTTGTGTTTTATTTAAATTCAACATCGGTCCTTAAAATTTAACCACCCTTTATAACTTCGATATGCTACTAAAATGCTTTTGTTAATGTAGTCTTTCAATGAAAGTGGGCGTTAAAGTAGGCGTGTCAAAGTTATTTTTGCAAATGAGTACAACTTAGATATTTCAATATAGCCCTTTATTATTCCAAAAACTTTGTCAATACAGAAATTACATGAATTTAAGATAAACCGTTATATGGGAGGTAGGCGTTAAAGTGGGCGTGTCACATAAACTTTTTGGCACAACAATAACATTGATTAGAAGGATATACGTAGCAAATTTGATCATCATACCTCTTTAAATTTCATTAACGGTAGATAACGTGAAAAGTGGGCGTTATAGTAGGCGTGTCAAAGTTATTTTTGCGAATGAGTACAACTTAGGTGTTTCAATATAGCCCTTTATTATTCCAAAATCTTTATTAATAGAGAAATTATATGAATTTAAGGTAAAACGTTATATGGGAGGTGGGCGTAAATGTGGGCGTGGCACATTGATTTTCCGTTACAAAAAAAGCGTCTCACCAAAAAGCAAAGTGTGCAAAATTTCAGAGTCGTACATCAAATTTTGTTGCTTTTATGACGTTTTTGTTTTTAAATATACCGAAAAATATACTGTGCCGTATAAATTTTCGTACATTTTGATCGATAACTCCTCTCTTAATGCATAGATTTAGATAATTTTCGGGGAGAAATATTGTTTTTACTCAGTAAATATATATTCGAAGTTTCATGAGTCTACGTTAATGCGTTTCGACACAATTCCATTTTATTCGATGTTCGAAGGACACGGTTTTTTCGACCTACTCTTGCTTTTCGAGCTATAACTCTCTTCCTAATATTCCGATTTAGCACATTTTCAATACCAAACAAACCTTGTCTATAAGAAAGATTCTGGCAAAATTTGAGCCCCCTAGCTTTTTCGGTGCGACCTCTATCGTGCTTTCAACAGACGGACGGACATAGCTAGATCGTCATCAAATCAAACCCTGATTCAGAATATATATACTTTATGTGGTACAAAATGGATATTTCGATGTGTTACAAACGGAATGACAAAATGAATATACCCCCACCATTTTTTTGGTGGCGGGTATAAAAACATAACTGAAACTTTTGTGTACATGTGATTTTGCGTCTTTCTCTTACATATAAGTTCTGTCCACTGTAAAACATACATATATCTGCTCTGCCTTCTCTACACCTCTTTACTAAACAAAGATATTGATATTATCACACTTAAGCTATATATCGGTCAAAGCTAACTAGGTATATATTACTCGTACAATAAAACAAAATTTATTATCTTTTATATTATTTATTATTATTATTATTATTATACCCTTCACCTGTGGTGCACAAGGGTATATATAGCTTTGTCATTCCGTTTGTAATTTCTACAATTTTCATTTCCGACCCCATAAAGTATATATTTTCTGAAAGCTTATGAATAGAGGAGTCGATTAAGCCCTGACCGTCTATCCGTCTGTCCGTGTGTTGGTTGAAATCAACTTTTAGAAGCAACTATATGTTCCTCAGATCTCTATATGGTATCAATCTCTTGGAAATATTCAGGAATGAATCGCTATTGAAATTCAGCACAATCGCCCAATAACTTTCTGAGATATGAGCAAAAAACCACGACCACCTCGTTTTTTTACACAATTACAACAACAACATACATACATAAATATATGTAAAAACCATACAAAACAAGTAAAAGCGCTATATTCGGCCGTGCCGAATCTTATATACCCTTCACAACGTGTAGTCATGCAATAACAGTAATTTCACGTATGTATGTTAAAAAAGAACAAAAAAAAAATAAAAAATAAAAAAAAAATTAAAAAAAAAAAAATTTAAAAAAAAAATTAAAAAAAAAAAAATTATTATATACATATATAATATATATAAAACAAAAAAAAATAAAAAAAAAATTAAAAAAAAAAAAATAATAATAAAAATATATATAATATATTAAATAAAAAATAAAAAAAAAAATAAAAAAAAAAATTAAAAAAAAAAATTTTAAAAAAATTAAAAAAAAAATTTTTTTGCCTCAGCTGGGATTCGATGCCACGTTTTCTCTAACCAGTATACACGTTTGTATGTATGTATGTTGTTGTTGTAATGTTGTTTTTATGAAAAGAAAATCGAGGTGGTCGTGGGTTTTTGCTCATATCTCAGTTGTTTATGTACCGATGTTTCTGATTTTCAATACCGATCTACTCCCGAATATTTCTGATATTTTAATACCTTACCCGGGTCCAACCTATGTCGGGGGGCTTCAAAAAGTTGATTTCAACATACACACGGACAGACGGTCAGACGGACAGACGGTCAGGGCTTAATCGACTCCTCTATTCATAAGCTTTCAGAAAATATATACTTTATGGGGTCGGAAATGAAAATTGTAGAAATTTCACACGGAATGACAAACCTATATATACCCTTTTTCACTGTGTGAAGGGTATAAAAAGAAAAAATTACAAAAAGTAAAAATATTAAAAATAAAAAAAAAATAATAAAAAAAATTACAAAAAAAAAAATTTTAAAATAATTTTAAAAAAAATTTTTAAAAATTTTTTCAAAAAAATTTTTTAAAAAAATTAAAAAAAAAATAATAACAAAATATAAATAATATATTATATAAAATAAAATTTTTTTGGCTCAGCTGGGATTCGATGCCACATTTATTCTAACCAGTATATACATATGTACGTATTTCATATGAGATGAATGGTGATACAAACAATTGTTATTGCATGACTACACGTTCTGAAGGTTATATAAGATTCGGCACGGCCGAATATAGCACTGTTACTTGTTATTTATTATTATTATTATTCTATTTTTCATTACATCACTTTTTTATCACATCACGTTAATTTCACTGCTTCCTGCAGCTGCTCATTTAAATCTTTTTTTATGGTATTAGTGTCATTGATATTACGGCTGGAATTGCTAAAAAGTAAAAGTTATGAGAGTATGCAAAGACGTATACATATGTATTTTTGACTGCTGCCTTTCGTACTTACCTTTTATATCTTTAGTATTTTATAAAAAACCTCGTCGAAAAAACTGAAAATTATTTTAAGTTTTTTCATTACACTGAATTCAAAATTTTACACAATAATTTTCCAAATAAAATGTTTTTCCTGTAGCAGGAATTATATATTAAATTTCTACATAAGTGTTAGTACAAACATTTCGTATGTGTTAGTTTCAGTCATTAATTACTTGTAGGGCAGTTAACTGAATGCAACCAAAATCTAAAATAACCCGGCAAAAAAATCTATGACAGAAAACTGATTTTGCAGGGGTTCAACTGGTGACGAAGTAATTAAATTTAGGTGAAAACACTAACGATTTTAACATTATCGTGTCATTGGAGATCATGTGTTTACATGAATATTTTAATGAACTGCACTCCATTCAAATAAGTGCATGGAACTCATGCATATTTGGTGACATGTATCGGATATTTCATGTGTTAAATTTGTTTGTTTACATGAATTCTTGTAAGATATTTTGCATGATGTTGCATTAGTTTTTAAGCACATAATTTATGACAAATTATTTTGCAGTTAAGAAGTCATTTAGAATTATTGATTTTACACCATTGATTTAGAAGTCTTGTAAATGTAATTCGCTTTGCACTACTTCCAATTTTTTTTTGCTGGGAAGCTTTAAGTTTTTTATAACATCAAAATGTATTGAATTATTAACATTATCAATATTTCATTGGAAAATTAAAGCAAAAGAATTCAGAATATTATTTCCTGCGCTTAGAGAGTAGAGTATCATTAAATTACATGGTAGAGGGATAAGCCGTAATAGATTTTTTTGGCCTTATGAAACTCCAAAAATCTTAAGGATTATTTTTAATTGAGTTTTCAAAATTAATTAAATACTTTATATAAAGAAATTATTCCAAAAAATTAAATTCTCTCATATAATGCTTAAATATTGACTTTTGGTACATATCACGAGATAGCAAAACTAATTTTTCGAACCAAGGAAGTGTACCAATGAATTTTCTGCGTAACACGTGGAACACAATCATGAAGTATATTATTTAACAAGTCTCATATTTTTGTGTCGTTAAGACATTGAAAAACGACTATGACTACATACATAGTAAGGCCAATTGATATTTTGATTTATTTTAAGTTAAATTTCCACTTGCTGGACTGTAATCTGTATAATATTTGAAAAATAATTTTTTTACTTTTTAGGAAAATTCAAAATCAAATGTAAAATTATTTATCTGTCATAACTATGATTAGGTTTTGCGTGTTTAAATTTTCATTCCTGAAACTTTTCTTATATTTGTCTCCGCTGTATTTCTAGTTTTAGCTATTACACACACACATTTTCACGTCCACATATTATGTTATAAAAATGTATCACTACTTATTATGTATTTGGTTTTCTTCTCGAAAAGAATAAGTTGTAATAATAAATTCAATCTTTAAAAGTAAATGTAATAGAAACGATTTATCTCAAACACTTTAAAATGGATGATGACCTTCTTCATAAATGTATCTTCTTCAAAGATATTTTGTTGACGTTTAAATAAATATGAGTGTGTGTGTGTGTATACATGTAGACAGTTGAAAATAAATTTAACCGTAAAAATAAAGAAACATTATTTAATATCATCCGCAATATACATCTACTCATGGGTTATATTTTTAGTTTTTAAGAGTTTTCTTATGTTAAAATAGAATAATAATATATGTGTGTATGTTTTAGTTTGCTAGTTAAACCCGGACCGCTTGGCTGGTGCCCACAAAATTGTGTTATTTCTGAAAATCGCTAGAGCAGGAAAAACAATCCTCAATTTGGAAGTGAATTCAATAAACTGTGAACACCATATCAAAATATAATTAAATCAACAAACAACTTTTAAGCGAGAGTTAAAATTGCTGCACTCTATCCTTGTTTTTATACGCTTCACCTGTAGTGCACAAGGGTCACAAGGGTCATTTCGTTTGTAATTTCAGCAATTTGTATTTTCGACGTCATAAAGTATATATTTTCTGAAATTTTACAAATAGAGGAGTCGATTAAGCCATGTCTATCTGTCCGTGTGCTGGTTGAAATCAACTTTTAAAAGCAATCATATGTTTCTCAGATTTGTGTATGATATCAATCTTTTGGAAATATCCTGGAATGAATCGCTATTGAAATTCAGCACAATCGCCTTATAACTTTCTGAGATATGAGCAAATAGACACGACTGTCTCTGTTTTTTCCCATATTTTTACCACCAAAATTAAAATTTTTTAGCCATAGAATTATTTATAGGTATCTTTGCTGCTATTTGTAGATATAATATGCCTCTAGAGATATTCGTGAAAATTTTTAAATAAAGCGGGCTCTAATCGGTAAAGTTATAGGCACAAAATTTTTTGGAAAAATATATATTCCAAAAATTAACAAACTAAAATCAATTTTTTTCAACATCTAGACAACCGAGAGAGTCAATATTGGTATCATCTGAAAGGACTTGACTAGCGCAAAATGAAAATCAAATTTTTTTAACCCCATCAATATGGGTATCAAATGAAAGGGATTGACTAGTAGAATACAGATAAATACGTTAAAAAATTCAAAAGCGAAAAAAATTAACACGCATTACTTTGTTAACATTATTGTTTTTTTACACACATGTAGCTTAATTATTTGTTTGTAGCAACTTTAGAAATGTTTAACTACTTGAAGTATTAAACCTATTTAAATATGATCTAGATTCTGCGTAAACTATGTTACAAAAAATCTACTTTAATACTTAATAATTAATTATTACACGTTAAAAATCGTTCCGAAATTAAAATATAATTAACTTTAACAATTGTAAATCGAAATAACAAATTATATTCTTTAACATTAAAACGATTTATAAAACAACAAGTAGGAGCACTATATACAAGCCGCGTTATGTAATAAATATTAACAATAGTAGGCAAAATGTTCTTATGTAAAAAATTGCAATTTAAGTTTTTGAATTGAATTGTACTAAATCTTTTTCTTCTCTTTCTCTTGGTGTCAATAAGTTGGGTCTCATACAACTGCTTTCAAACGTAGTCACTTGCTCTTTAGGTAATAATTTAGGAAAATTCATAAATT
The DNA here is from genome assembly GCA_941918925.1 of Phyto melanocephala. Classification (NCBI taxonomy): domain Eukaryota; kingdom Metazoa; phylum Arthropoda; class Insecta; order Diptera; family Rhinophoridae; genus Phyto; species Phyto melanocephala. The sequence goes on along the minus strand of OW799233.1, from coordinate 94,492,668 downwards.
GTTTGATATTAAAAAAACTGCAGTCTGATATAAGTATAACATATAACCGTGACACCATACGTATGGGATATTCAACAAATGTTTTTATTAATTTGCATCATATTTAAGAGATTGCGATATATATAGTGCGGGCCAAAAATCACCATGGGATTTAAAAATTTAATAACAAATTAAGACGAAAGTGCCTTGAATCGGTTTATGATAGAGAATTTTTAAAAAACATATAAGTAAAAATATATATTCCGTCTTAATTTTCGAATAAGTAAGACCCAGTGATATTTTCGGATGTATTGCCACCTAAAGGAGTATAATTTACGTTAATGAACGGTTCTTGTATTTTCAGAAACGCAGAACATACCTTCTGCTTATTAACAAATCCTTTTAAATGAAAATGAGCTTCATCACTCATAATCAGATTTTCAATAAAGTTGATTTAATTTCTGGCCAACTGCAAAATTAAGACGCTGCCGATGATCTTCGTGTTTAAAGTTTTGCACCAGATGCACCTTATATGGGAATAACAGTAAATAGTTTTTTTTAATGTGCCGTAATTATATACAAGCCATTCAGTGCGAATTAAATGTTGTCTACCGTTTCTAGCAGCGTTGTCAACTCGGTGATTTTATCACCGTTTTTGGTGATTTTTAACATTTAGAAAGCGGAAAAATTGTGAGTCAGTGCTTGGTGATTTTTTTTTTTAGTTTTTAGTGATTTTCTTTTTATTTCGGTGACACCAAACACTAAAATTCAAATAAATTAATTGAAAAAAATTTTTTGTAAGTGTAAATTTATATACATACTACCAAAATATAACTTATAGTACAATTACATGCAACTCGGCAAGAAAATAATATTACACTAAAAATTTAATTATTTATAAGATAATTGATTGCCCAGAAAGTTTTTGTTTCAAAATGTCTAACTTTATACATATGTATATGCATTTGAGGTGAATGTGAATAAAAGAAATTCCTCTTTCTTTTAAGATCATCTTATAAATGATTAAACCTTAAAGCAAACTTTTAGCGTCCCACAACTTTAAACGTTTAAAAATTTTACCAGAAAACCTTGAAATTTTGAGTAAAATTAACATAATTAATGTTAGAAATGTTTTATCACATACAAAAGAAGATATTTTACCGTTACCAATGGCAAAATATTGAATCCAGTCGATTTTTGGATTGAAGTTAAATCGTACAAAGATGCAGTTAACTTAAATCCCTTTGAAGCATTAAACTTAAACGTTAAGCTTTTGTCGCTCCCATGAATGTGTTTAAATCTAAAATTCGCAACCGAATGTCTTTAAATTCAGTTAATGCCTTACTTCACATTAAAAATGGGCTTAAACGGGAAAATTCCTGTTGCGAAACCTACCAAATAGCTGATGAAGTAAATATTCTGATTAATAGCAATGATATTTATAAAGCATTACAATTTGAAATTAAGACTATGTTGTGGCACGATGATAGTAATAATAATGAAGAAATAATTGACTTTAACATTGATATTTGATATTATTTACACAGAGAAAAGCTTAAATCCTAATCGAATTATTAAACTGCAAGTTTATTAAAAAATTTCATAATTTTTAGTTAGAAATAGTTCTATTTAATTACTCTAATATGTAATATAAAAATATTTAAATATTAAATAATAGTTGTACTTATTTGGTGAATAATTTCTTTAATATTTTGTACAACAAATTCACATATGTTTATTAAACGTCGTATAAATGCATCAGGTATGGACAAATTAATCCTGTCGTAATTTTTTCTAAATGTTGAAATAAATTTCTTACAATGCATCACTCCTGTGATATATTGTGAATTGATAATTACTTTAATAATTAAATATTTTTCTTCTTTTTTCCAATGTTTTTGTTTATTTTTATTTACATATAAATATATGTATCTATGTAAATCTGTACTGACTGACTAAAACATATTCGTTGTTTGATTTTTGTAAATTTTTTTGTTATTTATTCTGATATTTATTTAAAAATTTCTTATTTGTAACGAAATTTATATAAATGTATAATTTTATTAAATAAATAAAAAAATAATTTACAAATTATAAATTTAGTGCTTTTTTTTTGAGAATGACGCGTTTTTTCCTGGGTTATGGTGCTTTTTGAAATTTTAAAGTTGACAACGCTGGTTTCTAGGCAAATCTCTTACGTGACAATAAACTGATCAACGAATCTTTGCTTCAGAGAGTAAAACTCTCGAGTTAAAATGTCGACGATATGTTCGTTGTGTTAAAATAATTGATGACTAATTTAAATAATTAAATTCTATTATGCTGGCTCTTTGTTCAGTTGTAGATATAAAATTTTGTTTAAATGAAAATACTTTTCTTATTTGATGTGCTTTGTGATGTGATAGCTGCAGGTACAGGACTTTTATTGCTAACGTTTTTAATGCACGTATTTGAAATTTGATCCTGTCAATGTATATAATAGAAATATAAACAAAATAATCCAAATATAAAGGAATTATTAAATATTTTCAATAAAGCGTGATTCATAAATGTATAAAAAATGTTTATATGTTGAAAATGTTTATTTATTGTTGTTCATTATACATTTCTTGAATCATTTTAAAACAGCTAACTTTGTAAATACCCCAAGTATGTAATATATCGATGATATTAAATATAAAATTTGCTAATATTCTTTCATATTTATCTTTCGTGTAATATTACAGTTTGGCTTGTTTTGTATTGGCAAAACATTACTGCGCAAATGGTGCAAGTAAAAATTGTACTTAATTTCTTCTGTGCTACCTTAACAACCTTAATTACTTCTTCGTTTACAACAAAATACTCTTGTATGAGAAAATAATAAGATAAATGATTAACAATTAAGCATTATAATGATTTCAATGGTTTTTTTGTTCATCGATTTATTTCCTCTTCTTTTGCTCGCTTTTCTTTTATTACTTTTTTTTTACTAGCAGAAGAAACTTTAACAGCACATGTAAAGAATGAAGAAAACATTATTTATAGGTAAATAGATAAAAATAAAAGTTTGCCTATCATACTTGTGTTATTTGTGTAAATAATAAAAAAAGAAATAATATTAAAAAAAGTGCGTAATTACGTGCCACGAAACTTTTTTTATATTTGTTGTTTTTATTGTTATTTTCCCATCAAAGAAATGAAAACTTAATGAACCATTACTGGCAAAAATAACAAAAATATCACTATTAAAAACAAAAACTAATGCTTAAGTTTTAACTTTTTTACCTTTACTTGCCTTGATGAGTCTGCAAGAGATTGAATTAACATCCCAAAGGATGAATATTAAAACGAATGTTAGAAGAGTACGCTGAAAGTTCTGAGCAAATTTTATTTTATTTTGTACCACATCTCTTCCCTAAGAAACAAAATCTTGTTCGTCACCAGATCCCAAATTATGCAGCATAGAGAAAGATTTTAAATTTCAAGCCGTAGATTATACAGGGTGTCCGCGTGGAAGGTATAATTCTTTGTTTGTTTATAATTTTTGATTAAATGAAAGAGAATGGATCTTATATTGATTAATGTTTTATTTAATGTCGGCAATTATGTATGAAATACAATATCAGAGAAATGTCCGCCTCTGTTAGCCTCACAAATGCGAGCCCTTTTGAGCACATTTTTCACTACATTCTCACACATTTCTCGCGGTATTTCATTAATTTTATCACGAATATTTTGTTTAAGTTTCTCCAGCGTTTCTTGTTTGTTTCAATAAACCTTGCTTTTCAGATATCCTCAGTTTTCAGTTTGAAAGAAGTAAGGCCCAATGATTTCTCTTGACCAAATTGCACACCAGGCTGTCACTTCTAATGAGTGCAAAGGTGACTGAATAATTTGAGGGGTTTCTATTGCCCGGAACCGACTATTCTGTTTATTCTTATTTTTATGTGCCTCGTCACTCAATATGATTTTTTAATGAAAATCGGGGTTGTCATGGGCGAGCTGGAACATCATATTGGCATATGTGCGGCGCACTGTGTTGCGGCTAGTGGAAAAGTAACTTTTTTCCGATTATTTTTTTCAGTGTTTTTAATGATGCAATTTTATCACAGACATTCCAAGTAAACAAAAAACACATAAAGCTTATTTTTATGTTGGCCCGTTGATTTTTAATTGATTTTAGAAGTCAAATATACAAAATTTTCACGAAAAGAGGGGATTTCAGGGCTGTATTCAAAATGATCTCATTTGATTTTGGTGACAGATATTTTGATTCGGAAAAAAAATCTGCCTTCGGACAAGTATTTTCTGTAAAAAAAAGGAATGTTGTTTGAGACATTTTCATATGCACCTTTTTTAGAGCGAAAACCCGACTAAAGGTCCATTTTTCCTTAAAATTTGGGTTAGGTAAGCAACATCTAAAAAGTCCCAGAGAGTCCCAGTTCCAAACCACTACAAAAATGTTACATAATTTCTTTTCAACGAACTGTGAAAAAATCAGCTACCCATACCTGTCCTCCTAGGAGTTATAGCGATTTTAGTATATCACTCTCAGTATTTATTCCATAGAAGTAGAACGGAAATTCTCGGAATCACTTATTTTTTTATTCTACATCTATTCTAGCACTCCACAAAAATGAGCATAACTTTCTTAAAACTGAAGCTATTGACTTCAGACCGGTATCAAACTAAAGCTTTTATTGCCACCTTTCAAATAAGAAATTAAATAGATTTTGGTTTTATATAAAAATTCAGAGTTATTCAACAAATATCGAAAAATCATGAAAATTTGACGTTTATAATTCTTGTTCGGACCACCCTATAATTTATTTTAAAAACTAATCATAGGGTATTTATCAGAAATAAAAGAAGAAATAAAATAAATTTTTTTTTAAATTTTTCGAACAATTTTTTTTAATTTTTGACTTTTGTTGAAAATTTGACCCTACAATTTTTTTCGGTATAAATTTGTTTTTCACTCATTCTGTTTGGGATTTCATTCTGACCAATCTGTAGAAGTTTCTCATCGATACAATTAAAATTACAGTTTAGGCAATATGATTTCCAAAAAATTCTGGTTTTGCAACACTGTCCGGCGGCGTAAATGCTCTTATGGAAGAAGCTCTTGTGTCAACTGAATCTTAAATGGAAACAAATGCAAATTTTATGTGCAAAATTGTGGCCAAAGTTGTTTTTTGAAGACCAAGCTCCTGAGCACAGCGTGGAATTGAGATTTATGGTTTGTTTTAAACACTTTCTTAAACAGCAGTAATGCTTTCAGCTAATCTTGCAATACGTTGTGGCATATTCTGGGGCCTATCAGCTACAGTCCCTTTTGCTTCGAAATCATTCACTACACGATAAATAGTGCGTCTTATTGGCACGTTGTTTCTCCCAAAAATTTCACGTAACTTTCTCATCGTCACAGTAATCGATGATGGATTTTGTTAAAATGTTTTAACGATTAAAATACTTTGGTTTTCCGAATATTTTTCCATAATAAATTTGACACGGATCTAGTTCACGTCTGCAAAATATTACAAAACAAAGTTATATACCTTCCTGGCGGACACCCTGTACAGAACCTTGAAGATTAGCTTATTTGTATATTTTTATTTATTGATTGAGTTTGATATTCTTATACAGCTAGACAAAACATCTTATAAATTATAGTATTAGAATCAAAAGAGTAATTCAATATAAATATTAAAAAATAAATATAAATAAAAAATAAAATAAAACAAGCTTGTGCACCGTTTTAAACAAAATAAAATGCCAGCAAACAACGGTTCAAACTGTTTACATTTTGGCAAAGATTTTCACTTAAATCTTTTAAGATTTTAAGATATAAACAAAAAATAATGAAAACTTTTTTTTTCACAATTTTAAAAAATTAATCTTACCCTTGATTTTGTTTATTCATTTTTAAAAGGAGTAAAACTTGTGTAAATGAGACACGAATTACGAAAATAAACTCGGGTTCGATTGAAATTTTATTTCTGGAATTTTTTATTAGTTGGCCAAGAAACGTCTTGGTGAAATTTGTTCGCTTTTATACCCTTCACCAATAATGCCAAGGATATATCTAGCTTTGTCATTTCATTTCTTATTTCTACAATTAATTAATTTTTGAACCCAATAATAAAACTTATGACAGTTATAGTTCTACAGGTATGCCTTTAGATTTATATTTTGTTTTTATAGGAGGTGCCATGCCCTCTAATTCAATCATATTAATTTTTTTTTTAATTAATTGTAAAATTTAATACCAATAAAAAAAAACTTTGAACTTTTATAGAGGGTGCCCCAAAATTAACGCAAGATTTGAATTCGTCGGCCTTTTGGAAGTAAAGTGTTGGCAACCCTTAAATACAATTCGACAGCTGACAATTAAGGATTGGTAAAAAGAAACCATAACACGATAGAACGTTTCTTTAAATGCGTTTTTTTTTCGTATGGTGGCATAACTTTGTCTGCCTTGATCGTATTGATTTTTGTCTGTAATAAAGCAAATAACATAGAAGTAAACCAGATAAACATTAAAGATTATAAATGTTAACGTTTTCTGGATGTTTCGTAAAATGTATTTTTGTTATTTAGAAGGTACCACGCCCCGTATTCTTTTCCAAGTCATTTTTAGCTTAACTAAGAAATAAGACAAATCGGTCCAGCTATTCTTCGATTTTAGATAAATTTAAAAATGGGTTTAAAGTGGGCGTGGTCATTTTTTCTTTATGCACAAATCTATGTTGCCTTATGACAAACATTAAAAAAATAAGGAATTCCGTGCAAGCGTTCTTAACTGATGCGATTACCAAGGCAATACATAGGCAATTTTGAATAAGTTAATAAATTGCTCACAAGAATTTTTTTTTATTTACTTTAAAAATAGAAACTCTTAAAATCTTTCTATTAGAAAATTTTTCTGTATTTTTTAAATTGCTCACCTTGCTAACTTGCGTAATATTTTACCTGAGTTTTCTTTTACTAAACAATTATTTTATTTTTTTTTTTTTTTCACCCTATACTAATTATTTTTTTTTTTTGTATTTAACAAATTAATTCTTCAAAAAGGATTCTTCATATTTGTGTATGGTATACTCGTAATTTTTGCGAAAAAAATTTTTAAACTTTCGTTACGTACTCGTATCATTGACCCAATTTTTTAATTTTTTTTTATTTACGTTGTTTTAATGCCTCTACTACTAGTTAAAGGAAAATGTTAAACCAAAAAAAAGAACACAGATGGCAATGAGCAGACTTTCTTTACACTTGTGGTTTGTGAGCTAGAAAAGATTTAATAGACTTCTTTTAGCTTACAACGGAAAAATTATTAAATAAATATGTAAGTATATAAAAACACTGCTGAATACTTTATAAGTGAATAGGAATGTTAAAATGTGTATTGCTTTAAAAAATATAGATAATGGAAAAGATATAAATTTAGCCCAAGTAAATAGATATTAAAGAATAAGGACTGGGCTTGAAAAAATTGTTCATCACATTGTTGAAGAGGAATTCCAATATTTCATGGAGAAATGTCGCTCAAAAAGAGATTTGTTTGAGGTTTTTTTTATTACATTGCAGATTAACAGGAAATGATAATAATGATAAAGATAAAAAAGATAAATTTAAGACAAAAAGGCCATTAAAATTTCCTAAAAACTTTCTTCCACTGCAAGCTATATGCGCTTGCGGTGAGAAAAGTAGTGGTTTCGTGATGATGGGTACAATAAACTCGGAAATCAGAGAGTAGAAGCGACTAAAACCTTTTAATAACTACATAAAACGTCTTTGTTCTTTTGGCTTTAGTGAATACCGAAGCAGACCTCTTCCGTAAACGGGTCCCTTTTCGACTGCCTTCGTTGCTCAGTGATAAAAAAAGTTCCGAAGAGATATCAAAGAACTTAGAATCCTGCTGTTACAGTAAAAAGGAGTTGAAGTCATACTTAAGTAATAATGTACTTTTGGTGAAGTAAACCCACCAAATTGTTGAGAGCTCAGGCTTATTAAACGGCACTGAGCTTTGCTCAAAAGTTGAAATAAGGCAATGAATTAAATCAACAAGAATTACAAAAATTTTAGCGAAAAGTAGTATTTAGCAGCGCGGAAAGTATTTAATAACATCATAAAAACATTGATGGAAGAGGTAACAGAAAAGTTATTAGTTTTTTTTAATTAATGACTTGTTCAGGAGATATTTTAAATTATGTGATGGTCATTTTTTTTAACAGTCCTTATATCTGTGACTTGGAGCCAAAAGCGCCAATGTCAAAATATTTACTTTTAAGAAAATTGAAATTAAACTTTAACTTTTATAGATGCTTTCATAGTGACATTGGCCAGCATTTTATTTATGAAGCTGTTCTGGTTTAAGTAGACTTTAGCTGTTTTACAATAATGAAATAGAACAAAAAATCAAATCTAATGCAGTTATTAACTCAAAAGAGCTAAAAAGTGACATTGGCCCTTTGAGCTCCAAGCCACAGATATATGCATACATGTGTCAAACATTTTGATATTTTTGCTATGAACATTTCATTGTATGGCAACATTCGTATGTATGTATTTTATATTCTGCAAGTATTATATATTGTCACTTTAATTTGAAAAGGGCGTATCTGACATTTCAAAGAAATTGCAGAGGGTTATTAGACAAATAATAATCAAAATCCATAAGTATAGTCTTCTTAAAATGGAATGTAGGAAAATCCCTAGTCTATCTTCTTTCTAATTGTAAAACTATAGATATACTTAGCCGTTTTACAATTTCTATAATTAAGTTTTTTGTCTCCTACACATTTTTTAAAATGTTAGATACGCCTTTTATAAACTAAAGTGACGATATACATGGAAGTGATTAAGAACTATATATAAATTTTGTATTCAATTTTTCAAGTTAATCGCATTTTATAAAAAAGTCCTTGAACCATTGCAACAACTTTTTAGCATCACTCATTCTGCAGTTTGTTGAGTATAAAATAACATAGCAAAATTAAATTACGAAACAAAACTTTGTCTTTATAAAGGTTTCAAAAAGTTTTATTTGAAATACACCCTTAGCTTAGATTATTATTGTTTTTTATTCTTATTATTCTTGTTTAATGTTCACATTTTTATCCCATTTATTATCATAATGTTATATGGTATCAGTACAGACACCAGTATAGTATAGGTGTATATATTTTTGTGTATGTGTAATACATAAAGTAATTGTAAATATATATTGAAAAGTGGAGGGGTTAAAAGTTAAAACATGCTTGTAAAAAATATTGCAAACACTGTGACAGAGGAGAATAAATACAAGAAGAAACAAGTAACAGTGCTATATTCGGCCTTGCCGAATCTTATATACCCTTCACAACGTGTAGTCATGCAATAACAATTGTTTGTATCACCATTCATCTCATATTAAAAACGTACATACATATAAAAAACATACAAACATATATAAAAACATCCCATTGCAAAATTATAAATTGAGTTTACGTATGTAAGAAATTACAAAAAAAAAATATTAATAAAAACAAACAAAAAAACAATAAAAAAAAATTAAAGAAAAAATAATGCAAATATAAATAATATATAAAATACAAAAATAAAATAAAAAAAAATTTTTTTTTGGCTCAGCTGGAATTCGATGCCACGTTTACTCTAACCAGTAATTGTAATTGTGAAAAATCGAGGTGGTCGTAGTTTTTTGCTCATATCTCAGAAAGTTATGGGGCGATTGTGCTGAATTTCAATAGCGATTCATTCCCGGATATTTCCAAAAGATTGATACCATACACACCAACACAAGGACAGACGGGCATAGCGTCAAGGCTTAATCGACTCCTCTATTCATAAGCTTTCAGAAAATATACACTTTATGGGGTCGGAAATGAAAATTGTAGAAATTACAAACGGAATGACACAGCTATATACACCCTTGTGCACCACAGGTGAAGGGTATACAAAATTTATAAAATTATCCTTTAAATAGTGGAAGTTGTGTAAATAAAAATTTTATTTCAAAACTGGCAATTTTATTGAATATTTCAGTACTTAGAAAAATGTTTAAATATTAATTTACAAATAAAATTTCAGTCAATTTTTCTACTAAAAGAGAAGCCATAGAAAGTTTTCCATCAATGGATAATACTTATATCAAAAGTATCCTTCCATTAAAATAGAAAATTTATCAATATCTTTTTATATTAAAAAATCAAGCATTTCCTATATAAAACCGGGTTCGTCCGTAGAGAATCTGATCTCTCCTTCACCATCGTGTGCATAAGTATAATGACATTATCGCAGCGTAGCTTAAATTTCATATTAAATGTTATTCTCCATTTTGTTTTATTTTTTCCGACGCCATTTTCTATTTGCATTCTTACAGACTTAGTTGTATCCTAGTAGTGTAATGGTTTTTCTTGTGAATTATTGAATAATTTTCCTATGGTTATTTTTCGTAGCTGTCAGGGTTTCAGCTGATTTGCAAGGCGTTCAAAGGAACTGCACAAGGCAGGTTGTTGCCGAATTAGTATGGTAATTTCAAGTCTGATTTTATTTAATTTTACTTGTTCTTATATACTAAGTTTGAAATTAATTCTTAACCTTTCTAACTTATTATACTTATTGACAAAGTTCTATTTGTCTTTATCGGTACCATGGATATATCAAGATTTACTCTGTCCGTAATTGTACTAGCCAATCAGAATGTTGGTATTTGTAAATGTACTCATTTACATCAAAACACTCAATGTGGTTTGTTTGCATTCTGATTGAGTAACTTGTATGCATTTCCATGCATACTTGTCCTATATTCTAGTGAATGTGAGTTACTTGATAAATGCAGTTATTTGATCTATTGTATACCCTACTCTGATTTGGATTGTACGTATGAATTTCAGAATTTTCCCATATTAAAGGGGTTAAGAAAAAAAAATTAAGTTTTGGCGCCTTTAAGCCTTTTATTTGACATCAATTTCTAATTTCCATTTAAAAATCAATTGTATGCCATTGCAGTTGTGTAAAGTGTACAGCACAGTATAGAGTATTATATTCTACTAGTTAAGCCCTATAATTTTATATCCATATTTACCCTCTTGGTTGTCTAGAGACTAAAGAAATCGATTTTCGCTTGTAAATTGATTAATTTACAAAACATAACAATAATGTCGCGTTATTCGTGCTTCTTCTATCACATCAAACACCCTCAAGTAAGTCTTCAACCGCAAATGCGGCGCAGGAGGCTGCCAATTCAAATCTTTGTCGCTTGAAGTAATGCGTACATTGAAAATGGGAAAACAGCGCCACTGTTTATCTTGCGCTACACCTTACTTTTCGCGTTTCGTTTGTGCCACCTTGTATATTAATTGTCTTCATTTCTTTAGATAAAATTTATTTTTGAAAATCCCATAAAAACTTCTACTCTTTCACCCTTTAATTGCTGTTTATACTTGTTCTGAAATTTTATGACAGAAAAGACATAACAAATTTTAAATCAAATTTTATTACCGCTGTGCAAATATCAAGAATATTAAATGTGGTTTTAAAAGTTAGTTGTCTCTAAATTAAACAGTTTTAGCTAATGGGGTTATTTAAAAGAGGAACAGTATTGTGCAAATGTCATAAAGCATACACGTTTACCAATCTTTCAACAGGAGTAAAACAAAATGTTTGTTGATTCTTTTACGTTAGGCTTTCCAAGTACAAAAATTTAATTTTTAGCGTTTGTTTTCAAATCTTTTAAATACAACAACATATTTATATACAATGTATTAGTTCGTCTATGGTTTTATTCATGTCCATCTGATTTGCAATTTAAAATTAAAAAATTAATTTATTAAAATTAATTTTTATAATTGTTGTTACTAATAATCAATACTTAAGTTTAGATATAAACGTTTTTGTATGTTTTTTTTTAATATAAACGCAAATTGTTTCTAGATTTAAACCAAGGCATATTAATTCATCAGGTAGCACCGAAACAAGCCAAGGCAAAATTTTCGGCGGCGGCTGAGCAGTTTTTAAGCGGCGGCGTCTATAACAAATTGAAATCGACGCGCCGGCCGCGGCGTCTTAAAAGTTCAGTCTTAAAAAGTGACGTCACTAATAAATTTAAAAAAAAAACCTAACGGTAATATTTTACTAAATTTTTTATCTCTGTTTCGGAGACAATTTCTTCTTGAGTCGACTGAAGCTTATCAAAACGGCGGCTTACTTGAGCCGTTTTAAGCCTACAAAAACGGCGGCGGCGTGGACATTGAAAAAAATCTCGGCGGCGGGGCGCCGTCGACTCCGAGCCGGTTGATTTGTTTCACTGTCAGGTAATTGCAGGAGTTCGGAGAGAATTTTTTTGTTTATATTTTTTTATATGAAGTTTGACATTTGAAATAAATGAGAGAGGAGAGAAAATTGATTTTTATCTGCTGTTTTTTGACAGCTGAAATTTAAAATAAGTGAAGAAAAAAATTATCAGCTGACGAAACGAGACTACCTGATGAATAAATGTGCCTTGATTTAAATTATAAAAAATGATATACAGTACTTTTCGCTAATAGCGAACTTGAAGGGACTGGGCAAAATGGTTCGTTTTAAACGAACTTCGCTTTACATGAAGACTTAAAAAAAATTATTTATATAAGTGCACATACATGTGAAACTCCTTTGTCTATTTATGAAAAAGGGGTTTTAACCCTTTTTATGTTTGAGGAGTTTTGCTCAAAATTAGTTTGGACCAAGTCCTTATTTTTACAAATTGCAGCAATTGTTGACTTGCTGAGGCCTAATTCTTGGCATATTTACTTTTGTTTTACACCTTGTTGTAAGCGTTTAATTGTTTCATATTTCTCTTAAAAAAAACATTTTCTTCGTTTTTCATAATAAAATCAAACTTCTCCATAGTGAAGTTACAGTAAAGCTCTCCCGGTTATTAATTGATTTTGAAAACATAACAGCTTAAGTGTAGTTTGATTTCCTATAACAAATTAATTAATTATTTATTTTAATAAATATTCTGAAAGTAAATTACAATTACTTAATTCCCAAATGATGAAAATAAAAACAAAACAAAAAAAGTCCCATCAATAATAATTTAGACATGTACTTGTTTGTTGCCTCTGTTCAGTGAAAAAAAAGTTGTATTAAAGGATTTTTTGAGGAAGGAAAATGGAAGATCAAGTCTTAGTCCTAAGTCAATAAAAGTATAATCAAATTTTTCAAATCGCCTATAATTTTCAATCAATGCCATATTATGCCTTAAAGCAAATACAAAATTAAAATTCTGCAATAAAAAAATATAAAATTAGCATACTAAAATCGGTAACGTGCATTAAAAAGCTTTGCAATTGTTATATTAAGGGTAGTGCAAACTGTGGAAACGATGCAAATGATTGCAAAAATTCACTACTTTTTTAACACAACAATTTCCTTCACTTTACTTCATTTGCACTATAAAAAGCTTGAGCGAAATTGGCTGTGTATACATAAGTATATGCTCAGAAGCAAACAAGTTACAACTGCTGCTTTTGACATTTCGACCGCCAAAACCTGTATGTAAGAGAAAACTAAATTTACAAGGAATTTCTTTTAGTATTAATAGAATTAAAAAAATAAATTCTTTTGAAAAAAAAAAGAAATACTCAAGAAATTCAGTAAGCAGTTGCCAGATTTTTTCAGACGGTTTTCAACACCGGCTGAAGTAAATATGTATTTCGGATTAACCTTTAACTACGGAGGTAAAACTTTTGGACATAGCCAGTGACGTGGTGGTAAATTTTACCCCTTTGAATTTTACGACAAATTTTAAGAAAACAAAATTTGTATACAACTTTTTGCTTTTTTAAGTTAACAGGCAACGTTTCCAAAGTTAAAGCCGTAACAAAATTAAAAGTTGATAATTCTTTAGTTAACATAACAGGCACTTTATTTCACAGCTTTTTTTTAACATAAAAAAACAGTACATTTTTAATTAAAAAAAAAAACGAAATAAAAAATTTTAAGAAAAACATAAAGGGCAATTTTCACAGCCAAATAGTATAAAATTATAATAAAATAAAAGGGAACTCATAAAATATTATAATTGTAAAAAGTACGGATCGACCTTCATCCAGGTTTTTTTATTCATTAGAATTCCGTATTTGCACAATGTACGCATAAACGTTTGCTGCAACTCATACACATTGGCTCATTACAATGCAAGCAAACGTGTGTTGTTTTACGTTTAAGTCTGCTCGGGCATATGCAGCATAATTTCCGAGCTCCAGGATTAGACGATACTGGAGGTGGAGCTACGGAATCTGGGCCTAAAATTTTGCCAATTATGCTTCGAAATATCCGAGGAAGTCTTTGATTGTGTTGACGTCTTTGTAGATGTGGTAAGACTAGTTGCCTTGCTAAATTTTTTAAAAAGTCTCCCCTTGAGCTGTTGTCAAAAAATTACAGAAACGCGGACAAGTGGTAATTTTTACACCAGCATCAGCATTCCAGCTCTCACACGTCACCAAATGCATGCAAAACACTACTGAGTTAATAATAATAACATTTTGAGAAGATACTAAGAGAATGAAATTCATAGAGCAAACCATAAGTGAGTTTAATAACAAAAATGTAAAGAGGGGGTAAAATTTACCACCACCTCCGTAGTTAAAGGTTAAAACAGGACGCTCACGATCTGCCGTAATATGCACAGCAAATTTACTATGTGCAAATTTGCACGGGTTCAGTCGTGAGTACCCTTATTGTTTTTTTTATGTCTGCACTAGTTCGTTTTTATTATTATTTTTTCATTAATTTTCCTTTTTCAAATTAAAATCAAGAAACAAATATAATCTCAAATATATCTTTTCTCGTAAAATCTAAATAAAATATTTTTTAAACACGCAAAAAATACATTTTTAAATGTTTTTGATTTAGATGCTGGTAACTGTTTGTGTTAATCAGATATCTACATAAAAACTTTTTATATATTTTTATCTGCGAAATAGATAATATTGCAAAATTGTTTTTTTTTCTATCGGCTAACAAATTGAAAATTTTTTTACCTAAATATCTCTTTAACTACAGAAAGTAACACATTTGAGGGTATTTTTTTAATATTTAAAATAGCTATTTTAATATGAAAATATTTTTAAATTTCAATGGAAAATTAGTCTGGTTATTTTTTTTTATTGTATTCTCGATGTGCCAACTTTCTAGCAACGCTAACATATTCCCACTTTCAGCAGGCGGTCGTACGACTTTAGCAAACCAAACCTCTGCTCTTACACTGGTTCGAATGTTTCCGACTTATTTAGAACAACAGTTCTTTCTACTATGTAACGGCAAGCACATCAAAACATAAAATTCAATTATAAAAATAAAATTCATTTATAAAAGTAAAATTCATTTATAAATATAAAATTCATTTATAAACAATA
The DNA here is from genome assembly GCA_941918925.1 of Phyto melanocephala. Taxonomy (NCBI): domain Eukaryota; kingdom Metazoa; phylum Arthropoda; class Insecta; order Diptera; family Rhinophoridae; genus Phyto; species Phyto melanocephala. The sequence goes on along the minus strand of OW799233.1, from coordinate 94,477,303 downwards.
AATACGAATTCAAAAAAAAAAAAATTAATTAATTTTGTTTTTCTTTTATATGTTCCGGGAAAATATATAACGTGCTTTACTTAGCGTGCGACATAAGATGTTCACTACTTTATAAAAAAGGACAACTTTTTTTTTGGCTCCAAATATATTTTTTTAGATATCTCTTATACGTTTCTCTATTTTAGGAATTACTTATTGTGTACTTTATTATGCAAAATTCGCTGAATATTTTAAAAACACACAATAACTTTCAAAATTACATGCAATGTTTGTATGTTATTTAGAAATGCACTTAAATATTACTTAACGCTGTATATAAGTTGAAATACCTCTTTTTATAGACCAAAGATAAATATTTTTTAATCTGAAAATACGTACAATTGAAGCGTTTATCACACAGTATATGCCCATATATTTGTTCGCTTTGCTACAATCGAAATTAATATAAATCGATGTTTAACAAACAAATAACACAATACGAAGAATCTCTGGAGTATTTAGCACCCCATAATCTGGGCTAACTAAAAAAAATTGCATCGACCAAAATGTAAGATTCCATGGTTTTTTGTTTATAAACAAAGACGACTGAATCGAATAACGATCCAAATCAAAATTACTTAAAACAAAATTTTTTGTAACATCAATCGAATCAATGCTACTGTATTGAAAAAATGTTGACCTATGAAATACGAAATTTGTCGAGGATTTTTAAGAAGCAAAAAGTGGTTTTAATTCCACTTACAAAATGAGTTACATTTAGTGAGATGCAGTATGACTTTTACCACAATTTTTTTTTTTTTTTTTTTTTGTTAAAGGCATCTAGCGAGTTTGCAATAATACTCTTCTTTTGATATTCCCCAATAGCAAATTTTGTTTTTTGGCAAATTGTCGCTGCTCCGACGGGATCGGTTATGTATCGATTTTTAAAATTTTTTTATTGCTCTATTTTGAAACATAATTGATCATTCATCTATCCACCAAACCGTTTATGAATTTCTTGATTGGTTTAAGAATAAAAAATAATTGAACAAAAGTTTAATACCATAAAGTAAAAAATAAAATTTTTTTTTTGCTCTCCTGAAAACTCAGTAAAAAACACCTTACTAAATATGTTAGGGAGACGAAGATATATTGTTTAATTATTTTTTAAATTTTAATGAAGGCCTGTTTTAATATTTTTTTAATTATTTCATGTAATTTAAGTTGTTATTGCCCATGTTATATGAGATTTTAGATATTGTAATTAGACGCCATTAAAGTGTGTAAGTCTGTACCACTGCACACATCATTACTTTATTTGTGGTGGCTTCCATAAGGGTTTCGATAAAACTTAAACAGCGTATTAACATTAATATACTTAATGAAGTTAAAATGTACTTAATATTTTACATAATGCTGCAAAATATGTCTTATAAGTATTTGTTATAATCCATTAAACTCTTTTCATTTTGGCTGCTGTGAAACTTTTAAATTTTAAAATTTTAGAAAAAATATTATGTAACAGTGTCATGTGACAATTAAGCACGTTTTTTGTCACAAATAAAGATTTTTAGAAACTATACAGTGTTAAACCCTTCTACTAAAAAAAATATGGGCTTATCTTCTCCATTGTCTTCAAGTGTTTTATAGTTTTCGTGCCATGCTACCGTATAATATACCTAGAATTTTGGATGTTTGTATACATTTGGTATGAATGAAGTCAGGTAGACATACATAAGTACACAAAAAAAATGTTTAAGTAAAATCATACATTATGGGCTTATAATTTTATTTTAGTTACTGCCTTTAGATTGCTTAACCGAAGCTTTTATTTAATTTTATTTTTTCATAAAATTTTTAGTTATAGTTTTTTTACCACCCCCATCTTTTCAAATATGCTTGTTCCGCTATGAATTACAATTATGTATTATTGTTGAAAAACTTCACTCTTGCCCTCTATGTCTAATTGAATCTATGCTGAATGCAATTTATTTAAGTTATTCGGTGTTCTTGTTGCTGTTAATGTTGTTGTTGCTACTGTTGTTACAATCGAATGCATTTTTTGCCTTACGGCAACAAAATCTCAAGTGTCTGTAAATCCCTGCGTGCAACAGCAGCAGCTATAATAAAAAGATATGTAGTTAAAAGTAAATACAACAACTAGAAAAGCTAGAAACAAGAAATCATTTGCAATAGATGGTGAAGTGCATTTGAACGAAAACAACATCTTGTAAGTACAAACATGTTGAACTTGCCACCTCGCTGCAACAAATTACACTTAATAACATTGCAATGTCTGCAGCAACATCAATGTAGTAGCAAACAATTGTCATTAAGTGCATTATGGGAAGTACTCGTATCATTTACTAGATTTAATTATTTATTCTTTATTTTGTAGTTGTTAGTATGTATTTGTTTTTCTAGCGATTCATTTTTATACTAGCGTGTGCATCTGCGTAGTTATCTGCACGAAAGAGTGCCTCTTTATGTAGTTTTTCAGGTTGTTATATATCTGTGTGGCAATTGTCATTTAAATCCGTTAAGTCAATTTTCGAGTAATTGAGTTAAAAAATTAAAGCATTTTAACATACAAAGTGTTGGAAATGGTAAAACACTTTTCCCAAATGACAACATAAATATTTTTAGTATGCATTGAAAAATTAATTTTTATTTTTATCATTTGTATAAAATATTTTTCCCGACACTTAATAAAATTAAAACTTTTATAAATATATGTATGTATGTACATATGTACATACATATAATATTTGGTGTTCTAAATATTTTATTGTGAATATTATCAGATAATCTAATACAAACATTCATATTTATTATATGAGTGGAATATAATTAAATGCAGATATTTAAGAAGTTTGATTATAGCATTTTTTTCGCCAGTACATGTAAGCTTTGGATACAAACAAAAAATATTTAGTGCGTATTTCCGCGAATTCGCTGAATTATTGTGATAAAAGGTAGCCTTTGTGTTAATCTTGGTTGTTGTCTGTGTGCCAAATTTCAATTAGTTCCGTTCTGCCGGTTTTGCGTGATTGAGAAGTAACGAACATACAAACATTAACATTTATTATATTAGTAGGATATATCTAATAAAATAAAAAGATAAATTAATTTTGACATACTACATTGAATTGAATATGGGCTACTATTAAAAGCAGAATTTATGCTCTTCTTAATAATGTGAATGTAAATTAATTAAAGATTTAATAAACGTTTAACAATGGAAACATCAATAAGGTTAAGGTTATACTTTCAGGCTATTGTCTGTAGATGACATGTGAACTTGGAACACATGTAAAAGCCTTAAAACCTTTTATAGTTGCTGCAAAAACTGAGTGCTCATTAACATGATTTTTTTAATAGTGTTTTAATTGAGAATACAAATATTATCTTAATTCTATTCATACCATTTTAATAACTATGCAATATAATTAATTCTTATATACTTAAACTTAGAACACAGTTAATACGAGTAATAATTACACTGGAAAACAGCATGTCTGTTGTATGAGATTTTTACATGAATCTGAATAGTTTTTCCACGCTGATTTCAAAAATTTTCATGTAGCAGCTCTAGTTTTGGAGTTATGAAGTGACAGGATTTTTCATTAAAAATGCACATAGTTTAAGTTTAAAATATTTATTAAATATATTTATTCTGCATAAAATTTCCTTTTTTTTTTAATTTTCTAGAGTGAGATGTTATATGAGTACTATTACAATAATCAGCATCATATGTTCATTCCAGTGCCCCTGATACCTTTCCTCCATAGTGCGAATATCCTGGTGAAAGCGCTCTCCTTGTTCCTCGCTTAGGTCACCGAGATTTTCAGGAAAATGCTCTAGATGGCTGTAAGGGTAGTGAAACTTAATACTCATGTTGCGTCCAAGCCGCTGGAAGTGTAGCAGCAATTGTTCAACGTGCTGAATGTAGTCATCACATTTCCTATTGCCAAAAAAATTCCTCATTACCCCAACAAACTCTTCCCATGCACATTTCTCGACAACTGACATATGGTTGATGAAAATTTTATCATCTATCAACTTCCTGATTTGTGGGCCATCGAAAATACCACCTTTGATTTTCTCACTACTCAATTTTGGAAACACTTACAATGTATTTACCACTGTCGTCATTTTCGGTTTGTCCGCTGCACTGGTCTGAATTTTGCGAAGATGTATATAGGTGCTGTGGAGTTTATGGCAGATTTTAAGTTTGGATATATACACTTAGGGTTATTACTATGATTTTTATGGGTTATTCCTATGATTTTCGTTACACATAAATAACAGTCTCATGATAGTTTAATGGTTCACGCCAAATCATAGGAGCTTTGTACTTAAAAGTGGGTTTTACATACCAAACTTGGTATCCATGGTTTAGCGTTTGACGGTATCGGAAACCCAAAGTAGTCCAAGTGTGCCTTTTTTACAAAGTCCGACACATTTAAACGAAATTTTTGGAACATATATTCTACACAAATAACACAAAAACAATTAGGATTATTTAAACACGTCCGATGTTTCTGATTTTCAATACCGATCTACTCCCGAATATTTCTGATATTTTAATACCTCACCCGGGTCCAAGCGATGTCGGGGGGCTTCAAAAAGTTGATTTCAACATACACACGGACGGACTGACAGAGCTTAATCGACTTCCTATTCATAAACTTTCAGAAAATATATACTTTATGGGGTCGGAAATGAAAATTGTAGAAATTTCACACGGAATGACAAACCTATATACCCTTTTTCACTGTGTGAAGAGTATAAATGTATAAAATAAAATATAAATGTATGAGTATGTATTCTGTACTGCTTCCCTACATATAATATTGGACTTCGTGGTCCATTTTAGCTAAACGGACTACTTGCAACTTGGTCTGTATTACATAGAGTCATGGACCATATCATTTTTAAGTAAGAGATTGTAGTTAAACGACAGGTTTTCGTGTTTTAACGATTACATAAATTGTTTTTAGGACGTGTATAATGGTCGTGTAGATGTTTCATCGAGAAGTGACAAAGAGTTGTTTTGAGACTACTCCGATGGGTTATATGGTCCAGCCCTAGAACATCGTAATGTTAAATCGACCATGTTTTCTCCATACATTTGGTTATCTATGGATTAGTCCTAGTCCATTACAGAGTATACTTTACATGCGTGTAAGGACTAGTCGCATTACCTGCAGGGTTATTACTTTAGCACTATAAAAAACCAGCCAAATTTATTTTAGTAGTAATTTTCTCTTTATATTTTTCTTATATGGGCTGCTACCTTTTTCAGCAGTGCGCAGGGGAAGGCATGATTTAGCTGTTTCTGATAGGGATGAAATTAGTGCTTGTTAATTGCAAAAAAGATACCTACGGCATCGCATGTAAAAATTATGCCTTCTAGAAACGTTCTGGGAAGCAGGTAAGCACTAAGAAAGTAATTCTGGAAGCGCTTTTCGTTAATAAAACTTTTTGGTGGATATGCCCGTATAAGTACAACAAATAATTAGATTAGCACCACCTCGAATGTCCAAAATTTTACATTTTTCTTTTGGACGCAAAAGCTACCTAAGTTGGGAATTGATGTCGTTTTGATTTATAAAGATAGATAGATAGATAGATAGATAGATAGATAGATAGATAGATAGATAGATAGATAGATAGATAGATAGACCAAGATTAGAATTTGCAGCGCTACCTATCGAATTTCAAATAAGACCAAAATCTAACATGGACCTAATCGAACCTATGGTTGCAATTTAAGCTAAGTAAATAGCGCTCCCACTGTTTCTGAGATCATTCGTTACCAACAAACGCATCAGCGATTTTGTGTTCATAGATCGTGTAACTTTGAGTTAGTATCGAACAAAACTTTGAAAGGTTTTTAAGAAATTTTCAAAAATACGCACTTCAAAATATTTCCGTTCAATAAATCGTTAAGGACCATCTCTTTAAGATGTTTTAGATTTTCTTCACCCTTTCTTTCTTTCTTCTTTACTAAATTCATTAAAAAATATTTTTATTTTTAATATTATTACAAATAAGAAGTGAGCCAGAGAACAATTATAATAAGATAAATAAAACTTAAACCATTTAATATAAAAATTCCATAAAATTCGTTAAATTTATTATAGCATTAAAATGTTGTCATATTACTCGGTATCTAAATCCTCCCATTATGGACGAGGTGGTGCATGCATTTGCTGTTCATTTTTATGATTAGACTTTTTTTTTATTTTATAACAATAAAAAATCCTAAACCTTTAAGCAAATGTTAAATTTGAATTTTGTAAAAACATATAAATTACAAAAATTCATCCTAGTTTAAGTATGTATATACTAACGTATGTGTTTCATCGTAATCCCCTTTTTTTTATTTTGTCCTTTAATGAGAAAAATTTAATGAAGTAAACATGATTTCGAAAGATAAGATTGGCATTTTGTACTTGAAATAACCGCTCAGATGGCAAGAAAGTTAACAAAAAATTCTTCTGTATTAATACATTATGACTGTTTTGTTTCTCTACATAATAAATACTTTCATTTTGCTTTTAAGTTAAAATGTTTAGTTCAGACAGATTTAATGACAACGCCTATGAATGAATACTCACTCATGCTGCCTATTTCAGCTAAATTTTTTATTACTTGAAATCAGTGTTACCACATAATATTTGGAAATATCTTAAAATTTGATTTATTTATTTTGCTAAGAAAATTTTTCGAGAGGCTTAGTTGTCATATTTCTGTACAACATCTGTCAAATAAGCCTTAATAAACCTGAAATATTTTTTATGAATTAGACCGTCTATGTTTTAAAATAATTATTTGTTTAGGAGTGTTTACACTTTGAAAAAGTTAAAATTCAAGATGGCATATAAAATAAAACGGCGGAAATATGGGTCAAATAAAGTAATTACGAATTCGCCCCCTTCAGCCACCATAATATTAGTATGAAATAAAAGGGCTTGACCAGTTAACTATGTAGGAATTCAAATTAGAGATTTTATCGAAAAAAAATAACGCAAAATGGCGTATAACATTAAATTTTATATAAAATCTAGGTTACGCTACGGTGTGGTCATTTAGCCTAGATGGCATTATTAGATTCGGCACGGCAGGAATACAGCATTTTTACTTGTTTTTTTTTATTTTTTTTTTTATGGAAACTTTCCCCACTAAGTATAGAAATTTGTAATGTCATTTAAATGACCCCCGTTTTTAGCTCCGTTTTGGGTCGTTTTAGAGCATATTTAATTTTTTTCATAACAATATTGGCCTAAAGTATAAGGATTGTCTTGGGCTTTTTTACACATACTTGCTCCTTAAAATAACCTTAAAGAAAATAGTCGATCAAATCTAGCGAATTGATTTCCGAATTTCTAGATATTATTCGCTCTCCAAAAACTTGACTGTGTATCTCGGGCAGTGTCTTTATTCTGCTGAAACCGCATCTCAGGTCTGTTTTCAAGAACAGCATATAAAAACTGTTCTATCAAAAACCGATACCTCACTCCATTTAAGCTTACAGCACTTTCATTTTCGAAAAAGTAAGGCCCAATAATATTTTTAGATGTTAAACACCTACAGTTCTGCTTATTATCAAGCCATTAATATAATCAGTTTTTCAGTAAAGTTTTATTTCTTTCTTTTATTTCTGGTCATTTGTTGAAGTTCAACTGCAAAAACCATTGCCGATAATGTTTTGATTCTTGAGCTAATAGTATCTTATGTGGGAATACAGTAAACCTTTTTTTATAGCGCCTTATTAATGTATGAGCCATTCCTAGCTAAGCAGAAAGTCTTCTGAAATATGTTTCTAGTCTTTCTTTAAAACTTTGCTCTATACATTTAATATTTTCCAAATTAAACGTCGTCACCGGTTCGAGGCAAATCTTTCACTGTGCCAACCTGGTAGTGAACACGAACTGAGCAACGAATTGGTTCAGAGGTCGAAATTCTGACATTAAAATGTCGACGATATGCTCTTTCTGTTAAAATAATGATTTACCTATAAATTCAGGCGTTATATATATAATCTGATAGAAAGAAAAATAAAAAAAATTTATAAACAAGAAAGTAATTAAAACTTTAAAGCCCCAGTGGATTTAAGCCCACTCTGTGTCTACTTTAAGGCAAGAACTTGTGGTAATAAACCATGTAGTATAATTTAAACTCTTCGAAACGGCTCCACGAAAAGCCCCCCAATGAAATAACGCCCAAACGAAAAATGAAATATTCCCCAAATTTTTTTCATACATTTTTGGGTGTTATTTCATATGAAATAACTCCCAATTTTTTTGGGCCGTCTTTCATTTTTTTTGGAAATTATTTCATTTCTCATTTGGGGTTTTCAAATTATGAAATAATCTCCAATGAAATAACATCCAACAAATTTTTAAATTCGGGGCTTGTTTCATAGCGTGTATAATTTGGGTGATATTTCATTTTGTATTCGGGGGTTATTTCATTTTTAAAGCTTTTGGTTTTGGGGGTGCTTGTAAATAAATTATATAAAAATAGGCCTTTTACAAGAAAACTTTTAGCCTGTGAATATATTACAATATCTTTTTAAATACATAAATGATAACGTTCTGGATTTGGATGGTGCGACCTTCGTGACAGACTACGAAATAAGTCTACGGAAGGCAATAATGATTGTTTTCCCTAAATAAAAAGTAATCGGTTGTTGGTTCCACTTTTGCCAAGCAGTAAGGAGGTCCACAATAATAAAGTGTAACCAACTGGCAGCATTTGTACATACAACGCATATTTTCTCCATTTTGATTTCATGAGCAACCATTTTGTTTTTTTTTTTACCATTTCTTACGTATAATGTATTAAGATTATTATTTATGTATGCACATGAAAATAATTTTTTGGTAGTTGGGTTTCAAAAATTAATATATTGGAAATATTAAACAATTCTTTGTCCATACTTCCTCACATCTCCATTACAGAAATTTACTGCCTTCTTCACAATATTGTAACTAGAAAAACGTCTCCCATGAGTTGGATTTTCAAGCCATTCGTAAAGTTTTAGGATAGCTCGTTGGTGGCTGATCTGATATGGCTTCCATCGTATAAGGGAAATTTACTGCACTGGACTTAGTTCATTTACTGGACTTAGTTCTTTCACCAAAAAAAAATTGATTTTAAATGCTGGCACACTTTTGAAGTTGCATATATCCTTATTATGAAGAAGAAGCCTGCGGCCCTCCACACGATTTATATCAATAAATTTGCGATTTTGCTGTTGGTCCATATTGACTTCATGAAATCCTTAATGAATCTGACTCTTTTATGAATTTCGGGCTTTATTTCATTTTTGTTGCTGATGGGGTTTATTTCATTGGGGGTTATTTCATTTTCATCATTGGGAGTTATTTCATATGAAATAACTCCCAAATATTGGGGGTTGTTTCGTGTTTGCTTTGGGGTTTATTTCATTTATTTTTGGATGTTATTTCATTCACTGTTTTTGGGTGTTATTTCCAATTTTTTGGGGTTTACTTCATTGGGGATTGTTTCCTGGGCGTTATTTCATTGGGGGGCTTTTCGTGGAGCCTTCGAAACATTGTTAATAAAAACAATTTAAATATGCAAGTAAATTACATCAAAGAGTTGCAAAACTTTTTAAATCAAAATTCATTACATTTTTTATGTTTTTTAGTGTTTCAGAATACTTTAAAAATAATAAAACTCTTCACATATGGCACCACTGCTTGCAATCACGAAGAGCATGTGTTAACGCTGTATTTCTATTACCATCATTCTCATCAATATTTAACTATTGTTAGGAATATACACCACTCCTTCTACTTTATTGCTGTTGAGGAATAAAAGAAAATGTGATACTTAAAGTTAAGTTTTCTCTATTGCGTGAGTTTGCACCTTTTTACAAACCATCTTACAAAAGGCGGTAATAAAAAGGTTGTCAAACAATTTCAACTAGTTGAGAGGGAATTTAAATAGCTGACCTTTTTTACCTCGTAAATTTAAGTATCTCTTACAATTGTAACAAGTAATCGAAATTTTTCTTCAAACAGAAAATGAAATCCAATTTTGTAAAAATTCTGAGTTTCATGATTAAAAATACATTAATGTGTATATTTTTTTCTTTTAATAATTTAAGAATAAACAAATAAAACTTTTTTTTTAAATAATTGCAAATTAACTAAAAATATGTTATAAAATGAGAAGACAATTTTAAATTTCTTCAACTACAGAAGTTATCTAAAATGTTCCTGTTGCTAAATTTTGTTTTGCTCGCAACTGTTTTGATGTATATAAAACTTTCATTGACAGTTTTTATTGGGATTTTTATATGATTTTCATTTAGCATTTTATTGTTTCTTTTGTAGTCTGGGGCATTTCGTTGGTTCAAAATGGTTCGCTTTAACTTTTCTTGTTGAATGCGTTATTATAATTAAATTTTTTATTTAACTTTCCTTAAGGTGAATAAATGTACAATTTATCTATTGTTTTACCCAGTTTTTCCAATTTTGCTTTTTGTAGAATTTTTTGTTGTTGTCAGCTTTACATTTGTAACTTAATTCGAACCTTTTGTAATAATGGTATGTCAAGGTAATGGTAAAAACTGGGTGAACATTTTTTTAAATTTCTGAGTACAACTAAGTAGTACAATGTTTTTTGTCGAGGCACATTTATTTATCAGGTGGTCTTGTTTTGCAGCTGATTATTTTTTTCTTCACGTATTTTAAATTTCAGCTGTCAAAGTCTATAAATAAAAAACAATTTTCTCTTCTCTCTTATTTATTTCAAATGTCAAACTTTATATATAAAAAATATTAACAAAAAAATTCTCTCCGAACTGCAATTACCTGATGAATTAATATGCCTTGGTTTTTTGTATGTTTTTTTTTTTATTAATTAATAATTTAAATTTTGTTTGTATTTAAATTTGTTATTAAATTACACTACATCGACTATCATTACTTTATGTAGATGACATTTTATAAAATAGGAGCATAAATTGCAACGGCATAAATAAGGTAAAATAAAAACTATCGAAGTGGAACATACGGAATTAAACATATTCCGATTAAAATATGCCTAATGCGAGGGTTCGGAATTAGAGACAACAAATAATCGAAAATCGGTTGATTACTTTTCAAAATATGCTCCATGAAGATAAATTTTCGGAGCACTTTTTGCATTTTGATTGAAATACCTCCAATAAATAAATTTTGAATGAGTTTGGTTGGGTTTTGCTTGTCTTAGAAAACCCATACAGGTTAATTTCGTTTTCATACACTTAGATCACATAATTCGTCATCTGCAACGATGTCATACACATGTTTTGAAGCTGTGCGATCTTGTTTTTTGAGCATTTCTTGGAACCCTTTTTTGAACGATTTTCGAATTATATGGGATCTAACATATGCTTTTCTAAATAGGATTTAAGGTTGCCTTAATCTCACGATATGTTACATGACGATCTTGCAGTATCACACTACAATTAAATTCTGTAAACCATCGATAAACACTATTCCTGAATGTTAATTCATAGCTAAAAATCGAATTAAGTTCATTGATGCTCTTTTGTTTATAAAATTCACATTAATAGTCTTAAAAAATAGTCGCACGAAAATGTTAACGATTTAATACCATGTGTTGGCAGACATCAATTTTTTCAAGCTACTGTAAGCAACACAAAAAGCCTTCGTACGTCAAAACGTTCTGAGTACGTATATTGTCAAGAATGTCAAACTGTACTAAAGAAACGTCATTTGCTATATTGCAGCACTGGTATTGCCCAATCCCGAAATATTAAACGTAACCCTTGTAGTTACATAGAAAATACCAAAGATGGTTTCCTGTGACATGTGATTTATTACCCATAAGTTTATTTTATTTTGTATGTCTGTCAAAATTATCAGTTTACAAACAATATATCTTCGTTGCTTCGACATCTTTTGGTTTGTGATAATTTTTAATATATTTATGACTCCATTTTTAACCTTTCTACCAAACCATTTAAGGATATATTGATAGATAGATAAGTGTAATAGATAGATGCATAAGTGTAATAGGGCAAAGTTACAAAATAAAATGCCGTTTTGACTCTCCTAAAAACTTAAACTGTATTTGTTAGAGCAACGGCGGTATTTATCTTCTATATGCAGATCATGTAGAAAATAACTTTTTGCTTTAGTAATATCTGCCAATATTCGAAATAATCTTCCATTTAATCTCTACTCCAATATGTGTTGCTGTGACTCTAAATCAATATATTGATTTTATTTTGGTAGGTTAGTACTAGGGGGTCGCCATAGCCTAATGAATTTGTGGCAAACTTTCCAGTGCAATTAACAGAAGAGTCATCTGTAACTCGATTTTTTTTCTTTTCCTGTCAACGTAAATTTACAACAAAACTAATTTTTGTAACATTTCTAAAATATCGGTACCACCGATCTGCTGATATAGAAAATTCAAAATATACACCACGCCCACAATTTGTACATCTTTAATTTTTTGTTGACCGATGAATTTTATAGGAAAGTAGTTTTAACAAAGTTTAGGGACTTTTTTACGCTGGGTCTCTACGTAGCAATTTTTATTGCTAAGCATAAGCAAAAACGTCGGCAGAATAACGGCACTAAAGTGTGTCTGATTCCACTGGGTGGAGAACACGACACAAGTAATTGATTTATAAAACTTATCAATCCGTTTTTTTAAACCATGTCGGACTTAAATTTTGTTTGTATGTGGAATACCAGAAGCGTTAAAAACTAGAATTATGATCGGTCATGCATTTGTATTTATATTTTTTTTTATTGTAATAAATTTATAAAAGTTTATATAAAAAATACTACCTCTATATGTATCTAAGTTTTCCACATACTAATAATAAGTACATATACATATGTAGATATTTTTAAAATATTAGAAAAACAGTATAACTTTTGTAAACATATTTTGAATTTTTTTCTTTACAGGTGGTTCCGATAGCAATAAAGGAAAAAGTAAAAAATGGCGAAAAATCCTTCAATTTCCCCACATATCACAGTGCATACACCTGAAAGACAAATTAGGTATGTACTTTTAGCGTTAAATTTATTTATTTGTATTTTGGTATTTAAATACTAACTAAAATTATTATTTTTACTTTGTTTATTTTATTAAACATATTTAAAAGATATTAGATTTGACTACCAAAGACTCACATTATTCAAATGAGCTAAAATCCATATTTATTGAATATACTCACACTGCAAACACAGCACATAATACTATTATATATTATATACCATGTACCATTTAATTAAAAGAGGACGGAATGAGATAAGCGAAGTACAAAACAAATAAATTTGCTCGAAATTCTACCCAGCCTATTAAAAGCAAGGGTTTGCTAACAATTTGCTCATTATGCTAAATTGTGTGTTTTTGCCGTATTCTGATAACTACGTACATGCTTTACACACGAATGCAAACAAAGATAATAAAAACAAGTAAGAGTGCTATATTCGGCCGTGCCGAATTTGAAAATACCCTTCACCACCATTTAAATAGGTATATTGACCACCACTTCGTAGCTTAGCCTAGATTTTGGATTTCATTTGATATGGCGTTTTCTTTATTTTTTCCGAAGCAATCTTTGATATTGAATTTTTGCATAGTTAATTGATGAGGTTGAAAAAGAAAATTTCCGCCATTTTGTTTCAGACGTCTTCTTTTTAATAGTTAACTGTATTATACTGGTCAAGTCCTTTCATTTGATGCCAATATTGTGAGGTTTAAAGGGGACAAAGCCGTAACCACTATATTTGACTCATATATATTCATATATTTCACATTTAATTGAATGATATAGAAGCTGAAAAAATCGATTTTTGTTTGTAAATTTTGAGAAAAACCCCGAAACAGTTGTATTTTGGTTCTTATATCTTTGTTACTTTTTAACCGATTTGCTAGTTTTTTTCAGAAATAACTTTTTAGACCACAGCTTCTTATTTGGTGTCTTTAACGTGTTCAATATTATTCAGAAGCTTCAAAAATTTTATATAAATAAAGAAAAATATATTTTTACAAATAATTTTTGCCTATAACTTTACCGATAAGTTACCGATTTGTCCAAAAATTTTCACGAATATCTCTAAATGCATACCTTAAATGTAGTTATAAACATGTCTATAAATTATCCTAGGGCTGACAAAATTTAATTTTTGTTGTAAAATATCTCAAAAAGTTATAGGGCAAATGTGCTGATTTTCAATACCAATCTGCTCCACTCACGGATCAAAAATATTTTTAGATTAATTGATTTTATTTTTTTTAATAACATCAATCCTTTATGGAATAACTTTAAGATTGGACTTAAACAGACCAAAACATCGATGTATTTATTATACTTAAATATTCAACTGTTAATGTCGAATATACTTATAACAAAAGCTGTAAAAAAGGGTCGTACGTTCGGCAAAACAAATAATTTTTTTTTCGGCGTAGAATACGTCTTCCCTTACGGTATAGGGAGTCATGTCAGATTGTTATTGTTGTAATCTTTATGTCATTGATTATGAGGAAACGGCGAGATAACTTTTTTTTTGTAGGTAAATGCAGATGTTATCTTTCGTTTGATATACATTTCATATTGGTTGATATCTTCCTAATATTTAAATTTCTCAAATGAAAATTGTTTAAACACTTACATTCAAACATATGTGTGGTGTTTGAGTTTGTAGCGTGAACACAAACTATGATGCTGTTTCAGTGTGGACACAAACCTTCGGCTGTTTGTTTTTATTGATGAAATATTGAAATTTCGTATATTTACTTATGTAATTAATGAAACAAAATGTTAAATGTGAATTTGAATTTAACATGGATATATAATTATAAAAAATATATAAAAAAATTAATTCATACATTTTTATGTTAAATGAAAGTGCTGCCAAGTAAGCAAAATAACAATGCTGCTTGATGCTGTTTGACAGCAGCTGACAGTTGACGTTTAGTAAATTAAAATAAAAAACATATTTATCCTATTTTTCCTACCATAAGCTTATGTATATTATCAAAAGTAACTATCAAATAAATAAATTCATTTGCTTATATTATTTATCATTTATTGTTATATACATATGTTTTCTGTCTTATCGGATGGCGTATTCTACGTTAAACTTAATGGCCGTGTCTCTGACACAGCCTGCAGAGACAGTCCGTGGCCAAAGGCAGACAACTGTCTGCTGAATTTTTTTTTTAATCGTTTAACATGTCATGGTGATGTGATGGTAAAAAAAACATGTCCATCATTAAAAACATAGAAAAATTTAAATAATTAAAAAAAAACCTTAAACTGTATAAAATATCACTTATTTGAAAATCAAATAAATTATCGACTTAAAAATCGTAGATTAATTTCCATTTTTTTTATTTCGAAAACTCCCCACTGTACATTTTTTGCACTTGTAGTATATAAATTCAAATCCACATCGAGTGATAACAAAATAATAAGATTTTAAATAGGTTTTCCTCCTTTCTTTTCAGACATAAGCTATGGCTATGTAATTGACCAACAGCCCATTGGACGCGTACTGTTTCGTCAGTTTTGTGAAAGTAAAAGGCCATTGTACTTTCGCTATATATCCTTTTTAGATCAAGTCCAAAAGTAAGTGTCATCAAACAAATTCGCCATAATATCTGAATATACATATTTTATTTTTTTCAAGTTTGAACAAATTTCCCTTTCATCCGTTTTTTAGATATGAAGTAGAATACGATGAACACCGTTTGACAATAGCCCACGATATTGGTAGTCGGTTTTTAGACATTGATGTACCGACGGGGTCGGACATAACAACTGATGGTACTGCGATCCATGAGGATGGCACCAAAAATGTGGCCATTAGTGCAGATGTTGGTGAACAACAACGGGAAAATCAAACCACCACCTCAATTGATACGGATAATATCAATGCAACTTCAATAACAAATCTTGTAGAGACTGATGAATGCAACAAAACCACCGCCAAAAATACCAGTAGTAGTTGTAGTGACAATTATAAGCATTTTCAACATCATAATGGTGATGAACATGCTGGTTCTTCGGCTGTAACTTACGACGGTGACGGTGGTGGTGGCGGTGATCGGAATAATGATGATGAAGGTGGCGGTAGTGGTAGCGAGGCAACAACAGCAACTTTAGTTGCCAAGCTAAATGGCAATTCTAATAAAACACCTTTATCAGCTTCTGATGAATTTGT
Source organism: Phyto melanocephala (assembly GCA_941918925.1). Classification (NCBI taxonomy): domain Eukaryota; kingdom Metazoa; phylum Arthropoda; class Insecta; order Diptera; family Rhinophoridae; genus Phyto; species Phyto melanocephala. The sequence continues at coordinate 94,461,083 of OW799233.1, read as the reverse complement.
TTTAGACATTTTAAACGACGATCTCATTTCGCGGGTACGCAGCAAAATCAATAGTGGCAGTAAAGAACTTTTTGAGCCATGCGTCAAGGCCGTTAAAGCATTCCTTGCTGGTGAACCATTCCAGGAATTCGAGACTTCAATGTATTTTCATCGGTAAGTAATACAATGGAAAAACAAATTTTCAAATCCCTTTTTTTTCAAATGTTGTTCTGAAATGTATTAAAAGTAAGCGTTATGGTAGTGTAAGTAATGTTACATTGTATAGGTTAACTGAATTATTTATTTTATCATAACCTTAAAACAAAGTTGATTGTTTTTTTACAAATTTCAGTAACGACTTTATAAAGAAGTTTGTTTTGAAAACAGAAATATTTTTTTTACATATTTAATACTTTTGGAACATTATACGAATGTTTGTTAAAACAATTTGCATCTGAGGTATCGTTCTGCTCATTTGTCGCATTTTACATTAAATGCAGTGGCCCTGTGTAGTAAACTCTCTAACATTTGGCGAGCCAATTTTGTAATAAATAACCAAAACAAAATAATAAACAAAAACCCAATATAAGTATGTATGATTCCTCGTTTTTCACACGAACTTAAAATGTCGAACTTCTATCAAGCGAATTTTTAGTCAGAACCAGTGTTGCCAATTTAGCGCTTTTCGCGATATATTAGCGCATTTCAACAATCCAGAATTCGAATTTTTATTGGTCAGCGCTTTTTTTTAAACGCTTTAGATTAGAGCGATTTACTTAAAAAGTAACACTATCGAAATGATGTAGTATTTTTACAAACGTTTAATAATTTTAAAATAATTTAGTGCTTCTTTGTTCAATTTGTACTTTGAAATTTTGGCTTGTTTAGTGAAATATCAACTAAACATAATGTTCAGAACAAATTTAAAGATTCCCAATTATCCGAAAATCAATGTACGTCTACATTTAATTATTATTATAAAACGTCGAACCTAAATAATATTGCAAAAAAAAACACCTCTTAAATGAATAGTTCTGCGAATACTTGTTTAACTAGAAAATTTTGGCAATTTCGAAAAAACAACTAAATACAAAAATTAACTCAATATATATTTGTAGATTTCATTACAGTAGCTTTATAAAGGATGTCCAAATTTGAGGTATCATTGAAAAATGCTACAGGAAGATGATCCGAAGCTTTTTGAGGTGTCGCTTGCTAGAGATCAAGAGAAATAATAGGTATTTTAAAAGAAAAGTTCGAAAATCGCTTTATATGTCGTAGAGGACAAGTAATTAGCTTCTAATATAGTGCGATTTGACAACCTTAGACTATTTTTTGTTGGTTTTTTTTTTTTAATTCAAAGCAATAATCCCTTAACAGTTCTAGAATGATAGGATGGTATAACTTGCTACATATCATGACAAATAATGGATATTTTGAAAGAAAAGTTCGAAAATCGATTTATTTTTCGTAGAGGACAACTGAATTAGCTACCAATATCGTGCAATTTGACAAACTAAGACAATTTTTTGTGGGACTTTTTTGAAATTCAATATAATAATAACACAACAGTTCTAGAAAATTATAAACAACATTATCGAGCAGATATCAACAGTTAATTGAAAAACGTAATTGAGAATTTAGGTAAAAGATTGTAAACCTGCTGAGCCAGTAAGTAGGCGGGGGGTCACTTGAACTTGATAATTTTTAATTTTTAACCGGAATGTACAAATAAATTAAAATAAAAGTATTTTTAATGTCTCAAAAAAAACTATTTATATTTTTAATTAAAATAAAATGATACCTCACATTTGGACACCCTCCACAGATTTAATATCAACATTAGGCCGTCTTTATTATTCCTTCGGAATTGGCCTCGCATCTTTTTAAATATCTTTGCATAATTTTAGATAAAATTTGTAGTCATTGTTTTTAAGAAGTACATAAAATTTTCTAAAAACAGTATTTCTTTGCTACATGCAAATTGCGTTAAGGGGGTGTTCCAAAAACAATATTCTAACAAATATTTAATATTAAGAAAAAACTTTTTTCGAAGCCAATTTTTTTTTTGCAAAATAAAAAACATTTTATTTATTTAATGGATAAAAACGTAAAAGCTATTTGTGCCAAAATTTTTAGAAACAATTTATGCCTGTTAAATATTAAATATCACACACTTATGTTTTTTTTTTATAAAAGTACATACATACAATGTAGCTGTTGTATTTGTTTGTATCGATCGATGGTGCTAAGTAAAAATACAACATCGTACACAAATTTGTATTTTGTTTTACTAATTCAATATATTTTAGTTAACAATAATGAATATGAATTTTTATGCATTTCAGTATAATATATTTATTAAAACATTTTTACAGTTACCTACAATGGAAATGGCTGGAGGCACAACCTGTAACATACAAAACATTTCGTATGTATCGTGTATTGGGAAAAGGTGGCTTTGGAGAAGTGTGTGCGTGCCAGGTAAGTGATTTCAACAGTAAGCTAATGTTTTAAGCCTTTGGGGATTTTGAACAAAATAAAAAATCTTTAATAAGCTTAAGTTAATATGCTTTAATAAAAAAATATACAAATTTAATAACATTTTTTTATAACATATTTAACGGAAAAAAATTAGATATGAATATGTGTATTTATGTATGTATGTTTGTATTATATGTCAACGGTTTTTAGTTAATGTACATTAAGGCGGGTCGGCCTCCATAAAAAAAAGTTGTGTCAGTCACCCCCTAGAATTAAGGATATGCCAATGAAGTTTTCAAAGCAGGAAAAAAAATTTTGCCACGCCCCAAAATACAGTTTTGTGTTTTATAAATAGCCCCGCCACTTAAAGTCCGATCTCATCATATCACAATATCAATTTTGCTCTGGTGAATTTTTAATCTAACGTCAAATTAAAATGTCAAAAAAGTTGCAAAAAAGTTTTACATTAGGGGGGAAGAATCCGAGATATCATTAATGACATATTTTATTTGACGTTAGATTAAAAAGTCACCTATTAGAAAAATGAAGCCATAGTCCAGCCATGAACAACTGATGAATTGATACATACAAGTCCGTGGAATATATGGATTTTCAAAATGTTGATTTCAACGCTCACACAGATAGACAAATGGTCATACATTAATCGACTTCTCTATTTATGAACATTCAGAAAATATATTCTTTTTTGGATAACAAACTTATATATCGATAGCTTAATCTAAAAAAATCTAATCTTAAAATCGAGATACTTGCTTTTGTACTCTTTACACAGTGAACAAGGATATATAAATATGTATAGGTTTGTCATTCCGTGTGAAATTTCTACAATTTTCATTTCCGACCACTTTATTTTCTAAAAGCTTGTGAATAGGGGAGACGATTAAGCTCTGTCAGTCTGTCCGTCTTTCCGTGTGAATGTTGAAATCAGCTTTCTGAAGCACCATGACATTGCCTGGACCCGCGTGAAGTATTAAAATATTGGGAATATTCGGGAGCAGATCGATATTAAAAATTAAAAAAAAATCGGTACATAAACAACTGAGATATGAGGAAAAAAAACGATCACAACATACATACATACAAACGTGGTATACTGGTTAGAGTAAACGTGGCGTCGAATCCCAGCTGAGCCAAAACAAAAATTTTTTAAAGGCTTTCAAAATCTTTATCAATGTGCTTCAAAATACATGCAAGTGCATGCGAAAAATCTTGAACAATTCATGTAAACAAACATTATTAACTCATAAATCATTGTTTTTTTTTCATCTACTATGCACGCGTTCTATGCACTAATTAGAATGAAATGAATTTTGTTAATATATTCATATAAACACATGCTCTCCAATGACACGTTAATATAAAAATCATTCATGTTTGACCTAAATTGAACCATTTCATCATGGGTTGAACTCATGTATTCACTATTTCTTTTGCATTTCTTATTTTGCTGGGTAGTAATTTTAATATATATATATTTTTTTTTAGATATTAAAAATACTATTTTAATTTATTATTAATTTTTATTTTATTATTATAAAAAAATAAAAAAATTATAGCACGATCTTGGTGGTCAATGCGATTTTCGAACTTTTTATTTAAAAGATTCATTAAATTCATTAAATTTATTTAATGTGTGGCAAGTGGCACCGGCCTGTTGAAAGCACATACTATCTAAATCATCAATTTTCTGCCACAAAAAGCTATAGATCATCTTCCTGCAGCGTTTTATATTGACCAGTGATATTTCAAATTTGGACGCCCTTTACATATCGTACTTGATAAATATTATGATATCAACTTGAAATTTAAAAAAAAATTGTTAATGTTTGCGAAAAATTAACTAACAACAATACTATCTATACATTATAAAACTTTCACCTTATTCTGTCTACCCTTCCATCGCAAAAATCCCGTTGTGGCAACTTTTGAAGGCATTATCTACTTTCAAATTTCAAAAAGCACTAAGACTTAAATGAGCACCTGAGCTGCAGAACTCGTTCCTTATAAAAATAAAAAAACGTAATGAGAGTTGATTGGTTAAGGTGTAGCGAACTAGTTTTGCATCTCAGCTACTAAAAATTTTTTTATTTTATTTATTTCATAAAATTGTTTCTACATATCGATGGTCACAAGTATAAAGGTTCTAACTCGTACTTTTTACGAAATTGAAATTTTCAGTGACTTCAATACATTTCACACAAATACACCTTTACAAAAAATTTAACACAATAGTAATACTTAGTAGCAAAATAAAAAATTTTATAAAAGAAATTACATTATTTATTATAATAAGTTTCTGTTACGTTTTTACCTTCTCCTGTAAAATTACAATTATTTAAGTTTAAATTTAAAATAAAAAATAATAAATTTGTAAACTTGTAAACAAAACAGCATTCTAAGCTTCTTGATTGGCTATATAATAACTACAAATAAAATTCACAGCTCTTAAATAGTTGCCTGTCAAGATCAAGAAGATTCACAGCATTGAATGATACATTTTTACCAAATTCCTTAGGTTAATTTTAAGGTTGCCCAAAAATATATTAGTAAAATAATAAAAATAATTGTTTTTCAAACAAACTTTCAACAACTTAGAAGACTTTCTGGAAAATTTATACAAAAACCAATGGCTGTTTTATGGGTGTAACTAGAACATTCTGGGGGTGCAACGCACAAAATTTAAAAAAAAAATAAATATTAATTTGAATGTGAATCATTTTTATGTTGGCTTAAGTTCATTTATTTTTTTATTTAATTTTATAATTTAAATTAAATTAAATTGCAACCATTTTTAAGAATATTCTTTCTAACATAAAATAAGAATTTCAAAAATTACATAGTATTATACCGATAAAGAGTGCTGATGATGAAATCGTAGCTGATTTCGAAAATGCATTCCACTCGGCTAATATCGGAAGTAATGTTAGAAAGAATATTCCTAAAAATGGTTGCAATTTAATTAAAATTAAATAAAAGAATAAATGAACTTTAGCCAAAATAAAAATGATTCACATTAAAATTTAATATATAGAAAAGTTCGAATAAAATATAAATTTGTAATTATGATATAAATATATAATTAATTCAGTTTAAGATTTTTCACCAACCCAACCCCGCACCCCAGAAAACAATTTTATGAATTTTGTCACCCCCAGAAAAAAATTTAGCTACGCCAGTGGGCGTTGATTTGACTGCGGCTAAGCTTATGCTGGCTTCAAATATTCTTCCCAAAAGTTATACTTGAAGTTATGCAAAAAACGTTAGAAAAATAATAAATTCATCCATAATTTGATAGACTAATTCATCTTTACATGTACATATCTGTTAAATAATAAGTAATTCAAAAATATGATTAAGAGCCAAAAATATATCGATTATATTTTTTCCTTTGTTTATAGTTTGTTAGCTTTGTAGTAAAAATAAATAAGAAATCTAGACACAATATTAAATATTAATAATAACACTGTGCATGAAATTGACACTTTTTTTTCGTGACAAGCTGGGCACCTAGCGTTTTAACATAATTCGGGTACGCTAAATCTAGTGGTGCCCTTTTTTGAAAAAAAATTAATTTTTTTATCAAAATTTCGAAATTTTTGTTCTTTAAAAATTCATAAAAAATTAAAAAATGCAGCTAGGCTTCTAATTTTTTGCAAACATATAAAAAACAAAGCTGCTAACAAAACAAGCCATAAATGATTAAAATCTGTTAGCAACTTTTGATTTTATTCACAAAAGTCGACAAATTTTAATTAATTTAAGAATTTCATAAAACGCAATATTTGTATGGGAGCCACCCTAAGGGATGGTGATAAAGGGAAAGTATAATTTAAGAAAATGTTAAGAACAAAAAACAATGAAGGTCGGTCATACATTTTATCCCCCTAGGAGTGAATCCTAGGACTTAGAAACAAATGTTGGGAATGAAAAATAAAGTTGCGCAGGTGCAAAATAAGCTATTTGTGATTAAAGTTTGTCTACAACTTTTGATTTTTTCAGAAAAGATGAAATTTTTGAATTTTTTATATAACCAAACTAAAAATTTTTTGTTGTTAAGTAGTTTTTATTTAGAAATTTATTCTTCTTCCTCCTGCAGATTCCAACAAATATCCCCTAATAGCGAATCAAGTTGTTTGCCGCTATACCAGTGTTCGAGCCTGGCTGTTACTTGGTGAAATCTCTCGCCATGTTCATCAGACTCGGCTGGTGATTGTTCATTAAATTTTTCGGCATTGCAATGCAAAAAATGTATTTTCGGTGTAATTCGGTGCAATTCGGTAAAAGCAACACCATCTGGGCTCAATGCTTTTATAAAATTTTTTACAATACCCAGTTTGATGTGCAGTGGAGGAAGCAAAATCTTTTCCATCGGCACAAGTGGTAATTCAATAACATTGTTTGTATGCAATCTGCCTTCCTCACGTAAAGCCCAATCCCGTGTATTGTACTGGTCGCCATCGAAATTCGTATTCCATAAGCACATGAAAAACATATTTTTAGTATAGCCCAATTGCATGCGTCTTAAAAGAGCTACCACTTTTAAATCTGCGCATATTTTCCACTTGTGGTCTTCATATTTAATTAACTGTATTATTTTTTTCATTGATGCGTATGTCTCTTTAGTATTTGTGCTAAGTGCTATCGGAATAGGACTTTTTAAATTAGTGACATGTAGCAAAACTGCTTTTAAGCTACTTTTGGAAGAATCAATGAATAAGCGCCAATCTCCAGGATTATATTCATTTTGCATCGTTAAAACCAATCCGCGGATGTCAGTACAATACGCAATAGAATTATTCTCAATAGATTTAAAAAAAGTCGTAAATCGTCTATGGCGATTGATAGCCCCGTATGTTTGTACACCTGGTGCTAAAATATTAGCTCGTTTTAACTCTTTTGCCAAGAGAATGCTCTGTCTTTGAGATAATTTTAGACGCCGTACCATTATATCCAGACGATCTTGCGTGATTTCATTGTGACTGCATGGAACCGTGATGCATGACGGTTGATACATTGAAGTAGCTGGTCTATCCGCTTCAACAGAATGAATTATTGAGAAAATATGTTCTGTTGGTATATGGCTACCCGGAACAGTAATTTCATCAGAATGTGGCAGCGGAAATCGAGCATATGCTGTTTCAGTATAAGACATATAAATCATTTTTCTTCTGTTTATACCCGCTGTATAATTTATGCACGCATAACACTCATCTTCAACATGAACTATGGGATCTCTCCAAATCATTGGAACACCAAATGGCATGGCATCTCCATTTTTTCCCCGCTTATTTAAATGGTAAATGCAGTGTGTACACACTATTGATGGTGTCCAACTCTTACCATATATAACCCTTAAAGAAAAATATGATTCATACAAGGTACTTGTTTCAGTAGTGATTTTACGGCGACTTGGTATATTTTTATATTTCCCACACACATAAAAAAAGTAATTAAACTTTTTACACGGCCCCATCTTAGATATTTCAATATATGAGGAACTCTTATTTATACTGTAATTGTTTTAATCAAAGTACTAGTCGCATGTTTTGTAAAAAAAAAAGCTAGGACGAATAATATTTCTACCGTTTCCAGGTGTAGATTTTATTGCCAATAACTTGAAATCACAGGTAATTCAAAAATACTATGTTTTAATTTTTAATTCCAAGAACCATGCCAAATACCGTTGCACAATGCAAAATGAATGTAATCCTGGAGATTGGCGCTTATTCATTGATTCTTCCAAAAGTAGCTTAAAAGCAGTTTTGCTACATGTCACTAATTTAAAATTTTTTTATACGCGTAGAATCCTAGCCTTAAATTTTGCACCTGCAGCGCCTGAGATACCCCTAAACGGGCCAAATGTATGACCAGCGCAACTTTATTTTTCATTCCCAACATTTGTTTCTAAGGCCTAGGATTCACTCCTAGGGGGATAAAATGTATGACCGACCTTCATTGTTTTTTGTTCTTAACATTTTCTTAGATTATACTTTCCCTTTATCACCATCCCTTAGGGTGGCTCCCATACAAATATTGCGTTTTATGAAATTCTTAAATTAATTAAAATTTGTCGACTTTTGTGAATAAAATCAAAAGTTGCTAACAGATTTTAATCATTTATGGCTTGTTTTGTTAGCAGCTTTGTTTTTTATATGTTTGCAAAAAATTAGAAGCCTAGCTGCATTTTTTAATTTTTTATGAATTTTTAAAGAACAAAAATTTCGAAATTTTGATAAAAAAATTATTTTTTTTTTCAAAAAAAAAATTATTTTTCTAAAACGACTACGGATATTAGAAAGAAGTTTTACTTTAGTTTTTTCTTAAAGGAAATTTTATTGCGGAATTTCGGTTTTTTAAGTTTTTGGAATAAGCTAAAGCGTTTTTGAGTTACGCGAACATATGTGGTGCAACCTCCTCCATTTTCGATATAACGGTATATCTCGAAAACCAGAGCCAATCTTAAAAAACCGAGAGCACCACTGGATTTAGCGTACCCGAATTATGTTAAAACGCTAGGTGCCCGGCTTGTCTGTTTTTTCAACTAGCACAGTGTAATTTAAGCTTAAAATTCATTTACTTTTTAATGCGTTGCATCCGATGGTTTAAAGTCATCTAAATTTGGGGTTTTTAAATCAATTACTTTTTCTCTAACTGTTATGGTATTTGATAAGTTAGAACAAATCGATTTCCATTTTTTTTCACCCTAAAAATTTTACTGTTACAGGTACGTGCCACAGGCAAAATGTATGCTTGTAAAAAACTGGAAAAGAAACGTATTAAAAAACGAAGAGGTGAATCCATGGTTTTAACGGAGAAGCAGATATTACAAAAAATAAATTCACGTTTTGTAGTAAATCTAGCGTATGCGTACGAGACAAAGGATGCTCTGTGTTTGGTACTGACCATTATGAATGGTAAGCTTAAATGTACATAAATATGAATATTTCTTTTATTTTTTACTTTGTTTAAAAATTTTTAAGAAGATTAGTAAACGTTTTTTTCGTTCGGTTTTGTTATACGTTTTTGTTTAATAGAACAATATCAAAAAAATTTTTAATATTACTAATGACAACTATAACTACAACAACAAGAGTTATAAATAATCTCTGTTTTTGTATTTACTTGAAAATTAAATGCAGTTTTGATATCTGCTGTTTTTTTTTTGTCGTCTTTTGACAATGTTGCAAAAAAAGTAGATCAAAATGGTAACGAATTAAAATGAAGGCGAATTTATTTAAGACTTAGATTGTCTTTTTTCCATTTTTAATGGATGAAATATTTAAAAACGTTGTGTATTGAGAATACTTTATATACTATATATCTATAATTTGTATACCCTTTCATCTGTGGTGTCAACTTAGTTGAATTCTAGCAAAATCGCTGATACATATGATCAAATAAACACGACTGCCTCTGTTGTTTCTCCACATTTTCGCCACAAAATTTAATAATTGTCAGTTCTAGAATTATTAATAGACACCTCTAGAGCTATTTGTAAATTCTTTTGGCAAATTTAATTTAAAAAATAATATAAATATATATATATTATTTAAAATATATCGAGTTACTAAATCTGCTAGTTAGTTTTTGGACACGTTTTGGACACGCTTATAAAAGCTAAGAAATAGGTTTGAAACTAACTAAAATATAAGCACCAAAATACAACAGCTTCGGTGTTTTTCCTAAACTAACAAGCGAAAATCAATTTTTTTTCAACTTTATGGCCAACAAGAGGGTCGGCTTGGGTATAAAATAAAGGGCCATTTAATGCACAATTTATTAAAAATGTTAAATCAATAATGGCTGCCACTTCAAAATGGTGTATAATAAATGTCGTAAGGGTCAAATCAAGGAATTAAATATGTACTCCTTTCAACCTTTCAATTTTAGTATCAATTGAAGGGGCTTGACCATTAAAATACAGTAAATTATGAAAAATTAAAAGGGTCCGCCAAATAACTTTTGTTTTTTGAAAATGCTATAAAAAAGTGTAGCTTCGGCTGTGTGGCGCCGTCCTGTTGAAACCAAATGTTGCCAATATCCTCCTCTTAAATTTTTGTGAACAAAAATTCGTTTAACATGGCCCGATAACGATCGCCATTGACTACGGCTACTCCTTGCTCATTTTTAAAGAAAAATGGCCCAATTATGTCTCTGGACCAAAATCCGCACCAAACAGTGACTCGTTTGGACTTTTCACTGTATGCGTGCGGGTTTTCTGTGCCTCAAATGCGACAATTTTGCTTGTTTACATACCCGCCAAGATCAAAATGAGCTTCATCTGAAAAGATGATTTTTTTTTTGGCAAAATCGGCCAAAGTAATGTCGCAATATTTCCCAGCGTTGTTCAAGCGTATACACAACCATATTCGTCCAGCGGAAGGATAAAACTAATTATCTGCCAAATCAGACATGAGCTAAGTGTTACCATTCACGAAATAAGCACTAGTTGAAAAAAAACGTTAGATGGCGGACCTCTTAAAATCCAAGATGGCGTTCTAAATTAAACGATTGATATATGGGTCAAATTATAGTAATTACGGCTTTGCTCTCTTCAATCTACACAAAATTGGCATCAAAGGGTTCAACCAGTAAATTACATTAAACTATGAAAAAGTGTAACATCCATGATGGCGGATATTTTTTGTTAATCCCATCAATATGGGTATCAAATGATGGGCTTGACTAGTAGAATGCAGTTAACTATGTTAAGTTTTAAAATCAAAGATGGCGTATTAAATAATAAAACAAATTGGCGTTTGACATTCAATCTGAAATCTGGCTACGCTACGATATGATAATTATAATAAAATACGTGCTGATTGCTAAAGGGTATTTTAAAATTCGGCACAGTCGAATATAAAACTCTTACTTGTTTGATTATAGTTTAATCGCAGAATAAATATACTTTCAGAGACTACATATTGCTATTAACATAATCGTTTTATTTACCAGGTGGTGATTTGAAGTTTCACATATACAACATGGGTGGTGATCCGGGTTTTGAAATGGCTCGAGCACGTTTCTATGCCGCCGAAGTTGTTTGCGGCTTAGAGCATTTACATCAGCAAAATATAATTTATAGAGATTGTAAACCAGAGAATATTTTACTAGACGATCATGGGCACGTAAGAATATCCGATTTGGGTTTGGCCGTAGAAATCTATGCTGATACGGTGCGTGGACGTGTAGGAACAGTGGGTAAGTTCTTTCAATTACTTAAAACAAAAATCCTATATAATGTGTATAAAAATATTCTGCATAATTAGGTTATATGGCCCCTGAAGTTATAGATAATGAAAAATACTCATTTTCACCCGATTGGTTTAGTTTCGGTTGCCTGCTGTACGAAATGATCGAGGGGCAAGCACCGTTTAGAGCGCGCAAAGAAAAAGTAAAACGGGAGGAGGTTGACAGAAGAGTTAAAGTTAGTTTTTTTTTCAAACGTATAATTAAAAAAATATGAACTGGAAACTAAATCGTATTTTTTTTTTTCTTAGGAGGATCCCGAAAAATATTCTAACAAATTTAATGATGAAGCACAATCCTTATGCCAACAGTTGCTAGCCAAATCTACAAAATTACGTTTAGGTTGTCGTAATGGTCGTTTTGGTGCTAGGGAGGTTAAACTGCATCCTTTTTTTAATTGTATCAATTGGAAGCGTTTAGAGGCTGGAATGGTTGAACCACCCTTTGTGCCAGATGTGAGTGTCATTTTATTATTGTAATTTCATTACAGTAAAATTTCATTTTTCTTTTTTTTTCTGTAGCCCCATGCTGTTTATGCCAAAGATGTCTTGGATATCGAACAATTTTCAACAGTTAAGGGCGTTAATATTGATGATTCCGATTCTAATTTTTATACGAAATTCAATACCGGATCGGTGTCAATATCATGGCAAAACGAAATGATGGAAACCGAATGTTTTAGAGAATTAAACGTTTTTGGTCCCGATGATAATCCAACGCCAGATTTACTTATTAACGCCACACCACAACCCGATACATCTGGTTGTTTTCCTTTTAGAAGAAAGGTAGGTCCAATTCAATTTTGATCATCCCTGATCAACTTTAATATGTGTCATGTGAGAGAAATTTTGTATTGATCTTTCTGAAGTTTTTGTATCTGCAGATATAAATATACTTATAGAAAAGTTCACTATTCGTCATTCCATATCCCCTCCGAATCACCCCTTTGAAACAAATATATAAAAATGTTTTATCGAGCCTAGAATAGATATTTCGATGTGTTACAAACGGAATGAAAAAATGAATATACCCTTAACATTTTTTTTTTGAGGGCATAAAAATGCAAAAACATTTAATTTGGGTCTCTATAGACGAGACCACCGATGGACGAACATGTTTGTGGCAACAGTAATTGTAGGTATATTGCATCTGGAAAAAGAAATTTCTTAAAAAAATTGTGAACATAGTTGTAAAAGAAAAGGAAAATCATTGCACTGTTTTACATTAGTTTGATGATTAAATAAAAAAATTTGAGATATATACAGATAAAATTTTTCTTTTTGCATTATTGATGCCACATATATCTTACCTTACCTGTTTGGCACATAGAATTTGTTAACTCAAATGTATACTCATATATTGCAAATACCAAAAAAAATATTTCCTTAAATACGAAAAAAGCGCCAAATATACATACCGCTTCCTCCACAACCAGTGACAACTCTATGGGGGACGAAAAAAATTGCTGTTAATTAATATGTTAAATATTCTAATGAATACGTACAGATTTTTTCAAATCTAAACTCTACTGTTTCTTTAGTGAACTGCGTAGCCAAATATTGTAAATGTATATCTGCGAATTGTGGAATTTTACATTAAGGTGTCACAAAATTGGAAGCAAAAATGTTTCTTTAATCTCCCAAGTAAATATAGTTATGGACACTGTGTGAAAAATTGATATCGATCGTATCAAAAATACTTCGGAGCAAATACATTTTCTATGTATGAGAACGTGTTGACTCCAAATAGACAGAGTTTGCTTTTCGAAAATGTATCGAAGCAATTATTGATTAACTGTTGAAACGCTTTTTACGAAAGAAAAAAATTAAAATAAACAATTAAATGAAGCTGGGGCCAAATTACAGCAATCAACAGCTTTCGAAACGTTCGAATTTTCTGTGCCTTTGGTATGGATATTTTAATAAGAGTTCTTTTATTTTGATCGTTGGAAAATGGCGTAATTGGCCCCTGTCTTTTTCAACAGCTTATGTTCTGTTTGTAAGAATTTAAAACAGTTTTTTGTTGCCCTAGTCATAACATAGTTACAAACAAATTTATATACCCTTTACACTATATTAATTTTGTTATTAATTCTTCTTTTTCTAAATTAATCAGAGTTATCATGAATCTTACAACGTTAATATTTCGGAATAAATTTTTTTGTTTACATGGATTTTAATTTCGTATTGTGAATTCCATGTGAATGAAATCAAATACCTGGTGAATAACATTGTCAAAATATAAAAAACAGATCGTCGCTGATCTGACGTTATCGATTATGTGACAATTTTTGCATTTTTTTATACCCTTCACCTGTGGTGCACAAGGGTATATATAGCTTTGTCATTCCATTTGTAATTTCTACAATTTTCATTTCCGACCCCATAAAGTATATATTTTCTGAAAGATTATGAATAGAGGAGTCGATTAAGCCCTGACCGTCTGTCCGTGTGTTGGTTGAAATCAACTTTTAGAAGCAACTAAATATATGTTCCCCAGATCTGTGTATGATATCAATCTCTTGGAAATATCCAGGAATGAATCGCTATTGAAATTCAGCACAATCGCTCCATAACTTTCTGAGATATGAGCAAGAAACCCACGACCACCTCGTTTTTTTCACAATTACAACAACAACATAACAACATATATACTGGTTAAAACAAACGTGGCATCGAATCCCAGCTGAGCCAAAAAAAAATTTTTTATTTTATTTCTTTTATTTTATATATTATTAGCTAATACCCGGTGTGCTTCGCCACCCCAAATTTTAGTATTTAATTCATATGGCAGGTGCCACTCCCACTATTGTTAATGCACCCATTTTTTCCATAAATGTTTATTCGAATATCAAAGTTGCTTTTGCAAAATTTTAGTACTCTTATCGATATCGTTTTCCAGATATACAAATTTTAGTATTTGATTCATATGGTAGGTGCCACGCCCACTACTGATAATGCACCCATTTTTTGCCTAAATGTTCATTTGGGTGTCAAAGTTGCTCTTGCAAAATTTTACTACTCTAATCGATATCGTTTTCCAAATATACGAATTTTAGTACTTAATTCATGTGACCACGCCTACTATTGCAAGTCCGCCCATTTTTTACCCAAATGTTCGTGTAGATGTCAAAGTTTACCGTACTTAATTTGAAGACTCTAGCTGTATTAACTTTCGTGATATATAATATTTAATACTTATTCTTTAATAGGGCGTGGCACCCCGCCCACTTACAATCTCAAACCAAAGTATAGCCTATAGTTCCTTCCAGACATACAGGAAGATTCTGTGAAGATTTCAAGGAAATCGGTCCAGCTGTTTAACCGTCTATAAAGCACAAACAAACATACAAACACACATTGATTTTTATATATATAGATTTATATCTTTCTTATTTTTTTAATTTTTTTAACAAATTTTTTTTTGTATTTTTTTTTTTTTGTTTTTAATATATTTTTTTTTATTTTTTTTGTAATTTTTTTTAAAACACATACGTAAACTCAATTTATAATTTTACAATGGGATGTTTTTTACATGTATGTACGTATTTTATATGAGATGAATGGTGATACAAACAATTGTTATTGCATGACTACACGTTGTGAAGGGTATATAAAATTCGACACGGCCGAATGTAGCACTGTTACTTGTTTTTATTGCACTATTTTCAACCTTTGTTGGTCATATGTCGATATGTGCTCTTCTGGAAAATTAGTAAAAAAAAACACATAACTGAATTCGTGTGAAAAGCGATGATATAAGCCATTATAAACCAGTTAAATCCACAAGTAATTTTATGGAACTTTAAAATTCGGAAACTTTCACAAGTCTTTTATATATATGATGCCAATGATTCAATAGTTCGGAGATAACCATGTGGAATTTTTTTCACGATAACCATAAATATGTATTTTTGCAACAACTTTATCAAATAAACATTAGTTTTTATTTGTTAAGTAATATTATTAATATATTCTGTCTCTTCATGTCTTTTACAGAAAAAACAACCAGCTAGAACACAGCCCATACCTATTCCTGAACATTTATTAACTACTAGTCACAGCGTTAGTTCTACAACCGTTGAAAGCTGATAGAATATAGTTTCGAATCCAAATATCGCATTAACTAATTGTTCAAACACAAACAACTCTTTAATAACAAAAGTTACTTTAAAAAGCACAAATGATTAAAAATGTTACATAAAAGAAATACATTTTTAATTTTCACCCATAACCACAATAAAAATATTATTATCATCTTATCATCAAACACTTTTAAAAAACACATACAACATTAGAAAAACATTAACTCTGAGACAAGAAAAAATAGCATTCAACTTAATTAAAAAATTAGTTTTAAAATTAAATTAACACTAAGCGAAACTACTTATCTGTAGACGCTAGAATAAGCAACCTATTTACCCAATTAGTCTCTTAGGCTCTTTCAAATAAATTGCTCCTTATGTCGAAGGCGCATTACATTTTTAAGTGTATTGTATTTTAACAAGTAAGTAAATTCTAAATTAAAATCTACTTACAGACTTTTTTATTTAAATATATTTTATAAAATTTGTTTTAAATGTTAACCACATATTATTGTGTTGTATTTGTTTATTATTTGTATATTATTTTAATTTCAATTAAATTTATATTTAGTTAATATGCAATTATATGCTATTTAAAGCTGAGTTAATTTTTATTTTACTAAACTCGGTTTTTTTTAACATAAATATATAGAATTAGATGAGTGTGTATATAAAGCCAATTTTGTCTATTTTACTTTTTATGTACTTTATTTTTTATGGAATTTTAAAAGACTATACATATTTATATTTAAAAAAAAAATATATATTTTTTATTTACACTAATAGAACAACAATTTTAAGCATACAATACTATAGACCGATGTTATATATCGTTAGTAAATTTGCAAGCACATGTAACTCACAAAAAAAAACGTCGGAAATCAGTATTTTAAGTGGAAAAAGATTATTTTATCTTTTGCCTAATTTTAAACGTTTTATTTATGTGAGTTTGCTGTTTATCTATTAATATACGTATAAGTAATTGTACGCATAACTAAACACAAATAACAAAAGTAAATTATTAACACATTATTAAATACAAGTAATACTTATACTGTAGAGTATATAATTTAGTTTTTTGTATATTTTCCATTTTTAAAAAGAAAAAATATTTTTTTAATTAATTTTTAAGAAATTGTAAAAACAAAAACAAATAGCTGTTGATAAAATATACTTTAAATAAAACAAAATGTTCGAAGTAATTTAAAAAATTCAAAAAAGGCGCTATTTTGTAAATGATGTAACGTCATTTTTTGAAATTAAATTTTTATATGAGGTTTCTATATTATTTATAAATTCAGGCAAAAATTTTAAGAATTTCAACGAAATTCCTGAAATGTGCAAAATGCAAAAAAAAAAAAAAATTTCACTTGAAAATTTGAATACTTAAAGCAATTGTCCAAGCTGTTTTATTTTTATTGTATTTTTTTTTTTGTGATATTAAAATGCACTTGGACTTTAGTATATCAAAAGATATACAGGTTAGACAGTTTAATTTGACTCAAATAAGCCTTTTTATATAATACCGAACTACGATTAAATTTGGCGATTGCAAATAGGAATATATTTTGGCAAAAAGAACATACTCTTACAAATTGGGTTTGAAAGCGCTCTATATATAAATTTTTAACGATTTCAATTGGAAAAAAAATCGTAAGACAAAATCTATGTCCCTATATATTTTTTAAAAAAGGACATCCCTTGAAATATATACTAATTGTATATTTAATCCCAAATCTGAACGAAGAAAATTTGTAAGGCATAAAATAATAATGAATAAATAAATCCCCTTGCCCTGTATTCCAAGTAAAATTAAATTGTTCGACATTATGTACCATTACTGTGTAGTTTTTATAACTATAATGATATGACACTGTCCATTAGAATAAGCATAAGTGTTTTTTGAGCTTCTCGTAATAGCCCTTTTCGCCTTAGGTTTAAATTAGAGGAAATGATGTCCCTCATTCGATGATAATATATTACTTCACATTATTTAGGCAAAACTAAACGTAGTTTATTATCAGAAAAAGGCTAAGCTCTGTTAAATATTTGTCATCTGAAGTGTCTTACATATATTTAGTAAATGGTGTGCGTAAAAATAATTAAACGTGGCTAGAGCCACAGGCTTCCAATGCTGATTTTTCGAACAAAATTATCTATTTCTCATGCATTGGTCACGTTAACAAGTCAAATTGTTGCACATGAGCCACTGCATCCGGAAAAAGTGACTGTTTGGTGCTAATTATAGTCTGAAAATTGCGTTGGTTCTTTTTTTTTTTCATAAATTACGCTGGAAGCCACGTTTGAACCACAACTTTTGTAGTAAGTTTTTACTATTTTTCGGTTGTTAAACGATCATATATGTAAATGACAAACCTTTCACTAAACGCATAAATGATAAATATTAAATCGTCAACAGCCTTGCCAGATCATCGGTTTTGAAGACACTAAATTTATAACCCTTTTCTTACTTTAGTAAAGATTTTGCTGGGTAGTTTTTCGGTAGATTCTTTAATACAATTATTCAAAATTTAAAAGGTTTCTCTATGGCCATCAGTAATTCAGCCATTTTTATTCTAAATTTTATTTATTGCAAAAGTGTGATTTTACTACACTCAATAGGTTTGAATTGTAATTTTTTTCGATTTTCTGTTAAACGATGTTTCAGAAAGATCCGTAACAAAATAATATTTTTTTTTTGTGGGCGTGACTTACCCTTTTTTGCAATCGGAGGAACTAAATGTGTATATAAAGTTTTATAAAATACGTCTAGAAAAAACTATTTTTTTTTATATGGGAATGGCATTTTCAACTTCACTAATCATAAAGTTGTATTGTTTCAGAATATTATAATAGAACTATCTTTGTATATTAAATATTATTTTTAAAATTTGAATGCAGTGTTAATATTCAGCGATCTACATTATAAAACACTACTTTTTTCTGTCTGTCTAGATAATATCTTAATATTTACAGAAAATAAAAATGGTATTTAATAATGATTTATTAAGGATGATAAGAAATTATTGCGAGCATGTCAGAAGGAGGAAAATAAAACAAATTTCACTTAAACTATAATATCTGAACTTATCTTTAAAATAGTACAATATTTAAGCCAGCGATGCGGACCGGGTTTAACTAGTATTTTATATAAAAAATTACATGATGAACTTTTCTATGCGCATCATCGGCGAACGGCTGGATCGATTTCGCTATTTTTTTATATTTAAAATATTCCAAGAAAAGTTTTAGGGGGAAACAATTAGAAAAACAAATTTGCAATATTTTATAGAATCCGTTTAACCTATTGAAACTGTTCATGTATGAGTAAAATTAACCATGCCCACTTTTTTCGAAATACATACCTAATAGGCGTAATTTTATATATTGTTTTTTATGGTCCACCCCGAAGAAGTTTTAAAGGGACCAGTAAAAAATGTTTAAAGGGACTAGTAATAGTTGTGCTAACGAATTAGCAAATTAATTATCTTTAAAGTATAAAAACTGTTTTTCGTAAGAAGCGTAGAATAAGTTACACTATATTGTTTATTTATATAAAAAAAATTCGTAAGAACTTTGTTAAATATTATTATAATTATTTTTTTGATCAAACTAAAAATTTAAAATTGTCTTAAAGCAAGAAAAATGTAACAAAAGGTAAAAAAATAATAAGTAAACGTTTATAAAAACTTATGCACACACATATTTAATAGCATATTTGAATGTAAGAAAATAATTGAAATTCTTAAGAGAAAACCCCCAAAAGTTTAAAGAGAAAAGTAATAAACGCATAAACAAACTAAAAGGTACTAACCATAGTACGCAAAAAATTATGTTTGTGAATACAATTTCATTTTTTTCGCTTGTTTTTTGGATTATGCTCTGAATTAAAAAAGATAAAAGTTGTGAGTCAAATTCTATTTAGTATTTTTATTTTTTTTCATTCTTTTCACAAATAATATAAAAATATTTTTTTTTATTGATTTCGTTTGCAATACAATTTCTATTTTTAATATTCGTCGTGTTTCATTCTTCTCACAAATTTAATATATTTCATTCTAAGCAAAATGAATCAAAAACGAAAAATTTGTTTTAAAAATTTCCTCTTTTTATTTGTTGTTGTTTGTGGTATGAAAAAAATTTTAACATTAAATAATGTACAGTTGCAATCATAATAATTTAACAGATTGGATTTTGCTTATATGTATATAAATAGCTGTATCGTGTATAAATATTATATTTTATATATCCATACATACATATATAATATTTTTATCCTCATAAATTTAATTATAATTGATTTAAAGATGCGGGCAAGAAAAACAACTTTATAGGTCTAATAAAATAATTAGGCATTTATATAAAAAGGTAAAGTCTTAAAAGGATATGCGTATTAGCAAAACACATATATAAACATATGTATATACCTGAAAATGTAAACAGAAAATTCATTATATTCCTAATTTTTTTTACTCAGTAAAGTAAAAATCCTTGTTTGTCTTAAATTGAAACTCGGTATAAAAGCTACTTTATATATAAGCATATGTCAAGCGCCTATAGGTAAAAGTTGTGTGTCACACTGTACCCAATGCCTCTTTTAACAACAACAATACCTAAAAAACAAACGACATCAATAAAAAGGTATATGTGAAAATCATCCCTTGCAAGGAATACAACACAAAAATTTTTTTTGGCGCCATATAAAAAAAATGTGTGTATAGAAAAATATGTAATACAGTCGGATTCGGTTAAGCTGCCGCCGTTTAATTGAAGAAATCACTTAACTACAATTAAATATTTTTACTATATTTTAAAGAAAATGAGTTCGCGTAAGGGAAAATCAGTTTTACAGCTTTTATGTTTTTAAAGCTACAAACTTCAATAAAGCAAACACTGCTTAGTAGAAAAAATTTCTTATTAATATACGACGAAATACAATGCGAGAGCTAATTTGTTGCACTGTAGTGCAACATTTTCTCTTATTTTGTTTAAAACAATATAAAAAGTAGAAAAGCTATTTAACCAAAATGGTTTCAATTTGTCCAACGTTTTTTATTAATGAAAATCTTGCATAAGCCAAAAAAATAAATCCTTCAATTATCAAATTCCCTTACCCGAATCCGACTGTATACGTGTAATGTTTGTAAGTATGATGTTTGTGTACCGCTTAGCATTTTAAAAAACCAACTCACAATTAAGAAGTATTGCTTTTATGAATGCAAGAAATACAAAAACAAAAACATACGTATGAAACATTGTTCTTCCGGCGCCTAATATTCTTAATAAAATTGTGTATGAATTCATGTCCCAAAAAATTAAAAAACAAGTTGCCACAAGTATTAACCTAAGATTCTTTACAAAAATTCCCATAATACAATTTTAACAAATTTATTGATTTGTATTAGTTTAATTTTTATTTTTTCATCGGACAGTAATTCAAAAAAGATATATATATGAGTCTAAATAAAAACAAAATATATAAAAATAAATATTATATCATATGTAATTGTTCCGTGGTTTCGTTTTTTATTGTTACATATTCAATTAAATTCTTATTAAGTTTTACTAAAAGCAAATTGTTTATAGTATCTTTTGATCTCATTTTTGTTAATATTATTGAGAGAGCACTAAAAGCTCTTTCGACGGAAACTTGTGTTGCCGGGACAATAAACTGAAGGAATTTTTCATGGCTGATATATTGTGAAGATACGATCAAACTACTTGTCAAGCCTTTCGTAGTATTTGTAAAAATGTGTTTGTTTGTATTATACCGTGGCATTGTTGTGTGTCTCTTTTTATATCAATCATTATCGGTGTAACACATACAATCACATTTTTTACAAAGCCTATCACAATGCTTTCTAAGTTGCTTGAAGCATTAAATAACAGCAGGCTGGCGACTTAAATCTGTCTAAATTGAAATACATACGATGTTTGACGCCATCATAGCTGCACGGCTACATTTGGCGGTGGCGCCTATATAATTTTGAATGTACATGTTTTTATAACAAAAACTTTTAGGGATAAAAAAGAACGAAAATTGTATGTACATTTATTTATAAAACTAATCTACGATTCAAGTAAAAATTCCACAAATATAATAGAAAAAATCAGATAAATCAGATTCATAGTTTTTGTTTTATTATACCTAAGCCTTATTTGTATTTTTGTTGATCACTTAATATTTTACATGCATATATTCATACGTACATACATGCATAAAATATATTAACTAAAAATTATAATTTTTTTAATATATTCTTTAATTCCTAAAATGGTAAAATTGTTCCCATTAACACAACAAAAATGATAAACTACAATGGCAACGCTGCTAACTTTTCTTCAAGGAAAATAAAAATTCTATTTGTGAATCGATTTTTTTTTAATTTTTCGATTATGTTCTTTGAATGAATGATTCATGTAAGGAATTTTATATATAAATTGTGGTGAGAAATTTATTTTAAATTTTTTTAAAATATCATTTGTCTCGCAACTTTTATTTTTAAAATTCGGAAAACAAAACAAATTATTCGTCACAATGTGGAAAATTTAATTCATTCAAATTAATATCATTCATGATTAATATCTATTCGATTGATTTGCGTACTATGGTACTAACTATACATTTTTATTGTACTGTAGAGTAAAGTAGTAAACCACTGAAAATAGAAACAAAAACAAAATATTTAAACAAGCTATAGAAGTACATAAAACAAATTTTTGTTCATATTGAAAACAAACACATACATAAACTTATATCTAAAATCTGAAGAAAAAAAATCCAAAGTTAAACGGAACTTAGGATTTTTCGCTACATGCTCTGTGTATTATGATACTCTTTAGTTCGTTTTTTTTTTTTTTTTTTTTTTTGATTAATTGTTAATACATTTTTTAGCCATATTATATATTAATTTCTAAAGTACTTTATTTATATTAAATAAATTGTTTACCAATTGGTTTTAAACGCCTATTTTATGTTGCAGCAATTTTGTTAATGAAGAAAAGAAAATAAAAATTTTTCTTTTTGTTTGAAAAATAAAAAAATTAGAAAAACATCAAATTTTAATTTGCCTTTTTTATGAAATTTTTGAATTTTATTTTAGTCTATAAAGCAGATTTTTTTGTATGTTATAAATAAAACTAAAATTAAAATAAACAAAATATTAATTTAAAAAAAAAACAAAGAAAATAAATAAAAAAATAAATAATAATTGTAATAACGTAATAATAAAAGAACATGACAGAATTAATAAAAAAAACATGTGTTTTGAATTTTTTATTTTTTTATTAATAAATTTTAGTTTTTTTTAAGGCCATATGACTTAAAAATTTATAATGATATTCTGTTGTTAAACAATTGCGATTTCAAATCACAAGCATGTACTGAATGATGTGTTTTTCTTACTGCCTGTTCAACGATGTCGGAAGAAAACCCAAGCGAAATTTCATTCGTACAAATAGTATATTGAAAACAACAACAAAAACTAAAAATTTGTTTTTGTTTTCAACGTATTTGTACGAATAAAATTTCGCTTGGGTTTTCTTTCGACATCGTTGAACAGGCAGTTAGACTGAGTTTTGAAGAGTTAAACAAAACGGAGATTGCTTTTTTATCTTTAACACATAAAAAAAACTTTTAAAAAATTAAAATTTTTTGAAATCTGTATTTTCTTAATTATAATTGTGATAATTGTTAGGATAACATATTCGCACTTTCACAAGGCTAAAATTGGTGTCATAAATGTTTTCGTTGTATTAAAACGTACAAAGATACTGTAGTTCATTTCATGTTAAGTTCGATTTGAGGACACGCAGCCATAAGTGCAGAGAAAAACTAGAGTTATTGGCTGCTCCAACCATATACCATAAGTTCATTGAGAGAAAAGATAAAGAGTCAGTTAAAATGCGAGTGCGTAAACAGGAAGATGCGATTTGAAAATCGCCAAACGTTTTTCTGCATGTTCTGTAGTTCATGAGTTTTGCTGGCTATTTGCTATTTTTCAAACAAAAGTAACGAGTTAAAGTCGCTAAAGTTCTTGCGGTTGTTAGATACAAAACACCAGTTATGCAAATTTAACTCGCATCGCAAATATCATGCGTTTGTCAGAAGATGCCTGCGCAGTAATACAAAGAGTAATACAAGACTTCTCCGTCGTGAAAAGTTTCATACCCCTAGAAGAGGTCAATATGGTTATTATATGATGGGTAGAGAGGAAGTCAATAAGAAATTCACACAATAACCGACGTCTTCCTGTAGCACGTGCATCCTGCAGCGTTTACTCAGTTTTAACGATAATCATATCGTTAAACGACAGTCCTTTTTGTTATCTAAACGACAATGATATTTGTATTCTATTTTTTCTTTTTTTATCGACAAATATTAAAATCTTATCCCCGATTCAAAAACCATTTGTTAAAATCTCGGCTTATGCGCGACTACCTATAATAACGTCAGTGGTAAATTTATTTTGATACTTTTACATAGCCGATCACGCCGGAGCAGGGGCGATATGTAAGTATACAACATTTATTTTAATATTACTTTTTTACAGATGTCTATCAAATAAAATGTAAAGCAAACATTTTACCTGCCATTAATAATAAAAATTGACGCAAATTAACATAATTTTTTATCAATACTTTATTAGCAATTCCATTACTTATTATACCACAATGGTGAGCGTGTACAGTTCGAAACTCTTGTTGTACTTCGTTCGCCCGTATAGCGAAGTAAACATTCGACTCCATTGTTTTCGAAGCTAACTTCACCAATCATATATTCCGGATTTATGGCAATTCTTAATATGTACGTATTATTTGGTGGCAGGTTTGTCACATCAACCCATTGACAATCTAAGCCAGTAGCATAGGTATCCCAGCAACCAATTGAAATTCCTTGAATAAAAAATATAAAAAAAAAAATAATTTCAAAAAACCATTTCAAAATCTTGAGATAGGCCGACTTCCTAAACGCAAGTTGCAATGCATATTTACAATGCATACACTTCGTAAACGCATATGTAAACTTTCTAGCAATGTCCAATGTTCCTAATCGTTTGGCAACTCATTTTACTAAGTATCAGCTGTCAAAATCGCGCATCATTTTTATTTTGTATGCAAACATTTGAGCTGCAATGGCTGAGTTAGTATTTTCTTTGTTTATTTTTAATAAATTATTTATAGTTGATAGAGTTTATTTAAATCACAGACTAATAATTTAAATAATTAAACACTTTATATTGCAGAGACAAAAAGTGGATCCATGAGCGTTCCTAAATGCCGATAAAATGCAAAAAAAAAATTCTGCAACGCAAGGTTGCACTTAAGACATGTTTAGCATTGCATACGCATTTTTTATATATATATTGTTGTCTTTTTTTATTAAAAAAACATATATATGAATTTTAGATCTTTTAAGTTGTTTTTAAGGTACAGATTTAAGACGATTTATTTAAAAAAAGTCTTCACTGTTGTTTTAGAAATAAAGCCAATAAACTTAAATTTAAGTCTTAGTTTTATTTAATAGGCTGTGCAACGGCTCAATGAAGATCCGCTATTTTTTGCGTCGAATTTACATTCACAAAAGTGCGCAGGATATTGTGGTTTATGCAATACGTATTTCTTTTAAAATAAGACTATTGACAAAACTTAAATTACATGAACCGGCGGCATTTGTTTTTAGCAAGATAAATTTACCACACACCAAAACAATGAAATTTGGCTCTGGACCTGTCAACAAACGCCTTGCCTGTGATCGCGCAAACGATATATCAATCCATTCTCTTTGCGGGCTTGTGAAATAAAAATTGTGGTTGGATAAGATAGCTACTAATTAAGATATAATAAAAACAAAAAATACTGGCGTAATTAGTGATTGGAAAAGGAACCCTTCGAATATGCCACCTACTGCGTAGGCGTGGTCGATATTTAAATGAAATTATTTTTGAAAAGTAAATGTGATGCTTGATCAGGAATGTCACTTTGGTCCTATTGGATAAAACTTGGCAGTTTCTGTTTTTAATTTGTGCAAAACTTGGTAGCTTGATTGGTTTGTTGAACTTTTTTAAGTTTTTGTTGAAGAAGTGTTTTTAGTTATAAAATACTAAGTTTTTTTATTGCTAATAAAAATGTGAATTAAATATGTATCTTATGTATAAATGTTATTTAAAACTTTATCTGCAACAGCTCTGTATTTAAACTTGAAACATTTAAATGAAGTATATAACTTTAAGTATAAATTAATAAGTAGTATTCAATTGATATTTTTATTATTATTTTAATTTAAATGGCAAATTTTTAAAACCATAGAGCCAGGGTATCCCACGATGGTTCAGTATCCGTAAGTCGAACTATATCTTCATATAGAAAGTCGGAGCTGAACGCCATAAATATTATTTTTTAAAGTTTTACAGAGGTTAATTTAGATTCCGGGTAACTGTACCTCGGTACCGCTAACCGATGCCACGCAATTAACCAATGTGAGAGTGAGACGCAAAACTCTCGAAATCAGATGAAAAGGTACGGCCTGATTGTCTTTATTTGACAATGATAACGACAATGACTCGCGAGCTCTTTACCCGACCAGAAATACGACTTATTCAAAAGAAAATAAAATAAATAAATAAGGAAGTAATATTGGTGACATCTTGAATCGTCTTTCACAAAAAAAGTTTATACCCTCCACCTGTGGTTGCCAATGATTTAAGAACGAGTGGTCACTATACCTATGTAAATTATGGTGAAGGGTATTGTCAGATTTGGCACGCCCAAATTTGGCAATCTGACTTGTTTTTTTATGACATTCTATTTTGACATTTTTGCCTTTTTGGTTAGTAATTTCTTTATGTAAAGAATACAAATTCTTAAGAATCGTTTATTAACGCTTCACCTGTTTTGCCCAGGGTTTATAGCTTTGTCATTCCGTTGGAATTTCTATTCCCCATAAAGTATATGTATATTTTCCGATTTCGGTCTGTCTGTGTTTTTGTTGAAATCATTTTTTTAAGCCTTCAAAATTGTACATACCCATATGTGGTAACAAACTTTTAGAAATATTTTCGAAAAAATCGGTATTATAAAACAGCAAAATCAGGTCAGATAAAAGCAAAGAAATACGACAAGTACTTTTTTCAATATTTGTTACACAAAAAATTAAATTTTTCAGCTTTGAAAAATTTAGACACAGTTATTACTGTTTATATATAATATGCCTCTAGACAATTGGACATAGTGTTCACTTATCGGCAAAGTTATAAGCAAAAAAAGCGATTGAGTAGCAGAATACAGTACACTATAAAAAAAATGTAAATTCATGATAGTCGGCACCAAAACATGGCGTTCAAAAAATTTGTATATGAGTCATATAAAGTAATTACAAATAGATGACATTAAGTCCCCCTAATATTGGTATCACATGAAAGGGATTGGCTAGTAGAATACAGCAATTATTATAAAAAAACCAAAATCCAAGATATTTTTCTTAATAAAATGGCAAAAAGAAATTTTTTAAGCCCCACAATATGTAATCAATTAAAAATATAATAGAGTAGTGGAATACAGTTACTTGCAAACGAATTCAAAATTGAAGAGGACGTAAAACAGAGTGGCATATAACATATATTCTGAAATCTAGGCTTAGCTATGATGAGGTCATTATGGGAATTTTGACATAATTTTGTACATGATAAAGAAGCATATATTAGATTCGGCATTTGAAACTACCTGCCATCAACAAAATGTATGCATTTGCAATTTGCTTCACTTTCTTTCATTTGCACTATAAAAAGGTTGAGCAAAATTGTATGCTCAGAAGCAAATACTTAACTGACAATTGCTGTTTTAGACATTTCGACCGCCATTATTTTTATGTAAAACAAAACTAAGATTACAAGTACGTGAGTACTTTTAGTAGCAATTAAATTTAAAAAATGGATTATTTTGAAAAAAAAAGTAATGCAGTAGCCGTTCGGTTATATGAATATCCAGTTATGTGAACTTTCAGAATAGTGAACAACAAAATCTAAACACAGGAAGGAGGTTCTAAAGAAACAGCCTCTCTCTATTATGTGAACAGCTTTCAACCGTTAATTTTTTTAACGGTTTGTCTTATTAGAAGTATGTTTTTCCCCGAAATAAGTGAAGAACATGCAATAGTTGATATTTTTAATGTTTTCAGTGATTGTCTTTTGAAATCACTAGTGTTTGTTACATAGAGCATCGAAGAGAAGCGTTAACATTATCCGGAAAAAATGATATTTTGCAAAGATTGGACAAAGATGCAAGCGTTACTTCTCTTGCACATAGATTTAAAGTAGCCAAGTCAACAATTTGTGGTATTAAGAAAAATAAAAAGACGTCACTTCCAAGACTGCAAAATGTGAAGGCAAAATTAAAAGGAGAAATGCCGTTGGTGGAGGCGAAGCGTTATCAATTTACCCATTACAAGTGAATTAATTAAAGCAAAAGCTAAATATTTTAATGACCAATTGAAAGAAAAAAGTTAAGTAATTAAAATCCTTTGAATTATGTACTTATTTTATATATGCTCTCGAATATGTGAACTTCTCCATTTAGTGAACAAGCTCTGTTTGAATTAGTTCATATAACCGAGCGACTACTGTATATAATGAATAAACAAAATATAAGTGCAGATGTATTTCGAAAAAAAGACGCTCACGATCTGCCGTAATATGCACAGGTTCAATCGTGAGTACCATGTTTAATTTGAAACAAAAAAAAATAGGAACGGAAATGTTAGGTACCACACATTGTTTTTTGATTTCAAAACGATTCGTTTTTGAAAGTTATTTTCATCACATGCATTAACTACGATATTTGCATTACACAGCGTAATTATTTTTAATTTTTGTTTATATTTATACATATTAATGTATAAATATACATAAAATATATAATAATATGTATAAAAGACTTACCTTGAGTCCTATTGCCGCAGGTAAATTTCGGAGTTACGCCTGTTTTGCAAGCTGTATCCATGAGACAAAATGAAGCTTTGTGACCTTGAGCCACCTTGCGATATTGCATGTTATAAATATCAAATGAAGCAAAAGATTCCATACTATGATAATGATTGTGACACTGATGCCACTGCCACTGTTCATAATTAGCATACGGACTAAAGTCTGCACTTCCAACATTTTCCGCTTTTGTTGTAAAACGCAATAGTTTGCGCAATGCTTGTGGTTTTGTCAAGATAATGCGATAGGCATCTCTGGACAAGCAATTCTCTTCCATGGAACATGTTAATCTCGACAAGGGTTGAGTATCTAAAAAAGCCGATTGTTCGATTTCTGGTAGACCTAAAGCTAAATCGGATAATTTCTCTACACAACTGACGACAGCTATATTGTTATTAGTAGCATTACAGATTGTGGGATATTGCGATTCACGGAAACAATCTCTTAAGTTATGTTCGGTACCACGGCACAGAGTGCCCACCATATTCCAAGGATACTGTCGACTCGTGCCGTATTGTTGTGTTTGATTGGAGAAGACGGCGTAGCCTAAATTAAGCTGTTTGCACACAACATTCGCCTCGCGATAACTCCAATGTGTAGCACACACGGTACCCCATGTACGACCATAGTCGAAGCTAACCTCAACTCTACCCTCGCGAATATGAACTGTAGGACTGACACTATCCAAACGGTTGTTTAAACGCAGCAACAAGTTGCGATAATTTGTTTCCACATTTAGTGGCTGCTTAATGGCAGGTTCGGCTTTAGATAAAAAACAAATCAGTCTAATAAGTCCATAATTTGTGAAAATCTTATCAACATAATCATACCTACCATTTTGTATGTTTTGAAAATTCGCCAGTACCAGTAAAAAGAAGAGTACGATCATTATTGATTTTCTTTACCTGTGTTAATTATAAGGCGTCCAATGGTAAACATTCAATGTGCAACTGATATCTTTTTATACGTATAAATGATTTTTAATTTTTTTTTTTTGCATTATTTGTTTTTTTACTTTATTAAAAACATGTGTCCCAAATATATTGTTTTGAGTTTTTTACGGCATTGTTAAGCGAAAAAATATGGACTAAAAGTTTCTTTTATTGATGAATTCAGGAAACATTTTTTATTACAAAAAGTTCATTGTATACATATCTATGTATGTACTTTATACCAGACATATTTTTAGCTTAATTTGTATTTCTTTACAACCCTTTATTTGACTTTTATAAAGCAAACGTACAAAATTAAAATTTTTTAACATCATATCGATGGTTTAATTTAAAAAGGGCGTGTCTAGATTTTTTAGAACTTGACTTGAAGGTGGGAGAAGCTTAATAAAAGTTTAAAGAATGATATGTGTTAGAGCTCTTTTATGTAGCTATAAATCCGTTATTTTTAAACATATCGCACTAAATTTTTTTTAAGAGGTGATATGTTTGTGAGTGGACTAAATAATGAATTAGCGAAGCGTATCTGTTATGTTATGTATCAGATGTTTGTTTTTGGCACATGAGAAAAAATGCAAATATCACTGTGTTGTGAACAGCTGTTCCAGGTGATAATTGTTTAAAAACATTTCAAGTCCATTGAACTTTCAATTAATTAAACACAAGCTTGTTTAAAAATATTTTTAAATTGTTTTATGTACATACTTACATACATACATATACTAATGCTGAACGAAACATGTACTTCAAAAACGCTTTTAAATGTTCTATAACTGCACCAACATGCTTACTGTACGTATGCAGAAACTAACGAGGCCTTAACAGAAAACGATAAAAACGCAATTTCGCCATCGATATACCTTTTTATAAATTTTTTGCTTAAGATCGGTAATTCATCTCCCGCAGTTCACCCGTTTTCATATTTTATATTTAAAACTTAAAAATTATGCTGGTCGCCTTTGAATTAAATAAAATCATCATTTGTCAACCGATTCTGTAAACTGATAAAAATGTAAATTTTTTGCCCTAAGAATTTTTAAGTGACGTTTTTGGAACAAAAAATAGTATTAATTTTGCATAAAAAAAATATTATCGCTACTTATTTTTGAATAACTCCTAAACACTTGAAAAAATAAGACGATGTTAAGCAGAATTAAAGAAAATTTTATTGTTAACCATTTGCTGGCATTTTCATTAAAATCGCTCTCAAGTAATGATAAAATGTATCAGCAGTCCACATATTTTTGTTAAAAGGCGAAAAAATTATTGGTTTTTTGCAGTCAGAAATTGCCACCCAATAACCTTTACGGAGGATCACAGAATAAGTGGACTAAATTTTATTGTAGTATGTAATAGTATAAGCGGTTTAGTCCCGCATAAAATGCGAACACACAAATAACAATTTTTGTATATTAAAATAATTGGCTATTTGAAACTCAGTTTAAACAAAGTACTACAGTCAATAAATGCGTGTAATTCGAAGTCGCTATCGTAAACCAAAGAAAACACTGTGTAATTTCATGTTACAATTGCTTAAATTTTGCAAAATGCAATGGTCAGAATATGAGTGATTACTTTTATAGAAATACTTTAGCAGAAAAACGTATGAGATAAATATACACCCCAATTCTAAATATTCCCAGGGAATTGAATTCCCCGGGAATTCATTTTTCCCGCGAATAAAATTCCCCTATTCTAAACAGTCGGGGAAGGGAATAACAAGGGAGAGAGAATTTTACATTTTCGAAGTCAGCTGTTTGCTTTTGTTATTTTGTTTTGACAAAATATTTGCTAATAGTTTTTAGCGTAAAAAGTTAATATTCGTAAATAATAAAAAAAAAATTGTTAAAAGTGAACAAAAATATTTAGTGTAGCGTTGATAATAATAATAGCTGAAGCAGAAAACTCTGAAGCACAAGAATAAGCAAAGGGTAGAAAGGAAAATGCTATGTGACGCCAGCAACCCACTTGAGTTGCCGCACACTTTGTAAATTTTACTTTTGGAAGGTTAGAAAAATATTACAGAGTAAATAAACCGGCGTTCAAATATCTGTTGGACGTGTTAAGGTATTCAGCCTAAACGTAAGTCCTTTGCAATTTCTCCAATCGTGAAATTAAGTGCGACTTTCCGCTTCTTTGCTGAAGGTTTGTACCAAACGGGCTCAGTGTAGTGTTAGCAAAGTTCTGGCAGAAGTTATTAATATATAAGGAACATTTACGCCCAATGTAGATAACTTTCTGCAGAACTGAAGTGCAAAAACAGAAAGTTGCGTTAGCTCTTTATGTGAAGTATAGCATTCCAAACGTTATTGGATGTGTTGACGGAACTAAAAAAATTAAAGGTCTGTGATCATGAGCTGAGGATTCAGCGTGTCACGATTCATTTATTTGGAATTCTGGCGAATTGCGTGCTCACCTTGAGCAAGAATACCTTAGAGGTGGCAGCAATTATTGGCTTCTTGGTAAAGTTTTGAATGATAACAGACAATTCATAAATTAAACATGCATTTTTTCTAGGAGGCTTATAGATGACCACAGGATGAGTCTGTTGAAGTAAAATTCACTCCAAGTGTTGAAATGTGGATGAACGCATTAATGGTGTTTTAAAAAATAGATGGAGGTGCATTCTTGGTGCTAGACAGCTGCACTACGCTCCAAAAAAGGCTGCTAAAATAACAAAATTTTGCTGTGCGTTGCATAATATCTGCATTTGTTTTAAATGCAATGCTGAAGTAAACGATGTAGAAAATTTAGATTATTTGAGCGCTCAGGATAATGATGTGATATCCTTAGACTCACCACAATATTTATCCATTGCCCAAAATATTAGAAAATATAATAGAAAAATATTAGAAAAAATATTCCGAATAATCTCTAATAAATTTCTTTAATAAAGCCATTTCTTATATATGTATATACATTTTTTAAATAAATATAACATTTTATGTAATGTAATGTAAAAACTTCAAAAGAGATAAATAAAAATTTAAATTATTTTAAAACTAAAAAACAATTCATTATTCTGCTTCCTGTTTGTAGTTTTTATCCTAAAAGTAACAATAAATTACAATATTTATCACAATTTTTATAAAAAAATATTAAATACTTACATTTTTGTCACAACTCCCTTTGAATTTGTTGGCGGATTTTTTCCCAAAAATTGTTATTACATTCTCCCTTTAATTACCTTTCGTAATACCTACTTTTTTCCCAGGGAACAATTTCCCAATTTCGAAGTTTATTTAGAATAAGGGAAAAGGGAAAGGGAACAAATTTCCCCGGGAGAAATTATTTAGAATAAGGGAACAGGGAATAGGGAAAAAATTCCCAGGGAATTGTTATTTAGAATTGGGGTGATAGTTTTTAGATTATTGTAACGCACGTATTCGCTATATACGCGCTTACTGTTATATCTTACCGAGATAATATTTTAGCAAAATAAATTACTCCTTGAATACCTTTTGTATCACAGCAAAATGTAAGTTTTTCTTGTAGCATAAATATGTTGTACAATAATTTCAATCTATAAATGATATTTAAATAATTTTTTATATATTTTGGGTATTATTATTCATTCCATTCTGCGATTACGGAAAGCATTTTTTGTACGGAAGCAACATTTGAAATTATTCATACCGTTGCTACGGTATATAGGGCCTGTTCGTAAACGCAGCACTGCGCTGCAAATATGATTACTTTGCGCTGCCACTGCAAATCATATGTTGCTGATGCTTCTTTTTGCTTATTTTATTGCTGCATTTACGAACGAGCGAACACTGCGGAAAAATGGAAAAAATGATTATAAATTTAATTTGTGAATTTGATAATACAATATCTGACATATATTTCACATTCGAGGCAAGGCATATTTATTCATCAGGTACTCTTGATTCGCCAGCTGATTATTTTTTTCATCACTTTTTTTAAATTTCAGCTGTCAAAATGTATAAATAAAAAACAATTTTCTCTCTTTTCTAATTTATTTCAAATGTCAAACTTCATATATAAAAAATATAAACAAAAAAATTCTCTCCGAACTGCAATTACCTGATGAATAAATATGCCTTGATTCGAGGCTAAAAATGTTTAAAAAGTAAAATAATCAAAAATAAAAATAAATCATAAAAAACCACAAAAAATAGCATCAGCCATTTTTGTGATTAGCTGACAAAATAAGAACTCATAATTAATAAAAACAGGGATTTTTTATTTACTCTGCAGAAATTTTATACAGCCGAAATAAATAATTGCATTTTATATATAGAGTGATATTTCAATATTTTTTTGGTAATAGTCAGTAGTACTATAGGGCTTTATTATGAGCGATTTTCTATCTATGAATATAATAATGATAAATTTTGGACAAATTGGTCACTAATAGGCAAAAATTATTTAAAAAATTATATATATTGTTTTGAACTCCTAAATAATTGTTGAACACACTTAAGACAACAGATTATACGCCGCAATCTCAGAAATTATTTCCAAGAAAAACTAACAAATCGTTTTGAAACCAACAGAGATATGAGCACCAAAGTACAACTGCTTTGGTGTTTTCCTTAAATTTACAAACGGAAATCGATGTTTTTCAGTTTCTATACAAACGAGAGAACAAATATTGCGATCGAATGAAAGGGTTTGAGTATTAAAATATACTTAGCTAAGAAAATAAAAAAACCCAAGATGGCGTCCAAGATTAAATGGCGAAGATATGAGTGAAAAATAGTTGTTACGGATTTGTCCCTTTTAACCCCCACAATATTAGTATCAAATAAAAGGGCTTTACCAGTTACCAGTGTAGTTAACTATTAAGAAGTGTAAAATTCAAGATGGCGGAAGAAATATTTTTAACCCCAACAATATGGGTATCAAACGAAAGGGCTTGACTAGTAGAATACAGTTAACTATGTTAAAATTTAAAATCGAAAATGTCGTCGGAAATAATAAAGAAAATGGCGTATTGCATGGCATCTGAAATCTAGCTACAATGTGGTCAATATACCTAAGTAAATGATGGTGAAGGGTATTATTAGATTCGGCACGGCCGAATATAATCTTCTTACTTGTTTTGTTATAAACTTTTTGCGAATAAAAATAAATTGTTATTTTTTGTTTAATCTTGTACTTAAATTTTAACCTTATTTTGTGGACATTTATTTACTTTTTTTCATAATCTACAATATTTAAATTCTAGCCATGATCTGTAAGATATTTTAATAATAACAATATTTGTTGATCAATAATGAACATATATAAAAAATACGTATATACTACATAAGTAATTATAGCAAGTTTGCATTTTAACTATTTATATCACAACTAAGTGTAAAGAAGTTTTATGAAAATAAAAATGGTGCTTTTTAGATTCTAACTACGTTGTAGATTTTATATAAGGTTTGAAAAGAGAAGTCTGTATGTGGGTTCAGAAGGGAGAAAGAGTTGTTTTAAGTCTTAAAAGCTAAAGGAAACAAAGTTCTTTAGAGTTCTAATAAAGCGTTAATTTCATCTTTGAGTTTTTGTGGACTAAAAACACCACGTTCCGTAATTATGCCAGTAATTAAAGAAGCAGGTGTAACATCAAAGGCAGGGTTCCAACAATTAATACCCGGTGCAGCTATTCTATGCTCACCAACGTGAGTCATTTCACGATCAGGTCTCTCCTCAATTATAATATGATCACCACTAGGAATTTGTAAGTCAATTGAAGTTAAAGGTGCAGCCACAAAAAATGATACACCATGATGTTTGGCTACAACAGCAATTTGATATGTGCCAATTTTATTGGCAGTATCACCATTAGCGGCCACCTGTAAATAAAGCAATAATAATATTTTATTTATTCATTGAATTTGTATAAAGAAACTTACCCTATCGGCTCCAACCACTACTGCAGCTACATTTTTTGCTCGCAGTAAAGCGGCTACCATGCTATCTAATACCAAGGTGGCTGGCAGTTTATCATGTACTAATTCATATGCTGTCAAACGGGCACCTTGATTATAGGGTCTTGTTTCGGTACAGTAGACATGTTCTAGATTTAAAAAAAAGTAATAAACACATTATAAAATCATTACTGTTCTTGTTCTTACCTAATTTCTTTAATTCGTGTAATTTTCTAACAACACCTAAAGCTGTACCATAGCCAGCTGTTGCCAAGGAACCAGTATTGCAGTGAGTTAATACACGCACAGGGCCGTCCTTGTTAGCTTTCTCCAGTATAGCTTTAGCGCCATTTGCTCCAATGGCTCTATTGTCGGATATATCTTTTTGAAGCATAGCTTCTGTGGCATCTAGGAATCTGTAAAAATTATCGAAATACTATGTATTTCAAGATTTTGTTTATTTTTGTATTTGTTATATTAAAAAACTTACTTTAGTTTCATTTCGTCAACTGATATACTTTCATCTTTTGTCAGGTCATTAGCCAGGGCGATAAGTTCATCTGCTGCTATTTTCATATTTACTGCTGTTGGTCTTGCCGACACCAAATAATTAAGTTTACCTTCTATTTCTTGCCGTAAAGACTTTTTGGAGTCGAAGTTTTCTGAAAAAATTTCTACAGCCAATGACAGGCAACCCACTATCGCAATGGCAGGAGCACCACGAACCTATAGTACCAAAAAAAAAGCGAATTTTAAAAATTTTTTATTATAATTCGAAAATAAAATGAAACTTCTCTGTAAATAGAATACAAAGAAGAAAACGAAAATAGTAATATTTTTCTACTTTTAATGAAATTGTTTGTGAAACCGAATGTAAAGTATGTTTGCTAGGAAATTTCGAATATTTCTTGCCCAACGGAACGCGTTGCCTTTTTCATATTTTACCTAATCTCTTTGGGATTTCTAAAAGTGTGATAAAACTAATATTTTTCTCTTAAGACCGTTCATCTCAAGTGCACTATTCAAGTATTTACCCACTAGACTTCAGTTTCTTATACCCTAAAGTACCACCATTTTATCAGAAAATTAAAGCACACAAAAAACATTATTACTGTAACACCTAAATCCTATTATACTTTTAATATGCATTGTGAAGCCTGAAATAAGCAGGAAGAGCACAGCGGGCTTCACACCTTTAATAAAAAATAATACAGTTTATGAGGCATGGGAAGAACAATAACATTTATAATATTTCTACGTTATATGCTTTTATTTTACTTTTATATTCTTTGTCTTATTCCAGTTAAACATTTTAAGGAAACTATTGTGATCTATTGGGAAAAAAACGATCATCGGTTGTAAATTTTAGGAAAAACACCTTTTAGGATCTAGCTATCTCCGTCCGTCTGACCGTCTGTTGAAAGCACAATAGAGGTCGGACCGAACAAGCTAGGGGGCAAAAATTTTGTCAGAACATTGAAAATGGGCTAAATCGAAATATTAGGAAGAGAATTATAGCTCGTAATGCAAAAGTAGGTAAAAAAGTCCTTCCAACATCGAATAAAACGCAATTGTGTCCAAACTCATTAACGTAGAGCCATTAAACTTCGAATATATATTTCCTGAGTAAAAACAATATTTTTCCCTGAAAATTGCTTGAATGCATTGATTAGGAAAGGAGTAATAGTTCAAAATGTACGAAAATTTATACCGCACAGTGTTTTTTTCGGTATATTTAAAATATAAAACCTAATAAAACTGACCGAATTAGATGTACGATTCCGAAATTTGCGAAAATTGCTTTCTTGTCAAAGGCTTTGTACTAATGGAAAATAAATGTGACACGCCCACTTTTACGCCCACCTCCCATATAACGCTTTATCTCAAATTCATATAATTTCTTTATGAACAAAGATTTTGGAATAATAAAGGACTATATTGAAATATCTAAGTTGTCTTCATTAGCAGAAACAACTTCGACACGCCTACTATAACGCCCAATTTTCACGTTATCTACTGTTAATGAAATTTGAAAGCTCATAAAACCGACAAAATTAATGATGAAATTTGCTACATATATCCTTCTAGTCAATGTCATTGTTATGTCAGAAAATTTACGTGACACGCCCACTTTAACGCCTACCTCCCATATAACGGTTTATCTTAAATTCATATAATTTCTCTTTTGACAAAGTTTTTGGAAGAATAAAGGACTGTATTAAAATGTCTCAGTTTTATTGATTAGCAGAAACTATATTGACACGTCTACTTTAACGCCCACTTTCATTGAAAGACTAAATTTACGAAAACATTTTACTAGCATATCGAAGTTATACAAAGAAAGTGATACATTTTAAGTATAAAGAGATTATTCCATAGCGATTACTGTTAATAACAAAATAATTCAATTCTGTGCTATAAAAGTACATCAAATTGGTGGTGGGTATATAGTGCTCTTACTTGTTTTTGTTTGATCTAGTTAGTTTTGAAAAATATGTCAGTTATTATTCTTAATTTGATAAAAATGATTGACAAAAAAAAAGGACGTGCTACAGTTAATCAAAATTTAAAAAGACACAAATTGGTCCAAAAATTTTTACCAAAATATTAAAGGTTCGTTATCAAACTGTTTCCGATATTTTTAAAGTGTAACAGGAGAATTTGACCATTGATAGGAGAACCGGTGAGGGAAGAAAAAAGTTATTCATGATATTGGACATGCAAAGAAAAATAAAAGCACATTGAAAGAGCTTCATACACATCTGATATTAAAGCCAGTGCATGCTTAACAAGTAAGAGCGCTATATTCGGCCGTGCCGAATCTTATATACCCTTCACAACGTGTAGTCATGTAATAACAGTAGTTTGTATTACCATTCATCCCATATGAAATACGTACATATAAAAAACATACATATATAAAAACATCCCATTGTAAAATTATAAATTTAAGTATGTATGTTTAAAAAAAAACAAACAAAAAATAAAATAAAAAAAAAAATTTAAAAAAATTTTAAAAAAAATTAAAAAAAAATTAAAAAAAAAAATAATTTAAAAAAATAATTAAAAAATAATATAAATATAAAACAAAGAATTAGAAAAAAATAATAAAAATATAAATAATATATTAAATATATTAAATAAAAATAAAAAAAAAATTAAAAAAAAAATATAAAAAAAATTTTTTTGGCTCAGCTGGGATTTGATGCCACGTTTTCTCTAACCAGTATACACGTTTGTATGTATGTTATTGTTGTAATATTGTTTTTGCGAAAAAAAAATCGAGGTAGTCATGGGTTTTAGCTCATATCTCAGTTGTACCGATGTTTCTGATTTTCAATACCGATCTACTCCCGAATATTGCTGATATTTTAATACCTCACCCGGGTCCAAGCGATGTCGGGGGGCTTCAAAAAGTTGATTTCAACATACACACGGACAGACTGACAGAGCTTAATCGACTCCCCTATTAATAAGTTTTCAGATAATATATACCTTATGGGGTTCGAAAAGAATATTGCATTAATTACAAACGGAATGACAAAGCTATATATACCCTTGTGCAGCACTGGTGAAGGGTATAATAATCAGCTGACTACCTGATGAATATAAATATGCCTTGGTATGAACTTTAAAGTTTCAAAGACAATATTTATTTATTTCTGGCTTGAGTTTATAAATTTTTAATTCTTCTATATGAAGAAATAATTTTTTTTTAATTTCAAGCAACAATTAACTGAAAAAAACAATATTTGCGTACTTATCGTAAAAAAAGAGCAAAGGCTAATAAATCAAATCAAAAATATTTTAATGAATGGAAAATAAGACTTTATTCTCTAAAATCGTTACCAATAAAGTCAGAATTCTGACCAGAAAACATATAAGGCACCAGGAATAATACATTAAGATACATATAACAATGATAGAAATAACGAATACGTAACAAAATTTTTTAATTATAAAAGTAAAAAGGTATGTGCTAAAATCATGGTCACCACTGTAAACAAATATGTTTTGATTTAAATACTGTTTTGATTGATATTTTTCGATTTTTTTTCCATTGAAATTTTGAATTTACTGTTAATCATTTTTATTTCGGCTCAAGGTCATTTATTCTAAACAAAAAATTTTCTTCAGCACCTTAAACTTTTATGAAATTAGTTCAAGTTAATAATGTTCACTATTATTCTAACTTCGGCACTCAAACAGTCAAAGGTATTCAAAATAAAAACGCAATCCGATATATTATATCAGCGAAATGCCCTAGTTGTGGCAATGTGTTGACTGCAACACTATATGCATCATCCAAGTTTCTTTATGGTTTACGAAAGCTGCAGTTTAGAAACATAAATAAAAGAAGCTCCTTATAAACATGACCACTTTGATGTAAATGGTGTAAATAGTGGATTCCAATTTTTTTTTTTAATATTTTTAAATATTACCTGTCGTATTCATAAAAACTATTTTAGGTTTATTAAAGGCTTATTTGACAGATGTTGTACAGAAATTTCTCAAATAAGACTTCAATAAAACTAAAATATTTTTATGAATACATGGCAGTTAAAATCTTAAACTAACTATAATTGTAAGACTGAAAAAAAAATTAATTGCAATTACTTACTCTCAAGTTCTCGATGAAATAATTTAGTTCAAAAATGAATTCATTTATTTTATAAGTTGAATAGTTTAAATCATTAATATTTTAATTCAGCTCTTTTTTAGCCAAATAAAATTTAATTTTTTAAGAAAACAAACATTTTATAAATTAACAAAACAAACATCAAAAATATTGAATATGCATTTAAAGTCTGTTAATTCGTAATAAATTAAAACTGCAAATAGGAATCATGTATTTACAGCTCTGATTCGTTTTTTTTATTTTACAAACAATACATTTATAAATTGTTGAAGGGTTTTTGTGAAATAAATTTTCCAATGCTTACGTTTCTAGCTTGATTATGATGTATTTAAAAACAAAATAGTACAAAATGCTAGATGACAGATAAACATAAGTACATACATACATAAGTTTGTATGCATGTATGTGTTATGCAAAGTGTTTCAAGGAATATAATCACCCCTTTTGTAAATATTTTCCCCTTGAGATATGTATACCGAAACAATTCTTAAAGCCATTTTCTGGACCAACTTGGAAAAACTACAAATTTCTACTGCTAAAATAAAAATATCAAATAAAACCAACTTCTGTTGACAAGTTGATATGTTTTATAAGTCGAGCAGAAGTTGGTTTATATGTAATCCAAGGTCGTTCTACTAGTTTATGGTTCTAAGAAAAAACTATTATAATTAAACTATTATAATTAAAATTTTTTTCGATTTTTCTTTTTTTTCGCTTTTGCTAACCACATATTCGAATGAAGCATTTGATTATAGAATTAAATCTTAATTTTCAGTGGCCGAAAGTCAATATGTATCTTTCTATTTTTACAATTTCGAAAAGCCGAAAATTTAACCATTTTAAGGTACACAATTGAAAAGCGCGTTCTAATCAAAATTCAGTTCGTGCACTTCGTGATTTTTTTGGTTAGCATAATTGCCCAAAGGAATCCACAATCGGTAGGATTGTCCACAAATTTCTGCAAACCTGGCCTGTAGGCAACGTGAAAACACTTATCGTTGCTGGCCCAATTCGTTCGGCGGAAAACATTGCTGTTGTTCGCGATTGTGTGGCAATAGAGTCGCCAGCCTCGACTCGTCGCACAGTGCTGTGTCCCATACCCTAAAATCAAGAAATCACTTATCACGGATTTGAATGAAATATATATATTTTTTAAAGCTAATTATGTATCTGCCGAATATAATACTGAACGATTTTCTTCAATTACTTCTCTATATTCTCGCAACAGGGCGCTCTTGTAATAAAAAATACCATGTAAAAATATGATTTTAGCTGCTGCAGAGAAATAACTGCAAGAACTTTATTTATTTAGGAAATTTATCGTAGTAAAGTTTTTAAGTTACTTTACAAAATTTAAAATAAAAAACAAAAAAAGTTTTAAATTTTTTATTGTTTTTATTTTTTACTGCCTTTGATGTCACTTATTTAAATAAAAAGTTAAAATTTACAAAATTTTGGTGCAGTATAAAAAAAATATCTAAAAATACCCATTTTTTATTCTCGTTTATTAAACTATAGGCTCTGTTCTATTAAAAAAAAAAATTTGAAACAAACTCGTCCTACAATTAAAAAAAGTTCGAAATTTTAAAAAGGTCTAAATTAGAGAATTTTTCATAAATTTCACAATTTTAAATAAAGATTTGAATTAACATGCTTACAAGGTTCAATTGACTCAAGAGCTGAAGCCTACTGACCAATTTAAGCGTCGTCAATACCCCGAACGGCATAACCGAATATAGTGACTTTACTTGTTTTTATAATTATAAAAAAGTTATCACTTAACTAAACTAAAGCATGCACGGACATAACAAAAATATAAATACACTTACAACCAGTCTTCAAATGAAAACGATTCAAAAATTGTATTGCGAACAGCAGAATACGTGTGTGTAAATTATCTTATGTACATTACATTAAAACATGTATTTTTAAAACGATATAAATCCATATTCGCTTAAAGCAAATCTAAATTCGCACAGAGCAAGATTTCGGTATAATTGTTCATGTTTTGTCATCTTTATAAAACATCAGAGTTAAAATTCTTTCAAAAACTTTGTCCATAGAAAAATTATATGAATTTGAGATAAAACGTTATATGTATATGAGGTACGCGTTAAAGTGGGCGTGTTACCTTGATTTTCTGGCATAACAATCACATTGACTAGAAAGCTATATGTATTTCATTATCATACCTCTAATTTTGTCGGTTTTTTGAGCTTTTAAATTTAATTAACAGTAGATTACGTGAAAAGTTGGCGTTATAGTAGGCGTGTCGAAGTAGTTTTTGCTAATAAATACAACTTAGATATTTCAATATAGAGTCCTTAATTCTTCCAAAACCTTTATTCATAAAGTAATTATATGAATTTGATATAAAGCGTTATATGACAAGCAAAAGCAATTAAGCAATTTTCAGAAGAAAATATTTTTTTTACTCAGGAAATATACATTTGAAATTTCATCGCGTTTCAATGCGTTTGGACACAATTACATTGTATTCGATGTTGGAAGGACATGGTTTCTTTGACCTACTTTTGTATACGAGCTATAACTCTCTTCCTGATATTCCGATTTAGCCTATTTTCAATACCAAACCAACCTTGTGTGTAAAAAATATTCTATCGTGCTTTCAACAGACGGACATAGCTAAATCGTCATAAAATTAAATCCCGATTCAGAATATATATGCTTTATGGGGTTTAAAATGGATATTTCGATGTGTTACAAACGGAATGACAAAATGAATATATCCCCACCATTTCTTTGGTGGCGGGTATAAAAATAGGCAGTCATTGTCCTTTATCATATTGAAATTTTTTAATGGCAATCGTTTAGAAATTTTTTTAAGTTTACTATGTATCAACAAATATTACAAAAATTTCCTCAAATCGCATGATATTTTTTTTCTCTGCTTGTCTTTCAACACTTCTTTTTTAAAAGATAAAGTCATTCCATGATAAACGCTTTACATTGCAGTAAATTTTTGTATGGAATTATTGTTTTAATTTAAAAATGCATTAAAGAATTAATTCTTTAAAATCTCTGACATCTGTCGTATAAAAGCCTTTAAAGACGTTCATTAAGTTTAAAAATTGTGAAAGCATTTTTAAAATTTTAATTATAGTGTCTAGCATATGGATGAAATAAATTGTTTTTTTTTTTGAATAATTAGTAGGTAAATTGATCATGTTTAATATTTTAATCATT
Organism: Phyto melanocephala; assembly: GCA_941918925.1. Taxonomy (NCBI): domain Eukaryota; kingdom Metazoa; phylum Arthropoda; class Insecta; order Diptera; family Rhinophoridae; genus Phyto; species Phyto melanocephala. The sequence goes on along the minus strand of OW799233.1, from coordinate 94,417,611 downwards.
TTAATATTATTTTGTTTCACACATGTTTGTATAAATATACACACATTCAAACACATACTGCCTGTTCAACGATGTCGAAAGAAAACCCAAGCGAAATTTCATTCGTACAAATATATTGAAAACAACAACAAAAACTAAAAATTTGTTTTTGTTTTCAACGTATTTGTACGAATGAAACTTTGCTTAGGTTTTCTTTCGACATCGTTGAACAGGCAGATAAATTTTTAACAGTTGAAAATTAAATACTTAGATGTATGCATGACTGTATATTATAGAAATATCATGTAATTATTTTATTGGGGTAATCTTCTGTATGAATAATTTCTTGAGACGCCTTAAACGTGCAAACCATAAAAAAAACTATATTAAATATTTTTCTTCTTCAATATTTTTTTTATATGTTGGCAAATATTAAAATAAACATTCGTACATTATTTTTATTTTTTTTGGTAATGTTATTTTTATCAGATATGCTATTTAAAATACATTTATGTTTTTTAATTGTTGTATTGAATAAAAAAATGCTCTGTTTAATGTTATTGTTTCGAAAACGTTTAACAAAATTTAAATATACCTTAATTGAAATCACATTATGCTAATTTGTTTATCTACTATAAAATGTTCAAAAATATGTGTGCAGCCAAATTTTATTATTTAAAAATACTATTTATAGGAGGACATTTGGTAAATAAAATGAGAATTTATTTTAAACACTAAGTAATACACAACAAGAAAATGAAAGTAGTACAAAGTGAATTATATTTTCAAGACTTTCAAGTTAATAGGCATTTCGCCTTCCTAAAACCGAAATAGTTTGTCATAAATGGTGTTTTTAAAAATGAGTGCAAAATGTTGCAAAACATTATTTACGATTCATGTAAAACAAAGACAGCTATCACACGCACAAATTAAGGTTTGCAAACTTTAGAAAAGATAGCGATATTTGAGAGCACTCACATGCAGCGTTGTCAACTCGGTGATTAAAGGATTGTTTTTAGTGCTTTTTATAATTTTTGTCGCGCAAAATTTTCGATTCAATGCTTTTATTATATCTTTGGTGACACTAAATCTATATTTAAAATTCTTATATAAAAAGCAATTACTAATGTCTTTAGCCTATTTATAATACTAGAAAAACCCGGCGCGCGTTGCTACGCCCCTTAATGAATAAAAATGCATTCTGAATATAAATTGAATATCAAGTGCAAAAAGCTAAAAATTATAACTTTTTTTAATGGGCGTGACCTGCCTACTTTTCTAATCACGAAACTGTAAAGTCATGACAGTTCAATGTGTGTGCAAAGTTTCAGAAAAACCGGTGAAGTTCAAGTAGCTGAAAATTATTATTTTTTTTATGTACGTGAACACTGCCCACTTTTCTAATCAAGAAATTGTATGGTCATGACAACTCAATATGTGCGCAAAGTTTCACAAAAATCGGTCTAGAGCAAGTACCTCAAAATTAGAACTTTTTTTTATGGGCGTGGCCCTGCCCACTTTTGTAATCACGAAATTGTATAATCATGAGACCTGACTATGTGTGAGAAAAGTTTTAGAAAAATCGGTGAAGTGTAAGTAGCTGAAAATTATAACTTTTTTTATGGGCGTGGCGCTGCCCACTTTTCTAATCACGAAATTGTAAAGCCATGACAGCTCAATATGTGTGCAAAGTTTCAGAAAAATGGGTCCAGGGCAAGTACCTCAAAATTATTACTTTTTTCATGGCCCTACCCACTTTTCTAATCAAGAAATTATAAAGTCATGACAGCTCAATATGTGTGCAAGTTTTCAGAAAAATCAGTCCATTGCAAAATTATAACTTTTATATGGGCGTGGCCCCGCCCACTTTTCTTATCACGAAATTATAAAGTCATGACAGCTTAATATGTGTGCAAAGTTTCAAAAAAATCGGTCAAGTGCAAGTAGCTAAAACTGATAACTAATTTTTTATGGGCGTAGCACCGCCCACTTTTTGCCACCCATAAACACTCCCTGGAATGTGTACAACAACTTGCCAAAGTTTGAGTCCGATCGGTTTTACGGTTTCGGAGTCTATAGCTAACACACACACACAGAGTTTCACTTTTATATATATAGATAGAAGATAAATAAATATATAAGTAGATGTTAAAGAAATCAAGGCTTCGAAATGTTAGGTATAATTTTAATTTGAATAAAAAAAAGTTTTTTTAAGATATTAAAAATATTTTTATTTCAGTTTGTTATAAATACGTTCCGATTAAAACTTAAAAATAATGACGGACCAGTGACCCCTACTGGCTCGGCAGATTCCTTTAAATCTTAATCTTTTATTAAAATTCTCAATCACGTTTTTCAATAAACTGTTGTCGATGGTTAATATCTACGCGATAATGTTGTTTTTAAGCCCATAAACTGTTGTGAAAATATTGCTGTACACTTTCGATTTCAAAAACCTCTATATTCATCTATTTTCTTGATGTGTGGCAAGTGGAACTATTGCGTTAAATCCACATATTCTATATGTCTAAATCATCAATTTCCTGCCACCGGATCACCCCCTTATTGTAATTTCCATTAACCATTGATACTTCAAATTTGGATACCCTTTATAATGTTTAATATTGTATCGAAATCTATGAATATATTGAGGTAAACGTTTGTTCTTTTATATTATAAAACAGGTGATCTTTTGTTCTTTTATATAATAAAACTCTTTATCAAATAAGAATTTGCAGAATGTTAAATTTAAACGGTTTTTGATTTTGTTCTACATAAACTTTTCATACATTTATTATCGGATAATTTAGGATCTTTAAATTTGTACCAAGCATTATGATTATTTAATACTTAATTTTCACTAAATAAGCCATAAACTTCAAGGTATGAATTGAACATAAAAGCACAAATGTACTAAATTATTTTATTATTTTTAAATGATAGTAAAAATTTTACATCTATTAGTCATGGTGTAATTACATAAGGTGATAGCGCAAAGAGAGAGTATTTTTTGTCTCTCATTTTTGACAATTCTTAGGACTGCTTAGGAGTTTAACCAACATTGGGACACCCTGGGTGAAGTACAGTTTATAAATATATTTACATAAACACCTGATCTTCAATGGCATGCTAATCAGCGTTGTCAGCTCGGTGATTTTAGCACTGCTATTTGAATTTTTTGACGCGGAAGGTTTTCGAGTTAGAGCTCGGTGCGTTTTTTTTAATTTTTAGTAATTTCATTTTATCCTCAGTGACACCAAACACTAAATTTTAAATAAAATTTTTTGTTAAGGTATTTAGGATACAAAACTAAAAAATATTTATTAATTGTAAAATGATTTGAGGATGAAAGTATATAAAAACTATTAACACTATTAATTATTAAAATTATAAGGATTGATAGCATACAATGCTTCTGTTATTAAACAATTAAAAAATAGTTATTAATTATTCATAATAATTTTACTCGATACTTGTTTCTTGATATCCTATATGGTTTTTGAAACATAAAGCGCCTGTTTTTTATAAATGTTTATTATCACAAGAACTTATTATATAAATAAAGTATAAAGTAGTTCCAAAATTGAACGATTTCAAATATATAAAATTACATTTGAATATTAAACGTACTTATCAGTTTAATGGAAATACATTAAAAAATCAAAAATTTATAAAAACTTTTATTTTACAGAGCAACAATTGACAACCTAATGAGGTAAATATTGGGTAGGTAGAACAGGTAGCTGTTGTGCAGATCACTTGGGACCATTATATTGATCCCTTTGTGATACCTGAATAGAAAATAAAAGAAAGAAAAGCAAACCAGTCCAGAGTCTCTGGCGGGAATCGAACCCGCAACTCCCAGACTAGCAGACCATCACACTATTAACTAGGCGCACCCGATATTATTGATAACAATTTTCATAATTTATAATTCGAAGGGTGTTTTCGTCAGATGATATTAATGATAGAATATTTATAGACTTATATGAAGAGCCGCAGAACAAAAGGTGCTTTTTCGCATTTCGCGAAAAATTGGTTTTTTGGTATTTTTATAATATTTAGGTTGAAATCTTGTAGAAACAATCAAGTTTGCATTATTATTATTTTTTTTTACAAAGTAAATGGGTTCTAAAAAATTTATGCTTAACAAAAGGTGATTTTTTGATTATTTTTTATCAAAAGGTGCTTTTTCGTTTATTTTTTAACAAAAGGTTCTTTTCCCATAATCTTTGTGTAATTTCACTTTTTACTTTAATGATCAAACCAAACTACAGTTAAAGTAAAATTAATCAGATGTTAAAGTCTTTGTGGAAAGTCTTTTAAAAAAAACAGTTTGATAAAGACTAGAGTGAAAATCAGTCATTATTTTGGTACAAGGTCATTTTGTATGACCAGGATAAAGGTATGGAGGATTCAATAGACGAAAATGTTGGATGTTCTTGCCTAGATGTTGAAACAAGAGTTTAACTATTTAACAAATTTCATATGTATTTAATTTAAGGCTAAGATAGAAATGTTTAGGTTGCAATTTTATTTAATAAAACGACAAAAAAATTATACTTAGCTTAACATTTTTTAATATATTAGATCAGGTTTAACCACATTCAGTCAAAATTTTATCGTCATATATGTGTATTCGCATTACAAAATGTACTTTTTCCTTCTATTAACAAAACGTGCTTTTTTTACCTTTTTTTAACGAAAGGTGTTTTTACTTTATTCCTTAACAAAAGGTGCTTTTTTGCTTTCTTTTTTGCAAAAGGTGCTTTTTCCGAAATAAAAATGGAATTATATTAAACATCCTTAACATTTAATCGGGTGACTTACGACAGTTAGATGCATCTGTAGATAAGTAAAAATCTTGTAAGCATTTGCATGTTCTTGCAGTTTTTTAAAGGGGCGAAAAAATTAAATCTCGATTTCCCAAAAATTTTAAACGAGCGAAAAAGCACCTTTTGTTCTGCGGCTCCTCATATGTCGATTATCGATAGCAGTAAAACTGAAGTTTCTTTGCCAGTTGTAAAATAAGATATTTCAGAAGGCAGCTGGCCTCTAAAAGCTGTCAATATTTAAAGTTGCCATGCTGTTTAAAAATGTATTATTTATTTCAAATAAAATTATTTTCAATTTATCTGCTCCTACTGCTTATAGGAGTGATGGGGAACCTATTATATTTTTATATTTAAATTTATAATTTTATAAAATAAATAGAATTAAAAGTGAATAATTTTAAAGTCTGTGAATTTTTTTTTTAATTACGCACTATTTTCTTGGTTTAGGTGATTTTTGAAATTTCAAAGTTGACAACTCTAATGCAACAGTTAAATGTATGTTAAGATTTGTGTACACAAAAAAAAAATAAACTCACTTGTAGTCTTAAATTCCCCACTTTACAAGTCTTTAAAAAACAAAATATTACTAGAAAGGCTTTCATTAATTATTAGCGGAATTCGAAAAGGATTGCTGATCGCATATTCCATATTATTTTCGAGTGCCAATTACTATTTTCTATTTATAATAAAATATGGCGTCCAAAGTTTTTCTTTTTAAATTTCAAAGCTGCAAGTGTTTTTGGTTTTTTTACATATGTGATGTAGTTTCGTAAAATCAAGTTATTTTGTTAATTTAGTAGGGGAGAAAATGAAAATAAATAAATTTTACCGTTAGGTCCCTTTCTTTTTGCGCCTAGAATCGTCGACCTCACTTTTATAAAACACGCATATCTCTGGGAGGGAACACTTTTGGGGCATGGGATCGGTCTCATTCGATGCTCAGATGTTGTCCACATCAAAAAAAAAAAGTGAAAATTGTTTTTTTTACCCCTAGGTCCCTTTCTTTATGCGCTGTCACATATATAATCTAGAAATAGTTAGTGAAGAATAGTTAAGTTAATTAAGGTCAGACTTTTGAAGGAATAAAAAAAATCGGACTAGTAGTTGCCGAGAAAATCTAAAACATACGAACAGAGAGATTTTTTAATATTTTTACTACAAGCCAATAGTGTCAAAAATTTATAGTGTGTAAACGCGAATACACCAAAACAACTGGTAAAGCTTAATAGCACCTACGGTTCCTAAGATCTTACATTACTTAGATTTTCTATATGTTATAAAATAGTACACTACCATGTCTATGGCAGACAAATTAAAAATTAATTCTTTGCCTTTTTTTAAACATTGAAAAGGTTTATTTGACACGCTCTGAACGTAAAACATTTGTTTTTTTTTTGCTCCATTTTAGTGGTGCCAAGGTTATATATAGATTTGTCATTCCGTTTGCAATTTATACAATATTTATTTTCGATCCAATAGTTTCTTTTTCTAAAAGCTTATGAATAGGGTCGTCGATTTCACAATATCTGTCTGTTAGTATATTTTTCAAAATTAACTTACGAAACCACACATGTTGCACAGATCAGTACGTAGTTTCAATATTTAGGAAATACTCGGGAATGAATCGCTATTAAAAACTAGCACAATAGTCCCACAACTTGTATCTGTTTTTCCTCATTTCTTTATAATAAAAATTAACAATTTGCAGCCCTCGGATAATTTATAGACACGTTTGTTACAATTTATAAATGTTATATGCCTATAGACCTATTTTTTTTTTTGGGAAATCTATCACTAATTAGCAAAGTTCCAAGTTTTTGCACACGATAATGACAACAAATAACAAGCCGTAGTCTTAAATTTTTATTCCAGAAAAAAGCTAACAAATCTATTTAAAGTAAACTGAGATAAAGGCACCAAAATACAACTGTTTTAATATTTTTTCCTAAGATCTACGAGCGAAAATCGATTTTTTCAGCTTTAATACAACCGAGAGACTCAATATGGGTATCAGTTGAAAAGGCTTGACTAGTAGAATACAGTACCATATAAAAAATTAAAATTAATGAAAGCTGACACTACAAAATGGCGTACAATAAATTATGGGTCAAATCTAGTAATTAAAAATTTATACACTTCAATCCCCTGAACATTTATTTATTTATTTATTTATTTAAGTCTATGGATTCTAGATCCTTACAGACTAAAAAGCAGTACATACAAAATGTTTAATATTAGTTATTCAAAAACAAAATAATTTTACATTTTACAATATTAACATTAAAGGAAAAATCAATATGTTGATAAAGTTTATTGAACTCGGTACAAATCCTCAAAAACGGATCGAAGTTGGCATAATTCGTTGTGAAAACTTTGACTGATAGCGGACTAAAACGACGTGTAGAACGACATGGTACATTAAAAAAGATATTCGCTAATAGGAAATCAGAGCATATACATCCTTTAATTAAATTTAAAACAAACGTAACGTTTAACATTGTTCTACGACTTTTTAAGTTGGCAGCTTCACTGGTGCAAGTCTACTAGTATAAGGCGGCAGGCTTAACGAATTCCACTGTAAGCCACGAAGACAAAATAGCAGGAACTGTTTTTGCACAGATTCAATGCTATTAATATAAACATTGTAAGTTGGATCCCAAATTATTGAACCATACTCAAGAATAGGCCTGACAAGAGAAATATACAATTGTATTGTTATATATGGATCTGTAAACTCTTTCGCCCAACGTTTTATGAATCCAAGGACAGCACGTGCTTTATTAACAGTTAAAGAAATATGCTGAATAAAATTTTTACCCCTATTGCGGTTCACCACTCAACTTAGTTTGGTTGTGTGAGAGTCAATCCAACTTATGCACAACCAAACCCATTTTAGGTATTGTGATACTCAACTGTTTATAGTTGAGTTTGCTATAAAGTTGTCAACTTAAAATATCAAACTATCAACTTTAAATATTACGTTTGGCAAATGAAAAAAAAAATTCCTAAAATTGTTTTTAACTGCTGTGCCGAATAAAAAGTATTTATAATGGATATAAGTGTCGATTTATGTTATGATGATAAATATAAAAACTCTTGTGTAGATGTGCTACGTACAAGAAAAATTGAAATTAAAGATTTTCAATTTTGGTGGATATTCCTCCTATATTGAAGTTATATGCTGCTTCCCTGCTTTGGGAGCTATCAAAAATGCAATGAAATGAAAAATTTATTATAAAAAAGTACATATACTTACGATCTCTCCATTTTGTTTTTCATTTTTACCGCTTTTAAAAAAATCAACCTTAACTGCCAATAACACAACTACTCTTAAGCAGTTGTGTGTATTCAACGTTTTTGTCGACCAAATTTTTACAAAGTTGAAAACAGCGATACCGCGAAAAATAGATACACAACTGAATAGCCAACTGTTACTTGAGTTGAGAATGGCAATGTCAATTTGCCAAAGCCAACCAAACTATTCCAAAAGTGGAGAACCGCAATAGGGGCATTAGTTTAGCATCTAATAGGATTCCAAGATCGGAGACGGATTCCAGTCTTTTTAACGTAAAACCATTTAAAACATAATTAACTTTAATATAACATCTACGAAAGAAACACATATATTTGCATTTTTCAGGGTTCAGCTCCATTAAATTAAATCTACACCATACATTAAAAGCATCTATATCCATTTGTAAGAGGGTATGATCGGCGTAATTATTATAACTTAGGAATATTTTTACGTCGTCAGCATACATAATAACGTTTGAGAATTTAATAGCATTTGGTAAATCATTAATAAACAAGGAAAACAGCAATGGACCAAGATGACTCCCCTGAGGAACACGAGAAACAACGGCTATTGGTTTAGAGATAATGTTTTTAAAACGAACATTTTGTTTCCTATTTGTCAAATACGAATAAATCCACTTAAGGGAGTTCTGTGTAAATCCCATTACATCAAGTTTTTTTATTAGAAGTTTATGGTTAACTTTATCAAAGGCTTTGCTGAAGTCGGTGTAAATAACATCAGTTTGCTTTTGTTCAATAAAACCACGATTTACAAGCGTAGTAAACTGCAACAGATTTGTAACAGTCGAACAACCCTTACGAAAACCGTGTTGTAACGGAGACAATATAGATGTTACATGATGGCAAAGATGGTCAGTTATAATTTTCTCAAAAAACAATACACTAAGGTTAGCAATACCTCTATAATTAGCGATGTTATTTCTGCAGCCAGACTTGAATAATGGTATTATAAAAGAGTCCTTCCACATAGTAGGAAAATAACCGGATTTTATCGACATATTGAAAAGTATTGTAAGAGGAGAAACGAAAGCCTCAGCACATTTAATAAGAAGGCTACTAGGAATTCCATCAGGGCCATATTTATAGGAAAATTTTAGATTTTTTAAACTGCTGAAAACCGTTGATTCATCAAGAAATGGAATTGATATAGCTGGATTTGATAATTCCATTAGTGGATACGATTTTAAATCGTCGAATTTAGCGTCAGTGGTAGAAAAGAAGTCAGCAAACAGATTACTTATTATTAAGTCATCATCGGATTCAGAATTTGTATCAAATAAAAGGGATTGACTAGTAGGCTTGATATAAAAATATGAACAAATTTTAAAAATAAAAATAATAGTATTTACAAATTTATTCCCTTTAACCCTTACGATATTAAACTTACACAAAAGAAAGGGCTCGATTAAAAGAATACAGTAAAATTAGGAAATCAAAATCCAAAAGAATGTCCAAAATAAAATGGATAGGTCAAATATAACTTAAAAGTTATTACTTCAACGCAAATTTCAGGATGTCGTCTTTAACAAATGATGATGCCGATGATTTATTATTATTAACCCCATCAATATAGTGATCAAATGAAAGGGCTAGACTAGTAGAATACAGGTAAGTATGTATGTATGTTCAAATTAAATAAATAACGTTGGAAACAAATAGAGTAATATATTGTTTTTTCTTTTAACACCCTCATTACCAGTAGAATACAATAAATTATAAGCAAATTCTAAATATCATTATATTAAATGCTATGATGAGGTAATTATTGGAATTTTTACATACCAATCTCCTAAGATGTGAAGTGTATACAAGATTCGGCGCGGCCGAAAATAGCATTTTTGTTATTTATTGTTTTAACGTATTGAACATAGGCGTTCACTTGTTTTCTAATGATATGTATGTACATAATATGTACATATCTGCACTCATCAATTTAAATACAAGCATACACCAAATTTATACCATACTTTAAAATCGTGATGTTTCTTTGAAGAGCGGGGTTGAAACGAAAACTAATAAGAAATCACGTTTTTGGTCATTGATAATTTTTTCATATATATTTTTTTATACGCTCGTTTGCATTATGGTTAACTTTATCAAAGGCTTTGCTGAAGTCGGTGTAAATAACATCAGTTTGCTTTTGTTCAATAAAACCACGATTTACAAGCGTAGTAAACTGCAACAGATTTGTAACAGTCGAACAACCCTTACGAAAACCGTGTTGTAACGGAGACAATATAGATGTTACATGATGGCAAAGATGGTCAGTTATAATTTTCTCAAAAAACAATACACTAAGGTTAGCAATACCTCTATAATTAGCGATGTTATTTCTGCAGCCAGACTTGAATAATGGTATTATAAAAGAGTCCTTCCACATAGTAGGAAAATAACCGGATTTTATCGACATATTGAAAAGTATTGTAAGAGGAGAAACGAAAGCCTCAGCACATTTAATAAGAAGGCTACTAGGAATTCCATCAGGGCCATATTTATAGGAAAATTTTAGATTTTTTAAACTGCTGAAAACCGTTGATTCATCAAGAAATGGAATTGATATAGCTGGATTTGATAATTCCATTAGTGGATACGATTTTAAATCGTCGAATTTAGCGTCAGTGGTAGAAAAGAAGTCAGCAAACAGATTACTTATTATTAAGTCATCATCGGATTCAGAATTTGTATCAAATAAAAGGGATTGACTAGTAGGCTTGATATAAAAATATGAACAAATTTTAAAAATAAAAATAATAGTATTTACAAATTTATTCCCTTTAACCCTTACGATATTAAACTTACACAAAAGAAAGGGCTCGATTAAAAGAATACAGTAAAATTAGGAAATCAAAATCCAAAAGAATGTCCAAAATAAAATGGATAGGTCAAATATAACTTAAAAGTTATTACTTCAACGCAAATTTCAGGATGTCGTCTTTAACAAATGATGATGCCGATGATTTATTATTATTAACCCCATCAATATAGTGATCAAATGAAAGGGCTAGACTAGTAGAATACAGGTAAGTATGTATGTATGTTCAAATTAAATAAATAACGTTGGAAACAAATAGAGTAATATATTGTTTTTTCTTTTAACACCCTCATTACCAGTAGAATACAATAAATTATAAGCAAATTCTAAATATCATTATATTAAATGCTATGATGAGGTAATTATTGGAATTTTTACATACCAATCTCCTAAGATGTGAAGTGTATACAAGATTCGGCGCGGCCGAAAATAGCATTTTTGTTATTTATTGTTTTAACGTATTGAACATAGGCGTTCACTTGTTTTCTAATGATATGTATGTACATAATATGTACATATCTGCACTCATCAATTTAAATACAAGCATACACCAAATTTATACCATACTTTAAAATCGTGATGTTTCTTTGAAGAGCGGGGTTGAAACGAAAACTAATAAGAAATCACGTTTTTGGTCATTGATAATTTTTTCATATATATTTTTTTATACGCTCGTTTGCATTCTTATTATGTTTTCTACGCATTGGAAGCAAATTTGAAGAAAATTAAAATAAAATACATAAACAAAAGTCAAAGTCTGAAATGGGTGATAGTTTGAAAATGTGTTTTCTTTATGTCAAAGGTTATCACTTGATTATATAATTATATTTAAAACTTTGCTTAAATAAAGCACAGAAAAGACAGTCCCACGAAAGTTATAATCAGCGTTGCTATCTCAGCTTTTTCGCACTATATTTAGATTTTTTTTATTACCTCTAATGCGAACTTTTTTTAATAAAAAAGACAAGATGGCTCCTTTTCTTATTTTGAAATTTACTACATTCTGTATTTTTAACTTCATTGGGATGCATTTATTACAGTTTTTACATCTTTTTTATTCAACCACTAAATTGACAAAAATCTTATATAGATTCTAATATATCTGAAGTGGATAAAATGTCATTTAACACAATTTTTATTTTACAGTTTACAAAGTATTATTTACGAAACTAAGGTTAAATTACCATAATTTTTTTAGATTCAATATACATTTGGCTTATTCACAAGGTGTCCTTAGTGTCGTATTGTCATAAAGTCAAAATGTAAATAAGCAAATTGTTTGTTTACTATTATGTATGGAAAATAATATCATTAAAATGTCCACGACTTTACATATGTATTAACAAGGATCAATGGCCAAACAATTTCTTTCCCAAATATTTCCAACAGAGTTTGTGATATTAATTGGGTGAGTTATCTTGACTTTAATTCCCTCGGTCGATTAGCATTGAACTACTTTAAAAAACCCCTTCCCAAGAAAAAATTTAACGGAATTAAATCGCTCGCAGCCATACCCTCAAAACTTTAATTTAGAATGTCCATATTGACTTAAGCTAAGTGGTACGCTGCGCCGTCGGGCTAAGATCACATGACGACTCGGACCGTATAATTCAATTTAGACTTAAATAGATTAGTTTTTATTGATCTGTAAAGTTAGGACCTATGAGATTGCATACCTATCATTGTTATGAAGCAGTTACTTTTTGCGGCTGTATTGTCACCTAGTCATTTAAATTTTGTGCAAGGTCAAGTCTCGGCTCAATGAGAACCGTCTGCTGAAATTCGCTTTAAAATAAAAAAAATCAATAACATATTATTCAAACCTAGTACTTCTCAGTGAACGTAAAACTAGTTAAAAAGGGAAAACAAAAGAAAACTTAATACTAGCTTTGATTAAAACAATTCAAAAGTACCATCGAATTTAGAGTAAGCTTTGTTTAATATTTTTCATTTTATAAAACAACTAAAATTCGAAAGATAAAAGTAATAATGTATTTCTACAAAATTTACTAATTATTGTAACACATAGTAATAAAAAAAATATCTAAACATCATTATTATGTTAACGTAAAGTTTGAAATCTTAAAAAAAAATTAATAAAAAAACTCACCTGCATTTTATTTATAACTTTCCAACCATCTTCTACACCTTTGACCGCTAAATACTTCGACTGCACCGGAAGTAATAATTGATCGAGTATTTCCAATTTACCGGGTACATATTTAATTGATTGTAAAGTCATTTTTACGATTGAATCGTATTAAAAGCTCTAATAACGTAGAGCAGTAAAATCAATAAAACTGAAACAAATTTTAAAACAGCAAAACATAAAAACAATATTTTAATAATTCTTTTAAATTATTTTTAAGTTTTTGTTTTAAAAATAAATAACATAAATGCTATTAAATAAATTGCTATTAAGTAATTTAAAATAAATATGCTTTGCAACAAGCTTTTTAATTAAATTCAAATTAAAAAGAATCTTAAGAATCGCTAATATGATAATCAATTTGTTGTAAAATCTCTTGCCAAGAATATATTAAAAACAAAATAAAAACACTTTCACATGAATGGTTCGACATTATTGACAAACGACTTGATTTTATGTCGTCTAAATAAGAACAAAAAACTTGATAGACAAAAATTAAAAAGAAATTGATAAATAATTTGACTTACACCACAACTACACGTTCAAGTTTTTCCCACATACAGCTTGACATAATTCATGAAAATTGTATTAGTAAAAGAGTTTGAGTGTATTGAAACTGCAAAGGCTAAACTTGAACGTGGAACCCCCAAGTTAAATAAACATTCAACACACTACAAAATGACCAACCGAAGATTTTTTCAATTTTATTACAAGATTTTTTTATTTTATTTTTACTTTATCAACATAAAAGATCAATGACCAGTTTTAATATTAAGAAATTGTTTAAATTTTAACAATCTATTGATGCAAAGCGTAAATATACAAGTATATATTAAGTATATTTATATATACATATGAATATCACATATTAATTTTTTTTAATTCATTTCTCCCACCAGTTGTGTTAACTTAAATATTTTTTTTAATTCCGCCCGATTAAAACATACCGTTTAACGTTTTAAATTCAACTAAATATTTTTCTCAACTTGTCATTTTGAAAAACTTTTCTCACTAACTATGTACATACATATTGCTAGACAAATGCTGTAATTTGTTTAAGAAAGACAGAAATGAGTACATGTGATAACAGTATTAGTACTCATCTTTTAGTACAACACTTTCTTATACATATTTACGTCTATTCATCATTCTTAAGATTTCTGATAGAAATCAGAAGTTTAAAAGACTTCTCATACATATGTAATTATGAAACAAATTATAAAATAAGAATTTGTTAGAACATTACGAATTATATTTTTTCAAACAGAAATTCAAGATTGTAAAATAGGTAAGTTTTATTCTAATAAAGGCGATAGTTGTTAAATTCGTAGTTTTGTTCTTAAAATTTTCACCAAATGTTTCTGCCTTTTTGTGACATTTCGCCATAAAATTTCAGCTAAAAACTGTTTTGTGTCACAATTAGGGTTTGGGATTTCCCGGTCTTTTTATTTTCCCGGGAAACGGGAATTAAAAAATCGTCTTCCCGGGAATTCCCGGGATTCCCGAAAATAATATTTCTTTTAAAATAAATAATGTTTGTTAACATTAAAATCACGATTTGGTTAATAATTTATTGTTTTAGTAGTAGTTTATTTTCCATTAGAGTCCTTATTGTGTCAGCATTACACCTTCCGGAAATATAAACTTAACCCAAAATATAAAAATAATTATTGCCATGTAAACAGATATCTTTTTGGGCAACACTACTCCACTCGTCTAATACAAGAGCAAACCTCAAATTATCGTAAATTTGACTCGATATTGTTTTCACCATCGTATTTTTAACGGCGTTGTAATATTTTATTACAATGTTTTTAGCATTAGTTTCATATTTTGGTAACGTCATATTTTTCTGAAAAAACTTTGACGAATAAAAGAACTATGTGTAATTGTTCGAATAGATATTCCATCGACTGCTGCCAATTTTGAAACAATTTCTGGTAATGTTTGGGTGTCTTAAAAAACTTTTAATGGTGGAATTATTTTTTTTATTTGGTGCAGGTGTTGAAGAATCGTTTTCAAATTTTATTTAATGAACCAAAAGAAGGTGCCGTATGAGCCCACTAGTACTACCGCCCTTGAACATTAACCTTTTCGGTAAAATATTACATTGTGCTGCGTTGTCTACTTTTTGAAAATAGTTCCAAACTTCAGACATTTTGCTTCTAAACAAAGTGAATTTAAAAAAAAAGTATTATTAGAAAAATTCAATCATAAAAAAATTATACTTACAAATTCTGTGACCACTTCTAAATCAATTTGTATATACGATTATATTTATAAAAATTAACCATGGAAATTACTGCTGGTTTTACGGTTGTTATAAAAACATTTATATACAAGAAAACATTTAATTATGTATGTATATAATTAATTCACTTGAAATTTATAAGCGCTTATTAAAAATAATTCCAGAAAATCGTTAACTTGGCGTGAAATATTTTTGACCGACGATGTTTGTTTTTCTTTTACATACTTGTATTTGATAAAAGTTGTAAATACTTAACAAACAAAAAACGCTAACAAATTAAAAACCTTACTTTTTATTCAAATATTCTTTAAATTTACCAAAACAGATAAGAAATTAAAAATAAAATTAAATATATTTCCTAATACACTACATATTTTTTATTTTTCGTTTTCCCGGGAATAAGAGCAAAATTTTCCCGGGAATACTAAGTGGTTCATTTCCGCCCGGGAATTCCCGGTTTCCAAACCCTAGTCACAATACTAAAAAAATAATTTAGTTGTATGGAAATTGAATTTGTGGAATTGAATTACTTAGACAACAAAACTAGGTTGAGTTGAAAACAACAAAAAAGTCATTGATATTAATCAATTTTAACAAAAATAATTTTTGTAGTATTTTTTTGCTACCAAAATATATTTTGGTGTATTTACAAGAGGCCCTTAATGTCGTATTGTAATAATGTCATAATTTTCCAAATATAATTTTCTTTTCACAATTTTAAAAAATTATGACATTATTACAATACGACACCTTGTAAATTTCCCAATTTTTTGATAAATTCAAATTTTTTTTAAATTTGCTAAAAAAATTTATTTAAAATTGTTTTGAAATAAGTTTTATAACTCTGCAGAAGTAAGATTTGATTAGTTATCTCATTTCTGATTTTTTGCTGACGTTTAACAATACAACATTTAGTCGATGCAAAATAAATTTTGTTCACAATGAAAATGGAAAAAAGATAATTTTTTTAAATTTAAATATGATTTCTGGCATATGGTCGCCACCGCTGGCTTGGACGTAGTCTAATCTGGAGGTCCAATTTTAGATGGATTTTTTCAACATTAGTGGCTATATATCGGCAATAATGCGGTGAATGTCGGTGTAAGCACACCAAACAGTCAGTTTTTCTGGATGTAACGATGTCTCAAAATACACTTGAGGATTATATTGACGTATCCATTCAAACATAGATAGCTTCATCACTAATAATATCGGAATCAACGGCAATCTTATTTTGTTCCACGTATTGCTATACATGCGCCAACTAATAATTGTAGAAATGTCAAACCAAGCTTAACATAAATCACTTAAAGCGGACAAAATGGCCGCCAGTTAAAAAAATTTTTGCCAACCTTAAGTTTTATGTCACTATAAAATACACCTGGTATATAAAAATTGTCTGCAGAATTCTGCACGTTTATTTTTTCGTGTTAAAGTATTGTCTTTAAATTTAAGTTGAGCTGCATACTGAGGGTAAATTGTTTTTTTTAATGAAGATATTTTTTGTTTTAGTAGGTTTCATAATTCCATAAGTCTTAAATCTTAAATTTTTTTTTCGTAAAAATTTTACTGTTCAATGTTTTAATATTGATTCCGAAACATATTGATAAACATTTTAACAAAGCATTCATTTAAATTTAGCATATTTAACATATATAAGTTTTTATCTACACATACACACATCTATGATTTATGTTTTATCGTAATATTTTCCACTAAATGTAAAATTTAGGTGTTTATTGTGGGTTTTGTAGTGTGATCTGACGGGAAATTATAGGTGATTGGCGACAGTGTTGCTTTCCCTTTCATAAAGAGCACACAGTTTCTCTTTTTTGCAAAAACAAATATACATTTACATATGCACATGCATGTGCGTTTGGGATAAAAAAAATTTCAACACTTATAATTTATAAAATACTGCACTGATTTAATTCAAATTAAATTCCGACGTAACGTAATTTTCTATACAAATTGGTATTTTCTAACAGTCTTTTTTCAAGATACAAATTTGCTCAACAATGTTACCAGTTACGAATGTTACTGTTAATCGCCTTAAGTTGCAATTTGAAACTTTTTTAAAAGGCCTGTGACTTTTTTTGCGACGTTTTACCCATTTCATCATTAAGCAAATACATATTTTTATTTTTATTATCTGTAATGTTTCCAAAGCTGATCTTCACAGAAAATCATAAGAAAAAGATTTTACTACAAACTTTACAAAATTTTCTAAAGACAGACTATGTACTGGCTATAAAGCTTTAAAGTATAAATTATAAAGATGACATTCATATTATAGATATATAGATATAGATTCTGAAAATATGAAATACATTTAAACAAAATATTTTCAAATTTCACCAAAAACTGTGACGAAATATTGTCGAGAATAAACATTTTTGATAATAAACTGGGTATTTTAAGATTTTAACAAACACATTTTTAACTCTAATGAGGATATTTCCTTTATTGATCTCTTATTAGAATTTAATTATGTTCCAGCAACTTCTTAATCAAAGTGTAAAAGTACCGGCTTCTTTTCAACCAATTTGCACGAGTTTTATGCACTTTTTATAATGGAGTGCAGTTCATTAATCGTATATATTCGTATAAACTCATTATCTTCAATAGCACGCAGATGTTAAATTCATTAGTGTTTTCATCTAAATAGAATTACTTCATCTGCAAAATAACTTCTTTATTATGTTTCTTTTTTTGTTGGGGTAAATGAGAGCCTGAGGCTTTTTATTATCAAAAAATTTATAATATACATATGTATGTATAGCCAAAAAAAAATTTACAGCCATCATTGACTGATAAAGATGATTTTCTTTGTAAAATGCACGAAATGCATTTTGACTTGGACGCCCATTTTTGTAAAAGGCTTCAACAATCTTATGCTTGAATTTCTCAAACACGGAAAACCGAGAAATGTCAAATTAAGTTTGACAAAAGACTTAACGTTAAGGTGTGACTCGTGCATTTTGGTTGGACCACCCTTTATATTAATATTGTTTAACCATATTTCATTAAATTAAATTAAAAATCTTTGAAATAATTAATGACTTTTTTCAGACTTAAAAAAACGAGTAGTTGAAATGTTCGACTGTGTCGAATCTTATATACCCTTTACAAAAGTTAAGATATGCAACTATGAACATACTTATATAAATTGTTTGTGAAACATTCGGTCTCTTATTTACACTGGCTCCAACGTTGCTGTTGTTGATTCATGACATGTCATCATGTTCATACTTGTGTGTGATCACGTTCGTGCAACGTACAGTTGATTAACAAAAAACTTTGTAATTTTAGCAATACTGCTAACGAACAAAAATTATTAAAACAAAATTAAGCATTTTGACTGTAAAAATTGTTTTCGTTCTGCGCATGTACGTCACATCAGCCTCGCACTTAACGAAAGCATTTGAGATTCTTATAAATAAAAGGAGATTAAAAGCATTATAGCTTATTTATATTATTGAACATATTACGGTTTATATGGTTATTTACCGTTTAATTCGGCTGTGCCGAATTTTTGATACTCACCACCGATTTGCTTTTAATTTCTTTCTAAAATTTAGTCTTACAATGAAAGTTTAAGTATTTCAACATTAGAAATGACGCCACTGCCTCTATTTTACTACAATATTGTATTTTTACGGAATCTTAAGAGTAAAATTTTGTAGCCAGAGGTAGTTTAAAAATAGTATTAGCTTTATGTGGGCATGGCACCGCCTACTTTTAAAATTATATAATGAATGTTTGAATTGATCTTAGATAATCCATTATAGATATTCTTTTTAGGAAATTTTTATCCATATGAAAATAATATGAATTTAAGATAAAGCGCTTTATGCGCTTTTCACCTTTATTTTTTGGCATCACAATCAAATGTACCATCTAAACAAATTTCATCATCTAAAATAATAATTCTGTCAGTCTTATGAACTTTTAAATTTCATTAACAGTAAATTATGTGAGAAGTGGGTGTTTAATTAAATGTGTCAAAGTAGTTTATGCTTATAAATTCAACTTAGATATTTCAAGATAGAGTCCTTTATTCTTTCAAAATCTTTGTCCATGAAGAAATAATATGAATCTAGAATAAAGCCTTAGTACCTTAATTTTTTGGAATTATAATTATATTAACGAAAAAGTTACACATGCAAAATTTTATCATAATACATTTAATTATATCGCTTTTAAGTTACATTAACAGTAAATAATGTAAGAATCAATTCAATTTAATCCTTTATTATTCTAAAAACTTTTTTCATTGAGAAATTATATGAATTTAAGATGAAGCGCTATATGTTAGATCGGCGTTAAAGTAGGCGTGTTACCTCCGAGTGCTTGCATTGTTGGTAGTAGAATATGTGAGAATTGGGCGTTAAAGTAAGCGTATCAAAGAAGTTTCTGGTAATGAATTCAACTTAGATATTAGAATATAAACTCCAATATTTTTCCGAAATATTTGTCCTAGAGAAATTTTATAAATTAAAGATAAAGCGTTATATGGGAGGTGGGCGTTCAAGTGGGCGTGTCACCCTTATTTCTTTTGTTACAAATCAATTGACCAAAAAGCAATGTTTGCAAAATTTTAGAATCGTTCATCGAATTTTGTCAGTTTTATTACGTTTTAAATTTTAAATATGTATATCGAAAAATACACTGTGCGGTATAAATTTTAGTACATTTTGATCTTTACTCCTTTCGTAATGAGTAATTTTCAGGAAAAGATATTTTTTTACTCAGGAAATTTATGAAATTTAATCAGTCATAGTCAATGCGTTTAGACACAAATTTAGCAAATTGAAACAGCAATTTAGAACTCAAAAAAATACAATATTATTGATAACATTTATATAAAAAAAACCGGTAATCATAAAAAAATTTACTCCTTATAGAATATTTTTAAATATCATCAGCAACGTTATTTTGTAATTAATCGAATTCATCTTTGTTTTCAGAAGACTTTGATAATTTCGTTGATGATAAAACGTTCCATCCGGATTCATCGAAAACTTATTCAGCATAAATCTCTGATGATGTACCAAGTCCATTAACTTCAAAGCTTCCAAATTCACAATGCGATGAAACAAGTACAACAAGTGCTCTTTGGAATTTCAGCAGCCCATGTAAAAAAGGAAGAAAAAGAGCATTTGATTGCGATTAAGCTAATGGCCATCGCGGAGTTAATGAACTAGGCATTTGCGTATTTACTATATTAAAAAATTGCCAATTACTGACGAATCTGAGCTAATATTTTATTCGGACAACTGTGCCGGACAGCAAAAAATAAATTTATGATTGCCATGTACTTATGTATGTACTTATATGCCGTGCGTAAATTGGGTATAAAATCAATAACACACAATTATCTTATCAAAGATCATACGCAAAACGAAGAAGACCCGGCGCATTCCATAATCCAAAGGGAAACACGACGAATGTTAAGAAGTGAACCAACTTATACCACCGAATCATATATTTCAATAGTCCATTTGGCAAAGAAAACAGTGTCTCCACTGTAATGTAAACGAGCTTTGTTATGAGGGTTTTTTGATATAAAAAAACTAGCAAATGACATCCGTCCGTTAAACATATCAAATTTTAAAATTTTAGAAGTTAAAATGCTTAAAGTTCATCGCGATTTACCAAATTCAATTTTCTATACGTCTTCATATACTTGTAATGAAATTACTGAAGTTAGCAACAGAAACAAGTTTAAACAATGCTTTTTATAGCAAGGCCAGTGTACAACAAAACAAAAGAGACGGCTTGAATGACTTGATAAAAAATCTCATTCCGAGTTTAAAAAAAAAATTATGTAAATTTGTAAGAGAGCAATTTTTAAAATTAAGAGTCAAATGAATTATTTTTTGTTAAAGACGTTGTGAAAACAAAATTCTTTTCATGTTAAGTCATCAACTAATATTTGAGTTTTGAAGACTGAATATTCTTGTACCTTTATACTATACTAGCTAATACCCGGTGTGCTTCGCCACCCCCATCGTAATGAAGTAAAAATTTTATAGTTCAAAAATATATTTATTTTGCAAGTGCCACGCCTACTATTACTAAATCAATCATTTCTTATTCAAATGCAAAATTTGGGTACTCTAACTATTATCGCTTCCCAGATATACGAATTTTTGTATTTAATTCAAATGACAGGTGCCACGCCCCCTATTACTAAAGCAGCCATTTCTTATCAAAATAGTCATAAAGATGTCAAAGCTTCTCGTGCAAAATTTGGGTACTCTAACTATTATTGCTTCCCAGATATTCGAATTTTTGTATTTAATTCATATGACAGGTGTCACGCCCACTATTACTAAAGCATCCATTTCTTATCAAAATAGTCATATAGATGTCAAAGCTTCTCGTGCAAAATTTGGGTACTCTAACTATTATCGCTTCCCAGATATTCGAATTTTTGTATTTAATTCATATGACAGGTGCCACGCCCACTATTACTAAAGCATCCATTTCTTATCAAAATAGTCATATAGATGTCAAAGCTTCTCGTGCAAAATTTGGGTACTCTAACTATTATTGCTTCCCAGATATTCGAATTTTTGTATTTAATTCATATGACAGGTGCCACGCCCACTATTACTAAAGCATCCATTTCTTATCAAAATAGTCATATAGATGTCAAAGCTTCTCGTGCAAAATTTGGGTACTCTAACTGTTATCGCTTCCCGAATATACGAATTTTAGTATTCAATTGCTATAAGAGCTGCCACGCCCAATATTTCTAATGTACCCATTTTTTCCAGAAATGTTTATTTGGGTGTCAAAGTTGCTCTTGCAAAATTTTAGTACTCTAATCGATATCGTTTTTCAAATATACGAAATTTAGTATTTAATTCATGTGGTCAAGTCTACTATTGAAAGTCCGCCCATTTTTTACCCAAATGTTCGTGTGGATGTCAAAGTTTACCGTACTTAATTTGAAGACTCTAGCTGCATTAACTTTCGTGATATATAATATTTAATACATATTATTTAATAGGGCGTGGCACCCCGCCTACTTACAATTTCAAACCAAAGTATAGCCTATAGTTCCTTCCAGACATACAGAAAGATTCTGTGAAAATTTCAAGGAAATCGGTCCAGCCGTTTAACCGTCTATAAAGCACAAACAAACATACAAACACACATTGATTTTTATATATATAGATATATAGATTCTTTAACATAACGTTACGTTGTTATTCCGATAAATAACATGAAATTTGTCAACTAGTTTCCGAAACTTTTACAACCATATAAAATGTGATTAAAATTTAAGAATATGTCATCAAAAACTATAACGGATTAAGAGAAATTTCAAAAATGTACAACAAAATTGTGTTTAAGCTTACTAGTTTCAGAGCTATTAGCTTAATTCAAACTGGTTGCATATCAGTGCTATTAATGCTATTTCATATTTTTTTATTCGCTTAAAATTGTTCTTGGCAATTTTCATAGAAAGTAAATAAGCACACATTTTAAATCACAAAATTAAATTAAAATAAATCTTAAATTAAAAATTTTTATGTATAATATTCTTATCCATTTCCTTCTCAGAGAAAAACTTTTTGGTTTTGTACTTTCTTGTATTAAATACATTGCTAAAACTATAAGAAAAAAAAAACAATTGTAACCAAATTTATAAGATAAAATTACAAACTATGTCCTTTGACAGAAGGTTTTCAAAAATTTCCTAATACTAAATTTTAAAAATTTATGTTTTCGAAAAGTCATTAAAACAAAGAATAAATTTTTTGTCTAGTAACGTGTAGTTAAATATATATACATACATATATAGGTTATTTTTGTTGTGATATCTCCCGTAGCAAAACGCAAATTAATATAAACAAGTAAGAGGACTATATTCGGCCATGCCGATTTTGATAATACCCTTTACCATCATGTACAGAGGTATAATCCCACATCGCGGCTTAACCTATATTTCATGTTATACGCTATTTTTCTTTATTATTTCCGACGCCGTCCTCGATTTTTACGTAGTTAACTGTATTCTATTAGTCGAGCCCTTCAATTTGATGGGGTTAAAAAAATTTTATCCGCCATGTTGTTTTAGACGCCATCTTGGCTTTTAATTTTTTTAATAATTTGCTGTGTTCTACTGTATACCCTTTCATTTGATACCAATATTAAGGGGGTTCTAGATGTTACATTTTAAAATACCAGATTTGACCCATATATAAATTTATTGTCCGCCATTTTGTAGTGGTGGCCAACATGAAGGCTGACTTTCAAAACGTCAATTGATTTGTGTTTGAACAAAACATCATATTTAATAACGCCGCAGTACAATAATTATACAATGTATACCATTTCAAAACGCAACCGCCAAGTATTTTTAACGCAGTAAGAAAGCAAACAATGCATCGGTTTTATAGTTGATGCATTGTTTCGGAACTTTGCATATGTATGTGATTTAAATGCAATACTGTATACAAACTTTGTATACGAACGTTTTGGAAGTCAGCTGAATTTTAATTTCTTTATAGTGCTTATATTGCGCTAGTCAAGTCCTTTCAGATGATACCAAAATTGACTCTCTCGGTTGTCTAGAAGCTGAAAAAAAATTAAAATTTTTGGACTACCGATTAGAGCCCGTTTTTTCACAAATATCTGAAGAGGCATATTATATCTACAAATAGTAGCAAAGGTACCCATAAATTACTTTATGGCTGAAAAATGTTAATTTTGGTGGTAAAAATATGAGAAAAAACAGAGGCAGTCGTGTTTATTTGCTCAAATCTCAGAAAGTTATGGGGCGATTGTGCTGAATTTCAATAGCGATTCATTCCCGGATATTTCCAAAAGATTGATACCATACACAGATCTGAGGATCTAAAAGTTGATTTCAACCAGCACACGGACAGACGGGCAGACGGTCAGGGCTTAATCGACTCCTCTATTCATAAGCTTTCAGAAAATATATACTTTATGGGGTCGGAAATGTAAACGGAATGACCAAGCTATATATAAACTTGTGCACCACAGGTGAAGGGTATAACTAGTTTGATTTATGTACACTGACAACATCTCATAAAAGACTTTAAATTAAGCTTTCAAGTTTTTTAGAAAATCACAAAAGGAAATCACAGAGCCAATATAACAGTAGGTTTACATGATGAATTTCATGACGTCGAATTTTGGACGTCATTTTTTGTTTGGCAGCAATCGGTGTAGAGAAGAAAGGGGGGGTAGAAAAATAGACACGGTTTCTGTTTTCATGGTTTTTTTACACTTACACGCTTTACACTTTTTTCTGTTCTTTCTATTACGTTTTATTTTTATATTCTCATCAACTGGATTGTGCTTTTTGACTGATAAAAAAATATTAAACAGTAATTAGTTTTTTCGACACTCAAAATAAAGATAATAAAAAATATTAAAAATATAAATTTAAAAGTCTACAATACAAATTAGAAATTAGACGTCCAAAAAAACATCGTATAAATTTGAGTAGTTTTTGGTAACAACTGCAAAAGGGAATTAAGAAAATTGGACGTCATAAAATTCATCATGTAAATTGGGTGTAAGAACATTAAAGAATTAATAAAGTTATATATTTTTAATATGTGATATCTCTTAGACGAACCATAACCATAATGCCATAGCCAGAAAAAACCAAAATTCAATAGGATTCTATGGTTATGGCGAAAATGGACTGTTATACGATTGAACATTATTGAATAACATTTCAAAAATTATAACAAATAACAGATCTTTAGTGAGTTCATGCTGAAGAGACCTTTTTGAAATGTTTAGTTCTTGCCACGACGCCGAATCGAGGTTCCTGGATTATCACCAAGACTATCACGCACTGCTTCGATATTAACATTTGAGGAGTTTGTTTTTAGACGACCAGTGTGCTTGGCGTCTCCAACGTATACAGTCACCCTAAATTTGTTAATTAATCACTTCACAGTTGACGAACTTAAAACACTAATCCAACCATATTTTGAATGAAATTTTCGAACTGCGACGGCCTTTATTCAATCATTTTTGCTAATTCTTTTGTCAGTTGTCAAATTGTTTTTTAGGGTTGACAAATTCAAATATTGCTTTGATTTTTTGATCTCCATTTATAAGGATTGTTTTTTAAATGAAATTTTTCGTACATGTACATATAATATGTATGTTTATAGAAATAATTTTACAAATATTAAAATTTTCGAGGATTTTTATTTATTTCATATTAAATATAAAATTTGTTGATAAAATATTTTTTATTTGCATTTCTTAAAGATCAACTAAAAAATTTTAAGAGTTTTTATAAAATTGTACAAAAGAGAAATTATCTTTTTAATATGTACGAGAAACATTTAATTGTTTAAAGGCTTTGAGGGGATTAAAAAATGTTTTTCAATATAAAATATATAAAAAAAGACATAAGCGTGTTCACTACTCTTTAAATGATATTTGTAAAGTAACAAGCACTTGGTTACATTCATCGGGAGACAACACAGATCTTGCCATTAATCTGTTTTAATGTCAACAGTTAAATATAAAAAAAATCCAAATTGTTTGGTATTTTTATTGAAATTATAGCAATAGTTTTGTTTATTTGCTGATGATGGCGCAAAAATATAAATGTGTGTATAATGAATATACAATATAACAACATTTAAAACGATGAAAGATGTTATCTTTAAAGAAATGTAAATACATAAGTATATACATACATAAATTATAAAGTATAAACCAAATGTTTTTCGTAATAAAATTAAAGCACTTGACAACATTTGATGTAGGCAAAGTTAAAAATAACAAGTAAGAGCTCTATACTCGGCTGTGCCAAATTTTTGATACCAGCCACCATTTTTATGTACTTTTTTAGCACAAAATTTTGTTATTAACTGTAATCGCTATTAAACAACATCTTTAAATATGTATCACTTTTTTTGTATAAGTTCGATATGGTATTAAAATATTTTTCTAAATTTAGGTTGAAAATAGTTTCTCTACGCCAATGCATTTGGACACAATTCCATTTTATTCGATGTTTAAAGGACACGGTTTCTTGACCTACTTTTGCATTACGGTCTATAACTCTCTTGCTAATAATCCGATTAAGACCATTTTCAATACCAAACAAACCTATCAGTACGACCTCCATTGTGCTTTCAACAGACAGACGGACGAACATAGCTAGATCGTCATAAAATGAAATCCCGACTCAGAATATATATACTTTATGGGGTCTAAAATGGATATTTCGATGTGTTACAAACGGAATGACAAAATGAATATACCGCCATCATTTTTTTTGGTGGCGGGTATAATTACTTACACAAAAGCATTATCATTTTTAATATGTACTTATTTTGGTACATTATTAATTCTTTTAATGATTTTAAAAAACCATAGACGCCCACGTTCTGCATTCTGAGTGAAATTAAATCTTTCGAAACTCCTATTGCAGTTATTTTGTATAACAACAATGCTCTGAGAATTCCAAACTATTTCATTTCACTTGGAATGCAGCATTCAAGTGAGAAAGTTGGCTTTAAAAAAGAACAAGTAAGAGCACTATATTCGGCTGTGCCGAATCTTTTATACCCACCACCAATTTTGTGTACATTTAAAGCACAATATTTATTATTTTGTTAATCGCTATGGCATAATCTCTTTATAATAAGATATGTATCACTTTCTTTGTAGAGGGTGGTTAAATTTTAAGGGCCCATGTTGAAGGTGAACTACACCTAGTCTTTAAATTTGTTTTCTGCATTTCACTTGACATTTCTCAATCTCAAACTTACTCATGTCCATGTTGAAGGTGCACTACACCTAGTGTTTAAATTTGTTTTCTGCATTTTACTTGACATTTCTCAATCTCAAACTTACTCAATTTGATCCGTGGAAAAATACGCAAATGAGCAACGCTTTAAAGTTATTCAGGTTTTTTATGAAAATGGGCGTTCAAATCAAAATGCATTTTGTGCACTTCGTAATTCTTTTGGTCAACATAGTCGTTCAAATTCGTCCAC
Organism: Phyto melanocephala; assembly: GCA_941918925.1. NCBI lineage: Eukaryota > Metazoa > Arthropoda > Insecta > Diptera > Rhinophoridae > Phyto > Phyto melanocephala. The sequence goes on along the minus strand of OW799233.1, from coordinate 94,390,247 downwards.
AATCGGGAGAATTGTAAAAAATATTCAAATTTCTGCAAAACAGGTCTGTATAAAATGTTAGAAAATCTGTGAATGCCTTATTAGTTCGTTGAAAGGGAACCACTGCTGGTTTTTGCGATAGTGTGGCAAAAGAGCAGTCAACCTCGCCCCATCATCATGGCCGATATTTTGTTAAATACATAATTGAACCATACAAATATTATAATTGCAAAAAGAAATAATAATAATATCCTAAATAATTTGTGTTTTATTTAAATTCAACATCGGTCCTTAAAATTTAACCACCCGTTATAACTTCGATATGCTACTAAAATGCTTTTGTGAATGTAGTCTTTCAATTAAAGTGGGCGTTAAAGTAGGCGTGTCAATAAAGTTTCTGCTAATAAATACAACTTAGATATTTCAATATAGTCCTTTATTATTCAAAATCTTTATTAATAGAGAAATTATATGAATTGTAGGTAAAACGTTATATGGGAGGTGGGCGTAAAAGTAGGCGTGGTACCTTAATTTTTTAGTACAGTAATGACATTGCCTAGGGGGATATACGTAGCAAATTTTATCATCTTATCTCTAATTTTGGCGGTTTTATGAGCTTTTAAATTTCATTAACGGTATTTAACGTGAAAAGTGGGCGTTATAGTAGGCGTGTCAGAGTTATTTTTGCGAATGAGTACAACTTAGGTGTTTCAATATAGCCTTTTATTATTCCAAAATCTTTATTAATAGAGAAATTATGTGAATTTTAGGTAAAGCGTTATATGGGAGGTGGGCGTAAAAGTAGGCGTGGCACCTTAATTTTCTGGCACAGTAATGACATTGCCTAGGGGGATATACGTAGCAAATTTTATCATCATATGTCTAATTTTTGGCTGTTTTATGAGCTTTTAAATTTCATTAACGGTAGATAACGTGAAAAGTGGGCGTTATAGTAGGCGTGTCAAAGTTATTTTTGCGAATGAGCACAACTTAGGTGTTTCAATATAGCCCTTTGTTATTCCAAGATCTTTATTAATAGAGAAATTATATGAATTTTAGGTAAAACGTTATATGGGAGGTGGGCGTAAAAGTGGGCGTGGCACATTGGTTTTCCGTTACAAAAAAGCGTCTCGCCAAAAAGCAAAGTGTGCAAAATTTCAGAGTCGTACATTCAATTTTTTTTGCTTTTATGACGTTTTTGTTTTTAAATATACCGAAAAATACACTGTGCGGTATAAATTTTCGTACATTTTGATCGATAACTCCTCTCCTAATGCATAGATTTAGACAATTTTCAGGGAAAATTTTTTTTTTACTCAGGAAATATATATTCGAAGTTTCATGAGTCTACGTGAATGCGTTTGGACACAATTCCATTTTATTCGATGTTCGAAGGACACGGTTTTTTCGACCTACTCTTGCTTTACGAGCTATAACTCTCTTCCTAATATTCCGATTTAGCCCATTTTCAATACCAAACAAACCTTGTCTATAAGAAAGATTCTGGCAAAATTTGAGCCCCCTAGCTTTTTCGGTGCGACCTCTATCGTGCTTTCAACAGACGGACAGACGGACGGACATAGCTAGATCGTCATCAAATTAAATCCTGATTCAGAATATATATACTTTATGAAGTCTAAAATGGATATTTCGATGTGTTACAAACGGAATGACAAAATGAATATACCCCCACCATTTTTTTGGTGGCGGGTATAAGAAATGGTATTCACGAAAAAACATTACATTAACTCTTTTTAACATGACCACAATTTTTCATAGAAAAATATGTTTAACAATTTAAATTGTAGCTGATTATTGTATTAATTTTTAATTTTTAAAAAATACTTATTTCTTTCTATAATTTTTTAAAAATTTAAATTAGTTCTGGTTTGCTGATATAAAAAATCTGTACTTTTTATTTTTGCATTAATAGATGCAATATTTAAATCTTTTTTAAAGAAAAAACAATTTTTGAAAAGGTAATCACATTATTGTTTTAAGATTTGAATAAAATTTATGCACTTGATTACAGGTAAGTGCGACAAGAGTTAGTGCGACACTTTCTTCTTGCACGTTTCCTTAAAAAAACTTCAATTTCGCAATACCAACGCTATATTTTAATTATCATAGAAGTTATTTGAAAAGTCATTAAACGTGTTTTATTACACTGCTCTACAAAATGCAGCCCTAAAAGTAAAAGCCGATTTTTAGCTTCTTTGGGACGCTGATCAAGAAACTGCACTCCGTTTTTTAAAGTTAGCTTAATTTGCGAAACATACTTTTATATAAAAAATGAAGGTAGTTTCACAATATGTCTTAATACAATTTTAAAAACGGTTCACTTAATTTAGTTTTAAATAAAATACGAAAATCAGGAATGGAATTTGCTTTAAGATATGCTAAATTTACCAGTAGTAGAGGTATCTTAGAAGTTACAATATGCATAGAATACAGTATACAAATATAAATAATAAATGGAGAAGATTGCATAACATATGGTGGCATAACTCTGGAACCGTTTGTCCTATTTTGTAAAATGGTAAACCATGTAAACTGTAGTAACATTCTTTCAGTTTACTCCCACCTAACGCGTCCCTAGGTGGCGGATAGGGGGCTAAGTATAGGGTATGGGGTGTGAGCCCTAGAATTGTCTGGGTGCTCGCGGACCAAATAAATTGGGGAACACTTTTAAGGTCAAGGTGGTTGGTAGTAAAGGATCTGTATGGCTAGTTAGTGTATAAAAAAACTAGTTGCGAACAACTAGGGCACGGGTCGGTTATAATGATAGTGGCCTAATCTCACACGCCGTCACTGCGCGATATTGTTTGATTTTCACTGGCATAATCGTGGGAACAAGATAGAGCACTTAAAGAAAAACAAAATAAATGGGGAAAAGGAGAGGCACGGAAATACTGACGACGACACAGCTAGGACAGACATGAGCACAGACACTTCTCTCTAGAAGAGACAGGGCCCTAGTTCGATCTCAAAGATGGGCCTTCCGAACTCTGACGCTGCTGATGAACTGAGTAGTCTTTCGGCAATGGCAGCAAAACGTCCAGTTGGTATAGTTAAGCAGGACGGAATGGCAGACTGGACAGGGTTGACACATAAGTGTAATACCCGAACAAAGGAAGTAAAGAGCAAGGAGCGCCACGGGGTCTGCTTTGGCTTATTTGACAAAAATTTCCAAGAGGGATCCGAAGATGTTCACGGCGAGAAGAAGGCACTTTGGTGAGAAAACACCGGCAGAGCGTCGCAAAGTTCGAGAGAACTTAGGGGACCAGTATGAATCTTAGCATTGCCTCGCCTGATGTTCGAGTAAAGGACACTACAGTTAGGTCTGATAACTCTATCTAGAGTATAGGTGCGACTGCAGTGAGCACTAACCAAACCAAAAATTTTACAGGCAACAGCTTGCTGAGTAAGACACTCAAGCCTTCGGAACGAGCTGTGGCAGCATTCAGGTTGGTTCCCAAAAAGGAGATGAACAAAAAAGCGAGATCTAGTCCTGATGGCAGAATCAACGTTAGGAGAACCGATTAACCGAATAGTGTGTTTTTACGGTAAATCTGAGGATGTATGCTTAAGTGGTGCGGACTGGTCAAAGTCGTCAACTGCGGTAACAAGAATTCATTTTAATAATTAAGAACCTCAGTTAAAAGTTGTGGCGATATATGGCCAGAGGCAAAACTTAAAGTAATACGGGCTTTAGAGTTACCTTTTTGACCAAAAGTAAAAGTGTGGGTTCTACCGGTGGAAACTATTTGTATTGTCGGTGTTAGCCGAGCAGAACGAAAGTCTCATTACAAACCAATGAAATTTTGTTACTTCACTGGCCTGTAAAGAGAACGCAGAAAGGGATGCCAGATTTTCCGTGAATCAAATAAAAAAACTAAAAACGGTTTTGAATATAGCTCAAAATCTATATAGTCCACATATTTTTATTCAAAGGCGATTTTTGCTGCAGACCAGTGTTATCTAGTAAAAATACTAGATTGTTTCTTGTAATAATAATATTGAATAACAAGCTCGAGGAAGCTGGATAGCATCTTCAGGAATACGAATAACATTAATCAAAAATAAACATTCTTCACCTATGGTGCACAAGGGTATATATAGCTTTGTCATTCCGTTTGTAATTTCTACAATTTTCATTTTCGACCCCATAAAGTATATATTTTCTGAAAGCTTATGAATAGAGGAGTCGATTAAGCCCTGACCGTCTGTCCGCCTGTCCGTGTGCTGGTTGAAATCACCTTTTAGATACTCAGATCTGTGTATGGTATCAATCTTTTGTCTCCATAAAATGAACTATTTGTAGCAGCTTTATTTTACACTGTTTATATTTTGGGATTCCCAAAATATGAAAATAAAAATAAAAAAGTTAATAATTTGCCTTTTAACATCAGTTGACCGAGTTCACTGAACGAAAATGACGCACCGGAGTAGTATTTTTCTTAAAAAAATGTACTAGTAATTAATAAAGTTGAAGAAGGGACATCAAGGAAAAAATATATATTCCGTCCGATAAAGATATTCTAAGCAGTGTTTTAGAAAGTCGTGGATTACAGCAGATTATATCAGATAACAATAAAGAGAAACTGGGTGGTGAAGTAATGGCAATATTGATAAAACGTCACCTACATTAGAAAATGTATCCTCTTCACTTAATGTACTACGAACTTTTTTGGAGATGGAGAGCAACGTTCCGACATTGTATGTATTTAAATGTCAAACAAAAATACATGATTATTTTAAATAAATAAAAAAAACAAAAAAAATATTTCTGTATAATGAAGATACACTAAAGGGAAGTTCGACTGTACTTGTGGTTTGGACCACCCTTTATAAGACTCCAACTTTCAAAACAAAATTTAAAGTTTTGATTACTTTTGTATTTGTTTATACTATGTACATATAACGTGTTTTTGTTTGAAATGCATATAAGCGATAATTACTGCAAATACAAATTAATAAACATTATCGAGTAAAAAATTTAACTATTGCAAAATGATTTTCGTTTTCAAAATGACTTCCTAAATGCGAAATAATTTGTCATTAATGATATGCTTTAAAATGAATGCAACATCATACAAAATATCTTAAATAATTCATGTAAAATTCGGCTGTGCCGAATCTTTTATACCCACCACCAATTTTGCTACTTTTAAAGCACAATATTTATTATTTTGTTAATCGCTATGGATGGTTAAATTTTAAGGGCCTTATCTCAACGTCAAGCTTTTTTTCTGCATTTTATCTGGCATTTCTCAATTTCAGACTAATTCAATTTGAATCATAGAAAGAAACACAATCGAGCAACGCGTTAAAGTTATTCAGACTTATAATGAAAATGGACTAGAAAGATATATGTATGTACGAAATTTTATCATCATACCTCTAATTTTGTAGGTTTTCTGAGCTTAACTAAGCTGATTAACAGTAGATAAGATGAAAAGTGGGCGTTACAGTAGGCGTGTCGAAGTTGTTTCTGCTAATAAATACAACTTAGATTTTTAGATATAGACCTTTATTCTTCCAAAAGCTTTATTCATAAGGAAATTGTATGAATATGAGATAAATCGTTATATGGGAGGTGGACGCAAAAGTGGGAGTGTCGCATTTATTTTCCGTCAATACAAAGCCTATTCCCAAAAAGCAGTTCATGGAAAATTTTAGAATCATACATCTAATTTTGCCAGTTTTATTACATTTAAATTTTGAATATACCAAAAAATACACTGCGCGGTATAAATTTTCATATGTTTTGATCTATAACTTTTTTCCTAATGCATAGATTTAAGTGATTTTCAGGGAAAAATATTGTTTTTACTCGAGAAATATATATTCGAAGTTTCATGACTCTACGTCAATGCATTTGGACACAATTCGATTTTATTCAATGGTTGAAGGACACGGTTTTTTTGACCTACTCTTGCATTACGAACTATAAAACTCACTTCCTAATATTCCGTTTTTTTCCATCAAACAAACCATTTTCAATACCAAACAAACCTTGTGTATAGGAAAGATTTTGGCAAAATTTGAGCCCCATAGCTTTATCTGTGCGACCTCTATCGTGCTTTCAACAGACGGATGGACATAGCTAGAACGTCATAAAATCAAACCCCGATTCTGAATATATATACTTTATGGGGTCTAAAATTGATATTTCGATGTGTTACAAACAAAATGACAAAATGAATATACCCCCACCATTTTTTTGGTGGCGGGTATAAAAAGTTTATTCAATGAAGGTGTATACATTGCCTTCAGTTTCTAATTACAATTAATTAATTAACGTTTTATCCGACCTCCTTGTACACATAAATACATGATTACAATCATATATCATATTTACATATTATTATATATACTAATTTATATGTAGGTTAAATTATAGTTGCTAGTCTATCGATTATATATGGCCTTAAAAGCTCTACGATTTATCAATAAAAGATACAAATTTAACTACACTATAGGATAAATTTTTTAGAACTTATATAAAATGTAGAATAAAATTTTTTAAACCATTTCTCGGATTCGCGGGATTTCAAAAATTATAAATAAAATTAATAGGAAGGGGTCACTCCCTATGCTTAAATATTATTAAAGGTTTATAAATCAAATTTTCCTACAAAATCAGTTTAACAAACCTTCTAGTAACATATGAATCGAAAGTTTTATGCTTGCGACTATGTTCAAAGTTATTAATATTATGTACCCACACCTTCTCCTTAAAAATTGTAAAACCATGGAAACAAATCCAGTCCAAAATTTTAGCAAAAAATTAAAAATATGCTTAAAATAATTATAATAAAATGTTGTAAAATCTCCCTGAGGCGAATGAATTAGAACATTCAGTGTATATTTATGGCAGGTATAGAATCAACTGGTGGTTGCATGAGAAAAACCGATTTTAAAATAAAATACTCTTGTCCACATAGACAAAAAATACACATGCATGTACCCAAGGCGTATTTATTCATGAATAAATATGCCTTGCATGTACCTATACTAAATATTGATATTTTACTGTGACGTTAAATGGATATAGGCCAACAAAAATGTTAAAATTTCACAACATTAAGTGGGAGAAAAGGTAACACGGATGATTCCATATAGGAACATATTTATATACATACATATGTACATAAACACTATGAATTTGGTCATTCTTAGACCAAATTTATTTACAAAGCAAGAGAACAAATAAAAGTAAACATATGTATAAGTATATAATTCACAGTTTTTTAGCATACCTGAGCTTGTGTTTTAATATTTTTTTTTAAATCGTATGAAATACGGCAGCAATTCTGCTGGTGTCACCGGTCTTTATCACTTCTTTTCGTTTTTTTATTTGTTTTGTCATCATTTTGTTATTGCAAAATGTTTCTTTCATAATAAAGGATGTGTTGCCATAGTATAAAAATCAAACAAACATAAAATAAACGAAAAGTTCTAAAGGAAAATTTACATTTGAGGGATTCACAATAGTGTCATAAAGTCTTATGTCCTATAATAGGTTTGTTCGACGTACGTTACCGTGGGAACCCGCGGGCTCCCAATTTTACCGAAAAGCGTTTCTTGTAAGGCGAATTCATTATCAGGTGGTGTTGACAACGCAGCTGATCTACTTTTTTATTTGCATAAATGATGATTGAGTTGTCAAATATTATTTATGTTTACATAGATTTACTATTTCCCGCGCAAAAGAACACAAACAATAACCATGTAGTTTTTGACACATCGACAGTCGAAAGCAACAAAAAAAACCATCTTGTTTTTTTAATGTTGTATTTGTTGTAGAATTACCACCACCTGATAAATAAATTCGCCTTGTTTTCTTGTGTTGAAAATTGGGTAAATTGGGTAAATGAGAATGTTCATGAGAGAGTAATTTGTGTTTCTCTTTTTACCAGACTTTACCCGTACTTTTTTTGCGTGTAAAATGGGAAAACTGTCAGATCACTAAATCAGCTGTTTTTAATTTGTAGAAATATAAAAGGTTGAAAAGATTTTTTTATTTTTGTAAACAATGGAATATACTTTGTCTGAGAATATAAATAGAGTTTTTGTAATTTGAATAATTTTAATAACTAATAAAACATATGCATTTCACTCTAGTGTTTGTTTGGACATACCACAAACTTTATTCAACATGTTCATAACGAAAATGTATTACGAATATAAAAGAATGTGAACATGTTGAATAAAGAATTGTCATTTGATAGGTGAAGTAAAAATGCAACAAAAATTTAAAAATTAATACTAAAATTCACTAATTCAAATTTCATTGAATTGTAACATAAATAGAAATTTTCAGTTACATAGTAGTATACCGATAAAGAGTGCTGATGATGAAATCGTAGCTGATTTCGAAAATGCATTCCACTCGGCTAATATCGGAAATAATTTTAGAAAGAATATTCCTAAAAATGGTTACAATTTAATTTAATTTTAATTATAAAATTAAATAAAAGAATAAATGAACTTAAGCCAAAATAAAAATGATTCACATTAAAAAGTTCGAATAAAATATAAATATAAAACTCAATATAATTTCTTATATCAAACCTAATAATGATTAAACTATTTTAACGTTATCATACAGAAACTCCTTTTTTTATAATAGAAAATTAAATTGATTGCACGAATGAAAGCGCGTTGAAAAAACAACGATATATGTTAATATGTTTTTCTTGTAATTTTTAGTGCAGCCGTAATATATATATATATACTCTATTGCTTGATTGCGGACATAACAGTTTGAAATAACTCTTTTTCATTAAAACTTAGTGCTAGACTCCTTTTATAATAGAGAAACTGAAAAGCAGACAGTCGAAATTCGGTAGCAACGGGTGGAAGTGCATAGTACACATTTATTTCTCTTTAATTTTTTTATGTATTTTTTCATATTTCATATTATTTTTTTATCTCATCATCTCTTTAGTAGTTCGTTATACGATCTAAACACCATACGACAGCGAAAAAAAAATTAGAAAAATAAATTTCTTAACTGTAAAAATTTTAGGAAGTTTTAAGAGACAAAAAATATATGCTTCTCATTTCTAGTTTCGAGATAGCCTGATGCGGTTCATACAAACAAAATAATTCGGCGACGGCGATAAGCCGGCTGGGAGCATATCAACCTGGACCTCTAAAAAACAGCTGTACAATTTTGACGTTTTTTTCGGGCTTGAAATGTGGTTTTTTGCGTTCCAGCAAATTTTAGTAAATTTATCGTTTTCTGAGAGAATTTTTTGTTTACTCTAATTTAACCGGACTTTACCCGGATTTACGTCGAACAAACCTAATAATAGCATTAAAAATTAAGGGCCGTATTCATAAAAAATATTTTAGGTTTATTGAAGGCTTATTTGACAAATTTCTCTACAATATCTGTCAAATAAGCCTTTAATAAACCTAAAATATTTTTTATGAATACGGCCCTAAGACTATTGTGAAGAACCCCTCAAAATTAAGTGTGCTATTTTGAATTTAAATCAGTTTCGGCTTTGGCTAAATTTAAATATTTTTTAATTCTAATTCATGAATTTATTAAATTAGATCTTACCACAATATTTTCCATTTTTCAGTTTTGCCTCAAATCACAAATAAATTAAATTTTGTTTTATAAACAAAAACAGCAGAGTCCTTAGCCGATCTTATTTGACGCCGCCAGTGATTTGTTATCAAAAATTAGCAACTGCGCTTACATTTGGATGTCGGCCCGATAAAATTATACAATGAACGGCGACAGCTTACAAAAACTGTTGCGGCTTAGCCGTTTAGCACAGGTCTCTGCTTATTAAATTCGACAGCACAATAAACATAGCGTACAAAGTTCTATTATTATAAGACACATTTTGTTTGAAAAGCAACAACAACATTTTTAAACCATTGTAAAATTTTAGGACAATATGACATGATAAAACATCTTGTGAATCACCCAAATAAAAAATATTACGTTGCATCAAAGACAATAGATAATAGTCGCTAAAGCAGTGTGACTTATAATGCAACTGCATAATTGCAAAAATTGCTTTAGCGACATCTGTGGATCTGTAGCTAAAGGCAACCATTAATTACTTGTGGTAATGACGTGCAAAAAGAATACAGGAAAAGCAGATGTTTGTAAATTTCGTACTAACTCAATGTTATATAAAAGACATAAATCAATTAGAACAAATAATTCTATGTTTCAATTTTCATTAAAATACTGAGTTAAATAATTGATATTTACACACAACATTTGTAGTTCTGATCAAAAGAGTGCTGATGATGAAACCGTAGCTGGTTTCGAAAATGCATTCCACTCAGCTAGTATCGGATAACTAACTTTTCCTAGATATTCTGTCATTATCACATAGAACTTATAGCCTAATATAAAAATATAATACAAATTAAAAAGAGTTAAAATGTAATACTTTAAAATACAACAAACAAACACTGGGCTTGGTGTAAAAATAAAAACATTGTTCAACTAATACCATCTTGTTTAGAACACATGTGACTTATAATGCAACTGCATAATTGCAAAAATTGCTTTAGCGACATCTATGGATCTGTAGCTAAAGGCAACCATTAATTACTTGTGGTAATGACGAGCAAAAAGAATATGCCAAGTACAGGCAAGTGTATACTCAAATATGAGCAAGTTTCTTCCTCTTAACCCGAGCTTACCCCTTTTGACTATAAAAACAAGACTTGCGCAAGTCTCTTGCGCAAGTGACTTGCCTAGTCAGAAAGGGGTGTAGTAAAACATACTGAAATCTTGCAAAATGTCAAAAAACAGTGGTTTAAACCAGGGTACACTTTTACAAGGTGGCGGTGCCAGCCCAGCTGACAATTTTTTTGTGTTCTAGAGTATGGCAAAATACATATTAAAAAAATAATGTCCGTGTGTTGGTTGAAATCAACTTTTAGAAGCAACTATATGTTCCTTAGATCTGAGTATGGTATCAATCTTTTGGAAATAGCCGGGAATGAATCGCTATTGAAATTCAGCACAATCGCCCCATAAATTTCTGAGATATGAGCAAAAAACCACGACCACCTCGTTTTTTTTAAATTTCTTTTTTAGAAACAATTTATAATTTTGCAATGTGATGTTTTTATATACATATGTATGTTTTTTATTTCATATGAGATGAATGGTGATACAAGGAATTGTTATTGTTTTTTTTTTTGTAAATTTAACAAGTAAGAGTGCTATATTCGGCCGTGCCGAATCTTATGTACCCTTCATAATGTGTTGTCATGCAACAACAATTGCTCGTATCGCCATTCATCTCATATAAAATACGTACATACATATACAAAACATCCCATTGCAGAATTATAAATTGAGTTTACGTATGTATGTTTCCAAAAAAAAAAAAAATACAAAAAAAAATTAAAAAAAAATTTGTTAAAAACAAACACAACAAGTATTAGTGCTATATTCGAAAGTGCCGAATCGTATATACCCTTCGCAACGTGTAGTCATGCAATAACAATTGTTTGTATCACCATTCATATCGTATAAAATACGTACATACATGTAAAAACATACAAACATATAAAAAACATACCATTGTAAAATTATAATTTAGTTTACGTGTTTCCAAAAAAAAAAAATTAAAAAAAAATAAAAGAAAAATGTATTAAAAACAAAAAAAAACAACAATAAAAAAATTTAAAAAAAAGTTTTAAACGAATTTTTTAAAAAAAGGTTAAAAAAAATATTAACAAGTAAGAGCACTATATTCGGCTGTGCCGAATCTTTTATACCCACCACCAATTTTGTGTACATTTAAAGCACAATATTTATTATTTTGTTAATCGCTATGGAATAAGTTCTTTATAATAAGATATGTATCACTTTCTTTGTAGAGGGTGGTTAAATTTTAAGGGCCCATGTTGAAGGTGAACTACACCTAGTCTTTAAATTTGTTTTCTGCATTTCATTTGACATATCTCAATCTCAAACTTACTCAATTTGATCCGTGGAAAGATACGCAAATGAGCAACGCTTTAAAGTTATTCATGTTTTTTATAAAAGTGGGCGTTCAAATCAAAATGCATTTTGTGCACTTCGTGATTCTTTTGGTCAACATCATCGTTCAAATTCGTCCACAATCAGGAGAATTGTAAGAAATATTTAAATTTCTGCAAAACAGGTCTGTATAAAATGTTAGAAAATCTGTGAATGCCTTCTTAGTAAAGGGGTATAGAGGAAAGTTTTTTCTACGAAATAGTGCTAATTTATTTTTGTTATCTTATGTTCTCCTGAAGTTATGCTCTATTAAAAATGGGAATTTAGGAAAATGTTGACCTAAGTAAAAAAAAAATTATCTCTAAACATTATAAACAATTTATTTTGATGTACTAATGGCTAACAAATTTTAAAATTATACAAAACTTATTTCATTTGAAAATCTTTTAAAAGCAAAATGTTATAGAAGTTTAAAAATCAAAATCTTACTAATAAATTTCCCTTTTTAGCAAAATGCTGAGAATGTATATTTTGAATCACCCTGTGGCCCTTAAAATTTAACCACCCTCTACAAAGAAAGTGATACATATTTTTATATTATTATCTGTCCGTCTGTCCGTCTGTTGAAAGATAAGGTTTCTTATCTATAAGAAAGATTCTGGCAAAATTTGAGTCCCCTAGCTTTTTCGGTGCGACCTCTATCGTGCTTTCAACAGACGGACAGACGGACGGGCATAGATAGATCGTCATAAAATCAAACCCCGATTCAGAATATATATACTTTATGGGTTCTAAAATGGATATTTCGATGTGTTACAAACGGAATGACAAAATGAATATACCCCCACCATTTTTTTTGGTGGCGGGTATAAAAATATAAATAATACTTATATAAAATAAAAAAAATTGTTTTTTGGCTCAGCTGGGATTCAATGCAAAGTTTACTCTAACCAGTATATATGTATGTTGTTGTAATTGTGAAAAAAAACGAGGTGGTCGTGGACAGACGGTCAGGGCTTAATCGACTCCTCTATTCATAAGCTCTCAATATATACTTTTCTCAATATATACTTTATGGGGTCGGAAATGAAAATTGTAGAAGTTACAAACGGAATGACAAAGCTATATACCCTTGTGCAGCACAGGTAAAGGGTATAATAATTTTGTATTAACATATAATAATTATTACCTCTTCATTTAAAACTTATTGCTACACTTTTACTGTACATAAAATAATTTTAAAGAAAGTATAATTTTCCAACTCTGTACAATTTTTTGTGTTCTATTTGTAGAATTATTTTAAATATTGTGAATAGGTATTCAAAAAAGATTTATTGTGATTTATTTATTTACACTTCTGACATTTATAAACAATATTAACTAAATATTAATTTTGGATTTATTTTGCAAATTGATCAACTGTATCTGAAAAATAATTGAAATAATTCAAAGTGGAGGGTAATAATGAAGATCAAGATAAAAGCGAAGCTAATGACGACCCTCTTGATGAAGAGCGTCAGGGACTGGTAAGGGAAGTAGGCAATTTGGCAGTATGGAGTTTGTCTTCATGTAAACCAGGTTTCGGTGTCGAGCGTTTACGCGACAATATTATGGACACATACTGGCAATCGGATGGTCAACTACCACATTTAGTCAACATACAGTTTCATAGCAAAACGAAAATCAGCCAAATTTACATATACACCGATTATAAGTTAGACGAAAGTTATACACCATCTCGAATTTCCATTAGAGCTGGCTCGAATTTTAATGATTTACAGGAGTTGCAAATTGTCGATCTAAATGAACCCACGGGATGGGTGGCTATACCCATAAAGGATGGTAGTGTTAAGTGTAAAAAGTATGGTAATGTTAATTGTATACGAACATTTATGCTACAGATTGCCGTAATATCAAATCATCAGAATGGTCGCGATACACACATGCGCCAAATACGCATTCATGCACCAGTGGAAGATCGTCATTATCCTTTAGAATTGTTTGGACGATTTAGTACTGTTAATTTTCAAAAATTTGCTACACTACGGTAAATTAATTAAAAATATATTTTAATAAATTTACTTTTTATTTGTATATGCCTCAACTTTACTACGAGTGTCCAAAATTTACACAGCCATTTACTGGTAAAAAATGATAAATCATCTAACATCGTCTTTAGAAGTATTTTGTCTCAAATATTTGCATCAAATTCTATTCTAATATAATAAACGTGAATATTTAAATGTTCTGATATTTTACTCATATATGTAGATAACACACGATACGCACATATACATTTGTAGATAACAACATCAATTATTACATAAATAATAGATTTAAGTAAATACTTAGTTTTCAAGTTATATTTAACTAGCCAGACCCGGCGCGCGTTGCTACGCCCCTTAATGAATTGAAATGCATTCTGAATTTTAATTGAATATCAAGTGCAAAAACCTAAAAACTATAATTTTTTTATGGGCGTGGCATTGCCCACTTTTCTAATCACGAAATTGTAGTCATAACAGCTCAATATGTGTGCAAAGTTTCAGAAGAATCGGACCAGTGCAACTAACTCAAAATTATAATTGTTTTTATAGGCGTGGCCCTGCCCACTTTTCTAATCACGAAATTGTAAAGTCATGACAGCCCAATATGTGTGCAAAGTTTCAGAAAAATCGGTCAAGTGCAAGAAGCTTGAGATTATAACTTTTTTATGGGCGTGGCACAGCCCACTTTTCTAATCACGAAATTATTTAGTCATGACAGCTCGATATGTGTGCAAAGTTTCAGAAAAATCGGTCCAGTGCAAGTACCTCAAAATTAAAACCTTTTTTTATGGGCGTGGCCCTGCCCACTTTTCTAATCACAAAATTATATGGTTATGACAGCTTAGTATGTGTGCAAAGTTTCATAAATATCGGTCCAGTGCAAGTACCTCAAAAATAAAACTTTTTTAAGGGCGTGGCCCCGCCCACTTTTCTTATCACAAAATTATTTAGTCATGAGAGCTTGATATGTGTGCAAAGTTTCAGAAAAATCGGTCAAGTGCAAGTAGCTAAAACTGATAACTAATTTTTATGGGCGTGGCCCCGCCCACTTTTTTCCACCCATAAACACTCCCTGGTATGTGTACAACAACATGCCAAAGTTTGAGTCCGATCGGTTATACAGTTTCAGAGTCTATAGCTAACACACACACACACACACAGAGTTTCGCTTTTATATATATAGATGAGATTTTTCACTGCATTTCTCATTATACATATGTATGTATATAGGCAATATTTTTTAAATTTGGAGGTGCGTTGGTAAATTAGATTTGTTTCCGACAAACGATGAAAACTTTGATTTATAAACCTAGTATAAAGCCGTTCTAATATTTATGAATTAGACCAAGGCGAATCCAATTCAATCCATCTTAAAATAGACTTTTACAGTAATACAGATAACGTGTTTGAATCAAACATCTGCCTACTTTTTGCTCCAAATATTTTCTATATGGAATAAACGACAATAGAAAAAATACTACTCCAAGGGTAATCATAAGAGAAATCCCCTTGTAACGGCAGCTGGTAATAAGGATTTTAAAGCTGCTTTATTAATGCGAAAACAATCAGCCTTATTGTCAGTGACGTTGTATTTTTTTATCTATATACATACATACATATATAAAAGAGTAACGTGACTAACTGACTGATTCATCATCGCACAGCCCAAACGCAAAGAGCTAGAGATATGAAATTTGGACAATCGGTTCCTCTTTTAATGTATAGCTACACTAAGAAGGGATTTTTGGAAATTCGTACCTTAAGGGGATAAAATCGGTAATCTTATATCTGCTAAACTAAAAATGATACAAATTAAATTAAAAAAGTATTGTAATTTTTTTTTTTAAATTTTAGATTACTTCAAGGGAGGTTCTAGTGTACTAGCACTAGACAATTATTTGGCTTGTCAAAAGACAATACTGCCATCACCAATTATTTTTCCAGAGCCTCCTCCAGCAACTACCAAACGACCTATGCCTTCGTATAGGAAGCTGGAATTTCCGAATTCGACTCCTTATCTAAAAATCTGCACGTGGTTAATTGATAGTCCGAGTAACTGTACCTTTGTACAGTTAACCGACGCCACGCAATTAGCCAATGCGAGAGTGAGACGTGAAACTCTCGAAGCCCGATAAAAAGGACGGCCTGATTGCCCTTAATAGATACTAGGAAAAAATTTTAACCAAGGCGAATTTATTTATCAGGTGGTGTTGACAACGCAGCTGATCTACTTTTTTGCAAAAATGATGATTAAATTGTCAAATATTATTTATGTTTACATAGATTACTCCTTCCCGCGAAAAAAAACACAAACAAAAACCCTGTAGTTTTTGACACATCGACATCGAAAGCAACAATAAAAAAACATGTTGTTTTTTTAATGTTGTATTTGTTGTAGAATTACCACCACCTGATAAATAAATTCGCCTTGATTTGAACTGTATTAAGTAATCCGCGAAAAAGAATTAATATGAATTCGGCACTTTTTTGAAATTCAAATGTAAATGTAAATGTAAAGAGTAAAAATGTCCTTTTTTGGTACTTTTTTTAAAAGAAACTTTTCTTATATTATTCGATGGGAGAAAATTTGACAATTATTATTTCCTAATAGGATATGAACAACTATTTATGCGAAATTTTTGGAAACTTTTTTGAGGACAAAAAAGGTACCAAAAAGGGGAAGATTCCGGAAAATGTATGTAATTCCTAATTAGGCTGCAAATTTTCACAAAATTTTTAATTGGGATTTCACCAGACATAAAATATGTAATTTAGTAAAACTTTAAACACATTCTTCACATGGTAGAAAAGTGAAAAATCGGGAAGAGTTTGGTACTTTTTAGAACATAATTACAGTGAACTCGCGATAACGTGAACTAATTTTTACCAAGGCAGTTCACATTTACGAGTTTGTTCACGTTATCGAGTACCTAAATTTAAAACAAAAAGTTACCCTATTTAGTATAATTATATATTAATAAGAAAAAATTCTAAACACTATTTTAAATTAATTATTTTATTAATTTTTAATAACAAAACATAAAATGCAATATGTATATTCGTTCACTTTGCATTCGATAAATAACAAAAAAATAATATAAAATAAAGGATACAAGAAATTCAAGTTTAATTAACAAAAACAACAAAAAATAAACTAAAACTAACAGGTAAATTTTTTTGATTGGATAATTAAGAATCAGTTAAATAAAGTTTAAAGGAAAAAATCAGTCATTTTTTTTTTGGTAAGTTTTTTGTTTTGCCATCTTTAAAAGAGCTTTTTCTTTAAGGTTTCTCAGCACTCTAATGTCACTTTGGTCTACCATCTCGTTTTCAGCCCATCTACGTAGCAATGTAAAAGAGCAACTAACAGATCAACGCATACATAAATGAAAAAAAAACGTTTAATCGTATGTAAACAAACAAGTAACATGTAATTCGGTGATTTCCCAATTTAAAAACAGATTAAAAAACAATAAATAAAAAGTATTCACGTTTTAGAGCTTTCAGATTTTGTTCACGTTTTAGAGTACTCTGTGGAAAAATAAATTTGTTTACGTTTCTGAGACGTTCACACTTTCGAGTGTTCACGTTTTCGCGAGTGCACTGTACTTTTATGCAAAAAAGAGTAGATTTACTGACTTTAAATCATGTCTATTGAAATATTTTGTTACATAGATATTTGAACATTTTAAACTTGGAACTTGGACCAAAAATGTACTTTTTCGCTTTTCTATGGTACCTTTTGTATTTTCTACGTTATAAAGGTAGAATTGTAAAATAAAGGACTATTGATTCCAGGTAAGACTAAAAATGTTATGGGTGACCAATAAGGTACTTTTTTGAATTCTTATGGTACTTTTTGTATTTTCTACGTTTATGAAAATAGGATTGTACAATCAGGGACTTCTGATTCCTGGGGCTCAATTCTCGTTCTGTGAAATGAAAAAATTTTTGTATAGCAAAGGGTATGGTGGCACCATATGATATTACACACAAAAACTTTTCATTTCATAGTTTCATAGAACGAGAATTGATACCCAGGTGAGACTAAAAATGTTATGGCCGACCAAAAAGGTACATTTTGGAATTTTTATGGCACTTTTCGTATATTCTACGTATATGAAGATAGGATTGTACAATCAAGGACTATTGATTCCAGGTGAAACTGAAAATGTTTTTGACGATTAAAAAGGTACTTTTTTTAATTTGTATGGTACTTTTTGTATTTTCAACGTTCGCGAAGCTAGAATTTTGTAATTAGTGACTATTGATACAAGGTGAGACTGAAAATGTTATGGGCGACCACAAAGGTACTTTTTTGAATTTTTATGGTAATTTTTGTATTATCTACGATTATGAAGGTAGGATTGTACAATCAAGGACTTTTGATTCCAGGTGAGACTAAAAATGTTATGGGCGTCCAAAAAGGTACTTCTTTTTAATTTTTATGGTACTTTGCGATTTTTCTACGTTTATGCAGATAGATATGTACAATACAGGACTATTGATTCCAGGTGAGACTAAATATGTTATGAGCGACCAAAAAGGTACTTTTTTGAATTTTTATTGTACTTTTTGTATTTTCTACGCTTATGACGGTAGGATTGTACAACCAAGGACTTTTGCTTCCAGGTGAAACTGAAAATGTTATGGGTGACCTTTGACTATTGATACGAGGTGAGACTAAAAATGTTATGGGCGACCACAAAGGTAAAAATGAAAGAGAATGGATTTTATTTTGATAAATGTTTTATTTGATGTCGGCAATTATGTATGGAATACAATATCAGATAAATGCCCGCCTCTGCTGGCCTCACAAATGCGAGTCCTATTGAGCAAATTATTCATTACATTCTCACATATTTCACGCGGTATTTCATTAATTTAATCACAAATATTTTGTGTGAGTTGCTCCAGAGTTTCTGGTTTCTTTGCATAAACCTTGCTTTTCAGATATCGCCACTAAGATATATCAATAAAGTCCTTTATTCTTAAACAACTTTGTCCATAGAGAAATTATATGAATTTAAGATAAAGCGTTATATCTGTGGTTTTCACGAATAATCGCGTAAGTCGGTTTTTACCGAAATTGAGATAATGATGTCAAAGTGCTACATTTTGCACTAGGTTTTTATAAGTATTAAGCTTTTTAGAATATAATGTAGTATTATTAATTTTTTCTGCTAAAAACAACTTAAGTTAACTGTTTAATAAAATATTTTGCTATTATAACGATTTGTGTCGACATACATCGCCAAAAATTGTAAAATTACTGAATATGTTTCCAAATAAAAAGCATATGTGATGTTATGTTGTTATTCGTGCAAAAAATATGAAAGTATTTTTTGAAAATTTTTCTATTAATAACAACTTATATGTACATGTGCGTTTATTGTTGACTTCTTTAGTTGCAACAACAGCAGATGAGCGGGTTTTTGTAATTTTAAGTCCCGTTATGTTGTTTTTTGAGAAAAATATTTGTTATATTGGGCGAGATGTCAATGCTTTTGTCTATCATTTTAGTATTAGATTTTGATGTGAATGAACACAACATTCGTTCTTAGAGAAGTGAAATATTTTTTAATAAATTAACGATTAATACTTTTGAAGAAGTGTTCAATGATAAATCATTTTATGCTGATTTAAAAAATAACAACAATAAACATAACAATTTTGTTATGCCAAAAAAATCTATATTAACGATATTCCATTAAAAAAAGGAGAGTTTCAACAGATGCTGATATGAAAAACGTAAGTGAAATTTTAATTGATAATGGTAAGTAGTTACACAAATGCTGTTTTAACATTTAAAAGTGCTGATATTACCCCTTTCTCATTGGGCAAGTCACTTGCTCAAGTTAGTTTTTTATTTTCTTTTATTTTTCTTTGAACTTGCTTTCATGTTCAGACTCAGCAATTGACTTGCCCAAGTTTCGTTCTCTTTTACTTATTATACTCTTCACACAGTGAAAAAGGGTATAGATAGGTTTGTCATTCCGTTTGAAATTTCTACAATTATTAATTATCTACACATACATACAAACGTGGTATACTGGTTAGAGTGAGCCAAAAAATTTTTTTTATTTTATATTTTATTCAAATTTTTATTGTTTTATTTTTAATTTTTCTTTTAATTTATTTTTTTTAAGCACATAAGTAAACTAAATGTATAATATTACAATGGGATGTTTTTATATATGTATGTTTTGTATGTACGTATTTCATATGAGATAAATGGTGACATAAACAATTGTTGTTGCATGACAACACGTTGTGAAGGGTATATAAGATTCGGCATGGCCGAATATAGCACTCTTGTTTGTTTTTATTACTCTTTTGTTTTTGGTTTCTCAACAAAAACTTGCTCGTACTTGCCGAGTACAGGCAAGTGTGTACTCAAAAATGAGCAAGTTTCTTCCTCTTAACCCGACCTTACCCCTTTTGCCTATAAACACAACACTTGCGCAAGTGACTTGCCTAGTCTGAAAGCCGTGTATGTTTTTTTTTTTTAAATAGCGGCAAATGCCAATTAATAATGATGAAAGGTAAGCAAATGGAGAACCTAACCATACTCACTTAAAATGTGACAGCGATCACAGTATAATTGAACGACAGAAGAAGAAAAATACACTGGAAGTTTACCATCCTCACGATTGGATTCAGCTTATAAAAACATGCGACAGAAAATCTAAAAAATTTGAAGTTTTTGAAATGAACACCGCTGACTTCCTCAACTTTGAAAAGACATTTAAGCATATCTTTCAAAAAGTAAATAAAAATATAAACGGGGAAAAAGTTTTGTGGAAAAATATGCGAAATATTATTTATAAAAAAGGTTCGTTTGATAAAATTGAATTTAAAGAATATTTTAATAGTGTTCCTGTCGAAACTAAGATACTTAAAAATAAAAAAGTTTCATCAGAAGACGTTTTAATGTTAAAAAACTTCCTATTTCTTCCGAGAAAAAAAAGACTTAATACATTTGTTGCCATTAATTCCGGATTTATTCCACGGTTTTTATAAAAATATCAAAGTTTCCGAAACATCTCAAAATACATTATACATGGATGAGGAAGATGTGGAAAACTAATAAATAAATATTGTACTACAGAATTTGTTTCAGTTCCTTTTTTATGTATGTTAAGAAAATAAATATATATTTTTAAATGAATAATTTTATGCTTTATAATGTTATTCTCTGAATAATTGTTTTCGTTTAATTTTGTTTCTACATGTTCGCAATACAAAACAGGTGAATTTTATTGAATTACTTATCTTAAAGTTTCATAAATTTGCTTTATAAAACATCAAAAACAAATTTGAATAAAAATATATAAATAAATCGATTTTGTTTTACTGCAAACGTTGTGCTATAAGTATCAAAACCTCTGAATATGTAGCCAACTTGTGTGCTAAAAATAACAACGTAAGTCGTCATGTGTGATTAAAATGATAACATATATTTTCACAAAAAAGAACTTATGTGGAGATATGGGTATCAATTCTCGTTCTATGAAACTATGAAATGAAAAGTTTTTGTGTGTTATATCATATGGTGCCACCATACCCTTTGCTATACAAAAACTTTTTCATTTCACAGTTTCACAGAACGAGAATTGATACCCTGATGTTATATTGCACACACTTAATGAGTCAATCAAACATATGCATTTTTAATCCCTTTACAGATTGAGATCCTTTGAGGATTTTTTCATGAAAACTATGTATAATACGTAGAAAGTCACTGTAAAGAGGATAGTAAAGAAAAAAAGTTAAAAAAAGCATCTACAGAAGCCGCAATTGAAAAAAATAATTGTTTTTGCTCTCCTGAAAAGTTTGGTTTTATAACTTACGCGATTATTCATGAAAACCACAGATATGGGAAGTAGGCGTTAAATAGGGCGTGTAACCTTCATTTTCTGGCATAACAGTGACATTGACTAGAAAACTATATGTGCCAAATTTCATCAGCGTACTTCTAATTCTGCCAGTTTAATGAGCATCAAAATTTCATTGACAGTAGATAACGTGAAAAGTGAGCATTCAATTAGGCGTGTCAATGTAGTTTTTACTAAAAAATTATTACATTTTTTAATATAGTCCTATATTCTTCCCAAAACTCTGTGCATTGAGAAATTATATTTATTTATCATACCGTTTTTATTTCTTCGAGCTAAAGAACACTTTTTATAAAAATTATTATTTTATTCCGATATTTCGCTACCACATTGGGTAGCTTCTTCAGGGAAAGTTTTTTTGTTTTTTTTTTTTATGAAACCAGGTTAAAAAGCCGATACACCCAAAACGAGTAACTGTTTGGTGCGGATTTTGGTCCTGAGGTATAATTGGGCCATTTTGCTTCGGTAATGAGCAAGGAGTGGCCGTAGTTAATGGCGATCATTATCGGGCCATGTTGAACGAATTTTTATTCACAAAAATTTAAGAGAGGATATTGGCAACATTTGGTTTCAACAGGACGGCGCTACAAGCCACACAGCCAAAGCTACACTTTTTAATAGCATTTTCAAAAAAAAAGTTATTTGGCGGACCTTTATATACTTCATGGGGTCTAAAATCCATATTTCGATGTGTTACAAATGGAACGACAAAATTAATATACCCCCCCTTTTTTTTTGGTGGTGCGTATAAAAATTTAACATGTAGCAATAACATCATGCTTTAACAATATTTTACTTCTGTTCGGGACAGAATGTAAAGCAAAGGGGTATGATTTTTATCTAAAACTATTGACAATTCACAGTTGTGATTGTATATGCAACATCAAGGCGAATTCAATTATCAGGTGGTTGTAATTCTACAACATTCAACAAGTAAAAGTGCTATATTCGGCCGTGCCCAATCTGAAAATAACCATCACCATCAAGTAAATAGGTATAATCCCACATCACAGCTTAACCTAGATTTCATATTATACGCCATTTTTCTTTATTATTGCCAAAGCCATCCTTTATTTTGAATTTTTACATAGTTAATTGTATTTTACTAGTCAAGCTCTTTCATTTGATACCTTATTGATGGGGTTAAAAAAAATTTCCGTCATTTTGTTTTAGACGCCATTTTGGATTTTTAATTTTTTTAATAATGTACGGCCATCATGAATTTTAATATTTTAATATAAATGCTGAACATTTTTATGACGTCAGACCCACATATACATGTGGATGGTACATATAAGTATTAAAGAATTTTACAATATACATATATGTTAAAACTCAATAAAAATCTTTATATCATCAACAACAAGATCTCTAGTATATAAACACCCACTATTTCGGAAACACGCTGAAAAAAATTAGTGCACACTAAATACTTAAATATGCCCGTTTAATATATACACAATCCCCTATATATTTATAATACAATATCGTTTATTATAGACAGAAAATTGTTCTTTTTATATTGTAAAATCCTTTAATATATGAACCATCCTCTTTTCGAAATGGCAGCACTTTTTATATTGTAAAATTATTTAATATATGAACCACCCTGTTTGGGTACATCAATACTTAGTAAAGACACGAACCAAATCACAATCGTAGTGTATAAACGCGCACAGCCGCGTAGTGTAAAAAGAGCTGATCCAGAAGAAATATAAATATACTACTAATACTACATTTACACCTACACAAAATCTAGTACTTAAGGGATTTTGAGCGAAATCTACCAGATTTCCCAAACAAAATGAAATCTACTACGCCACTAGATTTTCGCAAAATCTTCTTAAAATCTAGTACTACTTCGTGATGCAACTGTGGTTTTTATTAAATTGTACTAAAATATACTACGCTGCACACAGAAAAATTCAATCATAATATATAAGGTGGTTGCAATTGCACAAGTACTTTATTGTTTACATATTTTTTATATGGAGTTTGAATTTTGAAGAAGTAGAGCTTAGAGAACCTCTCAGACCACCTTGTAAATAAGTATATTGTTTTGAAAACGAAATCTTGCAAAATGTCAAAATACAGTGGTATACACGGTTTAGATTTTAATAAAGATTTTAAATCAAATCTACTAGATTTCGCTTAGGTGTACATGTAGTATAACGGCCTTTTTCACAATCTGTGATTATATTAATTTAACAGGAACATTAACAAACCGCCGATATCGTTAACCGAAACTATTTAACATACGGTTAGTGTTTTGCGTTTCACCATCTTTCGGTTAGTTAACACTAACATTATAGAAAAAGTATGGTAATACTGGTTTTTAGTATTTAAGAAAAATAGTGGAATGAAAGAAAAGAATCAAAAAATATTATACAAAAATTCTTAGCAATATTTTGATGAGAGACAAATATATATTTAAAATAAATTTTTTACTTAAAATAGATTAACGGCCCTTTTCACAAAGTGCGATTATAATTTAACCGGAAGTTTAACCGTAAGTTAGTCAAAATTGCATTTCACAAAGTACGGTTAGCATTTAACCGGTAGAAGTTAATCAAAAAGTCTCTGTTAAATTTAACTGAACAAATTCTTCCGGTTAAAGGCTTTTATTAAAATAAAAATAAAAAAGAAAATGGAAAGAAGAAATCAACATTTACATTTTTGTAATGTTTTCAATATTACAAGCTTTAAAGCCAAAAAGAAAAAAGTTTATACACGACGGGAGCATTTTTCTTTACCTGATGAAGAATTTAGACAAAGGTTTAGGCTATCAAAATCTGCAGCCAAATATGTTATTAATCTTTTACAGAACGATTTGAAGTCTGCAACAACTAGGTGAGATGCGTCAGTAGTATTATTGATAAATGTTTATAATAATTTTTTATTTTCTATTCATAGAAACTACGCGTTAAGTCCTGCACAAATGGTCTTATTAACATTAAGGTTCTATGCAACAGGCAGCTTCCTTATTGTTATAAGTGATTACTGTGGAGTCTCTATAGCAACAGGTAGTCGCGTTGTAAAAAAAGTGTCCATGGCGATAGCGAAACTTTCCAAAAAATTTGTTCAAATGCCACAAACTCTGGAGGATTTAAGAAAAGTATCTGCACAATTTCACAGCATTGCAATGTTTCCTAAAGTAATAGGAGCCATAGATTGTACCCATGTCAAAATACAATCACCTGGAGGTGTTGACGCAGAAATATTTAGGTGCCGCAAAGGTTATTTTTCTTTAAATGTTCAGGTAGGTTTTACATTAACGAATTTACTACAAAAAAAACTACGTACATTTTCTTATAAATATTGTTTGCATATATATAAATTCTTGGCAGGCCATTTGCAATTATGACCTTGAAATAACTGATATTGTGGCCAGATGGCCTGGCTCGGCGCATGATAGTTATATTTTTAGTAACAGTCGTATTAAAGCAAGATTTGAAAGTGGTGAGTTTGGACAGTACATCCTTTTAGGCGATGGCGGCTATGGTGTTAAATCATATTTGATGACACCATTAAGTAATCCACAGACTGAAGGAGAAAAGCTATACAATGAGTCTCAAATAAGAACAAGAAATGTAATAGAACGATGCTTTGGAGTCTTAAAGCGCCGCTTTCCAGTATTATCTATGGGAATAAAAGTATCGATTAGCACAGCAATGGCTATAATAGTGTCATGCTCAGTTTTACACAACTTGTGCAGGATTCTAAAAGATGACAATGATTTTGAAGACTATGTTTTGTCAAGCGATGAGGACGAGCCAACCCCATATCGATTTTCAAGCACGCGAAATAGCCTAATAGAAAATTGCTTCGCAAAGCTATAAACAATCATTTAAATTTTAAGAAAGTTATAAAGATCGAAATATATGTATGTCAAGAATTAAGAAGTATCATGGACAAATATAAACATCAGCTTTTTGCAAATTTTTTTTATATATGTATAAGTAACATACAATCTATTGGAATTAATAAAACAATTATTATTAATTAATTATTATTATTAAATACAGTTCCTTGGTAAGTATAAATTGTTGTATGTTATTTTATTATAATATTCTTATTATAACCCCACCAAAAAAATGGTGGGGGTATATTCATTTTGTCATTCCGTTTGTAACGTAAATTTTTATATTTATCTCAACTTCATATAATTTCTCTAATAATAAAGATTTTGGAAGAATAAAGAAATATCTAAGTTGTATTTATTAGCAGAAACTTTATTGACACGCCTACTTTAACGTCCACTTTGAAAGACTAAATTTACGAAAACATTTTACTATCATATCGAAGTTATAAAAAGAAAGTGATACATATTTTAGTATAAAGATATTATTGCATAGCGATTATTGTGAAAAACAAAATAATAAATTTTGTGATATAAAAGAACATCAAATTGGTGGTGGGTATAAAAGATTCGGCATAGCCGAATATAGTGCTCTTACTTGTTTATTTTTATTTAAATAAAAGCCTTTAACCGGAAGATTTTGTTCGGTTAAATTTAACAGAGACTTTTTGATTAATCTCTGCCGGTTATATGCTAACCGTACTTTGTGAAATTCAATTTACAAGGTGACGGTGCCAGCCCAGCTGATTATTTTTTTGTGTTCTGGAGTATGTCAAACTACATATTTAAAAAATTATTTCAACTCCGGAAGTTGTCAAACTCCATACATAAAAAAGAGAGACAAAAGTTTCTCTCTTTTACGCTATCACCTTATGTAATTACACCATGGAAATGACGGTGTTTATACCCTTCACCTGTGGTGCACAAGGGTATATATAGCTTTGTCATTCCGTTTGTAATTTCTACAATTTTCATTTCCGACCCCATAAAGTATATATTTTCTGAAAGCTTATGAATAGAGGAGTCGATTAAGCCCTGACCGTCTGTCCGTCTGCCCGTCTGTCCGTGTGTTGGTTGAAATCAACTTTTAGAAGCAACTATATGTTCCTCAGATCTGTATATGGTATCAATCTCTTGGAAATATCCAGGAATGAATCGCTATTGAAATTCAGCACAATCGCCCCATAACTTTCTGAGATATGAGCAAAAAACCACGACCACCTCGTTTTTTTTCACAATTACAACAACAACATACATACATACATACACGTAAAAAACATACCAAACAAAAAAAAATTACAAAAAAAAAAATATTAAAAATAAGAAAAAAATAATAAAAAAAAACTACAAAAAAAAATTTAAAAAAAATTTAAAAAAAAATTTAAAAAAAATTTTAAAAAAATTTTTAAAAATTTTTCTAAAAAAATTTTTTAAAAAAATAAAAAAAAAATATAAAAAAAATAATAAAATATAAATAATATATTAAATAAAATAAAATAAAATTTTTTTGGCTCAGCTGGGATTCGATGCCACATTTATTCTAACGTGTACGTATGCACGTATTTTATATGGGACTAGCCAAACCCGGCGCGCGTTGCTACGCCCCTTAATGAATCAATTTACATTCTGAATTTTTATTGAACATCAAGTGCAAAAACCTAAAAACTATAATTTTTTTATGGGCGTGGCACTGCCCACTTTTCTAAATACGAAACTGTATAGTTATGACAACTCAATATGTGTGCAAAGTTTCAGAAAAATCGGTCCAGTGCAAGTACCCCAAAATGATACCTTTTTTTTTAATGGGCGTGGCACTGCCCACTTTTCTAATGACGAAAGTGTAAAGTCATGACAGCTCAGTATTTTCGCAAAGTTTCAGAAAATTCGGTCCAGTGCAAGTAGTTAAAACTGATAACTAATTTTTTATGGGCGTGGCCCCGCCCACTTTTTCAATCACGAAATTATAAAGCCATGACAGCTCAATATGTGTGCAAAGTTTCAGAAAAATCGGTCCAGTGCAAGTACCTCAAAATTAAAACTTTTTTAGGGGCGTGGCCCCGCCCACTTTTCTTATCACGAAATTATTTAGTCATGACAGCTCGATATGTGTGCAAAAATTCAGAAAAATCGGTCAAGTGCAAGTAGCTAAAACTGATAACTAATTTTTTATGGGCGTGGCCCCGCCCACTTTTTTTCATCCATAAACACTCCCCGGTATGTGTACAACAACTTACCAAAGTTTGAGCCCGATCGGTTTTGCAGTTTCAGAGTCTATAGCTAACACACACACACACACACACACACACACACACACACACACACACACACACAGAGTTTCACTTTTATATATATAGATGAATGGTGATACAAACAATTGTTATTGCATGACTACACGTTGTGAAGGGTATATAAGATTCGGTACGGCCGAATATAGCGCTCTTACTTGTTTTTGGTTTGTCTTGTTTTGGAATGTCGAAGGCGATAGAAGTGAGAGCGGCCGAAGAACACATAAGAAAAAGATAGTTAGTTGCCTTTGTGTTTTCTTTCTATTGAGAACAATCTATATATATAAAAGTGAAACTCTGTGTGTGTGTGTGTGTGTTAGCTATAGACTCCGAAACTGTAAAACCGATCGGGCTCAAACTTGGGTAAGTTGTTGTACACATACCAGGGAGTGTTTATGGGTGAAAAAAAGTGGGCGGAGCCACGCCCATAAAAAATTAGTTATCAGTTTTAGCTACTTGCACTTGACCGATTTTTCTGAAACTTTGCACACATATCGAGCTGTCATGACTAAATAATTTCGTGATAAGAAAAGTGGGCGGGGCCACGCCCCTAAAAAAGTTTTAATTTTGAGGTACTTGCACTGGACCGATTTTTCTGAAACTTTGCACATATATTGAGCTGTCATGGCTTTATAATTTCGTGATTGAAAAAGTGGGCGGGGCCACGCCCATAAAAAATTAGTTATCAGTTTTAGCTACTTGCACTGGACCGAATTTTCTGAAACTTTGCGAAAATACTGAGCTGTCATGACTACACTTTCGTCATTAGAAAAGTGGGCAGTGCCACGCCGATTATTCTGAAACTTTGCACACGTATTGGACTGTTATGACTTTACAATTTCATGGTTAGAAAAGTGGGCAGGGCCACGCCCATTAAAACAATTATAATTTTGAGGTACTTGCACTGGTCCGATTCTTCTGAAACTTTGCACACATATTGAGCTGTTATGACTTTAGAATTTCGTGATTAGAAAAGTGGGCAATGCCACGCCCATAAAAAAATTATAATTTTTAGGCTTTTGCACTTGATATTCAAATAAAATTCAGAATGCATTTCGATTCAGTAAGGGGCGTAGCAACGTGCGCCGGGTTTGGCTAGTTTATGTATATAATTAAAAAAAAAAAAAAACTGAAAATGAACTAACTAAGAAAAAAAAAAACAAGGAAGTTTTTTATCGGTTGCAATAGAAAAGTTTTTTTTGATAACTTGAAATGATACATTCATACTTATCTATCTATCTATATATATAAAAGTGAAACTCTGTGTGTGTGTGTGTGTTAGCTATAGATTCCGAAACTGTAAAACCGATCGGACT
This sequence comes from Phyto melanocephala, assembly GCA_941918925.1. Taxonomy (NCBI): domain Eukaryota; kingdom Metazoa; phylum Arthropoda; class Insecta; order Diptera; family Rhinophoridae; genus Phyto; species Phyto melanocephala. Next base: position 94,360,879 of record OW799233.1, on the reverse strand, counting down.
CAAACTTTGGCAAGTTGTTGTACACATACCAGGGAGTGTTTATGGGTGAAAAAAAGTGGGCGGAGCCACGCCCATAAAAATAAGTTATCAGTTTTAGCTACTTGCACTTGACCGATTTTTCTGAAACTTTGCACACATATCAAGCTGTCATGACTAAATAATTTCGTCATAAAAAAAGTGGGCGGGGCCACGCCCCTAAAAAAGTTTTAATTTTGAGATACTTGCACTGGACCGATTTTTCTGAAACTTTTTACACATATTGAGCTGTCATGGCTTTATAATTTCGTGATTGAAAAAGTGGGCGGGGCCGCGCCCATAAAAAATTAGTTATCAGTTTTAGTTACTTGCACTGAACCGAATTTTTTGAAACTTTGCAAACATACTGAGCATTCATGACTTTACACTTTCGTCATTCGAAAAGTGGGCAGTGCCACGCCCATTAAAAAAAGGGTATCATTTTGAGGTACTTGCACTGGACCGATTTTTCTGAAACTTTGCACACATATTGAGTTGTCATGACTATACAGTTTTGTATTTAGAAAAGTGGGCAGTGCCACGCCCATAAGAAAAGGTATCATTTTGAGGTACTTACACTGGACCGATTTTTCTGAAACTTTGCACACTTATTGAGCTGTCATGATTATACAGTCTTGCAATTAGAAAAGTGGGCAGTGCCGCGCTCATATAGAAAAAGTTATAGTTTTTAGCCTTGCACTTGATATTCGATTAAAATTTAGAATGCTATGAAAATTCATGAAGGGGCGTAGCAACGCGCGCCGGGATTGGCTAGTATATATAAAAATGAAACTCTGTGTGTGTGTGTGTGTGTTAGCTATAGACTCCGAAACTGTAAAACCAATCGGACTTAAACTTTGGCAAGTTGTTGGACACATACCAGGGAGTGTTTATAGGTGGAAAAAAGTGGGCGGGGCCACGCCCATAAAAATTAGTTATCAGTTTTAGCTACTTGCACTTGACCGATTTTTCTGAAACTTTGCACACATATCGAGCTGTCATGACTAAATAATTTCGTGATTAGACAAGTGGGCGGGGCCACGCCCCTAAAAAATTTTAATTTTGAGGTACTTGCACTGGACCGATTTTTATGAAACTTTGCACACATACTAAGCTGTCACAACCATATAATTTCGTGATTAGAAAAGTGGGCGGGGCCACGCCCAAAAAAAGTTTATGATTTTGAGGTACTTGCACCAGACCGATTTTTCTGAAACTTTGCACACATATCGAGCTGTCATGACTAAATAATTTCGTGATTAGAAAAGTGGGCAGTGCCACGCCCATTAAAAAAAAAGGTATCATTTTGAGGTACTTGCACTGGACCGATTATTCTGAAACTTTGCGTACATATTGAGCTGTTATGACTTTACAATTTCGTGATTAGAAAATAGGCAGGGCCACACCTATAAAAACAATTATAATTTTGAGGTACTTGCACTGGTCCGATTCTTCTGAAACTTTGCACACATATTGAGCTGTTACGACTTTACAATTTCGTGATTAGAAAAGTGGGCAATGCCCAGCCCATAAAAAATTATAATATTTAGGTTCTTGCACTTGATATTCAATTAAAATTCAAAATGCATTTCGATTCATTAAGGGGCATAGCAACGCGCGCCGGGTTTGCCTAGTATGTATATACGCGTTGAAAATTGAAGATTATAAATAAACATCATTGGAACTGCCAAGAACCACGTCCTATTCGTAAGAGAGGCTTTTCCACTTGAAAGTTGAACGGAAAAAAGAGCATTTAAACTTCTCCACACATACATACGCAGTTTTATTGAAAAAAATTATTTTTTTTATTTAAAACCACAAACGGATATTTGCATTATTAAAAAATATTAATAAAAATTTAAAATGTTTTAAACGAAATTTTATAAATATACAAAAAAGAAAACGAAAAGACAGCTGTTTGTCGATGAACGGAATAAAACAAAAAGAGGAATAAAAAAAAAACAATTTGAAGTCAGTAAATAAATAAAATTTTACAATTTAATTAAAGAATTAAAAACTTTGCGTAACATAATTTTTCTAAAATGATGTTTAAAAAATATGTCCGCCGGCGCTCAATTGCAGATGGCCCCACAAACAACGTCTATAAGCCATCATACAACTACTCAACAGCAGCATTTTGCTTCTAATCAACAGCAACATTTGTCACAAGTCCAACAGGTTCAACAGCAACCACATTTACAACAGCAATTACAATTGCAACAACAACCTCCTCCACCGTCAACACATTTACCAACACATTATTCCCAGCCTCCAGCACTTGCCACAGCCTTTAACTTCTATTTTCCTATTATTTAACATAAGAACTCCTCTTGGTAGCTTTGATATTTCAATAAAATTTCGAAAATAAACGAATCATGCTGCAAATATTCTCAGTAAAAAATGTTTTTACAATAAAATATGTAGGTGTATTCATGGTGTAATTACATAAGGTGATAGCGTAAAGGAGAGCAATTTTTGTCTCTCTTTTTTTATGTATGGAGTTTGACAATTTCCGAAGTTGAAATAATTTTTTTAAGTATGTATTTTGACATTCTCCAGAACACAAAAAAATAGTCAGCTGGGCTTGCACCGCCACCATGTATAAGTGTACCCTGGGTGTATTCATCTTCTGTAAATGTTAATTATTTAAAAAACTTTGTTTCTTATATTGAGATATCGTCAAGTTGGCATGGACAAATACATTTACCAAATTTTAAACAACTATGTAAATTTAAAAAATCTTAAATTTGGGAAATGGTTTTTCAATCTTATTTTTAACTAAAAATTTTTAAAATTAAGGTAAAATATTCATATTGTCGTAGCTGGGTATCAATTCTCGTTCTGTGAAACTGTGAAATGAAAAAGTTTTTGTATAGCAAAGGGTATGGTGGCACTACATATATGATATTGCACACAAAAACTTTTCATTTCATAGTTTCATAGAACGAGAATTAATACCCTGGTCTGAATATAATTACATTACAATAAGGGATATCTCAACGTAAATAGCAAGGCGAATTTATACAGGTGAAATTATCAGCCCAGCTGATAGGGAACGCTACTGTCAAACTCCATGTATAAAAAATTATTGCTTATTTTTTATAAGTGGTATTTGACAGAGAACATCACAGCGAATTCGCCGTTGCATATACCTGTATGAATATGCCTTGGCCCAGCTGATTGGGAAACTTTTTGTCAAAATTGGTTAAATTCGCCTTAATTTCATTTATTAATGCAGGGATAGGATATGTGATTTTGGTTTCGGTATTAAACAATAAACATGAGTGTACTTTTTTGATAATAAATGTGCTAAATTTATGTATATTTGTTGCTTTTGCGTCTTTAATAATGTGTTTAAAAAATTTATATCCTCATTTTAATGAAATTTTATTATATTTAATAAGTAAAAACAACTTTTCCATCCCTGATATACGAATTGGCCTTGACATAAAACAACCCCTCAAAAGTTGCTTTGTTGTATCAATTTGCCGTTGCTTCGCCTTGGCCGTTGCATATACCTTATGGAGATATGCCTTGGTAAATAGTTTTCCAAATTTTTTCAAAAACGGACCAATGTCTACTAAAACATAATTATTTTTCAAATTACCTTTCTAAGTAGAAGTTTAATAATTACGGTAACAAAAATAGCTTTCTTTAAATAATTAGAAGTCACATTAAAAAAGTTATATACTTTAATAAAATTGAACTTAATTTTACAATAGTTTTTTGCAATAATTTGTATGTAATATTTGAAAAGGGTTAAAATGTTTCTAAAATACATTAATTTGTATTAATATTATAAGAAAAGAGTCACTAAGTCGGGATCAAAATAAACTAAATTTCTAATTTCTTAACTAAAATAACTTTTATTTAATTAACGAATCTCTTTGAAAATTTGCCTATCAAATCTTTTGTAACATCTAACTGCCGTATGCATAAAAAATATAAATTTATAGTTAGTTTATTAAACTGATATTATATGGAAATTTGACTTATAAACCTTTTATAATTTTTATGCACACAACAGTATTAACTAATATATAATCGGTCTAATTCATAAAAAATATTTTAGGTTTATTAAAATCTTATTTGACAGATGTTGTAAAGAAATATGTCAAATAAGCCTTTAATAAACCTTAAATATTTTTTATAAATATAAGCCAATATATTTTAAATTTTTGCCATTTCTTATTTCTTAGTGATCATGGTGCAGCTAATGATGTGAAATCGTGAGAGCAAAAACGGCGTGATATTCATGGTGTAATGGCATAAGGTGATACCGCAGAGAGAGAATATTGTTTGTCTCTCTTTTGTTTTATATATGGAGCTTGACATTTCTTGGGACTGTAATCTCTTTTTATAAATGGAGTTTAATTGTTAATAAAACCGGTTTATCTTACTTGTTGTACCATCTTACAGGTTTCGTTTTTTATTTATTAGAAATACTTTTTTCGAAAGTATTGATATCGGAAAAAAAACTTCGATAGTCTGTTATCGATTGTTTTGCAGCTCTATTTCTCGCGTATTACATTTCAATAAAAATTTTTAGGAGCATTTTTATGTAAAATATGTATATAATTAATAAATTTTTTATTTACAAATTATTATATTTGATTTTTATTTAAGCTTGAGATCACTTTTTTGTTTTTTTTATAAAAAATTGTTTATTAACCAATATTTTGCTACCAAACAATGGGAAGCTTCTTCAGGGTATATACATATGTATACAAATTATATTAACAAAAAACAAATTCAAAACAATTACATTACAGTACATTGCTTTTGTAATATATTGTTATTGGCCTAAGGAAAGGCTTTTTATATTACTTTGAATTTAATAAATAAATAAATAAATTGAAAAAACTATTTTGTAACTAATATAATCAATTAAAAAAGATCAAGAAATTTAGACGATATATTGACAAATTATTTTAGCTTTTGTTTTTTAACTTAAAATAATCATATATTACCAACAACTTAATAATATTTCAACAAACCAACCAAGCTACCATAACTGCACATATTAAAAAATCGACCAATTTTGGTTCTATCAGATAAAAGTGGCATCCCTGATTTCAATTCAATCGACGCGTTACTACCACAGCTGCTACACATCAGTATGTTTTTTTACGTTAATAAAAAATTTGTTAAATAAAAGTTTGTATGATTGTCGCAGGGACAGCTATATTTTATTTTGTTTTGTTTGTACGTTCAGTATTTTTAACACAAGAAATACAAACTTTGGCTCTAAAATTATATTTTAAATTAAATAAAATTAACAAGAAAAAGAAGTAAAAAAAATTGGGATACAAAATGGAAAATAAAGTAAATCCTAACTTGGAAACAATATGTCGATTATGTTTGAAAGAAAATGCGGGGACGATTTATATATATCCTAAAGGGACAAATTCCGATAAGTATGCCTCATTGTCCATACCTATGCGCATTATGACTTGTGCTGGGCTTGAGGTAAAGGAATGTGATGGTTTTCCAAAAAAAATTTGCACAGAATGCCGTTTTCAACTGGAGAAGTTTTACTACTTTCGTAAGCAAAGCCAAATATCTGATTCAAAATTACGGAAGCACCTACGCATTATAGGCATGGGCAAAGCTAGTAAAGTTTTTCTTAACACTGATGAAGACGACGAAGATGAAATTGAGCTTCAAGACACAATTAAATTCATCAAAGAAGAGGAGGATAAACAAAAACGTATTGAAAAGAAAAAAATCGAATCTATTTTAAACGAACTAAAAATACAAAATGAACAGGATCTTAAGAGAACAAAGGAGAATTTAATAGCAAAATGTCGTGAGGAATTAACACCTGAAATTAGGGAGCAACTAAGGAATAAACTGAAATTGGAAGTCGAAAATGAATTGAGAGAAACTCTAAAAAAACAAATAAGTGAGCATTGTTTGACCTCAGCCAAAGAATCTATACGCAATGAAGTTCGGAAAGAGTGCCGACAATTAGAAATAAGAAGTCTCTTAGATGATCTGCAGACATATCTTACTAATAAAAAAAAATATTTGGACGCTACCATATCAAAAAATGAGTTAGTTCTTGAGAAAGGAACATACAGGAACAAGACAGGAAATAGTCTGAAGAGAGAAAGTGTTGAAGAGTTTCTCCCCAATATAAAGGTTCTTCAAATGGAATTACAGTTGGACAGCCATAATGCTGTGGAAAATAATAAAATAATTTTAACTGAAAATGGTACAGAAGATGATTTAAATGCAAACGAGGTGGAATGTGTCAGTGAAGGAAATTTTTTGATGTACGACTCCGATAATGATACTTTTGATATACGCCAAAAACCTGTGGAGGAAAAGGTTGAGTATGTTAACAGCGCTGAAATGGTGGCAGAATATGAAGATGAATTCATAGATTCCAATAGCCCAGCATATGAAAAAATTAGTGAGGAAAATATTGACAATCATGAGGAGGCTGTGGCGACAACAACAACAACAGCTTATCACAGTAAGTGAATTTTTTTAACGTATTTTATTTAAAGTCCCGAACAAATATAGTTTAGCAACGCATCTCCAACCTAAAAAAATATCTTAAGGTGATAGAAAAGAAAATTTATAAATATAAAAAAAATCAAATAGCAAAAATTCGAAAAATCTTTGTTTTCGAGTAAGAGACCTCAGAAGTTTTTATATACATATCGATGGTCACAAGTAGAAATGTCCTCGTATTTTTTATGAAATTAAGTTTTTCAGTTATTTTAATACATTTTACACAAATACACCTCGACATAAAAATTTAATGAAAAAAAAAAAAAAAAATTGTTTTACTAGCAATTTTACAAAAGAAACAAGTAAGAGCGTTATATTCGGCCGTGCCGAATCTTATATACCCTTCACAACGTGTAGTCATGCAATAACAATTGTTTGTATCACCATTCATCCCATATAAAATACGTGCATACGTACACGTTAGAATAAATGTGGCATCGAATCCCAGCTGAGCCAAAAAAATTTTATTTTATTTAATATATTATTTATATTTTATTATTTTTTATTTTTTTTTTTAATTTTTTTAAAAAATTTTTTTAGAAAAATTTTTAAAAAATTTTTTAAATTTTTTTTTTAAATTTTTTTAAAATTTTTTTTTGTAGTTTTTTTTATTATTTTTTTCTTATTTTTAATATTTTTTTTTTGTAATTTTTTTTTGTTTGGTATGTTTTTTACATGTATCTATGTATGTATGTTGTTGTTGTAATTGTGAAAAAAAACGAGGTGGTCGTGGTTTTTTGCTCATATCTCAGAAAGTTATGGGGCGATTGTGCTGAATTTCAATAGCGATTCATTCCTGGATATTTCCAAGAGATTGATACCATATGCAGATCTGAGGAACATATAGTTGCTTCTAAAAGTTGATTTCAACCAACACACGGACAGACGGGCAGACGGACAGACGGACAGACGGTCAGGGCTTAATCGACTCCTCTATTTATAAGCTTTCAGAAAATATATACTTTATGGGGTCGGAAATGAAAATTGTAGAAATTACAAACGGAATGACAAAGCTATATATACCCTTGTCCACCACAGGTGAAGGGTATAATTATATTACGATAATACAAACTGTTATTATTATTATTTACTATTATTTTGCCTTCTCTTGTAAAGGTACAATTAGAACCTTTTAAACTACACTAACACTACATTTCTGAACATATGTGGGCAATACTGGTATCTATTAAAAGCTTTTGAAGATATCTTTCTAAATACATATGTACATATATAAAAAATTTATAAACAACTAGCATATTACCCGCTACTTCGATAGCGCAATTCTTACTATTTACTGAATACTCAAGCTCTTTTTTTAATTACTAAATATTTTCTGGCTTTAATTGTAAAAATTTGTTTCTCTGATTTATTTTAGTTAAAACAAAAAGTGTAGTAAGGATATATACTTTAAATTCACACTATGCAATAATGACTTTAAAAATAATAAAAGTAACATATTGTCCTTCACTTCTTTAAAGTCAGTTTAGATTATTTGTACCTATTTACTTTCAGAATTCTATGTACACAAAATATAAAAACTGCCATAAAATTGAGATTTTTTGTCGTCCAAGTTAAAAGTTTCCAAGTTTTCACCTAAATAATTGTCCATATTCAATAATAACACCATGCTAGTTGAAACAAGTAAGAGCGCTATATTCGGCCGTGCCGAATCTTATATACCCTTCACAACGTGTAGTCATGCAATAACAGTAGTTTGTGTCACCATTCATCCCATACATACATACATATAAAAACATACATATATAAAAACATCCCATTGAAAAATTATAAATTCACGTATGTATGTTAAAAAAACAAAAATTTAAAAATAAATTTAAAAAAAAAATTATTATATATAATATATATAAAACAAAAAAAAAATAAAAAAAAATAAAAAAAAAAAAAAATTAAAAAAAAAAAAAAAAATAATAATAAAAATATATATAATATATTAAATAAAAAATAAAAAAAAATAAAAAAATCGGTATTGAAAATCGGAAACATCGGTACATAAACAACTGAGATATGAGCAGAAACCCACGACCACCTCGATTTTTTTTTCACAAAAACAACATTACAACAACAACATACATACATACAAACGTGTTTACTAGCTAGAGTAAACGTGGCATCGAATCCCAGCTGAGCCAAAAAAAAATTTTTTTATTTTTTTCTTTAATTTTTTTTATTTTTTTTTATTTTTGATTAAATATATTATTTATATATATATTTATTATTTTTTTTTTAATTTTTTTTATTTTTATTTTTTTCTTTAAATTTTTTTTGTTTATATTTTTATTTATATTTTAATTATTTTATTTATTTATTAATTCAATTTCGTAATAAAATAGCCCCAAAAGGCCAAAACAAATTATTACATAGTAATAACATCTTTACCCAAACTACATCAATAACCAAAATGAAAATAGAAAAGAAAAAAAAAATATATATATATATATATACATATATATATATATATATATATATATATATATATATAACAAGTAAGAGTGCTATATTCGGCCATGCCGAATCTTTTATACCCTTCACAACGTGTAGTCATGCAATGTGTATGTTAAAAAAAAATAAAAAAAAAAATTTAAAAAAAAAATAATTAAAATATAAATAATAAAAATAAAACAAAAAAAAAAATAAAAAAAAAAAAAAATTAAAAAAAAAAATAAAAAAAAATAATAAAAATATAAATAATATATTAAATAAAAAATAAAAAAAAAATTTAAAAAAAAATATAAAAAAATAAAAAAAAAAATTTTTGGCTCAGCTGGGATTTGATCCCACGTTTACTTTAACCAATATACAAGTTTGTATGTATGTATGTTGTTGTTGTAATGTTGTTTTTGTGGAAAAAAAATCGAGGTGGTCCTGGGTTTTTGCTTATATCTCAGTTGTTTATGAACCGATGTTTCTGATTTTCAATACCGATCTACTCCTGAATATTTCTGATATTTTAATACCTCACCCGGGTCCAAGCAATTTTGGGGGACTTCAAAAAGTTGATTTCAAAATACACACGGACAGACGGTCAGACGGACAGACTGACAGAGCTTAATCGACTCCCCTATTCATAAGCTTTCAGAAAATATATACTTTATGGGGTCGGAAAAGAAAATTGTAGAAATTTCACACGGAATGACAAACCTACATATATATACCCTTTTTATACCCTTCACCTGTGGTGCACAAGGGTATATATAGCTTTGTCATTCCGTTTGTATTTTCTACAATTTTCATTTCCGACCCCATAAAGTATATATTTTCTGAAAGCTTATGAATAGAGGAGTCGATTAAGCCCTGACCGTCTATCCGTCTGTCCGTGTGTTGGTTGAAATCAACTTTTAGAAGCAACTATATGTTCCTTAGATCTGTATATGGTATCAATCTCTTGGAAATATCCAGGAATGAATCGCTATTGAAATTCAGCACAATCGCCCCATAACTTTCTGAGATATGAGCAAAAAACCACGACCACCTCGTTTTTTTCACAATTACAACAACAACATACATACATACATGTGAAAAACATACCAAACAAAAAAAAAATTAAAAAAAAAAATATTAAAAATAAGAAAAAAATAATAAAAAAACTACAAAAAAAAAAATTAAAAAAAAATATAAAAAAAAAAACAAGTAACAGTGCTATATTCGGCCGTGCCGAATCTTATATACCCTTCACAACGTGTAGTCATGCAATAACAATTGTTTGTATCACCATTCATCCCATATAAAATACGTGCATACGTACACGTTAGAATAAATGTGACATCGAATCCCAGCTGAGCCAAAAAAATTTTATTTTATTTTATTTAATATATCATTTATATTTTATTATTTTTTTTTATAATTTTTTAAAATTTTTTTAAAAAATTTTTTTAGAAAAATTTAAAAAAAATTTTTTTTAATTTTTTTTTAAATTTTTTTAAAATTTTTTTTTTTATTTTTTTTTATTATTTTTTTCTTATTTTTAATATTTTTTTTTTTTTGTAATTTTTTTTGTTTTGTATGTTTTTTACATGTATGTATGTATGTATGTTGTTGTTGTAATTGTGAAAAAAAACGAGGTGGTCGTGGTTTTTTGCTCATATCTCAGAAAGTTATGGGGCGATTGTGCTGAATTTCAATAGCGATTCATTCCTGGATATTTCCAAGAGATTGATACCATATACAGATCTGAGGAACATATAGTTGCTTCTAAAAGTTGATTTCAACCAACACACGGACAGACGGGCAGACGGACAGACGGATAGACGGACAGACGGTCAGGGCTTAATCGACTCCTCTATTCATAAGCTTTCAGAAAATATATACTTTATGGGGTCGGAAATGAAAATTGTAGAAATTACAAACGGAATGACAAAGCTATATATACCCTTGTGCACCACAGGTGAAGGGTATAATAATAAAATATAAATAATATATTAAATAAAATAAAATAAATTTCTTTTGGCTCAGCTGGGATTCGATGCCACATTTATTCTAACGTGTACGTATGCACGTATTTTATATGGGATGAATGGTGATACAAACAATTGTTATTGCATGACTACACGTTGTGAAGGGTATATAAGATTCGGCACGGCCGAATATAGCACTGTTACTTGTTCACTGTGTGAAGGGTATAAATATATATATATATGTATATAAATTAAAATACATTACTTTCCTAAATCTTAAATTCAATTCAATTTCCTTTGGCTCTCCAGCCGTAACATTAACTAAATATAAAAGTAAGAAAAAATTAACACAAAAACATGGTTCAAGAACAGCAACAAACCCTACAAATTCGATAAATAATTAAATAAGTTACCACGATAAACATTTACTGAGAGCGAGAAGCTTTTCAAGTTTGCAGGTAAGTTATTAAAATATCGAGCAATACGAACAAGAAATGACACTTCAAAAACTTGCTATGATATTCTAGGAATGATAACTTGTGGATTTCTAATTGATCGCTAAAAAATGAAAGTCTTACAAAGTGCCGAGGGAAAACCATTTTTTATAAAGCCATAGAAAAAACTCAAATTCCTAAATTCCAAAAATTGTTTAAATGAACAGCCAAGAAACTGATTTACATATTCCGAAATATGTTGCCGCATATTTAAGTTGTAAACAAAACGAACAATAATGTTAACAATTCGTTTAAGTTTTAATAAATTTGTAGAACTAGTGCCAGACACAACCTGAAGCCCATATAAGACAATAGGCATTATAATGCATGAGCTAATCTCTCTAATATATACTGGTAAAAACACATTAGTAGAGTACAATCTCCATACAATACCAAAAACTTTTCCCTGCATACTATCAAAATGAGATGAAAATGCTAATCTATTAGCAATAATAACACCTAAAATTCTAAATTTTTCAACAAATCCAATGGAAATTTCATCCAACCTTATATTAATATCATTAACAAATTGATTAGAAGCACCAAACATTAGAGCCTTTGTTTTAGAAATATTTAGAAGAAGTAAATTAGATAATGTCCATTGTTTAACACGGTTCAAACAGTAATTTTATATTATTCTCCAAAACATCAAACAAATCACGATTGCACTTAAATAATAAATAAACATCATCAGCATATAGAGGAATTTACCAATTCAGGAAGACTATTTAGGTTTGGTTAGGTTTGGTAGGAAAGGGGGATGCAGAAAGCAGTATCTGCCTCCCACACCCACACTCGGAGACCAATAAGGTCCATTGCGTTACTCTTTCATATATTAAAGATAGTAAAGAGAGAGAGAAAGTTTCCAAAGATATAGTACAAGAGAAAATAATAAAAATAAAAATAAGTTAGTAGAAAATAAAATAGAAGAAAGAAAGAAAAACATATTCTCTACGAGCCCCATTGCATGTTCACTAGCCACCCGATCCCCATGATGAATCCGATAATATTCCCCAGCTCGCACTTTGAAACATCACCCAACTCATAGTGGAATCGTTTACCTAACCACTTTAGCCTGTGATTATGTAGCCTTGGGCAGTGACAGACAATGTGTTCCACAGTTTCCAACTCCTCCTCATCTTCACACATCCTACAATAATCCGGAGTGTCGCGATCCCATTTACTAATCCTAGCCCTCACAGGACAGTGCCCTGTTAAAACCCCAATAGTGGCCCTCAGACATACCCTACCCAGGCCCAGAAGAACCGTAGAGTCCGCTGAGTTTAACCTGGGCCATAAAGCCCAGTCTCTTCTGTCCCTCCACGCCCTGATACGCCCAAAATAGTATCCTAACGGAGGTCTCACATGTCCTTTTCGCTCGTCGAAACCAATGCCGATCCACCGCGCGCAAGTTCGTCAGCAATTTCATTGCCGACGATTCCATTGTGCCCTGGTACCCAACACAGTCTGACATCGAAGAGGTTCATGATCCTATTGAGTGCCCTCCTACACTTCTCAACCAACCTAGATTTGACATAATGTCCCTTCAAGGCATTGAGCGCCGCCTGACTGTCAACGTATAGAGTAACCTCCATACCCCTTGGAACATGTTCCAATATAAGATCCGTCGCTTTATAGATAGCCAGTATCTCCGCTTGGAACCCACTACAGTTATCAGAAAGTTTGTAAGGCCTCCTGATGTTTTCTCCCATAATATAGACACCTGCCCCTGTGCCTATATCCATCTTCGATCCATCCGTAAAGTCTGCACACTCCTCAAACAGTCTGTCGGATCCTACTCAACAATCCCTATCCGGAATTATCAGCGGGGGTGTCCTAACAAAACTGATCTCTGTGACCTTGTAGTCTGTAAAATTACCCTGACATCGCACACAATCCTGGAGAGCAGTTTCCCATAAAATTCCTGACTCACCTAGCCTAAACAAGCTCCTTGCCGCCATTCCCTTCACCAAAGACAATTTAAGTACATAATAAACAAGAGTGGATCATGTACAGATCCCTGAGAAACACCAGCCTTAAGATATCTGATACAAGAGTTTATTCCGTTAACAGAAACAAATTGAGATCTACCACTTAAATAAGAAAATATAAGCTTACAAGCCGATTTAGAAAAATTAAACTCATTCATGAGTTTTGCTATCATTATACGATGATCAATTGAATTAAATGCCTTCGAAATGTCAAGAGAGACTAAAACACATAACTCATTAGTATTTAAACTATACCTTATGCTATCAGTCATGCAAAGAAGTAAAGAAGTAGTATTATGACCAGGACGAAAAGCAAACTGAGACTCATAAAGACAAGGGAAAACAAAGGAGATTTGCAGTTTTATAAGATGTTCAACAACCTTCGACAAAGCCGGCAAGATAGAAATCGGCCTAAGGTCATCTGGATTATATACTACTTTAGACTTAGGAATAGGGACAACACGTGCTATCTTCCAGGCTGAAGGAAAGACAGAAGTAGTCAAAATTCTGTTAATAAAATTAAGTAAATAATTAAAAATATAGGGGTAAACCAATTTAATGAATTTAATCGATATATTATCAACACCAACTGCATTAGACTTAACTTTATTCAAAGCAAAAAAAAAAGTTCATCTTCCGTTACACCACGAAACGAAAAAGCTAAATCATTATCAACAAAATCCTCAAAATTAATATCAGTCTCACTTTCCAGTCCATTATTGCAAACAAAAAAATTATTGATAGTATCAACATCAAAGTTGAAGTCAGTATCACGACAAGCAACACAACCGGCGCTTCTTAAAATTCTCCACATTCCGGAGCAATCAACATCGTGAAACAACTTTGAAAAATATCTTCTTTTCTCTCTTCGTATCACTCTCTTCAAACGATTTCGATATTTACAAAACGTTCTTCTGTTAAAATCAGAAAAAAATCAGAAGTCTCTAAGAATACGAGCAGAAATAACCTCATTAGACTTCATCCAAACATTAGACTTATATCGAAAAACTTTTCTTCGTAAAAGTACAAAAGACAACAACTTTTCAAAGAGATAATCAATTACGAAACATAGATCATTTACTTTGCAAACATTAAAATATAAAAGGTTAAAATCAGATAAAAAGGAGAAAATCCCATCCCAATTTATAGCATTAAAATCATAAAATTCAACAAACTCTTCAATGTAATCAATATCTATAGAAAATGTTGCAAAAATTAAAGAATGGTGTGAAAAAGAAGGACATTGAACTTGGTCAGAAAAATTCATGATTGCATGACTACTTAATAACCAATAGTCTATTAACGAAGTTGAGTTGTGAGCAATGTTAAAATGAGAGGGCCTATTATTATGAGAAATACACAAATCATTCCTTGAACACATTGATCGAATTTTATAAGACTTAGAAATATCAAATAAGTTAGTGTTAAAATCACCTACAATAATGGTATTTAGATATTTTAAAAACAATTGATGATGCGTTTCTTCAATAGAAGAAATGTTACCATGTGGGAGGTAAACTACTCCCAATATAACCTTCAAGCTTCCAAAACAAAGCTCAATAAAAAGCGATTCACAACAGTTGGGATCAGACACTTTAAAAACCATTCTATGTTTTAACTTGTTTGATACATAAATACCAACTCCACCACCTCTAGAATGTGTACGATCATTACGGTAAAATTTAAAACCCGGAATATTAACGGAACGACTAGAAATGTAAGGCTTTAACCAAGTTTCAGAAATAGCAAAAATATCAAATTTCGTTTCAATTAAAATACATTTAAGTTCATCTATTTTAGAGAACCCTGCAGAGGGTCTTATACTCTGACAATTTAGGTGAGCAACCTTAAGATGACTCAAATAAGGCCGTAATACATTTTTTAAGTAGGAGTTATTGCTAATTGGACCAAGATTGTTATTAAATGACAAAAATAACAAACATTACAGCGGGGAACCAACAAAAAGAAAATTGAAATAAAATAAGACAGAAATCAAAAATATAACACTTAAAAAAATTCATAATTTAATTTATCATCAGGTAATCAAAAAGGAAAATATTGAAATAAAATCAATAAAATAACGTTAAAAAATACATTTACAATTGCCTCAGAAAGGAGCTTCTCACACTCTTCAAAATTCCTTACTGCTTTAGAATCATCATCAAATATGATAGCAACTTTCGGTTTATCTGCATTAAAAATTTTGAACTTTTTTATCTTCTTTTTTGCCAAAAGCCGCTTACAAATAAAATTAATTTTTGCTGCCATAGGAGAAAAATTATCATTCAGGTAGACTCATGAATTGATGTCAGTAATAACAACATCACAAAGCTTCAAAGAACGTGTTTTGTTATATTCATCCATCAAGCGATCACGGATACGAACATTAGTAAATTTTACTAAGACTGATTTATTTTTGTTAACTATGAAAAATATTACAGGCATTAATATTAATATTAAAAAAACGTACACAGGTTAATAATTGTCTTCTCAAGATTATCAATATTTAGAGGTAAACCAAAGATTACTACATCCGCTCTATTCATCCTGTGGTGAAGGGTATTGTTATCAACCTTAAGTTTTCTTAATTTATTTTCAATTGAGGTATCTAAAACTTTAACATGTTGAAAGCAATTAGCAACGTCTTCTTCAATCTTAGTAAATTTCGAGAAAAATTCAGTGCGAATGTCAGAACCCAACGTTTCAATGTGTTTATAAAGATCACCTCTTTGTACAGCCATCTCTTTAGAAATACCATCCAACTTATTGTTTATTAAACGGATTTGTTCGGCTAAGTCAATTGAAGGTTGTAAATTGTTTTTGCAATTTTCACATCTGTATGACACTCCACTGTGCTTAGCAACTAAACTGCAAAGTTGCTCAAAAACTCCAAAACATTGTATGTGAAACCAAAGTAAACACGACTCACATTGAATACTGCCTCCTTTACCAATATCTTTATTGCATTTACAACATAAACTTTTCTTTCCAGTCATTATTAAAACAAATTAAATGGCGCCAGAAAAGAAACACAAAGCAGCAACAACAGCAAAAAATTAAAAAGGCTCCAGAAATTAACAAATTTTTAAAAATTTAATAGAGACTGCAATAAAAAAAATTTTTTTTTAAATTTTTTTTTAAATCTTTTTTTAAATTTTTTTATTTTTTATTTTATATATTATTTATATTTTTATTATTTTATTTTTAATCTTTTTTTATTTGTTTTTGTTTTATATTTATTATTTATATTTTAATTATTTTTTTTTATTTTTTTTTAAATTTTTTTTTATTTGTTTTTTTTTAACATATGTACATACGTAAATTTATAATTTTACATTGGGATGTTTTTATATATGTATGTGTGTTTTGTATATGTATGTATGTACATACGTATTTCATATGGGATGAATGGTGATACAAACAATTGTTATTGCATGACTACACGTAGTGGGTTGTGGGTATATAAGATTCGGCACGGCCGAATATAGCACTTTTACTTGTTTATTTTTAAGATAAGTAGTTCTCAAGAAAAAGTGCAAAATGTTGAATATTTGCTTTATATTTTTTTAATTCTATTTTAAAATTGAAAAATATTACGAATTTTGCACGAAAAAATTTTTTTCTCTCCATTAATTTCTAAATAATTCCAAAACGTTAAGAGATAGAGAAAACACATCTTCTGGTGTTTTACTTTTGAAAACCGGATGACTGGTTCTCGAGTTAGGATGAAATATGTCTCCGTACCTGACTAATTTAGGGGAAAAAATTGCCACGCCCATACAAAAAAAATCCCGATCTGATGGAAAAAAACCGACTACGGATTTGAGTTCAGCGCATCAAAATCCATATAGTCCACATAGTTTTAATTAACGGGAAGACAAAAAATGATTTTTTGTCGAGCAGTGTTATTTATGGCTTGTTTTGTTTGCAGCTTTGTTTTTTTTTATATGTCTGCAGATGATTAGAAGCCTAGCTGCATTTTTTAATTTTTTATGAATTTTTAAAAAACAAAAATGTTGAAGCTTTGATAAAAAAATTAATTTTTTTTTCAACAAAATAATTACGTTTCTAAAACGACTGCGGATATTAGAAAGTTTTACTTTTCTTAAACGAAATTTTATTGCGTAATTTTGGGTTTTTAAGTTTTTTCAATAAGCTAAAGCGTTTTTGAGTTACGCGAACATATGATGTGCAACCTCCTCCATTTTCGAAATAACGGTATATCTCGAAAACCAGAGCCAATCTTAAAAAACCAATGTTAAAAGCCAATGTTAAAACGCCAGCTTGTGACGAAAAAAAAGTGTCAATTTCTTGCACAGTGTAATTATCAAATTTTGTCTTATTGAATAATATTAGAAAAGTTTCTTTTAAAGAAAAAGTGCCAAAATCCTATTAATATTTTTTCTCTGATTAACTAATAGAGTTTAAACTCTAAAAAAAGTATTAAATTATAGTTTTTACCTATTTTTCTCTTAGGGGTTGAAAATTAAAAAAAAAAAGGCCAAACACCTGTCAGATTATTTTTTGTGCAAATTACAATACTTTTTTAATTTAATTTGTATCATTTTTAGTTTAGCAGATAAGGTTACCGATTTAACGATTTCCAAAAATTCCTTTTTAGTGGAGCTATACATTGAAAAATGAAGCGATTGTCAAAACATCATGTCTCAAGATCTTTGCGTTTAAGCTGTGCGATGATAAATCAGGCAGTCAGTCAGGTTACTCTTTTATATATATTGATTTTAGCCCTGTGTGTTAACACAGTTGTTCCAAAATGTTACAAAAAAATAGGCAAATATGTAGTTTATTTAAATAATGGGCCATAAAAACACTACACATCATTTGATAGCTATTAATATTAAAGAAATAAAAAATTTCTGTGTTAAAAACAATCTAAAGTTTTGTATACTAATTGATATGGAATGTCCTATAAATCGTATAATACAATAGGTAGATTATTTAGCAAAACAAACGATAGAATACAAAAATGGGATAATTCAATTACATAAGATAATTTAATTTAATGTATAAGATACCTTGTGGTGGAAATGACAGTAAGAAATGTAATAACGTTTATATAGGTACGACTAAAAATAAACTTAAAACAATAATTTCTGGACATAAGTCATACCAAAGCCATAGGGATAATATAAATTCACAAAAGACAGCATTATCTTCTCCCTGTTCTAAATTAGATCACTTTCCAAATTAAAAAAAAAAAATTATAAGCATAGATTTATGTTAGAAATGTTAGAAATTATTAATGTACCATCAACACTAAGAATTGACTCTAAGGCAGACACTGACACTGCTCAGAAGTACTGACATTTAATACATCGTTAAACTGTTTGTTAATTTTCGAGTTAATACATTTGTATATTTTTTCATATGACAAAATATTGAAATTTTTATGTTAAATTTATTCAAAAGTTTGTTATTTCAAATTTAATTTCAACACACAAAAATATTAATAATATCTTAACATTAATTTAATTTCCTGATGATGCAACACAACGGAATAGCGAAATATTGAGGCAAATAATAAAATTATAAACAATATTTTTATTATAAAAAAGATCCTAAGCTGAAATAATTCTGTGGTTTTCATGAATAATCGCGTAAGTTATAAAACCAAACTTTTCAGGAGAGCAAAAACAATTATTTTTTTCAATTGCGGCTTCTGTAGATGCTTTTTTTAACTTTTTTTCTTTACTATCCTCTTTACAGTGACTTTCTACGTATTATACATAGTTTTCATGAAAAAATCCTCAAAGGATCACAATCTGTAAAAGGATTAAAAATGCATATGTTTGATTGACTCATTAAGTGTGTGCAATATAACATCATATCTCCACATAAGTTCTTTTTTGTGAAAATAAATGTTATCATTTTAATCACACATGACGACTTACGTTGTTATTTTTAGCACACAAGTTGGCTACATATTCAGAGATTTTGATACTTATAGCACAACGTTTGCAGTAAAACAAAATCGGTTTATTTATATATTTTTATTCAAATTTGTTTTTGATGTTTTATAAAGCAAATTTATGAAACTTTAAGATAATTAATTCAATAAAATTCACCTGTTTTGTATTGCGAACATGTAGAAACAAAATTAAACGAAAACAATTATTCAGAGAATAACATTATAAAGCATAAAATAATTCATTTAAAAATATATATTTATTTTCTTAACATACATAAAAAAGGAACTGAAACAAATTCTGTAGTACAATATTTATTTATTAGTTTTCCACATCTTCCTCATCCATGTATAATGTATTTTGAAATGTTTCGGAAACTTTGATATTTTTATAAAAACCGTGGAATAAATCCGGAATTAATGGCAACAAATGTATTAAGTCTTTTTTTTCTCGGAAGAAATAGGAAGTTTTTTAACATTAAAACGTCTTCTGATGAAACTTTTTTATTTTTAAGTATCTTAGTTTCGACAGGAACACTATTAAAATATTCTTTAAATTCAATTTTATCACACGAACCTTTTTTATAAATAATATTTCGCATATTTTTCCACAAAACTTTTTCCCCGTTTATATTTTTATTTACTTTTTGAAAGATATGCTTAAATGTCTTTTCAAAGTTGAGGAAGTCAGCGGTGTTCATTTCAAAAACTTCAAATTTTTTAGATTTTCTGTCGCATGTTTTTATAAGCTGAATCCAATCGTGAGGATGGTAAACTTCCAGTGTATTTTTCTTCTTCTGTCGTTCAATTATACTGTGATCGCTGTCACATTTTAAGTGAGTATGGTTAGGTTCTCCATTTGCTTACCTTTCATCATTATTAATTGGCATTTGCCGCTATTTAAAAAAAAAAAACATACACGGCTTTCAGACTAGGCAAGTCACTTGCGCAAGTGACTTGCGCAAGTGTTGTGTTTATAGGCAAAAGGGGTAAGGTCGGGTTAAGAGGAAGAAACTTGCTCATTTTTGAGTACACACTTGCCTGTACTCGGCAAGTACGAGCAAGTTTTTGTTGAGAAACCAAAAACAAAAGAGTAATAAAAACAAACAAGAGTGCTATATTCGGCCATGCCGAATCTTATATACCCTTCACAACGTGTTGTCATGCAACAACAATTGTTTATGTCACCATTTATCTCATATGAAATACGTACATACAAAACATACATATATAAAAACATCCCATTGTAATATTATACATTTAGTTTACTTATGTGCTTAAAAAAAATAAATTAAAAGAAAAATTAAAAATAAAACAATAAAAATTTGAATAAAATATAAAATAAAAAAAATTTTTTGGCTCACTCTAACCAGTATACCACGTTTGTATGTATGTGTAGATAATTGATAATTGTAGAAATTTCAAACGGAATGACAAACCTATCTATACCCTTTTTCACTGTGTGAAGAGTATAATAAGTAAAAGAGAACGAAACTTGGGCAAGTCCATTGCTGAGTCTGAACATGAAAGCAAGTTCAAAGAAAAATAAAAGAAAATAAAAAACTAACTTGAGCAAGTGACTTGCCCAATGAGAAAGGGGTAATATCAGCACTTTTAAATGTTAAAACAGCATTTGTGTAACTACTTACCATTATCAATTAAAATTTCACTTACGTTTTCCATATCAGCATCTGTTGAAACTCTCCTTTTTTTAATGGAATATCGTTAATATAGATTTTTTTGGCATAACAAAATTGTTATGTTTATTGTTGTTATTTTTTAAATCAGCATAAAATGATTTATCATTGAACACTTCTTCAAAAGTATTAATCGTTAATTTATTAAAAAATATTTCACTTCTCTAAGAACGAATGTTGTGTTCATTCACATCAAAATCTAATACTAAAATGATAGACAAAAGCATTGACATCTCGCCCAATATAACAAATATTTTTCTCAAAAAACAACATAACGGGACTTAAAATTACAAAAACCCGCTCATCTGCTGTTGTTGCAACTAAAGAAGTCAACAATAAACGCACATGTACATATAAGTTGTTATTAATAGAAAAATTTTCAAAAAATACTTTCATATTTTTTGCACGAATAACAACATAACATCACATATGCTTTTTATTTGGAAACATATTCAGTAATTTTACAATTTTTGGCGATGTATGTCGACACAAATCGTTATAATAGCAAAATATTTTATTAAACAGTTAACTTAAGTTGTTTTTAGCAGAAAAAATTAATAATACTACATTATATTCTAAAAAGCTTAATACTTATAAAAACCTAATGCAAAATGTAGAACTTTGACATCATTATCTCAATTTCGGTAAAAACCGACTTACGCGATTATTCGTGAAAACCACAGAATTATTGTAAATATCTAAAGAGAGAAAAAAAGGTAAAAAAACAAGATAATTAATTTATACGTTCTCAAGTTCCATGACATTCAAGGTAAATTTTTTCAGTTTACCAAATTCTGGATGTGTGATCGCCCTTAATTTAGTTTAAAAAAAAATTCACAATGAAAAACAATTCATTCCTTTACATGGACAGAAACTACTACATCAAAAAATTAATTTTTATAAAAATTGACTTAGCTCATTAACAAGTGAAGTAACCACTTATCAGGATATACGCTAAAATAAATAATAATATATATTATTTGAGACTTAAACAAATTAAGGTTTTTGTAAAAAAGTGCAAATTATCATATACTATTATCATATACTAGCCAAACCCGGCGCGCGTTGCTACGCCCCTTAATGAATCGAAATGCATTCTGAATTTTAATTGAATATCAAATGCAAAAACTTAAAAATTATAATTTTTTTATGGGCGTGGCATTGCCCACTTTTCTAATCACGAAACTGTAAAGTCATAACAGCTCAATATGTGTGCAAAGTTTCAGAAAAATCGGACCAGTTCAAGTACCTCAAAGTTATAATTGTTTTTAAGGGCGTGGCCCTGCCCACTTTTCTAATCACGAAATTGTAAAGTCATAACAGCTCAATATGTGTGCAAAGTTTCAGAAAAATCGGTTTGGTGCAAGTACCTCAAAATTGTAACCTTTTTTTATGTGCGTGGCCCTGCCCGCTTTTCTAATCACGAAATTATATGGTTATGACAGCTTAGTATGTGTGCAAAGTTTCCGAAAAATCGGTCCAGTGCAAGTACCTCAAAATTAAAACTTTTTTAGGGGCGTGGCCCCGCCCACTTTTCTTATCACGAAATTATTAAGTCATGACAGCTCGATATGTGTGCAAAGTTTCAGAAAAATCGGTCAAGTGCAAGTAGCTAAAACTGATAACTAATTTTTATGGGCGTGGCCCCGCCCACTTTTTTCCACCCATAAACACTTCCTGGTATGTGTACAACAACTTGCCAAAGTTTAAGTCCGATCGGTTTTACAGAGTCTATAGCTAACACACACACACACACAGAGTTTCACTTTTATATATATAGATGTACATATGTACACCACAATAGTGTTTGGGTATATTAAAATGTGTAATTTAAATGAATTTTGAGAGTATACATATGTGGTCAACTTGAAAACAACATCTTAAACGTGTAAACGCAGATTTGACGAATTTTTAATTCAGACTTTGAAAAATTTTTGTTTGAAGCTTATAATTAAAAACATAACATTAAATTAATTTATAGTTGAAGATAATGAAAATGGGGAAATCCATCTGTTTAAAAAATGCAATGAAGATGTTGACAATGAAATGGACGATGATGGCGACCAAAATAATGAACATATAATGGTTATAGATTTTCCTGAATCGTTAGAAACAAATTATGTTGGCGAGATTGAAGAAGTTGTAAGTTTCATCGAAAAATATCTTTTTTTAATTTATTTTTTAACAGCGTTTCTTTTGCAGAAATATATTAAGGCCAAAAACATATCGACGTCTAAATCCAAAAAATCTGCAGATAAACAAGAGAAGATATCTACGGTTACGAGAACTACATCAACGTCAGAAACATTTTTAACAAAAACCTATACTAATCCAATGCAACGCAAAACAGACACACCAAAAACGTTCAAGTGCGAAGGCTGTCCTATGGTCTTTTCCACTAAACCTTCGGTAGAGCGCCATGCGCGCACGCATCGAAAACTCGAAAAAAATGGCGTTAACTTTCAGTGTCCAGAATGTCTTATAGTTGTTTCGTGTCGAAGTGCCCTTCGTCGTCATATGTTTGTACATTACGAGAAGAAGCCTTTTTCGTGTACTATATGTGAAAAATCGTTTGTGCAAAAGGAGATTCTCAAAAGGCATATGCAAACGCATACTGGTATAAAGCCGCATCAGTGTCCACACTGCGACCGATCATTTGCCCAACGTATTTATCTAACTCAGCATATAAATCGTACGCATTTGGAAGAGCCATGCATTCAACAGTATAATTGTCATCTATGCACAAAACGGTTTAATCATGCATCTGGACTAAGTCGTCATTTAGCCGCCCACAGTGGTGTAGCTTTTCAGTGTAGTGAGTGTGATCGAACTTTTGGTGATCGTTCATCGATTAAAAGACACATAGTTACTATGCATACCAATCTTAAAACGGAGAAAACAGAACAGGATTCAAAAACTCCTCAATCTTAATTTACATGCTCATGTATTTACAGATACATAAATATACAGTGCCGGTCGGTCAAAATAACATCATTAATTACAATTATATTCTTATAAAAACAAACGTTAGATTAAAGACGAACTTTTTTTTAATAAATATCAAAAACAATTATGTACATATTTTCTGTTCACTTAGAGCGTGGTTAGTTTTTGTAAAATTTCATAACTGTCTGCTAGTTATAAACGAATATTTGTCAACATATACAATTTTGTGCAGTCAATATAATAGCATCAGTTAGCTTATATTTAATTTATTTTTTAAATTTTACAAAACAAAATTTAAATTTTTAATTTACCACACTAAAAGTTGTAGGTTAACACTGCATGATAAAAGAAGGCGACATA
Organism: Phyto melanocephala; assembly: GCA_941918925.1. Taxonomy (NCBI): domain Eukaryota; kingdom Metazoa; phylum Arthropoda; class Insecta; order Diptera; family Rhinophoridae; genus Phyto; species Phyto melanocephala. The sequence continues at coordinate 94,336,516 of OW799233.1, read as the reverse complement.
ATTAAAATGTTATGTTAACCAGATCTCTTGTCCGAAGGTCATCTTATAATGAATTCAAACCGCAGCAACAAAAAGTATAAAATATATTGGTTGTGGTATTGGGGTGTTTTTCATTTCAATGTGTTCATCCCGTATATTATATTAAAACAAATATGGATGCAGCCGTATATGTAAAAATCCTGAAAGGGTTATGTTACTAAATGGTGTGGCTTGCACATTCGCCCGATTTGAACCCTATGAAAAATCTAAAGGCATATATGAAGAAGTCAGTATCAGTATGATTTTAAAGTTTTAAATGAAATATGGAATTCTATTAATTTAGAAAGATGTTAAAACCTAATAAATTTGGCGGTAAAGCTCTGGGCGGTGGAAATTGTGAGTAAAAGACATGCAACAAAGCATTGAAAATTTATTTTTTTACTAGCCTGTACGCGTGACGTAGTTATAAACATATATTATATATCTGTCTGGTGAATTTCATTTTAATCCGTTGTCATTTTTCGCGTGATTAAGTAAAAATATTAAAACATTTAAACATTCATATTTATTATAAAGGGTGATTAAATTTTAAGGGCCGATGTTGAATGTTATACATACCTAAACATCAATTTTTTTTAGCATTTCATTTGAAATTTCTCAATTTCAGACTAACTTAATTTGAACCATGAAAAGATACACAAAAATGGGCGTTCAAATCAAAATGCATTTCGTGTACATCGTGATTCTTTTGGTCAACATAATCGTTCTTAAAAAAAATATTACACTTGTGTTTTTCAACAATCCCACCAATATAATAAATGTGAATGTTTAGATATTTGTTACTTAATCACGCAAAAACAGCTGAACGGAAACAAATAAAAACTCGTCTACAATCGGGAGAATTGTAAAAAATATTAAAATTTCATCAAAACAAGTCTGTATGAAATGTAAAAACATCTGTGAATTCCTTCTTAGTTCGTTGAACGAAAAACATTGCTGATTTTTGCGATAGTGTGACAAAAGAGCAGTCAACCTCGACTCATTCGGCCTTATTGTCATTGGCGTTGTTGTGTCGTTTTTGTGTCGAAAACGACAGAAATACGACAAGGTCTCATTCCTTTTACATTGCCGTAAATATTACACGGTACCAAAAAATACGACAACGTCACTGACAATAACGCTGATTATCGTGCCCAACAATTTTTTTTAACCTAGGTTGTTGTCTATCTGTGTGTCAAATTTTATTTGTTTCCGTTCAGCTGTTTTTGCGTGATTAAGTAACAAATATCTAAACATCCAAACATTCACATTTATTATATTGGTGGGATTGTTGAAAAACACAAGTGTAATATTTTTCTTAAGAACAGCCGATGATTTTGCTTTTGAAATAAATAAATATTTTTCGTTATTATAACAAACAACATAAGTACATCACCGGAGTTTTTATTGAGTTTTGGGTGAAATAAAATACAATTTTTCAAGATGTAAATAGAAAACTTTTAAGTTGGTGCTATTATTGTGACCGGAGCTGTACGTAACATGTTGGTATCATTAATGTTTTAAGAATCTAGTTTATTTCGAACCTAATTTACTTTTAAGATGGTCCATTTTAACAAAAAACATTTTTAAAATAATATCAGAAATCCTTAAGACATTATTTTTTTCGACGAAATATACACTAATTTTATTTAAATAAAACATAATTAATTATTTTAATAATAACAACGCTTGCTGAAAGCATGTATATTTTTATTTATATTTATCAAATGCACATTTTATAATTTGATAAAACATTAATGTTTTTTGTAATTATGTATATTCATCATTATATGTTTATTAATAACTTACAAAATTTTAACTATGTTTTATACATGTAAAAATAAATTAGCCAAATTATTGACATTATATAATTTTAATATTTAGAATGTATGAAAGCGTTTATAAATACTTTAAAGACATTTTAAAAAGTAGCTGTATATAAATCCTAATCAACATTCTATCATTACATAACAATAAATGCTTAGAAAATAAAAATAATAATAAGAGAGTAAATAATTTAAACAAGGAGCAAAACAAAGGTCTTATAAATTTTACATATTGGCCGTTTAAATAAACAATACGTTATTAGACTAAAGCTAATTATGATAACAATAGTAAAAAGAATAACTCACAAATTAAACCTAAATGATATTTAGCACTCAAAGCACCACATATTAGTTTTTTTACTTAATTTTATTTGAATGTTTTTTAACAGAATGACTGATAAGTTTTTTCGTTTGAACATCAAAGTAAAAAAGAAACATTTGCAAAACATGCCATTTATTATTTTTTGTTATAAAATTTAATTTGAGTACTTTTTTTAATCCGAGTTAGTCATGGAAGAACGTTGGGATTCTAATGTATTAGAGTCATTACGATTACGTAACATACGTGGTTGACTGGAGGTAAAATTAGAAAAATCCTTCATTACATCCTTATACGTTTCGTCTTCACCATTGCCTTCATCGTTTAGGCCAATTTCATCATTAAGTCGGGTTAAACGTAAGCTGTAAATATTGTTATTGTTTAGAGATTTAAAAAAATTGTATGTGCTGTTATTTATAATAACTTAAGCGATCGCTTTGAGTAGAAATTTTACGTGTAATTTGTTTCTGTTGCTATAACAAAATACATGTAGAATTTTCATTTTTCATTTAGGTAAATAGTAAAGCCGATGCGTATCGGGTTGCATGTGTATGCCATTTGCAGTTTCGTCTAAAAATTAAATAATATAAGAAAATAATTCACTTACAGCGTAACAATGTCCGCATTTCGCTGATCTACAGCAATATCTAGTGGTTTCTTTCCATCGCTAGCTTCGATGTCATACTTGGCTTTATGTTTTAGTAACAGATAGACTTGAGCTATAAAACCTCTTTCGGTAGACATATGTAAAGCACTATAACCCAAATCATCAACAGAATCAATAGGAACGCCATTTAATAGAAGATATTCACAAGCCATAACAGAACCCTGCATAGAGAAACTAATTAAAATCGACAAATTTAAATAGGACAGTCATGTGTATGCTTACCGATAACACGGCCTGATGCAAGTAAGTACGATTATGATCCTCAATATTTCTCCAATTCTTATCGGCACCTAGAGCAAATGCCATGCACATTACAGGTAAATTGTGTACGGCTGATGCCCGATATAACATGAGATTCGCATTTAGTTTTGAAAAGGGCACTTCATGTATAACTTCTGGTTCATTTTCACCCTCAGTAGAGTCTTGATCAGAACCTAATATTCCAGGTGTTTCATATGTCTCTAAACCTAATTCATCACCCACTATTAAGAGATCTTCACGTGAAATACTTAATGACATTGAGGGTATATTAATCGACTCATCATCGTCGTCATCTTCGTCATCATCTATAACAGGTTCATCGGATGATTTGGAACTTGATCGTTGACGTTTACGCTGGCGATGACGACGGCGTCTAAATTTTTTAACAGCCCATTTTCGAGGCGCACCTAACGATAGTGTTGCTCTTCTGCCTATTTCACCGCTATCGATGGACAAAACTTCGGCCGTTTCACTGGACAGATAATCGGTTGGTTTTGGCATACCGCACACAAAACGCTTCTCAACATATTTCGCTTTTATCCAGGCTTCTCTCACAGATATTTCACAATTCTCTGTGGCCGGTTTCAGCTCACAATTCTCCCCTATTCGTGATTCATAAATACGATTGACCACAGCGTTGCCTAATTCCATCATGACTTTTACGTTTTCCGTTTCCCAAGCATCCAAAGTTAACGAACGAACTTTACTGTAGTGTACACCCAAACTGCGATGAACACCCGAACATTCTATACACAAAGTTATACCTAAATTAATGGAAGCCCAACGAGGATCACAGGCGCGACAATCGCAGCATTGTACATTGCCGGGGATTTTAAGGAATTGTTCCCAATGTCTGTAAGTAGTTGAGAGATATTATTAAAATCTTAAAAAAAATTTCAAAATATGCAATGAAAGTTTATAGGTAAAAAACTACTAAAAAGTAATATTTAACAAAACTATGTATCATTAGATAGGAGCTATTATAATCACAGTAAGCGTTAATATTTATGTAGATACATATGTATATATTTATGTAATAGTTATATATGTATATATAACGTTGTTACGAATATTAATTTTTAAGTATTCGAGGATGATAATGTCAAGAAATATGCAAATATATGCCAAATGTGAATATTTGCTTTATCGCTAATATCTACACAAATACAGTTTGGTGTGGAGTTAAGTAAAATTATAGTTTTTAAACCAACTGCTCTTCGCTGAAAAGTGATTAATGCTAAATTTAAAAGGTTTCAAATAAAACCTAAAATGTGAAGTTTTAAAATTATCTGCGGTAAGCGCCTATACCCATATTGATATACAATTTTGCTGTAAATATTTTTATATTATATCCTATTGAAAGTATAAGGAAGTGCTCAGTTTTGCTACATCTTTTCTGTAGATAAATGGGTATATTGAAGTTCCCATGGCCATTAAATTAGAATTTAATTAAAATTAAAATTTAGAATTTAATTAAAATTAAATTAATTTAAAATTAATGTTATAATGTTTAGTTTAAACATAATTTAAATATAACATACACTTTTCTTTTGGCATTTAGAGGATTGGCGTGCATTGACGACTGCGGCCTAGAATGTTGTGAATCATGTTGTATAGCTGCACCGATACTTTTTTGCAATGCTGAAATCCACATGGTCAGCATATCAGCTGAATCAGCTTGCAAAATGTGAGATCTGCGGAATACGAAATAATATAAAGTAAACACTTATGGACTTTTTTCTAGCAAGAATGCATGTGCTAACTAACGAGCTGTTAACTTTTTTTTATGTGTAAAGCTCAATATTGAAAAGATAGCAGCTCGTTATTTAGCACAAAGTTTCTTGTTATAAATAATGACATTAAAACTTTTAACAGTTAAAAAAACATGTTCATATTTTAAATTTACATACTTGGTTGGCGATATAACTTCAAAGCAAAAACGTCTATCACCATCGTTTACTGGTCGCACAGTGCAAATGCGTAAATCTTCTTCCATCACAGAAAATGAATCCTCGTTGCTCCGTTTTCTGCAATTCGAATCCAAATCACTTCAGAGCGTTACACAACAATAACAACACAAGACATTTTTCAATTCAATAAAACAAAAAAAAAAAACATACAAAACAACAAATATTTTTTTTTTTAAATAGCAACAAAAGATTAATTAAATAGACTCAAATAATTGTTTTTTTTTTTAACAAATACAAACAAAAATTACGTACAATTATTACACAACAACAACAACAAAACAACATATGAAAAAAGAAGAAAAAATAAATTTAGAATTATTAAAAAAAAGATAAATAATTACATAAACGTACATATGCATGCATGTACATATTTTTATGTTAAATAAAAAAAAGTTGAAAACTAACTACAAAATTAGAAATTTACAAAATGTTTATATCGTAACATCATACCATTATCCTTAAGTTACGTTTTACTTAAATATTTATTAAAACATGCCTTAAAAACTAAACAAATTTTATCAAAGCAAAGAGTGTTAATTCTACTATTCCCTGCTAAAGTTGTATTCTAATTTCTATTTAGAAAAGGACTGAGTAATTTGTTTTGTTTATTATTTGAACATATGTACCTGTACACTAGTTGATTATCACTTAAATAGAACCATCGTCGGCACCAAGTTTTAAATCCTTTCGATTTCTTTTTAAACAGATAACCTTCGATTTTATTCGAAGTACTATTTGTATTCGTTTCACTAAAACTATTTACACTCATATGGCGATTTTGCATGGCCTTTTCCAATTGTTGATATTCACCGCGCAATGCGTTTAAGTCTTCAGTAATACTTTTAAAAAATACATCAAAATCGTTGCACAAATCGAAACCTTGATGATAATATGTAACACAAGCTTGATAATAGTCCAGTAACTGTAAGAATATACAAAGAGGATTTGTACTTTAAGTAAATATTTTTTGGTAATGTTGTGAATACTTGAATAAACTATTTATATTAAGTAATCGCTTGTTCTTATAACACTACAATATGTAACGAATCGTTTTCTTTTAATAAACTACTCTGTTTCAAACTTTCTTAACAACAGGTTATGGGCCCAGTAACACGCGAGAATTTGCTGCGAAAGGAATTTTTTTTTTGTAATAAATTATAGAATCGTGTTTAAATTCGTTTTTTTTATTAAATCAAAAAATTTGCCAAAGACACTACGGTAATGGCCACAAATAATTTGTCTTTTCCATTTGAGAAGCTACGTGGTAGGGAAAATTTTGATATATGGAAGCGTCATGCAAAATCGTATTTGATTTTGAAAGGTTGTTGGAAAGTCGTAGATGTAGGTCATGCTACACCTCCCACCAGCAGCGATCTTGAGAAAGATGAACGCGCATTGGCGGAAATAACGCTAATGATAGAACCATCAAATTTTGCTCACATTGCAACGGCGAACACTGCAAAAAAGGCTTGGGATGCGCTATTAAATGCCTTTGAAGACAAAGGGTTGACCAGAAAGGTCGAGCTTCTCAAACGTTTGGTTCAGATGAAGTTAGCTGACTTCGGCAGTGTACAGGAGTATGTAAGTGAGGTGGTACTGATGTCGCTAAAGGTTCAGCAAAGTGGATTGAATCTTGATGATGAGGTAATAGCATCTCTAATGCTGGCAGGTTTGCCAGATGAATTTGTATCACTTGTAATGGCAGTGGAGAACTCAAAAACGAAACTAAGTGTTGACATGGTGAAAAATTTGTTGCTTCAAGACGCAAAATTTGATTCCCCTAAAGTAGAAGAGAAGGCCTTGGTTTCTAACAAGAAACAACACAAGTACAAACCCAAGTGCTATGCATGCAATAAAGTAGGGCATATAGCGAAAAATTGTACGCAGAAGGTAAAATCTAACGTCACAAAAAGGAGAACAGAAGAAAAAGCATCAGTGGCTTCTTTATTTTCATCGTCTTGTCTGCTTTCTACGGAAGGCAACAACAACATTGGTGAATGGTTCATAGATTCAGGGGCAACATCGCACATGACGAACATCAAAGGTATTTTGAGCAACACAAAAAAAGTAAGTGATAAGCATGTATTTGTTGCTAATAATGACAAAATGGCGATTGAGTGTACTGGAGACGTAAATGTGGTTTTGAATTCAGGGGAAAAAGAGACAAACGCATTTTTAAGAAACGTTGAGTATGTCCCTAAAATGTCAGTTAATTTGTTATCCGTAAGACAAATGACACTAAAAGGTAATAAAGTACTTTTTGAAGCTGACAAGTGTAAAATTTTTGGCAAAGGCGGTGATTTGTTGGCAACGGCGGAAGTTTATAAAAATTTTTACAAATTAAATTGCGACATAAAACCGGCAAATCGTGAAAACGCATTAATTGCCTCAAACGATTTCGAATTGTGGCATAGAAGGCTCGGTCATATTTGCGACACCAATCTGAAAAAGGTCATGAACACGTCAAATGATATGGAAATCAATAATCCTGTCTTAAGTGAAAAATGTGAAGTTTGTATGAAAGGCAAACAAGCACGTGAGTCATTCAAGGAGGCTAGTCATCGTGCAACAAGAGTATTAGAAATTGTCCATTCAGATCTAATGGGGCCCTTCAGTACGGAATCTTTTTCCGGAAATCGTTTTATTCTAACCTTTGTTGATGATTACTCACGAAAGGTATTTGTTACACCAATAAAACGCAAGTCAGATGTTTTGGGAGAATTTGTTTTGTTTAAGAAACTTGCTGAAAATCAATGTAGTGCCAAAATTAAAATTTTACGTACCGATAACGGCACGGAATATACAGGAAAGAAGTTTGAAGAGTACTTGGCACAATGCGGAATACAACATCAAAAAACAGCACCGTATACGCCGGAGCAGAATGGTGTGGCAGAACGCATAAATCGCACAATTATGGAGCGCGTAAGATGTATGTTAATAGATGCGGGTTTAAAAGATATTTATTGGGCAGAAGCTGCAATAACTTCAGCATACCTAATCAATATTGTGCCTTGTCGTGGTAATTATAGTTCTCCCGAGGAAATGTTTTCAGGTAGAAAACCTAACCTGAAACATTTGCGCGTTTTCGGCAGTAGAGCATTCGTGCATGTACCGAAACAGAAACGCGGAAAATTGAGTGCAAAATCCAAGGAATGCATCTTAATGGGGTACAGCAAGGAAAGCAAGGCATACAGATTACAAGATCCCACTACTCACAAGATCATAATCAGCCGTGACGTCAAGTTTATTGAAGACAAATGCAAAGTACGTGTCAATAAAAATATTAGTACTAATACTTGTTCTCCCGTTGTTGATATTGGTGTTAGTCAAGAAGTTTTCAATTCCGGGGAAGAGGATACTATAGAATTGTCAACTGGTGAACAAGAGGACTTCTTTGGTTTTGATAGCGACGGTTTTGAAGATGCAATTGGTCATAGTGACATTATCAACAATAGCGACAGTAGTGGCGATGACAACGATGTAAATGTTCGTCGCTCAGATCGTATAGCGGGTAGACCCCGTCGTAGATATAATTTGTGTGTTACGCAGACTGAAAATGACAACGAACAGAATGACCCAGAAACATTTAATGAAGCTATTTTGTCTACAAATGCTGAGATATGGAAAACAGCCATGATTTCGGAAATGGAATCCTTAACAGCAAATAATACATGGTGTCTAACAGATCTGCCTAAAGGAAGAAAGCCCATAAATTGTAAGTGGTTATTTAAGACGAAATTCGACGCAAATGGTGATGAAATATGCCATAAGGTAAGGCTCGTTGTAAAAGGTTGTAGTCAACAGAAAGGTATTGACTACGAGGAAACGTTTGCACCTGTTGTGCGTTACACATCATTACGTCTTTTATTTGCCCTAGCAGCAAAATATAATCTTGTAATTCATCAGTTAGACGCAGTAACAGCGTTTCTTAATGGCGAACTTCAAGAGCAAATATTTATGTTGCAGCCGGAAGGATTTGATGATGGTAGTGGTCGTGTGTGTCATTTAAAGAAATCGCTATATGGTTTAAAGCAGTCAAGTCGTATCTGGAACGAAAAACTAAATAAGGCACTTTTGGATTTTGGGATGCAACGTAGCGAAGTAGACCAGTGCGTGTACTATTGCATCAATAATGGATTAATACTATATGTGGCCATTTATGTGGACGATGTCTTGATATTTTGCAATGAAATTGATGTAATTAATCGTCTTAACCCGTTATGTCCTACTGTTGCCATATGGCAACACTCTCTGTATCAGTTGTTACTCAGCTTTTTCTAAGCATAGGTAACGGTTATTATGAAATTAGCGAATATTTGAGAATGTTTATATAATGTTTTTACTATTTTAGGTAAAAGAAAGTCAATTTCGTTTAAAGCGTCTTGTTTATAAGCTGTATTTTGGAAGTGCAAAAAAATAAGTTATAAAATTTTATAAAAATGGATTTCATGAAAAATTAATTGCCAATATTTTTCAAAACTTGTTGTATTTTTTAAAGTTATTTGATTAATTAATTTTGTAAGAAGTGTATTTTTGTTTTTGCGTAAAAATTATATATATTAAATGTTGATATCATATGTATATTTAATTTTTTTCATACACGTTGCCATATGGCAACGGCAGGCGTTATATGGTGTTTCATATTTGCATAGTGAATAAATAAATTAATTAATTAATTTCTTGAAATATGTTTAGAATTTAACAGATAGTTTACATTTTCTGATGCCTTAGACTTCCTGGAACCGTTGATAATGAAACCGAAAATAAAGTTACAAAGATTTTTGTTGAACCACCTGAAAATGATGGCTATATAAGCGGTGAAGATGACGCTTCAAAAGAAGAAGGCGGTATCCCAGGCAACATTTTTCCTTCTCTGCTGAAATCGAATTACGAAATAATCTTTTGAAAATGGACAGCGATAAGATTCTAGTAAAGACATAAGGAAAAAATGATAGGAGATAGATGATCTGCACAATTCGGTTGCAAATTCTACGGTAAGTGTCAATTCTCAACAGAAAGAATGATGGTATAGATCATCCCGTAATACTAATTATTGAAAAACGACGTTGCGCCGGAGAAACTTGCAAAACCATTGGTCGAAAAGCCTGTAAAAAGTGCGACATTGGCAGATATTCAGAGATATAATAATCGTCAATCCTCAATCTCGAGGCCGCAGTGGACGGTTTTTCGACCAAAATCATAATGAGCGTTGAGGCTCATTTTCACCTCAGAGGGTACGTGAACAACTATCGCTTCTGGGGCACTGAAAATCCACATAGAGCCATTGCACCCGCTCAAAGTGTCTGCATGGTGCACTGTTCATGCTGGAGGAGTCAAAGGGCCGAGTTTTTTCTGCCGCAATTCAAAAAATTAGGACTGGAGGATATGTGGTTCCAAAAGGACGTAGCAACGTCACACACTTGGCGAGCCACAACCGATATTCTGAAGGCGGTGTTCCCGGTGTTTACGTGAATAAGTCCGAAACTCTGGAAGCCCATGAAGACAACATGAGTGCTAGAATCTATCGCCCGAAGTTCTCGCCAAAGTGATGAAAATTGACCTAAAAAGCGCCCATTTGGCCGATATAATCTTCGCGACTTGACCTATGTAAGTCTAAAGGTTCAAATAAACACAATCAAAAAAAAAAATCGAAATTTTTCAAACCACATCGGATAATTTGTATTGTATTGTTAGTTTTTTAATAAAATATATCAACAAAAAAATTATTTCATTATTATATTTTGTAAGTTGAGATAGTTCCTGGCGTTGCCATATGGCAACAGTCTTTCCTGGCTCCAGCAGGACCAGGACAAAAAAAAAAAATAATTATGACGAAAAGATCTTTTCATGAGTGTGATTGGAATTTGATAATTTTTTTTTTAATTTGTGCAATAAAGTATTCTCGGACATAATGGGTTAAACTTGATTTGGCAATGAAATTCAAAATGAAAGATCTGGGTGAATCGTTTTCGGTTTTAGGTGTTCGGATAACTCGCGATAAAGAAAGCGGCAAAATCAAAATAGACCAATCAAGATACATAAAGGAAGTATTGAATCGTTTTTCTATGAGCGATTGCAAAGCGGTATCTACACCTATGGATATTGGTCAGAAATTTTCGTTTGAAATGTGCCCGACCGATCAATTTGAAAAACGTGAAATGGCAAAGGTCCCATATATGCAAGCTGTGGGATGTCTTCTATTTGCAGCGCAAATCACAAGACCTGACATAAGTTTTGCCGTAAATTTACTAAGTCGATTCAATACAAATCCTGGTAAATCTCATTGGGCTGGAGTGAAACGAATAATGAGATACCTAAAGGGTACCATTGATAAAGGTCTGATATACGAATCAATTCCAAGTGATTTAGCTGGTTACTGTGATGCAGATTGGGCTGGGAATGTCGATGATAGGCGGTCAACAACAGGGTACCTATTTACGATGCAAAATGGTGCAGTATCTTGGTGTACTAGGCGACAACGAACGGTGGCACTTTCCTCAACCGAGGCGGAATATATGGCGATGGTCTCAGCAATGCAGGAATGTAAATGGTTACAGCGACTACAACGGGAACTTGTTCAAGACCCACAGCGGCCGATTATTTTGTATTGTGACAATAAAAGTGCAATCTTTATAGCACAGAACAATTCATTCTCGAATAGGACTAAACATGTTGACCTCAAGGTGAAATTTGTTAAGGAGAAATTGAAGAATGGCGAGATTCTTTTAAGATATATTGATACTAGAAATATGGCAGCAGACTTCCTTACCAAGGCTGTTAGTGCGGAGAAAATAAACTTCTTTGGTAAAAATCCGGTTTAGGATAATTTATTTTATAATTTATTGTATATAAATAATTTATTCAGGTCGAGTGTTGTGAATACTTGAATAAACTATTTATATTAAGTAATCGCTTGTTCTTATAACACTACAATATGTAACGAATTGTTTTCTTTTAATAAACTACTCTGTTTCAAACTTTACAACAGGTAATAATTAGACATTTTCAATATTGTCCATGAAAAGTATATCTTGAAATGAATTGCACACTCTGCTATTTTTTTCCATACAACCAACAACGAAAAACAAAAAGGCACAATTTTTGAAAAAATTTACTTGTTTGATTCTATTTTGCTCGAAAACTAATAGTTTTTACCTTTTTAAAAATAAAAGTTTTATCATGAATAAAAAAAATAAAATAAAAATTAGAGAATTATATTCGGCTGTGCCGAATTTTTTATACCCACCACCAATTTTGTGTAGTACTTTTATACTTCATATTTTATTATTTTGTTAACAGATGTAATCATTGCATTACTTTCTTTATTGAAGTTTGATTTACTATAAATTTATTTTCTTACATTTAGTCTCAAAGTGGTAGAACCTGAAGCATTTTTACAATATTGGTGATACTTATCCATACTTATACTTTTTTTGATTTGGTAGAAAAGTAAGTTATCAAAGTCAGAGTGCTATATTCGGCCGTGCCGAATCTAATAATACCATTCACCAACATGTACATACATATGTAGGTAAAACGAACACATCGTAGGTTATCCTTGAGTATATATATACTAGTTATATGCCATTTTCTTTATTAATTCCGATACCATGTTTGACTTAGATTTATTTCATAATTGAGCCCTATCATTTGATATACATACATATTGGCTCTCTGGGTGTTATAGAAACTGAAAAAATAGATTTTCGCTTTTAAATTTTAGAAAAAAAAATACCGAATCAGTTGAATTTTGGTGATTATATCTCCGTTAGTTTTAAAGTGATTTGTTAGATGTTCAGAAATAATTTTTGAGACCAAGGCTTACAATTCAGTGCCAAAAATTATTTACGAGCTTAAAAAATTTGATATACATACATTTTTAAAGAATATATTTTCAAAAACTATTTTTGCCTAAAACTTTGTCAGTTAGTGACCAATTTGTCTTTTAAAAAACAAAAAATATCCCTATCGCTAAAAAAATTTAAATTTTTGTTATGAAAATAAGGAATAATACAGGCAGTTCTGTTCATTTGTTTACATCTCTGAAAGTTTTCGGTCGACTATGCTGATTTTCAATATCAATCTGCTACCAAATATTTCTGATAATTCGATACCATACACGGGTCATGGCGTTGTCAGGGGGCTTCTTCAAACATACACACAAAATGACGGATAATGATAATAATAATATGTATACTTTATAGGATCTGAAATAAAAATTGCAGAAATTTCACACACTGTCGTTTGAAGGGTATAAAAAACATAAAGTGAGCATGAAATTTTAAACTTTTATAGTAACATCTATATATATAAAAGTGAAACTCTGTGTGTGTGTGTGTGTGTTAGCTATAGACTCCGAAACTGTAAAACCGATCGGACTCAAACTTTGGCAAGTTGTTGTACACATACCAGGGAGTGTTTATGGGTGGAAAAAAGTGGGCGGCGCCAAGCCCATAAAAATTAGTTATCAGTTTTAGCTACTTGCACTTGACCGATTTTTCTGAAACTTTGCACACATATCGAGCTGTCATGACTTAATAATTTCGTGATAAGAAAAGTGGGCGGGGCCACGCCCCTAAATTTTTTTTTAATTTTGAGGTACTTGCACTGGACCGATTTCTCTGAAACTTTGCACACATACTAAGCTGTCATAGCCATATATTTTCGTGATTAGAAAAGTGGGCAGGGCCACGCCCATAAAAAAAGGTTATAATTTTGAGGTACTTGCACCAGACCGATTTTTCTGAAACTTTGCACACATATCGAACTGTCATGACTAAATAATTTCGTGATTAGAAAAGTGGGCAGTGCCACGCCCATAAAAAAAAGGTATCATTTTGAGGTACTTGCACTGGACCGATTATTTTGAAACTTTGCACACATATTGAGCTGTTATAACTTTACAATTTCGTGATTAGAAAAGTGGGCAGGACCACGCCCATAAAAACAATTATAATTTTAAGGTACTTGCACTGGTCCGATTCTTCTGAAACTTTGCACACATATTGAGCTGTTATGACTTTACAATTTCGTGATTAGAAAAGTGGGCAATGCCACGCCTATAAAACAAATTATAATTTTTAGGTTTTTGTAATTGATATTCAATTAAAATTCAGAATGCATTTCGATTCATTAAGGGGCGTAGCAACGCGCGCCGGGTTTGGCTAGTAATTGATAAAAAAAATACATAAATTATGTATAAATTTTAAAAACTTTAACTTTAACTTTATAATAATCGAGTAAGTAAAAATAATTGAAAAATAATACTTATTTCGTATTGACTTTTCAGTAAAAATACGAGTAGTGTGTTATAACTGGAACCAAATGCGGTGACAATTGTGTTGTAAAATTATACTAAATTGACACATTTATACCAGCCACATTTTAGAAGGTGGGCGTGTCACGCATATCCATCAATTTATTTCTAGTTTTATTTAGAACAGCAGAATCCTATGACAATTAAAAACCTTTAACAATATACCAAATACATCAGGATAATTAAATCACTCGGAATTGCCATGAAATTGTTGTTGTAAACAATAACACTACAATTTCGAACCGGGGCGATAGAGTTATATTTTCATCTAAAATCTTTATCCATAAAAAATATATAAATTTAAGCTGGAAGGAGAGCGCTAAAGTGGGCGTGTCAAATTATTTTTTGTTATTTGACGTTAATTAGCGAGAAATTCACACTAACGGAATTGTAGCTTCGTATATATATTTTGGTCGGTTTCAAGGTAGATTAACTCCAGGTAGACGCACCATGTATTTTGTTGCTACAAAAAACTTTCTAAATCTCAAAACAAAACCTAAAACAGCTGATAAAAGTAGTAGCAAAATGCTAGTAAATATAAAATATTTATGATACATACACATCTAGTAAAAAACAAGATACGTAAACGAGCAAATAAAGGTAAACAAATTTTGACATTTGGGAAGAGAAATGCATAAACAAAACAATGATTAGCTATGGACTTAAATCCGGCGGTTTTATGAGTTTTTACATGTTATTAATTAAAGATTATGCCAAACGTGAGAGGTTGGCGTTTAAGTAGGCATGACAAAGTACAATTTAAAAATGATTTCTACTAAGAAATTAAAACGCAGAGACTATTATTGTACCAAAATCGTTGAAAATTAGAAAGAGGTGTTCAAATTTGACATTTATAAATGATGAAGTAGACGAAGTCAATGTTAACCGCTACAGTAAGATAATCCAAGGTTTTTTTTTGGTAAAAAATTTATGATTTAGTAATGGAGAATATGTGGTTTCAACAGGACGGTGCTACTTGCCACACATAAAGAGAAACAATGGATCTTTGAAAAGAAAAGTTCGAAAATCGCATTATTTTTCAGAAGTGAACTGGCGCCCAAGATCGTGATATTTGACACCTTTAGACTATTTTTTGTGGGTTTTTTTTATCGAAAGTGTACATCAATAATTCCACAATAGTTCAAGAGCTTAAAAAAACATTATCGAGCGGAAATCAACAGATTGACAATAATTTATTGAAAAACGTGCTTAAGAATTTTTGTAAGAGATTAGAAGCCTGCCGATTCAGTTTGGTGGTTACCTGACTGACAAAATTTTTAATTTTTAACTGGTCCGATCAAAACGCACGCTGGTCATTATATATAAAACAAAAAGTTTTCAGAGAATTATTTTAATATTTTTTATTATGATAAAAGGAAACAAAATATCGGCCAAACACTAGCCACGGCTTCAGTGGCATACTTCTATCTGATGGTCCATAATAACAATGTTGATGTAGACGGCTCTTCTGCCATACTCTAGCAAACACAAGCCGGAAATTGTAGAAGCGAAAGGAAACCTTGACATTTATAAATTGCCCCAGTCTTGCCAACGAGTTTGCGATGAACTTTAAAGTTAATATTTTTAATAGTCTAGAAATTCGACTCTGCGACCTATACAGTGACTGGAAAACTGCTTTATTATCACCAATCCTAAAACCGGGGTTTACTGAAACTGATCTGTTCTCAAAACAAGGGACCACTTATAAAAACAGTGCTTAATATGTGTAAATCAATAACAGCTGGTATAATACTATAATATGAAGCAAAAATTTCTGGAATTTCAAGCTCTATTGAAATGATGACAAGATTGGATGATTGGATTGATTGATTGGAATGATGACAAGAGCTATAACAACACCAACAGACGGTCTTAACGAATTTCTTTGGATGCATATAAACAGTCGTGCAAGTTCAATACTAAGGAAAAACAACATCCTTATCACACAGAAACCGCCCTTAAGAATAATATTAACGCTGTTATCTCTGTTGATAACAGCTTAAACACCTTCAACAAGGATACTACAAACTCAATGTGTTTAAAAAACATGTAAGAGTGCTATATTCGGCCGTGCCGAATCTTATATACCCTTCACAACGTGTAGTCATGCAATAACAATTGTTTGTATCACCATTCATCTCATATGAAATACGTACATACATATAAAAAACATACATAAATTTACGTATGCAAGTTAAAAAAAAAAAATTTTAAAAAATTAAAAAAAAAAATAATTGAAATATAAATAATAAATATAAAACAAAAAAAAAAATAAAAAAAAATAATAAAAATATAAATAATATATTAAATAAAAAATAAAAAAAATATAAAAAAAAAATTAAAAAAATATAAAAAATTTTTTTTTGGCTCAGCTGGGATTCGATGCCACCCACGTTTACTCTAACCAGTATACATACACGTTTGTATGTATGTATGTTGTTGTTGTAATGTTGTTTTTGTTAAAAAAAAATCGAGGTGGTCGTGGGTTTTTGCTCATATCTCAGATGTTTATGTACCGATGTTTCTGATTTTCAATACTGATCTACTCCCGAATATTTCTGATATTTTAATACCTCACCCGGGTCCAAGCGACGTCAGGGGCCTCAAAAAGTTGATTTCAACATACACACGGACAGACTGACAGAGCTTAATCTTATCTCAGTTGTTTATGTACCGATGTTTCTGATTTTCAATACTGATCTACTCCCGAATATTTCTGATATTTTAATACCTCACCCGGGTCCAGGCGATCTCGGGGGGATTCAAAAAGTTGGTTTAAACATACACACGGACAGACTGACATAGCTTAATCGACTCCCCTATTCATAAGCTTTTAGAAAATATATACTATATGGGGTCGGAAATGAAAATTGTAGAAATTTCACACGGAATGATAAACCTATATATACCCTTTTTCACTATGTGAAGGGTATAAAAATGCTTACAGAAGATTTCATCTTACAAACCGAACATAGTTCTTTTTACAGACGGCTCATACTATTATAACGGCTTAACATCGTATTCAGTCGTCTTCACAGTTTGAAGTTGTTCAAAAAGCTCGTTTACCAAACTACACTGCAATTTTCACTGCTGAATAAGCTGCGATTAAAAGTGCTTTAGAATACTCAATCAAACAAGGAGGTTGAATATTGATATGTACTGACAGCCTAAGTGCCTTCAAATCCCTTTTTAAAAATCGCAACAAGATAACCTCACACATTAGCAAACAAGAAAATGAGGCTACTCACAATGCCGAAAAAATGGCACTCAACTTACCTTATGTAACAGAAACGCCATGCTTCCCCAAGTTTTTATGAAATCCATACGTTGTAGTGTAACAATTTAAACTACTTTTTTAAATACGGTTTGTTGTTAAATTTTTCCTGTTTTAGATTTGGTGTTCACAGTTTATTGGATTTACTTTATTTAAGAACGAAATCAAAGTCGAAATAAATAATATAAAAACAAGTAAGAGCGCTATATTTAACTGTGCCGAATTTTCGACACCCACCACCAAAATGACTCTGCCTATTTCGCTAATTCTTTTTGTATTGCATTTTCAATTGCCAGGAATACGAAGAAATATATATACATATTTCTGTTATATACAATTAATGCATATTGGTAGGAACAGCAATTGAGAACGGTTCGTCCGATTTCGCTGATCTTGTGTTGTATTGGTAATTGTCAAAAAACAATGAGAAAAAACTTTATATCTGTAGTGTATCAAATCAAGAATAAAGCTTGTGTGTTCTTTTATGAGTTCAAATTCTTACTGACTATGTTTATTTATGAAAGATCAACATCAACTGAGCAATTACATTATTTCTTATAAATTACATGTGTACGAGTGTATGTTGTGTAACAATTGAGTGAGAGTTTAACTACCATGTTTGAGACAATTTAAATTAGGGTAATACTAATTATTAATACTCTACATGCTCCTTCTAAAGCTGTTGTTAACACGACAAAAAGATATGCTTATGTATATTTTTATACAGTTCAATATTGAAATAGAAATTGGGTGATAACTATTTTCAGTTTGATTTTTTTGCTACTTTACCTCCATCCCGTGGTCTGAGCTCTCTTCTAGTGAGTGAACAATCATCCATCGTTTGCGTGTTTGTGTTGTTGTTGTGTGATATCTGCACATTTGTTTTGATGGGTTGTTGTTGTTGTGTGGTCTTTTGACTTCTGATTTGGTCCAGATGACGTTTAATCACGTGATTGTTGTGAGCGAAGACACACGAATACGATTGATGTCCTAGTTTTTGTTTAATTGTGGCTTGAGTCCAACTAGGCTTATTTGGATTTCGATAATCACGCACTATTACTTTCTGCCCCTCCTGAAAAGATTCATTCCTGTTTCCTTTGTGATTTTTGATGTTGCTATATTGGGAATGAATTATTTTTTCTTGTGTTGTTGGTGGTCTGAGTTTGCTAAAACGGGTTTTGAGTTTCCTACCAAAAAATAATTTTGCTGGAGTTTCGCCTGTACTACAGTGGATCATGTTACGATAATCCATCAAAAAGCGGCATAATACTTGATTTATATTAGCATCTTTGTTTTGATCTAAGTTTGCTAATATAGACTTTTTGAATGTCTTAACAAAGTTTTCGGCTTGTCCGTTTGTGGATGGGTGACCTGGTGCTGTCAACATGTGGTTAATTCCATTCAGAGATAAAAACTGCTGAAACTCACTTGAAACAAATTGACGACCATTGTCGCTCACGATTGTGTCAACTAATCCATAACGTGAAAACATTTCTCTTAATTTTGTAACAGTGAAAGCAGTAGTTATTTCCTTGGTTTGAAATACTTCTACAAATTTTGAAAATGAATCGATAACGATAAAAAAATAAAAGTTTTTAATGGGACCAGCAAAGTCGATATGAATTCTACTCCAGACGGCTCCACAGGGTGTCCATGGTATTAAGGTGCCTTTTTCAGGACTTGATTGTAGCTTTTGACATGGTGAACAGTTCTTTATTAAATTTTCTATGTCTTTATCAAGTCTGGGCCACCATATGTAGGATCTAGCCAGGGCTTTTGTTTTTACTATTCCCAAGTGTGAGGAATGTAATTCAGCTAAAATTTTAGATCTTAATTTTTCTGGAATTATTGTTCTGTAGCCCCACATGATACATCCATATTCAACCGTAAGTTGGGTACACTTTTCTCTAAACGACGTGAAATCATCACTTTTCAATTTGTGTAAGGTACCATCTAAGACACATTCTGCAACTTTAGACAAAATGGGGTCCCGCCTAGTCTCACGAGCGATATCTCTAAAATTTATATTAAGTTGGTTTTCAGTTTCAATAAAATTGATATATGAATTTTCTTTAAATTTGCATTCAAATGCTGTTTGAGGCATTCTTGAAATGCTATCGGCTTCATTGTGACATCCTTTGACAAACTCTATGGAATAGTCGAAACCAGATAACGTTAATGCCCAACGTTGCATTCGGGCTGATGCCATAGCTGGCAAACCTTTGTTGCTACCAAATATGGTTAGTAGTGGACGATGATCAGTTTTTAAAACGAATTTATTTCCCAGTAAATACTGTTTAAGCTTCGTAACACAAAACACAATCGATAATGCTTCTTTTTCAAGGGTACTGTAATTTTTTTCGCACGATGACAACGCTCTGGAAACGAAGGCAATTGGTTTTACACAATCAGGAAATTTATGCGACAAAATTCCACCAACAGCGCTATTCGACGCATCTGTTGTTAGTACCAATGGAAGGTCGGGGTTGAAATGAACCAATACTTGTTCAGATGTTACAGCGTCCTTTATTGCCGTGTATGCTTTCTGGCAATCTTTCGACCATACAAAAGGCACATCTTTACCTAGCAAACGATACAAGGGGGACATTATGTTTGAAAAGTGATTAATAAATTTGGAGTAATAGTTAGCCATTCCAACAAACGCTCTTAACTCTGAGATATTGCTCGGAATAGGAGCATCAATTATTGCTGAAATTCGATCCTTATTTTTGCTTAAACCCTGTTTGTCGATGTTAAAACCCAAATATGAAATATTTGTTTGAAAAAAAACAGACTTTTTTACGTTTAATTTAAGTCCAGCGTATTGTAATTTTTGAAGCACCATTTTTAACGTTGATATATGCTCTCGCATGGTTTTTCCAGTGACCGTGATATCATCTTGATACACCAGCACATACGGAATGCCCCTTAATAGATTTTCCATAGTTTTTTGAAATATGGCTGCTGCTGTTTTTACTCCAAATGGTAAACGCTTTACTTTTAACGTTCCTATATGCGTACTTAATGCACATAGTAGTTGCGACTCTTCGTCTAAAACCAATTGATTGTACGCATTGGACAGATCAAGTTTTGTGAAAACTTCACCTCCCTCTAATGACGCAAAAATTTCGTCAATCCTTGGTAACGGGTATTTAAAATCCATTAGGAATTTGTTAATAGTGACTTTATAATCACCGCAAATTCGAATGTCACCATTGGGTTTTAAAATTGGTACCAAAGGAGTACCCCACTCTGAATTATCAATTGGTTCTAGCACCCCGGCATCAATTAATAGTCGCAATTGTTTTTCTACTCTATCTTTCCATGCCAGTGGTAAGGGTCTAGGTTTATGAAATATTGGTGCCACATCCTCGCATATTTTCAACGAAATTTTGCTTGTTTTGAACTCACCCAATTTGTTTTCGAAAACTTCACGAAATTCATTTTTTAATTGGTCAACAATTTCGGCATTTGTGTTGACATTTATATTGTTTACTTGCAACAGCTCAAAATTAAACGAACGTAAAAACGATCGACCAAGTAAGGGTGGATTTGTGGACTCCGTAACAACAACGACAACATTCTTAGTATTGCCTTCAAAAGTAACTAACGCATCATATTCACCAACTAGTTTTAACTTATCACCATTGTAATCGACGTATTGAATACTGCATGATCGAAAAGTCTTTTTAATGTTGTTTTCTTTGTAAAACGATGCAGGTATCAGCGTACATGGAGCACCTGTGTCACATACAGCATTAACCTCGACACCATCAATAACGACTGGAAGATAATACACGTCACTAGAATTGCGCTCAGACACACTAAAAATAGAGTAATTAAACAAATCTTTACTATAATCGTTATCATAATTGTCATTTGATACATAATTAACACTTCTCTTTTTGTTATGACAGACCGAAGCTAGATGACCCACTCTTCCACAAGAATGGCATTTGCTGTTTTTGTATTTACACGATTGAGAGTTATGGTTTCGCCAACCACAATGAGTACACGCGCCTTTTTTATCATTATTGCCTCTACATTCTCTGCCCTCGTCATGATTGTCTCTGTTGCTGCTGCTGCCGCTGCCTCTGTTAGTTCTGTCAACGCTACTACTATTGCCTCTGTCACCTGCACCACTACCGTTATTCTTCTTAAAAGGTTTTTGTTTCTTGACAAAATTAACTGCATTTTCTACTTTTTCTCCTTTTGTTATGCTCTTCGTTTCTAGAATCATTGCCTTTTTTAAAGCATTCTGAAGTGTGAGATTTTCGTCTTCTTCACACAGCCTTTCGAATATGAAATTTGGCACACCCATCACAAATTGATTTAGGACGAACGCATCCAAATTATTTCCAAATTTGCAGTTAAGTGCTAATGTTTTTACGCGAGCGTACCATTCTGCCACAGATTCACTGTCCTGTTTTGTTGCCATATGAAATTTTTTTCGTTCGCTAAATATGATTGTAGGTGGTGTGTAATGCGTGTCTAGTATTTCACACAACGCTTCAAACGATTTTGACACTGGAGAAGTTGGACTACACAAACTGTGTAAAACTTTGTATGGAAGCGCACCAATTGATTTTAATAAAATCGATTTTTTTATATGGTCGTCTGTGCAATTAATTTCACAGAAGTGTATGTCTAACCGTTCTTTCCATACATTCCACGATTCCACACTAGGGTTAAATTCTGGCACATTTGAGGTTTGGAGTACCGTAACTGGTGGTGCACTAAAACTCACATCAGGTGAATTATCAATTTTTGGCGGCATTTTTGTGTTTTTATTTTCCCGTTTTTTTTTATATATTTAAGTATGTAAAATTTGTATGTACAAATTAAATTATTTTTTACTTTATCTTTTTTTTTTTTCTCGTCGCCAATATGTAGTGTATCAAATCAAGAATAAAGCTTGTGTGTTCTTTTATGAGTTCAAATTCTTACTGACTATGTTTATTTATGAAAGATCAACATCAACTGAGCAATTACATTATTTCTTATAAATTACATGTGTACGAGTGTATGTTGTGTAACAATTGAGTGAGAGTTTAACTACCATGTTTGAGACAATTTAAATTAGGGTAATACTAATTATTAATACTCTACAATATCCTACACAAAGAAAATTTGGGAACTATAATTTTAAATATTTTTAAACTACTTACATATTTTTCATTTACATTTAAAAACTATTTTTTAAATGTCTATATTATTATAAGTAAATTTAACCCGTAAAAATCGGGTCGGGTTTCTAGTTATTTATAAGCAAAGAAAACTTTTATACTTTACAGTATGTAAACTGTATGTTCACAGTTAAGTAAAACAAAAGTAATTTCGATTTTAATATCACATCTAATAGATTATTATAAACACAATTCGGCAAACAATTAAAAAATACCAATGTTATGACTTGTGTTATGCTTTTGGAAGCAAAATATAAATAAATTAACGCTTGGCTAAACAGGCTGTTGCTATAACAATTTAAATCAGACAATAAAAAAAAGACTGACTAAGAAAATAAAATGTGTATAAAAAGCATCGAGATGAAATCTTAATTTTAAAGAAACTTTTAACATACATACATATGTATTTGTGTGTGTTGTGTGCACAATAAATATATATTTACTTTTCAAGAATGCTTTTAATTCAATATACATATGTATGTATGTATGTATGTTGTAAATAAATTGTTGTTAGGATGTTTAAGACAGAAAATCTAGGTAATAAGAGCAAGAATATACAATTTTGTATAGAACTCTGTTTATAATACTCTAGTTTTAAATGTGAAAATTGCAAATATCCTTTCTGCCTGAAGAATGAATGCTTACATATATTTTCAAGCATGCTAAAATCTTTTTCGACGCTTTAAATATTTTGCATATGGTCTGGTAATGCATGTTTTTTCTTCTAAAATATCTAGTATAAAAAGCATTCATACATAACATAAAACTTTTGCTTTGAGTTTATCTTCATATTCAGAAAAAATTTAAGTTTGCGCTGACGTTTGTAAAACAAAAGTTATGGAAAAAAATATTAATGAAAATTGGAGTAAGATTTTTCAGTGCATACTACATTTCTTTCCTATAAAGTATAAACACATTTTCGTATTTACATAAATGTATAATGCATGTATATGTAAAATATCGTTTTCTGTTTATATGTATGATAAACATATCACAGACACTACATCGATTTCGGTAAATGTGTACATATGTACATAAATATACATATGTACATATATAATATTAACATACATTTATTTTAATATAAATTTTACACCTTAGGTTTATCCATATCAAAATAACTTCACTAACAATTATATAAAAAAAAAGTAAGAGTGCTATGTTCGGCCGTGCCGAATCTGAAAATACCCTTCACCATCATGTACATATGTGGGTATAATGACCACATTGTAGCTTAGCGTAGATTTTAGATTTCGTGTTATACGCCATTTTCTCCATTATTTTTGACGAAATTTTTGATTTTGAATTTTTACATAAATAGTTAAATTCTATTCATCAAGTCCTATCATTTGATACCAAAATTTCACGCCATTTTCGTTTAGACGCCATCTTAGATTATACACTTTTTTTTAAATTTTATTGTATTCTACTGGACAAGTCCTTTCTGTTAAAACTAATATTCTGGGGACTAAAAGGGGACAAAGCCGTAACTACTCTATTTGATTCATATATCCGGCATTTAGTCCAGGAATCCATCTTAGATATTTCTTTTTTTTATTAACTGTTTTATTTGATACCAATATCAAATCAATGCGGTACATTATGAAATACCAGATATTAGCCATATACATATATATAAATTTATTGACCGCCATTTTGTGTCATTATGGATTTAAATTTTTTTAAAGTGTATTGGCTCGTCAAGCTTTTCATTCGATACCCATATTGGTTCTCTCGATTGTATACAAACTAAAAAAAATCGATTTTTGTTTGTAAAGTTAAGGAAAAATACCGAAGCAGTTTTATTATGTTGCTTATATCTCAGTTTCAAACCGATTTATTAGTTTTTCTCAGAAATAACTTCTGAGACAACGACTTACAATTAATGTCTTTAACGTGTCTAAAAGTTATGTAGGGGCTGGAAAAATTGTATATATATTTTAAAATATATATATTTCTTGAAATAATTTTTGCCATAACTTTAACGATTAGTTACTAATTTACGCAAAATATATCTCGAATATCTCCTAAGACTATCATATCTATAAAATGTCACAAATGTATTCTGAAATTATCCTAGGATTAAAGAGTTAATTTTTGTGTTAAAAACAGAAGCAGTCGTGTTTATTTGCTCATATCCCAAAAAGTAATGAAACAATTGTGCTGATTTTCAATAGCGATCTGCTTCCGAATATTTTTGATATTTTGATACCACACACGGGGCTAGGCGATATCGGGGACTTCAAAAAACAGACAGACGGGCAATTTTTTTTCGACTCCCCCATTCATAAGCTTTCAGATAATATATACTTAATGGGGTTGGAAATGAATATTTCACACAGAATGACAAAACTATTTATGTATACCCTTATACTCTTTGTGAAGATTATAAAAATGCAACATTAAATGCTTGTACTTACCGTCGACAATATTGAAGGTACTTTACGAGACTGAACTAAAGTGATGTAGTTAACATAGTCTAATGCTGTATGATGAAAGCAAGATTTAGAAGCAGATAATATGTTGGCGGCTTCTTGCACTTCTTGGGTACGATTTTTACCCGCCTAAAAGTGAAAAAAAGAACACACAAACACATTAATCAAATACAAATATTAACATACATAGACACATAATGATGCTGTACAAGGAAATTGAATATAAATAAACAATGTCATTTAAATACACATTATGTTAAATAAACAAAGGGCAATTGATACAATATTAAAGAATTTAGTTTGTTGTAAATCACAAAATTATTTTTCTTTTAAGAATTTAAATAAATTAAAAGAAATACTAAACATTAAAAGAAAATCGATTTATTTTGCATTTCCAAAACTTTACTTACTTGGGCATTTTTAATTAAAGCATTGTCATATCCTTCTGAAACTTTTAGAAAATGTCCTTTATAGTCTTTAACTTGATTGATGTCGTCTTTAACAAAAACTGTTAGATTTTTTAAAACCGTACGACTGGCTTGGTCCAATAAAATGGTGTGAAATTTATTCATTTCCTATAAGAATATTTATTTATTTAGTTATTTTCTTGTGTTTTATTAAAAAGAAAAAGATAAGATTTAAATGCATTTGTGTATATTTTATATTTATATGTGCATTTACTTGTTTATGGAATACCATTATATAAAATAACTATTGAAAACAAAAACACTCTTTATGTTTATAATTATATTTTTTTCCAATCAACAAACCTGAAAACAGTGTATCAGTTTTCCCAATGCGTTGTGAGCACTTTTATTATCAGCAAAATGTTGTTGCAAATCCCAAAGAGACATTGCAAAAGCACTATAATAATAAAACGAGAAAAAGATTTTAATGAAAATAAGCAATTAAATTTAAACAAATAACATAGGTTTATTAAAATTTCTTCTAAATATTTCAGAACAAAAATTATATTACGCTATTAAGATATATCTTAATAATTTGTAATTTTTGTTTTGACTTTTCAATTTCGTGCTAATTTCTTTAGAATTGTTCACTTTAAATCTAGTTATATTTTTTAAATGATATTATTAGACAAAGGCCAGTAGAAAGGATGACGACTGAGAGGGCTACAAAGTGTACACCAACAAGTATATAGAGAGTCTAAAAAAAAGAAAACAAAAAGAGCCTTGTGGGTGGTGTTGGTACGAGTCCATTGAGTCTGTAAAGGTTCAGAAAAAAAAATATTCAAAGAGCCTAGAGTACTTATATTCAGAGAACAAGTGGCTGATTAACAGAGTGTGGCTTGGAGATCCTGCCATTGCTTATGAAAACACATTTCTTAAGACTTTGAGGATGTTGGGGATGTTCTATTCGCAGAGTTGACTTAGGGTCACGACGGTGAAGCAGCATGAGTGGTTAATACGTTTGAGGCTTTTTGACGACACTTGCAAAAGTCAATAGGCTTAAGCTCTTGAGTCAATTGAACCTTGTAAGCGTGTAAATTCAAATCTTTATTCAGTGATGTTCGTCTTCAATTGTTTGGCACAACAACGAGCAATGTTTTCCGTAGAACAGAAATCAATTTTAGCTACTTCTAAAATTTATCTATTTTGCTTACAACGTTGAAATCGGGAGCAATCGTCTTTGGTAAGGTTAGCCATTTTCTTCAAGTTCTTGGAAAAACTTAATTAATATGTAGTCGAGTTCCTGGCGAAATCTTTTGACGAAAGTACGATATCCCTGAAAAGTGACACAATTATGTAGTAAAAGTGACCCCAGTGGATATACTTATACAGGCTCTATATATGGCAAAAAATGTAATGAACAACATTAAAGCGGTAGATCAACAACAAACACCTCTCATAGCACCCTGATTGCTTTAGACCTTGCTGATAAATATTTAGTCAAAGGAAGAAAAACTGCCACTGATAATTATTAGGCATCTGTATAATGTTTTTTCATATTAATAATACATTTATGTAAATGTAATTCAATAAATGAAATAATCCAAAGTTAAGAACTTAAAAAATTTCATATTATTTTCATAAAAAAAAACCTGTAATAATTTTTTTTTAATATAGTAAGAGTATATACCTTTATTGAGCCACTGTAGAAAAGAAATTAATATCAATAACAAACCATAAAATGTTTTACAAATAAAACAAGTAAGAGTGTTATATTCGGCCGTGCCGAATCTGATAATACCCATCACCATCATGAACATATGTATGTATAATCTCACATCGTAGCTTAACCTATAATTTATGTTATTCCCCTTTTTTTATTATTTCCGACGCCATCCTCGATTTTGAATTTTTACGAAATTAAGTGTATTCAACTAGCCAAGCCCTTTAATTTGATAACCATATTGATGGGGATAAACATTTTTTAACCGCCATTTTGTTTTAGACGCGATCTTGGATTTTACATTTTAGAATAATTTACTGTATTCTACTGGTCAAGCCCTTTAATTTTATACCAATATTGAAGGGGTTCAAGAAGTTACATTTTAAAATACCAGATTTAGCTCATATATAAATTTATTGTCCGCCATTTTGTAGTGGCGCCCAACATAAATTTAAAGTTTTTTATTATGCTTTTATTGTACTAGTCAAGTCCTTTCAGATGATACCAATATTGTCTCTCTCGGTTGTCTAGAAGCTGAAAAAAATTGATTTTCGTTTGTAAATTTTTAGAATATATATTTAAAAAAAAAATTTTTGCCAATAACTTTACCGATTAAAGCCCCATTTATCTAAAATTTTTCACGAATATCTCTCTAGGCATATTATATCTATAAATAGTAACAAGGGTACCTATAAATTATTCTATGACTGAAAAATTTTAATTTTGGTGGTAGAAATATAGGAAAAAACAGAGGCAGTCGTGTTTATTTGCTCATATCTCAGAAAGAAATTTCACACGGAATGACAAACCTATATATACCCTTTTTCACTTTGTGAAGGGTATAAAAAAATTACTGTACTGTG
This sequence comes from Phyto melanocephala, assembly GCA_941918925.1. Lineage (NCBI taxonomy): Eukaryota > Metazoa > Arthropoda > Insecta > Diptera > Rhinophoridae > Phyto > Phyto melanocephala. The sequence goes on along the minus strand of OW799233.1, from coordinate 94,308,251 downwards.
CGCCACCGTTGGCTCACACATTTTCTTTAGCATGATGACATATTGGTTCTTTTTATACCCTTCAGCTGTGGTGCACAAGGGTATATATAGCTTTGTCATTCCGTTTGTAATTTCTACAATTTTCATTTCCGACCCTATAAAGTATATATTTTCTGAAAGCTTATGAATAGAGGAGTCGATTAAGCCTTGACCGTCTGTCCGTCTGCCCGTGTGTTGGTTGAAATCAACTTTTAGAAGCAACTTTATGTGCCTCAGAACTGAGTATGGTATCAATCTTTTGGAAATATCCGGGAATGAATCGCTATTGAAATTCAGCACAATCGCCCCATAACTTTCTGAGATATAAGCAAAAAACCACAACCACCTCGTTTTTTTCACAATTACAACAACAACATACATATGTATTTTAGTATCTTTGATAATTTAAATGATCTTAATTTATTTACATAAAAATTATATGTTTATTTTTGAAAGCAAAAAATACAATGAATCAATCAATAAAAATATTCTAAGAGTTTTTACAAAACAAACTAGAATTATACAAAAATATTTTAACAAGTAGGAAACTATAAAAATTCAATTATAAAATAAGGACACTACATAACTTCCCCTCTCAGAAATAAAATTATATAATTTTATATGTGATTTTATTGCGATGATTGTATTCTAATTGTTGGTTTTCTTTATCAATATATGCAGGTTTGATTAAATCTATTGACACTGATCGAGTAGAATTACCATATTGAATTTTAAATACTTTGTCTGTTCTCTCTTATACTTTAAAAGGGCCTTCAAATGGAGCAGATAATTTAGAAGACTGCGTAACTTTCACAAATACATATTCACAACTTTCTAATGCTTTTGGTACATACGATCTTTCATTGTTATGGTAAAATACTTTTGTTCTTACTTCAGAAAAATGTTCTCTTAATTTTGAAACCAAAAATTTGCTACCTATGTTATCTTTCGATTCTACAACAAGTTCTCCTGGAATTTTAAGACATTGCCCATACACCAATTCTGCAGGCGAACATTTTAAATCGTTTTTAATAGCAGTTCTTAGACCTAGCAAAACAAGGGGTAATAATTCAAAACCACTTTCGTTTGTTGTTACTCGTTAAAATCGATGTTTTACGTTATCTATGAAATCTCTCAACCATCCCATTAGCTTGAGGATGATAGGGTGAAGTATGTATTTTATGTGATCCAAGAAGAGTCGTAATTTCGTTAAAAATATTTGAAGTAAATTGAGAACCTCTATCAACAGTAATATTTAATGGTATCCCAAACCGTGATACATATTCACAAACAAACTTTTTAGCAATGGTAGAAGCTGTTATATCTCTAAGAGGATAAGCTTCTGGCCAACGAGAAAATCTGTCTACAATTGTCAAAATATATTTAAAACCATTTGAAACAGGAAGAGGTCCAACAATATCCATATGAATATGTTCAAACCTGCATTTGGGTATTTTTATAGGCTTAATGATATATTTGATATAAGCATTTATTTTTGATTTTTGACATGCTATACATTCTCTTGTCCAGTTGTTAATATCCTTTTTCATATATGGCCAAAAATATTTGTTTACTATCAGCTTTCAAGTAGCCCTTATTCCAGGATGTGATAGTGAATGTAAATTTTAAAAAATAAACTTTCTAAGAGTTACTGGAACATATGGACGATTTATATTACTAGACACATCACACCATATTTTAAACTTTTCAGCAACAAGTATTTCTTTTAAGTTAAATTTAGAGTTTGGGGTTAAAATTATATTTTGGAGAACACTGTCTTTTTGTTGTTCTAAATATAAATTTTCAAGATTATTATTAGAAGAACAAATAACACTAATTTCAGGTAAACGCGATAAAGAATCTGCAATAATATTATATTTGCCAGAAACATGTTGGATGTTATTACTAAATTGAGCAATAAACTCCAAATGCCGAGTCTGACTTTTCAGTTTTAGAATTTAAAATATTAGTTAAAGGTTTATGATCTGTAAAAATAATAAATTCTCTACCTTCAAGAAAGTGCCTGAAATGCTTAATAGCAAGATAAATTCCTAATAATTCACGATCAAATGTAGAATAATTCATCTCAGTGGTACTTAGTTTTTTTTGAAAAAAAAAGCTAAGGATTCCCAGTGACCTACATAATACTGTTGAAGCACTGCACCAACAGCTACAAGAGATGCATCGACAGCAATAAATAAAGTTTTATCTTCATTGAAATGATTAAGTAATGTTTTCTGAGAAAATTTGTCTTTAACTTCCTGAAATGCAACTGTTGTGCTTTCGGTCCAGCAAATATCTTTTTTTTTTTTGATTTATTTGCTTCATTAATAATGTTGTGTAAAGGACTGAGATAAATATCCAATTGTGGAACATATCTATGATTATAATAAATAATTCTTAAAAACTGATGTAAATTTTCAACAGTTTTTGGCAAGTCATATTGTAGAATAACTTCAATTCGAGATTTAGAAGGAGATATTTTAAATTGAGAAATATTGTAACCCAAGAAATCGAGTTCAGGTACATTAAAAATACATTTAGAAAGTTTAATGTTGAGACCATATTTTTCATCTGGCATCTCTGCCTCAAACCGTGAACATCGTGTTATTTTTTACTCTAAATTGTTAAACCAATTTTATATATTAAAAAGTCAATAAAAATAAAACTTTAAGTGATTGTGTATTTCTGACAATGTTGTCGCAGAAAAGAAAAAAACTGCCAAAAATATCCGACCTACCTAGCAGCAGTGCAAATAGATTTCATCTACTTGCAAATGAAGAAGAAGAAGACAGTACTCACAAGGAGAAAATACCACCTATTGTAGTGGACTCAGTTCATAGTTTTTCGTCAGTTTTTGGGCTAATTGGAGAAAGATATAAGTTTAAAAGAATGTCAATTGGAACAAAAATATTATCTAGTTCAAGAACTCTTTATGAAGAGGCCTTAAATCTACTAAGAACCAAAAAGTACCAGTTTTACACGCATGAAATAAAAGATGCGAAAACCTTTAAATTAGTGTTGTTTGGTCTTATTCAAATGGATACTAAGATAATCAGTGATGAATTTAACAAATCACATAACATACATTCGGTAAGTGTTAAAGAAATCACTACCAAAAGGTCTACCGCCGATGATACACTATATCTAATTGAGTTTGACCGCCAACAAGTGTCGAAGAGGGATATATTAAAAATTAGGTATTTTAGTAATATTGCCGTTTACTGGAGAAGACCACTCAAGGGCAGTAAAGGTCCTACACAATGCACCAAATGCTCTATGTATGGTCATGGTGCTAGAAACTGTAACAGAGTAGTAGTGTGTGCAGCCTGTGCTGGTAATCATGAATTTGCAGATTGCCCATTGAACAAAGCTGCAAATAGTGATAACATCGTTTATAAATGTCACAACTGCACAAAAAAAATTTTAGAAATGTGAAGCACAGAGCTGACGACCCTAAATGCCCTAAATGTCGTCAGGAATATCTTGAGATTCGACAACGTACCACAGCCAGAATGAAGGTGCCACAAAGAAATTATATGATGAACTTCAACGTCAATGAAGTTAATTTTCCACAACTGCCCGGTAAGGAGCATCAAAATTATCCACGTGACTCTGGTGCCAAAAATATACTGTACTCAGATGTAACAAGAAGTAAAAATCTTGTGAACAGAAATGAAGATGATATTTCCAATGAGAAATTAATGGAAATATTTTTTGATGCTGTCGATGCACTTCAAAGATGCCAAAATAAGTACGACAAGCTGCGAGTGCTGGGAATGATGTTTCAACATGCCATATAAATCAACAGTAAGTCACAATGTTCATGTTATGCACTGGAATGCTCAAGGCATAACGACTGAGTCAGCCGCTTCACAGCCGGAAAAATTTTTATACGACAAGGAAGTTGATATTATCCTTGTCAATGAGACATTTTTGAAACCCCACCATAAATTTAAACTTGGGGGCTACAAAATTTATAGAGAGGATAGATCAACACATGGCGGAGGTGTACTCATAGCGATAAAATACGATGTTGAACACGAAATATTACCAACTATAAATACGCGTGTGGCTAAAAATATTTCGGTACGAGTAGTAATAAATAGGCGCCCTGTGATTTTTACATATGCGTACAATCCGGCTCACACTATAAATTTTAAAACTGATATGGATGCCTTAACTAAACGTTCAAATGACTTCTTCTTATTCGGTGATTTATTTATTTATTTTACCCAAATGCATTTACTCGTTTTGGACAAAATATTAATCCAGTACAGCCGTCTACAGTAGACATCCTTTTAACTAACTCTTGTCTTCCTTTTTCAACCTTGGAAACACATCCAAATATTCTGCAGTCGGACCATGTACCAATATCTTGCGTCATTTATGGAGAGGTACATAATAGCATTTTGTTGGTACCCCTATATAATCGAGCCGATTGGTTATCAATAAAAAACTGGGTGAAGAATGAAATTATAAAGGGTGTTTTTTTAAGCCCGATAGAACTTAAAATTGTAAAAAATAACACAAAAAATTAAATTGTAATCAAAATTTTTTTTTTATTCGAAAGATCAATACGTGACATTAACATTTGAAAATGATTTCGGGCATATGGGCACCGCGGCTGTTCTTGACGAAGCGCATTCTGGACGTCCGTTGTTTTATCGCAAAATTGTGTTCAGCGATGAGGCGCATTTTTGGCTTAACGGGTTTGTTAATAAGCAAAATTGCCGCATATGGAGCGAGACCAATCCACAAGAGATCCTACAGACTCCATTACATCCAGAAAAATGCACCGTTTGGTGCGGTTTTCACGCTGGTGGCATCATCGGACCTTATTTCTTCAAAAATGAGGCCGGAGCTCGCGTTACGGTCAATGGAGATCGTTACCGCACCATGATCAATGATTTTTTGTTTGAAAATATGGATGACATTGATCCGGAGGAGATGTGGTTTCAACAGGATGGCGCTACGTGCCATACGGCGAACGCAACCATCGACTTATTGAAATCAAAATTTGGCGATAAGTTGATTTCGAGAAATGGACCTGTCAATTGGCCTCCAAGGTCGTGCAATTTGACACCTCTCGATTATTTCCTGTGGGGCTACGTGAAGTCACTGGTTTATGCTGATAAACCAGCAACAATTGACGCCTTGGAGGCCAGCATTGTTCGTGTTATTCGTGACATACGGCCAGCAGTGCTCGAAAAAGTGGCCCAAAATTGGACGTCCAGAATGCGCTTCGTCAAGAACAGCCGCGGTGCCCATATGCCCGAAATCATTTTCAAATGTTAATGTCACGTATTGATCTTTCGAATAAAAAAAAAATTTTGATTACAATTTAATTTTTTGTGTTATTTTTTACAATTTCAAGTTCTATCGGGCTTAAAAAAACACCCTTTATTACAAGATATAAATCAAAATATTACAAACACAGGTAATCTAGATGTATCATTAAGTAAACTAATATATATTGTAAAAGAAGCTACCAATAGAATACCAGTTGGTCATAGAAACCCCTAGCAACGGCAAATTTCAGAAATTAGCAAAATGCTAATTGCTCAGAGAAACAAATATAGACGTAAATTCCAAAGATGTAGGGATTTTAATTTTAAAATGCATTTATATTGTATCTTGAAACAGCTAAATAGGCTTATTGACTTTCACCTGAATAAAGACAGGAATGAGTCTTGGTCGAAATTCATTTCAAATCTGCCTACCGGTTCCAAAAAGTTTTGGAAATTAACTAAAACTTTAAAAGGCAAGAATCCTACATATTCTAAACTTCATGTAGATGGATCAATTCTGAATTCTGACGTCGAAAAGTCAAATGCAATAGCTGACGTATTTGCTAGTTCACATACTATTACTATTAACAATCCATCACCCATGGACTCGGTTGTATCAAGATACATTAATGACCTTAATCAAACTCTTACCGACAATACAAGTATTAAACTTACAAATTTGTCTGAAGTCAAATCATTTGTCCATTTGCTAAAAAATAATAAAGCTCCTGGCTTAGATGGGATTAACAGTATAATACTTAAAAATATGCCCGACTCCTTTTTTGAAATTTTAAGTAAATTATTTAACTTCTGCCTGAGCAATGGGTACTTCCCACACGTTTTTGAAATGGCTAAGGTAATTCCAATCCACAAATCTGGAAAGGATCCTAAATTGCCCTCCAGCTATAGGCCAATAAGTATTCTTAGCCTATTGGATAAGGTGTTCGAGAAAATTATTCACTCCAGAATTTTAGATTTTTTAAATTGCAATAATATCATAAATAAAGAACAATTTGGTGTTCGAAAAGAGCACTCCACTGTACATCAACTTAAGAGAGTTGTTAACTTTCTTGAATGTAATAAAAGTAATCGAAAAAGTACTGGAGTCGTTTTTCTTGATATCGAAAAATCTTTTGACTCAATCTGGCATGATGGACTAGTGTATAAATTAAATACGTTAAATTTTCCAATTTACCTTCAAAAACTTATCAAAAGCTTTTTAGATAAACGTACGTTTGTTGTATCTGTCAATAACAAATTTTCTAGTGAAAGGCAAATACCTGCGGGCTTGCCGCAAGGATCAGTATTATCCCCTACACTATACTCGATATATACATCTGATGTTACTCTAAGAAGAGACCATGATGCAGCTTTTTACGCGGATGACAGCGCCTTTATTTGTTGCGGTAAAGTCTCGAATGCGATTATTAGAAGAATGGAAAATAATCTTAAATTAATTCGTAAATACTATGACAAATGGAAAATAAAAGTTAATGACGATAAAACTCAAGCAATTATATTTCCATTCAACAAATCGCGAAAACGCTTTCCTACTAGATATTTATCGTCTAGGGGAACAATTATCCCATTGAAGGACGAAATTAAATATCTAGGAGTAATCCTTGACAGAAAACTTTTATTCAAACAGCATGTTAATTACATTTGCGAGAAGGCAATTAAGTGTAGTCGTGCCTTATACCCCTTAATTGGCCGAAGATCTAATCTTAATATAAAGAACAAAGTTCTTATTTACAAAATGTGTATTCGACCGATTATGACCTATGGTTGTCAAATCTGGTCCCAAAAGGCTGCTAAAACGCATACAAAAAAATTGCAAATCATTCAAAATAAAAACTTGAAAATAATACACAATCTACCTTTTAGATATCCAACTTATCTTCTACACAGAAACTTTGACTTCAAAATGTTTAATTCATTGACAAGGGAACTGACGCTGTCATTTAAAGAAAAATGCAGAAGGTCAAATTTTGAAATAATAAGAAATTTGCTGAACAACCACTGAGGGTATTTTGTTTAAAAGACACATTTCAGTGATTGTTTTAAAATCTCTTATAACTTCTAAGTTGATGCGAGGTTTTTTATGAACAGCTTTTCCTTAAATCTGTGATATTAGTAGTTTCTTTATTTTATTAATAAGATGTTAATTGTTGTAATACTATATGCAAATTCTCATAACTCTGTTAATGATATTGATAAAATGAATAAGTTTTTAATAAAGGATAATAACAAAAAAAAAAAAAGACCATATTTATCAAGTCTTTCAAAAACTTGACGTAAATGAATTAAGTGTTCTGTATCATTTTCACTACCAACTAATATATCATCTATATATCGTCGTTCGCAAGTTATTGTGTTCCATGTGACACATAAAACATATACCTATAGAACACAATAATTTGAGAACGACGATATGTAAAAACAAAATCTAAACCGTCAAACACTTCGTTTATAAACCTTTGAAATGTCTGAGCACTGTTACGTAGGCCAAATGGCATTCGTACAAATTCGTACATTCCAAAAGGAGTAGTTATTGCAGTTTTGTGTATGTCATCTTCGGCCATAGGTATTTGGTGATATGCACGAATAATATCAATTTTAGAAAATACTTTTTTATCAACTAGATTTATATTAATATCGTGTATATGTGGAAGTGGGTAACGATCGGGAGCAGTCACACAGTTTAATAGTCTATAATCTCTACATGGTCTCCAATCATTTGAATCTTTCTTTGGGACCATGTGAAGTGGTGAACAGACAGAAGATTTAGACGGACGACATATACCCATTTTAACTATATATATGCACCAGTATCTACTAGAAATTTTAATTTAGAATTTTTATCAGTAATAAATAGACGACATGAATTTGTTGAAAAATCCTCATTATGTGTCGCCAACATAATGGGTTTTTTTTAGTTTAAAGATTGTGATTGAAAGTTTTTAAAAAATTTGCACGACTTTTCACACGTTAATGCCTTGTCTCTAAATAGCGAATGATACTAACAAATATTTTCAGTAGTTTTATAGTACTGAAAAATTTTCAAAGGTTTACGTTTCAAATATTTCGAATTATTTAATTGTGAAATATTAAATGTTAATTTCTCAATGCTTTCAGCTAACCCATCTGTTAATTGTTTAACATTTTGCATTACATCGTTGGTCGATACTTTAGTAGAGTTAACAACAGATATGTATATTAGATTCATGCATTTGAAAAATTTTATCAGCTAAAATTACAATTTCATCAATTGATTGCAAGCAAGAAGAAGTAAGGTGAACTTGTACATTCTGAGGTAACTATCTTTGCCACAACTTAAAAACCAATTCACGAGAAACAAACGAAAGTGGTGCGGCTTATATTGTTAATTCTCTAAATAATTCCGATGGTTTTTTATCTCCTAATTGAGAATTACAAATAATTTCTTCAAATCTGTTTTCATCATTAAGAGAAAATCTTTCACAAAGTGTTTTTTTTAATAATTTGGTATTTATTAGTAAAAGGAGGATTCTGAATAAGGTCAAGAATCTTTACTATCACATTCTCTGTTAATGAAGTGATGGCGTATTGGTACTTTATATTATCGTCTTCTATATTATTAAGTTGGAACTGTGTATCTATCTGAATAAGCCATGCTAGTGGACATGATGTCCAAAATTGTGGAAGCTTTAGATTAACTGGATGGTAGTGTATATTACTACCTTCATATTGTACAGGTATTTCAAAATTGTTTGGGAGAGAAGATGGTGTAGTTAAAGAATCGTGAAATTCTTCTTGATTATCAACATTTTGTGATTGCGTTAAAACCATGGTATAAAATTATATAGAATTTCTAAGAGAAGTTACACAATTCTAATTATATAAAAAGTATTTATAAAAATTCTTAAGTTAGGTTATATTCTAAAATAATTTAACATCTTATTTATATGTAAATACTTATCAATTCTTCTTTTCTTTTTAATTGCAAAATCGAAGATGGATGTGTCTTCCGAGAAAGTCTGAATAGATGTAGTTCTTGATTAGCTCTATAAAATTTAATGCTCTTCAGATTTGAAATCTCTATACATTTTTGTATTTCTAAATTTATTACCAATTAATTGTCCGTTGATTTATATGACCAATTGGCCAATTTTAAAAATATTTCTTCTATTCACAAGTTCGATTTGCAGGATCTTTGATAATTTAAATGATCTTTTTTTTTATTGTTTTTTTTTGTTTTTAAGACATTTTTTTATTTTTTTTTTTGTATTTTTTAAAACAAATTATAATTCAATTTATAATTCTGGCAACTTTATAATGTGCGAGTTGTAATTTTTCGTTGTTGGCAAATGTTTTCTTAACTATTTTTATTTTACTGGATGATAATTATATATATAATTATAAGTTAAGTGTTGTTTACTAATAATTAACATTAATTTAAAACAATTACACATAAAACATTCTTTATTTGGAGATTTTGGATGTTTGCATGTGCGTAGAACATAACCTAAAAAATAATTGCGCTCTTTTTGGGTTCTTATAAACTGTTGGTAATTTTTGGACACACCTTGAATTCAGTTAGAATTATGTCTCCTCAGCCAGATCATCAATCAATTTGTTCTTTTTGCACTAAAAATGTCACTAAGAAGAGTGGTAGTATTGCTTGTATTCTTTGTGAGAGATGGTGTCACCTTGTTTGTGCTGACGTTAACAATGACCAGATTAAAGCTATCAGAGACAATTCATTCCTTGGATTTATTTGTAGTAGTTGTCAAGATAATGGTGTTGATCATGCTAAGTCATGTGCCGCTGATAATAATGAAATTGTTGCATTGCGTAATAAGGTGATAGCTGGGTTTGCCGAAATGAAAAAAAGCTTTAATGAAATGATGTCTCATATGTCGTCCAAAATTACTAACCTAGAAAAGGATGTTGAGCTCTGCAATTTAACTAATAAAGAAACTTTATCTAAAGTTTCTAGTCTTGAGATTGAGAATAATATCCTGCACAAACGATTGAATAGAAGTGATATTGTTGTAACAGGGTTGTCTTATTCTATTGACTTCGTAACTTCCTTTATCAGCCTTGCTAAGTTTTTGAATGTTTCTATTGCCGAAAATGATATTCAACAATGTTGTTTTATTAATAAGAAGAACAAAATTCTGTGTAAACTTACTTCTACAAACACTAAAGATTTAATCATGAGTAACTATTTTAAAGCTGGAAATTTAAAACTGTCTGATCTTGCCAGTATTAGTGGAAATGTTGGAGATATACATTCCAGAATATATCTTAATGATAATCACACGCCTATGGAACGTAAACGTACTTATTTTTGTCGTAACCTTAAGAAAAACAAACTAATTCAATCATTCCGGCTTCTGCATAGTGATGTCCCGAGAGTTATGATTTCTACTTTGGATGGATCACAGAATAAATTTTATTATAAGGAATGTTTTGCTGAATTTGGAAAGTAACCACTATTATTTTATTTCTTATTCTATTTCTCTTAATAATTTAATATTTTATGCTGTTATGTTTAATAATTTCATTTGTCAAACATATAGGTACTTACATATTATATATATATATATTTTATGATTATATCTTTAATTTTCATTAGCGAATCACAAACTTTTAATTTTTTTTCTTTTTCTTTAATTTTTCTTTTATTTTCTTTATATGGATATTTCTTTTAATCTAGGAAATGTTACTTCTACTAATGATTATATCTTAAATACCTTCTCTAACAAGGAACATTATTTTAATATTGGGCATATGAATGTTCTAAGCTTAAAGCCTTCCAATCTTTCTGTTAAATTTGAGGAATGTGAACGGAATCTCAGTGGGTCTATTCTTGATGTTGTTGGGATATCTGAAACATGGTTTAAGTCTTGGGTATTGGATTCTGCTTTGCGGGTACCTGGCTATGTTTTGTTCAGAGTTGATAGGGCTGACAGTGTCAGAGGTGGTGGTGTTGCCTTTTATTTGAAAGAGCGGTTAAAGGTCAGCGTTGTTTATCAGTTGTCTGATCCTGATACTATTGAATGTTTATTTCTGGAGGTTTCTTTGGGCTTAGTAAAAGTTTTATAAGGTGTTATTTATTTAAACACCTGGATGATATTCTTGGTGACATCAGTTGTCGCTTTGAGAATATTGTGTTGATGGGTGATTACAATTATAATTTATTTGATGAAGGTAAATCAAGTACTATTAGGGAGTTATGTAGATCTCATAATCTTTTTTGTGATTCCGTCTCGCTTATTGATTATTTTATTTTGAGCAACCCTACTCATACTATTTTTTCTGGTCAATTTCAGTCTCCTCATTTGTCTAAACATGCTTTCATTTGCTTATGTTTGGATTTGCCCGGTCGTTTTGATGATATGTTTGTTGACTATAGAGACTATAACGCAATTAACTTTGACCTTCTTCATAGTAAAGTTATTGAGGCTGAATTTAGTGTGATGTACTTTACATCTGATGTAAATGTTCAGGTTGAGCATTTTTCTCGTGTAATTTTTTTTTTTTTCAATTCCTTTATTTATAAAATTTTTTATTACAATAGTAAAAAAAAGTTAAATAAGACGTTCAGTTTGAACTTAGTGCGCTAACTCTCGTGTAATACTTGATCTTTTTTCTTGTGTTCCTATTAAAAGGAAAAATCTTAGGGATAAAAAAAGCCTAATGAATATGAGTGAGGTTAGGTCTGCTTAGTACTTACGTGATCTAGCTTATCGTGCTTTTTGTGAATGTAGAAGCCAAGAGAACTGGTTTCCTTTTGAAAATATCGTAATCGTGTCAAAAAAGTTATAAGGAAGTTGAAAAGAAGACGTGATTTTTGTAGATTTAGGAACTTTGATTCCACCTCCATCTGTAGGTCACTTAGTAGTATGGGTTGTTGTGGTGATGACAGCATCCCCACCTATGTTAACCCTCAGTTTTTAAATGAATCTTTCATATCTAATCAGTCTGATGATTACTGTCCTTTAAACTCTCTGGTTTTTTCTTTCTAAGGATTTACTTCAGATGACTTAATGGAGGCTTTTTAAGTGTTAAGTCTAATTCTGTTGGGGTTGATAACATACGTGTTAAGTTTTTAAGGATTTTATACCCATCGTTGGAAAAGCATATGTTACACATTTATAATACCATTACTATGACATCTACATTCCCTATGGCGTGGAAAACTGCTAGAGTTATTCCTATTAGAAAACCCATGGTACATGGTTCTGATTCCTTTCGGCCTATTAGTATTCTTCCTTGGCTCTCGAAGATTTTTGAGCGCCTGGTGGTTAACCAGATTGATAGATATCTTAATGATAACAATTTGTTAAGTAATTGCCACTTCGGGTTTCGCAAGGGTCACAGTACCACATCTATTTTATTGTCACTTACAGATAGATTAAGACATTCACTCAATTCCCGGGGTGTTTTTATACGCTGATGATATTCACTTAGTTTTTTTTTTGGTGAAGACCAATTTCTTGATGCTTTAAATGAACGTATTAATTATTCTTTGGATATTACTAATTCATGAATGGGTCAGAATTTCTTGCGTATCAATGTTAATAAAACTAAAGCTATGTGTTTTGGAATATGTGATAACTCTCACCTAGACCTGAGGATGTGTAACAGTCCAATTGATGTTGTTGATAATGTGAGTTGCTTAGGTGTTATCTTAGATAAATTTAGTTTTGTTAAACATATTAATTGCGTAAAATCAAAGGCACGTTTTGTGTTGAGGCGTTTGTATAGTTTAGATGGATATCTTTCAACTAGAATTAGAGCTTTGGTTGCTAACTCTCTACTCCTTTCAATTGTTACCTATGGTATAGAAGTTTTTTCAGCCGCTAATCGCACCATGCTAAGGGAGGTTAATAAGATTGTTAACAGAATTGTTAGGTTTATCTATAATTTAAGGTTGCGTGATCATGTTTCCTCTTATGTTGCACAATTTCTTGGCTTGTCTTTTACCTCGTTTATTAAATTAAGACTACTTTTAATATTTTATAAAACTATTTACACTAAATGTCCATGGTATCTATATGAGTATTTTGTTTTGTCGCATTCTGTTCGTTCTCCGCAGATTATAATTAACAGAATTTTTAGGTCTGCATATGAACATTCTTTTGTTGTCAGAATTTCTCGCATTTGGAATGAACTCCCTAATGATCTTAAAAAGTTTTCTTTTTCTTTGCCCAAAGTTAAATCTATTTTCCTTGAGTACTTATCTACTTTTTAAATGCTCCCTGTGTACATATATACTTATATATTAGCTTATGTTACTCTTTATTACATCAAATTTTTATTGTTGTTAATTTTGAATAATGAATCAATCATAATGTTAATTTAATTTTTTTTGTATTGCCACTTTCATATTTCTTAGTTATTAATTTTATAATTATTGCACATTGTTGTAAACTCATAACCATATATGGCCCATTAGGGCTCGGTTATTAAATTAAATTTAAATAAATAAATAAATATATGTATGTACGTTTTTTTATGTATGTATTTATGTATGTACTTATTTCAAATTAATGAGATGAATGATGATGCAAACAATTGTTATTGCATGACTACACGTTGTAAAGGGTATATAAGATTCGGCACGGCCGAATATAGCACTCTTACTTGTTTTACTTTAAATGATATTTCGCTATACCTTGTAAAAATAGCAACAATTTTTTTGTTAACTTTGTTTTATCACGTCATTAAACATTTATATTTAAAAATACGATCGATAGATACCTTGTATGATGTACTCAGAGTTTCTAATTCAGACTTTTAATATGATAAACCATGTTGTACCCAAAAGATGTTTAAATTTCTAATTAAATGTTATATATTTTTCACCTTCAGTTATTTAGGAAATATGAAACACCTAATTGACACAGTTATTGCATCAAGCGATTTAACGTGAACAAATAATTCATTACTTAAAAGTACATATGTATATTAAAGTATGTGATGGAAAAAATAAATTTTCTAGGAGTAAATTTTTCCATTTTAAAATAGTTTAATAAATTTCAATCGATTGATTTTAACAAAAAGAAAGCGGGCATAGTAAATGCATCACATTTGTTTTTTGATTTGTTTTCGAAAGCAATTTTAATTGCATACCAGATTTATCAGCATAATTCTGACAAACAAAATACAAATAATTATTTGTTAAATTCAAATTTATAAACTTGCTGTAATACTAGACAGACGACAGCGTTAATTTGCATTAAAAGTCTTAATTAAAATTACTATTGAATTATCCCCATTCCAATGTGTATTAGATTTCACGTAAATGCACTAAATCAAACTGAATTTAAACTGCATTTAGCAATTTCAATATTGCAACACGGTCGGCAATCAATCAAAAAATTAAAAAATCAAAAATGTAAAATAAAAATAGATTCGATATGTTGAAATTTTTTACATATTTTTTGGAATGCTTTCCGGTTTAGGCGAAAGTTTTCCCTAATACTGGTATCGTCCATCGTAAGCACGTCACTCTCCCAAAAAGTGCTGTTACGGTCCTTTAAAAAATACCACATACCTACATACATATGTATGTACATATGTATGAATTATAACCTCCATGAAAAGATTCCATTAAACCTACGAATTTCCACAATTCCCTTTCTTTTATTTCAGAGTGTCCTTCTGCCATCCCAACTTGTAGGAACATGTTCAGATTTGTAATTGCTAGTGCATTTACAATGTTTAAAATTTTTACTAAATGCAGAAACAGTCGTCTGTCACAGCAAAATTTTAATGTGCATTAGTGAGATTTTAATGCAAATTAACTCTGTCGTCTGTCTATGGTATAAAATTACCTCTGATTTTTAACATATTCTTTTCCCGAATCAACTGCTATATTACAAAGTTTAATTATTTTTTCCAGGCGTTGTTCCAAATGTTCTATATCTGATTCTTCTTTTGAGATGAATTGTCTGCAAGTAAACAAAGTAAAGCAATTAGGAAAAAATTAAAATGTGTTATAGCAATAAACATCAAAAAAAAATTGTTTATAAAAAAGTATGAATTTATTTGTATATGTCGTAAATAAACTTGACAACGAATAAATTATTATGAGTAAAAACAATATTTGCTTATTAATTGACTTGGTAGAAAAAAGTTTTGACAAAGACGTACCCTTTTTCAATTGGTTTCAAATTTATTGAAATGTTAAAAAACTATACATATAAAATATAAGTCAAAAGTATTCACGCTATCAGATCTAATCTTATGAAATTGCGAAAATAAATAATTTCGCTCAAGGTTTACTTTTACTTTACTAACCTAGTGCGTAAATATTAAGCCAAATTTGTTGGCTACTTATAGGCCAATTTTTTCACGCTTACATTCACATAAAAACCATTCGATTGCTTTTATTTTATTATTTTCTTCAGTAATAAAATTTGATATCTATGTAAACAATCATATAAGGAAATTAAAAAATTAAAAAAAAAAACTAGTAGTAGTGTTGGTGTTTTGGTGCTTGGCTTCAGCTATTTCATATAAATCCGTTAAAATAAAGTAGTTGAAAAGGAATATTTAGTCTGTGCCAATAATCACGGAAACCCAATGAGTGTGCAAAATTGCATACTCATAACCATTGGCTTAGTAGAAGTAGATTTGAAACAAATATGCCTATAAACGAAGTAAACTGAATAAAACCATTTAATAATACAGGCGCTCTTGATTTTTGTCTTATACAAGGTGTCCGCCGGAAAGGTAAACTACTTTGTTATTTTATAATTTTTGATTAAATAAAAGAGAATGGATCTTATATTGTTAGATGTTTTACTTAATGTTGGCAATTATGTATGGAATACATTATTAGATAAATGTCCGCCTCTGTAAGCCTCACAAATGCGAGCCCGTTTGAGCACATTTTTCATTAGATTCTCAGACATTTCACGCGGTATTTCATTAATTTCATGACGAATATTTTGTTAAAGTTGCTCAAGCGTTTCTGGTTTGTTTGCATAAACCTTTCTTTTCAGATATCCCCACAAAAAGAAGTCCGGAGCAGTCATATCAGGCGACCGTAGAGGCCAATCAACATCACCAGTCCTTGAAATAACTTGTTGTGGAAAGAGGTCTTGCAGTAATTCGATTGTAACCCTGGCTGTAAGCGATGTGGCACCGACTTGCTGAAACCACATGTTAGTTAAGCCCAAAGCATGCAGTTGTGGCGTTAAAAAGTTTTCAATCATATCACGATATCGCTCCCTATTGACAGTTACTGTTTCGCCGTTTTCAGTTTCAAAGAAGTAAGGTCCAATGATTCCTCCTGACCAAATTGCACAACAGGCTGTCACTTTTAATGGATGCAAAGGTTAGGTTAGGTAGAACAGGCAGCTGTTGTGCAGCTCACTTGGGTCCATTATATTGATCCCTTTGTGATACCTGAATAGAAAAGTAATAATAGAATAGACTAGAAAAGAGAAGCAGACAAGTCCAGAGTCTCTGGCGGGAAACGAACCCGCAAGCCCCAAACTAGCCGACCAGCACACTACTGACTAGTCCACCGGGACACCGGATGCAAAGGTTACTAATGATAATTTGAGGGTTTTCCATTGCCCAGAACCAACTATTCTGTTTTTTTACATATCTATTCAAATAAAAATGTGCCTCGTCACTCATTATTATTTTTTCAAGAACTTTCTCATCGTCACGGTAATCGATGATTGATTTTGATAAAATGTTTCCATAATAAATTTGCCACGCATACTTAATGACTGTGAAATATGAACTGAGTAATGTTTACCAAAATGGAAAAAGTTTAAAATTATTACAAGCTTTATTTAAAATTTTCATAATGATTTTTTTATTCAAATAAATTTGTTTTTTTATATTTATGTACTTCTGTTTTTTATTATAAGTTTATTTTTCAATAAAAAATATGTTTGGAAAAAATACCAAAATTTTGAAAAAAGTACCCTTTTACTTGGTAGTCAGTACCATTTCAAGTTTTCAATTTTCCTTTACTGCTATGAACAGTAGATACAAAAAAGCATAATATGTTATGCCTCTCCAGTTTTTACGAGCTTTAGGTCCCCTTTTTTTTGGTAAATTTACGATAACACCTTCAGTAATTTCTCCTGGGAGAAGTTCCATGCACCAGAATTGGTTAATAATAGGCTTGAGTAAATAGGCACTCAATGTTGCGTCCATTTTTAAGAAGTCTGAAGATATATTTTTTATACCAGGCAATCTGTTGTTTTTCAGTGCTTTAATATTAATAAACAAGAGCGTTGAGCGTCAAGCGTTGCAATTTTGCATGTATTTTGTTATTGTAACAAAAACAAAACACATTTAAAACTCCAACGCTTGACGCTTAACGCTCTTGTTTAGGTCTGAGGGTTATTTATGTTCTCGTTTACTGGATTTTGTGTAAACGCTATCTAGTAACCCAGTAAAAAATTTTGAAAAATCTATCGCCTGTTTTCTGCATTGCGAGTGAAATTAAATCACTCGGGTTGCCATGGAATTGTTGATATAAACAATAATACCACAATGTCAATTTCGAGTGATTTAATTTCACTCGGTATGCAGTTATGGTTAAAACTAAAAACAGTGACTTTAACAGCTTTATTCTATAAATTAAGTTTTTTGTAGATAAGTAATTAATGGTTGATTGCTTTAGTTGTCATTGGCAGTTTAAAATTGTCTTTCTTTCTAAGATTATGTCTCTAACAAAACGTATCTGTTCAATTAAATGTTTGGAAAACTCAATATCTATAGCCAATTATTTTTAAATATTTACTTAGATTTGATAATTCTTTGTAAAATATACGTACATGTACGAATTTAGCTCATAGCTTTGTTTTGCAGTTTCTGTAATCTTGCAGCATGAAAAAAGAATTTCCAGCCTTGATTTATAATTTTTAATTATTTTGTTATACTTCTGTGGCAAAAATGAATAACTGCTTAGATCGACATAGTCTAAAATTCAGATATCATTACTACAATGTCGCAATTTAAAACTACAATTATGCGAACTTTCAAATATTTTGGACAACTTTACACGAAGTTGTAACGTAAAACCTTTTTGTTTATAGGTATTTTTTCAACGTACCTACAATAATAACTTACTTTAACTTATTATTTAATTAAATAAACGAAATCCGTTATTCTGTTTAATCAATAAAGAGCAGAATTTAAAAAATGGTATTTATTTAAAGCAAAATTTAAATAAAATAAAAATTACTCAAGTTCTTTGCTAAAAAGCTATAAAAACAGAAATGTCAGATTTTCCTATTACCACATATTTATTTATGTTATTTTTTTTATATATACATATGTACCTATATCCTTATCATAAACTATTATTTATTTCGGCTATCACCACAAAACAAAAAAATCAAAACAAAATCAAACATACCCTAAAAACTTAACACGTTTTATAAAGAAGCTTATTTGGGAAAAAATTTAATAAATAATAATGGCATTAGGTAGTTTCAGTTGTGCAGCTATCAATATGTGTTCCTTTCGAAATTTTAAAATTTCATTCATTTTCTCTCTTACCAAGGCGAATTCATACAGGTGAAATTATCAGCCCAGCTGATTGTGAAACATTTTGTCAAAATTGGTTGAATTTGCCTTATTAATGCAGGGAAGGGAAATGTGATTTTAAACTCTGTATTAAACAATTAACTTACATGTAAATTTTTGATAAAAAAATGTGCTAAATTTATGTATATTTGTAGCTTTTGCGTCATTAATAATGTGTTTCAAACAATTATATCCTTTTTTTAATCAAATTTTATTATATTTAATATGTAAAAACACCTTTTCCATCCCTGATATACGAATTGGCCTTGACATAAAACATCACATGAAAAGTTGCTTTGTTGTATCAATTCGCCGTTGCATATACCTTATGGATATGCCTTGAATGCAATGATCCATGAAGGGTACACTTATACAAGGTGGCGGTGCAAGCCCAGCTGACTATTTTTTTGTGTTCTGGAGAATGTCAAAATACATACTTAAAAAAATTATTTCAACTTCGGAAATTGTCAAACTCCATACATAAAAAAAGAGAGACAAAAATTGCTCTCCTTTACGCTATCACCTTATGTAATTACACCATGGATCCATGGGTAATCACATGAGGTTATAGTGAAAAGAGAGAATATTTTTTGTCTCTCTTTTTTAATATTTGGAGTTTGGCAATTCTTGGGAATGAAATCTCTTTTTAATACAAATATGGTGTTTCACAAATATTAGGGCACAAAAAAATAAACAGCTGTGCTCATGGTGTATTGTCAGCTGGGCTGGCTCCGCTACTTGTATAAGGTACCCTGCAATGACCTTATAGGTACATAAAATTATAACATGTCTCCCATACTCATAAAATATATTTTAGGTTTATTGAAAGCTTTTTTGAAAAATTTTTCCTACATCTATCAGCCAGATAGGCTTTTAATAAGCCTACAATATTTATAAATACGACTGTAAATCTTTAATCTGAACTACAAAAATATTGTGTAAATTTACTGTTGTAGACGTAAGCATCGTTTGAAAGCGAAAACGTTTTATACTATTTAAAAATAGCCAACCGCCTAATATCCTTTGCAGCAAATTTTTTAACTACTTTTTTTAGTTCGAAGATATTTTATACATATGTAGGTATGTAGTTTTTGTTTGGAAAAATTTTGCATTTTCGATAAAAATAGAGGGGTAACGTGAGTACATTTATTATTTGAAAAACGTTTGCATTGTAATTGTAAATACTTTTAATTTTAAACAGTTCATAACGTTAGCGTAAAAAAATGTTATAAAAATCGCAACAATTGGGGCGTTGCTTTAATATCTGTCTACTGAACTAGATGAATAGCAGCTGAAAGTTAACAATATAACGCTCTTAATTAATCATATTTTTTTAAAAGGCAGCATCATTTCACAAAAAAAATTATTTCTTTAGACACAAAATTAAAGAAAACCTTTTTTTAATAAAAACTTACCGAAACTTTGGTGAATCCTTGAGACATTCCTCAAACTCTATAGTAGTTTTCATATTTCTGACACTTTATTTATTTTTTATTGAAAACACTACAATGGGATCAATATCTTTTGTTTAAAATCTAATTAAGTATGATTAATAACAAAAGAGCGTGCTTAATGTACAACTAAGCGTTTTTAACTAAAACCACCAGCAACAATATTAAGATACATTCCTTTACATAAAGAAATCTTGAAATTTTCAGCTGTTGCGCTTAAATATCCTTTTTTTTAAATTTTGTGTATGCTCCTCTTTAATGAATGCCTTTGATGTTGGCTATTTTTTAGACTATATTCACTTTTCGTTTAACACGTATTTTTCTTAACAGGTCTTTTTATCGGCTGTAATATTCTTTATTTTATCAATTTTTTTATAATTCTTTAGATTTTTAACACTTTATTACTATAAGTTTTACCATTATTTGTGTTATTTATGGTTAATATTTTTTTTAATTCGATTAAATTATTTGTAGAAATATAACAAAAAATTATAATTTATTTCTGCACAAAGAGCCACTATCCCAATAACAGTGATGGCAATTCAGCTACTTTCAAACCAAAACACGCTGTTTGGTTTTGTTACTAACAAGGCATATTCATACAGGTATATGCAACGGCGAATTCGCTGTGATGTTCGCTGTCAGACGCCACATATAAAAAATACACAATAATTTTATATACATGGAGTTTGACTAGCATTCCCCATCAGCTGGGCTGATAATTTCACCTGTATGAATTCGCCTTGGTTACTAATAAAAACAAAAACGTCAGTGTACAAAACCAAGGCGAATTTACATCAGGTGAAGTTATTAAAGCAGCTGTTTATCAGCTGAGCACTCTTTTTAATATTGAAATTTCAAATTTTGTTTGTGTTTTTATGTGTGCTTCTACTTTTTTATTGTTTACATTTGTGAGCGCCATTAGTTGAAAAAATTTTTAAAATTGTGCAAATTCTCTTAAAAATTTAAAAAAAAGAGTTAAAAAAGTTGTGAATTGTGAAAAATTTAATCGAACGTAAAAAAAAATAAAACAGACAATTTTTATTTGTGAATAATGCGTGTGTGTTTTTTATTTTTGATTTCGTAAACAACTTTTCAACAGCTCAAGTTAGTTTACACTAACAAAATACACGTTGTATTTTTTCACTTTGTAGTTGTTTAAGCGACGAGTTCACCTTCGCCTTGGTACAAAACAATATGAAAAAAAAAACGGAAATAGATCAGTTTATTCGATTGTTAGTAATGTACAAATTCCATTTGTTTTTATTTTAACAATTTTAATAAAAACAACTAAAAAAACAAAACTTAGCAAACTGATAAATAGTTTTTAATATTTTAATTAAAACGTTATGAAAAATTTTTTTAAAATATTAAAAAATGATTTTCAAAAAATATACATATATTACACATATGTACATATATTTATTGAATAAAAAAAAAATTAAGCAAAATTATACTAAGCGATGGACAAAATATTGGAAAACATGTGCAAACATAGTACAAACATTATGTTTACTATTTATTACTAGCCTGTGCCCGCGACTTCGTCTGCGTAGTTATCGGCACTACAGTTAGCTTCATTATGTGATTATTAAAGTTGTTATATCTATATATCATTTCGCGTGATTTAAAACATTTAAACATACAAACGTTTATATGTATTATATTATTATATAATACATATGCATATATTATATTATTCATTATAAATTTCTTTCAAAATACGAAATTATTTTTAATAAATGATTTCAAAATACATACAAAATCATGCTAAATTTCTTAAAATATTCATATAAACAAACAACATTATCTAAGAAACATCGCAATTTGTATTAGGTGACCTTGATTTCACAGAAAAATAATTGAGCCGCAGTTTATAATATATTCATAAAAGCACGTGATCTCCAATGACATGCTTATGTTAAAATTATTGGTAGTTTTACCTTAATTAAATCATTTCGTCTCCAGTTTAACCCCTGCAAAATTACTCATTTTTCATAGTTTTTTTTTGAGAAGTTATAAAAAATCTCTTATCAACTTAGGTTAGGTTAGGTAGAACTGCTCACTTGGGTCCATAGTATTGACCCCTTTGTGAATTGAAAGAAGAAAAAGGAAAAAAGATCAAACCAGAGTCTCTGATTGAATAAAAAGAAAAAATAATTGTAATGGATGAAAAAATTTAGCATGTGTTCTAGTCAAAAAGGTCTTGTATGTCGCTTACTATGATTAAAAGTCACATGTACTTAAATTGCAGGCTTTTAACCGTATGAAGTTTCGTCGATTCTTTGAGCACATTCCTGTTATTACTATTTTTCTTCTAATTGTATGCATCAATTATGCTTACACCTTGTACAGCGTTAGTTTCGAGTTGCTTTTGCTATGAGCAGTTTCTATATAAAAGGGATTAAAAAGTCCAATAATATCGATTTGGTAACGAAAATATTTAAATTTTTTTTTATTTAAAAAAAAGTTAAAACGTCATCGTCCAATCGACGATCGTTAGTTGTAACAGATGTAATATGATAAGTACCCTAGTTAAGATAAGATTTTTCCCTTAATATCTATGCAACCAAAACAGATCAGACACTATGAAATACAATCTGCTATTGGGGAATCCACCTAGTTGATAGTGTGATTTTTTTATACCCTTTACACAAAAGTGAAAAAGGGTATAAGTATATAGGTTTGTCATTCCGTGTTAAATTTATACAATTTTCATTTCCGACCCCATAAATTATAGTCTGTCAGTTTGTCCGTGTGTATGTCTACCTCGTCTACGACCACCTCGTTACATACATAGATGCATAGAAACGTGGTATACTGGTTAGAGTGAACGTGGCATCAAATCCCAGCTGAGTCCAAAATTTTTTTTTATATGAATTTTTTTTTAAACTACATAAAGTCAATTTACAATTGTACAATGGGATGTTTTTATATACATATATATGTTTTTTATATGTATGTACGTATATCATATAAGATGAATGGATATACAAATAATTGTAATAGCATGGCTACACTTTGTGAAGGGTATATAAGATTCGGCACAGCCAAATATTTTTGCTAACTTCGGTGATAAAAATGATGGGTAGTGCTAAGTATAGTTTCATATTTAAAGTAAATATAAATTGTAAGTACGATACAAAACTTCTAACTGATATATTGAAGTTTTACGTACCTCTTAAGGTATAATCATACATGTATACGCAACGGCGAACTGATACAAAAAAGCAACTTGTTAGAAGATGTTGTCTGTCAAGGCCATTTCGTATTTCATAGATAAAAAAGTTTTTATGATATGATGTAATTTAATAAAATTTGTTTAAAAAATATATATTTTTATTTGTGAAACAAATTATAAAGGTTGTAAAAGCAACAAATAGATATACATGAATTTGCTACTTCTATAATCAAAAAACTACACTGTAGTTAATTGTTTATTACCGAATCCAAATCTCATTTTTCATTCCTGCATTTTTACATTGCATTGCATTTAAAATAATGCTTTGCCATCAGTTGGCATTAAGGTTTCACCTGTAAGAATTCGCCTTGGTACCACCTCTTTTCTAGTGTACACTTAATAAAGTACACGCAGTGGCGAATTCGAGTGAAGTCGCTTTCTCATATCAATGTCAAACTTTAGATAAAAATAAAGGTGAATTTACATATATTTATTTATAGTTTGTCATTAATAAAAGAAAGAAAAAACGAACAGTTAATAAGTTACCTCTTTAGTTCACCCGGCTCTATTAGTTTAGAAACCCTGACCACGTAATAATATACAAGTGCTACCAAGTTTAATTCTTAATTAACACATTTCCATTTATTTACATTTTCCAGTTGTCAATGATTACAAAAACAATTAAGCAATAAAATAGTAGCATGAAACTTTCCATTATAGTTTTACTAGTTCTAATTTTAGGCGATTGCAATTTTTGTTTTTTTATTGTTTGCGAACATTTAACACGGTTGAATTTAAAATATCCAGAATAAAAAAACTACAATCATTTTGTTTTGCAAATAGTTCCAAAATAAACAACTTTTTTAATAAACAAAATCTAAAAGAAAGAACAGGTGCACAAGTAAAAAAGAACAAAAATCAAGGAATAGGTAATATACTTTGAATCCACAAAAAGGGAGGCGTATAGTGAAAAACTCTATTAAAATGAATAAATTATAATTTAGAGTTTAATAAACAAAACACGTATGTAGTAAAAAAAGAAAAAAAATAACAAAATGCATAAAAACAAAAAATTATTCAAACAAATCTAAAATTCATATACATACATATTTATATGAAAATTAGTTAAAAAAAGGATTGTGGAGAAAAAAAGTTTTTTTTTAGTTTTTGAGTTCTTTGTTTCTTTAACATGTAATAGGTTGATCAAATAAGGCATTGTTAGACTAATATATTTAAAATATTGTTTTGGTTTTTAAGCTATTTAAGCATAATTTACATTTTAATTAATAAAACATTAAAAAAATGAATGAAAACTACTTAATTTTTAACTTTTAATAAAATTCACATACATACATTTATTGTATATTGTATATTGTAGTGGGGTCATTACACTGAGTTGTAACTGTGCAATTGCAATTGTTAATATAAGAGGTGAGGGCTTCAATCTGTAACATGTGGAAGTGTCACAAATGCGGTAAACCCGTATACTTTGGTAAGTTGGTATTATATCTATGCAGTTTAAACAAATACTCGTTCCATTGTGAAATAAATAAATTTATTATAATACTTTAGCGGAACGCAAACAGTCTTTGGGCTATGACTGGCATCCCGAATGTTTGAGATGTGAAGAATGTGGCAAACGTTTAAATCCAGGTCAACATGCTGAGGTAGGAGATATTTGCTTTGTTTAATTTTTTTTTTAATAATTTTATTTAAATTTTTTGTTTATTTAGCATAAAGGTGTGCCTTATTGTCATGTGCCCTGTTATGGAGCACTCTTCGGGCCACAACTATTTGGCCATGGCACTCGTGTAGAATCTCATAAAAGTTTTGGCAACAAAGCTTCTTTCAACAGACCCGGACAACAAAATGGTTCTTCTTTACCCAGAGATCATTTAGAGTCGAAATTAAAGGTAATTTTAACGTTACCTTACATATATTTTGTATATACATACAGTGGCTCACAGCTTATTTTATGCAGTGAATTTTTTTATTTTTAAAGCTCTGTATAAACAAAACTAAAAGGAACTTTAAAAAGAACTTGGAATCATTTTAAAGACGAAACGCTATTATTTAACAAAAAAATATCATGTACTGCAAAAGTTTACGTTTTAACCATTTAAAAGTAAAAAAACAAAAAATGTCCTTAATTTTATCTCACAGCTTGTTTTATGCAGTTATTTTCTACTGTAACGGTACTTGAATGCAACTTTGTTGTTTTTTTTTTCATTCTTTTCTTTAAATCTAGTAATGTTTTGCGTTGAATTGTATATATATTTGATTATATAAAGTGTCAATTAAGAAAAATTGAGATGAGTACGCGAACAACGATAGAGCAGCGAAAATTGGTTTTAAACCATTTTAAAAATGGCCACTCACAGCGAAAAATAGCAGAAATGGTTAATATTAATGCTTCCACAGTTCAAAAAATCATTAAGCGCTTCATCCGTGAAAATCGGGTTCATAACAAAGGCAGAAAACCACCAAATAAATTTTTTACGGAACATGACGAGCGACATATTTTGCGAAAAATAAGGGCGAACCCAAAGCTCTCAGCTCCAAAATTGACGTTTGAAGTTAAAGCTGAACTGGGCAAACAATGTTGCGTGAAAACTGTTCGTCGCGTCTTGCGCCAACATGATTTTAATGGCCGAGTTGCACGCTAGAAACCGTTTATTAACCCGAAAAATAGGCTATAGAGGCTAAATTGCCCCAAGGAGCACGTCTCAAAAGAATCTGCATTTTGGAATTCGGTCATCTTTGCAGATGAATCTTAGTTTAACCTATTTGGTTCCGATGGCATGTCGTATGTATGGCGGAAACCAAATACAGAACTCAACAAAGAAAACCTTAAAGCAACAGTAAAGCATGGGGGTGGCAGTGTCATGGTTTGGGCCTGTATGTCGGCTGCTGGTACTGGAAAATTAACTTTTATTGAAACAACCATGGATAAATTTAAGTACCTCCAGATACTTAAAGACAACTTGTTGGAGAGCGCTGAGAACCTGGGTATAAAATCCGATTTTCGATTTTACCAGGATAACGATCCAAAGCACAAATCGGGTATTGTGCAAACTTGGCTGATATATAACTGCCCACATTTGATGACACCGCCAGCACAGTCGCCAGACCTTAATGTTATAGAGAATTTATGGTCGATATTAGAAAATAACATAAGAAAATACAAAATTTCAAGCAAAAACTATTTGAAACAAGCTCTTTTGACGGAGTGGGCAAATATTTCGTCAGACGTTACACAAAAACTGGTCGATTCTATGCCAAATCGTCTTAAATCTGTAATAGATAACAAAGGCTATCACACAAAATATTAAATTGGTTAATTTCCAGTTTTATTTTGATCTTCTGAAAACCATACGTGCCTGCATACAATAAGCTGTGAGATGAAAAAAGGAGTGTTTTCTGTTTTTTTTAGGTGTAATATATTAAAATGTACATTTTTGAAATAAATGAAATTTTTTTGTTAAATAATAAGGTTTCCCTTTTTAATGACATGAACTTCTGTTATCAGTTCTTGTTAGTTTTTTTTTACAGAGCTTTAAAAATAAAAAAGTGCACTGCATAAAATAAGCTGTGAGCCACTGTATGTACATATTGGTGGTAGAAGTAGAAAGTAGAAAGCCATAATATGTATACGAAATTTATTTTTTCAGGTATTTTAAAACATTTTACACAATTACGCATCGACACAAAAATTTAATGCAATAGTATCAAAAATAACAGTTTTACAAGCAATTTGACAAAAGAAGTTACATTATTATAACACAGTTCTATTGGGAAAATATTTTGAAATAATCAAAAGAGTTTTTGTTTAATGATATTAAGTTTATCGTAATAAACATGGAAATCAAATTCAGGTTGTTCCTTTATTTAATAGTTTTTGAATATAACATCAATGTTATTAGATAAATAGGGGCCACTATTGTGTAATTCCCATTCTTATATTGTGTTTTATTTTTCGTAAAAGTGTGTTACAAAGCGCATTCACAAGGAAGATTCGTCACAACAGCTGATTCGGAAGCATAGTGTCAAAAGTTGTTGAGTTCTTGTTTATGGTATTAAAAAATATTTTTATTTATTTTCTTAAGCCATAAGGTTATTTATTTTTGTTATTAATCAAATAGTATTAAAATAAAAAAAAGTTTTTTGTTGTAGCAATTTGCCGTTTCATATACCTGTTTGCCTTGGTTGGTTACATATTCATATAAGAAAATAAAAATAGTCCATAATAAATAAATGTATTATGAAAATCTAAAACTTACACCTTTATACAAATCTTATTTCTATTAGGTTTATAATCAATTCTATGACAATAAAAGCATGGAAGTACGCAGCCGAGAAGTTAATAATCGTTTAATACTTGAAGGAGCGTTACGTGTCTATTGGGGCGTACAAGGTGTTATTCACTTAAAGGAAGATGATGATCAGCGTACATTTGTTGTACGTAAACGCAATTCGTGTCGCATATCAAAAGCTGATAACGTAAGTTTTTTTTACGAAATACAACTTATAATAAGAGTAAATATGATGATTCCCTTATAGGACACTTCTGACAAAGAAAACAATGATGGCACTGATTCCTTTGAAGCTGCCACAACAACAAGTGATCAAGTTGATGCCATATCTACGGATGTATCGCTAAGTGAGAGTATGACTTTTGATTCGTGTAGTTTGAACGAGTATCCCGAATTGCCAACAACTCCAGATGAAGTATCGGCGCAAACTACGGGCACAAATGCAACGGAGAACATTACAAATGGTAAACATGAAGACGATTCCTCTTCCAATACAACCACACTATGTGATGAACAGTCGTCAAATATTAGTAGAAATAGTAACACTACTAATAGTTTTAGTTCTACGTTGCCTTCGAAATTGGAAAAGTTAGTAAAGTTAGATTGGGATGAAATTGATGATTTGTTGCAGGTGGAGCGCCGTGTCAGTGAAAAGGATAAAGTTTATGAAACTATGCCTGTGCGTTTACCGTCGACTTCTCCCCAAAACTCATCATCGTCTACACCAACTTCAGAAAGTTCGAAAACAGTTTCAAATCAAAATAGCACAGACTCCACAAATTTAGAAGATGCTTCACCTTCGAAATCATCTTCATCTTCTACAACAACTTCATTGGCTAGTTCTTCCTCCACGACCACAACAACTTCTTCTGATAATTTTCTTACAGCTACTGCCTCGTTGAATACAACAACAACAACGGAAATAAGCACAAATGCCAATACAACCACTTCCACTACCACCGTCGATAATTACGAAACCTCCGATGATGCCACTTTGAAACCAATGGATTTTGAAGATTTTAAACGTAGCGTCCATCAAGACTATGTAAATGGTGCCAATTCTTTTCAGGAACACAATGACGATACCTTAAAGCGCAATCAACCAATAGATCCTTCACGCATACATGATTCCCTAAAACTATACAATGCTGCCGATAACCCTATGAGCAAAAGTTTCAATTGCGAACATGCTCTTCGTTCTATAGATGCTTCATTCATAAACGATACTTTATCGTTAAAAATAAATGAGGGCTCGCCACTCAAACGTTCTCCATATGTTTTACAGAAGAGCGGCTCAGCGCAGACCCAATTAACGGTATCAAATGGTCGTTTTGAAAGGGGCATAAATCGCTCCAAGTCGGGACCCTCATGTGTGGTATATTCTTCCAGTGATGACGATGATGATTCGACTTTAAAGCCACGTCTCAGACGAGAGACCGTAGGTGTAGGTGAGTTTGGTCAGCAGCAAATTTCAGCTACTATTCGTAAAAGCGATATACCACCGAAATTCATACAAATCAAAATGAATTGTTATCCCAAAGAGGGTGCAAGTGATTGCGACTCGAGTCATCAAGATAATACAGCAACCTCACAAAGTGGCGCTGCTGCTGGTGACGAATTGACACAAACTCAATCATTTTATACGGTAACTTCAGGACGTGCTCAACAAAACCATCATAATACCTCGCCACATCATATCGACCCCAATGAACAACCTTTGCATATAACTGAAGATGGTGTAGTTTTGAGAAGACCACCACGTACTGGTGCTACTGCCATAAAAAGAAGAAGTGGTAATAGGAGGTAAAAAATTTTCATAAATTTTGTATTCTTTGAAAGTTGCTAAATACTTTTTAGTGGCTTACATTTTTAATTGAAAATATAAAATAGAATTTAAAATGTTATCTCAGGGCCATAAAGACACTTATCTAAAGAAAAATATGTTTATATTTCTTTCACATAAAATTAAATTTACAAGTAAAAGTTAACCATTAAATTTTTAATTGAAAATATTATTCGCTTAATGATAAATTTTTTTATGTTTAGATCACGTACCAAACTAAAACGTCGCTGTTCTATAAATGGTCATTTTTATAATCGTGAAACATCATTTTTTACCCCACCCTATGGTTCTCAAATGTCTGTTTGGGTAACATCTCTGGTAACTACACAAGAGGTCATTAATTTGCTATTGGAAAAATACCGTGTAGATAGTGCTGTAGAAAATTTTTCGCTCTTTATTATACGAGACAATGGAGAGCAAAAGCGGCTCAAAGATAACGAATATCCACTAATAACACGCATTATGTTAGGTCCTCACGAGGATGTGGCCAAATTATTTTTAGTGGATGCTAAGAAAACCGATGAAATAAGGTATGAACTTTCTATTTGACTTTTTAAACCATATATTATTATTTCATTTATTATTTTTTATTTCTAATAGCAACGAGGTTGCCCAATTTTTAAATCTATCATTACCAGAATGTCGTGCTATACTTGAACGTTACGATCAAGAATTAGAACGAGAAGCTACCAAAGTTAGAGAGAAGTATGTTGAAGATGAATTTCAAAAAAAATAGATTTGTTAAATAAAAAAGTTTTTATCTTTATTAGATATGCGGAATTACGACGTCGTATTTGCGGTCGTATGGAATCTCTTAAAGTACATTTGTAAAAAATGTTCTTTGCTCATACTTTTACTTTTCCCAAAGGAAAACAAAACATTTACGTAAACCTAGTATTTCCAGAGTTATGCCGTGAACAAATATTTAATAAATCTATATATTCTTTTTTAATTGGCATATGTTTTAATTTCAATTAAAAATGATATACATTTTATATATTTAATTGTTGTATTTATATCAACTAAGAATTTAAATAATCAAGTTTCATGATACATGTTTTTATTAAAATTGTACTACATCTTTTGTTTTATTGTACTTTATTATTGTTTAATTAAATAACTAACAAAAATCTCATTTAATTTGTAAAGAAAAACAAATTTTAAAAAAAGATTGTTCAATTCACAACACCCTTGTAATGTACCATTGCTACTATGTTTATATTAGTTTACAGTGTTGTATGCTTATTGTTGGTAATGTCTATTAAACGTTTTTGTTACATAATACAATTTTATTTCATCTGTTTTTGAAGTCTTGTATTGTGTTAATAAAAGTATAGGAAATTAATTTTTTTTTTGCAAAATCAAAAAATATTTTTTTTGTTATTTTTTAAATTAAATGTTTTGTTAATTTTTTCTAATTTTGCTAAATATTTGTACAAAAATTATTTTAATAAATTTTTTTAACTGCAGAAGTAAGATTTGATCACAACTATCCCATTCCAAATTTTTTATTTGCTTGACGTTTAATATCATTTGACGTGTTACATACAACATACAACATACAAAACTATATTTTAATAGACTTTGTACAATAAGTGTTGTGAATTGAACAAAAAATAACAATTGAAACAAAAGTATATTTAACATAAACATAAGAAATGTGTAATGTGTTTATATTGCAAATTAACAATTGGGTCTGAATTTGATAATAGTTAAACAATATCAATTTTTTAGTAATTATTTTACACGTAATGTAAACATATAAAAATTATTGTAGTTTTATATACATACATAAATAAAAAAATATATACATATATATTTAAAAATAGAGAAAATAATGAATAATAAATTATACAATTCAAAATCACTATATAATTCCCCAGTGTTAAACAAAGAAAATTATAAATTTTTTGTTTTATTTGTCAAATGTGTTAGGTAAAACTATTTACTTCTGGTAATCGACAACAAAAAAACTTGTCTTAAATCGTCACAATTCCCGTAATAAAATATTAACCGTTTAATGTCGGCACAATTTATTAAACCAAACTATTTCTTTAACATTGAATTATGGTTGTCTAAATTTCCTTAAAAAAACGTTGCGTTTTTAGATTTTAAATTCCAAAATTTTTAATCGCTATAATACACAATATTTCAAAAAAAATTTCTAAATCTAAGATTATTTTCCGTTCTCCTAATTATCGCCTTAGCGCAAAATAAAAGATGCTATCAACTGCGTAAAAAGCTGCATCATTCTAGGGGAATGAACTAGGTTGTTGGCAAAAACGTACTAAAGTTACGACTCGTGCACAAGGCTATATTTAAGAGAAACATTTTCATTGTGAAATTCTAATTTGCCTAAGTAACGGTTAAAGTTTATGTTAAATTATTGTACATTGTAACATCCCAGCAAACATATCTGCAAAAAGTAACTTCTAAATCAATAATGCAAAATAAGTCTCTTATAAATGAAATAATTTGTAAAAAATTATGTGCTTTAAAATGAATGCAAAATATTGTTACGTTTATACTTTTTATAAACGTTGGTTTATTTCCTTTAAATAAACTGGGAATTCTTTTGTATTGCAAATAATAACATTTGAAATTAACTCAAATAATAAATATGTAAATCTGTAACAATATTTTAATAAACTAATGCAAAGAAACATCATTGGTTTCTTTACACCTAATAAGCTATGTCAATTCTGAATGAAATAATTTCACTTGAAATATAAAATACACACGAATTAAGGTTGCTAAAGTATAAAGTAAGTATTAAGTATTAAGACAGTCTTCTTTTAGTTTTCACTTTAATTATTAAAGACACCGTTTTGTATGATTTTTTGTTTTTTTTTTGTATTCATTAAAGCTAATTCTTTTTACCAATATTATGCATATTGTGCGGTGGCAAGCTAGTCAGTTACAAAAAGTTAAGAAATATAGTTGGACATTGCATAGTCGATATGTTTGATTGTTAAGTTTAGGTGGCCCTAATCTTTGTTTTTTTTGTTTCCCATAATTGCTGGTTCGGCCAATTAATTGTGATTTTTGTAATAAGCAATGATTTTCGGGAAACTTTCGTTGATGAGCTCGTCCTTATCACATTGAAGTGTAATTTTCTCGGTACTGTAAACTTCTCTTATAATACTATTGGATTGGATTGGATTCACAATAATTGGTTAAGTACAGGAATTTAAGAAAGAATTTTTAATTTGTATCGGCATGGTAGCGCCAACCTTTTTACCCATTAAATACATTTTTACAGGATTAATTTTAAAGAAATCGGTTTGTTAAAAGTAGTTAAAAAATAATATTTTTACCATCTATGGTTGCGACTGATGATTTATGTGAGAAGTCCATTAAAATCAATATAATTAAAAAAGCTAACGCTAAACGCTCTTGTTTAGGTTGGGTTATACATTTATTTAAAAATTATATAAAAAGAATTCCAAATGTAATATTAAAAAACAACATGAGTAATTTTGGCTTCCAAAGCGCTATCTGTTGCTGGCTTATTCCTGAAGACCTCTGGATTTACATATCCGCAGAGAAAATTGTCAAAAGCTGTGATATCGCACGATCTAGGTGCTCACCAAAATGATTTTTCAAAAAGTTCTTTGTTTCACGCGCAGTATGGCTCGTAGCACCGCTTTGTTGAAACAAGAACTCTCTTTCAGTTTTAGTAGTTTGATACGAGTCTTGCGTGATCAGAAAAAAATTACTATTGATTTTGTCAGACATAACACTGGAAAACAGCCTGTCTGTTGCATGAGATTTTTAACATGAATCTGAATAGTTTTTCCACGCTGATTTCAAAAATATATGCCGTTTTCATGCAGCAGCTCTAGTTTTGAAGTTATGAAGTGACAGGATTTTTCATTGAAAATGCACATATGTATGTAGTTTATGTAAGTAAAAAAAAAATGTATCATATATTTTTGTTCTTAATAAAATTTCCTTTTTTTGGATTTTCTAGACTGAGATGTTATATGAGTACTATATTGAATGCCCCAACAATAATCAGCCATCATATGTTCATTCCAGTGCCTCTGGTACCTCTCCTCCATAGTGCGAATATCCTGGTGAAAGCGCTCTCCTTGTTCCTCGCTTAGGTCACCGAGATTTTCAGGAAAATAGTCTAGATGGCTGTGAAGGTAGTAAAGCTTAATACTCATGTTTCCCTGTTTCCTTTATCTTTTTCCCTGTTACGGTAGTACGATATCTTCGTTCGTCTGGTCAACAAATTTCTTCCTTTTAATCGGGAAGCTAAAATTCCTGATGCCGTTTTAGAAAGTCCAAGGTCCATGATACAGTCATTAAGATCATCTTGATTTAGTGGTCGGGGACTACCGTAGCAATCAAAATCACTGTCGCTACCACTGTCGTCGTTTTTGGTTTGTCCGCTGCACTAGTCTGAATTTTGCGAAGATGTACATGGGTGCTGTGGTGTTGATGTGTCACTAATACTCAAGACTGGTCTTATGGCAGATTTCAAGTTTGGATATATACACTTAGGGCTATTCCTATGATTTTTATTATTCCTATGATTTTCCTTACACAGAAATAACAGTCGTCATGATGGTTGGATGGTTCACGCCAAATCATAGGAGCTTTGCACTTAAAAGTGGGTCTTTTTTTGTTTGCCCACAGTCGCAAAGATTCAACACATGTTTTACATACCAAACTTGGTATCCAAGGTTTAGCGTTTGGTGGCAACGGAAACCCAAAGTAGTCCAAGTATGCCTTTTTCACAAAGTCCGACACATTTAAATGAAATTTTTGGAACATATATTCTACACAAATAACTTTTATTTTTTTTGATTATTAAAATTGGTTGGCTGCATAAGCATATTGCCAGGTTATCCCTCCAAAAGTGTTTGTGTGTTGATTAAGGCTCCGCAAGTCGACCTATACCTTTGTATAGGAAGTCGGAGACACTCGAACAATAAGTAAAAATTGACTTCTCCAGTTATAAAACTTTAGTCCAGGTACCGCAGGTCGACCTATACCATTGTATAGGAAGTCGGAGACGTCAGAACAATAATTAATGCTGAGTTTTATGGAACTCCTACAGTCTCATGTTAATTGAGTTTATATGGTACTCCTCCAGTCACAAGTATTATGAGTTTATTTGGTACTCCTCCAATTAAAACAAAAACACGCGGTTAACTGTAGAATAGTCTGGAAACTGTATCCAAAGCACAGTTACGCGACGCCACACAGTTAACCTCGTGAAAGTGAGACGCAAAACTCTCGAAGTCAGATAAAAAGGGACAACCTGATTACCATTAAGGGATAATGGCAAAAACGCGCGAGCTCTTAACCCGACCAGAGCTAAATCACTACTGACACACAAGTAACACAAAAACAATCAGGATTATTTAAACACGTCCTTCTTGAGGAAGACATACTGAAATTTATAAAAGGAACTAGTTCAGTTACACCGCTATTGATATAAACTATCGACTACTTATGTAAATTTAAGACGGTACCTGTATCTCATTAACTATAGCTGCTACAAAAAATCTGATTCGAAATCAGCGCACCTAAATTAGTAAACAACAGTAGAGAAACTTTATGCAACCAAAAAAAACGTTATTTTTTTTTTCTGTGTAATGGATCAACCTATAGCATTTGCAATATATTGAAAATGCTCAATTTAAAACCCAGATTACCCGCTTGCTTTTTGGTAGCATAAAGATGCTCACAAAATTTTGTTCAATTTAACATAAAAATAAACAATAGTTAACATAAAAAATCACAACAATATTCTTTTTTCTCATATTGAGCCTGTGTTAGCTAATTAATATTACTCATACGTTGATAGAAATTTTATTCAAGTTTAATGCATAAAAAAGTGTATTAAAAGTATTTTCTGAAACAGGTTTAATAGTTATATTAGAACATGAATTCTTATAAAAACTTAAAATATGTAATTTGTTACAGAATGTTTATTAAGCTTAGTCTAGACGGTATGATGAATCAGCAAATGTGCGGTAATATTTATTTGCTTTAAAATAACAGCAAATGTCTCTGTTAGCATATTGAATATGATGGTCGTTTACACGATTTGCTGAAAGTACCAAATTTTTTGAATTCATCATACGCCAACAAATGATATTTCAACATATGAGTTATCATACAATTTTTGTGTATACACGATATGTTGAATTTCGTTTAATAATGTATGTTAATTCGTATTAACATTTGTTTATATATTTGTATATGCCAAATAAATTTGACAATACAGTTTTTTGCGGCAATTATATTTATGTATATGTATGTATGTTATAATAAAAGAATAATCTGAAAAAGTTTATCTTTTATTATTGCAATTGAATTTTATATAAAGAAAAAAATTCTAATTAAACTCAAACCTGAGTAAAATTTAAAAATACTAATTTAGAACAAGAAGTTTAACAATTAAAAATTAGGAATTACAAAATACAAGAACACGGAACATAACATCATGCTTTGTTGTTCAACCAACATTCTGTTGAGTACTGACCAAACCAAAAATAAACAAATAGTTATAAGAAACAGCGCTGTCAACTTTTTAGTTTTATCAATGCTTTTGTGCTTTTTTATAGCAAAAAAAATTTTGAAATTCAGGTGTTTTGTTTTTTCTAAATACTAAATTTAAAAAAAAATATCGCAAGTAGATATTACGAAAAAAATAAGGATTGATAGTAAACAATGTTTATGTTATTGCAGATTGTTAGCTTATTATTGTTTTAAACCAAAAACCATAATAAACAATAGTTAGATACATTGATTATATTTATTATTATTTATTTTCTATACCTATTTCTTGATATCTTATAACAATTGACACCATGATTTAGTTAGTATTCTCATAAGTAATCATATAGTAATGTTCATATTGATAGCATTATAATTTAAAGGGTGATATAGAATTTGTTTTGGCTTTATGTTCCTTGTTATATTTACTTATTATATTTTTATACGGAAATTTAGAATTTTATGAAATAAATAAAATAAAAAGTTAAAAATTTTGCAAATAACGCATTTTTAAATGTTTTGACGCTTTTCGAAATTTTAAAGTTGACACTAATCTAAACAATAATTGTGAAACAGTCATCTATTGCTTTCGCTATCTTGCTGATGGCTAGAGCAGGCCAAAACTAGTAATAATATAAAAGATAATAACAAACAAAAAAAGGGGTTGCTGTTGGTAAAATTTTAGTGTAACTCGTTGTGGTAAGAATATATGATATAGGAAACTAACTTATCGTATTTAATTAACTAAAAGACAAGGTGTTTAATAAATTATATTTACATCCAATACTTTATCACCGATCAAAGAATGATCAAAAATTCACATAAACCATTTTGCCTAAATAACTAATGTATAACTTACAAATTCTAGCAAAGAATATAACAAATTAGGCAACACTGCAACAATTCTATATGATACTACATTTGCCATATGATGAAAAGCTGAAATACTCTTTTCAACAAACAACAAATCTGTCTTCATACGTAGGAAATTTGTCCAGTATTAAAAATATGCTGTTTACACGATATGTTGAAATCGTCGACATACATTTGATGGCCTTGTTAAAAAAGTGTTAGCAAATGATGTTAATCATACGTATGATGAAAAAATTTTGCGTTTACACGATATGATGGCACTTGTAACAAATTTTTAAGCACAAATTTGCTGATTCAACATATCGTCTAGACTAAGCTTTAGGTTGCTTTTTTCTTAAGTAACAAGGTTTTGAAGCTTATGAAGGAAAAATGAATATTCTCAAAAATTTGTGTTGAATGCAGTAAAATATAAACACAAGAAGTGTTGGATCTGTTGTGAATGAAAAATAGTTCGTTTTTTGCTAGAATATGTTAAACATCCAAATGAGATAACAGATGGAAAGGCAACCAATATTAAAACGGGAAGTCAACATTTAAACTCTAGGCGAATAAAATATCGTTCTTTTACCGTTGGTAACAACTGAAAATTCTTTATCAAAAAAACTTAGTGTGGTAAATAACTTTGTATAATGTTGGCACACCAATTGATCAGCATTAAATTTCCTAAAAATATTGTCTCCAAGCTTAGCGAAGTAAATATATAGAATAAGGTATTAATATTTTAATCTTTTTCTTTCCAACAGGTGTTTTTGTTTGCCATGATATAAGAAATGTTTTAATTTGAAAATAAATTCTCACCAATTATGCTAAGTGCTTAAGAAAGCATTAAAACTGGTGATCATGCTGTTTAAACACATCGAGCTCTATCAGCGAAAATAACCTAACTGACATAATTTTCGGAATTTACTTTTTAATACAGAATTGCTCTCCAGCCTTCAACACCTCATCTGTTAAAATATTGAATCGAAAGTGACAACAGTTACAGAAATATAAGTCATTTAACTTTAACATACACGACACCCACCTTTTTAAGTTATTGCAAAAATAACGTAACTGACATTAAAAAATGTGAGATTCACTGAATAATTAACGAAATAAACAAATGAATTAATTATAAAGATTAAGCAGTATTTGTATATGTATCTGTTACCTGTTTGTTGTTTCAATCTATTGGTGAAACCGTATATACATAACTTTTAATTTATTTAATTTTTTATTTAATTTATTTTTTTATTTATTTTAATTTTTATACTAAATTACTGCCAATAATATATTTCTTATATCGGGTGTCCAAGAAAGAGCACCGCTACCATTTTGTTAATAGTGGTTTTACAATGAGTTTTTTTTTCGCAGTTATCACTTACGGACCACATGATTTAATATTGTGGAAAACTACTCAAACAAGCAACGTTCAGTTATTGAAAAACACATTACAAAATTGGTAAAAGTGTTGCTAAAATTGTTCAGAAATTACTTACAAGTTTTTGGTCACAACTAAGAGCCAAATAAATCATTAAGAGGCATTTAATAACAAAACTCGAGATTAAATTTACGCTGATGGATTAGAAGACCATTGTTTGTCCTTGTCCTTGTAGGTCGTTCGAAAATATAACCACAGTAAGGGAATGTATGGCTGTGACTTAGGAAACTTTCGTTGGAATAGTGGTCAAGAAATAACCATTTTCAAAAACACTATGCAATGAGTTTTGGTCAAAATTCTGCATTTTTACGCAAACAAGATTCAATTGGTGCAAAAACTTGAGCCAAGGGATCATGCGCAGCGACGTGGACGTGCTGATTGAATGTTTAATAATAGTAATCAAATAAATGTGAATTTCTCGAGAAAAAAAAATTTTTCTCAAACCGGTACAATCGCATGTATTGTAATCCGGCATTCTTGCTGGGACACCCGATATTTGTATTAAACGATTTATTGATTGCTCTTAAGGAATTTCGAATAAAACATCAAAACACTTTAACGAAACTGAAAAGTTCATCTTAAAATTTTAATTTCTTTTATTAATATCTTTTATTTCCAAATTTACGCAAAATATTGAATGAGGTTATTAAAATAAGTGTTTAAGTGACTAAGGGCCATTATTACAACTTGCCGTTAGTAAAAGGCAGGATCTTGTCGGACACATAATTGGATTTGCATTATAAAGCCTTCATATTTTATTTTTTATTAAATCCAATTTTATTATAATAACAAACAAACAATTAGGTTGTAATAATGCAAAGTTATTTATCGGGCACAAAAAATCTTACCTTTAACTAAAGGCAAGTTGTAATAATGGCCGTTAGCATAATAAAATTAGGAGAAAAAAATTAGAAAAGTTCTTCTTTAAAACTTTTTTCTGTGTGTTACGTTATTTTCGCGTGCACATTTTAGTCCAACCTGTTAGAAATGCTTGTTATCTACATATACGGTAACTAACAAAACAATTCTATATGGAGAATTAAGACTAAACTTATCTATGGATATGCCTTGAATACTATCAAAGTTTGTGTTGTAAAAATTATTAAAAAAGAAAGAATATATTTTTTTTATACCCGCCACCAAAAAAATGGTGGTGGTATATTCATTTTGTTATTCCGTTTGTAACACATCGAAATATT
Source organism: Phyto melanocephala (assembly GCA_941918925.1). Lineage (NCBI taxonomy): Eukaryota > Metazoa > Arthropoda > Insecta > Diptera > Rhinophoridae > Phyto > Phyto melanocephala. The sequence goes on along the minus strand of OW799233.1, from coordinate 94,268,589 downwards.
TATTTTAGACCACATAAAGTATGTACATTCTGAATCAGGGTTTGATTTTATGACGATCTACCTATGTCCGTCCATCTGTCTGTCCGTCTGTTGAAAGCACGATAGAGGTCGCAACGAAAAAGCTAGGAGGCTCAAATTTTGCCAGAATCTTTTCTATACACAAGGTTTGTTTGAAAATGGTATTGAAAATGGGCTAAATCGGAATATTAGGAAGTGAGTTATAGCTTGTAATGCAAGAGAAGGTCGAAAAAACCGTGTCCTTCCAACGTCGAAAGAAATGGAATTGTATCCAAACGCATTAACAATATTTTTCCCCGAAAATCGTTGAAATCTATGCATTAGGAAAGGAGTTATAGATCAAAATGTACAATAATTTATACCATACAGTGTATTTTTCGGTATATTTTAAATTTAAAACCTAATAAAACTGACAAAATTAGATGTAAGATTCTGAAATTTTGCAGGAATTGCTTTTTGGTCAAATGCTTTGTTATAACAGAAAATAAATGTGACACGTCCACTTTTACGCCCACCTCCCATATAACGATTTATTTCAAATTTATATAATATCTCTATTAATAAAGATTTTAGAATAATAAAAGACTACATTGAAATATCTAAGTTTTGTTCATTAGCATGCCTACTATAACGCGTTATCCACTGTTAATGAAATTTTAAAGCTCATAAAACCGAAAAAATTAGAGGTATGATGATCAAATTTGCTACATATTTTTTTCTAGTGACACGCTAACTTTCCATATAACGTTTTATCCCAAATTCATATAATTTCTCTATGAATAAAGATTTTGGAATAATAAAGTACTATACTGAAATATCTTAGTTGTACTCATTAGCAGAAACACTTCGACACGCCTACTATAACGCCCACTTTTCACGTTATCTACTGTTAATGAAATTTAAAAGCTCAAGAAACCGACAAGATTAGAGGTATGATAATAAAATTTGCAGCAGATATCCTTATAGTCAATGTTAATGAAAATTTAGGTGACACGCCCACTTTAACGCCTACCTCCCATATAACGGTTTATCTTAAATTCGTATAATTTCTCTATGGACAAAGATTTTGGAAGAATAAAGGACTATATATAAATATCTCATTTTTTTATTAGCAGAAACTACATTGACACGCCTACATGGGCATTAAAGCCCACTTTCATTGAAAGACTAAATTTAAGAAAAAATTTTACATTCTACTAGTAATACAAAGCAAGTGATACATATTTAAGTATAAAAAGATTATTCCATGGCGATTACTGTTAATTACAAAATAATACATTTTGTGCTATAAATAGGGGTTTTTCCTGGGAATTTGTGTTATTTAATCTTCCCGATTTCCCGGGAAATGAAAAAGGTGGCTACGATTAGAAAGCAGATGTTGATATTGTAACATTTCTTTTTCATAAAAATTTTTTCTTCAAGTTTTTTTTTAACTTTACATTTAAAAATATTTTTACAAATAACTATATACTATATATACTTTTTGAGGTAATGTGTTGAAAAATTAAAAAAAAAATCCGCCCACCGTTCCAATACTTCAAAATTTCTATAAAGAAAGAGTTAAAATTTTTTGAGGGAAGTGGTCAAAAAACTCAAAATATTGTATATTTGTTAAATGCACTTTTAACTATTCGTCCAACATCGATATAAAGTGATCGAGTGTTTTCTGTAACAGGACAATTTGTTAATAAAATCAGAAGTAGACTTTGAGCATATTAAAAGATTATTTCCCAAGTCGTTAAAAATTTTTACGTTATATTTTTTTAAATTATTCATTGTATTTACATGTTTTTGAAATTGAATTCTAATAATTTTATTTTTGATCTCATAACTGCTTATATTTTATCTCGTATCTAGAGAATAATATTTTTTCATTAAAAAATATTTTTACTCAATTTATATTTTAAATTCAAGTTTCTTTATTACTTTTTATAGTTTTGAAGTGTTTCTTTAACATTATAAACTTGTTTATGCTTTTTAATATAAAGTTTTTCATTAATTAAAAACAAATTTACTTTTTATTTGTTTTGCTGCGGGATCCCGAAAAATTAAAAAATAAATCTCGCATTCCCGGGAAACAAAAAATTGCGAAAAAAAACACTAGCTACAAAAGTACGGAAAATTGGTGGTGGGTATAAAAGATTCGGCACAGCTGAATATAGTGCTCTTACTTGTTTTAATTGATGATTGTGACTTCGAAGAAAAATACAAATTATAATATTTAACCAAACAAAAAAATAAATAATTTTGGTTGGCTAAAAAAAATCTGAACAAATGGGAACAAAAATTTTTTGTGTGTTTCGTCATTTTTGCGGTTAAGGCTTAATATGTATTTACATACGTAAACACCAAGCTAGGTACGTTTGAAAAACTAGGCGTTCATAAAACATCCAAAATAAGGAATCTTAGAAAGACAAGATTATTATCGATTATACCTGCAACATGTTGATTAATTTTTTCTACAAACTTACCCCCTAAAATCCGCATTCGTGAAACACCACTTGGAAAAGGTACCCTTAACCAAATATTAGGTTTTGGTTTATGCCATCCAGGTTGAGGTTGCATTTTGAGTTTTGCTATATTCAAAGACTTATAGTATAATTAAATGATCAATATTTTTGTTGGAGCTTATAACCCATTTCTTTCCCGACTTAGGAAGATTCTCGACCTATTAAAAAAAGGATGACTCATATACTATAAGATAGAGGGTTGAAAGGCTCCACGAAAAGCCCCCCAATGAAATAACATCCAGGAAACAACTCCCAATGAAGTAAACCCCAAAAAATTTGAAATAACACCCAAAAACAGTAAATGAAATAACATCGAAAAATAAATGAAATAAATCCCAAAGCGAAAACGAAACAGCCCCCAATATTTCATATGAAATAACTCCCAATAATGAAAATGAAATAACCCCCAATGAAATACACCCCATCAGCAACAAAAATGAAATTATGCCCAAAATTCATAAAAGAGTCAGTTTCACTAAGGATTTCATGAAGTCAATATGGACCAACAGCAAAATCGCAAAATTATTGATATAATTCGTGTGGAGGCCCGCAGGCGTCCTCTTCATAATAAGGCTTTATGCAACTTCGAAATTGTGCCTGCATTCATATTCAATTTTTTTTGTGAAAGAACATACAAAGCTCGTTTAATAGTGACTACTTTTGGTTTTGTAAATGGACTAAGTCCAGTGCAGTTATTTGTTCTTATACGATGGAAGCGATTTCAGATCAGCCACCAACGAGCTATCCAAAAACTTTGGAATGGCTTGAAGATCTAACTCATGGAAGACGTTATTATAGTTACAATGTTGTAAAGAAGGCAGTAATTTTCTGTAATGGAGATATGAGAAAGTATGGAGAAAGAATTGTGTAATATTTCCAATATATTTATTGGTGAAACCCAACTACCAAAAAATTATTTTAAAATTATTATTATTTATATTAAATTATTTGTTATTTAATTATTTACAGAACAATAGGTTGTCATTTTTGATTTTTATAGATAACAAGCCGCCCGGTAAGTGCTTAGCTACGAATCAAGTAATATAATAAAAAAATTTAATTGGAACATCAAAAAAAAAAATTAATTGCTAGCTATTTTCAAACTCCCTCTAAATTCCAACATTTCGAAAAAGTACAAAAATTCATTATAGATTGTTTTAAGGAGAGTCAAACTACGTTTTTACTTTTTTGCTTTTGCTTTCCCTCTCAAAGATAAATGCTGTTCAAAAAAGTACCAAAATTCAGTTTTTACCCGTTTTATCCCCTTAAAACTCAAAATTTCCAAAAAGTACCAGACACCTGCCCAACTATTTTTTACAGGCTCTTTGATCCTTTCTGAATTTTTGTGATATCTTTATTAAGCCCGGAGATACTGAGTTACCGATTATACCCTTTTTTACCCGTAAACCGCTCGACGAATTTTGAGCAAACTTTACATAAGCCATCTACTAAATAGTCCAAACAAAGTATTTGGTTTGGATAGGTGAGCACCCTTCTTGAGTTATAAAATTACAACGAAAAGTGGCATTGATTTTTATATATATAGAGACTGGCTTTACCCTGCGCTCGTTGCTACGCTACCAACTAAAATAAATTTAAAGGAAAGATGTTACACAAATATTAGTTAATTAATAAAATTAATTTAACTCACAATGAAATGCTCAAAACTATTCGAAAAACGCTCCCAAATGTACTAATGCGCACATATTGTCTGTTCAATGTGAGCCGGACATAAATTTCGCAATTTACATAAATTCTTGTTTTTTTTTTTCAACTCAAAACGTCATTATTTGTTCGCTGTTTTCGTTTCAATTTAAACCAGTTTGAACTGTCACTGCAATATAAGAAATTCATTGGAATGACAGTGGCGCCATCTGTCGAAAGTTGGTCCTACCAACTTAAAACCCTTCGTGGTGTCATGCACAACAACTTAGCTAAAGATCATCACATGATCAAAAGCATAGTTTACGATTCTATAAAGGACATACAGACAAATATTCCTTTTTATATATACATACATATATGTGACATAGAGAAAGGGACCTAAGGGTAAAAAAACACTTTTTTTTGATGCTGTCAACATCTGAGCATCGAATGAAACCGATCCCATGCCCCAAAAGTGTTCCCTCCCAGAGATATGCGCGTTTTTTAAAAGTGAAGTCGACGATTCTAAGCGCAAGAAAGAAGAGGGACCTAACAGTAAAATTTATGAATTTTCATTTCTTCCCCTACTAAATTAACAAAATAACTTGATTTTACGAAACTACAAAAAATTTATTTTTTTCCTTTACTGTATTACTGTGTTAACAGTATCCTCTGCAAGATTTCGACACAATTCGCACAAATCGTATGCCGGCTTCATAGTGACGATGTGGGGACAATATTTCTTCCACAGCGTTTGGAAAGTGCGAAGTTTTACGATTTTACCACCCGGTTCAACGCTGTTGGTGTATCTACTGTAAACAGAAGTCTTACTTTCAGTAGTTGGTTAGTTTCAATAAACGATAATCACGATGATTTGGTTGACGTCCAGGTTAAGTGATAGCAACAGTTTCAGCAAAACGGCAGATAAATAAAACAATTTCTTTTTTTTCCAAAGTAGTTAAAGCATCTGTACGATTAATTTTATTCGTCATGCCATGTTCGCGTGGATAAACACCATTTTTGTCTTAATGTTCGATTAGATTTTTGTAGCGTTTAATTCCCATTGTATACAGGAAGAAGTACATATCGCGGCATATCGGCAAACTTCGAAAATATTATATCTGATTGTACCGTTTCTTCGTAGCTCGCGATCGATCACCAACTTTTGACCTGAGCATTGCATCGTCACGGTGAGCTGCCAGATGTGCGAGAATAATTAAATCTTGGGATTCCTTGTCTAAATTCATGAAAGACGTACGAAAATCCACAGCCATCTTCTTAGGGATCATTTCATTGCATTGATTTGAACAACACGGAGGTATTTTTGAACCATACAGTCGAGCAACTACCTTTTCTTCGCGTAAATCAAGGTCAGATTTATCAAGGTACATATAATCGGTATCATCTTCAGAGTCACTATCCGATAACTCTGAGAAGTGATCGTCATCATCCTCGTCATCAGGGAAGCGATAAAGTAAATCTACTTCTTCGAATTCATCCACCATTTCATCCTAAAACAAACAGTAAGAATGTTATCAGTTTTAAATTATTTTCGCGAATAACATAATAAGGTGATGTTAAAAAATTTTGGTACTAACAGAGTGATATTCACGATTTAAAAGAATTATAAATGAGTATTTATTATAACTCACAATTAATAATTTTAGAAAATAAAGCTAGATTCGAAAAAACGCGAGCAAAATTGATATCAAACTCATGGAAACAGCGCGCTAGGTAGAAAACAGTAAAAATCAACTACTCAAAACAAGAGGTAGGGACGACCTACGCGCGTTTTCAAGGTTGACCAACACGTTCCTGACGTCATGAGATGTGTCGCTTTCAAATAAGACCAATACCAACACGCTCAGTGATGGTACACCAAAGATACACGTATTTAAATCTTTAAAATGGCTTTCCTGAACAAAACCTGTTTTTACCCTTAGGTCCCTTTCTATTTTTCGCGTCACATATAGATATTTAATTTAAAAAAATTAAGATTTTATGAAAAATATGTTTTGTCTGAAATTTAGAACAATCATGTAAATATCAATTTTAATAATTTAAAATCGCTGCACACTTTTTTATTGTCCATAATGGTGTTACCGATGACAACAGTAAAGAAATTGAAAATAAAAACAAACAAAAAAGTTTAAAAGAAGAGCAAATAACGGTTTTAAAAACTGACACAATGTTGCCAAAAGGTTCACGACCCAAAAGTGTAAAACATTTTATACTTTGACTTGTTCATTCACATTATTTATTTTCTTCCACGAGATTCTAAGTTTTTTTATTTCTCACAAGCATCATTAAGGCACACGGCACAATTTTCCTTATTTGTTTTTCTTGTATTTTTTTTTTGGGTTTGTCTTCTAACATTTTACTATCGCATGTACAACATTTGTAATAATGGTGGTATATTGTATGTGTAGGTAAGTTTAAACTTTTTCGCCTTTGCATGCCTGTCTGCGTCTACATCGTCGTCTTCATTTTGTTCTTGTTCTTTACATAGCCAACGTCAACATCATCATCATGATTGTGTTGGGTACTTTAGCGCCACAAAGGGCGAGAATGACATAAAGTTTTATCGCGACATGCTCAATTAAAAGAGACTTTTACAGTAGTTAAATGTAAAAGCTATTTCTATTCTAGTACGTTAGAAAATGGCTGTTGTTTTTGTTTTTTCTATAGGTTTTTGTTTTGGAGTCAAGTTAAATTTTGTTTGTGTCCTTCTTTTTATGGAATTAACATTTTGACTTTAGAATATTTCAAAATGGTGTTTAAATTGTTTGGTGTGTGAGTAGGAAATAAAACAACAAATACAAATCGATTTTACCCAATTTGCAACTCAAGTCGGTTGCTGTATCCACTTGAAAGCAATGAATTGGGAGATTATAGAGGTGGCAAAGAGAGTGAGTTTAAGGGAGAAAATGTCAGATGATTTTATGCAATATTCTGGCAATAAGTGGTAAAATTTAAACTGAAGTATTTGTTATTTTGAATAACTTTGGAAAATGTGGAGAGCAAGAAAACGCATATTCACCATTAGTACACTGTGAAAAATACTCCAAATTCCTTCTTGAGATTTTATTTGGTAACATGTGCGTCAAGTTTGTTGATTTTTTAATTATATTAAAAATTTCAAAATGATTACTAGTGACGACTTCTAATATGACTAATTTTAGATTTGTTATTTTACTGAACATAGTATGAACAAAATACCGCAAGTCCTTATGGATGTCATAGAAATCGCCTCCATTTATCTCTGACACAGATAATTTATATTATTTCACCACATTTAAGAGACAACTTATAACAAAAGAGTCCGCAATTTGCCATTTTAATTAAGCACCAAAGTGCTTTAAGTGCAAATTCCTTTAGATTTATAAATCAGTAGACGTTTAGACGTGGTCGTGTTAAAAGGTATAGAAAAAACGAAACGGATAGAAAAATAGTCAAAGGATAATAGAGTTAAAAATAATACTTACAACAATTTCAACATAAAATAAACTAGTGGAAAATATTTATATTAGAAATTTTAGTAATAATAAAAAATAACGCAAATAGAAAAGAAAAATAAAGTTAATAAATGCTTAAATAAATATATTAAGAAAGACAAATAACATTTAATATAACAAAAGCAACATTTATTTTTCTAAAGAAAAAAAAAAATCCTAGTATTTGTACATGCGCATTTGAAAATTAAGAAAACGTATGCTTGTGATGAGTGAGTGTGTGAGTGATACAAAAAAGAAAAAAAAAATAGTTTAAAAGTGGATCCCATGTATGCGTGCGTGAAAGGGATTTTGGGAAAAGAGTAATACAAATTAAAAGTACTTATTTAAAAATGTTGATAGTATTTTTCGAAAGCAGTTTTTGTAATTTTAAAAAATAATAATTATAATTTTAATTTGTTAATAGACAATTTACATTTACTAATTGCTTGAAAATTGCTGAAAAAATCGAGTCATACTCGAGTTAATAAAATTCCGAATATTTAATTTTCTCAATTATTTAAAAATTTAATTAATTTTGTAAGAATCGAATATAATTGACTACGAATATAAGTAATTTTAAATTTAGAAATTTTTCTTAAATTATGAGTCATAGTTGAAATAAGCGACTTAACTGTTTATCACCAACAAGTTCTTGCAACTTAATTGCTTAGTTTTTTTGTGTAGTAATTCAAAATAAAATTTATTCCTTGTATTATTAAGTTCTATATGAAAGAAAATTTCATATGAAGAGTTTTTAATTTTAAAAGTTATTATGGAAAAAAATTTGATAATAAGATATAAATGATATCTTTAAAACTTCATTCATGATATATGTGTTAGCTTTTTATTTAAAAATAACATCCAATTTTCGAATTTAGAATAAACCACAATTTTTTAAAACTCTAATAACTTAAGTGTTTAAAATATTATCTAAATATTTTAATGCTCAATGGTCAGAGAAGCTCTGAAGAAAAAATAAACTACTATAATATTTATAACGGGTGTTTTTATAGAGATAAATAATTTTAAAATTAAATAAAACAAAGATGAATTTTATAAATTGATAAAAATTGCACTTTATTCGAAAGATAATCTTCTGGCATTATAATTTAAATATGATTTTTGGGATATGATCCCCATGGCTAGCTCGGACGTAGTTTTATTTGGAGGTCCAATTTTCGATGATTTTTCCCAACATTTTTGGCCGTATATCGGCAACAACGCGGTGAATGTTGTCCTCCAAATGATCAACTATTTCGGGTTTATCTGCGTAGACTGGCGACTTTACATATCCCTCACAGGAAATAGTCTAGCGGCGTTAAATCGCACGATTTCGTAGGCTAATTTATGGGTACGAAACGTGAAACTATGCGGTTACCAAACGTTCCATCAATAAATCAAATTTGGCATAAGCTGTGCTACATGTTTCGCCATCTTGTTGAAACAACAGCTCCTGCACATCATGTTTGTTTAATTGATGAACGGCAAATTTAGTAATTATGGCTCTATACCAGTTACCATTAACTGTAACGTTTTGACGAGCAACGTTTTTAAAGAAATACGGACCATTAATTCTACCAGTCATAAAGCACACCAGTCAGTTTTTCTGGATGTAACCATGTTTCAACATACACTTGAGGATTATTATCACTCCAAATACGTCTGTTTTGTTGATTGACGTATCCATTTTAACAAAAGTGATGGACAATTATGTTGACCTTAAACTGGACGTAGTGCGCGATACGTATTTTGAGCAGAACCATTATTTTGAAAATAAATTAGCACAATTTGGAAGCATTCGTCAGGTGTTAGTTTGTTTATGTTGAAATATCAAACCAAACTAAATATCAATAACTTAACAGCTGACAAAATAACCACCAGTTAAAAAAGTGTTGCCAACTTAAAGCTCAATACCTCTATTTAAAGTACCCGTTAGATAATGTTTAAGTTTATTAAAGGTATTTCTAATCAAAGTTTTCATTCAAAATTCCCTTTTTAAGCCTTTGATAAACTTTAAAATATATTAAGCGTATTCACTAGTATTCTTAGTTGCCGTATTGCTATAATTTTCCAAAATTTCAAAATTAAACTGTTTATTGTAAACCGTTTTATAATTGTGAAAAATTATGACATTATAACATAACGACACTTATTCGACAATTATTTCTACGGTCTATAAGCATTAATAATTTTAAAATTTTTACTGTATTAATAGTGGAAAGAAATTTTTATATATCCTTCATATTTATTATAAAATTTGATTTTAAAATTTTTTCTACATTTAAATGTTATTCATAAGTTTTGGGATAAAGTTTATTTAGAAATACATACAATTAATTTCAATCTTATCTGCTTTTGTTAGAAAATTTAAATAATTTTTTAAATATAATTTTAAGAAGCTTTTAATATTAAATAAAATATTAACTGCCTTATTCATAAAAGTTATTAAAGGTTTATAAAAGGTTTATTAAACTGATTTTCTATGAAAATTTGAGTAATAAACCTCTTATAAAGCTCTTTTAGTTTTTATGAATTAGACCGTAAATTTGAAATATTTTGTAGAAAACTAATGTTTTTGTTAACAAATATTATAAATTTTGATTTCACTTTTAATTTTTAGGCTCAATATAAAGTTTTTCCGATTTCGATCTTCAATTAGAAATTCTTCAATTCCGAAATTTGAACAACTTGGTTATTGATCTTAAAATATTGTCAGCATAATTTTTTTTTGCTTTTGTGCCATCAAAATTGGATTTACTTCGCATTGCCACTAAGATATATTTTTGATTTATTGTTTGTTATTATTAAATCTCAGCAAAAACAACTACGACAAGACAGTTATTTTGCAGGGGTTCAACTGGTGACAAAGTGATTTAAATTAGGTGAAAATACTAATGATTTTAACTTTTGCGTGTCATTGGAGGTCATGTGTTTATATGAATATATAAATGTACTGCACTCCAATCTAATTAGTGCATAGAACTCATGGCAAAAAGCACCCGATTTTTATTCACTTGAATTGTTTAAGATCTACGAATTTTGCAACACATCGTTTATGAAAAATTTATTTTGCATTAAGGACGAATTATTTGTCATTAAGAATAAAATCATCAAGGAACAATTTAAGGATGAATGCTTTTGCACTATAGATTTAGCAGTCTTGAAAATGTTATTCTCTTTGCACTAATCCCAATATTTTCGCTGGGAGTTTTTTTAATAAAAGTTTTCAAATAATATTAAAAACCTATCTGCCTGAAAGGTTTTTTTTTGGTTAATATATTGAAAAAGTTCTTTGCATTTAAAGAAACAGGCTAGCGGTATTTGCATTACATCAACAAAAACAACAATTAAAAACACATGTATTTTGTTTTTGTATATGTGCCTGCATATGCCACAAATTTTTGGCTTTAATTTTGATAATTTAAAAAAAAATCAAAGTAAAAACTTTATATTCTTGGTTTGGTACTTTCTTAAATGTTTTAAATTAACTTCAACTTTGAACTATATATTATAGGCGAAAAAATAAAAAAATTAAATTTGACAAATGCAGACAATTTATTAAAATAAAAATTTGGAACTACTAGTGAATAGTATAAAAAACAAACAGCTGATTGCATACGAGTTCCGAGATTACATACACATATAGTTAATACAAAAAAACTTTAAAAATGATTTAGTTTCTTTTACCAAATTTTTTTTTTTGAATCTGTAAAATTATTTATCAATTATGAATTTTTTTTTGTTAAACATTTATCAATTATTTAAGAACTGTTGTTTTACTAAAACTTTGGGCTTTTGGCTTGGACCTTAATAATTTCTTATCAAAAGCTAAACAAGAAACAAAATACTTTTTTATAAAAATGCATTTCACAAAGAGGAATAAACAATTAGCAGTAAATTTATAGTCTGCGTTATAAAAACTAAGTTAAAAAAAGTACCAACATATTTTAATTTATTGCAACACAAAAGTACCACAGACTTTAAACACTTTATACATTAAAAATAAAAACGGCGAAAAGAGTAAATGCTTGAGAGCATAACAGAGAGTGTGAATGAGTAAAAGTGCGAATGTTAAACGAGAAAAATAGAAAATGAGATACAAACACAGCTATGAGTGTCAGTGTCGTTGCTTATAGACAATCGTAATTAAATTCCTTATGGGAAAATTACAAAACTTTTTTTTTAATTTCCCTTTGTTATAAAAACATTTAACTGATGTTTTTATTACTACCACTACTATTTAATTATTGTTGTTATAAGTGGGTGAAGGATAAATTTAAAATAAAACAAATAACAACAATATAAATAATGCTTTTATTAAAATTTTATGTATTTCAGTAATTCATATAAATATTAACAAGAGTTTTAAGTGAAAATATAACAAAAAAAAAAACTAATAATTAAAAAAAAAAAAAAAAAACAACTTCTTACTTAAAAAAAGAAACATAAAAAAACACTAAAACCAGCAAAATGAACACTTTAATGTGTTTAATGACCACGATTGGTCTGATTTTATTGATGTCATCATCGCAAGGTGTTGAAGGCAAGAAGCCTAAAAAGTATATCGGAGAAAATGGCGGTGATTTTGAATTTATTGATGAGGTAAGTACAAGAATCAACTAAACAAGCAGCCAAGCAAACAACATGAGTCAGTCTATGAATACAACAACAGTTAGTAGAAAAAACAAGTAAGAGCGCTATATTCGGCCGTGCCGAATCTTATATACCCTTCACAACGTGAATTCATGCAATAACAGTGGTTTGTGTCACCATTCATCCCATATGAAATACGTACATACATATAAAAACATACATATATAAAAACGTCCCATTGTAAAATTATAAATTCACGTATGAATGTAAAAAAAAACAAAAAAAAAAAAAAATTAAAAAAAAAAAATTTTTAAGAAAAAAAAAATTTTAAAAAAAAAAATTTTTAAAAAAAAAATTTTTTTAAAAATTATTATGTATATAATATATACAAAACAAAAAAAAAAAAAAAAAAAAAAAATTAAAAAAAAAAAATTAAAAAAAAAATAATAAAAATATAAATAATATATTAAATAAAAAATAAAAAAAAAAAATAAAAAAAAAATAAAAAAAAAAAATTAAAAAAAAATTAAAAAAAAAATTTTTTTGGCTCAGCTGGGATTCGATGCCACGTTTTCTCTAACCAGTATACAGGTTTGTATGTATGTATGTTGTTGTTGTAATGTTGCTTTTGTGAAAAAAAAATCGAGGTGGTCGTGGGTTTTTGCTCATATCTCAGTTGTTTATGTACCGATGTTTCTGATTTTCAATAGCGATCTACTCCCGAATATTTCTGATATTTTAATACCTCACCCGAGTCCAAGCGATGTCGGGGGGGCTTCAAAAAGTTGATTTCAACATACACACGGACAGACGGTCAGACGGACAGACGGTCAGACGGACAGACGGACAGACGGACAGACGGACAGACTGACAGCGCTTAATCGACTCCCCTATTCATAAGCTTTCAGAAAATATATACTTTATGGGGTCGGAAATCAAAATTGTAGAAATTTCACACGGAATGACAAACCTATATATACCCTTTTTCACTGTGTGAAGGGTATAAAAAGAACAAAATCGTCGCAGGGTTGTGTGTGGCAGACTTAATGATAGGGTTATTTTAAGGTTTCTTCAGAGATTACCAATCCCCTTCATCATTATTTTGTTTGTTTTACTCTTTTCGTAGCTATTAAAATTACACATTGCAATAGTGATAGCAAGATAAAACGCCTTTACGATTGGAAACGTATTAAAGCAAAAAAAGTGAAAAAAAACTTCGAAACGTTAGCTAATATATCCCATCGGACCTTGAAACCCCTGAATATATATGTTCAAATTAATCTGTTTCTCTATAAATTATTACAGTAATTACGAAATCTAACAAGAGTAAAAAAATATTTATAAAAAAATAAAAACACAAACCACTAGACGACGTCGATATTTTATTTTTTTCTCTTTACTTCTACTATTTTGTGTTTCAGGCTTAAAAAAGAAAATAACAAATATATAAAATTGTATTAGAAGTCTTAAAGGGGTGGATAGCTGAATGAATGGATAAATGTTTTTGTTATTGTTTAATTTTTTCTGTTTTCCCAAAAGCATGAGAGTGAATGTGGCTTTGTGTATTTTTGTCTAATATCAATATTGGCTCAATGGTTATGTTGTATTTTGTTTCTAACCTGTCAACTTTTTTTCGTTTAGCCTAAGCTACTTAGCAATCCTGTAAGCTAAATATAACAACAACAAAAACTACTTAAATATGAAAGATCTCAACAAAGTGACATCAAATGACAAACACACTTACTTACTCTTAATAAAAAGTTAAAAATCGATAACATTTGCTAGTGACAACTTATACTGCAAGCACTATGGGATTGATAAAATTTTCTTGATGATAAATTTTAAAAACCTACGAAATTGGCTGTAAATTAAAAAAATGTTCACAGATTTTAAATAAATGTACTATTTTTAAATATTGTAATTAACGAAAAGTGTTGTATTTAAAAAAGAGCTGTTAAGTAATGATTACTAATCGTAATAATTAGTAATTAGATGATCTTTTTTTGAAAGTTGAAGTAATGATTATATTAAAATTATTTTCAGATTCGCACTAACTAATTGATTATAATTACAGATATCCAAAAATAATCATGATTAATAAAAATTACGAGAAAGTAATCAAAAATAAAAAAGTAATCAAAAAATAATTCGACTACTTTAAAGGATTATTTTCGATTATTTTTAATCATTTTTTTGTTTTTATCTGGCGAAATTATGGCAATACTGTTTTACAAATAAATTTTTCGATATAAAATTCTAACATTATCTAATTAGTTGTTGTTTTTTCAATTTTTGTTATTATTATTGTTGTCAAAAATATGATTTACTAAGTGATGCATTTATTTTTTTTAACAACTATAAATTTAATATTTTTGCATTAACTTTTACTTTTTACACTATCTAGTACGTAAATTCTGTCTGTATATGTCTGGTATACACAACGATATTTTTGTAACAACAACTACACCCTCTCACCACGTTAAGTGCCGGAAAAAAATCTCAGTTAAATATATATTTTTTCTACACCAATGTCACTACTACTTCTGTACCCTTATACCCTCACAATAGTAAAATTGTACCAAATACACCTTAATTGTAACAAAACTTTGTAAATAAAAATTAATCAGTCATTCTATTTGTTATATCTTTACCACATTAATTGCAATCATGTGTACATCAGTATATGCTTGTTCTGGAGTTTGATTTTAATGTTTATTAGAATTTTTTTTAAAGAAAAAGCACTTTCTGCACTCGCTGACTAACTAAAATATACTAAAGAATTAAATTTTTTCCTGAGCTCTGACTTCGTTTGACTCAATTTCTATACAAAAAGAAAAAAAAACTATTGAGTGTAACTACCACTAAAGTTTTGATTAAACCAAATTTGGCACAATTATACCACAAATCCCAACTGTGCTACTGTAGTTTTTCAATTTAAACTCCTGGTTAAAATATGCTTTGTTCTTTAATTTTTTTCAAATTTAATTTTGGTACCCACAGTTTATTGGATTGACTTTGGGAAAGAAACTTAAGTCGAAATAAATAAATAAGTAAGTAGACAAAAAAGTTATATGTATTTAATATCTTGAACTGAAAAAATCATTTAGAACAAAATTACGGCCGAATTCATCGATCATAGAATATAATCGCTTAATTTATTCTTTCAATTAGCAAAACATAAAATAATCGTTTGATTTGCATATTTTACTTTTAACAGATTATATTTACATCAACATTACAAAACCTATCAGAGTATTTTTTTAATATCACAAATAAAATTTTATTTCTTCATAAGAAAAATTAAAAATGTATGTAAAGAATTGTATGTTTTCTTCAAAACATATACTTAGGTCTAAGGTAAAACATATGCAGTCTTATCCATTCACATGGATATCCCATCTTATAAAAATTATACCTATTTTTTTTGTAGTAGTCCTATTGTGCAAGATTCGTTGACTTAGAGAGAACAGGTGCAGAAGCAAAAGTAACATTTTTTAGAAGCTCATAGAGTAAATTTTGATACGAATTTGCTTTCAATATTCTTGACTAAGTATTAGGGACAATCGTCCCTAAGTTAATTATTCCTAAAATATTCGACAATTTCCCTTCCCAACTGTCTAAAGGGTTAGTGAATACAAGTTTTTGAAGCCTTAGTTATTATAAAATTTAAATGCAGTATCAATATGTCAGTTAATTAGGTCTGTCCGTTTGTCCGTGTGTTGGCTTTAAGAATATTCCTCAAGTTACATAGAATATCAATCTTTTGGAAATATTTAGAAATGAATCGCTATTGAAAAACAGCTGTATCGACCCATAACTTTCTGAAATATAGGCCATTAAACAACAGTTTTCTCACAGTTTTACCACAAAAATCAAAACTTTCAACGCTCAGATAGTTTTTAATCACGTTTGTTGCCAATTTTAAATATTGTATGCCTCAAGGGCTATTTAAAAAAAACTTGGTCGAATCGGTCACTGATCGGCAAAGTTATAGACAAAAATTATTTGAAAACATATATTTTTAAAAATATATTAAGTTCTTAAAGCTGCTAATTATTTTTAAAATCCCTAGCTGGACTAGCAATCAATTTACATATGGCTCAAGTCTTCAAGCACCTCAATATTGGTATCAAATGAAAGGCCTATTAAAATTAAAAACCAAGATGGCGTCCTAATAGAATGGTAATTCCCTTGAACGTCCACAATATTAAATATGATGTCCTAAATAAAATGGCAAATATATAGGTCCAGTATTATAATTACGGATTTGTCCACTTTATCACAGTATTGGTATTAAAAGAAAGCTTGATCCGTAGAATACGGTAAACTATGGAAGATATAAAGTCTCAAAAGGCGTCCGAAACAAAGTGCAGGATAATGGTTTTTCTAAGTCCTATCTATTTGGTTATCAAATAAAAGTGCTTTACTATTAGAATAAATTTAACTAAGTGAAAAAATCAAAATCTAAGATGGCATCGGAATTAAAAAATATGTCATTGTATCTGTAAACATGGTGCTGAAGGATATTATCAGAATCAGTACGAGCATTATCGAAAAGAACATTTTATTTATACTCCTTTAGCTGTTATTTTTTCATTCTTATAGGTAGGCGAAGGATAAAAAAGATTCGGTACTGTCTTTTTTAACACTCTTACTTGTTTAATTTCCTTTTCTTATTTTGATATTTATAGTTCAGAAGCAGCAATCATGTTAGTTTAGTGCTTATAGTTTAAAGATGTTTTTCTTTGAGAATTTTGTAGCGATTAAAAGAACAATAATCAACCTCAAATCTATGGCGGTATAAGTTTTCTTGTCTAGGTTGTTTTCTGTTTTGTTTTATTCTGTTCTGCTGTGCCGTTGTTATGTTTGTTTTAATGTTTCAAGTTCTTTCAGTATCAAGTGCTTTTGTTATGTTAAGCTTTTGTAGAATCAGTGTCTGAGTCTAATTTTAACTGCATTGACATTATGAATTTTTCTCCCTTTTCTATAATGTTTTTTTTTTTTTTTAACAGAAATTATTTCCACATTGTTGTATTTTATTTTTTCTCTAATTTCCTTTGTGCATCCTTTTGGTCCTTTTTTGTTTTATGGTCTATGAATGTTAAAATAGGGTTTACAATTAGTCTCAGTGGGATATTATTTCGTGTTTTTTTTTTTGTTATTTTTTCATATTTTTCATTTTGTATAAGAAATAGTCAACTTTTTTAATTTATAAAAGGCAAAAAGTTTGTGGTTAGAGAATACAATAATTCAGGGAAAGATGACAGTATAAAAACTTGTTGTTTTTTTTTATCATAAACATTAAATTGAAAAAGTTGTCAGTGAACTATGTACTGTGAGCGTCAAAAAAAAGTGTACACAAATATTTTTTAAAACATTGTTTTTATATCAGTATTTTCATTTACGATAAAGTTTTACATTTAGGTACTTTTAAATCAGTATTTAGTTCTCTACCTTATTCTAAACAAAACAGCAAAAATATTAACAACAACAAAAAATTTACAACAAAAATAAAAAATAATTCATTTTTTACGCGTCAAAAAAAAGTGTACAAACTGTTTTTAAATGAAAATAAAATCGATTTAGTATTTAGTTGATTTTGCTTTTGCCTTAATTACAGAATTTAGTCTTCTGGGTATCGATTCTACTAATTTTTTAGTTATATCGGATGAAATTTTCTGCCATTCCTCCATTATAACGGATTTCAGCATATTCTTATCGCTAATTGTCCTTTTTCGGAGTTGGCGGTCCAAATGCTCCCACAAATGTTCAATTGGATTTAAGCCCGGTGATTGTGGAGGATGATCCAATGTTTTGGGAGAGCGGTACAGAAGCCATTCTTTTACTATATGGGATGTATGTTTGGGGTCGTTGTCCTGTTGAAAAATCCAAGATCCTTCCAACCCCAATTTCTCCATACTGAATGGCACGTTGTTTTGCAAAATGTTCAGGTAGTCCATCTTATTCATTGTACTTTCAATAAAAACCAAATTCCCTACTCCGTTTGCCGCCATACATCCCCACACCATCACCGAACCCCCTCCATGCTTAACCGTGGTTATTAAATTTTGGTCAGCATAATCATTGTTTTTTGTTCTCCATACTTTAACTGGTTTTTTCTGGCCAAACACCTCAAATTTACTTTCATCAGTAAAATGCACATTATTCCAGAATGAAACATCTTTATTTTCATACTTTTTGGCGTATTCTAGGCGTCTTTTTTAATTAGCTGGTAATATTAGTGGTTTCTTTCGTGGGAATCGACCATGTTACCCGTTTTCGTGTAATGATCGTCGTATTGTACTGGCACCTACGGTAGTTTCTGATGTTGCCGAAACTTCCTCTGATATTTTAACGGCACTTTTAAAAGGATTCTTTTTTACATCGCGCACTATGGATCTTATTTTAGCCTCCTTTAAAAGTTTTCGCCGGCCCGACCCTGGACGATTTTCTATTTTGCCGTATTTTTCGTTTTTATCAATAATTTTTTTTGCAGTATTGTGGCTTCTGTTTATAATAGAGCCAATTTCTCTGAAAGTTTTTCCTTCATTCCGAAGTTTTATTACTAATTCTCTAATATCACTAGAAGTTTGTTTTCCCATTCCAAAAAAATTAAAATTTACTTCACACGAGGAGATCTTACTCTGCAGATCACAATTAATTTACATAAAACAATAAAAACCTTTCATTAGAATGCTAAAATAAAGAAAACAACCAAATATAACGATATTCTTTTACAGTAGCACACCGCTGAAATGATGCATATGCAACATGTACACTTTATTTTGACGCGTAAAATATGGATTCGAATTTGTTTTTGCTCCATCATTTATGTATTTGTAAGAAATTTCTCATTGTCTTTCTATAGCTAACTAGAGATTAGTATACTAATATTAAAAACCCTAGAATGATAAATTTTAGTCATATCTTAAAAGACTAAAAAAATACTTTATTGTAGAAAAAGTTTTTGTACACTTTATTTTGACGCTCACAGTATGTATGTTAGAAAAAATAATGTCAAAAGAGTGGTGGAGGGTGAATAATTACTTTAATTCATTCATTTGATGTAATAGAACTTTTGTAAGTCACTTTAGTTAATGAAGTTAAAAAGATATTTTTCCACAAAAATATCACCCTTAATATAAAATTAGCGAACAGTATAGCAAACAGATATACAACCACTTTAAAATATTTTTAATTTTTAATTAAGTTATTTAAATTTCTTAGCCAATAAGAAAAAATTTGAGTATCTTATTTTATGAAACAAAATGCTTGATAAAGCTCATATTTTTTGATATAGGTATCCTGAAGATTGAAGTAATGAATTTTGCATATAAAATAATAAAGCTAGTTTTAAAACTTTTTAATTAAAAGGCGTATACATATTTTAAATTATGTCAATTGTACATGTGTAAACATATTGATTATACGTATAAAATAGAGATGGCGATATAAAATATATATTTAGTCCCTGCGGAATTTTTGGTAAAATCTATCCAGTAGTTTTTAAGCCTCTTGAGTTAAGGAAGACGGACAGAAAAACAGACATACAAATAGAAAGACAGGCGGATATACACAAATTTTAAAAATTTGGATTTTGTATTTTAGATCATTGACTGTACGATTTAGTTTTTCGAAATTTTATTATATTGATATTTCGGTTTAAATATCGAAATTTTGATATACAGGTGGACTAAAAGTTTTTTTTGTTTTTTGTTTTTTATTTATTATTCAAAAGAATAAATTTTAATAAAACTAAAATGTCAATGCCCATGATGACTTTTGACCTGCCCAATATATATCTATAGCTTTTGCCTATCCCTAGTATACAATGCTCAATTGGACTAACTAAGTTGTGTGATCAGCTTCAATGAATGTTGCTGTGCAAAATTAAAACCAGAGCTTTCAGGCATTTCTATGTGGCATTTGTAAAACAAATTTACGTATTTTGCCATTTACATATGTATGCCAAATTTTATGTTGTTCAAAATAACAATAACTTATTACGTAAAGAAGACCTTTAAACTATAAAATAATTTTTGTTAAAATAGAAAATTCTAAGCATTTGCATGCACTTTTATTCTACGGTAATGAATAATTAACAACACAGAGTGCTTTCATATTTCTAGCTGGATGTGACATCATGTCGCTATTGTAAAAAGGCCTTTGAGTGAAATTCAAATAATAATGTCAATTATGTACCACGAAAGAAAAAGAATTTAAAAACACAGAAAAGGTGTCCCAGGGTATGCACGATTTTAAGAGAACCACCTAGTCCAAAAAGACAACGGAATCAACTATAAAATATTTAATGGGAGGATCAATTTTAAATATTTAGTAATACAACTTAAATAAATTATATATCGCACTTGATCAAGAATAGGGCAATAACTCAAAATATAAAAATTTTCACATTTTGAGAAAAATCAACAAATAACATTCATATCTATTAACTGTAAAAATGTTACATTATGCCCTCTAATCTTTCATCTTGACTGTGACCATTTTCTGGTTATTTTAGTGACTATCCTTAAATCAAAAGAGTATTATTTTGAGTTAATACAAAAGTTTATAAACAAATGCATCACCAATTTTCATATTAAAGGAACTATTTTGAGTTAAATCTTTATTCAAGTGGAAAATTATTAATTTGTTTAATTTAAATTTTATTGTGTTTTGAGTTGAAACTCTATTCTTGATAAAATTTGTATTGAAATTAATTGAAAAACATTTTAAAATTGGTAGTAACTCAAAAATAAGTTTTTTTTTTACCATAATTGATAAAAAAAATTAAACAAAAAACAGCAAAGAAAATTTGTTAATGAATTTATTTATTTTAAAATACCTTAAATGCAACGAAAAACAGTTTTTGACACTACCTAAAAATTTAAGAATTTCGAGTTTATACACTGTTGTTGATCAAGTGCGATATGTATAATTTTAAGAAACTAGACGTCCGGTATGTGCTTCACTACGTATCAAGTGAAATAATAAAAAAATTTAATTGGAACATCAAATTCGTTTATTCAAAAAAAAAAAAAAAAATATTTTATTAATTGCTAGCTATTTTCAAACTTAATCTATTTGGGGTACATGCATTAGGTTCGAAGATACAGAATTACTGATTTGATCTGTTTCAACCTTTCCCCCCCAAAAACACCAAATTAAACAAAACAAAAAAAAAATTCGAAATTAAATTTTTTGACTATTTTAGGGGAAGAAAAATGTATTTTAAATATTTTTCATCCGCTCATCCTTTTTATAGATAAATGAAATTAAAAAAAAAACGTACAAAAATTATTTTCCCCCCTTTATTAGGTTCTTTTTGAATTTTTGTGATATATTTATTTAGTCAGGGGATACTGAGTTGCCGATTTTACCCTTTTTACCCGCCTTTAATCCTTTACACCGCCCAAAACACCATATTAAACAAAGAACTCTAACCTGCATTTAAGAGCATTTTAGGGGAAGAGAAATGTCTTTCAAATATTTTTGTTCCGCTCATCCTTTTTACAGATAACTGAAATTGAAAAAAGCACCAAAATTATTTTTTACCCATTTTATCATTGTTATGTGCGACCTTTGTGTAGAAAATTTTTTTACATTTTGTTTCACATACGTTCTAATAGCCAGGGAAATTACATTTAAAAGAAAATAAATATATGATAAACTTATTTTGGATAATATTAGATTTAAATTAACGGAAAAATATTAACCTTTGTCTGTGTTATCTTCATGTTTAAGTTGCATTATTCTAGACAACCATTACATCACCTTGGAACAAAAAATATTAAAAAACTGTCATTAGCCTTCTAGGATCTTTATGAAATTTTGTACTACATGCATTTGGTCCAAAATATTACCGATTTTACCCGTTTTTAGCCCTTTTCCCCCAAAATTTCAAAATTTCGAAAAAGTACAAAAATTCATTATAGATTGTTTTAAGGAGAGTCAAACTACGCTCTACGGATTTTGTGCAAACTTCATATAAACCATCTACTAAATAGTCCGAAGAAAGCCTAAGCATTTGGTTTGGATAGGTGAGCCCGTTCTTGAGTTATAAAATTACAACGAAGAGTGGCATTGATTTTTATATACATA
This sequence comes from Phyto melanocephala, assembly GCA_941918925.1. NCBI lineage: Eukaryota > Metazoa > Arthropoda > Insecta > Diptera > Rhinophoridae > Phyto > Phyto melanocephala. The sequence goes on along the minus strand of OW799233.1, from coordinate 94,246,229 downwards.
CTAGCTAATACCCGGTATGCTTTGCCACCCCAAATTTTAGTATTTAATTCATATGGCAGGTGCCACGCCCACTATTGTTAATGCACCCATTTTTTCCATAAATGTTTATTTGAATATCAAAGCTGCTTTTGCAAAATTTTAGTACTCTAATCGATATCGTTTTCCAGATATACGAATTTTAGTATTTAATTCATATGGCAGTTGCCACACCCACTTTTATTGATATTTGAATATCAAAGTTGCTTTTGAAAAATTTTACTACTCTAATCGATATAGTTTTCCACATATACGAATTTTAGTATTTAGTTCATATGGTAGGTGCCACGCCCACTATTGATAATGCACCCATTTCTTGCCTAAATGTTCATTTGGGTGTCAAAGTTGCTCTGCAAAATTTTACTACCCTAATAGATATCGTTTTCCAAATATATGAATTTTAGTATTTAATTCTTGTGGCCACGCCTACTATTGCAAGTCCTCCCATTTTTTACTCAAATGTTCGCGTGGATGTCAAAGTTTACCATACTTAATTTGAAGACTCTAGCTACATTAATATTTAATACTTATTCTTTATTAGGGCGTGGCACCCCGCCCACTTACAATTTAAAACCAAAGTATAGCCTATAGTTCCTTCCAGACATACAGAAAGATTCTGTGAAAATTTCAAGGAAATCGGTCCAGCCGTTTAACCGTCTATAAAGCACAAACAAACATACAAACACACATTGATTTTTATATATATAGATGTATGTATGTAGATACGTAATAAATTTATGTTTTTTTGAGGAATTTTATATGAAATGGTTTAAGTTTATTTTACTTAATACAAGTATAAGTTTTTTCTGGCTTAATCTGGAGAACAATACACCAAAGTTTTGGTACCGAATTGTTATTTCTCTACCCATTTTCGGTCAAAAAAAAAGGCTTCATAAATCAAAATACTGCAAAAAAAAATTCTTTTTTGCCTTGATTATATGTAAGTAAAAACCTTGACATTTCATTTCGACTTGTAATAATTTTACTTCATTTAATGATTTTTTTATTTTATTAATCAAGTATACATAATTATTGAGTTAATGTTTAAGTACAATTCAGCAAAAATTAGCCTTTAAATAAATAATGTTTATAAGCGGCGATATGGTATGCAAAATAAAAATAAACATAAAACAAGAATACATTCAAACAATAAAAAACACTAAATATTGCAATTATCTGGGAAGTCCATTTAAAATGTAAATGTTCTTCCACTTCATTTACTTATACACAAATACTATGTTTGTTAAGTGGAGAAAAAGAAGACACGAACCATTAGGACGTTTATAACTACTAGTATAACAGCAAATCATATTTGTTTGTGTATGTGGCATGTATGCAGCAAACAAAACTTTAGTAACAACAACAACAACAACAACTTGTAACTAAGCCGCAAATGGACACATTTAGTAAATAAAAAAATCATAACTATAACAATAACAAACAAAACCAGAATTTAATGGAACCATTCAGTCGTTTAAGGAATATTCAATATATAGTAGTATGTGTGCTTGTGCTAAACTCAAATCTACATATCTGCACGTGTGTGTGTATTTGCTTCATTTATGCTGATAGATGAAAATGTTGTTATCCAGCGAAAATCTTTTTAGCACCAATGAAAACGAAATAAAAACTGAAAATAAATCTGAGATTTGTAATGTTAAATAGGATGACTGACTGGCTAGCTATTTGGCTAAGACAGAGAAAAAGGAAGATGTCGAAAGTTATGAAAAAAAATAAAAATAAAAAAATAGAATGTATATATGGAAAATATACAAGGAAATAAATAAAAAAGAAAATGAAGAAAACAGAGCATAAATTGTAAATATATGCTAAATGATGATTAAAATTCTTTGATCAATATATTTATTAAATAAAATGAAACTTAAAATAAAAACTTAAACTAATTTGAAATGGTAGACAATAAAATAATATTAGTTAATATAGTATGTACCAGATATACAAAATTTATATTGAGATTTTTCTTTCTATATCCATTTTCAATAAATATAAATATACTTTCAAAGTATACAATTAGAAAACTGCTAAAAACTTATTCTTTTTAGATATGCGCTTTTGTTCTGCCTTTTGAGTGAAATTTAGTCATTCGGATTTGCCATTGCAGTGCTGTTGTTTATAACAATAATTCTATGATAATTCGAATGATTTAATTGCACTCGGAATGTAAAATATGGCCGATGATCATTATTGAAAAATGAAAATTTTAGCATTAAACAAAAAAAAAAAAAAAAAAAAAAATTCAGAATTTGCATATACAATAATGAGTGGTTCAACCGAAAGGCACGATGTTAGTTGTAAATAAAACAAAACGTTTTTAGAGAATTATCTTAATATTTTTATACCCACCAAAAAAATGCTGGGGGTATATTCATTTTGTCATTCCGTGTTTGTGTTACATCGAAATATCCGTTTTAGATCCCATAAAGTATATACTTACATATATTCTGAATCGGGGTTTGATTTTTTTTTTTGATTTTTTTTTTATTGAGGTCGCACCGAAAAAGCTAGGGTGCTCAAATTTTGCCACAATCTTTCTTATACACAAGGTTTGTTTGTATTGAAAATGGGCTAAATCGGAATATTAGGAAGAGAGTTATAACTCGTATTGCAAGAGTAGGTCGAAAAAATCGTGTCCTTCCTACATCGAATAAATTGGAATTGTATCCAAACGCATTAACGTAGAGTCACGAAACTTTGAATATATATTTCCTAAGTAAAGATTATATTTTTCCCCGAAAATTGCGTAGATTTATGCATTAGGAGTTATAGATCAAAATGTACGAAAATTTATACCACACAGTGTATTTTTCGGTAGATTTAAAACCTAATAAAATTGACAAAATTAGATGTACGATTCTGAAATTTCGCTTTTTGGTCAAACGCTTTGTTGTAACAGAAAATAAATGGACACGCCCACTTTTACGCCCACCTCCCTCAAATTCATATAATTTCTCTACGAATAAAGATTTTAGAATAATAAAGGGCTACATTGAAATATCTAACTTTTGTTTATTAGCAGAAACAAATTCGACACGCCTACTATTACGCCCACTTTTCACGTTATCAACTGCTAATGAAATTTAAAAGGTCATAAAACCTACAAAATTAGAGTTATGATGATGAAAGTTGCCACAGATATCCTTCTAGTCAATATCATTTTTATGCCTGAAAATAAATGTAACACGCTCACTTTTACCTTGTTACCTCCCATATAACGTTTTTCTCAAATTCATATAATTTCTCTATGAATAAAGATTTTGGAGTAATAAAGTACTATCGACACGCCTACTATAATGCCCACTTTTCACGTTATCTACTGTTAATGAAAATTAAATGCTCATTAAAATGGCAAAATTAGAGGTATGATGATACAATTTGCTTCATATATCCTTCTAGTCAATGTCAATGAAAATTTAGGTGACACGCCTACTTTAACGCCTACCTCCCATATAACGGTTTATCTTAAATTCATATAATTTCTCTATGGACAGAGTTTTTGGAAGAATAAAGGACTATATATAAATATCTCAGTTTCATTTATTAGTAGAAACTATATTGGCACGCCTACTTTAATGCCCACTTTCATTGAAAGACTAAATTTACGAAAACATTTTACTAGCATATCGAAGTTATACATATTTTAGTATAAAGAAATTGTTCTATAGCGATTACTGTTAATAACCAATAAATAAATTTTGTGCTATAAATAGGGGTTTTTCCGGAAATTTAAGTATTTAATCTTCCCAATTTCCCGGGATTATTTTTCAGGATCCCGGGAAATGAAAAAGGTGGGTACGATTCGAAAGCAGATGTTTATATTGTAACATTTCGTTTTCATGAAAAGTTTTTTTTCAAGGTTTTTTTTTACTTAACATTTAAAAATATTTTTACAAATAATTTGATATACTTTTTGAGGTAATGTGTTGAAAAATTAAAAAAAAATCAGCCCACGTTACCAATACTTCAAAATTTCTATAAAGAAAGAGTTAAAATTTTTTGAGGGATGTGGTAAAAAAAATGAAAATATTGTATATTTGTTAAATGCACTTTTAACTATTCGTCCAACATCGATATAATGTGAACGAGTGTTTTCTGTAACAGGGCAATTTGTTAAGAAAATCAGAAATAGACTTTCTGACCAGTCAATAAAGGCTTTGAGCATATTTAAAGATTATTTTCGGAGTCGTTAAAAATTTTTACGTTACATTTTTTTTATTACGCAATGTTTTTGAAATTGAATTCTAATGATTTTTTATTGACCTCATAGCTGAAGTTCCTGCATTTTTGTTTTTTTTGTACTCATATTTGATCTCGTATATATAGAATAATATTTTTTTTTAATAAAAAATATTTTTAATCAATTTATATTTTAAATTCAAGTTTCTTTATTAATTTTTATAGTTTTCAAGAGTTTCTTCTACATTATAAACTATTTTATGATTTTTAATAAGTTTTTTATTTATTAAAAACAAATTTACTTTTTATTTGTTTTGCTGCGGGATCCCAGGAAAATAAAAATTAAATTTCGCATTCCCGGAAAACAAAAAATGCGGAATAAAAAAACCCTAGCTATAAAAATACGGAAAATTGGTGGTGGGTATAAAAGATTCTGCACAGCCGAATATAGTGTTCTTACTTGTTTATTTTTTTAAAAGGATCTATGATAATTATGATTAAAACAAATTAATGGCCAAATACTCGGCACGGCTTCAATACTTCTATTTAATGGTCAATATTTTCAACGACAATGTTGATGTCGACCTGACCAATAATTATTGGGCAGGTCGAGGTTGACGGCTCTTTTGACAAACTTTCGCGAAGAACAGCAAGTGGGCGAGTATGAAGTGTTGTCTGACATTGCCTGCAGACTCGGCTTACTGGAATTTGCGCAATTCTCTCAAATGTGTAAATATTTGATTGTTTATCCTGACAAAAAAAAATCATTAAGTGCATGATATCTAAACGCGCTGCTCAATTGTGTATCTCTTCATGGTTGAATTTGTCAAACACTGAAACAAAGAAATGTCAAATTGTTAGTTGGGCAAAAAACTTGACGTTAAGGAGTCACTTTCAATTAATATTGTGGATTATGGTTGAACCACCCTTTACATATGCATACATATAAGTCAATAACTTTAATTTATATTTTCTTTTATTATATATTTAATTTCAAAATTTTCTTAGTTCTTTTTTTTGCATTTTTATAGTGTGTTGTTGTTATTATATGTGTTTCTATAGTGCATAGATAAAATAAAAATGCAAATTTTTACTTATACACTTAGACACACATGTGTTAACATATGAATGCTTTATAATCTACACTCTTCATTTATTTAAAACATGAGTGGTTGTAAGCTAGGACTGCAAGGCATTTTATCACATTTATTCACTTTCTCACACATTCAATCACTTATTCATTGTGGAAATTTTACAGGATGTAGTGACACTGTCAATTTACATCAATAAAATGTTTATATGTAAAACATTTTTCTAGCATTTTGTCATCAACGCCATGCATTTTTTGTCTTCCTGTTTTTTTTTTTTTGGAAATATAAAAAATCTTTGCCACTAACATCCTCATTGCTTGGCATTATTTTCCATGTCATCCAGCCATAAAAACATAGATTTTTTTTGTTGTATATTTAGCATGTACACATGTATATACATTTGCTTTTAATTTGTGCATTTAATTGTCAGTTCCCTTTTTTTCGGACGAGCATGAATACAATTTAAACAAAATAGTTGATGATAAAAAACAAGCGCATAAAAATAAAAAAACTAATAATTTTTAACATTTTATATTATTATACTTTTAAAAATATTGCCTTTAAAAAGTTTGCACTATCACTATTAAGTTTAGTGCTTAATCAAAATTGACAGCAAAAAAGTAAAGAAATGTTTCACATTTTTCTTAAAGTGTGCTCTTTGGAAAATTACAATTTTGAGATATCTATGTTTTTTTTTTTTTTTTTTTTGTAAAACTTTTTAAAATAATTTTGTGAAGTAACATTAGTTAAAATATAGTTCTCTTGAGGAAAAAAACTGAATGTATAATTATGTTTGTATCTTTTAGAAATGTTGGTATATTTTGTGTAAATAAAGCGGGATTCTTTTATTGCAAACAATAGTCAGCACTCTTGAAACTAATATTGCTGTAGTGTGTGAATTGTTCAAAATTTCAAAGTTGCCAAAGTTCTAAAATAAAATCGTGATTATTATAAAGTAAATTACTCTAATGTAAATAGGAATAAAAATGCAAATTAATGTAAGCTAAACTAATGAAATTAAAATCTAATAAAACTAGTTCTGTAACAAAATATTTATAATACCTTCATTATTATTTTAGAAAAAGGTTATTATGAATAATAAAAAAAAGAACAGTTAATAGTGATAAATTTTGTGTTGGATTTTATATATTCTGCAATAGCATCTACGATGTATCGAACATATACTTGTTAAAAAACAAATGTAAAGTTATTAAATTAGCCTTTCACTCAAAGTCACTGATTTATTGGCAATATTCTTAAAAGCAGAATTTCGATATTAATAACAGCTTCTAAATCGATTTAATTTTTTTTAAATATATCACATACATCCACGTTTTTAGCAAAAATAAATATTTTATGTTAAATTAAAATAATACTCGTATCTTGTAATGACTTTTTAAATTTTGTAAAATCTAAAAAAAAAGTCTTAATAAAAATACTTTTATTCTGTTTTCTCATATATGTAATCACTAGATTTGTTTAGCTCTACTTATCAGTTAAAGGTATAAGGCACACATCTAGCATACTAAGCAAGTATTGCGGCTGTGTTTGATGGAGAAATAAAATATCTTGATTTTTTTGGTGTAACACATACAAATACTGCTAAAAGGCCTGAGGAGTATTTTGAGAGTGTCTAATCCCCTTTGGATAATGATAAGAAAAAATGATTAATTCAAAACCTTTTTTTATCATTTTAATTTTTTATTGGTCAGCAATCAAATATCGCCGCCTAACCGATGGCTCGACAAGAACAAAATAGTTTTATAAAAGGAGGGAAATAAAAAAAAACAAGAGCACTATATTCGGCTGTGCCGAATCTTTTATACCCACCACCAATTTTGTGTACATTTAAAGCACAATCTATATATATAACAGTGAAACTCTGTGTGTGTGTGTTAGCTATAGACTCCGAAACTGTAAAACCAATCGGGCTCAAACTTTGGTAAGTTGTTGTACACATACCAGGCAGTGTTTATGGATGAAAAAAAGTGGGCGGGGCCACGCCCATAAAAAATTAGTTATCAGTTTTAGCTACTTGCACTTGACCGATTTTTCTGAAACTTTGCACACATATCGAGCTGTCATGACTTAATAATTTCGCGATAAGAAGAGTGGGCGGGGCCACGCCCCTAAAAAAGTTTTAATTTTGAGGTACTTGCACTAGACCGATTTTTCTGAAACTTTGCACACATATTAAGCTGGCATGACTTTATAATTTCGTGATTAAAAAAGTGGGCAGGGCCACGCCTATAAAAAATTAGTTATCAGTTTTAGCTACTTGCACTGGACCGAATTTTCTGAAACTGTGCACACATATTGAGCTGTCATGACTTTACAATTTCGAGATAAGAAAAGTTGGCAGTGCCACGCCCATAAAAAAAAGTTATAATTTTCAGCTACTTAAGCTTCACCGATTTTTCTAAAACTTTTCACACACATATTGAAGTCTCATCGTTATACAATTTCGTGATTAGAAAAGTGGGCAGAGCCACGCCCATAAAAAAAGATATAATTTTGCGGTACTTGCTCTGGACCGATTTTTGTGAAACTTTGCACACATATTGAGTTGTCATGACTTTACAATTTCGTGATTAGAAAATTGGGGAGTGCCACGCCCATATAAAATAAATTATCATTTTCAGCTACTTGAACTTCACCGTTTTTTCTGATAATTTACATACATATTGAGCTGTCATGACTATGCAGTTTTGTGATTAGAAAAGTGGGCAGGGAAACGCCCATTAAAAAAAGTTATAATTTTTAGTTTTTTGCACTTAATATTCAATTTAAATTCAGAATGCACTTTTTTTCTATTAAGGGGCGTAGCAACGCGCGCCGGGCTTTTCCAGTATTTAACATTTTGTTAATCATTATTGAATAATCTCTTTAAAAAAAAATATGTATCACTTTCTTTGTAGAGGGTGTTTAAATTTTAAGGGCCCATGTTGAAGGTGAACTACACCTAGTCTTTAAATTTGTTTTCTGCATTTCACTCAACATTTCTCAATCTCAAACTTACTCAATTTGATCCGTGGAAAGATACGCAAATGAGCAACGCTTTAAAGTTATTCAGGTTTTTTATAAAAATGGGCGTTCAAATCAAAATGCATTTTGTGCACTTCGTAATTCTTTGATCAACAAATCGTTCAAATTCGTCCACAATCGGGAGAATTGTAACAAATATTTAAATTTCTGCAAAACAGGTCTGTATAAAATGTTAGAAAATCTGTGAATGCCTTCTTAGTGCGTTGAATGGGAACCACTGCTGGTTTTTGCGATAGTGTGGCAAAAGAGCATTCAACCTGGACTCATCATCATGCCCAACAATTGAGCATCAACATTGTCATTGAAAATTTGGACCATCAGATAGAGTAGTGGTGCCGAGGATGGGGGGGGGGTGGCATTTGGCCGATATTTTGCTAAATACATAATTGAACCATACAAATATTATAATTACAAAAAGAAATAATAATAATATCCTAAATAATTTGTGTTTTATTTAAATTCAACATCGGTCCTTAAAATTTAACCACCCTTTATAACTTCGATATGCTACTAAAATGCTTTTGTAAATGTAGTCTTTCAATGAAAGTGGGCGTTAAAGTAGGCGTGTCAATAAAGTTTTTGCTAATAAATACAACTTAGATATTTCAATATAGTCCTTTATTTTCCCAAAAACTTTGTCAATAGATGAATTTAAGATAAACCGTTATATGGGAGGCAGGCGTTAAAGTGGGCGTGTCACCTAAACTTTTTGGCACAACAATTAGATTGATTAGAAGGATATAAGTAGCAAATTTGATCATCATACCTCTAATTTTGGCGGTTTTATGAGCTTTAAAATTTCATTAACGGTAGATAACGTGAAAAGTGGGCGTTACAGTAGGCGTGTCAAAGTTATTTTTGCGAATGAGTACAACTTTGGTGTTTCAATAAAGCTTTTTATTATTCCAAAATTTTTATTAATAGAGAAATTATATGAATTTTAGTTAAAACGTTATATGGGAGGTGGGCGAAAAAGTGGGCGTGGCACCTTAATTTTCTGGCACAGTAATGATATTGCCTAGGGGGATATACGTAGCAAATTTGATCATCATACCTCTAATTTTAGCGGTTTTATGAGCTTTTAAATTTTATTAGCGGTAGATAACGTGAAAAGTGGGCGTTATAGTGGGCGTGTCAAAGTTGTTTTTGCAAATGAGTACAACTTAGATGTTTTAATATAGCCATTTATTGTTTCAAAATCTATATTAATAGAGAAATTATATGGATTTTTGGTAAAACGTTATATGGGAGGTGGGCGTAAAAGTGGGCTTGGCACATTGGTTTTCCGTTAGAACAAAGCATTTGACCAAAAAGCTCCCACCATTTTTTTGGTGGCGGGTATAAAAAACGGAGAAAAAGGATTGATATTAGCTTAGCTAAATTTTTTTTGAGGGTGACAAACGCTTAAAAATTTTATCTTGAAGGGGGGGGGGGGGGTGTGGTTTGGAGAATGTTAATTTTATATGTATATTAAATGCAAATACGTAGGTAATTCTTTCAAATTCGAAGGGGAGGCATTGCACTCTCCAAAATGCTTTAGTTACGCCCATATCTAACACATTGTGGTAAAGAACATATAAAAAGGCAACGTAAACAAATTTAATTGGTTAAAAGATAGTATTTATGTCCAGCACATAAATATTCTTATTCATTAATCTTCCATTATTACAACCTTATTTCTCTATAAATAAGAAAAGAATTCAAGCCTGAATAAATTTTCAAAATATCCTTAAAAAAATATTTATAAATAAATATTCTTCTAGTACACTTGCCAAAAATACTTAAATAATAAATTTTAAAAACTTAATATATTTATAAACTTCATAAAATAAAAAAAAAAAATACTATTATATAATATTTTTTATTTCTAAATTAATATTTCAATATAAATATAAATTAAATCAAGACAAGAACAAAAATATACCTTACAAATTTCATGCTTTTAGTTTTTAGTTCTGAAAGGGAATTAGTTGAATCTCTCACTCAGTCAATCATTTAAAATCCCCCGGCAAAGCACATCATTGTTGTTATAGTAAAAACAATAGCAACGAAGGATAGCCATAAAAAATAACAATTTAAAAGCAAAATGCATTAAATAAAAGCAAGGAAAAATAAAGTAAAAAACAACAGCAAACCAACACTAAAATTTTTCTGTTAAAAATGCTTTTAAAAAAATTTATTTGTATGTATGTACATATGTATTTATATATTAGAGTATGATGCATTTAGGGGCATAACAAAAAATTGTTTTAGTATGAGAGTGGTGCATATGTAAAATGTTTTAATATAACAAAAAAGTATATGGGAAAAAAAAATGTTTTTGTGTACTTTAAGGCACGTGAAGACCTTAATTTTTCTGATGATATTAAAAAACAAAAAGTCTAAGAATATAGAAGAAAAATAAAATTCAAAACGTAATGTAGGCTAAACAAAGAGCAACTACTTGGTATTAGGCTTTCCCTTAAGTTATTTAAAATCTTCAATTGACATTAATTTGATGTAAAACGTTGCCTACAAAAGAAAACGGAAAAACTATAGCATACTATTTAGAGTTATTAAAATGGAAGCACTACAAAAACAAGGCCAGCTTGTTTAAGTTTTGATCGAATTTTAACTGTTAAGTAACCAAGTACATATCTCCTTCCGTCTTCCGGATGATTGCAGCGTTTTTCAGGCGGAAGTACTCGCTATCAGGGAAGCATGTAGGATACTGAATGACGGGAATATCCACGGGAGCATTGGTATATTTGTCGACAGTCAGGCGGCACTCTTGTCACTCAGGTCATACATTATTACGTCTAAATTAGTTGGCCAATGTAGAAAGGAACTGTCAAGGCTTGGTCAGCGGGCTGACGTTACTCTAGTTTGGATTCCTGCGCATAAGGGCCACTATGGTAACGAGCGTGCTGATGAGCTAGCCAGGGGAGGATCTGCTCTGGATATCTCTAATGCAATTGCAGTTGCAATCCCGTTGGGGACTATTAAGAGCAGAATCTCCAGACACTTTCTCCGGAAGGCTGATAACAGGTGGCGTGGGCTGAGCACGTGTAAGGTGGCACGGCTTACGTGGCCCTCTTTTGATGCACGACGTACATTGCAACTTACCAGTCGGAGTCGGAGGGACATATCGAGGTTGCTGGCAGTATTGACGGGTCACTGGATGTTAGGCAAACATGCAAGTCGGCTCGGACTCCCATCGAACGACCATTGTCGCAGTTGTCTGGATAGAGAGAAGGAGGAATCGGTTTTCCACTTTCTCTGCGAATGTCCTGCACTGGCGGCTAAGAGACACAGATTTCTGGGCGAACATATACTAGATGGCCTCTCTGCGATATCTGAAGTTGGACTGAATTATCTACTGAGATATCTCAGGTCCACGGGGTGGATCTAGTACCCTTACTCTTGGATTTTATTCTGAGATACACTAGAAGCTGACGAGTGATGTGGTCCTGTCAAAACGGAGTCATACAGACTCTACTTGACTGTTGGCGTGCAGCGAACTACCACGATAACTAACCAACCAACCAACCAAATACATATATATTAACGCTTATATATATAAGTCAATATATATAAATCAATATTAGATGTTAGCTGAGTGGAATAATTTTTAAAACATTCTAAAAAAATGATTACAATTTAATTTAATTTAAAAAATGTTTTAGGAAGCTAAAAAAATATAATAATAAAACTTGAGTAGAAATAAAAATGATTTACAATAAATTTAATATAAAGTTCGAATAAAACACTAATGTATAATCAATATTTAAGTTTATTCAAGTTATATTGAACACAATTTTCATATAAAATTAATCATATAAAATTTAAATATATAAACCTTTAATACATTGCATAATTTTAAATAATTTTACCATAATAATATTATATGCTTTAATTAAAAGAAAGCTACCTTGTTATGTGTGTCATGCCTACTAATTAGCAACAAATTAGGAACAACAAGTCTTTGTTGTTAAACAGTTTTTAAAAATTAATTAAAAATTGTGGAAATTATAAAAACTAGAATTTGGGACAACCTATGAAAACGAAACATAAAAAAACGTGCAATACAGTACTGAATTTAATGCTTAAGGCCAAAATTTGATAAAAAAGTTTCAGCTTCAAAGAGTCAAGTCTTTAAATATTTAGAACAAATTTAGGTACTTGGTAAATTTTTTTTATATATTTTTTTTTCGTTAGAATATAACAACTTTTGCTTATTGTATTTTTTGTAATGAGTGAAAATGGTCAAAATGTTTGTGTTTTTTAAAGTTTTTAAATGCCATTAAGTATATGTGTACGAATACATATATTAAATCCTGATAGGTATATGAGTAGAGTTTGTCCGTTTGTCTATGTGTATGTTAAAATAAGTTTCCGAAAATCTAAGTTGTGGTTGTATATATTAGATTTATTAAAAAGAATTTTGTAATTAAAAAGCCTTTGGGTATGTTTTTTATCGTTCTACATCTACGAGTATAATCTTTAAACCTTTTGTGCTTTAATTCTATGTCATTTACCTAACTGCAAACACAAATCGATACGATTGAAGGAGGGATACTAATAACTCCTTTTTAAAAATGTAAATACAAATTATATGACATTTTTTGGAAACTATAAATGTTAATGAGTTTTTAGACCTTGTAATAGGTGTTGTAATAGAAATCTGACAATTCAAATAAAAATTTGGGTGAGATCAGATGAGATGGCATAACACCTCAATGTGTTTACAGAAAAATAAATATTAGCCAAACAAAGGACAACGTAAATCTGGGGAAACTTGGTGTATATAATTAATATTTATGTCTCTTTAATGTTGAAATTGTAACTAGTAAAAAAACCAGCAAAAAATATACAAGTATTTATAACGAAAATAAAAAATATTAAATAGAATAGAATTACCAAAAAATTGGCTCTCAAATTTTATGGCATTTATATTTACAAATATTTTCCGGCATATGGTCTGGTCCTATTTCGTCAATTGTGCTTTAAATGTGGGCTCCTAAATGATCATATATCAAAAATTTGATGCCCCCAGAAAGAGTAGTCCAAAGGTGTTGAATCACACAAACGAGGTGTTCAATTTACAGGTCCATATCTTGATATAATTAGGTTACCAAACGTTTGGCTTAACAAAGTAATGACTTCATGCACTGTCTTGTTGGAATTATATCCCCTACAAATAATTTGCAATGACATAATGTTGCGGATGTAAAGACAAATGGGCTGATGATGCCGTCGGTATATAAACCGTGTGAAACAGTGATTTTTTCGTTATGTAGTGCAGCTTCATGAGGAAAATTTTCCAAGTTTTAAACGCATTAAGACTGAGATGCTAAGAATTTCAACGAATCGATAAGTTCGAGTTCTCTGTCACTCTCGCATCTACTGCGTCGATTACTATTGGTTAGATTTGGATAATAATTATCTAAATGATTTAATATGGTTCCTAATCGATCTACACTGTTGTGTATTACCTGCTCAGATGGACGATCATGACGATGTGTTTTAAGAGTTTGGCGACCACAGCGCAAAACTTTGAAATAATTTCTTACCATCTGTAAATGTTGTTCTGTTGTTGTGTTGTGTACATAGTGATTTTCTAAAGTATACCGAAAAAAAAGTCTAACACATTTCATTATGACAGCTAGTTTTAGACTTGTCCGTATCGGAAGTTATATACATCTTAAAGAACCACCACTATAGTATTTCTCTTCAATCTCATTTTATTCAAAATACTTTTAGGTCAAAAATTCTAAAAAAGTGTACAAACATAGTACTCTTAAGTAATATAAATTATGTAAATTTATGTTATTAACAAATAATTTCTATAATAAATATTTATTTATAATTAATTAGTTCTCAGTGTCAGTTGTATGCAGAATTTTTGTATTATTATTGTGCAACTAGTTTCATGAAAAACAATGTAATTTTAAGGAAGTTTGAGAAAATAAAGAATAAATTTGGCTTGAGCACAAACAATATGTTTCTAAGAATTTATTCTTTTCAAAAATGTGGTCTCTGCAGGTTAAGAATATGTGGTACAACATAAATGTTGTTGTTAGTCAATGCAATGAAGATGCTTTACCAATTGTTGCAATAAACTGCGCTGCTGTTCACATTTGTATGTACATATATTCTTATTTATGTACTTCTTCTAGTATGCTTCCAGAGTAGCAACATATTTTCTGCGGTTTCCTTGTAAAACACTTTGAAGATTGCAAAATAGTTTTGCATGAAAAATTTAAAGGAAAAAGTAATAATATTTTTCTCATTAGCATCTAAGAAAATGAAAACAGAAAAACAAAGTTAAGATTTGTTTCATTCAAGTGATGCTTGATTTAATATTGAAATAAGATATAATTTTTGCAAGATAGAAATGTACTTTTATATTTTTAATACAAAATAGTTTTCTTTAATAATGAAATGGAAGAAATAAAAAAAAAATTAAATGAAATCCTCTAAAGCAAGAAGTAATTTTTGTATTTTAAACAAATATTTTAAGCCAAATTTTAAAATATCTGAAAAGTATACAAATGTGTATATTTGAATTAAACTTTAATATATTTTGAAACATTTTCCATTGGACTTGCCTGTTCGTATTTGGTGATATTTCCATCACCTACTACTTTAAACCTTTTTATTCCCTTTTAATCGCTTTTTATTCATTTTTAAATATTTTAATTAAGTGAAAAGAAAGTTAAAGATACAAATTAATTTAATTTCTTTGCTACATATTATGTTGCAACTTAATGCTAATGAAATAGACGTGTCAAAGTAGTTTCTACTGATAAAAAAAAATCTTTGTTCATAGTGAAATCATATGAATTTGGAATAAAGCGTTGTATGGAAGGTAGGCGTTAAAGTGGGCATGGCATCCTAATTTTCTATTATTACAAGTCTTTTAATTAAAAAGCAACGTTTGAAAAATCTTAGAATCGTACATCTAATTTTGTCAGTTTTATTACGTTTTAAATTTTAAATATACCGAAAAAGACACTGTGAGGTATAAATTTTCATAGATTTTGACCTATAACTCCTTCCGTAATGTATAGATTTGAAAAATTTTTAGAGTAAGATATTTTGTATACTCAGGAAATATACATTCGAAATTCCATGGCTCTACGTCAATGCACTTATACACAATTGCATTTTTATTCGTTGTGGGAAGGACATGATTTTTTGACCTTTTTGAAAACGAAACCCCAGACATAAGAGATCGTCAATCAGCGGAATTTAAACCAAAGCCAAATATTCATGGTACTTAGATCTGCTAAAACTATTAAAGGTAACCTGAATCAAATGCAATTGATACCACCTAAAACTATTTAGAAAGAAGTGGTTGTATTATAGTCCGGAACTTGTACGACTATTATTTGTTTCGATCGATGCTATCATTGGGATATCTTGCATCCATGGAAATGCTTTAAATTTTTGCATACTGCTTATTATGTACTTTCTTCTAAGTTTTTTAGTAATGCGTTAAGAGAAGATATGACTAAGCTGTTCGTGGTTGCGATTAAATAAGTGCTGTGAAACATTTCTTATAAAAATCATGTAAGCACTAAGTAAGCGATTCAAGAAGCGCATTTTTGGTGGTATGCTAATTACTCAAGCTACAGTATGATACACATGGAAGTTTTCAATAAACAAATTACAAATTTCCCATAAAAAAATTAAAAAAAAACTTAAAGATTATATTATTTTTTTTTTTTTTTTTTTTTTTTTTTTTAAAGGTTTAAAGCTACGATTAAAATGTGGTAATTGAAAAGAATAACAAAGAAAAAGGGGAAAAGCTTTAGTGTTGAAGAAATTTCGTTCTCACTCACCATGGCAAATATATGAGTTTATAGGTAAAAGAATTAATTTACAAAATCAATTTTCATATAAACTTGTGAGTTAAATAGATGATATTTACTATCAACACTAAGACATCCCGATCAAAAGAGTGCTGATGATGAAACCGTAGCTGGTTTCGAAAATGCATTCCACTCGGCTGGTGTCGGGATAATAAGATACTTTTCCAGTATATTCTTTCATTACCACAAATAAAAACTGATTTCTTCATATGTATATGAAAAAGAAAATATATGAGAAATTTAGTATAAAATGAACTTGAGCCAGAATAAAAATAATATAATCTTTAAGATATTAAATAGTTCGACAATTAAATAAAAAGAAAATTAACAATTACACATGGCACGGTGTAGATCATATTGACAAATACAAGAACATGTATGATCTAAATAAAGTTGTGAGTATAACAACCAACAAAAAAAGAGCTTTCATTGCCATCAGACTGATGGTTTAAAGCTACGATTAAAATGTGGTAATTGAAAAGAATAACAAAGAAAAAGGGGAAAAGCTTTAGTGTTGAAGAAATTTCGTTCTCACTCACCATGGCAAATATATGAGTTTATAGGTAAAAGAATTAATTTACAAAATCAATTTTCATATAAACTTGTGAGTTAAATAGATGATATTTACTATCAACACTAAGACATCCCGATCAAAAGAGTGCTGATGATGAAACCGTAGCTGGTTTCGAAAATGCATTCCACTCGGCTGGTGTCGGGATAATAAGATACTTTTCCAGTATATTCTTTCATTACCACAAATAAAAACTGATTTATTCAAAAGTTTGAAATTTTGAATTAAAAAAACCGGTTTCTTTTTTGAAAACTGAGAAAAAAACGGTTAACTTAGTTATGCGTGTTGTTTTTTTTTAATTGTTGTTGAACTAACAACAGCATATACTAATGTGTTTGCCAATGATTACATTAAAATACTCTTCTGACCTATGTATGTATGCATGTTTTCTGCAATATTTTGACAGATGTGTCAACTTGTGTTTTAATGCAAATTGAACTTAAGTGCGATTAATCATTTAAATCCCTTTGTTTGATTTTGCTGGGTTTTGTTTTTTTTTACACTTTTAAACAAGTTATTAAATTTATCTTCTTAATTTTAGATACAATATTCACTTCTCCATCTGCATCTGAGAAAAAGTTCTCATGGATATTTAATAAACAAATTTTGTGTTATGGAAAGTATTTATAAGTTGTCTGTTTTCGAGAAGTTTTTCAGTTTTAAATATGTGTACGATTGGTAGAAATGAGCAAAAAATTATAGATTGGCAAAATTTGCTTCTGTGAGCAAAAAAATGTTTCATTCGTCATTTGAAAAGTCAACAGTTGAAAAAAATCGCTAGCTGAAAGATTAACAAGTAAGAACACTATATTCGGCTGTGCCGAATCTTTTATACCCACCACCAATTTTGTGTACATTTGAAGCACAATACTTATAATTTTGTTAATCGCTATGGAATAATCTCTTTATAATAAAACATGTATCACTTTCTTTGTAGAAGGTGGTTAAATTTTAAGGGCCCATGTTGAAGGTGAACTACACCTAGTCTTTAAATTTGTTTTCTGCATTTCACTTGACATTTCTCAATCTCAAACTTACTCAATTTGATCCGTGGAAAGATACGCAAATGAGCAACGCTTTAAAGTTATTCAGGTTTTTTATAAAAATGGGCGTTCAAATCAAAATACATTTTGTGCACTTCGTAATTCTTTTGATCAACAAATCATTCAAGTTCGTCCAAAATCGGGAGAACTGTAACAAATATTTAAATTTCTGCAAAACAGGTCTGTATAAAATGTTAGAAAATCTGTGAATGCCTTCTTAGTGCGTTGAATGGGAACCACTGCTGGTTTTTGCGATAGTGTGGCAAAAGAGCAGTCAACCTCGACTCATCATCATGCCCAACAATTGAGCATCAACATTGTCATTGAAAATTTGGACCATCAGATAGAGGAGTGGTGCCAAGGATGGGGGGGGGGGGGGGGCATTTGGCCGATATTTTGCTAAATACATAATTGAACCATACAAATATTATAATTACAAAAAGAAATAATAATAATATCCTAAATAATTTGTGTTTTATTTAAATTCAATATCGGTCCTTAAAATTTAACCACCCTTTATAACTTCGATATGCTACTAAAATGCTTTTGTAAATGTAGGCTTTCAATGAAAGTAGGCGTGTCAATAAAGTTTCTGCTAATAAATACAACTTAGATATTTAAATATAGTCCTTTATTTTCCCAAAAACTTTGTCAATAGAGAAATTACATGAATTTAAGATAAACCGTTATATGGGAGGTAGACGTTAAAGGGAGCGTATCACCTAAACCTTTTGGCACAACAATTACATTGATTAGAAGGACATACGTAGCAAATTTGATCATCATACCTCTAATTTTGGCGGTTTTATGAGCTTTTAAATTTCATTAACGGTAGAAAACGTGAAAAGTGAGCGTTATAGTAGGCGTGTCAAAGTTATTTTTGCGAATGAGTACAATTTAAGTATTTCAATATAGCCCTATATTATTCCAAAATCTTTATTAACAGAGTAATTATATGAATTTTAGGTAAAACATTCTATGGGAGGTGGGCGTAAAAGTGGGCGTGGCACATTGATTTTCCGTTACAAAAAAGCGTCTCCCCAAAAAGCGAAGTGTGCAAAATTTCAGAGTCGTACATCCAATTTTGTTGCTTTTATGACGTTTTTATTTTTAAATATACCGAAAAATACACTGTGCGGTATAAATTTTCGTACATTTTGATCGATAACTCCTCTCCTAATAGATAGATTTAGATAAGTTTCAGGAACAGATATTGTTTTTACTCAGAAAATATATATTCGAAGTTTCATGAGTCTACGTTAATGCGTTTGGACACAATTCCATTTTATTCGATGTTCGAAGGACACTGTTTTTTCGACCTACTCTTGCTTTTCGAGCTATCACTCTCTTCCTAATATTACGATTTATCCCATTTTCAATACCAAACAAACCTTGTCTATAAGAAAGAATCTGGCAAAATTTGAGCCCCCTAGCTTTTTCGGTGCGACCTCTATCGTGCTTTCAACAGACGGACAGACGGACGGACATAGCTAGATCGTCATCAAATCAAACCCTGATTCAGAATATATATACTTTATGGGGTCTAAAATGGATATTTCGATGTGTTACAAACGGAATGACAAAATGAATATACCCCCACCATTTTTTTGGTGGTGGGTATAAAAAACCAGTTTTTCCATCGGTTGCAAAACCGAGTCGATCACACTATTGTAGATACTTTTAAGTTTTACACATTTGGTTATAATAGAAACAAAGCAAAATGAAAATAATAAGAAAATTTATATAAATTTGTATGAATTATATTTCATGTAAAAGTTGGTTTTGCAAATTTCATAAAATTTTAACAATACCTGCATAAAAATGCAGCTTCATAAATAAAAGCAATATTTGCATTTAACAGCATCCACATAAATAATCAAATACACTTGAAGGAAATACATACCCATTGACAAAAATATTTACAAACACATACATATACATACATATGTATATAAGGATGTGTGCAGCACATTTACTTATATGCAAATATAAGCATAAATTTATTTATAGCTAACTTCAAAGTATAGGGTGTTTTTTAAGTGTAATAAAATCTGAAGTAAAAATTGACACAAGTCAAATTTATAAAAAAAAAATTTTATTCGAAAGATCAATAAATGGCATTTTAGACATTTAAAAATATATGTAAGTTCTGGCATATGGCCAATATTGGGCTACTTTTTGAATCTTTGCTGGTCATATGTCATAAAAAAACAAATATAATGTTTTCTTTCAAGATGTCAAGTGCTGCCGGTTTTTTTTTTAGCTTAAATCAGAGTCTGTACGTGGTCCCATAGGATATAATCGAGAGGTATCAAACTGAACGACTTTGGAGACCAATTGATGATGATTTACGATCTTTAGAGTGTAACGCAGGTTCTGGCTTAATTTTTAAAGAAATAAAGTCCGCTAATACCCCCAGAGTGAAAATGGCATCAAACAGTAAACTTTTCTGGATGTAATAAAGTCTGTAGAAACTGTTATATGTTTGTCACACTCTATATGAAACAATTTTGCTATGCACAGTTCAAGTGATGGCTTGCTAAGATGACCGGTTATGTGTGCCATAAAAATCACAAAGTCGTGTAGAGTTGCGTCAATCGGTTACTTTAGTTCGTTTTTGTCAACAAACTCATTAATTTTCTGCACAAATCACAAAGTAATTTAATAGGGGTTCGTGAAAAAAACGATCGAGTGTGTTGACAAAAGTGAACTAAAGTAACGAGATGTGCCCAACTCCAAAGTCGTGTATAAGTTGTCTAAATCGACGAATAATTTTTAAAGTAAATTTGAAAGCGTCGTCCAAATATTTATGATGATTCTAGAAAGTATACTGCTTTTAATAGCCACAAAGTGAGCGCAGTATAACAGTTCGTATGAAAATTAACTACTTATGATCTGTTGGGCTTAAAAAAACACCCAATAGTTCCAACATATCACTTGACGAGGAAAAAGATTGAAAAATATGTTTTGTATTGCACTTATGTAAAAGAAAAAATTATAGCTGAATATTAATAAACAATGCCTGAAATGATACTTAATAGCAATGGAGCGACAATACATATAGTGAAACTATTGAAATATTCATACATAAATTTAAATATACAGATTTACTCACATATAGAATTAGATGTTGAAAAATGAAACACAAATTCTGACTGACACACTAACATTTGCATATGGTAAAATACAAATTCATAGAATAAAAAACCATACGCAAAAACACAAACAATGTATAGTGTATATTCTATACATACAAACATACATACAAACATACAAACAAATATATGTATATACAAACATTATTATAACCCAAAATATACGGGAATTTATATATATAAAAGTGAAACTCTGTGTGTGTGTATGTGTGTGTGTTAGCTATAGACTCCGAAACTGTAAAAGCGCTCAAACTCAAACTTTGGCAAGTTGTTGTACACATTCCAGGGAGTGTTTATGGGTGGCAAAAAGTGGGCGGGGCCACGTCCATAAAAAATTAGTTATCAGTTTAAGCTACTTGCACTTAACCGATTTTTCTGAAACTTTGCACATATATCGAGCTGTCATGACTAAATAATTTCGTGATAAGGAAAGTGGGCGGTGCAACGCCCATTAAAAGGTTTTAGTTTTGAGGTACTTGCACTGTGCCGATCTTTTTGAAACTTTGCACACACATTGAGCTATCATGACTTTATAATTTCGTGATTAAAAAAGTGGGCAGGGCCACGCCCATAAAAAAAAGTTATAATTTTGAGGTTCTTGCACTGGATAGATTTTTCTGAAACTTTGCGCATACATTGAAATATCATGACTTTACAATTTTGTGATTAGAAAAGTGGGCAGTGCCACGCCCATAAAAAATAAGTTATATTTTTAGCTACTTGCACTAGATCGATTTTTCTAAAACTTTGCACACAAATTGAGCTGTCATGACTTTACAATTTCGTGATTAGAAAAGTGGGCAGTGTCACGCCCATTAAAAAAGTTATAATTTTTAGCTTTTTGCACTTGATATTAAATTTAAGATCAGAATACATTTTTAATCATTAGGGGGCGTAGCAACGCGCGCCGGGCTTTTCTAGTTATCTATAAATTTCATCAATAACAGTGGAATGGTAGTACTTTCTTAGGTGTTCTAAACATTACTTCAGAGTTAATATAGACTGAATATAATATAAACTAAAAGTTTTTTATTTCATCCTAAATATCTTCTTAATCATAAGATGTAACCTATTCATATTTGCATATTTTTAGCAAATAATTTCAACAGCTATCTTGATGTGATACTATATTTCGAATTCGCTGAAAAATAAATTTTTGATGATTTTTTATTTATTGTATACACGGGGTGACCAATTTTAGAGCTATGCTTACTAACTCCCACTTTCATCAGAGGGTCGTGAGACTCTAAAGCAAATCAAATACATGATTCGCATGTTACGGAAATAATTCCCCGGTGGACTAGTAAGTAGTGTACTTGTCTGCCAGTCTGTGGGTTGCTGCGGGTTCGATTCCCGCCAGAGGCTCTAGTCTGTTTCACTACAACGGGCAAATGACCTTTGTTACTCAGCTTGGTTAATTAAAATTAGAATATAATTTGTAATTGTATTGTAATACAAATAATCCTACTAATATAATAACTGTTAATGTTTGTATGTTTGGATGTTTGGATATTTGTTACTCAATCACGCAAAAACGGCTGAACGGAACTAAATGAAATTCGACACATTGATAGATAACAACCTAGATTAAAACATAGGCTACTTTTTATTGCGATAATAACGCGAAGTCGTTGGAAAACTCATCATAACACATCCTAAACGGGTTGTTTGTATTGTAAATATTTTTATTTTTGTTGTTAATACTAAGTCTACCTTTTATCCCGATAACTACGCAGACGAAGTCGCGGGCACAAGCTAGTCTTTATATTTAAAACTAGCATTTAACCCGCTACTTCGTTAGCGCAGTTCTTACTATTTATTGAATACTATTTCAGGATTCTATGTATACAAAATATATAAAAAGAGAAAAAGTAATTTTGTTCGTCCATAATATTAGAAGTTAGACCTCGGATCAAAAAACACTACTTTTAAGAATCTATGTTTACAAACGTAAAAATTCAAAGAGTACAATAAAAATGCGAAAAGGCTTTTTTGTGTCTCCAATATAATTTTAATTTTCAAATTGAATCAACAATCCTTTATTTCACTATTTTAGCTTTATAAACGTAGGAAATACAAAAATTCCCATTAAAATTCAGAAAAGTACCTTTTTGATAGCCCATAACATATTTAGCCTTAACTTGTATCACTAATTTCGAAATTCTTGCTTCGCAAACGTTAAAAATACAAAAAGTACCATAAAAATTCAAAAAAGTACCTTTGTGGTCGCCCATAACATTTTCAATTTCACCTGGAATCAAAAGTCCTTGATTGTAAGATCCTACCTTCATAAACGTATAAAATACAAAAAGTACCTTAAAAATTTAAAAAAGTACCATCTTGGTCGCCCAAACAATTTCAGTTTCACCTGGAATCAAAAGTCCTTCATTGTACAATCCCGCCTTCATAAACGTAGAAAATACCAAAAGTATCATAAAAATCAAAAAAGTACTTTTTTGGTTGCCCATGACATTTTCAGTCTCACCTTGTATCAATTGTAACTAATTTCAAAATTCTAGCTTCGCAAAACGTTGAAAATACAAAAAGTACCATAAAAATTCAAAAAAAGTACCTTTTTCGTCGCCCATAACATTTTTAGTCTCACCTGGAATCAATAGTCCTTGATTGTACAATCCTACCTTCATAAACGTAGAAAATACCAAAAGTACCACAAAAATTCAAAAAAGTACCTTTTCGGTCGACCATAACATTTTCGGTCTCACCTTGTATCAATAGCCACTAATTTTAAAATTCTAGCTTCGCAAACGTTGAAAATACAAAAAGTACCATAAAAATTCAAGAAAGTACCTTTTTGGTCGCCCATAACATTTTTAGTCTCACCTGGAATCAATAGTCCTTGATTGTACAATCCTACCTTCATAAACGTTGAAAATACCAAAAGTACCACAAAAATTCAAAAAAGTACCTTTTTGGTCGACCATAACATTTTCGGTCTCACCTTGTATCAATAGCCACTAATTTTAAAATTCTAGCTTCGCAAACGTTGAAAATACAAAAAGTACCATACAAATTCAAAAAAGTACCTTTTTGGTCGCCCATAACATTTTTAGTCTCACCTGGAATCAATAGTCCTTGATTGTACAATCCCACCTTTATAAACGTAGAAAATACAAACAGTACCATAAAAATTCAAAAAAGTACCTTTTTGATCGCCCATAACATTTTTAGTCTTACCTGGAATCAGTAGTCCTTGATTGTACAATCCTACCTTCATAAACGTAGAAAATACCAAAAGTACCACAAAAATTCAAAAAAGTACCTTTTTGGTCGACCATAACATTTTCGGTCTCACCTTGTATCAATAGCCACTAATTTTAAAATTCTAGCTTCGCAAACGTTGAAAATACAAAAAGTACCATAAAAATTCAAAAAAGTACCTTTTTCGTCGCCCATAACTTTTTTTGTCTCACCTAGAATCAATAGTCCTTGATTGTATAATCCTATCTTTATAAACGTAGAAAATACAAAAAGTACCATAAAAATTCAAAAAAGTACCTTTTTGGTCACCCATAACATTTTTAGTCTCACCTGGAATCAATAGTCCTTGATTGTACAATCCTACCTTTATAAACGTTGCAAATACAAAAAGTACCATAAAAATTCAAAAAAGTACCTTTTTGTTCGCCCATAACATTTTTAGTCTCACCTGAAATCAATAGTCCTTAATTGTACAATCCTACCTTCATAAACGTAGAAAATACCAAAAGTACCACAAAAATTCAAAAAAGTACCTTTTTGGTCGCCCATAACATTTTTAGTCTCACCTGGAATCAATAGTCCTTGATTGTACAATCCTACCTTCATAAACGTACAAAAAACCCAAAAGTACCACAAAAATTCAAAAAAGTACCTTTTTGGTCGACCATAACATTTTCGGTCTCACCTTGTATCAATAGCCACTAATTTTAAAATTCTAGCTTCGCAAACGTAGAATATATAAAAAGTACCATAAAAATTCAAAAAAGAACCTTTTTGGTCACCCGTAACATTTTTAGTCTTACCTGGAATCAATAGTCCTTTATTTTACAATCCCATCTTTATAAACGTAGAAAATACAAAAAGTACTATAGAAAAGCGAAAAAGTACATATTTGGTCCAAGTTCCAAATTCCAAGTTTAAAATGTTCAAATATCTATGTAACAAAATATTTTAATAGACATGATTTTGTGAAAATTTACCGTCTAATTAGGAATTACATACATTTTCCGGAATTTTCCCCTTTTTGGTACCTTTTTTGTCCCCCGAAAAGTTTCCAAAAATTTCACCTAAATAGTTGTCCATATTCTATTAGGAAATAATAATTGTCAAATTTTGTCCTATTGAATAACACAGTACAACACATGATTTGCCAACTCAATTCTGTTAACTGTATGTGAAATTAGACCCAAAAAGAAGAATTTTTGCATCATTCGTTTTGTCTTCTTACCTGCGATTTGAAGTTAGTATCGATTTGAAGTTAGTACTATCGTATAGGGGAATTTATCACGTTTTAGGCCCTGTTGTTTGACATAGCTCGACAACCACTAGCCCAATTTAGTTGAAATAAATTTTAAAAAATTAAGAATTACAATTCCCTTAATCTGTTTATATATTGTTTTCCTATACAAGTAACACTTTCGAAGTTAAAAATGAATGTATGAAGGGAAAAAATTATTTTTTGCCTAAAAATTTAATTTTTTTTTTTTAAAATACATAAAAAATCCAAAATGGAAAAAAGTTTCAAGTCTAGTTATTTTTTCGCAAAGTCACATAACCTATGAGCAAAATGAGACAAAGATCATAAAAATCGATGCACGCGTTTCGCTTTTATTCGCAATTGAGTAAATGTATGAATTTCAAAAATCAGTTATAGCCACCACCCTTAAAATAAAAATATAAATTAAAAAATTATCATGCAAAAAAAAACTTTATTTATAAAAACTTAATGAAAATAAAATAATATGCAATTAATACGCATAAAAACAAAATTTAGAAAATTTTTTCAATTATTGGCAATTTCCATCCTTGTAGAAGTTGACGCTTGTGGTTCTGATGATCTTGTTTTCTTCGTAGGTTGTTCATATTCATGGTCTGAGTCTGTATCGTCATCCGAGATACACATACTATTCAAGGGCGTGTTTCTTTCACTGTGTCCACCAATTTCAATGTCTTCATCTTCGGTGCTTTCTTCAAACTGCATAATTGTGGAACTCCACCAACAAACCTCCGCAAGCAATGCATCCAATTTTTTGCTTTTGAACCGCTTTTCAAATGGCATGGTCACCTGGTGGAACCTCTCTCCTTGTTCGTCTGATTCCTGAGGTGATTGTGCCAAAAAAGTATCGAGGTGGTGGTGCAAGAAATGCAATTTCAGCGTCATGGATGCACCGATTTTTTCGAAATAAAACAGCAACCTGTCCACTCGTTGCTGTATCTCTTCTCGCTGGACACGGTTCTTTCCTAGAACGCCTTCTATTACTTCTTTCAATGCGTTCCATGCATGTTGGTGGTCGTGATGCTCTGAAAGCAAATGTGTGAAAGAATCACTTTTGATCAATTTCCGAATATCAGGTCCATTGAGAATACCTGTTTTAAATACATAAGAAAAACGAAAAAATTATTGGTAATGCGAATGTATAGAAATTAACAAATTTAGATATGACAATATTGAAATACAGAGTACGATACGTACCGTTTTTAATTTTCTCATCACTGAGTTTCGGAAAGATGGATTTCAAACAGTCAAAGGCGCCGTTAACTTTTTTGACCACCACTTCAACGAATTTCCCAGCTATTCCCAGTTTCATGTGGAGCGGTGGCAACAAAATATCATCCAGGTCCTTTATCATAGGTTCATTGCGTAATTTTAATTGTTTGTTGAGCTCGGGAGTTCTTCCTTTCCAATCTTTACATTGATATTGATTTCCTTTGTATCGTGAATCCCAATTACAAAGGAAGCAGAAGTATTTTGGATATCCGCCCTTTTCTATAATCCCTTGTAGTATGTTGACCACCTTCAGATCGCAACAAATGTTCCATTTGTGTTCATCGTATTTGATTTTCTTCAAAATTTCGCCCAATGCTTCATACGTTTCCTTCATAGTTGTGCTGAATCCCAATGGAATGCATGGTTTTTTATTTTTTTTGTGCAGCAGCACAGCCTTCAAACTAGTAACTGAACCATCGATGAATAAACGCCAGTCGCCAGCGATATAATCCATTCCCAATTTTTTCACTAAACCTGGGATATCATGGCCGTACGTGAACGTATTTGCTTCGTCAACGGAATAAAATTTCTGAAAATCAGCTTGGCGTTGTCGGTATGATGTTGCGCTGACATTTTGCTGTGTGAGTTTTCTTCTCTTCAAAAATGATGTCAGCCATTCGGAGTCGTGTTGTGATAGTCCCAGCTTGGCCACAATGTAATCCATTTCGATTTGTGGTAGCGGTTGTGGTGCACTATTTTCAATATCGGGTATCCAATCAGCATCATCCAAATCGGTCGGATTGGTGAAAACGGTTCCGGCTAGCAGGAACACAGTATCCGCACTCGGAGGTTTAGGTGCATCGATATCAGCAGGGCGTTGCACTGGAAGTGTGGCAGTAAATGCAGCAGTGTAAACTTTTGTTTTCAATTGTTGTCTGTTTAATCCAGGACGAAAATTTATGCATGCATAGCACCTGGATTCATCATGTTCAGTTGTGTCTTCCACCCAAATTACTGGCTTCATAAAAGATAACTTTCTACTTTTTCCGTGAATCCATTTTAGAAGGGTAGTATAACAACTGTTGCACACTGTGTTCGGCGTAAAATTTGCACCACTTAAATCTGCTTCATCGAAATAATTACAATACGCGGTTTTGAATTGCTCAGTAAACAAATTTTTTCGATCTTTTTTCTGTATTTTTCGGACGATATGACCACAAACGTAACAATATTCATCCAAATATGGGCACTTGTTGTTTTCCATATTGATATATTTTATGTTTTGTTGTTATTCACTTTTAAAAAACTGGAGAAAAATCACTTTTACTGTTCGCGTTCGTCGGCACTGACTGAATGCCAAAAATCGATCAATGCACACCTATAAATACTACGTATTTTTGAATATTTTACTGCCAGGTACTTATAAATGGGCGCATATTTTAAGGGCGGCTGGCTATATACCTGATTCAGCACTTGTACGTTTCAAACTGTGCAAAACTTTCAAAATAATGACCACCCTTAAATGTCGGTGCAATTTCTGTAAAAAAATCATATAGGTAGCCACCGGAAAAAACAAAATAATAAAAAGGTCCACTTTCCGTTTAATTGTCCACGTACATTTATTACCGCAATCATAAAAATCAAATAACCTTTTGTTTATTCCTTTTTTTTAATTCTCAGAATCATGAAAAAGGTGTCAATGTTTTCTCCAAATAATGTTGTGCATATCTCGAGCAAATTTTTGAAATTCATACATTTACTCAATTGCAAATAAAAGCGAAACGCGTGCATCGATTTTTATGATCTTTGTCTCATTTTGCTCATAGGTTATGTGACTTTGCGAAAAAATAACTAGACTTGAAACTTTTTTCCATTTTGGATTTTTTATGTATTTAAAAAAAAACAAGTAAGAGCACTATATTCGGCTGTGCCGAATCTTTTATACCCACCACCAATTTTGTGTACATTTAAAGCACAATAATTATTATTTTGTTAATGGCTTTCTTTGTAGAGGGTGGTTAAATTTTAAATTTAAAACAGAGGCCGAATTACGGCACTCGAACGTGATCGAAATTTGAAAACTCTTATTAGAATCTATATACCTAAAGCATACTCGATCGTTCGAGTAAAATTTCGATCGATATCGAATGCCGTAATTCGGCCCCAGGTCTGTGTAAAATGTTAGATCATCTATGAATGCCTTCTAAATTCGTTAAATGAGAAGCATTGCTGTTTATCGCGATAGTGTGGCAATAAAACAGTCAACTTCGACTCATCATCGTGCCAAACAATTGAGCATCAGCAATGTTATTGAGAATTTGGACCATCGGATCGAGGTGTGCCGTTGAGGTCGCGGGGGCCATTTGGCCGATATTTTGTTCCATACATAATTGAACCATACAAATATTATCATTAAAAAAGAAAAGATAAAATTTTCCTAAATAATTTGTGTTTTATTCAAAATCAACATCGGCCCTTAAAATTTAACCACCCTTTATAACTTCGATATGCTGGTAAAATGTTTTCGTTTAAGTATTTCAGTGAAAATGGGCGTTAAAGTAAGCGTGTCAATAAAATTTCTGCTAATAAATACAACTTAGATATTTCAATATAGTCCGTAATTCTTCCAAAATATTTATTCATTGAGATATTATATGAATTTGAAATAAAGCATTATATAGGATGTGGGCGTAAGATGTGGGCGTGTCACCTAAATTTTCTGGCATAACAATAACATTGACTAGAAGGATTTCCGTAGCAAATTTTATCATCATACCTCTAATTTTGTCGGTTTTATAAATTTAAATTTCATTAACAGTAAATAACGTGGAAAGTGAGCGTTATAGTAGGTGTGTCGAAGTTATTTATGCTAATAAATACAACTTAGATATTTCAATAAAGTCCTTTATTATTCGATTTATAGAGAAATTATAAGAATTTAAGAGAAAACGTTGTATGGGAGGTTGGCGTGTCACATTTATTTTCCGTCAGAAGGAAGCCTTTGACCAAAAAGCAATTCCTGCAAAATTTCAGAATCGTAGATTTAAATTTGTCACTCTTATTAGGTTTAAAATTTTTAACATATTGGAAAATACACTGCGCGGTATAAATTTTCGTACATTTTGATCTCTAACTCCCTTCCTAATGCATGCATTTAGGCAATTTTTCTTTCTTCCTTATACTCCGATTTAGCCAATTTTCTATTCCAAACAAACCTTGTGTATAAGACATATTCTGGCAAAATTTGAGCCCACTAGCTTTTTCGATGGGACCTCTATCGTGCTTTTAACAGACGGACATACGGACGGACATAGCTAGATCGTCATCAAATAAAACCCCGATTAAGAATATATATATACCATTTTTTTGGTGGCGGATATAAAAACTCAAATACTTCAAAAAAACACATTACAAAAAAATTTGTTTAGCTCTTTTACTAAAATTTTGCAAAAAATATTTGACCTTGTGTCACAAAAATTGGTCTGCTGATCACGGTCGGATCGTAACGGGTATAAAATGGGGAGGAGAGGAGAGTTTTATCTACTAAATGGTGCTAATTTCTTTTTGTTATCTTATGTTTTCTAAAAGTTATGGTGTATTAAAAAAAGGAGTTTAGGAAAATTTAGACCTAAAGATAAAAAAAAATTATTTCTAAACATTATAAACAATTTATTTTCATGTACTAATGGCTAACAAATTTTAAAATTATACAAAACTTATTTCGTTTGAAAATCTTTTAAAAGCAAAATGTTATAGAACTTTAAAAATCAAAATCTTACTAATAAATTTCCTGTTTTAGCAAAATGCTGAGCATGTCTATTTTGAATCACCCTGTGGCCCTTAAAATTTAACCACCCTTTACAAAAGAATAGATAGATAAAAAACAAGTAAGAGCGCTATATTCGGCCGTGCCGAATCTTATATACCCTTCACAACGTGTAGTCATGCAATAACAGTGGTTTGTGTCACCATTCATCCCATATGATATACGTACATACATATAAAAAACACACATATATAAAACATCCCATTGTAAAATTAAAAATTCACGTATGTATGTTAAAAAAAAAAAAAAAAAAAAAAAAATTTTTTTTAAAAAATTAAAAAAAAAAAATTTTTAAAAAATTTAAAAAAAAATTATTGTGTATATAATATATATAAAACAAAAAAAAAATAAAAAAAATAAAAAAAAAAATAATAATAAAAATATAAATAATATATTAAATAAAAAATAAAAAAAAAATAAAAAAAAAATAAAAAAAAAAAATAAAAAAAAAAATTAAAAAAAAAATTTTAAAAAAAATTAAAAAAAAATTTTTTTGGCTCAGCTGGGATTCGATGCCACGTTTTCTCTAACCAGTATACACGTTTGTATGTATATATGTTGTTGTTGTAATGTTGTTTTTGTGGAAAAAAAATCGAGGTGGTCGTGGGTTTTTGCTCATATCTCAGTTGTTTATGTACCGATGTTTCTGATTTTCAATAGCGATCTACTCCCGAATATTTCTGATATTTTAATACCTTACCCGGGTCCAACCTATGTCGGGTGGCTTCAAAAAGTTGATTTCAACATACACACGGACAGACGGTCAGACGGACAGACGGACAGACGGACAGAGCTTAATCGACTCCCCTATTCATAAGCTTTCAGAAAATATATACTTTATGGGGTCGGAAATGAAAATTGTAGAAATTTCACACGGAATGACAAACCTATATATACCCTTTTTCACTGTGTGAAGGGTATAAAAAAATGTTAAAATATGTATTTTAAATATTCAAATACTTATTTTAAATCTACTGATGCACATTTTTTTAAAATATTTTTAAATCTTAAACCTCATAAGACTGTGTGTACAACTATATGTTAAGTTGGGCACAAATCATTACTCTAGTTAATTTTTGTCAACAAACTTCGGTCATTTTCGTTTTCACAAACCCCTATAAAATTCCTTTGTAGTTTGTGCAAAAAAATGTTACTAGAGTCATCTAGTGTTCTACGTGGTGTTTAGCAAAGACATCATCCTCAGTGTTTGCAAAATGTAGTGGCGCCTTCAACAGATGTCGCCATCTGCAATGAATAAATGCTAATGAATATGACTAATATATTTTTATAAAAATTTAGAAAAAAAAGTGGGCGTGGCACATTTATTTTCCGTTATAACGAAGACTTTGACCAAAAAACCATGTTTGCAAAATTTCAGAACCGTACATATAGTTTTGTCAGTTTTATTACGTTTTAAACTTCAAATATACACTGAGCGGTATAAATTTTCGTACATTTTGACCTATAACTCCTTTTCTAATGCATAGATTTAAGCAATTTTTGGGGAGAAATATTCTTTTGACTCGAGAAATATATATTCGAAGTTTCATGACTCTACGTTTATGCGTTTGGACACAATTCCTTTTTTTTCGATGTTTGAAGGACACGGTTTTTTCGACCTATTCTTGCTTTACGAGCTATAACTCTCTTTCTAATATTCCGATTTAGCCCATTTTCAATACCAAACAAATCTTGTCTATAAGAAAGATTCTGGCAAAATTTGAGCCCTTTAGCTTTTTCGGTGCGACCTCTATCGTGCTTTCAACAGACGGACAGACGGACAGACGGACGGACATAGCTAGATCGTCATCAAATCAAACCCCGATTCAGAATATATATACTTTATGGGGTCTAAAATGGATATTTCGATGTGTTACAAACGGAATGACAAAATGAATATACCCCCACCATTTTTTTGGTGGCGGGTATAAAAAAATTTAAATTTTTAGGCAAAAAATAATTTTTTCCCTTCATACATTCATTTTTAACTTCGAAAGTGTTACTTGTATAGGAAAACAATATATGAACAGATTAAGGGAATTGTAATTCTTAATTTTTTAAAATTTATTTCAACTAAATTGGGCTAGTGGTTGTCGAGCTATGTCAAACAACAGGGCCTAAAACGTGATAAATTCCCCTATACGATAGTACTAACTTCAAATCGATACTAACTTCAAATCGCAGGTAAGAAGACAAAACGAATGATGCAGAAATTCTTCTTTTTGGGTCTAATTTCACATACAGTTCACAGAATTGAGTTGGCAATCAATTAACTGAAAAATGTTGTACTGTGTAATATAAGAAAAGTTTATTTTAAAAAAAGTACCAAAAAAAGGGACAATTTTTACCCCTTATACATATGAATTTTCAAAAAGTGCCGAATTCCTATTATTATTTTTTTGCGGACTACTTAATACAGTTTAAATTTTTTTCCTAGCTTTATGCGTTTGGTAGTTACATAGGGTACCAAAAAAGTACCAAATTATAGTTTTTACCCGTTTTTTCCCCTTAGGGGTTGAAAATTCTAAAAAAGGCCAGACACCTGTCAGCTTATTTTTTGTGCAAATTACAATACTTTTTCAATTTAATTTGTATCATTTTTAGTTTAGCAGATATAAGATTACCGATTTTACCCGTTTTTACCCTTTTTTACCCCCTTAAAGTACGAATTTCCAAAAATCCCTTCTTAGTGGAGCTATACATCGAAAGAGGAACCGATTGTCAAAATTTCATGTCTCTAGCTCTTAGCGTTTGGGCTGTGCGATGATGAATCAGTCAGTCAGTCAGTCACGTTACTCTTTTATATATATAGATAGGATGTATGTATGTAACGTATGGACTCCAAAACGGCTGGACCGATTTTGATGAAATTTTTAGAAAATCTTCAGAATATTTAGGCGGGTGACACTGTGAAGTCTAATTTTTGATTTTTGGTCTGCGGGCAGAGGGGCGTGGCAAAATCAAATTTTCATATTGCACCACCAATGACATATACATATATTTATTTTGTTTGTTTTTAATTTTTTTAAAGCCGTCAAACTCTTAAATCGGTTATGTAGTATGAAAATATTTACAAAGAACCTATGTTAATAATGATCCAATATCAAAATTTTAAAACTTTTGAAATGAAGAACAAGCCGTCAAGTATCCCACTGAATTTTTAAATTCATTGCAACCACCCGGAATGCCACTCATGTACTTACATTAAAGGTTGGATCACCGCTAATTCGTAATCGCAACTTAAACGCACCAAAGTTCTGCAACGGAACCAGATTGACCATCAAAAACTGTTCACCAAATTTAATCGAGGCAACAATCATCGGTGGCAGATTCAATGGCGAAGACGCAACCACCCGTACTTATTCGTACTTATTCCACGAATTCCGATGATTTCCATCGATTTACCATTCCAATTCAAGCGGCTCCAATTCCCTTTGCGTCTTTCCTTTGCTATGACCATCAACAAATTTCAAAGCCAATCATTGACTTTTGCTGGCTTAACTTTGGAAAATTCATGTTTTTCACACGGCCAGTTGTATATGGCTTGCTCTCGAGCTGGCACGCTAAAAAATCTATACGTTTTTACACCAAATAAAAAAACAAAAAACATTGTCTCTTTGCTGGCCTCAAGATGAAGTAATAAATAAATATAATTTCCAATTGGCCTTAAAAACAAGAATTTCTTTTTAGATTGAGTCCATACCTACACCATATGTAAGTTATTCTGTAAAAAAACTTTATGATAGTTATTTCATGGATTTTTATTTAAAGGCCGTAAATTTTGTTAAAAGCTCAATTTAAATCGTGTGGTAATAGAACACTAATGTTTGCTTAGGGCCCGCAACACGGACCGGGTGAGCTAGTACTAAATAAATTTGTAAATAAATAATTCCTAAAAATATTGCTCAACCACTGTGTAACGGCAAGGACATTAATAAACAAAAACATACAACATAAAATATAAACTAAAAAGCATTAATAAAAACAAAAAGAAAATAAGTTGTTAAAATAAATAAAACTGTGTTTAGCATATAAGCTACTGGCAAAATGTAACAAATTTCACGTAAAGTGCGTTGCAAAAGGCTTTCAATATAATACAATAACACTTTTTGAATGCAAATGTATATTTTAGAATTTTTTTGAATTCATCTCTATTTTAGGAATTAGGTTTTGTGTGCTTTATTATAAAAACTAAAGAAAACACTTCAACTTTCAAAGTTAATTGCCTTACAGTGACGTGCATCACAAACATTTTCGATAAATTATTTTGCAACAAATACTTTTTAATTAAAATAATTTTTTCTGTCATTCGAAAGTATACTTAAATCCTACTAAACACTATTTGTAAGTTGAAGATTTATGTATAGAAAGGCCAAATGCTTGTTATATTTTAATCTGAAAATGCTTTTGTTACACAGGATTTGTATTAATATGAACAAGGAAAGTGAGCGTGGAATTTAGAATAAGAATCAAAAAACATGATGACGATTAAAACATAGCTGGTTTTGAAAATGTCTTTCATTTGGCTGTTGTCGATTACTACTAACTTTTCAGTCTATTCCTTTATTATAACTAAATTTCTTTAAAAATAAAAACAATTATAAGCTTTAACGAGCTTAGAAACCAGAACTAGAATCGTATAAATTGAGCTAAAACCGGTTTAATTCGAAAAGATTTTTAGAAATGAAAATTTTTTTTGCCCTTTAGTGTATCCCCCTTTGATGCCACCATAATCCTCTTAATGATGATTGCATTTAGCCTAATATTAAAACAGAAACAGTGGACAAACATAAAATGTAAATACCTTCTTGTAACTATAATTAGTTGTTTATTTAAGTATTTTTTTTTGTTGCCGTTTGTTAGAATATCCCATATTGGAAATAAATTGTTTATGTCCATATGTACATAGGTAGTCAAATTTCATGTGGTGATCATAAAAAAGAATAAATGAGATAATTATAGCAGAACCGCTAAATGCTTTTAAGCTCAGCAGTTATAGCCTTCACCGGTGCTGCCAAAGGCACATATATTGCTTTGTTATTTCTCTGGAAGTTTCTACAATGTTCATTTCTGACGCCATATAGTACATATTTTTTTAAAGCTTATGACTAGGGAAGTCAATTGAACTGCAGTTGAAATCCAGCATAATCGCTTCATGACGTTCTTATATACATATGAACAAATAAACACGACTACTTGTTCTTCCCATATTTTATCAAAAAACTGAACATTTTCAGTCCTAAGATAATTTAAAGACGCCTTTTTTACTATTTATAGTTAGTATATACTTTGAGGGATATTCAGAATATTAATCAAATCTGTCATTATTTAGCAAAGTTATAGGCAAAAATAATTGTAAAAATATATATGTTTTTTTATATGTATATGAAAATACTAAAGCTCATAATTATTTCTTGGACACAATAAAGACACCAAAATTCAAACCGATGTATTAAAAGCTATTGCCGAGAAAAATTTACAATTCGTTTTAAAACTAATGGAGATATAAGAACCTAAATACAAATGCTTGTGTGTTTTTCCCAAAATTAACAAACGAAAAATGATATTTGTCAGCAAAGGGGATTAATATAAATATAAATACACTATATAAAAAATTTGCAATTTATTATGGCCGCCACTACAAAATGGCGTAAAATATGTGTATATATAGGTCAAATATCTACATATATATATAAAAATTAATCCCTTTTTCCTTTGGTCACGGCATCACGCGCGAATGGCTTGACCGATTTCACTAATTCTTTTTTTGTTGTATTTGTTATTATTAGGAGAATGTTCTTTTGTCAGTTTCATGATTATAAAAGTGGGCAGTGCCACGCCCATAAGAAATAAGTTATCATTTTTAGCAACTTGCACTGGACCGATTTTTCTGACTATATATATGACTATATAATTTCGTGAATAGAAAAGTGGGCGGTGCCTTGTCCATAAAAACAAGTTTTAATTTTTAGCTTCTTGCACTTGATATTCAATTAAAATTCAGAATGCATTTTTATTCATTAAGGGGCGTAGCAACGCGCGCCGGGCTTGGCTAGTAGTATATAAAAATGAGCATCAATGCCGTAAATATTGGTATGGAATGGTTTAACCAGTAGAAAACAGTAAGCTATAAAAAGTTAAAATCCAAAATGGCGTCCAAAATTAAATGAAGAATATATGGGTTAAAGATAGTAATTACGACATTGTCCCCTTCAACCCCTGCAGTATTGGTATCAAATAAATGTTTTGACCAGAAGAATACATTAAACTACGGAAAAAAAAATCTAAGATGATGACTAGTATAACACAGCTAAAAATGTTAAATTCAAAATCAAAGAAGGCGTCGGAAATAATAAAGCAAAATATCATTTACCATTAAATTTTTTTTTTTTTAATTTTTAATTAGGTTAACATATGGTTACTATATCTATGTACATGATGGTGAAGGGCTCGGCCGAATACAGCATTTTTTCTTGGTAAAAGAAAGTGATAACAGATTTTTTTTTTATAAAAAATATACTAACAATAAAAGTCATGTGAGCAGAAAATACAATATGTATAGCTATAATTTTTTTCCATTATAATTAAATTACATTTTCCTTGAAAAAATTAATACTTGATTAAATTGTATCGATGAGTAGAATTTTCTGTAGGAAATTGCATTAAAACAAACATATTATTAAAACTTTTATTTTCCGTAGATATTTCATTAGTAACTGTTATAAAAAATTGTATCACTAATTTTTATTTTAATAAAAAAAGTATCGAAAGCTTGAAATAATTTAAACAAAAATTGTCTACAACTACAAACAAAGTGACTATAATTCTAAATAAGCCTAGTGAATTTTGCTCATACATTTTTATAACTTATTTGTACTGCATTAATTATGCTTATTGAAAAAGTCCTTTTTGATTAGATTGTCTCTTTAATTGAGGTTCATTTATGTTTCTTTGTGATTAAAAGAAACTTTTTTTATGTTAAACTTTTGACTGTAGTTTGGCTTTAACAACAGCACTTACATCAACAGTTTTACTCAGTAATTTTGTTTGGAATTTTAGCGCTTAAACGACTCCATTGTTAATTTTTAATGTTCGTTTGGTGCCATAAAGAGCAAAGAAAAAATTTACGATCAAAAGAATGTCATTGTTACTGGCTGCTACTGCTATTGTGGCTGTCTCTGATGATGGTTTTGCTGCTGTTCTTGATTTTGTTGTTGCTGGTGCAAATGTTGATGTTTATGATGTGAATGTGTCGGTAAATGTGACTGACGTTAATACCATAATCATGACAAAGCGATTAAAAGCGTTAAGTTTTAATAAAGATGTTTTTGTGAGTTTATTCCCGTGCTGTCATTGTTAAGCAGTTTTATGTCATTGTTTGTGTGTACCCAGCTACATGTTAAATTAAATTTAATTACAAGACTCTCATATAAACATACTTAAAACTAAAGGCGTATGTATAACCTTAACACAAGCATATAAAAACAATGTAATAAATGAGCTTCTGTAAGAGTGTGTTAAAGGGGAGTACTTGCAAGTATCTAGAATTCACTAGGGAATATTTAGCATACTGGGAGATAGTTAATAAATATTTTTTTTTACATTTTATGACAATACTCATGCTTTCACATACGGACTTCTTGTTTTTCTTTATAGCACACATGCATAAAATTACTCTCTGTATGCATGTGTACTCTAATGTGTTTGTCTGTTCGTAAAAAGGATAATAAATGTTTGTGGTACTACTTCAATATACAGGAAAGTGGAAATTTAATAAACAAATTTTATAGATAAATAAATTAAAAAATATTAATTGAATGTAAAGTTTAAAGCTAAATTGTTTTTAGTAAAAACCTTTGTATAAACTAGGAGCTGGCAAATCGTTTGTATGAAAAAACTTTTTTACAGGATATGAAAATAAGATATTATTCTATAAAAAATTTTATTTATAGTTCAACTTTTAAAAGATCATTAAAGTCGTTGGTAATTTTTTTTGTAGCTTAATAGAAAAATAATTTCAGCTATATTTCATTACTAAAAAAAATTTAATTGATATTTTTTTATAATTTCTATTTTTTATTAATCGATCTTGTAATATTAAATCTCTTTTTGTATAAAATAAAATTATTTTTTCTAAAATTGTTCTATTTGTAGAATATATTATATAAATTTTTACATAAATAATATTTTTAATACAGTTTCAATTGAAATATTAAGAAAATATGGAAATATATCTGTGGACCTTGGAGAAAACAACTTATAATCCATTTTTTAAAAATTTGAGGAGAGCAAAAATTCAAACAATAAAAAAGGAAAAATATTGATTTCATGTGATGTGATTAATTGGAATTTTGTAGTCTTGTGAACTTGTTCCAGAAATCAAACAGCAAACAGAAATTAGTTACTATATTTTGTGAGAAATATCTTATATTTTACGTTTAAACCTTTTATATATGTTTGTTTATTTTCTTTAAACAAAATGGGATTCTTTTATTGCAATCATTAATTAGCACTCATGAAATTTACGTTATTAAACTTATATTTATTTGAACACACTTAAATATTATAATAGTTTATTAAATATTTCATATCGCCGCGTTTTCCTTATATTTATACTGTGATACCGGAATGAGAATTTTAAAAAAAATAATTATTTTGGAAATAGGTATTTGACATACATCCTGAAAGTAGGCTACAGTGTTTGAATTAATAATAATTTCAATGTTGTCAAAGTTGTGAAATAAAATGCAACTAGGAAGTAAAAAGTAAATTTCATCAATGATAATTGAACTAATGAAGTCGAATAAAACTAATTCCGTAGCAAGATTTACTAAGACATTAATTAGTAAAAAACAAAGTTTTTGGAGCATTTTGAAAACTCATATATATTCTTATTTGGACTTATAATGTTTTAATAAAATTCCACAGGGGTATTAGACATATTTCTTTATAAGAAGACATTTTTTAGCAAGATACCTATTAAAATATATATTTTTTCCAATCCCTCCATTTAGGTTCCACAAGTGTTATAAAGGGTGTATACATTTTCGGTATTACTGTACTTTTATTTAATTTTTTTTGAGATCTAAAATATTTAATATTGGTTTTTTTACAAATAGGTTCTAGTTAAAAATGAAAAATCAATTTTTTAATAAACTGTTGTCAATGTTTGATATCTGTTTGATAATGTTGTTTTTTAGCTCTTGAATCGTTGTGGAATTATTGCTGGACACTTTTGAATTCAAAAAAACACAGAAGAAATAGTCTCAAGGTCTCTAATCGCACGATCTTGGTTACCAATTCACTTGTTCTTTACGAAAAATAATGCGATTTTTACTTTAAAAAAACTCATTGTTTCTCTTGATGTGTAGCAAGTGGAACCATCCTGTGACAACCACATATTTTCTATATCTTAAACATCAATTTCAATTCATATGCAGAATTTAATTTTAGATGCTTGAAAACTAAAGTGAAAAATTTAAAATAAATTTTAAAATATTTCTTTATTAACATTTCTACGTGAGTGTAAACCAAACAGATTGCTGGCACATTTTATGTGCAAAGAAAGAGAATAATAAAAAAAGAAACATAATTTTATTTAATTAAAGTATTAAAGTTTATAGGACTATACGAAAAGATTATTTAATTATGGTTTCTACAAGTTACACACTTAAGAAACCAAAAATTTAATTTCCATAATTTAATCAAAGATAAAAAGATGTACAAACATGCCCATTTCTCGTATTCTTGACATTACACCTACTACTACTTCGTTCAGTACATGCAATGGTAAGATTTGAAAATACAGATAAAAAAATGTATTAAAATGAAAGTCGAAAAAAGTTAAAAATTTTTTATTTTCCAGACAGACGATTTATCTAAGTAGAAAAATAAGAAATAAGAACAACAAAGTAGCATAAAATATATGTGAATGTAATTATATTAAAAGAAATGTTGACATCATTAAAAAACTTGGTAAAATGAATAAACAACAAACGGGATAAACAATTTTAAGAAAAATTAAACAGAATTAACCAAATGCATAACTAGATACTCACTCCTCTACATACAAACAATAACACGTACATAAGTAAAAGTTTTACAGGGGCGTTCGATGTTTTTGTTTTAGTTACAAATATTTTGTGCGATTTTTTTACGGAAATGAATTTTAGTTGCGGTGTATCATCACAAACACACTTGAAATTAAAAACAACAGAAAGAACAAGAAAAAAGAATGTTGCCAAAGCAACAACAGCACTATAGGCGAAAAACTTATAATACTCGTCCTTTTATTTTTGTTTTATAGAATAAAAACTTTTAAAGCTATAGTGCAATACAATTAAAAAAAAGATAACATTAAATAAGAGTGCTATCTTCGGCCATGATGAATTTTATATACCCTTCATCACAATATAGACATGTCATACATAATACCAAAAATTTTATGTATTTACAGTCCAAAAATTGACTTAATTTTTTCCATGGTATAATCTGTTATACAGGTCAACCCCTTGTATATCTTACTCATATTAATAGGTGAAAGAAACAATACTTCCACCATATTGACGCCCTTTTTGATTTTGAATTTTCCAAAACTAACTACATATTATACTTTTCATTTGATATCGATACTAATGGGATTAAATTAAATTAATTTTTAATCAATAAAATTAACCCATATATTTCCTTATTTGAGTTTAGACGCCACCTCGTATTTGGAATTGTTTCATGGTTTACTATATTTTACTAGCGAAAGCCTTTCATTTGACATCAATTTAAAATACTGGTTAGTTGCCACGAATCTTAATAAAACATATTTCGTAAGTAAATTTTTAAATATTTTGGTATTTATGTATGTATATCTCAGTAAGATTTAAATTGATTTTTAAGTTTTCCTTAAAAAGTATTTCCAGACAGCAATTGGCATAGATGTTGTTGTTAAGTTCATAGATTAATTAAGAGCTTGAAAAATTTATACAATAGGAAAAAAAATTTGTTTAAATTATTTTTATTTTTAACTTTGCCCATTAGTGAGTGAATTGTTTAAAATTTTCTTTAAATAATCGTAGAGGCTGTGTGCCCATAAATGTGCAAGGGCTAAAATTTCAAATTTTTCTGTTTATAAAACAGAAACAGTTATTTTTTTTTTGCTTGTTAAACATGCATTCTCTCTTTACTTTTATTCCATTCTCTATCAAATAATTTCAAAAGTGCGATGGAGGGGTAACATATCCGCTTAAAAAACGTAACCAATAGAATCAAATTTTGGAGAAAAGGTTTTTTAACTGTTGTTCCAATTTGCTTAGGATTTTTTTTATTAAAATTAAAAAATAGCCTGCCTTAAAGATAAGTTTTACTTTAACTATCCACTTTGTTAGACTAAAACGTGACCGCGAAAATAACGTTACAAATAGGAAAAAAGTAGTTTTTTTAATTTTTTTACAATTTTATTTTATTAAGTCATATTCAAGACCTATTTCAATGATATCTTTCAATATTTTTTGTAAATTTTAAAATAAGTTATTTACAAAAGAAATTAAAATTTAAAGATGATTTTTTTAGTTTCACTGCGGTCAAAGTTGAAATGTTTTGGTTTTTATTCGGAATTCCTTAAGAACATTTATAAAATCATGAAATACAAATAAAAGAAGTGTATTAGTAGCAGTAAGTTTTTATAAAATATTTAGATCAATTTTGATAGTAAAAAATTTGGAAAAAATTTTGTTAACTCGGTTCTTTCTTTGAGTATGTCGTGATCATGAGTTTTTTTATTGCGGTTAATTTTTCATAATATTAACATGATCGTTCATGTCTGTAAGCAAACTAGAAACAAGGGCGTTTATTAGTTATATTATTTTCGTGAACTGCATGATCATAAGTGAAGAGTAATTTACGGATTCATCTCTAGATTAAAACAACTAATGTCATGTTCAAACGGTATTGTGAACCATTAGGTTTGTTCTCTGAATCACGATTTCTAATTATGGTTTTCAGGCAAATGAACTAGCGATAATTTGTAAAAAAAATTGGAGAAGATAGTAATTTTTTGGCAGTTCGCAGCAAGATTCGAAATGAATCAATATGGTTTGCTCTTGAAATGTTGTATGGCAAAACATGTTGGGTGAAGCACGATTCGGGCGCGAACTTTGATTAAGAGAGCGAACCTTGTATTTTGCTGTTCTTGTTAACATAGTATACAGGTAACAGTAAGTAGTCCTATAAATCTGTTAGTATTACTTATATTTTAACAGATGATATGTTTGAGGCTGAAGGACAATTTTACATAAAAAAGTTAATTTTAAAACATATTCCAGTTACGCTATTTTCGCTGTTAGGGCTAGATATGAATGATGGCTTCAGCAACGAACATCGTTCAATCGGCCTTCCTATTCGCAAGATTTCAGTAAATATGTTCTTTACGAGATCGTGAATTAATTTTACTAACGGAATGATAAATCTGTGTACACCGTTGGCACCACAGGCGAAGGGTATAATAACTTTGTATGATAAAAAAAACAACAAAACTAAACTTGATTATAACATTTTTCCATCACCGGAAGCGTGATGCGTTGTGTGCTTCTTGTGTTTTTTTCCGCTGGAAGTAAAAATTTTAAACTTCCTCATTCATCTTTT
Source organism: Phyto melanocephala (assembly GCA_941918925.1). Lineage (NCBI taxonomy): Eukaryota > Metazoa > Arthropoda > Insecta > Diptera > Rhinophoridae > Phyto > Phyto melanocephala. The sequence continues at coordinate 94,203,072 of OW799233.1, read as the reverse complement.
TCTAATTTGTTCACCACAACAAATTTGCACACACACACATACTAACAGATAAAAAGCAACACATCCACCAATACAATTATATGTACTTGGTATTACGGAAAAAAATTAAATTGAAACCAGCACATATAGAACCAAACTTAAAAATAAGTATTTTAGAGGATGTTAAAAGATAAAAAATAGAAAGAAATATAAAATAAAATGAAACATGGTCATATACTCATATCTCTATGTCGTAGTTGAAACAGTGTTATGTGTGTTAGTATTTGTAAATGTAAAAGGGTGAGTTGAGTAAAAGTAAATGACAGCAGTAAAACAGAAGATAAAGTTGTTATTTCTTTGGAAAAAAAACTTTTCGTTCTCAAAAATACAACGAATGAAACACTGACAAAGTAAAATATAATATGTAGTGGCTAAAATTGTGCTTTCCTTTTTACATAAAAGTTAGTAAAAAGAATGTATGTGTTTGTGAGTTTAAATACTAAAAAAATAATAAATTTTTATATGTATGTATGCGAGTGCTACAAGTGCATTAATATATCTGCATATAAATATTAAATATAAAAATTGTTTCTTCTTTATTGCCATTAGAACAGTAATAATGCGAAGATTGTTTTAGACAACTAAAACAAAGCATTAAGTACATTCGGTTCATTCATGAAGTCGATTTTTGACTTTTCCTATACAAAATTGTTAGTATACGTGGCCACACCAAAAAATTTATTTATGCACAGGTGTTTTCGCATTTTATTTACTTTTTATTTACTTATTTTAAACTTCAGCTGTCAAAGACTATAGATAAAAAACAGTTCTCTCTATTCCCTCATTTATTTCAAATGTCAAACTTTATATATAAAAAACATAAACAAAAAATTTCTCTCTGAACTGCGATTACCTGATGAATAAATTTGTCTTGGGTATAACGGTGGCAATAGGCATTATCTTATGCTTCAGATGCTAAATAAGGTTGGAGACTGAAAACTAGCGGTCAGATTAACCATGTTTGAGCATAGGGTTATACAGTTCAACATTTTATGTGGTGGGTTGCAAAGGAAAGTATGTAAGCGTATGAGGGTACCGAAGAATAAGAATCGTATTAATACTAGGGGTACTTTTTGAAACATTCGAAAAGAGTTCAATATTAGGCACTTCAGAATGCGAAAGAGATACAAAAGAGGATAAATTTCAGAAAGAGAAGAGGGAGATGAAGAGAACTAAATGTCTACAGAAACGGACTACGTGAGAGAAATTTAACTTCAGTGTAATGAATACATCTGAAGTAGGAAGGCTGCAGAAGATGGTATCTATAAAACCTGTCTCTAAAATGGGGCTGATTTTCTAGGGCGATGGTGGAATGGTATATACGGTAGTGTTGGACTTAGGGAATCAAAAATTTAATGACTATTTCATAGCCTTGTTTTACAATACAACGCTATAAGTGTAACACATAGGCTATCCGTTATCACGATAGTCAAGCATACTTGAGGAAATATGCAATAAATATATTTCTTGTAAAGGGTGTTTTTTTAAGCCCGATAGAACTTGAAATTGTAAAAAATAACACAAAAAATTAAATTGTAATCAAAATTTTTTTTTTATTCGAAAGATCAATACGTGACATTAACATTTGAAAATGATTTCGGGCATATGGGCACCGCGGCTGTTCTTGACGAAGCGCATTCTGGACGTCCGTTGTTTTATCGCAAAATTGTGTTCAGCGATGAGGCGCATTTTTGGCTTAACGGGTTTGTTAGTAAGCAAAATTGCCGCATATGGAGCGAGACCAATCCACAAGAGACCCTACAGACTCCATTACATCCAGAAAAATACACCGTTTGGTGCGGTTTTCACGCTGGTGGCATCATCGGACTTTATTTCTTCAAAAATGAGGCCGGAGCTCGCGTTACGGTCAATGGAGATCGTTACCGCACCATGATCAATGATTTTTTGTTTGAAAATATGGATGACATTGATCCGGAGGAGATGTGGTTTCAACAGGATGGCGCTACGTGACATACGGCGAACGCAACCATCGACTTTTTGAAATCAAAATTTGGCGATAAGTTGATTTCGAGAAATGGACCTGTCAATTGGCCTCCAAGGTCGTGCGATTTGACACCTCTCGATTATTTCCTGTGGGGCTACGTGAAGTCACTGGTTTATGCTGATAAACCAGCAACAATTGACGCCTTGGAGGCCAGCATTGTTCGTGTTATTCGTGACATACGGCCAGCAGTGCTCGAAAAAGTGGCCCAAAATTGGACGTCCAGAATGCGCTTCGTCAAGAACAGCCGCGGTGCCCATATACCCGAAATCATTTTCAAATGTTAATGTCACGTATTGATCTTTCGAATAAAAAAAAAATTTTGATTACAATTTAATTTTTTGTGTTATTTTTTACAATTTCAAGTTCTATCGGGCTTAAAAAAACACCCTTTACTTAGTTAGTCGGTTGTACAAGGGTTTCGATTGTCCAAAATTCATAGGTACTGGCGAAAAAAAAAAATAAATCATCTGAAGTCGTCTGTGGAAATATTTTGTTTTAAATATTTGCATTAAATCCTATCCCAATAATATAATAAATATAAATGTTTCTAATTTTAAATGTTTTGATATTTTCCTCAAACAAGCAATAAATTACTAAACGTATTTAAATGAAATTTACCGTACAGACATTTAACAGCCTGACTTATTACATTAAGATGTTACGTAACTACGCAGACGAAGTCGCGGACACAGTAGTATTGAAAAAATTATGAATTATAGTTTAATTTCAACACAGTTAAACATTTCCAGAATTCTCACAAACAGTCATACAGACTCTATTTAGACTAAATTAAATTTTAAATTTTCTATTTAGACTAAGTTAAATTAAAAAATAATTATTCCCTGGCAGTCTAAGTCTGCAAGTCAACTACGAGAGTGTTGCGGTACTTAACAAATCTTTATGAACTACTGCTGCTGTTAAATAAGCTTTTCAATCCTACTACGTTCGAGAAGGTATACATTTCAGGCGTATTTCTTAATATTTTTATAAAATTTAACCATTCAGCACAGTTTTTACACTCGTAACACTTTACTCGTACACTTGTATTAAAAAGTTGAAATAAGTTAAAAAAACCCTGGTTAAAGATAATACAATTTTTAAGATATGTACGGCAGTAAAAGTTTAAGTTTTGTTATAAGAAAATTGTTCAAAGAAATGCTTACTTCCGGTATGTTAAACTTTTTTGCTTTCACAAAAATGAAACTTTTTTGTTTATTATAATGCAGGGGAGTGTGAGTAACTGTGAGTGTATACGAAAAGATAACAACAATAACTATTACATAAATTTTAAGGAAATTTTCAACTTTCTTAACTTTTTAAGAAAATAGTAATTTCACACACATACCCACCCACACATAGGCACACACTCTTAAATTGAAACACATAAATGTTCTTACTCTAACACATTTTATTTTTGTTGTTGCAGTCGTGTGGTAAACTTATTTAAATTGTAAAAATAAACCAAAAGTAATGACTTAAACAAACTAAATCAGCATATGGATGATTTTTTTTGGTTAAAAGTGAAATAATTTAATGAGTAAATAGTACATGGAATACTGAAATTTATTTTCAAAGCAAATTTAAAGGTTACAATTTGTTTTGTGGGGTTTAGTTTAAGAAATTTTTAAGAAATGCTTTTTTTATTTTTTATTTGTAATTTTGTGGCAAGGACCCCAATAAATTGTGTTTGGTCGGGAATTAAAGGTTACCACTTTCAATGAATCTTTTTTAATATATAGGTATTTGGTTAATTTCTATGCGATAATATTGATTTTAAAAATATGCTACAATATCAATAAGTTTCTTTTTAATTAAATTATAAACTAGAATTTAAATATTATTTTGGGAACCTTAAAATATGAAATTATTTTTTAACATGTAAACTGATTTTTTTAAAAAGTAATTTGGTTCAATTTTAATAATTAAATGGCGGTCCAATCATAATACACGATGGTGCGTAATACCTTAACGTCAAGTTAAGTATAAAGGAAATGTAAAAACATCTGTGCCTGTTCAACTAGTTCGTTCTTCGGAAAACATTGATGTTGTTTGCGATTGTGAGGCAGAAGAGCCATTATTCTTGACTCGACGGCCGTATTATTTCACGTCTTGACGATTTTAATTGGCCGCTAACTCTTGTGATTTAACACCGTTGCACTTCTTTCTTTTGAAATAGTGTAAGTCCATGAGAAGAAATATTTCAAAAGCGAAAGATTGAGATAATTCGGCAAATTTATAGCACTGAACGTCATTTAAAACTAAAACCATCAGACAAAAGTATGCCACCGAAGCCGTGGCGGGAATTTTGCCGATATTTTGATTCAATAAACATCTTGCGCTTAATAGGTGGTCTTTACAACTTCTTTTTTTTCCGCCTAAAAATTGCTAAAAGAGTCTCTAAAAGAACTAAACTGAGATACTTTTGTGGCTTATATAACAGTTATATCTCATTATCTTTAAACAATATTTTATTACTTTTGGCGATGTATTTCAAATCAATGATCTTTTCCACGTTTTATTCCAAATATATCCAGGTCTTGGAGATATTAATTAAAAAACACAAAATTTAATTTAAACAAAGACAACAAAAAGGTTGACTAAACTACTAAACAATTAAAAAATTTCATGTAATTTTTAATATAATTTTTAGATTTGAGTATTTTACTGTATTTCATTACAATTAAAAGACAGAAAAAATTGTTTTATATTAAATCATTTGGATTAATGGCGGTTTTCAACTATCTTTGTCATTATCCATGTTTAATTCAAGAGTCTTCACGTATATATGTTTCTTCTGTCAATGAGTTTGTTATTCTTAAATACCTGCAAATTATTAAACTATCGACTGCACCAGGTCATGACAGTATTCCGAGTTGTATTTTAAAGTATTGTATATCCATACGTATATGTCTTTTTTTGCAATTTGTCGCTAAAGCAGAGTTACTTCCCTTAATTATGGAAAAATTCGTGCATTATCCCACTACATAAATTAGAATCAAAATTGTAATTTGCCACTCAAGGGAAATTGCCAAGTTAAGTTTTTTTTCGAAACTATTTGAAAAATTTATTAATGATAAGCTGGAACACCAAATATAAACAATTTTTTATCCAAAATAACATAGTTTTAGAAAAACTTGTTCAACCGTTACTGATGATGCATGTAAATGATGAATTCTACAAGCATTCATAAACGGATATTATCTCTGCTGATTCCAATAAAGCATTCAATAAGGTAAATAATAAAATCAAATAAATAAATAAGTAAATAATTACAATAACTTATTCTTTAAATTGAATAAAAGGTGTGTTGCTCTTCATATACTCAGATGGATTTATCCTTATTTGAAAGGTAGATAATAGTGCGTAAAATTCAAAAATATAATTTAAAAAAGTATTTACGTCTCCTCAGTTGTTCTCGGTTCGGTCTTTATAGACTAATATTATTTACACTCCTTATAAATGATCTTCGATCTAGAAGCAATATTTCTTATATCTTTATGTATGCTGCTGATGTTAACATTTCTACGTCTCATAATGATGGTCAACAACAAAGACTCCTTTAATATAATTTAAATAATTTTGACACTTGGTGCAATGTTAACATGATTTAAATATGATTTTTACTAGACTTGGTTTAATGAATAGCTGTTACACGATGATTAGTGAAAATATCGAATTAGTTTAATCATTTAATGATCCTGGGGTTTGACAAAAACGAAGTTTGATTTTCACACACATATTACGTTTATAATCAACAAAGCAATTGATATACTGAGATATAAAAAACGTTGTTATGAGGAATTCTGCGACCCAATAACGTTAGTTAGTTAGTTAGTTAGTTAGTAAGGCATATATTAGAACATCGTTGCATTATATAGGATCTACAATTATAACTGCGTAGTTGTATGCCCTATAAAATCTGTTCAAATATAGTTTCTGATTTTCTGTCTTCGAGAACTAGATTGGAAACCTAATGAAATGATTTTCTCTTATGAAAGACGCTTGGCTCTTATAAAACTTAGAACTCTCAAAAGCCGAAGAAATCATCAAATGGGATAATTACTTTAGAATTCGTTTTAAGTAGATTTAAAAACAATATTTATTTTTATTCAACTATTAACTCTCATTTTTTATATATTAACGGTCTAATTCATAAAAGTTAAAACAGCTTAATAAGAGGTTTAGAAAACAAATTTCCGTACAAAATCTGTTTAATAAACTCTTTATAGAGCTTTAATAATTTTTATGAATAAGACAGTAAATATATTAACACTAATTATGCAAATGTTGATTCTTTTCGTAGAATTTGTCGAAATTTTAACAAATTATTTGTCTATATTGACTTTAATAAAATCTCAATGCAGTAAAGAGATATTTTTCTTAAATATATAGTATTTTGTTAAAATATTGAAAATACCCAGAAACAAAATTTTGCACTATTACGCATGCTTTCCATGTATTTATTAGAATGATGTGATTTTTATTATTGTATTCATAAACATTGTTAATAAAGGGACCGCCAAATAACTTTTTCTTTTGAAAATGCTATAAAAAAGTGAAGCTTCGGCTGTGTGGCACGTAGCGCCGTCCTGTTGAAACCAAATATTGCCAATATCCTCCTTTTCAATTTTTGTGAAAAAAAAATTCGTTCAACATGGCCCGATAACGATCGCTATTGACTACGGCAACTCCTTGCTCATTTTCGAAGAAAAATGACCCAATTATGCCTCTGGACCAAAATCCGCACCAACCAGTGACTCGTTTTGGGTGTATCGGCTTTTCAATGTATGCGTGCGGGTTTTCTGTGCCCCAAATGCGACAATTTTGATTGTTTACATACCCGCCAAGATCAAAATGAGCTTCATCTGAAAAGATGATTTTTTTTTGGCAAAATCGGCCAAAGTAATGTCGCAATATTTCCCAGCGTTGTTCAAGCGTATACACAACCATATTCGTTCAGCGGAAGGATAAAACTAATTATCTGTCAAATCAGACATGAGCTAAGTGTTACTATTCACGAAATAAGCACTAGTTGAAAAAAACGGTTAGATGGCGGACCCTTTATATTCTTTAATGATACGTTAGTGCTAATATCATGCATGTTTTATCCAAATTATATATATATACATATATTCACATTTTCTTTTGCATGTCTTTTTTTGCTGGGTATTTATACATAAAATTTTTGTTATGATTTTATATTCATATTTATATTTCACAGACTCAAAACAAAAAAATTAATTTATAAAAAAAAAATCGATAAAAAATATTTTTTATAGGTAATATAAACGCCAATATCATTTAATTGTGAAATATTGCATGCATGTGTTCTATGCACTTATAAATTTATATGTTTATTTATACATTTTATGAACACGTGATCTTCAATGACACGTTAATGTTAGAATTCTGCTTGTATTGCCGAAATCGAAACACTTTGTGATCAGTTGAACCACTGCGTTACTAATTCTTCGTCAAGTTTTTTTTTGGGGAGTAAATACAGTTTTTAATTTAAGTTTTCGCTCTGTTTCAGCGACGTATGATTAATATTAATACAACTCTGTAATAAATATAACTCATACCCTACACGTTACAAGTACTACTAATAAGTGTTTTTGTTATTTCCAGCTTAATGTTTATTCTTAACACAACGTATAATTAATGTGATATTATTAAAAAGTTCTGAAACTGACTACAATTGTATCATCAAATTGTCCAGTCATGTCCGCAATATTAAGATTTTGTTATTTGTAAATGGTTTAGTTAAAAGAATAATTGATTTATTTGCTATTTTTTCATATCTAATATTTTTAGGAAAATTTTTCTAGAAGTATCACTATTAAAACTTTTGATTTTATGTTCAAACAAATTACATACAATCTAATAAATCAACAATATTTTAACCACATTACTAGTCAACAAACTAAGTAATTTTTTTGTAAGCACGATTTGTGGGAAATTTTAAAATTGTCATTTATTTTCAACTCCCACTGAACGAACTTAAGCACTAATGGCAGCAAATTACATTTAGTGCAAAAGGGCGTGCTTTGGCATAAATTTGTTATACATACACACAAATATTTTTTTCACACAGAAAAAAGACAAATACATACATAAACGAAAACTAGCATAAAGCCATTGTTAAATGTTAAAAAATTTCATGATGATTTTTGTATATGTATTCTGCTATTCATATTTGTTCGATTGTTTTCCCAATACAATGAAATTTAGAAAGAAGGAAAATGGAAAATGGAAAAAACAAACGAAAAGTGGCCAAAAATATGCTTAACATTGTTTGGTTTAGGGTTTATAGGAAATACACGTGTATTAAAAAGAAAATGAAGGTACAATTGAATGAATGAACAAATGAAAGAAAGAACAGACATTTCTTTAACGATTTATAGTTATGCTCTCTTCTATGCATACATATGAAGCATATGTGTGAGACTGTGTGTATTTAGTTTTTCCTAATGTTTGCTTCTTTTCAATGTTTTATTTTATAGGTTAACGAATTGAATACAAATTATGTCATTATGGGCTTTACTACATACATGTCTATTTGCAAAAAGTAACTACAATGCAAAATTGATTGCGAGTATGTCAAAGTGTATGTGTATTTGTATAACACATATGAAATATGCCTGGTTATATAAATACAAATACTTGCAAAAAAATACGCAGTATAAATGTACACCATTTCATGTTCAAAAGGTTAACTATTAAAAAAGAAAAGAAAAAATAATAATTTATATGCTGGAATGTAGTATAAAAATATGAAAGTAACTAGTATACGTATGACATTATCCGATATAATATTTCTTAAGTCTTCGATATAAAACTATAGACAATTGAAGGATCGCCGCGAATGACAAAATAATAATTTTTCAGGCGAGTAAAAAAATGTATTTAAAAGGCTTGATTATCTATTTTTTTAAATACTTTTCCTTTTGTACCTCTGTTACGCTTATCAATTACTTTCGACAATTCCGTTCGTAGACTTTTGTTTATAACTTACAACGTTCTTCCACTGACTAACTCATAGTAATTGCGTTTTGACGGTGATAAAATGCATAATTTTGATGTTTTGGCGTTTGAACAAATGTAAGAGAGTTATTTTATCGGTAATCTGCAAAAAACAGGTTTTGCAAAATTTGTTTTTTACAACGTTATTCGCGGCTTTGCTTCAATTATTAACATTTAAAATATTATTTATGTTAAAACTAATTTAAACTGTTAGTTCTGGTGCATTTATATATTTTAGAATAACCGATTGTCTTAATTAAAACTTCTATGTTATTAATGGCGAGTTTTTAAATGGGCTTTATCTGTGTTTTTTTTAAACAAGTTTGTCTTCAGTAATTTTGAAAGTTATTAATTTAAGGCTGGATTAGCCGACCGGAACGGAACGATGTAGCTGTAACGTCCGAACCTGTTAAAAATAGAAAATCATTACGTTTCTACGTGACATTTATTAAGAGTGATGTCAATTTGTTGATTTTTGTAGTCACTTAAATGAAGAAATTCTTTGTTAAAAACAAACAAGAAACTCATGAGTTATTATATGCCGGAACTACTTTGATTATGACGTAGATAAACAAAGACACCAAATTTGTAACATTTTATCCTAAATTTTGCGAGATCTCTTAATCATGAATGCTCATGCTTGATTACTTTTTTATCTAATCACGACCACGCGTGACATAAAAAATTATGACATGCATACACATCCACTTAAACTTTACAATTGATTTTAAAACTGGTATTAATCGTACAACAAATCGTAACACTACCGTAAAAATAAAATTTATAAAATAACATTTCCTTTTTTGTTTTGCAAAATATTTAAAGCAAGGTTTTATATAATATACGTTAAATATAAAATATATATACGTCTATATTAAAAATACTATTTAAGAAACTTTAAAAGCCGCATTTAATGTCTTAAGCTGTTTTAGAAAAATCGTTGTAAAACGTTTCCATAAATTCTAAAGCACCGTGTTGACAACACCTTTTGTTTTGGTTGCTTATGTAAAAATCATATGGTACGTTTTTAAAGTTTCTATAACTAGACTAAAGTCGTACGTTAAGTAAACGGCGCGGTTACATTCCATCAACAGTCGGCTAACCAAGCCTTTATTCATACTTACAGTTTTTTACATAACTATATGAACTATTTTTTTATACAAGTGAATAATTTACAAAATTTGCACATAAAATACAAGCATTACTACTTATATATTTTTATTCTGCCTCTTTTTATGATGAAGACTGCTGTCAAACTGAAGAACATTGGCCACACTAGGCTTCTAAGTATCTATTTATATAAAAACACAATTCATTTAAAAAACAATGCAAAACAGATTTAAAAAAAGTTTTGTAAGTATTTTAAATAATTACTGAACAAAAAATTACACATTTTAAGTGGCTTGCTTTAGGTCGCTTCACACTATTCGACAAGTCTTTGAATTTTCATTGGATTTTGTCAGAGCACAATAAAATGACTTTTAGTTTGATTGTCAAAAAATCAAATAGTTAATTTTCTCATTACAGTTTGTGTATACACTATCACACTTGAAATAAAATACAATCTATGGAGTTTATAAACAGCTGTTTTTCTTATTTTCATCAGAGATGAACAATATAATACAGTCGTAATTTTTAATACTGACTTTTATGGCATTTTATTAATTACTTTCTTAAACATATTCATTTACCCTACTTTCTTGAAATTTCTGTGTACGTATAATAAATAAGAATTTTAATGAAATGGACTACTTTCGTGAAATCTTCTTGTTCGCTTACGTAGGAAACTAAGAGTTCTTTTAAAAAAAGTTGAAATAATTGCTATACATTGTAAATTAATAAGCTAAATTTGCATCTTTTTTTGTACCCTTTACCCGTGGTTTAGGTTTATCATTCTGTTTGTAATTTCTACAATTTTCATTTCCGACCCCATAAAGTATATATTTTCTGAAAGCTTATGAATAGGGGAGTCGATTAAGCTATGCCCGTCTGTTCGTGTGTTGGTTGAAATCAACTTTTAGAGGCAACTATATCTTCCTCAGATCTGTATATGGTATCAATCTCTTGGAAATATCCGGTAATGAATTGCTATTGAAATTCAGCGCAATCGCTTGATAGCTTTCTAAGATATAAGCAAATAAACACGACTGTCTCTGTTTTTCTCCATATTTTTACCACCATTTTGCAACATTTTTCAGCCATAAAGTAATTTTTAGGCACATTTGCTACTATTTGTAGATATTATATGCTTCTAGAGATATTCGTTAAAAATTTTGGGTAAAGCGTGCGGTCGGTAAAGTTATAGGTAAAATTTTTTTTTGAAAAAAAAAATATCCTAAAAATTTACAAACTAAAATCAATTTTTTTCAGCTACAAGACAACCGAAAGAACTTGACTAGCGCAATATAAGCATAATAAAACACTCAAATTCATGTTGGCCGCCACTACAAAATGGCAGACAAAAAATTTATATATGGGTTAAATCTGGTATTTAAAAATGTAGCTTCTTCAACCCCCTCAATATTGGTATCCAGTATTGACGAGTAGAATACAGTAAATTATTGAAAAATGTAAAATACAAGATGGCATATAAAAGAAAATGGCGGAAAAAATTTTTTTAACTCCATTAATATGGGTATTAAATGAAAGTGCTTGACTAGTAGAATACAGTTAACTACGTAAAAATTCAAAATCAAGGATGGCTTCGGAAATAATAAAGAAAAAATGGCGTATAACATGAAATATAGGTTAAGCTATGATGTGGAATTTTACCTTTGTATGTACATGATGGTGAAGGGTATTATCAGATGCAGCACTCCCGAATATAGCACTCTTACTTGTTTTACTACCTTTAAAGATACCAGAAATATTACATACACTTACTTACAAAATTTTTTTAATAGGCAAGTCGATTTCTTGTAACACAAAATGGTATAGACAAGTTACACATATGTAGATCGATTTAATAAATCCTATCTATTTTTTGTAATAAAAAAAATTATCAAAATATTTCAATTTAATATAAATTTCAGTTAGAATATAATTTTTATTGCTTCATGGTCTAAAAATTCTTGTAATAAAAAATTTATTGATAATTTTTATTTTCCATGCCTGATTTTGTCTATGTGCTTCTCTAGAAACCCAACTCTGATAAAATGAAAAATCTTTCTGTCGTATTCATAAAATATATTTAAGGTTTATTGAAGGCTTATTTGACAAATTTCTCTACAACATCAGTCAAATAAGCCTTAAATAAACCTTAAATAGTTTTTATGAATACGGCCCTTAGTATTTAGAAAAATTTGAAAAAATTATAAAAGCTATACTATTGTCAAATTTCTATTCTTATTTTTGCGACATTTCATAACATATTGTATTCACGCTAATATACTTTTTCATTTTATTTGAGTTTGTGGCAAGTCGTAATACTCAGTATAATAATGTGAAGCGATCTAAACGGGTATTTTTATTAAATTGGAAATGGTGTTGTAACTATTTTTGAAAGAAAAGGTATTTAATACATTTTGGCATAAGTGCTTGTCTGTGTAAATAAATACCTCTACAATAAAAGCCACATACACTTTAAGAACAATAAAGTAAAACTATGAACATGGTCATAGTTTCTTAATGTGGGTGCAAAAACAAAAAACTAATATTTCAGGTTAATATTTATGAAACATATTTGTAAATATAAATGATAACATTAATGATGTACATAGATTAAAAAAAAAAGTTTTTTAAGTTGTGTTTTATTACATCGTGAAATGAAAATAATTTCCAGGTTTTCACTGTACTTTTAATTTGTGTTGAGTAGAAATATTAAAATATAACCCATATAAAATATATATATGGTGTAGAAATATTCTTCATATTTTTTCATGTATTTAATTTTCTAATTTTATGTATTCTTTTTTATTGTTATAAAAAAAAGAATATATTAATTTTGGCTCCTTAGTTTATGCTGATGAAGGACTAAAAACTTTTTTGCTGTAAAAACTTTGCTATTTGTTTATTTGTCTACGCCAAATTATGAGACTTTCAGTAAGGTCGATTAGCTAACGTGCTTATACCGATAACCCTTAACTTGTGGTGCCAATAATATATATATTTCTGATTCCATAAAGTATATTACTCTATAAACGTATGAATACGGAAGTCGATTGAGAGGTGTCCGTGTGTCTGTATTTCTGTGTGTTTTACAGACCCATGTGTGATATCAATCTTTTAATTTTTTTTTAATGAATTGCTATTAAAAACAGTAATGTATCCATATATCTTTTTCACATAAATTTCTTAATTGTTTCTCATTTTTATATGAAAATATTTAATATCTTAATTTACAGACTCAAGTGTAACTGTTTTTAAACAAGATATATAGCAAGGGATATTCGTATAAATTTTAATGGAATCGGTCACTAATTAGCAAAGTTATGGGCAAAAATAATTTTGAAAATTATATATTTATTTACAAATATTAAGTTCCTTTTTATACCGTTCACACAGTGAACAATGGTATATATAGGTTTGTCATTTCGTGTGAAATTTCTACAATTTTCATTTCCGATCCCATAAAGTATATATTTTCTGAAAGCTTATGAATAGGGGAGTCGATTAAGCTCTGTCAGTATATCCGTGTGTATGTTGAAATCAACTTTTTGAAGCCCCCCGATATCGCCTGGACCCGGTGAGGTATTAAAATATCAGAAATATTCGGGAGTAGAACGGTATTGAAAATCAGAAACATGGGTACATAAACAACTGAGATATGAGCAAAAACCCACGACCACCTCGATTTTTTTCACAAAAACAACATTACAACAACAACATACATACATACATACAAACTTGTATATTGGTTAAAGTAAACGTGGGATCGAATACCAGCTGAGCCAAAAAAAATTTTTTTTTTATTTTTTTAAATTTTTTTTTTTATTTTTTTTATTTTTTATTTAAATATTATTTATATATTATTTATATTTTTATTATTTTTTTTTAAATTTTTTTTTTGTTTTTTAAATTTTTTGTTTGTTTGTTTTATATTTATTGTTTATATTAATTATTTTTTTTTTAAATTATTTTTTTTAAATTTTTTTTTAATATTTTTTAAAAATTTTTTTTTTAACATACATACATACTTACGTAAATTTATAATTTTACAATGGGATGTTTTTATATATGTATGTATGTACGTATTTCATATGAAATGAATGGTGATACAAACTACTGTTATTGCATGACTACACGTTATGAAGGGTATATAAGATTCGGTACGACCGAATATAGCGCTCTTACTTGTTAAATTTAAAATTTAAATTTTTTTATACGCTAGAACAACTAGATTACAAGCTGTAGTGTTAAGAGTAATTGCTGAAAAATCAGACAAATCGGTTTGAATTTACTGAGATATGAACACAAAAATACAATTGCTTCTTTTCTCTAAAATTAACAAATGAAAATAAATGTTTTCAGCTTACATACAACAGAAAAGCGTTGAAACAAAATGTTAAATATTTTTTTCTTAACCATATCAATGTGGATATTAAATGAAAGAGCTTGAATACAATAAATAGCTAATACTTCTAAATAAAAGATTGCATCTGAATTTTATAGCAAAATGGAGTGTAAAATTAAATCTTAAAGCTAAGCTACGCTTCAATGACGTAATGAAAATTTGGTAGTTTTTTTTATAATATTAAAGTTTTGATAAATTTTCTATAAATAAATAAATTTTTACAAGAAATGAATGACTGAAACTAACACAAACACAATGTTAAGCACCCCATACACGTTTCAATTCAATTGTCAATTGAGTCTTTCAATTGAATTGATGCTTAGTCACACACTTCATAAACTGAATTGAAAGAATAGAAACTACAAACAAATTTTGATAGCTGATCAAGATATATGCCTTTGCATATTTTCATAACTTTTACTTTTAACAATTCCAGCTGTATTATAAACGACATTAATAATTATTAATAATAAGGGTTAAAATAAGCCCCTCCAGGAGGTAGTGAAACGTTATAAATATTGATAAAAGAAAAGTTAATGTAATAAAAAATATAACAATAAAAAATATAAAAGATAATACATTTTGTTTTATTGTTCGAGTTGACAGAACTAATAAGTAAGAGAAAGACGCAAAATCAGATGCACACAAAAGTCTCAGTCATTTTTTTCTTATTGCCCTCAAGAAACTAATAGAGACTTTGTTCTACGTTATAACCGATATATCAGGCGCTAATACCAGTCATATAACCGGTCAAATGACCGTCACTGATCTTGTAGGGTTGTTTTTAGAAAATTTTCAACAAATACATATATTTTTTTCAAGAAATATTTCTTTTATTTTTTATGTGAATGGCATTTTTAGTTCATCGTCTGAAAATTCATATTTAAAATTTTGATAACTTTTTTTTTTTTAATATTTTCATAGAATATTTATTTTTTTATCTATTTTTATCTCAGAATTGAAAATGAGCTCATTGGTATAAATAAACATTTGGAACCACTGCTTAAAACTAAAAACTCAGTAGCCTTTTCGTAATAATGGTAGAAGAAAAAGGAATAAAATCAAACGTGTACGTAACGCACGTGTGCAGAGTTCTATATATTTTGTATTAAGAAAAAGGGGGAAAAAAACTATTGTACAGACACCTGCACACGTGCACACAAAAACACTTCTTAACATACATTCCTATTCTGTTCAAATCATTGATTCAGTGTTTAAGTGCTTAAAATTCAGACTGCTCATTTAGTTTCGTATTTTTTTTTAAATTTACGTATAAACATACATACATACATACATATCGCTTGAAATAATTTTTCCCCAAAATCTCTCATTGTCTTTTACGGCGTCTTCTGTATTTCTTCCGTTTTTCTTTTTTCGAAGGTTTGCTGCTATCGTAAGAATTTCTGCACTAATGTTGAAACTTGATTTATTGCCAATTTAATAAATTAGCCGGATATTAAAAACGAGTTTCTTTTTTTCTCATCGTTACACTATTGCCTTTTTTTCCAAATATTTATAAGAAATGAAATATGTGCAATGTTTATAAAAAGGAATTTCTCGTAGATATTAAAAATAAAATTCGAATTAAGGGAAAAAAAGTTTAATTTAAATATTTTTACTGAAATTATTTTCTGATAGTTTTTTTGATTGTAAATATCTAGATTGCTTGTTAAAAATATAAAACTGTTTTCTTAAGTTTGTATTAAGGCGAATCAATCCACCTTGGTGTGTATGTATGAAATTATGTTACTGATATATGAGCATTTCCATGCCATCGTACGTGACATTTGTACTCCTATAAAGTGGATTAATTTTTGCAAAAGTAAAAGATCTTTATGTTCCATTCAAAGAGTACATTATTTAAAAAAAAAATTAATTATATTCGAATCATTGTTGTCTAAAATATCCAGGAAAATAATAATATATCGTACGTGACATAAAACAGAAGTGATTTTGAGGTATATATGGAAATACAAAAAAAAAAAAAAATCTGCGAATATTGGGAGGTATTTTTTTTTTTTTTAATTTCTTACACTAAACCAAATATTTTTCATTTAAAATCAATCATACTTAATTGAAAACAATCTTTAAATGATTTTATAATAAACTCAATTTAATATCGTTCGTGTCATATCATACGTAACAGATTTTTCCCTAATAGTATTCTTAGGTAATAAAATTTATATTATGTTAAGAAAAAAAGTTAAATTCTAAATTAGGTGCTCTTGCGACTGTTCAAATACAAATGACGGTGACAAATAATGTTTTTGCACTACGTACGTGATATTAAAATAACCTTCAAGGGAAATAAAAAAAATACCGCTAATTGGGCTCTATATTTTCTTTTTTCTTATGAATCTTGTTAATTGGGTTTGTAAGCTTAATTTCAAAGCATATTTACAACTACAATTTATTTTTACAATTTAGTACAATTTACTTGATTGCAATTCCTTAAAATAAGTCGAAGAGATAATCAGATTAAGCTCTTATTATTGCTCTTAAAATAATTTATTAAGCTTTTAATACCTGCGCATAGTAAAATTTGAGTGTTTTTTTTTATCAATATTGTATTGTATTGAAAAAATTTCAAGAGCTTTTATTTTTACAGTCGTGGTTGACATTTTCATGGAAATGTCCTCGTACAAGGCATATTCAAACAGGTATATGCAACGGCGAATTAATAAAACAACGCAACTTTTTAGGGGATGTTTTCTGTCAAGGCCAATTCGTATGTCAGGGATGGAAAAGTTGTTATGATATGTTTAATTTAATAAAATTTGATTAAAAAAAATATTTGTTTATGAAACAAATTATATATGGTACAAAAGCAGTTAATATACATAAATTTGGTAAATTTATTGCCAAAAAAAAACACATTTAATTTATCTGTTTAACACCAATACCAAAAAAACCTTTTCCATCCCAGCATTAATAAATGAAATCAAGGTGAAATCAAAAAATTTTGAAATTATGTTTCCCTATCAGCTGGACTCATGGTGTAATTACATAAGGTGATAGCATAAAGGAGAGCAATTTTTGTCTCTCTTTTTTTATGTATGGAGTTTGACAATTTCCGAAGTTGAAATAATTTTTTTAAATATGTAGTTTGACATTCTCCAGAATACAAAAAAATAGTCAGCTGGGCTGGCACCGCCACCTTGTATAAGTGTACCCTGGCTGGACTGATAATTTCAAATTTTTTTGCATAACTTTTTTAAATTCTCTTTTAAAGTAGCATTCGTACCTGCACATTGGGAGTCGGTTTTATGAAATTTTTATTTTTTCATACTTTCGTATAGCAAACTTCTTAGCGAATGAGATACATGTACATGAGATACATACATACATGCATTATTAACTTTCTCAAAAATTTTTTCTCCTTAATCAACAAACTTAAAAGTTTTGCAATAAATGTGCCATAATGTGGATGTTCAACTTATAAAAAAAAAAATTAAAATCCGTGGACCGTTCTTGCGATATAAAGGTTTATTTTGTAAATCATTTAGCAGCACACGATTATTCTATTAATAAAATGCCGATAGGTGAAACTAATTGTAAAGAAGAATTATTAACTCTTCTTTCCAAGTTTTAAAAAATTGCAGACAGTTTTTGGCACTCAAAAAATGCATTGGGTTATTCCGGTAAACAATGATAAAATCAAAAATTATTGAACATCAAACTTTTATGATAATGTTAGTTAACAATGTTTTTGCAAGTAGCTTTCAACACATATAATCAGACATCTCTATATAATTTCTTTCATGGGAGCTTTGTTATACAAACCATACCGTATCCCAGGAATTGTAGGCAATACGTACTTCTTAAATATATATACATACATATATTTTTTCAGACTTTTTAAAATACCTTTCATTAATATATGTGACAGCGCATAGAGAAAGGGACCTAAGGGTAAAAAAAAACAAGTTTCACTTTTTTTTTTGATGTGGACAGCATCTGAGCATCGAATAAGACCGATCCAATGCCCCAAAAGTGTTCCCTCCCAGAGATATGCGCGTTTTATAAAAGTGAAGTCGACGATTCTAAGTGCAAATAGAAAGGGACCTAACGGTAAAATTTATTTATTTTAATTTTTTCCCCTACTAGATTAACAAAATAACTTGATTTTACGAAACAACAAAAAATGTATTTTTTTCCTTATGAATAATTTAAAGAAATAGAAAAATCATTTAATATTTAAAATGGCTCTCCTGAACAAACCCTGTTTTTACCATTAGGTCCCTTTCTTTATGCGCTGTCACATATATTGTTTAGGAATTTTTAAAATTCTTAAAATTTTTAATTTCCTTTGACTTTATTCTACAAAGAAGAATATTACTATTGTAAAAAAAAGTTCCAAAAACAAAATAAACTTCTAAATGCAAAATGATAATTTTCTGTTAAATTTTTAAGTCCCTGCATGTCGCGAGTGAGTAGGGTTTGGGAACCGGGAATTCCCGCCTGGTAATGAACCACTTAATATTCCCGGAAAAATTTTGCTCTTATTCCCGGGAAAACGGGAAATAAAAAATATGTAGTATATTAGGAAATATATTTAATTTTATTTTTAATTTGTTAGCGTGTTTTGTTTGTTAAGTATTTACAACTTTTCTCAAATACGAATATGTAAAAGAAAAACAAACATCGTCGGTCAAAGATATTTCACGCCAAAGTTAACGACTTTCTGGAATTATTTTTAATAAGTGCTTATAAATTTCAAGTCAATTAATTATATACATACATAATTAAATGCTTTCTTGTATATAAATGTTTTTTATAACAACCGTAAAACCAGCAGTAGTTTCCGTGGTACATTTTTATAAATATAATCGTATGTACAAATTGTTTTTAAAAGTGGTCACAGAATTTGTAAGCATAATTTTTTTATTTATGATTGAATTTTTCTAATAATACTTTTTTTTTAATTCACTTTGCTTAGAAGCAAAATGTCTGAAGTATGGATTTTCAAAAAGTAGACAACGCAGCACAATGTAATATTTTCCTGAAAAGGTTAATGTTCAAGGGCGGTAGTACTAGTGGTCTCATACGGCACCTTCTTTTAGTTCATAAAATAAAATTTGAAAACGATTCTTTAATACCTGCACCAAATAAAAAAAATAATTCCACCATTAAAAGTTTTTTAGACACCCAAACATTGCTAGAAATTGTTTCAAAATTGGTAGCAGTCGATGGAATATCTATTCGAACAATTACACAAAGTTCTTTAATTCGTCAAAGTTTTTTCAGTAAAAATATGACGTTACCAAAATGGAACTGATGTTAAAAACATTATAATAAAATATTACAACGCCGTTAAAAATACGATGGTAAAAACAATATCGAGTCAAATTTGCGACAATTTGAGGTTGGCTCTTTTATTAGACGAGTGGAGTAGTGTTGCCCAAAAAAGATATCTGTTTACATTGCAATAATTATTTTTATAATTTGGGTTTAGTTTATATTTCCGGAAGATGTAATGCTGACGCAATAAGGACTCTAATGGAAAATAGTTTACTACTAAAACAATGAATTATTAACCAAATCGTGATTTTAAAGTTAACAAACATTATTTATTTTAAAAGTAATATTATTTTCGGGAATCCCGGGAATTCCCAGGAAGACGATTTTTTAATTCCCGTTTCCCGGGAATATAAAAAGACCGGGAAATCCCAAACCCTACGAGTGAGTCATGATAATGTGCCAAAAGCCCACCTTTCCACAGTCAGTTGATTTTGTATGTTTTTACCCAGTTATCGATTTGTACAAGAATTTTATTGTATTAATGTCAAGTAAAAAATTTATACTAAATTGTAAAATTGTATTAAACGTCATTAACGAGTGTTGATGATGGAACCGTAGCTGGTTTCGAAAATGCATTCCACTCAGCTAGTATCGGATAAGTAACTTTTTCTAGATATTCTGCCATTATCTCATTGAACTTATAGCCTAAATTAAAATATATTATAAAAATAACAAGTAAGAGCACTATATTCGGCTGTGCCGAATCTTTTATACCCACCACCAATTTTGTGTACATTTAAAGCACAATATTTATTATTTTGTTACTCATTATGGAATAATCTTTTTATAATAAAATATGTATCACTTTCTTTGTAGAGGGTGGTTAAATTTTAAGGGCCCATGTTGAAGGTGAACTACAGCCAGTCTTTAAATTAGTTTTCTGCATTTCATTTGACATTTCTCAATCTCAAACTTACTCAATTTGATCCGTGGAAAGATACGCAAATGAGCAACGCTTTAAAGTTATTTAGGTTTTTTATGAAAATGGGCGTTCAGTTCAAAATGCATTTTGTGCACTTCGTAATTCTTTTGATCAACATAATCATTCAAATTCATCCACAATCGGGAAAATTGTAAAAAATATTTAAATTTCTGCAAAACAGGTCTGTATAAAATGTTAGAAAATCTGTGAATGCCTTCTTAGTTCGTTGAATGGGAACCATTGCTGTTTTTTGCGATAGTGTGGCAAAAGAGCAGTCAACCTCGACTCATCATCGTGCCCAACAATTGAGCATCAACATTGTCATTGAAAATTTGGACCATCAGATAGAGGAGTGGCGCCAAGGATGGGGGCGGGGGCATTTGGCCGATATTTTGTTAAATACATAATTTTACCGTACAAATATTATCATTACAAAAAGAAATAATAATAATTTCCTAAATAATTTGTTTTTTATTTAAATTCAACATCGGCCCTTAAAATTTAACCACCCTTAATAACTTCGATATGCTACTAAAATGCTTTTGTAAATGTAGTCTTTCAATGAAAGTGGGCGTTAAAGTAGGCGTGTCAATAAAGTTTCTGCTAATAAATACAACTTAGATATTTCACAATAGTCCTTTATTTTCCCAAAAACTTTGTCAATAGAGAAATTACATGAATTTAAGATAAACAGTTATATGGGAGGTAGGCGTTAAAGTGGGTGTGTCACTTAAACTTTTTGACACAACAAATACATTGATTAGAAGGATATATGTAGCATCATACCTCTAATTTTGGCGGTTTTATGAGCTTTTAAATTTCATTAAGTGTAGATAACGTGAAAAATGGGCGTTATAGTAGGCGTGTCAAAGTTGTTTTTGCGAATGAGTACAACTTAGGTGTTTCAATATAGCCCTTTATTATTCCAAAATCTTTACGAGTAGAGAAATTATATGAATTTTAGGTAAAACGTCATATGTTATGGGCGTAAAAGTGGTCGTGGCACCTTAATTTTCTGGATTTACGTAGCAAATTTGATCATCATACCTCTAATTTTGGCGGTTTTATGAGCTTTTAAATTTCATTAACGGTAGATAACGTGAAAAGTGGGCGTTGTAGTAGGCGTGTCAAAGTTATTTTTGCTAATAACTACAACTAAGGTTTTTCAATATAGTCCTTTATTATTCCAAAATCTATATTAATAGAGAAATTATATGCATTTTAGGTAAAACGTTATATGGGAAGTGGGCGTAAAAGTGGGCATGGCACCTTAATTTTCTGACACTGTAATGACATTGCCTGGGGGGATATAGGTAGCAAATTTGATCATCATACCTCTAATTTTGGCGGTTTTATGAGCTTTAACATTTCATTAACGGTAGATAACGTGAAAAGTGGGCGTTACAGTAGGCGTGTCAAAGTTTTTTTTGCGCATGAGTACATTTTAGATGTTTCAATATAGCCTTTTATTATTCCAAAATTTTTATTAATAGAGAAATTATATGAATTTTAGGTAAAGCGTTATATGGGAGGTGGGCGTAAAAGTGGGCGTGGCATCTTAATTTTTTGGCACAATAATGACATTGCCTGGGGGGATATACGTAGCAAATTTGATCATCATACCTCTAATTTTGGCGGTTTTATGAGCTTTTAAATTTCATTAACGGTAGAAAACGTGAAAAGTGGGCGTTATAGTAGGCGTGTCAAAGTTATTTTTGCGAATGAGTACATTTTAGATGTTTCAATATAGCCCTTTATTATTCCAAAATCTTTAGTAATAGAGAAATTATATGAATTTTAGGTAAAACGTTATATGGGAGGTGGGCGTAAAAGTGGGCGTGGCACATTGATTTTCCGTGTCAAAAAAGCGTCTCACCATAAAGCAAAGTGTGCAAAATTTCAGAGTCGTACATCCAATTTTGTTGCTTTTATGACGTTTTTGTTTTTAAATATACCGAAAAATACACTGTGCGGTATAAATTTTCGTACATTTTGATCGATGACTCCTTTCCTAATGATTAGATTTAGGTAATTTTTGGTGAGAAATATTGTTTTGACTCGAGAAATATATATTCGAAGTTTCATGACTGTACGTTAATCCGTTTGGACACAATACCATTTTATTCGATGTTCGTAGGACACGGTTTTTTCGACCTACTCTTGCATTCCGAGCTATAACTCTCTTCCTAATATTCCGATTTAGCCCATTTTCAATACCAAACAAACCTTGTCTATAAGAAAGATTCTGGAAAAATTTGAGCCTCCTAGCTTTTTCGGTGCGACCTCTATCGTGCTTTCAACAGACGGACAGACGGACAGACGGACGGACATAGCTAGATCGTCATCAAATCAAACCCTGATTCAGAATATATATACTTTATGGGGTCTAAAATGGATATTTCGATGTGTTACAAACGGAATGACAAAATGAATATACCCCCACCATTTTTTTGGTGGCGGGTATAAAAAGTTAAAATGTAATATTAAAAAATACAACTAAATCTAAATAATTTTTAATATACCAAAAGTTTATACAATTTCTTTTAATACACTTTTAATAAACTAAAAATTAATTATGAGTATGAAGGTTTGTATTTATAATTTAACTGATGTCCTTGCGACTATTTAGAAAAGTTAAAAAACGTCTAACATACCAGAACACTTAATAAAATAAACATAAAACGTTTTGCACTAAAATAGTTTATGTATTTTCTATTTATTTGTAAAATATTTGTATTCTATTATGTACGTACTATATAAGGAATAGCAAAAGATCAAAAAATAACATCAACTAAAACAATTTATTTTTATGGGCTTTATGCCAAAACACACATACTCACATACTCTCATAAAAATTTTATAAATTCAAATTATCATTTTAAAAGGCAGCATTGAATTTGATACAGAGTTTATTATAGTTGTTTATACTTTTAAATGTTTTAGGAATTTGTTTCCTCTTTTTTGTGTTTAGTATTTTAAATATTAAACAGTTTCTTTGCTACATATCTACTCATATATCGATGGTTACAGTTAGAAAAGTCCTAACTCGTTTTTTTACGAAATTGAGTTTTTCAGTTGTTCCAATATTTTTCACACAAATGCACATCGAGAGGAAAACTTAATGCAATAGTATTAACAATGACAGTTTTACAAGAAATTTTATAAAAGATAATGATAATAAAGTTTCTATTCCATTTGTATCTTCTCCTACAAAATTCCTATTATTAGAGTTAGGGCCTTTTTAGCTGTGACCAACGCTATATACTTATATGTACGTAATTGCTCTTTTTTTGTTATTATGACGCAAAACCAAATAAACCCCAACACAACATAGCAACAACCATGTAGATCATTACACAAAAACCAATCATATTCAATGGGTGTTAAGAACGGAAATTTATTTAATTTTTTTCTGCTAAATACGAGCATTTAACAAGTAAAAGCGCTATATTCGGCCGTGCCGAATCTTATATACCCTTCACAACGTGTAGTCATGCAATAACAGTAGTTTGTATCACCATCCCATATGAAATACGTACATACATATAAAAAACATACATATATAAAAATATCCCATTGTAAAATTATAAATTTACGTATGTATGTTTAAAAAAAAAATTAAAAAAAAATATGTAAAAAAAAAATTAAAAAAAAATTAAAAAAAAATTTTTTTAAAATAATTAAAATATATATAATAAATATAAAACAAAAAAAAATATTAAAAAAAAAAAAAATAAAAAAAATAATAAAAATATAAATAATATATTAAATAAAAAATAAAAAAAAAAATAAAAAAAAAATTAAAAAAAAAATATAAAAAATATAAAAAAAAATTTTTTTTTTATACACGTTTGTATGTATGTTTGTATGTTGTTTTTGTGAAAAAAAAATCGAGGTGGTCGTGGGTTTTTGCTCATATCTCAGTTGTTTATGTACCGATGTTTCTGATTTTCAATACCGATCTACTCCCGAATATTTCTGATATTTTAATACCTCACCCGAGTCCAAGCGATGTCGGGGGCTTCAAAAAGTTGATTTCAACATACACACGGACAGACGGTCAAACGGACAGACGGACAGACTGACTCATAAGCTTTCAGAAAATATATACTTTATGGGGTCGGAAATCAAAATTGTAGAAATTTCACACGGAATGACAAACCTATATATACCTTTTTTTACTGTGTGAAGGGTATAAAAAACAGAACAAAAAATTAAAAATAAAATACCAGCCAATTTATACTATTTATATTTATATATGTTAAAAGAAATGAATACGGTCAATACAACCATCCTTTTGTTATGGTACAAGATTAGTGTGTTTTTCATGTTGCACTGTTTTTTCTGTTAGCGGCAGGAAGCTTCAGCATTCGTTTTTTTTTGTATGCATATGTATGCATCTAAACATTTTTTGTTTTTTTTTTAAGAAAACGCTTTATTAAGACACACATAAATGTCTCCTTTTATTTAATAAAATTGTAAACGCAAATAACACATAAACAATAAAACAAATACACAGAAAAGGTGTTTTAAAAAGGAAGCTCCGTTGGAAATGAACATTTTTATTCTCATTTTCCTGGGCAATGTAGGCCTTTGTGTGTTTTTGATTCTCTTTTGTTTTATTTTAAATTATTGTCATGAAACAAAAAAAAAAAAAACAAAAAAATAAAAAGTTATTATAGCAGAAAAGGGTGAAACATATGTACATAACTGTGTAAAAATATAGTTTTATGTTATGTTAAAAAAACAGCACTGTGATTTCAAAATACACATTTTTAAAGCGTGTTTTTAATTGGAGAAAACATTATGTAGACAGTTTCCTCTGATAGCTGATTTGGCAGCACTGGGTCATTTAAGGGTTAGTTTGGCTGGCAGTTTTTCATGAATGAACCCAAGCTTGGGAAACGTTTGCACATTGTTTAAATTCATTTTGAAAATTGTGATTCAATATGACAATCTCATAGACTGACTTTTTTTTCAATTTCGATAAACCAAATTGCAGCATATCGAGCGATGATAAAACTAAAATCATTATTAAAATGCTATTACATATGTATAGAAAAACTCACTCACTCAATTGGTGCAACTTATTAACCGGTCAAAACATTGTTCTGTATGTCTTTACAAATAATACTAAAAATAACATTGTAGTGTATAGATACTATAGAGCTAAGTAAAACGTTCGAAAAGTTCTACACTATTTCCAATTCTTATATTTTAATGAAAACATAAATCACAAAAAATACTCTCACTATAATAAAATAACCATCACTGGAAAGGATTAGTTTATATATTATTAAATAGTGATTAGTGTTTATATTATTAAATAAAGTAGAATATCAAAAACGACAGTTGAATGAAGAAACGGTAAATAATAGCAAAAACATAGAGTACAATAAAATACATATAAAAACGTAAAACATATTAGACAGCAGTGTTGCTAAATAATTACATTTGGGCAGTTTATAAGGAGAACGCTTTCTTATTTGCAATATTTTTATTCCTGTGAACTCATCTCATAACAGAACTTTCAAAGTTAAAGTCTTTATGTAATTTTTTGTTTGGTCTAGGTCTACTACATTAAAACATATTTTGAATGTTCTATTTCAGTTTCAATGTTCTATTTCATTTTTATTCTGAATCAGATTTATTTTATTCCAACATTGTTCTATTCTTCTATATTTTTATAGTAAAACAAAACATACATTTTATAATGAGAAATTTATATACACACACACTATTTTTAATTTAACGAGATTGCTTGAAAGCCAGTGTCGTTATACTTGGGCAGCTCTTTAATAGATACATGATTATTAATAAACTTTTGCCTTAATTAAAAACAATACTTAATATTGCAGACATGTAATTTCATCTGGATAGCGTCACATGTTACACATCATGCGACACAATTAATTTTAAATAACAACATTCTTCGTAAAGCCATTCGGTTTGTAAAGATAAACGAGAAACGATCATATCACTGAATTCGTACAAAACCATAACTTTCTGTTGTTTATTGCAAGCGAAACCATTGATTAAATTTTTTCGAAAAAAGAACAGCATCCATTGATTCAGCTAGACCATTAAATTTACATCCCCATTTTTAAAAACTTTACTAAAAAATATATACAGTTTTATGCAATGTGCCAGAAATAATCTGTGGGGAAGCTTTTAGTCCCCATGAATATTATTTATTTAAAAGTAAGGTTTGTAACCGATTACTATATTTATTTTACTCTTACAATCGCATTCGCTGTGCTCTTGGTCTAGAGATTTTAATAAGAATGTGCCTCTTGATTGCTACAAGAAGGCATTGCAATCCTCACAGCAACGCAATTTAGTTTTACATAATGAAACTGTCAACTAGTCACTAAGATAATTTTATCTATGAGACTACGCAAAGTTGAACAAGATACTACATTATCAAATAAATAGAATTATATCTGCTAGCAAAAGCTAGCCGAAAAATATAAGGCTCGTAATTACATCGACGGCATTAACGTCAAATACTTTCATTTCATTTCTTGATGTTGGTTTTCTTGCCAATATATGAAATTTAAATTAAACTATGGTAACTTCATTGTTTGCTCGCACGACAAGAGCGCAAAAATAATGCTCTAAAAATAAAATAAATTGCATATCGCAACACAATACTGCGGCGTATTTAATATACGGATTTACATTTAATCATTAATATTTATACTTAATTTGCAATACATTTACTATTTACGATTAAAGGTGGAGTTACATACCATCCGTTCATGCGTTGTTGCGTTTGATACTTTTTCACCTCAACTCAAGATACATACAATACGTTTTATGCATCAACACTTATGTTTTAATCAGCTGTTGTGTTAGGGTTGCCATTCGTACTGTTTTAAACAGTACATGTACTGTTTTTTGTAATGTGTACTGTTATATTCACAATACCTAAAACAGTACGAACAAGTAACAGTGCTATATTCGGCCGTGCCGAATCTTATATACCCTTCACAACGTGTAGTCATGCAATAACAATTGTTTGTATCACCATTCATCTCATATAGAATACGTGCATACGTACACGTTAGAATAAATGTGGCATCGGATCCCAGCTGAGCCAAAAAAAATTTATTTTATTTTATTTAAAATATTATTTATATTTTATTATTTTTTTTTTATATTTCTTTTAATTTTTTAAAAAAATTTTTTTTGAAAAATTTTTAAAAAATTTTTTACAATTTTTTAAAATTTTTTTTACAATTTTTTTTTTATTTTTTTTTTTTAGTTTTTTTTATTATTTTTTTTTTATTTTTAATATTTTTTTTTGTTTGTAATTTTTTTTGTTTGGTATGTTTTTTACATGTATGTATGTATGTATGTTGTTGTTGTAATTGTGAAAAAAAACGAGGTGGTCGTGGTTTTTTGCTCATATCTCAGAAAGTTATGGGGCGATTGTGCTGAATTTCAATAGCGATTCATTCCTGGATATTTCCAAGAGATTGATACCATATACAGATCTGAGGAACATATAGTTGCTTCTAAAAGTTGATTTCAACCAACACACGGACAGACGGGCAGACGGACAGACGGTCAGGGCTTAATCGACTCCTCTATTCATAAGCTTTCAGAAAATATATACTTTATGGGGTCGGAAATGAAAATTGTAGAAATTACAAACGGAATGACAAAGCTATTTATACCCTTGTGCACCACAGGTGAAGGGTATAAAAAGTACTGTTTTTTTATATTTGTACTGTTTTTGGATATAAGTACATGTATTGAATTTTGTAATTTTTGAAGAATGAAATAGGAAAAAATTGTATTGTGAAATGTGTACAAAAAAAACGGGATAAATATTTATAATTTATTTTTGAACTAACTTTTTTTGTAAGCATAAATTATTTTCTTTTATATAACTATACCACCTCTATTTGTGTTGTATAATTATTTATTGAATTTTAAAAATTATCAAATGTATTCATTTTAAAAATTCAATTCATTTTTTTTAGAATTTTTTTTAACAATATTTAATTAATACTTTTGGATTACTATATATAACTTAAAAAATATCAATTTTAATTGACAAATTGTCAATTTTAAAGTAGACTTTACTTTATTGTTCATAAAAATTGTTATTGTCTTTAAAATAAACTTCAAAAAAATTATTAAAAGTAATATTATAGTCGACTTTAACAAGAAATGTTTTCTTTTTGTTGAGCCTAAATATTATTTTCTTAAATATTGTTAAATATTGATTTTAAGTTCAATAACAATTTCTATGCATGATAGATTAAGTGCCATTATTACAAATTGTCTTTAGTTAAAGGTAGGATTTTGTCTGTTCGATAAATAGCTTTGCATTATTACAACTTGCATTTTTTTATTGTTGTTATTATTAATTTTAATAATATTTAATGAATAAAAAAATAATAAATTAAGGGTTTATAATGCAAAGTCATTTATCTGCCAAGCAAAATCCTTCCTTTAGCTAACGGCAAGTTGTAACAATGGCCCTAAGTCTACTTAAAAATTGAAAATTTGTCAATTACAATTGATATTTTTACGTTATAAATAGTGGGCCAATTCAAAGTGGTTGAATATCAGTCATATTTGTACTATTTTGTATTATTTTATGCATGCATAAAATTTTTGTTAGTAATTTCCATACAAAAAAAATAATATGACTTTACACATTTGTTTCCTATGTATAAGAAATTGTTTATGTTATACTTTTAACCATACTGTCTCTCAGAGAGGATTTCTTCGCTTCTCACCTCTCAAAGAGAATATTTTATATTTTCTTCTTTCCTGTATACATACAATTTTTAACAGCGTCATCTCTTTGTATT
The DNA here is from genome assembly GCA_941918925.1 of Phyto melanocephala. NCBI lineage: Eukaryota > Metazoa > Arthropoda > Insecta > Diptera > Rhinophoridae > Phyto > Phyto melanocephala. The sequence goes on along the minus strand of OW799233.1, from coordinate 94,173,439 downwards.
CTTTCTTGTATTAAATACATAATTTGTTAACAAAAGGTGTTCAAAGTCACTAGTCATATTAATATAAATTATATGACATAGTACAATATGAGAGTCTACTTTGAATTGGCTCAGTATTCCAAAAGTATTAATGATATATTATTGTAATTTGAAGAAACAAATCAATTGAATTTACATATTATAGATAAATTCAACATTCAACTCGTAGTTTTTGAAATTCAATTACCAATTTCGAAATTCTATTTAATATTTTTGAAATTTAATTAATAACTTTTGAAATACATTAGATCATTTTCAAAATAAAGTTTGAAAATATAGTGTATAATTCTGAAATATAGTCAAAAATGTTAAAGCATTGGTAATTCGTTTATTCAAACTAATATCAATATTAAAATCAAAAACGACGTTAAATTTGTGTTTTTGACCACGTTTTTACATGTTTTTATGTTTCTTCTTAACTATTTTTAAATAAAAATGTGATGTATTAAAGTAAAAGTTATGTTATCAAAATCAAAATGTACTGTTTTTTTTTTGGAAAATTACTGTTTTTTCCCCCTCAATGTACTTTTTTTTCACTTTTCAAATATGGCAACCCTATGTTTTATTTATATTTTTATTAACTAAAAACAATTTTTCCAAAATGGAAAGTAAAATTGACAATTTAAGGGCATTTATGGAATTCATTTAGTTTATGTACATGATATTTTGTGCTACAAAAAGTTCAAAAATAACACAAGCATCAATAAGCTTCTACTCCATTGCACTTGTTTTCTTTTAATAATAAACAGAGATGACACTCAGCACATAATAGTTATCGATAAGTAGAATAAAAATTTTGGTAATGAAAAAATTGTGTTTAAAATTAGTTTTTATGTATGTTTTTCTTAAAAGTAATTGTAAACTTTATTTCGAATGCTTTTTCTTTTATTAAAAACATTTTTTAATACAAAAAAATGAAAAAAATAAATCCACCACACAATCAGATTTATCGATACCATCGACAAAAAAATATTATTTGTCATCCATGGCTATCAACAACAGCTGACATTTATTCACCTTTTCTGCGACGGATACAAAAGTAGAAAGTAAACCTACTTTGCTGCGTTGATACGTTTATGCATTCTATGCGTTTTGCCGTGTAACTTGTCACATACAATTACACTGATTCTACTTTTTGACTGATGCATAAAACGGAACAACGGATAGAACGCATGGTATGTAACTCCAGCTTAAAGTACATAACCTAAAGTTCAAATATAAGAAGGGGAAATAACACTCTGTTTTTGCAGTCGTATAAAAAATAAATGTTTAAATACAGTTTTGCTTAAAAACAACAACAAGTTACTACTTCTATATTAAAATGTGAACGGTTAGGTAGTAAAAGCTTTTGTAAAGTTTTGATACTGTTATGGATATTTGCTTAGGCAAATTTGTTAATAATAATTAAAGTGGAAAAGTTTAAACACAAATCTGTTATTGGCACCCATAGTGCATGAATATTGTATTTGTAACTATTGAAGTTCTTTTGTTTGGGCATTTTTTAGAGAGCAACGACTATGTTGGTGGTTGGCCCTTTTTTCTTTATTTAATTTTCTTTGCCATTTTCTATTTGTTATGTCACCATAAATAAAATTGTATATTGTTTAGATTTCTTCTCTTCTCTCTTCATTTTATTCTTAATTTTTTTTCTTTTTCTTTTTTGTAAAGTAGCAACAAACACTTGTGTTTACTGACATCCTATTTAAATTTACTGCCTGCCTGGCTGCCGGTTTGTCTACTATTTAATGCTAAAGTGCTTTCAGTTTTTTTCACTTCCAATTCCTGTTGATGCCCCTTTCCGTCTCTTGTTTTGCCTCATTGTTGATTTAGATTAAACTTAATTGTGTACAAGAGAAGTTTTTCTCCGAGTGTGGTTTTTTATTTTGCAACCAAAGAGAAAAATCGAATATGTATTGTAATATATTTATGTGTATGCCTGAAATTGTTGCAAATTTTAAATATTAAAATATTTAATTGACTCTTTTGTATGACATAATGTCTATTCCTTCATAATAAAAATAAATAAATTACTTATTTAAGATTGGTCTTACTTTGTTGGTAAAAAAATTTCATAACAGGAAATCTATAATGATTGGACGTTTATGCATTTGATAATTTTTGTAAAAAATCAATGTTTTATTTTAGTCTTAGAAATAAGAGATTCTGCAAAATAAATTTAGTTTAATTTAAGAATACTTCTTTTTGTCATTTACAAAATATAACAGTAACAGTGAGCATATAAGTTTGTATATCTTAAAGACATGCATACAATTCTTAAGCAATTTAATATCAATGAATTATTCGCAACGTGTCCTAAATGATGCAATATTATAATTTTAAAAAAAGTTTAAAAATTTTGCAATAAACAAAATACTATGCCTTTAATTCATTTTAATTTCTTTTTTTTTTTTTGGGAAATTTTTACTTTCTTACAATACGAGACTTGGGACTTCTTGTGAATACACCAATTGTTGATATACAATTTATATTGTTTATTCTATTTTCTTTTTTATTATAAACCATAATGATGAATGATGACTAACATATATGTATTTATATTTCCATTTTATAAAATATAAATATTTAAATTGATTTGTTTCTCTCGGCAAAAATGTCTACCATAGATAGATTATGGTAAAGACAAGAAAGATTTTTAGATTATCCTGAAATTCATATGCATAATTTGTTAGCAGATAAATAATAATAGAAAAAACTTTAAAATAACTACATAAGTTTTTACAAATATTTGTATATAGAAAAATAGATACATATGTATGTACGTATGAGTAAGTTTATTTGAATAAGTTGTTATTCGAACGTATTTAACATATTTATACGTGAATATATATGTATGCTTGTTTACACATTGTCTGTATTAACATAATTTGATTATAATAAAGTAGAAAAAAAAAAAACAGTAAAGAAATTATTTGCATCGTAAGAGCAAGGGACATTATTACATTGTGTTGCTACTAGGGTGATCGATTATTCGACTTTTTTAAGAAACCGGTTATCAAATAGTTTGAAATTTAGAATTTTGAAAAAACCGGTTGCTATTTTGAAAATTAAGAAAAAACCGGTTAACCGGTTAAAATATATAAAATATAATATATAAGAAAAAATTAAAAAATATTGTTCAAAAAGATTATATTAAAAATTATATCTAAATATGAAATTTTTACAGTTTATATACGTTTGGCTGCACAATATCGCAATAACTGACATGAATGCAGTTGACTAATTTGGTTTTAATAAGTTGAATTTAAGGACAAAAGGTACTCTTTACATGTAAAATAAAAAAATACAATAAATTAATAAAAAATTTTGTATCTCCTTCTGTACATTTTTTAAATGTTAAATAGATCTTTTAAACTATTATGCACTAACGTATTTTGTTTGAAATGAATTCTGCAATTTGAAATACATTTTAATGGCTAGAGAGAAAATCTTTAAAATTTAATTTTAAAAATTCTTTCTTATACCCCTGACAGACTTACAAATATAGGCTTAAACTAGTTTGTTCAATGATTTAATTGAAATTTAAGTTGACAGACACTCAATGTCATTAACTAAAATTAGGATCTGGAAAAAGAGATTATTGGTTTTTCTTTATTGTAACTACATTTTTCACCTAAAAGTGATCGATCAGCTTAGTTTATGCTTCAATTACCTTTAACTTTTAATGTTAGGCTTATATCCTATAAAAAATAATAATTAAGCTTAATTATTTTCTTATTTTGCATTTGTTTTTTAAACAACAAATAGATTTCTTACTTACTTACTTTCTTCTTTTTATTTTCTGATTTTTGAAAACTTTTCGCGTACTCAATATACTATGGTACGATTGGTTACAAAGATATATGAAAATAAACTTAAAAATATAAAAAACCGGCTTTTTCGGATAAAAAACCGGTGTATTCGATGTTCAAAAAGTCAACATTTAGAAAAAACCGCCAGCAAAAAGTGGAAAAAACCGGGTTTTCCACCGGTTGTAAAACCGAGTCGGTCACCCTAGTTGCTACAGAGCTTATGTACATTAGAGTGTTAGTATGAGGGGAAACGTTTTTATAAATTCAACATAATTTATGTTTAGTCGTGTGCATTATTGAGATCATACATTTATATATATTTTTTTACAGAGTTGTACATAAAACTTTATGAATCTGATATACTCGTAGCTATTGAAATAGTAACATTAAACTAAGCACTTATGCATTAAAGAAATGTATTCAGTTAGAATTATAGTTTTTATATAAATACATATTCGGTTTTAAATTATAGTTTATAAACAGACATATTCGATTTTATATTTAGGTAGAAAATAAAGAATATTAAGCCAGAAAAAAAAACGTTTTGTTTGTTTACTTTAAGTGAATTTTTTCTACGACTTCTATCTTTAAAATTAAATAAAACAAAATGTGTGTGAGATATCTTATTATTTTTTCTTTTAAAGGGCTCTTGATGGCATTATATATAGAATGTCACATCGTATAATTACTCGAAATTTTAAATTTTTCATTATGGCTTCTGTTATGTGTCCTTTTTGATGCCGTTGTGTTTATAACCTATTTTCTAGGGAAACGACTTACGAGAAAAAACTACAAAAGAATGTCAAACGGGTCAAATCTCGCGATCTCGTATGCCAGTTATATTTGCGTGAGATGACGATATATTTAAATCGCTAGTGCAAAACTTCGAATGTGGTACGAGCTGTATAATACCGTCCTCATGACCAAATACAACAAAGTCGGATTAGCCAATGTCGTTCTCAAAAAAATATGAACGGATGACACCGCTGGTCCAAAATCCGCACCAAATAGTGAAATTTGAATTGGTTTCGTCCCAGTTTCGAAAATTATGTTTGTTGACGTACCTATTTGCCTACAATATAAAGTAATGACCTTCTCGATCAAGATACATTTTCGATGAAACTTTGACCAAACGAAACAGATTGTCATAATACGCATTTGGATGTATATTGATGTTTTTATTGGTTGCCAAAAAAACCTTTTGGTTTTTTAAAATATTCTTCAATTTATGCTTGGCTTTCTCAGAATGGCCCTTGTCAACTGTCAAAATTACAAAGTCCCTATTGAAAGAAGAATTGAGACATACATATGTCAATCAAACTACTTTTTTTACGTAAATATATCCATTCCTCCACATCCTTGTTGACATAACCTGAAAAACAATTTTCACTTACATTAATATTTAAAATAAAGTTAATTATAGTGGTTTAAAGCTACTATTTGTAAACATTAGACAGTTAATATATCTCTTGATGTACTGCTAAACAAAATACATGCTTTTGATATCAAAAAAGTGTCTGGGACACTGTTTAAAAAATATTAAGATTGTACCGTTTCATTAAAGATTTTATTAAAATTTTTTGTTGTACAGCTTTTTTATGACAAATATTTTCTTTATATTTTTTTATTTTTTACTTGAATAATGTTTCTAATTTTTTTACATAATTTGCATATTTACATTATATTAGCACATCGTACGTACATGGTGATACGGAAGGATATAAATTATATTGGTGAATTCACAAGGTATCCTTAGTGTCACTAATGACAATTGTAAATTGGAGCGAATACACCCATATTCATATTCATAGAATAAAAAAAGATGCAATTTTTAAGGGGACATAAAAGGTACCAAAAAGGGGAAATATGGTAAAATATATGTATAATTTCTATTTACAGTGCCAATTCGGAAAAATTTGTTATAGGGATTTCACATTCACAATAGCACAAGAAGGGATAATTCAGAAAATTTGGTACTTTAAAGAAAAACAAAAGAGTAGACGTATCTATTCACTTTAAATCATATATATTAAAATGTGTCATTATTAAATAGATTTTTAAATATTTTAAACATTGATTTAAAAAACAAAATAGGTAATTTTTTGTATTTTAATGTTACTTTTTGTATTTTCTTCGTTTATGAAATTAGTGACAATTCATTAGAGGTGAGACTAAAAATTTTATAGGAAATAATAATTCAAGGTGACTTTGAAAATTATGATACTTTTCTTATTTTATGAATCTAAGATTTTGATATTCAGCGAAGCTCTAGCGAAGTAGCGAATATTTTTATAATTTTTTATATATAACCACTGAAAAGAAAAATAAAACTAATGCTTTAAATTATTATTTATATTTTCAGGTAATTAATTGCTAAGCGACTCTTTTTTAAGGAATTATAAGGTAATGAATAAATGTATTGATTTTACCAACATCAATCCATTGGTGTAAAAAACTTACACTGTTCTCAGGGAAGACGTTATATGTATGCATCTATTGTGTAATAGAAACATAAATAATGAAATACGAAAAATAAAAAAGAGTGTTTATGAGACAATAACTTATTATGTTATTAAGACAACCATACAGTAAAAACAAAAAATAAAAAATGGTGCATCACACATTTTTACATACATAAATGAGAAACACACATGTTTTTTTCGTAACACAGCCCAACAGTTTGAAAGCTTTTCTTAAGGATAAAGATTCAAAAATTTATTTGTGGTAATTATAGCTAAGTGTCTAACAGTCTTTGTTTTCGAGAAAAAGAAATAAAACACCAAAAGATTCAGAAAGTATCCTATTAACTGGTCTAAATTTTTGTTGTAAAACTGCAGGGTACATTCTAAAGACAAAGTATTAGAAAATGTATATTTGTGTAATTTAAGTAATACTACGATTTTAAGCTGATAAATGAGCATGTACTTAAAAGTAATAACAATAGTATGCGGCAACGTTTTCATGTGTAGTAAATAACATTACAAGCAACAACAAAAAAGTAATTAACTTGTTAATACCAGCAAAAAAATAAAGTAAAAAGAAGAAATAAAGATAAAAAACCAAGATAAAATGAAAAGGGAGGGATATATAAACCTTAAAGATAAATAAAGAAAGATAACAAATATAATCCTTTTTACTCTTAATAGCATTTAAAAGATACAGAGTTAATAAAAATAAACTGAAAAGAAATCCTTGATCTAAATAATTATGCATTTGCGCATATGTTTGAGTATGTAGGGTGCCTGTGTAATGCTTTAATAAAAGAATCTAAATTGACTTAATAAAAAAAAGAAAGAAAAGAAAGCCGCCTTGATTTAAGACTTCAACAAAGATTTTATTAACAAGAGTCTAAGTTGTATGCAATACTTAACATTGTTCTTAGTTTAAGTATTTAAGAAAACCCAAAAATTTTCATGTTTTCTTTTGTAACAAGCACACTTACAGGCAGTCATAAAACTGTATACAAATTTCCATTTTCTTTTAGATTTCTCTTTTGTTGATGTGTGAGTTTAAGTTGTTTTTTTTTTTAAGATTGATACATGACACAGAAAGATTGGCAGCGAACAAACATCATGTATTGACATGTTTTAAAGGGAATATTCTAAAATATTGTAACTACAAAAGTTCATGGAATTAGAATATAATTCATTTTTTACTGATAAATAAGGTCGGCAAAAGAAAAAATTGAGATGAATACACAGTTGCAATCCCCCAATTTAACACTACTCTTAGGATAGTTTTAAAAAATTTTGGACAACTTTAGTAGAAATTAAAGCGTAAAAACTTATTGCTTTTGTTTTTTCAACAAACAATATCAATGTTTAGCATAAGAACTTATTTTACTTATAATTTAACAAATATGTATACGAAAGCAAATATGCTCTTAAATTTGTACAGCACGGAATTCATCAAAAAATCAATTTTAAAAATCCTCCTAAAAATTTTAAAGTGCTTTCCTAAAAAACTACAAAAAGAGACATAAACAGTTTTTTCTTAATGCCACAGATTTAAAAAAAACTATAGCCTAATATAAGTGATTTACACTTAAGAAAAACACAAAGAAGTCTTCAATAACGTAACTACTCTTAGAATCCAATACGAACTTACTAATCTGAATGTTGAAAAGTACTTCAGCAACTGGCTGGTACCCATGCCAAGTACAAGAGTGGTTATGGCAAGCTTTGGTAGCAACATGCTACCAAGGCTGTTTCTGATCATAGTTAATTATGTCGTGTCCGATGCCTTGGAATTTCTAAATAATTGGGCCACAGACTGCGGTTAAGAGGTTAACCCTGGAAAAACGTAGTTGGTACTGTTTATAACAAAGACTAAGATTCCAATCTTTGAATCACCGATGATGGGAACTAAGAATTTCCTCAGAGACTATGCCGCTTCGTACCCATTGACCTTCATAAAATGACCGCATCTTGAAGGGCTGCAGTAAGACTTAATGCATCTGGATGTTTGAGACCAAACATATATGAATATATAAAAATTCCAGCCATGCTTTCTTAGATCTTAAACTAACCTTCTGATTATGTCACCCCCTATATGCCTTTTGATAAAATGTTCAAAGTTCCAGTTCCCTCCAGAAGTGAGTGGATAAAGTGTAAGCTTGCATAGAGCTTTGATACCAGGCTGGGCTGTGAAGTTATCTTTTCTTTTTCCACCTTCCGGATGAATGATTCAGGTTAAATTATTTTCTATTTGGGAAATTACTAAATGACAAGAATGTTCACGAAAATATTGGTAGTTTTGTCGACTGTCGGGAAGCAGTTCTATCACTTAGGCCATACACCACCACATTGACATTAGTAGATCAATGCAAGAAAAAATTGTTTAGGCATGGTAAACTGACTGCTGGTGTTCTAGTTTGGGTCTTTGCGTATAGACGCCACTATGGTGGCCATTAACTAGTCAGAAGGGGATCTGCTTGAGATAATTCTAATAAAAATGTAGTCGCAATCCCTTTGAGGACTATTTAAAGCTAAATCTTCACTCAGACACCTTCCTGAGAATGCTGGAAATAGATAGCATGGACTCGATACATGTACATTGGCCAAGCTTAACTAGACCCTAACATTGGGCTTACAAAGAAACTTATGAGCCGAGGTCGTACAGCCATCTTTAGGTTGTTGGCGGTATTGACGGGTTACCAGCTTTTCAAGCCGAAGGATATGGAGAAGTGGGAATCGAGTTTTTAACTTCTCAGCGAATGTATTGCATTTACATAGATATCAGGGGACAGACTGAATGTTCTACTGAGATACTTCACAGCTACGGGGAAGTCTTTATTTAAGTAACACCAAATCTGGCAAGTGATGTGGTCTCGCCAACAGTTTCATGCAGATTCCACTTGATATTTTGCTCATAGCGAGTACCAACCATCTGTACTATCACTTATTACAATATTATAGACAAAAACTATTTTAAAATTTGTTTTTATAATTTATTCGTATTAAATATTCAGTTCGGCAAAGCGTTTGTATTTTTTAACGCGAATTCACATCAGGTGATGTTACGAAGCCAGCTGATTGTTTTTTGCTCGTTCTATTTTTAACGGCACAATCTCAAAATTTTTTATATTTAAATTAATTTTTATGAGCGTTGGTTGAAAATTTTTATAAAAGTGGTAAAATTTGTGACAAACATTAAAAAAATATTAATAATTGTGCAATATCTAATTGGTAAATAAGTTATAATTAGAATAAACAAAATTTTTAATGTTTTTAATTATAAAATTGCAACATGCCCGTTGTGTTTGTCCTAGTGGTTTTTATTTGTGAAATTTTTAAAAAAAAATTTTTACAAAACACATATGTGTGATATAAACTAGCAGACATTTATACAATTAATTAAAAATACTTTTTAATTTTACAAATGTTCGTATAAATGTATAATGTGAATTCGCCTTGGTATTTTTGAAGTAGAATTTCGATAGCTGAATTTTAAGTACACTATGGAAACTGGCATGCCGGTTTTGTATTTTAGACATGCTAGTGTGATTAGTACTATCCCATCGAAAATCAGTTTTTAAATAAATATGGATATAGGACTTGGTCGGGTTGTTCACTATTTCTTACTTCAAAAAGGCCTTTTTTGCTAAAAGGACAAGAAATAAAATTCGCGTTGAGCCATAATTTTTGTAATAAGTCAACTAGTAAGCCACAAAAAGCTTAAATAAATCCATTTGTAATAGTTTGCTTAAATTTATTGCAGGTCTCTTTTTTTATTACACACTTTTTGTCAAGCTTTTCTAGGACTTACAATAAAAACATCTTATAGATATTTGCTATTTACTACATGTACTTTTTTTATACATATTTGAGCTCGAAATCCACATATATAATTTTATTATTATTTTTTTTTGAAAAGTACTATTTAATAGCATTTTACTTACTTTTAGAAGAATATTGCTCTAGTTTTGCTTTACTAGAGTTCCAGCAATTTATTGCATAATTTAAGGCATTGCAACAGGATGTCAAACTATCGTTATTGTATTTCATCACTGCTTTTATATTCTGCTGCCAATTTTCTATTTATTTTATTTTTTTCACTTTACGTTTGCTGCTTGATTTTCTAAAATTGAGAAATGAGTTTGTTGGCTGGCATAATGGTTGTTGGTTGGTTGTTCGTTTGGTGTATTGCTAATGCAGCTTTTTTTGTTATTTATTTATCTTCATTTTGGTGTAGAGTCGTCGTCATTGTGACCAGACATGGTGACGGCTTTTGTGAAAAATTATTTTTCTTCTTTGTATGGACATGTTTTAGACAGCAACTAAGACGCTGAAAGAAATGGTATATGAAAATCTTTTTTCTCTTTCTCTTTTGCTGACTCTCTTTAATCACTCGTTTGTGTTCGTTTTTTTTATATTTTTATATATGTATGTATGCTTGTAGACGACTTAAAAACTTGAACATTAAAGATTAAATTGTTTAAGTTTTTTTCTTGACTGCTGGCGTTAGGCAAGTGCTTTGAATATTTATTTGTATTTTAATGGATACAAAGTAGAAAATTTGTGATGAAAATCTTTAATGTGTTTTACGTTATTTTGGAAACTATATAAATGTGTTTGAATCAAATAAAATACATACTTCTTGGCACAGTTACGAAATAGCTCCAACTTCAACAGATGGCCCACCATGTTGTGTAGATGTCATGAGTTCACAAGCGTTTTATTTTTATTTGCTGTAATATTATTTTTTTATATTTTGCACATATTTTACAAACTACTTAGATACATAATGCAATAAAGAAAAAATATTTATTCTTAAACTGAATATTACATAAATTGAAATGATTTTCTCCTAATATTTATATCAACATCTAAACTTATAATAAGATTATTAAAAAATTCTCTGTGTACATGAAATATTTTTGAGAAGTTTCGATGACAGTTTTTTTTTATCAAAGTTAGTATAAAGCTATTTAATACCTAGGTTATTTATAAAAAAAAGTAGTACTAGAACGTTGCACAGTGGTGCCTTTTTTTAACCCGTTTAAAAAATACAAAATTTCATGACAAAATTTTGTGAGATGAATGAAAACATCGTATAAAAAACTACTTACTGATCACAATTCAAAAACGTTTTCCTTAATTGCATAAATATTATAGTTATAGTTTAAGTAAACAAAACAAAAAAAAAGTGATCTTAAAAAAATAAATGCACAATAAATGGATTAAAGTATCAGAAACATTGCCAATTGATTACAACTTTTTTGGTATTTTTTAAGGTACGTTTTTTTTTATTAAAAGAAGAAGTAAAACGCTTATCAGATGCCCTACTTTTTAAGCAGTGGACGCTTTTTAAACACAATATATTTAGGTAATTTTTAAAAAGAGCATATCTAAAAATGGTCAAAACTGGTCTCGCCCACATTTTCTGAGCATATTTGCTACATAATACTTTAAATAACCTCAAAGCGAAAACGAGAATTTTTTTTTTTTAATTTTTAAAGTATGTAACAAAGATGTGTGCAAAATGTGAAAAGGAATAAAAAAAAGTTTCCAAGTTTTTTTTCACTTTTTTTTGCTCAAATTAGGTAGTTGAAACCCCTTTTTTTAATTTTTGGGTATAAATTAAACCGCAATTGTATAATGCAGCCAGTTAAGTTTTTACTCTCTAGAACTAGTGATCAGTAACAGAACTTATAAAATTTTATTTTAAAGTGCGATAATGTCATTTACCAATTTAGAATTGTTGGAGTTTTTCAGAAACTCAGATAATGAAAATGCATTTTAATTGGCTATTGTGGAAAATCTACACGATTTACCAGAATACCACGAAATGGCTGTTCATTCAGAATTCACTAAGTTTTTCTAACAATTAAAAAAAATGGCTTGCCTTACACCGTACGAAAAACGCATTTATGATAAACAACACAGACTGTTTAAATAGAGTTACAACTTTTGAAAACATCGAAGAAACGCATACATCCTCTGACAGTAAAAGAGGAAGACTTGCAAAGGTATACAAGAAAACGTAAACTTGAAAATGGCACAGAAGATATATCTAAATCGCATCTTTCAGAAGCATTATGTCTTAAGTTTGTAAAAGGTCCGATATTACAAAAGCTGTGGTGCTTGCAAGCCCAGTTCGACTGCAAATAATCAAAGGGAGTATTCCTACCCCACCAAATGCTTTACCCACAAAGTATAATATAGAAGAAGCTTTAGCGTTGTTTATGGAATTAGGATTGTCAAAGGAAAAATATTCTATTTTACGAATCTCTTTAAAGAATCATAATGAGAATATTCTTCGTGGATACAAAAATATTACATCTGCCAGAAAAGAAGCAGTGCCACCTAATGTAAAGGTTACTGAAGTTTTGGCAGAGGTAAAACTGCAAGACTTATTCAAAGTTTGCCTGAAGAGGAGGCAGTATCACTTCCAGATAGGCTTACATTGATAAATAAGTGGGGATGTAATGGATAATCCGGTCAAAGTGCTTAAAAACAAACAATATCGACAAATGACACAACTATTACAGATACAAATATTTTTATGACTTCTGTAGTTACTTTTCGACTGAAAAGTGAAATCGCTGAGCATTGGAAAAACTCTCGCCCATCATCAGTTCATTTTTGTCGTCCGATATTTTTTCAATATGCGAAATAGTCTTCAGAAATAATCAAATCTACAGTGAACGATATAAAAAAACAAATTTCGGAACTAAAGCCTTCTGTTATTGAAATACAGAATGGAAAAAGTGTTTTTTTTTTAAATGATTGATGGCAAGGTCTTAAATGTAATAACAGATACCTCGTCAACTTTAAAGTGTGCAATTTGCAAAAAGTCACAGAGCAAGTCATTTCACTTGACACCAATTGAATGCAAAGCCGTTACTATTATAATTTTTCACTAATATATCTGTCATTTTATTTTGGACAAAATTGTGAATTTTATATTTTTAATAGTAAACTGTATTCTACTAGTGAAGCAATACCAATATTAAGTGGGTATAATTTTAATTACTAGATTTAAACCATTTATTAATATATTGTACGATATTTTGCAGTGTTTGTTTATAACTCAGTTAGTTTCCAACTGATTTTTCAGATTTTCTCAGAAATACTTTTCGGACTACAGTTCTTATATCGGTGTCTTAAGAGTCCCCTAAAATTAACTAGGATCTAAATTACTTAATAATTAAAAAAATATACTTTTTTCAAACATATTTTGCTATAACTTTGCCGATTACTAACCGATTTTTTAAATTTTTTTCCAGCTATTTCATATCTACAAATCGTAGCAAATATGTCTATAATTTATCCTTGTGCTGAAAAATGCAATTTTTTTATAAAAATTATGAACAATGTCCGTCTGTCCCTGCTAGCATTGACATAAAATTTTATAATCTACCACATGTTGCACATAAAACTTTTAAAAATACTTGTGAATGAAACCATATTTAAAACTAGTATAATTGCCTTATACGCACACTTAAATTTCTAACGAAATTCTTGAAAATTATTCCTGAAAAAACTTTCAAATCGACTTAAAACATAAAAGAAATACAGAAACTTAAATTCCAAGTGGCGTATAAAATGAAATTACGGTTATATGTGTCAGATATAGTAATAACGGCATTTTACACTTTAAAGCCTCTATAATTGTATTGAATGAAAAGACTTGGCAATTAGAGAGAAGAAACTATAAGGGCAATTAAAGTGAAGAAATAAGAAGGGTTCTAACTTGTATTTTCAACGAAATTGAGTTTTTCAGTGATTTCAATACATTACATAATAAAACCTTCACACAAAAAATTTTATGTAAAAGTATCAAAAGTAATTTTACAATAGTGGTTACATTATAATATGGTTTTAATAATGTTTTAATCTTCTAATGGAAAGTTACATATATTTTAGATTGGGGCTTTTTACTTGTGACCAACGATTTATACAATAATAATTATTTTAAGGGATAAACTAACAAGAAAAGTTTTTGAATATTTATTGGTGGTTATTTGCAAACACTTTATAGAGACAAAATTAGATTAAAGAAAAACTTTTTCAGACAAAATTTGTCTTACAAACCAACTACATACCACCGAAATATTCATGTATAAAGAGCTTTTTGTTTAAAAAAAAGTTTTTAAATAAATGTGCTTAACTTTAGTTAGAATTTAACTATTATGCATTGAAAAACATTAAATTCAAATCAATAAATCTAATTATAAATAAAATATAATGTTTTGTTATACTATTGCCTGATTTTTACAGACTTGTTATGTACTTAAGCGTTTCTTAAGTTTACTTCAGGAGCTAATACACGGCATGTTTTTTACATCTGACTTGTCAAATTCTCCACTGCTAATACAAACATGTCGTGTGTTACCTTTAAAACATTAGTTCTGTAAAAAAACATGTGTTGAGACATCTGACAAGATTTCAACTAGAGCGCACTCTACTTTCTTCTGTTAAAACATGTGACATGAGTCGTTGGCAGAAATATCTGCTGCTGCAAAGCAGTCAGCGTAAAAGTACAATTTTGACAGACATGTAGATTTACATAAGTCTCACAAATTTTAAAGTCAGATGTAAAAAACATGCCGTGTATTATAGCCTTTAAGATTTTAATTTTATTAAAATATAATTTCATAACAATGGCCACTTTTGCACAAGCACAGAAATAATACAGCAATATAAAAACCCTTATTCAAATTAAGGTCAATTTAAAGAATAATAAGAACGAAAGAAACAAAAACCTCGTTACTTGTTCTCAACCATTTTGATCGTGACCGAATAAACATAGTGGTATTTGTGTAAATATGTATGTTTAAATGTAATTTAATAATTTATTTATGCTTGTATAAATAATATAATAGAGACAGTCGTTCAGTCATATAAGTGCATTTCAAAAAACCTTGGCAACACTAATTGACCCAAAAAACTGGAAATTAAGAGACATAAATAAAGATTATAAAGTATGACAGAAACAGAAGGAAAAAACAATTTTTAATGATGCTTATAGAATTGAGAAAAATAAATTATGCATATTTTTCGACAAATATGCATGAATGTATATAGATATTTATCCATATATGCCTCTATACCAGCAAAAAATTTAATTGAAAAATAGTTTTTATAAGGAATAATTTTTCTACCCTTTACACGAGAGTGTAAAAGGGTATATATAAGTTTGTCATTCCGTTTGTAATTTCTAAAATAATCATTTTAGACCCCATAAAGTATATATATTCTGGATCCTTACAAATGGAGGAATTGAGGAATTGATTAAATCCGTTGAAATCAATTTTTTAGAGTCCAATGTATACCTCAGACTCTTGTTTCGTATCAATTTATCAAAAATGTTTTCCAGAATTTCGCTATTAAAAATTAGTTTTGATGGTTCATTACGAGTTAAGATATTAGCGAAACAGAGTGATTGCCTCTGCTTTTTTACCCTCTGTTTTTTTTACCCAAACAAAAACAAGTTTGCGGCACTTATGGAACTTTTTGCAATGTTTTAAGTTTATATAAAATATATATCATTGAAAACATTTACAAAAAACTTGCCCGACAAAGATATCGGCGAGAAAATTAAAAAAAAGTTTTTTTAAAGTTCAAATTATCGACCTTCCAAATAAGTTTTGGTCACAGTTGAACCATATAATTAAGAGCTGTGGTCATTATAAGATGCTACAAAGTGTATAAAGGAGTATAAAGATTAAGAACAGCTGAATATATTGCTCTTACTTGTTTGATTTAAAATGTGTTAATGTGTAATTTTGAATTTACCGATGATTTTTAATTAAATAAAACTTTGTCCAAAATATTTTATGAAAAGAAAATTTAACAAGTTTTTTTTTTTTAATACTTAAGTAAAGAAATTTTTATAGGAGTTTGCTAGTCTTTTTACTGTCCTACTGTCTTTGCTTAATTATTTAGTGTTATTTTGGACATAACTCCAGTTCATTGCCCGAAAAATTTCCTTTTGCTCGAAGCACAAATTTTTCTACAATTGAAACAATACCACTCAATATTTCGTTTTGTTTCTAAAACATCTCTGCATAAAGTAATAAAAGAGAAAGTCAAAAATTCGCTAACAGTGCCAAATAAGAAAAAGTGCTTAAATCAACATAATGTAAATCTGAGATAATCACATCATCCCAGGATTTATAACTACTCTCAGATAAATTTTCAACTATTTTTGACAACTTTACAGGAAGTTATAGCGAAAAAAATTATTGTATATGTGTATTTAAAAAAAAACATTATTTGGAAACTTGTTTTACTTTACTTATAATTAAGATAAATTTACGAAAAATGCTGTTTAATTGTTAAAACGCAGAATTTTAATAATAGTCTTTATACTAAAAGGACTCAATTTTTAAAAATTCATTCAAAAAGTTATTTTCTGAAAAACTTTAAAAACAGACATAAACAGTTTTTCCTTTTTGCCACAGATATAATCCCTTAAAAATGTTTACATAGTGATAAAACCTAAAATTTGTTTACCAGGTTACTTGCCGTAGTTAGTTTTAAGCAAAAGATTTTCAGCAACTTTTGAGCCGTAATCAAAAATTAGTATTTTTTTGTTTTAGTAAAAAATGAAATTGTCATTGAAATTAATAATTTAGTAACTTAATCTAAAGGACAGGCTTATGTCAAAAAGTTGAAAACCATCGAACATTTTGCTGGGTTAGAATAGTAGATACGTATATATGTATGTAGGCATTTCTACCAAAGATTTACGTGATGTCGTTTCTTGCTCTGTATGTATATGTGTATGGGTGTGCAGCAATGACATGACAATAAAATACTCAACCAACAATTGAGCCTGGTCTATAATTCGTATACTCATACACACATTTATACATATGAATACGTTTGTGTATTATCAATTTTTTTTTTGGTAAAACTCCAATATAAATTCACTTACTAATACATACAAACAATAAAAGAACATGCACATTTATTTCATGTATATAAAAATGTATATGCATTAACGTCCCTGTATGTTGGCAGACCACGTCAAGAATAAATATTTCAAAAATATATTTTTGGAAGCGTACTGGACGGAATTATGTTTGACATTACAGGATAATAATTTTTAATAAAAAGAAAAAAATAAATAAATAATAATAAAAATCTGACACATGTATAATCATAATTAACCCATATTGATGAAAATATATACAAAAACATAAATAATGATGTCAAGGCAGTCCTATGAAAAGTATGTATGAATTTATGTTTTTGAAACCTGATGAGAAAGTTTCAAGTTTTATAAATATTTTTCAAAATTTATAAATGAAGTCTGCTATACTTAAGATATTAAACAGGTCTTATTTAATGGGTTAATGCTAAATTGTGTGAACAAAACATTTTTATTCTGACAATAGTTATCTTAATTCATTTTTGTGTATTTTTAGGTTAGGTTTTTGCCAACATTTTTTTAAACCATCGCCCAGTTGGTAACCAAGATTTGCACATTTTGTTTAGTTGGCAACATAATAATAGGTTGTGGTTAGTATTGGTGGAGATTGAGTGAAAATTATTTTACATTGTCAGTGACCAAAAATATTCCTAAGGGAAGTTTATTTACGACACCAAATATTTTCCTTTGTAACATGTAGAGCGATCTCCTGGCAACGATAAGTACAACTGAGTGATATATTCTTGCTTGCGGTTAGTGTCAACCTCATCAGAGTACATTTAATTGTAATATCGATAGGACAGTGCAAGCGCATAAAATGTTAGAAATACATTTCCAATTAAAATTTATTCAAGAGTATAGAAGTACCCCAGCAATCATTTACCTACAACGTTGTGCATAATAACAAACTGTGTGCTAACTTGCCTATAGCAATTTTTAGCAACCTTTTTTAATGTATACTTATATAGATAACCTTTTTATATACATTATATATAAAAAGGTCCTTTGGTCCTTAATCTTCCGCTCAATTCTAAAAATTCGTATACTACTTGCGCTGCTATCTTAGAATCCTTCAGACACATTATACAAATGTTATAATTTTTGATATGCATCCTTTTCAAATGCTTTCTTAAGTTATGATGTCCCATAATCAGCGCAGTTGTTTAGCTGATCGTATTCCGATTAAATCAAAATACCTTTACTGCCAAGAGGTTATTTGATCACCGTTAGAGCTTATCTGCAAGTGGTTTTGCCAGCTATGCTGACTTATCAGATCAGTGTCACCTCATTTGTAGAAGAACACCTATTGAGATTTGGAATACACTCGAGTATCAAGGAGAAGTTCACTGCCATTTACTTAGTTTTAGAGCCGACTGGTTTCAAGTGTAATATGAATTATATTCGCTTGCATTCGACAATCCAATAGTTGATCCAACGTGTTTAGTAATCCAAACATTTCTGCCTGATTTATGGACACGTGCTATCCAAACTTAAGTTGCAGGATAAGTTTAACTCAAGTGATTATACACCAGTGCCTGCGCTCCCGTCCATAAAGGTAAAGATAATGATGTCATACTTCGTGACATTATTGTTTATAGATCCATCCGCTATAAGCGTGTGATGTAGCCTTTTGAATACTTGCACTCTAATCATGCGATACATCGGTATCTAAATCTCCTATCATAATGCTGCAATTAGTGAACTTGGAAATCACTAGTTACATTCGTACCAGTTGGAAACGATTGGATGCTAAAGATTATAATTAAAAAAACCTTGATTACTAAATCTGTATTACAACTCAAACATCTAAATAATTGTTCCGACAAAGAGTTATTCTATCAATCTGCAACTGGTTCCCTTGAACTAATTCAAAAACAAGTAGTCATCAGCATAGTATTTTTCTATAAAAACTCTTCAAACATTTGCATAAGTACTTGTACTAGCAGCTTTAAGGCAATTGTCGCTTTTTTCGTGCAGGTTATTTCAAATATATACTTGTACAAAGATTAGTAATTAGAATAACTTTTTATGACTTTTCCACTTTTAAAACTTTTTGGTGACTTTCTTGTACGTCAGTTACTTATGGTGTTTATTTGTCTTTATGACGATATGTTTAATGAAATTAATTTATTTTATTTGGACCGTATTTTTGTATAAGTTTTTGTTAATTAGCCCTTTTGTTTTGTTTAATCATTCACTTTTCTTGAGTAATTACTTATTTTTAATACAAAATTAAATATATACATACATATATGTTTTCTTTTATTTACATAAATCAAAATGCTGTAACACGGGCTTATAGAAACGTTACAATCGGTTTTATAACTGGTTTATATTTTACAACAAATCGCAACACGCACAATAAATATAATTCCCAAAAATTAATATTTACGATCTTCATATACATTTCAAACAAAAAATATAATAAACTTTCAGGCACGGAGTAATTTTCTATCTCTTTTAATCACGCATGGTCACGAAGAACATTTTTTAAATACGCACATTCTCTCATTATTTATTTCTCGAGCGCTCATGAAAAATTATTATATGCCATAATTTTTTTGATTATGACGTACATAGATAAACAAACTTGTTCAATTTCTTTTGGTTTAAAGAACAACCATTTAACATTTTTTCCTGCGCTTTGCGAGATTTGTTAATCACGCATACTTATGCTTGATTTTTTTTTTATTTTATTACGACCACGCGTGTCACAAAAAAATTACGACATGCATACACATCCACTTGATTTTAAAATTGGTATTAATCGTACAACAAATCGCAACACTTCCATAAAAATAAAATTTATAAAAAAGTTTTGCATGCTTTATCTTGTACAATATTTAAAGCAATGTTTTATATAATATACGTTGTATATAAAATACTATTCAAGAAACTTCGTCATTGGAATATGGATCAGTAATTTGTGATCCCCAATATGATTTGTAATATATATACATATATATAATATATATGTCCTAATTTAAACTTACCGCCTTGTTGAATGAGTGATAAACGATTTTGCGCTCCAAACATTAAAAAGGCAAAGAATACGTGCCAATATTTAATTTGTCCGTAATCTAATTTAAGGTAGCTAAGATCTCGTGAATCGTTAAAATTTCATAGATCTAACTATATTAACTTTGATCCATTTAGAAGAACTTGTGCTGAGGTGAATAAGATTTATGTTTACATCGACTTCTCTGAAAATGTTGCTATACCAAAAAGAAAGCTGACAAAGTTTCTCAACTCTAATCTTACGCCTAAAGCTGTTTCTGTCTTTAATTTTTTTTATATATTTATTGTTTGTTGTTGATTAATATAAATAAATAAATAAATATTGTCGCCTAAGTGCTATTCCGTTTTTAAGGTAGAAAACATATTAAATTTTTCTGTCAATATAAATATAAGCAAAATTATATTTCGTATGAAATAGTAAGAAAAATATTTTTTTTTCGTACGAAATGCAATGCAAGAGCTGATACATTTTTTTGTTTGCTCAGTTTAACAACTACTTTGGTATGTTAAATTCTCTTATTCAAAAAATATTGTTGTCCAACATATTTCGTTAACGTTAAAAATAAAAAATAAAAATAAAATACAGGTTGGTCCAACCAAAACGCACGATGTTAATTTTAAATGTAACAAGTTTTTAGACAATGACAATTTTGTGTAAAACAAAGTTCAGACATACTGCTCGCCTTCAGTGGCATATTTCTATCCGATGGTCCATATATTTTTTGACAGTGATACATAATTGAGGTTAAATATCTTTAATGTGTTGAATGATCTCCCTTAGTTCTTGAATTATTCTTGGCTTTTTCTTTTAAATATCCCCAAAAAAAAAAATCCAATGGATGATCTTGGCGGCCAATTAACATCGCCATGACGTGAGATAACGCGGCCTTTAAAGTTCGTACGCAAAAGACTCATTGTTTCCTTAACTATGTGGCAAGCGGCCCCATTTTGATAGCACCACTTATCGTTCAGGTCCATAACCTTAATGCTCGGCGTCAAAAAATTCGCTTTCATCTCGCGATAGCGAACACTATTTCAAAGTTGTACGGCCCAATTATGCTGCCAAGACATTAACCGAACCAAACAGTCACTCTTTGTGAATGCATTAATCTCTCCTGCGTTCTTATTTGCTCAAATGCGGCAATTCTGCTTGTTAACGAGTTCACGGAAGTCGGTGAAGATGATTGTCTTTGTATGGTCACCATTCACTTTTGTGTGTTCAACTAACCATTCGGCATATTGACGACACTTAAAATGGTTAGTTGGCATCAGGTCTTGAGTCAATTGAACCTTCTTAGCGTGTAAATACAAATCTTTATTTAAAATTCACACCAGTGTTCGTGAGATCATAAGCTATTTATTCCACAGAACAAACTTGGCCGGCATGCACAGGTGTTTTTTACATTTCCCACGGTTTGAAATTTGCGTACAATTCTTCCAATTGTGGAGACATTTGATCGATTATGCTGACCGAAAAAATTTCGAGGTGTACGATTTACATTTTGATTTAGTTAGTTGTGCACCTCTCTATTGTACAATTTGTCAGACACTTTTGTCAAATTAAGTTAGGCAAGAAACTTGCCGACAAGTTGTGACTTACAATTATAATCGTGCATTATGTTTGGACCATTCATATGTTTGCTAAAAATAAAAACTTACCTTCTTTGATTTAAACATTTTTCAAAAATTTAGTAAAGAAAAATAAACAAAGGTTATAATATAATATTAAGATTATTAAAAAAAATTGTAAAAGAAAATTGTTCAGAGTGTATGCTTCTTATAAAATATCAAATAAAATATTAAATTTGCAAATGCTTTTTTATCGCGGAACGTAGCACCACCTTTTGTACTGGTACATTTGATCGTTTCACATGGTTTTATTAAATATTGCATATGAATTTTAAATGAGATATTAATTCTTGTTTATTTGTGATTTGTTTGCGTTTGAAAATACAAAAGCATTTTATTCAAAAATAAATATTTACATTGTTGTGTTGTGTAATTATGTTTGAGATACTTGAGATAGACTTTTAGAAAAATTATTAAACTGGTAAAAAGGAAAAAAAAAACAAACATAAAAAAGTTGCTTGTTGAGTACAATAGTAATACAAATACTACTTTAAATAAAAAGAAATATTGTTTACTGTAGTATAATGTTAACATATTTATGCTCAAACGTAGGCATGTTGTTGAATTAAATATTTTGATTTTTTAAAATTAAAGTTTAATTTTGAACTCTTGAACTTAAAGAAAAGATAATGAAGTTCCTAAATATATTTTTACATTTAAAAAAATAATACATATGTATAAAACTAAAAAAAAATAATTAAATTGAAATTGTAAATTTTTAAATAAATAAAAAATATTTTTGTACTTTTTTTTGGTACATAGTTACATTATAAATTGAGATGTAACATACAAAAATACTTTTTGTGTTTTTTTTCCCTTTATGTTGGGGAATAACAAGGGCTTTTAAATATATTTGTATCAGTATGTATTTTTAAAGTTTTTTTCTGCATATGCTTTTTTCAGGAATTTTATGGAAATTTCTTTTTTAACAATTAACTTGAATACTGTTAAAGATATGTTGAGTATGAATATTTTATACACATATGCATGTGCCTGATGTTGAACTATTTTTAATTTTTTCAATTTGTAGCACTTTTCTGTCGGAAATTGTAATAACATTTTATTTTGAAACTAGGTCAAAATATTCAATTTATTTTATGTTTATTGAAATAAATTTATGTTCCTTCGTAAATATTTATTTATCATCATTCACATAAATTTATTATATGTAAGAAGATCTAAATCGAAATCATTTTAATTTATATAAATAAAATCATTATGACTGTATGCATATTTAAAATTAATCACATTAATTTCACATTTTTTTTTTGGTTTTGAAGTTAGTAATAAATAGTTAAAAATAAAAATCTGCATGCAGGTAATATTTTTCTTGATTACAAATGATAGCTTATTATATATTTTTACACTTTAAAATTATTATTAAAAAATGTTAACAAAAATTCCAAATTATAACAATTTTGCCTAAAATGATTTTAAAATATTTTTACATAAGAAACTGGATAGAAAAATAAATTTAATTTTTATTTTAGGTTTTACCCATAAAATAGAAATTGTCATTTACCATGCAAAAGATTTTTTTTTTCAATTATGTAATTAATTGAGTTGAGCCTTTTCCTAAATTTGTACAATAAATTTAACCAAAAAAAAAAAAATCAGGAAAAAATCTGTTTAATTTTATACCGTTCACACAAGGGTGTAAAAGGGTATATATATAAATTTCTGTTTTTTCGTTTGTAATTTTAACACTATTCGTTTGCATTCTCATTAAGTAACTCTGCCCGTCCCACGGACTCGTATGTGGTAACAATTTATCAGATATGGGGTACGTTCGTAAATGCAACAGTTGCGCATCACTGCAGCATATTAAGGGTAAAACGTTCATTAATGCAACCTTTAGCAGCACTTTTAAGCGTCAAAAGTTCTTTTCTGCAAACAGTTAGCAGTGCTGCCGCAAATTTCTGCAAATATTTCAACAGTTAAGTTTCTAATGCAATAGTGATTGAGTATACATACAATGAAGAAATCAGTAGCATTAAAAAACAATTCCTTGAATTAAATTCGTTTAAATTTTTTGGTTTTTTACTATATTTTATTATTATATTTTTATTTTTTTATTTTAGGAATCATCCATCTTTTAAATTTATATTATTTCTTATAATCAGAAGTCGTTTCATCTTGTTCCTAATTATTTTTTTATTATAATTTAAGAAATGTTGTCGCTTTTAGCATCAACATTTTCAATAATATTTGCTATTACTATTTTGGATAACATTTTATATTTTTTGCAGAACGTTCCAAAAAGCAAACTCTGCGTAGTTGTTAAGCAGCTGCAATGCATCTGCAACAGCTGATCGCGCATCAGCAACTACAATTGGCATTACTGCCGCAGTGATGCAAAAATTTGCAGCATTTACGGACGTACCCATGCTTTCGAGATTTTTACTATTTCTTCACATAAGCGTCTGCAGTATGAGCAGAAAACCATGTATTACTAACGAAAGTAAATTTTTCCAGCTCCACTATAAGATCATCAATAATCAGTTCTTGTTAATTACTGGAAAATACATTGGCAAAAATATCAACTTTTTATTGAGATTGCAGCAACAATATTTGATTTAAAAACCAATAACAAACTGTCTGTGGCAGATGGACCCTTAATTATATAATTATGTACACATGTGTGCTTCTGTTGTAGTTGTTATATTTTTCGATGCTTATAAATGTAGACGAATATATGTAATGCAGGACATGTCAGCAGTATTTCTGAAAGTACAAAATTTTTCGTTTAATCACTGTATGTTGCACGTCATGTGATGCTAACATCAACAAGCGACAGCAACGATTGAGAAAATGTAAATAAAAGGCAAATTTATGAAATCTTGTTTTACAAACCACTTCTGTATGCTTATAGTTGCACAATTACACTTTTGTGAAGGGCATAAACGAATCGGCACAATCGATTACTTGTTTAATAAAAATTTAGACAGGAGTAAAACAAAACAATTGCATTTAGAAACAATCAAAAATGTATAGGAGGTAATATTATTTTAAGACAGAAGGTCATTTTAAAAAATTTCGAAGTTAGAATTAAAGGGTGTTAATATTTATTAAATTATTTAATATACGTAAAGACAGACATATTTCTACAAACTCTAATATTTTTTGTGGTGAAAAAGACTATACAGTCCGGCATCTTAATTTTTTTCAACGTGCAATGTTTTCTACTACTCAATCTTTTATAAAAAAATATTTCGCCTTTTGATGGCCAGCTCGGATTTCAAATTTTCCAGTATGTACACAATCCTAAGTTTTTAACCGATTTTGGAGTATGTTTTTAGAATAATTTTTTTAGACTATGACTGGCAATCTAAAGACAAATAAAGTAGGTACCTTAAGAAAAAGGTATATTAAACTAGATAGCTTCAGCAAATCAGCTTATCAACACGCAAAGAAAAAATATGGTTGTGGTAACCATAATCGAAGAGCAACATACTATGATTGAATTGTATGATTATGGTTAAAAATAATAATGGTTACCAGTTATCATTATTATGTTAAGTTTAAGTATCATTCAATAATCATATATATGACTACAATTGAAATCGACAATCTTTGCTTTTTACGGCAAATTATTGTCTTTTGCTGTAACATACACATATTGATTGTACTTACCAATTTAATTGTAATTTTTATACCAATATTTGTTTACATTTTATCGTTTATTTGTAAATTTTTTTTTTTAATTTTTCAAAATTTTTGTTCATTTTTTTGACATCTCAAACTTTTCAAATAATAAAAATTTATTCAGCAAGAAGAAGAACAGTTGAAATCAAATTATTATTAAAAAAAAATCATAGCTTGATTAATTTGTAATCATACTGTTGTCTCACTTATTATTTAATGATTATTTTTAATTTATAATGCTTTTGAATATAATGTTATTTTTGTCGTCATAATTTTTTTAAATAATACTATTGTAAACTGGTAACCATTTTGAAATTTTTACGAAAAGTAAACATTAAATGATACAATTCAAACAAATACTTGATTATCGTTACAAAATATATGATGAAATGAAACAAAAATAACTATTACTTGTTTTCGACAACCAAATATTGTTTTAGAAAAAATAATATGACCGTCGTGATCATGCCGTAACCATGGTTTTTCTTTGCGTGAACAGCTGTTCCTACTATATAAATAAAATTATCTTACCATCCCTTTCTTCTCTTGTAATTTTCAATCGTAAAACTTCACCACATTGGGTAGCTTATTTAGGAAAAAATTTAAACAGTTAAAACAATTATCAATTGATTAAATTGATAAATTAATATAAAAATTATTCATAAACTATTTTTGTCAACATATAAAATTAGAAAACAGCTAACCAATGTGGGAGCAAAATATCGGAATACAATAGATTAATTTTTATAGAAAAACTGATCTTACGCTTAATAAATAAAATAACTAAGTGAATATACTAAAAATTTTTTGTACAAAACATATGCCAAAAATTTTCTAAGTATATTTATTCATAATTTTGTTTTGAATTGTACAGTTTAACGAGAATTAGAAATATCTTATCCACTTCCACATAATTTAAAACTGAAGACAAATCTTAAAAATAAGTATTCCAGACAAAAATTGTTTCTATACAGTACAAACTATCATACAGTAGACATACAGCTTCATTTAATTCAAAAGCCTCAGTAATTCGAAATAAACGGCTTGTTCTTTAAGAATAGATTCTTATTTCAAAAAAATACCCTTCATTTTCATCCCCACGTTAATTTGAATTTTTTTATTTTATTTTGAATAAAAGTCTAAAAAGACACCTCTAAATCGTACTTACTCGTAAAAACCCTTCTATAGTTTATAATGCAAATCAATAAGTCGCACAGTGTGGTAGATCGAAAATCTAACTGGACAAAATTAATAAATCGCGTTGGGTTCATTTCTCACTTATGAATTAAATAAAAATGAGTTCAAATATATAAATGATTACAAAAAATCAACCTTTTTTAAAAAAAGAATATTTTTTCAATAATAAAATAAGGTAAAAAATAAACATTGCTCCCTATCAAGAAAAAAATAAATTTTAAGATAAAAAATTGGTTTCTCAAACACATCTTCCGAAATTATTTAGTATTTAGGTTAAATACAACTAAGATTTATGATTAATAAAAATATTAAGTGAGTTTTTACGTAAGGAGTCGAAGATAATCATTTTTAATATTAAAATAATTTTAATATTTTTTTAAAAAATATTTGATAACTGTTTTTTACTTGTTTTTGCTTTATTACAATAATAATACAGATAATAACCCATAAATACACATAAATACACATACAGATTTTATTTTATTCACTTTTATATTCATCGTTAAAAGATTCTTCCTCCTCAAAAGCATCAACAGATAATAATGAAAGAACTTCTTTTGTTATCGAACCTCGAACTCGAAAGGGAGTGTGACGCATCTTCATCAATAGGGTAACCACTACCTAAAGTTTCCAAAATAATATGAAAACGTTCAATTAATTCTTTGTTGACACCAGTGATTTCTGAACTCTTTTCTGCTGCTCTAAAGAACCGTCTAGCAGTATTACCGTCATTCGTATTACCTCCTTGTTGTGTTGGCATGTATACAAGCAACCCCATCTCATTTCGAAATCTCTGTTGAATTTTTTTTTTCTTCAGCCACTTTTGCTTTATTTTCCGGTCCTCTAGCTTGCCAGGTCATTATAGGAAGCTTATATGCTATGTGTAATACACACTCCATAAAACGGATCCATGAATGCAGCGGAGACATTCCGAAGGTTAAAGATCGTTCATCGACAGTTTTGTTTAAAATTACAGAAGGCTTATTTAGTTCACTCGGTTTCGCTCCACATATAAAACACGTTTGAGAAGAAGAAGTTACAGATGATAGTGCGGTGCAAATTTTACCATCTATCATAGTAAGCATAAAAGTTGACTAAACAAGAAAACTTTGTTCGCCATTTGTGATAAGAGTTGGAGACAAACCTCTAATTTCTTGCTGTACTAAATTAACTTCTTAAGAAATTAACTCAGTGGACTCTTTGGCAAAAACAAACTTGATTGGACGGCAGTATCTTGTAGAAGAAGGAGCAGGATTTTGCCATACAATTATTTTTCTTTGTGTAGAACTTATATTCATTTGAATAGGAACCATTGAAATACTAAATAAACTTTCATCTGTATGGCCCTCCTCCGAAGAAAACTTCTGTTTATACTGCTTTTGCTGAGCCCCATCGCATCCCCATTTTATCAAAATATTAAGACGATTTTCTACAGTTTTCAGTTCACCAATATCGAGTAAAACCTCTTTTTGAGCCAAACAAAGCCTTTCAATTGTATGATTCACTAATGACTGGAGTGAGCTTTTTGCATACATCTCAGTGATTTCTGTTTCAGCTGGATAACATTTTTTCTTAGCTTTTTAAACATTAGTGTAGGAGGGAAGAAGATTTTTGCATTTTGCGTTGAGTTTTAGCCGAATAACATCGTATTGATGTTTTGACAAATTAGCATCAACAATTAAAGCTAAGGCTTCATCTGGAGAAAGGCTCCCTAAAGGCACAGGCTCAGAGCTAAATCTCTCACAAATTTTTTTCAGTTCCGTACCTTTACTTGATGAAGCTTCCGACAGATCTTTCACAAGTCTGGCTGAATCTCGCTTTCCCATTTTACGTAACACTTGCTCACTAGCTTTAATAATTTCTCGATGATCAGTTGAATCTAAAAGACTTTGTATCTTTCTTTTTTTCGATTTTTCACTACAGTCATCAAAGTTTTTTGGTTTTCTTCCAGCTTTGTTGCAACTTTTCGGTTGTACACTTTCAGGCAATACGTACGGTTCTTCAAGCCAAACTGAATTTGATGTTAAGAAACGGTCACGATGCCTTCCACTTTTTATCCATTTTTCGGCTAGCTTAAAACAAATAATATTTATATTTGCCTTTAGATTTCTTTTCACTTCTTCTGATATATCTTGAAGACCATATCTAACCATTATTAATGCCAATAAGACGTCTTTGCGATGTATTTTGGGAGTTTTTACCCATTCTTCAAAAATTTCCTTTCGCGAAAGAGTGGAGGTCATACTGGAAAAGTAAAAAAAAAATGTATGGCGGTCGCAAAAATGCGCGAGATGTTTTTGATTTACCTTTCAGATAACACTTGAAAGATTAATCCAAATATAATTTTACAGCGGAACATCCCGGAATAAACAGCTTTAACTCTACTTGAAAATAAGAAATATTTTATTTTTTGCACTTTCTGAACCTTTCACAAAAAAAATTTGTTTTTAATACTTACAATGGAAATAATTAAATGAAAATTGAAATATATTTCCTTGAAATAGAGGTTAATAATAATAAAAAAAAATTATGACAATAAAATCACAGTAGCCTTTTTAATCATAAACCAAAGTCACACAAAAAATACGATTCTCTTTGAAATCTAAATACACGTATTGACAACAACTGACTTTAAAGCTTACTGTTTCCTAATCAGGGCTAAAAACAAAAAAAACAAAACATGATTTACAGTTACCTTTTGTGTTCAGAAGCTCATTAAACGATCAAAAGGAATGTTGCCAGACATTTTTTTTTTTATTTTTTCCAGCTAGATTTGTGATTTACCACAGTCGTGAAAAAATACAAAGGCAAGGTTTTTCATAAGTTTGTTTGCAATTGCGTTAGTTCTTTTTTTTAATAGTTGCCTCTCTTAAGGTTAGTTTGTTTCTCCTTTTTGTGAAGAAGAAGAAGAAGAATTTTTAAAAAAAAGTAGAATTTATTTTATATATCATTTTGACCCCGTTTAATCGAATCACTCCATTTCGAGAATTCTTCTAATATTAAAAAAAACTGTTGACCCATCAATTGCAAATTATCGGGATTCTATTGTACATACATACATACATTCATTTAAACAGAAGATACATTTAAATTTAGTTCGTGAAAAACACACTGATTATTTAAAACACTTTGATATGTACATAACTGCAGACACATGTACACAAACTTTTCTATTTAGAGAAAATTTTAATTAATAAAAGTTTTTTCTGTCCTGTAGCAATTTGGAGCAGAAATAATAAGATAAATTTAAATGCATACATATTTTTTTTAATTCGTGTCAGTCATGTAAACCAACATTATCTCTTAAGAAAACACCAACAAACATCCTCCTAACACGTACAAAATTCTTATTGTTATAAATTTAAGGTTATATTAAAATTTTTAATTTCTACGCCATATAAATTGTTACTGCAAAGTTACAAGTATACTAAAAGGAAAGAGACGACGAATCATTTAAAGGAAGAAAATAATTTTTTGCACTAGAAAAGACTTGGCTGCTTTTAATACTTTTTCACATGCATAAATAAATTTACATTTTGAATGAAACTTATTCTCACTTACAAACATACATACAAAGTTAATAATAATACTAACGGTACAAAAACAATTTAGCTGTGTCAGGTTTATCACAACAGCAGTGATGGGAATTTATCTATTTTTTCATCAAATCTAGCGATTTAAAAACCAGTTTACTGCCAAACCTAAACAAGAGCGTCAAGCGTTTTTTCGCTGTCAAAAATTTTTTTTTAGCTATTTTCAGGTTAATCTAGCGATTTTATTTCTATTTAGTGAGTTTTATTTAATAACGTATATGAACATCAACATTCATAACACAACGTTGACGTTCTTGTTTAGGTTTGTCACCTCAGCGTTACCGCTCAACGGAATATTACGCAACGCCTGCCGTTTATGTTTAGGTTGGTCTGTTAGTGGAAACGAATACGTTTTAGCGTTTAGTGGAAAATCTAGCGTATTTTATTAGCCCACCACCAAATCTCTTTTTAGTAAAACTAAAACTCCATTCATATAAGTAAAATTAATATAAAAATTTTGCTACGAACGGTACGTTTGAAAACAACATACATAAAAAACAAAAATTGTAGTCAAAGGTGATTAGCATTGAAAGTTAAAACAAATTAGTATAAAATTATATGTATGCATTTTTAGCATGAAATTGGTAAGTTGTATCAGGTAGATATGCATACGTTTATTTGAGAGTAATTATTTATATACTTGTTTAGTGATGATACGAATATATGGTACAAAATTGAGTTGCAAATAAATTGCTAATCAAATAAAAAAAGGAAGAACAAACAACAATTCTATCTCTCGTACTTTCTCACTCTCTTGCCTTGTCAAAATAATATTCAATTCTAATATTCGATCAACATTACTCTTTGTGTGTGTAAGATGGAAAATTTAGACGTTGTCATGATCTGCGGGATTTAATTCTTGCACCAATTCCGCCATATATGAGAATAACAGAAAATCTTTTTTTTTGAAAAGGGCGTACTAGCCCTTTTTAGCTGAGAAGAACGCCTTCTAGTATATATTTCTGGCGTTTCACACTTTGCTTTAAGCATTAATTTTTTGTACACTACAGTAAACGTAATGTAATGGTTCGAAGCAAATCACTTACTGCTCCATGTTGGTAGGGACAATAAACTAAAGGAGCTAATACTCGGCATGTTTTTTACATTTGACTTGTCAAGTTCCACACTGCTAAGTATGAACATGTCGTGTGTTACCTTTTAATCGTCACTTCTGTAAAAAATATGTGTTGAGAGATCTGACACGCTCTATTTTCTTTTGTCAAAACATCTGACAACAGCCGTTGGACAGAAATCTCTGCTGCTGGAAAGCAGTCAGCGACGGTTGTTTGTAAAAGTATAATTTTGACAGACATGTCGATTTTTATATGACTCACAAGTTTTAAAGTCAGATGTAAAAAACATGACATGTATTATAGCCTTAAGCAAATAATAATCGCTACAGAGAGCGAAATTCTAAAGTTAAAACATCAACGATATGCTCTTTGGAGAGAGAGAGAGAGGAGAGCCATAAAAAGAGCGAACAGTATTTGTTCCAGAAAAAAGCGACAAAAATTCATACTAGAGTAAATTCAATAAAAAAGTTAAAGCTGTATTATGAAAAAAGCGACAATAATTCAAACTTGTTGGAATTAAAAAAAAAATACTTAAAGCTCTAATATACACATTTTTATTATTATTTTTAAGGAATATCAGTTACCCTTAAAAGAATTAAAAATATTTTTAAATCCCCTTTTGAAAGTCGAGATGGGAGGAAAAATTTCGAATAATATGAAAATAAACAAAAATATGTAGAAACAGTTTGTCGTGTACTACCCTACTAAATACTCTGTTCTGTTTTATCATCATCATCATTCTGACTTACAATTTCTCAATTGTAAAAGGGGACTTTATAAGTTTCTATTCATTGTAACGGTTTATCTTTAAAATGTCAAACAAATTTTAAAATATTTGAGGAAAGTTAGCAGTTGATTGCTAAAATTTTAACATTGTTAAAATAAGTTTTATAATATAATTCGCAACGAATTCGTTGGTAAAAATTCGCTGTGTAAATTCCTCGTATGAAGCACTATAAAAACGAAAATAAATAATCAATTATAGCTGCAAAAGTTGTTTATTGTTTGTGCAAAGAAAAAACAAATAAACAAACAAATGAACAAAACAGCTTATAATGGGATAATAGTAACCGTATACAAAAATCACCTAAATAAGTCAAATATTTACAAAAACACAAATAAAAGCAGTTTTTGTAATTAACTTTTTGCAAGTACATTTGAAATGCTTTTAAAAAACTGTCTTTATTTATTTTCTAAAAAGATTAAAAGTGAAAAACAATATAATGAATATGTACCGATTTGTTCGTGGCGTATAGCGAATTTTGACCGATGCCATAACTGTATGCATTCTCATTTACAGAAATGTGTTTTATTTTATTTTTGACGTCGAATATTCGTCGTTCGTCCTAGTTGTGCGCCTAGCATAAAGCTGTTTCAGAACAAGAAGGTATGAAATTGAAAATGTTTTTGGAATGCAATGAGAAATAAATAATAGAATTGTAAGAAATAAAAAGAAATTGTGTATAAGTATGTGTGGGTGCGATTGTGTATACCCAACAAACCAATTATGAAGCGAAAGGTAACCGAACTAAATATCATTAATAATTTTTTATAACTTTTCATAAGCATATGTATACATTTTTCTATATGATGCCCTGTTATTTGTTAAAGTCTCTATTGATTTTATAATTCAAAGTTTATTTATTTAGAGTTTATTCGGTAAACGACTTAACAATTTGAGAGATAAAAGGAACTGCACTAAAATTCGATAAATTACGTATTACAAATTTCATAGAACAGAATTTTAAAGTACACAGTTGTATTTTATATGAGAAGGTTTTTCAATAAATTTTATATTGTATTGCCACACCTTTTACAGTTTCAATCATTTGTGTTTTGTTATATGCGTGTTGCAAAGATGTGTTGTGTTTTAATATATTATACATTCATCTATATATATAAAAGTGAAACTCTGTGTGTGTCTGTGTTAGCTATAGACTCCGAAACCGTAAAACAGAACGGGCTCAAACTTTTTTAAGTTGTTGTACACATACCAAGAAGTGTTTATAGGTGGAAAAAAGTGGGCGGGGCCACGCTCATACAAAATTAGTTATCATTTTTAGCTACCTGCACTTGACCGATTTTTTTGAAACTTTGCACACATATTGAGCTGTCAGGACTTTATAATTTAGTGATAAGAAAAGTGGGTGGGGCCACGCCCATAAAAAAAAGTTATAATATTGAGGTACTTGCACTGGACTGATTATTCTGAAACTTTGCATACATATTGGACTGTTATGACTTTATAATTTCATGATTATAAAGTGGGCAGGGCCACGCCCATAAGAAAAAGTTATAATTTTGAGGTACTTGCACTTGACCGATTTTTTTGAAACTTTGCACACATATTGAGCTGTCATGACTTTACAATTTCGGTATTAGAAAAGTGGGCAGTGCCACGCCCATAAAAAAAAGTTATCTTCTTCAGCTACTTAAATATTACCGATTTTTCTAAATCTTTTCACACACATATTGAGGTCTCATGATTATACAATTTCGTGATTAAAAAAGTGGGCAGGGCCACGCCCATAAAAAAAGTTATAATTTTTAGTTACTTGCTCTGGATCGATTTTTGTGAAACTTTACACACATATTGAGTTGTCATGACTATACAATTTCTTCATTAGAAAAGTGTGCAGTGCCACGCCCATTAAAAAAAATTTTAAATTTTTAGATTTTTGCACTTGATATTAAATTCAAATTCAGAATGCATTTTTATTCATTAAGGGTCGTAGCAACGCGCGCCGGGCTTTTCTAGTATATAATAAATGGAGACATTTAAAATATATATGTATGTACGTATAATAAAAAAAGTAATTGTATTAAAAAATTTATATTAGGACACAGAAAAAAATAAATATGAATTTCAATTACGATATTAATAATATTAAATAAACATTTTTTTAATTTTGCTCCAAAAATCAAAATAATATCATTAAGTAAATGAAAATTTATAATTTTAATTGGAAAAATATCGCTTAAAATAGTATTAAAAAATTAAGAAAAATTTTTATAATTTTTTAAAATTGATTTTAAGTAATTAAATCATGCCTATAATTAAAATTTGGTTTTTTTTAATAATAAAAGCATTTATTATATTAATAATATAAATTATTTAACCTTTAAAAAAAAAATTACAAAAAAAATTATTATTTTGATATTTATGTATTCTTAATACACATATGGTACATATGAATCTATACTTTTAATTACCTTTTGTTACTTATATAAGAATAATTACGTATGAGAAGTTGGGTTCCATATCGAAAGCTGGAGATCCAAAAATAATCGGCAGCATCAACGACCTAGATATAAAAGACACAGTGAAGAGATTCAACTAGCTTACATACTAAAATAAGACTTCTGAGGAATATAAGGGGATAAAAAAATGATTGGATTTAGGTCCATCTACCATGAAACTGAAACCATTTTTTTATATTTAAAACCGAACATATTTTTATATATGTATGTCCATTTACCATAACTTCACTATTTTTAATTATTCTGTTCCTTGAGTAATAATTATTTATATTAAATTTATTCTTCGAAATTAAATTTTTAAAAAATTTAATTTTATATAACATTTTTTATTTTATATGTATTTTTTTCAACTGACAGATATGAAGGTAAGCTTTTTATAAACTACAGACAAATAATTTTTAATCAAGGGTTAAATTTTGTTTTATAGGTAATTGCTTACAAGGCTCTTACAATGATATTCAGAAAACTTTTTTAAATGTAAGGCCTACCATAAGTCTAAATAAATTAACAAATAAAAAAATAACAAAAATTTTCGAAGTGTTTTGGTTTGTTGGGTATCGTTGACATTTTTATATTTTACAGTTTCATCTTCGGTTGTTCTTGTAACTTTTTTTTATACTTGTGACAGTTTACATGCAATTAATACTAGCTGCCATGTAAATGTTTGCAATTACTTGTACGTATGCGTAACACATGTTCATATAAATATGTATGCATAAAAATAATTAATGTTTGTATGTATGAACGTAGTATATGTAAGTTTTTGTGTATTTTCAAGAATACATTCATTTTACATATAATGTACCAATTCACAATATCATATATGTATGATGTATGTATATGTGTAGTGTGCCACATTCCCGAATAATAACAGTAGCAGATGTAAAAGTTTTTCTTTAAGAATAAAAATTGTGTAAATATTTGTTTATTTGCAGTTGTTAGGGAGATCGATTAATCAAATTAAAAAAAAACAGATTTCGGTTTTTCCAAAAATCTACTATTTAGAAAAAAAATTTTGGTTAAAAATTGCAAAAACAAAATCCGCATGTATTCAAAAAAATAAAAAACTAAATAAGTTTTGTTTAAAAAAAGAAGCAATTTACATGATTATGACATTATGATTTATAATTATTAAATAATTTTGGTGTAAAAAATAAGTATTTTAATTATTTTTATACTTCAGAGGACATCTGTATTAAAATACATTTTTGATATCTTTAATACTTTTACACAACTTAATTTTTACCCTTTTAACTCAACACTTTTTGTAATAATCTCAAATGTTTTTACAATATGATTTATGTATTCTGACTTATGTTACAATTTGTTTGGACATTTTTTATTTAATCTTTAAAATATGAAAAAGTGAAAGCTTAACATATCAGTGAGAAAAATATTTTTATTATCGAGAAAAATGTACAATAGGCTAATTATAAAAAAAGCCGTTCTAATTCATATTAAAAAAAAGGAAATTTAAAAATTACTGGCTTCTGCAAAACTAAAGAAACTACCGAATAAAAGCCGTTCAATACATAATTAGAGTTACCGCTTAAATCGTTTCCAACAAACACATGTAAAACTCAAGAAAATACCCACTCAAAATGCTTCGTTCATAAAGCGTAACATATAAATGAAATTTTACAAAATAAGGAGTGTAATCCGAATACCCTAATAAATGTTGATAATTTCTAAAAAAATGTGAATTTTTTTGTTATTTTAATGAGCTTCAATGTAGCATTTTTCTTGCATTCATTCGTCACTAATTTTTTCATAACAATCAGCCGTCATAGGATACAAGTATAGATAATCAAGAAACATGCAGTCGAGATTTACCACAAGATACCCTATACCTCAACATAAAACATAGAAATAAAAATGCCATTTTTTTTTTTTTTTTTTAAATCAGTGTAAGTCACTAAAAACTAAAGTTTACATACTGGGACCATTGTTTTTGAAAATATAAAATTCTTGTTAGAATCTTAACACCTAAAATCAGCGTTAAGCTGCATTTAAACGCCTAGTTATTTCTTTATCTATATCTATAATGTTACAATAATAACAACATTACTGGCATGATTAAAGTTAAACTTATGATAAGTTTTTATATATTGTAAGTTCTCTTGGGGCTTCAAAACCCCCCAAAAGCAAGTTAAATTATTTTTTCATAGATAGTTTGAGATGTACCAATTTTGTAAAAAGAAACTATAAACTCCTAGTACACCGATAAAAAGTTTAAGGGCCATTTTTACAACTTGCCGTTAGTTAAAGGCATGATTTTGTCGGACCTTTAAATGGCTTTGCATTATAGAGCCCTCATATATTAATGTTTTTTATCTATTAAGTATTATTATTGTTAACAATAATCACAATAAAAAATGGAAGTTGTAATAATGCTAAGCTATTTATCGGACACAAAAAATCCAACCTTTAACTAAAGGCAAGCTGTAATAATGGCCCTAAAAGTTTTTTTTTGAATTCAAGCACTTACGCAAACATTAATATTGTTAAGTTAGATTATTAGGTCTGTTCATTTACTATTTTTTTACAATAAAGTGTTTATTAACTCCAAAAATTTGCAAGGAGAAAACATCAAAGGAATAAATTAAATTAAGGCACACACAAATTTTTGCAAATTTTATCAAGAGTATTTTAGTCAGCTGTTTTGTGTTTATATTTACAAAATAAGTTTTCTATGTTAAAAACTACAAAATTTTTAAAAATCTTTAGAAATTGTGAGTTAATGTGAATTTTTTAAAAGATAAAAAGTAATTATACGACAAGAAACTTTTAAGCACAAACCTTTCATATATATAACTTTTGGATTATAATTGATCTTACTGATTCAAGGTGATTTTTTTCCTAGATATTGCTTTCCTAGATAATGCCTGTATTAAAAAAAATGCTAATAGAAAGTAAGCAAATTTAGAAAAAAACAAATAACAGTGCTACATTCGGCCATGCCGAATCTTATATACCCTTCACAACGTGTAGTCATGCAATAACAATTGTTTGTATCACCATTCATCTCATATCAAATACGTACATATACTGGTTAGAATAAATGTGGCATCGAATCCCAGCTGAGCCAAAAAAATTTTATTTTATTTAATATATTATTTATATTTTGTTATTATTTTTTTTTATATTTTTTTTATATTTTTTTTTTATTTTTTTTAAAAAATTTGTTTTAAATTATTTTAAAATTTTTTTTTTTGTAATTTTTTTTATAATTTTTTTTTTATTTTTAATATTTTTTGTTTTTGTAATTTGTTCTTTTTTTGTATAGTTTTTACATATATTTATGTATGTATGTTGTTGTTGTAATTGTGTAAAAAAACGAGGTGGTCGTGGTTTTTTGCTCATATCTCAGAAAGTTATCGGGCGATTGTGCTGAATTTCAATAGCGATTCATTCCTGAATATTTCCAAGAGATTGATACCATTTAGAGATCTGAGGAACATATAGTTGCTTCTTAAAGTTGATTTCAACCAACACACGGACAGACGGGCAGACGGACAGACGGACAGACGGTCAGGGCTTAATCGACTCCCCTAGACATAAGCTTTCAGAAAATATATACTTTATGGGGTCGGAAATGAAAATTGTAGAAATTACAAACGGAATGACAAAGCTATATATACCCTTGTGCACCACAGGTGAAGGGTATAAAAATAGTTTTGCCACTATTTTTAAATTTTTTTTAACAATTTCTTTTTACAAATTTTTTACATTTTTATTTTAATACTTTGGGTTGTTTGAGAATTCGCCACTCATTATCCCAAATTTAAGAGCAGTCATATGCTTGCAAGTTTTGGCTGGTAAAGTGTTTATTATACCCTTCACACAGTGAAAAAGGGTATATATAGGTTTGTCATTCCGTGTGAAATTTCTACAATTTTGATTTCCGACCCCATAAAGTATATATTTTCTGAAAGCTTTTGAATAGGGGAGTTGATTAAGCCCTGTCAGTCTGTGAGTCTGTCCGTCTGTCCGTCTGTCCGTCTGTCCGTCTGACCGTCTGTCCGTGTGTATGTTGAAATCAACTTTTTGAACCCCCCCGACATCGCATGGACTCGGGTGAGGTATTAAAATATCAGAAATATTCGGGAGTAGATCGGTATTGAAAATCAGAAACATCGGTACATAAACAACTGAGATATGAGCAAAAACCCACGACCACCTCGATTTTTTTTTTCACAAAAACAACATTACAACAACAACATACATACATACAAACGTGTATACTGGTTAGAGAAAACGTGGCATCGAATCACAGCTGAGGCAAAAAAATTTTTTTTTTAATTTTTTTCATATTTTTTTTTTAATTTTTTTTTTATTTTTTTTTCTTTTTTATTTAATATATTATTTATATTTTTATTATTTTTTTTAATTTTTTTTTTTTAATATTTTTTTTTGTTTAATATTTATTATATATATTTTAATTATTTTTAAAAAAATTTTTTTTAATTTTTTTTTTTAAATTTTTTTTTTAATTTTTTTTTTTAAATTTTTTTTTTAAATTTTTTTTTTTAAATTTTTTTTTTTTAATTTTTTTTTAAACATACATACGTAAATTTATAATTTTACAATGGGATATTTTTATATATGTATGTTTTTTATATGTATGTACGTATTTCATATGGGATGGTGATACAAACTACTGTTATTGCATGACTACACGTTGTGAAGGGTATATAAGATTCGGCACGGCCGAATATAGCGCTTTTACTTGTTTTCTTTTTAATGTTTTTTATAGCAATTTTGTTCAATTCCCTTTTACTCTCACGTTGCAAGTATTTACTGGAAAAGTAAATGAATACACCTATTATAAAAGGCATTATTTAAAAAAAGCAATATTTAAAAAAAGTTTCGCCACATAATGACTAACTGTCTAAGTGGCCTTTGAACAATATTACATTTTGTAAAGCAATCTCAGCAATCTTAATTTGAACAGAACTAAGGGCTATTTTTTAGACCGTTACAATACTAACTATACATTGGCAAATTATCATGCAAAGATTTACACCAGAACAACTTTTACAGATCGTGAAAATTTATTTAATCGAACCCTGACACGAGTGTGACAGAGTACTTGAATTTATTGATTCAACGCCTGTTTCAGTAACTAGGTCTTGTGATAAGTGATTTTTTTAATTCTCCTGCCATATTCTGGAGCAGAAATGATTTTAACAAAACGGCGAAAAATGCCATACAGCGCGTGATGCCATCACTTTGTTGAGCCAAAGGTTAGGTAACCGAATTATCTTAAGAAATTAACATGTAAATATGCCATCTCGTTTTGTGTTATTTAAAACATTTTGACCACTTCCTAAAGCGGTTACGTCAAATCTGTGAAATGTGCTGATAAATCAAGTATAGCACATCAGTTTTTATAGAAGAAATAATTTAACAACAGAACGAAACTTTACAAAACGACAACAGAAAGTAAAAACTAATGAAGCCTTTTTGTCATGTTCGTATATTTCTTTCATAAAATAGAAAAATATCAATTAAAATGGTACTAGAAAGTTGTTAAAAGATAAAACCAACTTTCTAGTACCATTTCAATTAATATTTTTCTGTTTTCTCTAAAAAATGCGTTGAACATTAATTTGAGTTCAAGAAGGTAGCCGGAAGGAAAGACATAAATAAATTCTTAAAAGTGTGGTTTTATATTTAAGATTGTTGAATTCATATACCAGCATAAAAATTTCAAAAAATATTTATTCCATATACAGACACATTTTTTACAATTTTTATTAAGAGAATAGATTTTGAAAAAGACTTACTTATTATAAAACAAGTAAGAGCACTATATTCGGCTGTGCCGAATCTTTTATACCCACCACCAATTTTGTGTACATTTAAAGCACAATATTTATTATTTTGTTAATCGCTATAGAAGAATCTCTTTATAATAAAATATGTATCACTTTCTTTGTAGAGGATGGTTAAATTTGAAGGGCCCATGTTTAAGGTGAACCACATCTAAACTTCAACTTTTTTCTTGTATTTAATTTGCCATTTCTCAATCTCAGACTAA
The DNA here is from genome assembly GCA_941918925.1 of Phyto melanocephala. Lineage (NCBI taxonomy): Eukaryota > Metazoa > Arthropoda > Insecta > Diptera > Rhinophoridae > Phyto > Phyto melanocephala. Next base: position 94,132,749 of record OW799233.1, on the reverse strand, counting down.
CTCAATTTGAACCGTGGAAAGATACGCAATCGAGCAACGCTTTTAAATATTAAAGATTTTTATAAAAATGGGCGTTCAAATCAAAATGCATTTCGTGCACTTCGTGATTCTTTTGGTCAACATAATCGTTCGAATTCGTCCACAATCGTGAGAATTGTAAAAAATATTTAAATGTCTGCAAAGCAGGTCTGTATGAAATGTGAAAACATCTGTGAATGCCATCTTAGTTCGTTGAATGGGAAACATTGCTGTTTTTCACGATAACGTGGCAAAAGAGCAAGCAACCTCGACTTATCATCGTGCCCAACAATTGAGCATCAACAGTGTCATTGAAAATATGGACTATCGGATTGAAGTGTGCCGCCTAGGTTGGGGGGCCATTTGACCGAAATTTTGTTCCATACATAATTGAAGCATACAAATATTATTATTATAAAAATAAATGATAATAATTTCATAATAATTTTATTCAAAATCAACATAGTCCCTTAAAATTAAACCACCCATTATAACTTCGGTATGTTAGTAAAATGTTTTCGTAAATTTAGTCTTTCAATGAAAGTGGCCGTTAAAATACGCGTGTCAATAAAGTTTCTGCTAATAAACATAACTTAGATATTTCAATATAGTCCTTTAGTATTCCAAAATCTTTATTCATAGAGAATTTACATGAATTTAAGAGGAAGAAAGTGAATTTAAGGTTAAATTTTAAGGGCCACAGGGTGATTTAAAATATACATTCTCTGCATTTTTCTAAAACGGGAAATTTATTAGTAAGATTTTGATTTTTAAACTTCTATAACATTTTGCTTTTAAAAGATTTTCAAACGAAATAAGTTTTGTATAATTTCAAAATTTGTTAGCCATTGATTAGTACATGAAAATAAATTGTTTATAATGTTAAGAGATAATTTATTTTTACTTAGGTCAAAATTTTCCTAAATTCCCATTTTTAATAAAGCATAACTTCAGGAGAACATTATCATCTTTATCTTATATTTAGCTACAGTACAATAAATGGCGCAGTGTAAGATGAATAAATGCTAATATATATAAATAATATATTTTTATAAAAATTTAAAGAAAAAAGTGTGCGTGGCACATCTATTCTCCGTTATAACGAAGACTTTGACCAAAAAACCATGTTTGCAAAATTTCAGAATAGTACATATAGTTTTGTCAGTTTTATTACGTTTTAAATTTGAAATATACACTGTGCGGTATAAATTTTCGTACATTTTTATCTATAACTCTTTTCCTAATTCATAGATTTAAGCGATTTTCAGGGAAAAATATTCTTTTGACTCGATAAATATATATTCGAAGTTTCATGAGTCTACGTTAAGGCGTTGGGACACAATTCCATTTTATTCGATGTTCGAAGGACACGGTTTTTTCGACCTACTCTTGCTTTTCGAGCTATAACTCTCTTCCTAATATTCCGATTTAGCCCATTTTCAATACCAAACAAACCTTGTCTATAAGAAAGATTCTGGCAAAATTTGAGCCCCCTAGCTTTTTCGGTGCGACCTCTATCGTGCTTTCAACAGACGGACAGACAGACGGACATAGCTAGATTGTCATAAAATCAAATCCCGATTCAGAATATCTATACTTTATGGGGTCTAAAATGGATATTTCGATGTGTTACAAACGGAATGACAAAATGAATATACCCCCACCATTTTTTTGGTGGCGGGTATAAAAATATTATAACCGACCATAATTGCTAAATTATTTTATTTTTCCAGCAACCTTTTTAAAAACAAACTAGTGATGAGATGAAAGAGATGCTATTGGAAAATTTTGTATAAACTCTATGTACTGAATTCAATTTACTAAAAACCTGGCATTTACATTAAATACTAAAAAAAATTCCAACAAAGAGGTGTGATAACGATAATTGTGGTTTATCGCTCAGACAATGATATGTTTATTTTTTAGTATATTGTACTTGAGGTTCAATAAATTACATACATTTAATAATAAATTTGTTATTTTTTTTTTAATAATAATTTATTTTTTTATTAGCCTTGGTTTTTATGCTAAATAATATGGAAAAAATTTGAAAATTCGTTCATTTAAAAATTTAATTTTGTTATAGGCGGTCACATAGTGAAAGATAATAATACGTATTGGTTTCACATAATTAATAGTGGTGTGTAAAATTAAAAAGAATTGTTTTCTGCAGTATTACTATAGTGTTTGCAAATAACAGATTTGGTAAGCGAACTCAAATTTTTATATATGTACACATACAGTGACGTTATTTAGGCAATAAATCAATTTCTATCAGAACTAGTGACTGTCGCTTCCGCCTAAACTTTGGAAATTGTCATTACATTAAAGTCATACATTAAAGTTTCGAGTTGGTTAAGCAGAATTGGTGGTACAATTAAATTAAAAACAAGCTTTTCCGTCAAATAAGATAAGATATTTTTTTGTTTAAATTTCGTTCTAATTTTTCCTTAATGGTGATCTTGTCAGAATGGAGTGTGGGTAAAAGAAGAATATAGCAAATAACATCTTAAGCTATATTCCGTCCCAATCATCAACCGTATGTACATCTTTTTTTTTTCTTGACAATTCAAATTATACTATGTGAGATATGTTTGTTTTTGCTAGCTACCTAAAGCTAAGTTTATTTTGTAACTGATTCGAATAACCCCTGTTCCCAACATATAAGACTGACTCTTAAAGAATCGTTACAGAGGACTAACGATGAAACCATGGTTGGTTTCAAAAATGCATTCCGCTGGGATGGTGTAGCCAAAAATACATTTTTGCAGATTATTCTTTCATTATCAATAAATTAAATGAAATCCCATAAATTCGAAAACAAAAAAAAGTTGAATAAGTTTAAATATTAGTTTAAAAAACAAAAATTGGACAATAAAAATTCAAATAATTGTAAGCAAATATTTTTTAAATGGAAGCTTTTTTAAATAATTTTGAATTTTGAAGGTAACAGCAAAAGCCATAAAAATATATCATCACCTTAAAGACGAAATAATCTATCTGCAGTGTTTTCAAAAGTTTACAGGAGAGGGAAAAACAAGAGGGAAAAACTATTTGCAATATTAAAACGAAAATTACATATTTTGATTCAAATGAAACCAGAACTAAGTATATAACGGTTGAGAAAATTTTGTTTTTCTAAACACAGCTCATGTTGTGTCACTTAGATTATTTGGAATTGTAAAAATCTGAAACCAAATAGCCTATCAGAAGTACTTAATTTAATGATAATTTATATTCTATGGATTAAGATTTTTAAAAATAGTTATGAGTGTTTTTAAATAGAAATTCATTTTACTAAATTAAAAAAAGACAAAACAAATTTAACTTTGTTTAAAAAAATAAGTAAAGGAAATAAATAGTTACTTCGGTTATTGTACACTTGCTAGGTTATTTTGATAGGTTATTTGGTAATTTGGTAATAACTTGCTAATTTGTAATATTAGATGCTTAAGATTTTTAAAACATATGCCTAAGGATATAGGAAATAATAATCCATAAAAAACTCAATTTTAAAATTTTCGCAGATGGGTTATGAGGTCTTTAAGATGACGATATGCCTTAAAATACTAATAAAGCTCTTCTGTTTTTTATAGTTTATAAAATCTCCGAATAAATTTTTACTAATAATTCAAGGGAACTAAAAGATTCCAAGATTTTAATACGTTATTATCCTCTTAACGTTCTTAAAATGCCATTAAAAAGTACTAAACAGGCATGGGACACCTTTTCGGAATAAAAAAAACTTATGTCTTATTCTTGTAATATCAATTTTTCTCATACTTACCCACTTTATGAATACTTATAGCAAAATTTAACCAAAAGTGTTAAAAAACAAAACACATGTAAAAGTTTAACTCTTACCGCCTAATGCGTTTGTTTAGGTTTGACTGTTGAACATGTTTTGATAAATTCTTTCTTTCTTTCTATAAAAAACATTTTGTGTTCGTTTATATTACTAAGCTGAAACTTTTATATAAAATCTTTATTTATAGAAGATTTTTCAATTATTTTTTTTACAATAAAAACTTAAAAAATCTTGGTAGAAATTTTTATTAGCATTGCTATTGTCGAGATGTTAATTACTTTAAAAATTGTTAAAAGCCGGACTTTTGTTTTCCCAAAAATTCCGAAAATATTAAAAGTCTGATAGTATTTAACTTCTTTAAAATAGTAGATTATATTGTCGGTCTCGCTCTATTATACTATCTTAGTTGTTTAATATTTTTTAACCGAATATTTTTTTATTTAGTCCTCCTTCTTACCACGAGCAATAGAAAAGGAACAGTTCCTTGAACGTACTATGTACATAATTTCCTTTCAATTCAAGTTTTTAAGCTTCCAGTGCCTTTGTCAGTATGTTTGTGTTTCCCAGTCATTTAAAAACTTATCGTTTTTCATTATGCAATTGCATCAAATATATGTATGTTTGTTGTTGCACACAGTTTATTTACTTTTTTTTTAATATTTTTTATTTTCTACAATCTTCTCTCTTTTCTTAATGACAAACTTCATGTTGCAATGGGATGTTTTATCTCGTGTGGGTTTTTTTAAAATTATTTTCCATATAATTTTTGTATTCTTTCCTTGATTATATCAGACAGACATGTCTTTTGATACACATAGTTGCAAGTGCAAGTTGATGGAAGGAGGTGTACGAGTGTATGCGTGGCGATGATTCCTGTAGTGGTTGTCATTGTTGGAAATAGTTTCAAATGACAAATTAGTAATTGACAACAATTTCGAAATTATTTATTTCTGATTGTAATGAGTAGAGAGGGTTGTGCACAAAAAGTTGTGGGAGATGAAGTAAGGACAACAGGATAGATATAACAAAAAAGTCAATAATTTTTAAAAAATATTAAATGTATAAACTTAAAATACCAGAATCAATACAAAATTTTCAAAATAATTAATTAAAGTCCTTAAACATAGTTACCAGAAACATACGATATAATTCCCGAATCCACATTTCTTAAACAAAACCTCCTATAACAGCTAATACCTCAATCTCTTTAAACTTTATTTAATATTATATTGCAGATAAAAATTTTTCTCTTTTTTTTAAAAAGCACAAAATCTTGTTATTGTCTTAGAAAGTAAAAGTATTTTATTTTATTTTATTGTTAAATTAAGATTTATTGAAAGAGCTTCAACTTAACAACTGTGTCAATTTTTCAAATAAGAAATGCTCAATTTGATATGTAAATTTAATATTGTTTGCTTAGTTATTTGAGTAAAATGTTTTTCTTACTTCATACATATGTACTTCTGTCATATTATTTTCTTTTATTAAATATTGTTGGTTCATATTTTGTTTATAATAAACAAAAACTCGAGCATATTTGCACAGCATTGTGCAAAGAAACAAACAAACAAAAAATAAATAAAAAACGAATAATAGAGCCATTTATTTATGGCGTTTTTAAAAAATAAATAAATAATAAAAAAACATGAATGATTGCAAAGCAGTGTTCCATTCTATTAACATTTTTAACATTCAACTCTTCACAAAATTCTTATTTTGTGTTCAAAACTCTATTGGATTTAATTAAAAGAGAATGTATCAGAAAAGAAAAACTGCAAAAGTTGGTATATAAATAGAATAAATTAAACATTTTTAATAAATAAAAGAAAAAAACAAAATTAAAATATGTATCATCTTAGTAATTATAAAATTGCATATTTTGCGATCTTATGTTAACCAAAATTCATTCCAAGTACATTTTTATTGATCGAAGCGTTGTTACGCGCCGGTTATATGGTCAAATAATAAAATTTATATTCAACAAAAAAAAACCGATCAAACAATGGTTAAGGGGTATGCTTACAAATGATTTTCCCGCTAGCTCTACAATTGGTCATGTTGGTTCTTAACCCGTGGTTTGACGCGTAAACATATAACTTACTCTCCATACCCTTAGAGTAAGCAAAATGAATTTTTAATTTTAATACAAATATGAATTTTAATTATACCTGGTTAGGTGATACACCAGGTGGGGTACAATTTTCCCTCCCGACTGAATTACGTGACACCTATGACAGACTGAATACCCTTAATTAACTATCTGTCCCTATTATAGACATGCCCTTTAATCTACATACATACCTTTAACATGGTTATCCTTCCCTTTTAAAAAAACTAATTTAGTATATAATTTTTAAGATTTACAACAAAAATTACTTATCATTTATTAATAACTAAAACGATGAATAAGAGATAATTTCACATATTAATGTGTTTCATGTGTCGTTTTCTCTTTCTTAAATTACTTATAAATAAAAATGTAAATTTATGTTATTTTTATTAATTCATACAAAGGTACATACATATATGTATATATATGTATGTATATACATTATATATTACGGACAGGAGGAACAAGTGTGAATCGGACTAACAAACAATTGAGAATTAAGTATAAAGGCAGAAAAAAATTAAAAGTAAATAATCACTTACATAAAAAAATCCAAAAACAATTGATGAATGAAATTTACTCCACGACGATTGATTTGTTGGGCCCAGCAGTCAATACGTGTTGTTGTATTTATTCAGATGATTATTCCTTTTTTTTTCTGCTTTTTATCAATGAAAATTTTTTTTTTGTAATACGGTTCACACTTGTTCCTCCTGTCCGTAATATATAATGTATATACATACATATATATACATATATGTATGTACCTTTGTATGAATTAATAAAAATAACATAAATTTACATTTTTATTTATAAGTAATTTAAGAAAGAGAAAACGACACATGAAACACATTAATATGTGAAATTATCTCTTATTCATCGTTTTAGTTATTAATAAATGATAAGTAATTTTTGTTGTAAATCTTAAAAATTATATACTAAATTAGTTTTTTTAAAAGGGAAGGATAACCATGTTAAAGGTATGTATGTAGATTAAAGGGCATGTCTATAATAGGGACAGATAGTTAATTAAGGGTATTCAGTCTGTCATAGGTGTCACGTAATTCAGTCGGGAGGGAAAATTGTACCCCACCTGGTGTATCACCTAACCAGGTATAATTAAAATTCATATTTGTATTAAAATTAAAAATTCATTTTGCTTACTCTAAGGGTATGGAGAGTAAGTTATATGTTTACGCGTCAAACCACGGGTTAAGAACCAACATGACCAATTGTAGAGCTAGCGGGAAAATCATTTGTAAGCATACCCCTTAACCATTGTTTGATCGGTTTTTTTTTGTTGAATATAAATTTTATTATTTGACCATATAACCGGCGCGTAACATATATGGCGCCCAACGCAAAGGCTTTTTTTTAGCTAATGCAAACTTTTTAATTTTCTTTGAAATTGACATTGGTTAAAACAAATGTTTTGTTTAAAAATTTACCATCTGTAAATGCCTTTTTTTCTTGTTAGTCATAGTGTTCTTATGGGAGACATATCCCCGAATCTATTTGCAACAATAAGAAACTGTATTTTGAAAAATTTAACCAATTATTTTCTTTGCTTTAAATAGTCCAAGTTCTGAAACTAAATTTTCAAACGTGTAGCATTTAAAGTTTTATTCTAATAAAGTCCATTAAAATTATCTGTTGAACGGAGATAATATAATGTAGCATATTAGCATATTTTATCGCAAAACCAAATTTTAAATATGAATATTTATGACAAAAAGGAGATCCAAATTTAGTCAATTTGTTGCTCTTTTTTTGTTTGGCATGCTTGTTTTTTTTCTGCAGAAAATTTTTTTTTTGTGGTTTATCCTTCCCTTTGTTTTATATAATTAATACCTTAAACATTTTGTATTTAGTACTTTACACATTTTCTTTTTCTATCAAACCTTTTTACATTTTTTTTTGCTGCTCTTGTGAAATAAGCACTTTTATTTACTATATTTTTTTTTATAACTTACCTTTTCACTAAGATAAAATTTGCAGTGTAATTTTTTTTATATATTATATTTTTTTTGTATCTGGTAAAATAAAAGTGATACTATAAAGAGTAATAAAGACAATTTTACTTGAAAATTTCCGATATTTTCTGCATGAGTTGAGATTTTTTTTATTAATTAATACGTTATGAACACTAGAAATTCTGGGCGAGGTAATATGAGTAATTCTGGCTCTCGCGTGCCAAATCTAAGAAGTTCTTCTGCTTCTCGGAATAACATTTCAATAGAATTGCAAGATTCTATACCTAAGACGAAGCACAAGGTACTACATTCCCCCACAGCTAGAAATAAACCTCCTGAAGTAACTCAGAGTTCTAATAATTTAAATTTATCATCTGCCAGCATATCGGCACCTACAATTCAAAGTACTGATACCTTACGTTTTTCTACTTCCCGTTCCTCGGCACCTGAAATAGTTGAAAGAACACAGTCTTCAGACCTTTTACCAGCATTGTCGTTTTTACGTGATATCGAAATAATCGATAATCGAGAATTATCTGCTCACGCACCGGTTTTTGTTCCAACAACTGGTGAAGTTTCGGCCGCATGCCCAAAAACGAACCCTCAGAATGAGTTACGAGTTGGTCCGAGTGTTAGTACTGGTGTTATTACAGATAACATTAGTACAAATACCACCTTCGATTCTTTAATCAATCTTATGGAACAATCGATGCGAAATACTCGAGAGGAATTTCGCAGAGAGCTAAGCTCCATAAGAGACAGCATTTCTCAAATTGGCTCTGCGAACCATCCAAATACCTTTTTAAATCATGAGCAACCTCGTAACTATGAAAATTCGAATGCGTCGAATTTTAACGCCCACCGACCTTTTTATAATCAGGCTGATTCCCGGCAATATGTAGATAACAATGTGAAATTAGAGAAGTGGAAAATATCTTACGATGGCTTGGGATCAGTCTCAGATTTTTTGTTCAAGGTCGAAACACTTTGTTCTCGAACAAAGTGCTCTGACGAACATTTGCTATCAAACTTTCACGTTCTTTTAGAGGGAAAAGCTGAAAATTGGTATTGGCTTTTCACAAGGCAAAATAAGAATATCACTTACCCTTTACTACGTCATGCCCTTACGAAAGAATTTGGGCATCTTGAATCTGACCATGACATATTGTTAAAAATGTCTCTTCGAAAACAACAATTTAAAGAATTATATGACGACTTTCATGCCACTATTGTTTCAATGAATCTCAGACTGCAAAACCCAATACCAGATGTAACATTGATAGACATCATGAAGAAAAATTTAAATCCGAATTTACGATTTTTACTGTTTAGCGCAAAATGTAGGGATTTAAATCAATTCCGAGATATGGCACGAAATGCTGAGAAGGTAATTAGGGACATGAAATTTCAGAACCCTATAGGATTGTCTCGAAATGTTAGTGAAATTGAATCTCCATTGTCTGAAACGGAAGAAACTGAGATTTCTGATCCCCAAATTGAAGCGATGACCTATATTCCCAGAAAACAGAAGTATGATTACTCCAATATTCAGTGCTGGAACTGCTCTTCTTTTGGACACTCATACATTTACTGTTCAGAAGAGGTTAAAAAGCCATTTTGTTTTAAATGTGGTTACAAGGGAGTTTTAACTCCAAAATGTCCCAATAATCACAACCAGGGAAACAAAAAAATGGGCGAACTGGCTACCGGGGACACTCGTCCATCCCACAAATCCCCGAGTCCAAAATAATGTTAGACATTCCTAGTAAATCTCAAGAACTACTATATAACCGGCGCGTAACAGCGTAAAAATGAAAATATTAAAAACAGAAAGAAAAAATTATTATTTTAAGATAAAAAGTAATCTACAGCATAAAACAATAAAATTCACTTCGTCAAAAAACTAAGTACTTCAAAAGAAATGGGAAAAAAGGATTTTTAAGTAATTTCCAACAAATATCATTCATTAAGAAAACTTTCATCAGTTAGATTGGAAAAATAATCCTATATGCAACGTAATGGAATTTTCTCTTCAGCATAAGACAAAATAATATTTTCCAGAATATTTTTGTGCCTTTCCTTGGTCATTACTTCAGAAATTAGATGAAGGGGTCCTACTCTATGTCAATAAAAACGTCCCCAAGCCATGATGATGCCGTCACCATGTTTTATTATTGTTACAGTGTAACGTGGGTTGAATGTTATACTTGTTCCTCTTACTTACAATTCGTCCAGCATCTTTTAAAAAATTTTATTTTTATTTTTATCGCTCCAGAGTATGTTATGCCATTTTCTGCTTACAATATGTCTTATAGCGATTTGCAAAATCTTTCCTCTTCTGTAAGTTTACTTGGAACTTTTCGAGGTCTTGTGCACCATTTACTTGACAAAGTAATCTATAGGTTTTGTGAACAGAGAGCGAATTTTGTAAATAAATTTCACGATTTGTAAACGTTGTATTAATGTATGTCCTTGCATGGTGATTTGACAAGCAAAATGCACTAAAAAAAGTCCAATACTTTAACTTTACAGTTATCTCTGTCGAAAATTCTTTAGGACTAAAAAATACCCTACATGTACATATGTACACTTAGAGAAATGTCTAAGACTCACGTTAGTAATAAAAACAAAATTTTAAAAAATTTCCTTCAAAATTTTAATCTTTAAAGTCTGAGCCCGAAAATTTAAAATTTTGTGTATTCAAATAATTAGGGAAAAAACGATAATTTCAAACTAACAAAAATGGTTTGCCTTTAGCTGTAGAAAGAATTTAGTCTTTAAACTTTTTTAGACGAAATTAATTGAAATATTTTTATAATAAAACGCTGTTTATTATGAAAGAATATTTCTTATACACATTGGCGTGGCTACAAATTTATTCTGAAGGTGGCAACAAACTTAAATTTTTAGGGGGTGGGGGTTATATAAAAAAATTCTGGGGATGTTACCATTAAAAAAAAGTGGTATGGTTACGCCAGTGTTTATACATTACTTTATTTGTTATTTCACTTATTGTTAGACACCTTTGTTTTCAAACCCGATTTGATATACACACAACAGCCCAGTCAAATAAAATATTACAAAATAATGAGTTAAAAGTATGTACTAGAAAACAGTTCTTCACTACTTACAATTTGGCATCTAGCCCCATTATTTTAACACGGCGATATCATTGGAGGCAAGTACTTACTACCCTCTCTTATAAATAGGGACTCGTATTAGTACTTACTTTTATAGCAGTAAATAAGTACTTGATTAAAATTACCTAATTAGCACATTACAATTATTGACTTACAGAAGTCGTTCGATTCCTTTAAAGTCAAAAATTCGGTTTGATTATTCTCCGATACGTTTATATAAAATTTAACAATCAGTAAAAATTTTTAAGTCACCACTTTTTATGAAATGCTTTGCCGCTGTTGTCAAAATAATTATTACTTATAAGCTAAGCGCGTTAAACTAAATGAGAATTATTAAACGATATGTATTCAAATTGCTTCTAGTAAATTTTGCAACAAGATATTTTCTTCTTCTTAGATAGACAGACGATATGTAATAGTCATTGAAAAGTATGTTGTTAAGTAAGAGCAAGTCATTACCTAGTTTTTGCAGGGAGATTACCCTGTTATACTACTGAAACTAGCTGCGCTGGTCGACTTTTTGTAGTAGCAGAAACATTTCACAAATTTCCTGCACATACACAGTATATTTTAGTAATTAGCAAAGGCCGTTATATAAAAGTTAAGAAGTAGATGTTAATGTAAAATGATAAGTATGAGGAATATATAAAAGACTTTTCAATAGAGATGATGATATGATTTTGAAGTGACATTTCGGCCATTTGTAATATGTCATGATCTGTCATTTGTTTTTCATTGCATTCAGTAGTGTTTACAATTTCATCATGGAAACAAGTACGCAAGAACAACGTTTAAAAATTATTCAGTTTTATTATCAAATAATCGTTCTCCAATTGAAACTTTTCATGCGCTTTTGCCATTTTATGGTCGTAATAATTGTGTGCTCGCTTGGAACAACTTGAAAACGATAACGACTTTTTTAAAAAAAATCATTTCTCCTTTGAGTCTCACGTTCATCTGAGTATTGCAGTAAATAAACAAAACTGTCGATTCCGGTGCAAAGAAACTCCACAAATTATTCATGAAAAACCATTACATTCATCTAAATTGACAGTTTAGTGTGGTTTTGGATCTGGTGGATTCATCAGTCATACTTCTTTCGAAATGAAACTGGTAACACCGTTATTGTCAATGGAGAGTAGTAGAGATCGATGATAACCAACGTTTTATAGCCAAATTGGAAGAAGTTGATCTTGAAAACATTTGTTTCCAACTAGACGGGGCTACGTGTTACACAGCAAATTCAACAATCGAATTATTGCGAGAAAAGTTCGGAGATTCGATTATTTCTAAAAATTGTAATATTGAATGGATCCAAGAAGTTGTGGTTTGACACCATCAGACTATTTCTTGTGGGGCTGTTAGAAGTCGTTGGTCTTTCCAAATTAACCAGACTCTCTTCAAGCTTTACAATATTCAAGCAGTCAATATTGAACGTGCCATTCATGACATACGACTTGATTTAGTGGAAAAACTGCTCGAAAATTGAGTTTATCGAATTCGTTCCTGCAGAAGAAGTCGTGGAGGCCATTTTAATGACGTTTTATTTAGAACTTAATTGTATCGTTTGTACTCCACATTAAATAAAAAAATTTTGAATTTCCTTAACAATAAGTGTGCCAACGATAGGATATGTTAAATTTTAATAAAACGTCTGTAAATTATATTAATGAAATTAAAATGTGAATCTGTAACAATATTTTGGAATTGCAATTATTTTAAAATCTTAAATCTGATATCGTGATTACTGCAAATAAACAAATTATTGTTGTTTGTGCAACAAATAATTTGTTCAACTTCATTCTAAACACACTATTTGTCATGCCCGTACATACAATTACTTCTTATTGACCTTCTAGTAACATTATAAATACCATTTAATTCGCAATTTTTATTTTTTTATTGGAGAAGAGATATTACTTCGCGTTAAAAAGTACCCTTTGTATTAAGTCAAGCATCAAAATACCTCTGTACCAAATCCCTTTAACCAATCGAGTTTAGGAAGACAGATAGACAGTAGACAGAAAGACAAATAAATAAATTAAAAAGAGTAGTGCTTTATATACTAGATCATTGTTTATATACATAACAATCAAAATTTAAATTAAAAAATATTTCACAAATAATGTGCACAACTATGTTTTTATGAATATTTTATATGGTCATAAGGTTCGTTTATCTTTGTATGTTGTTCTACACTTATATTAACATGGAATATGTAATCGGAAACATATGAACATCTCTACATAATTTATTTAGTGTTTTCTTATTTCTGTTTTATTTAATTTTTATTTGTATTACATTCATATATAAGTTTGTCTGTTTGAATTTATTGATAGTTCTGCCGTAAAAGGAAAGATCATTAAGAAGGTTTGTTGGTAAACATAAACTTATACTGAAAATTATAATATATAAAAACACACATACAGGTATACTCAAACTCATACACAAAAATGAGCATCAATTTATATCTTTATAAATATGTATGATGTTTTGAGGAATTTTTCATTAAGCTTTACTATATTGTAACATGAATCTTATATACCCTTCGCCATTACGTACGTAATAGTATAAGCACATACATACATACATACATACATACATACATACATATCATATATATTAGTAGGCCAGTAGATTTATTTTTACACAGTTTACGCACACATTATACAACCAATTTTCAAAAATAAAACAAAATATAGATTATAAAGAAAAGAGGTCCCGCTGAAATCAATTTAGTATTTTAGTAACTATAAGCATTTAAAGTTGCACATAAAAAAACACATGTATTCAACAATACAAAGTAGTACGTGTTGATACAAGTTATTTTTGCAAAAAGAGTGTTCAATGGTTACGGCTTAAAAAACAAAACAGAGAGTGTGTAACTATTAAAACTCATTTTAATGCTTGTTGTTTAACTTTTTTCTGTTTTAAATTTGGTGTTTACAGTTTATTAGATTTTCTTTCAAATTGAAGATTATTTTTCTTTATTTACCGATTTTTAGGAGTAAAATAAAAATTTTTGGGGACTAGAAGAGTTGTCCTGGTTCAGCTAGTAAGAGTTTAATCTTTATTTTTTATTCTTTTTATTTTTATTTATTTAAGTCTATGGATTCTAGATCCTTACAGACTAAAAAGCAGTACATACAAAATGTTTAATATTAGTTATTCAAAAACAAAATAATTTAACATTTTACAATATTAACTTTAAAAGAAAAATCAATATGTTGATAAAGTTTTTTGAACTCGGTACAAATCCTCAAAAACGGATCGAAGTTGGCATAATTCGTTCTGAAAACTTTGACTGATAGCGGACAAAAACGACGTGTAGAACGACATGGTACATTAAAAAAGATATTCGCTAATACGAAATCAGAGCATATACATCCTTTAATTAAATTTAGAACAAACGTAACGTTTAACATTGTTCTACGACTTTTTAAAGTTGGCAGCTTCACTAGTGCAAGTCTACTAGTATAAGGCGGCAGGCTTAACGAATTCCACTGTAAGCCACGAAGACAAAATAGCAGGAACTGTTTTTGCACAGATTAAATGCTATTAATATAAACATTGTAAGTTGGATCCCAAATTATTGAACCATACTCAAAAATAGGCCTGACAAGAGAAATATACAATTGTATTGTTATATATGGATCTGAAAACTCTTTTGCCCAACGTTTTATGAATCCAAGGACAGCACGTGCTTTATTAACAGTTAAAGAAATATGCTAAATAAAATTTAGTTTAGCATCTAATAGGATTCCAAGGATTCCATTTTTCAGGGTTCAGCTCCATTAAATTAAATCTACACCATACATTAAAAGCATCTATATCCATTTGTAAGAGGGTATGATCGGCGTAATTATTACAACTTAGGAATATTTTTACGTCGTCAGCATACATAATAACGTTTGAGAATTTAACAGCATTTGGTAAATCATTAATAAACAAGGAAAACAGCAATGGACCAAGATGACTTCCCTGAGGAACACCAGAAACAACGGCTATTGGTAAAGAGATAATGTTTTTAAAACGAACATTTTGTTTTCTATTTGTCAAATACACTTAAGGGAGTTCTGTGTAAATCCTATTACATCAAGTTTTTTTACTAGAAGTTTATGGTTAACTTTATCAAAGACTTTGCTGAAGTCGGTGTAAATAACATCAGTTTGCTTTTGTTCAATAAAACCACGATTTACAAGCGTAGTAAACTGCAACAGATTTGTAACAGTCGAACAACCCTTACGAAAACCGTGTTGTAACGGAGACAATATAGATGTTACATGATGGCAAAGATGGTCAGTTATAATTTTCTCAAAAAGTTTAGGTATTGTACTAAGGTTAGCAATACCTCTATAATTAGCGATGTTATTTCTGCAGCCAGACTTGAATAATGGTATTATAAAAGAGTCCTTCTACATAGTAGGAAAATAACCGGATTTTATCGACATATTGAAAAGTATTGTAAGAGGAGAAACGAAAGCCTCAGCACATTTAATAAGAAGGCTACTAGGAATTCCATCAGGGCCATATTTATAGGAAAATTTTAGATTTTTTAAACCTTATATAGAGTTAAGAAATTGATTTCTAATTAAAAAAAAAAAAAATAAATAAATTGCGATGCATAATTCAGGGACTAACAAAAATATATTAAAAAAAATTTCAGAAATATTTTCAATTATATCTTGACCATTAATGAACACTTTGCGAGAGGTGTTCTTAAAATGTTGTACATCTACATATTTGCGTTAAAAGTTGATTTTTTATGTGGATCAGGTTTTTGCTTTTAAATGAAAAAATCTTCTCTATTTCTTATACTTATAGTGACATTTAATGTGGAACATTTCTATTGATTTTAAAACAAAAATAGATATCAGTTAAGGCTACTTGAGAATTTTGACTATATACTTTATTGGGTTACAAACTAATATTGTTGAACTTAACAGTAACTTAACAGTATAACAAACTTATGGCCATATCACTCATTGCAAAACGCATATACGTAATAATAAAAAATAAAATTAGATTTATTAACAATATCTGACAGATATCCATCAAAAGAAGTTTAATTAAATATTTACAATTAATCATAAAAATGAAAGAAAGAAAAAATATATTAATAAATACTTGAGTGATACTTCATAAGAAAATAAATTAATATATATGAAATGTATAAGTATGTGTGTATGTATGTGCCTAAATATAGAAATTGAAAGAATTTTTCGAATATGACAGGCACGTGTTTTTCGTGCAAAAGTACTTAAACAATTTTAGTTAATATAAAATATTATATAAAGTTAATAATATAAATATAATAAATACACTTTACTAAAGTATAATTTTTTTAATTTTGGTGTTATTGCTTTCAAAAATTTAACAGTTTACACAGAAAAAAATTATTGCTTACATTTTATTAATTAATTCAGTAGTTGATTAATTCTAAAATTTGAATTAAAGTTTTAATTAATTTTAACAATTTTTTTTATATGATTTCAAATATTAAATACTTTGAGATTTCTGTAAGTTGAAAAAAGAATATTGAAAAATAAAATTAAAATTTTTTTTTGTCAATTAATTACAAAAAAAATATTGATTAATAAGGAGTTACAAATTTTAAAAAATTGGTCAATAAGCATATTGGAATTCTAGTAAGTACATATTAACGTATTAACATAAAAATAAACTTTGTTACTAATAAATATCATAGAGAGTTAGAATATTATTCCAAATTGGACTGAATTCAACATTCCTTGCAGCCCGATATTTTCTATTGGGTTCTAACCTTAATATGTGATTTATTATTTAAATTTTTACCCCTTTGTTTGATTAATATTTTTTATGGATAAAATTTCTTTGTGCTTTGGTTTAAGATACACCCTATTTACATTTTAAAATATGGCGTTTGGTTATGCTACTAGTTCCTAAATGTGTAATATTGTATGTATTCTGATACTTTGTATATTTCGTATACTTACGATATCTAAAATGTAATTGAAATATATACTTTTATATCTGTGGCTTGGAGCTAAAAAAGCCAAAGTCAAAATATTTACTTTTGAGAAATTTTGAATTGAACTTTAACTTTCATAGTGACATTGGCCAGCATTTTATTTATGAAGCTGTTCTGGGTTAAGTACGACTTTAGGTGTTTTACCATAATGAAATAGAGCAAGAAAACAAATCTAATGCAAAGATTAACTCAAAAGCGCGAAAAAGTGACATTGGCCTTTAAGCTCCAAGCCACAGATATATATACCTGTACCTGTTTTTATAGTACTTATAATAAATATATATAATAATTATATATATAATAATTTACATTATTGATGGAATGAAAAATACTTTATTTAAATTAATCCTAAATTTCAATTATAGGCATGAATAAATTAAATAAAATCATTTTTATAAGTTCTAGGTATCTTAGTTAATTTTTAAATAAAAAAAATATTAATTTTCATTTAATTAATAGTATTATTTTAATGATTGGAGCAAAATCAAATAATATATTAATGAAGAGTATTAATTTCGTAATTGAAATTCATATTTATTTTTTTTTGTATACAGAAATAATTTTTATTGTCTCGCAATTTTTTTCTGTAAAAATTTAAATACAAAATTAAACTTAAATTTTTTTCTATACGTCGCTACTACTTTGTGATCCATCAGTATTTTTAGAAATATATAATATATAACAGGGAAGATAATGTTTGTTATAAAATTAATTGAAAATGTTAAGAGATATGTATGTTTAAGTAAATATGTACATATGTATATATAAATAAATGTAAAAAGGATACTACCAAGACTTATCTCATTACTTTAAGAAACTACATAGTCAAACTACATATTCCACTCTTTTCATGATTTATATTGTCCTTTTTATAAATTAACAGAAAATTTTAGAAAGTATTTTTTACTGTATTTTTTTTTTTTTATTATTTTATTCTTATTATATTTTATAAATCAAGTCTAAGATCATGCAACAGTTTTATTTAAAAAGTTAACACACAAAACCATGAAACAATATTTTATTCAATATTTTGCTACTCCTTCGTGTACTATCTTCAGGAAATACATATTATAAAAAATTGTCAAACAAAAATTACAATGTTTTCTTTTTTATTTATACTAATAATAAAAATCAAAAAAAAAAAAATCAAAAAGCATTTCCGCAATGCGGTCATGAATAGTTTGTCATTGGAAATAATGTATTTATATAAATATAGGTATATACATACATATATGTATGTATTTGTTTTATTTATTAGATTTGAGATCACTTTTTTATAAAAATAAAATACTAATATTTATCTAGCACATTGGGTAGCTTCTTTAGAGGAATTATTAACAATTAAAATAATTTAATTTAGTTTTTATTTTTTAATTGTTTATATTTCCTCTGTTTACAAAACATAAAAAGTTAAATTATTTTTTAAGTTTTTCCTTTGTCTAGGTCTATTATCAAAATACTCAAAGATATGTTGAATGTTCTATTTCATCTCTGTTCTGATTCAGCTTTATTGTATTCCAACGGTGTTATAATTTAGCTTTATTCTGTTTTTCAATATTTTGATAGTAAAGCAAAACCCAAAGTTTTGAAAGTATGTATCTTATATTGAGGGAGTAATATACACACATTACTTTACATTTAATAAGATCGCTTGTAAGCTAATTTACTTATGCTTGTGCAGCTGTTTAGTATGTGTATTTTATTTTAAACTCGAATGGGATTCTTCATAATTTGAATTTTGCTTTATATGCTAAGGGGAGTTTAAGTACTTAACCGGTTTTCTTTTATGTTTCATAATTTTTTAATAAAATTTTAAAATTTAATTTTCTACTTAAAGAAATACAAAAACAGTTTTTAAGTGAAAATATATTCCACTCGAGTTTCGATGATTTATTATTTTTATAAAAAGTTTTTTAGTTTTGATATATAATCTCTTGGTAGAATATTTACATAATAAATATAATATATAGTAAATTTTTAATTTAGGCATAAATTTGAGAATTTTTGTATGATATTGTCAAGTATTTTATACAAAACATGTTAATTATTTTCCTTTTAATCTTTTTTGGTGCAAAAATAAATATAACTTATTGAAAAAACTGTTAAAAAGTAAAATAAGTTTAAGCCTAAAAATTATACACTTATTTTAAAAAGGTCTTATAAATTAGAAAAAAAAACATTAAATCACAATTTTATTTTTTATTTTTTATTTGTTCATTGTTCATTTAATGTTTATAAGCATTTTCATAAATTTTATTTAATCTGTTAAGCACTTGATCAGTCACACAGCTATATAACTGTTAATAAGTAAAAAAAAAGTAAAATGAAATACGATTAAAATTATATCAAAAGACTTTGGCGATTATGTAGAACAACATACCAGCAACACAAAATGGTAGCTGTGATCAAATACACATGCAGGACCTTTATTTTACAATACTTAACAGAAGACTGTTTTTGATTGTTTGTATTATACAAATTGAAATGTATAAAAACGAAAACGAAAGGAAAAAGATATGCGAAAAAATTGAGTGAAAAATATTAATTTAATTAGCATTTATACTTATTTTAAATAACAAGAATAAAAAAACATAATATTCAACTTACTTAATAAATGCTAGTATCACTAACTTAAGCACTCTCAACTTTGCTATCTATTTTAATTTATCCTCGTACTGCTGCAGACAGTTGAAATAATTTTACATAGAGTACCGTAACCATCTCAAATTGAAATCATTTGACAGTGAAATTATGTTTTTGTCAACTTTCTTTAACTTATTAACGTTGAAATAAAAAGATCTAAAATGAAAATAGAGAAAAGTTATAATCTAGTTATTATTATTATATTATTATTATTATTATTCTTATTAGTATTATTATTATTATTATTATTTTGTGCCTGTATGTCATTCTCTATGACTAAAGATACAAGAAACGTGCTGAAAGTTGTTTGCTATGAGCGGTAAGCGAATCAAAAACTATTTATTGTAAAAATTATTAAATTATAATGATAATCCAACAATTTTTTATTTAAAGTCTTGTAAATGAAATTTGAATTGTATTCTTAAAACATACACAGCATTTACCGCCTGTATCTTATTTGATTAAAATGTTTATTATTGCTGTTTTAAAAAAATATTTCTTATGTTTAACATAAAAGTTGTGCTTATATGTAACAAACCTTTAGAAGCAAACAAGATGGAACAAAAAACAACAACAATATACCGTTGTTTTTACTAATAACGACGTTGACAATGATGTTGTTTATATTTGTATTGAGTTGTTGCTACAACTGCTGCTAATGGTAAAAGTTACTACTACAGATGTTGTTTTTCATCATGACAGCAATGATATTGTTGATGTTGGTGTACATAATGACTTGAACTAAATAAAACCCTCTGCTGCTGTGTTTTTGTATAAGAGTATAAAGAGGTTAGTCGTTCGTTTGTTTGACTGGTTTGTTACTTGCATACTTTTAGTATTGTTGTTCTTGCTGCTATTACTGTTGTTTTGTTATTCGCATGATACTTACAGAAGATTTGCTGCACTGCAGTCATCGTTTGTCATTTTTTTCTTTTCGTTTTTCTCCAATTGTTGTTTGTGTATTTTTCATAATGGTTTTTATTTACGGTTTCCCTTTTCGGTTTATTTTTATTATTATGATATTTTTATTATAAAAATATTGTAGTTGTTATTATTCTTTTTTATTTATTTATTTTTTTGATCTAGTTTAATTTTATTTCGTTAAGTTTATTTGGTTTAGTGCAGTTGGTTACCCTCAAGGTGTTGTAGCATGTCACATAATTGCATGATGTGATTTCGACAAACATATCTACTTGTACATGCGACTAATTACTAAGCAGGTTTTAATACAAAAAGCATTATTATTGCATTAATACTCAACTAAATTCATAAATTAGTTTTTTTTTTAATTTTTTTTGCATTATCTTTTATGAACTAAATTTGTATTTAGCGTGCTTAAGTATGAAATACAATGCAAATAAGAGCTTCTTGATGTTAGTTTTATATATTATTTACTTTATTTGTTAACAAAATTATATCATAGTTTTTATTATTATTGTATAGATTATTTACTGCGTTATTCATGAAACATATTTTAGGTTTATTTAAGGCTCATTCGACAAATTTCTTAACAATATCTCTCAAATAAGCCTTAAGCATTTTTTTTATAAATATAGCAGTTAGTCATAAACACCAAAATATAAATATTTATTTTATTATTTTATATTTTAATTTTAATTTTCTTGAAATGTAGACATTAAAAGCTTTATTTTAATTTTAAAAAACTTTTGGTCAAAAATATGTAAATAAATTATAAGATGATGTTTTATGTTACTAAGTTTTATAAAAATAATAGTTAACAATGTCGAAATAGGTGCAGTCAACTCCCAATAAATTACATTTAATAAAATGACAGTTGTAGGAGCTCCGTATGACTAAAAACTATAAATATTGACGTACATATAAAAATGTATGAGTTTTAACTCTGATATAAATACGAATTCAGAACTGTTAATATACATAAATTTCCGTTAAACCTAAAGTGATCGACGAAGACATTTCAATAAAGATAATGAATGAATGAATGAGCACTTACATATTACTATGTAATATATGAAAAAATTACTTCCTTTTACACAATTTTGAAAAAATTTCGCTGGGTATATTTACATAACAAATGTATAAAAGTAAAAAGATTTTGTAAAAGTATAAATAATAAAAATAATTTAAGTGAAAATAGTACTTGGAAAATATGGAAAACTGGTATTCCTAGCTGCTTTTAATTTTGAATAATTAGTTAACGTAACTACATTGTATGTAGGACTTCATATTGGATTTTAAGTTTTCAACAGTTTGCCTTATTTTAATAGTCATTTGAAACCAATATTATAGTGGTCGATGGGGATACATTTATAAATACTAAATTTGACCCATAAAAAATTTTATTTTACGGCATTTTTTACTGGCGGCCATCTTGGGTTTTTAATTGTTTAAATTGTATATTATTCAAAGACATATTATATCTGTTAATAGTAACAGACCCTTAGATAAGTTATCTTAGGACTAAAAAATTTTAATTTTTATGATCAAAATAAGGGAAATATCATAGAACGGCTAATTAAACAATAGAGGGCTATTGTGCAAGATTTCAATAGCCATTCGTTTCAACATATTTCCAAAGACTTATGCCTCAAAAAGATTTATGCAACATGTGAGATTTTCTAAAAGTTAATTTCAACCAAAACAGAGACAGATGGACAGACATACATTCTTATTCGCCTCCATTAGTCATAAACTTTCAGAAAATACATATCTTATGTGATCGGAAGTGAGCATTGTATACATTACAAATTAAAGCTATAAAAACAATGGGCATAACGATACGGCAACTTAAGCAACCATTGGCAAGATAATATATTAAATTAAATTATTTTTAGACTTATTTTTTTATACCCTTTGCAACGTGTAGTCATGCAATAACAATTGTTTGTATCACCATTCATCTCATTAGTATGAATTACGTACATATATTTCATTATTTTTATAATGACTTTATCCGCTTAAAAATATCCCACTGAAAAAATATATAATTTTATGTTATATGTTAAAAAAAAATAAATGAATAAATACAAAAACTAAAAAAAATAAATAAAAAATATAAAAAAAAAATTAAATAAAAAATTTTTTTGGTCTTAACTGCGATTCAAACCTACGTTCATTCAGTTTGTATTGGTGTAAAAAGTCGAGGTGATCTAGTTTTTTTCATCATATATTTTTTCATCAAATAAAAATTTTAAAAATTTCACACGGAATGACCCTTACACTCACTGTCAAGGGTATAAAAAATAAAAATAAACACAAATAAATTTTATTATGTTATTATGGTAGTCTTAGAATCTCTCAGAACTTATTTCAGAGATCACATTTTATATAAATGGTCATAAACTAAGAAACTTACCAAAAAAGCAATAGTATTTCAATCACATTTTTTCTAATGAAGAGGTGCCTATGGCCAAATTACTCTATGTTAAAATCATACATCATACATATTTAAACTTAATAAGAAAAGCCCTTTATTATAAGCAGAATCAGTACTTTGACTATTTCCTTGTCAAATTCTTTAACATTGAATAGTAAATTATCAACTAATGATTTTTATTTAAATATAATTTGTATGTAAATTTTAAACTACATATTTATTTATTTATTTACAGGTGAGTGAAATTAACATAATTTTTGGCTAACGGGTAAGTATAGTAAATTGTGAATATTAAAAAAAAATTTTGTAAGATAGATCGTTAATTATAGGTTGTTAATTGACGAAATCAACATTAGCAATTACAATTTGTAATCGACTTTATAAAAAAACTCTTAACATCTTAGTAATAAATTAGACTTAAACTGTTAATAAGGAAATAAAGTTTAGAATTGTTTTAAACAGGTAAAATTTACTTTTTTATTTTGGGTAATTCTAACGCTATGTATGATTGGATTAAAAAATATTGTATACAGAATTATTTAGTAAGAGTGAGACGTATGACTATTATTATATATGCGGAAATTAAATATTACTTATACGCTTACTTAAGTATTCCCAGCAAAAAAGAGACGAAGTGCTTGGGTTCAATTTATGATGAACTGATTACGTTAAGGTAAACACAACAATGATTTACACATAATTATCAGATACAAAAAATTAATATTTCGTGAGTTAATGACGTTTAATTATATGAATTTTTAATGTATTTTGCATACGGCTTAAGCCAATTAAAATCCATTTAAAATCCACTTAAAATATTGCTGTTTTTAACATCACTGTTTGCTGAATTTAATTAAGCATAAAGTGCATCACAGAACTAAGAAGAAGGTCAGAAAAAGGTAGTTTAAGGACACTGGCTCATCTAGATCTGGAAATATAATGTTTTGAAAATCGGGAAACCCCTTAAAAAATAATAAAAAGTTGTACTTACTTAATTACGATTTTCTGCTACGTATGTAGTTAAGGGGGTCACTTGAAAGGTTATTAAAGATTGCCTTTAACTTGATTTGCCAGCTGATCTTTTTTGTTGAAAGGCTCAAAGTTAACTTACGTAAATATCAGAGTAATAATAATAAAATAATAATAGGGCAAATTAAGGACTGTTTTAGACTTTAAGAAAATGTTTTTTATTTTATAATATATATTTAGCAAACGGCTTAACGTCTAGATAACAGATTACTATATAGTGATTTGTATAAATTAACCCACTGCTTTTACAGTCCCAATAAAATAATTTTATATTTTTAATTTATAGCTGTTTTAGTAAAACTTATATGTAAATGTGCTTGAAAAAATCTAATACCTGAAAAATGTTAAACAATATTGAAACATATATCAACGTTCAAATGTCAACGTAGCACTTTGTAATTCAAATTACATTAAATTGTATCTGCTTTAGTTTAAGTGCGAACAATTAGTGTAAATAATTTACCATTACTTACATACATACATATTACTTAATTAAACTTATGGTAAAGTCTGTATTTAAAAAAATTAATTTTTAATATTTTTTATTTTGCTACGAATTTATTTAATCTAAAGTACTATCTCTTAATTCCCTTAACATGAAAATGAATAAATTTATTACGTTCCTTTTTTTAAGAACATGGTGGCATGATTATATTTTGCACATTAAATGTTAAAAAAAAAATACCAGTCTCAACAAATGAACACATACTTGAAATTAATCCATTTATTACACAAGAACAAATTTGGAAAAAAAACAGGGAAAATCACAAAAAAAAAATATGTACAAATACAATTTTTATAATGATAATGATAAATTACAGTTATAATCAACACAAACGTATAGTAGTTGAGATTGATAAATGAGTTAAGAAAGGACATCAACTATGCTAGAGGAAAGTATGTATTTGCGAAAAATAAAAGCTTATTTTTAATGCATTGTACATGTTGTAACGATTATTGAATATATTATGCGATGATTGTATTGTACATTTCCAATAAAATAACTTAAAAGTTTTTTAACCTGCAAATTATTTATAATGACTATGTGCATTTGAATCATTAAAATGTTTTTAACCTAGATTTAAAATAAAGCTTAAATAGAGGAAGCAAGACCTGCAGATTATTTGGGCACACAAGTAAGAAATAATATTTCTTATAAAGGGTCCTCCACCTAACGTTTTTGTCAACTATTTAGTGCTTATTTCATGAAAGGTAATACTTAGCTCATGTCTGATTTTACAGACAGACATTAGATCTATCCTTCCGCTGAACAAATATGGTTGTGTATGCTCTTGAACAACGCTGGGAAATATTGCGACATTACTTTTATAAACAAGCAAAATTGTCGCATTTGGGGCACAGAAAACCCGCACGCTTACATTGAAAAGCCAATACACCCAAAATGAGTCACTGTTTGGTGCGGATTTTGGTCCAGAGGCATAATTGGGCCATTTTTCTTCGAAAATGAGTAAGGAGTGTCCGTAGTCAATGGCAATCGTTATCGGGCCATGTTCAACGAATTTTTGTTCATAAAATTTGAAGAGGAGGATATTGGCAACATTTGGTTTCAACAGGACGGTGCTACGTGCCATACAGCCGAAGCTACACTTTTTTATAGCATTTAAAAAAAAAAGTTATTCGGCGGATCCTTTACTTATACTATAATTACACTGTGTGCAGCTATGCAGACCTCGACATTCGCTTACCCATTGTATTCCTTGAAATGATAAAATTGTTTTCTTATAAAAGTGCAACAAATTATACCTTAAATACCGGTTATTGTTTCAAGGAAAAGGTTAGTGCATTAAGGGAAGTTTATGCTGCTTTTGGTGATGATATAATTAGAAATCCATAAAACATTTAAAGTTAGTAGGTGATTCAAAAAGCGATTTTCAATTATATTATATTATATTATTTGGTGCGTAATGATGAATTTGTTTTATTTACATGTACAAGACTAAAATATAGACCGATCCTTATATAGATCGAAGTCTAGACAAAAATATTAAGTGCAATACAGATTGAACAACAAAACTGGAATAAACTATAGTGTAGTACTCTATATAGTACGATATGAGCTGGACATAATTTATACTCTGACACATTTACTAGACTCATCTACAATACAGACGACACTATATACTTATTACGCAGCGTCGTTCATGGTATAATGGCATTAAGTGATATGGGCCCAAAACAAAAATACCTATATGTCCCCAGTTTTGGCATTATTATTTATTACTAGTACCAAGAAGATTAAAAAGGTACCTTTTGTGACGGCCATTTCTTCTGTACTATCAACGTTAATCAAAAGTCTTTAATTATAAACAAAGAAAACACAATAATTACTTTTAATTATAAATTCTAGATTCATAATCTTAGAAAATGCAAAAACTTTCATAAAAATAGTTTTAGTTCTTAATTTATTAATGCTAGATTCATAAAATACCAAAATAAGAAGATAATTCCACTCCTAATACATTTTAATTTTCTCTCTATGTTCATCCTGTTTAGACGTTACATGGGGTAGCAAAAAGGTTCCAAAGTTTTTGTCCGGAACCAGACACCGGCAAACTTATTTTTTGAGTAGTTTATGATAATTTTAAGTTTGTCTGTATAGTTTTCAGTTAAGCAGATATAAGATAATAATCCCAAAACTCACTTCGTACTGGATCTATTAATAAGAAGATGTCCAAATTTCATGTCTTTAGTTTTTGCGTTTAGGCTATGTGATGATAAACCAATCAGTTGCCTGTGCTTTCGACTTCGCTTAATTATCTTGATTAAAGATAGCCTTAGTTTTAATCTAGGTTCACGCAAAGAAAAAATATGGTTGTGGTAACCATAATCGAAGAGCAACATACTATGATTGAATTGTATGATTATGTTTAAAATAATAATGGTTACCAGTTATCATTATTATGTTTAATTTAAGTATCATTCAATAATCATATATATGATTACAATTGAAATCGACAATTTTTGCTTTTTTTATGGCAAATTACTGTCTTTTGTAGTAACATACACATATTGCTTGTACTCACCAATTTAATTGCAATTTTTTACCAATATTTTTTCACATTTTCTCGTTTATTTTTAAATTTTCTTTAATTTTTCAAATTTTTTGTTCCTTTTTTTGACATCTCAAACTTTTAAAATAATAAAAATTTATTCAGCAAGAAGAAGAACAATTTAAATCAAATTATTATTAAAAAAATCATAGCTTGATTATTTTGTAATCATACTGTTGTCTCACTTATTATTTAATGATTATTTTTAATTTTTAATGATTTTGAATATAATGTTATTTTTGTCAAATTAATTTTTTTAAATCATACTATTTTTAAATGATAACCATTTTGAAATTTGTACAAAAAGTAATCATTAAATGAGCCAATTCAAACAAATGCTTGATTATCGTGACAAAATATATGATGAAATGAAACAAAAAAAAACTATTACTTGTTTTCGACAACCAAATATTGTTTTAGAAAAAATAATATGACCGTCGTGATCATGTCGTAACCATGGTTTTTCTTTGCGTGTTGCTATCTGTGAGTGCGCCAAATTTGATTTAGCTATGCTTAGCAGTTTTTGCGTGATTGAGTAACAAACATCCAAACATATAACAATTCATATTTATTATATAAATATATTATAGTAGGAAGAAATGTCTAATTCGAAATGAATTATTACCCTAAATAAAATCAAAAATTGCCCTTATAAGGATATACTGAATTTTTTCGAAAAAAAAAAACCAACCAAATAAAAAAAAAAATGTTTTTCAGATTAGGTCCATTTTACGGTAGAATTAAAGATAAACTACGATACTTAGCAAAATTTACTTCAGCTTATTCTTAATCCTATATAGACAGATAAATAGGTAAATATACAGACGACACTGTTGATTAGAAAATATATGTTCCTCTTTTGCATAAAATATTATTTCGTATTTTTTTAAAATATAAAGTTCTTCAACAGAATTTAATTACCTTTTAATACATAATATTAATACAATAAACAAACATAATATTTGCCAAACTTTTTTTTTTTATTTTGTACAAATTTATTACACCAACATTTTCATGCACACAATAAAAAACCAAAAAACTTTTATTGTAAATTGCAAACTGTTATATAGTGAACGCAATTTTAAGCGTGACAAATTGTAAATGTGAACCTTTTTTTTTCTCAAACACAAACACAAATTTGTAAATGCATTTAAACAAATTTGTACAAGTGTATGCAGCACAACATTTTAATACATACAGAATTACACATATACATACGTACTCACTTATTTTTTATATTTATTTCATTAACAGGGCATCGTAAAACTGGTAAAATTTCAAGATATTGCACATGCAATTTGAACAAAGTTTCTCACTAAAAATTATTAAATTTTATCCCTAAATAAAGTAAACCTTAAAAACTGTAAGATTTTTATCTATATATATAAAAGTGAAACTCTGTGTGTGTGTGTGTGTGTGTGTGTGTGTGTGTGTTAGCTATAGACTCCGAAACTGTAAAACCGATCGGACTCAAACTTTGGTAAGTTGTTGTACACATACCAGGGAGTGTTTATGGGTGAAAAAAAGTGGGCGGAGCCACGCCCATAAAAAATTAGTTATCAGTTTTAGCTACTTGCACTTGACCGATTTTTCTGAAACTTTGCACACATATCGAGCTGTCATGACTAAATAATTTCGTGATAAGAAAAAAGGGCGGGGCCACGCCCCTAAAAAAGTTTTAATTTTGAGGTACTTGCACTGGACTGATTTTTCTGAAACTTTGCACACATACTAAGCTGTCATAACCATATAAATTCGTGATTAGAAAAGTGGGCAGGGCCACGCCCATAAAAAGAAGTTATAATTTTGAGGTACTTGCACCAGACCGATTTTTCTGAAACCTTGCACATATATCGAGCTGTCATGACTAAATAATTTCGTGATAAGAAAAGTGGGCAGTGCCACGCCCATAAGAAATAGGTATCATTTTGAGGTACTTGCATTGGACCGATTATTCTGAAACTTTGGACACATATTGAGCTGTTACGACTTTACAATTTCGTGATTAAAAAAGTGGGCAGGGCCACGCCCATAAAAACAATTATAATTTTGAGGTACTTGCACTGGTCCGATTCTTCTGAAACTTTGCACACATATTGAGCTTTTACGACTTTACAATTTCGTGATTAGAAAAGTGGGCAATGCCACTCCCATAAAAAAAATTATAATATTTAGGTTTTTGCACTTGATATTCAATTAAAATTCAGAATGCATTTCGATTCATTAAGGGGCGTAGCAAAGCGCGCCGGGTTTGGCTAGTAGGAAATATAATTAAAATAATATATTAATTGTAGTGTATTAAAACGCTTTCGTTGGAGTTCACACAATGACTGACTTTTAATTATCTTTCACAGTAATAATATATAATTGCTTAGCATAAGAAAAGCTTAATTCTAAAAACTTTATTCTAAAAGAGGTAGAGAGGTGTCTGTAAGAAAGATACATAACATTAATAGTTATTTTTTATATTGAGCTAAAGGTCACTTAATATTAAAGACAAAATATTCGAAAACATTTATTTATTATTAAAATAATATTTAAGAAACGACATTGTTAGTTGAGCACCCTCCTAATGAGTATGTATGAACACAAATATGATAAACAAACAGAAAAGCAATTATTCGTGTATGTTGTGCTCTCATTGCTAGAGTGTTGGTTTTTATATAAAAGATATTTATTTAATTCCCTGCAAATAAAAACAGCCAAAAAAAGGACGATATAAAGTAAAGTAAATACAACAAAAATTGACATAAAACTGCAACAATATTGCAAACGACTAGCAGGAAAAAAATCAAATTACACTTTACACTTACATTTGTATGTAACTACAATTATATAACATTTAACAGTGTTAGAGTATTCTGGGTTATAGCAGTCACTATGGGTTGTTATTAGTGTAAAACAAAAATATATTTTTACACTTTTTAATTTATAAAAATTATTTATATTTTCTAGTTTAACTTCTTAAAGTGTTTACACATACATATGTATGCAGCTGGATTAAAATAATCTGCTAATAGATTAAGTTATATTAGGTTGAAAATGAGAAGGGCTAAAAGCCTAAATCTATGGAGGGTATACACGAATGCCCAATTGGCATGTTTTACGTTCTATGTGGAAACGAAATTTGCCTTATAAAAATCATAATCCTATTTGCTCCATAAAAAATCGACTAGTGCAGGAACCCAGTGCCCTCAATATAATTCCTTATGGATTTCCATTTCAAGTTCTTTAGGTATACCAAGTTCGGAATAGTATCCACTACTACTATCTTATACTTCCAAATGCAGAACAACAACAAAGGTATTATTCTAAGGTCTCGTTCTCTTCCTCGAATGCTCTACATGTCATTTTCTCCGACAATCTCATGCGAGCTAGATGAGTTCTTATCTCCGTATTACCTGTTATTACACTAGTTAGTCTCCTAAGTGTTGGTCTTTCCAGTTTTAGAATTTCTTTCGGTTACTAAAGATTTGGGTTACCTCCTAGTATGTTCGTCACTTCCCCGACCTAAGTGTTTTGTCAACTAAATAATATATTACATTTTTTTTATCCACTATTACTATATTAATTACATATTTAATATTTGCCTTTTAAATAGCTATAACTTATACATTTCTTTTTCAAATTAAATATGGTTTGGACTCATTATTCACTGTTCAAAATGTGTTCAGCACTAGTGCAGTATGTTTACGTACGTTTGGTAAATGGCATATTATTAAAGTTTTTAAGAACATACAAGCACATAGTACGTTGTTGTTTCTGAACACATTTGAAAATTATTTTTGTTCCTTTTTTACAACCTAAATTTCCGTGGGTGGTTACATTCTAACATTTTTATTCATTTTGAACCACCTATGTTAACATGTAACACTTTTTTATACTTTTTGTCTTCGTACAATTTTATTTATTCTGGTCTTCACTATGAACTATTTAGTGGCTCTCCTGAAAATTTTAATTTTAAAACACACGCGGTTGCCCCTGAAAATTACAGATATATTAGTCCTTTCGACATTAAAAACGTCATGATGGCTCTTTACTGTATTCAATTTAAGTAATTTTTTTGAATAAGAAGTACATATTTGTCGTTCTTCTCGTGATAGCCCACGATCTGCTATAGGACGAAGTGGAAGCTGTAATTTCCACATTTCCGATTATAAAATTGTGTTGCAATGCGGTGAAATTTATATTGCAAAATTTTTTTCGACACATACATACAGCTCAGGTTTTAGTAAATGGACCTGACACACATCTATCCCGCCCATTAACTTTAAGTGTAATATAAAACCAAAATTCCAAAAATAAATTAAATCCTTCAAGAATAAAAAAAGTTTTTATATAAATAGCAGAGTGTACCTTTAATGGTAGGTGAACATATAAGTTGGCAAGTCAAAGTAATTTCATCTAATGAAGTCAGGTTGTAAAGTTTAAGGGAATTATGACAATATATTAATACCAGAGATACTATACTTTCAGAATAAATCAATTGATTATTTTTGCACTTACAAAATTAAAAAAAAAAAAAAACTATCCAAACAAATAAGTAGTGGCAGCTAGCTTCAAACCAACTTTTACAATTGAATTTTTATTAAACAGTTTATATTTCAAAAGCCGTATTTTTTTAGTGCAAAATATTTATTGATATTTTGTCACACAATTCTATAAAGTTATAGCATTTAAGAACTAACCGGATTAATAATTTTTTAATAAATACAAAAATTTTAAATCCAATAAATTAATAAAAAGTCAAAGTCAAAATGAATTACTTTTTGCAATATTTTAAAAACTCCCTAAAATTTTCAATAAAAACAAAACCTATTTTTTTTTAATTTTAAAGAAAGCATTAGCAATCAATTGCCTGTATAATATTTTCTACGTACTTCAAATATATCGAAAGTTGTTTAAAAGGAATTGTTAGAAATTAATTGCAACCAAAGAATTAAATTAAAAAGCTTTTTTAAAAATTGTTTTATTATTTTTTGTATTCCTTATGCTTAGGTAACCTATTGTGTTGGCAGAACTAAAGTGTTATGAATAATTTTTCGCAATATAAAGATTATTTTTTAAATAATTGCATAAATATAAATTCTTTTTAAATTACACACACACACACTGTGATGCTTATATTGGCAACAGGAAAAAAAAAATAAAATTCAAATGTTCATATGTATGCTGTATGACTAGCAATAAAAATGTTAAAAAAAAAATAAAATATAATAATTGCCATGTGTGGCCACAAAATCGACGAGGTTTTTTTTAATAAGAATAACCTGAACAAATTATGGGTAACGGTCATTACTTACACACAAAATGTAGTCGGAGAGCGGCTCCAAAGAAGCATTTATAATCCCATGCAGATACACATTCTATTATGTATGCATTCCAGAAAACTGCGAATTTATTTATATTGTTGAAAAATTTTTGTTTAAAAATTTAACAAAACGAGCAATGTGCACACTTCCAAACAGCATTCCAACATTTATAATAGGCTAAGTAAAATTTAAAAAAAAAGATTCACTTTTTCCAAGCTTATCGTTAACTTGTGTGAAATGTTATTCATAAAAGCATCAATAGCATTGTTTTTTTTATTGAACTATCGACTGTTTTGTTTTTTTTTTTTTAAATTACCAAATTTGCAAAAACTGATAAAGTGTAGGTGGCTTTTATATCTTTAACAATGATGTCTAGGTTGCAGGTTGTTAATTAATGGGAATTGTAGAAACCAAAAATGAAACAGAACCTATTTCATCGAAAAAGACAAGCCAAGTTTTAAAATCAAAATAAATATCGGTTGTGTGTCAAAACTTACTAAACTAGAGGCAACGCAATGACCACCTATAACGTGCCAATCTTTCTTAAAACTAACTGCCGAAACAATCAAACACAATGGAAATTTTTTTAAACAAATTTAAAACCTACAAACAGACTATGAGCGTAAAAAAGAACTTGAAAGTATTTTAATGACTCTGATCGCCACTGACGAACAGCCATTCGGTATCGTAGAGGATACAGGTTTTCATAATTTTGTTGAAAGCTTAAATCCGCGCTACGTTTTGCTTACAATTGATTTCAAAACGAACTTGTAAGAAATGAGTTCTAAGTGCCATATTTATAAAAAATATTTTATTGAAGGCTTATTTATCAAATTTCTGTACAACATCTGTCAAATAAGTTTTTAGTAAGCCTAAAATATTTTGGATGAATACGGCAGTAAATGTGTTTTTTGTTATGTTTAGTTTTTTATGCTTTATTTACTTTTGTATTATTTTTTTTTAATAAAATATCTCTGAACTTTACTAAGATCGTTAAATATATTAGTTGTATTTGATCAAAAATAAATGTAACTGCATACATACATATGCAAATACATATTGTTAAAACTAAATTACTAAAATGGTTCGACGCAAGTGATAGTATAAATACAGGGTTCTAATTCCCTCCAGGAATGAGTGGAATGGAGGTGATCTTTTGGAAGGATTTGACACCAGGATTTATACTGACGGTTCTAGAATGGAATGTGGTGTTGGATCCGGTGTCTTCTCTGACTGACTGGAGATAAAGCTCTCTTTCCGCCTTCCCGATGATTGTAGCGTATTTCAGGCGGAAATACTTGCTATCAGGGAGGCATGTAGGGTACTGAATAACGGGAATACCCACGGGAGTATTGGTATATTTGTCGACAGTCAGGCGGCACTCTTGTCACTCAATTCGTACATAACTACGTCTAATTTAGTTGGCCAATGTAAAAAGAACTGTCAAGGCTTGGTCAACGGGCTGTCGTTACTCTAGTTTGGGTGGTTCCTGCGCATAAGGGCCACTATGGTAACGAGCGGGCTGATGAGCTCGGACTTCCATCGAACGACCATTGTCGCAGCTGTTGGGATAGAGAGAAGGAGGAATCGGGTTTCCACCTTCTCTGCGAATGTCCTGCACTGGCGGCTAAAAGACACAGATTTCTGGGCGAACATGTACTGGATGGCCTATCTGCGATGTCTGAAGTTAGACCGAATTATCTACTGAGGTACCTCACGGCCACGGGGTGGATCTAGTATTTTACTTACTCTTAGATTTATTCTGAGATACATTAGAGCTGGCGAGTGATGTGGTCCTATCAAAACGGAGTCATACAGGATCTACTTGACTGTTTGCGTGCAGCGAACTACCACGGTAACCAACCAAGCAAGTGATAGTATAAATAGTTTTTAATAATCTATTAAAAATACCGAATGGCTTAACTATTGATAGTTTGCACAGCTCTAGCAAATTATTAACTGTGTCTTCCCAAATGTCAAATTTTTATAAATTTTTTTCTATTCTCCTATAATTTCCAATGGTCAAATCGTAAACAAAAATAATATAAAAAAATTTTCTCCGATAGGCATTGTTTTTAATGATTCTCTCAATTGCGTATGTGTTATCTTTTTATTGCATCATACATTTGTTGTTTTTAACAAGCAGATGAAAAGAATCTAGAGAAGGAATATAGAATTAACATTTGACTTAATTTACTGAGCAACTATGTATAGTGTCAAAGAAATCATTTGACCTTAACTACCGAATTCATAAAAAATATTTTAGTTTTTAAAGGCTTATTTGACAGATGTTGTACAGAAATTTGTCAAAAAGGCGCTGAAAAAACAATAAAAAATGTTGCTTACGTGATAAAAATAAATATATGATACAAATGAACATAATTAATTGTTATAAATATTATATGTAGCTCTCAATCTCTGTACACTTGCTGTCAGTAGTCGTAAAGGTTGTAGTCACGTGCCTTTATTGATTCAAATGTGTAAGAAAAATTAAAATCTGTTAAGGAATCAATCCATATCTATCTTATCATATTGTAGTATTTTTTAATTTTCTAAAAATAAGTGGAATTTAACCTCTTCACTGGTAACGTTATGTTCAAAGTATTATCCTATAAGGTATTAGGTTGGAAAGTTATAGCTGTTCTCTTTTTCAAAGAAACCATTCACTTGACTAGTTTTTTTTTAGGTATTTCCCGTTAACTGAGTCCATTTACTAATATTTCTGAAATAGATTTTAAAGTTTCTGTTCACAGAAAACATAAATTGGGCAAATAATTCGCTAATTCACATAATATTTGAGGAATAATTTTTATTTATTAATGTAAATTCGTGTAATACTTACAATTAATAGATTTTCCATTCGTAAGAATCTGTAAACAATCTATACATTTTAAAACAATGCATATTTAGGTCTTATGGTGTATTAAGGATAAACGTGATGTCACTTGAAAAAAATAATCTATTTGTCAAAAAATTTTTAGAATTATTTTTTTTTTTAAGTTTTGTTTAATATTTGTTATAACGTTGCTAAATATCAACAACATTGCCACTACTGTAGCGCAAAAATACCTTCAAATGAATGAATTCGAGTGTTTGTAATGTTCACTATATATTTTCCGCATACAAGATAATGAAAAAGACATTAAGAGTGTAAACGTTATAATAAAACAAACATGCATTTTTATGGATTGTTTCGTAACTTCTTATTTCTTTTTTTTATTTTATACTTGACTTTAAGCTTTTTTTGTGTGCAGTTCGAGAGATATTTATTTATTTACTTTTATTTATTTTTTCACATTTTTCTTTGCACTCAAACTAAATGTGCATGTACATTAGGGCCATTCAAAAAATTTGTTTCAGTATTTGTTATTAAAATAAAAATACGGTTTTTATATCCGAACAAGAATTATTATTTTTTGTGCAACATATAAAAGATAATAGCGGAAATCACCTTTCGTTGTAAACAGGTCATGCAAATGTTGCAGATCTTGCAAGTTTAGTACATATATTCTATTGCAAATGTTGCTTTTGAAAATTTCCAACTGTTTTTAGTATTGGAAATAAGGGCTTGTGTGGGAAATGTAATTTTAGTGTATACTTTTTTTGTGGTGTTGCAAACTTTACAATATATACTAGACTTGCAAGATCTGCAACATTTGCATGATCTGTTTACAACGAAGAGTGATTTCCCCTAATGAAAAAGCTTAAGCGAAAGAAAACAAAAATTTGCAAGGGAAAATGGTATATTTAAATACGAAATTACAATTTAAATACGAAATGTACTCACTTAAATGGTGGCATCATTTTTCTGTACTTCTTCAAAAACGGTGCTGGCATGTCTAGTAGTAGTACGGACAATTAATTTCTTTTGACTCAAATTGAATACATGAATATGGTGAAGAAGCGTCTTACACATAATGGCAGTTCGTGTTTAACAAATAAAGCTATAATCTAACTTTACAAGAACTGCTTAAGGGTTTGGATATCTTATGTGAAGGTGATGGAAATTAGCCGTCAACATCGGGTTATGCGTTTTATTTATTTACTTAACTTTTCTTATGAAGCTCAGTGAAACTACAAATCTATCATCACTAAAATTTCCCAAATTTTTTATCGTATTCATTTAAACTAGACGTCTAGGATTTATGCTATTATTTAGATGTATTCCATACGTTAAGAACTTTGTAATGTAGACCTTTCCAAAATAAACTTTTTTTATGGTACTTTAACATGTGTAATAAGTTTCAAAATATATATTAATGATGAACGTTTGTTTAGAGTAGGAAACACAAATAAAACTAATATTTAAAATTTTTATTCAGGCTCTATTTCGCGTTTAACATTTTTATTTGTATACAAAATTTTTAATTCTGATAATGAAATAATACTCTGAAAAAGAATGTTTTGCCGAAATAAGCCTTGTCTTATGAGTTTTCGGAACTAGCTACGATATCATCATTAGTACTCTTTGATCGGTGCTTAGATGTTAATGTCATCTATCAAACTCAAAATTTTAAGTTAATCGAATTCAGTAACTAATTAGTTTTTTTTTAAATTTTCTAACCACAACGAGTTAGATTGAAATTCACCAACAGCAACCCTTTTTTCTTGGTTTGTTATTATATTTTCATATTCAGTTAGATACTTATCAATCAATCATCTCATTGTGATAAAAAAAATATGAAAACAATGAAACAAATTAGTTATCGAACTTAAATAACTTAAAAGCTTACTTACTTAAACTAAGTAATATCACTTAATTAATTAAAGTGCTGATAATTTTTATTTTTTTTTTCTTTTTATATACAACACTCAGGGAATGTCCCCTATTCATGCATGCATTGTGTTGGTATCAGAAAAATAGGTTATGGGTAGGAGGAGAAAGGGAGTAGTGTTTGTGGACATTTGATTTAAACTTTTCCAGATTGTAAGTGGCTGGAAAAACTTCAGCGGGGAGTCTGTTCCACATACGAACAGTACGACCAAAGAACGAATTTTCCCTGTAGTGTGTAGTTCGATCCACCGGCCAATCAACCACATATGGGTGTGCTCTTCTGGAAAAACGAGTATTACGTGCAAAATTGCGGTTCTCTGGAACAAGTTCCCTTATCTCATCGGAGCATATTCCATTGTAATATCGATAGAACAGTGAAACACAACCCACATTGCGACGGTGTTCGAGAGAGTCAATAGAGTTGGTTACCCTACTGTCGTTAATAAGCACCTTCGCCCTCTCCTGTACGCGTTCGAGTAACTCCAAAATAGACTTTGAAGCACCAGCCCATGCGTGAGAGTTGTATTCCATTTTCGGTCGGATGTAGGTGGTATAAATAACAAGAAGATCGGATGGGGTGAAGTATTTTCTACACCGTCTTAAAAAACTGAGACACTTGAATGCTTCCTTAGACACGAGAAAAATATGTTCAGTCCAGCAGACGTCGCACTGAATTTTCATGCCCAGAACATCAAGAGCTTCCGATCGCTTGATACTTATACCATCTAATAGAACAGATAAGGCAACAATGTCTGGCGTGCGTTTATGTGTTAGTAGACAACACTGAGTTTTCCGAGGATTAAAATCCACTCTATTCGCACGACCCCATTCGTAAATGTTCATCAGATCCTGATTTAGCGTCCTATTCATGTTCTGCCTCATAGCATGGATCTCAGAAAGGCTCGGTCTATGGCTGAATGAATACGAGTGGCACAAGTTGCTGTCATCTGCAAAAGAATATATAGGGTTCGAAGTTTGACGTAGAAGGTCATTGAGAAACAGTAAACAACAGAAACAATGAAACAGTAGTTGTGAAACTGATTATTTTATAAAAGATTACAATTATTTTATTAAAAAATAACTAACTCTTGTTTAATAAAATTAAATAGAATTTTTTTTTATTGTTTTATTTTGTAATCAAAAACATAAACAAAGTTTGACAGTAGCGTTCCCCATAATCTGGGCTAATATTTGTACTTGTATGAATTCGCTCTGGTTTAAAGATAAAAATTTATAAAATTCTAGAAATCTTTTTTTCATCCTAATGCATGTTCATTTGAGCTTTAATCCAGTACCAGGAGCTGCGAAATGTTGTTTCAAACGAAAAATATTATTTCAGGTTATTAAAAAAAATTGTTCACCCCAAATTAATTTTCTAGACCAAAACGAAAAAAAAACAATATTTCTTTGATTATCTTTTATTGTTATTGTAGGATAACAATTTTAAGTTTAAGAATGCGAAAAACATATAACTTCATAGCCTATTTGACTATAGTGTGATAATTAAAAAAAATTTAAAATTTTATCGCCCTAATGTACATACACATGAACCCCTGCATGTTTATAACTTATACTATTACCTTCATATAAAGTTAACTATAATTAAACTGGCAAAAGAATTAAATTGTTAAGTTTTAAAGTCATAGCATAAACCGATAAATAGCAAAACGAACCAAAAAAATCATCAATATATGACTGGTTTCATGCGATTTAAGAAGCTTAAATACCTTTAAGCTCTTGAACTGAAATTAAAATTGTGTTTGAAACAAGTTTATGTATCTTGGTAATTTAATACTTATTTTCAGATAATTAACTAGTTAGTAGTTCTAAATAATTATCATTAAGGAGACGTTTAAATTAATTAAGTAATTATACCCCTTTAAAATTAATTGGACTGGTACGTTTAAAAACAATTAACACTCTACTCCTGTAAGAGGAAAACTACAACAACTTTCACTCCATATATAGAGCTCTTTTAATAATTAATGAACTTGTATAGAAATGTTTGATATATTTTATAATTATACAAAAACAAAAAAAAAACTCTCTTTATGTATATGGACACAAATTTGTAGTTCATATAATTGAATTAATAAATGATTATAATATAGAAAAAAAACTGTACAAAGAGAAATTAATTTTGTACAAAAGTCAATTAAGGGTGCCATATTTGGCCGTGAAGAATCTTATAAAAACTTTTACCATTATGTACATATATAGGCATAATGGTCTAACTAAAGTATCGCCTAGACTTCAGATTTATTGTTATACACCGTTCTGCCGTAGTAAATTAAGATTTAAACCGATTAGTAAATAAGTTTCGAGACTTTCGCTTGTAATTCGATGTCTGTATCGGGCCTAAAATTTAACTGGGGGCTTGAGCAATTTGACAAATTTACTAGAATTATTTTTAAATAAATTTTTGCCAATAACTTTTCCAATTAGTGACCAATTTGTTTAAAGTTTGTTATGAGTAGACCTAAAGGCATATCATATCCTAAAATTATAAAACAAGCGTGTCTATAAATTATCCCAATGCTGCAAATTTTTACTTGTGTGCTCATAAAATACCTCAAGAGTTTAGCGGTGGATTCGTTGATTTTAAACAGAGTATCATTCTTGAATATTTGCATTAGATTAATACCACGTACAGGTCTGTGCATCAGTGGTGGAAACTTATAAAAATTAATTTCAAAAAACGCACGTTCAATTGACTTCAATAAGCTTTCAGAAAATATGAAAAAGCTTTGTATACTCTTTTGATCACAAGTGGTGTGAAGAATCCAACTCGTGCACGTCGCGCATGAAGAACTTAGTTTGTTTCTGTTGCAGCCCATAGTTGTCCAAAGGTAACGACAATTTTCCTCCAAGAGTTGCAAGTTTTGATAGAAATAAAATTTCCAGAAAATATTAGCGTGTTTTACAGTAACAATCTTTATATTTTATTATTATTTACACCTAGTAAATATGTTCAATTCGATTTATATTACACAAAAATATGCATGCCTTACAAGCCATAAAATATGTCAAACATGTGTTTTTGTAATTATTTTGCTCCGAACTTAATTATGTACTTGTGTGTGTTGCACATATTTACAGAGATAAAGAGAATTTTCAAATTTTGTTACACATCTGACAATTGTTGTTCATTGATGCTTCAAAGCATATATTAAACACACATAGTCGCACAAATACATTAAACTCTGCATTGAACAAACACTTAACACATTTTCTACAAAAATAAAATGTGTAACATTTATGCAAAAAACATTCTCCTCAAGTTATTAAAAGTTGTAACTTTTTACCTTTTCTCTTCGGGACAAATAAAAACAATAAAACATTCACAGCCAGTGTAATTTGAAATTTGCTTAATATTATGCTTATGGTTGGCTAACTTTATCAATTGCTCATTAAACTTTTTAAGTTTATAAGATGTATTACGTATAAGTTTTCGACTTGAGTACAATTCAAAATACCGTTTTGTATTATTTCAGTACTTAATTTTTAAAACATTTTTGAAAGTTTCTTGTAATAATTTCCCGAGTTTATAGCGTGCTTCAAGGCATGTGGTTTTCCCTAACCATATAAAACAATAATGTTTAAATATAACAAGCAAGCATACCTAAAGTGAAGCTCATCAACTTTTGATATAAGCTATCCAAGCAGATTTTTAACTTTTCAAAATATTGTTACCAAAACTACCACTATCCTATGTATACAGAATTTTTACTCTTCTAAACATGTTGTATTGTCGCAACACTAAAGATTGTGTATTTTAAAAATCCTACACAAGTACAGTACAAATAAACAACTTAGTTTTGTAATAATGTGTTTACTGTACCGCTATAAAACTGTGGATACAAAAATATGGTTTTAATTTTCTAATATTTAATTTTTTTTTTAAAGAATCCCAAATTATTAACTTAAATATGTATAGAAGTTTTTTGGCGGCGTTGTGTATTGGATAAAATGCAAGACTTTAAAACCAAAATGTCATGTTTCGAGTTCCATTAAAGGAAAAAAATTCTCATACAAAATTTTTGCTACAGAATGTTGTGACAATAAAAAGAACAAGAGTAGGAAAACATTTGTTTGGCTTTATCAATTCAAAAATGTTTATGATTTTGCAAGTCTGGTAAATTATTATTATTATGTGTTCATATTTCTATCAATATCGTGGCATATATTTTCTGCATTTAATATAATGACGATACTTAAGGTTTGCCGATATTTTGATAATGGTGATATTTTTATTTTCTATACAACGATGCTTTTTCTTATTTTTTATTAACATCAACAGTTTAAATTGCTTAAGAATGAATGCATAAAAGAAAATTCATATAAAAAATCATAGCACAGATGAAAAAATACAACTCAATATTTTCCCTTTATTTTTGTAGCCTTTCAACAAACTAAACAAAACAAAAAAAAATTGCCTTTATGCCTTTAATTAATCATTGATAAGATTGTCCGTCATCACAACAAATTTACTTTACTTGTAGCTTGTTAACCCTTCCTTAATTTCAAGTATTTTGAAAATTTATTATCACCAAATCTTTGAATTACATTAGAGCTTATTTTAGTCTTAATATTTATGGTTATATACCCCAAAACTCAATATCTTGAATTAAATGTTTGCAATACCATATCAAACCTTAAACAAGACACTCTATAAAGTATATAAAAAAAAATTGTTGCAAGTGCAATGTTAAGGCTTTATTCGGACTATTTAGTAGATGGCTTATGTAAAGTTTGCACAAAATCCGTCGAGCGGTTTACGGGTAAAAAGGGGTAAAATCGGTAACTCAGTATCTCCAGGCTTATATCACATGTAGATATCACAAAAATTCAGAAAGAATCAAAGAGTATGTTAAAAATAATTGGATAGGTGTCTGGTACTTTTTGGAAATTTTGAGCTTTAAGGGGATAAAACGGCTAAAAATTGAATTTCGGTACCTTTTTTTAACAGCATTTATCTTTGAGAGGGAAAGCAATAACAAAAAAGTAAAAACGTTGTTTTACTCTCCTTAAAACAATCTATAATGAATTTTTGTACTTTTTGAAATGTTGAAATTTAGGGGGAAAAGGGCTAAACACGGGTAAAATCGGTAATTCTGTATCTTTGGACCTAATGCATGTAGTTTTTTTTATTATTTCACTTGATACGTAGCGAAGCACGTACCGGGCGTCTAGTAAAGTATAAAATGGAAATTATTTTTTCTCTGTTATCTACTTATCTAGAAAATCTGATGCTTTTTTTAAGACAGTAAAAGAGCTCAGATGGAAACTACCAGATTATTTTGATTCAACGGCAATGGTTTAAAATGACAATTAAAATCACTAGCCTTATTATAATAATTGTATTAATTTCTTTTGTTCCTTTAACATCCACAGTAACACACGACATGAATCACAACATATTTTCGTCTAGTTCAGTTTTTAGCAATAGCTCTTAGTGTATTTCAATAAAAACAAGGTTTGTTTTTTCTAATTCTTTTAAACGTTTCCATGTTATTCGTTTCATAAAACCTCAGCTAATATCATCATAAAATACATTTATTGTATGAATTTGGGCTCAAAAGATGCGTAAAGGACAGTCATACATTATTACAAAAGATTTATTTAATACATGCAGTATGCAGCAGACGTTAAAATGCAATTTTTGAACTTTTCTTCAAAAGGTACATTGTATCTCTTAATATTTAGCAAGTGGGAAAATTCTGTTGAAACTATATATTCTCTACGTCTAAATTATGAATTTTCCGCTACAAAATGTTTCGAATCATCTCGATGTAGTGATTTCAATTGACCATTGACACTTCAAATTTTGACACCCTTTATATTAAGTTAAGATTGCGGTACTTAAGGGAATACAAAATCTAATTGATCTTATTTTAACCGGTTGCAAATCTATCTAAGAGTAACAATTTTAATTCAAACTATTATCGTACCTATCTCAATACATTAAGGAGAATTTCAGTGGCATATACACACAGAGAATTTTATATATGTATCTATCTTCATATATACTTATAGAAAATAACAACGTGACTGACATAAGGATTTAATATCGCACAGCTTTAACGAAAAAGGCATAAAATTTGAGTTGTGGATTTCTATTCCGATGTATAGATTCACTAAAAAGAGATTTTGGTAAAAATATTAAAAACAGATAAAATTAATCACCCTTACACTAAATTAGAAATTTTAAATGGACAAAAACGAATAAAAACTAATCGATCTCATTTATTGATTTTCGATCTTTTATTTTTTTAGTTTAGACATATAGTGCATATCGTTTTATCACTTTTATTTCTTTTTTTTTTTTTTTTTAACAATTGCCCATTTAATTTAACTTAATTTTGTCAACACTGCATAAATCTGAGACAGACAGTCAACCAAGAAAGTCATGACACAAAATAAATGATGATGTTATCTTTCCCCTTCTTTACAAAACGGATTTTGCTACAAACTTTATCATATTTAAAATAAAGAAAAAAAGAACAAACTTTTAGTACAGTTTAACTGTTCTTTTAAATCATTTTATTTTTCAGGTTTTTTCTTGTATTACAAAAACACAATAAGACACTCTTAGGTAGTCAAAAAGCCGCATAAAGACAACAATCTTCAGCTCAAAAGCCATGACATCTTCAAAAATTTTATCTTAAATATTTTTTTCCTTGGAATTTTCTAAATAGTAATAAAAGAAAAATAAGCTTTATTATTGTTGAGATAGAATAGACATACAAACATACATGTATACCCAGCAAAACATTTCCAGAAGTGAAATCGAACAGAGATTGAAGTATTTAAACAAGTTAATGTTAACTGCGATGCCAACAGTCAAGACAGGGCAAGACTAAAATAACAACAAATAACAAATAAAATAACTGATAACATAATTTAATGTAAAAATTTAATTATAATAATACTAAAATTATAATAATAACAATAATAATAATAATAATAATAATAATAATAATAATAATAATAATAATAATAATAACAACAATAATAATAATAATAAATATTATAATTATATAAATAATAAATAATTATAATAGTACTAAAAATGTATTGCATTTTTTGTCAAATTGTTCTTGATATTTTCCGGATTTTGATGGATTAGGCACATTGGATCCATTAGGATTTTTTGATGGGTATGTATTATGTAAGTATGTACGTAAGTACATATGTATATATAAAAGAAATTTATTTGTAATTGAAAACAAAGCCAAAAAGCCAAGAGTTTGGTCATGATGAGAACTGATTTACCAAGCACAATCTAAGAAAAATAAAAATCTTACAGTATTTTTATATAAATAGAAGTGGAAGCCATTTTCAGGAGAGCAAAAAAAAAA
The DNA here is from genome assembly GCA_941918925.1 of Phyto melanocephala. Taxonomy (NCBI): domain Eukaryota; kingdom Metazoa; phylum Arthropoda; class Insecta; order Diptera; family Rhinophoridae; genus Phyto; species Phyto melanocephala. Next base: position 94,088,142 of record OW799233.1, on the reverse strand, counting down.
ATAGTAAATCAAAAAAGGCTTACATAGGTGCATTATTTATTTATTATTATTTTTTTTTGTATTAAAGCCTTTTTTCTATAACTGATTAATAAAAATTAATTTTAATTTGCATAAATCACTTTTGATCGCTAAAATTGATGTACGTTACAAAATGTAACGTAAAAACTATTTTTTATTATGTGTGTTATCTCTTAAAGTATTTCACATATAAAGGAACGGACCAGTACCTTTATATGCGCCTTGGCGATCTAACTGACATGAATAAGGAAGCTCAAATTATTCTTATCCCGACTTAAGTTGCTTTATCAAAAGTGAATATTGTCTTTTGCTCAGAAATTTTCAAAATTGTTGTCGAAACTTAAGTTTAAATTGTGTTCATAAAATAATAGAAGCTTTTTTAATACTAGCTATAGTTTTTGTTTTATTTCAAAAGTTATATTTAGTCGTATGAGATAACCATATTTTTAATTAAATGACATCTATTACAACCAAAATGTTGCAGAAAATTATGAAAACGAAAGACGGCTAGTTAGCCAATACACTGAGGTAAAAATGTACCCCGTAGCTGAAAATGATTTTATTTGTAAAGTCAGCCATCAGTTCTGCTTGTTCAGCCAACTATTTGGCGAACTGGCGATGCTTGAAATTGTTAGTAGACTTACCCTCTATAGTTAACCTTGCAGGCGTGTAAATTTAAATCTGTGTTAAAAATTAGCATCAATGATGTTCGTTAGATGTTCAATTGTTGGGCACGACAACGAGTCGAGCTTGGCGGCTCTTTTGCCACACTATTGTGAACAATAGCAATGTGTTCCGCAGAATAATCTGGGCGTGCATAGGTGTTTTTACATTTCCTACAGGCCCGATTTGCTAAAATTTCAGCACATTCTCCCGATTGTGGGCACATTTGGTCGTTTATGCTGACCAAAAAATATTACAAAGTGCATAAAATTCATTTTGTTTCGAACGCCCATTTATGTAAAAGGCTTCAACAATCTTAACCCTCTGCTCAATTGTAAACCCCTTCATGGTTGAATTAGTCAATGAGACATTTAATACCAATACTTTAAGGGGTTGAAGAAGGAAAATTTCTAAATAGAGTCTTTCATTTCACTACTTTAATTTTACAAACGTAGAAACACAAAAAGTAAAAAAATGTGAAAAAGTACCTTGATAAAATTCTAGCTTTATAAACAGAAAGTACAAAAAGTACTATATAAATGCAAAAAAATGTATGTACCTTCTTGGTCTCCCATAACATTTGCAGTCTCATTTGGGATAAAAGTCACTAATTTTAAAATTCTAGCTTCACAAACGTAGAAAATACAAGAACTACCACAAAAATACTAAAAAATACCTTTCTGTCTCACCATGTAAATGAAGATAATACAAAAAGTACTACAAAAAAAGGAAAAAATTACCTTTTTTTGTATTCCATATCAGTGTACAAATTCCAAGTATAAAATTTTTCAATATCTATTAATAAAAATATATAAGTAGACACGATTTTAAGTAAATAAATCTTCCTTTTTTGCATAAAAATAAAAATGTTGTAAAAAGTACCAAACTGTTTTCCAAAATCCCCATTCCACCCTGTTCTGAATGTGTTTCATGTTTTACTAAACTATTTATTTTTGTATGTCTGATGAATTCTGTATTTCAAATTTTATCCGAATTGGTTCTGTTATTAGAAATTATAAAAATTATTTCTTTTTGGTAGTTTTTTTATCCCGCATATTCTTTTAGGCGATAATAATTTTCAATTAATTTTCTATTTTTTCGCGGATTAAGTAACACAATTTTATTTTTTACTATATGTATTATATTATATCTATTTACCCTGTTTGTATCTGGTTTTTTTCTCTTATGTGATAAAAATTAAAAAAAAACGCCAGACACCTGTGAGATCATTTTTGTGTATATAACAATACCTTTTGAGGTAATTCTATGTCTTTTCAAGTTCAGTAGAAGAAAGGTTAACGATTTTACCCCTTTTTACCCATTTTACCTCCTTAAACTTGAATTTCGAAAAATCCCTTCTTATATATAAGTACTCCAAAAACCCACTGTCCAAATTTCATATCTTTAGCTTTTTGTTTTTGGGCTGTACGATGATAGATCAGTCAGTCAGTCACGTTACTCTTTAATATATTGTTGATCACAAATAGAAAGAACATAACTTAAATAATTGTAGCTTTAAAGGACAAGGCAAATTATTATAATGTAACTTCTTCTGTACAACGCTAGTAGGTAGGTAGGTAGGTAGGTAAGGCTGGTGCAAAGTTACCCTCACACCATCACCCGGAGATAATTACGGTCCATTGTGACACCTTAATATAGAAATAAAAAGAAGAATAGAAATAGTTGGAATAGAAGAGAAAGAGAAGTAGACCAGTCCATAGTCTCTGGCGGGAATCGAACCCGCAACCCGCAACCCTCAAACTATCAAACCAGCACACTACTGACTAGTCCACCGGGGCGCCCTTGATAACAGTTTTACAATGTTTGTAAAATTATTATTTTTGATACTATTGCGTTATTTAGAGGTGTATTTGTGTGAAATGTTTTGAAATCACTGAAAAACTAAATTTCGTAAATAATACGAGTTAGGGTCTTTCTACTCGTGAATCTAAAGTTATGATGATATTAATATGAACACTTCTGTCATTGTAAGTAACTCTTGATAATAATTTAAATTCTTTTTTTTTTTTTTTAATTCCTATTATTCTTATACAAACACGTGTAAAAAATTAAAACAATTTTCTATAAAAAAATTAAAAAGTTTTAAAGATTTTTATTCTGCCACAACATTAATGCTTACACTATTATTGACTTTAATAATTAAAAATAAAATTATAGGACTAACATTACTTTCTCTAGCAACAGTATATGTATTACCCATCGTAATAAAACTGAATGTTTTCTTTTTAATAAAGAAAGACTATGACATTTTTGAGGGGTTTGTTTTCAACTTTAAGTAGTTTCACACGCTTCCACAGACATATTTACGTGTTAAAAACAAAAATGTTTGGGAAACCTTTAAATGGTGCTTTAATTGCTTTTTAGTTGTACGAATACGAATACAAATACTAGTTACTGTTAAAATGGCACGTCTGATGTAAGTATATTTAAAACCATTAGAAAAACAATTCCCCCTCAGTACAAAAACAGTTAGAATATACATACATATATACATATATTAGCGTGGGTCACTTATATATGGGACAAAATAAAAGTTATTCAATCACAGTCTAATAGTAATATTGTATTGTCGTTGTTCTTAACAAATAATAATTGTGAATAAGAAATTGTATTAAAGAAGAGTTTCAATACGAACATATGGAAGTTTTAGTAAGTGATTTTCTGATTTTGAGTTCTTTATTTAAAACAGTTTTAAATAATTTAAAATAAACACATATAAGTATAACGCATTTTGAGTGCTTTTGTTTTAAGGCAAATTATTTTAATATGGCCAAAATACTCATTATAGGCGCAACTATAACAATAAAACATTTGTTGTTGCCTAATTATGTTTATGCCAAAAAATTCTTATTTGCTGCTAAATCAAAGCACAAGTTTCATTAACACAAGTTTTGTTTGTATTACTTGTAGGCTTGAGTTTTTGTCACGTAGTGACATAGTCACTACTCTACCTTACCACAATATTTAAGTGTCATCGTATGACATGGATGATTTAAAAAAAGTATGACTTTGCTTATTGATGAGTGATATGTTAACGAATTCGAACATCAAAAGCTTTTATCGCTTATCTATTAGATTCATTAAGCTGTGATCGATCTTTGGAATTTTAATCTTTCGAGGTTCTTTATGGGCATCTATAATACTTCGGGCTGCGAATTCTTTCAGTGTTTTGTTTTAATTAGACTGCATCGTTAAAATCAAATTTTCTGGATGAGCAAGATAGTTAGAAGTTGAGTTTATTAACCGTATCTTATATTAATTTAAATTCAACTTGCTGGTTTGAGAACTTTAAAACAATTTCCAGAAATTATTAGATGAAATTTACAAATATTATATTTTTTTATTTGAACCCATACTAAAAGTCAGCTTTTTAAGTTCTTAAAATGTTGAAAAAAGTTTTTTTGTATGAGACCGTAAGAATAATGATAAAAAGAGGTTAAAATTGAATTGCAACAAAAAATTTTGGTTGCAATTTGGAAAATTATTATTTAATATAAAAAGATAACAAGGTTAATTTGAAGCTAACATGATACATAAATAGCATCTTTTATTCATACAAACAACCAAAAACTCGAAAAAGAAGATAGAATATGTACCCACTGTGCACAATGTACCCACTGTGCTTTTATTTTTTTTAAATTTTTAAATAAATCAATTAGTTTTTTAAATAGAATTTCATAAAAAAAGGCTTCGAAGATCCTTTATTACATTTTTTAGTTGTCCATAATTAGATTCTGTGATATAATCGGGCTCAACTTTATCCTCACCTTGACCTCTAACTTGAGGAAGAGCTGTGAACCATTAATGGTAAATTGTAACGCTATTTTTAGCAGAAAGTTGTGGGAGTAGCTGGACGGCTCGGTCAGCTTTTGGAGCTTTCATGTCTACTTGGGAAAGTGTTCTTGCTTATTCATAAAATCATCTTTGTGTGAGAGGATCCAAGAAGGTTTAACAGATGCATTCTTTAGATGCCCGGCATACTATTTGTGAAAATATTTTGATATGCTCTAGAGTTATAAAGTTCTCATTTTGCATTAATGTTACAAAAAATCTTTAACTTGAACTTAACATAAGCTTCTCCCAATCTTTAAGTACATACATTTTATAGAATTAATTTTTTTTTCTGTAGTTTCTATAATTCCAAAATTTTTGAAGCATTCCAAGAATAAACAAAGTAAACCACAAAGTGCTTTGATAACAAGTACTTCAACGAGTCGCTAGATTTGAGACCAAAATTTCTTTGAGTTTCACCAGTTCAGTTCATATGAAAAAGGAATTTTAATATTTGTTTGGGCTTGTGCTCCAAACCAAACAAGTGCTAAGTAGAATTAGTCGCCATAAATCGCTACCGGATAAATGCCACATTAAACTCTTGTACTCTAAACTTCATCTAACATTAAGTACTAATTCCATATGTAAACTCAATTTTAGAAAAAAGTGCACTTCAACTTCTTATAGTTTGAGCGAGGTTGTGAAAAAAAATATAAACAACAGGACAAGTGTGAGCACAAGCATATTATTAAAATATTTTTAACACTTAAAATTAAAAACCAATTGCCAATACGTTATTGTGTATTAAAGGAACTTAAACGACTCTACAACAAAAATACTTACACCAAAACACCTAAAGAATATCGCAGTTTCAGTATAAATTTTTACCAAATTTAAAGATTAATGCGCGTGCTCATACACCAAATGTTATTTAAAAAAACATTTTCCAGAATTGCAATTTTCATTTTAAGACTGCATTTTTCACTATTACAAACAGATTTGAGGAAAAACTTTTTGTCGACTCACGCTAATATTAATTCTCATATTTTAGTGTTGTTAGAAAAAAATTCTATTCAAATAAGTGTAAAGAAGAAAATAAAATAAGTTATTGGAAGCTAAAATCAACAATAAAATCGGTTTTTAATTGGTGGGAAAAAATTCGAAAAAATACATCTTAAACAATGAGGGAAGAAATGCCATTAAAAGCAGAAACTTAAAAGTGAGGTATTTCAAGAAACACCCAACAAATAAATTTGTCTAAATATTTCTAGCAAATGTTGTATAATAGTAAAAATTTTTATTTTTTCCAATTTTAAATTTTTCCTTTTACACATCGTCGTTAGTAAATTATTGTGTTCTATGTGACATATAAAACCTATACATATAGAACACAATAATTTACGAACGACGACATGTGCTTTGTTTTTAGAAAAATGTTGTTAAATTATTTCTCGGTAGTAAATTGTTAAAAAATGACAGCATAAATCAGTAAACAATTAATAAATGTTGTTTCTTTAAATAGAATAATTGGTTCAATGTACTTTTTTCTGAATTGTTAATAAATTTAATGTCTATAGCAAACTTGACTAAAAACGTACTCGTAAAAATAAATAGGGAGCATAGGGCCATAACATAGTGACTCCAATTATCTCGATCTTTGGCTTGATGTTCGATTCGCTGATCTCCCAATTTATCTGCTTTCCTGTGGGTTCCAATCTAGGCATTTCTTGGCAATATCATCTTCTGGATTACGGAGGATATGCCCTATCCAACTCCATTTCTGCTTACTTATTTCCTTCTGCTGGTTTGTATCCATCTAAAGTTGGCTGTTGAGTTTTTTAGAGTTGGTTAGCGGATATATATGTTTCTAAGCCATCAGTTATGCTACTGTGGTGTCAAAAGAACTTAACATCTTTGATCACATACGAATAAATGTCAGTCTGTGTTATATTTATGTTGTGTGCTGTTAAGAGCATTTAAGTATACCTCAAAGTAAAATAACGCTACATTTACACATTCAAACATACTAGCCACATAAACAAGTGAATACTCTGACATTAAAGCATGATTATAGATTTTTCTGCGTTAATTTTTTTTTTACTTTTTCGTACTGTTCAACTTGTTCATTTTCAATATTTTTTCTGCTCATAACACCTCAATGATAATTTGAAATTTTTACATTAAACGTGTTGAACATGTAGTGGTTTCTTTTCCAGTACATTCATTATTATAGTTTTTTGTGCTACTTTTTGACTGTCTGTATTTGTTGGTGGACAAAAGTACGACCGACACCTTTGGCAAACAACACCTTATTTTTGGTTTTAATATTTTTTTGCAGTTGACTTCATTTCGAAAGGTGAGACTTCAATGTATCATACATATTGGTGTCTAAAAAGGTAGGTGTCGGTGGAGTGACATGTTGTTAAATGAAATAGGGCAGTATGTATAAGAGTGTGTGTGTTGAAAATCCATTATTGGATTATACATTGCAGTTACATACATAAATGTGTCCAACAGATGGGTTGTGGTTTGAAATATGTTTTAATGAAAATAAACAAATAATCAAGTAATGGCCTGGATATAAAAAATCCAAATCAAACAAAAGAAGTAATTTTTCATACATTTAATGAATTTTATCCATACCTTTTTATAACAAGACCTTTTTTTGGATGTATGTTTACAAGGGAGAGAATTTTTACTGCCCATTTTCAATTCTTACATATATGTAGCTATAATATAAAAATATTTTAATGCCTTTCAACATCTGCAAATATATTTATTATTAGAAGCACTTATTTCATGCCTATTAGGGATCTATTAAGTAATGAAATTTTGTTTTTTTTATTTTGTTATTTATACATGTTATATATACATGCAGCTTTAAACTCTTGTAACTCAAAAAAATACCAAATCAATTTGAATAGAATCTAGATTATACAATTCTACAATAAATGAACTGGCCTATTAAAAGATAAGACTATTACGTTTTGCTGTTGATTCATTCGACCGTAATTTAAAGTAAATCCAATAAACACCAAATTTAACAAAAAAAATTTATAAAAACAAGTAAGTGTGCTATATTCGGCCATGCCGAATCTTATATACCCTACACAACGTGTAGTCATGCAATAACAATTGTTTGTATCACTATTCATTTCATATAAAATACGTGCATACATGTAAAAATCATACATATAAAAAACATACCATTTAAATTATAAATTGAGTTTACGTATGTATGTTTCTAAAAAAAAAATTAAAAAAATTTTTTTTTAAAAAATTAAAAATAAATATATAAAAAAATATAAATAATATTTAAAATAAAAAAAAAATTTTTTTGGCTCAGCTGGAATTCGATGCCACGTTTACTTTAACCAGTATGTATGTAGGTTGTTGTTGTAATTGTGAAAAAAACGAGGTGGTCGTGGTTTTTTGCTCATATCTCAGAAAGTTATAGGGCGATTGTGCTGAATTTCAATAGCGATTCATTCCTGGATATTTCCAAGAGATTGATCTGAGGAACATATAGTTACTTCTAAAAGTTAATTTCAACCAACACACGGACAGACGGGCAGACGGGCAGACGGACAGACGGTTAGGGCTTAATCGACTCCATAAGCTTTCAGAAAATATATACTTTATGAGGTCGGATATGAAAATTGTAGAAATTACAAACGGAATGACAAAGCTATATATACTTACCCTTGTGCACCATAGGTGAAGGGTATAAAAACCTCCTTAAAATGGGAGTTAAAATTGTTACACTACAGTCATAGTACACATAATTTTTATACCCTTTACCAGTGATGCCAATTTCTACAATATTGACTTCCAACTACACATATTTTCTAAATGTTTATGACTAGGGCAGACTTAGTCATGTCCGTCTATCCGTCTTGTCTGTGTTATTATGCAATATATGTATATGGTAATTAAAAATATACCCACTTCAACGCTCAATATTGACATCAAACGAAAGAACTTTGACAGTAGAGTACAGTAAACACTAAAAAATTTAAAATCCTAGATGGCGTATAAAACAAAATGGCATAAAGTTTTGTTTAAGCCCATCAATATGGGTACCAAATAAAAAGGAATTGATTAGTGGAATACAGTTAACTATGTTAAAATTTAAAATCAAATATGGCATCCGAAATAATAAAGAAAATTTCTAATAACATGAAATCCGATGTATATGTACATAAATTTGAAGGGTATTATTAGTTTCCGCAAAGCCAAATATAGCACTCTGACTTGTTAGTTTTTACTTCGTTACATACATGTGATTTGCTTATGGGTTAGTGGAGACATTAAACTTAGGTACTTAACTTCTAGATTGTGGATTTCTGCAAGAAAATATCTTGCAAATCGTATATTTTTGATTAAAATCTGTTGTATACTGGCACATAAACTATGTTACAAGAATTTGATTTTCCTTTTAACTAATATATAAGAAATAAACAACTTCTATAAATAATCAAAGATATGCGAAAAGCAAAAAATATCTCTTAATATTATTAATATTTATATAATTATTTATATGGAGCGGACAACATACCAGTTGGGCATAAGTGTATACCTGTCGTGAGTTTGGAATTTTAGTGCCCCTCCTTTTCAATCTAACCTAACCTATCCTATATAATTATTTTATGTTTAATCTCCTATTATACATATTTATATAATTTTTTTATGTTTAATAACATTTGTTTTCGTTTTCGTAATAATTAGTGCCTAAGAATTTTGGATAAAATCTGTTGCATTTATGGCGTTAAAAATTAAATTAATTAATTAAAAAGCTTTTAGTGGTTAAACAAATGTCTAAAAATTTTAACCCGGACATGAGTAAAAGTTGGTCGTGACAATTGTCGCCATTCGTCCTGCTTGTCTTTATGATATCAGTCTATCTGTTTTTCTGTAGTAAAAACCGTTAAAAACTGTGTAGTTTTTTTAAGGTCTTCTTAAAACAAAAACAACAATTTAAAATTAATGAATAAAACAAAGTTTTTAAAACTGTTTATTAACAAGTTTTTAGAAAAAAAAATTTAACAGCGTTTCTGTGTTATTGAAATAAAAATTTTGTTTAAAATAAAACTCACACTTGAACTTTAAAAACTATGACCACAATTTTAGTTGAATCTTTATATCTATTACAACTTTTATTCATGATACTGCTTATATAGTTATATTATGTCATAGTTATCCTTACATTACTTTAGTTTGGGAAAACAATTAAATAATTAGTTTTATTACATTTAAAAATTAACAAAAAGGCAAAAGTTACAGTAATAATCAATTGCTGATGTTTAATTACTTATTCTCCAAGATACTATGTTTTGAAAAATATTATTATTGAAACATATTTTAAGATAATATAATTTGACAGTGGTCTTACCACTGGGTTTGTTCCGTGACTACAAACAAAAGCCATTGTGATCCTGTTATACATCTCAATCATTGCACATTATTTGTTGGTTCATTTAGAGGCACGTTGCTGAAGATGGTAATACTGATTTTTGTTACAGAACATAAGTTGATCAACAACAGAATCAGATGGACAGTCTGTAATAAGCCAAACAATTTACCTAAAAACTACTTCTGTTAAAAGGCATCAGTCGTATATGGTTGCTTGAAGTTCACAATGCCGCCAACATATAAGCGATTAAACCATTCCTGTTTCCGTTCCCTATTTCAAGCAAGATGGCAACAGCACCCAGAAACTTCCGTGGTGTCCGAAGTCTGACAGAGGTCAATTATTGGACAATAACTACTTCTGAATCTGTTTTCACTCTTGGGAGTAACCACAACCACCACGTGCTATCTAAAGAGATCTCAACAATAACCAGACTATAACAAATTTTAGAAGCTTACTGATTCGCGTTGTTTAGTTATTTCACTGGCCAGCCTCCAAATTTTAACCTGATCAGACTTCCAAATTATGATTCCACGAAGCCAGGTTTGTTAATCTCACCTATTCGCCCAGTTTTGGCAATATACCTTGGCTTGAAAGTAGCCAAGGGAAGTAGTCAGCTACAGTTTTTTTAAATGTTCTATTAAGGTTTCATTGATTCCATTATGACTGCAAGAAAGTAATCGCCTCTTTTTATTATAATACTTATATCAAGAAATTAAGAATGTCACCTTACAATACCAACTTTCAAACTTTACATATATTCTTTGAATAACCCTGAAGAAATGTGGAAAAGTGCAGCTTTATAATTATTCGCATATATTTCTGAAAATAAATAAAAAATGTAAACTGCTAATCCCATAGTATAAAATTTCCTCCTACACCATGACACTACCTACACAACTATGCAGATGATACAGCTGACATTCCTCCCGGATATAACAATTATATCCATCTGGATATGAAACAAGAAACAATACATGCTTTGCCATTCCTTGTTATACGATATGTGACATGATGACATTAATTCAAAGCTTTCTTTAATTTTAATCTATATAAATGTTTTTCACTTTTTATAATACATTATATTGTGCCTATGATTGACGTAAAATCTGTTTTGTTTTGTTTTTGCAGCAGAATCACTGGTGTTAAAGTCAGCTCTTATAATAGCTTTTTTTCGCCTCTGCTGTTATCCTATGCGTACGCCCTTTGATGACTTTTTTTTTTAGATAGGTGACGACATATTGATTTCGCCCTATTTTTTGCATTTTTTTCTTCTTCTTTAAATAATGGCTTACTTGCCCTATTAAGAGAAATAAAAATTCAAACTTATTGAAAAGTATTCACTACTTATACGCACTTTTGAATGAAATGTACTTACAGTACTCATATTCATCAACGTGTATGACCTAGTTGATTGCTATTGTCGTTCATGCAAAAAAAAAGATGACCAAAAGCACGTATGACTCGCGTCGTCATTATGAAGTTGTGTGTTTTAACTAGGCTTGCCAGATAACAATTTGACATTCATCATAATAATTGTGGATTGTTAAAGAAAAACAGACAATTTAAATTTAACAAAATAATACAAAAACAACAAGCAAAAATAAAGTGCTTGCTTTGATGTCTGTTTAAGAGGTTTTGTTTTTTCGTATTATCTTTCAAATTTAAGTGAGCACCTAAGAACGAAGTTTTTTAATTTGCTGCAAAAAATTTAAACATGAAAATAACAAACACAAAATAAATTTTTTTGTTTTCCTATTATTATAGAAGCCAACCATATTATTATAGAAGCCAGGCCATAATCAGTTGCATTTATTAAAAATTAAATAGTGATACTTGCAAAAATTGTATATTACACATTGTAAAATTGCAAATTTTCTGGCGGCCAAAAAATATCTTGCACTCTCCGACCTGGCCACATTGTTTATTCTTCATACAAATGAGAGCTGTTAATGTGTTTGTTATTAAGTCAACTTGCATCATTCTATGAAGAAAAGTAGTTTCTTAAAAATATAAATTAACGTGAGTAGTTTTGCAAATCATATAAGTATGGGACGCTATAAATATAAATGCAACGTATCACTTATGTTCATTGTGTGTTGTACTTATATATGTATCAACGTTGTTGTGCATATGCGAACGTCAGCTCAGTTAAATTTCAATGATTTATACGCACTTATACTCAAATTGTATGTCTCACTATGAATATTGAAAAAACGACTCAAAGCCGATCACTGATATGCACTAAGGTATTTTAAAACAGGTGTTTTGTTACAAGTGCTACAAGTCGCTTAATTTTAGCTCGGAACTTTCTTAAGTTTCACCCAGTCAATTCATTTGTAAAAGACCTTTAAGTATTGGGCTGACCACAGGGACTTTAAATATTCCTTTTGTGCTTCAAAATAAACAGATATTTTAATGACAAGCGCTATAATTCGTTGCCATATCTCGCTTCCAAATGACAGTGCCATATTAACTTCATGTGCCCTTTACTAACCCGAACTTCACCTACTAATTCCATATTTAAACTGAATTTTACAAAAAAAAAGGTCAATTGATTTACGCAAATTATTTGTTGGGTAAATCCACTAAACAAACATAAGTGTTATACTTTGACAGACTTTGACTTGAGTGCACTAAAAAAAATGTTTAATATAATTCTAAAAAATCTTCTGACACACAAAAAGACATAAAATGTATAAAAGTAGCGAATTGTTGGAACTTTATTAACCTGTGATTTGAGACAGAAATGAAATATAAAAAAAGTTTATGTATGTGGGTATGTTTACCACAATATAAATGTGTGTGTGTGTGTGTGTGTGTAATGTATATTTGTTTTTTATAACTGGCTTTTAGATGTGATAAAATTAAAATAAAAAATATTGTTTATTTAGCTTGTTAGAATAATAATGTAGAAGCATGTTGTCATTATTTATTATTTTTTGTTGCAGTGGCAGTTGCTCTCATTAAATGCATATAAAAACTTTTAGTTTTTCATTTTATTTATCATTTTATTTAACTACATGCATAACATTGCATAGTTAATGCATGTGCAAGGTAAAATTCATTTAACTATAAAATGTCAAGTAAAAAAACTTTTATTTGGAATATGTATTTATAGATGAAAGTAGTATGTACATAAATTTGTAAAAAATATCTTCAAACTTGGAGTAAAATAAAACTAAGTTAATTGATGCATAAAATATACTGTAAAATATTATATTTTTTCATAAATATATTTGTTTTTAAAGTAAAACTAGTTTATTAGTGGATATTAGTTGTAGTTGTTATTTTTGAAAATGCTTAAAATGATTTAATTTAATTCTTATTGCTCTTATTTGACCTTTATTTTATAAAATTTTCAAATTGATTCTTCAAGCTCGAGGTCTTTATAAATATTTGTTGTTTTATTTATTATTCAATATTTCGCTACTCCTTTGTGTAGCATCTTCAGGAAAGAAATTGTGTGTTTTAACAAAATTTTATATAATTGATTTAATTTAATGTACTTATACATTGCATATAGTGTTTTTACTAAGTATCTGGCTAAAACTCTTATAACAAAAGAAATAGTTAAAATACAGTTCTTCACTACGTACAGTAAGGCATCTAAATCTATTAATATACCCTTCACACAAAAGTGAAAAAAGGTATATATAGGTTTGTCATTCCGTGTGAAATGTCTACAATTTTAATTTTCGACCCCATAAAGTATATATTTTCTGAAAGCTTATGAATAGGGGAGTCGATTAAACATTATCCGTCTGTCCGTCTTACCATCTGTCCGTGTGTATGTTGAAATCAACTTTTTAAAGCCCCCCGACATCGCTTGGATCCGGGTGAGGTATTAAAATATTCAGAAGTAGATCGGTATTGAAAATCAGCAAACACCCACGACCACCTCGATTTTTTTTCACAAAAACAACATTACAACAACATACATACAAACTTGTATACTGGTTAGAGTGAACGTGGCACGAATCCCAGCTGAGCCAAAAAAAAAAAATTTTTTAATAGTTTTTATATATTTTTTTTTAATATTTTTATATTATTTATATTTTTATTATTTTTTTTTACATTTTTTTCTTATTTTTTTATTTTATATTTATTACTTATATTTTAATTATTTTTTTTTTAATTTTTTTTCTAAATTTTTTATTCAATTTTTTTTTTAATTTTTTTTATTTTTTTATATATCTATGTTTTTTATATATGTATGTACGTATTTCATATGAAATGAATGGTGATACAAACTACTGTTATTGCATGACTACACGTTGTGAAGGGTATATAAGATTCGGCACGGCCGAATATAGCACTCTTACTTGTTTTTACAACAACAACATACAACACATGCATATATACATACAAACGTGTTATACTGGTTAGAGTGAACGTGGCACCGAATACTAGCTGAGCCAAAAAATTTTTTTTTTTTATTTTCTGCTTAATATTTTTTTTTATTTTTTTATATATATTATTTATAAACGTTTTATAATTTTTTTTTTAAACTCAGTTTAAAATTTTACAATGGGATGTTTTTATATATCTATGTACGTATTTCATATGAAAGGAATGGTAATACAAAAAATTGTTATTGCATGACTACATGTTGTGAAGGATATATAAGATTCGGCGCTTCCAAATATAGTACTCTTACTTGTTTTAATACGGCGATGTCATTGGAGGCAAGCAGTAAGTGCTTACGCTCACTTACAAATAGTTTTTCAAAATAGTACTTACCAGTACTTACCGGTAAATAAATACTTTTAAATAGGGACTTGCATTAATAACCTAAAAATTATATTCTTTTTATAAACTTACAAGAGTAGGTAGTTTTCTTGGGCAAAAAGTCTGCTAGACATTTTACTAAAATTAAAAATTCATTAGGAATTTATAGGACATCATTAATCTCAACAATTGTTCTGCGACCATTATCACAAAAATTTAAAAATTATAGAAAAAGTCTTTGCAGATTTTTAGAAATGTTTATATAAAGAGAAAACTTTACTTAATTTTAGTATTTAAAGGAAAAATAGAAATAGAATTTTTGCAGTAACGGAAAATTTAGAAAAGGTGTCGAAAACGTTTTGGAAAACTTAAGTTATTTTAAAATTGTTTATAAAGAAATAATTTCCTTCAAAAATTTCACATATCAATTGTAGACATGACACTGATGCCAAATTTATAACTATTATAGTTTTTATATATATTTGTAGTCACAAACAAGTAATAGTTATTTTAATTTTATTTTATAATATATTTCGTGGCGATAATCAAGTGTTTGTTGAAAATTTACCATTTATTATTTATCTTTCGAAAAAACTTCCATATTGTTGTTATTTAAAAATAGTATGACTTAAATAATTATTATGACAAAAATTGTATGGACACATCATAAAATAACTAAATTTTTTTCAAAAGCATTGAAAATTCGAAATTGTGATTTAATGTTAGAGTAAGCAATATAATTACATGACAGCATGATTAAAAGGCAATTATGGTATGATTGTTTTAAATAAAAATTAGTTTTAACTGATCTTCTTGCTGAATAAATTTTTATTATTTAAAACGTGTGACATTTAACAAATATTTACAAACATTTTAAGATAATAAAAATAAATGATAAAATATAAAAAAAATGGTAACAAATGGTGTATATAGGGGCAAGTACAATCAATAAAACGAATAGCAAAAAACAAATTCAAACAAATTCCAAAATGCGCAAAAATTATCCAATAATCTTATAGTCATAATTTAATAATTGCATGGTACTTTAGTTAAACATAACAATGATAACTTTGAACCATTATATGTTTAAATCACAACCAAACAATCTAATCATAGAATATTGCTTTTTGGTTATGATTACCACAACAATGTTTTTTCTTTATGTACAATTAATAAAATGTCTGTCCGCTTTAGTGAGCTACGGAATTCCAGATGCAGAGATGCTCAGCTGTAAAATTGAATTTAACACTGGAGTTCGTCAAGGATATGCAGGTTATGTTCCCACTTCTTTTCCACAAAGTGCTTTCACAGCGACTCACCCACATATCAGAGAAAGCCAGATTAAATGAAAATCTATTCCAAAAACTTGAAACCATTTTTGATAAATAATCTACTACGTGACGAAGTTAAAATTATATGCAACTTTAAACCTATTATAAGCTGAACTTGGGGATCCAGGAAAGACATCATTATCTGAATTAAGAAAGCCACACATTCTTTTGGTCTGCTCACTAAGTTATGCAAATTCTCTTTAATATCACTTTGCGTTAAAATTTAAATGTCAAAGCAAAACTTGTGCCTCCCCAGTAAGTTTTTTAGAAGATTTCTAAAAATATTTTGGCCACGAATTATTTCAAACAACAGTCTGTGAGATAAATAACATCTAATACCACTATGTTTAGAAATACAAAAAGGGAAGGGAAGGGAATTATCGTCCTATATTACCAAAAATGCTATCGAATGAAATCCTCAGAGAAGTCTTAGGAGAGGTTGACCAGCGCATACATGAGTGCGTATCAAATTGAGTTTGAAAATAAAGGCGCATAATAATAAATAAAGTATTACATACGTTATATTTGACTGTTAATATTTTCACATATACACTTTAAGTATAATTTTTAATTTGAAATAAGAGAGTCCCGAAAAGGAAATAAACCAACATTTATAAAAGGTATAAACGTAACAATACCAAGAATTTTCTAAAATTTTTCTTAAAATAATTTTCTGTAAAAATTATTTATTTACTGTCATATTCATAAAAAATATTTTGGGTTTATTGAAGGCTTATTAGAGAAATGTCTGTACAACATCTGCCAAATAAGCTTTAAACGAACGAAAGATAATGTTTATAAATACGGCAGTTAAAGTTCTACATTTAAGTAGGCTATTATTTTAATAATTTCATTGTAAATAGAAAAATAAAGTCAAAATTATTCTCTATGAAAAGATTTCTTTTACATAAAAAATACCAAAAATTTCTAAGAAATATTTAAAGCGGACCAATTCTTCAATATTTTTCGATAAAGATAAATACAAAAGCGCGTATATATACATATGTATGTATATTAATTTGTTATTTAAATATATTTTTAAAAATAAAAATTATGTTCCAGCAATGTTTCCATAGATCTTTAATAAAAATTTAAAAATTCCATCTTAACATGCAATTCAAGTCGCTCTTATCATTTTTATTATGCATTTTTAGCCTTCGTTTATTTGTTTTTTTAATGGACTTCCATATTTAATGAATGAAACATTTAAAACGAAACTCAAAACTAAAATGCGTTTCCCATATAGATACTTAAAATAATGGATTTTCTGGTTTGCAAACATTAAGTTGAAGCAACAACAGCAAACCGAAAGGCCAAAAAATTTTTGTTATCCAACAAAAAAACTAATAGTGCTAGTGCTCTTCCACAAAGCGATGTGACGTGAAGATACATTTACATGGAATTTTGGCAAAGTAACATTTTGGCATTTACGCCAAAGTATTATTCGAATTGAGTCAATATATTTTTAAGGTTGTATGTGCAAGTAGCACAGTAGTGAGGATAGATGGTAACGGCAACAACAATTCTCTGGCAACAAAGGAAGTAAAACTTTTGTTTAAAAAAGCTTTAAAATGATTTGAAGATGAATGATGAAATGTTAGAAATATATACGAGTGTGCCTTTTAGCAGTTTGTGCTATTTAAGTACCCAAAACAAGTTTATTGGACTCTAACTGTCGGCGTTTTCAATGGGTTAGAATAACAGACTAAGTAAGTGTATTTAAGTATTTTTCTCGCTTTAAGCTGTGGTGTTAAGCTTAAAGTTTGAGTAGAACATTTTATTGCATTTAATTCATTTGATGTGATAAATGAAAACTCTATGAACAATGAAAACTGGTTATCCCTGATATTTTAATCTTGTGGTAGCTCTAATTTATACAATTGAAATATTGAAAAATATTTTACTTATACACGCAACAAAGGCCAGAACATAATTGCGACGGTCATATTAAATACTCTACTAAAATATCTGGTAGACGAAAGTAAATTACAGTAATTTTAAATATCATTCACCTCGTCATGCTAATAAAACGTTCGGTTAAATTTTATCATCTGGTGTTTACTCTTCAACATAACAAAATGATTATAACAAAAATAGAATGATGTCTTCGCAAAAATAACACAATAAGCAAAGGCATTTTAATTCGTCTAGGATGAAATGACAAAATGATTACAAAGCAATCAAGATATGATTTTTTTTCAAATAATTTGTTTTAAAATTTTCTTCATTTTGTTCAGTACATTTTTTAATATTTCCAAAGTTTGACATATAAAACAAAAGCACAAACAAAAAATTTGAAAAAATTAAATAAATAGCGAAAGTGACTGTGAAGTGCCAAAACTATTCAACTAAAATGTCAGAGATCTGAAACTGCCAAAGGCCACTTTACGCATTTTGGCTTTTAGGTTAAAACAAAAAAAAACGTAGTAATAAAAGGCGCGAAAATTTCTTATTACCGCACAATGGAACAATATCTCCTCAAATATTTTTCTAAATAAAATGATTCCGTATTCTGTAAATAAATTGATTGGTTAACGTGGTAGTCAAGTGGAGTCTGTATGATACCGTTTTGACAGGACCACATCACTCGTCATTTCCAATGTATCTCAGAATAGATCCACTAGATCCACCGTGTGAAGTAATTCAATAGATCATTTAGTCAACTTTAGATATCGTAAAGAGTCTATCTAGTATATTTTTGCACAAAAATCTGTGTCTCTTAGCCGCCAGTGCCGGACATTCGCAGAGAAGCTGGAAAACCGATTCCTCCTTTTCCCTATTCAGACAGCCTTGACAATGGTCGTTTGATGGAAGTCTAAGTCGACTTGCATGTTTTCCTAACATCCATTGACCCGTCAATACCACCAGCAACCTCGATATGTCCCCCCGACATCGGTTAGTAAGTCGCACTGTACGCCTGATATCAAAAGAGGGCCACGTAAGCCGTGCCGCCTTACATGTAACCAGCTCACGACACGTAAACATGTACCTTGTTTAAATATTGTAATTGGATTTCAAAATTACGTTTCTAGTAAGTGGCGTCTCTTTGTACACTCATCACAATGTAGACTAAAGTTTGCTCTCTTACAGAGTGGCAATAAATTAGGGTTGTAGAAGTAATAAACAAGACAAAATTAAATATATGGAACTAATTGGCTCATATGTATTAATTTAAAATTGAACAATTTATTTTATGCAGTTGCTTATATTAAATTGTTCTGTCTTCTTTGCTTGTGGGAGAGTAGAGCTAAAAATTATCATTGGATTTTAAAAATGGGCTTCCTCGGAAAGCGCTATTTTTAGGGCAACAGAATATGATAGAGCCACTTTTAATATCAAGAGATCGTTCAATTTTGCCTCCGTTTCATATAAAAACTTGGAATTATAAAACAATTTGTAAATAAGTCTGACAAAAATGAATATTGTTTCCTTTTTCTACAAAAGAGAAGAGAAAAGATAAGAGAAAAAACTTTTGACGGGCTATGAATAAAATCATTAATAAAAGACTCAAACTTTACGAACACTTTGAGAAATAGTTTTGTTTAGCTTGTTAACTTTTTTTAAGAAAACTAGCTAAGCCCCTTAATGAATAAAAATGCATTCTGAATTTTAACTAAATATTCAGTGCAAGGCTAAATATTATAATTTTTTTTATGGGCTGAACACTATTATAATCATAGTCATGACAGCTCAATATGTGTAAAAAGTTTCAGAAAAATCGGTCAAGTGCAAGCAGCTAAGATTGGTAACTAATTTTTTATGGGCGTAACCCCGCCCATATTTTACCACCCATAAACACTCCCTGGAATATGTTCGAGTCCGATCGGGTTTACATTTTCGGAGTCTATAGCTAACACACACACACACACAGAGTTTAATTTTTATATATATAGATAAGAAAATGTCTAAATTTTCTCAACACGTCGAACAACTGATGATTCACTTTTAAAGGTTTGCATGTAACGTATATATTAAGTTACGCTTTCTAAACAACTACCTAGACTAATTTCTCGACAATTTTTGGAACATTTATGAATAACAGTGCGAGCAATTCCACCAGGACCTTCATATCATAGAAGAACGCTATCAGGGTTACTAGAACATACGTATGATGGTTGACTATGGTTTAAGTATTGAAAATAGTTCTCCGCCTTTAACTTTAGCAAGAAAATCATAAAATATAAAGTTATTTTCATTATAAGAATTAAATAAATCAGAACTATCTCCCACTTTATAGTATATTATATATAGTATAAAAACACAACACCTTGTCATATTCTTTAAACTACAGCTAAAACAGAATTTTCAATAACGGAAATAAAATCATCATCAAAAATCTAACAATTCAATCATAGAATGGTGCTCTTAGATTATGATAACCACAACCATGATTTTTCTTTGTGTATTTTTACTGTATATAGCTTATGCATCACTAACAATATAACCACCGGCAGCAGTGGCACACAATGCAAATCCTTTTGTCCCTCCCCATTAAGCAGCTGTCGAAAAACTTAAAATCATCCTGTCATTTGACATTCGTTCCCCAAGTAATTCCCTCTGTTACATAAATTCATCTTTTTTTCAATATAGTCTATTTGAAATATTAGAAAAAAAAGAAGAGTTAGAATTTGTATTGGTTTCCCTATTAACTTTGTGTGCACTTGGAATTTGTTGATATTAGTAACTGCAACAGCTACAACAACGAGCTTATGCCAGAATAAAATCGTTATCACCTAAAATATTCATTTTTTGTCGCAAAAAGGAAAAATACAAAATCTGTTTCAAAATGAAAAAGGCAAAAATTCATTTTCTATGGATTGAAGCAAATTAAAGCACACACAAGCAAGCCTTAACAGACATGAGGGCTTTAGATCGTATTAAGTTGTTGCCACATGCCATATCAGGGTGGCATGAAATGTGATTGAGCGTCCCATAAATCTGGTAATCAACTTTAGGTAAATTTGTTGTACACATAATAGTTTCGTTCATTTTAGTAAATATGTATTCATACCAAAAGGTCTACATAGTACCCGTGTTTGGGTGAATGTGTAATTGTCATTGTATGTCTGTCATTGCACTAAGAATTATGTTTATCTTTTTTTTTACGATACTGATAAGAACACTATTGAATTTACACATAAAAATGAAAAGAACTTTCAGGAATAATCGCAGGCCAATCACAATTATAAGAAGCAAAATTAAAGCAATTAAAAATTAAATTCCAGTGTGGCAAAAGGACGTTGAAAAAAATGTATGAATTTTTTTATTTGATTTTTAATCATATATTTGCTTTAGGATGTTTTTTCATAAATATATTGGAAGCAAGTACCCGTCTTTATCAAACTTTTTGTCGCAGGGTATTAAGTTTTTTAAAAAACTTTTAAAACTGTTAATCCAACATAACTGTTTCTCCGTAAACCGGTTTGAATGGGATTGTCTCAAACCTTCCTTTGTTTGGCTTTACATTTGTTTGCAATGCTCCACTCAGTGGAGTTTCTTTTTAAGCTCAAATGTGAATGCATTATTGTAATGAATATAGCGTTATTATTACTTGTTATTAGTAGCAAAATTGATTGGGTTTTTCTCACTACCATAATAATGTGCTACATTGGCATCTGAGTCTCTATAATCTCTTTATACACGAAGTCCACGATTCTTTTATACCTCTAGTCAGAGGTGCTGATAATATGTACTTCTATACTCCGGACTAGCAATAATACCAAGGCATGTACACTTCGCCAAGGTAACAAGCCACTAGTGGGGTTAATAACATAAGACACATATTGGTGGTCACAAGTAACTCGCCCTAACTCGCATTTTTACCAGATTTTATTTTTTTAATAATTTAAATACATTTCATATAAATGCACCTATACATACAAATAGTTTCTATAACGTTCTTATCTTCTTCTGTATAGTTACAAGTATTAGAGTTAATACCTTTCTATTTGTGACCAACGATATGAAATATTTTTGTCAACATTCAAGCTAGATTTTATTTTGTTTAAATAAAGTGTTCGGTTTTGAGAGAAATATAGTTTGTCTGAATATAATAAGTTTTTCGTCACTCTAATCGCGGCATTTCTTTGTAAGACAATACCAACACATTACTTCAATAAACTGTGTGTATGCTGTTAATCTTATTTAGAGTTGATTACAAAAATATGGAAGTAAATATAGAAATTCTGAATAAGGGCTCAGATTCGTTTGAAGCTTGAACGTTGGCATAGCCAGGGGTGGTAAAAGCTTAAAATTTTTTCTGGTGGTGGCAAAATCTTAAACTCAGTTCACTTAAATAGTAATTCTTTCAATTTTTTATGTGTTTTTTCAATAAAAAGAAGAAGAAAAAGAATCTAATTTCGCCCAGAAGCTTAAAAAATTTAATGTCGTTTTTATACCTGCCACCAAAAAAATGGTAAGGAGTATATTCATTTTGTCATTCCGTTTATAACATATCAAAATATTCGTTTTAGACCCCATAAAGTATTTATATTCTGAATCGGGGTTTCATTTTTTGACGATCTATATATGTCCGTCCGTCTGTCCGTCTGTTGAAAGCCCGATAGAGGTTGGGCCGAAAAAGCTACGGGGCACAAATTTTGCCAGAATAGTTCTTATACACAAGGTTTGTTGGTATTGAAAATGGGCTAAATCGGGGTATTAATAATATTTATTTTAGTACTTTCTTAATTTTATTAACTACTAGAAAAGCCCGGCGCGCGTTGCTACGCCCCTTAATAAATATAAATGCATTCTGAATTTAAATTAAATATAAAGTGGGCGTGGCACTGCCCACTTTTCTGTATAGTCATCACCAAAATCGGTCCAGAGCAAGTACCTCGAAATTATAATTTTTATGGGCGTGGCCCCGCCTACCTTTTTAATCACGAAACTTTATACTCATGAGAGTTCAATATGTGTGCAAAGTTTCAGAAAAATCGGTCAAGTGCAAGAAGCTTAATACTATAACTTTTTTTATGGGCGTGGCCCTTCCCACTTCTCTAATCACGATATTTTGTATTATAATGAGAGCTCAATATGTGTGTGCAAAGTTTAAGAAAAATCGGTCAAGTGCAAGAAGCTTAATATTTTATTTATTTATTTATTTATTTAATTTAATCAACATAATAATATTTACAGTTGAGCAACATTTTTAATTTAATTACAAAAATAAAGAAAAATAAAAACAACATTAAACGTATGCATTTGAGTTTAGAAATCTTATCAGCTTTCCACTTGTTACAGCAACATTATCAGAAAAGTCAATGTGAACATAGAACTTATTTACCTCAGCACAAATTCTTCTAATTGGATCAAAGTTAATGTAGTTTGATCTATGAAATGGTACATATAACGGTTCATAAAATCTAAGCTGCCTATTAGGAACATTGATGCATATTTTATGTCGAAGATATGTAGAATCAATTTTGCCTTGAATTATATTTATGACAAATGCAATATTGGAAACAATTCTTCGGCTTTGTAACGTTGGGAGCGCAATGAGTAGTAAACGACTACGGTATGACGGTAAGTTTGTATTAGGATTCCAACGAAGGTTACAAAGGCAGAACAGCAAAAATTGTTTTTGGACTGATTCAAGTTTTTGAATATAAACATCATATTGGGGATCCCAAATTACTGATCCATATCCCAGTAAAGGTCTTACCAATGACGTGAATAGATTTTTTGTTACATAAGGATCATTAAATTCCTTCGCCCAACGCTTTATGAAACTTAATACCCCATAAGCTTTATTTACTGTCATTATTACATGTGAGTTGAAATTAATTTTTACATCAAAGAGAATTCCAAGATCCAAAAACGAATCAACAACATTCAAATTAGAGCCATTTAGAGAGTAAACATTCGAAATCGGTAAATATCTGCAGAAAGTCATAGATTTGCATTTTGTTAAATTCAATTCCATAAGATTTACCGCACACCAATTAAAAAAATTATTTAAATCAGCTTGGAGATAAAAACAGTCGCCAACAGTTCTAATCCATGAATAAAGTTTAACATCATCAGCAAACATTAAAATATTGCTGTATTGAATAGCCTTTGGAAGATCATTTATAAGCAATAAAAATAAGATGGGGCCGAGGTGACTTCCCTGAGGAACTCCGGAAGTTACTTCAATATGTTTTGATATACAATCATTATAAAATACACATTGTCTCCGATCCTTTAAATAAGAACTAATCCATTTTAAAAGGTTTACCGGAAACCCTAATTTTTTGAGCTTCACTAACAATAAATCATGGTTAACCTTATCGAAGGCTTTACTGAAATCAGTATAGACTACATCAGTTTGGTTACCATTACAAAATCCCGTATTGATGAAGGACGTCAGTTCCATTAGGTTTGTGGATGTAGATCTACCTTTACAAAAACCATGTTGTGCTGGAGAAAGAATTGTTGATATTTGGGTAGTTAGGATGTCCGTTAATATTTTTTCAAACAGTTTAGGAATGGAGTTAAGTTTAGCTATTGCTCTATAATTAGTAACATCACTACGGCTACCAGATTTATGAAGGGGGGTGATAAATGAATCTTTCCAACATTTAGGAAATATACCAAATTTCAAAGAACTGTTAAATAGATGAGTGATAGGAATAGCCAAAACGTCGGCACAATTTTTTAATATGCAGCTAGGAATACCATCAGGACCAGGTTTATAACAATTTTTTATACTTCTCAGGCTTTTTAAGACAGTATCGACATCTAAAGATGATATATAAATTGATGAAGACGAAGTAATATCATAAGGATAAATTGAACTATGGAACGTTTTTGCAGAAAAAGTAGAGGCGAAGAAATCAGCAAAAGAATTGGCAATATCTGCATTATTAGAATAACC
This sequence comes from Phyto melanocephala, assembly GCA_941918925.1. NCBI lineage: Eukaryota > Metazoa > Arthropoda > Insecta > Diptera > Rhinophoridae > Phyto > Phyto melanocephala. The sequence continues at coordinate 94,063,337 of OW799233.1, read as the reverse complement.
AACATTATTCATTTTCATAGTAGTTGGATACGTTGAAACTCTACGTTTGGAGTTGACAAAATTATAAAACATTTTCGGATTCTTTTTAAAGTAAAATTTCATTTTGTTTATATACGATGCATAACATTTTTTGTTTTCAAAAATATAACGGCTTTGAGCTATTAAATAATAGCTACGATCAATAAGGGTTTTGCTCTTCATGAACTTTTTATATAAACGGTTTTTACGATTTTTTAACCAGGTTAAAGTACGGGAATACCATGGAGGACGATTTGATGTTACCTTTTTTAACAATGGGGTGCTTGCTGATAAACAACTGAAGAGAACTGAGTAAAATTTCAACACGATTTGATCAAAATTACTACCATTATAAGAAAAAGCAAGAATTTTAAACCAGTTAATATTATGTAACAAGTTATTTAACATATGGTAGTTCGTACGTTTAAAACAGAGCGACTCAGATACAGTGTGAACAGTTTCCTTTTGAAGCAATGGTGTAGAAATTAACAATGTAGGATGGTGTCGGTCCTCAGGAATAAATAAGGGGTTAGTCCTAGATACGTCGAATAGAGAGGGATTATTTACAAATACGAGATCCAATAAGCGGTTGTTGTAATTAAAAATTTTATTTATTTGAAAGACACTTAAATTAGTCAGACTATTGAAAAAATCTTGACTCCAATCATGTGATGTAATCGGTACAAAGAAATCTGTATCATCTGATGTAATCCAGGATGCAGTCGGAATATTAAAATCACCAAAAATCATCAAAAAATCAGCTGACTTTAGTTTATCTGCAACGGATTTTATTAACAAAACATGTTCACCATAAAGTTGTGGATCAGAGTTTGGAGGTATATATGAGCAGGTAATAAAGAGCGATATATTTTGAATTTGTATTACAACAGCGATAAATTCAATATCAGATGAATTTACAAATAATAACTGTTCAGCAGGATACAAACAGGAAACAGCAATTAAAACACCACCACCACGTTTGCCAATTCTATCACGTCTAAAAACTTGATATTTACTACAAAAAATTTCAGAGTTATTAGTATTATTAGTAAGCCAGGTTTCAGTAAATGCAGCAACATGAAATTCGCAGTCAAAGCTGTTAAGGAACATATCAGTAAGCTTAGTATTCATTCCATTTGCATTTTGATAAATGATGTTAAGGGTAGAATTTTGCATTAGTTTTTTTAAGTTTGATTAGATGTTGGAATACGAGCTAAGTTTTCATCACGATAAATAAATTCACGTACTAGTGTATGGTTTGGCCAAAAATTTACGTTTACGATTTGTTCAAAATATTCGAGTGGGACAATTATTTTAAACAAGGCTCTATTTCTTGAATTAATTTTAAAAATATTTATGTTAGCAGGTAGATTATTATTAAATTTAGATAATAGGTAGTTTTTAACATCATCAACAGTTGTTTCAAGAAGAAAACGAGTAGCAAATATAGTTTTTCTTGGCGGAATTGTACGAAGTTCTCTGACGGCTTTAGTTGGTACAGTATTATCAGAAATTAAAGATGCAGCTGATGAAAAAGATGTAGTAGGTGAATTACTATTTAATTCAAGGGGTATAGTATTAAACGGAGTGATAACTTCAGATACAATCAAGTTGTTTTGCTCCATGCAAGGTGAAGGAGACAAATCATCGTATTCTACTGAATTATGAGAAGCCGCTTTTGATATTGTTATTGAAGGGATTGGATTTCTTGTAGATTTTTTCCTCTTAGGTAAAGAATTTTGTTGAACGTCCGCAAATTTATCTAAATTCGGAAAATTTGTGAAAAGTTCACCAAATTTTAAAAATTTAGATCGAACAGATAAGAAGTCCTTATTTAGTTGATCGAACTGCTCTTTATAACTTTTGAAGAATTTGTAAAATTCAACATTTATATTTTTACAATGAGGACAATTCCATTGTAGGGATTTAGTAGGATCAGCAAGCGCATCTGCATCACGCGCTTTCAGTCCACTACATTTTAAGTGATAGGTTCCAAGACACAACCAACATGATATCAAGCGGTCATTACCCGAAACGTTACAATTTTTGTTCTGGCAATCCATAATTTAATAATGAAATGTAATTTTTTTAAATGTAATTTATCTAATAAAATTTTAACGTTTTGGTTATTTGGGTAACTGGGTAGTAAAAATCAACTACTAAACAGTAGATGGCGCCAATATAGTACAAACAGATGTACTGAGTAGTTGTTGTATTTTATCACTTTATAAACAATACAGATAAAATATAAAACTTTACCATTTACAATCAGCACAAGCCTTTAAAAATAGTGCCGCAGTAATTCGTAGACAATCAAAGCGGGTAAACGTATTATGACCAGGTTGAATCCACTAAAAATATAAATCCAAATGGAGCAGCGAACAAAACACGTCCAAACAGTACAGTGATGCTAATATTATAACTTTTTCTATGGGCGTGGCACTTCCCACTTTTTTAATCACGATATTGTATTATAATGAGAGCTCAATATGTGTGTGCAAAGTTTCAGAAAAATCGGTGAAGTTCAAGTACCTCAAAATTATAACTTTTTTTATGGGCGTGGCCCTGCCCACTTTTCTTACCACGAAATTTTTTAGTCGTGACAGCTCGATATGTGTGCAAAGTTTCGAAAAAAATCGGTCCACTGCAAGAACCTCAAAATTATAACTTTTTTTTTGGGCGTGGCCCTGCCCACTTTTTTAATAACGAAACTATAAAGTCATGACAGCTCAATATGTGTGCAAAGTTTCAGAAAAATCGGTACAGTGCAAATACCTCAAAATTAAAACTTTTTTAGGGGCGTGGCCCCGCCCACTTTTCTTATCACGAAATTATTAAGTCATGACAGCTCGATATGTGTGCAAAGTTTCAAAAAAATCGGTCAAGTGCAAGTAGCTAAAACTGATAACTAATTTTTATGGGCGTGGCCCCGCCCAATTTTTTCCACCCATAAACACTCCCTGGTATGTGTACAACAACTTACCGAAGTTTGAGCTTGATCGGTTTTACAGTTTTGGAAGTCTATTGCTAACACACACACACACTGAGTTTCACTTTTATATATATAGATATTAAAAAAAAAATAAAGTAATAAAAAAAATATTATTAATACCCAGCAAAAAAATAATTACAAAAGAAATAGTAAACGCACGAGTTCAACCCATGACGAATTTGATCAATGTAAGTGAAAGAGGCATGATTTTATCCTTAACGTGTCATTGGAGAGAGAATAAGTTAAAAAGAGTGTCGGTCTAAACCCAGCAAAATAGAAGATTAAAAAAAGAAATTTTTCAGGGATTCAACTGCTGATAAAGTGATTTAGGATAAAATACTAATAATACATTAGAGTATCTTTAAAGATCATGTTATAATATAAAAATATTAATAAACAGCATTCTGTTCTAATGCATATTTGGTAAAAAGCAACTAAGGTTTCGTAAGTTGATTTTATTTGTTTACATAAATTGTACAAGATATTTTATATGAAGTTGCATTCATTTCGAATTACATCATTAAAAAAAATTGTTTCGCATTTATGTAATCACTTAGAATTATTTCTTTTGCACTATTGATTTAGTCTTAAAAATGTTATTTAATTTGTTCTATTTCCAATTTTTTATTTTGCTTGGAATACATAGAATATTTTAATATTTTCAATACAGTGCCTCCTATTGTAGTCTAAATGCATCCTCACTAAAACTAACTAAGTTATTTTTTAAATACAAAATTTATTGTCACTTCATCTACAGCACCTACTATTGAATCCAAAGCAAGGTTCTTACTTGAAATTTTACTTAATAGCTTTATGATTCCTAAGAACCAAATGATTTTCCAAAAATTTATACTTGTTCTGTTCCAACAGATATTAACAAACAAATACTTAAAATATACCTATTTGGCCGTTAGTCTCAATAACTCTAATATACATTCATATGTACTTACCCAGCAAAATTTTTTAAATATTTCAAAGTGAATTACATTTTCACTTCTTCTAAATCAACAGTGCAAAAAAAATATTCATATTAAGTATTTTTTTTAGTTTCGAGCTTATTTTATTAAAATATTAAATTTATGAAAACAAATACAAACTCATGCAACATCGGTTTTTTTTTATTAAATATGCATAAGTTCTCACACTTATTCGAATGGGTTGCAGCTCATTGATATAAACAGATGATTTTCAATGAAACTGTAATGTTAAAATCATTAGTATTTGCACGTAAATTAAATCACTTCGCCACTAGTTGAACCTTTGAATCATCACTTCTTTGGCATCTTTTTTTTTGCGGGTAAAACATGTAAATAAAATTTACATTAATCATACGCCTGTATAAACAAACAAAATAAACATCAATCATACGCTGTGGTTAAAACTTACCACCTTAAAGTATACAACAAAAAATTAACGTAAATTTTTTTAAGGCTACTCTTAAACTGTAAGCAAAAATAAAAGCGATTTTATTTCTCCTCTCTTTTATAACATTCATAAAAAATAATCTCTCCATCGAAGAAAAAAACAACAAAAAATATTAAAACGTTTAGCTATATAGGTAATTACGTATGTATGTATGTATGTATGTATGTATTAAATAATATAATAAAAGCAATATAGAAAGAACTGGAAAACAAGCAGCTCTGTACTGGTGTTTTTGTTAGTAATAAAAATGAAAAACTGAAAACAAAATATAAATAAAATATTTTATTATATTATTCAATAAAATTATGAACCAATAAATAAATGTTACGAGAAAGCTTTTGTTAAAAAATCTTTGTATTATCTTAACTACTTTAACTTATTTGATTTATTATTAAAAAGTTTAATTATTTAAATAATTGTTTAATTTTTTTTTTCTGTTTTAATTACAGGTCAATAAAAATGCTCAATTGATGTCAGCAAAAAGCGGTGGAGGCAATATGAATGTAGTGGGTCTAAATGGTGAACGTAAAAGGTGGATACATGATCCAACAAGTAAGCGCAATTAATGTAAAACTTTTTTAAATATATTATATTTTAGTGAAAAAAAAATAAAATTTTATATTTAATACTTTTATAGTTTCTTTCACAATTTATCTTGACTAAAAAAATACTGTTCAACATTTGTTAAAAAGTTATTTTTTAATCAACTTTCCAATATTTTTCTGTTTTTTTAAATTCCTTGTAAAAATATTACTTGTACAACAGTAATCTTGACATTTTCTATTTTTGGGACTGACTTATTTCTTTAAAAAATTTTAGTTCTGTTACTATTTTATGTTTTGTTTTTTATTTATTTTTATTCTTTTTAGTACTTACTTTTAAGCAACGACTTTCGTTGCCCAAAAATATACAATCAACTTTATAATTTTATTTACAATTACATAACCACAAACTAAGTAAATAACAGTACAAATTTGTAATTTGAAAATATTTTTTTTCAGGTGACCTGTGCCGTCCACTGAGTTGTAAAAAACGTGAAATATGTTTATTGGAAAATGAATACAGTGCTGTGTGTGTCTCGAAAAAAGAGTTGCATAAAAATCGGTAAGTTAACAATCTAAAATATACAATTTAGAATTTCAAAGTGTCTAGCGAAATTTAATGAAAGTAAATGGAAGAAAATATTTTCTACAAGAAACTTATGCTTTTAAGTGGATAAGTAAGAGAAAAATTAAAAGAAACTATAGCATGAATTGTGTAAAATTTAAACTCAATATTTAAATTTTAAAACGTTTTCTTATAAATTCTTATAAATATATATTTACACTATTTATTTAGTGATACAAAGTAAAAAGTATATCAACTGTACAAAAAATAAAACGATACTGAGATTGAGTTAAGTACATATTTTAAAAATATGTTTTTATATTTGTAAGAATACAGAGGGTACGCCAATTTCGTCAAATCAGAGTTGTAAGAAAAATTATAATTTTTTTAATAATTATCAAAAAATTTGCATACGTATATAATAAAGCTGCATAAAATGTTCTAAAACTTATTTCTTCTATTTCACCCGATTAATAATCACTATATTTCATTGTAAACATAAAAAGCAAAACCAAAATATAACAAGTAAGAGCACTATATTCGGCTGTGCCGAATCTTTTATACCCACCACCAATTTTGTGTACATTTAAAGCACAATATTTATTATTTTGTTAATCGCTATGGAATAATCTCTTTAAAATAAAATATTGATCACTTTCTTTGTAGAGGGTGGTTAAATTTTAAGGGCCCATGTTGAAGGTGAACTACACCTAGTCTTTAAACTTGTTTTCTGCATTTCACTTGACATTTCTCAATTTCAAACTTACTCAATTTGATCCGTGGAAAGATACGCAAATGAGCAACGCTTTAAAGTTATTCAGGTTTTTATAAAAATGGGCGTTCAAATCAAAATGCATTTTGTACACTTCGTAATTCTTTTGATCAACATAATCGTTCAAATTCGTCCACAATCGGGAGAATTGTAAAAAATATTTAAATTTCTTCAAAACAGGTCTGTATAAAATGTTAGAAAATCTGTGAATGCCTTCTTAGTTCGTTGAATGGGAACCACTGCTGGTTTTTGCGATAGTGTGGCAAAAGAGCAGTCAACCTCGCCTCATCATCATGCCCAACAATTGAGCATCAACATTGTCATTGAAAATTTGGACCATCAGATAGAGGAGTGGCGCCAAGGATGGGGGGCCATTTGGCCAATATTTTGTTAAATACATAATTGAATCATGCAAATATTATCATTATTAAAAGAAATGATAATAATTTCTCAAATAATTTGTGTTTTATTTAAAATCAACATCGGCCCTTAAAATGTAACCACCCTTTATAACTTCGATATGCTACTAAAATACTTTTTTAAATGTAGTCTTTCAATGAAAGTGGGCGGAAAAGTAGGCGTGTCAATAAAGTTTCTGCTAACAAATAAAAGTTAGATATTTCAATATAGTCCCTTATTTTCCCAAAAACTTTGTCAATAGAGAAATTACATGAATTTGAAAAAAAACCGTTATATGGGAGGTAGTCGTTAAAGCAGGTGTGTCACCTAAACTTTTTGGCTCAACAATAACATTGATTAGAAGGATATACGTAGCAAATTTGATCATCATACCTCTAATTTTGGCGGTTTTATGAGCTTTGAAATTTCATTAACGGTTTATAACGTGAAAAGTGGGCGTTATAGTAGGCGTGTCAAAGTTATTTTTGCGAATGATTACAACTTAGGTGTTTCAATATAGCCCTTTATTATTCCAAAATCATTATTAGTAGAGAAATTATATGAATTTTAGTTAAAACGTTATATGGGAGGTGGGCGTAAAAGTGGGCGTGGCACCTTAATTTTCTGGCACAGTATTGACAATGCCTAGGGGGATATACGTAGCAAATTGTATCATCATACCTCTAATTTTGGCGGTTTTATAAGCTTTTAAATTTCATTAACGGTAGATAACGTGAAAAGTGGGCGTTATAGTAGGCGTGTCAAGGTTATTTTTGCGAATGAGTACAACTTAGGTGTTTCAATATAGCCCTTTGTTATTCCAAAATCTTTATTAATAGAGAAATTATATGAATTTTAGTTAAAACGTTATATGGGAGGTGGGCGTAAAAGTGGGTGTGGCACCTTAATTTTCTGGCACAGTATTGACAATGCCTAGGGGGATATACGTAGCCAATTTTATCATCATACCTCTAATTTTGGCGGTTTTATAAGCTTTTAAATTTCATTAACGGTAGATAACGTGAAAAGTGGGCGTTATAGTAGGCGTGTCGAAGTTATTTTTACGAATGAGTACAACTTAGGTGTTTCAATATAGCCCTTTATAATTCCAAAATCTTTATTAATAGAGAAATTATATGAATTTTGAGTAAAACGTTATATGAGAGGTGGGCGTAAAAGTAGGCGTGACACATTGATTTTCCGTTACAGAAAAGCCTCTTACCAAAAAGCAAAGTGTGCAAAATTTCAGAGTCGTACATCTAATTTTGTTGCTTTTATGACGTTTTTGTTTTTAAATATACCGAAAAGTACACTGTGCGGTATAAATTTTCGTACATTTTGATCGATAACTCCGCTCCTAATGCATAGATTTAGATAATTTTCGGAAAAAAATATTACTTTTACTCAGGAAATATATATTCGAAGTTTCATGAGTCTACGTTAATGCGTTTGAACACAATTCCATTTTATTCGATGTTTGAAGGACACGGTTTTTTCGACCTACTCTTGCTTTTCGAGCTATAACTCTCTTCCTAATATTCCGATTCAGCCCATTTTCAATATCAAACAAACCTTGTCTATAAGAAAGATTCTGGCAAAATTCGAGCCCCCTAGCTTTTTCGGTGCGACCTCTATCGTGCTTTCAACAGACGGACAGACGGACGGACATAGCTAGATCGTCATCAAATTAAACCCCGATTCAGAATATATATACTTTATGGGGTCTAAAATGGATATTTCGATGTGTTACAAACGGAATGACAAAATGAATATACCCCAACCATTTTTTTGGTGGCGGGTATAAAAAACAATATATTAAATCAAATTTAGAAACAGTATATCACAGTAAAGCCATCAAGTACAATAGAATGCATAACAAACACATAAAAATATTTAATAGCAGCATTCTTAAATAATTACATTAATGACAGTTTGAAGAGACACTTTCTTATAAGCGATTTTTTTAATATTTATCTTATTACAGAACATTAAAAGTTAAACCTAGTGTCAAAGATTTTCTTTGGTCTAGCTCTAATATCAAAATATTCTAACATGTTTTGAACGTTCTATTATAGTTGTAAGGTTCTTGTTCATCATTGTTTTAATTAAGTTTTATTCTTTTTGAATTGTGTTATATTTTTCACTACTTTTATCGTCAAGCAAATCACATATTTTCCCAAGTATGTATTTTATAATGAGAGAGTAACATGCACACACTGTTTAAAATTTAATGAGATTGCTTGTAAGCCATTTATATATACTCTTTAGTATATTCATATTTTATATGTATGTATTTGTATTTACACCCAGCAAAAAATCCAAGACAAAAAAGTGAATTTGCAGTGGCTTAACTGGTGACGAAGTGATTAAATTTAGGTGAAAACACTAATGATTTTAACTTTACATGTCATTGGAGATCAAGAACATATTAATGTACGACACTAAAATATAATAAGTGCATAGATTTCATGCATATTTGGTGAAAAGCATCGGATGTTTCATGAGTTGTTTCTTTACGTGAATTCTGTAAAATATTTTGCATGATGTTGCATTCATTTTTAAACACATCAATTATGACAAATTGCTTCGCATTTAGGGAGCCATTTATAATTATTGCTTTTGCATAATTGATTTAGAAGTCTTTAAAATGTAATTCGCTTTGCACTACTTCCAATTTTTTTTCCTAGGTATGTATTTTATATGGATGCGTATTACAATTTAAATTTCTAGAAAAAGAATATTTTACATACGCTCCAATTTATTTTTTACACTCAGCAAAAACGATGATAAAGAAGAAATTTATCAGGGGTTCAACTGATGATAAAGTGATTTTATTTTGGTGAAAACACTATCGATTTGAACATAAATGTGTCATAAGTGATCATGTGTTTTTTGTGTGAATATATTAATAAACAGTATTCCGACTTAATAAGTGCAGAAAACTCTTGTAAATTTGGTGAAAGCCAACCAATGTTTTATGAGGTGATTTTTTTTGTTTACATGAACTGTTTAATATATTTCGCAAAATTTTGCATTTATTAAGAAGTCTTTGAAATGTTATTATTTTGCACTAATTCCAATTTATTAATTGTGCCTTAATAGGCAAGTCGATTTCTTGCAACACAGTTTTCTCTCATATTGTTCTCTGTTTTAATTTTGGTGCTTACAGTTTGTTGAGCTTACTTTCAAATAGGGTATTATTTTTCCTGCTGTAGCGACTTTAATAAATAACATTAATCTTTGCTGTTACCAAAAAACGTGTCTGGGTTCAGCTTAAACTAATAAAATGCACAAACAGATATATCTAAGTAGATATGTATACATTTAATAATGAATTGAATCCATAATACGTACCAGAATTAACAAAACCTCCTTCACATTTTCGACACATCAAAATAATATTAATTTATCTGATATTTTATTTTCCCCTTAAAAATATTGCAGCTATAAACCATTCTAAATATAATGAAAATTTAAACTAATTTACAATTTTTCTTTTTCCTACGTTTTGCCTCTCGTCCTAGTGATGAAATTATAACAAAATCAAAATATTTGGAAGAGCAAGCCAAACGTAGAGCAGCTAATCAACATGAGAATCTTCATCTCAATGACAACATCAATAATAACAGCAATAAAAATAACAACAATATGAACAATAACGTTGATAATGATGATGAGGATGAAGATGATGAAGAAGACGAAGATGATTTAGATGTGAGCAATGGTGACGATAATAACGTTGATATTTTAACAGCAAACGAAGACATAAACTTTAGTAATATCAAAAGCAACAACATTGTTAGCAGCAATATTAACAACAACAAAAATAATAATTTAAATATGAATCTAAACAACAACAACAATAACAATAATGATGAAATTGAGTCAAAAGAAGATGATGTCTTCTACGAGAGCAACGCCGGCATGGACAACAACAAAAACAATGAAGACGATGAGGAGGAAGAGTAAGTTTATTTTATGTTTATGGAATAGAAGTATAGTATAGAAATTTTACTTTTATAAACAACATGTGTGTTTGCTGATCATTAGGGATATGATTTATGTATGTTTATTGAAGGAGGAAAAAACAAAATTTTAAAAGCTTTTGTATCAAATTTATTTTGAACTCAATATATATTTCGCATATTTTGGAGAAAAAATAACTAATTGAAATTTCATAAAATCGAATTCCAATACAAATAACACTAAGAACAAAAAATTATATATTTAAATAAGCAATCATTGAATATATTATTTATTTATGGTAATCGATTTAACGATAATCTTGTTCCTTTATAAAATTATTATTATTGTTTGCGAGTATTTTAAATTGTCATTTTTCTTTAGATAAATAATAAAAATTAGAAAAGAAATGTTGATAAAATTATTTATAGAGTCACAAAAATTATACTTCAATCTTGAGGTAAACTTTAAACATAGTTACAAAAAAGAATGCCATTTAACTTTAAAAATCTTTTGAAATTATGACAATTCAACACTTAATACTTCTTATGAATACATTTGTTATATGTTTGTCTTGGGACATCCACTTTCTATTTTTGTGTGAATCTATAAATTAATTTAAAAATTAAAAGAAAATATATTATAAACGAAATTATAGTTTATTTACTTCAATTTATGTATTCTTGTCATTTTTAAACCAAATTTTCAAGAACAAAATACTGAAAAATAGAACAAAAATAAAGCTGAAATTAAACAAATATTTATAAGATAGAATTTAAATTTTCTAAAAAAGAATAAATTCCTTTACATAACTGATACTAAGTATTTCTAGAAATATTAAAGCCTTTTGCATATTTGTTGTTTTCGGTTGGTCTACCATAATTCACGAAGTTTGTTTTGAACCACACCATAAGGTCAAGTTTTTAGTCAAACTTAATTTGACATTTCTTTGTTTCAGTATTTGTCAAATTCAGCCATGGAGAGGTAAACATTTTAGCAGTGCATCAAAAATGTTGTAGCTTTTATGAAAATTGGCATTCAATTTCAAATACATTTAGTGCACTTCGTGATTTTTTTTGGTCCGCATGATCGACCAAATGTGTTTACAATCGGGAGAATAGTGTGCAAATTTCAGCCAACCGGGTCTGTAGGAAATGTGAAAATACCCATGCATGCTTGCCCAGTTTTTTTTTTGGAAGACATTGTTGTTGCTTGCGATAGTGCGACAAAAGAGCAGTCAATTACGCCTCACCATCTGATGCCAGTTTTGAATCAAGATTTGAATTTACATGCTTACAAGGTTCAATCGACACAAGAGCTGACCATTTCAAGCGTCGTTAATATACCGTGCGTTTTGGTTAGACCACTACGTATTAAAGAAAATTATGATAATTAAATAAAAATATTTTTGCATTAACATAATTATCATAATTTAAGGTATTTTATATATGGAAAATATATTAAAAATTTTCTAAAAAATAGATTATTAAAGCATCCATTACCTTAATTCACAACCTGTCGTAAGAATCGTAAGAAATTCACTTCTCCGTATTGAATAAAAACTGCCATATTTTATTACACAGTTTACGCTCACATTATACAATCGATCTTTATAAAAAAACATACAATTTGAAAGAAATTTCCTTCCAGATGTTCACAATCTTAATCTCATTAAAATTGGTTCAGTATTTTAGAAGTGATAACCGAGTGGGTCAAATGGGTCGGCCGCAGAACATGCTAGTAAAAAATTGATGTAGAAATTATTTAGAAAATGTGTACTTTGAACAACTCCTACGACCGCTTGTGAATTGGGTAAATATTTTGTTCATAAAGATTTTTGTTTAAATAGTTAGTTTAACTTTAGTTTGCCAGTATTTTGAAAATTGTTAAATATTACAAGAAATATCTATTTAATAAATGTGCGTACATATGATATTGAGGTCAAAAAGCTTATGCAGTTATTCGGAAATTAATTGATTGTGAAATCCAGCACGATAGCACCATTACTCTCTGAGATATAAACAAATAAATACGACTGCCCTAGTTTTTCCCATACTTTTAATCACAAAAATCGACATTTTGGAAACTTACGTTAATTAATAAAGGCTCTTGATAATATTTAGAAACACAATATATTTTTCGGGATATTCTTAAAATGTTTTGGATAAATCAGTTACTAACCGACCAAGTTATAGGCAAAAATAATTTTGAAAAAAGTATAATACTTTAAATATTTCAAATTATTGAAGCTTCTTATTATTCTTATTTTGCACATGCCAAAGAAAATTATTGCACAGAAAAACTGACAAACTACTTTGAAACTTACTGAGATATAAACAAAAAATTTCTAATGCTTTTGTGTTGTCCTAAAATATCAAAGAGGTACGATATGTAAGTTAATTTAAACAAATTTTAAATCCAAGTGACCGCTACTACTAAATGGCGCACAATAAATGTTTATATGTGTCAATTCTTGTAACTACAAACCTTGGTATTAAATACTAGACGAAAGAATTTAACAGCAGAATACAGTAAATAATGATGAAAAATAATCCGACATGGCGTCGGATATGGGTCAAAAATAGCAATTACGGCTTTGCTCCCCCACAATATGGTTATCCAATGAAAGACTTGAACCGATAAAATACACTAAACTTGAAAAAGTTATATTCAAAATGGCGTCCTAAGCAAAATGGGAGATAATTTTATTTCTCAAGCCAGTAAAGAAAGGGCTTGACTTGAGTCGGAAATAATAAAGCAAAAAGACATACAACAAGTTAAACAACGATGTGGCTATACCTTTACACATGACGGTGAAGGATATTTTCAGATTCGACACGGCCAAATATAGCATTTTAACTTGATTCGTTGTGCTATTTTTTGTAATCCTAACAAACAAACAATTCACGGCCATTAAATCAAAAATTTGTTTAACCTACATTTAACAGTAAAAAAAAATATTATTTATTTGTTTTAAACTTTGAAAGCAATATTGTCTACGTAAAAGCAAATTTACCTTACAAAATAAATAACGAGTGTAATCGTAACAAGTATTTTCCTTTTGCTCGCTTAAAGAAAATTATATAAACGTAAATTGTATTATTTTTTTTACGCAGGCAATTTCGACAATTTTCTTATTTATCTTTACACAAGATTGAATCGTGCAAATTGTAAAGTATTTCGGTTTTCCCCACTTTCCTTCTAATACAGTTTTCATTTAAAATTTTGTGTACCTTTCACGATTTCCTTTCCATGACTGGGTGTGTTTAATCAAATGTAAAAAATATAAGAAGGGAAAAAATAAATCTATTTAAAAAAAGAAAACAAAACGCGAAATTAGATCATAAATAGTCTAAAAAATGGCTTAAAATATTTGCTGTTCGCATTTTTGCACAAAAACGAAAGGAAAATATATGGAAAAAAAACAATTTCCTTTAACAAAATACTTACACATATTTTATACAAATATACAATGTGTAAGAATTAACGTATGTTTGTAGTATGAATGTGTTCTAAATTTAATTGATTGTTTTTATTTTACTTGGATTTTGAAATACGTAAATAAGCAATAAATCCAAAAGCCAGAAAACCACATTTTCCTTTTTCAAGTCAAGGATTGTTTGATTTAATCTCATATATACACGCATACTCCCAAACAAATAAACATGTGCAGACAAATGCATGTACAGCATACATCAAATAGCTGCAAATGGTAACGAAACAAAAATCGCGTGTTAAATTTTAATTTAGGTGTAGGTCAAATAAAATCGAAGTTGGCATTAAAAAATTGCTTCATTTAAGCAAAAAAAAAAAAGAAAATGAGGCTAAATTTTTAACTTATTATTTTTTTAAAGGCATTGCCTAAAAGAATCTAGAGGTTAAACTAAAATTTCAATAAATCTTAAATAATTTTGAAAAAAATCTATGTTCATAATAAATTTACCAAAATTCTTTAATTTTTGTTAAAAACCATACTTTTTGGTATCAGTATCTTTTTATTCTTTATATTTTTTTGCGTCAATTAAATATTAGAGACCATGTTTTGTATCAGCTGATTGGTTTTCCATTAGAAACTAATAAATAGGTACTTCATTCTAATGTAACGTTTCGTTGCGGATGAACCTGATAAAAGGTATATTTCCTTACGTTTTGGGTGGAATTCGATAAAATGAGAATAAACAAGAATAATTTCAAGCCAACAAAAAATAAAAATAAAATAATAGTAGTTACCGAATTCAATTAACTTAAATCCCGGGAGTTAAATAGATGATATTTTCAACCAACGTGTAACCACCGATCAGAGAGTGCTGATGATGAAATCGTAGCTGGTTTCGAAAATGCATTCCACTCGGCTAGTGTCGGTTAAAATATAATTTTTCAATATTTATTCTTTCATTTATCACAATTAAAAAAAATTCTTTGTAAAAATAAAGAATATTAAAATATGAACTCAAGCCTGATTGAAAATTTAAAAATATTAGTTTAAACAGAAAAGTTCAACAAAAATAAAAATTCAATTTTGACTTAAAATGTTTAAAATATTTAAGAGATTGATCACACGTAAGGATTTTGATCGTAAATTACATCCAATAACTTTACAAGCCTTCGAATCATGAATTAGTTATATGATAACGATACGAGCAATCTCGTCGCAAGTCGATGTAGGATGTAAGAAATTTGTCGACAATATTTTTGAAAAATAATTTAAGTTTAAGTTAGCTTAACGATAATCTAAACTTTTAATAGATATTTTTTTAAAAATGTTTTTCGCCTATATCTATGGAACCATGATTTTTGATGCCAAATATTTGTATTTTATAAATACGTAACAAACGTTTCAAGAAGTTTCATAGGTACTGCAAAATCTAAATTTGCTTGGATGAAAAACAGAGACAATCGTGCTCATATCTCAACTCGTATTGTTTCTACATAACCAATTTTTAAGAACAAAGTTCTCGAAAACATGTCTGATAAACCGATATCATGCAAGAGTCTGAAGTATTGGTAGGGGCTTCAAAAAGTTTACTTCAATATACACATAGCCAGAGGGACTTAACTAAATCAATTCCTCTGTCTATAGGCATTCATAATACATATAAATATAAATATGTATATGTATATAAGTTTATCGTTATTGCTCTAACAAATTCAGTTATGTGTTTTTACTGAATTTTCAGAAGATCAAAAAAAGCATTTTATTTTGTTATTTTACAGTATTGATTATTGTTCAACCAATCAAGATATCCTAAAACGGCTTGATGGATGTATGTACGAACAATAAACCTTCAAAATAGAGCAATAAAAAAAATTTAAAAATTGTCACATGACCGATTATATCAGAGCAGCGACGATATACCTATATTTTATAGGGTCTGAAGTGAATATTGGAGAAATTAATGCAGGAATGACAAACTTTTGCACTCTTGTGTGAATGGTATAAAAATATTGATAAATTCAGTATAAAAATTATAAATTTGTTTAAACATATAATTGGGATTGAAGTTTTTTTATAAATATATCAATTTATATTGTAATGTAAACTTGTTTTGTTGTTTCATAAACCCAACGAAATAAAAATGTATGTAAAATTATTAGAATGACCTACAAATTGATAAAATGGCATTACTTTTCAACAACAGTTGTTTTGCAGCCAACTTCATTGAATAAAGCTTGATTAAAATTTTATTTTCTAATTGCAAAGCATTGACGCCGCACTACTATATTTGCTTAACACATTTTGTACGGGCAGGACAATTTTTGAGAGATAATGCTTGACGCGCTTACTTTTGGTCTGGCTGTCAATTACACAAAACATGTTGTGGTAAATTTAAACTTAATTTGTTTGCAATACTTACTTAATAAGTTTTAATAGAAACCACAAAACTAATGCATTCACTTAATTACATTAGGCAGTGTTAGAAAGTATTTATTCTGTTACTAAAGAGCTGCGCAAACATAAAAAAAAATGTCTTACAAGCAATCTTGTTAAATTTGAAATAGTTTGTGTGTATATTACTCTCTCAATATAAAATAAATATTTCTGAAAATATGTATTCTGCACTACCAATAGACGAATGGAACAAAACAAAAATTTAACATTAAAACTGTAATAAGTAGGACACTCAAAACACCTTTTAATATTTTTGTAGTAGACCTATAGCAATAAAAAACTTGCATAGAGACTTAAACTTTTATTATTCTCTAATGAGATTATTATTATTATTTTATTTTTTTTAATAAATTAAAAATGTTCTCGAAATTTTCGATATGATTAACCATTTATTTATTAAGTTGTCACTTCTTGTTTTGATATTCTACTAGGTTTTAAAACACAAATACTTACACAGCTGTAGAGATAAACTTCACCAATGATGATTAGCTTATTTTAGTGAGTGTTGTTTATTATTATAATGTTAATGATTTATTTATTTTAACACTGAAATATAGCGATTGAAAGTAGTTCGAAAGAGAATACATAGCTTTTAGAAAATTTTACGCAGCACTTGAATTACTACACATCATTTTAACCATATTTAATCTAAAAATATAAAACGACTAAATTAAACTCAGACAACTTTATTTGCTGTATAATTAAAAAGTAAACAGAAATTACACAATTAGGTTATTATTAATAACTCGCAATACCACACATGCTTTAATAGATCAAAAAAAAAATGTCACAAAAATAAGTCAGTTTTTATACACAAACTGAGAGGCATATAAACTTGTCATTACCATGCTGAAATACATTTAATTTATTGTTTGTTAAAATTATTTGCGTTTTGTTGTTGTTGTCTGATAGACATAATCAAATTAAAAACGTTTGTTACAACTTCTTTTTTACATCATGCATTAGAACTTTTATGTAAATGGGAAAGGTTTATCCTCGAAGTTTTTGATTTAGGAATATTTGTTTTTGACAAGACCTTTGAATAGTTCAAGGTATATTCAAACGCCACAACGATACAAAACAACAACACGCATTTTGTTCTTATATAACTCATTCCATGTGTCAAAAACTGACTTAAAAAAAACTGAAATTACGAAAAAAAAAAAACAAAATGAAAAACAAAAACAGAAGAAATTTTAAATTATATTTTGTTTTAGGTAACATAAAACGTATTCAAATTTTAATCGCGCGTTCAAAACATTTAATACGAATTTACTTTGGTGCTGATATCCTCCAGGTGCATAATTTATCAATTCTTGATGGAAAAAAAATGTAAGCACATACAAGAGAAACTGGTTTAAAAAATTTCCCACAAATTTTCCACCATGTACCATGTTCGTCTTTGGGAACACGGAACAATGTTTCGTTTTCTGTTAAAAAAATTTTTACACAAGGAACATCAAAATTTTTTTTTAAATTTTCTGTGAACACTTTATTTATTTCTAACAAAAAAAAAAGTTTTTTAATTTGTTTAACTCATTTTAATATTTAAATAAAACAAACAACTTTTGACATAGTTGCAAATAGCTCAGCTGATCAACTGCATTCGCCTATTGAAATACACCTTGGATAAGTTTTTTCGATTACTCTGATAATAACAATTTTGTATTTTTTATGCTTTTTTGTTTTTTTTTATTATTATAAATACAGCGGTCCTTTTGATAAAAAAAAGTAAAAATATATACTCCGAAACTTGTTTGATACTGACATGCTAAAAGACATTAATTTCTTTGCCATTATTTGTTATTGCTGTTACTGTGTGACAGGCTCAATCAAAATCAAAATAGAAAAAAACTTATAGTTCATTACAACTTTTTTCTGGCGTGAATTATATATACATGTGTAAGTGCATGTTTGTATGTGTGTGTGATCTTTTAAGCCCGGACGTTATGGGAATTTTTTAACTTTTTTCTCTTTTGAAAAACATTTAGCACAAAATTAAATGTAATTCTTCGCCGTATATCTCCAAATAATTGATTATAAAATACCTTTAGTGCATACTTAATTAAGGATTATAAAACAAAATATAATCTAGTTTAAACGTTTCGAATTTTTTAATTAATATAAGCTTCTATAAAATTTACCTGCACACTTTATGTTAACTGGAAATATTTATGAATGTTCAAATTATGGAAATGTCAAATATTTATGCAAAATATGAAACTAGTGGTGATAATTTTTAAAAAGCTAGTGAAATATTTATTGTTTATCTGCAGTAGTTCGGTACTGTAGGGTTATGTTTTTAAGAGATTGTATTTAAGTATTTGTGTATATCCATTAATTTTTTGGCAAGTAAAGTTTGTAACATTGATTAATTTTTGATATATTGATGATAAATGGAGTAAACTTTGTTTTCTAAGTATCTGTATTGTTTACTTTTATTTTGTTAGTACACAAAACATTTTCACAAAAAGACTGTTTATTTTGGTACAAAAAAAAACATTTAAACATTATTATATAGTACCAACAAATACGACAACGACATTCTCAAAAAAGGTGAGTGTTTTAATTTGTTAAAGTAGAAAAGTCAAAATTTAATTTACTTAATTAATTTTTTTAAAGTTTTTATAATCATATTAGAAAGAAATTCTAATGAACTGATATTTTAAAAGGTTTTAAACACGCATAAAGGGTGTCTCGAAATGCTTTTTTACATTTTAAAATCCCCAAATCTAGTTTTTTTCAAACAGAAAATACATTTTATTGGCGTTATGGAGAAAAATTTCTAAACTTTATAATGCAAAAAACCAAAGTTTCAATTTTATTTCCTTTTGCAAAATTTCGCACTTTTTTCTTAACGCTTTGCATTAAACGTTGGACACACGTTTTACTGAAGTGTTTGATAGCTTTTTTCCAAATAAATCCAATTTTTTTTATATTTGCAGAAGCTTTGAACTTTGTTCTTAGGTACTGCTTAATTATAGCCCAATAGCGTTCAATAGGCCTTAGCTTATTAGCTTATTTTGTTGGGCTCATACCACTCAAGGACGTCTTTGCTGTAGTGGCAGCTTGCCAAGTCGGGCCAAAAGAGTGGAGGTATATTGTGGCTTCTGTATAATGGCAATACAGCCTTTTTCAGGCACTCATTAATATAAAATTGGCTGTTCATTGTACGATTCACAATGCTTGCCTTTGAAGTTTTCCCACATGTACATATTGCTTGCCATATCATATATTTTTTGGCGAATTTTGAAATCTTTTTATACTTAAATTTATCGGAAACATTAGCTTTTTTATTAGAAACATAAAAATCCTGACCAGGAAGCTCTGAATAGTCAGCCTTACAATAGGTTTCATCGTCCATTAAAATACATCCATTAAAATTATTTAATTTGTGACGTAGCAACTGCCTTGCTCTTATTCTTGCCGTTTTTGTTCCTTTTTCGTTTCGGTTTGGAGCTTTCTTGACTTTGAATTTTGTTAAATTTTCTTTTTTTTTATTCGTTCTACAAGCGACTTCGAAATATTTAGTTTTCGTGCAATATCGCGAATGAAAATGTTTGGATTTTGCTTCCAAAGTGCATTCACCTTTTTAACGATTTGAAGATTCCTAAAACCTCGAGGCCCTCCACCTTTCTTGTGCTTAATAGACAACTCTTTTTTGAATTTAAAAATAACGTTACGGGCAGTCTGTCTGGACACTTTTGCCCGTCGCGCAACTTCAGCGTAAGAAAGTTGTTTATTTTCATTATAAATATCCACAATATTTTTACTCACTTTTTCTCTATTTGACGACATTTTAAATACGGATTAAATAATTTGAATAAACTTATTAACAAAGTATTGTTGACACTTATAACTATCACAGAGTGGAACAAAAAAATTAATAAAATAATAATTGTTTGCGTAATGCCCTGCAAAAATGTAAAAAACGCTTTTCGAGACACCCCTTATTCATTATTTAGATTTTTAATTTATAATGGATCTGAGTATTTTTTACAAAATTAAAAAAAAGTCATAAAAAAACTTTTTATAATTATATATTAAAATTTTTTAAAAGTTTTATATATAGAGAAGTAATTTACAAGTACATTTTTTGTTTGCATATATATTTTAATCAAAAGATTCTAAACTTTATTTATTTTTAACTGGAAATGTGTTAATGTTCAATACACATACATATATGCGCAGTTGGCCATTTCTTCAAGACATCCTCAACGATACGTACATGTCAATGATATATACATACTGCTGCCAGCTCAACTAAACCGTGAGCGATATTTCCAATTAATGGCCATGGAAACACAATAGACATGTCGTTATATTATCGTTAGCGAAAAGTTGGTGAAAAATTTCGTGCATGAAAAACTCAAATGTCTTGCAACAAATCGTTAAATAAACAACATCGTCTACGACCATTTTGTCAACTGGGTAATAAAAATTTTACAAATATAAAATAAGTCCTATATTTCGCTATAGGTAAAACAAAAATAACTAAAAAACAATACAATGTTTGGACATATTGTCACACACTTTTAATTTAGGAGTTCTAAAATTTATATCTGTTAGGTGTTCATGAAGTCAGCACACTATTAAAATAAAATATTTATCAGAGCGGTTAGATAACCATTTCTTAGAAATGTCATTCTAATCAGAAATCTGCAACGAATACTAATGAAGTAAGTCAACTTGAATCATTATTCATTATTTCGTTGATTTATACGCATTCATACTTATTGAAAAGTCTTCACTACTTATACTCACTTTTAAATTGAAGGTACTTATAGTACTCATATTCAGCAACACGTATGACTCGTTGATTGCTATCGTCTTGCTATTGCTTCGTTCACGCTAGATAAACACAGAAAAAATTAAATTTCTGATTCAATAAAGAAATTTAGAGAACCAAATATGATATTTGTTTGAATAAGGACCTATCACTAAATTTGTAAATTCAAACAAAAAAAAATAATTTTTTTTTTCCAATACAGTTTTATGTTTGAATCTGTAAAATTTTTTATTAAAATATATCCGACTTTTAAACAAATTATTAACAGAAACAAATAAAAAGTGTATTGAAAAAATTTCCGATTTTCAAGCAAATTGTTAACAGAAAGAAATAAAAAGTTTATTGAAAAAATTCACAAACATTTTTTAATTCAAGAATATTTAAAAAAATATTTATTTAATTCAGACAAAAATTTCAGAGAATCAATCAATGACAAGCTAGTTAAAATCTCAAAGAAATATTTAATCAAAGAGAATTATTTAATTAATAAAAATAGACGTATGACACACAAGACAAGAAAAAAGCTTCTTCAAAGTGTTGCATCAAACTAAAATATTTAAGTCTACAGTATCTTTAACCAAATAAGAATTATAAAATTAATTATAGAAATAACAAACAACGAAAACGCACACTAACTGCAAATAAAAAAACTTAATTTGTTGTTTTAGCATATGCGTTAAACTAAGGAAATAATCAAACAAAAAATTATTTGAAACAATTAAAATATTAATAGAAATTGAAATTAAATCTAGGCAAACGTTTGTTTAAAAATATTTTATCTATAATTTTTTCTGTGAAAGGACGATCAAAAGCAAGAAGACTCGTGTTTGAACTAGACTTGCCAGATTACAATTTGACATTCATCATAATAATTGTGGACTGTTTAAAAGAACTAGACAATTAAAATTTAACAAACTAATACAAAAACAACAAGCAAAAATAAATTGCTTGCTTTGATGTCTGTTTAAGAGATTTAGATTTTGTTTTTGCGTATTATCTTTCAAATTTAAGTGAGCACCTAAAACGCAGTTTTTTAACTTGCTGCAAAAAATTTAAACACAAAATAACTTTTTTTGTTTTCCTATTATTATAGAAGCCAACCAAAACTTAGCCTAAAGGCCATAATCAGTTTTATTTAAAAATTAAATAGTGATACTTGCAACAATTGTATATTACACATTGTAATATTGCAAATTTTCTTGCGGCTAAAAAATATCTTGCACTCTCTGACTTGGCAGCATTGTTTATACGTCATGCAAATGAGAGCTCGTAATATTTTTGTTGCTGCATCAACTTAAATCACTCTAAGAATATAAGTATTTTCCTTAAAATATGAATCAACGTGGGTATTTTTGCGAATCATATAAATATCGGACAGTATAAGTATAAGTACGACGTAGTAGTGATGTTCATTGTGAGTTGTACTTATAAATCAACGTTGTTGTGGGTATGCATACGTCAGCTCAGTATAATTTCAATGATTTATACGCACTTATACTCAAATTTTATGACTCACTATGAATATTGTAAAACCGACTCAAAGCTGATTTTTACGTAATTAACTTTCTAATCGTAAAAAAAATAAATAAAATTAATTGCTATTTATTAAAATGTGGGAAATATTTTAAACATTGTCATAATTAATATGATTAATTATTGCTGTTTAACATTTTTTTTAAATATTTTTACTTAAATTTTTAAACTAATGTTTACACTGATTTAAGAGCGGATTTAATAATTATTGATGTTCTGCATTTAAATTGATATTAAATCTATGTGAATTGTAATAAAGGATCCGACAAATAATTTTTTTTTAAGCAGGGAGCAAAATATCGAGTGTAGCTTCGGCTGTGTGGCACGTAGCGCCGTCCTGTTGAAACAAAATGTTGCCAATATCTTCTTATTCAATTTTTGTGAACAAAAATTCGTTTAACATGGCCCGATAACGATCGCCATTGACTACGGACACTCCTTGCTCATTTTCGAAGAAAAATGGCCCAATTATGCTTTTGGGCCAAAATCCGCACCAAACAGTGACTCGTTTTGGGTGTATCGGCTTTTCAATGTATGCGTGCGGGTTTTCTGTGCCCTAAATGCGACAATATTGTTTGTTTACATACCCGCCAGTATCAAAATGAGCTTCATCTGAAAAGATTATTTTTTTTGCAAAATCGGCATCTTCTGTAAATCGATCGCAGGCCCACTTAGCGAATACACAACCATATTCGTTCAGCGGAAGGATAAAATAAATTATCTGTCAAACATTCACGGAACAAGCACTAGTTGAAAAAAAAAACGTTAGATAGCGGACCCTTTAGTATTGTTCTAAACAATAATATTGCAATGACAAATCCGTATGATTATTTTTCATTCGGAATGCAGAAAATAGGCGAATATTAAGCCTTTTAGCCGTAATAATCCGTCAAAATGAAATAAGTTTATAAGAAATATAATACAGCCAAACGTTCCTCGAAATCACTTGAACGAACACTTCCATTTGCCATCATGTTAAACTAACCCAGAAGCACAAATTTAATTTTTAAGTGTTTTGTAACTTTCACTGTTAATAAAAATCGTTTTAGTCTTGAATAAAATCATAATTTTTCATAACTTCAACTACTATCTGCTAATAAAGGGTGTTTTTTTAAGCCCGATAGAACTTGAAATTGTAAAAAATAACACAAAAAATTAAATTGTAATCAAATTTTTTTTTTTATTCGAAAGATCAATACGTGACATTAACATTTGAAAATGATTTCGGGCATATGGGCACCGCGGCTGTTCTTGACGAAGCGCATTCTGGACGTTAATATTTTATCGCAAAATTGTGTTCAGCGATGAGGCGCATTTTTGGCTTAACGGGTTTGTTAATAAGCAAAATTGCCGCATATGGAGCGAGACCAATCCACAAGAGACCCTTCAGACTCCATTACATCCAGAAAAATGCACCGTTTGGTGCGGTTTTCACGCTGGTGGCATCATCGGACCTTATTTCTTCAAAAATGAGGCCGGAGCTCGCGTTATGGTCAATGAAGATCGTTACCGCACCATGATCAATGATTTTTTGTTTGAAAATATGGATGACATTGATCCGGAGGAGATGTGGTTTCAACAGGATGGCGCTACGTGCCATACGGCGAACGCAACCATCGACTTATTGAAATCAAAATTTGGCGATAAGTTGATTTCGAGAAATGGACCTGTCAATTGGCCTCCAAGGTCGTGCGATTTGACACCTCTCGATTATTTCCTGTGGGGCTACGTGAAGTCACTGGTTTATGCTGATAAACCAGCAACAATTGACGCCTTGGAGGCCAGCATTGTTCATGTTATTCGTGACATACGGCCAGCAGTGCTCGAAAAAGTGGCCCAAAATTGGACGTCCAGAATGCGCTTCGTCAAGAACAGCCGCGGTGCCCATATGCCCGAAATCATTTTCAAATGTTAATGTCACGTATTGATCTTTCGAATAAAAAAATTTTGATTACAATTTAATTTTTTGTATTATTTTTTACAATTTCAAGTTCTATCGGGTTTAAAAAAACACCCTTTACATATAAAATGTTTAATTTTTAAGTATTAATCAGATTTATGTTTTTTGCCAACTCTGGTAAAAACTATAAAATTTTTGTAACAAATAACTAAATTATCAAAACAAACTCGCATAATCAATAAATTCGAATTTTTTTACTTTGGTTTTAAAAAGTTAAAAGTATATTTTGACTTAAAGCAACAATGCCATAAAGAAACCCGGAAACTAAAATGATCACAGTGCCACTGTGTTACCCCACCCATTATTTAAACCACTATGTGACATACAACAGCATACAAAAACAGACTAAAAAAGTAAATGCGTCTGTTTACTTATTGTTTATTTTCAATACAAAATTGGAAAAAGAATTGAAAAAGTTAAATTCATTTTATTTTATTGGTTTTTGTTCTCTTTAGTTGTTACGTTTTTTAGTTTATTCGATAAAATGTTACAGTTTTTTTTGTGTTTTTGCAAATGATTTTTATACATTTTGTATACGTGCCACATAAAACACACGCCTTTTTTTTATTTGGAATTTTTCTATTTACTATAGTCACCGCTTAGAGAATCAAAATAAATAAATAACAAACGTTAGATTCTAAAGTCTAAAGGCAGTACTTCTAAAACGTTTCTAGTTATTACAAAAAATGTATACAGAGAAAATTTATCGACAGAAAAAATTAAATTTTTTTAAAATTATTTAAAAAATTTCATGGTCACAACTTTATTAAACTGTTATTTCTATCTGATTTGCTAAAACAAACATTTAATTTAAACGGATTTTTTTAATAATTCACTAAGCTCTAGCTTATCAATTTGGTGCTTAAAATCTGTATTGAGCTTTTGTGTTTATGGCCTCTATTTTGTGTAAAAATCTTATTAAACCACCAGTAAGCTGGTATCGCTGAAAGAGTAATGAAATGAAAATGAAATGTAAAAATGTTATATTCGGCTGTGCCGAATATGGTAATAATAATCATGTAAATAACTGCAGTGAACACATCGATATTTCAAATTTAATATTACATGCCATTTTGCTTTATTAATTCTGCAGTCATCTCTAGTTTTGAATTTTCACATACTTCCATATTAGACAAGTAAGCCCTTTTGTTTAGGCTACCATCTTAAATTTTAATCGTTTCTTAGTCTACTGTATTCTGGTCAAATCAGTTCATTTGATACATACAATGGTGGAGGTTGAAGGGAACAAAGCCGCAATTACTATATTTGATTATAACATTACTATTGTTTACTGTATTCTACTGACAAAGTCCTTTCGTTAAATACCAATATTCAGGGGGTTGAAGTGGGTACATTTTTAGTTACTAGATTTGACCATATATAAATAAATGAACGCCATTTTATAGTGGAGAACATCATAGATTTTCAATGTGTTAATAGTGAATTATATTTTCCTAGTCAAGAATATCGCTCCTTTCTATTGTCTAGAAGCTGAGGAAAAAATAATAATTTGATATAGATGACTGAAAAGGTCAATTATTTGATCCTAGAGTTAGGGATGCCAACAACACATCCAGGCGTATTGATGATATCAACGTTACTTCTTTCGTACTTCTATTAAAGGTTATTCTACCCAAAATTGCAGGAAAGAGCCCCGTTTGCGATAACAGGAGACACAAAGTCCGTACTGAAAAGTGGGTGAAATTGTCTCTTGTGAAAGCTTGGCTTTTAGTATTCGTGTTCGCATCACTGTCCACGTAACCTTAGAAAATCTTTTATGTAGTGAAAAATGTCTAGAAAATTAAGAAGTAAGAAGACTATCATTAGCAGTACAACAATAAATGCTACATTTCCTGTATTTTCAATGATACATGAGCATACGATTTCCACACACACTCGCAGTATGAAGAAGCATTACAAGGAAAACTGATAATAAATATAGGAAAGAAAAATTTTTTTTAAGTTTTTAAAAAGTTAAAGTTAAAAAAATGTGTGCCTTCATTCCGCTTAGGAATCACTTTCTTCGCACAAACTTAAAACCAAGAGAAATTAATACCAAAACACCATCAATACACAAACTGGTTTTTAAGGTTTTAACGGTTGTTTTTTAGTTAAACGACAGTTTTTCCTCTAAAAAACCGTAGATATATGTGTGTCTGTGTGTTCAGATAAGTGAAACAAATTTTATAGGGTGATTCATTATCAGGTTTGAAAAAAATCTATATAACAATCAAGCAATAAAGTTTGCTTTCAGGAAACATTGTTGGCATTAAATATCGTCGAGGTTAGAGCTTCTGATTTCAGCAAACAAACCATTGGTATTGCTTTTTACAGAAATATTGGTTACTGGTGTAAGCTTTACACTACAAATACACCAAAATAAATGTTTTCGGTTACAAAAGTTTTAAATACTCATATCTCATCTTAACAAAAAAATCCTCATAATGAATCACCTGGCACCATCTATTAAATAGAGTGAGTTTTTATTTGATACATCTGCAAAAAAAGTTTCAATAGATTTATGGCTTTTGATTTGACGCTTTTCACTTCATGATAAGATTGTTCATCTACCATGTTGATTTTTCTTTATTTATTTATCTTTTTTTGTTGGTGTTCACGATTCGTATTTTTTCCAAATTCTGTGAGGATTAAAATAGATTAGTTCTCTGTGATAGAGGGGGAATCAGTTAAGAATAAAACATCTATTTTTATTTGTTGTTTAAATTGTTAAAATTATTTATTTGTTTAAAAAACTTTGAATTTATTGCAGAAGTAACTAATAACTTATACTTGCTACGGAGAAAATATTACAAATGTATGTTAAATATTTATTCAATACCTGTATAAATAATCTTATAGCATAATTCATAATAATCTATTAATCCTGATCCCAGTAAATTTTATCACACCTCAATTTGTTTTAAATTTAATTTATATTTGACGAGGACCAAAATATGCCAAAATTTGTTAGCATATGTTAATTTTATAAGGATAAAACCAAAATTAGTCAAAATTCGGAGATTTTTTTGTAAAAATTTTAAATATGAAGTTTGACATTTGAATAAATAAAAGAAGAGAGAGATTTGTTTTTTATATATGGATTTTGGCAGCTAAAGTTTAATATTCTTGAGGATGAAAATAATCAACTGGTAAACTAACACTACCTGAAAAATAAATATTCTTTGAATAACACAAACAATTGGCAGCTGTCAATATCCTTGCAGTGCCAATAAAAATTTTCAAATGTATACCAGTTGACATTAAACAGATTCATAAATTTAAGAGATATTATTGTTATTAGAAAAGAGCGTAAATAAAAGAAAGCTCACCGTAATGTATACAGGTTTAGCGACCGTAGCATAAAAGACTAGATTTTAGAGATTATTATATTATTAGTATTATATTCCATTTTTCTTTAGATTTTCCTATCCGCTATCTTTAATTTTGAACTTTTATATATGTAGGTACTGTATCCTACTATTAAAGCCATTTCATGTGATACCCATATTAATCGGGTTAAGAAAAAAATTTCCGCCATTTCGTTTTAAACTCCATCTTTACACTTTTAAAAGTTTACTATTATTTTACTTGTCAAGCCCATTTACTTGATGCCAATATTGTGAGGTTTAAAGACTACAAGCCGTAGTTACTATATTTGACCCATATATCCGCCAAACAATTTTTCTGCTGGTCAAGCCCTTTCAAATAGAAATTTTGTAGTCGCGCTCACTATGGATTTTAAATTTTTTAAATGAAATATATTGCGTTAGTCAAACCCTTTCATTTGAAATCATCATTTAGCTTTGGTTGTTCACAAGTTAAAACAATTGATTTTCGTTTGAAAATTTAGGAAAAAACACCAAACCAGTAGTCAGCGCACTTTTCTCATTTTATACTTCATACGCTTCCTCTTCACTCTTTTTTTAAACGTCAACCATAGCCAAAATGAAAATTTTGTTAATGAAACAATTTTTAAAGAAAATAAATACACAATTTTGTTCTTTAACTTGGAACGTTCATCTACATTAATTAAACTATTTGAGAGAGGCATACGACGTTAAAAAGCGTAGAATGCGTAGTGTGAACTTTTAGTTTTATATCTCAGTTAGTTTTTAACCGACTAGTAAGTTTTTCTCATTAATAATTTTCAAAACTATGGGTTGTAATTTAGTATCTTTATCGTGTCCAATATTAATTTAGAAGCTTTAGAAACTTAATATATTTTCAAAACAAATTTTTTTTAAGCAATTTTTGCCTATAACTTTGCCATTTAGTGACAAATCTTTTGTACAAATATCTTAAGAGACATATTTTATCTAAAAAAAGTAACAAACGTATTAACATAAAAATATAAAGATATTGCCGAATTGTACTGGACTTCAATACCAAATTTCTTGGAAGCACTTCTGATAAACTGGTACAAGTCCGTGGGATATATAGGGCTTCAAAAAGTATATTTCAACCCTTACATTAAAGGAAATATGGATAGAAGGACGCAGCTTAGTCAACTTTTCTATCTTTAAAGTCAAAAGTCGAGACCATGAGCTCTAAGCTTCGTCGCGTCATACGCCTCGCTGAAAAAAGTTACAGCTTACAAAGCGTAAAATGCTCTGACGCGTACAATGCAAAAAGTAGGTTCACTTCCTACTTTTTTAAGCGTCAAGTTCGGTGAATGCCAGGTATGAAAAATTATATTTTACTTTTAGTTGTATCGACAATTATGCTTGTGTTGTGTATATATTTCCTTATGTTCTATAAAAAGTTAAAAAGAGAAGGATATGCTTTCGTAATAAAGTTAAAAAATATTGGCAGGAATGCAATTAGTTCTATAAAAAATTTTTTTCTGAACAAAATTTTGCATTTAAGTTATCCATGACGCTTACATAATGTGTGTCATCTCCCAACTTGTGTTACTGATTCTGTGCTATTCGCCAGTAAGAAGCAAAATCGTCGTCAAGGAGGACAGATAATTCACCCTTAATACTACACAACAAAGAGGCTACGGGCCAATCATGGTCGGCACTTTCATCAGCAACATGGCTTTTTCAAATCCAAAACCAACGTATTACAAGTACGAATGTCAAGGCGGTTGAAGACGTCAATATATTTCAGCACCAAAACTATATTGACAGCCCCCCCCTTTTTTGCCCCCTGACTATTCCAGAGGATATAATTGCGGGCTTTCCCCACATTTCTTTTCAAAGATGCCAAGGCACTGACACAAATGGCATAAATTTCAAAAATGCCAGCACCAGTATCGCCATTCGATTGCTTTGAACCATTCATGTACAAGACCTGAGCATCTTCCTTGGGCCTTCATGACCTTTAGGCCAAAATAGTCTATTCAAAAATGTTCACCCTCGCATGGAATCATTCATCTGATTGTTTTAGATCTTCGTATGTCCCACAAGATTTCCACATCTAAGACTACTAATTTCCTTATCTCGTAGAGATGAAACCTGCATTATTCCTTACAGAAAATTTAAAATAAATAAAAATGAAAAGTAGTTTTTTTTTAAGAGTAATTTAATTTTTGTTTAATATAAATTTTAAACTGTCGAAAGTTATTAAAAAACTAATTAAAGTTAAAGTTTTAGGGAAACAGTTTTTTTCTTTTCTTCTTCTTCTTCGTCTTTATACACTTTTTTATTTTATTGGCCATAAAAGAAATAAAATACAAAGTACATTCCATTAAATCAAAAACAACTGAAACGATTTCTTATTGAATTGAGTTGTGTTTGAACACATGCTTTAATTAAATTATATAAATTTCATTGTCTATTGACCACTCACATGTGTAGTTTACACAACAGCAATAATAATAAAGTAAAATACAATTTACTTCCGCAAATATGAGAATGTTGTTAAATTTTATGGATGATTAAATCACAACATTCATTCATATAAATAAAATATTTTAACTAGAAATCAGAAACATAAACAGAGAAAAAACTTCTATACAACAAATTACATGCTGTTACAGATAAAAAAAAGAGGTAGTAATCTAAGTAGGAGCAATAAAACAAAATACCATAAATATTTGCAATTGTTGCACTTACCAAACAGCAAAATTGTTGTGTTTTTGTGTGCCATATGAATATTGTAAATTGTTAGTTTGCTGTTTGCTTTTATTGAACAACAAAAAAAAACTTAATGGTTGAATGAGTTTAAATACGCCAACACACATTTGTTTTACTTACTCTGGAAGAGAATTACAGAGCAATAGATTATTATGTTATAAATCCATATGTATGTATGTGTGTAGGTAACGTACTTAGTGTACGTAGAATGTTGAGAATGTAAAGATTTATAGTTAAAATGCAGCTATTTTTTATACAAGATTTTTGATTAGATAAAACTAAATATTATTACTTTGTGAACAATTTTTAATTGATTTAGCATAAGCTTATATACTGGGTGGGCCAAAAGTCACTATATGGTTAGAATGTCTAATAACAATTTCATGTATATAGCTTTTCTATTTTTTTCTGATTATAAAATATATAGGAAACAAAAATTTTTAATACTAGTTATAGAAAAAACAGTCACGTAAGTGAACTCAGTTTTAAGCTTCGCAATTATTGGTTCGTTTTAATGATCTCTGAAAAACTCTATGGCAAATAATTCTGCAAATTAAAAATTTTATTTAACAGAACCATTATATTTAGAACAGTTTGGGCAGTAGCTCCATCTCGATGCAATCATATCTTAAGAATGTTTGCAAGAGCAGGTCGTATAAATTAATATGAAAAAACAAAGCCGCTCTTCATTAATGTTTATTGCACTTCCATATCATTTTTCGAATAAGTAAGACTCAATGATATTTTCAGACTTAATGCCACATCATACTGTACACCTAATAGGGTGTAATTGGTGTTTATAAATGTTTCGTGAATCAGAACCCCAAAACCTATAGTTCTGCTTATTCACAAAGCCATTCATAACTCATTATCAGATACTCACTAAAGTTGATTTAATTTCTAACCAATTGTTGAAATTAAACTGCAAACATAAGACATTGCTGAAAATCTGAGTGTTGTGATTTTAGCACCAATTGTACCTTATGATGGAATAACAGTAAATTTTTTATAAATGCGTCATAATGACATACGAACCATTTCTAGGTGAGCAGAACAACTTCTGGTAGATGTTTTCATTGTTTCCTTAGCACCTAGCTCTACACATTGAATATTTGCCACAGTGCGAATTAAACGTGGTCTGCCGGTGCGATGTGAATCTCTTACGCAACCATGTTGGTGGTGATAATGAATCAAACAACGAAGTTTTGCTTCGGAAAGCAAAATTCTAGCGTTAAAATATCGACGTTATGACGAATAAAATAATAAAATTATATTACTCTAGTTCTTTGTTTAGCTGTAAATTTCTCTATCCAGGTATTATTATATATAATCAGAAAATAATATAAAAAAATTTACAAACGAAAATGTTGTTAAATTTGTAAAACCCATGGTGACTTTTGGATCACCTTGTATGAACGTAAATATGTGAGTTTTAAAAGAAATCAAATAAATATGTAATTTTCAATCGTTCTAAAGTCCAAAACTTCACACAAGCAAAATAAAGCTCTTGTTAATAATTATTCTGAGTATGAACGCTTAATATACCACAAACTAAAGCAACTCGATTATTTGGAAATTTAAATGCAATATAGATTTATTATTTTTGGCTTGATTTGCATAAAAATTTATATAGATCAGTTTCATGGAAATAAAGGGCAGGAATTATATTTATATTTTCCAACTACTATTTTAGTTGAACTGAAAGTTGCTAACAAGTAAATCTCCTTTTGCTTCCCAGCCATCAAAAAAATAGTGGAGGTATATTCATTTTGTCATTCCATTTGTAACACATCGAAATATAAAATAAAGTTAATATAAATTTTTTTAATCTAGGTTTCATTTAATGAGGAACTAGCTATGTCTGTCTGTCTGTCTGTCTGTCCGTCTGTTGAAAGCGCGATAGAGGTCGGACCGAAAAAGCTACAGCGCTCAAATTTTGCCAGAATATTTTTTATTCAATGTTCTCCGTTGAGCAAACTGAAAAGTCATTCACAGATGTTTTTACATTTCATTCAGACCTGGTTTGTTGAAACTTAAATATTTTTCACAATTCTCCCGATTGTGAACGAATTTGAACGATTATGTTGACCAAAAGAGTTACGAAGTGCACAATATGAATTTTGATTTAAACGCCCATTTTCATAATAGGCCGAATAATTGTAACGCGTTGCTTGATTGCATATCCTTCCATGGTTAAAATTGAGTTAGTATGAAAAAAATAAATGTCAAAAGAAATGCAGAAAAAAAACTTGACGTATAGGTGTTGTTCACATTCAATATCGGCCCTTAAAATTTAAACATCCTTGCAAAGAAATTAATACATATTTTATTATAAAGAGATTTTTCCAAAGCGACAAACAAAATAATAAATATTGTGCTAAAAAGTGGGTATAAAATATTCGGCACAGCCGAATATAGTGCTCTTACTTGTTCTAAGTCATAATTTTAAAACGTTTAATAGCCTGTTTAACGATGTCGAAAGAAAACTCAAGCAAAATTTTCATTCGAACAAATACGTTGAAAACAAAAACAAATTTTTAGTTTTTGTTGTTGTTTTCAATATATTTGTAAGAATGAAAATTTCGTTCGCATTTAGATAAACAGGCAGTAAGTTTTACATTTTCCCTAGAATATTTCAAGAATAATTTTATTATTTAGCAACAAGGACACAATTGTCATTTCATGTAAAATTAAAAAAATTTACACTTAAATTCTTAAATCTTTATTTAATACACATAAGTATTATTAGTAGGCAAGTCGACTTGTTACGCAGCCTTCGCCCACATTTTACAACCGAAAAAAATAAAAATATATACCATTTGAAAGAAATTTCCTGCAGATATGCCCAATCTTAACCTAATTGGACTGGTTCGGTATTTTGAGAGTTATAAACCTGCTACTGAATCAAAAATATGTGTGTAACAAAACTAAAAATTAGAAAACATGTTTAATCAACATTGTTGATACAAATTGTTTTTTCAAAAGTAATTTTTTTTGTGTGGTAAAAATAAGAGTTTGCCGACTGCAGAACACGCTAGAAAATATAATTTCTCAAAATTGCTAAAGCTTTGAACTTTAATTCTTTGCACAATTATTACAATTTATTTTTATTAATCGAATAAAAAAAAATACGTTCATCTTAAATGAAACAAATACCTTCTAAAAATTAAAAGCTTTTTTAGCGAAAATCTCATACACATTATTATTTATAAATGTTTAATAAATTTATTAAGTTATAACATACTCTTAATAATTTTAAAATGTTTATTGTGGCTTTAATCTAAAGATTGAAATAGCTAAAAATAAAAAATATTTGAAATAAAATAGTTCGCTATTTGTGAATTTCAACACTCACCTAATTGGCTACAAGTATTTACAAGATACAAGTACCTTTCACTTTGATTCGCTACAAGAGTTAAATTTTTTTATTTTTCCTTTTTGGAATTAAGTTTAAATTATAATACCCGTTTTTATTAAAAAATGTTTTTTATATAAAATGATAAAGAAAAGTTTATTAAAAGAAACTAAACTAACTACTATTAACTGTATGTAACATTATTAATTTTTCTCTAATTTTTCCCTCTCATTCTCTCTTTCTCTCCCCCTTTTTTAATTTTTTTTTTTTCGTATTTTAAAATTTGTTTTTTTTCCTTAAATCTTTCATCTCCAAAACCACACAATGGTGATAACAACTAATGTTACTTGCTGCTGCCACCACGGTTGCTTCTTTACAACTTGCTATTAACGCTGCTACGGCTGTTACTTGTGGTTGGTGCTGCCGCCACCTTAATCGCCACCAACGATATCAACTCCATCATGTAATCATTTGATCGTCCTTTTGTTGAAATGCTTACTGTTGCGTGTCTGCACAACGTGTACAATGTAATGATGGTTGTATTTGAAGCAATTGCAAGCCATGTCCCGTAGCAAAACCAACATTCCTTTGTGGCAACGACAATAGAACGTATTCATCGTTATGCAGATTGGATTATCACAATTGCATACATTCAACATCCATAAGGATTGCATGCAAAGGATTTTGCCCATGCAAGGGTAAGTTCATGATTACAAACTACTATTTTGGTTTCGTATTTCTGCTAAATCTATTTTTAAGTAAAATGAACGTCACTTTTTTATTTAATAATTTAAGAACGTGGTGAAAGTACAAAAGGCAAAAAAAAAAAACAACCAAAAGTGGTAAAAGGTTTTTGTAAATATTGCCTCTCATGTAGTATTAGCACTCTATTCTCTGATTGTAGTACGTAAATACATACTTAATATGTAAATATATCGGCTGAGTTTTGTTTTTCTTTTCGTTTTTGTGGTGCAAAATAAAAAGTATATAAACTTTATACATGGTAGAAGAATAATGCCTAAAGAGATATTTAATCAGTACATATTAAAAAATAGCTTTTTATATTTGTAAGAATACAGTAGAGTATGCAGATTTTGCCAAATCAAAGTTGTAATAAAATGTTTAAATGATTTAAATAGTTGTCAAAAACACTTGCATTATAATCGTCCGTATACGTCTGTGGCGTATTACCAATTTTAATTTATAAAACTCAAATATTTCTCATACGCAACAATCTATATATAGTAGGGTGATCGGTTATTCGACATTTTGAAGAAACCGGTTTTCAAATAGTCTGAAATTTAGAATTTAAAAAAAACCGGTTGCTATTTTGTAAATTGATAAAAAACCGGTTAACCGGTTCGATTATATAAAATATAATATTTAAAGAAAAAATTAAAAAATATTGTAAAAAAAAGATTATCATAGAAATTATATCTAAATATGAAATTTTTACAGTTTATATACGTTTGGCTGCACAATTACGCAATAACTGACATGAATGCAGTTGACCCATTTGGTATTAATTAGTTGAATTTAAGGACAAAAGGTACTCTTTACATGTAAAATAAAAAAATACATAAATAAATAAGACTTTTCATAAAGCTGGTATAAATTTGTGTATCTCCTTCTGTACATTTTTTAAATGTTAAATAGATTTTTTAAACTAATATGCACTAATGTATTTTGTTTGATATGATTTCTGTAATTTAAAACACATTTTAAAGGCTAGGGAGAAAAAAATTTTATATTAAAAATTCTTTATTATACCCCTGACAGACATACAAGTATAGGCATAAATTAGTTTGTTCGATGGTTTAGTTGAAATTTAAGTTGACAGACACTCAATACTATTAATAAAAATTAAGATCTGGAAGGAGAGATTATTGGTTTTTCTTTATTGTAACTACACTTTTTTCCTAAGTGATCGATCAGCTAAGTTTACGCTTGAATTATCTTTAACTTTTAACGTTAGGTTTATATCTTATAAGAAAAAATAATATTATTATATTAATCAATTATTTTTCTTATTTTACATATGTTTTTTAAGCAACAGATAAATTTCTTAAAATATTATGGATGAATATTTAATAGCTTTTATTTTCTGATTTTTTGAAACTTTTCGCGTACTAAATATACTATAATACGATTGGTTACAAAGACAAATGAAAATAATCCTAAAAAAATAAAAAACCGGTGTATTCGATATTCGAAAAATCAACATTTAGAAAAAACAGCCAGCTGAAGAAGGAAAAAACCGGGTTTTCCACCGGTTGTAAAACCGAATCGATCACCCTAATATATAAAAGTGAAACTCTGTCTGTATATGTGTTTGTTAGCTTTAGACTACAATAAAGCCAATCGGACTTAAACTTTGGTAATTTGTTGTACACATTCCAGGAAGTGTTTATGGATGGTAAAAAGTGGGCGGGGCTACGCCCATAAAAACTAAGTTATCATTTTTAGCTGCTTGCGCTTGAACAATTTTTCTGAAACCTTGCACACATATTGAACTCTCATGATTATACAATTTCGTGATTAGGAAAGTGGGCAGTGCTACGCCCATAAAAAATAAATTATCATTTTTAGCTACTTGAACTAGATCGATTTTTCTGAAACTTTCACATATATTGAGCTGTTATGAGTATACAATTTCGTGATTAGAAAAGAGGGCAGTGCTACGCCCATAAAAAATAAATTATCATTTTTAGCTACTTGAACTAGATAGGTTGTGAATTACTAAAATATATTTATGAAATATTTTCACTAAATATGTGTTAACAATTTTTAAAGCATTACCTGATTATTACTTTTTACTTCAAAACACACTGAGTTTCCATTAAACAGAAGCTCATAAGCTATTAAAAACGATTGCCCAAAAGCAATTTATGTTAGATTTTCAACTTTAACTACTAAAGAAAAAAGTTTTAAAATTATGTTCAAAGGTATTCCTTTTGGGAAATTTATATATTTAAAAATTCTCTTTTTTTCAAGTATTTACATTTTAATGATTAAAAGGAAACTTCCACCCTAAAAATGTGTGTTTTTTAATTAAAGCATTTAAAATTAACAAGGAAATTATGTTCAAGAGCATTAACAATTTAAAAAAATGTTCTTAACAGAAACAACAAAGAAAAGCAAACACAAACAAAAAGTTAGTCAGTTAGAGCCAGATTTATTAACCATAAAGAGAAAAAAATAAAACTCTCCAGCAGAAACAATACCATAAATACTAGCAATTTTATGAAGTGGTGGTGTTAACAGAAAGAAAACAAAAACATAGTTAAAGATAAAAAGAACAACAAAAGCAAAATCTGGCATATCTATTCAATTAAAAAATCAATTAACTAAAGCATTCAAAGCGTGTAAAAGAGAATTGAGGAGGGATAGCAAAATTGATGTAATAAAAGTCTAAGAACAAAAAGAAAAATAACGACCTGAAATAGACATTTTAAGTACCATCACACCAAACCACATCCACCCACCTACACGCTAATCTATAAAGCCTACAAAAAAGCGCTTAAGTCAACAACAATATATAACAGGCGCAGAGGGCAGAATAATTTATTATTTTCAGCACAATTTACGAATTATGTGTATCATTACAAACATAATGCGACGATCCTTATTTAAAACTAAACACTGTCCTTAAATTTCATATTCAATTTTATAAAAAAATTTTAAGAAATAAATAAATATAAATAGATTTTAACGATTAGTTTCCCACTTAATGAAATATTTTATATGAGTCTTTGGTTAATAAAAATGTCCGATTTATTTTCTAATTAAATATAATTGTTGCCATAAATTCTTTTTATTTAGAAAGAAATTTAAGAAAAATGTCTATATACTGAAAGATATTACAAATTATCTGTTTTTAAAGCATTTAACGATACATTTATAATTTTCAAATAAATTTTTGATCTACAAGCACTTTTTTGATAAATCTTCTATTTGCGAAAAATTTAGTTACAGCTATGCCGAATTTTTGATACCCACCACCAATTTTGTGTACTTTCATAGCACAAAATTCATTATTTTGTTAATAACAGTAATCGCAATCGAACAATTACTTTAAACTAAAAACTATGATTAAGTCGTGGCTAGTTTGCTCCTGTATAAGAGATCCTTCACGTGTCTCCACATAAAATAGGCTAGTGTGGTCAAATCGCATGGTCTTAACGGCCAATATTCTGATACAAAACATACGATTGTTTGCTCGCTAAACTCGGCTCGGAGTAGGTTCATGGTATCACGTGCCGTGTGACATATGGCACCGTTATGTCTAAGCTAATATCAACCAAATCCAATTCTTGTATTTTTTGCAAAACAAGTTTTCAATCTATATCAACAACTCTTGAACTGTCAATGACTGCTCTTCATATCAAATTCGGTAAATTTTGTTTGTACATTGATTGGTCTATTATCTTAATCATAGACATTTCCCACTTAGAATAGCCTAATAAAATTCAATGATTTGCAAGCGTAGTTCTTTTGTTAGTCTATTCATGGTGAAATAAGAAACCTTACCGAGAATGGTTGGCAAATATCACCCTTTACTTTAACAATGTAAAATGTTCATTCTCATGTTGAAAAAAAATTACAAAATGTTATTCGCCTTAATAGTTTCTCTTGCAAAAAATAATTTGCATAAAAAGAATTGATCAAACTGCCGTAATTGTGTATAAGCAAAAGCAACAATACCAGCAGAACCTAACAAATATCGACCACATCAACAACACCATGTAGAGCAAACACTCAACCACTACGGATGTCTTATTTAAGAACGATCGAAATGAGTATGAAACGAACATTGTCCATTTGTATGTTGTGTTAAAGCAACAATAACACCACCTAATTGTTATTGTTATTGTGACTAACCATATAATGGATATTGTTATTGTTTCTAAAAGTGGCTTGATTGTTTTTGTTTACTATTTGTTGTTGTTGACTTTCCTGCTGATTTTAA
This sequence comes from Phyto melanocephala, assembly GCA_941918925.1. NCBI lineage: Eukaryota > Metazoa > Arthropoda > Insecta > Diptera > Rhinophoridae > Phyto > Phyto melanocephala. Next base: position 94,024,085 of record OW799233.1, on the reverse strand, counting down.
TAACACTAACAGAAATAAAATTGTAAGAAACTTCTAGAAAATATTAAAAGCATTTTAGAAAATTTCGATTAATCTTCAATTGATAAGAACAAAATGATTTTCATAAGCCAATAACTTTAATATTAAGACGAAATAAGTATTGCAATATCTTGTTTGAATCAAGTTTTTAGTACATTAATAATTCAATAAAACATTCAATCAGTTGGAACTGATAATATTGTAGTGAACCGACCGGACAAAATTATTCTCGTGACTAAATTCTCACTTTAACGTTTTATACGAAAGGTGACTTCACTTATGATGAAAAAAGCAGCGTTTCGTATGCAAAAATAAAAAAATAAATTAAATTTTTAAGATTTAAAAAGTTTAAAGTTTCAATCATATAAAATTATATAAAAAATTTTTTAGACAATTTTAAGTGCCGCAAGAGCACGCTTATGTTATGGTATATTTAAGAATGGTTTAAAATTGTTTATAATATTTTTTTGTACAAAGATCTAGTACAAAATAAGATGTTTTTTTACACAAGATGTATACTAAACTTTAAAAATGTCTCTTAGCGTACGCGTTATACGAGTATTATTTAGTTAACAAACTATTAATCAGAAAAGAGAAATTGTTAAAACTTTTGTGTTAGTTCGTCAAAGTGATCAAATTTTGGTGAGCATATTTCTGTGGCTATCATAGGCAACCGCGTATGTTCATTTTATACGATTTTAAGTTAATAATGCCATATTGCTTGGTTTTAGACGGCCTTTTCTTGGTTTAACAAATTTCTCAAATAAGATGGACCCAGTCCTATTATTTAAATGGAATAACAATGTAACTTCTACATATACATATTCAAAAATCGTTCAGCACTAACACGGTTTTGTAGCTGTCCTGAAAAATTTGATTTTAAGAGAAACGTGGTTGCCCCTGGAAACCACAGATTTATGCTACCAACAAACACAAAATTACTTTTTAATTTGTAAGATTTTATTTTTTTATTTATTTAAATTTTGGCAAGCCAAGCCTCTAGGCCATAATCGGCTACAAACTTCTACTAAAAAAAATTTACAATGCTTTTTACTTAAACTACTTATAACAGATTTCTGGCATTTTCAATAAAAACAAGTAAGAGCACCATATTCGGCTGCGCCGAATCTTTTATACCCACCACCAGTTTTCCGTTCTTTTGTAGCTAGGGTTTTTTTCCCGAAATTTTTTGTTTCCCGGAAATGGGAGATTTATTTTTTAGTATCCCGGGATCCCGCAGCAAAACAAATAAAAAGTAAATTTGTTTTTAATTAAAAAAAAACTTTTTATTAAAAATCATAAAATAGTTTATAATGTCAAATAAACACTTCAAAACTATAAAAATCAATAAAGAAACTTGAATTTAAAATATAAATTGAGTAAAAATATTTTAATTGAAAAAATATTATTCTCTAGATACGAGATCAAATATGAGCACAAAAAAAACAAAAATACAGGTACTTCAGCTATGAGATCAAAAATAAAATCAGAATTCAATTTCAATATAAACATCTGCTTTCGAATCGTAGCCACCTCTTTTATTTCCCGGGATCCCGAAAAATAATCCCGGGAAGTCGGGTAGATTAAATAACTCAAATTCCCGAGAAATAACCCAATTTATAGCACAAAATGTATTTGCTTGTTATTAACAGTAATCGCTATGCAATAATCTCTTTATGCTAAAATATGTATCACTTTCTTTGTATAAGTTCGATATGCTTGTAAAATGTTTTCGTAAATTTAGTCTTTCAATGAAAGTGGGCGTTAAACAAGGCGTGTTGAAGTTGCATCTCCTAATGAATGCAACTTAGATGTTTCAATAAAGTCCTTTATTATTCCAAAATCTTTATTCATAGAGAAATTATATGAATTTGAGATAAACCGTTATATGGGAGGTAGGCGTTAAAGTGGTCGTATCACCTAAATAACAATGACATTGAATAGAAGGATATCTGTTGCAAATTTCGTCATCATACCTCCAATTTTGTCGGTTTTATAATATCACTAGCATTTAACCCGCTACTTCGTTAGCGCAGTTCTTACTATTTATTGAATAAAATACCAAAAGTATCATAAAAATCAAAAAAAGTACTTTTTTGGTTGCCCATGACATTTTCAGTCTCACCTTGTATCAATAGTCACTAATTTCAAAATTCTAGCTTCGCAAACGTTGAAAATACAAAAAGTACCATGAAAATTCAATTGTACAATCCTACCTTCATAAACGTTGAAAATACAAAAGGTACCACAAAATTCAAAAAAGTACCTTTTTGGTCGCCCATAACATTTTTAGTCTCACCTTGTATCAATTGTCACTAATTTCAAAATTCTAGCTTCGCAAACGTTGAAAATACAAAAAGTACCATAAAAATTCAAAAAGTACTTTTTTCGTCGCCCATAACATTTTTTGTCTCACCTAGAATCAATAGTCCTTGATTGTATAATCCCATATTTATAAACGTTGCAAATACAAAAAGTACTATACAAATACAAAAGGTACCATACAAATACAAAAAAGTACCGTTTTGGTCGCCCATAACATTTTTAGTCTCACCTTGTATCAATTGTCACTAATTTTAAAATTCTAGCTTCGCAAACGTTGAAAATACAAAAAGTACCATAAATATTCAAAAAGTACTTTTTTCGTCGCCCATAACATTTTTTGTCTCACCTAGAATCAATAGTACTTGATTGTATAATCCTTTATTTACAAACGTTGAAAATACAAAAAGTACCATACAGATTCAAAAAAGTATCTTTTTGGTCGCCCATAACATTTTTAGTCTCACCTTGTATCAATTGTCACTAATTTCAAAATTCTAGCTTCGCAAACGTTGAAAATACAAAAAGTACCATACAAATTCAAAAAAGTACCTTTTTCGTCGCCCATAACATTTTTTGTCTCACCTAGAATCAATAGTCCTTGATTGTATAATCCTATATTTATAAACGTTCCAAATACAAAAAGTACCATAAATATTCAAAAAGTACCTTTTTCGTCGCCCATAACATTTTTTGTCTCACCTAGAATCAATAGTCCTTAATTGTATAATCCTATATTTACAAACGTTGAAAATACAAAAAGTACCATACAGATTCAAAAAAGTACCTTTTTGGTCACCCATAACATTTTTAGTCTCACCTGGAATCAATAGTCCTTGATTGTACAATCCTACCTTCATAAACGTAGAAAATACCAAAAGTACCACAAAAATTCAAAAAAGTACCTTTTTGGTCGACCATAACATTTTCGGTCTCACCTTGTATCAATAGCCACTTATTTTAAAATTCTAGCTTCGCAAACGTAGAATATATAAAAAGTACCATACAAATTCAAAAAAGTACCTTTTTGGTCACCCATAACATTTTTAGTCTCACCTGGAATCAATAGTCCTTGATTGTACAATCCTACCTTCATAAACGTTGAAAATACAAAAGGTACCACAAAATTCAAAAAAGTACCTTTTTGGTCGACCATAACATTCTCAGTCTCACCTTGTATCAATAGCCACTAATTTTAAAATTCTAGCTTCGCAAACTATGAAAATACAAAAAGTACCATAAAAATTCAAAAAAGTACCTTTTTGTTCGCCCATAACATTTTTAGTCTCACCTGGAATCAATAGTCCTTGACTGTACAATCCTACCTTCATAAACGTAGAAAATACCAAAAGTACCACGAAAATTCAAAAAAGTACCTTTTTGGTCGCCCATAACATTTTTAGTCTCACCTGGAATCAATAGTCCTTGATTGTACAATCCTACCTTCATAAACGTAGAAAATTCCAAAAGTACCACAAAAATTCAAAAAAGTACATTTTTGGTCGACCATAACATTTTCGGTCTCACCTTGTATCAATAGCCACTTATTTTAAAATTCTAGCTTCGCAAACGTAGAATATATAAAAAGTACCATACAAATTCAAAAAAGTACCTTTTTGGTCACCCATAACATTTTTAGTCTCACCTGGAATCAATAGTCCTTGATTGTACAATCCTACCTTCATAAACGTTGAAAATACAAAAGGTACCACAAAATTCAAAAAAGTACCTTTTTGGTCGACCATAACATTTTCAGTCTCACCTTGTATCAATAGCCACTAATTTTAAAATTCTAGCTTCGCAAACTATGAAAATACAAAAAGTACCATAAAAATTCAAAAAAGTACCTTTTTGTTCGCCCATAACATTTTTAGTCTCACCTGGAATCAATAGTCCTTGACTGTACAATCCTACCTTCATAAACGTAGAAAATACCAAAAGTACCACGAAAATTCAAAAAAGTACCTTTTTGGTCGCCCATAACATTTTTAGTCTCACCTGGAATCAATAGTCCTTGAGTGTACAATCCTACCTTCATAAACGTAGAAAATTCCAAAAGTACCACAAAAATTCAAAAAAGTACCTTTTTGGTCACCCATAACATTTTTAGTCTTACCTGGAATCAATAGTCCTTTATTTTATAATTCTATCTTTATAAACGTAGAAAATACAAAAAGTACCATAGAAAAGCGAAAAAGTACATTTTTGGTCCAAGTTTCAAATTCCAAGTTTAAAATGTTCAAATATCTATGTAACAAAATATTTTAATAGACATGATTTAAAGTCAGTAAATCTACTCTTTTTTGCATAAAAGTAATTATGTTCTAAAAAGTACCAAACTCTTCCCGATTTTTCCCTTTTCTACCCTGCTATGAATGTGTTTAAATTTTTACTAAATTACATAATTTTTTATGTCTAGTAAAATCCCAATTAAAAATTTTGTGAAAATTGGCCGTCTAATTAGGAATTACTTACATTTTCCGGAATTTTCTCCTTTTTGGTACCTTTTTTGTCCCCCGAAAAGTTTCTAAAAATTTCCCCTAAATAGTTGTCCATATTCTATTAGGAAATAATAATTGTCAAATGTTGTCCCATTGAATAATATAAGAAAAGTTTCTTTTAAAAAAAGTACCAAAAAAAAGGGAACATTTTTACCCCTTATAAATGCAAATTTGAAAAAAGTGCTGAATTCTTATTAATATTTTTTCGCGGATTACTCAATACAGTTTAAATTTTTTCCTAGCTTCATGCGTTTGGAAGTTACATAGGGTACCAAAAAAGTACCAAATTATAGTTTTTACCCGTTTTTTCCCCTTAGGGGTTGAAAATTCCAAAAAGGGCCAGACACCTGTCAGGTTATTTTTTGTGCAAATTACAATACTTTTTCAATTTAATTTGTATCATTTTTAGTTCAGCAGATATAAGATTACCGATTTTACCCGTTTTTACCCTTTTTTACCCCCTTAAAGTACGAATTTCCAAAAATCCCTTCTTAGTGGAGCTATACATAGAAAGTGAAACCGATTGTCCAAATTTCATGTCTCTAGCTCTTAGCGTTTGGGCTGTGCGATGATGAATCAGTCAGTCAGTCAGTCAGTCACGTTACTCTTTTATATATATAGATTAACAGTTGATAACGAGAAATGTAGTCGTAATAGTAGGCGTGTCGAAACTGTTGTAGGCTTTCAATGAAAGTGGGCGTTAAAGTAGGCGTGTTTATTATTCCAAACTCTTATTCGTAAAGAAATTTTATGAATATGAGATAAACCGTTATATGGGAGGTGGGCGTAAAAGTGGGCGTGTCACATTTATTTTCCGTTAGAACAAAGCATTTGGCCAAAAAGCTATGTGTGCAAAATTTCAGAGTCGTACATCCAATGTTGTTGCTTTTATGACGTTTTTGTTTTTAAATATACCGAAAAATACACTGTGCGGTATAAATTTTCGTACATTTGGATCGATAACTCCTTTCCTAATGCATAGATTTAGGTAATTTTCGGGGACAAATATTGTTTTTACTCAGGAAATATACATTTGCAGTTTCATGAGTCTACGTTAATGCGTTTAGACACAATTTCATTTTATTCGATGTTCGAAGGACACGGTTTTTTCGACCTACTCTTGCTTTACGAGTCTCTATTCCTAATATTCCGATTTAGCCCATTTTCAATACCAAACAAACCTTGTCTATAAGAAAGATTCTGGACCTCTATCGTTCTTTCAACAGACGGACAGATAGACAGACAGACAGACAGACAGACAGGCGGACGGACATAGCTAGATCTTCATAAAATCAAACCCCAATTCAGAATATATATACTTTATGGGGTCTAAAACGGATATTTCGATGTGTTACAAACGGAGTGACAAAATGAATATACCCCCACCATTTTTTGGTGGCGGGTATAAAAAATATATACTAGGTACTTGTGTCCTTTTATTAGTTTTAATATATTAAAGAAAAAGCATATATGTACATAAACATTGATTTATCCACTTCGAAGTTTCTGAAAGTCTTCTTAAAAAATCTCCAAAACATCTTTATTTATTATTACAAGGTGATTATTTATAGATTTTCACTGATTTTTAAATTTCAAATTAACGTTTAGCAGAATAATCAAACCGAATTTTCGTCCTTAGAAGAACCGAACGACTTCTGTAAGTCGATTATATTTATGGGTTGTTTGGGTTATTAAAATCAAGCACTTCTTTATTGCTTTAAAATTAAGTACTTATTTAAGCACCAATTTACAAGCAACCGTAATAAGTACTTATACGACTCCCTATTTGTAAACGAGGGTGGTAAGAATTTGCCTTCAATGACACTGCCGTGTTAAAATAATGGGCTTAAATGCCAGATTGTAAGTAGTGAAATTTTTTATTTTTTTAACTGTTTTGTTCTTAAACATTATACAACGTTGTATTACCCTTGGATAGGTACTTACCGATTTTTGTATGAAAACACATTACTGTGCATTTATCATTATTGGACAGGCCTCTCGGTACGTCAAAATATGTAAAAAAATAATATTTATAAAAGTGGAATTTATTAATAGTAGTATAGAAATTGTTTTTTCTTTATTCAAAAGCGAACATAAAAACAAAACTATTCTTAAATTAAAGAACTTTTAAGAAAACATCGTTTATACATATATACAAGATATTAAAAAATTGCCCAAATATAACAAAATCGTGTTATAAACATTTAAGTAGAACCGAAGATTATTTGTTAACTAGATATTAACAAATTTAATGGCATACTTTTGTCATTACAGGCAAATGAATTAAATTAATTTTATTCTTTATGAGACTTTTTCACATTATTTTTTGCCTATTTGCTTTTCTATCTTACAGATAATGTCAATGAAAAACGCTTGCAACGTATTAATGAGCGGCAAAGTGCATTTAATGCGAAATATAAGAAGACTATGGAACAACAGCAAGAGAAACAACAGCAAATTTACAAAGAGAACAGCAACAACAACATCATTAGTAGCAGCAACAATAATGAATTTAATACCATAATGGATGTAAGTAAAGATTTATTTAATGATACATAAATTAAATTAAATTTCATATCAAAAAAAAAAAACAATAAACAAACCGAAGCAGCATACAGGCAAATATTAACAAATGTGTAATAACAAAAGAGCATTAAAACTACCACAAACAACAAATATGTACAAGAATAAATGAAAAATGAAACGATGAATAACTGTATACATGAAGTATACATGAGTGCAAGCGAAGGAATAAATAAATATGCCGTTTTTTATACTCTTCACCTATGGTGCACAAGGGTATATATAGCTTTGTCATGCCGTTTGTAATTTCTACAATTTTCATTTTCGACCCCATAAAGTATATATTTTATGAAAGCTTATGAATAGACGAGTCGATTAAGTCCTGACCGTCTGTCCGTCTGTCCGTGTGTTGGTTGAAATCAACTTTTAGAAGCAACTATATGTTCCTCAGATCTGTATATGGTATCAATCTCTTGGAAATATCCAGGAATGAATCGCTATTGAAATTCAGCACAATCGCCCCATAACTTTCTGAGATATGAGCAAAAAACCACGACCACCTCGTTTTTTTACACAATTACAACAACAACATACTTATATACATACATGCAAAAAACATGCCAAAAAAAAAATTAAAAAAAAAAATATATTAAAAATAAAAAAAAATAATAAAAAAAATTACAAAAAAAAATTTTAAAAAAAATTAAAAAAAAAATTTTTTAAAAATTTTTATAAAAAAATTTTTTAAAAAAATTTAAAAAAAATATATAAAAAAAATAATAAAATATAAATAATATCTTAAATAAAATAAGATAAAATTTTTTTGGCTCAGCTGGGATTCGATGCCACATTTAGTCTAACCAGTATATACATATGTACGTATTTTATATGAGATGAATGGTGATACAAACAATTGTTATTGCATGACTACACGTTGTGAAGGGTATATAAGATTCGGCACGGCCGAATATAGCACTGTTACTTGTTAATATTTGACTTAAATAGATCAAGACTGACAACAACAGGAACAATTACATTAAACACATTAACACACACACACACAATCGTTAAACACACAAAACTTGCATGCAGGAATTTATAAAAAGGAATTTATAAAAAAAATTCTAAAAGTGTTAACTTAATTTTCAAAAACTTTATAAGTTTTTATAAATTACATTATTCAAAATTTTCTGAAAATAAAAAATGTACTGACAATTTAAAAAATATATACATATAAAAAAATGTTTATAAATAAGTAATATAGGAATTTACGAAAACTTTTTATTAACAAGCAATTTTTTTATGAATCAATGGCCAATTTATGTATATCTATACAAATAATCGCACCACTTGAGAATGACTGCACCATTTACCAATTTTTTATTAAAATTGCCTATGAATATACAAAATTTTTTATAGCCGCCGTACAAAAACTGCTTTGCTGCCATCGCCGAAAATTTTTTCTCGGCTTGTTTTACTGTGTGATGCAAGCTCAGAAAATCAAGACCCAACACAAAATCAACGCATAAACTTCTGGTTTCTTGTAATAAGTAAAAATACAGTATAACACATTTTCAAATGTCTATCTTCCTTCTTTCCACTCCTGGTTACACACTTTTACTAATATGTTAGTGTTTAAGCTTCACTTAAGATAGTCATGTTAATGGAATTTTGATTATAAGTCTTTACAAATAAGCAAACAATTTAGTGCCACAATTACCAACAAAGATAATAAAACAAATATCTATAGATGTATGTGTATATATACCATAGATAAGCATTGTTTAATATTTCATGCTGACAGCCGGAAATATTGGCAGATATAAAAGATATAAAAGATATCATCGTGTTAACGTAAGATTTAGTAAATTGTTTTTATTAAAATCATATGCTAAACAATCCTTAATAATTAAAACAAATAAAAGTGCTACATTCGGCCGTGCCGAATCTTATATGCCCTTCACAACTTGTAGTCATCCAATAACAATTGTATCACCATTCATCTCAGTAATTGAAATGCGTACATATATGTTTCATTACCTTTATGATGACTTTATCCGCAAAGAAACATACCATTGTAAAATTATAAATTGAGTATGTATGTATGTATTAAAACAAGTAAGAGCACTATATTCGACTGTGCCGAATCTTTTATACCCACCACCAATTTTGTGTACATTTGAAGCACAATATTTATTATTTTGTTAGTCATTATATAATAATCTATTTATAATAAAATATGTATCACTTTCTTTGTAGAGGGTGGTTAAATTTTAAGGGCCCATGTTGAAGGTGAACTACACCTAGTCTTTAAATTTGTTTTCTGCATTTCATTTGACATTTCTCAATCTCAAACTTACGCAATTTGATCCGTGGAAAGATACGCAAGTGAGCAACGCTTTAAAGTTATTCAGGTTTTTTATAAAAATGGGCGTTCAAATCAAAATGCATTTTGTGTGATTCTTTTGATCAACATAATCATTCAAATTCATTCACAATCGGGAGAATTGTAAAAAATATTTAAATTTTTTAGTTCGTTGAATGGGAACCACTGCTGGTTTTTGCGACAGTGTGGCAAAAGAGCAGTCAAAAATTTGGACCATCAGATAGAGGAGTGGCGCCAAGGATGGGGGGGCCATTTGGCCGATATTTTGTTAAATACATAATTGAACCATACAAATATTATAATTACAAAAATAAATAATAATAATTTCTTAAATAATTTGTGTTTTATTAAAAATCAACATCGGCCCTTAAAATTTAAACAAACTTAATAATTTCGATATGATAGTAAAATGTTTTCGTAAATTTAGTCTTTTATTTAGTGAAAGTGGGCATTAAAGTAAGCGTGTCAATAAAGTTTCTGCTAATAAATACAACTTAGATATTTCAATATAGTCCTTTATTTTCCAAAAAACTTTGTCAATAGAGAAATTACATGAATTTAAGATAAACCGTTATATGGGACGTAGGCGTTAAAGTGGGAGTGTCACCTAAGCTTTTTGGCAAAACAATTACATTGATTAGAAGGATATACGTAGCAAATTTGATCATCATACCTCTAATTTTGGCGGTTTATGAGCTTTTAAATTTCATTAACGGTAGATAACGTGTAAGGTGGGCGTTATAGTAGGCGTGTCAAAGTTGTTTTTGCGAATGAGTACAACTTAGGTGTTTCAATATAGCCCTTTGTTATTCCAAAATCTTTATTAATAGAGAAATTATATGAATTTTAGGTAAAACGATATATGGGAGGTGGGCGTAAAAGTGGGCTTGGCACCTTAATTTTCTGGCACAGTAATGACATTGCCTAGGGGGATATACGTAGCAAATTTGATCATCATACATCTAATTTTGGCGGTTTTATTAGCTTTTAAATTTCATTAACGGTAGATAACGTGAAAAGTGGGCGTTATAGTAGGCGTGTCATAGTTATTTTTGTGAATGAGTACAACTTAGGTGTTTCAATATAGCCTTTTATTATTCCAAAATCTTTATTAATAGAGAAATTATATGAACTTTGGGTAAAACGTTATTTGGGAGGTGGGCGTAAAAGTGGGCGTGGCACCTTAATTTTCTGGCACAGTAATGAAATTGCCTAGGGGGATATACGTAGCAAATTTGATCATCATACATCTAATTTTGGCGGTTTTATTAGCTTTTAAATTTCATTAACGGTAGATAACGTGAAAAGTGGGCGTTATAGTAGGCGTGTCATAGTTATTTTTGTAAATGAGTACAACTTAGGTGTTTCAATATAGCCTTTTATTATTCCAAAATCTTTATTAATAGAGAAATTATATGAACTTTAGGTAAAACGTTATTTGGGAGGTGGGCGTAAAAGTGGGCGTGGCTTCTTAATTTTCTGGCACAGTAATGAAATTGCCTAGGGGGATATACGTAGCAAATTTGATCATCATACATCTAATTTTGGCGGTTTTATGAGCTTTTAAATCTCATTAACAGTAGATAACGTGAAAAGTGGGCGTTATAGTAGGCGTGTCAAAGTTGTTTTTTCGAATGAGTACAACCTAGGTGTTTCAATATAGCCATTTGTTATTCCAAAATCCTTATTAATAGAGAAATTATATGAATTTTAGGTAAAACGTTATATGGGAGGTGGGCGTAATAGTGGGCGTGGCAATTTGATTTTCCGTTACAAAAAAGCCACTCACCAAAAAGCAAAGTGTGCGAAATTTCAGAGTCGTGCATCCAATTTTGTTGATTTTATGACGTTTTTGTTTTTAAATATGCCGAAAAATACACTGCGCGGTATAAATTTTCGTACATTTTGATTGATAACTCCTCTCCTAATGCATAGATTTAGATAATTTTCAGGGAAAAATATTGTTTTTACTCAGGAAATATACATTCGGAGTTTCATGAGTCTATGTTAATGCGTTTGAACACAATTCCTCTTTATTCGATGTTCGAAGGACACGGTTTTTTCGACCTACTCTTGCTTTTCGAGCTATAACTCTCTTCCTAATATTCTGATTTAGCCCATTTTCAATACCAAACAAACCTTGTCTATAAGAAAGATTCTGGCAAAATTTGAGCCCCCTAGCTTTTTCGGTGCGACCTCTATCGTGCTTTCAACAGACGGACAGACGGACGGACATAGCTAGATCGTCATCAAATCAAACCCCGATTCAGAATATATATACTTTATGGGGTCTAAAATGGATATTTCGATGTGTTACAAACGGAATGACAAAATGAATATACCCCCACCATTTTTTTGGTGGCGGGTATAAAAATAAAATAAAAATTTTTTTGTTTTAACTGATCTGCTCCCAAATGAAAATGTCTGTTGTTTAAAACGGAAATCGAAATCTCATTTGCCATTCCTGAATTAATAAATAATACCAAGGCGAATTTACATGTTTCGATAAAATACTTTGCCATCAGCTGGGCTGATAATTATGCAACTGAGAATTGATACAATTAAGCAGTTTTTTGTGAATTTGTATATCAGAGATGGAAAATATGTTATGAAATATTTAATTTAAAAAAAAATTATTAAAAAAGGGTATACATACAGCAGATATAAATAAATTTAGTACATTTATAATAAAAAAATTTAAGTAAATTGTTTAATACAGAAACAAAATTCTCATTTTTCATTCCTGCATAAATAAATAAAATCATGGCGATGTTAACAAATTTGACATTATGCTTTCCGATCAGCTATTATAAATATTCCCTCCTGTATAAATATGCCTTTTATGATTAATAACACATTTACTTAAATACTTTAAAGGAAAATGATTTTAAAGATTGTTAAATATCTATCATTAAAAATACTACTATAAGAAAAATAGCTTTATTTGTATTAAATTAGAATATTCGTATTTAAGTACACAAAAAAATAAAAATAAATATTTAAAGTTGAATTTACAAAAATCGATTATGTTTACATGAAACGACCATAACTGTATTTTTCCAGTAAAAAAGTAGAGCTTTGCAAAACGAAACTTTTGACAACAGTGTATTTGCTTTATGACGATATTTTGTATCAAAGTGAAACAAAATATAAATTCAGAATAAATGAAAAACTTGATATAAAAATATTTTTGTCTTTTTGCAATATTTTTCAATACGTGTGTCTATAACCTTGTTTTTTCATTTTTTTCTACACCATCGTGTGTTATGTATTGTTATGGTTTTATATTATTACATACATATGTATTCGGTTTGTTTTTGTCTCCAAGCCAAAACACTTGTGATACAGACACATGTGCACAAGTACACATATACATATTTACAAAATTCTGTCTCCTACACATTTACACAATAACACTACCAATTTTTGTTCGTTTGGTTTGGTTTATTTATTTTTTTCACAAATTTACTTCTATTTTACTATTGTTACTGACGTTATTGTCTATTTATTGACGTCTCGTTACAGGATAAGGATGATAACAATCGTCATTACAATCACATCAATTCACAATTCACTTTTACGCCAGAGGAGATCAAATATGACAACAAACATTATAAATATCTTAAGTATACTGCTTATAAAAAGGTAAGTGTCATTTACTATTATTTACTAATTCTAATGCAAACCTACACATGCATACATATTTACTCTTGCGTTTGGAGATACACAGTGCTATTGAATAATATATACACGTGTCCTGTTAATAAGGACAGACCCATGTTCTATGTTTAACTTGAACTGTGTAAAACAAAACGTGATGTAGATAACAAAATAAATTTTAATTAATAAAAATATGGAAATTCTTATTCGATTTTTATTAACAAAAATGATTCTAATATTCGAGTAATTTTTACAAAACTACCAAATACATTTTCGATACTTACTTCTTCAGAAGTTTTCCGATTTTACGGAAAAATTATTTTAAATATAACTTTTAATTAAAATAAATTTAAATAATTTAAATTTCAATTAAGTATTGGTTTAAATAAAGTCATTACTAAATTTCTTTTTATATATTTTACCTGTGGTGTGGTTTGTCATTTCTACAAAATTAATTTTCGACCCAATAGAGTATATATTTTCTAAAAGCTAATGTCTAGTGGAGTCGATTAAATAATGTCGATCTGAAAACAACTTTTACAAGCCACTTCATGTAGTACAGATCTGTATGTGATTTCAATCTTTAAAAAATATCCGCAAATGTACCGCTATTTAGACCCTGCACAATTTCACCACAACTTTCTGAAATTAATGAGATGAACAAATAAACACGGCAGCTTCTGTTTTTTATTATATTTGTACCATACAAATCAATACTTTTCAGTCTTTGTGTAATTTAAGGACACGTTTCTATTATTTGTAAATATTATATGCCTCTAGGACTATTCGTAAAAAATGGTTGACAAATCGGCAAAGTTATAGGCAAAAATAGTTTTTGAACTATACATTTTTCTTTAAATATATCAAGTTCCTTAAACTTCTAACTAATTTTTGGACATATATAAGCCATAGCCTTGGAACACTACTGCTGAGAATAATTAACAAATTGGTTATAAACTAACAGAGATATAAGCACCAAAAAACAAATCCGCCAATGTTTTTTTAATCATTTACAAACGAAAAACCAATTTTGTTCAGTTTTTGGCTAACAGAGAGGATCGATATGGGTATAAAAAAGTGTTTGAAAAGCAAAATATAACACACTAAAAATAATTAAAATCTATGATGACCGCCACTATAAAATGGCGTACAATAAATTTATATATGGGTCATATCTTGTTCCCACTTTAACTCCCATAATAGTGGTAGCAAATGAAAGGCCTTAACCAGTAGAATACAGTAAGCCATGAAAAAGTTAAAATCATAGATGGCGTCTGAAACAAGGTTGCCGATATTTTATTTTTTAACCCCCATCATTGTGGGTATTAAATTAAAAGGCTTGACTAATAGAATACAACTGACTATTTATTTAAAAATTCATAATCAAATATTACGTCGGAAAAATTAAAACATATATCGATATGGGTATAAAAAAGTGTTTGAAAAGCAAAATATAACACACTAAAAATAATTAAAATCTATGATGACCGCCACTATAAAATGGCGTACAATAAATTTATATATGGGTCATATCTTGTTCCCACTTTAACTCCCATAATAGTGGTAGCAAATGAAAGGCCTTAACCAGTAGAATACAGTAAGCCATGAAAAAGTTAAAATCATAGATGGCGTCTGAAACAAGGTTGCCGATATTTTATTTTTTAACCCCCATCATTGTGGGTATTAAATTAAAAGGCTTGACTAATAGAATACAACTGACTATTTATTTAAAAATTCATAATCAAATATTACGTCGGAAAAATTAAAACATGGCGTAGAATATTATCTGAAGTGTTAACGAAGCTACCAAGTGGTCATTTTACCTACATATGTACATGATGAAGGGTATCATCAAATTTGGCACGGCCGAATATAGAACTCTTCTTCTTCTCTTTATTATTAATGTTATCTTTCAGATAATTATTCTTCTAAAAACACTTTTTTATAAATTTTTTATATTTATTTATTTATTTATTTATTTATTTATCTTCATAAAAATTTTTAACAACATTTTTAAGCAAAACTTTTATTAAGATTTAAGTGAAAATTTTTCCTAAGAACTTTTTTGCTGAGTTTATTTTTACAAATAATTTGTTCAAGGCACGTCCATAAGTTTTATGCATCGCGGCAACAAACACAACAATTAAAAAACACATGCATTTTGTTTTTGTATATATGCCGGCATATGTCACATAATTTTTTTATTTTCTTCTTTAATTTTAAAAATTTTTAAAAAGCGAAAACTTTTTATTCATGGTTTTTTATTTTTTAAAACGTTTTAACCAACTAAAATTGTGAATTATTTATTTTCTAATAAAAATTAAAAAAATTAAATTCGACAAATGCAGACAGATTATTAAAAAATCGTTGTCTACGCTGATAAATTGCATATAAAAAACAGTCAGCTGATTGGATACGATAAACTTATTAATCTAGTTTTACAAAATGTATATTTACAAAAAACTGTTATTTATTTATTTCTTTTTTCTATATGCCAGAACAAATGTTTTTATAAACAATTTCTGATTAATTTGTTGCATAAAAAAATGTTATTACAAAAAATTATTGTTAAACCATTACATTGTTATATTATTGTTAAATTATTCTTTAATTAATTAATTATTATTGTTAGATTATTGTTAAAAATTTCTCTTTAAAATAATAAAATTCAGTAGAGAATACAATACATTAGAAGAATTTTAAAAATGTTTGTATTCAAAGAAAAATCTCAAGAAATTCTGTATTAAAATAATATTCTAATGAACTCTCTGTTTTGACAAAATTCGTTAACTTCATACATATGGGAAACCTTTAAGTGTTTAACTCATTGTTTATATACAAAAAACTTGCAATTAATTTTGCATTTACATACATTTTACTACAATTTATTCATTTATAAAAAATAAATTACCTATTTTTATCTAGGGTGTAATAACTTTTATCGCCCACTGTTTGCAAGCACAGTCTTCCTATATGTTTGCCATAAGACACATATACATTCATTTTATTTATACACAATACATATTTATACACAATTTTGGTTGTTGCTTATTGTTTTGTAAATAATGAAACTAATGGTCGTTTAGTGTATAAAACATGAAAATATCAAGATTAAATATTTAACAAAAATAAACTGAGAATCGAGAAGATACTATAAAAGAGAACTTAAATAATGTATAAATATGTTGAAATTTTAAAAAACGATTAAATCGAAATGGGTTTTTCTTGGATTACATGAGAAAACATGTTTGAATGTTATTAATACAAAAGAGAAAAATCCATTTTTACAAAGAAAAATATATTAAGCTTTTAAGGATCATATAAATTAAATTTCATTATTCAGAAACATACTAAATAATAAAGTTAAATTACGAATTTTTGCTGAACTTACAGTTTAAACGTAGATTATAGGGTTTGTCAGTAATATGGCCATATAACGGATGTGACATGTTACATATCCTTTATTTTAAATGTAAAATGTAGGATTATGTCTTAACAATAAAACTCTTTCACAATATTACCCTTGTATTTAAATACTAACACAATATTTCATTTAAATTTTAGTTAAAAATAAATTAAAAATTTAACCGTACAAAACATTTTCAGATAATTTTTTAAATTTCAAACAAAAACAGAAAAACAATATTAAATATATTTTTTATACGGGGTAGAAGTAGCAAAATAATTTTAAAATTTCTTATTTTTTTTTTCATATATAGAATCAATTTTTTAAATAGTTTTCCTAAGATTTCCGTCATAAAAAACAATCCATAGAAACTTCATTAAGATTTTTCCCCTATTCCCCATTTTCCAGGACAATCAACAATACCAGGAAGACAAACACAAAATTCGTGGATACAATGAAGTTATTGAGAAGCCACAGAAATACCTTAAGAACAACAATATCAATAACGGTAAGTAAAAGTTATAATATTCGTGTAATAATCTTTTTCAACTCTCGATATCTGTGCAATTTGCGCCTTTCTGTCATTAATAAAGTTTTATACGCACGGAAAACAGATTCGTAAAGACAAACAAATCGTTGTCAAAAAAAACAAAGATTTATATAGTTCATGGCACTAAACATTTTATTCCTGTTGCCTGTCTTACAATAACTTTGATAAACCAAAACGAAAATTTACAACTGTTACCATAAAATTATTCTGCCATAACTAAACTATGATTGGCAAAAATTTTGCTTATCGCAAAAGATTGCGTTAAATTAAGGACTGACAAATTTTAGCTATTGGTGTACATATTAAAATGGTAAATGTACAAAAAGATGACGTATGTTGACGATAGTTAAAGCTATATTATACTCCAATGTTCTGAACGACCCTTCATAATGAAGTGTTAAATATTAAATTTGAATCTCCGATTTTGCAAAATTTTCGATAACAGATCTTTTTAACGGATATGAGTGGGGCGGCTTACAAATATCTCAGACGGCTTTGCTTAGCAGATTGATAGACGATCGCCTCAGGTATTTGAATAGTTATGACAGCACTATTAACATTTCATACACTGTAGTATTATCTTAGGGCAGTTTTTATTTTAAAAGCAACAACAACTTTTTTAAACTACTGTTAAATCCTAGAACATTATGACAATATGACATGTTAGGACACCTTGTGAATACAGTAGATATATAAAAAATTAATTAACGAACAAGGGTAAAAAATTATCGAAGGTTCAATAACACAAAAAGACAACAATGTTTTCAAAAGTGAAACCTAAACAACAACGTCAAGCGTTTTTGAGCTGTAAACAAATGAATTTATGTATATGAGAATAATAAAGCTCTTTAATTATTTTCGTTCCTTTTGTAAGTATTAATGATGCCTTTAGAACTAATTAAGTCAGTCTAGTGATCTTATCTCCATATTGTTTCTATTAAGTGTGCTTTTTTAGACAAATAAAGTAAACATTACTGTTCACGACACAACATTGACTCTTTTATTTTGATTTGTTACTTTGGCTCTGGTCTTATTTGGTCAAAAACTATGTTGCCGCAATAGTCCACTCGATAAATCGGTTTAATTTTATATATATGTATAAAGCTTTGTTATTTTGTTGTAAAAGCAATATTCGTATCCGATCCTATAAAGTGTTTTTTTTTTCTGAAAGCTTAGGAATAGAGGAGTCTATTGATAAGTTTCCGTTTTTACGAGTGTTGGTTGGAATTAACTTTAAGAAGAACCCATACTTTGCACAGAACATTCTCACATATGAGTAAACAAACACGACAGCGTTGATTTTTTTCCCACATTTTTACAACAAAAACTATCCTTTTTAGCACTCTTAATATTGGTATCAAATAAAAGTGCTTGACCAATAGAACACAGTTAATATGATAAAACTGAAACCCAAGATGGAGTCCTAAATAAAACGTTGGATATTTTAGTTAAGGACAGTAGTTACGGATTTGTCCGCTTTAACCGACACAATATTGTAATTAAATAAAAGGCATGGCACACTTAAATACAGTAAACTTTGAAAAAATTTAAATCCAAAATGGCAACCGAAACCTTATTAATATTAGTATCAAATAAAAGTGCTTGACAGTTATCTATTAAAAATTAAAACCAAATATGACGTCATATAGACGTAATATACGTGTAATAAATCAAAATGGCGTATAACATTAAGTCTTGAATCTAGGATACGCTACAATGAGATAATGATCCTATCTTCATGATGTATATTAAATAGCATTTTTACTAATTTTTTTATATTAAATTTATATTTTTTAATATGCAATCCCAGATATATAATTTTACACTTTTATTGACATTTAAATGTGTAAATCTTAGTATTGATATTTTCCTACAACTATAAAATGTACGGGGAGCGTCTAAAATTGCACGAAATATTAAACACTATTTTGCATAAATAGGAAACTTGAAACTTTAATGAATAAAAAATCTTACATTTAAGTTAACTGATAAAAGCTAAATAATTACATTTCTTTAATCATCCCAATATAATCTTACCCATCATACAGGTTATCCCTCAAAATCACCCGAATGCAAGCCTCAGCAACTAACAGCTATTGGTAATCGTTTGTTGGACTGGTTCTCTGTGATCATGGCCGATAGCAAGAAACGTCGTCAGCATAGTCAAAAATCGAAGGCCCATTTCCCACCTGCCTGCAAGACCGAAGCTAAATGGATGTTTGGTCATTTGGATTTAAACAACGATGGTTTCCTCTCGCTGCAAGAAATGTACGACTTAGAACATGATCAAAATGAGCGCTGCATTAAGCCTTTCATCGATACATGCGATTTGGATCAGGACAATTCGATAAATACCCGCGAATGGTGTCGTTGTTTCGAGAAAACCGATCGTCCCTGTGCCGCTGTTAGACGAAGAATTGCTGGCGATTTTGCAGGTGAGATAGGTACAGGTGGACATTTTAATTTATCATACAAATTGCGATATTTTTCTCACTACAGATACTTTTTGTTTGTTTTTGTTTTCGTTACATACCTTTTGCCCTCAAGAGAAGAGAGAATAAACAATATATACACTTTTAAGAGAAAAATGCTTTAGGTTGAACTAAGAACTTTCTTAAATAAATACATACTGGACTTTCTGTGTTTTCTTTTATTATATTATTTGCCACCATAAATATTTATTTAGTTTTTCCTTTAAGATACTTTTGCTACATAAAAAAGCTTTTTTTAAGAATTTTAAGATTATTTTTATGTAATTCGGTTAGCTTAAGCCTTGCTTTAATGTTTTTGTTTTTTATTTAAAATATTTATATTAACTTTACACAATTAGTTTGCAATAGTTACGAAAATTAAATATAACATTTGGCAAAATAAAATATTAATAGTATTTCAAAAGCTTGCAAAGCTTTTAAGCAATTTTTAAAGGCAAAAGTAATGATTTTAAGAAAAAATTTTTAAATGATTTATCAAAATATATAGTAAATGTTATTAGTTTAAAATTAATTTTTCAGAGCATTTCTTAGTCAAGTTAAAAAAAAAAACATTAAAAACAGTTGTGACACAATTTTTAATTTTCTATTTTTGTTTATTTCAGTTAACACTATTAGTAGTCACAAAGATAGATGTAGATCAAAATAAAAATACTTCATTTAATGGTGGTGATTGTTCGGCATGAGGTTGGTCATCTTCAGTAGATTTATTTTTCTATCTTAACAATAATAATAAAGATATTTGTACTCCGTACTAGTTGACATAAGCTTACGGAGTACAAATAGCTTTATTATTATTGTTAAGATAGAAAAATAAATCTCCTGAAGATGACCAACAAAGTTGAGAAAAATAAAATAAATAACTAATAATAACAACACATAATTGTTAGTTTTTATTTATTACAAGGACCTCATGCCGAGCAATCACCACCATTAAACAACATAAAAAAGGCCAACAATTTACATATTTAAAAATATTTCATTTACTCGTGTTTTATAGAAAAAATAAATTTAAAACAAACAAAAAATATTTTAGACTTTATAAAATATTTTAGACTTCAGCTAAGAACAAACTAAAGAGCTTTTATATTGTCAGATGAAATATTTGTAAAAAAAAATTAACGGGAAACGTTTAAATATCAACTTAGAAATTATTTATTCTAAAATTGCATTGTTAATCAATAACTTTTCAATTGTATTTTTACTACCGATTTATTGTTTAAAAATCATATTTATAAAGTCATAAAAGTTAAATTAAAATAAATGAAAGCAGTGGCATAAAAAAAACTGAGTCAAAGAAAACTTAATTCAATATAAAAGTTCTCAAAAATATGTTAATTTATTCATATATTACACAAATGCATTAAACTTTTAAATATTGGCATATTATTCGGTGTTTATAAATTTATCCTCTTTTTCCGGAAATCCTCCCATTAGAGGTTTTCTAGCTACTTCGGTTACCTTTTTGGACGAACTGGTCTTCTTACAAATGAAATCAGGCATGCCCTAGGAAAACTCTCCTGTTTTTTTTAAATTTTCTTTCACAAGTTCCCAATTCCTTTCAATAGGCCGAAGTAGTGGACAGTTAAGTGGATTTCCCTTCCATAGCACAAAATTGACATTTAAATACCACTCAAAGGCCTTTTTTTATAATGGCATGATGACAAATCAGGGACCAAACTGCGATATACAAACGCAATCGTAATTTTACACGAACGTTTAAGTTTGCTGTGTTTAAGATATCAAAATTCTAATAAGAATTCTGTAATTACGATCGCGTTCGTATGTCATAATTTGCCCCCGGGCTAGGAATATGAAGTTACTCTATAAAGTTTTAAGTACCTTCCGTTTTTTCAGACTCTCTGCAATATACATTTCGGTGTTTATCGTGTCTGATGCCATAAATAATTGGCTTTTTTTGCCACAACTGCAAATTTCTTACCATAAAAGAAACTACTTACGGAATTTCGTTTGTTTTTTTGTCCGGTATTGTTCTTGAACACTACCTCGTCCAACAGCCACATACAAATCTTGACTCGGAAGTTACAAAAATTCCGCCAGTACACAAGTTTAATTATCCACAACACAAATTTGACTTGCAATTTTTCGCTCGTTCTTTTGCTTCTTATTTCTTAACTGCATTGCAATCTGGAACTTTTTGAACTTAATACGACATCAATCCAGCATCAGCTTTTGCTGTGCACACAAAAGAATCAGAGTATTTAACATTACGGGCTGCTTTTCGGATAAAAGTATTCGGTGCTCTTCAAAAGATTTGATCTCATTATTTTGCTGTTACGACCTCTTCTTCTTCCTGATCCAGGTTTTCTTTCAAAGTTCAAATGTTTCCTATACTGTTTAATGGATTTTAAAACAGTGTGTCGATCTTTAAATCTTTTGGATTTTTTTTTTAAATTTTAATTATTTTTCCACGTACCTTTTTTTATGACCGAAATAACAGATGAATCATTCTGAAAAGATAACATCGAACATATTATTAAAAGCTAAATCATTAAAAAAAAAAAAATAATTAGTTGAGCCAAAGCAAAGTTTTGGCTGGAATAGTTTGTATAAGTTTTTTGTGACTCACTCCTTACAACCTTGTTCTGAACTTTATTAACTTCTAACTAAAATTGTAACAAATTTGACTTAAGTATTAAATCTCATATAAAAACTTCAATTTTCCTTTTTATTTCATTTTTGTTGCAGTTTCAATTTTATTAAAAAATTCGAAATAAAATTATTAGTCAAATTTAGAATGGATGAAATAAATCCAAACAAGTTTAGCTAATGAATTTAGTAACAGATTTTTGAAAGAACCAACTTATGTTTCATTTAGTCACCTTAATTTTTTATATTTTTTTTAATGATAATAAAAAGAAATAATTAGAAACATTCAAATGTTTAATTTGTTTCTACATTTTGTTTAGTTTAAAGTAGAACAATTTAGAAGTAACGTTTTAGAAAAGAGTGCACAGTGGGGACAGTAGCGAAAATAAAGGTAATAAAATTGTATTTTTATTAGGTCCTTTGAAATACTATATAAAGTCTATTAAAGTGTTTTAATTTGCAATGCCTCAAATGTTTTTAACCTTACAAAAGATTTCAATTTTTCAACTGTGGCGTAATTCAGATAATTTAACTTTTAGTTTAATATTCACTTAAACCAGTAGAAAATAAAACATATTACCTAACATTAAATATTGTCTGATTCTTACTTCACTTTTTTATCTTTTTTCGTATTCAATTGATTCATTACTCGTATCACATCAAAACTGATAATAAGTTATTCAATAACTTTGATAGCATGATGTATTTTATAAATAATACCAAATTACCAAGGCTTTGACGACTATCCTAAATAAATATTTTGTTTTAAATAATTTTTGCTAATGTAAACGCTTGTTTGCTGGACAAAGTCGTCATGACTAGATAAATTCAAGATGACCGTGTCAGTAAAATGTCATTTTTATTACTCTTCCATCAATTGAATTTTACAATTTAAGAAAAAAAAACATATTTTTTACCATTATTTTACGCTAAACGTCTCACTTGAGTGTGCTAGACAAAGTCTAGATGACTTTTTCAGTTGAAAGTAATTTCTATCACTATTCAATCAATAAGAACTTATGGGGTAAAAAAAACATTTTCTTGCCATTATTTTTACGCTCTACCCGACTGTGAAACGTAAAATAAAGTAGAAAAATTTAGAAGTAAAGTTTTAATAAAAAGCATAACAATGTTGCAAAGTATATCATTCATTACAACTTTAACATTAAGCAAACTTTAAAGTTCAAAAAGAATTTTTTTATTTATTTTTGTTATTTCACAGTTATTTTGGCAGGCATAACTACTTGCACAGCCAACAAAAGAATGCAACCCAGCAAACATTTTATATTTCTAATATTTAAACTGTATCCCTGCCTTAATAAAGGGCTCGATTCAGTTGATTTAGCAGAGGGCAAATTACCGCATTCGAGAACGCTGTGCTTTTGGTATAGAGATTCTAATAGGAATTTCAAAATTTCGTTCGTGATCGAATGCTGTAATTTCCCCACAGAAAAAAAAACATACCACAGTAGAATCCCAAAAATTTGTAATCGAAGAGACCTACAGCTTTTTAAAAAAGAAAAACATATTTTTAGAAGTTAAAAAAAAAAATAAAAAAGAATTAAAGGGGTTTGAATTAAACGAGGTTTTAATTAGAAAACGAAAAGTTCGAAAAGGTGACGATGTATTTAAGCCAAAAAATTAATATGTAATAAATAAAAACCACAAATAATTGATTTTATTTCACAACCTGAGTTAGCTTAAACTATGAATTCTTTTTTATTTAAGCTTGATGAAAGCGTTAAAGGAGCGATGGATGCTTAAACTTGTTATAAACATAAATTGTTTACGCTCCATTGTCAATTGCTAAAATCATGTCCTTTTTCCAATAATAAAAATGTTCTTACAAAAAATAAAAAAAAAGTTCTTACAAGAAATAAATAAAAATATTGCTTTTGAATTTTTTTTTTAAATATATTGATTTTAATTACGTATTATAAAAGGCCTTTTACGAGTAAGTACGTTTAAGAGCGGTCTTCTTAGACCTTGAATTAAAAAAAAATACAAATTAACGAGAAGATTAAAAATTTTTAGGACTTTTGTGAGTTAAAGGGTATATCTCAAAGAACCAG
This sequence comes from Phyto melanocephala, assembly GCA_941918925.1. NCBI lineage: Eukaryota > Metazoa > Arthropoda > Insecta > Diptera > Rhinophoridae > Phyto > Phyto melanocephala. The sequence continues at coordinate 93,999,548 of OW799233.1, read as the reverse complement.
CCGTTTATTTAGAATTTTTTAGGTTTTAGAATGACCGGGGTATGTGTTATAGAAGTTTGACTGTACTTTTTGCTTACATACAATACAAATTCGGTAATATGAACATAAACATTGCCTTCTCGTTTGCCTCTTCATTTTTTTCTGTTCCTAGTAGCAAACTTCCATTTTTGTAATTTTCTCGGCCAGTCAACTTTTCATTCCATTTCTATAATTTGCTTCACGCTTTTACTTTGTCTGGGTCCATAGCGTGCTGAAAAATGTTTACAAAACAAAAACTTAAAAAAAAAATAAAGGAACGACTGAACAGTTTTAAACTCACTATTAATACAGATATAACTAATTATTCAGTAGAGATGCTAATTAAGCGTTTAAATAAGCTTCAAATTTCATCACTAATAAATTTACTATAACAAGCGACGTTATAAAAAAACTTAAACTTAATAACTGTTGGGTTATATTGAAAAAAGCCCTTTTAACTTAAAAGTTTGTTTATTTAAGGTTTTTGGCTGAATAAATGTACACATACGCAAACTGTTATAGTAACACATTTCCAAAATTGCCGAAAAATACCAACTTTTAAGATTATTTTTTTTTTAATATAAAGCTTTTTTCTGTTGTTCGTTTTTAACACAATTTTTTTAAAAAACACAATTTTTACAGATATTATTTACACCTTCACTCTAGTTATTGTTTCTATTTTGGAAACAAATATTTAAGCTTAAGTTATACTGTATTTAAAAACGGATTGATTTTTAATATATTTAATTTGTTATAAAAATATTTACATACATATTTAAATAAACGAAATTATTGAATGAAGTTTTAAATACACATTTTCGCAAAATTAAGTTACAAATTTACCAAAAATAAATTATTCATAATATCAGCTTATGCTTTCAATTTCCCAGTACATTTATTTATTAATATATTTATCAACTAAATATTTTAACATAAACAAGTTAAGACACACACAAACAATTAATAGCAATTACTACAACAAAATAAATACATTTATTTAAAATTTTTAACAAATTTTCATTTCTATTTGTTGTTTTTTTATTTTGTTAAATTTTTAACGATAACAGGAGCTTATGCACCCGATTGTGATGTTCAAGGCTTCTACAAGCCAACACAGTGTCATAATTCAGTCGGCGTCTGCTGGTGCGTTGATAAACACGGCGTTGAATTCGCCAATACACGCACTCGAGGAAAACCTAATTGCGGTAAGACTAACCTTAATGTATTATGCACACATACAGGGTGGGCCAAAAGTCACCATTAAGTTTACAATTTCTTTTAATAATTTTTAAATAGAATAAATATTAATAAATAAAACTAAACAAAATATTATTAAACTTTTTGCCCACCCGATACTTACTTTTTAATAACATTGAAACAAATGCTTATCCTTAAAATTGTGTTATACAACTATTCAACATGTTTTCTTATTAACAATAACAAGAGTTTAAAATTTACTTACTTTGTTTATTAGTTTAAATATATAATTATAGGATGACATTAACAAAATTGTAATGTGTAAACATATCTGAACACATGCATGTTTAAAACTATCATTTAAATAAACATGTTTAAATGTACAGTAACGTGCAATTAAATGTTTTTCATTTACCTTTAAAATTAAGCAATTTAAATGTAAAATACTTCGATTAGTATTTAAATGAAAGCAAATGACTAAATAAAATAGTTTTTTACTGATAAATTGCGCATTTTGTTAAATAATTGATTATGATATTAAGACGAATTTAACATTTTGATGGGCTTATTAGGCTGATGTATTCATTCCTTTATATGTAATTACAAATGATAATGATCATAGCTTTGTGGATGAAACCACTATTCCCCGGGAAAATGTTACCTTGAGAAATTGTCCATGCCTTGGTTGCATTGCTAGTCTAGGGTAAAGTGGTATTACCAGCACCTCTGGCTGGGGCATTGGACAATCCCGGATAGTGACATCAGTATATTGTACTACCATATGACCAAAATCATTTTTAAAACATTAAAAAAATAACATTATCTTTAAAATAAAGCCAACACATTTATTTTTGCATTTTACTCGTACTTTGCATCTAACATAGTAACGACAATATTTACACGCAAAGAAAAAATATGGTTGTCGTAACCATAATCGAAGAGCAACATACTATGATTGAATTGTATGATTATCGTTAAAAATAGAATGGTTACCAGTTATCATTATTATGTTTAATTAAAGTATCATTCAATAATCATATATATGACTACAATTGAAATCGACAATATTTGCTTTTTTACGGCAAATTATCGTCTTTTGCTGATAGTTTCATATATTAATTGAACTTACCTTTTTAATTGCAATCTTTATTCGAAATTTTTTACTATTTTTTCTATTCTCATTTATTTTTAAATTTCTTAAATTTATTCAAATTTTTGTGAATTTTTTTGACATCTCAAATTTTTAAAATAATAAAATTTATTTAGCAAGAAAGAAGAACAGTTGAAATCAAATTATTAAAGCAAATCATAGCTTGATCGCTTTGTAATCATACTGTTGTCTCACCTATTATTTGATGATTATTATTTACTGATTATGACAACCATATCGAAATTTTTAGGAAAAGTAAACATTAAATGATACAATTCAAACAAATGCTTGATTATCGTGACAAAATATATGATGAAATGAAACAAAAATAACAATTCCTTGTTTTCGACAATCAAATATTGTTATAGAAACTATAATATAACCATCGTGATTATGTCGTAACCGTGGTTTTTCTTTGTGTGTAGGTTTAAAAGAACCACTACGGTCTCATCTGACTTTAAACTTGTAAAAAATTTTAACCATTTGATGGTATATTAATATTCTTCGTCTTTACATAGCGTCTTTATTAAGCTGCTTTCAGACGAGATGCATTTCACAAAAGTCTTGTCGCTTTTGCAATTCATATAAAATTGCGTATTTTTGTAAAAATTGTCAACCTACAGATGGTGTATAATTTATGCGTTCTCACGTAAATATGTAATTAGATCTTACATAAACTCCTTGTGTTTGCAATAAAACTGATATTGTATGCGAATTTCGTTTTATCCACTTTCAATAGTTTGTTTTGTCTGCGAATTTCGTAGAAATAATTTTTCTACATAGAGCTTGTTAAATGATTCAACAAATTCTGCAATAATTTGTCAAACTTTGGTTGTATAACCTTAAAATGCAGGATTTGCAAGAGGTAAGGTATATTTTAAAAGCGATTTTTACGCTTAATAAAATATATGTAAGTCATTTTAAAGGATGTATACATATATGTCATTTACACTCACTTGGTTATTTGAGTTTAGAATGAAAACAAAAATTTCCAGATCTTTTAAACAATATAACGGCAAGTTTTTCTTTAGTTTTTAAATTTCAAAAAAGTGCCTTTGAAACTTATATTGAATGTACTTCATCGGTATCAACATGAACGACAAAGATCACCCAGGATTTCCAAAAAAAAATAATAAATGAAGGTTTTATAATGCAAAGCTTTTTATCGGTCTGACAAAATCCTGCTTTTAATAACGGCAAGTTGTAATAATGGCCCTAAATTATTTATATGTTTGAAGAAGTTTCATTTTAGTCTGTATTAAGTCACATTTATACATCACATATATAAATGCAATTAAGCCTTTCCATGTAATTCCTTATTACATTTTGACTACCTTCTTGGCGGTACTATTTTATAAATTTCTTATTACTTTTCTAACTACTTAAATGACATTTTTATACTTTTCATTATATGGCAAAATTATACTTTACAGTTACATATATAGTAACTTGGACTTTTTTAAACTAAATTGACAGTAATTTGATAGTTAGTAACTATAAAGCTGGCAAATAAGCCCATATAATTCATGAAAGGTTAATTCATTTTATTACATGAAATTCTCAGTTATGTAGTAATCCAAAAAAGGTTAAAAAAGCAATTAGTTTGAATAATATTAAAACAATCGGGAATCCATCAACAGACAATCGAACCATAATACAACTCAAATTTTATAGAATATTGATACAAACATATGTATAAATACTATACAATATACAATACCATATGTACGATTTAGATACTAACTTGTTGTTTATATCTTTTATCTCTTATGTCCTTTTGTGTAGCTTTTATATCACATAGATTTTAATGTTTAACATTAATTATTTGTGTATGTACATAGGTTATGAACATAACACATTGTGTGTGAAACATAATTTATTGCTAAGTATATTGTGTGGGTGTGAACTATAGATTTATAATAACATTTAATCATACTTACATATATGTTGTATGTATGTTCTTTATTTGGAAATATGCTACCATAAGAATAAAATTTGTCAAAGGTTTATTAAAGCTTTATTAATCAAATTTCTATTGAAAATAAATATAAGAAAATGTTTTCTAAATGCCCGGTTTCACTATCCTACTTACACTATCGTTTGATTCATTCACAGAAAAACTAATAGAATTCTACTGAAAAAATCTAAACAAAATCTGTTGCCGGTGCCACACTACCACACAAAAAATATGCAAAATCAAATTTTTAAACTACTTTTGATATATTTCAAAAGTTTTGTTTCCCTAAATTAATTTTAAATAAATGAACAATTTTGTCGTATGAATGAACCAATTAGTGTTGTTTTTCAATGAGAATGCAACTCTGAACGCAATGAAATTGTAAATTTATAAAACTATTCATAAAGTTCTCCAAATCAGACAGAGCTGTCAAAAACTCCTTCGCACATATTTATTTTTAATACATACTATTATACTTATTGATCACACACGATTATTTAACAGATCGAGAAATGAATTTGGTTAAAATATACTTGTTATGGGCCGAAAATGTTTCTAAAAAACGTCATGTCAACATTATTATGATTAAATTATTTTTTTCTTCTAATTCCTTGTTTACTTCTAAATGAAATAAAATAATTAAAATTATAATTTTTTTAATATGTTTTCTTATATTGAATTTTTTCGCACAATTTACCTTACCTAGCGTAAGGAGTAACCCGTTTCCCTTTTTCACTAAACACTTGTGAATTAAAGAAACTATTATTATTATTAGTTTTTATGACCTAAATCAAACAAAAGTTTTTTATAGATACTAGCTGAGCCTGGACTGCTTTGCTGGTCCTCACAATGTTTAATATTACTCCTAAAAATCGCTAGATCAAGAAAATTTTTAACTAAATCCAATAAGCTGAGAACCAGCACCTTAACACCTAAAAAAGCGCATAGTTTCCATAAAAAATCACTGAGTTCAAAACTGTTTACTTTTGATTTTATTTATTTTTAGTTTAATTTTAAATTCTAACATAAAAAAATATAATAAGTTCTCATAGCTTTTAATAACAGCATAAGGAGCAGATAAACATAAAATAAATTTTTTTTTTTTTTAATAATACTATAATATAATAAACAGTGTATAGATTTAACTTCACACTTACCAATATAATCACTACTTTACCAAAAAATTTACAGCTTTTCAACGCCACACAGAGGAGTATTTGGCCTGAAAAGCTGGCCACTATTATTAAACGTGTTTTTTTAGTTAAAAGTTTTAATTTTTTGCTAGTTTTAGGTGTAGTATGATACAAAAAGTCTATTGACAGATTTTGAAAAAATTGCACTGCGCAACAAAAGTACACTGCGCAACAAAAAAAATTTTTGTCTACCATAGAAATAAAAATATGTGAACTATATGGCTTTTGATGCCATTAATTCAAATCTGTTTTCCGTTTTTCTCTAGAACGTAAGGATTTTCTTTTAAAGGCGTGGCATATTTCACACCCTAAATCTTTGAGTTGCCTAATATATTTTGTCATAACTTGAAAACGGATTCTCAGATTTTAATAGTAGATCACAAGATGCACCGGAAAATTCTGCTTAAACTAACCAAACACAATTCTTTTCTATTTATTACTATTTCGGAGTTATTAAAAATTTAATGGCGAAAAAAAATTTTTTTCTTGCAAAATTCGTCAAATTTTTTGTTTTCAAAATGCAATAAAAAAAATTAAAGAACCAAAAAGTTTAAATTTTTATGATTTTTCCAAAAGCCACATTCCTAAGGAATAAAAAAAGGTATAAATAGTAAAACTCAATTAACAAATGTTGATTTTAAAGGTTAAAACTCATTATTGACAGACTGTATGTACATGCATACATATGATTTCCGGTCTTATTGAAAAGAAAAATTTTTACTATTGTAAGACTCTTATAGAACAGTATTTTTTCTATGAAAAAATGCTTTATTATATATATTCTATATTATATAATACTTAATATATGGACAAGTCAAACTAATAAAAATTCCTTAATGATTATTATGTCGTATGTATATCCTTATTAGATGCAGGATCGGTGTCAATAAGAAGAAGTGTGATGGGGTCTGATGAAAAAGCTTTTTTATTATTCCGTTCTCTTTACGTACTGCAGCTTATAAAAGGGTCACTGCTCAGAAATAACCTATTCAAGACATCTCGTTTTGTATCGCTTCTGCTTAATTTTCTCGAATAGTTCGTACGATATAATCGCAACTGCTTATTTCTGGCCTCGGCGGCTTCTTCTGGGAATTGAATGGTTGCCTGATACCTGGGTGCCCATGCATTTTTTATGTACCTGTATTTATTTTTTGTAAACTTATTTTTTTAGGTATTCTTATTAGGAACTTATATTTATTGTTTTAACAAATAATGTTTTGTGGAGCAGGTATATAAAAACATCTTTTATGGGGATGTGTGGGACATTCCCTTATAACTATTATGGGATAATAAAGAATTTTTCAAATTTATAATTTTAGGCAGGTATTAACATTGTGAAGTGTTAAAAGTGATGTGAATAACAGTTGAAATCAATAATTCAAAAAACATAAAAGTTTATGACGATATAAATGTATAAGTAAAAGTGCCTGATGAGCAAAAATAGAAGAAATGGGAAAATATAAAAAAATCGTCAAAAATAATGGCGCAAACTTGCGCACAATTTTTTTTTTTTGTTTCTGAAATTAGAGGTTCCAAATTTTATTGTGGTATCAAACATAATTCGTAGAGGTGCTAACCTCACTTTCAAAAACCTCTTCTTTTCCTTTTTTTGCAAAAAAAGTGTATAATTTTTAGCTTTTGAAAGAATTATTTTAACATAAATATTTACAATATTTAAACTTTTTTTTCTTTTTTAAATAACTTGTAATCAAGCCTTTCAGCGAAAAAAAATCATTGTTTAACCTTTATTCGTTAAGCCGTAAAAAATTTCATAAAAACATCCAGAAACCGAAAAAAACATTAAAATCTCATATAATTTTCTTCACTTTCCTGACTTTAGCAGAGTCTCATAGCTACAAATCGCAATTAAAAGTCTTCAAAATGTACAATATTATGTAAAATGTTGTTGTCTGTTGGGATGCGTACTTAGTTTTTAAGATTTCTTAAAATTCAGTTTTGTCTTTTTGACCGTCTTTTCAGGCCAAATAGTCCTCTGTACGCCAGTTATATAAGTCTATAGATATTCTGTTCTTTATATAATCTGGCCAAAACTCCCTTCAGATTTCTATCAATGTGAATATTAACATTATTAGAGCATCAATTTTTGCACTGTAAAATTGTAAAATTAGAAGTTTTGCATATCAATCTCTCTTTTTTTATTTTTACCTCTTTAATGCATCTCCATATAAATGTATTTTTTTCAATAGGTTTGATCAACTTGACACTTTACCTAAAAAATAAATTCTCGTAACAATTTAATTTTATTAAAAGTATTTAGGTGCTTTATGTGTCATAAACCATACAGGATATAAAGACACGATTATCGGAATTAAATTACAATTTATAATGTAAAATAAACCACTTAAATAACAGAAACATTGTGCATAATCAATCCTTATAATTTTCTTAATTAATAGTTTTAATATAATATGTTGAACATATTTTCAAATTAATATCATTTTACTATGAGTAAATATTTTTTAGTCTTGTTAAGATACAAGATACTTAAGTGTAGTTTAAAATTTAAAATGACCTTACGTAAATTGTTTTCATTTCAAAAAATTAATTTGAAATTTAGTATTTGGTGTCATCGAAAAGAGAGAGTACTCAAAATTACAGAAAAAGTCACCGAGCACTAAATTAAAAATTTTATTTAAGCATCAAAAATTGCAAAAAGCTCAAAGAACAGTGCTAAAATCACCAAGTTGACAACGCTGCTGATTTTAATTTAATTTTGTTTTGTTTTTATTGCATGCGCACTCTTTACTAAAACAATTTGTATCAACATTCATTATTTTGTTTATTTTTGTATGGTTACACACTTATAATTACATACATGTGGCTGTGTGTTAGTAGCAACTTTTAATGCTTATAACTCCCAACATATTTAACTAATTTTTAAAGAATTTTCTAGAAATCTGCTCATCCGTTTAAATTTAATAATTTTTAATAAACTTGGTTGTATAATGTGAGCGTAAAACAAAAAAAACTTGCCTATTAATACAAAATTTCCTATTTTCTTTTAGAATCAGTGGTTAATAATGCCTCCTCTTTGACATCTGACGATGAAGATGAAGAAACAGATGACGAAGACAGTGCGGAGGGCAGTGGCGAACAAATAATGGTGTTTTAAATTTAGAAAATTACTTAAATAAACCACAACAAATATTTATATAAAAAATATGAAAAATACAAAAAAAAAAAATAAATTTACAGAATTTATTAAAAACAAAAAAGCAGCTTCACTCCATATAAAAAAATTTTAAATCATTAAAAGCAAAAAACATTAATACAATAAAACATTCGTAAGCAAAATAAAAGGAAATTATAATGTAAATCACAAAATGAAAGAAAGGAATCTTCTTCATAATAATTTAAGAAACAAAAATAAAACCAAAAGTAGTTACCAGTTTACATTACAAACAATAAATTAATTTAAATTCAATTACTAAACCTTTTTGTAGAAAAAGTTGAGAATAAAAATAAATCATTTATTTCTATATACATATAACTTGGCTTGGGTTGTTAAGAAAACACCAGAAAATTTTGTATTATTCAATAAAACCGCTTTATATAAGTCCCCCTTCCTCTATCTATATTAAAATCTCTCTTTTTCACTAATTAACCCCTTAAAAGCATTAAAAACTTATATACTTGCATATAAATACCTAAAATAAGTTTTAGCAAATTATTTAAGATACTTGTAATTAAAAAAAAAAAATAAGTTGCTCTTTTTACAGAAATTAAAAATTTAATAATTTTTTTCATTTTATTTAATTGTTTAAATTAATATCACTAAAGCAAAGTAAACTCCTTAAGTTTTTCAAAAACACGCTAAAAATTCCGCCCATAAACATGAATGAAAAAAATATTAAATAAATAAAAAGTAAAACGTAATATAAACAAATTTTTGTGATAAGTTTTAATTTATTAATTTTTATTTTTAATCGAAATAAAAAACGTTAATTGTCAACTATTTTAAAGGAAAAAATGTATTTGAAATGTGGATCTAAGTGAAAGAAACTAATTGACAATGAAAATATCATTGCAAGTAAATAAGAACATTTAAAATAAAATTTATTTAAAACTGTAACTGCTTAAATTAAGAGAAAAAACCGAGAAGGAAAACGAGTTGCCAACAACAAAATCGCAGGGAAAAGTAACAGAAGATGTTAAAAGATGCTTAAGATCGAAATAATTTTAATTTAGAAAAAAAAATACATTTAAAAAAACAAAAATGCTAGCTAATTAGTTGTTAGGTTTTAAAGCTTTGCAAAGCTTTAGTCATTAAAATAAAATATACATAAGAAAGAAAAATAAAAATATTTCCAGTTTTTTTTTTTTATTAAATCAACAATAATTTCCATTGAGTGTTAATGCGAGAGAAAGGACAATGAAGAGCGAAAATTTTTTACATACTTCATATTTTCTGAGACAAAAATCTGTTGACAAGCTCTGAGGCTCCTTAATTTCTAAATCTATTTGTGCAATGTGTACCGTAGCATAATAAAATATATTTAAAGTGTATCACGACTTACAGTAGTGGATGCTTTTCCTGCCAACAGATTTTACTATATTATTAAGTGGGTAAATTAATTGTATTTTTTACTCATTCTGACTGTTTGATAAAGAGTCTTACATATTTCCTTTGATTTGATAAACTTATTTTTCTACTCCTTTAAATGGTACACTTTAAGCAAACCCCAAAATGTGGTAATTCTGCACCATTATTTTTTTATTTTTAAAACTTTTTTCAAGTTCTTTTTTTTAAGTAGAATTTAAACTGAATGTGGCATCAAACCTTTGCTGTGTATAATAATCGTTGAATGAAAGCACCTTTACACTAAAAAAATTTATTAATTAAAATAATAACTAAATAAAGAACACATAATTAAACATTATAACCTCATGTCTCAAAAAAAAAACAATTAAAACAATAAACATTACAAAACAAACCCAACAGTATTTCTTAATCCTTTAAGCAAAGGTTCCTGCTTAATTTTAAACATTTTCAAAAACAAAAATCAAACATTAAAACCACGACAAAAATAAAACAATCTTTTGAATAACTCTCCCATACAAAATTATTGCATTTAACAAAATGAATATAAGTATAATAAAAAAAGGTAAAAATTAAGAAAATAAATGAAGTTATAGCATCAATTTTATAGCAATTAATAGTGACAAAAAAAATCTTAAACCAAAAAAATAAAAACACTTTGCAACTGAAAACACCGTTAAATTTAACAAATAAAATTTTAAAAATATAATACAAAACTTGTATTAAGTATGTGTGTGACAAAACAAAACCAAAAAGAAAATTATACAAATCGCTTATACTACTTAATGATCACCAAACCACACTCAAGCAATAATTAAGTTGTCACAAACAAATTAATTTAAATTATATTTAACATGCAGTTACAACTTTCAAAATTTTCCATTGTGACAACTAAATTCTTCACTGAGTAACAGAGTAAAACAAAACTTAGCATATAGTATTTCTAGCTGTAAAATTCATATTTACATATAAAATTATTATCATTATTACCATTATTATATATAGAGAGCATGATTTAAGTTAAATCAATCAAAAATTATAAATGTATGTATATGCTTTTCATAAAAATATTAAAAAAAACACAAAATTAAAAAACATTTGCTAAATGAACAAAAACAAAGTCATAATAATTTGATAATATGTTACATTTGAATTTCCTTTTTGTATTTATAAAATAATTAAGTATGAAAATACGTATAATTATCATTATAATTTATTCATTGAAACATTGTTAGTATCCTAATTATAAAACAAACACACAAACACGTAGTTCTTGTACTCAATCAAAACTCACTTAAAAATTTATATTCACCAAAATACACACGCATAAGCAATCAAATATAAACTACTGTGAACTTCCTTACCAACCCACATAATTACACTTTCGGTTTTCTTTATGCTCATATCTTTGCTGTATTCCACAACACACATGCAGACACAAATAAACGCAATAACCCTACGTTGCCACAAGCAAGTATTTACTTGCAAGTGGTGTATACGTATTACTAACGAAAATCAGGAGAAATGCCAAAAAAAATACAAAAATTTTTTGAGTGGCTACACAGCACAGTGCAAGTTCATTTTTAAAATGTCGTCAACAAATAAACTTCAAACAAATTTAAAACAAATGGCGCTGCTTCAATTGGTAATTAAGTGTTGTCAATAGCCACTATTGAACGTTACCTTAGACATATAACTTTTTAATACAATTTTTTTTTTATTAAAAATTTATATTTATATTAAAACTTACATTTTAAATGAATATTTATATTTTTTCTTAATATTCTTCATATACATATAAACATATTTCTTAAAAAAAACTAGCTGAATTATTTACCACAACTGTATGATATATTAGTGAGTTGACAAAAAACTCAGTATTAGACAACACTGTTTTTCGGCTTGTCACTTTACTTGCCGTAACTGTAAAAATTTTACTTGCTTAAAAATTTCTTCGCAAGCTGAGTCGCAGGTTGCCAAAGTGTAGTTGTGTTAGTAAAAAAGTGTTAGTGTATTGGTTTTTTTTCACTTGCACTTGCATGTGGCAACGGTTGGTAAAGTTTAATCCAATACAGAGAGTTTCTTTAAATGCATTAATTTTAAATAACAAACAAAAACAATATTGTAAATTCTTTACAACATAAGTAAACAACAATTGTGTTTTTATTTTTAATTTTCAAAAACTATTTAGTATAAAAACTGAAAGCAAAACAAAAAATGTTTATTTATAACAAAGAAGAAAAAGAGATTATTGAATAAAGAAATAATAATCATTTTATGCTAAATAATTGATTTCGAGTTTTTATTTAGATCATCTTAAAACAGCCAAAAAAGGTAAGTGTCACCCATTTAAGTTGTTTGCATAAGGCATTTAACAAACTTGTTTATGAATAAAAAAATGTGTCCCAAAATGTTTAACATAATTAAAATGTATTTTATTTTTATACCCGCCACCAAAAAAATGGTGGGGGTATATTCATTTTGTCATTCCGTCTGTAACACATCGAAATATCCATTTTAGACCCCATAAAGTATATATATTCTGAATCGGGGTTTGATTTTATGACGATCTAGCTATGTCCGTCCGTCTGTCCGTCTGTTGAAAACACGATAGAGGTCGCACCGAAAAAGCTAGGGGGCTCAAATTTTGCCAGAATCTTTCCTATAGACAAGGTTTGTTTGGTATTGAAAATGGGCTAAATCGGAATATTAGGAAGAGAGTTATAGCTCGAAAAGCAAGAGTAGGTCGAAAAAACCGTGTCCCTCGAACATCGAATAAAATGGAAGTGTGTCCAAACGCCTTAACGTAGACTCATGAAACTTCAAATATATATTTCCTGGGTAAAGAAAATATTTTCCCCCGAAAATTGTCTAAATCTATGCATTAGGGGAGGAGTTATCGATCAAAATGTACGAAAATTTATACCGCACAGTGTATTTTTCGGTATATTTAAAAACAAAAACGTCATAAAAGCAACAAAATTGGATGTACGACTCTGAAATTTTGCATACTTTGCTTTTTGGTGACACGCTTTCTTGTAACGGCAAATCAATGTGCCACGCCCACTTTTACGCCCACCTCCCATATAACGTTTTAACTAAAATTCATATAATTTCTCTATTAATAAAGATTTTGGAATAATAAAGGACTATATTGAAACACCTAAGTTGTACTCATTAGCAAAAACAACTTTGACACGCCTACTAGAACGCCCACTTTCACTTTTCAATTGTGTCCAGACGCATAAACGTAGTCATGAAACTTCGAATATATATTTATCGAGTCAAAAGAATATTTTTCCCTGAAAATCGCTTAAATCTATGAATTAGGAAAAGAGTTATAGATAAAAATGTACGAAAATTTATACCGCACAGTGTATATTTCAAATTTAAAACGTAATAAAACTGACAAAACTATATGTACGATTCTACATATAGTGCCACGCACACTTTTTTCCTTAAATTTTTATCAAAATATATTAGTCATATATATTAGCATTTATTCATCTTACACTGCACCATTTATTGTACTGTAGCTAAATATAAGATAAAGATGATAAGATAGATGACTCTACTAGCAACTACTAGATGGCATGCTAACAACTTATGCTTATGTTCTCCTGAAGTTATGCTCTATTAAAAATGGGAATTTAGGAAAATTTTGGCCTAAGTAAAAACAAAATTATCTCAACATTATAAACAATTTATCTTCATGTACTAATGACCAACAAATTTTAAAATTATACAAAACTTATTTCGTTTGAAAATCTTTTAAAAGCAAAATGTTATAGAAGTTTAAAAATCAAAATCTTACTAATAAATTTCCCGTTTTAGAAAAATGCTGAGAATGTATATTTTAAATCACCCTGTGGCCCTTAAAATTTAACCTTAAATTCACTTTCTTCCTCTTAAATTCATGTACATTCTCTATGAATAAAGATTTTGGAATACTAAAGGACTATATTGAAATATCTAAGTTATGTTTATTAGCAGAAACTTTATTGACACGCGTATTTTAACGGAAACTTTCATTGAAAGACTAAATTTACGAAAACATTTTACTAGCATACCGAAGTTATAATGGGTGTTTTAATTTTAAGGGACTATTTATGTTGATTTTGAATAAAATTATTATGAAATTATTATCATTTATTTTTATAATGAAAATATTTGTATGCTTCAATTATGTATGGAACAAAATATCGGCCAAATGGCCCCCCAACCTAGGCGGCACACCACGATCCGATAGTCCAAATTTTCAATGACACTGTTGATGCTCGATTGTTGGGCACGATAATGAGTCGAGGTTGCTTGCTCTTTTGCCACGTTATCGTGAAAAACAGCAATGTTTCCCATTCAACGAACTAAGATGGCATTCACAGATGTTTTCACATTTCATACAGACCTGCTTTGCAGACATTTTAATATTTTTTACAATTCTCCCGATTGTGGACGAATTTGAACGAATATGTGATCAAAAGAATTACGAAGTGCACAAAATGCATTTTGATTTAAACGCCCATTTTTATAAAAATCTTTAATATTTAAAAGCGTTGCTCGATTGCGTATCTTTCCACGGATCAAATTGAGTAAGTTTGAGATTGAGAAATGACAAGTGAAGTGCAGAAAACAAATTTAAAGGTGTAGTTCACCTTCAACATGGGCCCTTAAAATTTAACCACCCTCTACAAAGAATGTGATACATATTTAATTATAAACAGATTATTCTATAGCGATTAACAAAATAATAAATATTGTGCTTTAAATGTACACAAAATTGGTGGTGGGTATAAAAGATTCGGCACAGCCGAATATAGTGCTCTTACTTGTTTTTTTTTTCATTACAATACAATTTAAAATTACTTTTAATTTAATTAACCGAGGTGAGTAACAAATAACAATTGCTATGTATCAGACAAGATTCTCTAGCTTGAATCGAACACGCAAATTCACCTTCAACATGGGCCCTTAAAATTTAACCACCCTCTACAAAGAATGTGATACATATTTAATTATAAACAGATTATTCTATAGCGATTAACAAAATAATAAATATTGTGCTTTAAATGTACACAAAATTGGTGGTGGGTATAAAAGATTCGGCACAGCCGAATATAGTGCTCTTACTTGTTTTTTTTTTTCATTACAATACAATTTAAAATTACTTTTAATTTAATTAACCGAGGTGAGTAACAAATAACAATTGCTATGTATCAGACAAGATTCTCTAGCTTGAATCGAACCCGCAAATTCCAGAGAGGCAGACCAGCACACTACTGATTAGTCCACGGGGCAGTTTAAGGATGTTATTCAAATTTAATACATCACAAAATTCCACTATTTTATTCAAATTATCTAAATTTTTCTTATATAGTAATACATCTAAATAATTAATTTAAAGGCAAGTTATAATTATATCGGTCTTACGCCCCGTTTCACAATGATTAAAGATTCAACTTATGCTAGGCACAAAGTACGGTTACCACCCAAAAAGTCTTATTCAAATATAACCGGAGTTAAGTTACGTTTTAAAATTGTTATTGCTTAAAAGACGAAAAATATACAAGATTGCGTAAAAGTTGTCACTGGATCTTCTTTGTTTATAATTTTTTGATAAATCAAAAAAACTTAAGTGTTACTTTGGATTGAGTTTATTAAGTGTCTAAATTTCTTTTCATTAAGTAGAAAAACTTATACCGGATAAGTGGCTATAGGTAAAATTGAAGACAATATTGGCTTATTTACGACACTTTTCATCACTCTTGCCTAATGGTTCAATGATAGGTTTCGCATTCCTTATGGATATTCTATTTGAGGTCTTCAGGAGTCTGAAGCTAGGTAAAATGAGCTCGTGACTTTAAGAAGTCTCCCAGACTAGAAGGCGCAAATTATCAAAACGAAAAAATAGGTAACCTTGAAATACAGTCCACAACATTTTGGTTAAAGCTCGTTTAGTATGCGCCATTCCGCCATCCTGTTTAAATCAAATTTTCTCCAGTCCCAACTTGAGATAGAAGAAAATCGTTATACGTTTCCGCGTTAACACCGCATCATATAATACATTTTAGGGTGTATAGGCTTTTCGTGTATCATACAAAGTTTTTCGGTGCCTAGAAGTAATGATTCTGCTTATTCACGTATCCACAGAGATGGAAATGGGTCTCGTCGCTCATGATGATTTTGATATAAAATTGTGTTCTTCGTGATTAAGATTCAGGATGGTTTGAACGTATGTGTACTATCTGATCTTTGTAAGGCATCCGTTTCAAGTATTTCAGCAAAATTCTCTTTAGGTGCCTAATTGTTAGTAGTAAAAAACTCTAAATAGCACCATTAACTCATTAATTAGTAATGAGAGTCTTTGCTGGGTAGTATTTACTTACATGCTTTTTATTGAAATCTTTATAGCGGTCATTCGAGAAGTAACTTTAAATGCAAAAGCGAACAATTACACAAAAGCTTTAAATCAATTTCTTGCAAAATAAGAAAATTTTTGTTGAAATCTCTATACTAAAAGTACAAAATCAATTTCAAGTAAAATTTCTATAGCTATCGAATGTTTCAGTGGTATGTCGCCAGAAGTTAGACAAATTTATAGTGTGATATTACTAGGCAATTATTACAAGGGGCTTTTTTATAAAATCAAACGTCACTTTTAATTGTTTTTTTTTATACAAATATAAATTCACTAACAAATAGCTTACAAAAAATAATGTTATATTGCACAGTGTTGCCTTTTTAAAATAAAATATGTAATATTTTAAACTATAAAAATACATAAATTACAATTACACATTCTATTACTTATTTGAAACCACTAAATTTAAAAAAAAAAATTGAACCACAGTCGTCATATGGTAGTTTGTATTACAAACACACAATTATAAATTTAAATACATATGTTTTTTATTTATTTTTTACACATGATTCAGAAATAAATCACTAAACTAAGTTATTAAATTTTGTTAGCTATTAACATTTTTATTTAAATAAAACCAAAAAATAGAAGCAGACAGCTAAATCAATAAACAGTACAAGAAAAACTGTTAGATTTATTACTTGTTATAAATTCACTTATATAAAATGTAAAAAACGAAATCATACTTAGCATTGTATATTTGTGATATACAGAAATTTATAATAAAATATTCACTTTTGTTTTTTTCCTCTGTCAAACTAAAAGCAAATATAAATTTTAACAAAATTTTAAAATAGTCTAAGCGATATATACGGTGAATTAACGAATTCAAAAGAATGGCATTTAGTCATATTAAAAAATTTGAAAAACTGATTGGTTCGGAAAATTGGTTGACATGGAGCTTTGCTGTGGAGACTCAATTACGATTGGAGAACTTATGGAAATATGTGAATTCTGAACCGGAAAATTATAAACCTGAAGATGATGAAAAAACAAGATGCCGTGTTATTTTAGCTTTGGATAAATCGCTTTATGTTTATGTTCGAGAATGTAGAAAACATGCGATGTATGGAAGACTCTCAAAGATTTATTCCAGGATTCAGGTTTGGATAGAAAAGTTGGACTGTTGCAAAAGCTATGCTCGATTCAACTGGAAGATTGTTCCTCAATTGCGTGTCGCAAATAGTAACTACATCTCAGAAACTAGGATCAATTGGATTTATTGTGGACGATGAATGGTTGGGTTGTCTGCTTTTAAAAGAATTATCTGAAATTTATAGACCTATGATAATGTCCCTGGGAAGCTGTGGTGCAAAAATAACAGCAGATTCAATAAAAATGAAATTACTACAAGATCTTCGAGTAGAACATTCAAGCCATGCTCTAGTAAGCAAGAATATATTTAAAAAAAAGGATAAAAGAAACGGAACTGAACGAAGATGTTATGAATGTAATGGGTTAGGACATTTCAAAGCTGACTGTCCAAACATAAAGAAAAAGAAGAATTTCAAGAATAATATTACATCATTTTATGCATTGAGCGGTAGGTATGTTGGAAAAAATAAATCAAACTGGTATATTGATAGTGGTGCTTCGGCACATATGACGAAAGAAAAAAACATTTTTAAGAAAATTGAACCATATGAAGGTGAAATAAAGACAGCTGGTGACAATTTACTTAAAGTTAAATCAAAAGGTGATGTTAAAATAAACATTTATGGTGAATTTGGAAAATATGTAATTCCAGTTAAAAACGTTTTATACGTTCCAAATATAACTGAAAATTTATTATCAGTAAGTCAACTGTGTAGCACAGGTAATCGTATAACATTCGATGAAAATGGCGGAGAGGTTTTTGATGCAAGTGGGAATATACTTGCAAGTGCCATATGTGAAAATGGTATGTATAGATTAAATACACCAAGATCCCAAATAGCATTTAATGCTAATACCAAAATCTCAATGGAGATATGGCATAAACGTTTTGCTCATCTCTATGACGACGGATTAAAGAAATTGAGAAATAGTATGGTATATGGGTTGGACTTTAATGTCAACTCTACAAATAAAAAATTATGTGAAGGTTGTACTGGTGGTAAGCAATGCAAAATAAAATTTCCAAATGAAGGAAATAGATCTTCAACAATTTTGGGAATTGTTCATACGGATATCTGTGGAGCTATGCAAGTAAAGTCGCTTGGTAATAATCGGTATTTTGTGATATTTGTAGATGATTACACATGAAAAATATTTGTTTATTTTTTACAAAATAAATCTGACGTTTTTGAAAAATTTCAGGAATTTAAATCAAATGCAGAAAATCAAACAGGAAACAAAATCAAAATACTCAGAAGCGACAATGGCACAGAATACATCAATAGGACGTTTGGAAATGCTTTAAAAAAGTGGGGTATACAACATCAAAGATCAGTCCCGTACAATCCCCAACAAAATTGCTTTGCGGAACGTGTTAATCGAGCATTGACGGAAAAGGCAAGATCAATGTTATGTGATGCAGAACTTCCGAAAACATTTTGGGCTGAAGCAGTGCAGACTGCAGTATATATTGTCAACAGATCGCCTCACAAATTATTAGAATGTACACCTCAAGAATTGTGGTCTAAGAAAAAACCAAACGTAAGTCATTTAAGAATATTTGGATGTTTAGCAGTTTCACTTATATCAAAAGAGAAACGCAATAAATGGGATTCAAAATCCAGTAAAGGTATTTTTGTTGGATATGGAATTCATGTTAAAGGTTACCGTATATATGATATTTACAAAAAGAAAGTGATACCAAGTAGAGACGTTAAATTTGACGAAAATAGAAAAGGTTTTTATTTATTACAAACAAAAGGTATAGAATACTATTTTTTCAAATCAGAAAATGAACATATAACTCCAAATTTTTTTTGATGAAGATAATAATTCTGTTAATAGTTCATTATCATTTAATTCCATTAATGAAAATGAAGTGGGCGGTAATCAAGAATCTATTCAATTACAAGATACAGAAGAGTTCAATAATTTTGAAAAACATCCAGAATTGTGTGAAAATGATTGTCATATTGTTGAAAATGAAGCTAATGAAGGTGCAGTGGAAATAAATATTCCTAGAAGAAGTGAACGATTAGCTAATAAAGAAAAAATTATGTGGGATTGGTTAAGTTATTGTGCTGAATTTTCAGAGGATGAACCCATCAACATTGAGGAAGCTCTTTTATCAAATGAAAGACATGAATGGCAAAAAGCTATTAATAGCGAATTATCGTCAATAGAAGAAAACAAAACATTGGTAGTAGTTCCAAAACCCGATAGGTGCAACATAATTAAGACAAAATGGGTTTTTAAAAAGAAAAAAGAAATGGATGATTCCATTCGTTCAAGGCAAGGCTTGTAGTCAAAGGTTACACACAAAGAAAAGGAATAGATTATGAAGAAACATTTTCTCCTGTTGTTCGTTACACATCTATACGATATCAAATAGCTTTAGCTGCAAGATATAATTTGAAGATAGAACAAATAGATGCAGTATCCGCTTTTCTTCAAGGTGATTTAGTGGAAAATGTTTATATTGAACCTCCTTCAGTTATACAAGTACCCAATGGGCATGTTTTAAAATTACAAAAAGCATTGTATGGATTGAAACAAGCAAGCCATGTTTGGAACAACAAATTGAATGATGCTTTACAAAAATTCGGTATGAAGCGGTGTGAATCTGATCCTTGTATATATTATAAATTTAATGGTAACAAAATTTCATTTATGGCGCTTTATGTGGATGACATGCTTTTATTTACAAATGATGATCATTTTAGTCAATTATTTAAAATTAAAATAATGGAAAATTTTAAAATGAAATTTTTAGGAATGCGTATTTAGGAATGCGTATAAATAAGACTGAAAAACACATACATATCTTTGGATCAAGAAGAATATATTAGTAATATGTTGAAAAGACATGAAATGGAAAATTGCAATCCTATATCTACGCCGATGGACAGTAATCAAAAATTTGTTAAATCCGAATGTAAAGATGAAACCATGAAAAATGTACCCTATCCACAAGCCATTGGAAGTTTATTGTTCGCCGCTCAATGCATACGTCCGGATATATGCCAAGCTGTAAATTGTTTAAGTAAATTTAATAACTCTCCTTCACGAATTCATTGGACAGCTGTAAAACGTATTTTTCGTTATTTAAAAGGAACTCTGCATTACAAGTTACATTTTTATGCTAATGGTTATAATAATTTTATTTCATACGCAGATTCTGATTGGGGCAATGATCTGGAAGATCGAAGATCTGTTACTGGTTATGTTAATTTATTACAAAATGCGGCAATATCTTGGAATACTAAATGTCAACCAACCATTGCGTTATCTACAACAGAGGCCGAATATATGGCACTGTCAGCAGTAGTTCAAGAAATCATGTGGTTGCGAATGCTGGAAAAGGAACTAAATTTTAAATATGATAATCAAATACCTACTAAAATATATTGTGATAACCAAAGTGCAATACATTAAGCTTCAAATGAAGTGTACCATCAAAGAACCAAACACATTGACATAAGACATCACTATATAAGAGAAAAACGTCTATTAAATCAAGTTTCGTTTAATGGAATATCAACCAATGATCAACTTGCTGATTTTTTAACAAAAGCTGTTTGTAAAGAAAAACATTTGAAATTTTGTAAACTTTTAGGGTTATTTTAAGTAGATTTCGAGTGGGGGTGTTAGATTTATTACTTGTTATAAATTCACTTATATAAAATGTAAAAAACGAAATCATACTTAGAATTGTATATTTGTGATATACAGAAATTTATAATAAAATATTCACTTTTGTTTTTTTCCTCTGTCAAACTAAAAAAAACACACAACTCTAAAACAATTTGTCACATCAAGTGTTTAAATTTAAATGTGGTATGACATGCCAGAGAGTCTGGTCATCGAATGGGTAATAAAAATAAATACAGAGAAAAATATATGCATATACAGTACGGATACAACTTTTTTAAAATTTTTGAAAATATCAAAATGGCCCTATCCATACCATGTAGTGCATAAAAAAACAATAAGAACTGCATCTTTAGATTTTCGATATCGTTAAAAAGAGGTTCCGCGTCATATGCAATTAAGTTTGGGATCAGTAAGTTCTAAAATAAATAAAAATTTCACTTAACAAAGATAGTTTTTAGATTTTGATTTTGATTACAATCATATAATAACATTAAGGGCCATTATTACAACTTGCCGACAAAGTTAATGTTAATAAAAGTTAACTTTTGTTAACGTGAGCAATAAACTGACCATTAAGTATTTTTCCTTATTACAACCTGCCTGTAAAATAAATTGTATTTATTTTAATGTATGGCAGCACCAAAGCAAATGCTGAACAAATTTATTAGTTCTTTAAAACCAAAGTGGCAACGACAAGCAAATAGTAAACAGTTCCCTTATACGGTAGAAAATATGGTAACTTTTAATTATAAACCTCACGATAAAAGTTAAAGGTAGAGTGATCTTCCCTTTAACTTATCGGACACTTTTAGATTAAAGTGAAGTTGTTATAACGAAAAACTAGTTATTTGTCCGATAACATCCTAACTTTAGTTATCGGTAAGTTATAATAATGGCCCTAAGAAATGTAAATATGTAATTTAACAATTATAAAATAAAAAATTTTGAAGAAATAAAAAAAATATCTTAAAGGACTTTCAGAAATCGGCTTCGACGCGGAACGTTTTTGTTCCGAAATGACGTGAGGAAACATTTTTCGGTTCCAGCACAACATCGGCTACAGCGTGGTGATAGGGCCTTATTTTGGTTGTGCCCCTAATATACAGTATAAGTATGTGTGTAACTAAATATTTGTATATTAATTAAAAAGAAATATAAAACACGTAAAAATCCAAAGAGTTAATTAATTAATATTTAAAACAAAATTAACAAAAAATAGTAATAAACATGTATGTATACACAAAGATGTGTTAAAGCAACAAAAAGCTAAAGAAAGTGTGTATTAGTGAGATTGGTTTAAAAAACATTTTTTTTTTTTTAATTCATGGTCTGAGATATGAGCAAACAAACACGACTGTCTCTAATTTTCCTATATTTTTACCACAAAAATCTGCATTTTTAAGGCTCATGTGAATTTTTAGAGACGATTCTAATATTCTTACAAAATTTACTAATGGTTACAAACGGTTACTAATGAACAAAGTTATAAGCAAAAATAACTATAAAAAATATTAATTGCCTTTGAACATGCTAAAGACACCAGAATACAAACAGTAGTCACAAAAATGATTGCCAAGAAAAACTGTCAAATCAGTTTAAAACTAACTGAGATATAATCAAATATGACCTCTGAAATAATAAAGAAAATATCAAATAACATGAAATCTAAAATCTTACCTAGGCTTCAATGAGTACATGGTGAAGGGAATTATCAGATTTAGCACGACCGGTGCCTTTGTCTGCATAGTTATCGTAATGAAAGTTAGCCTATATGTTTACCTAAGTAGGTATCTGATATCTGTCTGTGTACCAAATTTCATTTAGTTCCGTTTAGCCTGTTTTAAGCGATTCGCACAGCAAAAATCCAAATATTTAAACATTCAGATTTATTGTGTTAGTAACATTACATGCTTTGTTTTTTTTCATAAATTCTTTTCTTTTATTATCTAAGAAAAATAAGAAGTGAAAACAAATTCAGTTCTTTAAGGTTTTTTCTAAAGTTTTAAACTTAAAAAAAATAAATGTGAATAGAGAACAAGTTATTAAAAACTTTAATTTTTCGAGGGGGGATTATCTACAACGACTCAATGAACTTACCCACCAAATTTAATTCTTTTGCAACCAATATAACCATAAATATTTAATTTTGCCGATTTGGCACGCCCACTTTTTGCTATATTGAAAATGTTTTTTTTTACAAACTATCTACGTCATATAAGCTTTCCAATAAACAAAGAACAGTTAAAATCAGTTCAGTGGCTTCCGAGTATACTTATTATATACAAAAATTTTAAATGTGTGATAAAATAATAGCAATTATAAAAAAGATTATAAAAAAAAATTTAAATCTTCAAAAAACAAACATGAGCTTCAGAAGTAAAAATATACTTATAATTATACAGATGGTTTATAATACTTGCTTTCAAACGTACATCTGTATGTAATAACGTCTGAAATCACTTTCTTTTGCTTACAACAACTGAATTTGAGCGCAAATTTTGCTTTATCATCGTTCAATACACTGGTCATCAAAAAAAAAAAAAAAAAACGGGTGCTCGAACCTTGTTATGTGACTTAAAAAACTTTTGTGTGTTAGCAGATTGATTCTATCAAGTCTATCACAGCACCATTATTTTATTTATTTTTTTTTTTTTTTTTTTTCAAACTAATATTTATTGTATCTTCATATATGTTTATGAACTAACAATAAGTAATCAAATCTTAAATCTATAATTAGTAGATGAAAGTCCAGCCAATGCCAGACTAAATCTGGTTTTCGAAATTAAAATAAATTGTAGAGATTGCGATTATTTAGTTCATCTAAGAGAGATGGTGTCCCTTCTTCTCAAACGAACATGTCCGCGATATTGTAAGATGTTTCGGCCAAGTGGGTTGGGATGAGTTTCCAGCTTTTTTAAGTAGCGGCCAACGTGTCTAGTGATTTCGCTTTTTATCAACGGAACATCAAGATCTTTATGTAAATTGCTGTTTTTTATGTACCAAGGGGCAACGGTTATCATTCGTAGTATTT
This sequence comes from Phyto melanocephala, assembly GCA_941918925.1. NCBI lineage: Eukaryota > Metazoa > Arthropoda > Insecta > Diptera > Rhinophoridae > Phyto > Phyto melanocephala. The sequence goes on along the minus strand of OW799233.1, from coordinate 93,975,274 downwards.
TATTTTGACGTCGTTGAATTTTTTCTATGTTGGAGGAGGATGCAGTTCCCCATAATTGAATACCGTAACACCAAATTGGCTTCAAAATTGAGTTGTAGAGCAAAAGTTTGCAATCGAGCCTTAATATCGAATTTCGACCTATAAGCCAATGTATTTGAGCAGTCCTTAATTTCAATTGGGTCAACTTTGCATCTATATGATTTTTCCATGTGAGACGGCGATCCAAGTGAATACCTAGGTATTTAACGTGAGAGTGTTGTGGCACCACCTGGTTATTAATAAAAATGGGGGGACAAGATTCCCGACGTAAAGTGAATGTTATATGTGAACATTTAAGTTCATTTATTTTTATTCCCCATTTTTTAGCCCACTTCTCAACATCGGTTATATGGTGCTGTAGTTGGCTTGAGGCATCTTTTGGATCTTTATGAGTGCTGAGAAAAGCCGTGTCGTCAGCGAATGTTGAAGTATGGGTTAAACTGCTTGTTGGCATGTCTGCTGAATATATTAAATATAACATTGGACCTAAAATACTCCCCTGCGGTACTCCAGCCAGGATTGGTTGGGGGCAGCTAACAACGTCTCCTTCTTTTATAAGAAACTGGCGACCGATAGTGTATGTTTGTAGAAGATTGAGAACATTAACTGGGAAGTTATGCTTCAATTTATGTAAGAGGCCTTCATGCCAAACTTTGTCGAAGGCTTGAGAAACATCAATAAATAGACCCGAACAGTACTTCTTTTCTTCAAAGGCTTTTCTTATAACTTGTACCAGTCGGTGAGTTTGTTCGATAGTACTATGTTGTTTTCTGAAGCCAAACTGGTGATCTGGAATGCAGTTGTTAACATTCAATATCGGTATCAATTTCGCTATTATCATCTTTTCGAACAATTTTGACATTGTTGGCAATAGACTAATTGGCCTATACGACTCAACTTTTGAGGGATCTTTACCCGGCTTAGGGATCATCTTGACCAATGCAACTTTCCATTCTGACGGGTAGTAATCAAGGCGAACGATAGCGTTAAAAAGAAAGAGAATAATTCTTTTTGCGGTGCGAGGCAACTGCAAAAGCATTTTATTACTGATTTTGTCAATGCCAGGAGCTTTTCTGATATTTAAGTTGTCAATAGCCTTAACAACCTCTACGTATTGAAATTTTATTTCTACAGGTGGTCTTTCAACAACAGGTGGTAGTTCACTGATGTCAGTACTTACATTGGGAGTGAATACATTCTTTAAATGACTTGCGAAAAGGTTACATTTTTCTTCGTCATTTCTCGCCCAACTGCCATTTAAATTGCGAAGTGGGGGTTTTGAGGTCACGGGTCCCCTGAGTTTACTAGCTGCGCGCCATAACGAATAATTGGACTGAGTAGTTGCATCTAGACCTTTCAGATAATTATTAAGAGAAGCTTCTCTTTGTGATTCTAGCAGTTTCCTAAGCTTTTTTGTACATTCTCTTAAAGTAATTTTAAGTTGGGGCGATCTGTGTTGCTGCCATTCTCTTCTGACTCTTCTCTTTTCAGACAAAAGTTCTTGTACATCTGAAGAATAAATACGAGTGTACCTGGGCTGACGAAAAGTATAGGAAGCAAGTTCCGCGGCATTTTTCATTTGCTCTTTGAGGTTGCCAATACATGAGTCGATGTCTGCTGTAGTTCTTAGAAGCAAATTTTCTGTACAATGTGTGCTGATGTACTTTTTATATTTTAACCAATTAACTCGTGTGGAAAATAGTTTCTCCGTTAACCTTTGGTGAGGATTGCAGATAGTGACAATGGTTGGTGAGTGATCCGACGAAAGCTCCAGCGATGCTTCCGCCTCAATAAGTTCAGAGTTTATTCCTTTCATAACGCCGAAATCAATAAGGTCAGGGACTTTACGAGCATCAGTAGGCCAATAAGTAGGCTGTCCGGTTGAAATAACGTTAAGTCTCAATTCAGAAATGGAATCATATAAATTGCGGCCTCTGGGACTAATAAGTCGTGAACCCCAAAAAGTATGCTTTGCGTTGTAATCGCCAGCTGCTATGAACCGAGCACCGAGTGACTTATAAAACTCTATATATTGACTTTTCGTTATTGCTAACCTTGGAGGAGAATACACTGACGATATTATTAGATTTTGGCCAAAGTCAACTACACAGATGTTTGTTGCCTGTAGATGACTTTCAGAAAGACCAGCCAATAAATGGTGTTTTATTCTGGATTTGATCAAGATTGCTGACCCACCACAAGATCTATCTCTGGGGTCCTTGGTGTCGTAAAAAGTGTATCCATTTATTTTGAAAGTACTTCTTGATGTCATGTGAGTCTCGGAGATCAGCATTATATCAATTTTGTTGTTCACAAGGAAACACTCAAGTTCGTTTTTATGTTGGCGTATGCCGTTTGCGTTCCAGAAACATATTTTTAGACAGTTCATGGCCTATTTAGTATAGCCTGCAGTAGCGTGGACTGCATTTTTTGCATCTCCTGCATCATGCTGGTCGTATTCGTCATAAAAAGATTCATTGAATTGATCAGCTTCTCCAACATACCTTCTAGTCGACTAAAAATGGAACTTGATTGTTCAGTGGTCGGCATCTCTTTTTGCATTGTCGGTTGGTTAGTTTTAAGAATAGAGGCATATGACATTTGATTTGAGGCTGCGTGTGTCAAGACGGGTATATTTGTAATAGGTGGTTTTTGTGACTGTCCAGCAACAGAAACACTTTTGTTGGTCAAAGAACGTTTGACGACCTCAAAAACAGGGCATCCTCTATAGTTGGCAGTATGATTACCACCGCAATTGCTGCATTTTTTAACCTTAGGGTCGTTCCTGGCTTTGTTGCACTTAGATGTCTCATGCAAATCTCCACACACAACACAAACAGTAGGCAATTTACAGTAAGTTTTGGTATGACCATATTCTTGGCAGTTTAAGCACTGTACCGGACCAGTTCGTTTATGTGGCTCTTCCACAGTAACTCTACGGTGCATGATGTATTTTAGTTCGTAAATGGGGTGCGTTTCACTTTTCTTTAGCTTCATGTCATTAGGCTCCAATTCCACTCGGAAAAGTGGTTGTGGGATCCTTTCCCTGTTCCTAATGTTGGATACCGCTTTGACATTAAAGCCCTTGTTGATTAAACACAGTTTTAACTCCTGAGGATCAACATCAGAATCGATACCCTTGATAACGACTTGGAGGCCTTTTGCACTTTTAAGTTGGTAAGTATAAAAGTTCTTTTTATGCCTCTCCAGCTCGGAAACTGTTTTGCGATAATCGCCTTCACAATTAACTTGAATTTTTGTCTCGCTGATGTTCCCACGTTTCAATGGCGTCACATAAAAAGAGTTTTCTCCAATCAAAGAAATTAACATCTTAACTAGATTATTTGAGTTCTTTTCTCTTAAATAAATTGGAGGCGGCTTAATAGATTTGTGCAATGCATTTGGGGCGTCAATTTCTTCTTGGAGTATAGCAAAACGATTTTGGGATCTGGGTTTTTCACTGTCTTTTGTAATTTTTGCAGCTGATGCGATTTCCGCAGATTTTGGGCTTCTGCCTCTTTTCAAAACTGTAATGTAACGGTCCATTCCTACCTGTGTTTTGGGTTTTTCTACTGCAACTATTATGCTTTTTGGACTTGGCGTGGCTTTTGCAGCAGTTGTCACTTCTCCAGCACTGGACAGCGAACACCGGGATGAGGACAAACGTTCCGAACTTCTTAATGGTATATTCAAGTCAGATTTAGCTAAGTTTCCACCTTGCTCAATACACTTATTTAAGTTTGGCGCACTAGCACTTAATTTTATAGCTGGAGTAATTTTAGGTTTCACGGTTAAATAATTTCTATTAAATTCCGGATCTCTAATGTTTTCAAAACAGGCACTGTCGGAGCTTAATACAATATGAGCATTTCGACCGCTGTGCTCAGTTACATTTTTGGAGTTTTCACTCATTCACAAATAAAAAATTTTTTTTTTTTTTTTTTTTTTTTTTTTTTTTTACCTATTACAAATTTTGCAACTTATTACAAATTTCACTATGTATATCACTCGCGCAGCGAACACGTCCGTACTCTTGAAGAGTCAACGCGAGAATGACCATTATTTTATGAAAAAAAAAAAAAAAAAAAAAAAAAAAACATAGTATGTTCTAATTAATCTGGTCCGAAGAAAATGTGCAATATATGTGTGTTGTGGTTTTGTACCTGAACTCCAAAATGCAAGTATGGTATGGCAAGTAAGATACCCGCATCGACTTTCATCATTTATGGCTTATTTTATTTCCAGTATTAATAGCTTCCCGAATAAGGAAAAAAATGTAAAATATTTGTTGTTTTAAATTTTCTAAACATTTTTGAAAACAAAAAAAAAATTCTGAAAGGTAGAGCTTACAGGTTTTTATCACTCATCTCTTGGTGTTTCAATTATTCAAATTGAACAAGGCGTTAAAGAGTTATATTGAAATAAGTTATCGTGGCCACTTTGTTTAGGGGAAAATATTAGCCCAACCAAAATTTTTTTAATTTAAGTATTTTGTTTTTCTTATCCAAGAATTTGGGTAAAAAGGTCTATTGATGATCTGGTATAAGCACCAGTGAGATGCATATAGACCAGCTTAAACCCAACAACCAAATAAATATTAAAAGATTAATTGGGAGCTGTTGTATTCGGAAGTAATTAAAACACGCTGTCGTAGAGAATAAAAGAATATTTAATTCCTAATTATTTACAACTTAAAATATTTAACAATAAAAAGATGGTGCTTATGGCAAAAACGAACAATTGAATCTTCCAATATAACAGATGTGATGTTACCATATTAACACCTTAAAAAAAGTATTCATACGTAGCGATTATAACAGGAGCATATCCTGAATAATTCAGCAAATTATTTATACAATTCTTAATTTTAAATTTATTTAATTTTTCATTGTTTTATGTTATGCCGCAAAAAATATTTTATTCTACGCAAATGCTTCATCAGAACAAAATATAACACGCTCTAATAGAAAATTTGTCATATGGTTTTACATATGCATAACATAGGAGTAATATTTCAACGAGTTCACACGATATGTAGCAATTATACAATTGACTTTTTGGCAAGTCATATGTAAAAACATATCGCCTGAAGACACCTAAAGCTCTATTAAGTATAAGTAATATGTAACTTACTTTACAACGTGATATATAAATATTTACTTATTTATCAAGCATTTGCTTAGTTATACCATAGCTGTTAAGTAATGGTAACTAATCGTAATAATTAGTAATTATATAATTTTTTTTATACCCGCCACCAAAAAAATGGTGGTGTCATTCCGTTTGTAACACATCGAAATATCCATTTTAGACCCCATAAAATATATATATTCTGAATCAGGGTTTGATTTGATGACGATCTAGCTATGTCCGTCCGTCTGTCCGTCTGTTAAAATCACGATAGAGGTCGCACCGAAAAAGCTAGGGGGCTCAAATTTTGCCAGAATCTTTCTTATGGTATTGCAAATGGGCTAAATCGGAATATTAGGAAAAGATTTATAGCTCGAAAAGCAAGAGTAGGTCGAAAAAACCGTGTCCTTCAAACATCGAATAAAATGGAATGGTATCCAAACGCATTAACGTAGCCTCATGAAACTTCGAATATATATTTCCTGAGTAAAAACAATATTTTTCCCCGAAAATTATCTAAATCTATGCATTAGGAGAGGAGTTATCGATCAAAATGTACGAAAATTTATACCGCACAGTGTATTTTTCGGTATATTTAAAAACAAAAACGTCATAAAAGCAACAAAATTGGCTGTACGACTCTGAAATTTTGCACACTTTGCTTTTTGGTAAGACGCTTTTTTGACACGGAAAATCAATGTGCCACGCCCACTTTTATGCCCACCTCCCATATAACGTTTTACCTAAAATTTATATAATTTCTCTATTAATAAAGATTTTGGAATCATAAAGGACTATATTGAAACACCTAACTTGTACTCATTCACAAAAATAACTTTGACACGCCTACTATAACGCCCACTTTTCACGTTATCTACCGTTAATGAAATTTAAAAGCTCATAAAACCGCCAAAATTAGATGTATTATGATCAAATTTGCTACGTATATCCCACTAGGCAATGTCATTACTGTGCCAGAAAATTAAGGTGCCACGCCCACTTTTACGCCCACCTCCCATATAACGTTTTACCTAAAATTCATATAATTTCTCTATTAATAAAAATTTTGGAATAATAAAGGGCTATATTGAAACACCTAAGTTGTACTCATTCACAAAAATAACTTTGACACGCTTTCTATAACGCCCAATTTTCACGTTATCTACCGTTAATGAAATTTAAAAGCTCATAAAACCGCCAAAATTAGAGGTATAATGATCAAATTTGCTAGGTAATGTCATTACTAGGCAATGCCATTACTGTGCCAGAAAATTAAAGTGCCACGCATACTTTTACGCCCACCTCCCATATAACGTTTTACCTAAAATTCATATAATTTCTCTATTAATAAAGATTTTGGAATAACAAAGGGCTATATTGAAACACCTAAGTTGTACTCATTCGCAAAAAAACCTTTGACACGCCTACTATAACGCCCACTTTTCACGTTATATACCGTTAATGAAATTTAAAAGTCATAAAACCGCCAAAATTAGAGGTATGATGATAAAATTTGCTACGTATATCCCCCTAGGCAATGTCATTAAGTTGCCACGCCCACATTTACACCCACCTCTAATATAACGTTTTACCTAAAATTCATATAACTTCTCTAATAATAATGATTTTGGAATAATAAACGGCTATATTGAAACACCTAAGTTGTACTCATTCGCAAAAACAACTTTAACACGCCTACTATAACGCCCACTTTTCACGTTATCTACCGTTAATGAAGTTTAAAAGCTCATAAAACCGCCAAAATTAGAGGTATGATGATCAAATTTGCTACGTATACCCTTCTAATCAATGTTATTGCTGTACCAGAAAGTTTAGGTGACACGCCCACTTTAACTCCTACCTCCCATATAACGGTTTATCTTAAATTCATACAATTTCTCTATTAACAAAGTTTTTGGGAAAATAAAGGACTATATTGAAATATCTAACTTTTATTTGTTAGCAGAAACTTTATTGACACGCCTACTTTAACGCCCACTTTCATTGAAAGACTACATTTACAAAAGCATTTTAGTAGCATATCAAAGTTATAAAGGGTGGTTAAATTTTAAGGACCGATGTTGAATTTAAATAAAACACAAATTATTTAGGATATTATTAGTATTTCTTTTTGTAATTATAATATTTGTATGGTTCAATTATGTATTTAACAAAATATCGGCCAAATGGTCCCCCCATCCTTGGCGCCACTCCTCTATCTGATGGTCCAAATTTTCAATGACAATGTTGGTGCTCAATTGCTGGGCATGATGATGAGGCGAGGTTGACTGCTCTTTTGCAACACTATCGCAAAAACCAGCAGTGGTTCCCATTCAACGAATTAAGAAGGCATTCACAGATTTTCTAACATTTTATACAGACCTGTTTTGCAGAAATTTAAATATTTTTTACAATTCTCCCGATTGTGGACGAATTTGAACGATTATGTTGATCAAAAGAATTACGAAGTGCACAAAATGCATTTTGATTTGAACGCCCATTTTTATAAAAAACCTGAATAACTTTATAGCGTTGCTCATTTGCGTATCTTTCCACGGATCAAATTGAGTAAGTTTGAAATTGAGAAATGTCAAGTGAAATGCAGAAAACAAATTTAAAGACTAGGTGTAGTTCACATTCAACATGGGTCCTTAAAATTTAACCACCCTCTACAAAGAAAGTGATACATATTTTATTATAAAGAGATTATTCTATAGCAATTAACAAAATAATAAGTATTATGCTTTAAATGTAATTTTAATGTAAATGTAAAAGATTCGGCACAGCCGAATATAGTGCTCTTACTTGTTTAAGTTGAAGTAATGATTATACATATTACGATTATTTTCAGATTCACATGATTACTAATTGATTACGATTACAGATAGTCCAAAAATAATCAAGATCAATAAAAATAACGAGAAAGTAATTAAAAATAATAAAAAGTAATCAAAAAATAATTTGACTACTTTCAAAGATTATTTTCGATTATTTTTGTTTATTTTTTTTTATTTGTCGAAATTATGAATATATTCTTAATATATTTATTTCTCGTTATTATTTTGTTTCACGTATTTTTCCCTTTTTTGTTGATTTAGCAAGTACTAAAATTGTTATTGATTGTCTTGTTATTGAAGTGAATATGTCTATATTTTGTAAACAAAAATTTTCAAATTTTGTTTTATTTCTTCAGAATTTTTTTACGTTGTAAATGCAAATTTTCCAAAATAAATGTATATATAACATAATGTAAATTCAAAATTTTTAAAAAATAATCAAAAATATTCCTTGAAAGTAGTCAATAATTTTTGGATTACTTTTGATTATTTTTGATTATTTTCTCGTAATCTTGAATAATCTTGCTTGCTTTTGGATTATTTGTAATCATAATTGTTTAACAATCAGAAATTGTTCCAAAGAGAATTATGTAATCAATACCATTGCTTTTAAAATGTAATCTAATTGATCGTGCCGAATCTGATAATACACTTAAGCTTTATGTAAATAGGTAGCGTAGCCTTAATTTTATATATAATTTTATACACGACTTGGGTTTATTATTTCCAACATCATTTTTGAGTTAAATTTTTTTAAATAATTAACAGTATTTTACTAGTCATTTGATACCCATATCGTTTGAGTTAAGAAAGAAATTATAGACTATTATGTTTCGAACATCATCTTAAATTTTCCATTTTTTCATAGCTTACTGTATTTTACCGGTCAAGCCCTATCATTTTATACTAGTATTAGGGAAGCTGAAGGATTACAATTTAATTTACTAAATTTGACCCATATATACATACATAAATTTATTACAGGCCATTTTGTAACGGTGGTCATAATGTATTTTGATAGTCTCGCTTATCTAGCATTTAAACAATTCAATTTTCGTTTGTAAACTTTGGGAACAATTTTAAGTAGTTATGTTTTGATGCTCATATCTCAGTTAGTTTCAAACCGATTTGTTAGTTTTTCTCAGGAATAATTTCTAACAAGTTGTGAGGTGATTATGATGGATTTCAACAGCGATTCATTCATTCAGGGGTTTCTAAAAGTTTATTCGAACCAACACACGGACAGTAGTATATTGTGTAAATGACTCCCCTATTCATAAACATTTAGAATGTAAATATTGTAGAAATTTCAAATGCAGCGCTGTGTATTCACCTGGTATCATATGTGAAGGGTATACCAAAAACAACAAACATTATGTTTAATATACGTACCCACGGTCCACTTGTTATGGATTAATTAAAACAGCTTTATAATCGGAAGATAAATGAAAATTCAATAGAAAATCAGTTTTACAAACCCCTTTAGAAACTTCTATTAATTTTCATTATTAAGAAAGTTAAAGTAAAAGTACTGTTTTGAACAGTAGAGTTGGAGCATTTAATGACTAACTATTATCTAATAAATTGTCACTAATATTTAAATCTCAATAAAAACTGAACGATTCCTGCAAGTCATAAAATACCCTGTTTTAAAGCGAACGAAATAAGTACTTGCCTCTAATGACATCGCCATATTAAAATAATAGGCTTATATTACAAATGGTAAATAGCAGAGAACTTTATTTCAGTACTTTCAACTAATTTTTTAGTAAACAGAGTTTTGCTGAGTATTGCTGTTCAAACTTATCAATTTGTTTTGTAAAGAACCCGACCTAAAGTAATTAAATAATCATTTGTTTCGTATTTTAAAAGTATTTTTCCAGGTATTTTGTACCAAATTAGTATTCATAAACGAATGTATGTATCTCTGTGCTAATATTTACATCACAATAATAATTGTAACAAAATGTTGCATGCAATGCATGACTACTTTTACTACAAAAAAAATATGTTTGTTAATAAAAGAAAAACATATTGAATATTTTAGTATATTGTAATATAATGTGAACAATGATGATTCAAAGTCAAGTTAAATTAACATTTTATTAATGCTTAAAAAAATTTAACTTATATAGTCACTTATCCCAGGCTCCGATCCAGCTTAAGCTTTCGTGTGGGTGGGGTGTGTTAGTATAAGTGAAACCAAAATTTTTAATAGTTTAATCAAAATAAATATAAAAATATATGTATATAAGATAAATATCAAAATAAATATTATTTTCTGACAGAAAATTTAACAAAAACATTTATATTTAATAAGTAATTTGTGGTTTCCTGTTGCAGCAAATTTATTAAGCACAACTTCTAGATCAACTTCGATTTGGTTGTGTCATGGTTGATCTCAGCCACGTTTTAATGCGACGAAAAAACAAAAACGGTAAATATTTTTATTAAATTTGGATAAATATCTGGGTCACACATAATTAAAACATCTATCACATTTTCTGGCAATTTTTTACTGCTAATAAAAAAATACAGCTTTAAGTATAGATTTTAGTAGTTTTTTATCGGTTTCTTCGTACTTAAAGGGTTGGAATTAAATTGGTTAAGTCTAATAAATAATATTTTATGCTTTTTGCAGAAGTTAGGGATGTTGAATAAATTTAGAACGAATTTTGAAAAAAAAAATTTTTAAGTCCTGGATATCAGAATCAATAAGGGAGATGTATCCCTCTATGCGGTAGTACTCTTCTACATCTTTTATATGATGATTTCGTTTAAATTTTGGCTTTTTAACTAGAATTTGCATACCAAAGCAAATCTTCTGTGTTTCTTCAAAAATTATTTTAAATTCTTTTTCGGCTTCATTACGTTTTGTTTGAAGACAAATTATTAAAATTTGTATGAGATCTGAACTTCTTCTTAACTCTACTTATGTCCTGTTTTTGTAGTATTACACTTAGCGGTTGTGTGAGAGTAAGTATATCACTTAGAATATATAATTCACACAAAAATGCATATGTGCTTAATGAATTTCTTAGTAATAAAGCTTTTGAAGATGTATCCATGTCTTTCTACTTTCTACTTGGACTTATCAAAGCCTCTATTATATTTTCTATATTTACTTTAAATTGTAAAATGGAATCATGACGATCAACCCATCTCGTTCCGCACAATGGTGACAATTTGGCTCCTAAGTACTTGACCAAAACCGCATTTCGCTTAGGATGATGACTTTAAAATAGTCTTGTCGTTTCTTTAACAAACGACACAACTTTTTGTTTAATTGGCACTTTGTTGCTTTTAGAAATCGAGTTGTTTAGTTTGTGGGAATAGCAGGGAGTTAGTTTTGCATTTGTTGCAATCTCCAGTATTTGTTTTACAGCTTCTTTTTTTGCCAACATCGAGGGACTACCGTCGGTTCCAATTCAAATACAATTTTTTTAAATTAATACCAATATTTGTTAAAGTTTTTACAACAACTGTCAAATGTTTTAATATGCATATTTTTTTTTACAATTTTCAAATTTAAGGTAGCAAAACTTTTGATAAATTCAAAATTTTTTATTAATAAGATCCTTAATGTCAATTTTCTAACAGTGGTTTAATACATTATCGACTACTTTTTTTAGGTTTTTTATATCATTTAACTTAGTATTTAAAAATATTTTCTAAATACTGTTTTTACATACACATACATATGTAAATTTTATCAAAAAAATTCGAATGTGCACTATTACCTATTGTTTTTAAATAATACCTACTTTCGAATAAAAAGAATATGAACTTTTTCTAATAAAAAAAATGTTTCAACTAGAACAAAATTGTCATTAAGTTACAGCACGAATTATAATACAAAGATGAACTAAATGACAAGTAATCTTAAAAGAAGTAAATGCAATTTGTATATTAACAAGTAAGAGCACTATATTCGGCTGTGCTGTGCCGAATCTTTTATACCCACCACCAATATTCCGTTCTTTTATAGCTATGGTTTTTTTTCCCGAAAATGTTTGTTTCTCGGGAATGCGAGATTTGTTTTTAATTGATAAAAAACTTTTGATTAAAAATCATAAAAAAAGTTTATAATGTAAAAGGAACACTTCAAAACTATAAAAATTAATAAATAAACTTGAATTTAAAATATAAATTTTATTAAAAAAAATATTATTCTCTAGATACCAGATCAAATATGAGCACAAAAAGAAAAATACAGGTACTTCAGCTATAAGATCAAAAATAAAATCATTAGAATTCAATTTCAATATAAACATCTGCTTCCGAATCGTAGCCACCTTTTTTATTTCCCGGGATTATTTTTCGGGATCGGGAAGATTAAATAACTCAAATTACCGGGAAATAACCTAATTTATAGCACAAAATGTATTTGTTTGTTTTTAACAGTAATCGCTATGCAATAATCTCTTTTTACTAAAATATCACTTTCTTTGTACAAGTTCGATATGCTAGCAAAATGTTTTCGTAAATTTAGTCTTTCAATAAAAGTGGGCGTTCAAGTAGGCGTGTTGAAGTTCTTTGTACTAATGAATAAATTTGGGATAAACCGTTATATGGGAGGTAGGCGTTAAAGAGGGCGTGTCACCTAAATTTTCTGGCATAACAATGACATTGACTAGAAGGATATACTTAGCAAATTTTATCATCATACCTCAAATTTGGTCTGTTTTATGAGCTTTTAAACTTTATGAACAGTAGATAACGTAAAAAGTGGTCGTAATAGTAGGCGTGTCGTAGTTTTTGTAGTCTTTCAATGAAAGTGAGCGTTAAAGTAGGCATAACAATGGCATTGACTAGGAGGATATATGTAGCAAATTTCATCATCGTAGCTCTAATTTTGTTGGTTTTATGAGCTTTTAAATTTCATTAACAATGGATAACGTGAAAAGTGGGCGTTATAGTAGGCGTGGTGAATTTATTTCTACTAATGAATGCAACTTAGTTGTTTCAATATAGTCGTTTAATATTATAAAATAGAGAAATTATATGAATTTAAAGTAAAACGTTATATGGGAGGTGGGCGTAAAAGTGGGCGTGTCACATTTATTTTCCGATAGAGCAAAGCATTTGACCAAAAAGCAATATTTGCAAAATTTCACCATTTTTTTGGTGGCGGGTATAAAAATATGTTAACTATTATATGTTTATCAAATTTGAGTTAAAATAATTAAGTTTGCCATTAAACATTTTTCTAAAATTTTCGCAATTTTTTAAAACATAAATCTTAAATCTTACTCTTTTAAATAAAGCTAATAAGCATCATTATTTATATTATGTTCGAAAATACTGTCAGAAATTTCTTCTAGCTTTTGATAAATTTTCACTTTTAATTAATAAATTCATATATATGCAATATTTCAATACTAACCAATGTGTTTAAAGTTTTTTTTATTAAAAATGTGGTTATTATGCAATTTTTCCTATCGCGACTTTCACTTGGTAGTTTTTTAACATTATGACACTTAAGCTTGTAACATTCTTTAGCAGAATGCACGCTTTGGTGAATACTTTATTTAACTAGTTCCTCAAGCCAATGCAAATTAAATTTATTTAATCGTTTACTTACATGTGGCACTTATCTATCTATCTATCTATATATATAAAAGTGAAACTCTGTGTGTGTGTGTGTGTGTGTGTGTGTGTGTGTGTGTGTGTGTGTGTGTTAGCTATAGACTCTGAAACTGTAAAACCGATCGGGCTCAAACTTTGGTAAGTTGTTGTACACATACCAGGGAGTGTTTATGGGTGAAAAAAAGTGGGCGGCGCCACGCCCATAAAAAATTAGTTATTAGTTTTAGCTACTTGCACTTGACCGATTTTTCTGAAACTTTGCACACATATCGAGCTGTCATGACTAAATAATTTCGTGATAAAAAAAGTGGGCGGGGCCACGCCCCTAAAAAAGTTTTAATTTTTAGGTACTTGCACTGGACCGATTTTTCTGAAACTTTGCACACGTATTGAGCTGTCATGGCTTTATAATTTCGTGATTGAAAAAGTGGGCGGGGCCGCGCCCATAAAAAATTAGTTATCAGTTTTAGCTACTTGCACTGGACCGAATTTTCTGAAACTTTGCAAACATACTGAGCTGTCATGACTTTACACTTTCATCATTAGAAAAGTGGGCAGTGCCACGCCCATTAAAAAAAAGGTATCATTTTGAGGTACTTGCACTGGACCGATTTTTCTGAAACTTTGCACACATATTGAGTTGTCATGACTATACAGTTTTGTATTTAGAAAAGTGGGCAGTGCCACGCCCATAAAAAAAGGTATCATTTTGAGGTACTTACACTGGACCGATTTTTCTGAAACTTTGCACACTTATTGAGCTGTCATGACTATACAGTTTCGTAATTAGAAAAGTGGGCAGTGCCACGCTCATATAGAAAAAGTTATAGTTTTTAGCCTTGCACTGGATATTCGATTAAAATTTAGAATGCGATTAAAATTCATGAAGGGGCGTAGCAACGCGCGCCGGGATTGGCTAGTTTCATTATAAATTAAAATATTGTGTTTTAAAAAAGCAAATGTCGAAACGTTTATGTATTTATTAAATAAGCAATTTTATATTTTAACCATTTTTGAAATATCCCTTCCCCCCGGATCCCCCCTCCCTGATATTAACTTTTTATTATTTATAATAAATTGTATTTAAGTTCGAAAGAGTACAAACAAGAAAAAAAATCAATTAAAAAAATTAAGGAGCTCCAAATGAATGTTTAGTTTACTTGGTAATAAAACAAATTTGTATACCCTTCACACAGTGAAAAAGGGTATATATAGGTTTGTCATTCCGTGTGAAATTTCTACAATTTTCATTTCCGACCCCATAAAGTATATATTTTCTGAAAGCTTATGAATAGGGGAGTCGATTAAGCTCTGTCAGTCTGTCGGTCTGTCCGTCTGTCCGACTGTCCGTCTGTCCGTGTGTATGTTGAAATCAACTTTTTGAAGCCCCCCGACATAGGTTGGACCCGGGTAAGGTATTAAAATATCAGAAATATTCGGGAGTAGATCGGTATTGAATATCAGAAACATCGGTATATAAACAACTGAGATATGAGCAAAAACCCACGACCACCTCGATTTTTTTTTTCACAAAAACAACATTACAACAACAACATACATACATACAAGCATGTATACTGGTTAGAGAAAACAAGGCATCAAATCCCAGCTGAGCCAAAAAAAAATTTTTTTCAATTTTTTTTTATTATTTTTTTTTTTTTTTTTATTTAATATATTATTTATATTTTTATTATTATTTTTTTTTTTAATTTTTTAAAATTTTTTTTTTTATATTTTTTTTTGTTTTATATACATATATTATATATATAATAATTTTTTTTTTAATTTTTTTAAATTTTTTTTTTTTAATTTTTTTTTTTAATTTTTTTTTAAATTTTTTTTTATTTTTTTTTTTTTTTTTGTTTTTTTAACATACATACGTGAATTTATAATTTTACAATGGGATGTTTTTATATATGTATGTACGTATTTCATATGGGACTACATGCATGACTACACGTTGTGAAGGGTATATAAGATTCGGCACAGCCGAATATAGCGCTCTTACTTGTTTTTGTTCTGTTGTATGTTTCGCATGTATGTTTTGCATGTATGTTTTTATGTATGCATGTATATTCTTTTTTAAGCCCACTGTACTTCAGGAATGTTGTGTACACAATAAGCGTCTTTTTTTGTTTTTATAATTTATGCATAAATATTTTGATATTTATCATCTATGACGGCATTATAACACTTTAGCTTATTTGAATCACATACGCTTACAATTTAACGTTAATAATGACGTGTCAGATTGTACATGAAAAGACTCCAAAATAAAAATTCAAATTTTATAAATAAAAAATTCTATTTTTAAAAAAACAAGTAAGAGCACTATATTCGGCTGTGCCGAATCTTTTATACCCACCACCAATATCGTGTACATTTAAAGCACAATATTTATTATTTCGTTAGTCGCTATGGAATAATCTCTGTATAATAAAATATACATCACTTTCTTTGTAGAGGGTGGTTAAATTTTAAGGGCCCATGTTGAAGGTGAACTACACCTAATCTTTAAATTTGTTTTCTGCATTTCATTTGACATTTCTCAATCTCAAACTTACTCAATTTGATCCGTGGAAAGATACGCAAGTAAGCAACGCTTTAAAGTTATTCAGGTTTTTTAAAAAATGGGCGTTCAAATCAAAATGCATTTTGTGCACTTCGTAATTCTTTTGATCAACATAATCGTTCAAATTCGTCCACAATCGGGAGAATTGTAAAAAATATTTAAATTTCTGCAAAACAGGTCTGTATAAAATGTTAGAAAATCTGTGAATGCCTTCTTAATTCGTTGAATGGGAACCACTGCTGGTTTTTGCGATAGTGTTGCAAAAGAGCAGTCAACCTCGCATCATCATCAAGCCCAACAATTGAGCATAAATATTGTCATTGAAAATTTGGACCATCCGATAGAGGAGCGGCACCAAGGATGGGGGGGCCATACAAATATTATAATTAAAAAAAGAAATAATAATAATATCCTAAATAATTTGTGTTTTATTTAAATTCAACATCGGTCCTTAAAATTTAACCACCCTTTATAACTTCGATATGCTACTAAAATGCTTTTGTAAATGTAGTCTTTCAATGAAAGTGGGCGTTAAAGTAGGTGTGTCAATAAAGTTTCTGCTAATAAACACAACTTAGATATTTCAATATAGTACTTTATTTTCCCAAAATCTTTATTAATAGAGAAATTACATGACTTTAAGATAAACCGTTATATGGGAGGTAGGCGTTAAAGTGGGAGTGTCACCTAAACTTTTTGGCACAACAATTACATTGATTAGAATGATATACGTAGCAAATTTGATCATCATACCTCTAATTTTGGCGGTTTTATGAGCTTTTAAATTTCATTAACAGTAGATAGCGTGAAAAGTGGGCGCCATAGTAGGCGTGTCAATGTTGTTTTTGCTAATAAGTACAACTTAAGTGTTTCAATATAGTCCTTTATTATTCCAAAATCTTTATTAATAGAGAAATAATATGAATTTTAGGTAAAACGTTATATGGGAGGTGGGCGAGAAAGTGGGTGTGGCACCTTAATTTTCTGGCACAGTAATGACATTGCCTAGAGGGATATACCTAGCAGATTTGATCATCATACCTCTAATTTTGGCGGTTTTATGAGCTTTTAAATTTCATTAACGGTAGATAACGTGAAAAGTGGGCGTTGCAGTAGGCGTGTCAAAGTTATTTTTGTGAATAAGTTCAACTTAGGTGTTTCAATATAGCCCTTTATTATTCCAAAATCTTTATTAATAGAGAAATTCTATAAATTTTAGGTAAAACGTTATATGGGAGGTGGACGTAAAAGTGGGCGTGGCACCTTAATTTTCTGGCACAGTAATGACATTGCCTAGGGGGATATACGTAGCAAATTTGATCATCATACATCTAATTTTGGCGACTTTATGAGCTTTTAAGTTTCATTAACGGTATATAACGTGAAAAGTGGGCGTTGCAGTAGGCGTGTTAAAGTTATTTTTGCGAATGAGTACAACTTAGGTGTTTCAACATAGCCCTTTGTTATTCCAAAATCTTTATTAATAGAGAAATTATATGAATTTTAGGTAAAACGTTATATGGGAGGTGGGCGTAAAAGTGGGCGTGGCACATTGATTTTCCGTTACAAAAAAGCGCCTTACTAAAAAGCAAAGTGTGCAAAATTTCAGAGTCGTACATCCAATTTTGTTGCTTTTATGACGTTTTTGTTTTTAAATATACCGAAAAATACACTGTGCGGTATAAATTTTCGTACATTTTGATCGATAACTCCTCTCCTAATGCATAGATTTAGATAATTTTCGGGGAGAAATATTGTTTTTACTCAGGAAATATATATTCGGAGTTTCATGGGTTTACGTTAATGCGTTTGGACACAATTCCATTTTATTCGATGTTCGAAGGACATGGTTTTTTCGACCTACTCTTGCTTTTCGAGCTATAACTCTCTTCCTAATATTCCGATTTAGCCCATTTTCAATACCAAACAAACCTTGTCTATAAGAAAGATTCTGGCAAAATTTGAGCCCCCTAGCTTTTTCGGTGCGACCTCTATCGTGCTTTCAACAGACGGACAGACGGACAGACGGACAGACGGACGGACATAGCTAGATCGTCATCAAATCAAACCCTGATTCAGAATATATATACTTTATGGGGTCTAAAATGAATATTTCGATGTGTTACAAACGGAATGACAAAATGAATATACCCCCACCATTTTTTTGGTGGCGGGTATAAAAATGTGCTATAAAACCTATCGTCCAACTGCAGTTTCGTTAAGATCAATCCTCCATATGTTATTAACTTTAACAGCTTTTGTTCTTAAAATAAAAGGTTTTTAACAAGAGCGAGAAGCTGTTAATAGTTTATGACGACCATCCTGTGTTGGCATAGTCTGTAAAATTTAATGATTATTATTAAGAAACTGATGCTAAATTTACATGATATCTTACATGATAGAGGAGCATCTTTAATGGTTAAATTTTTATTATTAAAAATTTTTTTTAAAGCTTTAAACTTGTTAGTTCAATTTAAAACAATTCCTATATTACTACTACTGGAATTTGTCGTTGACATTTTAATGTTAATTTCGTTTTTATTTCTGTTGAATGTTTTATTACGTTTTAGTTTTATATACATATCTATGTACATATATTTTTTATTTATCAAACTTTTGTTTTCATGAACGCGCGCCCTGGTCTAGAAAATTTAAAAATGTTAAAACAATAACTTCAACTATGACGGCAACAACTATACAGCGACTATATATAATAACAATGTAAAAGGTTTTCACTTATTCGCGTGTGTGCACGAGGGTTTTGTGAGTGTGTGTATAAATGTATTTGACATCTGACATGAGCACACTTAAAGTTAATTCTAGTATGTACTACACGCAAAGAAAAAATATGGTTGTGGTAACCATAATCGAAGAGCAACATACTATGATTGAATTGTATGATTATGTTTAAAATAATAATGGTTACCAGTTATCATTATTATGTTTAATTTAAGCATCATTCAATAATCATATATATGACTGCAATTAATGTTGACAATCTTTGCTTTTTTACGGCAAATTATTGTATTTTGCTGTAACATACACATATTTATTGTACTTACCAAGTTAATTGCAATTTTTTACCAATATTTTTTTACATTTTCTCATTTATTTTTAAATTTTCTTTAAGTTTTAAAAATTTTTGTTCCCTTTTTTGACATCTCAAACTTTTAAAATAATAAAAATTTATTCAGCAAGAAGAAGAACAATTGAAATCAAATTATTATTAAAAAAAATCATAGCTTGATTATTTTGTAATCATACTGTTGTCTCACTTATTATTTAATGATTATTTTTAATTTTTAATGATTTTGAATATAATGTTATTTTTGTCAAATTGTTTTTTTTAAATCATACTATTTTTAAATGATAACCATTTTGAAATTTTTACGAAAAGTAATCATTAAATGATACAATCAAACAAATGCTTGATTATCGTGACAAAATATATGATGAAATGAAACAAAAATAACTATTACTTGTTTTCGACAACCAAATATTGTTTTAGAAAAAATAATATGACCGTCGTGATCATGTCGTAATCATGGTTTTTCTTTGCGTGTAGATTCTGGCATCTACTTCTTGTTTGTTAAATTATTTATTTTTAATGCTGTTATTACTATTGCTGTTGCCTTTGCTGCAGCAATACTATAATTGTTATAGTTGCTGCTGTTACTACTTTTGTTATGTATTCAGTACGTTTTCTTGAACTGAAAAGTTTGTATGTATGTATATATCGAGGGTCGCAAGCAGAAAGGCCCTAACTCGTATTTTTTTACGAAATTGAGTTTTTAAGTGACTTCAATACATTTCACACAAATATATGTATCTCGACACAACATTTTAACGCAATAGTATCAAAATAAACAATTTTACAAGCAATTTTATAAAAAAAGTTACGTTATGATAATACAGTTTCTGTTACGTTTTTTGTCTTCTCCTGTAAAATTAAACTTTTTGAGTTAGAGCCTTTCTACTTGTGACGAACGATATGCATGTACACGATTTACTATTTATAGTTCAAGGTAAATTCATCATAAAGTTTTTGCTTTTTATTTAACAATTTTGTAGGTCTATGGGTTGTTTTACATATTTATGTACATAAACATGCGTACTAAAGTGACCGGACCTCAGATAGGGGGAAATAAATTGTGGAATCTTGTTTGTCTGGACCCCACAAAGGATTCTTTTTTCCACATATTGAGATAACCGAAAATTGAGCTCGATTAAATGACGTGCCGCTCGTCGCTCAAAATTTGAAAAAATTCAAATTATTTTTGGCCAAAAAACTGACACATGGAGCCATAACTTCAGAACAGTAAATAATAAAAGCACGCTTAATATCTTAAAAGATACTCTTACCTTTTTTTATTTTTTTTTTTTAAGTCAAACAGAGTTATGACCCCAAAAACGTGACCAGGTACCACTAAGTGCCCCTCTAGTAGTGTTATGGGGGCCATTTCGGACATACCTGAATGAAGTTGTGACACATCGGGTGAAAGCTCTTGATATGTTAATTACAGAACTAAAGTGGGTATATTAAATTCTTTCTCAGGAGCGGAGCTACAGAGGGTAAAATATGTTTAAATGTCATTTAATACTACATGTGCATTACCATAGAGAACGAATATTCGGTTCAGAATCTTAGATAATATTTAAATGGATTGTGACTCAACACATTGTACTATTTAATGGAAAATCGAAAATTATCAATAAAGCTGTCATTGAACTTGATTAAATAACTAGAAATAAAACTAATTTCGTTTTAATAAAGACCTTTGGTTTCAAAAAATTAATAAAAGAAAAGAACCTTACTAACATAGCTCTTCAAATATTTAATACATATACATATATAATATTTAATTATTTCTTTTAATAAAAACTTAAACACGAAATTATACTATATTTTATTTTTTGTTACATAAAAGAAAATATTGTAATTTTGTTGTTATTAATTTTATCAATTCACATTTTTCAAAAGATGATACAGGAAAGAAAAGAAAAATATTCAAAATAAAAAAATGTTGTGTTTGTGGACGTTTTGAGTAAACAATCATTTAAAATTCACTTTTGGACAATTTTCAGAAATTTTCAATGATCTTTTCATATAAGTGTGGATGTATATTGTTTATGCAATATAAAGTTTCTCCCTTTAATGCAAATAGTGGTGAAGATTTTAAATGTACTGTATTATGATCAACACCCAAACCAGTAAGAAATTTTACTACTGAAACTGTTATCAAATTCCACAAATGGGTAAAAAAGAATGGTGTTGGGAGATTAATATACTTCTACTTGTATGAAACAGCCCAGCCTTATTCACGCTTGCCTCTTATTTACCCAAACAAAGTCAGATTTGGCAGCTAATATGAAACTTCTTGCAACGTTTGTTACGTTTATATAAAACTAGCCAAACCCGGCGCGCGTTGCTACGCCCCTTAATGAATCGAAATGCATTCTAATTTTTAATTGAATATCAAGTGCAAAAACCTAAAAATTATAATTTTTTTTATGGGCGTGGCATTGCCTACTTTTCTAATCACGAAATTGTAAAGTCATAACAGCTCAATTTGTGTACAAAGTTTCAGAAATATCGGACCAGTGCAAGTTCCTAAAAATTATAATTGCTTTTATGGGCGTGGCGCTGCCCACTTTTCTGATCACGAAATTATTTAGTCATGACAGCTCAATATGTGTGCAAAGTTTCAGAAAAATCGGTCTGGTGCAAGTACCTCAAAATTATAACCTTTTTTTATGGGCGTGGCCCTGCCCACTTTTTTAATCACCAAATTTTATGGTTATGACAGCTTAGTATGTGTGCAAAGTTTCAGAAAAATCGGTACAGTGCAAGTACCTCAAAACTAAAACTTTTTTAGGGGCGTGGCCCCGCCTACTTTTCTTATCACGAAATTATTTAGTCATGACAGCTCGATATGTGTGCAAAGTTTCAGAAAAATCGGCCCCGCCCACTTTTTTCTACCCATAAACACTCCCTGGTATGTGACAAACAACTTGCCAAAGTTTGAGTCCGATCGGTTTTACAGTTTCGGAGTCTATAGCTAACACACACACACACACACACAGAGTTTCACTTTTATATATATAGATATGTAGATATGTACCTTTGAAAACAGTTTTTTATTATCAGTAATGTATGAACTGTGTGAAGGGCTTATAAGTTTCGGCACTGCCGAGTATAGCGCTCTTACCTGATTTAATACCGCTGGTCTTGTTTTTTGTAAATTCTTTTCTATTATTAATTTTCTTAAAACCGTGACTAACTACAGGCAAAAGTGAAATTTTAAGGCAACATAAGCGAACTCCTTTACTTAAAAGGAAAATGTAAATAAATTCTAACAACTATTAAAATAATAACTAATTCTGAGTAATAAAATAATTAATTAAATGATTAAATAACAAATTGAATTAAACTGGGATTTATTGATTTTTATAAAAATTTTATAAACTTGTTTTTCAGTAAAAATCATCAATCATTATTTCTGTAAAAATCAATGTGTTAGGTTAATTTTTAGGACAATTTTTAAAATATCTTTAAGAAATTAAAGCGAATCAGATTTGTAACAGACACATCGGTAAAGGACTTGGATTCTTACAATAGTCTTTCAGAATTTGTGTTAGCCTCTTCGTATGTTTTTAGTTAAGACTTCGTACTGAAATCGTTTAGAGTTCTAACTTTTTTAAACGTTTTCGGCAAACTTCTGACGTATTTCGGACAATTTTGTTTACTGGTTAGTTTTTAGTAAGTGACATACATACATACATATATTATGGTAAATAAATATTTAGTATGAGAAACAATTTTTTTGTATTTTTAACCCTTCGTATTCATTATTAAATTTTTTTTATTACAGTGTGCTAATTATAATCTTTTCGCAATAATTGCGTCATTCTTATTTATTTATTTTTTTGAACTAAAAAAATAAAAATTGTCATGCATTGTTGCATGAATGAATGAACCAATTCTTTATGTTAAAATAAATGTTTGTTGTATTGTTAAAGATTTCTTGTAAAAATGTTTAGACGATTTGTTTTTCTTGATAATTTAAGGCATTGTAAAAATTTTTAGACGATTTGTTTTTCTTGATAATTTAAGGCATGAGTGCTTACAAAATATAGTATTATTATTATATAAAAAAATTTTGCAAAAAAACAAATGTATGCAAACTTAAGCATGTATATACTTACACTTATATATACTTAAATACATATTTATGTACATAGTATGTATATAGCTATAATAAATGGTTTTAAAAGAAAATTTATTAATGCAGAACATATTAATTTTATGTTTGAAACTAACGAAAATTATTCCATTTTTATTTCATAATTTTTTATTTCTTCCATTCGTTTTAATTTTCAATGAACTTGACCTTTTGACAATGGCCTAAAAAATTGTAATTTGCTTGTTCGTCAGTCAAATTATGTGTGTTGTTTGCACTCACAATAAAATATGGAAATAAGTAATAAAATTGTGCGTTTATAGCCATTAAGATTGAAGTTGTAAGTTAAATAAAATATTGATTATTATTTAGGATAGATTAGGTTGAAAAGGGGCATTAGAAGCCCAATCCTAACACGTTTGCCAAATTAATATGTTGTGAGCTCTAAAGAAATAAATATCTCCTACTAGAACTAAAATCCCAAACTTAGTTAGTATTTCGACTATGTCAAGCACCCAATACCTTTTATTTAATTTCTTAGAGATTTCCAATTTGAATTTCCTAGAAATTCTGAATTCGGCTCGTATCCAAGTTAAAAAATTGTTCATTTTCTATAAGTGTGTATATGTCTGTTTACAAATATTTGTTTTGTTTAAAAAATTTTAATTTTTTTTTAAAAAGGTGAGAAAAAGTATAAAAATATTTTTGTATTGAAAAATATTAATCGAAAACTAAGCATTTTATTAGTCAAAGTGTTTCAAGTTTAATTTATTTATTAGCAAAATATTTTGTTAAAAGTTTAAAAAAAAGTCGAAACATAACAAAAAATATAGGAGAATTGCAGAGAAGATGTTCAGTCGTCTCCTCGTCCTCCTCGTTATCGCAACTTCTGCAGAAGTCGTTGTAAGGGATATTCAGCCTTTTCGCATGTCTACCTATAGGCCAGTGTCCGATAATGACCGCTATGAGGTTCCTAAGGTGGATTCGGGGCATATTCACTGCATATTGCGTCCTATGCACATCCATGTCAGGCCAGATCTTTCTGGTTTCCAAACAAGTGGGTTCTCTCATCCATCTTTCCTTGGCATCCAAATATAATCGATGCGCGATTAGCTGCTTACCCTTCGATAAGGGAATAGCCAAAGCACAACTGAATTCTAAGGTAGTACCGGCTTTTGCAAGTGCATTAGCTCTATTATTACCATCAATATCCCTATGTCTTGGAACCCACACAAGGGTAACCGTCGAATGTCTCGCTATCTCCTCGAGAGACACCCGCCATTTCTGGGAAATTTTCGATGTGCTGTACACACTCTCAAGGGACCTAATAGCCGCCTTGCTGTCAGTAAATATATAAATATCCCAGCCAGATATTTCATTATACTGAATCTGTTCCGCGGCTATCATAATAGCCATTGATTCGGCCTGTATCGCGCTACAATAATCCGGTAGCCTAAGGGACAATTCCAAACCCAACTGGATCGAAAAGATACCACATCCAGTTCCAGCATGTGATTTCGATCCGTCAGTAAATATCTGGATGGCATTCTCCGGAGGTCAGAGGCCGTTGTCGTATTCAGACCTATCCGGTATATTCGTCACGAAAGCCGGATCGAGTACTGGTTCAGGTACCTTGTAATCAATAGGAGAAGCAATATTGATCATACCCAAAATTCTTGCATGTCCATAATTCACATACTTCCATGCCCTTGTGGCATTCAGTCTCAGTGCGGTGTCCGCAGCCATCTGCTTAGCCAGGATGTCTGGTGGTAACCAGTTCAAAATAGTGAACAGTGCCTTAGATGGTGTGGTCCTAAGAATCGTTCGAATCTGTCCTGGTGGATTCTCTTCTCCAGCGCCACCCACCAGACTGCCACTCCGTAATAAAGAATTGGTCTGACGACAGAATCGTATAGCCAGTATAAGTTCCTGGGGTTAATACCCGAATTAAGGCCAATTGCCCTCTTGCAGCAGTATAATACAGTTGCCGCCTTAGTGGTCCTGGACTTTGTGTTCAGGTTCCAGTTTAGTTTGCTGACCAATACGAGACTCAAATATTTGGCATTATCGGATAGCGCTAGTGCCACTCTATCTATCCTAGGTGTAGCAAAGGTCGGTATTTTGTACCTCCTTATGAACAGTACCAGTTTCGTTTTGGCAGCATTAACTCCCAACCCACATCCCTGGCACCATCTAAGTATTAACGTCAGCGCAGATTCCAAGAGCTCCGAGAGCAGTCCAGGAACTTTGCTGCTACAGCCACATCATCCGCATAAGCAACAGTCATGCAGGATGTATTCTACATGGCCCTAAGCAGGATATTAATGTTGATGTTCTATAGTAGTGGAGAAAGTACGCCACCTTGCGGTGTGCCATTTACAGCCACCTTGGAGATGCTAGAGGCGCCCAAAGTTGATTCTATGCGCCTATGTTTCAGTAGCTTTCCTACAAAACCGGTGACCGCAGGATCTATGCCCATTTGTCTCAAGGCGTTCGAAACCGAATCCGGTTTGACATTGTTGAAGGCGCCCTCAATATCAAGGAAGGCGACCAAGGTGTAGTCCCTGTAGTTCAGAGACTTTTCAATATGGCCAACCAGCGCGTGTAGCGCCGTTTCCGTAGATTTTCCCTTCGTATAGGCATGCTGTGCCCCCGATAGAGCATCTGGTTCTAGAGACATCATCAACATCAATAATCCTCTCCAGAGTCTTAAGACTGTTACAATGTTCTATTAACAGTTTTTTGGAAAATAGTTTAACTACTTGAAAGCATAAATACAAGTGCCTGATTTTGAGATTTGTGTTCGTATTGCCGACCGGTACATTCGACAAAGATGAATCAAATTTTGTATGGTTACCCCGAAACAGCAAAAAACAGTCGAATAGATTCACAGGGTGTACTTTAATGTCCTATTGTCATGTTGCCATATATATTTTTCAATTTTGAAGTGGTAAAAAAAAAAAAAATGTACAATGCAATAGAAACTATAAATTTTAATATTTAAAAAATTATTACAATATTAGGTCTGTCTGCGTACACATATTTTGCATCATTTTATGCAAAATGTTACAAAATCTTGCAAAATGTTGTCTGCGTACTCAAAATCTCTTGCAGCGAGAGAGCAAAAAAGAAAATTTTTTGACAGTTGGAAGTTGAGAACTTGCAAAATGTTGTTGGAGAAATTTCTTCTTGCAAGATGTTGCAACTAGTTTGAACAGCTGTTTTTATTTACTAATTATGAAAAAATTTTTGTGAAACGAAAATAAAAATTGAAATTTAACAATGGCAGAGGTAAGTAATTAGAATTGTGCTGATTTTTAACGTTTATAAAATATTATAATAAACAACATTTTACTTCATGCTTGAAACGTCCAAATATACAGTGTGACCGTAATGTAAGTGGATTGGAGATGGCAGAACCGATAAAATTAGCATTTTTTAATTTACCGCGAGAATTCAATTTCGCGTACACATATGCTAAAACTCTTTTGCTTTGTAATTTCAATTGTTTACACATCGATCAGCTGTTTTCTTGCAAAATTTTACTGGATACTGTCTGCGTACTTTTTGATATATTTTTAGCCGCCAGAGTAAAATTGGTCTTACTCTCCCAAACAAATTTACTGAGTATTTGCTACTGGAAAAGTACGCAGACAGACCTATTATATGATAGCTCATGCTGTAAATTCACCAATAGAGTTTTAGTTGCAAAATGTATAACATTTTAATAAGGTTTGGAAAGTGTCGTTACGAGAGCATGAAATTAAAAATAAATGGTTAATGCTACGTCTTCAGTTCTTTTGGATTTATGTTCGAAATAAAATGGGTATTCCAATTAGAACATATTACAGAAATATTGAATTTTTTTAAGACCAAAATATTTATATTTTTTAAATTCGTTGTTTCCAACAGCAATTAGTTTCTATGATAACTCTGACTACTTATATTACGAATAAATTTTTATAAGGAGTTTTAAATGTCATTTAATAGAAAAACTTTTCGTGCCAGAGTTCTGAGTAATTATTTAGTATGTGATATTTTAGGAATTTTTTTTTTGACCCTAGTTTGCAAACCATATTTTATGTAGAACTTTGATTTTCGTTTTATAACTTGATATATTACTAACGTTTCACTGTAATTAAAATTTGCGAGATTCAGGAATTTATGCTCTAAATAAAAAAAAATATTTATATATATTTTTGTTTTACTTCATTATATTACAAAAATCACGTTAATAAGATAAAAATAAAGCAAAATAATTATATTCGGCTCATTTACAAATAAGAAAAATATTAAAAAATATTTGACCACTTTTTCGCGCAATTACTGTATATTAAAAAAAAGTTAATTTAACAGAAGAGCTTTTTTTATTTTCTCCAGAAACGATTAACTTCCTTAATAGTTTTATCTTCAAAGCCACTAGTGAGATGAAACCAACAACCACACGCAAAGAAAAAATATGGTTGTGGTAACCATAATCGAAGAGCAACATATTATGATTGAATTGTATGATTATCGTTAAAACATATAATGGTTACCAGTTATCATTATTATGTTTAAAGTAGTATTAAAATATCATTCAATAATCATATATGTATATGACTACAATTGAAATCGACAATCTTTGCTTTTTACGGCAAATTATTGTATTTTGCTGTAACATACACATATTGATTGTACTTAACAATTTAATTGCAATTTTTTTACCAATATTTTTTTACATTTTCATGTTTATTTTTAAATTTTCTTAAATATTTTAAAATTTTTTTTCCTGTTTTGACTTCTCAAACTTTTAAAATAATAAAAATTTATTCAGCAAGAAGAAGAACGATTGAAATCAAATTATTATTAAATAGATCTTGATTGATTTGTAATCATACTTTTTTTAAATCATACTATTTTTAAATGATAACCATTTTGAAATTTTAAGGAAAAATAAACATTAAATGATACAATTTAAACAAATACTTGATTATCGTGACAAAATATATGATGAAATGAAACAAAAATAACTATTACTTGTTTTCAACAACCAAATATTGTTTTAGAAAAAATAATATGACCGTCGCGATCATGTCGTAACCATGGTTTTTCTTTGCGTGCATCAGACAGTCTTGGAAAATTCGACTTAAAGAATAAACTACTGCAAAGCTAACAGTGGCAGGCACATACATCTACATATATATATATAACAGGATGTGTGTACGTATGTAACATATTTACTCCAAATTGAAGAAATTTTCAGGGAATCTTTAGATAATTTAGGCGAGTGACGCTGTGAAGTTTGATTTTTGATTTTCGGTCTGCGGTGACAAAATCCAATTTTCATATTACACCACCAATGACATACATACATACATATATTTATTTTGTTTGCTTATTTTATTTTATTTTATTTTTTTTTTAAGCCGTTGTCATGTTTTTTAAAACGAGATATCA
This sequence comes from Phyto melanocephala, assembly GCA_941918925.1. Taxonomy (NCBI): domain Eukaryota; kingdom Metazoa; phylum Arthropoda; class Insecta; order Diptera; family Rhinophoridae; genus Phyto; species Phyto melanocephala. Next base: position 93,946,487 of record OW799233.1, on the reverse strand, counting down.
AACTCTTAAATCGGCTATGTAGTTCCTAAAATATTTACAAAAAAGGCCAGCAACGCGAACTGGGTCAACTAGTGCTTATATAAAATCGTGTTGGGAATAGCACACCCAATTAAATTAAGTTAAAGTTATTTTATTAAATGTATATATTATCAAACGTCAAAAACATAATACAAGTGTTATGGAAATCTAAAAAAAAAACAATTATAAAATGTTGGATCTTTAATAATGACATCGAAACAATAAAACTATTTAAACAAATGTTTGGGTAACAAAATTAAACATTAAAAAAACATAATAAATTATTTAAGCAATTGTTTGAACAACTGACTTTCTTATTTTAAATATATGTAAGAACATATGTATGTACACATGTAGACATGGTCACATGTAGTACATTAAAAAAATTACTAAAGTTAAATAAAACAAATTTTACAAATACTCAACAGCATGGAATTGTTAGAGTGAGATGTTTACGTTAGGTTAGACAGACAAAACAACTGGTTGACTAGTTAAAGATAACAGATACTGAAATGTTCATATTACACTTAGAGCTTTATAAAACACATTTTCATATCTATGAACATACATATGTATAAGTATGTATATACATTGGTATGTGTGTATTTTAAGTAAAACACATTTCAACTAATCAAATTAACAATAAGTTGTAAATTTATAGAAAATTTATATTATAGAATTTAATATCGGCAAAAAATAGAAAATACAAAATCAAATCAAGATACTTCAATGCTGGTGCCACTAATTGGGTCCAAAATAAAAAAAAAAAATATTAATCATTCGAATCTATAATAAAATTTTTAGATGAATAAGTTTTATGGTTCCAGGTATCATGTATTGCTGATGCATGTACCAACGATTTCATTAAGTCTAAAACAAATTTAAATCTACAGGTTTTATCAAATTTTATTTATTTTATAATTTATTAAATAAACAAAATCTTAAAACTGACTTTTATTTGTTTACTTTCATTTTCATAAACTCAACAAAGTTTTCAAAAAATATTTCATTTTCAAATGTACAATTTACAACCTCGTATTGTATTCTATATCGTCTATTAAAACACAGTTTTGCTTTATATACTTATGAACACAATTTCTGTTGTATCGGTTGTATTGTTGTATTGTTAAACGTCAGATTATATTACAGTACACTAGCGCTAACGTGAACTTATTAAAAGCAGTTCATTTTAGCGAAATTGTTCACGTTAACGATTGTCGAGTTTCACGAGAGAAATATAATTTTTTACAATATTAACCTGTGTTTCACACGCTTGAACGTGCAATTATTTTAATATTTGTATTATTGAAATATAAAACTAAAATTATTATTTATAACTCATTACAAGATCACGAGATTCCTTTTTGCAAACTACGTATGTACATATAAAGACTGCCTTTTCTTTTAACTCCAAACATTAAGATTTTTTAACACTCATGGTGACTGAATCACCGCTTTGCATAAGAAAAAGACTTCAAATTTCGATGCCAAACATACAAAAAAGTTTAGAGGATTCGTACAGGGGATTCCCTAAATTTTTTAAAATCGAAATTAACATATTTCAGTAATGTCTACATGCTTAAAAAACATTTGCAATAAAAAATTTTTCAAGTTATGAAGCTTTCTGAGTTTGTTCATGTTACACTGTAGTCAACGTAAACAAAAACTTGTTAACGTTGGACGGTGTTCACGTTACTGTATACGTCAGCTAAATAAAAATCAGAAATGGGAAAGATGATAAAATCTTACTTCTGCAGAGCTACAACAAATATTTTAAAAAAATTTTAAGTAAAAAATCTAAGCACAGATAAAAATAATCAACAAAACATTTAAGTTTAAATATATTATATATTTATTACTTTGGAAGCAAATCTAATACTATGTTCACACAGGCGCCTTAATTGTCAATTTATAATATTATCGCAATTAAAGGCCTTATTGAGCTCAATTTACCATACTAAAAATTATTTTTAAATTGAGCAATATATACTTAATTGTTTCACTTATTGTCTAAAACTCGAAATACGACTCTTGAGAAGTATGTTCAATGAGAAGAAAATTCTATAGGTGGCATTTCTAATGTCAAACAAATAAATATACAAAAAACAATAATTAAAAAAATGAAAAATTTTTGAAGAAAATTTTAAAAAATGTTTGAATAAATTCAAATACATACATATAAGTATATATACATATGTATGAATATAATTGTAAATATATTTTATCAACAGGAAAAACACTGAAAAGAAGGCATTATTTGATTTGGTATAAATACATCGTATTTTACAGCTATCAAATGCTAATGGAGTAAGATAAATTGAGTATGTCTGAACACTTATTTTAATTGCTCAATCAACACTAAATTGAAACAATTAAAAATATCTGTCTGAACAGGGTATAATACTACGTAAATTATTATTTTATTCCTTACTTAAGTTTTTAATACCAGGGGTTAATAGCCAATCCAACAAATCAAATATTTGAGTTTACTTCATCGTTGTTTCGCTTTGTAATGTCTTTATGTATATATATATACATATATATATATAGGTATTGATTTAAAGATAAGTAAAGGGTGATTTTTTGGTGTTTGGATTTTTTTAGAGTGAACAAAATTTCTGGCATGTTGCAATGCCAAAATTGTTCAGTTAGGTTTGCTATTTTGTTAACAATATAATAACAAACAATGCTTGAAATCATTGAATTTTATTATCAAAATTAGTACTCTTTCGTAAATTACGTCAATTTCTTAACAATTATAATCGACCAACCATTTTTACCCCAATGAGTAGGTTGAAAAACAGAGCTGCAGAATTTGGTTTAAAGAGCTGACAATGCACCCTGAAAATGCACTATTTGGTGTGGCTTGTGAGCTGGCTGAGACATTGGACCGTATCTTTGAAGAATGATGAAACTCGTAACGTTACATTAATCTCACGTTTTGGAGCAATCCATTGATTCATGTCAGTGCGATTTGACACATGTCTAGTGTACAAGCGCAAGCCAGCCACAATTCATGCCTTGGAAGGCAACGTTACGGTTGCCATTGGTAACATACCAGTCGAAATGCTGCAAAAAGTATGACCCCCTACGGCGTATCTGCAGGCCGTATTTTCACGAAATAATCTTTAGAAAGTACGTGACACCCCAAAAAATATTTTATTCACTTTTGTAAATTTTCTCATTTTTTATTCATTTACAAAACCTAAACCAAGGCATATTAATTCGTCAGGTAACCGCAGATTAAATAAAATTTGTTTGTTTATATTTTTTATGTTTAAAGTTTGACATTTAAAATCAAGGAAAGAAAATTAATGTTTATCTTTTGATTTTGACAGCTTTAATTTAAAATAAGTGAATAAAAAATAATCAGCTGACGAAACAAAACTAACTGATGAGTAAATATTCCTCGAACTTAACGGTTAAAAAGTTTTTAGTTAGTCGCTGTTAACGTCACAACATGTTGTATGCTAAAATATTAATTTTCTGTAGTTCGCGCTCTATAACACATAACACTCCCTACTTATAACACATGTTAAGTTTATGGTGCACATAATCGTCCGTTTCAGTAGGTAATATGGATCAATTCACGACCAGTGAACGTGTTGGATAATATTAATCCAAATCGAACCCGTACCATACGCAGAGAAGAAGCCATTATCGCTGTAAAAGCGGACTAAAAATTATCTTTCAGATGCCTGTTTCAGCAACTCGGTATCTTTCCGTCCACTATTTAGAAAATTTTGAAAAAAAAAAATCTTGTCCTACATCCATGTAATATCCAACTGATGCAACACTTCGGTTAATAGCCTGAGATTGTTATATTTTATGTAGATAAAAGTAAATGCCAACTAATCAAATAAATTCCTATAAAACCATTCTCTATACGTAGAACATGAAAATTTATTTAATTCAGTTGAAAATAGCAGTATTTTTAAAATTCTCACAATTATCTAACACTTTAGTCAAAACTGCTACTGCTGTCACTTTTCTGTTTTGTGGTTACAGTAATACTTACACACAACACATTTGTTTTTTTTTTTTAACAAAAATTTTTAAAATGTTTTAAGGGTTAAGCTCTAGCATTAAGTCATACACACGTGAGCTAGTATCGCGTCATTTATTTAGAAGCGCATGAATTAACAAGCTCAAGTGCAGGAACAAACAAAGCACAAACACAAATAAAAGTTAAGTATGAAATGAAATAGAAACATTCGGGCCAAACATTTTCGCAATACTCAAAAAGTATTATTTTTTTTTTTACAAAAAACTAAAAGTTTAAATCGTGCCAGTGGTTGCCAACATATTTATACCAAGCAAGATTTTTATCATTTTGAAGTTTGTAAATTTCAAATTTTTAAAAAACAAATTTTTTAAATAAAAATATAATCAAAAATGTTTTATACAAAATGCGGTATGTATTTATCAATATATCCGAAATTGGTTAAAATTTGAATGAACGAAATTTTATAAATCAAAGCAATATATTAAACAACAATTTTTATAAAACTTTTCAAAGCCTAGAATTGAAAAAAAAAAATACAAATTAAAGACATTTTTGTAATGAGTTATTCATCCACAATTTTCTAATAAGGTAGATTTTATCAAAAAACAAAAAAGCCCAATATCGTTAAATATCTTTGCATGCATGTTTTTTTTTAAATTTTCTCGAGGTTGGTAATCACTGATTGAGCAATTGCCTAGCTTATTTAAAATGTGTAAAACAATAGTACTAACAAATTGTTAATTTTCAACAACAATTAAGTACATTTTACGTGCAACAAAAGTAACTACATATTTGCGCTAGTGTGCGTATATTCAAATCAGCATAGATAAAGAGAATAAAATTGTATTGTATCATCAACTAATCATTGAAAGATCATTTTAATTCTCATACAAAAACAAATTGAATAAAACACAATAACACAAATTGAACGACAAAAATCTAATATTAACAAACATTAACAAACAACAACACAATTGTTAGATAGCTGTTATAGGGGTAGAAAAATTGATAATTAGTTGAAGTTTGACTTTGGCAACAAACGTTTCAGAGAAATCGGCTAAAAAAAATTAATTAAATAAAAAACACATATGGCGGGAAGCTTTAAAAATCACTAAAATAAACAAAATTTATAAATTCAAATAAACATATTTCAATACTTACATGAGTCAATGCATGAAAACTTGTCTAAAAAAATAAAAGTGAAAAATATAAAAAAAAGTGAAAAATAAAAAAAAATAAATTTTAAATAAAATAATAAAAACACAATAATCATTCGAAAATCAATTAAAACAAATTTATAATACTAAAATTAATAAATTAAAAAAATAAAATTTTAAAACTGCATTATTAAAAAAGTCTATATTGTTTTGTATTAAAAATAAGTAAATTAAAACTAGATCAATAGATCGTTAAGTATTATATTTAAAGAAACTTTAAAAACCCTACTAAAACGTTTGTGCTGCTTTAATTGATTTTAAATCATAATTCATTTATTTTCTTCGTAATAGATATGGCTTAAGCTCTAAATAGGAAAATAAATATTTGAAAATTTCTAGCTTTAAAATATTCAATAGAATTACCTTTTATTTCAAAATTTAATTTAAAATAAAACTAAATTTTAAAAAAACTTCTAATAACACTATGTTCACACACGCGCCTTAATTGTCAATTTATAATATTAACGCAATTAAAGGCCTTATTGAGCTCAATTTGCCATACTAAAAATTCTTTTTAAATTGAGCAATCTATACTTTATTGTTTCACTTATTGTCCAAAACTCGAAATACAACTCTTGAGAAGTATGTTCAGTGAGAAGAAAATTCTATAGGTGGCATTTCTAATGTCAAACAAATAAATATACAAAAAATAAAAATTAAGAAAATGAAAAATTTTTAAGGAAAATTTCAAAAAAATGTTTGAATAAATTCAAATACATACATATAAGTATATATACATATGTATGAATATAATTGTAAATATATTTTATCAACAGGAAAAACACTGGAGAGAAGGCATTATTTGATTTGGTATAAATACATCGTATTTTACAGCTATCAAATGCTAATGGAGTAAGATAAATTGAGTATGTCTGAACACTTATTTTAATTGCTCAATCAACACTAAATTGAAACAATTAAAAATATCTGTCTGAACAGGGTATAAACAGGGAATAAAAGGCGATAATCTGATAACAAAAATATTGTTTAGAAATTTCATTAGCCCAAATTTGATGATGATGATGTTCCGCTATTCTCCAGCTTGGGAGCAAACGGCCTCAATTAGAGATTTCCACGGATTGCGATTGGGAGCTATTTGTACAGCTTCATTCCATGTACATTGTGCTAAAGATAGTTGATTGAGTGTTGTTGTACGACAGGGCGTCCTCGTCGACGGGAACCTTGTGGATTATACGCCAGAGCGGCTTTTGCGATTGTATTTGTTGATCTGAGCGTGTGGCCGATCCATTAAAATTTTCGCCTTAAAATGTCATGGTGGATTGGTATCTGTTTTGTTTTGTGGAGCAGCTCAGAGTTGCAGAAGCAAATTTTATATAAAAAAATGCACTTCTTTGTTTCAGAAATATTTTTATACCCGCCACTAAAAATATGGTGGGCTTATATTCATTTTGTCATTCCGTTTGTATAACATCGAAATATCTATTTTAGACCCCATAAAGAATATATTTTCTGAATCGCAATTTTATTTTATGACGATCTAACTATGTCCGTCCGTCCATATGTCAGTCTGTCCGTCTGTTGAAAGCGCGATAGAGGTCGGACCGAAAAAGCTAGGGGGCTCAAATTTTACCACAATATTTCTAATACACTTTGGTATTGAAGATGGGCTACATCGGAATATTAGGAAGAGGGTTATAGCTTGTTATGCAATAGTAGGTCAAAAAAACCATGCCCTTTCAGCATCGAATAAAATGCAATAGTTTCCAAACGCATTAACGTAGAGCCATGAAATTTAAATCAAAATTTACGAAAATTTATACCGCACAGTGTATTTTTTTGGTATATCGGTCAATTTAAAAGAAAACGCAATTTTTGTGTCCCCGCACTTTACACTACTATTTTAGGTAAAAAAAAACAAACAAAAATAAAAAATTTGAGAGTGATCAGCGAGGAATATGTAACAAAAAATCGTAATTCTCAAATTTGTATGTTTGTGTTTTATTCAGAATGGTGTTTTGTTTCTCCCTCGGACACCTTCCATACAAAAGCATGTGTCCCCCGTTAGAATTTTTAGTAAACAAAAATAAATAAAATCCAGAAAAAAGTAAATATGCAACATTTAATAACAGTTTTCGAATTATTGAGTTTCTTTCTTGTGTTTTCATTTGTTATAGTCGTCAAAACTGAATTAGTGCAAATTTGGTGTTGCAAAGAAAGGTTGTCCCCACAATTTGCATTGAGCGTCACTTTTTTTATAATTCAAGTGATATTACTAGTTTTCAATTTGCATTTAGATAAAGTAAATGACGTAAGGAAAGTACAAACCTTAATTATTACAAAAGTGAAAAAAAAATTTTTGTAAAAAAGTGTGCATTTGCGTAGTTTTTGTGAACACCATGGTAAGGGCGCAATAAAATTTCATGAGTGTCACGCTAATTTTTTTAAAAGCAAATATATTAAATGTAAAAAATTTAAGTTGACAATCATTGTTTACATGGTTTCAACTCATTTTTTTATAGTTTGTGAATTTGAGAAATAAATTGCCTACGAAAAAAAACCAGAATAGGCAAATATTTCATGAGCATCACTTTTGATATATATTGCTTCATAGCTTAAAATGCTTAATTATGATTTTATTTTTTAATTTTTAAGAGTAAAACAACAAAATTAATGGCGGCTGAAAGAGCATAAAGATATCGAGAGAAAATAAAGCTCGATAAAGCGCGTAATGAAAAATATAAAAGAAATATAAAAGAATATAAAAGAAAAAAAGGTATAATCGTGGTATATTTGAGTTTAATCGTGCTTTTGCAACTTGAACCTCTGTGGGACCGGAAATTTTTGCAACTGCCACAAACTTAATTCGAAAGTGGTAAAAATTAATGAGAATAAAAAAAAACAAAGCCGCTTGTCATTTCATGAAGTTTATACAGATTCAGAATAAGAATTCGAATGAAAATTTATAAATTAAATTAAGTTATTGTTTTGCGTCAAATATTTACATATGTGTTTAAGTTTCTTCAAGAATTACTTCCTTTTTCCATTTTTGTTAAAGACATCAAAGAATATGTATATGTTTAGTTTTGTATGAACATTTTTTGTTTTTTTTTACTTACTTTTTGTAAAAGAATAAACTTTTTTCATTAAACTTTAAATTTGGCATTATTTCTTGTTTACGTGCAACGAAATCTCTTGATCGTCACAAAATATCTTGAGCGTCACACTTAGTTTTTTTTTTCCTTAAAACGCTTATAATTAAATTTTTTTTAAAATAAATTGTTACAAGCCTATTACTTTGCAAGTAACCTCTAAGTTCAAGTCTTTTTTTAACAAAAATTTACATATTTTCATCTTAAATTTTTAAAATAACTAGTTACTTTTAAAAAATTTAAAAATCAAGGTGAATCGTGATTTTGTGTTTATAATCGAAAAGGTCAATCTGGAGAAACAAAAGAACATCGTAGTAAGCTTGAATTTCAAATATTTTTGCATTTTTAGCGATTTTTTATACATATTTAGTGTGTGACGCTCAAGATAGAAATCATAGAAAACCTAAAAAAAAATCAAAAAATATTGATCTTTTTGAGAGCCTAAAAGTACCACCGGAATCTTTATCAATTTCTACATAAATTGGCCACTCTTACCGGCGAATTCAAAAAACTTTAAAAATGAGCACAAAAAAAACACGATGTGTACGTTTTTTTTTAAATTGACCCATATTTAAAATTTAAAACTTAATAAAACTAACAAAACTAGATGTAGAACTCTGAAATTTTGCAGGAATTGTTGTTTGGTCAAAGGCTTTGTTGTAACTGAAAATTAATGTGACACGCCCACTTTTACGCCCACCTCCCATATAACGTTTCATCTCAAATTCATTTTTCTATGAAAAAAGATTTTGGAAGAATAAAGGACCATATTGAAATATCTAAGTTGTATTTATTAGCAGGAACTACTTCGACACTCCTACTATAGCGCCCACTTTTTAAGTTATCTATTGTTAATAAAATTTAAAAGCTTATAAAACCGACGAAATTAGGGGTATAATGATAAAATTTAGTGCATATAGCTTTCTAGTCAATGTTATTGTTACGCCAAAATATTAAGGTGACACTCCCACTTTAACTCCTACCTCCATATAACGCTTTATCTTAAATTTATATAATTTCTCTATGGACAATGTTTTTGGAAAAATAAAGGACTATTTTGAAGTAGCTAGTTGTATTCATTAGCAAAAACTTTATTAACACTCCTTCTTTAACGCCCACTTTCATTGAAAGACTAAATTTACGAAAATATAATATTATTATTATGTCGAAGTTATACAAAGAAAGTAAGACATATTTTAGTATAAAGAGATTATTTTATAGCGATTACAGTGCCTAATATAGTGCTCTTACTTGTTTTTTTAAATTAATTTCCTTATAAGCGAGTGATAAGAACCTGTAATCACTCTCGAATAAGCAATATCCGAGATCGAAAAAATCTTAACTCACGTTTTGCCTCCTAACTTTTTTTGGAAGCAATTTTTAATTTTTTTATCTAATTACTTTGAAAAATATGTCAGGTTTGATTTTTAATGACAACCACGTTGATTTGTTGTAAGCTGGGCCAAAATAAGTGAGGAAAAAGGAGCCCATGCTAAAAATATTAAACATTGAAGTGAATTAAAGTAAATTCGAATACTTAAATATAGTATGTTTATATATACATGTCAAAAATTAGAGAGTATCCACTAAAATCATCTTCGATACAGAATACAATACGAACTTCTTAACGCGTTTTTACGACTTGTAAATTATATGAATATTACTTGAACACGTTACACTTCTTTTATACCTTCGCAAAATATTTTTATATTTTTAAATCACATACAATGTTTTTCAAACAAGATGACAGTATAGAATACCTTGCATGTTAATAATAACCATAATTTTTTAAATATTTTAAATAAACAATAAACTATTTTTTATCAAAAATTTTACTATATTGTATTCTCTAATCATTTTTACTTTGGTTTAAATAAAAATTAAATAAAGAGTCCGCCAGATAACTTTTTTATTTTTGAAAATGCTATAAAAAAAAAGTGTAGCTTCGGCTGTGTGGCACGTAGCGCCGTCCTGTTAAAACTAAATGTTGCCAACATCCTCCACTTCAATTTTTGTGAACAAAAATTCGTTCAACATGGCCCGATATGCGTGCGGGTTTTCTGTGCCCCAAATGCGACAATTTTGCTTGTTACATACCCGCCAAGATCAAAATGAGCTTCATCTGAAAAGATGATTTTTTTTTTGGCAAAATCGGCCAAAGTAATGTCGCAATATTTCCCAGCGTTGTTCAAGCGTATACACAACCATATTCGTTTAGCGGAAGGATAAAACTAATTATCTGTCAAATCAGACATGAGCTAAGTGTTTCCATTCACGAAATAAGCACTAGTTGAAAAAAAACGTAAGACCCTTTAAAATACAGACTTTTTCCCACTTTTGGCGAATTTTACCGATTTAATTAAACTTATATTTTAGAATTTATAAAAACTATGTTAAATAATTCCAAATATAAAACAGGCTTGAGTTCATTTTTTTAAAACATTCTTATTTTACAAAAAATTTTTATATTGTGATAATGAAAGAATAATCTGGAAAAGTATGTTTTTACCGACACTAGTCGAGTGGAATGCTTTTTTAAGCCTTGGAGTTAAATATATTGGCCCATAATCATAGTCAAACACTAAAGTTGGTTTTTTTTAAAAACAACTTTAAAATTAAAACATGCTTTTAATTAATTTGCAGTCATAGTTAAAATTAAAGTAAGTTTTAGATTGAACCGACTTTTACCGGGTGCCACCTCAAATGTAGAAAATTTTTCATACAAAATATAACAAGAAATAAGCAAGTGGCAACGCTTAACAGCTGACATTGTCAATCAAAAAAAAATAAATAAAAGCGGAAAAACTTAAAAAGATATTTGAATCGATAAAATGGAAAAGGTAAAATTAATATTATATATTTGGCTGTTTAATTGTAAATTTTATTTGTAACTATTTATAGGATCTAAAAATATTTAGGGAAAGAGAGGCTAACTGGTCTAAAGCAGAAAAAAACCTTTCCGGTTGAGGTAATACCCAGCCATTTCCCGACCGAGATTTTTTGCGGGACATTTTATACGCACATGCGTACAGTCAATGGCTCCAATTACTGTTGGAAATCGAGCCAACTGGTAAAACTTGTTGTTTACTTTTCCAAGCTCAATGTTGCTGGGAAATATTATAAACTGTAGAAGTAATAAAGCAATTTTTTTACATATTTTTTTTATTATTCGCCCGACAGTGGGTTGAGACATTCCATGAAGATCAGCTGAAAAAAAATAATTTTGAAATGTTACTAAACTGCATTCTGGAATTACTTACCGATGTCACTTTGATGGGCATTCCTTCCTAAAAACCGCAAAGTTGTTAGAACTTGTAGGCCTTGTGGAATGGGTAGCCCTCGGTTGTTTTTTGGTTCCGAAATATTTAACAAGTCTATTAAAAAATAGGTTGTTATTTTGTCAAACCTGTAACGCGAATAAAACTCATCATCATCAAGATCAAAAGGATTAAATCTCCTTTTATATTTTTTAGGTTTTTTTGCATGGAGCGCTTCACTCAAGTCATCAATAATTGCAAAGTCTCTGTCCAAACGTTGTAAATTTAACATTTTAACTTTTTGCACAGACTTTTTCTTGATGCAGTCCAGGAAAATAAAATTTCACTATTCCTTTAAATTCTATTAATGACACCAAAAAGAAAAAATTCCTTCTTCTACCAAATGATTAAATTATTATTTAATTTACGATAAACAGCTGTTGTCGGTATTAAGTAAGTTAAAAGCAACTTTTGCTGGTTTTAACTTTAGAGTATGCTTTTAGGTTTAAAGTATGCTTTTAATCGTTTATGGTAGGCAAAATTGTTAATTCTAAAAAAAGTCAACTTTAAAAACTTAAAGTATACTTTATTTATGTCTATGATTATGGGCCATTGTATTTACATCCAACACGTAATCACCGGTCAAAGACTGCTAATGATGAAAACATACTTTTCCAGTTTTTTATGTGAAAATGAAATCACAATAAAAAAAATTTTTTGTCAAATAAGAATGTTTAAAAAAACGAACTCAAAATCCTGCATTAAAAATTTTAATATTAGTAAATATATATTTTAACACAAAAAGAAATGCTATATAATACATGAACATTTTTTAATTTTTTTATAAAATGTTTTGAAAAGGTGAATAATTCCCGTTTACTTAACTGTATATATATTGCTATATACTCAAATATTCTTATGCCTGACCGAAATCGGTGTGGCCTTTTTACTATCATTAGAGGCTACTGCAAGTTTGTTTACTTGGTAATTCTAGTCGCTTCAGATTTATGAGGCGTCAAAATCTCTTCAAATTACACTGCTCAGCAGCAAAATCCTCCATTAAATAAAACTATGTGGACTATATGGATTTTTATGAGCTGAACTCAAATCCGTTGTCGGTTTTTTCCATCAGATCGGAATTTTTTTTATGGGCGTGGCAAATTGTTCCCCCTAAATTAGTCAGGTACGAAGACATATTTAATCCTAACTCGAGAACCAGTCATAAAACACCAAAATATGTGTAACAAAATTGTCTTTATTTCAGTGGAATAGAATTTTTCTCTATCTCTTAACGTTTTGGAGTTATTTAGAAATTAATGAAGAAAAAAAAATTTTTCGTGCAAAATTCGTAATATTTTTCAATTTAAAAATGAAATTAAAAAAATATAAGGCAAATATTCAACATTTTAAACTTTTTTTCTGAGAGCTACTTACCATAAAAATCGGTTAAAAAATGTGGATTTTATTGTAAATTTACCGCTGGTACCCAATATTGTAATGCAACCAGCCTAACATATGATATATGTAACATTTCGTTAGGTGAGCAGGTAATGGAACTAAAGTACAACGGTATTTTACATAGTTCTTGGAATTAAAATTTATAACAGTATTTTTCAATTACCTGTGAATTCAAATTAAGAACATTAGGGTATATTCTAGTATTTATTGTAATGTATAGAAGCTGATGGACAATAAGTGAGTCACTTTTAATTTGAATATCGTGCGGTTAAAATCGGCAACAGTAAATAGATCTTATAGTGTACTTTGTTATTGTGTAAAGAAATAAAGCAATTAAAGGATCCACAAACGCTTTCATATTACAAAATGTCAAGGATTTGTAACAAATCTCCAAATTTATTTTGTTACGTTTGTGGCAATCTAACTTTAAGTTCTCAACCGGAGACAATATCTTCCAAGGTTAAAGATGCTTATCGCCGTTATTTTGGGTTTCCTATCGATGATAGAGATAAAAATTGGCTGCCGAAAATATGTTGTAGTAGCTGTGGTAAGTCTTTAAGAGGTTAGTTAAAAGGAAGTCATAAGTCTTTGCCGTTTATGAAGCCAGCGATTTGGAGTGAACCACAAAATCATCAAAATGATTGCTACTTTTGCCATACTAAAACACGTGGGTTAACAAAAAAAACAAAAAATAAAGTTTCATAACCAAATACTTCATGCGTCTAAAGACCAGTTTACCAGTTTACAAGTAAATTTTTACCTCCATTGCCTCCTACAGACGATGAAGAAGATGGGCTTTCTGCAGCAACTAAATCCACTTACGCCAGCATGGGCGTTTCTTCGCATTCATTTGGAAGTCCAACGAGTAAACCTTATTTTCCGTATTTAACTGATATGAATAACTTAGTTCGTAAATTAAGGCTCTCAAAAAACAAGTCTGAGCTTCTTGTATCACAATTAAGAGAATGGAATTTGGGGCAAAAGGACGTTAACGTCTCGTACTTTCGAAATAGAGAACAACCTTTTTTTTGATATATTTCAGCAAAGAGGAAGGTTTGATATTTTGCGATAACGCTGATAGACTTTTGCGACAACTGTGTTTCAGTCATAAATCTGAGGATTGGCGGCTTTTTATTGATTCATCCAAGACAAGTTTAAAGGCCGTTTTACTTCACAATGGCAACAAATTTCCATCGGTCCCACTCGCGTATGCAAGAAATATGAAAGAACACTATTGAAGCATGAAGATGGTACTTCAAAGAATGTTTATATTCCCATTACTCATGGAACGTAAGTGCAGATTTGAAAGTCGTAGCAATGTTAAATTGATTGCAAAGTGGATATACCAAGTTTTGTTGCTTCTTATGTAAATGGGATAGCCGCGCGAAAGAAAAACACTACAATGTTAAAATTTGGCCGAAAAGAGTAAATTTTATTCCAGGAGAAAAAATGCATCAGAAGAGCCTTTAAATCAAAAAGAACAAACTCTTCTGCCTTCTCTTCATATAAAGCTATACCTAATGAAAATTTTGTCAAAGCAATGAACAAGGATGGTGAAGCCTTTCTATAGATTAAGAGCAAATTTCCTAGATGCTAAAGTAAAAGAAGGCATATTTGTAGGTCCACAAATACGACAAATTATGAAGGACGAGGTCTTTAGAACGAAATTGAATGATGTGGACAAAAGGGCATGGGCAGCTTAAGCTACTTTTTTATTTTAACAATGTTTCCTAAATAAAAATTAATAATTATTAACAAAAGTTTTGTGTTATTTTAAATAAAATAGGCTGTAAATATTTTAATTTTTTATTGTAATTTGATGTTATCTACGGGTGACGACAGGGTGGGTGCTTTATGCGAGGCGTTGCTACAAAATTACAATTTGGCAAATTTTTTTGCTTGTATTTGTTTTTGTTGTACGAAAATAGATAGAAGTAAAAAGTTGCCATTCATTGATGCTACAAGGCGCTTTAGTGCGCCCACTCTGACGTTGTTTGCTGCACTAAACATATTTGGTCAATATTGGGTACCTGCGGTAAATTGACAATAAAATCCACATTTCTTAACAGATTTTTATGGTTTATGGCTTTTTTTATTTTCAAGATATGTAGCTTTTAGAAAAAAGTTTAAAATGTTGAATATTTGCCTTATATTTTTTTAATTTCATTTTTTAATTGAAAAATATTACGAATTTTGCACGAAAAAAAATTTTTTTCTAATTAATTTCTAAATAACTCTAAAACGATAAGAGATAGAGAAAAATTTTGTTCCACTAAAATAAATACAATTATGTTACACATTTGTTGGAAACATTTTTGAAAATCGGATGACTAATTCTCGAGTAAGGATTAAATATGTCTCCGTACCTGACTAATTTAGGGGGAAAAATTTGCCACGCCCATAAAAAAAATCCCGATCTGATGGAAAAAAACCGACAACGGATTTGAGTTCAGCGCGTCAAAATCCATATAGTCCACATAGCTTTATTAAATGGGAAGACAAAAAATGATTTTTTGCAGAGCAGTGTTATCAAATACTAAATATAAGACTTTTTTATTTTTTTTTACATTTATCGCCAACACTGACAATTAATAAACCTCAAATTAACATTAAATTAATAAAAGAGTGGTTAAATTTCAAGGGCCGATGTTAATTTTGAGTAAAACACAAATTTTTTAGCAAATTATTGTCATTCCTTTTTATTATGATAATATTGGTATGGTTTTATTATGAATGGAACAAAATATCTGCCAAATGGCCGTCGCGGCCTCAGCGGCACACCTCTATCCCATCGTCCAAATTTACGATGACCCTGAGGCATAATTGAGGTTCTATGCCGTTAATGTGCGAAATTAACTTATCTATTAGCTCTCGAATTGTTGCTGGCTTTTCGACGTATACATTTTCTTTCACATGACCCCAGAGAAAGAAGTCCAACGTTGTCAAATCACATAATCTTGGCGGCCAATTAACATCGCCACTACGTGAAATAACACGGCCATTAAATTTGTCGCGCAAAAGATCTATTTAAGGCGAATTTAATTTTGGTGGTAATTCTACAACAAATACAACATTAAAAAACAACATGGTTTTTTATTGTTGCTTTCGACTGTCGATGTGTCAAAAACAACATGGTTTTTGTTTGTGTTTTTTTGCGCGGGAAAGAGTAATCTATGTAAACATAAATAATATTTGACAACTCAACCATCATTTATGCAAATAAAGAAAGTAGATCAGCTGCGTTGTCAACAACACCTGATAATGAATTCGCCTTGGATCTATTGTTTCGTTAGCTGTGTGGCAAGTGCACCGTCCTGTTGAAACCACATATCGTCTACATCCATATCTTCCCATTCGGGCCATAAAAAGTTCGTTATCATCTAATGATAGCAAACACCGTTCACAGTAATTGCCTGACCAGTCTCATTTTGAAAAAAAAAACACCGCCCAATTTTGGCGCCAGCCCATAAACCGCACCAAACAGTCACTCTTTGTGGGTGCATTGGTTTTTCGACAATCACACTTGGAGTATCATTCGCCCAAATGCCGCAATTCTACTTATTGGCGAAACCACTGAGGTCAAAATGTACCTCATAACTGAAGATGATTTTTTCACGAAGTGCACGATATGCATTTTGATTTGAACGCCCATTTTCATATAAAGCCTGACTAACTTTAACGCGTTGCCCTTAAAATTTAACCACCCTTTATAAAAAATACTAATTTTCATTATGCAAACAGTTAAATCAATTATTTAAAATGTGTGTAAAAAAAATATTTTACAATTTAATAACAAAAAATGTAAAATTAACTAATAACTGCAAATAACATCTAAACAATAATTAATTATTTTGTTTAAATAATAGAAATCTAAAAAAGAGAAACAAAAACAATTAAAGTACACATTGATATATGACAAAATACATTTCAAAAAACAATCAAGTAATAAAAATTCAATAATTGCAAAAAAAAAACTATAAATACAAAAAACCCTGTAGTTGCACAATGACCCATCATCGTCAACAAATAATTAATGTTGTTAAATGGGTTTCAAATGTTTATTTAGCAATGACAACGACGTCAACAATAAAAATATTTATAATATTTCTATTAACAATACTACAAGGGAATTGGTTAAATTGCAGTAGTAAGTATTCATTAAATATTTAAATATTTTTGCTATTGTTTATACTTATATATGTATGTATGTATGTATGTATGTATGTATGTTTTAAAATCATAATTTTTCTATATTTAATTATTTATTTTGAAGAAACACATTATACAATCATTGATTTTTAAGTAAAAAAAAATTAAAACATCATTCTTTTAAAACAAAAACATATAGAAAAATCATTAATAAAAAATATACGTATGTATGTATATGTAAATTTTGTATCTATTTATACGAAAATTTTAAGAAGAAAATTTTTTTTTATTTGACGATATGAAAATGTATTTATTGAAAAATGTATATGTATAAAAGAGAGGTTGTTTACCTACATATAAATCGATGCCTAAATATATAAAAAGCAAATAATATATGCCCTTAATTATGGAAGTGGTCTAAGTCATACATTTTTTGTTTCGAGATATTTAATGTTTTGCGTTTAAATAAATTAAAAAATATTTCTATATTGTGTGACATTTAATTGTTGCATTTAATTAATCTCAATTAATGAAAATTTTTTATGAATATAAGATTTTGTGTGCATTTCATACAGAAGTGTTGTTTTTTGACTGTTGAATTGACTTAGACCATTTTCAAAATTAACTGAATGACCAAACCAGAAAATAAACAATAATTTAAGAAAAGTAATTTTTGAATATCTGTTAATAAAAAGTGAAAAGTAAACCATAATTATTATCGCTGTAAGGTTCATGAAATGATTTTGTAAAGCTGGAGGGATGTAGGGTAGGAAACATTTATAATATTTATATTTAATATTCTAGTGATCGTATATAGTGGAAATAATCAAATATTTCCATATAATTTTAATCTTCCTCTTTAGGTAAAAGACCTAAAATGTGGAATTCAGAGTCTCTTAAAGTTGTATTATGAAACTTCTTATATTGTTAAATTTTCAGGAATCTCATCCATTGCAAACTGAAGTTATTGATACAATTAATACTTTATTAAAATAATTTCAAATTTTAATTATTAAATATATTCTTAAATGAAAACTATTTCAAAAATTATAGAAATTGTAATTAATTTTTAAAACTATTCCAACTGAAATTTTTTCAATATTTTTAATAAAAATTTAAAAAAGAATTATTTAATTAATAGTATCTTTTTGGTGATTAGAGCGAAATAAAATAAATTTTTTATTAAAAATATTAATTTTCAATTAAAATGTATTAATATTTTTCTATGTTACTATTGAAAATTTTGCAAACATAACTTCAAAAAAACTAAAATGGATAAAATAAAACCAAAACGTTTTTATATATACATATATATGTAATAAAAGGATGTGTAACATAACGGTACTATTTTTATAAGTTTACAAAAACAGGTGTTTAAGTTATTGTCATTACTACCATCAATTAACCAACTACCAACGCTAAACGAATCTCATTTAACGCTTAAATAACAACTATTCATAAGTGCCTCATTTTTGACAATATCATTAAAATCACATTGAACTATTTAATTAAGCTTAAAGTAATATTGTGTGGAGGAAATAAAAAACTCATTTGATTTTTTTCTGACTTAGACCACTTTCACAATTAAGGGCACAAATATCGATTTTGTATTACTTTATAAAAGAAGATAAAAACTAAATTAATTTAGTTCGGGCTTTTTTATGTAGCTATAAAATCATTATTTTCAACCACGGCTAACGAAATGTTTCAGAGGAAATTCAGAAAAATTAGATTACGGCCTTTTGATATTAGTCCATCGGTATATAAAAGAGTAACGAGACTGACTAATTCATCATCGTACATTAAAAACGTATAAGGCTATAGAAAAAAATTTTTAACATTCTTCTAATATAGATCCACTAGGAAGAGAATTTTGAGTTTTAAGGGGGTAAAATAGGGCGCAGATAAGTAAAATCGGTAACCTTATATCTGCTAAACTAAAAATTATACAGTTTAACTTAAAAAAATAAATTTTAAACCACTTTGTGGTAAAAGCGGGTAAAAGCTATATTTTGGCCGTTTTTTGACACCCTATATAACTTCCAAACACATATGAGACCGCGAATAGAGAAAGGGACCTAAGGGTAAAAACAGGTTTTGTTCAGGAGAGTCATTTTAAAGATTTAAATACGTGTATCTTTGGTGTACCATCACTGAGCGTGTTGGTATTGGTCTCATTTGAAAGCGACACATCTCATGATGTCAGGAACGTGTTGGTCAACCTTGAAAACGCGCGTAGGTTGTCCCTATCCCTTGTTTTGTGTAGTTGGTTTTTACTGTTTTCTACCTAGCGCGCTGTTTCCATGAGTTTGATATAAATTTTGCTCACGTTTTTTAGAATCCAGCTTTATTTTCTGAAATTATTAATTGTGAATTATAATAAATACTCATTTATTATTCTTTTAAATCGTGAATATTAGTACGAAAATTTGTTCACATAACCTTATTATGTTATTCGCGAAAATAATTTAAAACTGATAACATTCTTACTGTTTGTTTTAGGATGAAATGGTGGACGAATTCAAAGAAGTAGATTTACTTTATCGCTTCCCTGATGACGAGGATGATGACGATCCCTTCTAAGAATTATCGGATAGTGACTCTGAAGATGATACCGATAATATGTACCTTGATATATCTGATCTTGATTTACGCGAAGAAAAGGTAGTTGCTCGACTGTATGGTTCAAAAATACCTCCGTGTTGTTCAAATCAATGCAATGAAGTGATCCCTAAGAAGATGGCTGTGGATTTTCGTACCTCTTTCATGAATTTAGATAAGGAATCCCAAGATTTAATTATTCTCGCACATCTGGCAGCGCACCGTGACAATGCAATGCTCAGGTCAAAAGTTGGTGATCGATCGCGAGCTATGAAGAAACGGTAAAATCTATATATAAAAAAAAGAGTAACGTGACTGATTCATCATCGCACAGCCCAAACGCAAAGAGCTAGAGATATGAAGCTTGGACAATCTGTTCCTCTTTCGATGTATAGCTTCACTAAGAAGGGATTTTTGGAAATTCGTACTTTAAGGGGGTAAAAAAGGGTAAAAACGGGTAAAATCGGTAATCTCATATCTGCTAAACTAAAAACGATACAAATAAAATTGAAAAACAATTGTAATTTGCACAAAAAATAAGCTGACAGGTGTCTGACGTTTTTTTGAATTTTCAACCACTAAGGGGGAAAAACGGGTAAAAACTGTAATTTGGTACATATAGCTAGGAAAAAAGTTTAAACTGTTTTAAGTAATCCGTGAATAATAAGAATTCGGCACTTTTTTCAAATTAGCATGTATACGGGTAAAAATTGTCCCCTTTTTTTGGTACTTTTTTTAAAAGAAACTTCTTTAATATTATTCAATGGGACGAAATTTGATCATTTTTATTGCCTAATAGAATATGGACAAATATTTAGGTGAAATTTTTGAAAACTTTTTTGGGGACAAAAAAGGTACCAAAAAGGGAAAAATTCCGTAAAATGTATGTAATTCCAAATTTGACGGCCAATTTTCACAAAATTTATAATTGGGATTTCACCAGGCATAAAAAATTATGTAATTTAGTAAAAATTGAAACACATTTATAACAAGGTAGAAAGGGGAAAAATCGAGAAAATAGTTTGGTACTTTTTAGAACATATTTACTTTTTTGCAAAAAAGAGTAGATTTACTGACTTTAAATCATGTCTATTAAAATATTTTGTTACATAGATATTTGAGAATTTTAAACTTGGAATTTGGAACTTTGACCAAAAATGTACTTTTTCGCATTTCTATGGTACTTTTTGTATTTTCTACGTTTATAAAGGTAGAATTGTAAAATAAAGGACTATTAATACAAGATAGGACTAAAAATGTTATGGGCGACCAAAAAGTTACTTTTTCGAATTTTTATGGTACTTTTTGTTTTTTCTACTTTTATGAAGATATATTTGTAGAATCAAGGACTTTTGATTTCAGATGAGATCTTTTGGGCGACCAAAAAGGTACTTTTATGAATTTTTATGGTACTCTTTAATTTCTAACGTTTGCTAAGCTAGAATTTCGGAAATAGTGACTATTGATACAATACAAGGACTATTGATTCTAGGTGAGACTTGAAATGTTATGGGCCACCATAGAGGTACTTTTCTGAATTTTTATGGTACTTTTTGTATTTTCAACATTCACGAAGCTAGAATTTCGAAATTAGTAAGTATTGATACAAGGTAAGGCAGAAAATGTTATGGGCGGCCAAGAAGGTACTTTTCTGGATTTTAATGGGACTTTTTGTATTTTCTACGTTTATAAAGCTAAAATTGTGAAATAAAGGATTGTTGATTTAATTTGAGAATTTAAATGATATTGGAGATACAAAAAAAACCTTTTCGCATTTTTATTGTACTCTTTGTATTTTTACGTTTGTGAACATAGATTCTAAAAATTAGTTTTTTTTATCCGAGGTCTAACTGCTAATATTATGGACGACCAAAAAATTACTTTTTAAATTTTTTTTTTATATTTTGTATACATAGAATTCTGAATGTGTGTAATAATAAAGCAATTGGAAGTTTTAGTGAAGGAAAAAATGTTACTTTTATTATTTTTAGGGTCATTTTTGGAAATTATGAATCTTATTGTTTGACACTCAGTAGCATTTATCTTGCTTTTAGTTAGGAAATTTTTATTTTTCTAAGTATTATTTTTCAGAGATACAAATTTTCATAAATTTAACCAAAAATATGTAATAATTATAAATAGAACTTGAGTTTTCAATAAATGGTAAGAACTGCGCTATCGAAGTAGCGGGTTAAATGCTAATCTGATACATTATTTTCGAAGTTTGCCGATATGCCGTGATATGTACTTCTTCGTGTATACAATGGTAATTAAACGCTACAAAAATCTAATCGAACATTACGACAACAATGGTGTTTATCCACGCGAACATGGAATGACGAATAAAATTAATCGTACATATACTTTAACTACTTTGGAAAAAAATAAATTGTTTCATTTATCTGCCGTTTTGCTGAAACTGTTGCTATCACTTTACCTGGACGTCAACCAAATCATCGTGATTATCGTTTATTGAAACTTCCAACTACTGAAAGTAAGACTTCTGTTTACACTAGATACACCAACAGCTTCGAACCGGGTGGTAAAATCGTAAAACTTCGCACTTTCCAAACGCTGTGGAAGAAATATTGTCCCCACATCGTCACTATGAAGCCGGCATACGATTTGTGCGAATTGTGTCAAAATCTTGCAAAAGATGCTGTTAACACAGTAAACGTTAATGAAGGTTGAAAAGAAGCATCATTGTAGGGGAAAAATTAAAATAATTAAATTTTACCGTTAGGTCCCTTTCTATTTGCGCTTAGAATCGTCGACTTCACTTTTATAAAACGCGCATATCTCTGAGAGGGAACACTTTTGTGGCATGGGATCGGTCTCATTCGATGCTCAGATGTTGTCCACATCAAAACAAAAAAAAGTGAAAATTGTTTTTTTACCCTTAGGTCCCTTTCTCCATGCGCTGTCACATATAGGAAAAAAATAAATTTTATAAGTTATACCGCAAAAAAATATAAATAAAATTTCGACTTTTTTTTTAAGTTCACATGTACAAAGGATAGAAATTTTTCCTCTCTCTGGTACATTTTTTTATTACATTTTTTTTATATAATTGAATAGGGTATTAATTGATTATTTTTATCGCTTTATATGCGGCTTATCTTTTAGAAGGAAATTCACTGTTTAAAATTAAGTTTTCGGTTAAAAGCCAGTTTCTTATATTAAAAAAATGAACCGTTAGAGATAAAGTTTTCATGTTTAGGTAGCTGCTTCCTGTTCTTCTTGTTCTTGTTATACTTGTATGTGTTATACTTGTATGTGTTATACTTGTATGTGTTATACTTATATGTGTTATACTTGTATGTGTTATACTTGTATGTGTTATACTTGTATGTGTTATACTTGTATGTGTTATACTTGTATGTGTTATACTTGTATGTGTGAGTGTAAACCCTTTGCGGGTTACGCTCACATTTTTTTTTATATATACCACCTGAATGTTCCTGTGCACAATCTCAATAATATTAATATTTGCTTAGGATTTTATGTGTTATAAGCGTTTAAAGTTGCTACCAACACATGTGCAAATCATATGTGTGCCAAGAAGTAAACAAAGTTATAGGTGTTTTGTTAATTGTTTTTGCAAAAACAGTGCTTAATGTATATCGTCAGATGAATTTAATAAAGCGCTAAATTACATTGAACAAATTTTACAGGAGAAACAAACATTTTTCTACTATGAAAAATTAATCAAAAATTTCCAAGACTTTTTCACTTTAAGCTTAATTTTTTGTTATAGAAAAAAATCCAATTATTTTTATTATTTGCATAAATATGAAACTTATGCCTTTGAGGACTTGTCTTTTTTAAAACCGAAAAGGACGTAATTTAGTTAAAAATGAGATTTTGGCAGGAAAAGTTTTCTTATTTTCTTTATGAATATTTATTAGTTAATTAAAATATTTTTTTTTTTTACTATAACTATAATTTTATTTTTTATAATTATAATTAATATTAATTTTAACCTTTTATTCTTAAATAGAATAAAAATGGTTTATTATTTTATATTTTACTAAAAAATTATAAAAAGGAATCAACAAATGAAAATTAAATAAGAGGAAGTTATGATTATAAAAATATAATCAGAAATTACACTAATACCCCATTTTGCTTTGATTTGAGTTGCGTTGCCATTTTATTTCTTGTGTATGATATTTTTTAAAATGGTATTTATTATTTTTTATGTATTAAGTTTTTAGTTAAAACGAATTAGTTTACATTTGTGTGGTAAAGTGGAAAGGTAAATTTCTGCTTTATAAAGCATGCAAATAAGACAAATTTTAGGCCTTTTTAATTGTTTTAAACTTAGTGATATTGGAAGAATTCTGATCGATCAAGAAACAGGACAAGTTACAAAAAATATAAATTCATTAATTGCAAAGTGGAGTCCATTCTATCCATTTGTAAAGGAAAACAGAATCAGATCAATAATGTCATATAGAACTAAAATTCAATATTTTCCTAACAATTATTTTTTGAAGCAAAATTAATATGTGTCACATTAGTGTCGCATTTAGCGCCGAAAATCTGGGTTTTAGTAAATTCATTTTAATGTGGTAAGGTATAAAAAGTTAAAAAACTTATAAATCACGACAATATTTAGGTATCAATACCTTGATTATCCTCTCTTCTTTTAAGACTTTTTTTTGTTATTTAATTTTATGGAAAGGCGTAAGTTACATTTTTGTTTTAGGAATTTTTGTACTTGCTCTCAGGGCTTCTAGAATGTTGTTGATATTTTTTTTTTTTAGTTGTAGAAATGCAAATTTAACTAGAATATGTATTTAAATACAGTGCGTCATAATCAAATATTTTTTCAACTTTGACCTAATTGTTACACAAAACAAAGTGTAACAATTTAATTGCCAAAACACCAAAACTAAAATTAATTTACTTATGTAAAGGAGTTAATGCGTAATTACGTTGAGATATACACCAGTAAATGAATTGACAAGCTATTCCAATTGTCTATCAAAACATTTGCATAACAATTACTAACTAAACCATAAAAAAGCACGAAAATAGGAACAACACAAAAATAATTTGTTAAAATAAGTTATTTCGTGTAAGCTTATTTTTACTTGCACGTTTTAAAACTCATAATTTTTTTTTTAATAATCCGACATATTACGTAATTCTACATTTCATAATGAAGTTGTAAATTAAATAAAAGGTTTATTTTATTATTCACAAAATATTATGAATATATAAGTAAAAAACGGAAAAACGTTAATAATATATAAAATCTACAAAACCAAATTATATTCTGAACATTTTAGTACTACAAACTTGGAATACTTGTCGTGAAATATTTATTGGCAATTCAAGCTGCAATACTGATTACCAATTCGATTTTATAATCCATGCAAATCCCAATTTTTTTCAATTTTTTCTCAAATACGTCAGATATAAATAGATGAACGGTGAATATTTTTAATTTTCTCGTGTTGCTCAATATGAAGTTATCTCTACATGTTGTCTGATAAAATCAAATGCAGTAGGAAGTGACAATACTTATCTAAAATTTATGAGTCTACGTTTGGCCTTGGTTCTTTCGTATGTGACTACTCATTTGTTTAATAATATTTTACATATCGTCATCTACGTACCCATCTAACTGGACACATGCACATTGCCCAAGTCAAACGATGAATATAGACCCAAATCCATTTTTTGTTTTCTTTAAATAGTTTCAGAAAAACTCTTGTATGAACAGATAAATACTCGTTAATATATTAATGCATGTAATTCGGTTTCAAGTATGCAATCTGGTTTTTGCCAGAGTCATAGTTGTATAACAGATATTATTGTAGATAGTGAGAATATACGGAAAGAATAAGAAAATTGTGGCGTTTACTTTTTTGTGCTATTGGATTACACTAACGCATTTGATATGGTAGACCATTATATACCCATTGAGAAACTAAAACACGTTTTTAGATTCACAAGTAGATCAACCAAACTTATATCATATCTTTCAGTATTTTTGAAAAACGTATGTTCTGATAGTTTATCACGTATGTATTAGAGTAGTTCCACAGAGATCTATTTTAGGACCACTCTTATTTTCCTCTTTTTAATTGCAAAGCTTACTTATATGCAGATGACGAGCAATTTATTTTAAGAAGCTCAGTTCAAAATATTGCTTAAGTATATCATGCCTAAATTACGATTTAAACAGAATCTTACTTTGGACTAGTGCTAACAGTCTCTATTTGAATCCGCGCAAATCTGAATGCATTGTAATATCAATGAAAAGTTTAGTTCCTCACCTTCCCGAAGACATTCTTTTAAATGGGGAGAAAAATAAAATTACTGGCAGAGCGAAAAATTCTCTAGTAGTTTTCAATAGCAGATTGACGTGGACAATCACGTGAACTCAACTGTTAGTGAAACATTTGAAAGGTTAAGGGCTCCTTGGCCCACGCAATATTAAAAATCCGATTAAAATTTTTATAGAAATTTTTTTATTATGTAAAACGTTCATAATAGCATTACAAATCGATTGAGCGGAACCATCAGGTACTTGAACTAAGGTCAAAAATCGATCAACACATTTTCCAACATATAAATGTACTAAAATGGCTAAATTTTTTAATACTGTGCAGTCCGTAGTTTCGCATTTTAGTATTTACAAGGAAGAAAAAGCATTTATTGATTTTTAATATAAAATATATTTCTTAATATGTAAGAAAAATTATAATTTTTTAATTGTTTGAAAAAGTGCCAAAATTTTATTGAGCGTGCCATCGTGCCATTAAACAAAATAATAGTGCCAAAAATGGCACGATTGTGCCAGTGATGCAATGTACTATAATCGCTGGTTCTAATTTAAAAAAGAATTCGAAATTTCGAATCTCAATTTTCAAAAAAAATTGTTCTTCCAAGTCCAACTTTTCGAACTTATCAAAAAACGTCAAATTATTCATCTAATTCTTGGTTTGGAACAAATTTCGAAACAGAGAACAAAAACAGTTAACATCAGTTTTTTCAAAATATAAGTAGCAATACATACATATGTATGTCAAAATTTAAATTCTACTACCAAAAAAATTAAAATACTAAATTTTTGAGGCAAGAACAGTTAACAATTACAAACAAACAAAAAATTAGAAAACCAGCTACCGGTTAACAAAAACCAAATGAACAGCACTATATTCGGCTGTGCCGAATCTTTTAAACCCACCACCAATTTTTGTGTACATTTAAAGCACAATATTTATTATTTTGTTAATCGCTATGGAATAATATCTTTATAATAAAATATGTGTCACTTTCTTTGTAGAGGGTGGTTAAATTTTAAGGGTCCATGTTGAAGGTGAACCACACCTAAACTTCAACTTTTTTCTTGCATTTCATTTCATTGACATTTCTCAATCTCAGACTAACTCAATTTGAACCGTGGAAAGATACGCCATCGAGAAACGCTTTTAAATATTAAAGATTTAAAAATGGGAGTTCAAATCAAAATGCATTTTGTACACTTTGTGATTCTTTTGGTCAACATAATCGTTCGAATTCGTCCACAATCGTGAGAATTGTAAAAAAAACGTTGCTGTTTAGAAATAATTTTTCTTTTTTTTTTTGTCCAAATTTTCCTAAATTCCCATTTTTAATAGAGCATAACTTCAGGAGAACATAAGATAACAAAAAAAATTTGCACTATTTCCCTTTTACCCCATTGTATACCCGGAACGATCCGACCGTGAGCACCAGACCAATTTTTGTGACACAAGGTCAAATATTTTTTGCAAAATTTTAGTAAAAGAGCTAAACAAATTTTTTTGTAATGTGTTTTTTTTTTAAGTGTTTTAGTTTTTATACCCCCACCAAAAAAATGGTATGTATATATATATTCTGAATCGGGGTTTTATTTGATGACGATCTAGCTATGTCCGTCCGTCCGTCCGTCTGTTGAAAGCTCGATAGAGGTCCAACCGTAAAAGCTAGAGGGCTTAAATTTTGCCAGAATATGTTTTATACACAAGTTTGTTTGGTATTGAAAATGGGCTAAATCGGAATAGTAAAAATAAAGTTATAGCTCGTAATGCAAGATTAGGTCGAAAAAACCGTGTCCTTCCAACATCGAATAAAATGCAATTGTGTCCAAACGCATTAACATACGGTCATGAAACATCGAATATATATTTCTCGAGTCAAAAGAATATTTTTCCCTGAAAATCGCTTAAATCTATGAATTAGAAAAAGAGTTATAGATAAAAATGTACGAAAATTTATACCGCACAGTGTATATTTCAAATTTAAAACGTAATAAAACTGACAAAACTATATGTACGATTCTGAAATTTTGCAAGCATGGCTTTTTCGTCAAAGTCTTCGATATAACGGAAACTAGATGTGCCACGCCCACTTTTTTCTTTAAATTTTTATAAAAATATATTAGTCATATATATTAGCATTTATTCATTGCAGACGGCATCATCTGTTGAAGGCGCCACTACATTTTGCAAACAGTGAGGATGATGTCTTTGCTAAATATCACGTAGAACACTAGACCACTCTAATAACATTTTTGCTAACAAACTCTTTTATTTTTTGCACAAACTGCAAAGGAATTTTATAGGGGTTTGTGAAAACGAAAATGACCGAGGTTGTTTACAAAAATTAACTAGAGTAATGATTTGTGCCCAACTTTACATATAGGTGTACCTACAGTCTTAAGAGGTTTAAGATTTAAAAATATTTTAAAATAAATGTGCATCAGTATATTTAAAATAAGTATTTGAATATTTAAACTACATTTTTGAACCAAATTATATTATTATATTATTATATATTATCATTTATTTTTATAATGATAATATTTGTATGCTTCAATTATGTATGGAACAAAATATCGGCCAAATGGCCCCCCAACCTCGGCGGCACACCTCGATCCGATAGTCCAAATTTTCAATGATGATGCTCAATTGTTGGGCACGATGATGAGTCGAGGTTGCTTGCTATTTTGCCACGTTATCGTGAAAAACAGCAACGTTTTTTTTTACAATCGTACATATAGTTTTGTCCTTTTTAAATTTGAAATATACACTGTGCGGTACAAATTTTCGTACATTTTGATCTATAACTCTTTTCCTAATTCATAGATTTAAGATGACTCGGTAAATATATATTCGAAGTTTCATGACTCTACGTTTATGCGTCTGGACACAATTCCATTTTGTTCGATGTGCGAAGGACACGGTTTTTTCGACCTACTCTTGCTTTACGAGCTATAACTCTCTTTCTTATATTCCGATTTAGCCCATTTTCAATACCAAACAAACCTTGTCTATAAGAAAGATTCTGGCCCCCTAGCTTTTTCGGTGCGACCTCTATCGTGCTTTCAACAGACGGACAGACGGACGGACATAGCTAGATCGTCATAAAATCAAACCCCGATTCAGAATATATATACTTTATGCGGTTTAAAATGGATATTTCGATGTGTTACAAACGGAAGGAGAAAATGAATATACCCCCACCATTTTTTTGGTGGCGGGTATAAAAAGAGACAGGTTATTTAATTCTTTTTTTATTTATTTTTTTAGGACCTATGAACCTTATTAGTCAATTCGAATTTTAAACGATTCGAAAATATAGATTTTATAATATTTTGTTTGTAATTCTTACAATATTATTTGCGACCCTATGAAGTACATATTTATTTTCTGAATCCTTATTGATAGAGGAATTGATTAAGCTAAGTCCGTCCGTCCATCTGTCCATGTGTGTGTGTGTGTGTTGCAATAAAGTTTTTAAAGCCCCCACTTATACTTCAGATTCTTATATTGTATCAATTTATCAGATATGTCTTTAAAAATTTCGCTATTGAAAATTAGTTATGTGAGCACATTATGTGTTGAGATATGAGCAGGATTTCCTATGTTTTTTATCCAAACAAAGTCAGATTTTGGCAGCTCCAAAAGATATGTGGAAAATCTTGGTTTGATATAGGCGAAAAACTTTTTTTTTAAATATCAAGTAAAAGTTCAAATTGTCGTTTAGTTAAAATAGTAACAAAAGCTAGCGGTCGCTAACACAAACTTATGGATATATACCTACTACACTCTTGTTTTTTTTTAATGTAGCATAATACTGTTAAAACTACCAGCAATATTATAAAGACTTTTTATTTTTTCCATTGTTACCACTTCATGGTAATGATGTTCGCCTTGCACATCGCTGAACTGTCCCAGGTTGTCTAGGAATAAGTCCAACTATGAATACTGTTAATGATGAATTCATCAAATTCATTATCATCCGCAACATTGTCGCTGCTTCTTTGATTACCAAAACAACAATTACATTTTATTAACGAAACTTAGCTCGTCCATAATTTTGTCATCTCTCGTAATTTTCTGAATTTGAGACAGTGTTGAAAAATTTTGCACAATTGAGCCATTAGTGGTTCTTTAGAATTATTGATGGCTCTGTAATGCTATCTAATCTGAATTAATAGTTTTAGATTTCTTTCAGACATGTCTGGGAAATTTCACGTACGGCATGTTTGATATATTTCTGACTGATTTCGTACAGATTTGTCGAAGTTTTATATTCCCTTTTATTTTTGTTTTTCGTAAAAATTGATTTATACCCTTTACATCAAGGCGAATTTATCCACCTTGTTTTACATGTAATTTTGAATATTTTACGTTTACTTAAAATCGTGTTGAAATGACAAACAAAAGTGAAATTAAAATTTTAAAAATAAATAAGTTGCTTAGTTCTCTAAAAGAAAACAAATAATTTAACCAGTGATTAAAAAATAGATATATTTTCTCTTTCTTGAAACTACCAATCGTAAACAAAATCCTCAGAGATGTTTTCGCTTCTTTCTTATTTACATTCAATGTGCATTATTAGTTAATTTATTTAAAAAAGCTGGGTATCAATTCTCGTTCTATGAAACTATGAAATGTAAAGTTTTTGTGTGTCATATCATATGGTGTCACCATACCCTTTGCTATACAAACATTTTTTCATTTCACAGTTTCACAGAACGAGAATTGAGCCTCTGGTCAATGAAGGGAACAAAAATTTTTCGGGAAATGGAAATTTCATTGTTCACGATATGAGTAATTAATTATATTATGACTACAAATTAATTATAAAATCTTTTATAATTATATTGATTGTACTTACATGATTAATAACAACTTTTGATGCCAAAATTTTTTTTTTGTTAAGTTTTTTCAAACTAATGTATATTTTTTCACATGTCAAGCTTTAAAAATAACAAAACTAATGTAAAAAATATAAATATAAATATTAAAATAATTCATTTCATATATAAATTCTGACCTATCTAAAAAACAAGATTTGGTACGGAAAATGGTCTCTGTCTTAATTCTGCTAAGTCTAAATGTTTAAACATTTCACGAAACTCTTTACAAGATACCAATATACCCGACATCTGTTTAAAGAACCAACGTATTGTAGTTGTCAGTAAAACTGAGTAATTTTTAATTCATCACATACGTGGTCTAATCATGTAAACAACGCTACTGGGAACCTTTTTTTTATGTTACGCTCGCTTTGAAAGAATTAGCATTTAAAGCTTATCAACATACGTCTACTCCTTGTCAAAACTTACCTTATCCAAACTCTTCTCTATGGCTGCGAAGTTTTCGCAAGTTGAGATTACTCAAATAATTGAAAATTAAATTTTACATATAACGCTTTACCTAGATATGTGTTTAATTTATGGAAATCATTTTACATAACACGCTGTGAAAGTAAACTTTATGGAGTAAGTTTTTGGGTTTTATTGAAAATAAGATCATTAATACTTATGGACAAGATTATGTTCAATAATGAGCCATCACACATGTTTAAACCCCTAACTTTTGGCCGCTTCAGAAGAAACAACAATCTGATTCAAATAATATATGAAACGGTTAAGCAGTTTTTTAGTCATAACATATAATTAGGGAGGTTCAATTACACAAATTTCTACTTATTCCTTTATTTATAATGATTATATTATTATATTTTTTTTAATTATTATTAATATTATCTTTATTAATTATTATTATTATTATTTATCTTCTTTAAATTGCATAATTCGTTAGTTTTTTCCCATCAAAAATATTTTTTTATTTTTTTAAAAATTCTATTGTATTGTATTGTCTGTTTAATATACTTATCTTGTACTATAGTTATGGGAATACAAAATAAATAAATAAATAAAATAAATAAATAAAACAAATAACTAAATTTATTCAACAAGAAAAAACCGTTGAAACAAATTACATTATAGTAACAAGCAAAAATTTCTATTATAGCCATGATACCTAGTCACTTAACTGCAAGAATCATCATTATTATTTTAAGTTATGTGATAACGTTTTATTTATTTTTTTTTTTTTATTGTAAAATTTAAATATTCTGAAGAGGCTGCTCCATACATCTTGTCATAACTTTGGAAAGACGTACAAGTTTTTTAGGGAATTTTTAAATTCAAAAAAAAAAAATAAAAATAGAAAGCAACAAATAATTATTTAATTTTAATTATAATTACCGTTTTTAATATTAAATCTTAAAACTGCATGTATTAGAAATAAACTTAATTTTATTGCAAAAAAAATACATGGCAATTTTTGGACAAACAAAGGTAACAAGTAGTTATGGTGTTTTCTTTTATAACAAACAATTGGCATTGAGTGTCTGTCAACTTAAATTTCAATTAAACCATCGAACAAACTAATTTATGTCTATATTTGTATGTCTGTCAGGGGTATAAGAAAAAAATTTTAAAATAAAATTTTAAAGATTTTCCTCCTAGCCTTTAAAATGTATTTCAAATTATAGAAATCATTTCAAACAAAATACGTTAGTGCATATTAGTTTAAAAGATCTATTTAACATTTAAAAAATGTACAGAAGGAGATACAAAAAAATATAAAAAGTCTTATTTTTTTATGTATTAATTTATTGTATTTATTTATTTCACTTGTAAAGAGTACCTTTTGTCCTTAAATTCAACTAATTAAAACCAAATTAGTCAATGCATTCATGTCAGTTATTGCGTTATTGTGCAGCCAAACGTATATAAACTGTAAAAATTTCATATTTAGATATAATTTTTATTATAAGCTTTTTTTTACAATATTCAAACCGGTTAACCGGTTTTTTCTCAATTTTCAAAATAGCAACCGGTTTTTTTTAAACTCTAAATTCGAATAACCTATCACCCTAATGTATATGTTTTCTTTTTAATAAGTTTCAATTGATTTTGTATAAACTAATTCAACTTCATGTTTCTTTAACAATTCTGTGGCAATAAGAAAAAACTGCTTATGTCTATTTTCACAGTTCTTCACGAAAGCATTTTTACATTTTCGAGTTGATTTTTAAAAATTGATTTCCTTTAAAATAATAATAATAATATACAAATTAAAGAGCATATTCATTTTCGTGTATTAAGCTAAATTATAAGTGAAAAAAAGTATTATTCCAAATGATATTGTTCTTTGGAAATATATAGGCAATAAGTTGTAAAGTTATCCAAAATAATTTAAAATTTTCCTGATGGAAATTTTTAAATTCAGGATTGCAATGATGTGATAATCTTAATTTTAGCTTATGTCGATTTAAACAGTTTTTTTCTTTTTTGATACAGAATTATTAACTTCATAAATTTTCAGATGCTCTACTACTCAAATGTCCCCTCTATCAAATGCATTTGCAAAAAATCGTGGGGTTTCGACCACCTTTTGAATACTTGACTGAGCGAAATTTAATGTATGCCCCAGCTAATAATTACAAAGATCGTGATCGAATTATCAAAAAAAGCTATGCAATATTCGAAAGTGAAATGCAAAATACTACAATGTCAAATTATGAATCGACTGCCAGCTCAAAGTGCTGGAAAATCTGTAACGAAG
Organism: Phyto melanocephala; assembly: GCA_941918925.1. Classification (NCBI taxonomy): domain Eukaryota; kingdom Metazoa; phylum Arthropoda; class Insecta; order Diptera; family Rhinophoridae; genus Phyto; species Phyto melanocephala. The sequence goes on along the minus strand of OW799233.1, from coordinate 93,912,764 downwards.
ATGATGCCTGTATAGCTTACGTACATTTGCTAGACACAGATGAATGTTATGGGTATTCGTATTTTGATAGAACTGATATTTATATGGCTGTGGGTACTGATTTACCTCTAGTGTCCGATGCCGAAGCGATATTCTACGAAAAGACCTGCTTAAAAGGTGACTTTATTAATATTATTTTTTACTTTTTTTTATGTTATTATATTCCGATTATTTACTAAAATGTCTAGTACCCGAAATGTGCAAAAAACGTTTGTGGACCTTGACAAAAATACCCGGAAATAGTTTAGTATTCCAGGGCAAGAAAACAATAAGCACTTTGGTCACGCGACGCGAATGCGCTGAGAAATGTTTATTCGAACATGAATTCCAATGTTTATCTGCTTCGTTTGCTCCCTCATATCGCAATATTCATGACAGGTAAGTTGAGATTTAAATAATTATTTATTGAATTAGTACTCGTTGCTTTTGATACTTTTTTCATTTATTTCTTATTGTTATTTGTGTCTAATTTAAATATTTGATAAAAAAAACAAGTAACAGTGCTATATTCGGCCGTGCCGAATCTTATATACCCTTCACAACGTGTAGTCATGCAATAACAATTGTTTGTATCACCATTCATCTCATATAAAATACGTACATACATGTAAAAAAAAATACCAAAAACAAAAAAAAAATTACAAAAAAAATATATTAAAAATAAAAAATTAAAAAAAAATAAAAAAAAAATAATAAAATATAAATAATAAATAATAAATTAAATAAAATAAAATAAAATAAAATTTTTTTGGCTCAGCTGGAGTTCGATGCCACGTTTACTTTAACCAGTATGTATGTAGGTTGTTGTTGTAATTGTGAAAAAAACGAGGTGGTCGTGGTTTTTTGCTCATATCTCAGAAAGTTATAGGGCGATTGTGCTGAATTTCAATAGCGATTCATTCCTGAATATTTCCAAGAGATTGATACCATATAAAGATCTGAGGAACATATAGTTGCTTCTAAAAGTTGATTTCAACCAACACACGAACAGACGGGCAGACGGCCAGAGCTTAATCGACTCCTCTATTCATAAGCTTTCAAAAAATATATACTTTATGGGGTCGGAAATGAAAATTGTAGAAATTACAAAAGGGATTGACAAAGCTATATATACCCTTGTGCACCACAGGTGAAGGGTATAACTTGTGCACCACAGGTGAAGGGTATAAAAAGGGTATATATAGGTTTGTCATTCCGTGTGAAATTTCTATAATTTTCATTTCCGACCCCATAAAGTATATATTTTCTGAAAGCTTATGAATAGGGGAGTCGATTAAGCCCTGTCAGTCTGTCAGTCTGTCCGTCTGTCCGTGTGTATGTTGAAATCAACTTTTTGAAGCCCCCCGACATAGGTTGGACCCCGGTAAGGTATTAAAATATCAGAAATATTCGGGAGTAGATCGGTATTGAAAATCAGAAACATCGGTACATAAACAACTGAGATATTAGCAAAAACCCACGACCACCTCGATTTTCTTTTCACAAAACAACATTACAACAACAACATACATACATACAAACGTGTATACTGGTTAGGGAAAACGTGGCATCGAATCCCAGCTGAGCCAAAAAAAAATTTTTTTTAATTTTTTTAAAATTTTTTTTTAAATTTTTTTTTTATTTTTTTTTTTATTTTTTATTTAATATATTATATATATTTTTATTATTATTTTTTTTTTACTTTTTTATACCCTTCACCTGTGGTGCACAAGGGTATATATAGCTTTGTCATTCCGTTTGTAATTTCTACAATTTTCATTTCCGACCCCATAAAGTATATATTTTCTGAAAGCTTATGAATAGAGGAGTCGATTAAGCCCTGACCGTCTGTCCGTCTGTCCGTCTATCCGTCTGCCCGTCTGTCCGTGTGTTGGTTGAAATCAACTTTTAGAAGCAACTATATGTTCCTCAGATCTGTATATGGTATCAATCTCTTGGAAATATCCAGGAATGAATCGCTATTGAAATTCAGCACAATCGCCCCATAACTTTCTGAGACATGAGTAAAAAACCACGAGCACCTCGTTTTTTTTCACAATTACAACAACAACATTCATACAGACATACATGTAAAAAACATACCAAACAAAAACAAGTAAGAGCACTATATTCGGCTGTGCCGAATCTTTTATACCCACCACCAATTTTGTGTACTTTTAAAGCACAATATTTATTATTTTGTTAATCATTATGGAATAATCTCTTTATAATAAAATATGTATCACTTTATTTGTAAAGGGTGGTTAAATTTTAAGAGCCCATGTTGAAGGTGAACTACACCTAGTCTTTAAATTTGTTTTCTGCACTTCACTTGACATTTCTGAATCTCAACCTTACTCAATTTGATCCGTAGAAAGATACGCAAATGAGCAACGCTTTAAAGTTATTCAGGTTTTTTATAAAAATGGGCGTTCAAATCAAAATGCATTTTGTGCACGTCGTAATTCTTTTGATCAACATAATCGTTCAAATTCGTCCACAATCGGAAGAATTGTAAAAATTATTTTAATTTCTGCAAAACAGGTCTGTATAAAATGTTAGAAAATCTGTGAATGCCTTCTTAGTTCGTTGCTGTATTTTGCGATAGTGTGGCAATAGAGCAGTCAACCTCGACTAATCATCATGCCCAACAATTGAGCATCAACATTGTCATTGAAAATTTTGACCATCAGATAGAGGAGTGGCGCAAAGGATGGGGGCGCCATTTGGCCGATATTTTGTTAAATACATAATTGAACCACACAAATATTATCATTATAAAAAGAAATAATAATAATATCCTAAATAATTTGTGTTTTATTTAAATTCAACATCGGCCCTTAAAATTTAACCACCCTTTATAACTTCGATATGCTACTAAAATGCTTTTGTAAATGTGGTCTTTCAATGAAAGTGGGCGTTAAAGTAGGCGTGTCAATAAAGTTTCTGCTAATAAATATATATTTCAATATAGTCCTTTATTTTCTCAAAAACTTTGTCAATAGACGTTAAAGTGGGCGTGTCACCTAAACCTTTTGGCACAACAATTACATTAATTAGTAGGATATATGTAGCAAATTTCATCATCATACCTCTAATTTTGTCGGTTTTATGAGCTTTCAAATTTCATTAACGGTAGATAACGTGAAAAGTGGGCGTTATAGTAGGCGTGTCAAAATTGTTTTTGCTAATGAGTACAACTAAGGTATTTCAATATAGTTCTTTTATTATTTCAAAATCTTTGTTAATAGAGAAATTATATGAATTTCATTTAAACCGTTATATGGAAGGTTGGCGTGGCACCTTAATTTTTTGGCACAATAATGACATTGCCTAGGGGGATATACGTAGCAAGTTTTATCATCATACCTGTAATTTTGGCGGTTTTATGAGCTTTTAAATTTCATTAACGGTAGATATCGTGAAAAGTGGGCGTTATAGTAGGCGTGTCAAAGTTGTTTTTGCGAATGAGTACATTTTAGATGTTTCAATATACCATTTTATTATTCCAAAATCTTTATTAATAGAGAAATTATATGAATTTTAGGTAAAACGTTATATGGAAGGTGGGCGTAAAAGTTGGCGTGGCACCTTAATTTTTTGGCACAGTAATGAAATTGCCTAGGGGGATATACGTAGCAAATTTTATCATCATACCTCTAATTTTGGCGGTTTTATGAGCTTTTAAATTTCATAAACGGTAGATAGCGTGAAAAGTGGGCGTTATAGTAGGCGTGTCAAAGTTATTTTTGCTAATGAGCACAAGCTAGATGTTTCAATATAGTCCTTTTTTATTCCAAAATCTATATTAATAGTGAAATTATATGAATTTTGGGTAAAACGTTATATGGGAGGTGGGCGTAAAAGTGGGCGTGGCACATTGATTTTCCGTTACAAAAAAGCCTTTCAAATATTAGCAAAGTGGTAAAAATTTCAGAGTCGTACATCCAATTTTGTTGCTTTTATGACGTTTTTGTTTTTAAATATACCGAAAAATACACTGTGCGGTAAAAATTTTCGTACATTTTGATCGATAACTCCTTTCCTAATGCATAGATTTAAATAATTTTTGGGAAAAAATATTATTTTTACTCAGGAAATATATATTCGAAGTTTCGTGAGTCTACGTTAATGCGTTTGGACACAATTCCATTTTATTCGATGTTCGAAGGACACGATTTTTTCGACCTACTCTCGCTTTACGAGCTATAACTCTCTTCCTAATATTCCGATTTAGCCCATTTTCAATACCAACAAACCTCGTCTATAAGAAAGATTCTGGCAAAATTTGAGCCCCCTAGCTTTTTCGGTGCGACCTCTATCGTGCTTTCAACAGACGGACAGACGGACGGACATAGCTAGATCGTCATCAAATCAAACCCTGATTCAGAATATATATACTTTATGGGGTTTTAAATGGATATTTCGATGTGTTACAAACGGAATGACAAAATGAATATACCCCCACCATTTTTTTGGTGGCGGGTATAAAAATTACAAAAAAAAAAATATTAAAAAAAGAAAAAAATAATAAAAAAAAAAACTAAAAAAAAAAAAATTAAAAAAAATTAAAAAAAAAATGTAAAAAAATTTTATAAAAAAATTTAAAAAAAATATTGAAAAAAATAATAAAATATAAATAGTATATTAAATAAAATAAAATAAAATTTTTTTGGCTCAGCTGGGATTCGATGCCACATTTATTCTAACGTGTACGTATGCACGTATTTTATATGGGATGAATGGTGATACAAACAATTGTTATTGCATGACTACACGTTGTGAAGGGTATATAAGATTCGGCACAGCCGAATATAGCACTGTTACTTGTTTTTTTAATATTTTTTTTTTGTTTTATATATATTGTATATATAATAATTTTTTTTTTTTAATTTTTTTTTTAATTATTTTTTTAAATTTTTTTTTTTTTTGTTTTTTTTAAAATTTTTTTTTTTTTGTTTTTTTAACATACATACGTGAATTTATAATTTTACAATGGGATGTTTTTATACATGTATGTTTTTATGTATGTACGTATTTCATATGGGATGAATGGTGACACAAACTACTGTTATTGCATGACTACACGTTGTGAAGGGTATATAAGATTCGGCACGGCCGAATATAGCGCTCTTACTTGTTTTTTAATTTTTTTATTATTTTTTTTTTATTTTTAATATTTTTTCTTTTTGTAATTATTTTTTTTTGTATGTTTTTTACATGTACATATGTATGTATGTATGTTGTTGTAATTGTGTAAAAAAAACGAGGTGGTCGTGGTTTTTTGCTCATATCTCAAAAAGTATTGGGGCGATTATGCTGAATTTCAATAGCGATTCATTGCCGGATATTTCCAAAAGATTGATACCATATAGAGATCTGAGGAACATATAGTTGCTTCTAAAAGTTGATTTCAACCTACACACGGACAGACGGACAGACGGTCAGGGCTTAATCGACTCCTCTATCTATTAAATTGTAGAAATTACAAACGGAATGATAAAGCTACATATATATACCCTTGTGCACCACAGGTGAAGGGTATAAAAAACACGAAAAATAAAATTAAATTTCATAAAAAAATACTTATGTATGTATGTTTTATAATAAACGACGAAACATTTGTAATGGTAGATTTTTTGCAGCTTCCAGGTAAAAATTTGTATGTTGCTAATGCTCGAGAAAAAGCTTAGGATCCCAAAACAAACAAATTTTCCTTAACAATTCTTTGTATGGAAAACTTTATGCAGTTTCTGCAAGTCATTTGGGATCTGTAAAAACCGAAATATACATTAAACAATCACCTGTGTTCTGCATTCCGAGTGAAATTAAATCGATCGGAATTGCCATTGTTGTGTTTTTGTTTATAACAACAATTTCATGGCAATTCCGAGTGATTTAATTTCACTCAGAATGCATAACACAGGCGAATGTTTGCAAAAAAGGCTTCTTCCTTTTATAAGACAACGCAATGTGTACACATATTTTTGGCCTGATTTGGCATTATGTCATTATTGTAAGAAAACTCTGGAGTGGTGCTTAAACAGTAACATGGTTTTCGCACCAAGAGAGGCCAATCCCTCAAACTGACCGGAGCTAAGATCAGTGAAAAGATATTGAGCTCTTTTGTGAAGAAACATCAGCTATGATAAGATTTTTTCGATCTCACTCTTTATGCTCAATCATCTTAACTCAAATTGTTGTATGTATATTTGATTTCAAAAAGAATTTAATTTGTCTCGTTATGCTTTATACATTTTGTTATTGCTGTTGTTGTTTTTGAAATCCATACTTAATAAGAAAAAATATTTAAGCTTTTTCCACCTACCAGAATAAATGTTTAGCTGCGCCAATATTGTGCCAAGATTTTCAGGAAAGAAATCTAAGTGCGAGTCTAAAATTTTAATTTTAAGGCACATATTACGTTTTAAAACTTTATAGGCAAAAATAAGTTCTTGAGTAATTTCTTTGTAGTTTTCCGCTTTTCTTATTTCTCAAGAACTGTGACGTACATTTACAAAGGCGCCCATGCTTTATTTCCCACTTTATTAAAATTTATTTTAAAGTTGCGTCCATTTTTCAGTTTTGTGCCGCTGATTCGAGGGAATTTAGTTTTTAGATAACCTTCACCATCCTTATTCATTGCTTTCACAAAGTTTTTTATTAGACTTAAGTTTATGTGATGAGGTGGTAGAAATATATTTTCTTTTTGAACTAAAGGTTCTTTCGATACGCTGTTCCATTGTTGTAATCTTGATGCAAGAAATAAAGACTTTGATATTGAGAGTCCTAAATTTCGAACAAAATCTTTAAAAAAAACTAAAAAAAACTGCAAAATATCTGGGTTTAATATCCTTTATAAGTTTTAGTTGGGTTTCAGTTCTAGCTATTATTGACAGAGTTATGAGAATTTGCAAATACAACAAATATCATCTGATAGATTTAATAAGCCAATTTCTAATTTTAGAATTTTAAAGAAAGGTTGTTCATAAAAAATCCTGTATCAACTTAAAAGTTATAAAAAATTTTAAAACAAACACTAAAATGGTATTTTATTATTGTTTTATATAATAAATGTCCTTTGCCTTATTACTTTAGATTTATCCAGGACAAAAGTTTTTCATCTCGCCAGCATCAAACCACATTGGGCCGGTGCATATTAAGTGATAAAGATAAAATGATACAACCAGATGCATTCAGAGCTGCACCTTACGATGAGGAGTACATAGAGAATCAATGCTACGAAAGACCAGTGGAAAATGATCATTGCTCCTACGAACTCTATGCAAACAGCACATTTTTATATGCAGAATCTAAAATTATTGGATTAAATCAAAAACAGGTGAGCAAATGATATAAAGTTTGTATAATTCCATACTCCACTTAATAACGAGTTTTTTTTTTAAGTGCCAATCGTATTGTTCCCATGAGACAAGATTCTATTGCCAAGGTGTTTCGTTTTATTATGAAAATTATTTGCAAACATCGGAATGTTTATTGCACTCGGAAGATATTATTTCAATGGGCCCTAGAAGTCTAAAGTTGAGAGAAAACTCAGTGTATATGAGAAGAGTTAAATGTTTAGATGGCAAGTAAAAAAATATAGAGTTTAAAATAAGAATATTAGTCCTTAGTCTTTTACAATAAGTATGTATAAAATATTTTCTTAAAGTTCAAGTTGTTTGTACTAATGAGGAAATGTCCATCAGTTATACGCCTAAGGATTGGTTTCAAGGAAAAATGTATGTGAGCATGCATTCCAAAGATTGCATAGTTCGGGGTAATGGCACTATAAGTACGGTGCTAAAATTAAAAATCGGTAATGAAATGACAGAAAATAAGTGCGGTATACTGAGAGCATATGAAGTAACGAAAGAATATAGAAGGTAAGTCAACAATTGCAGATTTATTAATGTTCCTTATGCGGTAACTATTTGTTGACGTCAAGTCAGTACAATAAAAAAAATTTCAAATAGTCTACCCAAGGCATATTAATTCATCAGGTAATTGCAGTTCGGAGAGAAGTTTTTTGTTTATATTTTTTTTACATGAAGTTTGATATTTGAAATAAATGAGAGAGGAGAGAAAATTGCTTTTTATCTATAGACTTTGAAAGCTGAAATTTAAAATAAGCGAAGAAAAAAATAATCAGCTGACGAAACAAGACTACCTGATGAATAAATGTGCCTTCAGTCTACCCTTCATGATTGTTATTGGCAATTTTTTTGATATTGTTTTGACGTTACGTCGACAAATAATCTTCAAATAAGGATGAATACTTACTCTATTTATAGAATTTTTATTTCAACTCTGGTGGTCATTCAAAATAATCCTAACGTACAAACTCAAGGTGATCGTTTAATAAAGGTTGGCTGTATAATGAGCAATGCTACCTTAAGGGAATCACGTAAAGATGCAAATGTGGATCATAAGTTACAAGTAGGAGAAGATCAGAGAAATATTTTTAATACTAACATTACTAAAGGTAATGAAGACGCAATGCCAAATGCCATAGCTTTAGAATCGTCACTGGAATTCACACAAAGGTTTGGTATAATTTTATATAACATACATACATTATAGCTTTTGTAAAACTTATAATCCTTTTTTTAAGTTTTATGCCCAATGAAGGTTCTTTACACTTAAATGCCAGCGATTTTCATCCAATGCCCAAATTTACTTTACAAATTATAGATTTGGCTCATGATCATCAAACTAATGATGTTCAAATAGGCCAAGGTTTGGAACTGCAAATTGTAGCGGAATATACACAACAGCAACAACGGGAATTTGCTACACTCGAAATACCACCACTGCCAGATTTTCGGGCTACTTCGCTTATAGCTAAAACTGTAGACAAACAAAATTTTGTTCAACTATTAGATGTGCGAGGTTGTCCCACTGACGCTAGCGTCTTTCCTGGTTTAGAACGTTTGCGCACTCCCATGCGCAATATTTTAAAGGCGAGATTTCATGCTTTCAAATTTGCCGGCACTTCTATGGTAAATTTTGATGTTAAAATACATTTTTGCGCGAATCGCTGCCCAGAAGATAATTGTCTTAGCTCTACCAACAATGCGGATTGGTATCCGGTAATATCGGAAACTGCCCCAAGACACAAAAGACAAATTAAAACCGACGAACAAGTTCAAAAATTTAAGGTACAAAATCCGGTATATATATCAACCGTAATGGATATAAAAAACATAACAGATGTTGTAGATAGTGCTAGGCAAATTGAATCCAACACCGATTTCATACCTTTGAATTTCAATTTAAATGTAAGGGGTCCAGAAAATACTAACAAAAATAGTTTTATTTATGGCGAAAGAGGAATTCTACTAATTGCCGGCATAGGTATGTACATGTGTATGTGTGGAGAAGACAATACATACGAGTAAGCGATCTTAAAATCATTCGACTAGTACTTATGTTTGTATGAATATCTTTTATCTATCTACAGATGACCAACTACATTTAGACAATATCTGCATAAACCAAAGCCTTCTTATTGCTTTGCTGATATTTTGGCTTATATTCCAAATAACTCTGATGTTTAGCTGTTGTTACGTCATACAAAAATATAAGCGCTTAGCTTTAATGGACGATGAAAGGCGTAAAATTCAAGATAGTTTAGAATATTTAGAAGGCAGACGTGTGCACTGGGCTGATCAGGGTGGTTATACTCTGTAGTAATGGTATTAACGATATTATTGTTCTTATAGAATATTTTTCTTTATTGATAACAATTAAAAAATGTACATACTAAATAAGAAAATACATAAATATATTTTATTGGCGAATTTTTTTTTTTAATTTTGTTAACTTTGTTTGCGTAAAAAGTAAAGCTCACAAAATACTAAGTTATCCCACGTTTGTTTAGTTTCCGTAAGTCGACCTATACCTTCATAAAGGAAGTCAAAGCTAAACCCTAAATTTAATTTAAGTTGTTTTACTATTAACAGAAGTCAAAGCTTTATGTACAAGATAATTGTGTACAATTTTAAAATTTTTATAATGAGACCAAACTTGACAACCATAGATCATAATCGGACGAATATATATTTTGTAAAAAGTACCTTGTTCTTTAAATTAAATTTAGATCTTTGGCTAATTAAGTGTTATAGGACACGGCTACTCTTAATTGCCTACTTACAAATGTAATTAACATGCTGTTTGAATACAAGTTCTTTACCAATTTTTAACTTTGTATTTAAATGGAAGTTCAGTTTTCCTAGAGCATAAGTATTTAGTATAAACGCGTTTTCGTGATTTGTTGAGTTTAAACAGTACTCCATTAGTATCTTACATTTTAATAGATTATTTTGTACGAAGTTTACGCTCAAAAATTAAAGCAAGATTTGAATACGACTGCTAACATTTAGGATTACTAAAAAGTGTTACACAATTAACAACGTGTCTTTTATTTATTTATTTATTTTATTTATTATTTATTATAAAGTTAATTTACAAAAAATGTATATGAATTAAGGACTAGCTACTTTTCGCCTCTTTATTATTGCACATTATTTCAAAAATTATGAAATCTTTGCGGCCGCAGTTACAAACATTAAATTTTTTATACCGTTTGTAACACATTCACATGCGATTATATACTGACGGTGTCAACAGCTGTTAAAAGCAAAATTATTTATTAAATTTAGCTCAGAGTAGTCTGTAATTGAAAATGTGTAAAATCGGATAGTTGTAGGGAAGTTAAATTTTTCCGGCTGTCTCTCCGATGACAGCACTCTAACAGAATTATTAAAGTCGGTCTAGCATAAAGGAAGTTGTGCTTTAAGTTTTTGAAAAACTTATGACATTCTATTTTGTACAAGTGGTAGATCACTTACAATATATTGCTGAGATTGAAAATAATACCTCCACTTTTCATTTAAAGTCAATTCATAACTTAAAGTCATTTAAAACAAATAAAGGACAATACTACTTACTGCCTTAGGTGATAAGTTTTATAAACATATTTTTGTCTTTAAAAAAACGTTGAAAATGTTTATAAAATTTTTCATAAATTGTTTGTATTAATAATTAAAAAAAAATATGGTCCAAATAGAAATTTATTTATGTCACCTGTGAAGAGAATTATTGAAAAATTCAGGGAGATTAGATCCATTGAAGACGCCAAGCACATTGGTCGTCCAAAACAAAACCGTTCAAGTGTCAATATAGAAGCAGTGTGTAAGTGTCGGTAAAAATTCTGGAATTTCGATTCGGAGTCGTATCTATATCTATCTACAGTATATACTTACTAAAGATCTGTCTCTTCATGCTTACAAAATTTAACATAAAAACTGAAGCCTAATGACCATGCACAGCGAAGGGAGTTCTTTGAATGGATTTTTAAGCATTATCAAACGGATGCTGATTTTTTTAACAAAATTATCCTTAACGACGAAACATATTTTAACCTTGATGTCTTTGTTTGTCGCCAAATTTGGCGCTTTTGTGGTTCTGAGAACCTTAAAGTGATTGTTGAAAACAAATACATCCACAACGTATTCAGCCTTATTGTCAGTGGCGTTGTCGTATTTTTTGGTACCGTGTAATATTTACGACAATGTAAAATGAATGAGACCTTGTCGTATTTCTGTCGTTTTGGACACAAAAACGACACGACAACGCCAATGACAATAAGGCCGATTACTGTTTGGTGTGGGTTTTGGGCTGGAGGATTAATAATGTTACTGGTGTTCGATATCGCGACCAGATACGACAGTTCTTTCTGCCGAAATTGGATGATATTGATGTGGTCAATATGTGGTTTCAACAATACGGTGCCACATGCCATACAGCTCGTAAAAATAATAAAATTGGTGGTGGGTATCGAAGATTCTGTTTTTTTTTTAACTTCGCTTCTGTAAAGGTTTAAGTTTTCTTTTTGTATTTTCTGCTTATGTTTCTAATGGTATCCTTTACCTCTTCGTACAAGTCTGTTTGAACTTTTAGATGTTGTAGGCCTTTTTTTGGTTGGACATTTTTTTTTTTTTTTTTTGTGACGTTCTCAATATTTATGCTCCTTCGTTGATATCCAAGTTACAGGAAGTAAGGTTCTGTACAAGATTTATTTTGTAACCCTATTTCTCTTCATCAGCATTTATTATACTATTTAATTGAAGTAAAGCAGTAACAGACTCTTCTATTGGTGAAACAATATATTGGTTATTTAAACCTTTTTTTGAACAATAATTTCTTTCTTAAATTGCATTTGTAATCCGCTAAAACTTACGTCCTTTCGGATCCCGTACAAGTCCTAGAGAGTTTACTTTATAACCAATTTCTTTCCACTCTCTTGTGTGTTCACTTTGTGTAGTCTGTTATGTAAGGATTACGCCAGCTTTGATTTTTCTTTCAAAAGCAATTTTTCAAATTGTTTTGGCGTAGTAAGTTTTATTCCAAAACAAAGTTTATTACCTAAATATACACCTTAATTCTTAAAGCTTTATTTTAATACTACTACGCTACTTTGATAGTGCAGGTCTTACTATTCATAAGAGATTTTAGAACAATCACTGAAATGTGTCTTTTAAACAAAAGACCCTCAGTGGTTGTTCAGCAAATTTCTTATTATTTCAAAATTTGACCTTCTGCATTTTCCATTAAATTACAGCGTCAGTTTCCTTGTCAATGAATTAAACATAAACATAAAATATAAAGTTTCTATGAAGAAGATAAATTGGATATCTAAAAGGTAGATTTTGTATTATTTTCAAGTTTTTATTTGGAATGATTTGCAATTTTTTTGTATGCGTTTTAGCAGCCTTTTTGGACCAGATTTGACAACCATAGGTCATAATCGGTCGAATACACATTTTGTAAATAAGTACCTTGTTATTTATATTAAGTTTAGATCTTCGGCTAATTAAGGGGTATAAGGCACGGCTACACTTAATTGCCTTCTCACAAATGTAATCAACATGCTGTTTAAATAAAAGTTTTTTGTCAAGGATAACTCCTAAATATTTAATTTCGTCCCTCAATGGAATAATTATTCCCCTAGACGATAAATATCTAGTAGCATTCGACACTTTACCGCAACAAATAAAGTCGCTGTCATCCGCGTAAAAAGCCGCATCATGGTCTATTCTTAGAGTAACATCAGTAGTATATTTGTGGGCTTTCTGGGACACCAAATTCATCCTTATGGAGATTGCATGAGGATGAATTTTTGTTTTAAATTTTCATCCCAATGGTAATTTCCCATAAGGATGAATTTTTGTTAATAATTTAAAATATTCATCCCAATGGTAATTTCCATAAGGCTGATTTTTAATTTTTGGTTGATATGCATTTTGTTATTGGTTTGTTTGTCTCAAGTTTCAATTAAAATTTTTTTATTGTCTGCAATTTACTCATACGGATGATTTTTTTGTTGTTAAAATTTTTTTTAAAATTGTGTTGTTAAAATTTTTTTTTAAATTGTAATATGAGAAAATGCAAAGGTAAATTATTATTTGTAAATACATATATAAATACTTACATATATAAATATGTGCATACAAACTTACATGTTTTAGAAAATGTATGTGCAAAATTGTTTAAATAAGAATGTTAAGAGATGAATTTTCACAGATGAATAATTTAAGAGAAAATAATTTTTATTGAATGTAATTATAGTTTTCCATAAAGATGAATAATTAAAGAGAAAATGATCGTTTGAGTGATTTTTATTAAAACAGTAAAGAGGGATTGAATAAAAAAATATATGGAAATAAACTCAAGATATACTTATATATAAAAGAACGATAATGATAATATTTTTCCTCATTAGTCTAATCAATACTTAAAAGTATGCTTAATAAAATGGTAAGAAATCGCATCATATTTAGAAGTTTTTTCTAATTTTATTTAAAATATTTTAGATGTATGATCAAATAATAAATATTGCCCAAGGTATAATACCTCAGTATACAAAAATTGATGATATCCCCCTACATCAACCATATAAAGTCCTAAGGTTTGAGTGGAAGGAATCACAATATGGATCAAAAGTCATAGCATATTTGGATAATAATAAATGGTTTTATCTTCCTCAAAGAATTACAAAATTTTTAAATAAAGAAGATCCATACTTATCTGAAATGAATGATAAAGTGTGGACAATTATTTACAAAGGTCGACAATCAGCAAATGGTTTAGCAGTATTTGAATTAAACTACATTTAAGAATTTAAATGTTAAAAACCTCTACCATAAAGTAAATAAATAAAAATACATTTTTTTAATTTAAAAATATTAAATCATTTGTTTTATTTCTTTGTTTCTTAAAAATCTAAACTTAAGGCTAATAAGATTTGGTCACCATCCTCATCCATATATTGCTCATATGATGATGGTGCAGCTGATAATGTTGTTGAATCTAAACTTAAGGCTAATAAGATTTGGTCACCATCCTCATCCATATATTGCTCATATGATGATGACACTGCAGTTGATGATGTTGTTGATTGTTCTGCTGTTGATGTGGGTGATGTTGTTGGTAGCCATCCTGATATATCTGTTATATATGAGGATGGTTTTATTTTTTTGTAACTTTTAGCCTTTTTAAAGGCAAAATTATGAAAATTTAAAAAATGTCTTTTTTTGTTTGCGACATTTAAAAAAGAAACATAGCGACAAAACTCGCACTTTAACTTTGAGTCCATTTTCTAAATTAAAAATTATTTTCAAAATATTTATTGAGAAAGCCTCATAATTTTAAACAAAGCATATTTTGAAATATAATCCCAGGAAGTCGTCGAATTTAATTTTAAAATTGCCTTTGATTTTAGCATACATACATATATAATATTGTATAAGAATTTTATGTATATATATTAGAACACCTCATATTTTTCGAACAATTTGATTTGCGTTCAAAAATGATAAACCAAGCATATTTTGAAATAGAATCCGATAAAAACGCCACTTTAATTTCAGGTAAATTTAACTTTGAATTTAACATATATATATGTATATATATATATATATATATATATATACATATGTACATACATATATAGACATAAGAATTTTATAATTAGAGTCAACAAACTAAAAAGCATAATTATGTAATAATTTAAAGAACAACAGTACACATTTCAAAATGACCTTGAACAAAGCTAACCAAATATGAATTTAATATTTAAATAAGTAAAAGCAATAGCCAGTGCAATTCATAGTATTGTTCACTAAAGTAATCGGTCAATTTGTCTGTATAAAAATTAAAGATTTTGTGTGTAAATCTAAAACAAATAATATAAACTGTAATTTAAAATTAAGTTAACAAATTGTTAAACTTCTTTAAATAAAATAAGAAAAACTTAAAATAAAAATGGCTTTTGTGTGTTATGAATGTAAAACAATTTTTAGTGATATCGAAAGTCTTAAAAGGCATGAGAGGACTCATGCATCTTGTTCAAAAGGAGTGGTTTCTAAAAAATCTCCATTAGATGTGAAGATAATTAGAAGTGCCTTTAAATCTAGATTGCTAACTCTAACTTATGACAATAAAAAAGAAGAATGCCTCTTACCAGAGCTATTTATGAAAGAGGCTTGCGCACCAATTAAGCAGGAGGTTAATAAATTTTTAAAAATACATAATGCCCTGAAATTTAATATGGAGTTTTATGCCTTGTACGCCAAGCCTAACATGGATACCTTAGAAGACACTCCATTGGAAGTGAAAACCTTCCAAACAAAAATGAAGGAAATTTTCAACATGGAGGAGTTTGATGATCTATTTGAGAGAAAAACTCAAAATATTTTACAGAAAATGGAGGAATTTCAGGAAAAGGACAGTGGTTGGACTCTTATACAACTCATTAAAATTGAAGTCAACTTAAATAAACATCAACCATTAAGAGGAACATCATACATTCCGTTACCGAAAAAATTAACATTAAAAAAGGCCTGCATAAATGTACAAAATAATGATGAATTTTGTTTCAAATGGTGCATAATATCAGCCATTTCAGATTTAAAAACACATGCAGAGCGCACTTTTAAATATAAAGTAAATATCAGTTTTAATATTATAAATATAAATGGTTACAGTTTAAATTTCAACGGATTAAGCTTCCCGCTAAAAATTAAAGATATAAAAATATTTGAAAGCAACAATCATAATATTAGTATAAATGTTTTTGGCTATGATGAAAAAGCGGACTTAGTATTGGGTCCCTATTATAAAACAAAAGCGAAAAAAATTAAGCACATCAACATTCTATTTCTTCAAAAATGTATTGGAGAGGATGTTGTTTCACATTATGTGTGGATTAAAAATATTTCAAGGTTAGTAAAAGTGCATAAAATTACTTTAAATTGCTATTTTTATCTTGTACTACATTTCTTTCTATTTAGTTTATATGTTAAACTTATATATTTATATTCTAATTTTTGCAGACTTATTAAATCTCAACAAACAAGACATCATGAAAGTATTTTTGTATGTGATGATTGTTTACAGTATTTTCATCAAAAAGTGAAACTTCAGAAACACCAGAAGAATTGCACAAAAAGAATATCATACGTCCCAAGCCCAGATAAGTCTGTTTTAGAATTTAACAATTTTAGCAATAAGTTAGACTTACCGTTTGTTATATATGCAGATTCGGAGTGCATATTTGAAAATATTCAAACATGCATTCCGAAAGGGGATATTTCATCAACGACTTTAGTTGATAGACATATTCCATATGCATTTGCTTATTATATAAAATGTAGTTTTAGTAATAGTTTAAACAAATTTTGCAGTTTTAAGGGATTAGAGTCACCAAAATTATTTATAGAAAGTCTGGTGAATGATGTTAAATATTTATATTTAAATTTCATCTCAAAAAGTAAAACAATGACACCCTTAACTGAACTGGAAAAACTTGATTTCGATAGAAATGACATTTGTCATATTTGCTCTAAAATTATTGTAAATGAAGTTAAAGTAAGAGATCACTGTCATTTCAGTGGAAAATATAGGGGGCCAGCACATAACTCATGTAATATCAATTATAAAACTCCAAAGTTTTTCCCCGTTATTTTCCATAACTTTTCATCTTACGATTGTCATTTATTTGTTAAGGAGTTGAACAAAATTGACGATGGTTCAATTAATATTATCCCCTTAAATAAAGAACTCTATATATCGTTATCAAAAACAGTAAAAATTGAAGATAATAACATTGAAATAAGATTTCTTGACTCATATAGATTCATGCCATCCAGTTTAGACAATCTTGTGAAAAATTTAGAAAAAAGAGATTTAAAGACTGTTAAATCTATGTATAATGATGAAAGTAAATTAAATTTACTTATAAGAAAAGGCGTATTTCCTTATAATTATTTAAATTCTATTGAAAAGCTTTTGGAAAATAGTTTACCTAATATTGCAGATTTTTATAATAAGTTAACAGATACACAATGTTCTCTAGAAGATTACACACACGCGAAAGAAGTTTGGAAAACTTTCGATTGCAAAAACTTAGAAGATTATTTAATGTTGTACTTAAAGACGGATGTTTTATTATTAGCAGATGTTTTTGAGAATTTCAGAACAGTTTGTAAAAACATTTATCAATTAGATCCATGTCACTATTACACAGCTCCGGGACTTTCATGGGATGCCATGCTAAAAATAACGGATATTAAATTAGATTTACTTACTGATAAAGACATGATAACATTTATTCAAAGGGGGATTAGGGGAGGAATAGTACAATGTACAAAAAGACATTCAATTGCAAATAATAAATATTTATCAGACTATAATAATGAATTACCTTCTAAATACTTAATGTATTTAGATGCAAACAATTTATATGGTTGGGCAATGTCAGAAGCTCTGCCTGAGGGTAATTTTGAGTGGGTAGAAGATATTAATAATTTTTCTTTGAACTCAATTCCCACTGATTTAAGTGTTGGATATATATTAGAAGTTGATTTGATATATCCAGTTGAAATCCATGACATTCATAATAATCTACCATTCTGTTGTGAAAATAAAAAACCTCCCGAGTCAAAAGAAACAAAATTGATTGTTGATCTACATAATAAATATGAATATATAATTCATTATAAAAATTTGCAGCAATGTTTAAAACATGGTTTAAAGTTAGCCAAAATTCATAGAATATTAAAGTTTCGACAATCCAATTGGTTAAAGAAATATATTTCCTTGAATAACTTTCATAGAACTAATGCGAAAAACTCATTTGAAAAAAATTTTTTTAAATTATTAAACAATGCTGTTTACGGTAAAACAATGGAAAACGTTGATAAACGTAAAGATATTAAAATTGTGAATAAATGGGAAAGTATTGGTAAAAAACTTGGAGCACGTGCCCTCATTGCTAAGCCAGAATTTAATTCTTGTAATATATTTGAAGAAAATATGATCGCGGTTGAATTAAATAGAACTTACTCATACTATAATAAGCCAATTTATTTAGGTTTTACAATTTTAGAACTTTCAAAATGGAAGATGTATGATTTCCATTATGAATATATGATACCTAAATATAAAACTAAAGTTGAACTTAATTATATGGATACAGATTCATTTATATACACAATAGAAACGGATGACTTTTATGAAGACATTAAAAAAGATATTGAAGATAGGTTTGACACATCTGAATATGAGGCTAATAATCAATTTCATATTCCACAAAAAAACAAAAAGGTCTTAGGTATGATGAAAGATGAAAATTTTGGGAAGATAATGAAAGAGTTTGTTGGGTTGAGAGCGAAAATGTATTCGTTTAAAACAGAAAATATGGAAGAAGTTAAAAAAGCTAAGGGTGTCAAAGTGAACGTAACAAAAAAACTAAGTCTTTCTGACTACAAAAATTGCTTATATAATAAAAAAATTTACTATAGAAATATGTATATTTTTAAATCAAAACTACACACTGTATATACATCCCTTATTAACAAGATATCCTTAAGCTATTTAGATAATAAAAGATTTATATGTGTGAATAACATTAATACCCTAGCTTGGGGTCACTATAAAGAAAAATTTATTAATAATGATAGTGATGATTATTATTTAATGGATATAGAATATAATAATGATAAAGATATCTGTAAAATAAATGATAATGAAGTAGAATTTGTAGATCAAAATTATATTATAGAGAGCTTTAATAATGATGATAGTTTAGATAAATTTCTAATGGAAATAGAATATTAAAATATACAAAATTCCATAATAATTGTTGTATATTAATTCTAAATACATTAAACTTTTATGTAAACAAACTATAACTATTGCAATTATTTATTTTAAGAAATTATATTTTTTTTTATCAATAATAAACAAACTTTATATTTTCAATTATTAAATGTGTTTTATTTTCTAAATATTTTGCCATTGTACATTTTCAGTTTCATAATCTAACTTTTTACGATTTCTAGTTACTCGTGGGGAATACTGATACGGTAAAGTTGATTGCTTCAATTTTGTATGATTTTCTTCCTTTGATAATATTCTAATTTTTGGTGTTCCACTATTTGAAAAATTTTTTAGTCGTTTGCCTACTGAAGATGCAGAAGAAGGATTTATTTTTTGTACTGTTGTATCCATATCAATTTGATCATCGTGATCGTAAGTATAAATATCCTCTGGCAAGTTTATATTACATTGTGTTCCAACACTACTTTGCTTTGATTGCATTGTTTGAGTTTCAATATGCTTTTTGTATGTTTTTCTTGTCTGAGTTTCATTATCACGTAAATTGTTATATTTAGAACTTATGATCTGATTTGATGATTTTTGTTTTTCAATTAAATATTTCGCTAATTCTTGCTTAATATAATACCATTTGTTAATATCTTTTAACGTGTGTGAAGCATATAGTGGTAAAAGCTTTCGATGCAAAAAGGTGGAATCAGAATTTTTGTTTATAAACTTCTCATAAACTGATGGCTGTATAACTATTAGTTTAGATAAATTATTTGACATTTTCCAAAATTTTTCCAATAACTCCACTTAATACTGAAGAAATAATAATTGGTAAGAATCCTCCCTTTTGAATAAGATGTTTCCTCTTTTGTTTCATAGAGGTTTGTGGTGAACAAACTTTTCTAATCGCATTTTTATATGGTTTTAATTTTTCAAAAACTGTTTTGTTTATTTTATGATTTTTTTTAATAACATTGAAAAGTATTTCATGTATAGCTTTAATAGCAACATCATCAACATATTTTAAAATTGCATTACGTAGTTTGGGCTTCGCTTTTTTAAGAACATAAAGAATATGTTTGTTCTCCCTCAACAATTTTAGATTGGAAGTCATTGTTTATATTTGCAAATATTGAATAGTGAGTATTATTGAATATATCAGATCTGAATCTTAATGCGTTGTGTATTTGTTGTGTAAGATCAATTAATAAATAACCATGAGCATGTTGAGTGCATTTATTATATACATCAACCAAAGCTTTTGAATTTTCGGGATATACTTGACGAGCCAAATGATGAAATTGTAACTTATCCCTTGGATTCTTAAACATTACTATATATTTAGAGTTTAAAGAAATATCTCTTGAATAAGCACCTTTATGGAAAATGTTTTGTGTTACTAAAATTACAGCTAAATTTCTATGATGTGACCCCTTAGTGAAGAGTTCACAAACTTTTTTATTTGACGATTCAAGCATTAAATCATCCAATATTATTAAAGTTGATTCTTTATCATTAGTACTAAAAGTTTCTGGAATTCCTTTAATAAACTGAACATTTTTTATTAATGGTAGTGAATTTTTTTCAGAAAAACACCATACAATTCGATCAATGCCTTTAGATATTAAGTGTTGATTTTCAATCAAATTTTTAATAAATGTAGATTTCCCACAACCTGAAGGACCACACACCATCATTGTAAATGGATATATAAACTGTTGAAACATGTTTACACATTCATACACAACACGTAAATGAATCGAAGCTTTACATTCCTTAAATAAATATGAGTAAACAAACTCTTGTTAATGAACTTCATCGTCAAGCAAGAAAAAACTTTAAACGTCGACGATTTATTCAGAAGGGGATTCTAGATACATGGCAAATAGATTTAGTGGAGATGATTCCATATTCAAAATTTAATAAAGGTTTCAAGTATATGCTTACTGTAATAGATGTATTCTCAAAGTATGCGTATGCTGCACCACTGAAATCTAAAACAGGAACAGAGATTTCAAAAGCATTTAAAAATATTATAAAGTTGAACGAACAAAAATCTCCCAAAAATCTTCATTCTGATCAAGGAACAGAATTTTATAATAAAGACTTTAAAAGTCTAATGAAAAAACTTAATATTAATCATTATCACACTTTTTCAAATATGAAGGCATCTGTAGTTGAGCGTTTTAACAGAACTTTAAAAACTAAAATGTGGAAACAATTCAGTATGCAAGGAAATTATAAGTGGATAAATATATTAGATAAATTATTGCAAGAGTATAATTCATCTTATCACCGTACTATTAAAATGAGACCCAACTCTGTTAACAAGAAAAATGAAAAAAGGCTTCTTAGAACTATATACAATAACTTAAAAATATTTAAAAGAGGAAAATATAAGACAAATGATTTTGTTCGCATAAGCAAATATAAAAATGTTTTTGAGAAAGGATATACACCAAATTGGTCTTCAGAAGTTTTTCAAATAAATAAAAGTTTTGTAACAAATCCAATAACATATCAACTTAAAGATCTTAAGGGAAATATAATAAAAGGTGGATTTTATGAAGAAGAATTATTAAAAACTAAAGTTCCCAACGTTTATTTAGTAGAAAAAGTGTTGAAACGTCGTGGAAAAAAGCTGTTTGTAAAATGGCTAGGTTTCGGAAAGGAACATAATTCATGGATTCATCAAACCGACATAGGCGAATAACCCAATTTTAATCATATATGTATAGCAAACAACGACTAACTTCAATTATTTCTTTTGAAGATGGCTTCAAGTATGGAAGAAAGTGATCTTTATGTTACTTTATTAAGTAATGATTCAACAGATATTTATAAAAACTCTTCAAGCACTTTTACAAATTTGCTAAAGCAATCTTTATACCTAAACGATAAATGGGTAGTTGGATTATCAGATATTTCTTTTTCATTAATGAATAAAACAAAAAAAGAAGATAATGAAAATGTTATAAAACGTAAAAAACGAAATGTGTTAAACCAACCTTTAGATTATGAAATATTAAAAACACCAAATCCGGATGTTAATATTAATCATGAAAGTATTAAATTGAAATTTAAAGAACTTATGAATAAAACAAACGAGCAAACAAAAACAAATTTAGAGAATGGTGATAAAATTTCAAAACGTTTAAATAATGTGGATGATAATATTCTAAAAACTATAACACCATTCGAAGAAAAGAAAGGTGACAATAAAAGAAATTCAAATATAAAAAGAAACGAAAATAAAGGTAGCTCAAATATCAAACAAAATGCTCAAACTATTGATCAAGAGTTTGAAGCTAATAGAAAAGATTCTATTTTATCGTCAAAAAAATATATTTTAGATAAATCTTTAAATGATTTGCCTACCAATATAAACAACTTTATTAATAAAAATGAATCCACTGGAATAGATGAAATCGTATTTATTTACACTGATATAATTAAACCTCGATACGTAGGAAGTAAAAAAACGAAATGTTTAAAAATATTTTCAATATCGACATTAAAAAATTATATTCATTTTAGCCGTATTGAATATTTTCCAATCGAAACTTTTAATATTAATAATATTTCAATAATGATTCGAAATGATGAAGGGAAAGTAATGGAGTTGTTAGAATATATTCCAGTTTATTGCACTTTACACTTTAAAAAGAAACGTATATAATGATTATGTAATAGAAAGATAAATCATTTTTATTACAACCATGGATGTGATGTATACAAATTATTATAATAATCAGTCTGGAAATAACTTACAAAATATTGGTGAAATATATCATACACCAAGAATTATACAGTATGGACGTGGTATTGGATCACTTTTTTCAGCATTATTCTCCCATCTAAAACCTTTATTGAAAACAGGTTTGCATATTTTAAAAAATAAATCATTAGATATTGGAAAAGATATGTTGGAGGAAATTGGAACAAAACCAGTAAAACAAATTTTATTAAATCAAGGAAGAAAAGTCATGAATGACATTACAGAGGCTGCTATCGACAAGATTAAAACAATGCAAAGAGGCAAAGGGAAGCGTATAAAACTAAAACGTTTAAAACAGAGACCGCAGAATAAATTAAAACGTTGCAGAGGAAAGAACTTTAAAGATATTTTTGGAAATTTGAAATGTCTGGATTTATAGAATGTATGAAAAGTGAATTAGATTTATTTGAAGCTCCTCCAATTCAAACCAGTGTCATTAAAACTGAAGAAATATCCTACAACCCAATAGCTTCTTTGGATAATTCTAGTACTATTGAGTTTGTATCATTAGGAAATGGAGAAACTTATAGAGATCTCAATAGTATTTATCTTAGACTAGTCGTTGAATTTAAAGGAAGCGGAAGTGTTGTTAATAACCTTTTACACTCATTATTTAGAAACTGTATAGTTCATCTAAATAATAAAAATGTATCCCAACCTGACAATAACTATCACTATAGAGCATATATGGAAACATTGTTAAATTATGGAAACGATGCAACATCAACACATCTTGAATCTTGTGGTTGGGCAGTTGATACAAATAAAATTAATTCATTAATTGAGAAAGAAAACCCCGGATTAGATAAAAGAAGAAAATTATTTAAAATTGGAAAAAAAGTAGAGCTTTTTGGAAAACTTCATGTAGATGTGTTTAATCAACAAAAATACTTGCTAAATAATGTTGATATTAAGGTAACGCTAAATTTGGAGAAACCCGAATTCTATATTTTAGAAGGTGGAGATAAAAATGAATGTAATTTAAAAATACACGAAGCTAATTTATACATAAATCATCTTGCTATCAATAATAATATTTTAATGGC
This sequence comes from Phyto melanocephala, assembly GCA_941918925.1. NCBI lineage: Eukaryota > Metazoa > Arthropoda > Insecta > Diptera > Rhinophoridae > Phyto > Phyto melanocephala. Next base: position 93,888,749 of record OW799233.1, on the reverse strand, counting down.
ACATCACAACGTGTTGCAATCAAAAAATGCAATATATCCATATAAGAGAGTGGAAATAAAAACATTTACTATACATCCTGGAAACCACTCGCTATCTTTAGATAATGTTATACTTGGACAGCTACCTAATTTTGTAATTTTTGGTATGGTATCTAATAAAGCTTATACAGGAGATAGAAAAGAAAATCCATTTAACTTTCAACATTTTAACCTACAAAGATTCAATTTGGTTGTTAATGGAGTGCAATTTCCCGCACAACCAATTGAATTTAACTATAATAATGGCACAATTATAAGCACCCGTGGTTATCAAACACTATTTAAAGGAACTGGAATTCATCATTTTGATAAAGGTCATCAAATAACTAAAGAACTTTTTGATAACGGATATTTTATGCTCGCTTTTGATTTAACACCTGATCATAATAACAACTCTAACTGTGGAAATTTAATAAATCAAGGGACAATTCGCATTGAAGGACGTTTTGGAAAACCAATTACTGAAGCGATTACCTGTTTAGTGTATTGTGAATTTGATAGCATAATAGAAATTGATAAGTCTCGCAGTATTTTTCAAACGCTATGAATGCAATTACAATAAAAAATACTTTGAATTCAAACAATATAACAAAGAGTAAATTTAAAGGTGTTTATGCATGCAATAAATTACCAACAAAATCAGTTAAAAAACCATGTTTTTATATTGCTAACACTGATCCATCACATAAACCTGGACAGCATTGGGTTGCATTTTACTTTCCTAAAAATAAAGCAGCTGAATTCTTCTGCTCTGCTGGCCAACCACCTATTAAACAATTCATTTCATTTTTAAGAAGAAATTCCAAAACTTTCATCTGCAATACAAGACGAATTCAAAGTGAAACATCTAATTTATGTGGTTTATACTGCTGTATTTTTATTTATTTAAGAAGTAAAAATGTATCTTTTAATCAAATATTAAGAATTTTTAATTATTTTAACTTATATAAAAATGATACAATAGTACTAAGGTTATTTAAGATTTTTTTTTTTAAACAATTATGAAAATAAAAATAAAAAAAGATATATAAACAAATAATACAATAAAATGATGTTGATTATTTTTTCGCTTCAAAATTTTCCGCTGCTTTTAAAATAATGTTGTCATTCCCATCATATAATGCCAGGAATAGTTGGAGGTCTATTGGCGGTAGGATGATCACTTCCTCTATATGTATCCTTTCCTTTTCTATTGTCCTTTCTCCGTTTTGGTTGTTTTTGCTTACAGCGTTTTCCTTAGGTTTTTTAAGAAAATCCATGTCGCTTCTTGCACAGTTTTTTTAAAAATGATTGATTGTTTAAATACGTTACGAAAAATTCTATCATATTCATAAAATTTACACTCATACAAAATTCTAAAATCTTGACCTATTCTAACAAAAGTGTAAATATTTTGTTTACTAATGTCAACAACCTTTCATATTTTGTCTCTTTAGTTAACTTACAATTTTTTAAATTATCATGACTATGTCTAACACAATTGAAAGAAAATACATTTTAAAGTCAATAAACTTTCAGGAAAACTTCCAAGAATACTTAAAAATATACTCAGCTTATTTTTCAACTAAAAGTGCAATTTAAGAAATAAAAAATATAATAAAACTTCAAATGTCTTATGTAAAAACTTTGTTATCATAAAATTAAAGCGTTAAATTTCATTTCAGCTATAGCACACGACAAAACAACAAATGTATTTCATATACACATCTACATACGTGAAAAAAGAAGATTTTGTTTTATGTTTTGAAAAATTTTGTTTATTAATAATGCTTACTTAAAATGTAGAATAAATAATTAATTAACTGATACACAAATTATGTTTAAATTATTGTATATATGTACAAAATGTTATTTTATACGTTTTTCCAATAAATAATATCTCCTTATTAGATTCTCTATAAAAATTTTTTTCTGCCCGTATATCATACATCTGCATGTGTCAGGACCCTCAGTTGTGGAATCCGTTGCCCAAATACAATTTTTGTAATGAACACCGTGTTTTCCATGCACAGGTATTTCCTCAGTGTCTTTACAACTCTGTGTTAATTTTAAAAAATTATTAATAAGACAAAGGTGTTCAATAAAAATATATCCGTTGAAGTCTTCCAAAAATTTAAGAATTATATTTCTCGACATGTTAACTTAGCAACTTTTTAACAATTAATAATTTAATTTTAAAGACATTTTAATACATTCTTGGAATTTTTAATGGTACCTAATTAAAAAATAGGTTGAGTATTAGGAATGTAAATACTCATGTAACTTTTTAATATATTTTTGTATCAATTAAGAATGTTGGTTTAGTATATCTTGAGTTTATTTCCATATATTTTTTTATTCAATCCCTCTTTACTGTTTTAATAAAAATCACTCAAACGATCATTTTCTCTTTAATTATTCATCTTTATGGAAAACTATAATTACATTCAATAAAAATTATTTTCTCTTAAATTATTCATCTGTGAAAATTCATCTCTTAACATTCTTATTTAAACAATTTTGCACATACATTTTCTAAAACATGTAAGTTTGTATGCACATATTTATATATGTAAGTATTTATATATGTATTTACAAATAATAATTTACCTTTGCATTTTCTCATATTACAATTTAAAAAAAAATTTTAACAACACAATTTTAAAAAAAATTTTAACAACAAAAAAATCATCCGTATGAGTAAATTGCAGACAATAAAAAAATTTTAATTGAAACTTGAGACAAACAAACCAATAACAAAATGCATATCAACCAAAAATTAAAAATCAGCCTTATGGAAATTACCATTGGGATGAATATTTTAAATTATTAACAAAAATTCATCCTTATGGGAAATTACCATTGGGATGAAAATTTAAAACAAAAATTCATCCTCATGCAATCTCCATAAGGATGAATTTGGTGTCCCAGAAAGCCCACAAATATACTACTAACATCGGATGTATATATCGAGTATAGTGTAGGAGATAATACTGATCCCTGTGGCAAGCCCGTAGGTATTTCCCTTTCACTAGAAAATTTGTTTTGACAGATACAACAAACGTACGCTTTTGATAAGTTTTTGTAGATAATTTGGAAAATGCAACGTATTAAATTTATACACTAGTCCATCATGCCAGATTGAGTCAAAAGCTTTTTCAATATCAAGAAAAACGATTACTTTTATTACATTCAATAAAGTTTACAACTCTTTTAAGTTGATGTACAGTGGAGTGCTCTTTTCGAAAACCTTGAACCACTGTTCTTGATTTATGATATTATTGCAATTTGAAAAATCCAGAATTCTAAAGTGAATTACTTTCAATATTCTAGCTTCATTAACGTAGAAAATACAAAAAGTAGCATTTTGTGTCTCACCTCGTATCAAGTCACTAATTTTGAAATTCTAGGTTTACAAATGTTAAAAATACAAAGTGTACCATAAAAATTTAAAAAAATACCTTTCCGGTCACCCATAACATTTTCAGTCTCAATTCATATTAATAGTCGCTAATTTCAAAATTCTAGCTTCATAAACGTTAAAAATACCAAAAGTACCATATATATTTAAAAAAAAGTACCTTTTTGATCATTCAAAACATTTTGTGTCTCACCTCGTATCAATAGTCACTAATTTCAAAATTATAGTTTCATAAACCTACGAAAAGTACCATAAAAATGCCAAGAAGTACCTTTTTGGTCGCCCACAATATTTTCAGTTCCACCCGAAATCAATAATCCTTTATTTCACAATTCCAGCTTAATAAACGTAGAAAATGAAAGAGTACAATTAAAATGACAAAAAGTACCTTTTTGTCCCAAATAACATTTTCAGCCTCACCTTGTATCAATAATTGCTAATTCCGAAGTTCTAGTTTTATAAACGTTTAAAAAAATTGCTACGAAATTTCAAAAAATATAAAAAAAATTTTAAATTTTTTGTTTATAAAAAAAATATAAAAAAAATATCTATATAACAATAAATAATTTAATAGACCTGATTTAGCTTAAAAATAATTTGTTCTCAAAAGTAGCAAACTGTTCTGCCGAATTTTACTTTTTTTACCCTGTTATAAATGTGTTTAAATTTTTACTTAATTACATAATTTTTTATGTCTGGTGAATTCCCAATTACAAATTTCATGCATACTGGCCCTGTAATTAGAAATTTTACATGTTTTCCCCTTTTTGTTATTTAGAATTTACATAGGGTACCAAAAAACTACATTTTATTAAGCGATGATTATCAAATTATCTCCTATTGAATATTATATTTTTTTATAGTACCAAAAAGAGGGACAGTTTTAACCCTCATAAATGCGAATTTAAAAAAAGTGCCAAATTATTTATTCATATTTTTCGCGGATTAACTAATACAATTTTATTTTATTTCGAGTTATAATGTTGAGAAGTTAGGGGTTGAAAATTTAATAGGCCAGTCAAATTGTTCAAACAACAAATTTACATCTCGAATATGGCAATCGTAATAAAGCTGAGTATTTCATCCAAATGTTGTAAAAGGCTTTGTGAAGAAAAGAAAAAGTTATAGATTTTTAATTATCTCAGTTTCATATTTTTAGATTTATTCCTTTCTCTAAACTGACGGTTCAATTTTAAAGCCTTTATTTAGCAAATTTCATCCGTGTGAGAGCGGATCGAGTCGCTAGTATGTATGTATAAAGTATTTACAGCTCAATGAGCAAATTCAATTGAAACTGACCGGCAAATTAATCAAATACAAATCAATCGACACAGTAACCACTCGGAATGCCACCGCATAACTAACATTAAAGGTTGGATCACCGGTAATTCTTATTCGCAACTTAAACGCACCAAAGTTATGCAACGGAACCAGATTGAACATCAAAAACTGTTCACCAAATTTAACCGAGGCAACAATCATCGGTGGCAGATTTAAAGGCGAAGGCGTTCTTATTCCACGAATTCCGATAATTTCCAACAATTTACCTTTCCAATTCAAGCGGCTCCAATTCGCTTTGCGTCTTGCCTTTGCTATTACCATCAACAAAGCACAAAGCCAATCATTGACTATTGCTGGCTTAATTTTGGAAAATTCATTTTTTTCTCACGGCCAGTTGTATGTGGCTTGTTCTCGACTTGGCACGCCAAAAAATTTATACGTTTTTACACCAAATAAAAAAACAAACAACATTGTCTCTCCGCTGGCCTTAAAAGGTCAATTTAAATCGTGGTAATACAATACTAATGTTTGCTTAGGGCCAGCAACACGGACCGGGTCAGCTAATAAAAAAATAAAACATAACATTAAAATTTTTTATTTTATTATTTATTCTATTGTATATAAAATTTATCAATTTGCTCTTAAAAAAATTTGATGAATTCTTTAATAAGGTTTTCATTTAATAGAGTATTTTTTTAACAAATATATTATGTTCGTTGGTTTACTCAGTATTGTATTGACTATTTTTACTGAACTTTATTGAATTGCGTTAGTTTACACAAATCTTCATATAAAAAAAATACAGTGAACGAACGAACCCATTGTTAGAAAATATTTACTGCCTGTTCAACGATGTCGAAATAAAACCCAAGCGAAATTTCATTCGTACAAATATATTGGGCCAATTCAAAGTGGTTGCATATCAGTCATATTTGTACTATTTCATATTATTTTATGCATGCATAAAATTTTTGTTAGTAATTTCCATACAAAAAAAATAATATGACTACACAATTGTTTCCTATGTATAAGAAATTGTTTATGTTATACTTTTAACCATACTGTCTCTCAGAGAGAATTTCTTCGCTTCTCACCTCTCAGAGAGAATATTTTCTATTTTCTTCTTTCCTGTATACATACAATTTTTAACAGCGTCATCTCTTTGTCTTCTTTCTTGTATTAAATACATAATTTGTTAACAAAAGGTGTTCAAAGTCACTAGTCATATTAATATGAATTATATGACATAGTACAATATGAGAGTCTACTTTGAATTGGCCCATTGAAAACAATAACAAAAACTAAAAATTTGTTTTTGTTTTCAACGTATTTGTACGAATGAAATTTCGCTTAGGTTTTCTTTCGACATCGTTGAACAGGCAGTTAATAAATTACACAAAACTTTTAATAATATAGATTTAGGAATTTGTTTTGAAAAATTTGTTATTTACATATCATTCACAATTAATATGTTTCAATCATTTTGTCACTATATTTCAGTTAACGTGATAACGTTATGATAGTAAATACATATATGTATGTATATAATATTGAAAATTAGTCAATTTTGTCAAGTTACTTCAATGTAATTTTGGTGTGTTGATTTATATATGCTACATAACATTATAACAAAGAAAATTGCATCTTTAAAACTGTTTAAAATTTGTGGAAATTCATTAAGAGCACTTGTATGTTAACATTTATACGTACATACATACATACATAAGTTTATGTAAAAATTACATCCTTACGTTAAAATTAAGCAAGTTAAGTTAAGAGAAAAAAAGCATTTGATACTGCTTTCAAAATACCTGACATCTAATGCGAACAGATGTTAAACACTTAATGAACAAACGACTTATTTACGTGGATCATAGTGTTCCCACTTACGATGATTTAACTTAGTAAAGTCTTTGCAATGTAATGCTATGTTCTTTAAATACTGAGAAAGTTTGAGTAGTTCTCTATCAGTACTACGATTTAAATGCGCTTGACGAAAAGGTCTTATTCGAAGTCCTGAACGTGGGTTCATTAAAAAATTGCGGCGTATGTCATCAAACATTATTGTGTTAGATGCCGAATACTGAGGATATAAACCCCATATCACCCCTAAAGGTTTTACGTCTATAACATTCCTATCAGGTGTATGAACGGATATCATAGCATTGGAGTCTAAATAGAACATTATTTTATAGTTAGGATGATTATTAACACCTAATAGTCGCATTTTCTCCTCAATCCAACGCATGCCAGTCGCTGACCAAATAACAATATCGTAGAACTCATAGGCACATGTAAGGAACTCATGTAAATAGGGACGCATTAGTTCTGCACCTGTTTCGGCCGATGAACGATGATCGAAAAGTGTGTAGTCTATGTCTAACACTAATAAATGTTTTTCTGTTCTTGGAGGATTCAACTCAGTAATCTTATACTCCTTAATGCGTTTCTGTACTTTTGCCAAATATATTGAGGAATTTTCTACAGATTCTTCTTCGGTATCAATATCATCTAAGTCATCAATAATTTCTCCCAAATCTTCTGGTTTCTGGCAAGCATCCTCAATGTCTGCCTCTGTGGAACCAACCATCATTAGCTTAAAATTAGGTTTTAATTCCAAATTGGCCAATTTTAAAGTGTCTTCGGCGGGTTTGCCTGAAACCGATTTTTTATTATTTTTTAAATATGGAATAAACCTTCATTATCTTAATTACCTTTGTATTTTAAATTTAATAGTTTTTGCCGTTCTGGACGCACCTGAGTTTTCTTAAAGATTTCATGCCGCAATACGGCCACTGTATCTTGATCCGTCAAATCGGTTATTGGATATTCTTTTGCACTCCATTTTACCACTATGGTGAGTTCTTTAAGCTCACTACTCATTTTTATTTTTCTTGGTCTATAATTTTCTAATTTTACAAATAAACAAATTAACTTCAAATATAAAACTTGGTTGACTTAAACAAATGTAAAAAATTGCAAAACAAAAAAAACATGTGAAGTAAACAAGCCTTGTTAATTTAGTTATCCTCGTACCATTTATTGGCCCTGCACACACAGAACAATTTTATACAGTAAAGTGTCTGTTAATTTTTATTGTAGTGTTTAGGGAACATTAAGTGAATGTTTTTTTAGGTTAATTTACAAAAAAATAAGTGCTTATATACAATATAAACAAAGAGACAAATGCATCGTACAATTACATAAGGTGATAGCGCAAAGAGAGAATATTTGTTGTCTCTTTTTTTATATATGGAGTTTGAAAAAATTTAGATTTGAAATCTCTTTTTTATATATTGAGTTTGAGAATTCTTGGCCCTGAAATCTCTTTTATAAATTAAATTTGACAAACATTGGGACACAAAAAAATAATCAACTGGAACCGCCACCCGTATAAGCGTACCCTGGACAAATCCACTAGCGAAATAAATCCATGTTGACTACACTGATTTCCTCAAATGAGTAATACAGGGTATCAATTCTAGTTCTATGAAACTATGAAATGAAAAGTTTTTGTGTGTAATATCATATGGTGCCACCATACCCTTTGCTATACAAAAACTTTTTCATTTCACAGTTTCACAGAACGAGAATTGAGCCCCAGCTCTTACACTCCGCCTGCAACAGACATAATATATTGTTAAAAAATGATGTTATTACTAAATATTAATTTTGTTTGTTATAATATAATACAGATAAAAATATCCATAACAAATGTTTAAACAGCCGTGTTAAAACATGAAGAAAATTCTAATATGAGAAGTCTACACTTAAAACTAACATTATAGTAGTGTTAATGTTAACTTTTCCTGTCCACAAGACGGGGTGTAATGAAATTATTTTGTATGGTAAAAACAGGAGCCGAATTACGGCATTCGATCACGATCGAAATTTTACTCTAAAGGGATAGAGATTCTAATAAGAATTTTACAATTTCGATCACGTTCGAATGCCGTAATTCGGCCCCAGGTTTTAATGATTGGTTCTACTATTAAAACCGAATTTATTAATAAAACCTTAGTTGCAAATAAAGGGCAAAGCTTTTCTAAATGACTTTTAAGAGTAAAAAAGATTTGAAACATGTGGCAACGCCAAAAATGCATAATTTTCTCATTTTCTTAACGCTGGGTCTCCACGTAGCAATTTTCATTGCTAAGCAAAAGCAAAAACGTCGGCAGAATAACGGCATTTTATTGCTAAATACTTCATTTTCATTGGGTGGAGAACACGCCACAAGTAATATATTTATAAAATTTAATATTTTTGTTTTAATTTTTTTGGATTTTTTTGAAATACCTCACTCCAAATTATTATTAGGTAAAATTATTTTAATTTTCCTTTGTTTCTACAAAGAAAAACAAAAACTTCGAAGAAAATTAAAAGGATTTTGCAGCTAATTGCGGCAATAATTGCTCAAGCAATCAGCAGAGCAATGATTGCGCAATGAATTGCTACATATAGCAATTTGCGGTCTACACGTCGCAATCTCTATGGACGCAATCAAATTTGACAATTGCGGTAATAAATATTGCTACGTGGAGACCCGGGCTAAGTTAGTTTTTATTTTCTTTAAACTTGCTTTCACGTTCAGACTCAGCAATTGACTTGCCCAAGTTTCGTTGTTTTTTACTTATTATACTCTTCACACAGTGAAAAAGGGTATATATAGGTTTGTCATTCCGTTTGAAATTTCTACAATTATCAATTATCTACACATACATACAAACGTGGTATACTGATTACATATTATTCAAATTTTTATTGTTTTATTTTTAATTTTTCTTTTAATTTATTTTTTTTTAAACACATAAGTAAACTAAATTTATAATATTACAATGGGATGTTTTTATATATGTATGTTTTTTATATGTATGTACGTATTTCATATGAGATAAATGGTGATATAAACAATTGTTGTTGCATGACTACACGTTGTGAAGGGTATATAAGATTCGGCATGGCCGAATATAGCACTCTTGTTTGTTTTTGGTTTCTCAACAAAAACTTGCTCGTACTTGCCGAGTACAGGCAAGTGTGTACTCAAATATAAGCAAGTTTCTTCTTCTTAACCCGACCTTACCCCTTTTGACTAAAAACACAAGACTTGCGCAAGACTCTAGCGCAAGTGACTTGCCTAGTCTGAAAGGGGTGTAAATGTCTATAATTTTGGGCAACATTTGCTGTATCAGTTTTATAGTTAACTAGCCAAACCCGGCGCGCGTTGCTACGCCCCTTAATGAATCAAAATGCATTCTGAATTTTTATTGAATATCAAGTGCAGAAACCTAAAAATTATAATTTTTTTATGGGCGTGGCCCTGCCCACTTTTCTAATAACGAAATTGTAAAGTCATAACAGCTTAGTGTGTGTGCAAAGTTTTAGAAAAATCGGTCCAGTGCAAGTTCCTCAAAATGATAACTTTTTTTATGGGCGTGGCACTGCCCACTTTTCGAATCACGAAATTGTAAAGTCATGACAGCTTAGTGTGTGTGCAAAGTTTTAGAAAAATCGGTCCAGTGCAAGTACATCAAACTTATAACTTTTTTTTTTAGGCGTGGCCCTGCCCACTTTTCTAATCACGAAATTATAAAGTCATGACAGCCCAATATGTGTGCAAAGTTTCAGTAAAATCCGTCCATTGCAAGTACCTCAAAATTAAAAATTTTTTATGGGCGTGGCCCCGCCCACTTTTTTAATCACGAAATTATTTAGTCATGAGAGCTCGATATGTGTGCAAAGTTTCAAAAAAATCGGTCATGTGCAAGTAGCTTAAAATGATAACTAATTTTTTATGGGCGTGGTCACGCCCACTTTTTTTTCACCCACAAACACCCCCTGGTATGTGTACAACAACTTACCAAAGTTTGAGCCCGATCGGTTTTACAGTTTCGGAGACTATAGCTAACACACACACACAGAGTTTCACTTTTATATATATAGATTCGCTGTGTAGGTGGTACTTTAATAATTTGTAACATTTCTAAAATATTTCTGCGTCTGTAATTGTTTTCTTTGTTTAAAATTAATGTATTATTGAAATCTGGATAATGAATGAATAAGAATTAGCGCAATGTAATGATAATGCTGTTTCTTGTGTCAATGTAGTGTTCCTGTATTTCTGATCAGATATATGTCCAGCAATTCTAGTTATTAGTTTACTTTTCGTCGTTCCTAGATAAACCTTGTCACAGTATCATTACATGGTATTTTATACACTTAATTAGACATTTCTTTTGTTCTACTGAATAGTCTACCTAACGTGTTATATGTTTTGTGGGCCATTATATATTTTTTATAGTCGTAAATTTTTAAGTTTTTCAATTTTTTAGATAAAAGAGGGACATACATATATCACACGGAATGACAAACCTACATATACATTTTTTTAACTTTTGTGTGAAGGGTATAGTTAATTTAAATGTAAACAAACTTTGACATTGTGCCGTTAAACTAAAAAAAAAAATCAGCTGGCTTTATAACATCACCTGATAAGAATTCGCCTTTGTTTTAGGTAAATTCTCTTACAAGCATGGTGTATAAGTGTACCCTGCTTACAAGTATAAAAAATACGAATCACGAATTTCAAAATTTAGTTCCACTGATTTCTTCATAAAAATTATTAAAAGCTTATAAAAAATTTATTAAATAGATTTTATATAAAAATTTGATTTATAAAGCTCTTATAAAGGTATTTGAATTTTTATAAATTAGACCGTTAAAGTAGACTATACTGCAATTTTAATATTTATTGAAAAATAAATTAACTAAATATTTACAAAATTCACAATATGTACAAAAAATATATATAGAGAAATATGTAATTTTTAATGAAATACTTGTAACAATTTATACTATAGCAAATTAGAAACAAGTCCCAAAAAAAAACTACAAAATATTTTTAAAAATCAAAATAAATATATCCTTTTGAAATAGGAAAAACAAAGATATTTACATAAATATTTTACAAAAAACATAAAATATATCAAATATCTCAATAAACTGGAATACAGATTACTGTAAAATTATTCAAAACGCTTCAATAATTTGCGCTTTTTGCCAGGCAAAGAGCTACGCGGTGTACCTAATTCATTATCGGCAACCTGTCTGTTTTTCCGCTGATTTACTGCGGGTGCCCGTGGCACAAGTAACGTTGTAATAAAGGGAGTTGACGAATGTACTTGTGATGTAACCATAGGTGTATCAAACATTGAACGGTTAGTATTTCGCAATTGAGGCGGCGTTTCTTGCCTAGGAATAGCTGGTGCAATCGTCGCTGTGATTGTAGCTGGTTTTCTTATGGTGTTTATAACGTTCTTAATTTTTGGGTCAGTTTGATTATTTCTAGTAGTTTTATGTTTTAAATTATTTGTGCGAGTACTTTTAGTTTTTCGATGTAATCTTCTTCTTGCATTTATGTAGTCCCTATCTTGTTTCATATTCATTTTTATCTTTTCTATAAACTTATTTTTATCAATCAATTTAAAGTGTCCTGAAAATCCCTTGCCAGTTTTATTTGCAATATCTGCAGATTCTCTTAGAAATTGTAGATGTTTTTTGATTAGATTTACTCGAACTTTGGAAAGAGAATCCAAATTGTATTTTGTCTTAATAAAACCATAAATTTTTTGTAAAGTAACACCTGTGTTTATGTAAATAGAAAAAAGTGTATAGAATTAATGTTTATCTTCAAACTTCTTAGATACACCTGGAAGTGGTGTTTTTCTTACTAAAATCCGCAAGACTTGTGAGTTCGGTAACATATGTATATACATACATATAGATCTAAGATTTCATACCTTTTGCTGAATGCAATTCAATTAAAGCGTCTTCAACCATTTTTTTAGTTGTTTTCAATCTTCTGTTCACACTAATTGTATTTGGCAGAAATGGTTCAAAATGCGAGTCCACTGGGTTTATAGAGATCGGCATGACTTTACATGTAAATTAAATACAAATTAAAAAAAGTTTTTTTATATTTTTGTTATGCATTTATAAAGCATTTATAAATTATTCATCTATTCAATAACTAGTACTAAATAACGGTATAATTATTACTGAATAGTAGAGTTGTATTCGATTGATAAACTTAGAGTATTGCCAGCTACATATAAATTTGTATCAAATACCCTTTGCATAAAACTGCACACAAAATGATGTTACGAAATAAAAAAAACATATCTGATATGAATAACTGTAATAAAATTTAATAACTTGAGATAAAACAAGTAAGATAACTATATATGTTCGGCTGTTCCGAATTTTTGATTCCCACCACCAATTTTATGTAATTTTATAGCACAAAAGTTATTATTTTGTTTAAACAGTAAATACTTTACAGTAATAACCTTTATATGGGAAATGCCATCATCTAATATCTATAATTCTATCGCTTTTATGTGCTTTTAGAGATCATAGATAGCAGAATATATAAGAAGTGTTAAAGTAGGAGTGCCAAAGTAATTTCTGCTAATAAACTTAACTAAAATATTTTTTAATAAAAAGTCCTTAACTATTCCACAACCCATTATATGGGAGGTGGTCGTTTAAAAGAGCCTGAGATTATAATTATATTGATTTGAAAAAAATTATCGGTTTGAGCTCCATCGTGCTTTCCAGGATCCAAAAAGTATATACTTCATGGGGTCTAAACATTTCTGAACATTTTGATGTGTTACAAACAGATTAACAAAATGAATATACCCTCGCACCATTCTTTTGGTGGTGGGTATAAAAATGATAATCGAAGCAAAGAATTTGTCAAAATTAGGAACTTTTAAGAAAATAAAGAATTTTAAAATTTATATTAATTTGTTCAGAGGTTTTCAGTGTCCAAAATTATTAAAGTGTTATCATGAAATAACAATTGTTTGTATTACCATTCATCTCATATGAAACACGTACATACATATAAAAAACATACTACATATATGAAAACATCGCATTGTAAAACAAGTAAGAGTGTTATATTCGGCCATGCCGAATCTTACATACCCTTCACAACGTGTAGTCATGCAATAACAGTAGTTTGTATTACCATTCATCTCATATGAAATACGTACATACATATAAAAAATATACATATATACAAACATCCCATTGTAAAATTAAAAAATTAACGTATGTATGTTAAAAAAAAAATAAAAAAAAAAAAAATAAAAAAAAATTAAAAAAAAGTTAAAAAAAAAATTTAAAAAAAAAAATTTTAAAAAAAATTTTTTTAAAAAATAATTAAAATATATATAATAAATATAAAACAAAAAAAAATAAAAAAAAAATTAAAAAAAAATAATAAAAATATAAATAATATTTTAAATAAAAAATAAAAAAAAAATTAAAAAAAACAATATAAAAAAAATTTTTTTTTGGCTCAGCTGGGATTCGATGCCACGTTTTCTCTAACCAGTATACACGTTTGTATGTATGTATGCTGTTGTTGTAATGTTGTTTTTGTGAAAAAAAAATCGAGGTGGTCGTGGGTTTTTGCTCATATCTCAGTTGTTTATGTACCGATGTTTCTGAATTTCAATACCGATCTACTCCCGAATATTTCTGATATTTTAATATCTCACCCGGGTCCGAGCGATGTCGGGGGGCTTCAAAAAGTTGATTTCAACATACACACGGACAGACTGGCAGGGCTTAATCGACTCCCCTATTCATAAGCTTTCAGAAAATATATACTTTATGGGGTCGGAAATCAAAATTGTAGAAATTTCACACGGAATGACAAACCTATATATACCCTTTTTATACCCTTCACACATGTATGTATGTATGTATGTTGTTGTTGTAATTGTGAAAAAAAAAACGAGGTGGTCGTGGTTTTTTGCTCATATCTCAGAAAGTTATGGGGCGATTGTGCTGAATTTCAATAGCGATTCATTCCTGGATATTTCCAAGAGATTGATACCATATACAGATCTGAGGAACATATAGTTGCTTCTAAAAGTTGATTTCAACCAACACACGGACAGACGGACAGACGGTCAGGGCTTAATCGACTCCTCTATTCATAAGCTTTCAGAAAATATATACTTTATGGGGTCGGAAATGAAAATTGCAGAAATTACAAACGGAATGACAAAGCTATATATACCTTTGTGCACCACAGGTGAAGGGTATAAAAGGGTATATATAGGTTTGTCATTCCGTGTGAAATTTCTACAATTTTCATTTCTGACCCCATAAAGTATATATTTTCTGAAAGCTTATGAGTAGGGGAGTCGATTAAGCCCTGTCAGTCTGTCAGTCTGACCGTCTGTCCGTGTGTATGTTAAAATCAACTTTTTGAAGCACCCCGACATAGGTTGGACCCGGGTAAGGTATTAAAATATCAGAAATATTCGGGAGTAGATCGGTATTGAAAACCAGAATCATCGGTTCATAAACAACTGAGATATGAGCAAAAACCCACGACCACCTCGATTTTTTTTCACAAAAACAACATTACAACAACAACATACATACATACAAACATGTATACTGCTTAGAGTAAGCATGGCGTCGAATCCCAGCTGAGCAAAAAAATTTCTTTTTAAAATTTTTTTTTTATTTAATATATTATATATATTTTTATTATTATTTTTTTTTAATTTTTTTTTATTTATTTTTTTGTTTTATATATATTATTTATATAATAATTTTTTTTTTAATTTTTTTTTTAAATTTTTTTTTAATTTTTTTTTTAAATTTTTTTTTAAATTTATTTTTTATTTTTTTTTGTTTTTTGAACATACATACGTGAATTTATAATTTTACAATGGGATGTTTTTATATATGTATATTTTTATATGTATGTACGTATTTCATATGGGATGAATGGTACACAAACTACTGTTATTGCATGACTACATGTTGTGAAGGGTATATAAGATTCGGCACGGCCGAATATAGCGCTCTTACTTGTTTTATATTTTTTTTTTTAATTTTTTTTTTATTTTGTTTTTATTTTTTATTTAATATATTATTTATATTTTTATTATTATTTTTTTTTAATTTTTTTTTTTAAAAAATTTTTTTTTTATTTTTTTTGTTTTATATTTATTATATATATTTTAATTATTTTTTAAAATTTTTTTTTTTTAATTTTTTTTTTAAATTTTTTTTTTTTATTTTTTTTTTTTTTAATTTTTTTTTTAAATTTTTTTTTTAAATTTTTTTTTATTTATTTTTTTAACATACATACGTAAATTTATAATTTTACAATGGGATGTTTTTATATATGTATGGTTTTTATATGTATGTACGTATATCATATGGAATGGTGATACAAACTACTGTTATTGCATGACTACACGGTGTGAAGGGTATATAAGATTCGGCACGGACGAATATAGCGTTCTTACTTGTTCACTGTGTGAAGGGTATAATAAAAAAAAGGTTTTTTTGGATCAGCTGGGATTCGATCCCACGTTTACTTTAAAAAATATACAAGTTTGTATGTATGTATGTATGTATGTTGCAGTTGTAATGTTGTTTTTGTGAAAAAAAATCGAGGTGGTCGTGGGTTTTTGCTCATATCTCAGTTGTTTATGAACCGATGTTTCTGATTTTAAATACCGATCTACTCCCGAATATTTCTGATAAAAAAGTTGATTTCAACATACACACGGTCAGACTGACAGAGCTTAATCGACTCCCCTATTCATAAGCTTTCAGAAAATATATACTTTATGGGGTCGGAAATGAAAATTGTAAAAATTTCACACGGAATGACAAACCTATATATACCCTTTTTACTGTGTGAAGGGTATAATTATAAATTGAGTTTACGTATGTATGTTTCAAAAAATATGTATATTTTATATAAATATATATAAAAAAATGTATATAAAAAAAAAATAAAAAAAAAACAATAAAAATATAAATATATAAAATAAAACAATAAAAAAATTTTTTTTTGTGTTGTATGCTGTTGTTGTGAAAAAAACGAAGTGGTCGTGGTTTTTTGCTTATATCTCAGTTGCATATGTACCGATGTTTCTGATTTTCAATA
This sequence comes from Phyto melanocephala, assembly GCA_941918925.1. NCBI lineage: Eukaryota > Metazoa > Arthropoda > Insecta > Diptera > Rhinophoridae > Phyto > Phyto melanocephala. The sequence continues at coordinate 93,872,034 of OW799233.1, read as the reverse complement.
CCAATCTACTCCCGAATATATCTGATATTTTAATACTTTACCCGGGTCCAGGCAATTTCGGGGGGCTTCAATAAGTTGATTTCAACATTAACACGGACAGACTGACAGAGAGACTGTTCACACTAATTGTATTTGGCAGAAATGGTTCAAAATGCGAGTCCACTGGGTTTATAGAGATCGGCATGACTTTACATGTAAATTAAATACAAATTAAAAAAAGTTTTTTTTATATTTTTGTTATGCATTTATAAAGCATTTATAAATTATTCATCTATTCAATAACTAGTACTAAATAACGGTATAATTATTACTGAATAGTAGAGTTGTATTCGATTGATAAACTTAGAGTATTGCCAGCTACATATAAATTTGTATCAATACCCTTTGCATAAAATTGCACACAAAATGATGTTACGAAATAAAGAAAACATATCTGATATGAATAACTGTAATAAAATTTAATAACTTGAGATAAAACTAGTAAGATAACTATATATGTTCGGCTGTTCCGAATTTTTGATTCCCACCACCAATTTTATGTAATTTTATAGCACAAAAGTTATTATTTAGTTTAAACAGTAAATACTTTACAGTAATAACCTTTATATGGGAAATTCCATCATCTAATATCTATAATTCTATCGCTTTTATGTGCTTTTAGAGATCATAGATAGCAGAATATATAAGAAATTTTTTTTTTAAATTTTTTTTTATTTATTTTTTTAACATACATACGTAAATTTATAATTTTACAATGGGATGTTTTTATATATGTATGGTTTTTATATGTATGTACGTATATCATATGGAATGGTGATACAAACTACTGTTATTGCATGACTACACGGTGTGAAGGGTATATAAGATTCGGCACGGACGAATATAGCGTTCTTACTTGTTCACTGTGTGAAGGGTATAATAAAAAAAAAGGTTTTTTTGGATCAGCTGGGATTCGATCCCACGTTTACTTTAAAAAATATACAAGTTTGTATGTATGTATGTATGTATGTTGCAGTTGTAATGTTGTTTTTGTGAAAAAAAATCGAGGTGGTCGTGGGTTTTTGCTCATATCTCAGTTGTTTATGAACCGATGTTTCTGATTTTAAATACCGATCTACTCCCGAATATTTCTGATAAAAAAGTTGATTTCAACATACACACGGTCAGACTGACAGAGCTTAATCGACTCCCCTATTCATAAGCTTTCAGAAAATATATACTTTATGGGATCGGAAATGAAAATTGTAAAAATTTCACACGGAATGACAAACCTATATATACCCTTTTTACTGTGTGAAGGGTATAATTATAAATTGAGTTTACGTATGTATGTTTCAAAAAATATGTATATTTTATATAAATATATATAAAAAAATGTATATAAAAAAAAAATAAAAAAAAAACAATAAAAATATAAATATATAAAATAAAACAATAAAAAAATTTTTTTTTGTGTTGTATGCTGTTGTTGTGAAAAAAACGAAGTGGTCGTGGTTTTTTGCTTATATCTCAGTTGCATATGTACCGATGTTTCTGATTTTCAATACCAATCTACTCCCGAATATATCTGATATTTTAATACTTTACCCGGGTCCAGGCAATTTCGGGGGGCTTCAATAAGTTGATTTCAACATTAACACGGACAGACTGACAGAGATTTATCTACTCCCCTAATCATAAGCTTTCAGAAAATATATACTTTATGGGGCCGGAAATGAAAGTTGTAGAAATTTCACAAGGAATGACAAACCTATATATACCATTTTTCACTGTGTGAAGGGTATAATAAATAATTTGTTATAAATAACAAAAACTGCTGGTTACTCAAAAAGTAAACATAATTTTAGGGTAAAATTAAATAAATGAAGATAATGTTATTATTGTTTAAGGTTAAGTTTTATATTCTGTTACTCTTTAAGTGTGTAATTAAACAAAACATTATTTAAGGTATCACATAAAAAATAAACAACAAGTTGATCGTGCAAGAGTTACGAAAAAAGTAAAATTTATGTTTTTAAATATCAGTGTGAGAGCTATTATAAAAACGATTGGTACATAAAGGTAAGTATTTAATGGTTCACTTAAAAATGGTAAAAAAAGTAAAATTTAGCGTATAATGTAAAACAATAAAATAAAATAAAAAAAAAACGGATTATTTTATTCTATGACAAAATGTTTAAACAAGCTCTTTTCTGCCATTGTTTACAAAAAAAAATATTTTTTGAGATATCGCAACAAATTTTCAAGTGACAAAAATTTATGAAATTCGATTGACCAATTGCATTTTTCGGTCAAGGTATGTAAATTGTGCGTTACCTTGATGTTGTTTTTTGTTAATATAATTTGTATACATATTTACCCTGAAAAAGCTACCCATTGTTTGGTAGCGAAATATTGGTTAATAAACAGTTTTTTATAAAAAAAAACAAAAAATAAAAATCAAATATAATAATATTTTAATAATAATTTATAATCTAATGCAAAAATTAAAAATAAAATGATAAGAAAAATATAAAAATTACGATAGATGCAATTTCACTTAGCGGACACCTTTCTCCGTCAACTCAAACAATAATTAATTTGTTTATTTTTCGTTATTCTTCTAAACGGAACGAAGCAAATCCAATATCATTTTCATAAAATAACTCCAGCGGTTCTACACCTTTTTAAGTTGAAAGTGAGAAAATATAAATGAATAAATTGAGAAATACAAAAAAATTATATTGAGAAAAAACAAATTGAAATTAATAAATACAAATTAATATTAAAAAAATACAAATTGAAAAATACAAATTAATATTGTTAAAAACAAATTGAAATTAAGAAATATAAATAATATTTAGAAAATGCAAATTGAAATTATAAAATAAAAATTAATATTGAGAAAATACAAATTAAAATTGAAGTACAAATTCAGTTTGCAAAATTATGTATACAATAACACGTACAAATTCAAACAAATTTTCATTTCTAAATCTGTCGTGCATTATTTAAAAATATTTTATTGTCAAATGAAATTCAAAGATTCTTGCTGCGTTTGTCCAATTTCCATGACAAAAGGAGAAATTATTAGGATTATTCGATGCAATCACTTGTTTCATTGCAAATGTTTAGTTTCAATAAGTGGGCAAAACTTGTACCCGTTATGTAGAGGTGATATCCATGGTAAGTTATTCCTGATATTAGGTAAAAACACTGATGCTCATATCTCATTTATGTAATTACAAATACTTCTATATTAGAAAGAAAAAATAGAAAAAACACAAAAATCAAGATAGGATTATTGAAGTAGCATTGCAAAAATCTTATCAGAAACTTTGGAAGGTTATTATAAGACTGCTCATCGTTGGGTTATGGATGGTCGCCACGAACCTTTTGCATGTGGAGGAAAAACATAAGCTACTAAGTGAAAAATAACGAGATGTAATGCTGCAATGCGTTGAAGAAAAGCCATCCATTACACTCGAGGGACTGAAGTCAAAAGTACAATAAGAGTTGGAAAATGAAATGGACCACAACTACAACGATTTCCAACAACCTTATCAGAAAGATGTATGTCATAAAATCTGTAGCCAGTAACAATGAACAACTTAAAAATAAACCAAAAAGAGTCAAATATGTGGAGGATCTAAACAATTTTATTCGAAATGGAAGGCAAATAATTTGGATTGATGAGACTAATTTAACTTGTTTTATAAAAGAACACGTAGTTGTTCCTGGAGAGGTTCAAGAGCAACAATTAAAGTACTAACTTCCCAAAGTCCAAATGTTTATTTAATTGTTAAGATATCATCTTCAGTTGTTGTTCTAATGACTAGAAAACGTGGATTATTTAAAAGTTGGGCAAGGGAATGGTTTAACGAATCAGTGGGAGCATTTGGGAAATCGTTTGCCATGGTCAAATAGAAATAATTTTTAAGAGCTATCTAGCTATACTAATTCGATTTTCTTCTTACAGTCCGATTCTTAATCCAATTGAATTTGAATGATCCAAAATAAAAACATTTACAAAAACCCACATTGGTATTCCAAATGCATCCCACCCGGTGCAAGGCGAATTCAATAAGGTAAACTCGTCGCTAAAACAACTAAAAAGTGAAAAAATACAACGTGTATTTTGTTAAGCTGGATTCACCCATAAAATTTTAGTTCAGAACAAATTTTTTTATATTGAGTTTGATGTTTTACTTTTGAGAGAGAGAGAGAGAGAGATTATTTTGTTCAGAAAGTTTTACCTTTAGACATGTAACTTTTTCATATAATTTTTTTTATTAAAAATTGATATTTATATTAAAACTTACATTTTAAATGAATATTTATATTTTTTCTTAATATTCTTTATATACATATATACATATTTATTAAAAAAATTAGCTGAATTATTTACCACAATTGTATGATATATAAGTGAGTTAACAAAAAACTCAGTATTAGACAACACTGTTTTTCGGCTTGTCACTTTACTTGCCGTAACTGTAAAAATTTTACTTGCTTAAAAATTTCTAAGCAAGCTGAGTCGCAGGTTGCCAAAATGTGGTTGTGTTAGTAAAAAAGTGTTAGTGTATTGGTTTTTTTTCACTTGCACTTGCATGTGGCAACGGTAGGTTAATTCTTGTTCAGAACATGGTGTAATTACATAAGGTGATAGCGTAAAAGAGAGCAAATTTTTTCTCTCTTTTTTTATGTATGGAGTTTGACAATTTCCGAAGTTGAAATAATTTTTTTAAGTATGTATTTTGACATTCTCCAGAACACAAAGAAATAGTCAGCTGTGCTTGCACCGCCACCACCTTGTATAAGTGTACCCTGGTTCAGAAGAAACTGAATTGGGATGCCACTTTTTTTAACATTTACATGAAAATTGAATTTGGTTGCCACATCACACAGTGTCAGTACATTTATTATACAAAAATTGTTTTTGCCGAAAATTAACAATAAAAATGGAATTTAATAAAAATATTTCTCAAAAATTAATAGAAGAATTAAAAAAACCAGGAAGAGAATGTTTGTATGACATGAGCAATAGTACAAAAATAATTATTTAAAACTGGGTTTTTCTCACTGCGACTCATTTTATTTTCGATTTTTTTTATAAATTTCTTTGCAAACAAATTGACTTTATGCACTTCAATTAAAAATAATAATTTTAGTTTTCTTCTATCCGACATTTTCTTCACATATATTTTAATGAAATAATTTACGTTTGTATTTATTTACATAGTTTGCTAGCGGTGCTGTCACTTTGTACAACTGTTTTTTGTATTATATGGCAGCTTTGTTTTTTCGGACAAATTTTCTTAACCCTGCTGGCAGGTAAAAAAAAACTTACAAATCTTAGGTATAGGACCATTTTGGTCCATACCATTTTTTTATATAATAAATGCACATAAACGCGCTTTTTGACTATTTATAATAATCTGCAAACAAATAGAGTTTAGTTTCATTTAAAATAGGGTTTAGTTTCGAAAATAACTAAAATATAATAACGGTCAAACTTTGACCACTGGATGACATACTGCATTAATAATAATTTTATTTATAAGCCTGTTTTAACATTCTGATATATTTTTGTAATTCACCCAAATTATATTGCTTTGCCATGATGACGATTTGCCGCTTCATATTGAGTTTACAATTTTTCTGTGTTTTTCTAATCTATCTCGCTATATAACTAGTACATATTAGTTTTATTTTAGTTTGTGCTCAGTGTTTGATATGTTTGCTTTGATAAAAAAAATGGAAAATCGGCGATATTTAGAATAAAAATTTTAGATGTGAAAGCACTCTGACAAATAATTCTGAGTCAGAAAACGAAGAAGATGCTGCAGGAGTCACTGATATAGATTTACTGTATATTGCTAAAAATAAAATGTAATGGAGCGCAGCTCCTTTAGACCGCCGCGTTGGAACTTTAGCTGAGAATGTCGTTTCCATACAACAAGGGCCAACTCGATTTGCCGTATCCAAATGCCACGATATTTTTTGTTATTTTTTCCGCCAGTGTAAGAAACAAGTAAGAGCACTATATTCGGCTGTGCCGAATCTTTTATACCCACCACCAATTTTGTGTACATTTAAAGCACAATATTTATTATTTTATTAATCGCTATGGAATAATCTCTTTATAATCAAATATGTATCACTTTCTTTGCAGAGGGTGGTTAAATTTTAAGGGCCCATGTTGAAGGTGAATTACACCAAGTCTTTAAATTAGTTTTCTGCATTTCATTTGACATTTCTCAATCTCAAACTTACTCAATTTGATCCGTGGAAAGACACGCAAATGAGCAACGCTTTAAAGCTATTCAGGTTTTTTAAAAAAATGGGCGTTCAAATCAAAATGTGTTTTGTGCAATTCGTAATTCTTTTCAACAACATAATCGTTCAAATTCGTCCACAATCGGGAGAATTGTAAAAAATATTTTAATTTCTGCAAAACAGGTCTGTATAAAATGTTAGAAAATCTGTGAATGCCTTCTTAGTTCGTTGAATGGGAACCATTGCTGTTTTTTGCGATAGTGTGGCAAAAGAACAGTCAACCTCGACTCATCATCATGCCCAACAATTAAGCATCAACATTGTCATTGAAAATTTGGACCATCAGATAGAGGAGTGGCGCCAAGGATGGGGGGCCATTTGGCCGATATTTTGTTAAATACATAATTGAACCATACAAATATTATCATTGTAAAAAGAAATGATAATAATTTCTTTAATAATTTGTGTTTTATTTAAAATCAACATCGGCCCTTAAAATTTAATCACACTTAATAACTTCGATATGATAGTAAAGTGTTTTCGTAAATTTATTCTTTTAGTAAAAGTGGGCGTTAAAGTAGGAGCGTCAATAAAGTTTCTGTTAATAAATACAACTTAGATATTTCAATATAGTCCTTTATTTTCCCAAAAACTTTGTCAATAGAGAATTTATATGAATTTAAGATAAACCGTTATATGGGAGGTAGGCGTTAAAGTGGGCGTGTCACCTAAATTTTTGATTAGAATTGATTAGAAGGATACATGTAGCAAATTTTATCATCATATCTCAAATTTTGGCGGTTTTATGAGCTTTTAAATTTCATTAACGGTAGATAACGTGAAAAGTTGGCGTTATAGTAGGCGTGTCAAAGTTATTTTTGCGAATGAGTACAACTTAGATGTTTCAATATAGCTCTTTATTATTCCAAAATCTTTATTAACAGAGAAATTATATGAATTTTAGGTAAAACGTTATATGGGAGGTGGGCGTAAAAGTGGACGTGGAACCTTAATTTTCTGACACAGTAATGACATTGCCTAGGGGGATATCCGTAGCAAATTTGATCATCATACCTCTAATTTTGGCAGTTTTATGAGCTTTTAAATTTCATTAACGGTAGATAACGTGAAAAGTGGGCGTTATAGTAGGCGTGTCAAAGTTATTGTTGCGAATGAGTACAACTTAGATGTTTAAATATAGCCCTTTATTATTCCAAAATCTTTATTAATAGAGAAATTATATGAATTTAAGTTAAAACGTTATATGGGAGGTGGGCGTAAAAGTGGGCGTGGCACCTTAATTTTCTGGCACAGTAATGACATTGCCTAGGGGGATATACGTAGCAAATTGTATCATCATACCTCTCATTTTGGCGGTTTTATGAGCTTTTAAATTTCATTAACGGTATATAACGTGAAAAGTGGGCGTTATAGTAGGCGTGTCAAAGTTATTTTTGCAAATGAGTACAACTTAGGTGTTTCAATATAGCCTTTATTTTTCCAAAATATTTATTTATAGAGAAATTATATGAATTTTGGGTAAAACGTTATATGGGAGGTGGGCGTAAAAGTGGGCGTGTCACATTGATTTTCCGTTACAAAAAAGCGTTTCACCAAAAAAGAAAGTGTGCAAAATTTCAGAGTCGTACATCCAATTTTGTTGCTTTTATGACGTTTTTGTTTTTAAATATACCGAAAAATACACTGTGCGGTATAAATTTTCCTACATTTTGATCGATAACTCCTCTTCTAATACATAGATTTAGATAATTTTTGGGGAAAAATATTGTTTTTACTCAGGAAATATATATTCGAAGTTTCATGAGCCTACGTTAATGCGTTTGGACACAATTCCATTTTATTCGATGTTTGAAGGACACGGTTTTTTCGACCTACTCTTGCTTTTCGAGCTATAACTCTCTTCCTAATATTCCGATTTAGCCCATTTTCAATACCAAACAAACCTTGTCTATAAGAAAGATTCTGGCAAAATTTGAGCTTCCTAGCTTTTTCGGTGCGACCTCTATCGTGCTTTCAACAGACGGACAGACGGACGGACATAGCTAGATCGTCATCAAATCAAACCCTGATTCAGAATATATATACTTTATGGGGTCTAAAATGGATATTTCGATGTGTTACAAACGGAATGACAAAATGAATATACCCCCACCATTTTTTTGGTGGCGGGTATAAAAATAATAGTTGAAAATACAAACAAGTATGGATGAATGCATTTATATTACCTTTAGAAATCGATGTTTCGTTGGTACCAATTGATCTAAATTGTAGGAGACCAGAATTTTTACGCCAGCTGAGTTTATCCTTGGCTCAAGAACACATGATAAAACGATCCCACTTACCTAAAAACAAATCATCCGCAGAGCTTCTGACTGAAATTAGAACATCAACTTCTAATTGTGTAGCATCTATGAGCGGTGTAACAAAAATCTCATCTACGATAAAACGTGGTATCTGCGGCTGCTGTAGATCCAAATGTGATAATAAGTGAATCATGTGCAGTAAATTTATTTGCAAACTACAACGAAAAATAATTTGCTCATCCTGTACTGAGAATTTTAAACGATTTATCCACCATTTCTGTAAATTTTTTGATAATAATAAAACAATAAATATGGGTGGACCAAAATGGTCCCAAACCTAAGATTCGTAACTTTTTATTTTTTTAATTTTTTACTTATCATAGATAATTGAAAATTTATTAGAAACAATACAATAAAAAAATACCACGTGAGCTTAAGTTTTACCTAAAGTACCTACCTAAAGCAAAAAGAAAAAAAAATTGACCAAAATGGTCCAAACCTACCAGCAGGGTTAAATGGTTGAATCCAAGGCGAATTTATCAGGTGGTGGTAATTCTACAACAGTAAAAAAACAACATGGTTTTTGTTTATGTTTTTTTCCGCGGGAAAGAGTAATCTATATAAACATAAATAATATTTGACAACTCAACCACTATTTATGTAAAAAAAAAAGTAGATCAGCTGCGTTGTCAACACCACCTGATAATGAATTCGCCTTGGGTGAATCGTTCTGCACATGGTACAATCATCAGGTAGCCTCAGTTCTGCAACAACAAAATCCTAACTGTATTTTGTTGCTGGAAAACGACGACTTAAATGTCAAAAAGCAAATGTGTGTGCGTGTTTTTTTTGGCGGTAGAATATATACGTACACAATATACACACATACATAAACAAAATTTGACATCTAATTTAAACCTTAAAGTAGAGAAAAAATAATCAACTGTTTTAGTGAGGCTACCTGATAATTGTACCATGGTTCTGCAGAAAACTCTCAGTAAAAATGTTATTCTCCGGAAAAAATTTTGTTCAGAACAAATGGGTGAATTCACCTTTAGTGTAAACTAACTTGAGCTGTCGAAAAGTTGTTTACGAAATCAAAAATAAAAAACACACACACACGCATTATTCACAAATAAAAATAGTCTGTTATTTAATTTTACTTTTTTTAACGTTTTATTAAATTTTTAGAATTTTTTATCTACTGCTTTAATAACTTCACCTGATGTAAATTCGCCTTGACCCAGTGCTTGCGAATAATATCACTGTGCCAGGTAGTTCAATACTCTACAACATTTTACCAAAGAGCAATAGAACTAGAGGATATGCGTGTTGGAGAGTATGATATGTATGCAGACAACGACTAATTATTTTAAGTGTATAAAATGCAACATAACAGCTGATCGTTAATACTTTGGAATACAAAAGGAATGTCAAAATATTTGATGTAATACAAAAACAAAAGCTTGTTTTGCTTGCTCCCAGAATGCAAATATTTTGGTAAAAGGTCATGGAAAATAATAAAGGATATCGGGCACCGGTGTAAAATATACAAAAACATTGCAAACTTTTTTATCTACAAATAATAAAAAATGTTTTAAGGAAACGTAAAAACTCAAAAGAATAATTGAGAAAAATTCTGACAAAAGAAAATTTGCAAAAAATACTTAAAAACTACTTAGGTACCTACTAATTTACATAAGTTTATAATAAGAAAAACTTTTTGGATTGTTAGTTCTAAGCCTATGATGGCCACAAGTTTTTTTAACAACCAGCACAACCAAAAACTTAATTTATCCTATCAACAATATTTGAAGTTGGTAATTTTGATATTATCATCAGTGTTTCAACAGTACGCACCACCCTTCATTATACGATATACTGACCGTGAACTAGACGGCAACTTTGAAATTTTTTAAAGTGCTTAAAAGGATAAAAAATTGTCATTAACAGAGAAGAAATAAACAATACTAAGCAATAATGTCGTCAGATGGTGGTGATGGCGGCGGCGAAGGTTTATCAAAAGATTCTATGTCAGCCTTCCAAACGATGTCCAATGATTTTCGTTCGGCTTTGGATGATTTCCGTGCCAATTGGAAAAGGGAATTAAAACAAAATAATTGTCAAACCATAACTGATAACTCGCCTGAAATAGAGGTCGAAGAGTTACAAGAAGCTGAAAATGTTCTTACGCCGCTTGTCTACGATGAGCAGGCCGAGCAACAGGCACTAGCTAAAAACTTATTTCATAAGGCCGTAGAACTAGAACAAAGTGGTAAGGTGTATGATGCCATACCATTTTATCGAAAGGCGGTACAAATCGAGCCCGATATAGAGTTTAAATATTACGAGTATCAAAAACTTAAGGCAAGTAATCAAAGTTCTAGTAAAAAGGTATTGAAAACTAGTAACTCTTTTGATAAATCAACTAGCGCTAAGTATCTCCATGTTCAAGATGAAGATTTGTCAGTAGAATTATATGAGAAATTTCAAATGGATTTATCGCACAACCAACATGGTCATTTAATTCAAAGTAATCGTGATCCTGGAGTTATATCGACTGATATGCATATTTCCGAATTGCCACCAGAATTGTTAATTTATATACTGCGTTGGGTTGTCTCCAATCAGTTGGATATGCGTTCATTGGAACAGTGCGCCGCAGTATGCAAAGGCATGTATGTTCTAGCCCGAGATGAGGAGCTTTGGAAGTCCGCATGTGTGAAGTAAGCGGATAGCTATTTTTTGTAAATTATATATTAAAGAAAACATTAGCATTAACAACATCTGTCAAATAAGCCGTTAATAAACCTAAAATATTTTTTATGAATACGGCCCTTAGGGCCATACAAAAGTTAAAGCTATATATTAAAAATGTTCGTAGAAAATCGCTGATCTTTTTAAACAAATGCTCCCAAAAAAAAAAGAAAGTTAAGGCAAAGTCAATTTTCTTTTTATAAAAAAAATTTAATAATGTAACTTTTGCAAAATTTAATTATAATACCTGTTAATATTTATCGTAAACTTATTAAAGAAAGAAATTAATGGCCCTTATAGTACATTCGATCTTCGCTGGCTATCGAATTTTTTGTTCACTATCGAACATCAATAGCCCATTTTAATTTCATATTATTAGAACGTTTTCGAAATATTCGTTGTGTGATTTTTTTTTATTTTAATTTCTCCATGTAGCAAGTAAATTGTACTAGGTTTAAGTCACAGTTTATATAAAAATGATATGAAATTAAGGACAAAAATTCACCACAGTCGAAGATAGAAAATTGGGGTCGATAATTTCTTTGCTTAAACAAATTGTCAATAAATAAAAATCGCTTTATATATAAAAATCGCTTTTATTTTCTAGAGTTTGGGATCAAAATGTCGGCACACTTACCGACTTGGCCGATGATGAAGCGAAACCATCTATGGAGGGTAATTGTTCTATCATATCGAGATATTGTAACTGGCGTCAGATGTTTATAGAACGTGAACGAGTAGTATTCAATGGCTGCTACATTAGTAAAACGACTTATTTGCGTATGGGCGAAAATAGTTTCCAAGATCAATATTACCGTCCGGTACAATTGGTGGAATACTATCGTTATATACGTTTTCTGCCCGATGGTACAGTTCTTATGATGACAAGTTCCGATGAACCCTCGCAAGGTGTGACTAAGCTTAAAAATCATCATCAATTAAGACCAGACATTTTAAGGGGACACTATCGTTTGTTTGGTTCAAAGTTGAGTGTTGTTGTTTGCAAACAACAGCAGCAACAGACAAAATATACATCGAATGCCACTACCGCAGGAGGATACAGTAGACACAATAGACGTGGCAGTTTCGCATATAGTGAGGGCGCCTTTAATATCACCAAATATTGTATTGAATTCCGTATATTAAACACGTCTAAAAGGAAATTTTCCCAATTGGTATGGTTGCATTATTCGATAGTACAAACTCGTAATAAACAAGAAACAACTTCTGAATTTGAATTGACCCCGTCAAAATATCCACCACTTTGGTTTTCACCAGTGCGAAGCTATCACTTGTATGCAGATGCTCCTTTAGGTTAGAAAGTGCGTATATTTATGAGCGCAGTGTATGTTTTTGAAAAATTTCTAGTTTATAATGGTTACATTGTTACAGAGCTTGAACTAAGTTCTTGTTTTCTTCAATTTAGTTTTTAAAAAGCTTTAAAAAGTGTTATTTCAATGAAGTTTTATTTTAATATTTTTGTGTGAATACATTCATATGTACATACATACATATACATATGTACAAATAAATATTCTTAAATAAATATCTATGTTTATTTAATTTTATGTTTACTAGAATGTTTGGATTTCTAAAAGAGGATTGTTCAAAGTAGACATTTGCATTAATACATTAATTTGATTTTCTATACACAACAAAAGCAATATTAATTTAAATATTAAAAAGTCAAGTATAATGCTTAATAATACAAAAACTACAAATTAATTTTACATAAGTATTTTTTTTATGTGAATGAAATCTAATCGATCATGCAAAAATATAGCAATGTTTAGTAACAGTTATTCTTAAATACACAACACTCAAATATTATTTAAGTTAAAGTAAGTATATACATATACACATACAATTGAGAAGAAATTGTATTTATGTATATTTTTAAAAATTAATAAAATCAAGTAAGAATCTTATAATAACCTTCACCATCATGTATATATTAAAGGCCTGCAACTGTTGCACTATACAACATAGCAACATGTGTCACATAATGCAACTGCTAATTCATGCAATGCCGAAAATGCATGTTTGACAAAGACATATAAAGACAGCGGGCCAATTCAAAGTGGTTGCATATCAGTCATATTTGTACTATTTCATATTATTTTATGCACGCATAAAATTTTTGTTAGTAATTTCCATACAAAGAAAATAATAAGACTTTACACATTTGTTTCCTATGTATAAGAAATTGTTTATGTTATACTTTTAACCAGAGAGAGAGAATTTCTTCGCTTCTTACCTCTCAGAGAGAATATTTTCTTTTTTCCTGTATACATACAATTTTTAACAGCGTCATCTCTTTGTCTTCTTTCTTGTATTAAATACATAATTTGTTAACAAAAGGTGTTCAAAGTCACTAGTCTTATTAATATGAATTATATGACATAGTACAATATGAGAGTCTACTTTGAATTGGCCTAGTGTATAATTTGTTTAATTAAATCTGTACATAGTTCTAACAGTGATATTGCATACATGAGCATAGAAAATGAGAAAGTCAACACATGCGACACGTGTGACATATGCAGCACATGTTTTTTATAGTGCATTTTAATCATTGCAATAGAATATTATATGCAATAAAATCAGAAATTTATTTATTACTAGAAAAGCCCGGCGCGCGTTGCTACGCCCCTTCATGAATTTTAATTGCATTCTAAATTTTAATCGAATATCAAGTGCAAAGCTAAAAACTATAAATTTTTCTTTATGAGCGTGGCACTGCCCACTTTTCTAATTACGAAACTGTATAGTAATGACGGCTCAATAAGTGTGCAAAGTTTCAGAAAAGTCCGTCCAGTGAAAGTACCTTAAAATTATAACTTTTTTAATGGGCTTAGCCCTGCCCACTTTTCTAATCACGAAATTATATAGTCATGACAGCTCAATATGTGTGCAAAGTTTCAGAAAAATCGGTTCAGTGCAAGTACCTCAAAATGATACCTTTTTTTATGGGCGTGGTACTGCCCACTTTTCTAAATACGAAACTGTATAGTCATGACAACTCAATATGTGTGCAAAGTTTCAGAAAAATCGGTCCAGTGCAAGTACCTCAAAATGATACCTTTTTTCAATGGGCGTGGCACTGCCCACTTTTCTAATGACGAAAGTGTAAAGTCATGACAGCTCACTATGTTTGCAAAGTTTCAGAAAATTCGGTCAAGTGCAAGTAGCTAAAACTGATAACTAATTTTTTATGGGCGTGGCCCGCCCACTTTTTTCACCCATAAACACTCCCTGGTATGTGTACAACAACTTACCAAAGTTTGAGCCCTATCGGTTTTACAGTTTCGGAGTCTATAGCTAACACACACACACACAGAGTTTCAGTTTTATATATATAGATAAAGATAGATAATTGTAGTTACATACTTTAAGGAAATTTCTTTTAAGGATTTTTTTAGAAAATATTGAAATAAAGTCAATTTGTTTTGTGTCGGGTTTGGCTGTTTTTTTTTTTGGGTTTGCCTTTATTTTTCGCAAAATATAACGCTTGTCCTGCTCATTAAATACATGGTATTAAACACAACAGCGTACAACAGCTTGCCTAAGTTGCAATGACATGCTAAGACAGTAGGCCAATTCAAAGTAAACTCTCATATTGTACTATGTCATATAATTCATATTAATATGACTAGTGGCTTTGAACACCTTTTGTTAACAAATTATGTATTTAATACAAGAAAGAAGACAAAGAGATGACGCTGTTAAGAATTTTGTGTATACAGGAAAGAAGAAAATATAAAATATTTTCTCTGAGAGGTGAGAAGCAAAGAAATTCTCTCTGAGAGACAGTATAGTTAAAAGTATAACATAAACAATTTCTTATACATAGGAAACAAATGTGTAAAGTCATATTATTTTTTTTGTATGGAAATTACTAACAAAAATTTTATGCATGCATAAAATAATATGAAATAGTACAAATATGACTTATATGCAACCACTTTGAATTGGCCCAGTATGTTTGAGTTGGCATAACATGTTATAACACCTTGTTTAAATTCGCATGGCATAGCAAAGCATGAAATCTTTGAAAATTACATTTTTACAGAAAATGTTGAATTGTGCAGGAGTCTAGTATATATGTAGGTATAGTCACCACATGGTAACTTAGCGTAGATATTATCATATATGCCATTTTGTTTTATTACTTCCGATGCCACCAACTATTTTGAATTTTTATATAGTTATCTGTATTCTATTAGCCTTTTCATTTGATACCCATATTGATAAGTTGAGAAAAAAATTATCCGCTATTTTGTTTAGGATGACATGTTAGATTTTAACTTTTTCATTGTTTACTATTTCTATTGGTCGAACCCACCATATTGAAGTGGGTTAATTTTTAATTACTAGATTTGACCTATATATAAATTAATTGACCGTCATTTGATAGTGCCGGCCATCTTGTATTTCAAATTTTTTTAAGTGTCCTATATTAAGCTTGTCAAGTCCTTTTTTCTTTTGATACCCATATCGTCACTATCTTTTGCCAATCTGAAAAAATAGATTTTTTTTTGTAAATTTAAAGAAAAACACCGAATTTTTGTGCTTATATCTCAGTTCAAAACCCGATTTGACAGTTTTTTTAAGCACGGGTCCAGCGTTGCCGTTTTGGTTACTTTTAACCAAAATTGGTTTTTTCTTCTGATGGTTAGATGTGTACTTTTTTTGATTTTGGTTACTTCTCACTAAAAATTTTAATATGTATATGCATTATATATTTTATTTGCTAATTTTTCAAATCGCGCTTTAAAAAATGTATGTTTCAAATTGTAATGAAGTAGCAAGTATGCAAGAAAGTAGCCTATCAAACTTGCAAAAACATAAAATTAAAAAAAATATACAACAATTATTTAAATTAAACTTTTAAAGGAAATTCTGAAATGCTTTTTAAGTAGTTTAGAGATAAGTTTGGCACATTTGTTATTATCATTCCCAAATTAAACAGATGGTAATGGATAACAAATTTTATCCCAATGGAAATTATTAAGATTTTCAAATATTATTTTAGACAGTGATATAGTACATAAGTATTGTTGAGTTTTGGGATAAAGTGTCCAAACATAAAAATGCAATGAACGAAAAGTGTTTCGAAGAACTTATTTATTTTGTTCAAAACTTAATCTCTATGCCACATAGTTCAGCTGCTGCGGAAAGAATTTTTTCATTGTTTAGTTTGATAAAAAGCAAATTTAGAAATAAGTTTGAGTTTCAAAAAATTAACAATGTTATGCAATTAAAAGAATTGTACAAAAATCAAAATTATTCCCATTATGTCTGGTCTGCCAAAACTTTGTTTTCAAAACTATTATAAATTTTGAATTTATCGATCTCTAAAAAAATCGCTTTATATATATTTTTAATTATATTTAGTTTTTTGCATTAAAATCTATACCCAGCAAAATAATCTATGACAAAAAAGTGATTTTGCAGGGGTTCAACTGGTGACGACGTGATTAAATTTAGGTGAAAACACTAATGATTTTAACATTAGCGTCTCATTGGAGATCATGTGTTTACATGAATATTTAAATGAACTGCACTTCATTCTAATAAGTGCATGGAACTCATGCATATTTGGTGACAATTATCGGATATTTCATGTGTTAAATTTGTTTGTTTACATGAATTCTTTAAGATATTTTGCATGATGTTGCATTCATTTTTAAGCACATCATTTATGACAAATTATTTTGCAGTTAAGAAGTCATTTAGAATTAATGCTTTCACACAATTGATTTAGAAGTCTTGTAAATGTAATTCGCTTTGCACTACTTCCAATTTTTTTTTTGCTGGGTATATATAAAAGTGAAACTCTGTGTGTGTGTGTGTTAGCTATAGACTCCAAAACTGTAAAACCGATCGGACTCAAACTTTGGCAAGTTGTTGTACACATTCCAGGGAGTGTTTATGGGTAAAAAAAGTGGGCGGGCCACGCCCATAAAAAAATAGTTATAATTTTTAGCTACTTGCACTTGCCCGATTTTTCTGAAACTTTGCACACATATTGAGCTGTCATGACCTAATAATTTAGTGATGAGAAAAGTGGGCGGGGCCACGCCCCTAAAAAAGTTTTAATGTTGAGGTACTTGTACTGAACCGATTTTTCTAAAACTTTGCACACATATTGAGCTGTCATGACTTTATAATTTTGTGATTAAAAAAGTGGGCAGGGCCACGCCCATAAAAAAAAGTTATAATTTTGAGGTTCTTGAACTGGACCGATTTTTCTGAAACTTTGCACACATATCGATCTGTCATGACTAAAAAAATTCGTGATTAGAAAAGTGGGCAGTGCCACGCCCATAAAAAAAAGTTATCATTTTCAGCTACTAAACTTCACCGATTTTCCTGAAACTTTGGACACACATTGAGCTGTCATGACTATATAGTTTCGTGATTAGAAAAGTGGGCGGGGCCACGCCCACACAAAAAGTTATAATTTTGAGGTACTTGCTCTGGACCGGTTTTTGTGAAACTTTGCACACATATCGAGCTGTCATGACTAAATAAATTCGTGATTAGAAAAGTGGGCAGTGTCACGCCCATAAAAAAAATTATCATTTTAAGCTACTTGAACTTCACCCATTTTCTGAAACTTTGCACACATATTGTTGAGCTGTCATGACTATACAGCTTCGTTATTAGAAAAGTGGGCAGTGCCACGACCTTTAAAAAAAGTAATAATTTTTAGCTTCTTGCACTTGATATTCAATTAAAATTATGAATGCATTTTTATTCATTAAGGGGCGTAGCAACGCGCGCCAGGCTTTTCTAGTATAAAATAAAAAATCAAATTTAATAAAATTAAAATTATTTCTGATTTTGGTTATTTTTTTCATCATTTGGTTACATTTTTAAGAAAATTTGGTTGTAAATTTTTTTTGGTTGTGGCAACACTGCACGGGTCAAAGTACGGCATACGATTACGATCGAAATTTTACTCGAACGATCGAGTTCGCTGTGCTTTAGGTGTAGGGATTCTAATAAGAATTTTCAAATTTCGATCACTTTCGAATGCCGTAATTTGCTCCCAGTTATAGCACAAAATTTATTATTTTGTTATTAACAGTAATTGCTATGGAATAATATCGTATTACCATAGTAAGCAAATCTTTCGAATAGATATTTATCGTGAATAATATTAATTCGAATGAATTAAATTTTCCACATTGTAACGAATAATTCTTTTTGTTGTCCGAATTTTAAAAATAGACAAATGAAATTTAAAAAAAAAAATTAAAATAAATTTCTCTCCACAATTTAAATATAAAATTCCTTACAAGAATCATTCATTCATTCAAATAAAATAATCAAAAAATTAAAAAAATCGATTCACAAATAGAATTTTTATTTTCCTTGAATAAAAGTTAGCAGCTTTGCCATTGTAGTTTATTATTTTTGTTGTGTTAATGGGGACAATTTCACCATTTTAGGAATTAAATAAAAAAAAATATTTATTTTATTTGCGAAAAGAACGAAAAAACATAAAAATCCTAAATAGAATTTGTGTGGCAAATTTTATTTTTTTTAATTCAGGGCATAATTAATAATAATAATTTTTTGCGTACTATGCGTATTGCTTTCTTTGTGTAACAGTTGTTTAAAGAGATTTTTATAATTTTCAATACCGATCTACTCCCTTGGAAATGTTTTTTGGCTTCAAAAAATTGATTTCAACAAACACACGGACAGACTGACAGACGGAAAATGCTTAGTTGACTCCCCTATTCATAAGCTTTCAGAAAATATATACTATGGAGTCGAATATGAAAATTGTAGAAATGACTGAAAGACAAACCAATAATTTGAGAATATATTTCTTTAGACGAAATGTTGGCTGATTTTGCGATGAAGTCACTGCATATGCATTCATGCATACATACCGTCGGTCTCATATAGAAAGGCCCTAACGCAAATAATTATAATTTTACAGGAGGTAAAATCGCTTTTAATACTATTGCGTTAAATTTTTGTTTCACTGAAAAACTCAATTTCGTAAAAAGTACGAATTAAGGCCTTTCTACATGAGACCGACGATATATAATTACGTTAGATACTACCTTATAGGTATAGCCTAATAATCTTTTTTAAAATAAAAATAAAACACTTCTTTGGTTTGGTTTTTTCCTTTTTAATCTATAATTGTTCACTAAATTTCTTTTCTGCTTTAAAACTACATTTAAGCATAATTTAATAATTCTTATTAATAATGTTATTTTTCAATGTTGTTTTTATTTTTCGTTATAACTAATTTTATAAATTACATAATTGCTTAATTAAAAATATATGATATAAAGAATATGGAATAAATCTTAAAAATAAAAAGTGAGAAAGTATTAAAATAAATAATAAGGTACTTTTTTAATGAATACCTAAAATAATAAGTGCTTTTAATAAAGTTAAATATTTTTTATCATTATTATTATTTGAATATTTTCGTTAATTTACTATATGTAAATTCTCATAACTCTGTTAATGATATTGATAAAATGAATAAGTTTTTAATAAAGGATAATAATAATAATAATAATAATAATAATAATAATAATAATAATAATATTTTCGTTATTTTTTTAAGTGGACGGGAAAAATTAACCAAAAGTCTTAGACTGTTATTATTTTAGTTAGAATACGTTATTTTTTCCCTAATTTTGTTTATTTAAAATTTTTATTTCTTATAATAAAGTTACATAATTGTTAGATTTCTGGGACAGTTGTTTTTAAATTTGGTAATAAATAAATAACACAAATTATTACTTAGTATTACAAACCATGCTAACATTATTTTTATTAATTCAATCCTTGAGTGTTTTCATTTTATTTTAGTATTTGATCTTGAAACAGGAAAAGAAAGTTAGACCCATGATAACAGTCCGTAAGATAAAACCTTCCTTCCTACAATAAAACCTTTTTTATATATAAGTAAAAGTTAGGTAAGATTGATGTAAATGTATAAGTAATATGAATACTACTTCCACTCTGCGTATTGTATAATGTGCGATGAAACTATGTCCTAGTAGATTTTTCACAGCTTTTGGGTCAAAATTTGTGTGTTGCTAAGGGTCGAGAAAATAATGAAGATACGCTTTTGGCCTAAAAGCAGACAAAATTTCCTAAAAAAAAACTTGGTTTATAAGCTTTATGCGGTTGCGGCAAAAGAAGCAAGTCATTTGGTACAGTGAACTCCATAAATACAATATACATCAAAGAATGTTGCAAAGAAGGCTTCTTCCTTATTTTTGGCCCGATTTGGCATCGTGTTACTATGGTAACAAAGCTCTGGAGAGGTACCAAAACAATCATGTAGTGTTTGTACCAAGAGTGAACAATTATCCGAAGCTTAGACCTGTGGAGAGAATTGAAGAGCACAAAAATGTGGCCCACAATGTGGAAGATTTTAAAAAGACACGCTCAAACTGTTCCAACAAATTTATTGGGCCAATTCAAAGTAGACTCTCATATTGTACTATGTCATATAATTCATATTAATATGACTAGTGACTTTGAACACCTTTTGTTAACAAATTATGTATTTAATACAAGAAAGAAGACAAAGAGATGACGCTGTTAAAAATTTTATGTATACAGGAAAGAAGAAAATATAAAATATTTTCTCTGAGAGGTAAGTAGCGAAGAAATTCTCTCTGAGAGACAGTATGGTTAAAAGTATAACATAAACAATTTCTTATACATAGGAAACAAATGTGTAGTCATATTATTTTCTTTTGTATGGAAATTACTAGCAAAAATTTTATGCATGCATAAAATAATATGAAATAGCACAAATATGACTGATATGCAACCACTTTGAATTGGCCCATTGTAAATAATTATCAAATTAAAAATGGAAAGGTAACCAAGGTTTTATGATATCTTTCACCTGTACACCCCAATTCTAAATAACAATTCCCTGGGAATTTTTTCCCTATTCCCTGTTCCCCTATTCTAAATAATTTCTCCCGGGGAAATTTGTTCCCTTTCCCTTTTCCCTTATTCTAAATGAACTTCGAAATTGGGAAATTGTTCCCTGGGAAAAAAGTAGGTATTACGAAAGGCAATTAAAGGGAGAATGTAATAACAATTTTTGGGAAAAAATCCGCCAACAAATTCAAAGGGAGTTGTGACAAAAATGTAAGTATTTAATATTTTTTTTATAAAAATTGTGATAAATATTGTAATTTATTGTTACTTTTAGGATAAAAACAACAAACAGGAAGCAGAATAATGAAATTTTTATTTATCTTTTTTTTTAACTTTTGAAGTTTTTAAATTTTTTTAATAAAACGTTATATTTTTTAATTGATTTTTCCAGCTCGAGGTCTTTATAAATATTTGTTGATTTATTTATTATTCAATATTTCGCTACTCCTTTGTGTAATAATAAATAAGTCAACAAATATTTATAAAGACCTCGAGCTTGAAAAATCAATTAAAAAATTTTATAAAATAAAGGTCAAATAAGAGCAATAAGAAAATGTTATATTTATTTAAAAAATGTATATACTACATACATATATAAGAAACGGCTTTATTACAGAAATTTATTCGCAATATTTTTTCTAATATTTTTCTATTATATTTTCTAATATTTTGGGCAATGGATAAATATTGTGGTGAGTCTAAGGATACCACATCATTATCCTGAGCGCTCAAATAATCTAAATTTTCTACATCGCTTACTTCAGCATTGCATTTAAAATGAATGCAGATATTATGCAACGCACAGCAAAATTTTGTTATTTTAGCAGACTTTTTTGGAGCGTAGTGCAGCTGTCTAGCACCAAGAATGCACCTCCATCTATTTTTTAAAACACTATTAATGCGTTCAACGACATTTCAACACTGAATTTTATTTCAACAGACATCCTGTGGGCAAAAAATGCATGTTTAATTTATGAATTGTCTGTTATCATTCAAAACTTTACCAAGAAGCCAATAATTGCTGCCATCTCTAAGGTCTTCTTGCTCAAGGTGAGCACGCAATTCGCCAGAATTCCAAATAAATGAATCGTGACACGCTCCGGGATGTGAGGCATCAACGTACTGAACCCTCAGCTCATGATCACAGACCTTTAATTTTTTGAGTTCCGTCAACACATCCAATAACGTTTGGAATGCCATACTTCACATAAAGAGCTAACGCATCTTTCCGTTTTTGCACTTCTGCAGAAAGTTATCTACATTTGAACGCCGGTTTATTTACTCTGTAATATTTTTCTAACCTTTCAAAAGTAAAATTTACAAAGTGTGTGGCAACTCAAGTGGGTTGCGTCACTTAGCATTTTCCTTTCTACCCTTTGCTTATTCTTTTGCTTCAGAGTTTTTTGCTTCAGCTATTATTATTATCAACGCTACAATTAACATTTTTGTTCACTTTTAACAATTTTTTTTTATTATTTACGAATATTCACTTTTTACGCTAAAAATGATTAGCAAATATTTTGTCAAGACAAAACAGCAAAAGCAAACAGCTGACTTCGAAAATTTAAAATTCTCTCTCCCTTGTTATTCCCTTCCCCGGCTGTTTAGAATAGGGGAATTTTATTCGCGGGAAAAATGAATTCCCGGGGAATTCAATTCCCTGGGAATATTTAGAATTGGGGTGGTAGTGTCAAGGGTATATATACCTTTATGGTATCAATCTTTTGCAAAAATCCAAGAATTATCGATATTGAAATCCAGCACGATCGCCTCAAAACTTTTTGAGATATGAGCAAATTAACACGATTCCCATATTTTTACCACAAAAAACAATATTTTTCAGCCTAGGTTAATTTATAGACAATTGGTAATATTAATAGGAACGATATGTCGCCGGAGATATTCTTAATTTTTTTTTTTTGAAAAATCTATTACTAACCGAACAGTTATAGGCAAAAATAATTGTGAAAAATGTATATTTTTTTTTATTAGGAACTATAAATTGTTGAAACCAGAATACAAACCGTGGCCGTGAAAATTATCGCCGAGAAAAACTGACAAATCGGTTTGAAACTAACTAAGATGATATAAGCATAAAAATACAATTCTTCAGTGTTTTTTTTTTAAATTTACAAACGAAAATCGATTTATTTCAGCTTCTGGATAAGAGATATTAACTATATGGATATCAAAAGAAAGGGATTGAGAAGCTTAATATGGGACACTAAAAAATTAAGAATCCGAGATGATCACCATTACAATGTGGGTTAATTCTAGAAATTAAAAATGTATCCACTTTAACCCCCTCAATATTAGTATTAAACAAAAGGACCTTGCCAGTGTGAAAAAGTTAAAATCTAAGATAGCGTATGAAACAAAATGCCGGAATTTTTTAACCCCATCAATATAGGATACAGTAAACTATTTAAAAATTCAAAATCAAAAATTACATATAACATGAAATCTAGGCTATACTTTTATACAAATTTTATTAGGTAAGAAAATAATTACATATGCTATAGTCCAACCTAAACAAGAGCGTTGAGCGTAAAGCGTTGCAAGACAAATATAAAACTCGAACGCTTAACGCTCAACGCTCTTGGAAAGGCAAAGGAAATTTCTGAAATACGATTTAAAAAATCTAAAATACTATTGGAAAATTCTGAAATACAATTTAAAATTTTTTAAATACAACTAAAAAATTTTGAAATACAATTAGGAATATCTGAAATAAAATTGGAAATTTCTGAATCTAAATTAAAAATTTCTAAAATATAAAATTTGTTTATAAAAATTGGATATTTAAAAATACAATTGGAAATAAATATAATTTTCTAAATTTCAAAGATTTATTTACATATTCATAC
Organism: Phyto melanocephala; assembly: GCA_941918925.1. Taxonomy (NCBI): domain Eukaryota; kingdom Metazoa; phylum Arthropoda; class Insecta; order Diptera; family Rhinophoridae; genus Phyto; species Phyto melanocephala. Next base: position 93,847,880 of record OW799233.1, on the reverse strand, counting down.
AATTAAAAATGAGCTTGAAATGTATTTTTTTAAATAGATTTCAAATACATTTTATTTTCTTATGAATAGTGTTTACTTTAAAAATTGTTTTAACGATAGAAAATGAGTATACCTCATCTTGCTGTACCATAGTTTTGCCCCGTTTTCTTGTTAAAATATGTTTTTTTTACTATTTCTGCTTTAACCATTATTTTCTTTGTAACGTACCCTATTATTTTTCAATTTAGTTATTAAAACCTCGTCTATATTATGGAACATTTGTTGTAAAACACAGTAAGACTTGGCTTAGTCCTCGTCCATATGACGGAACATTTGTCGCAATACTTTTCATACATATATCTTACTTCTTGGCGAATGAGAGGAACAAAAGAGAATTGCATGTACATAAAATATCATTATACCAATTTTCTTTTTTTTCTCTTTAATCCGCAATCTTAAAAGTTTTGAAACAAATATTCCATAATTTGGACGTCGACTAAAGATTTATTTTACACATTTTGTATACATGCATTTTTGGTTTGTTTTATTCCATTGTGGCTAAATCTTATTTATTTTTCAACTTGTACTAAAACTTTTTCATAGCGCATTTTATCGGGTGTATCCCAACAACTTTTTAAACAGGTAAAGATCAAAACATTACCATATTCCAACGGAGCATTCTCATTGTTTTGTTGCATTTTTAATTTTGTTATGAGAGTCGATAGGATCTGAACTTCACATATAGTATCACCATTACAGTTAACACATTTTGGAACAGGTTCTTGTAGAGGAGAAATTAAAAGGGGTAAAGTATCACGAGAGTACCTAAAAAAAAAATTAGATTTTATATTTTTAAACTGTTAGTTTTATATAAACAATTTATTTTTTAATTAAATTAAAGCATATTAAAATTAATTCTCTTTTATATATCAAAAGAAGAGTTCACTTTTATGTCACCACTAACTGCAGTAACGGATAGATCGGTTTCTACCAACCAAATTCCAAGGTACGTTGGGGATGGTAGTGGTTGGTAGATGGTTTATGTGAAATTTCCATTAAATCGGTCCAGCGGTTCCGGAGATATGACATTAAGATTTTTTTATATATTTCCATACAAATACCAACATAATGCCCTCGATTTTCCATATTATATTTTTTTTGTCACTTAAAAAAAAGTTACCAAACCATGTATCGTAATGTATACAATAGCATTTGGTCTTATTAACTGAAATGTTGAGCTGAATCATTCAGCCGTTGTTTCATACATTGTATCATAGGAATATGTTATTGTTGTTTTTGCTGTTAGAATCGTACTTTTATGCATATCATTAAATTCGGTCTCTATCTTCATAGTGAACATTTTGTTTTATAGATGACAAAACAAAAAAGTTAAAGGCAAAACAACGATTCCTCTCTTTGCAAGGTCAGCTAGTATAATTATAATATTTTTATAATGATATCAATAATATAAATACAATATTAATGAGCATAGGAAAATGATCATAGAAACATTATCACTTTATAATAAACCTTAAAAGTTACTAAGTTTATGTATTTAAAAAAATTGAAAATTATGGATTTATTAATTTCAAGGTAATATGATTAACAGAATAAGTTTCCCCATGAAGCTTCCGAAAGTCTAAAAAATCCGACAGATTTTTTCTGATCTAATAAGTTAAAAAATTAAGTAATTGTAACAATTTCGTGAAATATTTATTAAATACACCCCGAATTTTTATAAATGTAGATTTAAAAGAAATTATTTCTAAAATTGTTTAAAAATGCATTGAGAAAGATTGACGAACTTGGCAATTATTTCGATTGGAACCGAAGGTTTTAAAAGCTTAAAAATAAAAAAATTGTTTCTATGACGAGATTATCGGAACTCATATTTAGTTATTTGAATTAACTATAAACAAAATAAAAAATTAATAGAAAATCAAAACATGTGTATTCACAAGCAGTTATAAGTCCCGTTTTGTCTTAAAAAGTTAGAAAGAATAAAAAGTTTTGCATTTTTATTGTAACATTTTAAAAACATTAAAACATTTTTCAAAAATTGTTGCAAAACAATACTTAGGACACATTTTGAATGCGCTAGTTGTATAGATTTTACTTCTGTGTATAGTTGTTTGTCTATCAAGACTTTATAGTACGGAATATATAAATTTACTGCTGTATTCATAAAAATTATTTTAGGTTTATTAAAGGCTTATTTGACAGATGTTGCATAGAAATTTGTCAAATAAGCATTCAATAAACCTAAAATATTTTTTATGAATACGGTAGTTAATATGTAGAGTAAATTTAGATAATCAATTTGATTTTTTAAAATTCGTCCTTATTTAAACTAAACTTGACGTTTGTATTACACTAAGAAATGTACCTTAAAACTTGTCCTGGATTCTGTTGTATTGTACTCAAAAAATGATGAAACATTATATCACCATGAGCCGGTAATGATTTCTCATAGCATTCTTGATCCTCCGGAGTACCAGCTCCCCCCACACTACCACTTCCGCTTGCGGCCACACCACTATTTGGAGAATGTGCCGATTCATCTTGTTTCTTGTATTCCAGATATAGATCACGTATATGCTCTGTAGATAAGGAACCACCATATATATCACAATCCTTAGCTACAATATTCACCTCAAGATCTACAGATATAAAGTACGGTTTCAATGTTAAATCAGACAATTTTGTTAAAGGACCTAAAGCAGCCGGTGTAGAAGTATGTTTAAGTAAGGCTATTAAATCACGTTCTGGCTTCTGTGGTGTCTCAACTAGAACAACGTCAGTCTCAGCACCTTCAATTTCAGCACAAATTGTTGCAGAAGCTCCACTACAAGCATAGTTACCCTCTTTCTCAACAGATGCAGCTGCAGCAATTTCGCCAGATGCTTCATCACAATTTGCATTAGGATCTTCTGCTAAACTTTTTCCACATCGTAAGTCTATATGATTAAAACTCATCAAAATGTCATTATCCATCGAATTGCTTTCGTCTTCATCATCATCCTCATTGGTCAAGTCGTTTTCATCTTCTCCATCGTCCAAATCCAGTTTTTGAATAGTTGAAGGTAAGTTGACATTTTTAGGATTAATAACATTTCCGTTTTCTTCATTTGATTCTTGAGGTTCGTCGGCTTCCGTATCCATTTTCTCTATTTCTTCTTCCTGTAACAAGCCATTATTCTCTTCACCCCAGTCATTAGTGCCACTACACCATGATATAATACTAGGATGTTGTTTTTGCTCCTTCTTTTTCTTCTGCTTTCCACCACCCGTGCTACTGGCCAATGACGACTTATGCGATGGAGCTACTTTGATAATATCAAAATGTCCCGGTGTATCTAAGTGTTGGGTACGAACGCACAACCAACTTTTCGAATTTTGAGAACACACAGGATTTAGACAGGCGAACACATACAAGCTACGATGAAATTGCGACATTTCTAATGGAGCATAAAGCTGGACAATTAATGGACGGGCTGTTCCACACAGTGGACATGGTGGAATTTTAATTTCTCCGTTTGGCCAATCCTAGTAGTAATTAAAAATTATTTATGAGTACATTTTGGAAAAATCAATTGAAAAGACATCACGTTTAAACTTACCGCAGTTCCACCAATCTTATTTAGGGTACTATTTAGTAAGGATACATGTTTTTCGGTTATTTCTTCATCGTCATAGCCCAGATAAACTGTGCTCTTATTTTTGGCCATACTTTTTAATATTGTGTTACTTCTTTTACAACAATTACCGTTTTTCTTTAAAAATTCCAGACTTGTGAAGAAACGGATGTCTAATTTTTGTAATACAGTGTTGGTAACTATAATTGATTATGAAAATATTTACAGTATTGCAAAATGGTTATAGAAATAAAGAGTTGCTATACTTTATCATTTTGAAAAAGTAAATAAATATTTGTTAGGCCCCTTTCGCATTAGGCAACTATAATTGCGCAATTCTTGTGTTTGTTGGTGTGAGAGGAAAAGTCGGTGTAAAGGGGAAAGAGTTGCCGAGATTTGAGTACAGACTTTCTTGTACTTGGCAATTCTGCTTTAGCTGTCATTCTTGTCTTGGAATATTTATTTGTTTTTGACATTGTCTTTTATTTCTTCTTCGGTGTGTTGTGTAATTTTGTGTTTGTGAAAATTTTATTTGTTTATAAGTGTATCAAATATTTAAAAATGATGAGAAGTTGGAAAAAACTGGAAGAAATTGAGCAACCAAGTTGCTCAATGTGAACATAAAAGCAAGTTCAAAAGAAAATAAATAAAAATTAAAATTATACTTGCGCAATTATAGTTGCCTAATGCGAAAGGGGCCTTACTGGTCCAGGGTATCAATTCTCGTTCTATGAAACTATGAAATAAAAAGTTTTTGTGTGTAATATCATATGGTGGCACCTAGCGTAGCGTCGCCATTTTGTTTATTATATTCGACGTCATCTTTTATTTTTAATTTTGAACTAGTTAACACTTGTCAACTTGTTTAGCACTTTAATTTGATATCCACATGTCTTAAAAACTCTACTGGTCAAGACTTTTCATTTGATATCAAGATTGTGGAAGTTGAAAACGACAAAGGAGTAATTTGTATACTTGTTTTATTTTTCCGAAATATTTTGAACTTTTTAATAGTTTAGTAATCTATTGGTCAAGCCCTTTCATCTGATAAACCTTAACTTTTGAATTTGAATATTTGGATTTGGTTTAAAAATTGTAGGAAAAAAGTCCATGCAGTTGTATTTTGGTGCTTATATCTCAGTAAGTTTCCTATTGATTTGTTAGTTTTTCTTAGTAATTATGTTAAAGACAATGACTTATAATTTGATTTAAATTTATTCCAAAAATTAATTAGAAGGTTATGTAACTTGATATATTTAAAAAGAATATGTAGTTTGCCAAATTATTATTAACTATAACTTTGCCGATTAGTGACCAAATTTTTTCATGAATATTAAAAAAGCATTCCAAGTAAAAAGTACTAACTGATGCTAAAAAAAAATATCATAGGGTGCGAAAATTTTAATATTCGTGCTTAAAATAAGTAAAAACAGAGGCAGTCGTGTTTTTTTGCTCATATCTCAGAAAGTTATAGAAAGATTATGCAGATCCAAATATTTCAAATATTTGGATACCCTACACAGGAATTTGCGATTGGGGGTGCTTTAAAAAGATTGATTTTAACATACAGACGGTCAGACGGACAAAGCTTAATCGACTACCATATCATAAGCTTTCAGAAAATATGTACTTTGTGGTGTCGATTAACTTTTCAGTATTCTTAATGTAAAACTAATTTAAATTATAAATTTTATATTAAACTTAAAGATGTTTTTGGGAAAATTAATTTAGTCCAGGATAATATGATTTTTGAATAAATATTTTGTGCAAAAATTTTTGAAAACTTACTTCTATGTTAATAAAATTTAAAATGTGCTTAATATATATTTCAAATTGTTTATCCAAATTTTTTTTAATAAATCTTTTGTATATTTTATCAAAAATTTATAAAATTAGTTGCAAAATTTTTCAAATAGAATTATGTTCATATTACATAAATTCATATATTTTTTAACTTAATCTGGTATCTCTGAATATCTGATATCTTTTTTTTTTATCAATTTTCTAATGTTATTTTTGACAACTCTATGCGGGTGTTTGCATGTGTGTGTGTAAAAGAAATAAAAAATACAATTTTCTATCGTTGTTACTCATTAAATGGATATAAAAAATAATAGTAATACTTTTAAATAATAAATAAAAGTAAGTTTTCCATAGTAACAATTTAATAAAGAAGTATTTAATTTTTTCTAATCCATATTTTTCAATAAAAACTAAATTTTTAGAAAACACAATTAAATTTTTTTTGCAGAATACAGACCCACCCAAACTAAAAATGTCATGTTAAAAGTGTATGTGTTTTTTTTATCACAGGTCTTGTTTGGCGGAGCACCCTCAAATTGCAGTTTCCGCTGAAACATTAAACAAGAAAAGATATTATTACTAATTTCTAAGAATATTAAAAAATGACAGAAAAAATTACTTTGGCAGACGCTCTTTCCAATGTCGAAGTGTTGGACGAGCTGTCTTTGCCAGACGAACAACCTTGCATAGAGGCTCAGCCATGTTCCGTCATATATAAGGCGAATTTTGACACAAATTTTGAAGATCGTAATGGTTTTGTAACGGGTATAGCTAAATATATAGAGGAAGCTACTACGCATGCAAATTTGGTAAGAATGATCTAATAACTAGACAAAAATATGAGATTAAATTTTGTTTTTAGAACGTTTTACTGGATGAGGGCCAAAAGCATGCTGTTATGTTATATACTTGGCGTTGTTGTTCTCGAGCCATTCCCCAACCTAAATCGAATGAACAACCTAATCGTGTAGAAATTTATGAGAAAACTGTTGAAGTCCTAGCCCCTGAGGTTAATAAACTTTTGAATTTTATGTATTTCCAACGAAAAGCTATCGAAGCCTTTTCGGTTGAAGTAAAACGTCTTTGTCATACCGAGAAACGCAAAGATTTTGTTTCGGAAGCTTACCTTTTGACTTTGGGAAAATTTATCAATATGTTTGCAGTATTGGATGAATTAAAAAACATGAAATCAAGCGTAAAAAACGATTACAGTACCTATCGTCGAGCTGCTCAATTTCTTAAAGTCATGTCAGACTCTCATACTTTGCAGGAATCTCAAAACTTGTCCATGTTTTTAGCTACCCAAAATAAGATACGTGACACTGTCAAAGACACTTTAGAGAAAATCGTAGGTTATGAAGATTTACTTTCGGAAGTAGTAAATATTTGTGTTCATATGTTCGAAACAAAAATGTATTTAACACCCGAAGAAAAGCACATGCTAGTTAAAGTTATGGGCTTTGGACTATTCCTCATGGACAGTGATGCCTGTAATATTAATAAGTTGGATCAAAAAAAGAAAATCCGTTTAGATCGTATTGATCGCATATTCAAAAATCTTGAAGTAGTGCCTTTATTTGGAGACATGCAAATTGCTCCTTTCAATTACATCAAAAGAAGCAAACACTATGACCCCAGTAAATGGCCTTTGTCTAGTTCAAATGCTGTAAGCCCACAGGCAGATTTAATGGTGCACTTGCCACAAATACGCGAAGATCATGTTAAGTATATATCCGAATTGGCACGGTATACTAATGAAGTTACCACTACGGTTAAAGAAAATCCTTCAGATGCAGAAAATAGGGCCACATCTGATTTGGCTTTGCGAGGCTTGCAGCTGCTTTCGGAATGGACAAGTGTTGTAACAGAATTGTATTCTTGGAAACTCTTGCACCCAACCGATCACCATCAAAATAAGGAGTGCCCAGTCGAAGCCGAGGAGTATGAAAGAGCTACACGTTACAATTATACGTCAGAAGAAAAGTTTGCACTAATTGAAGTTATAGCTATGATTAAAGGCCTACAGGTATATTTTTAATATAATTTAAAATTAGAGCTCATTTTCTGATGCTAATTATTTTAAAGGTCCTTATGGCTCGCATTGAAACCGTTCTTTGCGAAGCTATACGCCGCAACATCTATTCAGAACTGCAGGACTTTGTTCAGCTTACGTTACGTGAACCTCTACGCAAAGCTGTTAAAAATAAAAAAGATCTTATACGCAGTATTATTATGTCAGTACGTGAAACCGCAGCCGATTGGCAAAAAGGTTACGAACCAATTGATGACCCCGTCATTAAAGGTAAAAAGGATCCCGATGGAGGTTTTCGAATTAATGTACCACGCCTTAATGTCGGACCATCTTCAACTCAACTATATATGGTTCGTACTATGCTGGAATCACTCATTGCTGACAAGTCCGGCGGAAAACGTACTCTTCGCAAAGATATTGATGGCAATTGTTTAATGCAAATTGATTCTTTCCATAAGACTTCTTTTTACTGGAGTTATTTGTTGAATTTTAGTGAAACTTTGCAGAAATGTTGTGATTTATCACAACTTTGGTATCGTGAGTTTTATTTAGAAATGACAATGGGTCGGAAGGTGAATAAGTGTATGGTGCGTCATCAGCATAATGAAGAATGCAAGGATTTGATAACTATGGAGAAACGTATACAGTTTCCCATTGAAATGTCTATGCCGTGGATACTGACAGATCATATACTGCAAACTAAAGAACCCTCAATGATGGAGTAATTTTTTAAATTTTGTGAAGCTATTTGAAATTAAATTATGCACTTTTTTAGATTTGTCTTATATCCTTTGGATTTGTACAATGATTCAGCACATTATGCATTGACTGTATTTCGTAAACAGTTTTTATATGACGAGGTGGAAGCAGAGGTTAATTTATGTTTCGATCAATTTGTTTATAAATTAAGTGAACAAATTTTCGCCCATTACAAACAATTAGCAGGAAGGTGAGTATTTTTTAAAAACATTGTTAAAGAAAATTGTTACATCTTTTTAAATATGAAATATTTAACAACACTAGAAATGGCCTAAAGATGACCAAAGTGAGTTGAGTTGATAGTAGATGCAAATTTTTAAGAAATTTAATCTTTATTTTATAAATAAATAAACAGTAACAATAATAAAGAATTAAATTAAAAGTGCCTCGAGGTAAACTCATATTTAATTAATTACAGCTCATTTTACATCTAACAAAGTTTGTTAAACATTTGATACACATATCGAAGAGGCATATTTCACTCAGCATTTAAAATAATTATGTAATGTACATAAATTTAAGTTAAATTTTTTGATTTTTCTTTTAATAACATTTTTAAATGTTAGGCGAGAGTATCTTATAGTTATAAATCAACAGATTGTAAATTTGAAGAAGTATATTATAAATGTAGCGCTAATCATAGATCGAAGGAATGCACAATAAATGTTATAAATATATATATAAATTGTAAGAGAGTGAACAAAAGATTGAACCTTGGCCTTGATGAAAATCATGCAAGAACAAATAGGGATTACACAGTCTTTCAAAACAAACTTAATGCGAAGAGAAGGATAGGCTTTACAGCATAACAATCATGGCAAATATAAGGAATATACACGAATATACAAGGTTTTTTAAATTACTTTAAACAACTGGAAAAAAATTTGTAGAAAAAAAGAAGCCTGATTTCGTTATATTGTTGAAATCAAACTTAACTTTAGACGTAGACGAGGCTGAAACACAGTTAACAGGTTACAATCCATTCTCATCTCTGTCGAATTCAAAAAAGATATGTAGAATCATAATATATTTGAAAAATAAATGGAAAGTAAGAAAAATCGCCGATTGTTGATTTTAAAATGTGAGTAATAGCATATATGGGCTAATCCGAAAAATTTCAAAACCAAAGACAGAAATTTAAAGTTGCCCAAAATACAAATGTTTGTTAATGAAATAATAGGATATATATTCAAGCTACAAAATACATAAGCTATACGGTTTTACAGTGGTTTTTTTGTCCTTGTCAGAGGCTAACCTAAACGTACCTCTTGCTTTCATTGATTTCTGTAAAAAAAGGGTATTTTTAATGGTCAAAAAAGTGGGCAAAACAGTCGTTTCAGTATTTAGCTTTTAGCAAAACTTTAATTTGCTTAATTTTCTTTTATTTGCGATACAAATCATATTTGTAAGTTATCTAATATATATTAACAATTTGAACTAAAAATGGTAACGTCCGTAACGAAAAATAGGGTTTTTTAAGTTTAACAGAATGAATTTTAATAATTTTGTTTTCCAAACTAGCTTTATAAACAGAGTTTTTCATGCACTTTAATCTGATAAAAAAAAAAGCCATTTATTACACTTTTTTTAAAAAACATAAATGACAAAATGTGTAACGTCCGTAACGGTATGAAAATACCCAAAATTTTATTTTAATATTATGAGGTGGAAGTAAGTGCTTATAATGGATTTTCACCTACTGAATCTGAATCTGGGCTTAAAATTGCTCTAGGTTGCCGAGAACCTGAAAAACTTCACCTCAAAGTAACAAAAAGTGTTTAAATAACATGCGATCTCCCAATCTACAACTTAAATTGAGATGAAATTCAAATTAATTTGAAACCTTAAATAATTCCTAAAAATCAATAATTAGTTATTAATAACCATGTTGTAAACCGCAACCCCCAAGTCCCCCTTCAAATATTTAACGGTACGCCCATGCATGCAATGTTTACGTACTGGATGTTCCGTTAGAAATTAGGAATTTTTTTACTACTTCGCATTGAAAAGGAGCGGTGGACGGTGTTGGCGTTATTGTTAAGCGAAAATTTTGGCAACTAGTAAAAGCCTAAAATCTCATCTTAAAAAATGCTCGAGATTTTCACAAATTAGCAAAAAAAATATAAATGGCGTTTTCCTAATTTACGTTGATAAAAATTATGTCAAAACTATATCTGACGAAATATCAAAAACATGGATAAATGTAAAAAATATCCAACTCTTAAATCATATCATTATTTTTCGGGATTTTCTAATGACAATATGTACTATAAAAGTAGCTCGAACAGTTAAATAAACAAATAAATAAATGAATATAAGCTAATATAAGAGTAGTGAAATATTCTATAATTTTTTTTGTAACTAATAAATTAATAATTACAAGGTTAAAAAGATTTTCAAACACATGCATGTTTTTTATATACACAATTTGGTTTAATGGAAAAAGTGTAACGTCCGTACCGTAACGTCCGTAACAGACAAAAATTAAGATTTTTGTTTAACAGTACTACTTAGATTTCTTTTCTAAGCAGGATTGATATCGTCATATATACCAATTAATTTTTTGTGTATGGAATTTTTTTGTTTATTATGCAAAATTAGCTAAAAAATGTACAAATGCACATAAGCCTCAAAATCGACTTCCATTTTTTGTAACGTCCGTAACGGAACTTTAAGCTAGCATAACTTTTTTTCAAAAACAGTTAACCTTTAAGTTTAAAACAAGTTTTAAAGTACTCCCAAAAAACTGCATTTTGCAAAAAATTTCATGAAAATATTCCAATGTGAACGTCAGCCGTGTCAATCTTAACAAGCAAATTTGCGTGCGAATGTAACGTCCGTAACGCAGGATTAGCCCATATGGTGCAAAATAATAACAAATTTATTGTAGCTGCTTTATACAGGTCCCTAAGCAGTGCTGAATATGATTTTTTTTGAAGCATTTGCAGTTATAGTAGAAGAAATAAATTAAATAAACTTTGAGAAAGAAAGAAAGTTTTTATAAAAACAAAATTAAGTGTATACTCGATAATAATGACCATAAGCAAATAGTAAAGAATTTACGAAAATTACTAAGAACTCCAAAACATTAATACATTATGTAGTAACCAATAATTGAAATATCTCCGCAAAAGTTAACATGACGAATAAAATTTCGAGCCACGAAGCAAATGATATTATAAATTCTAGCTTATTACCCGCGACTTCGATAGCGCAGTTCTTACAAAAAAGTTCTTTAAAAAAAAAAAAATAAAAAAAAAATTAAAAAAAAAATTTTAAAAAAATAATTAAAATATATATAATTAATATAAAACAAAAAAAAAAATTAAAAAAAAAAAATAATAAAAATATAAATAATATATTAAATAAAAAATAAAAATAAAAAAAAATTTTTTAAATATAAAAAAAATTTTTAAAATATAAAAAAAATTTTTTTTGGCTCAGCTGGGATTCGATGCCACGTTTTCTCTAACCAGTATACACGTTTGTATGTATGTATGTTGTTGTTGTAATGTTGTTTTTGTGAAAAAAAAAATCGAGGTGGTCGTGGGTTTTTGCTCATATCTCAGTTGTTTATGTACCGATGTTTCTGATTTTCAATAGCGATCTACTCCCGAATATTTCTGATATTTTAATACCTCACCCGGGTCCAAGCGATGTCGGGGGGCTTCAAAAAGTTAATTTCAACATACACACGGACAGACGGTCAGACGGACAGACTGACAGAGCTTAATTGACTTCCCTATTCATAAGCTTTCAGAAAATATATACTTTATGGGGTCGGAAATGAAAATTGTAGAAATTTCACACGGAATGACAAACCTATATATACCCTTTTTATACCCTTCACACAGTGAAAAAGGGTATATATAGGTTTGTCATTCCGTGTGAAATTTCTACAATTTTCATTTCCGACCCCATAAAGTATATATTTTCTGAAAGCTTATGAATAGGGGAGTCGATTAAGCGCTGTCAGTCTGTCCGTCTGTCCGTCTGACCGTCTGTCCGTGTGTATGTTGAAATCAACTTTTTGAAGCCCCCCGACATCGCTTGGACTCGGGTGAGGTATTTAAATATCAGAAATATTCGGGAGTAGATCGCTATTGAAAATCAGAAACATCGGTACATAAACAACTGAGATATGAGCAAAAACCCACGACCACCTCGATTTTTTTTTCACAAAAGCAACATTACAACAACAACATACATACAAACGTGTATACTGGTTAGAAAAAACGTGGCATCGAATCCCAGCTGAGCCAAAAAAATTTTTTTTTAAATTTTTTTTTTTATTTTTTTTTTATTTTTTTTTATTTTTTTTTTTTTATTTTTTATATAATATATTATTTATGTTTTTATTATTTTTTTTTAATTTTTTTTTTTTAATTTTTTTTTTTATTTTTTTTTGTTTTATATATATTATATACATAATAATTTTTAAAAAAAATTTTTTTTTTAAAAAAAAATTTTTTTTTTTAAATTTTTTTTTAAATTTTTTTTTTAAATTTTTTTAAAAATTTTTTTTTTTTGTTTGTTTTTTTTTAACATTCATACGTGAATTTATAATTTTACAATGGGACGTTTTTATATATGTATGTTTTTATATGTATGTACGTATTTCATATGGGATAAATGGTGACACAAACCACTGTTATTGCATGAATTCACGTTGTGAAGGGTATATAAGATTCGGCACGGCCGAATATAGCGCTCTTACTTGTTCACTGTGTGAAGGGTATAAAAAAGTATGTTGTTTAAACATATTTTTACAGTGAATCTATCAAATTTATGTAATATAAACAAATTTTTCATTTATTCATAACATATTTTGAATTATTCGAATGCAAAGTCGAACAAGTGCAAAAGTTCTGCTTTAAACATTTTTATTGGATATTTTGTTAAGATTAATAATGAGAGTCATTATGCACTGATATTTTTTCCTTAAAATATCGGTTAACATTTAAAGAATATAAGAAAAATATAAAATAAATGATGCGATTACCAATTACGGTAAATTTTGTTTTGCTTTACCGTTGTAGCGTGCGACATTGAAATAGAACATTATTTATCAGTGAGTCGAAGGTGTGTGTACAATGCGCATAAATAAATAATCAGTGCTTTACTCTCCTTACGTATTCAAATTTGTAGCGTGAGTCATCATGACTGTATATATAATGTATAAATTTGAAATTTTTATACCCGCCACCAAAAAAATGGTGGGGGTATATTCATTTTGTCATTCCGTTTGTAACACATCGAAATATCCATTTTAGACCCCATAAAGTATATATATTCTGAATCAGGGTTTGATTTGATGACGATCTAGCTATGTCCGTCCGTCTGTCCGTCTGTTGAAAGCACGATAGAGGTCGCACCGAAAAAGCTAGGGAGCTCAAATTTTGCCAGAATCTTTCTTATAGACAAGGTTTGTTTGGTATTGAAAATGGGCTAAATCGGAGTATTAGGAACAGAGTTATAGCTCGAAAAGCAAGAGTAGGTCGAAAAAACCGTGTCCTTCGAACATCGAATAAAATGGAATTATGTCCAAACGCATTAACGTAGACTCATGAAACTTCGAATATATATTTCCTGAGTAAAAAAAATATTTTTCTCCGAAAATTGTCTAAATCTATGCATTAGGAGAGGAGTTATCGATCAAAATGTACGAAAATTTATACCGCACAGTGTATTTTTCGGTATATTTAAAAACAAAAACGTCATAAAAGCAACAAAATTGGATGTACGACTCTGAAATTTTGCACACTTTGCTTCTTGGCGAGCGGCTTTTTTGTAACGGAAAATAAATGTGCCACGCCCACTTTAACGCCCACCTCCCATATAACGTTTTACCTAAAATTCATATAATTTCTCTATTAATAAAGATTTTGGAATAATAAAGGGCTATATTGAAACACCTAAGTTGTACTCATTCGCAAAAATAACTTTGACACGCCTACTATAACGCCCACTTTTCACGTTATCTACCGTTAATGAAATTTAAAAGCTCATAAAACCGCCAAAATTAGAGGTATGATGATAAAATTTGCTACGTATATTCCACTAGGCAATGTCATTAATGTGACAGAAAATTAAGGTGCCACGCCCACTTTTACGCCCACCTCCCATATAACGTTTTACCTAAAATTCATATAATTTCTCTATTAATAAAGATTTTGGAATAATAAAGGGCTATATTGAAACACCTAAGTTGTACTCATTCGCAAAAATAACTTTGACACGCCTACTATAACGCCCACTTTTCACGTTATCTACCGTTAATGAAATTTAAAAGCTCATAAAACCGCCAAAATTAGAGGTATGATGATAAAATTTGCTACGTATATTCCACTAGGCAATGTCATTAATGTGCCAGAAAATTAAGGTGCCACGCCCACTTTTACGCCCACCTCCCATATAACGTTTTACCTAAAATTCATATAATTTCTCTATTAATAAAGATTTTGGAATAATAAAGGGCTATATTGAAACACATAAGTTGTACTCATTCTCAAAATCAACTTTGACACGCCTACTATAACGCCCACTTTTCACGTTATCTACCGTTAATGAAATTTAAAAGCTCATAAAACCGACAAAATTAGAGGTATGATGATCAAATTTGCTACGTATATCTTTCTATTCTATGTAATTGTTGTGCCAAACAGTTACGTGACCCGCCGACTTTAACGCCTACCTCCCATATAACGGTTTATCTTAAATTCATGTAATTTCTCTATTAATAAAGTTTTTGGGAAAATAAAGGACTATATTGAAATATCTAAGTTGTATTTATTAGCAGAAACTTTATTGACATGCCTACTTTAACGCCCACTTTCATTGAAAGACTACACTTACAAAAGCATTTTAGTAGCATATCGAAGTTATAGAGGGTGGTTAAATTTTATGTTGAATTTAAATAAAACACAAATTGTTTAGGATATTATTATTATTTCTTTTTGTAATTATAATATTTGTATGGTTCAATTATGTATTAAACAAAATATCGGCCAAATGCCCCCTCCCCATCCTTGGCGCCACTCCTCTTTCTGATGGCCCAAATTTTCAATGACAATGTTGATTCTCAATTGTTGGGCATGATGATGAGGCGAGGTTGACTGCTCTTTTGCCACAGTATCGCAAAAACCAGCAATAGTTTCCATTCAACGAACTAAGAAGGCATTCACAGATTTTCTAACATTTTATACAGACCTGTTTTGCAGAAATTTAAATATTTTTTACAATTCTCCCGATTGTGGACGAATTTGAACGATTATGTTGATCAAAAGAATTACGAACTGCACAAAATGCATTTTGAATTGAATGCCCATTTTTATAAAAAACCTGAATAACTTTAAAGCGTTTCTCATTTGCGTATCTTTCCACGGATCAAATTGAGTAAGTTTGAGATTGAGAAATGTCAAGTGAAATGCAGAAAACAAATTTAAAGACTAGGTGTAGTTCACCTTCAATATGGGCCCTTAAAATTTAACCATCCTCTATAAAGAAAGTGACACATATTTTATTGAAAAAAGATTATTCCATAGGGATTAACAAAATAATAAATATTGTGCTTTAAATGTACACAAAATTGGTGGTGGGTATAAAAGATTCGGCACAGCCGAATATAGTGCTCTTACTTGTTTTTTTTAAATGTCTTTATTTGTTTATGTAAATACAAAATATAAAATTTGTGAATGTAGATGAGCAAAAATAACGGGGAAAAAATAAAGCCAACTTCAAACGGTGGAGAAAAGGGTTAAAAGATAATGAAACAAAATTATAAAACTATAAGTTAAAAAATAAGGAAAGAATGCAGAAAGCTATACAGACGTGGGGAGCACTGGCTGGATGTAAATAATATATAATTCAAGATAAACGAAAATACAATCGCATAAGACTACGGGAGAGGCATAAAAATGCCATACGCACGTAATAGCAGAAAATGGCAGGAAGTGAAAAGCATTCCAGGTATATCCCAGTTGCATTCGTTTTGTTGCGATGGTTAACAGCTCAAAGTAGCTAGGACTACATATTCCTTTGAAAAAACTTTATAGTAATGCTATTGTCAGTTAAGATGCATATGTATATTTATGTGAACATTTTTTAAAGTATTTTAAAATACTAATAGTAATAAAGAAAAAAAAAGTTATTTTGTTAAGTTTATAATTTTTGTTGTGCAAATATACATATATATGCAATATATTAAAAATCATTTATAATAATTTTATGCAAGTCTAATTATATAAAAATTAAAAAAAAAAATAAACTCAAAAAGTATGATAGAACAAAATGTCGCATGCGACATGCCGCGTGCGACATTTTATAAAAAAACTAAAAAAGTTGATCTCAAGCTTGAAGAAATCATATATAATCAATAAAAAAGATCAAGAAATTTAGATGATATAAACTACTTAATATTTTTGTATAAAATAAATAACATTAAGACACATCTATGCATAACATTTTAAAATTATTCGCATAAAAATATTCCTTCAGCTATCGATGAAATCAGCGTTTGATTTGTTTACTTTAAAAGCGACTTCTATTTTTGTCGCATGCGAATGTCTTGGTTTTCTGTAATTATCTTGAAAACGAACAATTGGTTAAAGTCAAACTTAGCACTAATTATAGTGCTCATCAAGTGCTAAAAGCTTCTCGTTTTGTCAAAATAAAATAATGTTTTGGCGTAAAATAAAATAATGTTAAATGCGGACGAATGTCACATTCGACATTGGAGAAATGCCCATATATAAAATATAAAAACTTAAAAAAATGCCATCAAAATGAGATTATTTTTCCGTCCATAACACTTAGAGTTAGAATTCGGATTAAAAATCACTAATTTTAAGAATCTTTGTTTACAAACGTAATATATTTTATGGAACTTTTTGTATTTTCTACGTTTAAAAAGGTAGAATTGTAAAATAAAGGACTATTGATTTCAGATGAGACTAAAAATGTTATGGGCGACCAAAAGTTATTTTTTTGAATTTTTATTGTACTTTTTGTATTTTTTACATTTATAAAGGTAGAATTGTAAAATAAAGGGCTATTGATTAGGTGAGTCTAAAAATGTTGTGGGCGACCAAGAAGGTACTTTTTTGAATTTTTATGATACGTTTTATATTCTTAACATTTAAAATCTAGAATTTCGATATTAGTGACTATTCATACGAGGGGAAACTAAAAATGTGATGGGCGACTAAAAAATATACTTTTTTGAATTTTTATGATACTTTTGGTATTTTCAACGTTTTCAACTATTGATACAAGGTAAGGTGAGACTGAAAATGTTATGGGCGACCAAAAAGGTTCGTTTTTAAATTTTTATTGTACTTCTTGTGTGTTATACGTTTATGAAGATAGACTTTTGGAATAAGGGGCTTTTGGTTCAAATTGAGAATAAAAATGATAAGGGCGAAACAAAAGTTGTCTTTTCGCATTTTTATTGTATTTTTCACTGTATTTTTTTCTAACTAAAATGAATCAGAAAAACAAATTTTCATAATTTTATCCAAAAAACGTTTAGTTATTTAAACAAGTAAGAATCTTATATACCCTTCACAACGTGTAGTCATGCAATAACAGTTGTTTGTATCACCCTTCCCCATATGAAATACGTACATACATACATACATATAAAAACATAAATATATAAAAACATCCCATTGTAAAATTATAAATTTACGTATGTATGTTAAAAAAAAAATAAAAAAAAAATTTAAAAAAAAATTAAAAAAAAAATTAAAAAAAAAATAATTAAAATATATACAATAAATATAAAACAAAAAAAAAAATAATAAAACAAAAATTAAAAAAAAAATTTTTTTAAAAATAATAATAAAACTATAAATAATATATTAAATAATAAATAAAAAAAAAAAAATAAAAAAAAAACAAAAAAATATTTATTTTGGCTCAGCTGGGATTCGATGCCACGTTTTCTCTAACCAGTATACACGTTTGTATGTATGTATGTTGTTGTTGTAATGTTGTTTTTGTGAAAAAAAAATCTACGTGGTCGTGGGTTTTTGCTCATATCTCAGTTGTTTATGTACCGATGTTTCTGATCTACTCCCGAATATTTCTGATATTTTAATACCTCGCCCGGGTCCATGCGATATCGGGAGGCTTCAAAAAGTTGATTTCAACATACACACGGACAGACTGACAGAGCTTAATCGACTCCCCTATTCATAAGCTTTCAGAAAATATATACTTTATGGGGTCGGAAATGAAAATTGTAGAAATTTCACACGGAATGACAAACCTATATATACCCTTTTTCACTGTGTAAAGGGTATAAATAAGAACTTAAGTAGTAAATGGTAAGAACTGCGCTATCGAAGTAGCGGATAATTTGCTAGTATACATACATATAGGTATATAGATAGTAATAAATATAATTATAATGAAAACACCAATAAGGAAATTAAAATATTTAAATATAATAAATACCAATTTAATATCGAAATACAAAATTTACAGGGAATGGAAAACAATAATGATCTAAACAACAATGTAAATTTTTTCGATAAATACTTGAAAAATGCAATAAAAAAATTAACTACAAAGAGAACATATAGAGAAAAATTTAAATGTAATTGGTTAAATACGACGAATAAAAAGAGAACAAATTTATAAATATCAAATCGCATGATACGAAAATACAAGCGAAGAATGGACAAATTACAAAACAATTCGAAATATTTACAAGGTTAATATTCAAAACGAAATATGTAAATAATTAATTTCTATTTTATTGTTGAACTAAATGTTTTAAAGACTTATTATTCTTATTCTGACTCAAGTTCATTTTAATACTAAATTTCTCAGTTTTTCATATGAAGAAATCAATTTTTATTTTTAATAATAAAATAATATACTGGAAAAGTAAGTTTTAATCCCGACACCAGCCGAGTGGAATGCATTTTCGAAACCAGCTAGGGTTTCATCATTAGCACTCTTTGATCGGAATGTCTTAGTGTTGGGTGTAAATATCATCTATTTAGTTCACAATTTTATATGAAAATTGATTTGGCAAATTAAACTTCACATACAAATTCATATTTTTGCTGTAGTGAGTTAGAACGAAATTTCACTAAACTTAAGCTTTTCATTAAATATCACATTTTTAATTGTTGCTTTAAACCATCAGTCTGATGGTAATGAAAGCTTTGTTAGTTGTGAAACTCACAACATTTCTTAATTATACATGTTTTTCTTCAGTCAGTTATACAATTATCTATACATATAAAAGTGAAACTCTGTGTGTGTGAGTGTGTGTGTGTTAGCTATAGACTCCGAAACTGTAAAACCGATCGGACTCAAACTTTGGCAAGTTGTTGTACACATACCAGGGAGTGTTTATGGGTGGAAAAAAGTGGGCGGGGCCGCACCCATAAAAATTAGTTATCAGTTTTAGCTACTTGCACTTGACCGATTTTTCTGAAACTTTCCACACATATCGAGCTGTCATGACTAAATAATTTTGTGATAAGAAAAGTGGGCGGGGCCACGCCCCTAAAAAAGTTTTAATTTTGAGGTACTTGCACTGGACCGATTTTTCTGAAACTTTGCACACATATTAAGCTGTCGTGACTTTATAATTTCGTGATTAAAAAAGTGGGCGGGGCCACGCCCATAAAAAATTAGTTATTAGTTTTAGCTACTTGCACTGGACCGAATTTTTTGAAACTTTGCAAACATACTGAGCTATCATGACTTTACACTTTCGTACTTAGAAAAGTGGGCAGTGCCACGCCCATAAAAAAAGGTATTATTTTGAGTTACTTGCACTGGACCGATTTTTCTGACACTTTGCACACATATAGAGCTGTCATGACTATATAATTTCGTGATTAGAAAAGTGGGCAGGGCTTGGCCCATTAAAAAAGTTTTAATTTTAAGGTACTTTCACTGGACCGACTTTTCTGAAACTTTGCACACTTATTGAGCTGTCATGACTATACAGTTTCGTAATTACAAAAGTGGGCAGTGCCACGCTCATAAAGAAAAAGTTATAGTTTTTAGCCTTGCACTTGATATTCGATTAAAATTTAGAATGCGATTAATATTCATGAAGGGGCGTAGCAACGCGCGCCGGGCTTTTCTAGTCTATATATATAAAAGTGAAACTCTGTGTGTGTGTGTGTTAGCTATAGACTCCAAAACTGTAAAACCGATTGGACTCAAACTTTGGCAAGTTGTTGTACACATACCAGGGAGTGTTTATGGGTGGAAAAAAGTGGGCGGGGCCACGCCCATAAAAATTAGTTATCAGTTTTAGCTACTTGCACTTGACCGATTTTTCTGAAACTTTCCACACATATCGAGCTGTCATGACTAAATAATTTTGTGATAAGAAAAGTGGGCGGGGCCACGCCCCTAAAAAAGTTTTAATTTTGAGGTACTTGCACTGGACCGATTGTTCTGAAACTTTGCACACATACTAAGCTGTCATAACCATATAATTTCGTAATTAGAAAAGTGGGCAGGGCCACGCCCATAAAAAAAGGTTATAATTTTGAGGTACTTGAACCTGACTGATTTTTCTGAAACTTTGCACACATATCGAGCTGTCATGACTAAATAATTTCGTGATTAGAAAAGTGGGCAGTGCCACGCCCATAAAAAATAGGCATCATTTTGAGGTACTTGCACTGGACCGATTATTCTGAAACTTTGCACACATATTGAGATGTTATGACTTTACAATTTCGTGATTAGAAAAGTGGGCAGGGCCACGCCCATAAAAACAATTATAATTTTGGGGTACTTGCACTGGTTCGATTCTTCTGAAACTTTGCACACATATTGAGCTGTTATGACTTTACAATTTCGTGACTAGAAAAGTGGGCAATGCCACGCCCATAAAAAAAATTATAATATTTAGGTTTTTGCACTTAATATTCAATTAAAATTCAGAATGCATTTCGATTCATTAAGGGGCGTAGCAACGCGCGCCGGGTTTGGCTAGTTTACAATAAAATAACTTTTGCCAAACACGCAATTAAAACTGTGATATTTAGAATATAAGAATAGTTTAGAAATAGCTGAAAATTTTAACAAATATTTTATAAATAGAGTAAAATCAATAAGATCGGAGATAAACAATGTGCAATATACTCAAACAGTACCTGTGATGAATTTCCTGTTTAAATTTCATGTAATAATATTAGAAAAATTAAGAGTAATATGTAAGAACTAAAAACATAAGCCGGACTTTTACAAAATAAACAATAGAATAATACTCTATAGCTGGTATACAATAGGAAAAGTAATGCTTGATGTAATAAACAAATCTTTAGAAACAGGTATACTTTCGGAAAACTGGAAAACTTCAATGATAACTCCAATTGAAAAGGTGTCAAAAACAAAAAAAAATGTTAAGAGTTCCGACCAATCAATACGTTAATGGCTTGCCAATTAGAACAATACATGAAATCTAAAAATATATTATTATTAGAAAGAATTTCTCATGCGAGACAGAGTGAACTACGTTATTGGTAGATGGAAACAAGTTTTAAAAAAATAATAAAATGATTGGCATATTTCTTGATTTTAAAATATCATTTGAGACTATTGAGAGGCATATTCTTCTATGAAAACTATATTGCTATGGAGTTCGGGATACAGAACTAAAATGGTCTGAATCATATATGACGGAAAAGAAACAAATAACAAAAGTAAACAGCATTCAATCTAATTTAATTACTAACGAGCCACAAGGCTCAATTCTAGAAGCTTTATTATTCATAATATGTGTAAATATAAATGATTTGCCAAAAATATTGGATAAATGCGAAATAATTCTATACGCAGATGATACGCTTTTTTTCGTGGAAGGTGAATCGCATCTACAATGCTACGATTATCTCATACAAGATACGGATAATGTTAAAATATGGTTAAAAATTAACAAACTTAAATTAAACGAAAACAAATCGAAAATACTAGAAATAAATACAAAGAGCAACCAAGTTTTTAAAATAAATAATCAAGTCATAGAAAAAATGGATCAGATTATTTGAAATTTAAAACACACATTGACTTAAAAAAAATAGTTTTTTTAAAAGAAATAATATATCAGTTATAACAGATATAATGCTGCACTACACAACAAATAGATCGACTACAAAAGCTTCAGAATGAAGAGTACATTCAACGGCAATGCAACGAAATCTTTTTTGCAAAGGCTTACAACTTTACAACACATTACCAAATTATATTTAAAACAAGTAACAGTGCTATATTCGGCCGTGCCGAATCTAATATACCCTTCACAACGTGTAGTCATGCAATAACAATTGTTTGTATCACCATTCATCCCATATAAAATACGTGCATACGTACACGTTAGAATAAATGTGGCATCGAATCCCAGCTGAGCCAAAAAAATTTTATTTTATTTTTTTTTATTTAATATATTATTTATATTTTATTATTTTTTTTATATTTTTTTTTAAATTTTTTTAGAAAAATATTTAAAAAATTTTTTAAAATTTTTTTTTTAAATTTTTTTAAAATTTTTTTTTGTAGTTTTTTTTATTATTTTTTTCTTAATTTTAATATTTTTTTTTGTAATTTTTTTTGTTTGGTATGTTTTTTACATGTATGTATGTATGTATGTATGTATGTTGTTGTTGTAATTGTGAAAAAAACGAGGTGGTCGTGGTTTTTTGCTCATATCTCTGAAAGTTATTGGGCGATTGTGCTGAATTTCAATAGCGATTCATTCCTGGATATTTCCAAGAGATTGATACTATACACAAATCTGAGAAACATATAGTTGCTTCTAAAAGTTGATTTCAACCAACACACGGACAGACGGACAGACGGTCAGGGCTTTATCGACTCCTCTATTCATAAGCTTTCAGAAAATATATACTTTATAGGGTCGGAAATCAAAATTGTAGAAATTACAAACGGAATGACAAAGCTATATATACCCTTGTACACCACAGGTGAAGGGTATAAAAAAAGTAATCAAAATCTAGTTAAAAAACAAATATCATTTTTTGTAAAGTATAATATTTAAAAAATTTAAGTTATTGTATGTATATCGCCTGTGTTCTACATTCCTAGTAAAATTAAATCACTGGGAATTGCCATTGAATTGTTATAAACAATAACACACAATGGCAATTTCGAGTAATTTAATTTCACTCGGAATACAGAACACAGGCGTATAAAAAGTATTACTAAAACTAATAAAAATCATTAAATAAAAAAAAATATCTGTAGCCTATCTTTAAAGAAACCCGATACTAACTTCATTTAGGAACTAAATTGTAAACTTCATATAAAGGACACTGTGATTTTGTTAAATTTTGAATAATGTCGTTTTTTTAAATAACTTGTTTAAATTGTATAATTTTTAAGTTTGCTTACTGTTTTTACAAATTTGAGAATTTTTTTTAGAATGATGCTAGGTTGAAAATTTCAATTGTGTATTTGTTTTCTAAAGATCGTTTAAAAACGCATATAAATAATGTTCTTTTAACAATGAAACAAAAAAAATACTGCAATATATAATAAGATAGGAGAAGTGTTGCTTTTGTTCTGCACAATACTGTATGCGATGTGTTCACAAGAAGTCCTAAGTGTCGTATTATATTAATAATGTACATAAATACATAAATTTCTGCTAGTTTATCTCACATATTTGTGCTTTTTAAAACATTTTTCACAAAATAAAACCACTAGGATAAATAAGACAGGCAATTTACATTTTCTGAAATAAAAACAATAAAAATTTTGTTTATTCTAATTATAATTTGTATTTTACTTATTTACTAGTAAGGTATAGCACAAATATTAGTATTTTTATAATTTTTTTTCACAAATTTTATCACTTATAACATTTTATATCCGTAAAAAATAAAACGAACAAAAAACAATCAGCTGGCTGCGTAATTTGATGATGTGAATTCGTCTTGATATAAAAGAAAACAAATAAGAGTGCTATATTCGGCCGTGCCGAATCTGAAAATACCCTTCACCATCATGTACATACAAAGGTATAATCCCACATTGTAGCTTAACCTATATTTCATGTTATACGCCATTTTTCTTTTTTATTTCCGACGCCATCCTTGATTTTGAATTTGTTCGTAGTTATCTGTATTCTACTAGTCAAGCCCTTTCACTTGATACCCATATTGATGGGATTAAAAAAATTTGTTTCTCCATTTTGTTGTAGACGCCATCTTGGATTTTATTTTTTTAATAATACTTGTTTAATTGTTGCGTCTGATGCTGAATATGAATATGTCTTATAAAAAATAAAATATAAATAAAAAAAACTCTGTCTCCGAACTACTGACTACTGAATAAATAGTTATTGATAACATATTTTTATTACAAAACTGTTTTTTGATTTTTGGATTTAATTATACCCTTCACCTGTGGTGCACAAGGGTATATATAGCTTTGTCATTCCGTTTGTAATTTCTACAATTTTCATTTCCGACCCCATAAAGTATATATTTTCTGAAAGCTTATGAATAGAGGAGTCGATTAAGCCCTGACCGTCTGTCCGTCTGTCCGTCTATCCGTCTGCCCGTCTGTCCGTGTGTTGGTTGAAATCAACTTTTAGAAGCAACTATATGTTCCTCAGATCTGTATATGGTATCAATCTCTTTGAAATATCCAGGAATGAATCGCTATTGAAATTCAGCACAATCGCCCCATAACTTTCTGAGATATGAGCAAAAAACCACGACCACCTCGTTTTTTTTCACAATTACAACAACAACATACATACATAGATACATGTAAAAAACATACCAAACAAAAAAAATTACAAAAAAAAAATATTAAAAATAAGAAAAAAATAATAAAAAAAACTACAAAAAAAAAATTTTTAAAAAATTTAAAAATAAATTTAAAAAAATTTTTTAAAAATTTTTCTAAAAAAATTTTTTAAAAAAATTTAAAAAAAATATAAAAAAAAATAATAAAATATAAATAATATATTAAATAAAATAAAATAAAATTTTTTTGGCTCAGCTGGGATTCGATGCCACATTTATTCTAACGTGTACATTTGTACGTATTTTATATGGGATGAATGGTGATACAAACATTTGTTATTGCATGACTACACGTTGTGAAGGGTATATAAGATTCGGCACGGCCGAATATAGCACTGTTACTTGTTTTTTTATAAAACTTAATTTTCTATAAAATATTATATATTTCTTTAGTATTTTTTTGGATAAACGTTTTCGTTTAGAGTGCGAGGTTTTGGGCTTTAATTTCCAATCGTATCCTCGAAACAATCGTTACGAAACCCTTCTTAAGCAGAGACATGTTCAACTCTTGGGTGAGAAACAATCTGCTTAAAGTGAAAAGGAATAATAATTAAAATCTTTTTAATTTTTAGGACGTTCGATTGATTTGAATAAACTGATAACGCAGCGCATTAATGCTAATATGCATAAAAGTATTGAATTGGCTATAAGCCGCTTTGAAAGTAACGATATAACAGGCATAGTGGTAAGACCCTAACAACTCTAATTATATAACTCAAATGTTTTATGAAATTTTAATGAAATTAAATAGGAATTAGAAGGACTTTTGGAGTGTAATCGCATTTGTCATAAATTACTAACTAAATATTTGGCATTGGATAATTTTGAGTCTATGGTTAAAGAGGCGAATCACAATGTATTGGCTCCATATGGACGTGTAACGTTACATGTTTTTGTGGAGCTTAATTATGATTTCTTGGTTAATTACTGTTATAATGCAGCTACCAATAGGTAAGATTGTACACAAATTTATTTAAAAACATGACTAACATTGCCAGTTATTTTCTGCTGCAGATTCGTTCGCAGTAAAGTTAATTTAGCTTCTTCCCAGCCCATGCAGCGTGAGAAACCACCACAAATGTCCCACTATTACCTTTGGGGTTCAAAACAATTGAATGCCGCATACTCTACACAATATGGGCAATATACAGGCTTCGTTGGAGCCCCACACTTCCATGCCATGTGTCGTCTGCTTGGCTATCAGGGCATTGCTGTTGTTATGGACATAATTTTAAAGGATATTGTTAAACCCTTGATACAGGGTTCCTTGCTACAGTTTACCAAAACCCTTATGAGCGCCATGCCAAAATCTTGTAAATTGCCGAGATGCGAATATGGTTCTCCGGGTGTATTGAGTTATTATCAGGCTCATTTAACTGATATTGTACAATATCCCGATACAAAAACTGAACTTTTCCAATCGTTTCGTGAATTCGGAAACTGTATTATATTCTGTTTGTTGATTGAACAGGCTTTGTCGCAAGAGGAAGTTTGTGATTTATTGCATGCTGCACTTTTTCAAAATATATTCCCG
This sequence comes from Phyto melanocephala, assembly GCA_941918925.1. Taxonomy (NCBI): domain Eukaryota; kingdom Metazoa; phylum Arthropoda; class Insecta; order Diptera; family Rhinophoridae; genus Phyto; species Phyto melanocephala. The sequence continues at coordinate 93,821,321 of OW799233.1, read as the reverse complement.
AGACCTTTCTGTAAGGGTAAGTTGATAAAGTAATCTTTGAAAATTTAATTTTTAAACTATTTGCAACAATTCAATGAAATAAAGTAGAAAAAATTAATTTAAATGATAGGGATTTCATTTATCGAAAATTTCAATTTCTCGAAAATTTATAAAAAATTTACTAAATATTATTTATAATCTGCAATTGAAATTTATGCACGAAAAAGCTAGCAGCTAACTGGCGCATAATTTTTTATGAATAACATCGTTAGTTTTATATGTTAAATTGCTCTCTTGCATTTCTAGAAAACGAGAAACCCGAAGCTAAACAAAAACGCTTGGAAGCACAATTTGCTAATTTGCAAATTGTTTCAAATGTAGAAAAACTGGGAACAGCTAAGGTAGGCTTAGTGATTAAAAAGTGTTCCATTAAATATCTTTACGTTACTTTCTTTTTTGCATTAACAGCAAGCCATGATTGCTCGCGAAGGAGATCTTTTAACACGCGAGCGTCTTTGTTGTGGTTTGAGTATTTTCGAAGTAATTTTGAATCGCATTAAAAGCTATTTAGATGATCCGGTATGGACAGGACCAGCACCAGCAAATGGCATTATACATGTCGATGAATGTTCAGAATTTCATCGTTTATGGTCGGCTTTGCAATTTGTCTATTGTATACCCGTACGCGGTACTGAATACACCATTGAGGAATTATTTGGTGAAGGTCTTAATTGGGCTGGTTGTGCTATGATTGTGTTGTTGGGACAACAGAGACGTTTTGAGGCATTAGATTTTTGCTACCACATATTGAGAGTACAACGAGTAGATGGCAAAGATGAAGATGTTAAAGGAATTGTAAGTTACTTGTTAAATGTAAATAGAATTTATTTTAAACTAAATATATGTTTTTCTTATTTAAAGAAATTAAAACGCATGGTAGACCGCATACGACGTTTCCAAGTCTTAAATTCCCAAATATTTGCTATTTTAAATAAATATCTAAAGGGCAGTGATGTGGAGGGTTCAAATGTTGAGCATGTACGCTGTTTTCCGCCACCACAACATCCCTCGGTGATTTCTTCACACTATCAAGATCCCAATAAATTAAGACAAAGTATGAATAATTAGACAAAAAAATATTTTACACAAAATTCAAACAAAAAAAAATATTCAAGAAACAGTTATTTCAATCAAATATTTTATCTTTAGTTTATAAGTTTAATACTAAAATATAATCTTAGCCAGTATACACTTATACACAAAGTATTTTATTTCATTCCCGGAAAATAAATTTTACAACTAAGAAAACTTAATTTATCCCTTTAAGAGGCCAAAGATTACATTTCGCATATTGTTTTTTTTCACAATATTGAGATTGGCTTGAAATTATTTTTATTATACACGAGGCTTCTCTTATTATTTATTTTGGTTTACATAAAATAATTTAAAATTAAGCATTTAACAAGCACAAGCATACTTGAGCCAATGAAAATTGAAAGAAATAAAACTCACACAATAATAAATGGAATTGCTTTTTTTTATAAAAAACATTACATTCAACACACATATTATAATATTGATTTTATATCAAAAAGTACATTTTTTTTTAATATAAAAAATATATACATATAATAATTTGCATACATAAATATAATAAAATAAAGTTTTTGCAATGCAAGCAATAATAAATATTTACATATTTGTACAAGTAGCAAAAAAAAACTGTGTTTTTTCTATTCGTTTGTGTCTTGTTTCGTTCTTTATTATACCCTTCACACAGTGAACAAGTAAGAGCGCTATATTCGGCCGTGCCGAATCTTATATACCCTTCACAACGTGAAGTCATGCAATAACAGTAGTTTGTATAACCATTCATCCCATATGAAATACGTGCATACATATAAAAAATATACATATATAAAAAACATCCCATTGTAAAATTATAAATTTACGTATGTATGTTAAAAAAAAAATAAAAAAAAAATTTAAAAAAAAAAATTTAAAAAAAAAATTTAAAAAAAAATTAAAAAAAAAATTAAAAAAAAAAAATTTTAAAAAAGTAATTAAAATATATATAATTAATATAAAACAAAAAAAAAAATAAAAAAAAAAATTAAAAAAAAAAATAATAAAAATATAAATAATATATTAAATAAAAAATAAACAAAAAATAAAAAAAAAATTAAAAAAAAAAATTAAAAAAAAAAATTAAAAAAAAAATTTTTAAAATATAAAAAAATTTTTTTTTTGGCTCAGCTGGGATTCGATCCCACGTTTACTTTAGCCAATATACAAGTTTGTATGTATGCATGTTGTTGTAATGTTGTTTTTGTGAAAAAAAAATCGAGGTGGTCGTGGGTTTTTGCTCATATCTCAGTTGTTTATGTACCGATGTTTCTGATTTTCAATAGCGATATACTCCCGAATAATTCTGATATTTTAATACCTCACCCGGGTCCAAGTGATGTCGGGGGGCTTCAAAAAGTTGATTTCAACATACACACGGACAGACGGTCAGACGGACAGACTGACAGCTTAATCGACTTCCCTATTCATAAGCTTTCAGAAAATATATACTTTATGGGGTCGGAAATGAAAATTGTAGAAATTTCACACGGAATGACAAACCTATATATACCCTTTTTCACTGTGTGAAGGGTATAAAAAGGGTATATATAGGTTTGTCATTCCGTGTGAAATTTCTACAATTTTCATTTCCGACCCCATAAAGTATATATTTTCTGAAAGCTTATGAATAGGGGAGTCAATTAAGACCTGTCAGTCTGTCCGTGTGTATGTTGAAATCAACTTTTTGAAGCCCCCCGACATAGGTTGGACCCGGGTAAGGTATTAAAATATCAGAAATATTCGGGAGTAGATCGGTATTGAAAATCAGAAACATCGAAGCATAAACAACTGAGATATGAGCAAAAACCCACGACCACCTCGATTTTTTTTTTCACAAAAACATTATTACAACAACAACATACATACATACAAACGTGTATACTGGTTAGAGAAAACGTGGCATCGAATCCCAGCTGAGCCAAAAAAAAAATTTTTTTTAATTTTTTTAAAATTTTTTTTTTATTTTTTTTTTTTTTTTATTTTTTATTTAATATATTATATATATTTTTATTTTTTTTTTATTTTTTTTTTTTTTTTTATATATTATTTATATAATAATTTTTTTTTTTAAATTATTTTTTAAAAATTTTTTTTTTTTTTTTTGTTTTTTCAACATACATACGTGAATTTATAATTTTACAATGGGATGTTTTTATATATGTATGTTTTTATATGTATGTACGTATTTCATATGGGATGAATGGTGACACACACTACTGTTACTGCATGACTACACGTTGTGAAGGGTATATAAGATTCGGCACGGCCGAATATAGCGCTCTTACTTGTTTTTTTTTGCATAGTGTAACAATTATGCCCCTTTTATGTATACCATCATTGGTTTATTTCTTTTTGATAAACCGGATTACTTTTTGTTACAAATAATAAGCTGACTTGAAGAAGTAATTTAAAATAATGTACTGATATATTTTTCCTCATATTAATACACCTACATACATTTCTGTCACAAAAATTATCTAGAAATTATAATAAAAACAAGGTTGCCAAAATTAAAAATTTTTTAAATAAAAAAAAAACCGTAAATACCTTAACCGAAATATGTACTTCTTATTTTAAAGAAAGGTTAATGGAAAGATGATAAATATTTTTTGACAACTTCATCTTCTATATTTGTAATAGAATTTTAAAAATTTTGATGGCTCTAAAATTACTGGATGGATATTGATAAAATTTGACTTAGATGTACCGTGATACCTGGGGTAACATATAAAGGGTCCGCCGAATAACTTTTTTTTTAAATGCTATAAAAAAAAGTGTAGCTTCGGCTGTGTGGCACGTAGCGCCGTCCCGTTGAAACCAAATGTTGAAAATATCCTCCTCTTCTATTTTTGTGAACAAAAATTCGTCCAACATGGCCCTATAACGATCGCCGAAAATCCGCTCCAAACAGTGACTCGTTTTGGGTGTATCGGCTTTTCAATGTATGCGTGCGGGTTTTCTGTGCCCCAAATGCGACAATTTTGCTTGTTTACATACCCGTCAAGATCAAAATGAGCTTCATCTGAAAAGATGATTTTTTTGGCAAAATCGGCCAATGTAATGTCGCAATATTTCCCAGCGTTGTTCAAGCGTATACACGACCATATTCGTTCAGCGGAAGGATAAAACTAATTATCTGTCAAATCAGACATAAGCTTAGTGTTGCCATTCACGAAATAAGTACTAGTTGAAAAAAAACGTTAGATGGCGGACCCTATAGAATATTTCTCATCGAGAAATAATTGGGGGACTCACAGTAGTGTCATAAAGTCATATGTCCTATAATAAAAGCATGACAAATTAAGACTATTGTGAACAACCCCTCATAATTAAGTGTGCTATTTTGAATTTAAATCAGCTGATGTAAAACAATTATAAAAATAAATATTTTCTTTCATAATGCCAAAAACAAGTAAAAAAAACAAAATAATAGCCAATTTGTGCGAAAAGTACATTTTAGATGTTGTAATGGCAGACTCATGTAAATAAATTACAAATAAATTAAATTTTGTTTGATAAACAAAAACAGCAGGGTCCTTAGCCGATCTTATTTGACGCCACCAGTGATTTGTTATCAAAAATTAGCAACTGCGCTTAAATTTGGATGTCGGCCCGATAAAATTATACAATGAACGGCGACAGCTTACAGAAACTGTTGCGGCTTGGCTTAACCGTTTAGATAAATTAATGACCTTAATTAAACTCTAAAGGCCATGACTGACTATCCTACAAAGTCGTGCGATTATGTCAAATAAAAATCTGATAGTTTTCTGTCCTACATGAAAAAATCGCAACAAAATGTGTCATTGGATGCCACACTGTCATACTTGCTTAGAAAAAGCAACTCTGATCGCACGGAAACTATTATTTTATGAAAATTTCCAAAAGATTATTAAATCGGACACACTTGTCAAAAAATCTGTCACACATGTGCACAACGACTAAATCTGATAGTCAGTCATGACCTTTACCGATGATACAAGTATTGAACTTACAAATTTGTCTGAAGTCAAATCGTTTGTCCATTTGTTAAAAAATAATAAAACCCCTTGTTTAGATGGGATTAACAGCATAGTACTTAAAAATATGCCCGATTACTTTTTTCAAATCTTAAGTAAACTATCTAACTTTTGTTTAAGCAATGGGTACTTCCCACTCGTTTTTAAAATGGCTAAGGTAATTCCAATCCACAAATCTGGAAAAGATCGTAAATTACCCTCCAGCTATAGGCCAATTAGTATTCTAAGTCTATTAGATAAGGTGTTCGAAAAAATTATTCACACCAGAATTTTAGATTTTTCAAATTGCAATAATATCATAAATCAAGAACAATTTGGTTTTCGAAAAGAGCACTCCACTGTACACCAACTTAGCCCATTAACGCCCTCCGTACTATTTATAGTACACAAGTTCAAAGTGATATAAAAATCTGCTCAAGCGAATTTTCACTCTAGCAACGTTTTTTATCTGTCAATAAGACTACATTCAATAACAATGTCGTTAATATAAACCATAGCTTTGAAATAATAGCGAGGGTAATCCCCGTTTTGTACTAGCGTTTATTTTTGTGTATGAGTGCATATTTAGTTAATTTTTCACAATTTGGCTTTACAAAGTACGTAAAAGTATTTTTTTTAACCTATAACACCATAATTTACTAAAAAAAAACCACAGAATATTATTAATTTTATAAAGTTGTTCGCGCTGTAATATAAAAAATATTGCTTTACTATCTTTAGTACACTGGTCGTTTGAGGTAAGAAAAGGTAGTAAGTAAGTGAAACTTTTTTTTATTCGAATTAGAGTTTTTACATGTTTTTTCTTTTATTAGTGACGTTTTATGAAAAAAAAATAGATTTTGAAAGCAAATAAAATGGCAAGCCGACGTACTTTTACGCGCAATAAAAACTTTTTTGGGCTAGAAGAAGCAATTCATGACATTATTAACCAATATAGTGATATTGATGCTGCTTTTGACGTGCTTATACTACCACCCGATCCAGCTGTTATCACCGATGAAGAGGAAGGTGGGGCCGATGACTTGTATGGAAACAAAATGCCTCGAGATGTTCCCGGTAATATAGAAGTTGTTACTCAGAGAAATATCTCGACCGTAGAAGAACAATGAAGTAGCGATGACGATGATCTCCTCACAACATTCGCATCGTCTATATCAGAGAATCTTCCAAAAAGAACAATAGTTCAATCTGTTGAAGAGTTGCCGATTTGGAGAAAATGTACGCCTTTTTATTCATTTTTTCAGTCCACTCCAGACCAAACATTTGTTAAAAAACGACGTGGTAATATTTCGGGTATCCTAAAAGATATGACCCCCGTGAAAATATTTGAGCACCTTTTTGACGATGAAGTGTTAGAACTCATCGTATCAGAAAGCACAAAATATGCTGGACAAAACAATAGGCACGAAAAGATTTTTTCCCAAGAGGAATTCGGTACATTCTTGGGCATACTTATATTTACCGGATATCATAAACTACCCAGTGAAAGGTCATATTGGAGCTTAGATAAAGATCTAGGTGTGACATTGGTTGTCAAGAAACAGATTTTTGGAAATTAAGAGAAACCTGAATTTTGCAGACAACTCTATGGCAATGAACTCCAGTGATAAAATGTTCAAATTACGTCCACTTTGTGAAATTTTGCAAAAAAAGTTTTGTCAATTTGGAATCTTTCATGAAAATTTATCGATTGATGAATCCATGGTTAAGTACTTTGGTCACCATTCAGCCAAACAATTTATAATGGGTAAGCCTGTGAGATACGGATATCGTAATTGGGCATTGACTAGCTTTGATGGCTATTGTTATACATTTGATGTTTATTGTGAAAAAACCTCTGAGGCTACCACCGATCCTCTTGGCTCTCGCGTTGTGAAGGGCTTATTATCTAGAGCTCCAATAAATCCAAAAGAACACGTCGTATATTTTAATATTTTTTTTACGAACTACAATCTGCTTGTAGACCTCAAGAACCTTGGATACAGAACTATTGGAACCTTGCGCGAAAACAGAATAAAACGATGTCCATTAATTTCATCAAAGGATATGCGTAAAAAGTCCAGAGCTGAATATGACCATAGGTTTGACAAGACAAACGAAATTCTAGTGGTTAGATGAAAAGACTGTAGAGCCATTAGGAAAAGTGAAAAGATGGTGTTGTACAAGAAAACAAAAAGTTGATGTAGACATACCCAACGTATTCCAAAATTATAATAAAGGGATGGGAGGAGTAGATCAAATGGATCAGTCTATATGTCTCTACCGAATTGCTATAAAAGGAAAGAAGTGGTGGTGGGTTCTATTTACGTACGTAGTAGACATGACTATATCAAATGCATGGCGATTATACTGCGTTGCAAACCCAGAAGTCCGCATGGATCAGTTATCGTTTCGTAGACATATAGCGCGCACGTATTTGAATGAGAAAAAGGACAATAAAACTAGGCAATCGTCATCTAGAATAGACGGAGAAAATAGAAAAAGCAATGGTCATAACCCCCAAAAAATACCAAGGAAACTTTGATGTGTTATATGCTCCAATCGAGTTAAAACATCGTGTGAGAAGTGCCAGAAAACACTATGTATAGAACGAGGATGTTTTGCTAAATACCGTTCCTAAGCGCCCATTGTACTAAACTTAGTACATCTCAAAAAACAAAACTTTAAATAATTTTTTATTTGTTTTTCTTTTATAGTATGTTAAGAATGCTGTTTTAACACAAAAATTAAGAGTTGAATTAGCAAAACTGTTTAAGATTTTCATTTTGGCGTTAATGGGTTAAAAGAGTTGTAAACTTTCTTGAATGTAATAAAAGTAATCGAAACAAGTAAGAGTGCTATATTCGGCCGTGCCGAATCTGATAACACCCTTCACCATCATGTACATAGTTATAATCCCACATCGTAGCTTAACCTATATTTCATGTTATACGCCATTTTTCTTTATTATTTCCAACGCCATTCTCGATTTTGATTTTTTACAGTTATCTGTATTCTACTAGTCAAGCCCTTTCATTTGATACCCATATTGATGGGGTTAAAAAAATTTGTTCCGCCATTTTGTTTAAGACGCCATCTTGGATTTTACATTTTTTAATAATTTACTGTATTTTACTGGTCAAGCCCTTTCATTCGATACCAATATTAAGGGGGTTCAAGAAGTGACATTTTAAAATACCAGATTTTACCCATTTATAAATTTATTGACCGCCATTTAGTAGTGGCGGCCAACATGAATTTTAATTTTTTTATAGTGTTTATGTTGCGCTAGTCAATTCCTTTCAGGTAATACCAATATTGACTCTCTCGGTTGTCCAGAAGCTGAGAAAAATTGATTTTCGTTTGTAAATTTTTGGAATATATATATTTTAAAAAAAAAATTTTCCTATAACTTTACCGATTAGAGCCCGCTTTATCCAAAAATTTTCACGAATATCTCTAGAGGCATATTATATTCATAAATAGTAGCAAAATTACCTATAAATTATCCTATGGCTGAAAAGTTTTAATTTTGGTGGTAAAAATATGGGAAAAAACAGAGGCAGTCGTGTTTATTTGCTCATATCTCAAAAAGTTATGGGGCGATTATGCTGAATTTCAATAGCGATTCATTCCCGGATATTTCAAAAAGATTGATACCATACACAGATCTGAGGAACATATAGTTGCTTCTAAAAGTTAATTTCAACCAACACACGGACAGACGGTCAGGGCTTAATCGACTCCTCTATTCATAAGCTTTCAGAAAATATATATTTTATGGGGTCGGAAATGAAAATTGTAGAAAATACAAACGGAATGACAAAGCTATATATACCCTTGTGCACCACAGGTGAAGGGTATAAAAGTACTGTAGTCGTTTTTCTTGATATCGAAAAAGCTTTTGACTCAATCTGGCATGATGGACTAGTGTATAAATTTAATACGTTGCATTTTCCAAATTATCTACAAAAACTTATCAAAAGCTTTTAAAATAAACGTACGTTTGTTGTATCTGTCAATAACAAATTTTCTAGTGAAAGGGAAATACCTGCGGGCTTGCCACAGGGATCAGTATTATCCCCTACACTATACTCGATATATACATCCGATGTTACTCTAAGAAGATACCATGATGCGGCTTTTTACGCGGATGACAGCGCTTTTATTTGTTGCGGTAAAGTGTCTAATGCAATAATTAGGAGAATGGAAAATAATCTTAAATTAATTTGTAAATACTATAACAAATGGAAAATAAAAGTCAATGACGATAAAACTCAAGCAATTATATTTCCATTCAACAAATCGCGAAAACGCTTTCCTACTAGATATATATCGTCTAGGGGAACAATTATTCCATTGCGCGACGAAATTAAATATTTAGGAGTTATCCTTGACAAAAAACTTTTATTTAAACAGCATGTTAATTACATTTGTGGCAATTAAGTGTAGCCGTGCCTTATACCCCTTAATTAGCCGAAGATCTAAACTTAATATAAATAACAAGGTACTTATTTACAAAATGTGTATTCGACCGATTATGACCTATGGTTGTCAAATATGGTCACAAAAGGCTGCTAAAATGCATACAAAAAAATTGCAAATCATTCAAAATAAAAACTTGAAAATAATACACAATCTACCTTTTAGATATCCAACTTATCTTCTACATAGAAACTTTAACTTTAAAATGTTTAATTCATTGACAAGGGAACTGTTGCTGTCATTTAATGAAAAATGCAGAAGGTCAAATTTTGAAATAATAAGAAATTTGCTGAACAACCACTGAGGGTCTTTTGTTTAAAAGACACATTTCAGTGATTGTTCTAAAATCTCTTATGACTTCTAAGTTGATACGAGGTTTTTTATGAACAACTTTTCCTTTAAACTGTGATATTAGTAGTTTCTTTATTTAATTAATCAGATGTTAATTGTTGTAATATTATATGTAAGTTCTCATAACTCTCTTAACGTATTGATAAAATTAATAAGTTTTAATAAATAAATAAAAAAAAAATTTTTTTTAAACCATTGTAAAGTTTTAGGACAATATGACATGATAAGACACCTTGTGAATCACCCAATAGTATTACAACAATTAACATCTGATTAAATAAATAAAGAAACTACTATCACAGTTTATATTCTTAAAACAAATATGTTTTTAAAAAGTAAAAAATTTCTTCCCGAAGTTTTTTACCAAATTAAACAACTTTTTATTTCCGGAGAAGCTCTTGATTATAATTTTTACGAACTGGCTTATAATTTAAGAAATTTGCATATACATATATCTTACCTTGAATAAAACAAAAATAAATAATTGTGTATAATACTATTAGACGATAATAATAATTTATTTATGTTCAATTGTATAATATGAATATCTGTAATTCTAAGTCTACCGCGATCTGACTCTTCCCAACCATTCATTTATTATTTTTTTTTTGTTTTTAATACATTTTTTTTTATTTATTGTTGTAATTTTATTTTTTTTTTGGAAACATACATACGTAAACTCAATTTATATTTCTGCAATGGGATGTACAGAACATACATAAAGTATGTATGTTTTTTATATGTATGTTTTTAACATGTATGTACGTATTTTATATGAGATGAATGGTGATACAAACAATTGTTATTGCATGACTACACGTTGTGAAGGGCATATAAGATTCGGCACGGCCGAATATAGAACTTGTTTTTATACCCGCCACTTAAAAAATTGTGGGGGTATATTCATTTTGTCATTCCGTTTGTAACACATCGAAATATCCATTTTAGACCCCATAAAGTATATATATTCTGAATCAGGGTTTGATTTGATGACGATCTAGCTATGTCCGTCTGTTGAAAGCACGATAGAGGGAGCTCAAATTTTGCCAGAACCTTTCTTATAGACAAGGTTTGTTTGGTATTGAAAATGGGCTATCTCGGAATATTAGGAAGTCAGTTATAGCTCGTAATGCAAGAGTAGGTCGAAAAAAACCGTGTCCTACGAACATCGAATAAAATGGTATTATGTCCAAACGGATAAACGTACAGTCACAAAACTTCGAATATATATTTCTCGAGTCAAATATCTCTCCCCAAAAATTGCTTACATCTATGCATTAGGAAAGGAGTTATGGATAAAAATTACGAAATTTTATACCGCGCAGTGTATTTTTCAGTATATTTTAAATTTAAAACCTAATAAAACGGACAAAATTAGATGTACGATTCTGAAATTTTGCAAACTTTGCTTTTTGGTGAAAGGCTTTTCAGTAACGGAAAATCAATGTGCCACGCCCACTTCCCATATAACGTTTTACCTAAAATTCATATAATTTCTCTATTAATAAAGATTTTGGAATAATAAAGGACTATATTGAAACATCTAAGTTGTACTCATTAGCAAGAACAACTTCGACACGCCTACTATAATGCCCACTTTTGACGTTATCTTCAGTTAATGAATTTTAAAAGCATAAAACCGCCAAAATTAGAGTTATGATGATCAAATTTGCTACGTATATCCTTCTAGGCAATGTCATTACTGTGCCAGAAAATTAAGGTGCCATGCCCACTCTTACGCCCACCTCCCATATAACGTTTTACCTAAAATTCATATAATTTCTCCATTAATAAAGATTTTGGAATAACAAAGGACTATATTGAAATATCTGAGTTGTACTCAATTGCAAAAAAACTTTGACACGCCTACTATAACGCCCACTTTTCACGTTATCTACCGTTGATGAAATTTAAAAGCTCATAAAACAGACAAAATTAGAGGTATGATGATGAAATTTGATTGAAATTTGTAATTGTTCCAAAGAGTTTAGGTGACACGCCCACTTTAATGCCTACCTTCCATATAACGGTTTATCTTAAATGCATGTAATTTCTCTATTGACAAAGTTTTTGGGAAAATAAAGGACAATATTGAAATATCTAAGTTGTATTTATTAGCAGAAACTTTATTGACACGCCTACTTTAACGCCCACTTTTACTAAATGACTAAATTTACGAAAACATTTTACTATCATATCAAAGTTATTAAAGGTGATTAAATTTTAAGGGCCGATGTTGATTTTAAATAAAACACAAATTATTTAAGAAATTATTATCATTTCTTTTTATAATGATAATATTTGTATGGTTCAATTATGTATTTAACAAAATATCGGCCAAATGACCCCCCATCCTTGGCGCCACTCCTCTATCTGATGGTCCAAATTTTCAATGACAATGTTGATGCTCAATTGTTGGGCATGATGCTGAGTCGAGGTTGACTGCTCTTTTGGCACACTATCGCAAAAAACAGCAATAGTTCCCGTTCAACGGACTAAGAAGGCATTCACTGATTTTCTAACATTTTATACAGACCTGTTTTGCAGAAATTTAAATATTTTTTACAATTCTCCCGATTGTGGACGAATTTGAACGATTATGTTGTTGAAAAGAATTACGAAGTGCACAAAATGCATTTTGATTTGAACGCCCATTTTTATAAAAAACCTGAATAACTTTAAAGCGTTGCTCATTTGCGTATCTTTCCACGGATCAAATTGAGTAAGTTTGAGATTGAGAAATGTCAAATGAAATGCAGAAAACTAATTTAATAGCTAGGTGTAGTTCACCTTCAACATGGGCCCTTAAAATTTAACCACCCTCTACAGAGAAAGTGATACATATTTTATTATAAAGAGATTATTACATAGCGATTAACAAAATAATAAATATTGTGCTTTAAATGTACACAAAATTGGTGGTGGGTATAAAAGATTCGGCACAGCCGAATATAGTGCTCTTACTTGTTTTTACAATTATTAAAACGCTCATTGCTTATAAAATTTGTAAAACCTAATAAAGAAATTAAAATTTCCGAAAATATTTGGAAAAAGTGTTTGTGCAAAAAAAAAATCGTTAATAAACTTAAATAAAAGTTTTATTTAAAATTAAACAAAACATTTAAGGTTTTTATTGCTTCAAAATCAAAATGCCTGTGTGTGTTTGTAATAATCTTTAAAGACTTGTGAAATAAGTCTTAAATATGTACTAATATTTAATAAACATACCTACTTCTTAAACAATTTGTTTTTTTTTACGTTTCCAATTTTAATTCACATTTGGTTGTAATTTAGTCACATTTGTAAGAAAACTAATATTTAATACCAAAAATTACATGTAGATATAAAATAGAATAAATTTTTTGCAAAAAACTACAACAAAATAAATAACTGTGACAAAATCATCCAAAATTAATTAGAAAACTAACAGACATACAGAAGTATGTAAATAAATTCCCTCCGTTATATGCGTATGATATTAGTAATAACCCAGCCAGCAATTTTTGAAATTTCTAATCATATTCGAGTCTTTTTTAACTCCTCTGAGCTCATTTTCTGATCGAAAAAGATACTTTGTTCGGGAGAAAAGTGGCCGTAGCCACGACTCTTCTTGATGTTTTATTAATGATTCATTTTTTAGTCAGCTCTGAGTCATTTTCGATCCCTTTTATTATGTCTATTATAGCCTTATTCTATTTGTTTTCTACGAGTCTTTTTTTGAGTAATTTTTTTGTCGTTTTCTTATTTTTTGGTTGTATTTTTATAGTCATTTATGATTGTTTTTCGAATCATTTATCAGTCGTATTGCTAATCGGATTTGACTCTTTTTCTAGGTTATTACAGTAAATTTTCTTGTTCCTACGTTCACACTGACGTAATTTCTAAATAAAGAACTTGATTTTGTTCATTATTCTTTAACTGCGTAGTGGTAGTAGAATAAACAAAATCGAGTCAATTTTTAAAATCACGTACATATAAACCTGAGGTAACATTAAATAAAAATATATTAAATTCATAATCATTTGATGTATATACATAATACATCAAAGTTTATTTAAAAGAAAATTAATTTTTTCATTAAAAAAAGTTGTTTAAATAAAAATTAAAGTCCAGCTTTAAGCATATTAACAACATAAAAATTATATGGTTGTTATAACATTTTACAATTAAACGACGTGTACACCTCGATATTACTTTTATAAATGAACAAAAATATAATATAAATATACTAAGAAAAAGCAGTGTTTTATTATCTATAATGATAAATGCAAAAAATAAGCATATTTCAAACACCCGCATGATCTGGGGCCGAATTACGGCATTCGATATCGATCGAAATTTCACTCGAACGATCGAGTTCGCTGTGCTTTAGGTATAGAGATTCTAATAAGAATTTTCAAATTTCGATCACGTTCGAATGCCGTAATTCGGCCTCTGTTTTCGATCAATCGGTTTTAAATCTTCCAGATGCGCAAAATATAATAATAAATAACGGATATGATACTCACATTTTAAACGCCTGGTTTATTGATTTGCGATTGCAATACAATTTGTTATTGTATTTTAAATCAAACTCTTTTTAATCAATAACGCGAATCATTTTCGAGTCCTTTTTTAATCGTGTAAGTGACTAACCAGTTATTGATCACCGAAAACAATCACAATCAACAATTAAAAAACAATCATCTAAATGCTAGCTGGGAAATATACCTATTCGACATTTCATATATGTACCTATGTATTAAATTTCTGAGAATGTCACAGAAGTCCATACGAAATATCTGTTTCGAAAAACTATTTTTTTAACAATAAAAATAATACACAAATTTTGAGCAGATTTTCTTTTATTGTTGCAATAAACTTTGTACTTATGTACATATGTATGTATTGTGTAAAAAAAGACAATTCAATAAACCCGATCCGTATGTTTAAAATGGTACATATAAACTTAATTAATCTATATAGTACATACACATGTATGTACATTTGTATGTTTACGTATGTGTACTTATGTATATTATAAAAATTAAAGTAGTTAAAATGGAAGATTTTGATTATACATGTATAGCTAAAACAATTCAAATATGTACATATGTATGTATTTTCATTACAAATACATATTTGAAAATAAAATGGCATGTTTTTTATGTAGCATCTAAGTTTGACTTTTAGTGTTAATCCATTGCATTTGAGAGATTTCCATTCGAAGTGATGTTACCATTCGTTTGACGTTGTTCATAGTGATACATTACTTCGTAGTTATTTGAATAATTACGTGGCAAAGGAAATTCAATACTATCGGCTCCCAAATAGCAGGCTCCGTAAGCCATACATTTCGTAATACGTATCAGTTTAAGTCCAAATGGTATATGGTTTTTTTCCAATTCATCTATGAAACCGTCCTTCAATAAGTGCCAACTTAGCCATACCGAACCGACACAAACAACATTTAAATCACCTTCTCTCACCAAATCTTTGTGAACTTTTGGCACCAATGCCTTTATATTAGTTGCTATATGCACGCCAGCTTCACGGAAAAGGAATTTCGATAATTCATCGCCTTCATCGGCAGCATGATAAAGTTTTTTACAGAGACTTGCATAGAATGGTTTGTCGAATTTGGCATAACAGTGTGATAATAGATCGAGACGGGACTGTACGTTAAAGTGGTCTTGTATGAGTTTCCAAACGGTGTCAACGGCATAAGGGGCCTTTTTAAAATTATCCATGTCATCGAAAACCAGCTTCATGGCACGATGCGATATGTACCAGGCTGCAAAACATTAATTGTAAATAAAAAATTAATTCTGACAAAATTAACAATTTTCAAGTTTATTATTCGTAAAAAGTAAATTTCATAACCGATCTTTTAAACTACTTTGCAATGTATGTTTTGAAGAAAAAAAGTTTCAATACGATCGGACGATTTAAAATTTATTAAAAAAATTACATTAAAAGTACAACGACCAAATCGTTTTTTCACAACAAACATAAATACATACATAAACTCAATTTAAAATTTTACAATGGGATGTTTTTATGTATGTATGTATGTTTTTTATATGTATGTACGTATTAGATGAATGGTGATACAAATAATTGTTATAGCATGACTTCACATTGTGAAAAGTATATAAGATTCGTCAGGGCCGAATATATCACTCTTACTTGTTTTTCTGCATTTCATTTGATATTTCTCAATTTCAGCCTAACGCAATTTGAACCATTGAAAGATACACAATATAGCAATCGGCTCATTATGAAAATGGGCGTTTAAATCAAAATGCATTTCGTGCACTTCGTGATTCTTTTGGTCAACACACAAAAAAAAAAGACCTAAATTCTAAACTTTTTGAAAACTCTTTAGTTGCTTTTGTTTGCTGCTTTTATATCAATGTTGTTCAGATATTAGCCATGTATATATCGATGGTCACAAGTAGTAAGGCCATAAATTTTTTATATACTCACCACTTCCTTCATCCCCCAAAAAATGACCCCATCCTCCACAGTTAAATGAGGTGCCATCAGGATTTTTTAACAAAGCATTTGAACCTGTGCCCGATATAAGAACCATGCCACCACTAGGCGAAGCAGTAAAAATGCTACCCATTGTATCGCTGCACACATAATAATTATCGGCTATAGAAGGAAACGAGGTACGCAATTCCATTTCCAGCTCATAGTTGGTAGCTTCCTTTTATGGGTTCATATAAATATAAATACGTAAAATGCACATAATATAATAAATATAAAAAATATAATATTGTATATACAATGTATATTATACATACATATGTATATGAGCAATATTCGATCTTCGAAATTATTAAATTTTCAATCAATCATTGTAAAATTTTAATTAGAAATTATATTTCTATCAGTTATCAGTTAAAAAGATTTGCTTGTAAATTAAAAAACTAAAGAATAACAACAAAAAATCATCGAAAGCAAAATTCTGTTCGACAGAAAACTTAACACAGTGAAATTTCGGCAGCTTTGCTAACTCGTTAAATAAATTTAACATCCATTTTTGATAGCCAACGAAAATTCGAATAACTTTTAATAAAGCTGTACTTATGTATATACTGTATATGTAAATTTACACTGAAAGAAATTCATGCAGCATTTTACTTTGTAACCATTTTTTCGTAGAATCAAAAAAGTTTTTTTTTTTTATTTAACAAAAACAGTTTTTCAAAGCATTTTAAAATTTTACTAACAAATTGGAATTTTATACAAAATGAAAAACAAACTGGAAAAAAGATCAAAACTGATGATATATCAATCCAAACAAAGCGTTAAAAATTATATATAATTTACCGCTGTTGTATTCAACTATTCCTTTATATAAGGAAGTAGGCAAAACAATATTACCAATTTATGGGTTGCATGAATACCAAGTTTTAATGTTTGTCTTTAAATGTATAAATAATATTGGTTACCACACTATACCCTTTACGCAGAATCAAATAACTTTTAATACCCGAAACAGAACAAATTTTAGAATTCCTAGATGCAGGTTAGAAACAACCAAGCAGCGAATCGATTATAGTGGTGGAATTAAATTTAATAACTTGCCGCCAGCTTTAAAACAAGTAGATCGAATTTCCATTTTTAAGTCCTCTTGTAAAGAATACTTACTTAATAAAATTGAAACGCTTTTAATGTAATTTTTATTAAACTTTTATACAATTTGTAATATATTTATATGATAAGTTTTTGTTTTTTTTTATTTAACATATATTTTATTTGTACAGTTATCTTTTAAATTATTTTGCCAACTTGCCTCAATAATGCCTGTATGGCGCTGAGGCCAAATTGAAATTTGTAATAATGAATTTTGTCCAAATAAAATATGCAGCTATATATGTAGTTGAAAAAAAAAAAAAAAAAAAAAAAAATTCTTTCATGAATTTTGTTGGTATTAAAAAATAACTAATAAAAAATTTTAATAATAAGATAATCAATTTTAAAAGCAAGACTTACATATATAAGTATATTAAAATTAAATTGTTCTTTTTGCATTAATCAAAAAAAAAATATATATAATAATTGCAACAAATTCAAGAGAACCTTGTTGTTTTGTATTTTTAAATATTATTTACTTTTTATTGCTTATTTTTTAGTTATGGTGGAATTTATTTTAAGTAAGTACTAAAGTATCACCATAAAATACTAATGTTTTGGACATATTTAAAAAATGTTTAAGTTATTAAAAACAAATAAAGAATTATTATTATGTCAAACAAAAAAAAATTGTCGTAATTATTAAGGAATTCAATAGTAGTGCGAAATCGCAAAATATTTCGTACAATGTACGTCTTTTTCCATTTATACTCGTATAAGGAATGAATTTTTTCAGTGTATGTAAATATGTATGTATATTGTTCATTTTATTACCTGTTCACAGCCGCTTAAACTTAAGCCTAAACATGTTAAACGTGTCTCTTGTTGTATATTCGCATCGGTTTTTGCACGTTCTATCATGTCGGCAATACGTCGGGCACATTCAGGAATGCCAACCATCCAGTGGTTTGTGCCCAGTCCAGTTGTAGTAACAACACATTCACCATCCTCTGAGCAAATGATCAGACGTGAATGTGTAGCGCCACTTTAGTGTGTAGAAGAGAGTTTAAAACAATTAATAGAAATTTAAAATGTTTTTATTGTACATATGTTCATATTATTATGAAATAAATTGATCATAATTTTGTTTGGTTTAAAATATGTACCAGTCTTGATTCGTCAACTGGTTTTTATTTTAATTAAAAAATTTAAATAATAAAATTCCTTTCGATCTGTGGCCACCTGATAAATAAATATGTCTGCATATTAACCATATAATTTAAGTTCTTCATTATTAATTTAAATTTAAAAAAAATTATTACATCTTGAATTATTTCTTTTCATTGCTCTTAAAAAAATTATAATTTCGGTATGCATACAGTCGCGTCCAAAAAATAGCACCAACTTAAGTTTTTTTTTTATAAATAAACGTAAAAATTATTTTGGTTAACCTTTTGTAATTTTTAAACATTATAGGTTAAATTTAAAAATTTATATATTTAATTCTTAAAAAATTGTAATCATTGTAATAACAAACAATGTGTTCGTTCGTCTACTCAAAAGTATTGTTTATTTTTTACTGGATAGCGTTCGTTTACACAAATTTTCATATAAAACAAATAATCCAATAAAGTACAAGTAAAAGATAGTAAAAACTTTAAGTAAATAAACGAACCAATAGTTACCACACGACAAATAACTAGCTAGCATAAAAGGATAATTATTCGTTTTTGGTCTTGTAATTCCACTCTAGTTTTACATCTCAATGCATTATGATAAGACAGTTAAGACACCTTGGATTAACCGTTTTTTGATTAGCACTTGCTTTTTTTTATCGTGCAGTGTTTTGAGCGTATCATTGATATATATTTTAACCAAAAACTTTAATAAATTTTAAAATGATCAATTGAAAATTTAATACTTTTCGTTATTAATTTTTCTTTTTTGCAAAAAGCTAACATGTGCTACTAAATTGACCGCACGAAATTTGATATGCTGACAAATAATCGATCAGAACTAATAGACAGTTATGAAATTATACAAAAACAAGTAAGAGTGCCATAGTCGGCCGTGCCGAATCTTATACAATATCCTTCACAACATGTAGTCATGCAATAACAATTGTTTGTAAATTGAGTTTACGTATGTTATGTATGTTACCAAAAAAAAACAAGTAAGAGTGCTATATTCGGCCGTGCCGAATCTTATATACCCTTCACAACGTGTAGTTATGTTTAAAAAAAAAAAAATTTTAAAAAAATTAAAAAAACAATATTTAAAAAAAAATAATATAAATAATAAATATAAAACAAACAAAAAAATAAAAATAAAATAAAAATAAAAAAAATTCAAAAAAAAATAATAAAAATAAAAATAATATATAAAATATAAAATAAAAAAAAATTTTAAAAATAAATTATAAAAAAAATAAAAAAAAAATCTTTTTTCTTAGCTGGGATTCGATGAAACGTTTACTCTAACCAGTATACACGTTTGTATGTATGTATGTTGTTGTAATGTTGTTTTTTTGAAAAAAAAAATCGAGGTGGTCGTGGTTTTTTGCTCATATTTCAGTTGTTTATATACCAATGTTTCTGATTTTCAATACCGATCTACTCTCGAATATTACTGATATTTTAATACCTCACCCGGGTCCAGACGATATCAGGGAGCTTCAAAAAGTTGATTCAACATACACACGGACAGACTGACAGAGCTTAATCGACTCCCCTATTCATAAGCTTTCAGAAAATATATACTTTATGGGGTCGGAAATGAAAATTGTAGAAATTTCACACGGAATGACAAACCTATATATACCCTTTTTCACTGTGTGAAGGGTATAAACAAATACAAAAAAGAAATAAAAAAAAATTAAAAGAATATTAAAAAATAATTTTAAAAACAATAAAAAAAATTTAAAAAAAAATATTAAAAAAAAATTAAAAAAAATAATACATAAAAAAAATTAAAAAAAAGAATAAAAATATAAATAATATATAAAAAATAATAAAAAAAATAATAATTTACTAGATTATTCGGGATATGCTCCCATAATTTTTCAATAATATTTATTTGGTTGTTGGGTTTAAGCTGGTTTATATGCATTTCACTGGTGCTTATGCCAGATCATCAGTAAACCTTTACCCAAAATTTTTGAAAAAGTTCAATATTCTTATAAGTTATATTTTTAAATTCTCATTAACAAAATGAGAATTCAAAAATAAAACAAAAAACTATACAAAACTTTTTCAAAAACCCAACCAACAATTTTTCAATTTTAATTTATTTTATTTTTCTAATCCCTTTAACATTTGGCTAACCGTTGGTTAACACTAAATGTTTATAAGGGCTACCGAAAAATAAAATCTTTTGTTATTAAATAATTTACTAGATTATTCGGGATATGCTCCCATAATTTTTCAATAATATTTATTTGGTTGTTGGGTTTAAGCTGGTTTATATGCATTTCACTGGTGCTTATGCCAGATCATCAGTAAACCTTTACCCAAAATTTTTGAAAAAGTTCAATATTCTTATAAGTTATATTTTTAAATTCTCATTAACAAAATGAGAATTCAAAAATAAAACAAAAAACTATACAAAACTTTTTCAAAAACCCAACCAAAAATTTTTCAATTTTAATTTATTTTATTTTTCTAATCCCTTTAACATTTGGCTAACCGTTGGTTAACACTAAATGTTTATAAGGGCTACCGAAAAATAAAATCTTTTGTTATTAAATAATTTACTAGATTATTCGGGATATGCTCCCATAATTTTTCAATAATATTTATTTGGTTGTTGGGTTTAAGCTGGTTTATATGCATTTCACTGGTGCTTATGCCAGATCATCAGTAAACCTTTACCCAAAATTTTTGAAAAAGTTCAATATTCTTATAAGTTATATTTTTAAATTCTCATTAACAAAATGAGAATTCAAAAATAAAACAAAAAACTATACAAAACTTTTTCAAAAACCCAACCAACAATTTTTCAATTTTAATTTATTTTATTTTTCTAATCCCTTTAACATTTGGCTAACCGTTGGTTAACACTAAATGTTTATAAGGGCTACCGAAAAATAAAATCTTTTGTTATTAAATAATTTACTAGATTATTCGGGATATGCTCCCATAATTTTTCAATAATATTTATTTGGTTGTTGGGTTTAAGCTGGTTTATATGCATTTCACTGGTAAAATATAAACCAGCTTATTCCCGGATATTTCCAAAAGATTGATACCATACACAGATCTGAGGAACATATTGTTGCTTCAACCAACACATGGACAGACGGGGAAACGGTCAGTGCTTAATCGACTCCTCTATTCATAAGCTTTTAGAAAATATATACTTTATGGGGTCGGAAATGAAAATGTAGAAATTACAAACGGAATGACAAACCTATATATACCCTTGTGGACTGCAGGTGAAGGGTTTAACAAGTCACGATCTAAGAGAAAAGAAAATATGTAATTGTTTTTGACATTTATTAAAAAAATAATTCGTCTTCAATCTTAATTTGTTATATTATAAGAATATAATTGTAACTGGTGCTATTATTTTGATCGGCACTGTATGTGCATATCCATGTACATAGGTATTTTTGCACAATAGTTTAACAAATTAAATTTCCAGTTTTGTATTGAAGATTGTATTATTTTATCACATGCCTCATTTTATCATCGCTTAGCTACAAGTGAATTATTTAAAATTTATTTTCGTGAGAATGAATTCATGTGTTTTCTGTGATTTGCTAATAAAACAAAAACTCTATATGAATTGTTATTAATTGATAGTGAAAGAAAGAGATTATGTATGGCATTGAATATCAGATATTTTACAATCTAAAACAATAAAGATTAAAAATATAATAAAATATGGAAAAATACAATAAGTAAAATATATAAATTTTACTATTGTAGTAATATATTGCAGCTATTAAAAGATTTTATAATTTTATCACAATATTAATATTGATTATTAACAATTTTTTTCACATAATTAAGACCTTATCAGCCTAAATTGAACAAATTATTCAGAAAAAACAACATAGTATATATCTGTGGCTTGGAGCTAAAAGGGCCAATGTCAACTTTTGCTCTTTTAAGTTAATCATTGCATTAGATTTGTTTTCTTGCTCTATTTCATTATGGTAAAACAGCTAAAGTCATACTTAACCCAGAACAGCTTCATAGATAAAATGCTGGCCAATGTCACTATGAAAGCATATATAAAAGTTAAAATTCCATTCAAATTTTCTCAAAAGTAAATATTTTGACATTGGCCCTTTTAGCTCCAAGCCACAGATATAAAGTCTAATTTGTAAAATTTGTAAAAAAAATCATGTGTGCTTAAAAAGTATGAAAATGTTCACAAAATGATTTAAAATATGTATTACTTTTTTTGTGTAACTTCGACTTACAATTAATTTTTTTTAATTTAGTCTTAAAAATGAAACCTTTAGTATTTTAATGTTGTATTTTTACGGAAACTGAAAAGTATAATTTGGTAGCCAGAGTTAGTTAATAAACAAGTAAGAGCACTATATTCGGCTGTGCCGAATTTTTTATACCCACCTCTAATTTTATGTACTTTTATAGCACAAAATTTATTATTTTATTAACAGTAATCGCTATAGAATAATCTCTTTATACTAAAATATGTAAAATGTTTTCGTAAATTTGGTCTTTAAATGAATGTGGGCTTAAAGTAGGCATGTCAATGTAGTTTCTGCTAATAAATGAGATATTTATATATAGTCCTTTATTCTTCCAAGAACTTTGTCCATAGAAAAATTATATGAATAAAGATAACACGTTATATGGAAGGTAAGCGTTAAAGTAGGCGAGTCACCTTCATTTTCTGGCCAAACAATGACATTGACGAGAAAGCTATATGTACGAAATTTTATCACCATACCTTGTGCCACATTTATTTAATAGCATTTCGAAGTTATACAATGAAAGAAAATATTCTATAGCGATTACTGTTAATAAAAAAATAATAAATTTTGTGCTATAAAAGTACAAGTATAAATTAAGTGGTGGGTATAAAAGACTCGGTTCAGCCGAATATAGTGCATTTACTTGTTTTTTGTTTATTTATTTATATAATTTTATCAAAACGATTGAACTTAAGGTTCTAAAATTATATTTTAGTTATGTATACAATAACAATTTATATTGATTAATTTCTTTGTAGAAATAAAACAAAATTTTTGATTAAAATAAACTCAAGCCTAAATTTAAATATTAAAATTAAAAATATATATTACATTTTTAAAAAGCTTCGTGATATAACGCTTTTTGTCGATATACAAAATTGAATTGACGTTATAACATTCGTTATACCGGGATTTGCCTGTTAATATTGTCTGCAGCAAAGATTTTTAATTAAACAGTATTAAACAAATTTATTACGCTTAAAACACTTTTTTAGAACATATTTGTGTTTTTTCTGACGATAAGTATACTTACAATTCTTTAAGAGTATGTACTCTAAATTATACTGATTGTTATTCTCTGGTACATATGTACATACATATGGGCTAATCCGAAAATTTTTAAACCAAAGGCAGAAATTTTAAGTTGCCCAAAATCCAAATGTTTGTTAATGGAATAATAGGATACATATTCAAACTTCAAAATATATAAGCAATAAGGTTTTACGGTGGTTTGTTTGTCCTTGACAGAGGCTAACCTAAACGTACCTCTTGCTTTCATTGATTTCTGTAAAAAAAGGGTATTTTTAATGGTCAAAAAAGTCGTTTCAGTATTTAGCGTTTAGCAAAACTTTAATTTGTTTAATTTTCTTTTATTTAAGATAAAAATCATATTTGTAAATTATCTAATATATATTAACAATTTGAACTCAAAATGGGTACACTGTGTGTAACGTCCGTAACGGAAAGTAGGGTTTTTTAAGTTTAACAGAATGAATTTTAATAATTTTGTTTTCCAAACTAGTCTTCTAAACAGAGTTTTTTATGCACTTTAATCCGATGAAAAAAATAAATACCTTTATTACACTTTTTTTAAAAAATATAAATGACAAAGTGTGTAACGTCCGTAACGGCATGAAAATACTCAAAAATTGTATTTTAATATAACGAGGTGGAAGTAAGTGTTTATAATGGATTTTCACCTGCTGAATCTGAATCTGGGCCGAGAACCCGAAAAACTTCACCTCAAAGTAACAAAAAGTGTGTTTAAATAACATGCGATCCCCCAATCTGCAACTTAAATTGAGATGAATTTCAAATTCTTCTGAAACCTAAAATAATTCCTAAAAATCAATAATTAGTAATTAATAACCATGTTGTTAACAGCAACCCCGATGTCCCCCTTCAAATATTTGGCGGTACGCCCATGCATGCAATATTAACGTACTGGATTTTCCGTTAGAAATTAGGAATTTTTTTGCTACTTCGCATGGAAAAGGAGCGGTGGACGGTGTTGGCGCTGTTGTTAAGCGTAAAGTTTGGCAACTAGTAAAAGCCCAAAGTCTCATCTTAAAAAATTCTCGAATTTTCACAAATTAGCAACAAAAAAAATATATGTGGCTTTTTTCTAATTTACGTTAGTACAAATTATATCAAAACTATATCTGACGAAATATCAAAAACATGGGTAAATGTATAAAATATTCCAGCTCTTAAATCATATCATTATTTTTCGGGCTTTTCCAATGACAATACTATAAAAGTAGCTCGAACAGCTGGGTCTATTAAGCATAAGATACAATTAGGGTTTGGGATTTCCCGGTCTTTTTACTTTCCCGGGAAACGGGAATTAAAAAATCGTCTTCCCGGGAATCCCCGGGATTCCCGAAAATAATATTTCTTTTAAAATAAATAATGTTTGTTAACTTTAACATCACGATTTGGTTAATAATTCATTGTTTAAGTAGTAGTTTATTTTCCATTAGAGTCCTTATTGTGTCAGCATTACATCTTCCGGAAATATAAACTTAACCCAAATTATAAAAATAATTATTGCCATGTTAACATATACCTTTTTTGGGCAACACTACTCCACTCGTCTAATACAAGAGCAAACCACAAATTGTCACAAATTTGACTCGATATTGTTTTCACCATCGTATTTTTAACGGCGTTGTAATATTTTATTACAATGTTTTTAACATCAGTTTAATTTTGGTAACGTCATATTTTTACTGAAAAAACTTTGACGAATAAAAGAACTTTGTGTAATTGTTCGAATAGATATTCCATCGACTGCTGCCAATTTTGAAACAATTTCTGGTAATGTTTGGGTGTCTAAAAAACTTTTAATGGTGGAATTATTTTTTTATTTGGTGCAGGTGTTGAAGAATCGTTTTCAAATTTTTAGAAAAATTCAATCATAAATAAAAAAATTATACTTACAAATTCTGTGACCACTTTTAAAAACAATTTGTACATATTTATAAAAATGAACCACGGAAACTACTGCTGGTTTTACGGTTGTTATAAAAACCATTTAATTATGTATGTATATAATTAATTCACTTGAAATTTATAAGCACTTATTAAAAATAATTCCAGAAAGTCGTTAACATTGGCGTGAAATATTTTTTGTTTTTCTTTTCCATATTCGTATTTGAGAAAAGTTGTTAATACTTAACAAACAAAAAACGCTAACAAATTAAAAACCTTACCTTTTATTCAAATATTCTTTAAATTAACCAAAACAGATAAGAAATTAAAAATAAAATTAAATATATTTCCTAATATACTACATATTTTTTTAATCCCGTTTTCCCGGGAATAAAAGCAAAAATTTCCCGGGAATATTAAGTGGTTCATTCCCGGGAATTCCCGGTTCCCAAACCCTAGATACAATGTTAAACAGTTAAATAAATAAATAAATGAATATAAGCTAATATAAAAGTAATGAAATATTCTATAATTTTTTTGTAACTAATAAATTAATAATTACAAAGTTAAAAAGATTTTTAAATACATGAATGTTTTTTATATACACAATTTGGTTTAATGGAAAAAGTGTAACGTCCGTAACGTAACTTCCGTAACAGACAACAATTAAGATTTTTGTTTAACAGTACTACTTAGCCTTCTTTTCTAAGCTGGATTGATATGGTCATATATTCCACTTAATTTCTTGTATATGGAATTTTTTTGTTTATTATGCAAAATAAGCTAAAAAATGTGCAAATGCGAATAAGCCTCAAAATCGACATCCATTTTTTGTAACGTCCGTAACGGAACTTTAAGCTAGCATAACTTTTTTTTCAAAAACAGTTAACCTTTAATTTTAAAGTACTCCCAAAGAACTGCAATTTTTTAAAAAATTTCATGAAAATATTCCAATGTGAACGCCAGCTGTGTCAATCTTTACAAGCAAATTCGCGTGCGAATGTAACGTCCGTAACGCAGGATTAGCCCATATGTATGTATTTGATCAATTGCATTTAATTATTGTTATAGTCAGGGCTGGGCGAAATACGTGCCTTGATGTATTTCAAATACAAAATACAAATACTTTCAAGTTGTGTAAATATTTCAACTACAAAATACAAATACTTTCAAGTTGTGTATTTCAAATACAAAATACTTTTAAGCTCTGTATTTCAAATGCAAAATACAGATACAAAATACAAATATTTTTTGAATTTCGAACTCATAAAAAATAACATATATGCATACATACATATGTATCTCTTCTTAGTTCTGTTTAAATATTTTATTTCATATAAGTTTAATAAAACTAAGTTATATATATATAAAAGTATTCCGCAATTACTTAGTTGCCCACCCAATATTTTATTTACTTATTATATAAGTATGTACGTACCAGAGCTGTTAAATTTGGATTAGATTACATTTTAAAAATAATGGTATTGATTACATAATTCCCTTTTGAACAATTCTTGATTATTAATTGATTATGATTACAAATAATCCAAAATTAATCAAGATTATTTAGGATTACGAGAAAAAGAATCAAAAATAATTAAAAGTAATCCTAAATAATCTTGATTACTTTTGGATATCTGTAATTGTAATCAATTATTAATCGCGCGAATCTGAAAATAGTCGTAATATAATCATTACTTCAACTTAAAAAAAAAATAATTTAATTACTAATTATTACGATAAGTAATCATTACTTAACGGCTATGGTACATACATATGATACACAATTTAAACAATAAAATTGTAAAAGTGTTAAATTTTCATTAGTAAAGAGTTCATTTACTTTTTACATTTAAAAGATTTATTTTGTAAATTTGCGTTAATTCTCTTAAGTGGGGAAAGTAAGTAAAAAAACATATTTAGAATTTAATAGTTAGTAAATAAAAAATTTATTAAATAAAACAGGTATTTCCTTTAATATAAACTAGATTTTTTAGAGAATCATCAGATAGGCAGCCTCTTGTTGGGGAATGTATAAAACCTGCTAAGGAAAATAATCTTTTTACAGGCCCTGAGGAACACAAGCTACTGTTAAATTATCTTATACATTTTTAGTATTTGGATAGCTTTCCAAAACGGAAATCTCCTTGCTCTTATCATTTAGAAAACTGATGAACTCTAATTCCAAATTTGATGTGCGAGGTTGATCAATGTTCTTGTCGGCAAAAACAATAAAATCTTCATCTACTTCATCTGCTGCATCCAAGCACTACTTCACGTTTTTTGTAATTTATTTCTAAGGTATCTATTGCCAAGTTTTTAATTCGTTGCCTCTCGTTTCCAGTGATGTTTTCTGGCAGCCTACGCATTTTAAAACTTAGGTGTAAACATGAAGCCAATATACCTCCATTTGCTTCAGGTGCCAGCATAAAAAACTTTACAAATATTCTCTCAACGCTCTCCCTTAGTTTTGGTAAAATACAACTGAAATGTCTCATATTGTTACATTACAGCCGATCTAATCTGGTTCTTACAGATATAAAAGTAGGCAAAAGTTTTCCATAATAGCAATTATTTCCCTGTATGTAGTCCAAAGCCGTAGCTATTGGTTTCAATATTTCAATGAATTCCTCTAAGTACTCCAGTTCTATAGCTGAGAACGTGTTAGTCTTATCAAACTTAACAAATAATCCATTTAATTTTGATTTTCTTTTCATTAGCTGTACTACGGAATCAAAAAGAGAGTTCCATCTTGTGGGACATGGATATACTAACAGATGTCAGCCAATCTTTTATAACTTCAGCTGATTTTGGTCTTCTGGCAATTGCCGAGTAGTGAATCCTACTGGCAAGAGAATTTTTTATGAAAATATTCATATCTGTTGTGGCTAAAAGACTTAATGTGTGGCTGACACATCTCAGATGCCTCGGAAAATTTAACTCTCTAGCTTTTCATTTGATATCACATGATTAGTGTAAATGAATTCGCCTTAGACGAAACAATTTAAAGCTGAATATTAAGTATTTTTGTCATATGTGAAATTTTAATGGTCATAGTTTTTAGCGATTTTCGCTTTTGTATGACACAACTTATTTTTAAATTTATTGTAAAAAATAAATGAGTCTTTGAGCCACATGTATTTGAAATACAAAATACTTTTCAGTTGTGTATTTGAAATACAAAATACAAAATACTTTCAAACCATGTATTTCAAATACAGATACAAAATACGTATTTGTATCTTGTATCTGTATTTCAAATACAAGTATTTCAAATACTGCCCAGGCCTGGTTATAGTTTTGTTTACTATGTACTTTCATATATAAAGAACAGAAAAAGTTAAAGTTAATACATTTTTATAATAAAGAAAAATAAAATAACTGCATATAATTAAAATCAATTTAGTTTAATTCAAATATGTACTATAATATTTCCTTATAAAAACATATATGTAAAGCAGCTAATGCACTGTACGTTTTTTACATCTGAATTGTAAAATTTTTGACTAGAATGTAATTTTACATGTTTCTCAAATCGTTATTTTACTGCCACTGACTATTTTCCGACGGCAGAGATTTCTGCCAACAGCTGAAGTCAAGCGGCTTGTCAGAAAAAAATAGAACAATTTCTAATTAAAATTTCGGCAGATGACTTTGCCCATTAGTTTTACAAAAGCATTACTTTAAAGGTAATACATGACATGCTCGTATTTAGCAGTTGGAAATTCGTCAAGTCAGATGGAAATAACATGCCGTGTATTAGCTAAATGATAAAGATTTTTTAAAGCCCATGTACATTAAAAATTATGAACTAAAATTATTTAAAATTAATTAATGTATTAATAATAGATTATTGTAATTAAATTGTCTTACCCTTCAATACCACCGAAATATTTCATTTTTTGTGAAATATATCCAGATATTTTTTCTTTAAAATACAAAAAAAAACCTTTTTTTAAGCAATTCTGCTTCTAGGAACTCATAACCTGAAATGATAAAAAAATCAAAATAATAAACGCGTTTTATGAAGTTAATTGAATTTAATTTAATAAAAAATAAATAAATTGAAGAACTTGATAGTAATAAATAGGGCACCAAAAAAATGCTTTAAGCTGTTCAAGTTAAACAACAAAAAAGAAACGTTTAAATTTATTGTGTATTTTTTATTCGTCAAAGTCGTTATAACAGTAAATTTTAATTTGCTGCAAGAAATTTTAAAACATAAAACTGTGTCTATTTGGAATCAGCACGTTTTTATATATAAGAAAAATTCGTTATACGTGTACATATGTCAAATTAGCATATTTAAACGATCAGACTCATTAATCTCCTATAGAAATACGCAAATTTGTAAAAAAAATTTTTGTTTTCATTTTTGTGATAACTTCGTTAAAACCCAAGATTAGCAAATATAATTAATATTTTGTGACAAATTAAAAATTTTTAGATGTATATACTATTTGATTTCGCAGTTCACGCAGAGAATCAATTGAGTTTAAATTTGAAAAAAGTTTTACGTACATAGGTACATACGTATTTATCAAAATATTTGGCATAATAATAAGCAGCCATTATCCACGTGCCCCATCGACGTTAGTTGGCGGAGTAAGTAATATAAATATTTAGGGTTCTTTCTTATAAAATTTAAACCCATCTTCATTTATTTTTTTACTATGGATTTATAACCATTTTTACTTTTTTGTTTTGAAGGCACGATATAATGGAATTTTGAGTCACATATTGTTTTGAAGATATTGTTGTATCATTTTATTGTATATTTTCATTGTTCACAAAAATCAATACAATTAATATTGGCGGCCGATGCACTTGCAAACATTGTAGAAATGTTTGTTGCTTTATTCTACTAGTCAAGCCCTTTCATTTGATATTCATGTTGAGATTAAGAAAAAATTAATTGCCATTTTGATTAAAGCTCCTAGATTGACACTCTTCCATAGTTTACTGTACGTATTGATATTTGGTTCCCCTAGTGTGTCCAAAAAATAAAATTATATTTTTTTTTTTCAAATATTTGTTGCCTATAACTTTTCCAAACATAGCACTTGATGCATATCATATTTAAGAACTATTGGAGGACTGAAAAATTCTAATTTTTGTGGCAAAAATATGGAAATAAACAAAGGCCGTTTCGTTTATTTGATTATATCTTAGAATGTTATGGGGCGATTGTTTTTAATATGATTCATTCCCGAATATTTCCATATATATTTTGTTTACCGTTGGCACTACATAGAAAGGTATCAACATTACTTTTATTTTTTTCTTGATTAATAGATATAAATCAATATCAATCAATACAATATAATTGTTCCTGCTGCTTTACCTTAAAAAATTATTTTCTGTCTCCGATAATAAATGCAAATTCATATAATTTCTATATGGATAAAGACTTTGAAAGAATAAAGGAAAGCTCATAAAATCGACATCTAATACATATGATGATAAAATATATAGCTTTCAAAAAAAAAAAAACTAATTAAGCCACAGAGCTAATATTTTTACTTTTCAGTTTCCGTAAAAATAAAAATTGTAGAAAAATAAGATCTATTATGGATTATCAAAGTTGAATTTTTTTTTTTTTTTTAATTTTTTGTCGATATAAAATTAATATGACTTTAAGAACAAGTAACATTGCTATATTCAGTCTTGCCGAATATTATATACCCTTCACAACGTGTAGTCATACAATAACAATTGTTTGTATCACCATTCATCTCATTAATTTGAAATACGTACATACATGCATATAAAAAACATACATATATAAAAACATCCCATTGCAGAATTATAAATTGAGTTTACGTATGTGTTTCAAAAAAAAAACAAAAAATGTATTAAAACCAAAAAAAAACAAAAAAAATATTACAAAAAAAATTAAAAGAAATATATAAAAAAAAATTATTAAAATGTAAATAATATATAAAATAAAAATTTTTTTTTGGCTCAGCTGGGATTTACTCTAACCAGTATATATGTATGTTGTTGTTGTAATTGTAAAAAAAAGAGGTGGTCGTGGCTTTTTGCTCATATCTCAGAAATTTATGGAGCGATTGTGCTGAATTTCAATAGCGATTCATTCCCGGACATTTCCAAAAGACTGATACCATACTCAGATCTGAGAAACATATAGTTGCTTCTAAAAGTTGATTTCAACTAACACACGAACAGACGGGCAAACGGTCAGGGCTTAATCGACTCCTCTATGCATAAGCTTTCAAAAAATATATACCTTATGGGGTTGGAAATGAAAATTGTAGAAATTACAAACGAAATGACAAAGCTATATATACCCTTGTGCACCTTTCACTATTAGTTTTGCCATTATAAAAAGATCAGCCAGAAAGCTATATACATATGTATGTGAAAATTTATCATCTACTACATATAATTCGGTCGATTTTATGTGCTTTTGAATTTCGTTAACAGTAAATTATGTGAAGAGTGGGCGTTGGAGTAGGAGTGCAATTTTTTGTCATTAGAAAAGTTATATGAATTTAAAATAGAACGTTTGTAGGTGTGTTAACTTAATTTCTGCTATAATACTCAACTTAGATGTTGCAATATAGAGTCCTTTATTATCCAAAATCTATGTCCATATAGAAATTGTATTAATTTAATATAAATCGTTATATGAAAGGTAGATATTAAAGTTAGCTTGTCACCTTCCTTTTTTGCTATTAAAATAACATCGACCGCATTTGCAAAATTTAAGCATTGTACATTTAACTATCTTGTTTCTGTGAACTTTTAAAATTTAGAAAGACTAAATCATTTTCAATTATATTTCAGAAATTTCCTATTGTATTTCAGAATTTCTAATTGTATTTCAGTAATTTCCATTTATATTTAAGAAGTTTCCAATAATATTTCAGAAATTTTCAAATATATTTTAGAAATTTTCCATTATGTTTTAGAAATTTCTAATTGTATTTCAGAAATTCTATTTGTATTTCGGACTTTTCTAATTGTATTTTAAAAATTTCCAATTATATTTCAGAACACGAAACATAAATCTATATTTGTTTTGAGGACTGATTGCTTTGATGACATCATTAAGATATGGCACACAAAAAGTTTTTATTTCACAGATTCACAAAATGTGAATTGGAACCTAGCGGGTTCAATTCACTTACATATATTGTTTAATAAATCAATAACTAATGCTCTATTAAAATTCGATTTTTCAAATACTGCTGCTGTATTTCGGCCTGCTTCATACAAACTGTATGGTCATAGGAATTTTTGACATCTAAAAAATACAGACCCCCAAAACAAATATAATAGAAGTCGCACTTATAACAATAAACTATCATTTTGCACTATCAACTGTATCAGCAGTTATCTTTACAATACAATACAAAAATATTGTTTGGGCCAGCAATGTGACCTGGGACAAACTAGTTTTAATATATACAAATTTAATGCCAATAATTAAGTCAATATTTAAAAGATGAGTGTGAGTAAAATGCATTTAGTCTAATTTAATTTTTAATAACTAGTTTTATTAATATAACTTTTGTATCAAGTAAACTTTATATTTTTTAGTTATAAATAGAAATAATCGAATTTTGAAAATTTTTAAAATTTTTCATATGTTACTTTACACATTATTTTTGAAATACATATGTAACTGTCTTTGTCAAACTGTAAAAAAAAATTCACCAACAAAGCTGATTTTTTTTAAAAATATATGTCTATTCACCAAATTTTTAACAAAACCAAAATTGACACCCAAATAACGAAAAAATTCGAACAACAACAAAAACTCACTAACCAGTAATGCATTTATTTATTTAATGCACTGCGTACAACAACAAAATTACACTAGACACGTTACTAAATACCATAAAAATGTATGTACGTAAAGTACAAGACGTATTTATTTACACTTCGTACACAAATCATTTTATATATTTCTCTGTTAAATATATATGTATTAATTATTTATAAAAAAATTATCTTTACCAATAATGTAAAGTAAAAGATATTCCTTTTTTTGAAACTTTTTGCACTCTACCGCTCCTTTCTTCTTATATTAAATTCAAAAATTATTATTCCGTTTTTTTTAATTTTTTCGTAATTTCAATTAGTTTGATTTGGTTGCATAAAATTTATTCTTATATTTTACTATTTTTTCCGTATCTCATACACGTTTTAACTTTACAAAACAACGTCAACGTTTACAATGAACTTGTTGTGCACAAAATATGTTTAAACTAGCTAACAACCAGCCTTAATAGATAAACTACAATTGGAACTAAAACTACTATCGACAATGAGCATGGCATAGTATTTGTAAAATGTACGCGTGAGTATTTAGGTATATGGCTGATTATTTCATTAAAAGTTCTCGCAGGATAGTCCATTGTAGGATAATGTCATGATCAGTGTGTATTGATGATTATTATATATTTTAAAATTTTTCTTAATTTCCTCTCGTGCCTGATGTCACTGTAAATGACTTGCCACACCAGAAACTTATTGGGATTTTTTTTTTTACTGGTATTGTTTTTGACCCGGCCGTTGTGAAAAGTCTGCCGGTACATAAGTAAGTTTCATTATCCATCACACAACTGTATTTTTTATAAGTTTTGACTTTTATATTTTCGTCTTTTGTTTTTAAATTATTTTTTGCATTGCGATCTGGAACTTTCTGAACTTAATGAGCTGCTTTATTTGTAGAGGTGTTCAATGCCCTTTAAAAAATTTCGACTTTTTTCCCTTAGCAATATCTGTTTCAATGTTCAAGTCTTCCTTGTACTGTTTAATGGCTTTTGAAACAGTATGAGGATGAACCTTCAGATCTTTTACTATTTTTTAAAGTTTATACTATATTTTTTTAAATTTTAATTAATTTTTAAGTGCCTTTTTTTCTTTATCAAATTTGACCGAACAGTTGAAGTTGATTGATTTAGAAAAGATAACATCACAAAGCGTGATTAAAAAAAATAATAAGGATAAATTTTGGCTAATATAGTGTGTATAAGTTTTTTCTGACTCACTCTTTTTATACTTCTAATGAATGATATAATGTTCGTTTACTTAAAATTATTAACTATATTGTACTGAATGGTAAACTATCCATAAAAATTGAGTGAAAAATTATAAAAACTTTAAGTAAATTAACATAGTTTGCTCGTTTTTTTATTATTTTTAAAAATTAATTATTGTGCTTAACGTTAACGCTGAGATACCAAACCCAAATTAGACCGACAACGTAGTTTGATGAACAGTAATGTTCATTTATGTTATTTAATAATATCGCTGGATTGACCTGAAAATATCTAATATGGCATTACTTTTAAACAAAGCAATAGCAATAAAACAACAAAAGTTGGAGTGTAGACAACTAGTTAATTAAACGAGCTTAAAGCTTGGGTCAGACAGCTGTATTTTTGTATGGATATTAAACTTCTAATTCGGATTTTCTAATTGCAAAGCGTTGTAGCCGTGGTATTTTGGTTTACTTTATGAACATTGTATTGAAATGAAAATTTTTGACAGCTACAAAACGCTTGACGTTATTAATTTCGTTTGGATGTGAGACATGCAAAATAAGAATTTTTAACGAATTCAATTATCAGTTGTGTTAACAACGCAACTGATCTACCTTTTTATACCCGCCACCAAAAAAATGGTGGGGGTATATTCATTTTGTCATTCCGTTTGTAACACATCGAAATATCCATTTTAGACCCCATAAAGCATATATATTCTGAATCGGGATTTGATTTTATGACGATCTAGCTATGTCCATCCGTCTGTTGAAAGCACGATAGAGGTCGCAGCGAAAAAGCTATTGGGCTCAAATTTTGCCAGAATTGAAAATGTGCTAAATCGGATTATTAGGAAGAGAGTTATAGCTCGAAAAGCAAGAGTAGGTCGAAAAAACCGTGTCCTTCGAACATCGAATAAAATAGAATTGTGTCCAAACGCATAAACGTAGACGCATGAAACTTTGAATATATATTTCCTGAGTAAAAACAATATTTTTCCCCGAAAATTATCTAAATCTATGCATTAGGAAAGGAGTTATAGATCAAAATGTACGAAAATTTATACCGCACAGTGTATTTTTCGGTATATTTAAAAACAAAAACGTCATAAAAGCAACAAAATTGGATGTACGAATCTGAAATTTTGCACACATTGCTTTTTGGTCAAATGCTTTGTTCTAACGGAAAATCTATGTGCCACGCCCACTTTTACGCCCACCTCCCATATAACGTTTTACCTAAAATTCATATAATTTCTCTATTAATAAAGATTTTGGAATAACAAAGGGCTATATTGAAACACCTAAGTTCTACTCATTCGCAAAAATAGCTTTGACACGCCTACTATAACGCCCACTTTTCACGTTATCTACCGTTAATGAAATTTAAAAGCTCATAAAACCGCCAAAATTAGATGTATGATGATCAAATTTGCTACGTATATCACCCTAGGCAATGTGATTACTGTGCCAGAAAATTATGGTGCCACGCCCACTTTTACGCCCACCTCCCATATAACGGTTTATCTTAAATTCATGTAATTTCTCTATTGACAAAGTTTTTGGGAAAATAAAGGACTATATTGAAATATTTAAGTGTATTTATTAGCAGAAACGTTATTGACACGCCTATTTTAACGCCCACTTTCATTGAAAGACTACATTTACAAAAGCATTTTAGTAGCATATCGAAGTTATAAATGGTGGTTAAACTTTAAGAACCGATGTTGAATTTAAATAAAACACAAATTATTTAGGATATTATTATTATTTCTTTTCGTAATTATAATATTTGAATGGTGCAATTATGTATTTAACAAAATATCGACCAAATGCCCCCCCCCCCATCCTTGGCGCCCCTCCTCTATCTGATGGTCCAAATTATCAATGACAATGTTGATGCTCAATTGTTGGGCATGATGGTGAGGCGAGGTTGACTGCTCTTTTGCCACACTATCGCAAAAACCAGCAGTGGTTCCCATTCAACGAACTAAGAAGGCATTCACAGATTTTCTAACATTTTATACAGACCTGTTTTGCAGAATTTAAATATTTTTTACAATTCTCCCGATTGTGGACGAATTTGAACGATTATGTTGATCAAAAGAAATACGAAGTGCACAAAATGCATTTTGATTTGAACGCCCATTTTTATAAAAAACCTGAATAACTTTAAAGCGTTGCTCACTTGCGTATCTTTCCACAGATCAAATTGAGTAAGTTTGAGATTGAGAAATGTCAAATGAAATGCAGAAAACAAATTTAAAGACTAGGTGTAGTTCACCTTCAACATGGGCCCTTAAAATTTAACCACCCTCTACAAAGAAAGTGATACATATTTTATTATAAAGAGATTTTTCCATAGCGATTAACAAAATAATAAATATTGTGCTTTAACTGTACACAAAATTGGTGGTGGGTATAAAAGATTCGGCACAGCCGAATATAGTGCTCTTACTTGTTTTTAAGTATTTTAGTTTTTATACCCGCCACCAAAAAAATGGTATATATATATTGTTAATCGGTGTTATTATTTGATGACTATCTAGCCATGTCCGTCCGTCTGTCCGTCTGTTAAAAGCACGATAGAGGTTATTCGACTTTTTTAAAAAACCGGTTTTCAAATAGTTTGAAATTTAGAATTTAAAAAAAACCGGTTGCTTTTTTGAAAATTGAGAAAAACCCGGTTAGCCGGTTTGAATATATCTATATATATAAAAGTGAAACTCTGTGTGAGTGTGTGTGTGTGTGTTAGTTATAGACTCCGAAACTGTAAAACCGATCGGACTCAAACTTTGGCAAGTTGTTGTACACATACCAGGGAGTGTTTATGGGTGGAAAAAATTGGGCGGGGCCACGCCCATAAAAATTAGTTATCAGTTTTAGCTACTTGCACTTGACCGATTTTTCTGAAACTTTGCACACATATTGTGCTGTCATGACTAAATAATTTTGTGATAAGAAAAGTGGGCGGGGCCACGCCCCTAAAAAAGTTTTAATTTTGAGGTACTTTCACTGGACCGATTTTTCTGAAACTTTGCACACATACTAAGCTGTCATAACCATATAATTTCGTGATTATAAAAGTGGGCAGGGCCACGCCCATAAAAAAAGGTTATAATTTTGAGGTACTTTCACCAGACCAATTTTTCTGAAACTTTGCACATAGATCGAGCTGTCATGACTAAATAATTTCGTGATTAGAAAAGTGGGCAGTGCCACGCCCATAAGAAATAGGTATCATTTTGAGGTACTTGCACTGGACCGATTATTCTGAAACTTTGCACACATATTGAGCTGTTATGACTTTACAATTTCGTGATTAGAAAAGTGGGCGGGGCCACGCCCATAAAAACAATTATAATTTTGAGGTACTTGCACTGGTCCGATTCTTCTGAAACTTTGCACACATATTGAGCTGTTATGACTTTACAATTTCGTGATTAGAAAAGTGGGCAATGCCACGCCCATAAAAAAAAATATAATATTTAGGTTTTTGCACTTGATATTCAATTAAAATTCAGAATGCATTTCGATTCACTAAGGGGCGTAGCAAAGCGCGCCGGGTTTGGCTAGTATAATATAATATTTAGAGAAA
Source organism: Phyto melanocephala (assembly GCA_941918925.1). Classification (NCBI taxonomy): domain Eukaryota; kingdom Metazoa; phylum Arthropoda; class Insecta; order Diptera; family Rhinophoridae; genus Phyto; species Phyto melanocephala. The sequence continues at coordinate 93,782,817 of OW799233.1, read as the reverse complement.
AAATTAAAAAATATTATACAAAAAGATTAAAATAAAAATTATATCTAAATTTGAAATTTTTACAGTTTATATACGTTTGGCTGCACAATTACGCAATAACTGACATGAATGCAGTTGACTAATTTGGTTTTAATTAGTTGAATTTAAGGACAAAAGGTACTCTTTACAAGTGAAATAAATAAATACAATAAATTAATACATAAATAAATGAGACTTATAAGGCTGTTATAAAATTTTGTATCTCCTTCTGTACATTTTTATACCCGCCACCAAAAAAAATGGTGGGGGTATATTCATTTTGTCATTCCGTTTGTAACACATCGAAATATCCATATTAGACCCCATAAAGTATATATATTCTGAATCAGGGTTTGATTTGATGACGATCTAGCTATGTCCGTCTGTTGAAAGCACGATAGAGGTTGCACCGAAAAAGCTAGGCGGCTCAAATTTTGCCAGAATCTTTCTTATAGATCAAAATGTACGAAAATTTATACCGCACAGTGCATTTTTCGGTATATTTAAAAACAAAAACATCATAAAAGCTACAAAATTGGATGTACGACTCTGAAATTTTGAACACTTTGCTTTTTGGTGAGGCGCTTTTTTGTAACGGAAAATCAATGTGCCACGCCCACCTCCCATATAACGTTTTACCCAAAATTCATATAAGTTCTCTATTAATATAGATTTTGGAATAATAAAGGACTATATTGAAACATCTAGGTTAGGTTAGGTTAGGTTGAAAAGGAGGGGTATAAAAGCCCAAACCCATGACAGGTATACACGTATGCCCAGTTGGCATGTTGACACGACTACTATAACGCCCACTTTTCACGATATCTACCGTTAATAAAATTTAAAAGCTCATAAAACCGCCAAAATTAGAGGTATGATGATAAAATTTGCTACGTATATCCCCCTAGGCAATGTCATTTTATTCAATGTTGAATAAAACACAAATTATTTAAGGAGCTAGTACACGGCATGTTTTTTACATCTGACTTGTCAAATTCTCCACTGCTAATACAAACATGTCGTGTGTTACCTTTAAAACATTACTTCTGTAAAAAAACATGTGTTGAGACATCTGACAAAATTTTAATTAGAGTGCGCTCTATTTTCTTCTGTCAAAACATGTGACATCAGCCGTTGGCAGAAATCTCTGCTGCTGCAAAGCAGTCAGCGTAAAAGTACAATTTTGACAGACATGTAGATTAACATATGTCTCACAAATTTTAAAGTCAGATGTAAAAAACATGCCGTGTATTATAGCCTTTAGGAAATTATTATCATTTCTTTTTGTAATGATAATATTTGTATGGTTCAATTATGTATGGAACAAAATATCGGCCAAATGGCCCCGCGACCTCCACGGCACACCACGATCCGATAGTCCAAATTTTCAATAACACTGTTGATGCTCAATTGTTGGGATGATGATGAGTCCAGGTTGACTGTTTTTTTGCCACACTATTCCGAAAATAGCAATGCTTCTCATTTAACGAATTAAGAAGGCATTCATAGATGTTCTAACATTTTTTACAGACCTGTTTTAAATTTAAAATTTAACCGCCCTCTACAAAGAAAGTGATATATATTTTATTATAAAGAGATTATTCCGAGCGATTAACAAAATAATAAATATTGTGCTTTAATGTACACAAAATTGGTGGTGGGTATAAAAGATTCGGCACAGCCGAATACAGTGCTCTTACTTAAATAAATATTGGCCGAATTACCAAAATTTATTTATATTTACATTGTTTGCTTTTGTTCTGCGCAAATAAAACAAAACATAAAAAAGCCATGTTCTATTTGACACATCGGCAACTAAGGCAACAATAAAAAAACCATGTTGTATATTTTGTAGAATTTCCACTAGAATTACATCCAGAAGAAATGGCTAATGGCTTGCCAAAACCTCAATGATTACATATTACTATTGGGATCTAAAAGTTTTAAGATTGTACCATATTAATAGTAAAATAAAAATGAACCAAATGAACATTATTTGTACCAAAGTTTTACAAATAACAAAAAAAAAAAAAATATGCAAATAAAATTAATCATACTTTTGTAATACATACACAAGTAGCAGAACAAAACTAAACTAATAAAGAATTTTCATTAATATTTTGAATGTTACAAATTACGGCCCTTACTTACTCATATTCAAGAATGAAGTACATTTTTAAAATTAAAAAAATTTACTTTTCTCAAAAGTTAACTCTTAGCTTAAAACGAATAATAATGCAAAGAAATGCACTTTAAGTTAACTAATTTAGCACAAACTGAAGCTGTTTTTAGGTAGCTAAAACTACTAAAATTAGCTATTTTTAAAAAATTCATGTCTTTGTAAACAATAAAATTGTTCGAATCAGCATTCCTATCCCTTGGTTTCTTCTGTAGGTTAACATTAATTGCAATATTTGCGAAATAACACATGATAGTGAACATATGTATACACACATACATATAACCTGTCCATTTTAAAAGCTGTAAATATTTTACGTGTCACCAATTTAAGGCTGGTCTAAGTTGATTTTTTTTGTCTATAATAGCAATATTGAAAATAAAGGATTAATCTGCAAGTCGTTTATAGAAAAGTCGACTTAAGTGTGAGACTGTAAATATAAATAAATATAAATCATTTAAGATAAAATTACCTGATGTTTAATAATAAGATTTTGGTAACGTTTACGAAAATTTAAACTTTTTTTAATTAAATATTTTTTTGCTAAAGTCCACTTTAATTTTTAAGGAAGAAAAACAATTTTCTTTAGCCAGACTAAATCAATAAATTTTGGCAAAAGTAAAAATAAACTAGAGTAACGATTTGTGCTTAACTCTACACATAGGTGTACCCACAGTCTTAGGAGGTTAAAGATTTTAAAATATTTAAGACAAATAAGAGTGCTATATTCGGCCGTGCCGAATCTTATATACCCTTCACAACGTGTAGTCATTTAATAACAATTGTTTGTTTGTATCACCATTCATCTCATATGAAATTCGTACATACATATATAAAAATATCCCAATGTAAAATTATAAGTTTATGTATGTATGTTAAAAAAATATAAAATTGAAAATATATAAAAAATAAAAAAAAAAAATAAAAAAAAATAGATATATATAATAAATATAAAATGAAAAAATAAAAAATAAAAAAATTTATAAAAAAAAAAATAAAAATAATATAAAGATAAAATAAAAAAAAAACAGTATAAAACGTATGTACACTGAACTCAAAAATTTACCTAAATACGGTAAAAAGGGGAGTAACACTGAAGAAATTTAGATTATTATACAACTAACAAAAACGTTATTCAGTTTTACGGGCATTTTGCGTAAAAAACTAAATTTTAGTAAATTAGTTATAATGAAGAAATTTTTTCAATTTGACGATTTTCATTCGTTATTTAATTAGGTGTGAAAATTATGAAATTTTAGTTATATTTATTAACAAAATAATGAAATTAACTAGTTAGTAAATTTTTATTCATATTAAAGAAATTTTATTTAAACTTATTAATACATTTAAATATTTTGCCTTAATATTAAAGAAATTGTCTTCAAATAAACTAATAAATTAAGTTAATTTAAATAATATATTTTATTTGAATTGAAGAATTGTTATTCATTTTAAATACATCGTTTTATACAATACCTAAACCCCAGTAGGAATGAAATAATATGATTTAGTTAATAGTCAACAAAATTTTATATAATTTAAATATAATGACTCTCCTTTAAAATGTGCATTATTTTTAAACTATACAAAATTAATATATTGTGCAATATTATTTAATACCTGATATTTGAAATAATATGTCAGTACAAATATATGTATATCCAAAAAATAACATCGTGGAAATTACAAGACAATATTTATAAGAAAAAAACATATATTTATACAATTCATATCCATTAATAACTAATAAGTACAAACATACATAGATTAATCATATTTTTTAAATAATAATATATAAAATAAATTAAAGAATTTTCTTATGACTATTTATGTATGTTTACATATGTATGTATGTAATTATATACATGAGTATTTACAATATATACAATATTTATAATAAATAATTACATAGCCTTTTGAAATTAAATTATATTTTTAAAATTAATTTTTTGTCAACAAAACAATTGAAAAACTTTACAGCATTTAATACCTTTATGAATTTATATCCACTATTAATACGTACGTATTTATATATTACATATTTAGTTAAAATACAATTTTTTGCAATTACCTAATTCATTATATAGATTTTTATTTAGGTTTATAAAACAGTAAAGAAAATACAGATACAAATTTGTGTTATTTTAAACTACACCTCTTTTAAATTTAAAATAAAGAAATTATTTTTGGACTATTATTGTCACTATCTGTAGCAATATTGTTAAAGTGTTTTTGAATAAATGACCAAACTAACAGAGATTCCTTTAGGTACTATTAATTGAATAAGAAAAAGTTTTAAAACAAATATCTATAGCATTTAACGCGGAGTGCATGCGATATTATATCTCTTCAAAATTAATTACATGTTCTTTTAGTTCTAAGATTGAGCCCGAAATTAAAATTATTGGTTGAATATTTACTTTTTGTTCGAATTTGCTTAGCAACTCTTCTTCACAAACAGCAACTGTGTTACCATCAATTATAAAACTTTTTTGTGAGTCTCGTATAGAAAATCTAGTACATATTTTTTTTCCATTAGTTACCTTAAAAATTTTTGTTGATGGTACTAAAATACTGTGTAAAAGGTAAAAAATGGCAATACAACGACCATCTAAAATATAAAAAATTTTGTGTATTATGCCAAATTTTTAAATGTATTACAAATATAGTAAAACTTACTTTCACTAATGCTTTGCATATTTCTCATATTTTGAAATAATAATTTATTAGCTTGATCTTTGATACGGTCTTCGAAGACTGAGTCAATTTTTAAACTGGAAGTCACAAAATTAGTTCGAAAACATTCCGCTTTTGGATATAAATGAGCAAAATCAAAAAAATTTATCTATAAAAATAAACAAACATATTTACGTTATTTAAATAAAAATAAGTCAAAACATATTTTTTGATGGTGTTTCAAACATAGGCAAATTATATGAACAATTTACCAACTTAAAACCCAATGGCTTTTTATACTGCGGCCACTTATTTAATATATCAGAAGTGTGTTTTGCTGAATATATTTTATTTAATCGGTAGTTTTTGGTTGCCTCGCAATGATTTTCAACTTCTTCCCAAGAGCAGTTGCCCACAAAAATCGCTTCAATGCTGTGATCAATATTTTCTTCTGGCGGGTCTAAATACATACATGTTTACATAAAATTAAAACTGTTTTAAAGAAAAAAACTTATTCTTACCTAGATCAAAAATTCTTTTATGGCAGCTATGGAAAAATTATTTTTCGGCAATCTTGTAATACATATTATTATTATTTATATTTAAAATTTGTTCAATATTACGATTACGTAAATTTTTTTTTAACATTTTTACACTTTTCTTATTTTGAACTGAAGCTTTTAAACCAAAATCCTTTTGAGCTGTTTGATTTTCTAAATCTATCAATTTTTAGATGCCGTTTAAAACTATGAATATTACTGAAAAATTGTGAGCACGATTCTTTCCAACATTGAAATGTACTGTGTGAGGAAAGAAAATGATAAATTTTTAAGTGCACAATTTAAGCTTCGATTGAAAAATTCCTTTTGTTACATATTAGCACTTGGTAACAAATAATTTATAAGAGATTTTGTATATTTGAGTATTTTATTTTTATAATTCTGGAAAAACACACAAACAACTTTAAATAGGTATCACAACTTAAGTATGTAGTTTATGTTTCTTTGCAAACTTATTGTATACACACGTGTTTAATGCGCAAACTGGTCTGGTTTTTATTCAACTCTGCATGCTTTTAACCAATTAAAAGAATTGTATTAAATATTACTAAAATAAAGATGTTATTTTAAACGAATTTTCTTCAATTTTACATAAATTAAAAATATATATAATATACGAATTAATATCTAACGAAAATTCTTCAAGTTTACTAAATTTTACTACTTTTATTCTTCTTCTTAGCTTAACTAAATTTTAACCAATCCGTAGTTAATTTAACTCCGTATTGTGTTCTTGTTGTTCATTTTGAGCAAGTTAAATAACAAAATTTAGTAAAATCAACAAAAAATAGCTTATATAAACTCCATTTAAGAGTGTTAGTTTAACTAATTTCGTATGTAGTTTTGATTACAATAAATTACTACTGCTTTTACAAAATTTTTCTCGGTTTAACAGATTTTTTTTTTGATTTAACACAATTTTTTAATAAAATTTTATTCAAGACAGCAGATGTTACGAAAATAGACTTCTAACTAAAAAAGATATAATTTTAATGGAAATAATTATTTGGTTTAAAAAAATTTTGTATATATTTCAATAAAAATCCAGTTAATATAACTATTTTTATCGTTAAGGGTTTACTAAATTTTTTCGTTATTATTACCTACGATATTTTTTTCAGTGTATGTATGTATGTTGTTGTTGTGCAAAAAAAAAACGAGGCGGTCGTGGTTTTTTGCTCATATCTCAGTTGTTTATGTACAGATGCTTCTGATTTTCAATACCGATTAACTTTCGAATATTTCTTCGGGGGGCTTCAAAAAGTTGATTTCAACATACACACGGACAGACGGACACAGTGACAGATCTTAATCGACTCCCCTATTCATAAGCTTTCAGAAAATATATACTTTATGGGGTCGGAAATGAAAATTGTAGAAATTTCACACAGAATGACAAACCTATTTCTACCCTTTTTCACTGTGTGAAGGGTATAAAAAATATTAATTTGATATAAGAAACTTGTGCCAAAAATATATTGAGTGTACCACTTGACAACTATGCTACATATGCCACAAATTGAAAGAGCATGAACTTAATATTTCTGTTTCAAAAAGGCTGAATTAGCGGAGCGCATCTGTAATGCAATGTATCAGTTCAAAGCATATTTATTCATCAGGTACTCTTGATTCGTCAGCTGATTATTTTTTTCAACACTTATTTTAAATTTCAGATGTCAAAATGCATAAATAAAAAACAATTTTCTCTCTTTTCTAATTTATTTCAATGTCAAACTTCATATATAAAAAATATAAGCAAAAAGATTCTCTCCGAACCGCAATTACCTGATTAATAAATATGCCTTGGTATCAGTTGTTTGTTTTTGGCATATGAGGAGCAATGCAAAAGCTAACAAAGTTTTTAACATACCGTAGTTGTAACGTATCATTCTGAATAGACTTTTCTTACGTTGTTGCGTGACATTTGTGAGCTTGTTTGTTTTTGATTTGAGGGTATTTCCGCTCTTTTTTATACCCTTCACCTGTGATGCACAAGGGTATATATAGCTTTGTCATTCCGTTTGTAATTTCTACAATTTTTATTTCCGACCCCATAAAGTATATATTTTCTAAAAGCTTATGAATAGAGGAGTCGATTAAGCCCTGACCGTCTGTCCGTGTGTTGGTTGAAATCAACTTTAAGAAGCAACTATATGTTCCTCAGATCTGCATATAGTATCAATCTTTTGGAAATATCCAGAAATGAATCGCTATTGAAATTCAGCATAATCGCCCCATAACTTTCTGAGATATGAGAAAAAAACCACGACCACCTCGTTTTTTTTCACAATTACAACAACAACATACATACATATATACATACATGTAAAAAACACGAAGAAAAAAAAAATTTAAAAAAAATATATTAAAAATAAAAAAAAATAAAAAAATAAAAAATAAAAAAAATTAAAAAAAAAAAAAAATTAAAAAAATAAAATATAAATAATATATTAAATAAAATAAAATTTTTTTGGCTCAGCTGGGATTCGATGCCACATTTATTCTAACCAGTAAATACATATGTACGTATTTTATATGAGATGAATGGTGATACAAACAATTGTTATTGCATGACCACACGTTGTGAAGGGTATATAAGATTCGGCACGGCCGAATATAGCACTGTTACTTGTTTTTTTCTTGTACTGTGGACTTTTTGTATCTGTAGACTTTTGCCAAATCAACTTAACATATTGCATACATACATATTATAATATACATACTAATTATATTTTATATAAATGTGAAATATATACAAATTTTAATTATATTAAAATCTATTATTATAAATATAGATTATATATTATAAATATATACATATTTATATTTTTACCCCCATATTTATTAAATTAAAAATAAATTTAAATGTACTTTATTTAGAATTTTTCATAAAAATTTTCTTAAAAAGTTTTCAAATACATTTTATTTTTTATAAATATAAGTCTTAAAAATCTATGTATATATACTTAATATAAGTATTATAAATCTATAATATAAATTTGAAATAGTAAGTAATATATATTTATATACAAATGTACATCATACACAAAATATATATTATTCTGATAACATTAGATACTTTTTCTTCACAACAGTCACCATTTATAAAATTTAAATTCCCATCACTGAGTTGTTAACAGCTGTTTTTTCATTGCAAAAAAAAAAAACTAGGTAAACAAAAAAAAGGTAAAAAGTAGTTAATTGTTTAAAAACAATTCTAAGTCCATTGAACTTTAAATTAATTAAACATAAGCTTGTCGAAAAATATTTTTAAATTTTTTTTATTTACATATACTAATGCTGTATTTTTAAACGTTTTATAACTGCAACAACGTGCATACAGTACATTACATTACAGTACTGACGCAGCAACGCTCGGCTAACGTCTTAAGTTAGAAGTTTAGCCATATACCATGATGAAATACATCTTGCCATACACATGAATTAAAATTAACTTGAAACTAAAAACACTAGAACAAAAATAAAAGGCATTTTGCATTTTCTGAAGTAGAAACTTTAATATTTTGTTTATTTAATTTTAACTTGTATCTTACTTATTTACCTACATATAAGGTGTTGATTGCACAAATTTTAGTATTTTATAATTTTTTTTTTCACAACTTTTCTAAAATATTTCAACTAACGCACATAAAAATTAATTTGAATATAAAGAAACTTTGATATTGTGCCGTTCAAAATAAAACGAGCAAAAAACAATCAGCTGGCCAGTGAAGCAATCCTTATCGTCGCGACTGGCGACTAATCGCTTAGTCGATTTTTTTCAAGCCGCCGATGTGTTTGGCTGATCGGCGGCTCAGTTTCAAGCCGATTTGACTCCTTATTTACCCTACGTTGCCACAGGCAAGTATTTACTTGCAAGTAAATAGTGTATACGTATTACTAACGAAAATCAGGAGAAATGTCAAAAAAAAACACAAACATTTTTATACCCGTGAACATAACAAACTCGAGCTGGCAAACTTTTTTTTTACACTCAATTAAATGAGAGCCATTTAAAATTATTCTCTTTTAATATGAGTAATACATACTCAGAGAATGTGTTTCAAGTGCTGCCAAGTTTATATATAATTTAAGTCTTACTCAGTGATGCCACCTTGCTCCGATATAAAATAAATGGGTAGATATTTATAATTTATGCATATCTTGAGTGTATGCGGCTTATTTTAATTTTTTTAAGTTTTTGTTAAAATATCAGTTATTTTTTGTTTTAGAAGTAAAAGAAATTGATAGTAAAAAATTTTATTGAAAAATATAATTATTTTCCATATTTTTATAACTGTTAAAAATATAATTTATTTAAATTAAATATTAAAGAGATTCTTTTAAACAAATAGCATTTAATTAACATAATAAAGAAAACAAATGCTGTAAAGGAAGGATGTAAAAATGCTATAAATTTTATCAATACTCTTAATTTGTAAAATTAAATTAAACAGTATTAATTTTAATAATATTAAAAAAAAACTTAGGCCAGAATATATGAATTACAATAAATTAAAATCAAATTATACTTTAAAAGGTATTTATTTTTTGCACATATCGGCCCCATTTATCGAAAAATTTTAGGGGAAAATTATTTTTGTAGTGGCATCCATGATAGATTAACATAAGTAAATTATATTTAAATGGCAATGCCGAATATTTGTATGGGAGAGGATTTTCGGTCTTCAACAAACTTTTATATGTATTTTCAACAAACTTTTGAGTTTATTATAATAATATTAAATTTATTTTAAAACTTTATGTCAACAAAATTGTATAAATTATTACTATATTTTCTATTCTTATTATTAATATATTATTGTACAAAAATAACCCAAATAACATTACAATGGCATATATAACACTCACTTAGCCCACTTTTTGGTCAATTGGGTCCAAATAAAGAGATGTGCCAAAAATTGGAAAATGAGGTATGATAAAGGATGGTACTGGCTACATTTCCTCATACCACGTTTCTTTCAATATACTTTTCTCTAGAACAAATTTTAAAAAACACTAATTGTATGAATGTCACTCAAATCACTTTATGGTCAATTTGGTCAAAATAAAGAGATGTGCCAAAAATTGGAAAAAGAGGTATGATAGGGGACGGTACTAACTACATTTCCTCATATCCCGTTTCTTTCAATATACTTTTTGTTAGAACAACTTTTTCAAAAAACTATTTGTATGAAAGTCACTCAAATTACTTTATGGTCAATTAGGTCAAAATAAAGAGATGTGCCAAAAATCGGAAAATGAGTTATGATAGAGGATGGTACTGGCTACATTTCCTCATACCACGTTTCTTTCAATATACTTTTTTCTAGAACAACTTTTTAAAAAAACTAATTGTATGAATGTCACTGAAATAACTTTTTGGTCAATTGGGTCAAAATAAAGAGATGTGCCAAAAATTGGCAAATGAGGTATGATAGGGGACGGTACTGGCTACATTTCCTCATACCACGTTTCTTTCAATATACTTTTTTCTAGAACAACTTTTTCAAAAAACTTATTGTATGAAAGTCACTCAAATCACTTTTTGGTCAATTGGGTCAAAATAAAGAGATGTGCCCAAAAAGGGAAAATGCGGTATGATACAGGATGGTACTGGCTACATTTCCTCATACCACGTTTCTTTCAATATACTTTTTTCTAGAACAACTTTTTCAAAAAACTAATTTTATAAAAGTCACTCAAATCACTTTTTGGTCAATTGGGTCAAAATAAAGAGATGTGCCAAAAATTTGAAAATGAGGTATGATAGGGGACGGTACTGGCTACATTTCCTCATACCACGTTTCTTTCAATATACTTTTTTCTAGAACAACTTTTTCAAAAAACTAATTGTATGAATGTCACTGAAATAACTTTTTGGTCAATTGGGTCAAAGTAAAGAGATGTGCCAAAAATTGGCAAATGAGGTATGATAGGGGACGGTACTGGCTACATTTCCTCATACCACGTTTCTTTCAATATTCTTTTTTCTAGAACAACTTTTTCAAAAAACTTATTGTATGAAAGTCACTGAAATAACTTTTTGGTCAATTGGGACAAAATAAAGAGATGTGCCAAAAATTGGAAAATGAGGTATGATAGGGGACGCTACTGGCTACATTTTCTCATATCCCGTTTTTTACAATATACTTTTTTCTAGAACAACTTTTTCAAAAAACTAATTTTATAAAAGTCACTCAAATCACTTTTTGGTCAATTGGGTCAAAATAAAGAGATGTGCCAAAAATTTGAAAATGAGGTATGATAGGGGACGGTACTGGCTACATTTCCTCGTACCACGTTTCTTTCAATATACTTTTTTCTAGAACAACTTTTTCAAAAAACTAATTGTATGAAGATCACTGAAATAACTTTTTGGTCAATTGGGTCAAAGTAAAGAGATGTGCCAAAAATTGGCAAATGACGTATGATAGGGGACGGTACTGGCTACATTTCCTCATACCACGTTTCTTTCAATATACTTTTTTCTAGAACAACTTTTTCAAAAAACTTATTGTATGAAAGTCACTGAAATAACTTTTTGGTCAATTGGGACAAAATAAAGAGATGTGCCAAAAATTGGAAAATGAGGTATGGTAGGGGACGGTACTGGCTACATTTCCTCATATCCCGTTTTTTACAATATACTTTTTTCTAGAACAACTTTTTCAAAAAACTAATTTTATAAAAGTCACTCAAATCACTTTTTGGTCAATTGGGACAAAATAAAGAGATGTGCCAAAAATTGGAAAATGAGGTATGATAGGGGACGCTACTGGCTACAGTTCCTCATATCCCGTTTTTTACAATATACTTTTTTCTAAAACAACTTTTTCAAAAAACTAATTTTATAAAAGTCACTCAAAGCACTTTTTGGTCAATTAGGTCAAAATAAAGAGATGTGCAGAAATTTGAAAATGAGGTATGATAGGAGACGGTACTGGCTACATTTCCTCATACCACGTTTCTTTCAATATACTTTTTTCTAGAACAACTTTTTCAAAAAACTTATTGTATGAAAGTCACTGAAATAACTTTTTGGTCAATTGGGACAAAATAAAGAGATGTGCCAAAAATTGGAAAATGAGGTATGATAGGGGACGGTACTGGCTACATTTCCTCATATCCCGTTTTTTACAATATACTTTTTTCTAGAACAACTTTTTCAAAAAACTAATTTTATAAAAGTCACTGAAATAACTTTTTGGTCAATTGGGACAAAATAAAGAGATGTGCCAAAAATTGGAAATAGAGGTATGATAGGGGACGCTACTGGCTACATTTTCTCATATCCCGTTTTTTACAATATACTTTTTTCTAGAACAACTTTTTCAAAAAACTAATTTTATAAAAGTCACTCAAATCACTTTTTGGTCAATTAGGTCAAAATAAAGAGATGTGCCAAAAATTTTAAAATGAGGTATGATAGGGGACGGTACTGGCTACATTTCCTCATACCACGTTTCTTTCAATATACTTTTTTCTAGAACAACTTTTTCAAAAAACTTATTGTATGAATGTCACTGAAATAACTTTTTGGTCAATTGGGTCAAAGTAAAGAGATGTGCCAAAAATTGGCAAATGAGGTATGATAGGGGACGGTACTGGCTACATTTCCTCATACCACGTTTCTTTCAATATACTTTTTTCTAAAACAACTTTTTCAAAAAACTAATTTTATAAAAGTCACTGAAATAACTTTTTGGTCAATTGGGACAAAATAAAGAGATGTGCCAAAAATTGGAAAATGAGGTATGATAGGGGACGCTAGTGGCTACATTTTCTCATATCCCGTTTTTTACAATATACTTTTTTCTAGAACAACTTTTTCAAAAAACTAATTTTCACTCAACTAATGTCACCCAAATCACTTTTTGGTCAATTAGGTCAAAATAAAGAGATGTGCCAAAAATTTGAAAATGAGGTATGATAGGGGACGGTACTGGCTACATTTCCTCATACCACGTTTCTTTCAATATACTTTTTTCTAGAACAACTTTTTCAAAAAACTTATTGTATGAAAGTCACTCAAATCACTTTTTGGTCAATTGGGTCAAAATAAAGAGATGTGCCAAAAAACGGAAAATGCGGTATGATACAGGATGGTACTGGCTACATTTCCTCATATCCTGTTTCTTACAATATACTTTTTTCTAGAACAACTTTTTAAAAAAACTTATTGTATGAATGTCACTGAAATAACTTTTTGGTCAATTGGGTCAAAGTAACGAGATGTGCCAAAAATTGGCAAATGAGGTATGATAGGGGACGGTACTGGCTACATTTCCTCATACGTTTCTTTCAATATACTTTTTTATACCCTTCACACAGTGAAAAAGGGTATATATAGGTTTGTCATTCCGTGTGAAATTTCTACAATTTTCATTTCCGACCCCATAAAGTATATATTTTCTGAAAGCTTATGAATAGGGGAGTCAATTAAGCTCTGTCAGTCTGTCTGTCTGACCGTCTGTCCGTGTGTATGTTAAAATCAACTTTTTGAAGCCCCCCGACATAGGTTGGACCCGGGTAAGGTATTAAAATATCAGAAATATTCGGGAGTAGATCGGTATTGAAAATCAGAAACATCGGTACATAAACAACTGAGATATGAGCAAAAACCCACGACCACCTCGATTTTTTTTTTCACAAAAACAACATTACAACAACAACATACATACATACAAACGTGTATACTGGTTAAAGAAAACGTGGCATCGAATCCCAGCTGAGCCAAAAAAATTTTTTTTTATTTTTTTTTTTTATTTAATACTAGCCAAACCCGGCGCGCGTTGCTACGCTCCTTAATGAATCGAAATGCATTCTGAATTTTAATTGAATATCAAGTGCAAAAGCCTAAAAATTATAATTTTTTTATGGGCGTGGCATTGCCCACTTTTCTAATCACGAAATTGTAAAGTCATAACAGCTCAATATGTGTGCAAAGTTTCAGAAAAATTGGTCTGGTGAAAGTACCTCAAAATTATAACCTTTTTTTATGGGCGTGGCCCTGCCCACTTTTATAATCACGAAATTATATGGTTATGACAGCTTAGTATGTGTGCAAAGTTTCAGAAAAATCGGTCCAGTGCAAGTACCTCAAAATTAAAACTTTTTTAGGGGCGTGGCCCCGCCCACTTTTCTTATCACGAAATTATTTAGTCATGACAGCTGGATATGTGTGCAAAAATTCAGAAAAATCGGTCAAGTGCAAGTAGCTAAAACTGATAACTAATTTTTTATGGGCGTGGCCCCGCCCACTTTTTTTCATCCATAAACACTCCCCGGTATGTGTACAACAACTTACCAAAGTTTGAGCCCGATCGGTTTTGCAGTTTCAGAGTCTATAGCTAACACACACACACACACACACAGAGTTTCACTTTTATATATATAGATAGATATTATTTATATTTTTATTATTATTTTTTAATATTTTTTTTTTTATTTTTTTTTTTGGTTTTATATATATTATATACATAATAATTTTTTTTTAAATTTTTTTTAAAATTTTTTTTAAAATTTTTTTTTTTTTTTAACATACATACGTGAATTTTTAATTTTACAATGGGACGTTTTTATATATGTATGTTTTTATATGTATGTACGTATTTCATATGGGATGAATGGTGACACAAACCACTGTTATTGCATGACTACACGTTGTGAAGGGTATGTAAGATTCGGCACGGCCGAATATAGCGCTCTTACTTGTTCTAGAACAACTTTTTTAAAAAACTTATTGTATGAAAGTCACTGAAATAACTTTTTGGTCAATTGGGTCAAAATAATGAGAGTTTTCCAATTTTTGGCACATCTCTTTATTTTGACCCAATTGACCAAAAAGTTATTTGAGTGACTTTCATAAAATTAGTTTTTTGAAAAAGTTGTGCTAGAAAAAAGTATATTGAAAGAAACGTGGTATGAGGAAATGTAGCCAGTACCATCCTGTATCATACCTTATTTTCTGTTTTTTGGCACATCTCTTTATTTTGACCCAATTGACCATTAAGTGATTTGAGTGACATTCATACAAATAGTTTATTGAAAAATTCGTTCTAAAAAAAAGTATATTTGAAGAAACTGAAAATGAGGAAATGTAACCAGTACGTTCCCCTATCATACCTCATTTTCCAAATTTTGGCACATCTCTTTATTTTGACCCAATTGACCATAAAGTGATTTGAGTGACTTTCATACAATTAGTTTTTTTAAAGAGTTGTTCTAGAAAAAAGTATATTGAAAGAAACGTGGTATGAGGAAATGTAGTCAGTACCATCCTCTATCATACCTCATTTTCCAATTTTTGGCACATCTCTTTATTTGGACTCAATTGACCAAAAAGTGGGTTAAGTGAGTGTTATATATGCCATTGTAATGTTATTTGGGTTATTTTTGTACAATGATATATTAATAATAAGAATAGAAAATATAGTAATAATTTATACAATTTTGTTGACATAAAGTTTTAAAATAAATTTAACATTATTATAATAAACTCAAAAGTTTGTTGAAAATACATATAAAAGTTTGCTGAAGGCCGAAAATCCTCTCCCATGCAAATTTAAGGTGTTGCCATTTAAAATATTTATTTAATAAGTATCAATGCTGCCAGAAACTTTAGAGAGAAATCATCACTTAGAGTAAAAACAATCATATGTTAAAAAAAAAATCATCAAATTTTTTTTAATTTAAGCCTTTTATTACAAACGCAAAAAAAACTATAAAAATTTATTTATAAAACTGTTTTCTTATTAGATAAGTTATTTAAAGCAAAAACTATATTAAATTCATATGAAAATAAATATACATCTTTATATAGCAACTTGTGAATAAAATCAAACTTACGGATACTCTGTAGTACATTGATATATTCAAATTGCATATCTATATCTTACATATCTTTCGAAATGTAAAAATATATAGTAAACTTGAAGGATTTTATATAAAAACAATCATACATTTAACAATTACAAATGTATGTATTAAAGTATTTTAGGAATCATTATAATTATAATACAGAAAAGGTTTTATATTTTTAGTTATATCTTGATCTTCTTTTAAATTATAGCATGAACAATCGTTTAACTTTAAGTATTCTTTTGCATATAATATACCCTTAAGAGTGCTGTTATCTAATCTATTTCTATATTTTGTTTTATTTAAATTTACAACTGAAATATTCGTTCAACATTTGCAGAAGAAATAGGACGACATATTAGAGTTTTAACAAATTTTGACAGGGTTGGAAAAGCTAAGATTTTGTCAGCTCGAGTTATTTTTGAGACTTATGACCAAAATTCTTCACAATTTAGATTATCTATAGTTTTAAAGTGTTCGTTAAAGTGGAGAAGACGTAGTTCTCTAAACTCGTCTTCTACGTTTTCAACACCATTCTCATAAATTAAATTTTAAAAGTTTTATATAAAACCTTTTAAAGGAACTACTCTTCTATTAATTATTTTTGAAGTGTCAAGACCAAGGCATATTTAGTCATCAGGTAATTGCAGTTCGGAGAGAATTTTTTTGTTTATATTTTTTATATATGAAGTTCGACATTTGAAATAAATTAGAAAATAGAGATTTTTTTTTTATTTATGCATTTTGGCAGCTGAAATTAAAAATAAGTATTGAAAAATATAATCACCTTATGAATCAAGAGTACCTGATGAATAAATGTGCCTTGTGTCAAGACTTGAAAGTTCTTTAAAATAATTATTGTTAAAATCAAATCGTTTCAGTATTTGCTTACACAACTCAATGTAAAATGAAGTAAAATTTTTAACTAATTTATTTATTTCATTGTCTGCGGATTTTAGATTGGAAATTTTTTGTTTTTCAAACAACGCCAAACATATATCTTCATTTTGTAAACGAAATAATTTGTTTTCCAATCAAATTCATTAATAAAATTGATGTTAACGTAACTTGGTTTAAAAAAATTATGTAAATAAATTCTTTGTATTTGAGAGGATGTGGTTTGAAAAATTATGTTGACTTTTTTTTTATTATGTTAGAATATACTTTAAAAAACACAGATAGAATTCGCTAATGTCATTCAACCTGTTTTTAATAGACTCTGCGACGAGGTGACACAAAACTTTATTGGTTTAAAAATTGATTGTTGATAAGAATTGTAGAAAAATTATATTTATTATATTATATAAATTTAAAAAATAAAAATCATCATTTTGGGGGAAAAAATCATAAATCATATTTTAGCAAAAAAAAAAAAAACGTTAAAAATATGATAAAATCATGAATATGGCAACGCTGGTAAGTATTAATTTTACTTTTATAAACTAAGCAGCACTTTAATTTTATTCTCAACTTTGTATTTCTCTTATTATAAGAGCAAAATACAATTTTGAGAGGAATATGAATTTACACTCAAGAAATTGAGTAAAAAATAAAGTTTGCCAAGATCGAGTTTATCTTCTCGGACGTAAAATTTTTTGAGTGGCTACACAGCGCAGTGCAAGTTCATTTTTAAAATGTCGTCAACAAATAAACTTCAAACAAATTTAAAACAAATGGCGCTGCTTCAATTGGTAATTAAGTGTTGTCAATAGCCACTATTGAACGTTACCTTTAGACATGTAACTTTTTAATATAATTTTTTTTATTAAATTTTGATATTTATATTAAAACTTACATTTTAAATGAATATTTATATTTTTTCTTAATATTCTTCATATACATATATACATATTTATTAAAAAAATTAGCTGAATTATTTACCACAATTGTATGATATATTATTAAGTTAACAAAAAACTCAGTATTAGACAACACTGTTTTTCAGCTTGTCACTTTACTTGCCGTAACTGTAAAAATTTTACTTGCTTAAAATTTCTTCGCAAGCTGAGTCGCAGGTTGCCAAAGTGTAGTTGAGTTAGTAAAAAAGTGTTAGTGTATTGGTTTTTTTTCACTTGCACTTGCATGTGGCAACGGTAGGTTACACATAAAAGTACTATCTTGCAGTTTTCGTATACGTAATGTATGCACGCAAAGAAAAACCAACGGTCATATTATTTTCGCTTTAACAATATTTGGTTGTCAAAAACAGGTTATACTTACTTTTGTTTAATTTTATCATATATTTTGTAACAATAATCAAGCATTTGTTTGAATTGTATCATTTAATGTTAACTTTTCCTAAAAGTTTCAACATGGTTGTTGTTTTAAAATAGTATGATTTTAAACAAGTAAGAGCACTATATTCGGCCGTGCCGAATCTTATATACCCTTCACAAGGTGTAGTCATGCAATAACAGTAGCTTGTATCACCATTCCATATGATATACATACATATAAAAAACATACATATATAAAAACATCCCATTGTAAAATTATAAATTTACGTACATATGTATGTTAAAAAAAAAATAAAAAAAATTAAAAAAAAAAATTTAAAAAAAAAATTAAAAAAAAAAAATTAAAAAAAAAATTAAAAAAAAAAAATTTTTTTTTAAATATTTAAAATATATATAATAAATATTAAACAAAAAAAACAAAAAAAAAAATTAAAAAAAAAAAAATATTAAAAAAAAAATAATAAAAATATAAATAATATATTAAATAAAAAATAAAAAAAAAAAAAAAATATTAAAAAAATAAAAATAAAAAAATTTTTTTTTTTTGCTCAGCTGGGATTCGATGCCACGTTTTCTCTAACCAGTATACACGTTTGTATGTATGTATGTTGTTGTTGTAATGTTGTTTTTGTAAAAAAAAAATCGAGGTGGTCGTGGGTTTTTGCTCATATCTCAGTTGTTTATGTACCGATGTTTCTGATTTTCAATAGCGATCTACTCCCGAATATTTCTGATATTTTGATACCTCACCCGAGTCCAAGCGATGTCGGGGGGCTTCAAAAAGTTGATTTCAACATACACACGGACAGACGGACAGACTGACAGCGCTTAATCGACTCCCCTATTCATAAGCTTTCAGAAAATATATACTTTATGGGGTCGGAAATCAAAATTGTAGAAATTTCACACGGAATGACAAACCTATATATACCCTTTTTCACTGTGTGAAGGGTATAAAAATAATGCGACAAAAATAACATTATATTCAAAATTAAAAATTACAAATAATCATTAAATAATAGGTAAGACAACAGTATGATTACAAATCAATCAAGCTATGATTTTTGTACCCTTCAAAGGGTATAAAAAAAGCTTATGGAGTCGATTAAACTCTGTCAGTATGTCCGTTTGTATGTTGAAATAAACTTTTTAAGTCCCCCGACATCGTCTGGACACGGGCGAGGTATTAATATAATACAAATATTAGGGAGTAGACTGCTTTGAAAATCAAAAACATCGGTACATAAACAACTGAGATATGAGCAAAAACCCACGACCACCTCGTTTTTTCACAACAACAACATACATACAAACTAGTTAGAGTAAACGTGGCATCGAATGCCAGCTGAGACAAAAAAAAATTTTTTATTTTAATTTTTATATTTTTTTTTAATTTTTATTTTATATATTATTTATATTTTTTTATTTTTTTTAAATTTTTTTAACATACATACGTAAATTTATAATTTTACAATTTCATACGAGATAAATGGTGATACAAACTATTGTTATTGTATGACTACACGTTGTGAAGGGTATGTAAGATTCGGCACGGCCGAATATAGCACTCTTACTTGTTTTAATAATTTTATTTCAATTGTTCTTTTTTCTGAATAAATTTTTATTATTTTAAAAGTTTGAGATGTCGAAAAATTAACAAAAATTTTGTAAAAACTGAAGAGACTTGAAAATAAACCAGAAAATTAAAAAAATATTGGTATAAAAATTGCAATTAAAATGGTAAGTGCAATCAATATATGTATGTATTTAACTAACGTCAAAAGACAATAATTTGCCCTAGAAAATAGCAAAGATGGCCGATTTCAACTGTAGTCATATGTATATGGTTATTGCTTAATTCTTAAACATAATAATGATAACTGGTAACAATTATATGTTTTAATCACAATCATGCAATTCAATCATAGTATGTTGCTCTTCGATTATGATTACCACAACCATGTTTTTTGCGTGTATTTACATTTTAATAAAATATACTACTTTCACTCAATTTCTTGTTCGTTTAGACAGGAAAGTTAAAGTTAATTTTAACAAGTGATAGCACTTTATTCGGCTGTGGCGAATTTTTTATACCCACCACCAATTTTATGTACTTTTATAGTTTTTGTCCGCAATTTTTCCTGGGAATGCAAGATTTATTTTGTAATTTCCCGGGATCCCGCAGCAAAACAAATAAAAAGTAAATTTGTTTTTAATTAATAAAAAACTTTTTTATTAGAAAGCATAAAATACTTTATAACGTTAAAGAAACAATTCAAAGCTATAAAAGTTAATAAAGAAACTTGAATTTAAACAAGTAAGAGCACTATATTCGGCTGTGCCGAATCTTTTATACCCACCACCAATTTTGTGTACATTTAAAGCACAATATTTATTATTTTGTTAATCGCTATGGAGTAATCTCTTTATAAGCTTATTCTTTGTAGAGGGTGGTTAAATTTTAAGGGCCCATGTTGAAGGTGAACTACATCTAGACCTTAAATTTGTTTTCTGCATTTCATTTGACATTTCTCAATCTCAAACTTACTCAATTTGATCCGTGGAAATATACGCAAATGAGCAACGCTTTAAAGTTATTCAGGTTTTTTATGAAAATGGGCCTTCAAATCAAAATGCATTTTGTGCACTTCGTAATTCTTTTGGTCAACATAATCGTTCAAATTCGTCCACAATCGGGAGAATTGTAAAAAATATTAAAATTTCTGCAAAACAGGTCTGTATAAAATGTTAGAAAATCTGTGAATGCCTTCTTAGTTCGTTGAATGGGAACCATTGTTGTTTTTTGCGATAGTGTGGCAAAAGAGCAGTCAACCTCGACTTATCATCGTGCTCAACAATTGAGCATAAACATTGTCATTGAAAATTTGGACCATCAGATAGTGGAGTGGCGCCAAGGATGGGGGGGGGGAATCATTTGGCCGATATTTTGTTAAATACATAATTGAACCATACAAATAATATCATTATAAAATGAAATGATAATAATTTCTTAAATAATTTGTGTTTTATTTAAAATCAACATCGGCCCTTAAAATTTAACCACCCTTAATAACTTCGATATGATAGTAAAATGTTTTCGTAAATTTAGTCTTTTAGTGAAAGTGGGTGTTAAAGTAGGCGTGTCAATAAAGTTTCTGCTTATAAATACAACTTAGATATTTCAATATAGTCCCTTATTTTCCCAAAAACTTTGTCAATAGAGAAATTGCATGAATTTAAGATAAACCGTTATATGGGAGGTAGACGTTAAAGTAGGCGAGTCACCTAAATTTTTTGGCATAACAATAACATTGATTAGAAGAATATACTTATGTAGCAAATTTCATCATCATAGCTCTAATTTTGTCGGTTTTATAAGCTTTTATTAACGGTAGATAACGTGAAAAGTGGGCGTTAGAGTAGGCGTGTCAAAATTATTTCTGCTAATGAATACAACTTAGGTATTTCAAAATAGTACTTTATTATTCCAAAATCTTTATTCATAGAGAAATTATATGAATTTATGGTAAAACGTTATATTAGAAGTGGGCGTGGCACGGTAGATAACGTGAAAAGTGGGCGTTATAGTAGGCGTGTCAAAGTTGTTTAGCCTAATAAGTACAACTTAGATGTTTCAATATAGTCCTTTATTATTCCATAATCTTTATTAATAGAGAAATTATATGAATTTTAGGTAAAACGTTATATAGGAGTTGGGCGTAAAAGTGGGCACATTTATTTTCCGTTACAGAAAAGCCTCTTACCAAAAAGCGAAATGTGCAAAATTTCAGAATCGTACATCTAATTTTGTCCGTTTTATTAGGTTTTAAATTTAAAATATACTGAAAAATACACTGCGCGGTATAAATTTTCGTACATTTTTATTTATAACTCCTTTCGTAATGCATACATGTAAGCAATTTTTGGGGAGAGATAATTGCATTTTATTCGATGTTCGAAGGACACAGTTTTTCGACCTACTCTTGCATTACGAGCTATAACTCTCTTCCTAATATTTCGATTTAGCATTTAACATTACATTTTCAATACCGAACAAACCTTGTCTATAAGAAAGATTCTGGCAAAATTTTCGGTGCGATCTCTATCGTGCTTTCAACAGACGGACGGACATAGCTAGATCGTAATCAAATCAAACCCTGATTCAGAATATATATACTTTATTGGGTCTAAAATGGATATTTCGATGTGTTACAAACGGAATGACAAAATGAATATACCCCCACCATTTTTTTTTGTGGCGGGTATAAAAATAAATTGAGTAAAAATTTTTTTTATTGAAAAAAATATTCTCTAGATACGAGATTAAACATGAGAACAAAAAACAAAAATACGGTAATTTCATCCACGTAGGTTCCGGCTCCGTAACTCGACCTATACCTCTGTATAGGAAGTCGGAGACACTTGAACAATAATTAAAGCTTGAGTTTTATGGTTCTCCTCCAGTTAACGTTAGTTCAGTCACAGCAAGTCGACCTATACCATTGTATAGGAAGTCGGAGACATCTGAACAAATAATTATACTGAGTTTTATGGAACTCCTCCAGTAAGCATTGACCACATATATGCTTTATATACATATATTCTGAATCGGGGTTTGATTTGATGACGATCTAGCTATGTCCGTCCGTCTGTTAAAAGCACGATAGAGGTCGCACCGAAAAAGCTAGGGGGCTCAAATTTTGCCAGACTATTTCTTATAGACAAGGTTTGTTTGGAAATGGGCTAAATCAGAATATTAGGAAGAGAGTTATTGCTCGTAATGCAAGAGTAGGTCGAAAAAACCGTGTCGAACATCGAATAAAATGCAATTGTGTCCAAACGCATTAACGTAAGGTCATGAAACTTCGAATATATATTTCTCGAGTCAAAACAATATTTTTTTCCAAAAAGTTCTTAAATCTATACATTAGGAAAGGAGTTATAGATCAAAATTTACGAAAATTTATACCGCGCAGTGTATTTTTCAGTATATTTAAAATTTAAAACCTTATAAAACGGACAAAATTATATGTACGATTCTGAAATTTAGCACACTTTGTTTTTTGGTGAGGGGTCTTGTTGTGACGGAAAATCAATGCGACCCGCCCACTTTTACGCCCACCTCTAATATAAAGTTTTACCATAAATTCAAATAATTTCTCTATGAATAAAGATTTTGGAATAATAAAGTACTATTTTGAAATACCTAAGTTGTATTCATTAGCAGAAATAACTTCGACACGCCTACTCTAACGCCCACTTTTCACGTTATCTACCGCTAGTGAAATTTAAAAGGTCATAAAACCGACAAAATTAGAGCTATGATGATGAAATTTGCTACGTATATTCTTCTAGTCAATGTTATTACTATGCCAGAAAATTAAGGTGACACGCCCACTTTTACGCCATATAACGGTTTATCTTAAATTCATGTAATTTCTCTATTGACAAAGTTTTTGGAAGAATTAAGGACTATATTGAAATATCTTATTTGTATTTATTAGCAGAAACTTTATTGACACGCCTACTTTAACGCCCACTTTCATTGAAAGACTAAACTTACAAAAGCATTTTACTAGCATATTCGATATGCTAGGGTGATTAAATTTTAAGGGCCGATGTTGATTTTAAACAAATCACAAATTATTTCTTTTTATTATCATTTCTTTTTATAATGATAATATTTGTATGATTCAATTATGTATGGACAAAATATCGGCCAAATGGCACCCAACCCCTAACCTCGGCGCCACACCCCTCAACCGGTGGTCCGAATTTTCAATGACAATATTGGTGCTCAATTGTTAGGCACGATGATGAGTCGAGGTTGACTGCTCTTTTGCCAGACTATCGCAAAAAACAGCAATGGTTCCCATTTAACGAACTAAGAAGGCATTCACAGATGTTCTAACATTTTATTTACATTTTATATACATTTTTCAGAAATTTAAATATTTTTTAAAATTCTCCCAATTGTGGACGAATTTGAACGATTATGATGACCAAAAGAATCTCTTAGTGTACAAAATGCATTTTTATTTGAACGCCCATTTTAATAAAAAACCTAAATAACTTTAACGCATTGCTCATTTGCGTATCTTTCCACTGTTCAAATTGACGTAGTCTGAGATTGAGAAATGTCAAATGAAATGCAGAAAACAAATTTGACGTCTAGGTGTAGTTCACCCTCAACATGGGCCCTTAAAATTTAACCACTCTCTACAGAGAAAGTGATACATATTTTATTATAAAGAGATTATTCCATAGCGATTAACAAAATAATAAATAATGTGCTTTAAATGTACACAAAATTGGTGGTGGGTATAAAAAATTCGGCACAGCCGAATAAAGTGCTCTTACTTTTTTTTTTTTTTGTTTTTTTAATGTAAAATTAAATGTATTTATTAAATTAAAAATAACAAAGCTGTAAACATATACTTTTGTCACCCGAGGTTCAGAACATGAAAAGTAGTACAAGGCAGAATCTTATCAGTTAAATATTTAACAATATTTTATTTTTTTCGTGGCGGGAAATTCTGTATACAAATATAGTAGGAGTATATACTGAGAATCTTTTTCAGAGTCGTAGAATTTTGTTTAAAAATAAGGCAACAAATTCAGTGAAATAAAAAAGGGAAATTTATTTGCCACAGGCTTAATTCCCGTTCTGTGATATGGACTTTTTAGTGTGTCATATTATATGGTGCCACCATACATTTTACTGCACAAAAAAATTTTATATCACAGTTTTTCAGAACGAGAATTTTGTTCCAGTTACATAGTATTATTTAGAGAGCTGGCTATTTTTATACCCTTCACACAGTGAAAAAGGGTATATATAGGTTTGTCATTCCGTGTGAAATTTCTACAATTTTCATTTCCGACCCCATAAAGTATATATTTTCTGAAAGCTTATGAATAGGGGAGATTAAGATCTGTCAGTCTGTCCGTCTGTCCGTGTGTATGTTGAAATCAACTTTTTGAAGCCCCCCGACATAGGTTGGACCCGGGTAAGGTATTTAAATATCAGAAATATTCGGGAGTAGATCGGTATTGAAAATCAGAAACATCGGAACATAAACAACTGAGATATGAGCAAAAACCCACGACCACCTCGATTTTTTTTTCACAAAAACAACATTACAACAACAACATACATACATACAAACGTGTATACTGGTTAGGGAAAACGTGGCATCGAATCCCAGCTGAGCCAAAAAAAATTTTTTTTTAAATTTTTTTTTTATTTTTTTTATTTTTTATTTAATATATTATATATATTTTTATTATTATTTTTTTTTAATTTTTTTTTTGTTATATATATATATATTATATATATAATAATTTTTTTTTTAATATTTTTTTTAAATATATTTTTTTTAAATTTTTTTTAAAATTTTTTTTTTTGTTTTGTTTTTTCAACATACATACGTGAATTTATAATTTTACAATGGGATGTTTTTATATATGTATGTTTTTATATGTATGTACGTATTTCATATGGGATGAATGGTGACACACACTACTGTTATTGCATGACTACACGTTGTGAAGGGTATATTTGTTTACGTTTGTGTTTGTAAATTCATATTAATATAGTTTTCTTTTATGAAATTCAAAAACCTTATTATACCCTTCACCTGTGGTGCACAAGGGTATATATAGCTTTGTCATTTCGTTTGTACCTTCAACAACTTTTATTTCAGACCCCATAAAGTATATATTTTCATAAAAGCCTTCTGGCTTTTGAAAAAATCTTAAAAATTTAAACTTTTTGGTTCTTTAATTTTTTTATTGCATTTTGAAAACAAAAAACTTTACGAATTTTGCAGGAATTCTTTTGTTTGCCATTAAATGTTTAATAACTCCGAAATAGTAGTAGATAGAAAAGAAATGTGTTTAGGTAGTTTAACCAAAATTTTCCGGTGCATCTTCTGATCCTGCTATAAAAATCGGAGAACCCGTTTTTAAGTTATGACAATATATATTAGGTAACCCAACCATTTAGGGGGTGAAATATGCCACGCCTTTAAAAGAAAATCCTTACGTACTAGAGAAAAACAAAAAAACAGATTTGAATTAAGGGCATGAAAATCCATATAGTCCACATACTTTTATTTCTAGGGTAGACAAAAAAATTTTTTGTTGCGCAGTGTAATTTTCTCAAAATCTGCTACTAGACTTTTAATGTCATACTACACCTGAAACTATCAAAAACACGCCAGCTTTTCAGGCCAAATACTCCTCTGTGCGACGTCGAATTGATAAATTTAAGTACTCTGTCATACTCGCGTTTACAGTAGCGTTGGCGGTTTAGATTTATATTATTCAAAAAAGTAAATGTGGTCATGAATCGATCTATAGTAATGCATATTACCTAAGATTGACTATTATATGAAGTGCTCTATAAGATTGGCGAACAGAGTACGAATTTTGGAAATAAATTTCAACGATTTGTAAACGCTGGTGTAAGGCTTTTTTTATGATGATTTGTCAATATATACTTTAAAAATCAAACTCACAGCTAGTTTCAAAGTTATCTTTATCGAATTTGTATACATTTAAAAAAGCACCCTATGTATTAAAACTGTCATACATAATAATACATATGTATGTATGTATCACTTTTAAAAATTCATTAGATTAAAAAGCTATTAATTCCAATAAAATCTAAAAAGAAAAAAATGGTAGCAGTCTTTATTCAAATTTCGTTTAAAAATCACACCTAGCAATTGTCTACAATGAAAATCATTTCGATTGTAATTAGTTTTATAGTATTTTCAAGTGTAGTTTGTGTTAAAAGTTCAAAAGTTTTTTTTAAAATATTTGGGCGGGCATTGATGCCACAACATTACAATCATTATCCTGCCTTTCCATACCAACAATATCCTCAAAATTCCTACGGTTACTATTATCAACCGCCACCACCAAGAACACAGCAATATAATCGTAACAGGGGGGTAAAGCAAGAAAAGTCTTATAAGGATATTTGTCATATGATTTATAATGATGGCTTTACAAATCCTGGAAATGTACCAAAATGTCCGTTTTGAAATAGACTTAATCAGTGATCAATTATGGTGTTAGTTTATTATGTAATATAATTTGGAAATGTATTTTTCTTGTATAAAATTTTTAAAATAAAACGCAATTATTAACATTAATTTGTTTTGCCTTTTTTATACCCGCCACAAAAAAATGATGGGGGTATATTCATTTTGTCATTCCGTTTGTAACACATCGAAATATCCATTTTAGACCCCATAAAGCATGTATATTCTGAATCAGGGTTTGATTTGATGACGATCTAGATATGTCCGTCCGTCTATCCGTCTGTTGAAAGCACGATAGAGGTCGCACCGAAAAAGCTAAGGGGCTCAAATTTTGCCAAAATCGTTCTTATAGACAAGGTTTGTTTGGTATTGAAAATGGGCTAAATCGGAATATTAGGAAGTGAGTTATAGCTCGTAATGCAAAAGTAGGTCGAAAAAACCGTGTCCTTCGAACATTGAATAAAATGGAATTGTGTCCAAACGCATTAATGTAGTCATGAAACTTCGAATATATATTTCTCGAGTCAAAGCAATATCTCTCCCCAAAAACTGCTTACATCTATGCATTAGGAAAGGAGTTATAGATAAATATGTACGAAAATTTATACCGCGCAGTGTATTTTTCAGTATATTTTAAATTTAAAACCTAATGAAACGGACAAAATTAAATGTACGATTCTGAAATTTTACACACTTTGCTTTTTGGAGAGAGGCTTTTCTGTAACGGAAAACCAATGTACCACGCCTACTTTTACGCCCACCTCCCATATAACGTTTTACCTAAAATTCATATAATTTCTCAATGAATAGAGATTTTGGAATAATAAAGGGCTATATTGAAATATCTAAGTTGTACTCATTAGCAAAAACAACTTTGACACGCCTACTATAACGCCCACTTTTCACGTTATCTACCGTTAATGCAATTTAAAATCTCATAAAACCGACAAAATTAGAGGTATGATGATGGAATTTGCTACGTATATCCTTTTAGTCAAAGTCATTACTGCGCCAAAAAATTAAGGTGCCACGCCCACTTTTACACCCACCTCCCACACAACGTTTTAACTGAAATTCTTGTACAACGTATAAATAAATACACACAAAGTTTAAAAAAGACAAAAGTTTTAAATAAAACGTTTTAATAGTTTTTAAATATTTATCAGAATGAAAAATTTCTTAAAGACATATAAAACTTAAAAACAAAAAACTAGTACGATTAAAAAAACGTTTCAATATATACATATTTCAACACCCCCTCTCAATCGACTAAGCCAAGCTGGTTTCGAAATTTAACGAAGTGACTAGAATCTGCTGACTTGGTAAAAATATCTGCCAACTGATTTTCGGTAGAAATGGACACTACACTGATTTTTCTACTTGCAATATTATCCCGAATGAAATGGTGTTTAATGTCAATATGTTTTACATGTTTTGTTTCAAAGTTATTTGCCATTCCTAAACAGCCTCTATTGTCTTCATAAATTTTAATTTGATATTTATCATCTATTTCTTTAAGATCTTGCATTATTCCTCTTAATCAAATTGCTTCTGTGGTTGCTAAGCTAAGAGCTACGTATTCAGCTTCTGACGACGAAGTAGCCACAGTCTGTTGCTTCTTACTACACCAAGAGATTGTACAGCCATATACTTTAAATATGTAACCACTTACAGATTTTCGATCTGAAAGGTCTGAAGCCCAATCTGAATCTGCATAGCCAACTACTGGATCATTATTATTTTTAGTATAACTCAGTTTCATAGAAGAAGTCCCCTTTAAATATCGTACAACTCTCTTTAAATGTTGCCAATGTATATCATTTGGACTTTGTTGAAATCTGCCTAAATATCCTACTTGGTAGCATATATCTGGTCTTGAACATAACATAAGGTACATCAAGCTTCCCAAAAGTTCTCGATAAGGTTGTTTCGTAAATTGATTAGTTTTATTTATTTCCAACTGCAATGCTTTTTCCATCGGAACTTTTACCGAATTACAATCCGACATGCCAAATTTATGTAATATTTTGTTTATGCTCGATTCTTGTGATATTTTTAAAGTTTTATCATCAAAAATTAACTTCATTCCAAGAAAACATTTTAAAGGACCACAATCTGACATTTCGAACCTTTTTGCAAGGTTAGCTTTTAATTTGTTTATGCTTTTTATTTTGCTTCCAACAATAAGCAAATCATCCACATACAAAATGAGATACAGCACATCATTTTTCTTATTGTCGATTTTTACATATAGACAATAATCATGTTTTGATCTTGAAAAACCAAGCGATTCGATAAAGTTGTTGAATTTTTCGTTCCAGCATTTTGGAGCTTGCTTAAGACCATAAAGGGATTTCACTAATTTACAGCACATTTCAGGATTTCCTTTAACACCTTCCGGCAGAGCCATATAAATATTTTCTTTTAAATCGCCATGCAGAAATGCTGTTTTAATATCAAGTTGATGAAATTTATACCCATGATGTACACCAACAGCCAACACTATTCTTATGGTACTTAGTTTTGCAACAGGAGCATATACATCCCAATAGTCAACACCGTATTTTTGAAGAAAACCTTTGACAACCAATCTTGCTTTATATTTTGTTGACTTGCCATTAAGATCTTCTTTTATTCGAAACACCCATTTTGATTTTAATTGTTTTACATCATGTGGAGCCTTTACTATATCCCATACATGATTTAGTTTAATAGAATTTAGTTCATCTTCAATAGCTTTCTGCCATAACATTGTATCTTCTCTATTAAAAATGTCTTCATATGTTTGAGGCACATTCTCTTCAACCACTTCAGCATTAAAACCAGTTATATAATCATACAATTTACTAGGCAATTTACTTATTCTTCCACTTCTACGCAGTTCATTTTTTGATTGGGATACATCGTTTGCTATTTCTTCGTTAGAATGTTCATTTTGCGGTTCTAAAATTTCATCCATCTCTAAAATTTCAGTGCTAATAGATGGATTATTTGACACATTTTCATTCTCAGTATTTAATTCACTTTCATCATCATTAACGTTTAGTACTGAAGTTTGATTTGTATGAGCATCGTTATGCCTATTAACAGACACAGCAAAATACTCATCATCATCCCCCTCTTGATCGTGTCTCCATTTTATAATACTCGTATTATTAGGTGCATTAGTAAATTTAAATTCGGATTTAAATGGATAACAAGATTCTTGAAATTTTACATCCCGTGCCAATATCACCTTCCTATTTTCCATATCCCATAAACGAAAAGCATTTGGAGCGTAGCCGACCATTACCATTTTCTTACCCTTTGGATCTAGTTTCTTTCTTTTGCAGTTCGGTACCCAAAAATACGCTTTACATCCGAATGTTTTTATCTTTTGAAGATTAATTTGTTCACGATACTACAATTCAGCCGGAGTTCTGTCTTCTATAATTGCTCTAGTTGGACATCTATTAATTATATACACAGCAGATAAGGCAGCTTCGTTCCACAAGAATTTTGGCACACCAGATTCTAATAACATGGCTCTTACTTTATCGAAAATTGTTCTGTTGAATCTTTCCGAAACACCGTTTTGTTGAGGAGTATAAGCAACAGTAGTTTCAACTTGAATACCTTTACGTTTATACCAACTTAATTGTTTCAATGAAAGATATTCTCTTCCTTGATCAATAGTAATAGTTGAAACTTTTGATTCAGGAAACATTGCACTTACCAATGCTTCATATTCTTGGAATTTTTCAAAAACATCTGATTTATATATAATACAGAATATCATTGCAAAGTGTGTAAAGTCATCTATGAAAGATACAATATATTTTTCACCATTTCAAGCTGTAGGTGTGATTGGACCACATACATCAGAGTGAATTCTTTGAAGAACTCTTGTTGCTCTGGGTCTATTTCCATTAAACGGATCGCGACACATTTTTGATTCCATACACACATCACAAAAACTAAGATTGTTTTGCCTTAGATCTCGATTAATTAATCCCAATTTCTTAAGTTTTTCAAAACCAGAAAAACCTATATGGCCTAGGCGCTTATGCCACAACTCTACTTCATCTTTACTACAGGATAAAGCATTCTTTGTTTGTTGATTTAATTTCAACTCGTACAAATTTCCACAACGAGCAGCAGTTGCAACTTCTTCTTGACCTTTTAAAACTACAGCTCTATTATTGGAAAAGTTGACTGAAAGTACAGATTCTGTTAGTTTTTGCACGGACATTAAATTATCTCTTAAGTCAGGAGCATATAAAACATTTCTTATATTAACTTTAACTCCCTTGTTGCTTATGCCAATTATTTCGCCTATATGATTAGCAAAAATTGACTCACTGTTCTTTGCGACAACTATTTCAACAGGTTCCTTGAGTTCTTGAATTGTAGAAAAATAAGTACTATCCTTTGCCAAATGATCACTAGCGCCAGAGTCGAGCTTAAAACTAATTTTCTTACCATCGTCCTTTTTTTCGAAATCTTTTCTTTTTATCATAAAAGACACTGCTTTAGTATTGGCCGCTTTCGCTTCTTTAACCCAACAATCTTTCGCTTGATATCCAAATTTATTGCATTTATAGCACTTTCCTTTAAATTTTTTCTTATTCTGGAACTTGTGACTAGAAAATGCGGTTTTACCTTCAATGTCTTCACTATTTCGGTCAGAAAGCTTCGCTTCCTCTGACATTAATCTTTCTTTCACCAGATTTAAATTCAGTTTATCATCCTCTACATTTTGAAGAGCTGTTACTAGAGGGTCGTATTTTTCTGGTAGCGTTAAAAATAACTGTGCTAGCACATCAGAGTCTTCCATCTTAGCTCCAGCCAATTTTAATTGCCGAACTAAATTTTCAAATACCAAAACATGGGTTACAATTGAATCTCCTTCGTTCATTCTTAACTTGGCCAATTTCTTCCTTAATAATAGTTGATTCACAATGGATTGTTTGGCAAAAGCAGCTTGTAAACTATTCCACATCTCAAAAGCAGTCTCTTTTTCTCTTATAAAGCTCAAACAGTCCGAATGAACAAAACTTACGATTCTGTCTTTTGCTTTCTTATCCTTTCGTAAATATTCATCTAAGGCAGCTGCATTACTTGGAGGAATGCCGGTTAGAACATCCAATAAGTTCAGCGAGTCCAGATGAGTCTTCACCCGGAATTGCCAATCGTCGAATCCTTCTCCTTTAAATTGAGGAATTTAAATTCTCATTAATAAAATGAGAATTCAAAAATAAAACAAAAAACTATAAAAAACTTTTTCAAAAACCCAACCAACAATTTTTTTAGATTTTAAATTTATTTTATTTTTCTAATCCCTTTAAAAAAGGGATTGTTTTATTTTTGAATTCTCATTTTATTAATGAGAATTTAAAAATATTACTTATAAAAATTTTAAACTTTTTCAAGAATTTGGGTAAAGGTTTACTGATGATCTGGGATAAGCACCAGTGAAATGCATATAAACCAGCTTAAACCCAACAACCAAATAAATATAATTTTATAAATATTTTTAAAAATTTTTTGTAGTTTCATATAATGAATTATTTTTGGTTTCATTGTTTATATACATACATAAGTTATTATACTTCTTTAAACAATTATATTAAATTGTAAGTATTAAAGTATTCTAAAAAAAATCTATCCTATAATAGTTTAGGGAAGTATAATAATAATTTGTATAAAAAATGAACTTAAGCCAAAAATAACACAATATTTAAACATTTCTGTATTTTATTTTTTTTTAGTTTGTTTTAGTTTTTATTATTTGTAAACCTGACTTTTCTGTCTTTAAAAGCATCACTAAACGCTTGTACCCATGTTATCCTTTAAAAAAATTAAGACGTCGTAATATGAGTAATGACAGAAATTAGATAGTAGATTTAACAACTTGGTGATTATAGAAGTTTTGCATATATAATTTCAAGACCTTCCACTTGATACCAATATTAAGCGGATTGAAGGGGTACACTTTTAATATTAAAGTTATACTTTGGGGCTTATATCTCAGTTAGTTTTCAACCGATTTGTATTTTTTTGAAATAATTTACGAGGCTATGGCTTGTAAATCGATGTCACTGGCATATCAAAAAATTATTACAAGCGAGGAGATCAATTATCGTAGTTGAAAAATTATAATTTTGGCTTTAAAAATATAACAATATATTTTCTCATTTTCTCAGAAAGTTATTGGGCAATGTTCATTTCATTAATAGCGATTCACTCATGAACTTTTTTAAGGTTTATACGACATACAGGTCTGTGCAACATGTTGCGGCTTCTAAAAATTAATTTTAACCAACACACCGGTAGTTGGACACACCGACAGACGGATATTGCTCATTCGACTCCACTATTCATAAGCTTTCAGAAAATATATACCTACTTTATGCAGTCGATAATAAATATTATCTTAACATAGGCAATGACAGAGCTATGTATACCCTTGGTACCACAGGTGAAGGCTATAATATATATTACAATTTTTTTTTATAATTTTATATAATTTATTTTAATTTTAAACTAGTTTATTTTTTAAGCATTGTTGCATTGTAATTAATAATTCTATTTAAATTTTTACTACACATTAAAAAATTCATAAACTACACTTTATATATTTTTTAAATGTTTCCCTAAACAGAACAATCTGGAAACAAAAACCTTAGAGGCCAGCCATTTATAAAAATACATTTCTTTATAAACATAAAAAACTTTAAGCCATACTCAAATAGA
Source organism: Phyto melanocephala (assembly GCA_941918925.1). Taxonomy (NCBI): domain Eukaryota; kingdom Metazoa; phylum Arthropoda; class Insecta; order Diptera; family Rhinophoridae; genus Phyto; species Phyto melanocephala. Next base: position 93,748,496 of record OW799233.1, on the reverse strand, counting down.
CAAAAATGCACATATTTATACATAGCTACATTTCCACAATTAGTCTAGAACAGTCTCTTTTGTACAATATAAAAAACACAGGCCAAGAAGAATGCAAAAGCAAAGAACACCAACATTTTGTCTGTGCATTCGCGTCGTCCATATTTCTTCAGTAATTTTCCCGATTGTGAAATTGTACCTGCCGTATTATGCAGTTCATCACGTGTGGCTTCAACATTATGAGAGGAAGCCACTAGAGTTTCTAAAGTTATAGCACTTTTCTGTGTAGTCTCGGAGAGATGCCTTGAAATTGCTAACATTTTTTCAGTGACATTATTTTCCTGAGAAACCAAACTGCTGCGATTATGACGTGTCGCAGATCCTTTACCAGTGCTACCAACACTGCCAGCTATCGCATTATGACGTTGTCTTAAGTCAGTTTCACCCGTTATAGCCATTAACTCCTCCCGATTTGCTTTCTCGATTTCCAACATAGTGGCTACATTTGCCTTGCGGAATGCTTGTAAAACTTTTGAAAATTGTTCCCTTTGTGTGTCGACTTCTTTGGATAGAGATGGATCACCGGTATCTCTGGCCCAGTCGTTTAATCGATCAATATTTTTCCTAAGAGCAGATAGTTTAGAACGTCCAGCTTCATTCAAGGCTTCTAATTCATGCAAAGAACCACGGTAAGATATTATATCCTATGCAAATAGTTCAAATTGCGATTAATCACTTTGAAGAAGCTCACTTCAGTTAGACTTACCTGTATTATAGCCTTTGCCTGTAAATTATTATCTATTAACTCCTGCCTTATAGACTGCAAAGTATATTTTTCAATATCCATCATAAGAAATTCTTAATTTTATTTAAATTTTCTATTGTTAATACAATAATAATGTTTTAAACTTCTTTCAAACAAAAATAAAACAGCAGCATATCGACACGTCTGAGCAGAGTTTTCATCTCTTGGAAATTATTACTTTTTTGGGAATTATCACGATTGAGGATACACAAATTTCATGAGCTATATTTTTATTTATTTATTTATTTACTGTGCCTTTTTTAACATCGAAAAATTTTATTGTATTTTTAATGTTCCTTTTGTATTTGACGATAATGAATTATTAGAATGTTGAGAAATTTTAGACTATGTTTTGAAGGGGAGTGTGTTTTTAAGGGAAACGTATGCTCTTGTGTACAAGGGTAAGACAGCCATAATTCCAGTCCTGGAAGACAAAATTAGAGTTCACGGATGGACAATACATCTTTACCCTCGGCTACATTAAATAATCTTAAAATATGAACATCTGAAAGGACTTTACTAGCGCAATATAAGCACTATAAAAAATTAAAATATAGGGTGTTTTTTTAAGCCCGATAGAACTTGAAATTGTAAAAAATAACACAAAAAATTAAATTGTAATCAAAATTTTTTTTTTATTCGAAAGATCAATACGTGACATTAACATTTGAAAATGATTTCGGACATATGGGCACCGCGGCTGTTCTTGACGAAGCGCATTCTGGACGTCCAATTTTGGGCCACTTTTTCGAGCACTGCTGGCCGTATGTCACGAATAACACGAACAATGCTGGCCTCCAAGGCGTCAATTGTTGCTGGTTTATCAGCATAAACCAGTGACTTCACGTAGCCCCACAGGAAATAATCGAGAGGTGTCAAATCGCACGACCTTGGAGGCCAATTGACAGGTCCATTTCTCGAAATCAACTTATCGCCAAATTTAGATTTCAATAAGTCGATGGTTGCGTTCGCCGTATGGCACGTAGCGCCATCCTGTTGAAACCACATCTCCTCCGGATCAATGTCATCCATATTTTCAAACAAAAAATCATTGATCATGGTGCGGTAACGATCTCCATTGACCGTAACGCGAGCTCCGTCCTCATTTTTGAAGAAATAAGGTCCGATGATGCCACCAGCGTGAAAACCGCACCAAACGGTGCATTTTTCTGGATGTAATGGAGTCTGTAGGGTCTCTTGTGGATTGGTCTCGCTCCATATGCGGCAATTTTGCTTATTAACAAACCCGTTAAGCCAAAAATGCGCCTCATCGCTGAACACAATTTTGCGATAAAACAACGGACGTCCAGAATGTGCTTCGTCAAGAACAGCCGCGGTGCCCATATGCCCGAAATCATTTTCAAATGTTAATGTCACGTATTGATCTTTTGAATAAAAAAAAATTTTTGATTACAATTTAATTTTTTGGGTTATTTTTTACAATTTCAAGTTCTATCGGGCTTAAAAAAACACCCTTTATATATTGGCTGCCACTACAATATGATATTTTAAAATGTAACTTCTTGAACACCCTCAATATTGGTATCAAATGAAAGGGCTTGACTAGTAGAACACAGTAAATTATTAAAAAATGTAAGATAGAAGATGGCATCTTAAACAATATAGTGGAACAAATATTTTTAACCACATCAATATGGGTATCAAATGAAAGGGCTTGACAAGTAGAATACAGATAACTACGTAAAAATTCAAAATCGAGGATGGCGTCGGAAATAATAAAGAAAAATGGCGTATATTATGGTATATAGGTTAAGCTACGATGTGAGATTATACCTATGTACATGATGGCGAAGGCTATTTTCAGATTCGGCACGGCCGAATATTACACTCTTACTTGTTTTCAAAAGAATTTATTCTTTTTAGTTTTATTGCCACTTAAAAAGGTCTCGTTATTATTTTAGTTTTCTTTTACAAAAACTAATGGCGGTCGAAGTGTCAAAAACAGCAGCTGTCACTTATTTGCCAATTTTGCTCAAGCTTTTTATAGTGCAAATGAAGTGATGCTAATTGCAAATGCATTCATTTTGTTGTTGTGTTAAAAATTAGTGCATTTGCATCGTCTGCATTGTTTGCACTACCCTTTGTGAGTGCCCTTATTAAAAAAATAAAGTAAGTTGCACTTACAAAATGTAGTGTTTAGGGTTAAATGTTAAAAATCGCTAGATGTCCCGCTAATAGCTAAAAAGTATTTTTTTCACGGAAAACAACAAACTTCTCATCACTGATAATTGAAATGAACTGTCAAAACAGGTGTTTTTACAAGTTTAATTTATTTCATTTTGTTGAAGGAAGATTTAGATTTTTTTAAATTTTACAATAAATTAAAAACAAATCAATGGGACGTACTAATTCTACTGTAGATGAACTAAAAGTTTATTTTAAGACTCACACTAAAATTCGTGAGCAAAAAGCTCACACATCAAAGGTATTTGAAATTTTAGTATAAACTTAGAAAAATGTACGAGTTGGTTCATTTCGTCCTTTTACTCACATTTATAATGCTTTTTTAACATCATTAATTATTAATAGTGCTTGCAATTTTTGCTTTCTTACAACTGAATGTCTTTAACTTACTCTTGTTTTCTAAGTGCTTCTAGTAGAAATAAACAAAAAAATCATACTGCTTAAATGTTCTGCATTGTTTTTAAATAACTCACAAAAGCATGGTGATGTACCTATGTAAGTTTATGGGTGTTTTCATAAATGTTACTTTGCAGTATGATTTTAGATTAGATTTTTGACAATATTTCTATTCCTAACGTAATACGGTAATTTGGGGAAAAAATACATTGTCAAAAAATCAAGCATTACGTAGGGTACACTTACACAGGTGGCGGTGTCAGCCCAGCTGATTATTTTTTTGTTTGCCAATGTTTGTCAAACTCCATATCTGTGGCTTGGAGCTAAAAGGGCCAATGTCAAAATATTTACTTTTAAGAAAATTGGAATTGAACATTAACTTTTATAGGTGCTTTCATAGTGGCATTAGCCTGCATTTTATTTATGAAGCTGTTCTGGGTTAAGTATGACTTTAGCTGTTTTATCATAATAAAATAGAGCAAGAAAACAAATCTTATGCAATGAATAACTCAAAAGAGCAAAAAAGTGACATTGACCCTCTTAGCTCCAAGCCACAGATACATATATAAAAGAGATTTTAGTGTCAAGAACGGTTAAACTCCATATTAAAAAAAAAAGATTCAAAATATACTCTCTACGCTATCACCTTATGTTATACACCATGGGGTTACTTTCAGAAAGAATTGTAAATTCATACTGCAATGCAACATATGTTATAAATCCAGTATTGAATTTATGAAAACACCCTAGTCTTTCACACATTTTTTAAAGTTCTGCAATTGAAGTGTTTTTAGAAAATAAAAAATAATGAATTCAGAAGTAATAAAACCTGTGGAATATGTGGTTTTAATAAGTGTTCATAGTGATTCATTGCTTTTGTGAATCATATGAAGGCAAAATCAAGTTTATCAAAGCACCTCCAAATTGAAATTTTCTATCGATCTATGTAATTTTTTTTTTTAATTTGAATGTGCGTTGGTAAACTAGATTTTATCCCATATGAATTAACACACATTGCAAGCAGTGACATTTATATATAATCAAAATTCTGCTGTTTGATTCATAATCAAACAGGTCTCTGATATCTTTGTATGTCCCATCCAAACAAAACTTAAGTTTCTGCTTATATGTAAAGGGTGTTTTTTTAAGCCCGATAGAACTTGAAACTGTAAAAAATAACACAAAAAATTAAATTGTAATCAAAATTTTTTTTTTATTCGAAAGATCAATACGTGACATTAACATTTGAAAATGATTCCGGGCATATGGGCACCGCGGCTGTTCTTGACGAAGCGCATTCTGGACGTCCAATTTTGGGCCACTTTTTCGAGCACTGCTGGCCGTATGTCACGAATAACACGAACAATGCTGGCCTCCAAGGCTTCAATTGTTGCTGGTTTATCAGCATAAACCAGTGACTTCACGTAGCCCCACAGGAAATAATCGAGAGGTGTCAAATCGCACGACCTTGGAGGCCAATTGACAGGTCCATTTCTCGAAATCAACTTATCGCCAAATTTTGATTTCAATAAGTCGATGGTTGCGTTCGCCGTATGGCACGTAGCGCCATCCTGTTGAAACCACATCTCCTCCGGATCAATGTCATCCATATTTTCAAACAAAAAATCATTGATCATATTGCGGTAACGATCTCCATTGACCGTAACGCGAGCTCCGGCCTCATTTTTGAAGAAATAAGGTCCGATGATGCCACCAGCATGAAAACCGCACCAAACGGTGCATTTTTCTGAATGTAATGGAGTCTGTAGGGTCTCTTGTGGATTGGTCTCGCTCCATATGCGGCAATTTTGCTTATTAACAAACCCGTTAAGCCAAAAATGCGCCTCATCGCTGAACACAATTTTGCGATAAAATTGGACGTCCAGAATGCGCTTCGTCAAGAACAGCCGCGGTACCCATATGCCCGAAATCATTTTCAAATGTTAATGTCACGTATTGATCTTTCGAATAAAAAAAAAATTTTGATTACAATTTAATTTTTTGTGTTATTTTTTACAATTTCAAGTTCTATCGGGCTTAAAAAAACACCCTTTACATATGTAAGTAGATGCATCACTTGAAAACAAGTTTACAAAATTTGTTGATTCACAGAACGAGAACTGACCATAAAAATGCATTTTAAGCGATTAATAGGGAACCAAAATTGTAAATGCCATTATCTTTATCTAATTTTAACCATGTAAGCAGCTAATAGATTATCAAATGTGTATTTTTTGTTGACAGGTACACTCAGTAGGTTGGAGTTGTGATGGAAGGCGATTGGCTTCAGGATCTTTTGATAAAACTGTGGCGGTATATACTTTGGAAAGGGATAGAGTGGTAAGTGATTGATTATACACAATTTAAGTACTAAAAAATTTTTGTTTTTAAAGAGTAAAGAAAATACCTACCGTGGTCACACGGGATCTGTGGATCAGCTATGTTGGCATGCTAGCAATGCTGATCTTTTAAGTACTGCCAGTGGCGATAAAACTGTACGTATTTGGGACATTAGAAGTGGCAAATGTTCATCGGTCACGAATACTAAGGGGGAAAATATTAATATTACTTGGTCACCAGATGGTAAAACAATAGCAGTAGGCAATAAAGAAGATTTGGTTACATTTATTGATACGAAAACCAATAAAATAAGAGCTGAGGAACAATTTAATTTTGAGGTGATGTAAAAAAATGTGTTTTAAGTATATCTATTAATATTTAATTATTGAATATTTTAATAATTATAGGTAAATGAAATTGCTTGGAACAATAGCAGTGACTTGTTCTTTCTTACGAACGGAATGGGATGTGTCCATATACTAAGCTATCCCTCTTTAGAATTGCAACATATTTTAAAAGCTCATCCCGCCACTTGTATTTGCATAGAATTTGATCCCACTGGTAAATATTTTGCCACTGGTTCTGCTGATGCTTTGGTATCTTTGTGGGATGCTAATGAATTGGCTTGCTTACGTGTCCTATCACGGTTAGACTGGCCAGTACGTGCTATTTCCTTTAGCCATGATGGAAAATTGTTAGCTTCTGCCTCTGAAGATCTGTTAATTGATATTGCTCATACGGATACTGGTGAAAAAGTGGCAGATGTTTCAGTAGATGCTGCTACGTTTACCGTAGCTTGGCATCCAAAACAGTATTTATTAGCATATGCTTGTGATGATAAGGACAGCAATGATCGAAGACGTGAAGCAGGAAATCTTAAAGTTTTTGGTTTTCAAGAGTAGTTTAATTGTAGTTAATCAAAATATAGTTTTGGTTTATTTACATACAGTGATGAACTTAACTTTAGGCACACGCTGTCCAATAAAACAAAGTGTAATCCTATTCGAACTTCTGACTACAAAATACTTATTTTATTAATTAACTACATTACATAAATAACAATAAAGCTTAAACATCATTTATTTACGGATAAAACAACTATAAATGTTAAAAAATCTGTTTTCTGAAGGGACAAAATTATGGACACAATAATTTGCTCCGTTTTTGCTTAATCAAGATTTCGTATATCTGAAAGCACTTTTCTTATTACACAATCTAGAATGTTCCGTAATAGTTTCTTATTTGTTTCAGCAAAAAAAAAGAAGTTTAAAGAACATATGAAATTGGTTTTCTCGCCTATTTACAATAATGAGTTAAAAATTAAGTGAAACTACAGAATTACAGAGAAGGAATATTCTACACTTGCATAATCAAGGTTAAGTTTTTGCTGAGATTGTCAAGATAATAGATCGTAGCGGCTTTATCATTCGGAGCTTTAAAAATCGTTTTAAATGCGAATCTGAATTGAAAAGTGCTAAGCGTAATGGTCGTTAATTGACAAAGAACGTGACCAAATAGTGCGAGAAATAAAAGTAAATGTAAAGGAATATTTTGGAAAAGACGTGCACTCTAAAAGACTGTTCGGAGATTGCTGCATTAAACTAATTACAGCTCTTGCGCTGCTAGAAGAAAACCATTGATATCTATATATATAAAAGTGAAACTCTGTGTGTGTGTGTGTGTGTTAGCTATAGACTCCGAAACTGTAAAACCGATCGGGCTCAAACTTTGGTAAGTTGTTGTACACATACCAGGGAGTGTTTATGGGTGAAAAAAAGTGGACGGAGCCACGCCCATAAAAAATTAGTTATCAGTTTAAGCTACTTGCACTTGACCGATTTTTCTGAAACTTTGCACACATATCGAGCTGTCATGACTAAATAATTTCGTGATAAGAAAAGTGGGCGGGGCCACGCCCCTAAAAAAGTTTTACTTTTTAGGTACTTGCACTGGACCGATTTTTCTGAAACTTTGCGCACATATTAAGCTGTCATGACTTTATAATTTCGTGATTAAAAAGTGGGCGGGGCCACGCCCACAAAAAATTAGTTATCAGTTTTAGCTACTTGCACTGGACCGAATTTTCTGAAACTTTGCACACATATCGAGCTGCCATGACTAAATAATTTCGTGATTAGAAAAGTGGGCAGTGCCACGCCCATAAAAAACAGGTATCATTTTGAGGTACTTGCACTGGACCGATTATACTGAAACTTTGCACACATATTGAGCTATTATGACTTTACAATTTCGTGAAAAGAAAAGTAAGCAGGCCCATAAAAACAATTATAATTTTGAGGTACTTGCACTGGTCCGATTCTTCTGAAACTTTGCACACATATTGAGCTGTTATGACTTTACAATTTCGCGATTAAAAAAGTGGGCAATGCCACGCCCATAAAAAAAATTATAATATTTAGGTTTTTGCACTTGATATTCAATTAAAATTCAAAATTCATTTCAAATTCATTAAGGGGCGTAGCAACGCGCGCCGGTTTTGGCTAGTATACTATAAATGGGAAGAAATAAATGGCTTATGCAAAACAGTTTGGAGCGATCATGTAGTCAAGAATAATGTCGGGGGTGTTATGGTCTGGAGATGTATGTCTGCTGCAGGCGTTGGGGAACTCTTATTTTTTGACGGAATAATGGACAAAACTGTTTACCTTAACTTCTTGAAGGTAAATGTCAATAAAAGTGCACACAAATGTAATCTAAATGGCTCATTCACATTCCAACATGACAATGACTAAAACATTCAGCTCACGACGTGAAGATGTGGCTTGCGCATAATATTTTTATTTATTTTATTTGTGAGGGAAATTGAACGGAAGAGTCCGAAATTGCACAATTTCAAACAAAAGTGACTTTAAAGCAGCAAAGATTGGAAAACAATTTGAGGTGATGTACCAAAAAATTTAGTGCACTAGCTGCAAAATAGGCACAAGGCTGTTATTAAGTAAAAGGGATTGTTTACTTAATACTGAGTAATTTCTTTATCACTTTTTGCTTTAATAATAATGGTTGTACCTATAATTTTGTCCAGCAGAAGCATTTTCGAACTACAATTATTACAAATAAAGAAAAATTTTACTTTTGAATCAAATTACGAAGTAGCCCCCCAGAACCTATCTTCGGAATATAGCAAACGACGTTAAGATGTTCTAGTTTCTGGCTACTGACGGTCACTTCCATGAAGCGTCGACTTTTATGAATAAGAATTAAATGTCTGTAGACAATCTATTAACTTTTCAAGAGCAATATTGACTTGCTGACGGTCTGTAACAGACACATGTTTTGCCAAACGCATCTAGCGATGCGATGCGAGTTGAAAACACATTAATGGTGTTCTTAAGTTCACAATCGTAAGGACTTTTGCGACTTCAACTCGCAAGCGCATATTAAAGTGATGTATTTTTCTTAAAATGTAATTTAAAATAAAATTATACACAAATTAAATTTATATTTTCTATATTATTTCAACACAAATTAGTTATATTTCAGACATTTAAGTTAAAACTATCAAATTTACAATATCCGTTTTTTCTGTGTCTAGTGTTTTTTTCTACTGGTGATTTGATATAAACACCTTACTTATATGATATATTTTATGAATAGAGGAGTCGATTAAGCCATGTCCGTCTGTCCGTGTGTTGGTAGAAATCAACTTTTAGAAGCAACTATATGTTCCTCGGATGTGTGTATGGATCAATCTTTTGAAAGTATCCGGGAATGAATCGCTATTCAGCACAATCGCCCCATAACTTTCTGAGATATGAGCAAATAAATACGACTATCTCTGTTTTTCCCCATATTTTTACCGCCAAAATTAAAATTGTTCACCCATAGAATAATTTATAGGTACCTTTGCTACTATTTCTAGATATAATATGCCTCTGTAGATAATCGTGAAAAATATTTCGATAAAACGTTCTCTAATCGGTAAAGTTATAAGCAAAATTTTTTTGAAAAATATTTAAGTATTCCAAAAAATCAAAATCAAGGATGGCGTCGGAAATAATAAAGCAAAATGGCGTATAACATGAAATATATGTTAAGCTTCGATGTTGGATTATACCTATGTACATGATGGTGAAGGGTATTATCAAATTCGGTACGGCCGAATATACATAGCACTCTTGTTATTTTTATACCCTTCACCTGTGGTGCACAAGGGTATATATAGCTTTGTCATTCCGTTTGTAATTTCTACAATTTTCATTTCCGACCCCATAAAGTATATATTTTCTGAAAGCTTATGAATAGAGGAGTCGATTAAGCCCTGACCGTCTGTCCGTCTGTCCGTCTATCCGTCTGCCCGTCTGTCCGTGTGTTGGTTGAAATCAACTTTTAGAAGCAACTATATGTTCCTCAGATCTGTATATGGTATCAATCTCTTGGAAATATCCAGGAATGAATCGCTATTGAAATTCAGCACAATCGCCCCATAACTTTCTGAGATATGAGCAAAAAACCACGACCACCTCGTTTTTTTTCACAATTACAACAACAACATACATACATACATGTAAAAAACATACCAAACAAAAAAAAATTACAAAAAAAAAAAATATTAAAAATAATAAAAAAATAATAAAAAAAACTACAAAAAAAAAATTTTAAAAAAATTAAAAAAAAAATTTTAAAAAATTTTTTAAAAATTTTTCTAAAAAAATTTTTTAAAAAAATTTAAAAAAAATTTAAAAAAAATATAAAAAAAATAATAAAATATAAATAATATATTAAATAAAATAAAATAAAATTTTTTTGGCTCAGCTGGGATTCGATGCCACATTTATTCTAACGTGTACGTATGCACGTATTTTATATGGGATGAATGGTGATACAAACAATTGTTATTGCATGACTACACGTTGTGAAGGGTATATAAGATTCGGCACGGCCGAATATAGCACTGTTACTTGTCGAATTTATGTTTGAAACATAGCGAATCGCCAGCAAAACGCGTGAACTATAGAACATGTATAGAAAATTTTGGCGATTTTCAAATCGCATGCGATTTCATAATCAAGTGAGTGTCAGAACATGCCTGTACATATTCACAGATGTGTTATAGATATGGCCAGTGGATATTTTTATCTCCATTTCTCTATAACTGGATTTTTGTGTCTATTGTTTATATTTTAATTTCTTTAGGTTTATGTATGTAGGTACCCAGCAAAATATTTAGAAGTAGTTCACATATGCAGGATTTCAAAATTGTGCGAAAGTATTTCGAATAAATTCGAAAATTCATGCAAACTCGCTTTATACATATAACTTAAACAAGCAACATTCAGGTGTGTGATGAAAACAATTTTTTTAAAACAATCTTTTTGCATTCTGATATAGGTAGGTATTTTGATCATTTTTAATTATTGACGAAAATACATCATATTTTTATCATTTTCAATTCGTTTTTATGTCTAAATCGTCACATACCTGACTAACTCGTAAAACATCGGATTCTTTTCACCTTCTTTGGATAAGTTCTAAGCACTTATTAGAATGGAGTGCAGTTTATAAATATATTTATGTAAACACATGATTTCCAATGACTCGCTAACGTTACAATCATTAGAATTTTCACCTAAACTAATCACTTTATCACCAGTTGAACCCCTGCATAATCACTTCTTTGTCATAGTTTTTTCCTTTTTCTTATTAAAATTTTAAAACACTAGTTCTGTTGGTCATGGAAAATATATTTCAATTGAACTAAAGTTGGGTCAGTCTCTTACTTCAGTTCGTTTTTGGCAATAACCTAGTTAATTTTTTGCACAAATTACAATGAAATTTAATCGGGTTCGTGAAAAAAACTAACGATTTTTTTAGCAAAAATTAACTAAAGTAACGATTTGTGCCCAGGTTACGCTTATACAAGAACTTAATTATCAGGTGGTGGTAATTTTACAACAAATACAACATTAAACAAGTAACAGTGCTATACTCGGCCGTGCCGAATCTTATATACCCTTCACAACGTGTAGTCATGCAATAACAATTGTTTGTATCACCCATTATTATCCCATATAAAATACGTGCATACGTACACGTTAGAATAAATGTGGCATCGAATCCCAGCTGAGCCAAAAAAATTTTATTTTATTTTATTTAATATATTATTTATATTTTATTATTTTTTTTATATTTTTTTTAAATTTTTTTAAAAAATTTTTTTAGAAAAATTTTTAAAAAATTTTTTAAAATTTTTTTTAAAATTTTTTTTTTAAATTTTTTTTTTGTAGTTTTTTTTTATTATTTTTTTCTTATTTTTAATATTTTTTTTTGTTTGGTATGTTTTTTACATGTATGTATGTATGTTGTTGTTGTAATTGTGAAAAAAAACGAGGTGGTCGTGGTTTTTTGCTCATATCTCAGAAAGTTATGGGGCGATTGTGCTGAATTTCAATAGCGATTCATTCCTGGATATTTCCAAGAGATTGATACCATATACAGATCAGAGGAACATATAGTTGCTTCTAAAAATTGATTTCAACCAACACACGGACAGACGGATAGACGGACAGACGGTCAGGGCTTAATCGACTCCTCTATTCATAAGCTTTCAGAAAATATATACTTTATGGGGTCGGAAATGAAAATTGTAGAAATTACAAACGGAATGACAAAGCTATATATACCCTTGTGCACAGGTGAAGGGTATAAAAAAACAACATGCTTTTGTTTGTGTTTTTTTAATAGTTGCGCGGGAAAAAATAATCTATGTAAACATCAAGGTATATTAATTAACAAACATTGGCACACAAAAAAATAAACAGCTGGGCTGGCACCGCCACCTGTATAAATGTACCCTAAAACAAAACTAACTTTTATTGACAACACAGCTGATCAGGGACCGAAAATAACAGTTATTTTGAAATTTTAAAACAAAAAAAGCATATAGAAGTAAATATCGGAAAACGGATTCAAGTATATATTGATCCTTTTGCATTAGTCTATGATAAAATATGTTGCTTTTTAAAATTTTGATTTTTATTTTTTCGAACAAAAATAAAAGTTATTTTTAGGTCACGTTTTTTTCGACCTACTCTTGCATTACGAGCTATAACTTTCTTTCTATTATTCCTATATAGACCATTTTTAATTTCAAACAAACCTTGTGTAGAAAACATATTCTGGCAAAATTTAAGCCCTCTAGCTTTTTCGGTGGGACCTCTATCGAGCTTTTAACAGACGGACAGACGGACGGACATAGCTAGATCGTCATCAAATAGAACCCCGATTCAGAATATACATACCAGCTTTTTTGGTTATAAAAACTAAAACACTTAAAAAAACACATTACAAAAAAATTTGTTTAACTCTTTTACAAATATTTTGCAAAAAATATTTGACCTTGTGTCACAAAAATTGGTCTGGTGCTCACGGTCGGATCGTTCCGGGTATACAATGGGGTAAAGGGGTATAGAGGAAAGTTTTATATACGAAATAGTGCTAATTTGTTTTTGTTATCTTATGTTCTCCTGAAGTTATGCTCTATTAAAAATTGAAATTTAGGACAATTTGGACCTAAAAATAAAAAGAAAATCATTTCTAAGCATTATAAACAATTTATTTCAATGTACTAATGGCTAACAAATTTTAGAATTATACAAAATTTATTTCGTTTGAAAATCTTTTAAAAGCAAAAGGTCATAGAAGTTTAAAAATCAAAATCTTACTAATAAATTTCCCGTTTTAGCAAAATGCAAAGAATGTCTATTTTGAATCACCCTGTTCTCTATAATATATGTGAAATAAAGTGTATTTTAAATATTCAAATACATATTTTAAATCTACTGATGCACATTTTTTTTATATTTTTAAATCTATAACCTCTTAAAACTGTGGGAACAAATATGTATGTTTAGAGTTGGGCACAAATTGTTACTCTAGTTAATTTTTGTCAATGACCGAGGTATTTTCGATTTTACGAACCCTCATTAAAAATCCCTTGTGGGATGAAAAAGGTTGTTAGCATGCCATCTAGTAGTTGTTAGTAGAGTCATCTACTGTTTTATTTTATCTTGTATTTACATGCAGTGCAATAGATGGCGCCGTGTAAGATGAATAAATGCCAATGAATATGACTTATATATTTTAATAAAAAAAATTTTAAGAAAAAAGTGGGCGTGGCACATTTATTTTCCGGTAAAACGAAGATTTTGACCAAAAAGCCATGTTTGAAAAATTTCAGAATCGTACATATAGTTTTGTCAGTTTTATTACGTTTTAAATTTCAAATATACACTGTGCGGTATAAATTTTCATACCTTTTGATCTATAACTCCTTTTCTAAGGCATAGATTTAATAAATTTTTGGGGAGAAATATTCTTGTGACTCCAGAAATATATATTCGAAGTTTCATGACTCTACGGTTATGCGTTTGAACACAATTCCATTTTATTCGATGTTAGAAGGACACGGTTTTTTCGACCTACTCTTGCTTTACGAGCTATAACTCTCTTCCTAATATACCTATTTAGCCCATTTTCAATATAAAACAAACCTTGTCTATAAGAAAGATTCTGGCAAAATTTGAACCCTCTATCTTTTTCGGTGCGACCTCTATCGTGCTTCCAACAGACGGACATAGCTAGATCGCCATAAAATCAAACCCCGATTTAGAATATATATACTTTATGGGGTCAAAAATGGATATTTCGATGTGTTAAAAACGGAATGACAAAATGAATATACCCCCACCATTTTTTTGGTGGCGGGTATAACAAAAATCATGTATATATTGACACAGGGTATATTATTAAGGTAGACGCACCGTGTATTTTGATGCTACAAAAAACTTCTTAAATGTCAAAATAAAACCTAAAACAGGTGATAAAAGTGGTAGCAAAATGTTAGTAAAGAAAAAATATTTATGATACATACACATCTACTAAAAAAAAGTTATGTAAACGAACAAAAAAAGGTAAACAAATTTTGACATTTGAGAAGAGAAATGCATAAACCAAGGCGAATTCAATAAGGTGAACTTATTAGATCAGCTAATCATCAGCTGTTGACTACTTCTAGGGACAACTTGTCAAATTTTTGTGTATTTTTGACATATCGTTTTGTTTTACACTAACAAAATACACGTTTGTATTTTTCAACTTTGTAGTAGTTTTAGCGATGAGTTCACCTTATTGAATTCGCCTTGGCATAAACAAAACAATGATCAGCTGTGGACTTGAGTCTACCTGGAGTAAATGTACCTTGATATTGACACCACAGAATAGTTTGTGATTGACACATCGGCAATTCCTGTAATGCATAGT
Source organism: Phyto melanocephala (assembly GCA_941918925.1). NCBI lineage: Eukaryota > Metazoa > Arthropoda > Insecta > Diptera > Rhinophoridae > Phyto > Phyto melanocephala. The sequence goes on along the minus strand of OW799233.1, from coordinate 93,733,489 downwards.
GTAACTACATTGGGTGATAGTGTAAAGGAGAGCATTTTTTCTCTTTTTAATATATAGAGTTTGACAATTCTTGGCACTGAAATTTCTTTTTTATATCAAGGCATATTTATTCACCAGGTAATTGCAGTTCGGAGAGAATTTTTTGTTTATATTTTTTATATATGAAGTTTGACATTTGAAAATAATTAGAAAAGAGAGAAAATTGTTTTTTATTTATGTATTATGACAGCTGAAATTAAAAATAAGTAATAAAAAAATAATCAGCTGACGAATCAAGAGTACCTGATGAATAAATATGCCTTGTTTTTATATATAGAGTTTGACAAACATTGGCACACGTTGGTGGCTAACACCTCCACCTGTATAAGTGTACCATGCTGTAATGTAAACAAAAACATGAATTCTTAAATATAAACAAAAAAATTAAAAAAAACACAAGACTACACAAAAGAAAACTCATACATTTTAACCAGCTAAAAAAATATTAAATATTAATTAAAAAATAAAATGTATAAAAAACTGGTGGAAACAAAAAAATCTACAACCTTAGTTGGCAAATACTTAAAAGTATTTTTCGTTGTTGCCCTTTATTGGTAAAATTATTTCTTTATCACGTTGACCTATTATCACTGAAATATGTTTTGTGTATTTTCAGGTGCATATCAATTATAACAGTATTTGTAAATAAGCATTTACTCAGCAGCGACAGTGTCAATCTAGAGGCCCCACTCTTTGTGACATGGTTCCAATGTGTTGTTAGTGCCATAATATGCTTTATTATTAGTCGTTTAGCTAAACAATATCCGACGGCTATAAACTTTCCCGAAGGAAATCCATTGGACATTGATACTTTTCGGAAAGTGGGTAAACTTTATAAATAACACCTTGAAATATTTATTTATTTATTTATTTAATATCAATACAATGAATATTATGAATATTTAGGAAAAATATAATCGAGATCGGATTAACTTTTTACCGTGTAGTTATCGGGAAGAAAGCCTATGTGCCAATCCAGGTTATTTGTCTGTACGGCAAATTTCATTACCCTGTTTTGCGGGATAGAGTAAAAAGATTTAAACATTTATAGGAGTAGACTATGTATATATTGGGTTAAATTCATTCCGTTCCACGATTGTGAAAATAATTTTTTGTGAGGTAGCAGAATTTAAAATTATTAATTTCATTGCTGCGGTATTGTTTGGCTGTGCAGTATATATTTTGTTTTAATTTTTTTAAATATTGATATTTCTTCCAAATATTTTTTTTACATCAGCTCAAACAATCACAGCACTTAATTAATAAAAAACATGAATAATTCGATCGCTATTTCTTTCCGTTAAATGTTTCCTTCCGTATGGAACCAATAACACCCATTACAATGGTCTACAAAATACAAAAATGTGTGAACTATAGAGATTTAAACACTCTAAATTCAAATCCGCTTTCAGTTATTTTCTATCGGGTTTAAATTTTTTATGGGTGTGCTAATATTTCGCTCGAAATAATGCGATTATGCTGATACATTTCATCAGAACTTGAAAGCGATTAGTCCGATTTTTTTAAATACCACCAAACGGTTAAAAATAAGTCAAAATAAATAAGCTAAACTATGTTTTTTTATATTTTCAAGTGTTTAGAAGTTATCCAGAAATAAGTGGCTGTATTTTTTTTTTTTTTCAAAAAACGTCACTTAAAAATTATTAGGGCAAAAATTTTACATACATATATATTTATAATTTCTCAGAAAGTTAGCAATATTGCGAATAAACGAATAAATTTAGCTATAAATATACCATTAGATACATATGTATTTATTTGTATGGTTGCGAAGATCGCGCACAAAAGAAATTTGCTATCTTTTTGTAATGCATTATTTTATTTATTAATAGGTATCACACTTGCATTTTCGAACTTTGGCAATTAAAAAAAAACACCATTTTAATTAAAATTTTCAATTATATTTGTGATACATCGTTTTTTTATTGTCATTCAATAATTGTTTGCGAAACCGAAAAGTACTTAAGCTATTGTTTCAGTTTAATTTTTGTTTTATTGTAAATTTTTGCTTTAAATTACCATATGCCAAGGATTTAAAAAAATCCTACAGAATTGTTTTGCTGCATCTATAGAGCATTAACTAAAAACTCGTAACGGCATACACTTACTTGTCTAGTTAAAAATGCTTATAAACTTTACTTTAGATTTCCTATTGATGAAAGTAACAAATATTGGCTGCCGATAATATATTATTGTACTTACTTAAGAGCTTTTACGGATTGGATTAAAGAAAATCGTAAGCTCTTGTCATTTATAAGCCCAATGATTTAGGGTGAACTACAAAATCATGAAAATGATTGCTACTTTTGTTACAGCAACGCGTGAACTAATGAGAAAAACTTATAACAAAATCATACACCCAAATATTTCATCTAATCAACGACCAGTTCTTTGAAGCAATGATGCTTTATCTTCAATGACTTCTAACATTGACGAAATTATTAATGATGAAGATGTTTTTCATACTCGTCTCCTAATAGTGAAGAAATTATAAATAATGAAAACGTTTTCTCTTTACGGACTGCATTCAGTTATTACTCTATATGTACTTCTTAATCGGCATATACAAGTTCTTCTAAAAACCCTTATTTTATTCTACAATCTGACATTAATGATCCTCTTCGAGACTAAGGATTCTAAAGCAAAGAACTTTAAATACGCAAGAAGAATTTCTGTTTTAGTGCGGTTATGCTAATACATTTCATCGTAACTTAAAAACCATAAGTCCGGCTTTGATCAAAATACCAACAAATGGGTAACAATAAATTTTGTTTGTATCAACATAACCTCCTAGGATAGGGAAATGGGTTCTAGGCGAGACTAATCGGGACTGCAGAGTATCACGGACGCTGTGGCCAATACTCAGCAAATCTGATTCGGATTTGCTTCTGGTCAGGGATAGGGTCTGCGTGAGGACCATGATAGGGATTATTACGGGCCACTGCATGTTGGGTAGGGTGGCGGTAAGAATAGAGCGGAGCCTCTCGGATATGTGTAGACTGTGTGAGGATCCGGAGGAGTTGGAGTCAGTTGAGCACATTCTGTGCCAATGTCCCAGACTGCAAATTAGCAGATTGAGATGGCTAGGTAGTAGATTTCTCGGCGAATTGGGTGATGTCTCGAGCTGTGGACTCGAGAATCTGATAGGATTCGTAATGGGAATGACCTGGCTTCGTGACTTGAGACCGGGAATGGGTCGTTTGTAGGGTCTTGGCTCTTTTTTGGCTTAGTTTGTTGTCCACTTCACGCCTTTTCTGTCTTCTTTCTTTCTTCTCCCTTCTCTTCTTCTCGTGTTCTGACTTCTATCTCTTTATTACTTTAAGGCATCACAATGGACCGTATTGGTCTCTGGGTGAGGGTGTGAAGGTTGCTTCACACCGGCAGGTTGCTTCACATAACCTCCTTATTTTGGGGGAAATGTTAGGCATGTCTATAAAAAAACTGAGCCCGATAGGAAAAAAATTGGAAATGGATTTGAGTTTAGTGAAACACATATTTTTGTGAGAAAATTTTTTATTTTTTTGCAGACAAGTGTTATCTATATATATAAAAGAGTAACGTGACTGACTGACTGATTCATCATCGCACAGCCCAAACGCAAAGAGCTAGAGACATACAATTCGGACAATCGGTTCATCTTTCAATGTATAGCTCCACTAAGAAGGGATTATTGGAAATTCGTACTTTAAGAGGGTAAAAAAGGGTAAAAACGGGTAAAATCGGTAATCTTATATCTGCTAAACTAAAAGTGATACAAATTAAATTGAAAAAGTATTGTAATATGCACAAAAAATAAGCTGACAGTGTCTGGCCTTTTTTGGAATTTTCAACCCCTAAGGGGAAAAACGGGTAAAAACTATAATTTGGTACTTTTTTGGTACCCCATGTAACTTCCAAACGCATAAAGCTAGGAAAAAAATTTAAACTGTATTAAGTAATCCGCGAAAAAAATATTAATAGGAATTCGGCACTTTTTTTTAAATTCATATGAATAAGGGGTAAAAATTGTCCCTTTTTTTGGTACTTTTTTTAAAATAAACTTTTCTTATATTATTCAATGGGACAAAATTTCGACCAAAAAGGTACTTTTTTGAATTGTTGTAGTACTTTTGGTATTTTCTACGTTTATGAAGGTATGATTGTACAATCAAGGACTATTGATTCCAGGTGAGACTAATATGTTATGGGCGACCAAAAAGGTACTTTTTTGAATTTTTATGGTACTTTCTGTATTTTCTATGTTTATGAAGGTAGGATTGTACAATCAAGGACTATTGATTTCAGGTGAGACCAAAAATGTTATGGGCGACCAAAAAGGTACTTTTTTGAATTTGTATAGTACTTTTTGTATTTTCAACATTTGCGAAGCTAGAATTTAAAAGTTAGTGGCTATTGATACAAAGTGAGACTGAAAATGTTATGTTCGACCAAAAAGGTATTTTTTTGAATTTTTGTGGTACTTTTGGTATTTTCTACGTTTATGAAGGTAGGATTGTACAATCAAGGACTATTGATTCCAGGTGAGAATAAAAATGTTATGGGCGACCAAAAATGTACTTTTTCGCTTTTCTATGGTACTTTTTGTATTTTCTACGTTTATAAAGGTAGAATTGTACAATCAAGGACTATTGATTCCAGGTGAGTCCAAAAATGTTATGGGCGACCAAAAATGTACTTTTTTGAATTATTATGGTACTTTTTGTATTTTCAACGTTTGCGAAGCTAGATTTTAAAATTAGTGGCTATTAATACAAAGTGAGAGTGAAAATGTTATGGTCGACCAAAAAGGTACATTTTTGAATTTGTGTGGTACTTTTTGTATGTTCTACGATTATAAAGGTAGGATTTTACAATCAAGGACTTTTGATTTCAGGTGAAACTGAAAATGTTATGGCCGACCAAGAAGGAACTTTTTTGAATTTTTATGGTATTTTTTGTATTTTCTACGTTTATAAAGATGGGATTGTACAATCAAGGACTATTGATTCCAGGTGAGACTAAAAATGTTATGGGCCACCAAAAAGGTACTTTTTTGAATTTGTATGGTACTTTTTGTATTTTCAACGTTTGCGAAGCTAGAATTTTAAAATTAGTGGCTATTGATACAAGGTGAGACTGAAAATGTTATGGTTGACCAAAAAGGTAATTTTTTGAATTTTTATAGTACTTTTTGTATTTGCTACGTTTATGATTGTACAATCAAGAACTATTGATTCCAGGTGAGACAAAAAATTTTATGGGTGACGAAAAAGGTACTTTTTTGAATTTTTATGGTACTTTTTGTATTTTCAACGTTTGCGAAGCTAGAATTTTGAAATTAGTGACTATTGATACAAGGTGGGACTGAAAATGTCATGGGCAACCAAAAAAGTACCTTTTTGAGTTTTATTTTTCTACGTTTATGAAGGTGGGATTGTACAATGAAGGACTTTTGATTCCAGTTGAAACTGAAAATGTTATGGGCGACCAAGATGGTACTTTTTTAAATTTTTATGGTACTTTTTGTATTTTCTACGATTATGAAGGTAGGATCTTACAATCAAGGACTTCTGATTGCAGGTGAAACTGAAAATGTTAAGGGTGACCACAAAGGTACTTTTTTGAATTTTTATGGTACTTTTTGTATTTTTAACGTTTGCGAAGCAAGAATTTCGAAATTAGTGACTATTGATACAAGGTAAGGCTAAATATGTTATGGGCAATCAAAAAGGCACTTTTCTGCATTTTAATGGGAATTTTTGTATTTCCTACGTTTATAAAGCTAATATAGTGAAATAATGGATTCTTGATTCAATTTGAAAATTAAAATTATATTGGAGACACAAAAAAGTCTTTTCGCATTTTTATTGAACTCTTTGTATTTTTACGTTTGTAAACATAAATTCTTAAAATTAGTGTTTTTTGATCCGAGGTCTAAATCCTAATATTATGGACGACCAAAATTACTTTTTTTTTTATATATTTTGTATACATAGAATTCTGAATAAAGGTAATAATAAACCAAGTGGAAGTTTTAGAGAAGGAAAAAATGTTACTTTTATTATTTTTAGGGTAATTTTTGCAAAATATGAATCTTAATTTTGAAACTCAGTAGCATTGATCTTGCTTTTAGTTAGGAAATATATGCCCGATATATCCTTACTCTCAGGGTACACTTATACAAGGTGGCTGTGCCAGCCCAGCCGACTATTTTTTGTATTCTGGAGAATGTCAAACTATATATTTAAAAAAATTATTCCATTATTTTATACTTCGGAAATTGTCAAACTCCATACATAAAAAAAGAGATACAAAAATTGCTCTCCTTTACGCTATCACCTTATGTAATTACACCATGCTTACTCTACTTCTTATTTTTCTAAGTAAATTTATTCAGAGATACAAATTTTCATAAATGGAACCAAAAATATTTAATATTTAAAAATAGAATTTGAGTATTCAATAAATAGTAAGAACTGCGCTAACGAAGTAGCGGGTTAAATGCTAGTTTGGTAATAAATCAAGAAATGTATAAAAAATAAATAAAATAAATGAATGTTTTCGATCTTTTTAATCTATATAAACAGTTTTTTCTATTGAGCTTGAGATCACTTTTCTTAATAAAAAATAGTTTTAATTTTATTTTCAATATTTCGCTACCACATTGGGTAGCTTCTACAGAGAAAGTTTTTACAATTTTTAACAATTAAAATATTAGAATTGTTAAAAAAAACAAATTTTTTTTGTAAAGTGCTTTTTTTAAGTATTTAGTTTTTTTTATCAAATTGCTTTTATGAGAGACGGTTTTTAGATGGATATATACATATATGTATATATTTACAAATGCACACAATAACAAACAGAAATCAACTAATTATGGTAAACACCATTGATATGTAACAAGTGTTCTTTCTATGATAATGTCATCAAGTAGGGTATGAATTATATCGTGCGTGAAATGTTTTGTAAAGCACTAAAAATTGATATGGAAATTCCTGGAAAAACAATTATAAATCTCCTTCTTTTGCCACTTTTGTTTTTTAAATGCCCTTTTTGTGTCCCTTTTTAAAATTTTTAACGGTAACGCTGCCTGTCTACCTGTCTACAGCGTTACCGTTTTGCGACTAAAGTGACATTTTGACCCTTTTTTCTTAGAAATCTCCTTTTGCCACTTTTTTTTTAAATGCCCTTTTTGTGTCCCTTTTTAAAAATTTTCAACGGTAACGCTGTCTGTCTAGCTGTATTTTTTTGTTGTTTATTTGCTAGTAAGAGTATTTAAGGTAATGTCTTCTTAATTGCTATTCATTACAATTTAAACAATGGCCAAGTACACTTATAGAGTTCTCGTATATATTTTCTTTCAACAAAATAAAGTGCGCGATGTGAAATTGCATATACTAAGCAATCAATTTTTTAAAATATGCAATACAAATGAAATTGAACTACACACACAAAAAATTCAAAATTTTGCAAAGGTATTGAAAAAAACGGTTCGTTGAATGCTCTTATAACAAGAAAAGGATGTACGAACGTCACCATGAATGGTTGTCAAAGGAACTTGTTTTCAAAATTTTGTCTACAAATTTCAATGAATGTGGAAAACAGGGTCGACCAGCAAATACAACCAATAGAAAATAAAACATGTAAGAGCACTATAGTCGGCTGTGCCGAATCTTTTATTCCCACCACCAATTTTGTGTACATTTAAAGCACAATATTTATTATTTTGTTAATCATTATGGAATAATCTCTTTATAATAAAATATGTATCACTTCCTTTGTAGAGAGTGGTTAAATTTTAAGGGCCCATGTTGAAGGCGAACTACACCTAAATAGTCTTTAAATTTCTTTTCTGCATTTCATTTGACATTTCTCAACCTCAAACGTACTCAATTTGATCCGTGGAAAGATACGCAAATGAGCAACGCTTTAAATTTATTTAGGTTTTTTATGAAAATGGGCGTTCAAATCAAAATGCATTTTGTGCACTTCGTAATTCTTTTGGTCAACATAATCGTTCAAATTCGTCCACAATCGGGAGAATTGTAAAAAATATTAAAATTTCTGCAAAACAGGTCTGTATAAAATGCTAGAAAATCTGTGAATGCCTTCTTAGTTCGTTGAATGGGAACCATTGCTGTTTTTTGCGATAGTGTGGCAAAAGAGCAGTCAACCTCATGCAGTCATCATGCCCAACAATTGAGCATCAACATTGTCATTGAAAATTTGGACCATCAGATAGAGGAGTGGCGCCAAGGATGGGGGGGGGGGGCTCATTTGGCCGATATTTTGTTAAATACATAATTGAACCGTACAAATATTATCACTACAAAAAGAAATAATAATAATTTCCTAAATAATTTGTTTATACCCTTCACACAGTGAAAAAGGGTATATATAGGTTTGTCATTCCGTGTGAAATTTCTACAATTTTCATTTCCGACCCCATAAAGTATATATATTCCGAAAGCTTATGAATAGGGGAGTCGATTAAGCTCTGTCAGTCTGTCCGTGTGTATGTTGAAATCAACTTTTTGGAGGCCCCCGACATTACCAAGACCCGCGTGAGGTATTAAAATATCAGAAATATTCGGGAGCAGATCGGTATTGAAAATCAGAAAAATCTGTACATAAACAACTGAGATATGAGCAAAAAACCACGACCACCTCGTTTTTTTTTTACAACAACACACACTGGATGAACGTAGGTTCGAATCCCAGTTGAGACAAAAAAAAATTTTTTTTTATCTCCATTTAATTTTTTATTTTTTTTTTTAATACATACATACATAAACTCAATTTATAATTTTACAATGGTACGTTTTTGAGCGGATAAAATCATTATAAAGAAAAACAAGTAACAGTGCTATATTCGGCCGTGCCGAATCTTATATACCCTTCACAACGTGTAGTCATGCAATAACAATTGTTTGTATCACCATTCATCCCATATAAAATACGTGCATACGTACACGTTAGAATAAATGTGGCATCGAATCCCAGCTGAGCCAAAAAAATTTTATTCTATTTTATTTAATATATTATTTATATTTTATTATTTTTTTTATACCCGCCACCAAAAAAATGGTGGGGGTATATTCATTTTGTCATTCCGTTTGTAACACATCGAAATATCCATTTTAGACCCCATAAAGTATATATATTCTGAATCAGGGTTTGATTTGATGACGATGTAGCTATGTCCGTCCGTCTGTCCGTCTGTTGAAAGCACGATAGAGGTCGCACCGAAATAACTAGGGGGCTCAAATTTTGCCAGAATCTTTCTTATAGACAAGGTTTGTTTGGTATTGAAAATGGGCTAAATCGGATTATTAGGAAGAGAGTTATAGCTCGAAAAGCAAGAGTAGGTCGAAAAAACCGTGTCCTACGAACATCGAATAAAATGGAATTGTGTCCAAACGGATTAACGTAGACTCATGAAACTTCGAATATATATTTCCTGAGTAAAAACAATATTTTTCCCCGAAAATTATCCAAATCTATGCATTAGGAGAGGAGTTATCGATCAAAATGTACGAAAATTTATACCGCACAGTGTATTTTTCGGTATATTTAAAAACAAAAACGTCATAAAAGCAACAAAATTGGATGTACGACTCTGAAATTTTGCACACTTTGCTTTTTGGTGAAACGCTTTTTTGTAACGGAAAATCAATATGCCACGCCCACTTTTACGCCCACCTCCCATATAACGTTTTAGCTAAAATTCATAGAATTACTCTATTAATAAAGATTTTGGAATAATAAAGGGCTATATTGAAACACCTAAGTTGTACTCATTCGCAAAATCAACTTTGACACGCCTACTATAACGCCCACTTTTCACGTTATCTACCGTTAATGAAATTTAAAAGTTCATAAAACCGCCAAAATTAGAGGTATGATGATCAAATTTGCTACGTATAGCCCCCTAGGCAATGTCATTACTGTGCCAAAAAATTAAGGTGCCACGCCCACTTTTACGCCCACTTTTACGCCCACCTCCCATATAACGCTTTACCTAAAATTCATATAATTTCTCTATTAATAAAGATTTTGGAATAATAAAGGGCTACATTGAAACACCTAAGTTGTACTCATTCGCAAAAACAACTTTGACACGCCTACTATAACGCCCACTTTTCACGTTATCAACCGTTAATGAAATTTAAAAGTTCATAAAACCGCCAAAATTAGAGGTATGATGATCAAATTTGCTACGTATATCCTTCTAATCAATGTAATTGTTGTGCCAAAAAGTTTAGGTGACACGTCCACTTTAACGCCTACCTCCCATATAACGGTTTATCTTAAATTCATGTAATTTCTCTATTGACAATGTTTTTTGGAAAATAAAGGACTATATTGAAATATCTAAGTTGTATTTATTAGCAGAAACTTTATTGACACTCCTACTTTAACGCCCACTTTCATTGAAAGACTACATTTGCAAAAGCATTTTAGTAGCATATCGAAGTATCTGATGGTCCAAATTTTCAATGACAATGTTGATGCTCAATTGTTGGGCATGATGATGAGGCGATGTTGACTGCTCTTTTGCCACACTATCGCAAAAACCAGCAGTGGTTCCCATTCAACGAACTAAGAAGGCAGGATTATGTTGATCAAAAGAATTACGAAGTGCATAAAATGCATTTTGTTTTGAACGCCCATTTTCATAAAAAAAACCTGAATATTAAACCTGAAAATTAATTTACAAATAATTAATTAATAATAATTAATTAATTAATTAATTAATAATTAATAATAATGAATTTTCCTGAAGATGCTACACGAAGGAGTAGCGAAATTTTGAGAATTTAAATACAAAAATTGGATATTTAAATATGAAAATTTAAAAAAAGAGATCAAATAAAATAAATAATTAAACCTGAATAACTTTAACGCGTTGCTCATTTAGGTATCTTTCCACTGTTCAAATTAAGTTAGTCTGAGCTTGAGAAATGTCAAATGAAATGCAAAAAAAAACTTGTTGCTTATGTGTGGTTCACCTTCAACAGGGGCCCTTAAAAATTAACCACCCTCTATAAAGAAAGTAATACATATTTTATTTTAAAGAGATTATTCCATAGTGATTAACAAAATAATAAATAATGTACTTTAAATGTACACAAAATTGGTGGTGGGTATAAAAGATTCGGCACAGCCGAATATAGTGCTCTTACTTGTTTATATTTTTTTTAAATTTTTTTAAAAAATTTTTTTAGAAAAATTTTTAAAAATTTTTTTTAAATTTTTTTTTAAATTTTTTTTAAATTAATTATTTATTTTATTTGACCTCTTTTTTTATAAATTTAATATTTAATTATCCAAGCCTAAGGTCATACAACAGTTTTTATTCTTTTTTTTTTTTTATATATAAAAAGCAACACAATTTAAACAATATTTTATTTTTCAATATTTCGCTACTCCTTCGTGTAGCATCTTCAGGAAAATTAATTAACAAATTAACAAAAATTAACAAATATTACAAAATTTTTCTTTTTTTTTTTATACTAATAATAAAAATTTTTGAAACAAATTTCAGAAAATTGCCATACAAAAAATTATACACTAAAAAGCAAAAAATTAATTACTAATCTATTACATTTTAAAAATAAAGCGTGTAAACGAAAAATTTTTTACAAATTGATTTACTAATAACTTTTAATACAAAACTAATAATAAGAAAAATAATACCTCAAATTAATAATATTACTTCATATATCTTAAAAGTTATAAAAAATTTACTCTTGATAACGGGCTAGTGCGTAGGAGCGTATTTTACCCTTTAAGCCTCTCATAAGGTTTTGGACACCATTGCTACCAATTTTTTTAACCGCCTTATTCCATCTGAAGTATAATGTTTTTTGAGTTTTAGCTACTTTTGACGTTTTTCGTAGTATTGTTTTTACTTGAGCCCAAAATTTTTCTACTGGACGAAGTTCAGGACAATTTGGTGGATTGCACTCCTTTTCAACAAATTGTACATTATTTTTTCTGAACCATTCGATGGTTTCGCTGGAATAATGAATTGTTGCTAAATCAGGCCAGAATATTGGGGGCGTAGAATGGAGATTATACAACGACAACAAACGTTTTTGTAAACACTCTTTTATGTACATTTGTCTATTTAATGTACCACGTAACACAAAAGGCTTTGTGAATTTACCACAGCTGCAAATTGCTTGCCACACTAAGAACTTTTTCGCAAATTTGTCAACCTTTTTATATTTAAAAATTTTCCTTACACCTCCTCTCATAAATGCAGTGTAGTATTGACATCCAGGAATTTGTTTGAAATCCTCTTTGACATACGTTTCGTCATCCATTAATATGCAGCCTTTAAAATTGTTGAGAACTGTCTTCAGCAGTTTTCTTGCTCGTTTTTTTGCCCTTCGATCAACTTCAGAACTTCTGTTTGGTACTTTTATTACTTTGTATGATCTTAGCTTAAATTTTTTCTTTACTTTTTGAACATACATATGAGAAACGTTAAACTTTTTTGCCAAATCCCGAGTTGACATGTTTGGTTTAGACACTAGCGCATTCTTCACTTTTAACGCCATTTTATTATTAACAAAACCGGGAGTTCGGCCAGATCCGCGTTTTCTTTCAGTGGATTGGGTCTCCCTGAACCGGTTTATGACATTCCGCGCAGTCGCTCGGGACGTTCCTGTTAGCCTTGCTATAGCTGCAAAAGAGGCATTAGGGTTAACCAAAAAAGTGTCCACAATGTTTTTTCTCTGATTTTGTAATTTTGCTGTTGACGCCATAATCGATGATCAAAAACTAAATTGGTGATTCTCAGTTTATTGCTAACAAATCATAAAGTTTTAAAAGTAACGGGACTTTTTTTACATAGTTTGTTTTCATCACAATATTCGCATCTTAATTTGTAAAAAATTTTTTGTTTACATGCTTTATTTCATTTCCGCTTTCTAAAATTTTTGAACTAAATATCTATAACTCTGAGCTATTCCCTCTGTATCTGATTTGTAGTTAATCCTCTGTGTTATTGGTGTGTTTATTATCTGTAACATTTCTAATAAATAACGACGTTTGTAACTATCTTCCGTATTTAAAACTATTGTATTTCCAAAATCGGGATCATGATTAACATTAACACAATGTGATGTTAATGCAGTTTTCTGTGAAACATTATTCCTGTATTTTTGGTCCGACTTATGTCCTGCAATCCTAGTCTTGAGTTTATTCTTAGTTGTACCTATATATACCTTATTGCATGTTTCACTACTATTACCTTTACATGGAATTTTATATACTACATTAGATCTTTCAAAATGGTCAATTTTGTCCTTTGTCTTACTAAATAATTTACCTAATGTATTGTACGTTTTATGAGTCATTTTATATCTATCATTCTCAAAAATTCTCGATCTTTCCAATCGTTCTGACACTATAGGTACGTATATTAATGATTTATAAATCCTTGGTTGACTAGTGTTGGTTATCTCAAGTCTTCTCTGACCTTTATATTGTCCAATTAAACTATAAATTATTTTCCTAGGAAAATTATTATCATACAATATATCTATGATCTTCCTTCTATTATTCTTATGAAATTCAAAATCACTTATAGTTAGTATCCTCCCTATAAGGTTTTTGGCTGTATTAATAATAATTCTTTTGGGATGTTTCGAATAATAATTAATGATTCTTCCTGAGGAAGTAGGTTTCTGGTACCAATCCATTAATAACTTATTTCCCCTTCTTATTATTAATATGTCCAAATAGGAAAGTTTTGAATCACATTCCTTTTCAATAGTAAATTTGATATCTTTATGAAAAGAATTAAAAGTTACCAAAATATGGTCTATTGTATCCTCTGAAATAATACAAAATAAGTCATCAACATATTTTGTAATAATTTTTGGTTTTTTAGCCAGTTTTTCGATACATGTATCTAATAATTTCTCCATAACGATATCCGCTATAACTGGAGATGCTGGCGAACCCATAGGAAGTCCTTTCTGTTGTACATATATTCTATTATCATATCTAAAATATCTATTGTCCGTAATACAAAATTTCAAAATACGTAAAAATAGATTTTTCTCAATTTTCGTATGTTCTCTTATCATATCCCATTTTTCTTCGATAATACAAATAGCTAAGTCTATGGGAATACTAGGAAAAAGTGATACAACATCTAATGAAATTAATTTTTCATTATTATTTATTCCTATGTGACTTAATTTATCTTTGAAATGTAATGAATCCTTTACATTATAAATAGAATTTTTAGTAATGTTTCTAAGAATGTTTGTAATATATTTACATAATCCGTAAGAAGGGGAATTAATAAAAGAACAAATTGGTCTCAAAGGAAAATTCTCTTTATGGATTTTTGGTACTCCATATAACCTAGGAGCAATAGCAACATTTGTCTTAAGATTATTCTTTTCCAAAGATGTGATCACCTTATGTTTGAAAAGTTCTTCAACTATATCATTATTATTTTTCTGTAATTTACTAGTAGGATCTTTCGCTAAAGTCCTATATGTGGTAATATCACCCACAATATCATTCATTCTAGAAACATAATCACATTTATCCATAGCTACTGTCGTATTGCCCTTATCAGCATTCAAAATAATTATGTCCTTATTATTCCTTAAAAATTTTTGTGTATCCTTTACTTTGTCCAATAAAAACCTATCTCTATTTGTCAACCTCATTTTATTTATATGGTCATTTATAATTGTCGTAAATTTAGATCTAGATATTTCCTGTTCTTCCTTTTCCTCTATTGTTTGTAAAAAATCCTCTCCATCAGCTATCATTTTCAATATTGGAAACTTTTCTTTTCTAACTGGTAATGAGTATTTTGGTCCTAATGAAAGAACCCACTGTGTATCTAAAGGAATATCTATTTTTGATTTGTTTACAAACCAATTTCTATTAAATTTAATACCTAATTCTTTCCTATGCAAATTACTAAGATTATCAAACTTTTTCCTATGAACATTCTTAATTTTCTCATTAATCTTAATTGCTATTCTATCTTCATATAATAAAAACCTATTCATTTCATCACTAGTCAAATAAAAACTTAAATTACGTATTACAATATCCAATTGGTTTCTTGAATGTTTCAAAATTTCATGTTTCTCCTTAATTGCCAAACTTAGAATCTTGTTGTGCATATCTTGAACATATCTCGAAATTGATTGTTTCATAGTATGAAGTCCATTTACCTCAAAAATATTTAAAACGTTCTTAGTTGAATTCCTAATAAATTTTGGAATAATACCTGAATTCCTACAACGAATCAAAAAAGTTATTGCGGATTTAATTTTGATGATTTTGTCCCTCATCGTCTTGTGTTTATTTATAAGTCTTCTAATTTCTTCATTCTTCTTCCAATAATTATAATTCATAGTGGACGTGCTCTCCATTTTTCACAATAATTATTTATTTTATTTGACCTCTTTTTTTATAAATTTAATATTTAATTATCCAAGCCTAAGGTCATACAACAGTTTTTATTCTTTTTTTTTTTTTTTTTTTTTTTTATATATAAAAAGCAACACAATTTAAACAATATTTTATTTTTCAATATTTCGCTACTCCTTCGTGTAGCATCTTCAGGAAAATTAATTAACAAATTAACAAAAATTAACAAATATTACAAAATTTTTCTTTTTTTTTTTTTATACTAATAATAAAAATTTTTGAAACAAATTTCAGAAAATTGCCATACAAAAAATTATACACTAAAAAGCAAAAAATTAATTACTAATCTATTACATTTTAAAAATATTTCATTTCCGCTTTCTAAAATTTTTGAACTAAATATCTATAACTCTGAGCTATTCCCTCTGTATCTGATTTGTAGTTAATCCTCTGTGTTATTGGTGTGTTTATTATCTGTAACATTTCTAATAAATAACGACGTTTGTAACTATCTTCCGTATTTAAAACTATTGTATTTCCAAAATCGGGATCATGATTAACATTAACACAATGTGATGTTAATGCAGTTTTCTGTGAAACATTATTCCTGTATTTTTGGTCCGACTTATGTCCTGCAATCCTAGTCTTGAGTTTATTCTTAGTTGTACCTATATATACCTTATTGCATGTTTCACTACTATTACCTTTACATGGAATTTTATATACTACATTAGATCTTTCAAAATGGTCAATTTTGTCCTTTGTCTTACTAAATAATTTACCTAATGTATTGTACGTTTTATGAGTCATTTTATATCTATCATTCTCAAAAATTCTCGATCTTTCCAATCGTTCTGACACTATAGGTACGTATATTAATGATTTATAAATCCTTGGTTGACTAGTGTTGGTTATCTCAAGTCTTCTCTGACCTTTATATTGTCCAATTAAACTATAAATTATTTTCCTAGGAAAATTATTATCATACAATATATCTATGATCTTCCTTCTATTATTCTTATGAAATTCAAAATCACTTATAGTTAGTATCCTCCCTATAAGGTTTTTGGCTGTATTAATAATAATTCTTTTGGGATGTTTCGAATAATAATTAATGATTCTTCCTGAGGAAGTAGGTTTCTGGTACCAATCCATTAATAACTTATTTCCCCTTCTTATTATTAATATGTCCAAATAGGAAAGTTTTGAATCACATTCCTTTTCAATAGTAAATTTGATATCTCTATGAAAAGAATTAAAAGTTACCAAAATATGGTCTATTGTATCCTCTGAAATAATACAAAATAAGTCATCAACATATTTTGTAATAATTTTTGGTTTTTTAGCCAGTTTTTCGATACATGTATCTAATAATTTCTCCATAACGATATCCGCTATAACTGGAGATGCTGGCGAACCCATAGGAAGTCCTTTCTGTTGTACATATATTCTATTATCATATCTAAAATATCTATTGTCCGTAATACAAAATTTCAAAATACGTAAAAATAGATTTTTCTCAATTTTCGTATGTTCTCTTATCATATCCCATTTTTCTTCGATAATACAAATAGCTAAGTCTATGGGAATACTAGGAAAAAGTGATACAACATCTAATGAAATTAATTTTTCATTATTATTTATTCCTATGTGACTTAATTTATCTTTGAAATGTAATGAATCCTTTACATTATAAATAGAATTTTTAGTAATGTTTCTAAGAATGTTCGTAATATATTTACATAATCCGTAAGAAGGGGAATTAATAAAAGAACAAATTGGTCTCAAAGGAAAATTCTCTTTATGGATTTTTGGTACTCCATATAACAATAACAATAACAATAACAAACTATTGTTATTGCATGACTACACGTTGTGAAGGGTATATAAGATTCGGCACAGCCAAATAAAGCACTCTTACTTGTTATTTTTTTAAATATTTTTCGGACCTAAAATAACTTGTAGATACGTTGTGACTATTTATAGATATTATTTGCCTTTGGAGCTTTTCCTACCAAACTTTTGACAAATAATCGGCAAAGTTATAGGCAAAAAATTTTTGGAAAAATTGCAAGCCGAAACCTCTTTAATTTTTTTTTAGAAAAACTAACAAATCGGTTTGAAACTAACTTAGATAAATAAAATCACCAAAATACAACTGCTTCGGTGATAAATGTAAATTTAATTGTAAGTGTAACGTAAAATTCCTAAACAAATCGTTAAACGACAAACTAGATGCACATTCATAACTTAAAATTCATATTTTTTTATTTTGAAATTTTTCTTTAAAGAAGATTATTATATAAGTTTGCGATGACACTATTAGATTTTTTTTTTGCAAGAATAGCAACTATACCCAGCAAAAAAATCTATGAAAAAAAAGTGAATTTGTAGGGGTTCAACTGGTGACGAAGTGATTAAATTTAAGTGAAAACACTAATGATTTTAACATTAGCGTGTCATTGGAGATCATGTGTTTATATGAATATATTAATGAACTGCACTCTATTTTAACAAGTGCACAGAACTCATGCATATATGGTAAAAAGCATCCGCTGTTAATTTTATTTGTTTACATAAATTATATAAGATATTTTGCATGATGTTGTATTCATTTTTAAGCACATCATTTATGACAAATTGCTTCGAATTTTGGGGGTCATTTAGAATTATTGCTTTTACACAATTAATTTAGAAGTCTTTAAAACGTAATTCGCTTTGCACTACTTCCAATTTTTTTTGCTAGGCAGCTTTATCATTCCGTTTGTAATTTCTACAATTTTCATTTCCGACCCCATAAAGTATATATTTTCTGAAAGCTTATGAATAGAGGAGTCGATTAAGGCCTGACCGTCTGTCTGTTCGTGCGTTGGTTGAAATCAACTTTTAGAAGCAACCATATGTTCCTCAGATCTATGTATGGTATCAATCTTTTGGAAATATCCGGGAATGAATCGTTATTCAGCACAAACGCCCCATAACTTTCTGAGATATGAGCAAATTAACACGACTGCCTCTGCTTTTTCCCATATTTTAAAAATATATGTATAATTAGTCTTAATTTGTATTGAATTTTATATTTACATATTTTGTATATTGTATATTTTTAAATAGTTTTACTCATGCTTATTATCTTGTAATATTGTTATTTTGGCCTTAATGACTTGATATTACTGTGTTAAATAAATTGAAATTGAAATTTGTTGTATTTTAATTTTTTTATGAACTTTTTCAATTTGTATTATATTTTAACTGTCGTATTCATAAAAAATATTTTAGGTTTATTGAAGGTTTATTTGACATAAGTTGTACAGAACTACAGAAATAGTTGATATTTACACACAACACCTGTAGTTCTGATCAAAAGAGTGCTGATGATGAAACCGTAGCTGGTTTCGAAAATGCATTCCACTCAGCTAGTATCGGATGACTAATTTTTCCTTAATATTCTTGTCGTTATCATATTGAACTTATAGCCTAAAATTTAAAAATTTTAAATATGTATAATTATTTATAGGTACCTTTGCTACTATTTGTAGATTTGTAAAAAATTTGGGTTTAATCGGTCTGTTATCGGTGAAGTTATAGGCAAACATTTTTTAAATATATATTCCAAAAATTTACAAACGAAAATCAATTTTTTTCAGATTAAAAAACAAGCAAACGTTTGCAAACAATAATTTATAGTTTAATTGGACAATATAAAGGTCAGAGAAGACTTGAGATAACCAACACTAGTCAACCAAGGATTTATAAATCATTAATATACGTACCTATAGTGTCAGAACGATTGGAAAGATCGAGAATTTTTGAGAATGATAGATATAAAATGACTCATAAAACGTACAATACATTAGGTAAATTATTTAGTAAGACAAAGGACAAAATTGACCATTTTGAAAGATCTAATGTAGTATATAAAATTCCATGTAAAGGTAATAGTAGTGAAACATGCAATAAGGTATATATAGGTACAACTAAGAATAAACTCAAGACTAGGATTGCAGGACATAAGTCGGACCAAAAATACAGGAATAATGTTTCACAGAAAACTGCATTAACATCACATTGTGTTAATGTTAATCATGATCCCGATTTTGGAAATACAATAGTTTTAAATACGGAAGATAGTTACAAACGTCGTTATTTATTAGAAATGTTACAGATAATAAACACACCAATAACACAGAGGATTAACTACAAATCAGATACAGAGGGAATAGCTCAGAGTTATAGATATTTAGTTCAAAAATTTTAGAAAGCGGAAATGAAATATTTTTAAAATGTAATAGATTAGTAATTAATTTTTTGCTTTTTAGTGTATAATTTTTTGTATGGCAATTTTCTGAAATTTGTTTCAAAAATTTTTATTATTAGTATAAAAAAAAAAAAAAAAAAAAGAAAAATTTTGTAATATTTGTTAATTTTTGTTAATTTGTTAATTAATTTTCCTGAAGATGCTACACGAAGGAGTAGCGAAATATTGAAAAATAAAATATTGTTTAAATTGTGTTGCTTTTTATATATAAAAAAAAAAAAAGAATAAAAACTGTTGTATGACCTTAGGCTTGGATAATTAAATATTAAATTTATAAAAAAAGAGGTCAAATAAAATAAATAATTATTGTGAAAAATGGAGAGCACGTCCACTATGAATTATAATTATTGGAAGAAGAATGAAGAAATTAGAAGACTTATAAATAAACACAAGACGATGAGGGACAAAATCATCAAAATTAAATCCGCAATAACTTTTTTGATTCGTTGTAGGAATTCAGGTATTATTCCAAAATTTATTAGGAATTCAACTAAGAACGTTTTAAATATTTTTGAGGTAAATGGACTTCATACTATGAAACAATCAATTTCGAGATATGTTCAAGATATGCACAACAAGATTCTAAGTTTGGCAATTAAGGAGAAACATGAAATTTTGAAACATTCAAGAAACCAATTGGATATTGTAATACGTAATTTAAGTTTTTATTTGACTAGTGATGAAATGAATAGGTTTTTATTATATGAAGATAGAATAGCAATTAAGATTAATGAGAAAATTAAGAATGTTCATAGGAAAAAGTTTGATAATCTTAGTAATTTGCATAGGAAAGAATTAGGTATTAAATTTAATAGAAATTGGTTTGTAAACAAATCAAAAATAGATATTCCTTTAGATACACAGTGGGTTCTTTCATTAGGACCAAAATACTCATTACCAGTTAGAAAAGAAAAGTTTCCAATATTGAAAATGATAGCTGATGGAGAGGATTTTTTACAAACAATAGAGGAAAAGGAAGAACAGGAAATATCTAGATCTAAATTTACGACAATTATAGATGACCATATAAATAAAATGAGGTTGACAAATAGAGATAGGTTTTTATTGGACAAAGTAAAGGATACACAAAAATTTTTAAGGAATAATAAGGACATAATTATTTTGAATGCTGATAAGGGCAATACGACAGTAGCTATGGATAAATGTGATTATGTTTCTAGAATGAATGATATTGTGGGTGATATTACCACATATAGGACTTTAGCGAAAGATCCTACTAGTAAATTACAGAAAAATAATAATGATATAGTTGAAGAACTTTTCAAACATAAGGTGATCACATCTTTGGAAAAGAATAATCTTAAGACAAATGTTGCTATTGCTCCTAGGTTATATGGAGTACCAAAAATCCATAAAGAGAATTTTCCTTTGAGACCAATTTGTTCTTTTATTAATTCCCCTTCTTACGGATTATGTAAATATATTACAAACATTCTTAGAAACATTACTAAAAATTCTATTTATAATGTAAAGGATTCATTACATTTCAAAGATAAATTAAGTCACATAGGAATAAATAATAATGAAAAATTAATTTCATTAGATGTTGTATCACTTTTTCCTAGTATTCCCATAGACTTAGCTATTTGTATTATCGAAGAAAAATGGGATATGATAAGAGAACATACGAAAATTGAGAAAAATCTATTTTTACGTATTTTGAAATTTTGTATTACGGACAATAGATATTTTAGATATGATAATAGAATATATGTACAACAGAAAGGACTTCCTATGGGTTCGCCAGCATCTCCAGTTATAGCGGATATCGTTATGGAGAAATTATTAGATACATGTATCGAAAAACTGGCTAAAAAACCAAAAATTATTACAAAATATGTTGATGACTTATTTTGTATTATTTCAGAGGATACAATAGACCATATTTTGGTAACTTTTAATTCTTTTCATAAAGATATCAAATTTACTATTGAAAAGGAATGTGATTCAAAACTTTCCTATTTGGACATATTAATAATAAGAAGGGGAAATAAGTTATTAATGGATTGGTACCAGAAACCTACTTCCTCAGGAAGAATCATTAATTATTATTCGAAACATCCCAAAAGAATTATTATTAATACAGCCAAAAACCTTATAGGGAGGATACTAACTATAAGTGATTTTGAATTTCATAAGAATAATAGAAGGAAGATCATAGATATATTGTATGATAATAATTTTCCTAGGAAAATAATTTATAGTTTAATTGGACAATATAAAGGTCAGAGAAGACTTGAGATAACCAACACTAGTCAACCAAGGATTTATAAATCATTAATATACGTACCTATAGTGTCAGAACGATTGGAAAGATCGAGAATTTTTGAGAATGATAGATATAAAATGACTCATAAAACGTACAATACATTAGGTAAATTATTTAGTAAGACAAAGGACAAAATTGACCATTTTGAAAGATCTAATGTAGTATATAAAATTCCATGTAAAGGTAATAGTAGTGAAACATGCAATAAGGTATATATAGGTACAACTAAGAATAAACTCAAGACTAGGATTGCAGGACATAAGTCGGACCAAAAATACAGGAATAATGTTTCACAGAAAACTGCATTAACATCACATTGTGTTAATGTTAATCATGATCCCGATTTTGGAAATACAATAGTTTTAAATACGGAAGATAGTTACAAACGTCGTTATTTATTAGAAATGTTACAGATAATAAACACACCAATAACACAGAGGATTAACTACAAATCAGATACAGAGGGAATAGCTCAGAGTTATAGATATTTAGTTCAAAAATTTTAGAAAGCGGAAATGAAATATTTTTAAAATGTAATAGATTAGTAATTAATTTTTTGCTTTTTAGTGTATAATTTTTTGTATGGCAATTTTCTGAAATTTGTTTCAAAAATTTTTATTATTAGTATAAAAAAAAAAAAAAAAAAGAAAAATTTTGTAATATTTGTTAATTTTTGTTAATTTGTTAATTAATTTTCCTGAAGATGCTACACGAAGGAGTAGCGAAATATTGAAAAATAAAATATTGTTTAAATTGTGTTGCTTTTTATATATAAAAAAAAAAAAAAAAGAATAAAAACTGTTGTATGACCTTAGGCTTGGATAATTAAATATTAAATTTTTTTTAAATTTTTTTTTTGTAGTTTTTTTATTATTTTTTTCTAATTTTTAATATTTTTTTTTTTGTAATTTTTTTTGTTTGGTATGTTTTTTACATGTATCTATGTATGTATGTTGTTGTTGTAATTGTGAAAAAAAACGAGGTGGTCGTGGTTTTTTGCTCATATCTCAGAAAGTTATGGGGCTGAATTTCAATAGCGATTCATTCCTGGATATTTCCAAGAGATTGATACCATATACAGATCTGAGGAACATATAGTTGCTTCTAAAAGTTGATTTCAACCAACACACGGACAGACGGGCAGACGGACATACGGTCAGGGCTTAATCGACTCCTCTATTTATAAGCTCTTAGAAAATATATACTTTATGGGGTCGGAAATGAAAATTGTAGAAATTACAAACGGAATGACAAAGCTATATATACCCTTGTGCACCACAGGTGAAGGGTATAATAAAGAATAATTAAACATATAGGGCCAATTCAAAGTGGTTGCATATCAGTCATATTTGTACTATTTCATATTATTTTATGCATGCATAAAATTTTTGTTAGTAATTTCCATACAAAAAAAATAATATGACTTTACACATTTGTTTCCTATGTATAAGAAATTGTTTATGTTATACTTTTAACCATACTGTCTCTCAGAGAGAATTTATTCCCTTCTCACCTCTCAAAGAGAATATTTTCTATTTTCTTCTTTCCTGTATACATACAATTTTTAACAGCGTCATCTCTTTGTCTTCTTTCTTGTATTAAATACATAATTTGTTAACAAAAGGTCATATTAATATGAATTATATGGCATAGTACAATATGAGAATCTACTTTGAATTGGCCCATAGTATGTACATATGTATGTACGCATTTATTTAAAGAAAACAAAATGTCACCGCGGTTTTCGCTGCTAGAGATAACAGCGTAACAACAGCTATAACTTTGATTCAATGTAGTGTGTGTGTGTGTAAAAACCCTATATACGCATATTCATTCATATGTATTGCTAATACTTAAAGTATGTATGTATGTATATGTGTTTTATTTCTTATGCACCTCATATAGATTGCAAGTACTTTTGCATATTTAAGATGCCAAAATATAAATAGAATGGTAGTGTAGTGGGTACACCACTGAAGTATGAAACTGGAGGTACGATGTTCGATACCACTGAAGTGTTTGCTGGATTTTTTTTATTTTTATTTTTTTTAAACATTTCAATGTTCCATGGTTAATATAAGTAGTATATGAAATATCATGACTAGCAAAATACGATGCACCATGAAAAAAAACTAAACTAAATACATATCTATTTTTATGTATTTTTCCCATTGAGTACCTAGTACACATTAATACATATTATATATTTTAAATTTCAATAATGTATGCTGTATTACTCTTTACTTTTTCTTGTTTTTAATAAACTATGAAGGGTATATAAGATTCGGCACGGCCGAATATAGCGCTCTTACTTGTTTTTATTTAAATTCAACATCGGCCCTTAAAATTTAACAACCCTTTATAACTTCGATATGCTACTAAAATGCTTTTGTAAATGTAGTCTTTCAATGAAAGTGGGCATTAAAGTAGGCGTGTCAATAAAGTTTCTGCTTTTAAATACAACTTAGATATTTCAATATAGTCCTTTATTTTCCCAAAAACTTTGTCAATAGAGAAATTACATGAATTTAAGGTGAACCGTTATATGGGAGGTAGGGGTTAAAGTGGGCGTGTCACCTAAATTTTTTGGCACAACAATAACATTGATTAGAAGGATATATGTAGCAAATTTCGTCATCATACCTCTAATTTTGTCGGTTTTATGAGCTTTTAAATTTCATTAACGGTAGATAACGTGAAAAGTGGGCGTTATAGTAGGCGTGTCAAAGTTGTTTTTGCTAATGAGTACAACCTATTTAGATGTTTTTTGGTGGCGGGTATAAAAACAAAAATTAAGATAATTGAAACAGTAATAGAAGCAAGTTCAAGGCACACAAAAAGATTTTTGAAAAATATTCCTACATCAAATGAAGACAGAAATTTACTCCAGAAGAAGCGGTAGCGCTATTTTTGGATTTAAAGTTAACTAAAAACCAGTATAAGAATTGCGGAAGCGAACCAATGAAAAGAATTCTGGGATTTTTCCAGAGTATAGAGATTTAGTCATAGTCAAAAATAATGTTTACCTCCTCAAACTGCTATAACTGTCACTTCCACTTCAGCAGAAATATAATTGCAAGATCAAACTATGGAAATCGATGAAAATAGTGTTTGTAGAGGATAATTTTAAAGTGAAAACATTCTATTAGGGTGCGACATACTGTGTGGAAAAGGTAAGCGACTGATCATAAAAGATGCTGTTTGTCGATTGGAGAAAGTAAGTAACGTAAGACACTATTAATTTATCGCAGTCGGAGGTAAAAATAATACTTCCGTCCGATTCAGCTTAGTGACCAAGAGCAATGGAGAACATCGTATGTGCGTTGACTATCGTCAACTTAACTCGATTACGATTAAGACGCCCTATCCCATGCCGATTATGGAGCAGCAATTTGCTCAACTAGCCGACAACAAATATTTCACGACACTGGATTTGAGAATGGGGTATCACCAAATCGGAGTTCATGAAGACTCGAAGAAAATCACCGCGTTTGTCACACATGACGGTCATTTTAAGTACAACCGTATGCCGTTTCGACTTTTTAATGCCCCAGCCGTTTCCCAGTCCATTATGGACAAGTTAATTTCTAAAATGGGAAATGTTAGCTTTCTTGGACGATGTCGTTATACCAAGCAAAACGGTAGAAGATGGTATTTCACGTATTGAACGATTGTTTCAAATTTTGACAGAATGTGGTCTTACGCTTCGGTTCGATAAATGCATTTTTCTGGCAACGACAATCTCCTATTTAAGACATACAATTGACGAAGACGGTATTTGACCTGGTGACGTTAAGGTAAGGACTATACGAAATTTCCAGCTCCCACAAATATTACGAGGTTAGAAGATTCCTTGAGTTGACGGGTTTTTTTTAGAAAATTTTTCCCACATTATTCATTGATAACCAAACCGATTACGATAATGTTGCGAAAATCCGAAAGTATTTTTGTCTGGGGCACTGACCAGCAAATGGCTTTCGATAAGCTTATCGAAATACTTACAAGACAACCCGTACTCGCGTTATATGATAGCCAGGCTCAACATGAGGTTCACACGGATGCAAGTAGTTTTGGACTCGCTGGTATCTTATTGCAGTCTAACGATAATAGTCACTGGATACCCGTATTCTACTTTAGCCGACACTGCACCGAGGCTGAAAGTCGATATCATAGCTACCAACTTGAAGTTCTAGCAGTAGTGGAAGTGCTTGATCGCCGTTCCGTTGAGTGGCTGATTGTGCAGATATCGCAAAAGTAAAATATAACAAGGAACTAAAACCAAAAATCGCGAGGTGGTGTTCAAGAGTACGATTTTACCCTCATACATCGTGCAGGCAGTCGAATGTCACATGTCGACGCCTTAAGTAGAGCTCCCGATATGCCCCCGACTGCACCAGACCCGAATTTTATAAAGAAAGTTACCGCTGGCGTAGATGATTGGATTTTCACCATGAAAATGGGGGATGAGAAATTACAAACGATTATTTCTGTTCTGCGCGGCGATTTAAAAACCGACCAAGCCAAGCAAATGAGTGCTGAGTATTGCTTATGAAACTGTCGACTATACCGCAAGGATAAGGATGGGCTAAAGTTGGTGGTACCTAAGAACGTACGTTGGAAAATTGTAAAGTTCTCGCACGATGACATTGGACATTTTGGTTTAGAGAAGACGGTCGAGAGAATACAGAAAAAATTTTGGTTTCCTAAGATTAGAAAATATACCAAGGAGTATCTTGCTAGCTGTATAAACTGTTGCTTTAATAAAACCCGTGGCGGAAAATTTGAAGCTCGGTTACATTATGATGTCTTCGACCCGATCCCTTTTCAAACGATCCATTTTGATCACTTGGGGCCATTTACTAAAAGTAAACTAGGTCAATGTTTACTTACCGATTCGTTCAGTTACTATTTGGTGGTTAAAGCCGTGCGAAAACCTTACCTGCAATTGGGACACTGAACAAGATGACGTCGTATTTTAGTCTTCCGAAATGTATTATCACCTTGAAGGGCTTTGAGGACTTTTGCGTTTATAACTCCATTAGACATATTAAAACCGCCTAACATTCGAACCACCGTTGAGAATTCGAAAGATTGAGACTTGACGCTATGAGAACTTCAAAGGACCGTAAATTCACAAGCAAATTCGACAACCGGGTTTTCGCCTAATGAACTGATTTTTGATTTCAAACTGCGGGATATTATTCAGAACTATCTTTTAGCCGCAATCCATGACGATGTAGATGAAAATTTATTACCCATGAATGAAAAGCAAAAGGCTGCAGTCGAAAACATTCAACGTGAGCGGGAAAAATGGAAAAAACGGTTCAATGCGAGACACGCCACCCCAAAGCAATACGCTAAAAGCGACATGGTCGTACTAGAAAACGAGGCACCTGCTACGGGAGATTCTCATAAGGTAGGTAAGTAGGAAAGGGGGATGCAGAAGGCAGTATCTGCCTTCTACACCCCCACTCGGAGACCAACAAGGTCCATTGCGTTACCCTTTCACATATTAAAGATAGAAAAGAGAGAGAGAGAGTTTCCAAAGATATAGTACAAATAATAAATAATAAAAATAAGTTACTAGGAAATAAAATAGAAGAAAAACATATACTCATATTTACTAATCCTATCCCTCACAGGACAGTGCCCTGTTAAAACCCCAATAGTGGCCCTCAGACATACCCTACCCAGGCCTAGAAGAACCGTAGAGTCCGCTGAGTTCAACCTGGGCCATAAAGCCCTTGACACCCTGCAGTCTCTTCTGTCCCTCCACGCCATATCGGTCCTGTCAGATACCCACGCCGTGATACGCCCAAAATAGTATCCTAACGGAGGTCTTACCATGTCCTCTTCGCTCGTGGAAACCAATGCCGATCCACCGCGCGCAAGTTCATCAGCAATTTCATTGCCGACGATTCCATTGTGCCCTCATACCCAACACAGTCTTACATCGAAGAGGTTCATGATCCTATCGAGTGCCCTCCTACACTTCTCAACCAACCTAGATTTGATATAATGTCCCTTCAAGGCTTTGAGCGCCGCCGGACTGTCAGCGTATAGAGTAACCTCCCTACCCCTTGGAACATGTTCCAATATAAGATCCGTCGCCTTATAGATAGCCAATATCTCCGCTTGAAACACACTACAGTTATAAGAAATTTTGTAAGACCTCCTGATGTTCTCTCCCATAATATAGACACCTGCCCCTGTGCCTATATCCATCTCAGATCCATCCGTAAAGACTGCACACCCCTCAAACAGTGTCGGATCCTACCTAACAATCCCTATCCGGAATTATCAGCGGGGGTGTCCTAACAAAACTGATCTCTGTGACCTTGTAGTCTGTCAAATTACCCTGACACCGCACACAATCCTGGAGACAGTTTCCCATAAAATTCTAGTGTGGTCTATGTTAAGTATCCTACCCAACCCTGACTCACCTAGCCAAAACAAGCTCCTTGCCGCCATTCCCTTCACCCACAACTCTATAGGCATAGTGCCGAAAATGGTGTCCAAAGACCCCTGAGGTGTGCTTCTCATAGCACCAGTGATGCCAAGTGAAGCACACCTCTGGACCTTTGTGAGGAGTTTCCTATAACAACCCTTCTCTAATACCTCCCACCATACAGTACATCCATATGTTAGAATGTTGGTTGTAGGCCCCAACTCTTGCCTATGGAGTTCCTGCAGGTGTAGTAGGCATTAAGGCCCCTTTTCACCCTCTCCCGAGTGTTCTGTCCCCATGACAGCTTACTATCGAGGACTATACCGAGATATTTCGCCCCGGTCGCTAACTCTACCCTATCAAGCATCGGTCGCCTAAACGCCTCCGAAGCCCAAGAAGATAATGTACATATTTAGTGCCGATTGAAGTACCTCGCTAATGGTCGGAAGAAATCTTCCCCTGACCAGCATAACTACATTATCCGCATATGCCACAATCTTCATGCCCTCACTCTCAAATCTCCTCAAAATAACATTGACCGTTAGTAACCACAACAGGGGCGATAAACACCAACCAATATTCCCTACCCTGCAAGCTACGTTCTATAAAACCTCCACATTATGCAGCGCACTCTCAACAGATCTACCCTTCAGATAAGCATGTTGAGCCCCACTGATCATGTGGGGATCAATAAAACCCCTCATATATAGATCGACCAGTCTCTCTAACGTCTTAAGCAGAAAAGACGAGAGGATGATAGGTCTAAAATCCTTCGGCTTCGAGTGTCCTGCTCTACCAGCCTTGGGTATAAAAATAACCCTAACCTCTCTCCACCTTCTAGGTATGTATCTCCTCAGGAGACACGCTCTAAACACTCTCGTCAACAGTAAAAGAAAATGATCAGAGACGTTTTGCAGCATGGCAGGGATAATTCCATCCGGACCCGGGGACTTATAGGCCTCAAACGTATTAACCGCCCATGCTACTTTATCCGTCGTTATCATCTCCTAAACTATCTCCCGTTCCCTATCGATCGATCCCTGGTCGACCTTTCATAAACTTCAGCCAAAATTTCGGGGCCCGTACATTGTAGCCAAAGTCTTGGAAAACGATCGTTACCTTATTGAAGATATACCCGGGCTCCAGTCGCGGGTTCTCTTTTGTTTATTCTGCTGACAAAATGAAGCCATGGTGTAATAGCTGCACCACCCTGGATGAACCATCCGTGGAAGTTGAAGACGAAATCGAGGACGATTTAGATAAGGATAGGCAGAGCTGTCACCCTGTTACTTAAAACACGACTCTGTTTTTGTGCTTCTTTATTATTACTATTATTATTACTGCTGTGTGTAGAGAAGTAAAGCCGAGTGAAGTAAATTACATTAACTTATAAAACTAAATAGACGTCCTTTTATTTAATTGTTCGACATTGAACATCCGTGACATTCTTGAACACACTGCCGAGCGGTTGTTAAATACGCTTGATGCTTAATGTTTGAAAAAACTTGGAAATGACAGCATTACTTTAATTTCTAAATGAGGATGTGATGGGTCTTCTGGTCAGAGACAATACAAGCAATGTAATGCCGAAAATTCATCAGATGCTAATTTATTTATGGTATCTTTCGTTCCATTGCGCTTAACAAAAAGTTATACCGGCTTAGAGCCGTCAACTTTTAGAGCAACAAAAATTGATGTGTGGAAAAATGAAATACCTTCGTCAACGAAGTATTGCAGCTCAATAAAATTTACATTCCAAAAAGAAACAAAAGATGTCATAACTGAACAAGTCAAAAAGATAAATAAAAAATGCAATATTTTCAGTAAATGACCAGGAAGTCGAAGTAAATTTTAAAATGTGTCTCACAATCATTGATAAAAAAGTTGCACAAGCTTTAACTGATACAAAAGCATCGTCAAGCTGCATTATATGCCAAAAAACATCAAGCCAACTAAGCCATCCCATTCCAGAAGATAACAGTTTTAAGGCAGCATATGCTAGAATACGGTTTATGGAGCATATTCTTAAATTAGGTAATTATTTGAATTTTGGTCCGTTAGGACAAACAGTGAGAAAAAATAAGGAAATGAAGAAATAAGAAAGCAAAAAAATTCAAGAAAAATATTTAGAACTAGGCGTAATGATCGATCAGCTAAAGCAAGGAGAAGCAAACACAAATAATGGCAATTCTGCAAGGAGATTTTTTTATATCCAGAAACTGCGGCATCTATTACAGGTGTAGATTTGGAACTAATAAAGCTCTTCAACATAGCTTCAACAGCTATACTTTTTAACGATAAATACTCTTAGAGATATATGCCATCCACAGTTCATAAAATTTTGTACCATGGGGAACAAATAATTAAACACAATATGCTACCAATTGGGGATCTATCTGAAGAAGCGCACGAAAAAAGAAACAATTGACTACAGATTCTTTCGCGAGCACAACACCAGAAAAATTTCCAGATGTTGTACTAACGAATGCCTGATTACAATTTTATTATGCACGTCAGATCCTTATATGTCCTATATTTGGCAAAAATGAAAAACTAACTATATTGAATTAGATGTAGAAGCTGAACTACTTCTAGAAGTGAATCCAAGGCTATTTAGAAGAAATATTTGCTAAAACTGTTTAATTAATATATTTTTTCAAAACTTAAGATGTTCGTTATTTTATCATTTTATGTACATTAATCAATTTAAAATTTACAACTTTATAATAAAAGCTCCCATATATTATTTATAGTGTCTATTTTAGACTTAATAAACCAATTTCAAATTCAAACTACTTCAAAAAACCAACCTTTGGCCCCTCGTACTAAAAATTTCACACAAAATTTAAGTTTTTAATAAGTATAACTTGCAAATTTGACTCAAAATATAGGACTTTCTACAAAATGAAAGTTTTTAGCAAGCTTTAATACTTTTAACCATAAATCAGCTAAAACTTAAAATGCATTTTAAACCAATCATAACTATTATTCTAACCGGTCGATTTTTAAGTTTTATGTCTTAAACCTAAAGCTAATAGTCTCACCTAGTAACAAAAAAAAAACTGCGTTTAAAAATTCCAATCCTGTCAAAAGTTGTAGATTTTAGACCGCCTTCTCGCGAAATGGTCCTCTGTGCGTTGTCAGCATACTTATGAATTTTAGAATAAGATAGTTGTTTAGGGAGATCCTTAGCATATAACGAGTATAACATGGGTACAAGAAATGAGCTCTGTGGAACACCTCGAGTTACCTGGAAAGGCTACGAAACGGATTTACTATATGCAACTAACTGAGATCTATTTAAAATGTATGACGACATTGAGTTAACAGCAAGCGGAGAACTTAAAAAATTGTATGCATAGAATTGAATGGTATACTGTATCAAAGGCCTTTAAGTGCTCTAAGAATACAAAAACGTTACTTAACTCTTATCTAAATTGCTACAAATTTCCTCTATCACATCAGTTAGAGCTTTAGTACAGCTACGTCGAGATCTAAAGGCAGAATTAGTCTTTACTTTCTGTTCCGTTCCGAATCAGCTGACTTCATTCTGTTAAATAGAAAATGTGTACAAGTCGTTAGTTGTTCTGTTACTTTCCGTGCCGTTGCGGACGAACCTGTAGAAAATAGAATTCAACGTTAAGTGACGGCCATTGAGATAGAAACAGCTGATATTTAGGTGCCTATATTTTAAAGGTGGCTGCAACATAGAGACTCTGTTTGCTTATAGATGAAAACTGACACAACAAATTTTTTTTTATGTACGGACTTTGACGAGAAAAATAAACAACAAGTAAGAGCACTATATTCGGCTGTGCCGAATCTTTTATACCCGCCACCAATTTTGTGTACATTTAAAGCACAATATTTATTATTTTGTTAATCGCTATAGAATAATCTCTTTATAATAAAATATGTATCACTTTCTTTGTAGAGGGTGGTAAAATTTTAAGGGCCCATGTTTAAGGTGAACCACATCTAAACTTTAACTTTTTTCTTGTATTTCATTTGACATTTCTCAATCTCAGACTAACTCAATTTGAACCGTGGAAAGATACGCAATCGAGCAACGCTTTTAAATATTAAAGATTTTTATAAAAATGGGCGTTCAAATCAAAATGCATTTTGTGCACTTCGTGATTCTTTTGGTCAACATAATCGTTCGAATTCGTCCACAACCGTGAGAATTGCAAAAAATATTTAAATTTCTGCAAAACAGGTCTGTATAAAATGCTAGAACATCTTTGAATGCCTTCCTAGTTCGTTGAATGGGAACTATTGCTGTTTCTTGCGATAGTCTTGCAAAAGAGCAGTCAACCTCGACTCATCATCGTGCCTAACAATTGAGCACCAATATTGTCATTGAAAATTCGGACAATCGGTTGCCATTTGGCCGATATTTTGTTCCATACATAATTGAATCATACAAATATTATCATTATAAAAAGAAATGATAATAATTTCCTAAATAATTTGTCATTTATTTAAAATCAACATTGGCCCTTAAAATTTAACCAGCCTTTATAACTTCGATATGCTAGTAAAATACTTTTGTAAATTTAGTCTTTCAATGAAAGTGCGCGTTAAAGTAGGTGTGTCAATAAAGTTTCTGCTAATAAATACAACTAAGATATTTCAATATAATCCTTAATTCTTCCAAAAACTTTGTCAATAGAGAAATTACATAAATTTAAGATAAACCGTTATATGAAAGGTAGGCGTTAAAGTGGGCATGTCACCTTAAATTTTGGCACAACAATTACATTGGTTAGAAGGATATATGTAGCAAATTTCATCATCATACCTTTAATTTTGGCGGTTTTATGAGCTTTTAAATTTCATTAACGGTAGATAACGTGAAAAGTGGGCGTTATAGTAGGCGTGTCAAACTTGTTTTTGCGAATGAGTACAACTAAGGTGTTTCAATTAAGCCCTTTATTATTCCAAAATCTTTATTAATAGAGAAATTATATGAATTTTGGGTAAATCGTTATATGGGAGGTGGGTGTAAAAGTGGCAGCGGAACATTGATTTTCCGTTACAAAAAAGCCTCTCACCAAAAAGCAAAGTGTGCAAAGTTTCAGAGTCGTACATCCAATTTTGTTGCTTTTATGACGTTTTTGTTTTTAAATATACCGAAAAATACACTGTGTGGTATAAATTTTCGTACATTTTGATCGATAACTCCTCTCCTAATGCATAGATTTAGATAATATTCGGGGAAAATATTGTTTTTGCTCAGAAAAAAAAATATATATTCGAAGTTTCATGAGTCTACGTTAAGGCGTTTGGACACAATTCCATTTTATTCGATGTTCGAAGGACACGGTTTTTTCGACCTACTCTTGCTTTTCGAGCTATAACTCTCTTCCTAATATTCCGATTTAGCCCATTTTCAATACCAAACAAACCTTGTCTATAAGAAAGATTCTGGCAAAATTTGAGCCCCCTAGCTTTTTCGGTGCGACCTCTATCGTGCTTTCAACAGATGGACAGACGGACGGACATAGCTAGATCGTCATAAAATCAAACCACGATTTAGAATATATATACTTTATGGGGTCTAAAATGGATATTTCGATGTGTTACAAACGGAATGACAAAATGAATATACCCCCACCATTTTTTTGGTGGCGGGTATAAAAAATATAATAAGCTTGTGTTTGTAAGATTACCTTGTAAATTGAGGCAGATGATTTTTTACAGAAGAAGTAACCACAAAAATTAAACAACAGAACGGCACGTCACAGAACGACAACAGAAAGTAAAGACTAATGAAGCCTTAAAACCAGATTGACGAACTTTGGAAAAATAGGAGGCAATCGCAATCGGGCGATGTTCGTTTCTTGCTTTTGGGAGTAAAACAATTTTAGAATGTTTCCATTGTACCGTATTGATATATACAGTTCATAAAAAATTGTGGGGTATATTCATTTTGTCATTCCGTTTGTAACATATCGAGATATTCATATTAGACCCCATAAAGTATATATTTTCTGAATCGGGTTTTAATTTTATGACGATCGATGGGCTAAATCGGAAAATTAGGAAGGGAGTTATAGCTCGTAAGAAAATTAAAATTCATGTTGGCCGCCACTACAAAATGGCAGACAATAAATTTAAATATAGTAAAATCCAAGATAGCGTCTAAAACAAATTGGCGGTACAAATTTTTTAACCCCATCAATATGAGTATCAAATAAAAGGGCTTGACTAGTAGAATACACGTAAAAATACTACGTAAAAATTCAAAATCGAGGATGGCGTTGGAAATAATAAAGAAAAATGGCATATGACATGAAATATAGGTTAAGCTACGATGTGGGATTATACCTATGTATGTACATGATAGTGAAGGCTATTATCAGAGTCGGTACGGCCGAGATCTTCAAATCTTATTTTGAATCAATCCTTAAAATTATTGTAAAATCCTTATTCTGGCATTGCTGCCTGGTTCGTTTACACAATATTTATTAAAACTTGAACACAAATTGAGATATACATTTATTAAAAAAATGATTAAATTTCCATTTTTAGTAATTTTAAAGGAAAATTATATATGTCCTTTATTTATATAAATTTTTGTGATACAACTAAAATACTAAAATTAATATATGCTATTTACTTTTTTTCTTTTCATTTACAAGATTTTACCACTATCAATTTTATTTACGTTAATGGTAGGTACAAATAATCTATGCCTAAAGTATGTGGGAGTTGCATTTTACTACGTCGGCCGATCATTGACCACTGTCTTCAATGTGATGCTAACGTACCTCTTACTTAGGCAACGAAACAGTTTTGGCTGTATTATCTGTTGTGTTGGTATAGTGGCTGGCTTTATGTTGGGTGTCGATCAGGAATCATTAACTGAATCGTTCTCTTGGAAGGGAACAATATTTGGTGTATTAGGTTCATTAGCTCTTGCTATGTATTCTATATACACCAAAAAGTCTCTACAGCATGTTAATCAGGAAGTGTGGCTGTTAAGCTATTACAATAACCTATATTCGTCCTTTCTATTTCTGCCCTTGATAATACTAAATGGAGAATTGGAAGCTATAATAACATATAATAATATCTTCGAATTTTGGTTTGTTTCAATCATGTTAATAGGAGGTATATGTGGTTTTGCCATTGGCTTTGTAACAACGCTACAAATTAAGGTAAGTTTTTAATAAGCAAAAATGATTATCAAAAAAATATTTAAAACTTGTTTTAAAGGTCACTTCACCCTTAACACACAATATTTCGGGTACGGCTAAGGCATGTGCCCAGACTGTGATAGCGACTCAGTGGTACAATGAAACGAAGTCGTTGCTGTGGTGGACATCAAATATTGTAGTTCTAGTAGCTAGTGCAGCATATACTAGAGTGAAACAGTTGGAAATGCAGCGACAACATAACCGCACAAATAATATTGAACAAAAAGCTTAATTTTTTATAAGTATAAGTATGCATTAATTTTTTTAAGTATAATATTAGGTTCGTTCGAGAACTCGCAAATTTGTACGAATTTGTACAAATTTTTACTGCATTTTACGAAATTGCGTTCGTTTACAAAAATTTTTAGTAAATGATAGCACAAATAGAGAGCGAAAAGTGACAGTTCTTGACTGAGTATTTGCAAATTTTTACTACAGAAATTTCTTGCAGTAAGATTTAGCAAAACCAAAAAACATATGATTCAAAAGGTAAACAAACAAAAGTAAGCAAACGAAAAGTATACAATTTGTGAAAAAAATATAAAAAAAAGGAAAATCCAAACAAAAGTGCAAAATATTATTAAATTTAAATTGTTTGTGAAATAAAGTTAGTTAACAATGTCTACAGATGAAAAAATGGAACTGCCTGAATCTGGCGCAGGTATACATACTTAAATACATATTTGCACATATGTATGTATGTACATAGTTCCCATTAAACTTTATTTATTTGCCATCAGCTGTTGCTTCAATCTTACGAATTTTTACAAATGTATGTTCGAGTACTTTTTTGGACAAATTCTCTTTTTGAGAGTAAAATTTTCAATTTACTAAATAATTACTCATTTACTACAAAGTGCAGTAAAAGTACTCGAACGAACCTATTTTTTCATTACCGAACTTTGGATCAATTATTATTTTCAATTATTTCCGATATTTCGCTACCACACTGTTTAACTTCTTTGGGGAAAATTATATATTCAAAACATTTTTTTTATTAAAAGTAAACAAGCAATTTGTTTTTTGTGATTAGACATTCTCCAGGTCTTTTTGTGCTCGTTTTAGGAAAGTTGTCACCTGATGTGAATTCGCATTGAGCTTGAGGCTGGTTTTTGCTTTATTTTAGCTTTGTCAATCCGTTTGTAATTTCTACAATTTTCATTTCCGACCCCATAAAGTATATATTTTCTAAAAGCGTATAAATAGAGCCATTCAACCATAGAATAATTTATAGGTACCTTTGCTACTATTTGCGGATATAATATGCCTCTAGAGATATTCGTGAAATTTTTTGGATAAAGCGTGCTCTAATCGGTAAAGTTATAGGCAACAATTTTTTTTGAAAAATATATATTCCAAAAATTTACAAACTAAAATCAATTTTTGTGAGCTTCTAGACAACCGATAGGTTCAATAATGGTATTATCTGAAAGAACTTGACTAGCGCAATATAAGCAATGTAAAAAATTAAAATTCATGTTGGCCGCCACTGCAATATTTTTGGTATTTTAAAATGTAACTTCTTGAATCCCCTCAATATTGGTATCAAATGAAAGGGTTTGACCAGTAGAATAAAGTAAATTATTAAAAAAAACAAATTTTTTTAATCCCATCAATATGGGTACCAAATTAAAGGGCTTGACAAGTACAATACAGCTAACTACGTAAAAATTCAAACCCAAGGATGGCGTCGGTAATAATAAGGAAAAATGGCATATAACATAAAATATAGCTTAAGCTATGATGTGGGATTATAACTATGTACATGATGGTGAAGGATATTATCAGATTCGGTACGGCCGAATATAGCATTCTTACTTGTTATACTCTTCACCTGTGGTCCACAAGGGTATATATAGCTTTGTCATTCCTGGTATGGTATCAATCTTTTAGAAATATACAGGAATAAATCGCTATTGAAATTCAGCACAATCGCCCCATAACTTTCTGAGATATGAGCAAAAAACCACTTTCACAATTACAACAACAACATACATATATACTGGTTAGAGTAAACGTGGCATCGAATCCCAGCTGAGCCAAAAAAAAAAATTTTTTTATTTTCTATATTATTTATATTTTTATTATTATACCCTTCACACAGTGAAAAAGGGTATATATAGGTTTGTCATTCCGTGTGAAATTTCTACAATTTTCATTTCCGACCCCATAAGTATATATTTTCTGAAAGCTTATGAATAGGGGAGTCGATTAAGCTATGTCAGTCTGTCCGTTTGTATGTTGAAATCAACTTTTTGAAGCCCCCCGACATTCTGAAAATCAGAAACATCGGTACATAAACAACTGAGATATGAGCAAAAACCCACGACCAGCTCGATTTTTTTTCACAAAAACAACATTACAACAACAACATACATACATACTGGACTCCTGCATGAATGACATTAAATCGAAAAATTGTGCATTCATTCTCAAAATGAATCTTGCTTGCCATGTCACATATATTGTTGAATGTGAATACTGTGTGTTGCGCTCTTTGAAACACATCGTACACTTCTATGTTCATAATTCTTTGTATTCAGACACATGTTGTTGGTTAAGTGAATCATTAGCACAGTAACTTAAAACAGCAATGAATACACACACTCCACAGTATGCATTCACTGTGTTTTACCGTTTCTTTTAAATAAAGATATCAATAGAGGTAAAGCGTTGCCAGTTTACGAAATTTTTAACGTAATTGGGATTGGAAATTTCGTAGATAACAATATAATTGCTAAAACTGTTTTTTCTTTTAATTTAATTTATAATTATTATTTTATTGATTTTTATTTAATTTTTTTTTATCTTTTTTTTTTGTTTTTGATAACTGAAAAAAATTTAAGTGGTGTATAGCTTTTTGTTTTTATTGCTGTGCTGTGTAGTGTACAGAAAAAATACGATCATATTTAAGTGAATGCAATATTTTTTAATCATGTTTTTCTCAATCACATTTACTTTCTTCATATGGTGTGTGCTGTGTGGTGAATTGTGTCACAGTATTAAGCTTAATTCATTGTTATTTAAAGCATTCATGAGTCAATGCAGGTCTCTAATACATACAAACGTGTATACTGGTTAGAGAAAACGTGGCATCGAATCCTAGCTGAGCCAAAAAAAAATTTTTTTTTTTTTATATTTTTTTTAAAATTTTTTTTTTTATTTTTTATTTAATATATTATTTATATTTTTATTATTATTTTTTTTTTATATTTTTTTTTTCAAGTTTTTTTTTTTTATTATTTTGTTTTATATTTATTATATATATTTTAATTATGTTTTTTTAATTTTTTTTTTTTATTTTTTTTTTTAAATTTTTTTTTTTTTTATTTTTTTTTATTTTTTTTTTTTTTTTATTTTTTTTTAAACATACATGCGTAAATTTATAGTTTTACAATGGGATGTTTTTATATATGTATGTTTTTTATATGTATGTATGTATTTCATATGGGGAATGGTGATACAAACTACTGTTATTGCATGACTACACGTTGTGAAGGGTATATAAGATTCGGCATGGCCGAATATAGCGCTCTTACTTGGTTTTTATATACATATATACATTTTTTTAAATTTTTTTAAAAAATTTGTTTTTAAATTTTTTTTTGTTTTTAATACATTTTTTTTTTGAAACATACATACGTAAACTCAATTTATCATTTTGCAATGGGATGTTTTTATATATGTTTGTGTTTTATATGTATGTAGTGTTTTATATTAATGAGATGAATGGTGATACAAACAATTGTTATTGCATGACTACACGTTGTGAAGGGTAAATAAGATTCGGCACGGCCGAATATAGCACTTTTACTTGTTCATAAATAAAATTGATTAAATAATTTTGAGCAAAAAATAACACGATGTTTACGTTTTTAGGCAGAGATGCCAGATTGAAAAATTTAATATTTAAGATAGCGTCCGAATAAAATAAATGTTCCCCCTTAAACTAACTAACGGCACGGTCGAACTCTTACTTATTTTTATTTGTATTAAATGTGCATCATTTATATTTAAATTTACATTATTTTTTCTTTGCAGATAGTAATATACATATATGGCCATTAAAATAGATACTCTGATATACTGTTACAGTAGGTTTACATGATGAATTTTATGACGTCCAATTTTGGACGTCATTTTTTGTTTGGGTAGCAAGCGGTGAAGAGAAGAAAGGGGGGTAGAAAAATAGACATGGTTTCTGTTTTCATGTTTTTTTTTTACACTTTGCTTTACACTTTTTTCTGTTCTTTCTGTTACGTTTTATTATACCCGCCACCAAAAAAATGGTGGGGGTATATTCATTTTGTCATTCCGTTTGTAACACATCGAAATATCCATTTTAGACCCCATAAAGTATATATATTCTGAATCAGGGTTTGATTTGATGACGATCTAGCTATGTCCGTCCGTCTGTCCGTCTGTTGAAAGCACGATAGAGGTCGCACCGAAAAAGCTAGGGGGCTCAAATTTTGCCAGAATCTTTCTTATAGACAAGGTTTGTTTGGTATTGAAAATGGGCTAAATCGGAATATTAGGAAGCGAGTTATAGCTCGAAAAGCAAGAGTAGGTCGAAAAAATCGTGTCCTTCGAACATCGAATAAAATGGAATTGTGTCCAAACGCTTTAACGTAGACTCATGAAACTTCGAATATATATTTCCTGAGTAAAAACAATATTTTTCCCAAAAAATTATCTAAATCTATGCATTAGGAGAAGAGTTATCGATCAAAATGTACGAAAATTTATACCGCACAGTGTATTTTTCGGTATATTTAAAAACAAAAACGTCATAAAAGCAACAAAATTGGATGTACGATCCTGAAATTTTGCACACATGGCTTTTTGGTCAAATGCTTTGTTCTAACGGAAAATCAATGTGCCACGCCCACTTTAACGCCCACCTCCCATATAACGTTTTACCCAAAATTCATATAATTTCTCTATTAATAAAGATTTTGGAATATTAAAGGACTATATTGAAACACCTAAGTTGTACTCATTAACAAGAACAACTTTGACACGCCTACTATAACGCCCACTTTTCACGTTATCTACCGTTAATGAAATTTAAAAGCTCATAAAACCGCCAAAATTAGAGGTATGAAGATTAAACTTGCTACGTATATCCCTCTAGGCAATGTCATAACTGTGTCAAAAAATTAAGGTGCCACGCCTACTTTTACGCCCACCTCCCATATAACGTTTTACCTAAAATTCATATAACTTCTCTATTAATAAAGATTTTGGAATATTAAAGGACTATATTGAAACACCTAAGTTGTACTCATTAGCGAGAACAACTTTGACACGCCTACTATAACGCCCACTTTTCACGTTATCTACCGTTAATGAAATTTAAAAGCGCATAAAACCGCCAAAATTAGAGGTATGAAGATAAAACTTGCTACGTATATCCCTCTAGGCAATGTCATTACTGTGCCAAAAAATTAAGGTGCCACGCCCACTTTTACGCCCACCTCCCATATAACGTTTTACCTAAAATTCATATAATATCTCTATTTATGAAGATTTTGGAATAATAAAGGACTATATTGAAACAGCTTAGTTGTACTCATTCGCAAAAATAACTTTGACACGCCTACTATAACGTCCACTTGTCACGTTATCTACCGTTAATGAAATTTAAAAGCTCATAAAACCGACAGAATTAGAGGTATGATAATAAAATTTGCTACATATATCATTCTAATCAATGTAACTGTTGTGCCAAAAAGTTTAAGTGACACGCTCACTTTACCGCCTACCTTCCATTTAACGGTTTATCTTAAATTCATGTAATTTCTCTATTGACAATGTTGTTGGGAAAATAAAGGACTATATTAAAATATCTAAGTTGTATTTATTAGCAAAAGCTTTATTGACACTCCTACTTTAACGCCCACTTTTACTTAAAGACTAAATTTACGAAAACATTTTACTATCATATCGAAGTTATTAAGGGTGATTAAATATTAAGGGCCGATGTTGATTTTAAATAAAACACAAATTGTTTAAGAAGTTATTATCATTTCTTTTTATAATGATAACATTTGTATGGTTCGATTATGTATTGAATAAAATATCGGCCAAATGGCCCCCCTCCCCATCCTTGGCGCCACTACTCTAGCTGATGGTCCAAATTTTTAATGACAATGTTGATGCTCAATTGTTGGGCATGATGATGAGTCGAGGTTGACTGCTCTCTTGCCACACTATCGCAAAAAACAGCAATGGTCCCCATTCAACGAACTAAGAAGGCATTTACAGATTGGCTAACATTTTATACAGACCTGTTTTGCAGAAATTTAAATACTTTTTACAATTCTCCCGATTGTGGACGAATTTGAACGATTATGTTGACCAAAAGAATTACGAAGTGCACAAAATGCATTTTGATTTGAACGCCCATTTTTATAAAAAATCTGAATAACTTTAAAGCGTTGCTCATTTGCGTATCTTTCCACGGATCAAATTGAGTAAGTTTAAGATTGAGAAATGTCAAATGAAATGCAGAAAACAAATTTAAAGACTAGGTGTAGTTCACCTTAAACATGGGCCCTTAAAATTTGACCATCCTCTACAAAGAAAGTGATACATATTTAATTATAAAGAGATTATTCTGTTGCGATTAACAAAATAATAAATATTGTGTTTTAAATGTACACAAAATTGGTGGTGGGTATAAAAGATTCGGCACAGCCGAATATAGTGCTCTTACTTGTTTTTATATTCTCATCAACTGTTTTGTGCTTTTTGACTGATAAAAAAAAATATTAAACAGTAATTAGTTTTCTCTACATTCAAAAAAAGGAAATTAAAAATATTAAAAATATAAATTTAATAGTCAACAATACAAATTAGAAATTAGACGTCCAAAAAAAACCATCGTATAAATTTGAGTAGTTTTTGGAAACAACTTCAAAAGAGAATTAAGAAAATTGGACGTCATAAAATTCATCATGTAAATTGAGTGTTACATTTTTCCAGTTTTTTTAAAATGCATAAATTTTTTTAGAAACTTTACATGGTTTTAATTGTCAACACTTTTTTATATTAATATAAGAAAATCCGTTATTTTTAGACATTTTTGTTAGCGTTCACAGGAAAATTAATTAAAAATAAGAAAATTTTTGTGGCAAATAAAATAGGTACTTTGCTAAATATTTTCGCATATTCCAAAAATTAAGGTCGAACTGAACATTTTAAGTAATCTAATTTTAATATAATAATAATCTAAAATCAATACTAACATCAATGATAGATGGGTCGAGCACAGCATTGTACTTAAAAAGAGAGGGAGACTAGTTAAAAAGCTTCGGGAACAGTTTAAATCCTATAAATTTTTAGCCGATTCAATTGGACGGTCTAAAAATTTTGTTGTCAATGCCCTTAAGCCCCGAAACACAGAAAAAACCAACCCAACTACTGATGGATACATAGCAATGCTTGCGAAACGAGGCCCCTTTAAGTCCTTTAAGGCGAGTGCAGCTGAAATAAATAATCAAATTTCAGCAAGAACTGTGCGACGTCGTTAATGTGATATTAATCTTCCGGGACGAATAGCTCGAAAAGTTCCGTTGTTAAAAAAGTAAATTTACAGAAGAGGAAAGAATTTTCAAATCGCCATAAGAGATTGTGTGGCTCATATGACATAACATACTCTGGAGTGATGAAACTAAAATTAATTTGTTTAGAAACGATGCTGGACGGAATGTGAGAAGACCAAAAAGTCAAGAATTCAACCCACGTTACACTTAAAAAACAATAAAACATGGTGG
This sequence comes from Phyto melanocephala, assembly GCA_941918925.1. Lineage (NCBI taxonomy): Eukaryota > Metazoa > Arthropoda > Insecta > Diptera > Rhinophoridae > Phyto > Phyto melanocephala. The sequence continues at coordinate 93,689,988 of OW799233.1, read as the reverse complement.
CGGCAACATCATGATTTGAGGATGTTTTTCTTGGAGTGGCGTAGGTCCCATTCACTTAATTTCAGAAATAATGACCAAGGAAGGGTACAAAAGAATTCTGGAAAATGTTATGTTGCCTTATGCTGAGGAGGAAATGCCATTACGTTGGTGTTTCCAGCAAGATAACGACCCGAAACACTCTTCTAAGTTAGTAAGTGGATGGTTTCAGCAAAATAAAGTTAGTGTTATGGAGTGGCCAAGTCAATCACCCGATCTCAATCCAATTGAAAATCTTTGGGGAGATCTAAAGTTAGGCTTAGGAAAGAAAATATTCAAAACAAGACTCAGTTATGGCAAAAAGTGCAAGAAATGTGGTATGACACTTCTCTTGAGACCTGCCGCAAGTTAATCTCTTCTATGCCCAACAGATTAGATAAAGTTATAAAAAATAATGGTGGACATAGTGGTTACTGCAATAAAGCTTAAATAATGCTATTTATGTTGAAAATTACTTAAAACTGTTAAAAGTTATATGGCAACCCCTTTGCAATGTGTACATTGTTCTTTAATTTTTATACCCGCCACCAAAAAAATGGTGGGGGTATATTCATTTTGTCATTCCGTTTGTAACACATCGAAATATCCATTTTAGACCCCATAAAGTATATATATTCTGAATCAGGGTTTGATTTGATGACGATCTAGCTATGTCCGTCCGTCTGTCCGTCTGTTGAAAGCACGATAGAGGTCGCACCGAAAAAGCTAGGGGGCTCAAATTTTGCCAGAATCTTTCTTATAGACAAGGTTTGTTTGGTATTGAAAATGGGCTAAATGGGAATATTAGGAAGGGAGTTATAGCTCGAAAAGCAAGAGTAGGTCGAAAAAACCGTGTCCTTCAAACATCGAATAAAATGGAATTGTGTCCAAACGCATTAACGTAGACTCATGACTTCGAATATATATTTCCTGAGTAAAAACAATATTTTTCCCCGAAAATTATCAAAATCTATGCATTAGGAGAGGAGTTATCGATCAAAATGTACGAAAATTTATACCGCACAGTGTATTTTTCGGTATATTTAAAAACAAAAACGTCATAAAAGCATTAAAATTGGATGTACGACTCTGAAATTTTGCACACTTTGCTTTTTGGTGAGACGCTTTTTTGTAACGGAAAATCAATGTGCCACGCCCACTTTTACGCCCACCTCCCATATAACGTTTTACCTAAACATCATATAATTTCTCTATTAATAAGGATTTTGGAATAATAAAGGGCTATATTGAAACACCTAAGTTGTACTCATTAGCAAAAACAACTTTGACACGCCTACTATAACGCCCACTTTTCACGTTATCTACCGTTAATGAAATTTAAAAGCTCATAAAACCGCCAAAATTAGAAGTGTGATGATCAAATTTGCTACGTATATCCTCCTAGGAAGTATCATTACTGTGCCAGAAAATTAAGGTGCCACGCCCACTTTTACGCCCACCTCCCATATAACGTTTTACCCAAAATTCATATAATTTCTCTATTAATAAAAATTTTTGAATAACAAAGAGCTATATTGAAACACCTAAGTTGTACTCATTAGCAAAAACAACTTTCACACGCCTACTATAACGCCCACTTTTCACGTTATCTACCGTTATAGAAATTTAAAAGCTCATAAAACCGCCAAAATTAAAGGTGTGATGATCAAATTTGCTACGTATATCCCTCTAGGCAATGTAATTACTGTGCAAGGAAATTGAGGTGGCACGCCATTTTTTACGCCCACCTCCCATATAACGTTTTACCTAAAATTCATATAATTTCTCTATAAATAAAGATTTTGGAATAATAAAGGGTTACATTGAAACACCTCAGTTGTACTCATTCGCAAAAACAACTTTGACATGCCTACTATAACGCCCACTTTTCACGTTATCTACCGTTAATGAAATTTAAAAGCTCATAAAACTGCCAAAATTAGAGGTATGATGATCAAATTTGCTTCGTATATCCTTCTAGTCAAGGTAGTCGTTGTGCCGAAAAGTTTAGGTAACACGCTCACTTTAACGCCCACCTCCCATAACGGTTTATCTTAAATTCATGTAATTTCTCTATTGACAAAGTTCTTAGGAAAATAAAGGACTATATTGAAATAACGAAGTTGTATTTATTAGCAGAAACTTTATTGACACTATTACTTTAACGCCCACTTTCATTGAAAATCTACATTCACAAAAGCATTTTAGTAGCATATCGAAGTTGTAGAGGGTGGTTAAATTTTAAGTACCGATGTTGAATTTAAATAAAACACAAATTATTTAGGATATTATTATTATTTCTTTTTGAAATGATAATATTTGTATGGTTCAATTATGTATTTAACAAAATATCGGCAAAATGGCCCCCCATCCTTGGCGCCACTCCTCTATCTGATGGTCCAAATTTTCAATGACAATGTTTATGCTCAATTGTTGGGCATGATGATGAGTCGAGGTTGACTGCTCTTTTGCCACACTATCGCAAAACCCAGCAGTGGTTCCCATTCAACGAACTAAGAAGGCATTCACAGATTTTCTAAAATTTTATACATACCTGTTTTGCAGAAATTTAAATATTTTTTACAATTCTCCCGATTGTGGACGAATTTGAACGATTATGTTGACCAAAATAATCACGAAGTGCACAAAATGCTCTTTGATTTGAACGCCCATTTTTATAAAAAACCTTAATAACTTTAAAGCGTTGCTCATTTGCATATCTTTCCACGGATCAAATTGAGTAAGTTTGAGATTGAGAAATGTCAAGTGAAATGCAGAAAACAAATTTAAAGACTAGGTGTAGTTCACCTTCAGCATGGGCCCTAAAAAATTTAACCACCCTCTACAAAGAAAGTGATACATATTTTATTATAAAGATATTATTCAATAGCGATTAACAAAATAATAATTATTGTGCTTTAAATGTACACAAAATTGGTGGTGGGTATAAAAGATTCGGCACAGCCGAATATAGTGCTCTTACTTGTTTACTTTGATTTTCCTGTAATCGCACTCTGTCATATATTCTTATTCTCATTTTTGCATTGACTGAGTAACAACATAAATTCCTGTAATATTTGTTAATAAAGCGTTTTTTCCATAATTAAATTAAAATCAACAGGTTATGGGCCCAGACACCTAAATAGTGTTTTAAAACTAAAAAATATTTGATTTAAGAACGTAATTGATGAAACAAATACATATGAGTGCGCCTATAATACAAATTGAAAAGTTGGATGACAACAACTACGATAGTTGGTCTATCCAAATGAAAAGCGTTCTAATCCAAAGTGGTTTTTGGAAAATTGTCAACGGGCAATTAAAGAACGACTCGGATGGTGATAATAAAGTTAAAAGGGAATCCGATGATGAGAAGGCTCCGGTGTCTTGGGAGTGAAGCCAGCACAGCTGAGATACATAACGAATTGTAAGTCATCTTATGAAGCTTGGACGGAATTTCAACAAGTGCATATGCCCAGAGGACCATTGCAAAAGGTCTCATTGTATAAACGATTGGTTAATCTGTCAATGTCCGATGACGGAAGCGTCGTAGATCATTTAAATGAATTTTCTAGGATTTCAGAGAAATTAATAGAAAGCGGTATACAAATTCAGGAGGAGCTTTTGGTGATAATGCTGTTGTCAAGTCTTCCCAAAGAATTCGATAATTTTGTAATTGCCATAGAAACAAGGGATGAATTGCCAAATTTTCCGTTACTAAAACAGAAAATTCTTGAAGAGGGCAGAAGAAGAGATGATAAAAACAACATCGAACAAGCAACAGCAAGCGTTTATTGCAAAATCAACACACAAATACAGAGACAACGAAAGAAAATCAAACAAGAAGTTCAAAGGCAAGTGCTTTTTATGTGGTATAGCAGGTCACTACACAAGCAAGTGTGTAAGAAAAGATAGAAACAAGAATCAGGCGATGACAATATTGGCGGCGACAAGTTCGTTAAATTAAAACAAGTAAGAGCACTATATTCGGCTGTGCCGAATCTTTTATACCCACCACCAATTTTGTATACATTTAAAGCACAATATTTATTATTTTGTTAATCATTCTGGAATAATCTCTTTATAATAAAATATGTATCACTTTTTTTGTAGAGGGTGGTTAAATTTTAAGGGCTCATGTTGAAGGTGAACTACACCTAGTCCTTAATTTGTTTTCTGCATTTCATTTGACATTTCTCAATCTCAAACTTACTCAATTTGATCCGTGGAAAGATACGCAAATGAGCAACGCTTTAAATTTATTCAGGTTTTCTATAAAAATGGGCGTTCAAATCAAAATGCATTTTGTACACTTCGTAATTCTTTTGATCAACATAATCGTTCAAATTCGTCCACAATCGGGAGAATTGTAAAAATTATTTAAATTTCTGCAAAACAGGTCTGTATAAAATGTTAGAAACTCTATGAATGCCTTCGTTTAATGGGAACCACTGCTGTTTTTTGCGATAGTGTGGCAAAAGAGCAGTCAACCTCGCCTCATCATCATGACCAACAATTGAGCATCAACATTGTCATTGAAAATTTGGACCATCAGATAGAGGAATGGCACCAAGGATGGGGGGCGGGGGGGTCATTTGGACGATATTTTGTTAAATACATAATTGAATCATACAAATATTATAATTACAAGAAGAAATAATAATATCCTAAACAATTTGTGTTTTATTTAAATTCAACATCGGCCGTTAAAATTTAACCACCCTTTATTACTTCGATTTGCTACTAAAATGCTTTTGTAAATGTAGACTTTCAATGAAAGTGTTTGTTAAAGTAGGCGTGTCAATAAAGTTTCTGCTAATAAATACAACTTAGATATTTTAACATAATCCTTTATTTTCCCAAAAACTTTGTCAATAGAAAAATTACATGAATTTAAGATAAACCGTTATATGGGAGGTAGGCGTTAAAGTGGGCGTGTCACCTAAACTTTTTGGCACAGCAATTACATTGACTAGAAGGACATATGTAGCAAACTTGATCATCAGACCTCTAACTTTGGCGGTTTTATGAGCTTTTAAATTTCATTAACGGTAGATAACGTGAAAAGTGGGCGTTATAGTAGGCGTGTCAAAGTTATTTTTGCGAATGAGTACAACTTAGGTGTTTCAATATAGTCCTTTATTATTCCAAAATCATTATTAATAGAGAAATTATATGAATTTTAGGTAAAACGTTATATAGGAAGTGGACGTAAAAGTGGGCGTGGCACCTTAATTTTCTGGCACAAAAGAGCGTCTCACCAAAAAGGAAAGTGTGCAAAATTTCAGAGTCGTACAGCCAATTTTGTTGCTTTTATGACGTTTTTATTTTAAATATACCGAAAAATACACTGTGCGGTATAAATTTTCGTACATTTTGATCGATAACTCCTCTCCTAATAGATAGATTTAGATAATTTTCGGGGAAAAATATGGCTTTTACTCAGAAAATATATATTCGAAGTTTCATGAGTCTACGTTAATGCGTTTGGACACAATTCCATTTTATTCGATGTTCGAAGGACACGGTTTTTTCGACCTACTCTTGCTTTTCGAGCTATAACTCTCTTCCTAATATTCCGCTTTAGCCCATTTTCAATACCAAACAAACCTTGTCTATAAGAAAGATTCTGGCAAAATTTGAGCCCCCTAGCTTTTTCGGTGCGACCTCTATCGTGCTTTCAACAGACGGACATAGCTAGATCGTCATCAAATCAAACCCTGATTCAGAATATATATACTTTATGGGGTCTAAAATGGATATTTCGATGTGTTACAAACGGAATGACAAAATGAATATACCCCCACCATTTTTTTGGTGGCGGGTATAAAAATTGGTACGTTGACAGCGGCGCTACGTCTCATATGTGTAACAACAAAGATATATTTATTCGTTTTCAAGAACATAATGAACTTATTTCATTAGCTGGTGAATTACACGACGGTGGTAAGACCCATTCTAACATATGGATGTACTGTATGGTGGGAGGTATTAGAAAAGGGTTGTTATAGGAAGCTCCTCACAAAGGTCCAAAGGTGTGCTTTACGGATGGATCGAAGATGGATATAGGCACAGGGGCAGGTGTCTATATTATGGGAGAAAACATCAGGAGGTCTTACAAACTTTCTGATAACTGTAGTGTGTTCCAAGCGGAGATACTGGCTATCTATAAAGCGACGGATCTTATATTGGAACATGTTCCAAGGGGTAGGGAGGTTACTCTATACGTTGACAGTCAGGCGGCGCTCAAGGCCTTGAAGGGACATTATGTCAAGTCTAGGTTGGTTGAGAAGTGTAGGAGGGCACTCAATAGGATCATGAACCTCTTCGATGTCAGACTGTGTTGGGTACCAGGGCACAATGGAATCGTCGGCAATGAAATTGCTGACGCACTTGCGCGCGGTGGATGGGCATTGGTTTCGACGAGCGAAGAGGACATGGTGAGACCTCCGTTAGGATACTATTTTGGGCGTATCAGGGCATGGGTATCTGACAGGACCGATATGGCGTGCAGGGACAGAGGAGACTGCAGGGTGTCAAGGGCTTTATGGGCCAGGTTAAACTCAGCGGACTCTACGGTTCTTCTGGGCCTGGGTAGGGTATGTCTGAGGGCCACTATTGGGGTTTTAACAGGGCACTGTCCTGTGAGGATTAGTAAATGGGATCGCGACACTCCGGATTATTGTAGGATGTGTGAGGAGGAGTTGGAAACTGTGGAACACATTGTCTGTCACTTCCCAAGGCTACATAATCACAGGCTAAATGGTTAGGTAAACGATTTCACGATGAGTTGGGTGATGTTTTAAAGTGCAAGCTAGGGAATATTATCGGATTCATCATGGGGATCGGGTGGCTAGTGAACATGCAATGGGGCTCGTAGAGAATATGTTTTTCTTTCTTCTATTTTATTTCCTACTAACTCTTTTTTATTTTTATTATTTTCTTTTATACTATATCTTTGGAAACTTTCTCTCTCTCTCTCTCTCTCTCTCTCTCTCTTTTCTATCCTTAATACATGAAAGTGTAACGCAATGGACCTTATTGGTCTCCGAGTGTGGGTGTAGGAGGCAGATACTGCTTTCTGCATCCCCCTTTCCTACCTACCTACCTATTTCATTAGCTGGCAACAGCCATATAAATGCCAGTGGAAAAGGTAATGTATTAATACACAATAACGGTTATGAAATTTTACTTCAAAATGTCCTATTTTCTTCCGAGCTGCAGGCGAATTTTATTTCCGTTAACAAGTAGTTGATTACATGTAACATTTAATTTTGAGAAAGCTGTTATTAAAAGAGATGATGGCACTGTTGTATTAAAGGCAAAACGTAAAAATAATATGTTTGTGGCAACAAATGAAAATAAATTAGAAAGAGTCTGCACTATTAAAAATATGCACAATATTTGGCACAACAGGTCACCTCAACTTTAAAAGTCTGCAAGAATTGTCAAACAAAAGCATGGTACGAGGATTAAATGTTGACACATTGAATGGTCAGACGAGCTGCTGTAAGACGTGTATGTTAAGTAAAATACATGTTTTACCGTTTTCCAAAGAAAGTAACACACGGACGACCGAATTATTGGAAGTCCGTTTAAAGTAAAGTCTGTTAGTGGCGCTCAATATTTTGTTATATTTATTGATGACAAATCACGCAAAATATTTGTTTATTTTATAAAAAATAAGAGCGAAGTGTTCGAGAAATTCCAAATGTATAAGGCGCATGTTGAAAAGCAGACAGGCCGTAAAATAACAAGTAAGAGCACTATATTCGGCTGTGCCGAATCTTTTATACCCACCACCAATTTTGTGTACATTTAAAGCACAATATTTATTATTTTGTTAATCGCTATAGAATAATCTCTTTATAATAAAATATGTATCACTTTCTTTATAGAGGGTGGTTAAATTTTAAGGGTCCATGTTGAAGGTGAACCACACCTAAACTTCAACTTTTTTCTTGCATTTCATTTGACATTTCTCAATCTCAGACTAACTCAATTTGAACCGTGGAAAGATACGCAATTGAGCAACGCTTTTAAATATTAAAGATTTTTGTAAAAATGGGCGTTCAAATCAAAATGCATTTGTGCACTTCGTGATTCTTTTGGTCAACATAATCGTTCGAATTCGTCCACAATCGTGAGAATTGTAAAAAATATTTAAATGTCTGCAAAGCAGGTGAAATGTGAAAACATCTGTGAATGCCATCTTAGTTCGTTGAATGGGAAACGTTGCTGTTTTTCACGATAACGTGGCAAAAGAGCAAGCAACCTCGACTCATCATCGTGCCCAACAATTGAGCATCAACAGTGTCATTGAAAATATGGACTATCGGATCGAGGTGTGCCGCCTAGGTTGGGGGGGCCATTTGGCCGATATTTTGTTCCATACATAATTGAAGCATACAAATATTATCATTATAAAAATAAATGATAATAATTTCATAATAATTTTATTCAAAATCAACATAGTCCCTTAAAATTAAACCACCCATTATAACTTCGGTATGCTAGTAAAATGTTTTTGTAAATTTAGTCTTTCAATGAAAGTGCCGTTAAAACACGCGTGTCAATAAAGTTTCTGGTAATAAACATAACTTAGATATTTCAAAATAGTCCTTTAGTATTCCAAAATCTTTATTCATAGAGAATTTACATGAATTTAAGAGGAAAGTTTTATCTACGAAATAGTGCTAATTTATTTTTGTTATCTTATGTTCTCCTGAAGTTATGCTCTATTAAAAATGGGAATTTAGGAAAATTTTGACCTAAGTAAAAAAAAATATCTCTAAACATTATAACCAATTTATTTTCATGTACTAATGGCTAACAAATTTTAAAATTATACAAAACTTATTTCGTTTAAAAATCTTTTAAAAGCAAAATGTTATAGAACTTTAAAAATCAAAATCTTACTAATAAATTTCCCGTTTTAGCAAAATGCTGTGAATGTATATTTTGAATCACCCTGTGGCCCTTAAAATTTAACCACCCTTTACAAAAGAATAGATAGATAAAAATATAATTTGACTAAAAAATGTATTTTAAATATTCAAATACTTATTTTAAATCTACTGATGCACATTTTTTTATATTTTTAAATCTATAACCTTATAAAACTGTGGGAACAAATATGTATGTTTAGAGTTGGGTACAAATTGTTACTCTAGCTAATTTTTTGTCAACAACCTCGGTCATTTTCGTTTTCACGAACTCTCATTAGAAATCCCTTGTGGAATGAAAAAGGTTGTTAGCATGCCATCTAGTAGTTGCTAGTAGAGTCATCTATCTTATCATCTTTATCTTATATTTAGCTACAGTACAATAAATGGCGCAGTGTAAGATGAATAAATGCTAATATATATGACTAATATATTTTTATAAAAATTTAAGGAAAAAAGTGTGCGTGGCACATCTATTTTCCGTTATAACGAAGACTTTGACCAAAAAGCCATGTTTGCAAAATTTCAGAATCGTACATATAGTTTTGTCAGTTTTATTACGTTTTAAATTTGAAATATACACTGTGCGGTATAAATTTTCGTACATTTTTATCTATAACTCTTTTCCTAATTCATAGATTTAAGCGATTTTCAGGGAAAAATATTCTTTTGACTCGATAAATATATATTCGAAGTTTCATGACTCTACGTTTATGCGTCTGGACACAATTCAATTTTATTCGATGTGCGAAGGACACGGTTTTTTCGACCTACTCTTGCTTTACGAGCTACAACTCTCTTCCTAATATTCCGATTTAGCCCATTTTCAATACCAAACAATTTGTCTATAAGAAAGATTCTGGCAAAATTTAAACCCCCTAGCTTTTTCGGTGCGACCTCTATCGTGCTTTCAACAGACGGACATAGCTAGATCGTCATCAAATCAAACCCCGATTCAGAATATATATACTTTATGGGGTCTAAAATGGATATTTCGATGTGTTACAAACGAAAAGACAAAATGAATATACCCCAACCATTTTTTTGGTGGCGTGTATAAAAATACTACGAACAGACAACGGTGGTGAATACGTAAATTTAAAGTTTGAATCATTTTTATCTGCCGAAGGGATTAGAAGACAACTAACAGTGCCGTATACTCCTCAGCAGAATGGTGTGGCAGAGAGGGCTAACCGTACACTAATTGAAATGGCAAGGTGCATGCTGGTGTTAAGGAATACTTGTGGGCAGAGGCTGTTAATACTGCAGCATTCATAAGAAATCGATGCCCGACAAAACAGTTGGAAAACAAAACGGCATTTGAGGTGTGGTTTGGTAGAAAACCAAGTGTCCAGTATTTTAGAACGTTTGGTGCATACGCCGTAAGTCTGAATAAATCAGTAACAAAGTCAAAATTTGAAGCTAAAGGCACACCATATATTATGGTTGGATATTCAAACACTTCAAAAGCGTATCGTCTCTTTGATGCAGCAACGCGTTACGTCGTCAAGCGGCGTGATGTTTTATTTGATGAACACTCGTTTGGCAACGAATCTCAAAATAACAACACAGAAACACTTCTTAAGGCAGAAGATTATTTAACACTACGTTTTAATGTGAACGACAGAGGTGCAGCTGCAGTTGACAAAGATTGCCAACCTCTTGTGCTTTTTGATCAAGATGAGAGTTTTGATACTGCTGACAATGATAGTTATGACAAAGATGAAGAAGGTTTTAGAGGCTTTAATGAGCAACGTTAAATGGTAGACCTGGTAGGCCGAGAAAACAGTATCATGTAAATTCGGGTAATGAGTTTTGTGTAGCCGTTACTGAAAATGTACCACAAACAGTAGACGAGGCATTTGCAAGTGAAAATAAACGTTTTTGGAAACAAGTTATGAAGGACGAGTTCCTTGCACTAAAGAAAAACAAAACATGGTCTCTTGAAGATTTACCTTATGGTCATAAGGCTATATAAGTACAGCATATTTAAACAGTAATCTTCAGGATGAAATTTATATGCAGCAACCGACACATTTCGTTGATGGTGAATCACCAGATAAAGTCTTACGTTTGCATAAGGCAATATATGGTTTGAAACAAAGCGGCAAAGAATGTAATAGTAAGCTGGGTAGTGTTCTACGAAAAATGAATTTTGTTCCATGCGACAGCGAACCATGTTTATACAAAACTTTTGAAGAAGAAAATCTCGTGTTAATCGCAGTATACGTAGACAACATGATTATTGGTTGCAGTACATTCGAGACATTTTGCAGCAATATGGTATGGAAAAGCGTAAATCAGTTGCGGTACCACTAGAAGCTGGTTACCAGGTAAATTGCAATGCCAGTTGTGAAAAAGTAAAGCAACAAGATTATCAGTCGCTTGTTGGTACTCTGATGTATCTTGCTATATCTACTCGACTGGATATTTTGCACTCTATTTCCAAGGTGGCTCAGCGAAATTCCGACCCACACGTCGAACATATGGTAAAACTAAAACACATATTGCGGTACCTTGCGGGTACTATTAATTTAAAGTTGGTGTATGAATCTAATGATCGTGGTTTACAAGGATTTGTAGATGCCGACTGGGGTGGTAACGTATTAGACCGAAAATCGTACACAGGTTTTGCATTTTTCTACAATGGATGTCTTATCTCATGGGAATCGAGAAAACAGTCTTCAGTCGCACTTAGCAGCACCGAGGGTGAATATATGGCTGCATCAAATGCCGCAAAGGAAGCTATTTATTTAAAGCGTTTATTGATTGAAATGAATTCATACAGCAATGGTCCCTTCGTTTTGCATATAGACAATCAAGGAGCTCAAAAACTAGCTGAGAATCCAGTTTTCCACAAGCGTAGTAAACATATCGACATACGGTTTCACCATATTAGAGAGCTGGTTGAGAGCAAAGAAATTTAACTTACTTATTGTCCAACGGCGGATATGATCGCCGATATTTTAACGAAGAATTTACCAAAGATTAAACATTATAATTTCTTGAATTTAATTAAACTGAATTAAAATATATATGTACAACCAGGGTACACTTATACAAGGTGGCGGTGCCAGCCCAGCTGACTATTTTTTTGTGTTCTGGAGAATGTCAAACTACATATTTAAAAAAATTATTTCAACTTCGGAAATTGTCAAACTCCATACATAAAAAAAGAGAGACAAAAATTGCTCTCCTTTACGCTATCACCTTATGTAATTACACCATGTGTACAACAATATCCACATTGAGGAGGAGTGTTAAAAGTTATATGGCAACCCCTTTACAATGTGTACATTGTTCTTTTATTTTTTACTTTGATTTTCCTGTAATCGCACTCTGTCATATATTCTTATTCTCATTGTTGCATTGACTGAGTAACAACATAAATTCCTGTAATATTTGTTAATAAAGCGTTTTTTTCCATAATTAAATTAAAATCAACAAAAACTACTTCAATTTTCCACAATTCCTTTAAAGTACCTATTTCTATGACCAAGCGAATCTTGTTTTTTTTTATTGTAGATTATTTTTTATTTTAAAATAATAACTTTTTTTATTATTTTTATTTATTTTTATTCTTCGAATAATAAAAATGCACTAAGAATAAATTTTAATTAACATGAAATCGAAAACTATACATTTTTTATAATTATAAAGATGATACCTATTTTGTGTATATAAATTCTAAACCATAGATATGAACACATACAATAAAAATAAGATTGTATAAAAGGAAAACAAATTAAATTAAATTATTTTTGCAAAATTCAATGTATTCTTTAGTTATAAAAGTTTTATCGGTTTTACCTTTAAAAATTTTATAACTAAAGGATTTTTCTTTTCGGTTAAAGCTGAAAACATAAACAGTATTTAAACAATTGACATGAGACATAATTTTTTCTACGTTTTGCAAAAAATCATATAATATCCCAGTACAAATTGACGGTTTCCAAAAGCGATCCTTTAAAAAATGTAAAAATAAATTAACTAATATTATTTCTTATTCTTGTTTTATTTACCTTAGGTAGATCTTTGGAAAGTTGTTTTTCTATTGGTTCTTCAATAATTCCATCTTTGTTTTTATAACCGATATAAATGTCTTTAATATTAGATAAATACGTTTGCAACCAAAACGATAAATACTTATTATCTTTAAACTTCAATGTGCTCCACATTTGCTTGACAAAAACTAATTGATCATTAAGGGCATTCAAGTCATCACTAAATCAAAAGAGCAAGTGTATAAAAATTTTGAGCTTAGTATTTATGCTGCATACATACAAATCTTTGACTTTTTCATTAGAAGCAATTCCTTGTACTTCGCCAGAGTAAATAATATCGTATTTTCCAAAATTGCTTCGGTGAACACCAACTAATAGAATGTTTTCATCACATGGTTTATCGATTTCACTTTGTGGGATATATGGTGAATCTAAAAGATGGCACGAAATGCGATATTTATTAAATTGTCTAGTTATTTTGCTGTTAGTGTTTACATATGTATATACCCTCATGTTCAATTTATTATATTTACAAGATTTTTTCTATTTCTTTTTTTAAATAGTGACATGGGCAAAAATTTTACAATCAGTGGAGAAAGTATTTTGTGGAGTTTAATAAACATATCAAAAAAACATTTGAAAACGGAATATTTAGTACAATTTTCCTTAAAAACTAACAAATTTTTTGGTGTTCCCACTCTGGAGCATGCAACGTACAACTGGCCATATGAAAAGCATTGATTTGAAAGGCAAATCGGTGGAAACCATTGGAATTCGTGGAATTAGTTAAAAATAATAACTTATTTTTAATGGGGGTGGCACTGCCCACTTTTTACCACCCATTAACACTCGGTTTCGGAGTCTATAGCTAACACACACAGACAGACAGAGTTTTACTCTTATATATATAGATAGATTTGTTTTTTTTTTTGGTTTAGTGTCTTGATATTTGGTTTTTTTTTTAAAGATCTTAAGCTTAAAAAACTAACATACTTTTTTGTTACTTTATAAAGCATATACTTATAATATAATAATTATAGCATTTAAATGTTCGATAACTATCTGAAATTACGAAAATTGTACGTAAAATTGTCTGGAAGCTATAGTCAAAAAACTACAATGAATTATGGTGTGCTACAAGGCTCGAAATTAGGTGCAATTTTATTTATTTTATATACAAATGAACTATTAAGCACCCTTAACAACAGCAAAACATATGCATATTCAGATGATATATATAGCTATTGAAGTTGCTCATAAGAACGTTGAAACTGCTATAAAAATTTTGCAAATGCAGTTGGAGAAAGCCCAAAGATGGTGTCATGATCATGGTTTATTAATAAATGCAACAAAAACAAAAATAATGCATATTAAACCTTCACATTTCCGGTACGTTGATATAAAGCTAAAATTTCACTGCTTCGAATGTTTACACGACGCGGAGAGAACAAGTATCAATTGTGATGTAGACCAATGTAACACAACAGTGGAAATTGTAAATAATTACAAATATCTTGGAGTAATTGTAGACCATAACTTTAAATGGCATGATGATATCAAATATCTGAGAAAAAAATTAAGGAAAGCCTCGTATATGCTACATCATCTTAGGTTTTGTTCAAATAAAATGGTGCTAAGGCAGGCATATTTCGGATTAGTAGAATCTAATATCCGACATGGCATTACTGCTTGGGGGAGCTCAGGAAACTGTAGAAAACTACAAAAAAAAAACGCAAGACCACATAATTGAGATGTTTGACTCTAATACTAGTGTAAACCCTTACACTAGCCACTTAGTTCACGCCTCTTCAGACAACAGCAAAAATAACAAGAGATAGCACGTCAGGACGTCGAACATCAACACAAGCAACAACAACAATAGAACCAGCAATATCATAAGATACAATCCCAGCAACAACTTCAATAATAGTGCTACAAACAACAACAATAGGTAGGTAGGTAGGAAAGGGGGATGCAGGAAGCAGTGTCTGCCTCCTACACCCACACTCGGAGACCAATAAGGTCCATTGCGTTACCCTTTTGTATAAAAAGAAAAATAGAAAAGAGGTTTCCAAAGATATACAGTATAAGAATAATAGTAGGGTATAGAATAGAAGGAATAGAATAGAAGGAAGAAAGAAATACAGATTTTCTACGAGCTCCATTGCCTGATCACCAACCACCCGATCCCCATGATGAATCCGATAATATTTCCTAGCTTGCACTCTGAAACATCACCCAACTCATCGTGGAATCGTTTACCTAGCCACCTTAGCCTGTGATTCTGTAACCTTGGACAGTGACAGACAATGTGCTCCACAGTCTCCAGTTCGTCCTCATCCTCACACATCCTACAATAATCCGGAGTGCCGCGATCCCATCTATTAATCCTAGCCCTCACAGGACAGTGCCCTGTTAAAACCCCAATAGTGGCCCTCAGACATACCCTATCCAGGCCCAGAAGTACCGTAGAGTCCGCCGAGTTCAACTTGGGCCAAAAAGCCCTTGATACTCTGCAGTCTCTTCTGTTCCTCCACGCCATATCGGTCCTGTCATATACCCACGCCCTGATACGCCCGAAATAGTACCCTAACGGAGGCCTCGCCACGTCCTCCTCGCTCGCCGAGACCAGTGCCGATCCACCGCGCGCAAGTTCGTCAGCAATTTCATTGCCGACGATTCCCTTGTGCCCTGGTACCCAACACAGTCTAACATCGAAGAGGTTCATGATCCTATCGAGTGCCCTCCTACACTTCTCAACCAGCCTAGATTTGACATAATGTCCCTTCAAGGCTCTGAGCGCCGCCTGACTGTCCACATATAGAGTAACTTCCCTACCCCTTGGAACATGTTCCAATATAAGATCCGTCGCCTTATAGATAGCCAGTATCTCCGCTTGGAACACACTACAGTTATCAGAAAGCCTATAAGACCTCCTGATGTTCTCTCCCATAATATAGACACCTGCCCCTGTGCCCATATCCATCTTCGATCCATCCGTAAAGACTGCACACCCCTCAAACAGTCTGTCGGATCCGACCCAACAATCCCTATCCGGAATTACTAGCGGGGGTGTCCTAACAAAACTGATCTCTGTGACCTTGTAGTCTGTCAGATTACCCTGACATTGAGCATAGTCCTGGAGACCAGTTTCCCATAGAATTCTAGTGTGGCCCATGTCAAGTATTCTACCCAACCCTGACTCACCTAGCCTAATCAAGCTCCTTGCCGCCATTCCCTTCACCCAGAACTCCAAAGGAATAGTGCCAAGAATGGTGTCCAAAGACCCCTGAGGTGTGCTTCTCATAGCACCAGTGATACCGAGCGAAGCACACCTCTGTACCTTCGTAAGGAGCTTCCTATAGCAACCCTTTTCCAATGCCTCCCACCAGACAGTACATCCATATGTTAGAATGGGTCTTACCACCGTCGTGTAAATCCAATTCACCACCCTTGGTTGTAGGCCCCAACTCTTACCTATGGAGTTCCTACAAGTGTAATAGGCATTTAGGCCCCTTTTCACTCTCTCCCGTACGTTCTGACTCCATGACAGCTTACTGTCGAGAAATACACCGAGATATTTCGCCCCACCCGCTAGTTCTAACTCTACCCCATTAAGCATCGGTCGCCTAAACGCCTCGATCTTATATCTCCTGGTAAAGAGAACTAGCTCAGTCTTCCCCGAGTTCGCACCCAGTCCATTCTCAGAAGCCCAAGAAGATAATGTACATAATGCCGATTGAAGTACCTCGCTAATCGTCGGAAGAAATCTTCCCCTGACCAGCAGAACTACATCATCCGCATATGCCACAATCTTTACGCCCTCACTCTCAAATCTCCTCAAAATAACATTGACCGTTAGTAACCACAAAAGGGGCGATAAAACCCCCCCCTGTGGTGTCCCCCTGGTCACTGTCCTTCTCGTGTCGAAATCTCCCAAGCTAGAATTTATAACCCTACTCTTCAACATCGAGGTTATCCAACTAACCAGAAAATCCCTGACTCCCAGCCCATACAGAGCCGCTCTAATTGCCTCTATACTAACATTGTTAAAGGCACCCTCTACATCCAAAAACGCCGCTAGCGTAAATTCCCTATCCTGCAAGCTACGTTCTATAAAACCAACCACATCATGCAGTGCACTCTCAACAGATCTACCCTTCAGATAAGCATGTTGAGCCCCACTAATAATGTGGGGATCAATAAAATCCCTCAGATGTAGATCGACCAGTCTTTCCAGCGTCTTAAGCAGAAAAGACGAGAGGCTGATAGGTCTAAAATCCCCTGGCTTCGAGTGTCCCGCCTTACCGGCCTTGGGTATAAAAATAACCCTAACCTCTCTCCACCTCCTAGGTATGTATCTCCTCAGGAGACACGCTCTAAACACTTCCGTCAACAGTGAGAGAAAATGATCCGAGACGTTCTGCAGCATGGCAGGGATAATTCCATCCGGACCCGGGGATTTATAGGCCTCAAATGTATTAACCGCCCATGCTACCTTATCCGTCGTTATCATCTCCTCAGCAACTATCTCTTGTTCCCTACCGATCGACCCCAGGTCGACCTCTGTCGAATGAGCGTTCACCACATTCACACAGCCAGGAAAGTGTGTCCCCATAAGTAGATCCAGGGTCTCCGAGCAAGACTCTGTCCATGAGCCATCCGTCCTCTGAATATATCCAGGTACCGTAGGGTCTTTGGATAATATTTTCCTGAACCTTGATAGCTCATTAACAGACTCTATGGACTCGCAGAACCTCGTCCACGATGCCCTTTTGGCTCTCCTGAGTTCCCCTTTATACCTATTGAAGCACACTTTATAGCTCTCCCAATCGTCGGCCCTCCTACTGGCCTTCGCCCTATTAAAACTCTTCCTAACCATAGACCTTTGAACACCCAGTTCCCTGGTCCACCATTTCGGTTGTTCCCTCCTCCCCGGAAAGACTAATGGACATGCTGCCCCATAACTTTCCATAAGAGTGTCAGTGAGTTTCCCCACCACCGTATCTATGTCAGCGTGCTTACACTCTCCTATTGATATATCCCTAATGCCATACATAGTGGTCTCCCTAAAAGTCGCCCAATTCGTCCCGCGCGGGTTTCTATAGGGTTCTCTACTAGGTCTGGCAACAACAATAACAGTTGTAACATATCCACAAATAACATCAACATGAGCAACACATTTAATAATAGTTCTACTAACACCAACGACAACATCAACACAACTAGGAGTAACAACTACGACAACAACAGAAACAACAACACTAACAAAACCCTAAAAGATATTAATTTGCTAAACGTAAAAAATCTATATATAAAACAACACCTGTTATTGAATTTGGAAAAGATACCCGATTCCTCACCAGAATTGACCATAATTATCAAACACGGCAGAACTCTGAAGGATGATTCAAAATTCCTAAATACAAAACAATTATTGAAAAAACACGTTAGCTGTGGGTAGTGGGCAGTGCCACGCCTATAAGAAATATGTTATCTTTTTTAGCTACTTGCACTAGATCGATTTTTCTGAAACTGTGCACACATATTGAGTTGTCATGACTATACAATTTCTTGATTAGAAAAATGGGCAGTGTCACGCCCATAAAAAAAGTTATTGTTTTCAGCTACTTGAACTTAACCGATTTTTCTGAAACTTTGCACACATATTGAGCTGTCATGACTATACAGTACTTGATATTCAAATAAAATTCCGAATGCATTTTTATTCATTAAGGCAAAAATGGATAGCAACGATTTAGATGCAAGGAAATGTGATATGATTTGCTTAACAATTATATCAATGTTTTATTCGAACTAAATTCGATTAGCCGGTACGGTACGAATCTGATAATCTGAAAACCCGATTTTCGTTTGTTTATTTAATGAAAAACACCGAAGCTTTTGTATTTTTGTGATTATATCTTGTTAGTTTTAAACCTATTTGTCAGTTTTTCTCAGCAGTTATTTACGGTCTGTATTCTGGTGTCTCCAACATGTCAAAAGATAGTTAAAAGCTTTAATAACTTGACATACATATTAAAAAAAAACATATGTTTTTCAACATTATTTTTGCCTAGTCGTGATTCAGCTCTGGTCGGGTCAAGAGCTCGCGCGTCATTGCCATTATCTCTTAAGGGCAATCAGGCCGTACTTTTCATCCGTCTTCGAGAGTTTCACGTCTCACTCTCGCATTGGTTAATTGCGTGGCGTCGGTTAACTGTACTGAGGTACAGTCACCCGGAGTCTCAATTAACCTTTGCAAAACTTTTAAAGAAAAGAATATTCGCGTTCAGCTCCCACTTCCTATATGAAGGTATAGGTCGACTTACGGATTCTGAACCTGTGTGGGATACCCTGGCTCTATAGTTTTAAAACCATTAAAATTAAAAACTAATAATAATAATAATAATTATTATTTTTGCCTATAACTTTGCCAGTTAGTAATCAATTTATTCAAATTTTTTTAAGAATATCTCTAGAGGCATATTGTACCTATAAATAGTAACAAACGCTTTTATAAATTAACCTAGTGCTGAAAAATGTTGATTTCTGTGGTAAAGATATGGGAAAAAAACAGGCAGTTTGCTCACATCTAAGGAAGTTATGGGACGATCGAGCTGAATTTCAAAAGCAATTCACTCCCGGATATTTGCAAAAGATAGATACCACATTCAGATCTAAGCAACTTGTTGGGGCTTATAAAAGTTGACATTCGGCTGTACCGAATCTTAAATACCCTTCAGTTTGTACGTACATATATTCATAATAATCTAAGCATTAATAATAAGTTTTTTTAATATCTTCGTCGGTAGTTGACAAATTAAACCAAGATTTTCTTCTGTAAGTACTTGTGTTCCACACAAAAGAGTGACATGTTTCGGGATGTGTTACATCAACATATTCGATTATCATTCTATCACATATCTTTAATAGAATTTGAACTAAATATATTCCCAGCAAAAATATGATTTTGTAGGGCTGCAACTGGTGCTGAAGTGATTAAATTTAGGTGAAAACACTAATGATTTTAACATTAGCGTGTCATTGGAGATCATGTGTTTACATGAATATTTCAATGAACTGCACTATATTTTAACAAGTGCACAGAACTCATGCATTTATGGTGAAAAGCATACGCTGTTACATGACTTAATTTCGTTTTTTTTTACATGAATTGTATAAAATATTCTGCATGATGTTGCATTATAAATTATAATTATTGCTTTTACACAATTTATTTAGAAGTCTTTAAAATGTAACTCCATTTTTTTTTTTGCTAGGATTTTATATTTTTATTTAAAAATGTTTCCTCTCTTTGGTAAAATGAAGTTTATCTTTTTAAAAAATTTTGGTGTGTATTTAATTGCAGGAATATTTGTTATCTTGTGATTTTCTTTACCTCGTCCAGGCCGAATGCTTATACAAAATTGCAAGGTGTTGACATGTTTAAAAAACGAAAAGTCCAAATATGTAACGTCATATCGTTCAGGATTTTTCCAGTCTGTTCTGCATATATCAATATGTTCAGCAGGAACAGATATATTTCTATTATTATTTTTTTAACTCCACTCCGCTAGCAAATACTTTTTTTGAGCTTTGGAGCGGCAATAATGGGATTCCAATAAAGGCAGGGAATTAAAAAAAGAATTCAAGCATTGCCCTTCTGATTTAGAATTTTTTTCCTTTTAAGCAGTTTTCTTTAAACATGCTTTTGATACTAAAGGCTTGTTTACCCACTTAAAAACAGATTGCCAGCCAATGTTAAAAGTATTTAGGAAAATAGTACTGGTACGTTCAACATCTTTTGGATTCGTCCGACACTTTTCGAGGTCTTTTAGTTGGAAAAATTTGTATCAAGCTAATAACATAAGCTTTTTTTCGAACCATGACATTTTCCAAAATTCCGTAAATATTTTGTATCTTTCATCATCTGTGATCTGTAAGCATCTTATTTCCTCTACATTTTCATATATTTCCTAACGCACGTTGTTCTTTTTTTTATCGTAAGTCCATCTTTTGCCTACTTTTTGTCTTTCCAAATAACCTTTACCTCTTTCTCCTCTTGCGTTTTGTCGATGGTAACTCATATAAATCATCGGAATCGATGTTAAATCCATAGGGAACCAGACTTCTAACTTTATCAATTGATTTAATCCCATAATCGTCACAATTGTAGTTACATATTTTTTTTAGCAGAGTCAATGGCAAATATCTAACATAATTTATAATTATCAATAGTTATCCAGATGCAATAAATAATTACCTGCGGCGTCAAAAGCTGTGTAATTGCTATTTTGTAATATGTTATATTTTTTTAAAATTCACAAATCGTATATAATTCGACCGAAGACAGTAAATAAATGGTGGTTAAATTTTAAACGTCAAGTTTTTTTTCTGTATTTCATTTGACTTTTCTCAATTTAAGAACTCAATTTGAACTATGGAAAAAACACAACCGAGCAACGCTTTAAAGTTATTCAGGCTTATTATGAAAATGGGCGTTGAAATCAAAATACATTTCGTGCACTTTGTGATTCTTTTGGTCAACATAATCGTTCAAACTAGTCCACAATCAGGAGAATTGTGAAAAATATTTGAATTTTAGCAAAACAGGTTTGTATGAAATATAAAAACATCTGTGAATGTCTTCTTAGTTCGTTGAACGGAAAACATTGCCGATTTTCGCGATAGTATGGCAAAAGATCAATCAACCTCCACTCATCATCGTGCTTAACAATTGAACATAAATATTGTTATTGAAAATTTGAACCATCGGATGGAGGTGTGCCGCCGAAGTTGCGGCGGCCATTTGATCGATATTTTGTTCTATACATAATTAAACTATACCAATATTATCATAATAAAAGGAAATGACAATAATCTCTTAAATAATTTGTGTTTTATTCAAAATCACCATCGGTCCTCAAAATTTACCCACCCTTTACTTAAAATTGTATTAAGAAGTGGGTTTTAACAAGGACGAAAAAAAAGCATTTAAAACTGTAATCACTTTGATATAACGAATTATGTATAAGAAATGTAAAGTAGATATTTAATATTGTAGCTATTGCCAAATTGTTGTAATTCTCTTTAATCCAACTTAAAAAAAGACTTTATTAAAAAAAAATTTGTTCCTTGACATATTTTCTTACTTTTTAAAATTTTCTTTTTGGACTTATCATATTTGCCTACCACTGCATTTCTACTCCTAAGCACTTTTCCCGACTAAGGTAACGATATATTTTTAAAACTAAATAAAACAAGAGCACTATATTCGGCCATACCGAATCTGATAATACCCTTCACCGTCATGTACATTAGGTTGTCCCGTTCTTGAATGAGAAAAATGTGTTTTTGAGCTACACTTTCGCAAGGGGTATCAAAATTTGCGTAATTTTACACAGATTACGGTAAAATAAATAAAAGTCGAATTACGTGCCATCTTGAGGGCTCTACTCTTAAAAACGTTTTTACATACCTATACCATATGCTTAAATAATAAAAAAAACAACAGATACAAATTTATTTTATTTATGTATGTATATTCTATATTTGCAATCAATGTACAAGAAAATAAATAAATTTAAACCTATTTTTATACCCTTCACACAGTGAAAAAGGGTATATATAGGTTTGTCATTCCGTATGAAATTTCTACAATTTTCATTTCCGACCCCATAAAGTATATATTTTCTGAAAGCTTATGAATAGGGGAGTCGATTAAGCCCTGTCAGTCTGACCGTCTGTCCGTGTGTATGTTGAAATCAACTTTTTGAAGCCCCCCGACATAGGTTGGACCCGGGTAAGGTACTAAAATATCAGAAATATTCGGGAGTAGATCGGTATTGAAAATCAGAAACATCGGTACATAAACAACTGAGATATGAGCAAAAACCCACGACCACCTCGATTTTTTTCACAAAAACAACATTACAACAACAACATACATACATACAAACGTGTATACTGGTTAGAGAAAACGTGGCATCGAATCCCAGCTGAGCCAAAAAAAATTTTTTTTTAATTTTTTAAAAAATTTTTTTTTAATTTTTTTTTTTATTTTTTATTTAATATATTATTTATATTTTTATTATTTTTTTTGTTTTATATATAATAATTATAATTATATATAATAATTTTTTTTTTAATTTTTTTTTTAATTTTTTTTTTTTTTTATTAATTCTTCATTTACATAACCGAGCCTATAAGGCCATATACGGTTAATAAAAGCTACTTATTATAAAAAAAAAATATTTCTATATAGACAATAAATAATATGTAAATATTACATTAAAAAAAAAAAATAATAAATAAAAATAAGGAAAGGAAAAAAAAGAACTTAAATATTACAAATGTAAAAAATATGTGTATCATACTCTACAATAAGTGTAACATACAAAACTAATTCTATTTTAATAAATCTTCAAGGTTTTATAAGAGGAAAAAAAAAAAAAAAGTAAATGTTAACGATTCGTTAGCATATGAGATTGTGCATATTCCAGTAAAAGAGACTTGAATTTAGGAATCGAGTAAGAAAACATTCTTAAATTTCTCGGCAAAGCATTCCAAATTCTCGATAACCGAATTTGAAATGATTTCGCAAAAGCGTTTAAATGCCTAATTGGAAAAATTATTTGCGGATTTCTAACTGAACGAGAGAAGGTAAACTTATCAGTTATGTAATCAGGATAACCTCTTAGAATAGATTTATAAAAGAATAATAACAGCCTAATACCTACAAAATTATTAAAAGAAGATTTCAGAAAATTTAAAGTATATAAAGAAACATGATCTCTTATTCTCAAATTAAAGACGTATCGAATAATTCTATTAAATATCAATTTATATTTTCCTATTACATAAGCCCCAGCTCCTGATAATATTTCAATACAGTATAAAATATGCGGCATTAATAGGGCTGTTGCAATTTGTCTTCTTACTAAATTTGGAAGATAAATATTTAAAGAATAAAGTCGTTTTAGAAGGAAGGAAACTCGTGACGATAAAAAATCAATGTGTGGAGAAAAATTTAGAAGGTTGTCAATAATAAGGCCTAAACATTTCATTTTACTTACAAATTCTAGAGAAATGCCGTTAATCGCTACTCTAATACTATCAGTATGAAATCCAAATCCCATAAGTTTAGTTTTTACTGGATTGACACAGAACCCATTATTAGATGCCCATGAATCAACACAACGTAATATGTAATTGACCCCTACCTCCAACACATCCACAAACTGAGAATCTGAATAACAAACAAATTGCATATCGTCCGCAAAAACAAAGGGTAAACAAGATACCCCATTGAACTCAAGTTAGAGGTCATTAATATAAATCATGAAAAGCAGCGGACCAATTACTGATCCCTGTGGGACACCACTCGTGATACGACGAGTGTGAGATAAAGAAGTACCAATAGAAACGTACTGATGCCTATCATATAAGTAGGATTTGATTAAATTACATGCTGGATAGGAAAATCCAAAATAATTTACCAATTTGAAAAGAAGCTTAGAGTGCACTACCCTATCAAATGCCTTAGAAAAATCAATAGAAAGTAATACAACAATCTTACGACTGTCAAGAAATTGCCTGATTGAATCAGTTAAAGATATTAGAAGAGAGGTAGTGCTAAAGCCCCGTCTGAATCCTGATTGAGTGGGATGAATCAGCGACCTTTGATCCAAATACTCAACTAATTGGTCTTTCAAAATATTTTCCATTACCTTAGATAAGACAGGAAGTATTGAAATAGGGCGTAAGTTTTCAAAATCAGTAGAATTTCCCTCTTTCTTGATGGGAACAACCCTAGCAATTTTCCAATAGAAAGGAAAAGATGATGTCGTTATAATGGAATTAACAAGGTGGAGCAAAAAGATAAAATAAACGGAAAAATTATCTTAACAAATCTCAATGGTAAGGCATCATGACCAATAGCATTAGATTTAATCCTCTGTAATGCTTGAAATAATACATCCCTGCCAATACACGCGAAGGAAAATTCCTTACAAGTAGAATTTTCAACAGCAACAAAATGCCCAGAATCCTGAGTTTGTGATTCAATAAAAAAATTATTCACACCATGAGGATCAGTTATACTTAATTGCTCTCTTGATTCAAGGCAACCGTTATTTTTCAAAAAGTACCACATTTGCTTAGGGTTAAAATCATGAAAAAGTTTCGTATGTGCACGAATCTTCAACTTCCTTATTATTTTCTTAACCTTATTTCTGTGTCTACAAAAAATTTTCCAATTAAGTATAGTTCTACATTGAAGGTAACAAGCGTATGCTAAATCTCTTAATGATATTTGATAACAGATTTCCCTATCTTCAAACCAATTTTTCCTATTAACCTTTAATTTTCTACGAACTACTGGCACTAGAGCATGAAGAGCATCGATATTGGTCATAAGTATCTCCAGTTGCAAATTTACATCGTTCGTCAAAAACATACCACTAAAATCACAATCACGGATAGCAACCTCCAAATCCTCACTACGT
Organism: Phyto melanocephala; assembly: GCA_941918925.1. Taxonomy (NCBI): domain Eukaryota; kingdom Metazoa; phylum Arthropoda; class Insecta; order Diptera; family Rhinophoridae; genus Phyto; species Phyto melanocephala. The sequence continues at coordinate 93,664,515 of OW799233.1, read as the reverse complement.
AATGCCTGATAATCCTTGTAAGATACAAAAACCGGATCAGAAGGAGTTGAAATGTTAGCAGCTATAAAAATAAGGGAATGATGTGATACACCCGGACACTGCATTTGTCCAGATGTACCAAGGGAAATGGAATCACTCAACAAAAAAAAATCTATTAGTGAAGTGGTATCACAATCAACGTGATAATGCGTAGGTAAAAAATTATGATGGTAAGTCATATCAAGTCTCTGACACATAGAACGTAACGAAAAAGAACTAATCGGACAAAATAAATTAGTGTTAAAATCTCCCATCACAGCAAAGTGAGAATATCTTACAAAAAGATCACCTACCAAATTCTCAAAAGCACTCAAATCCCCACAAGGTAAATAGCAAACACCAACAAGGAACTTAACACCAAGAATAATTATTTCCACAAACAAAGCTTCACAAACATCACCACTCATAGACGTAAAAACTATTGAGTACTTTAGACTATCTGAAATCATAAGTGCAACACCTCCACCTCTTCTACCATCTGATCTGTCATTTCTACATAATCTATAGCCCGGTATTTCCACTGTATGATTCAATATATAAGGTTTTAACCAAGTCTCACTAAATCCAATAACATCCAAATAATTCCTTTCCAAAATATGCTTTATCTCATTAATTTTATCAGAACCAGCTGATGCACCAAAACTTGTTATATTCCAATGTCCTAACTTTAAAAAACCTTGAAAATTACTTAAACTGTTACATATAACTGAATTATTACTGCAGATAGGGCCCAAGTTTATAGAATTCATTATAATGAAAAAAAAAAAAAAAAATAATAAATAAATAAATAAATAAAATAATGCGAAAATTATGCACAATAAATATATATGTAGGTATGTAATAAGCACTAAAAATTATTATATTACAAAATCCCTCTGGCTAAAAGAAAAATCAGTAATCATAAAGGTATTAAGAAAAATTTTTAACTTTTAAAATAAAAGCTTCTAGATATATACATTATAAACAATTATTAGTAGTATTATTCAACAATCTAAGTGCATTTAGAAGATACATACATATATCATACACACTAATATAACTACTCAACACCAGTCTGTTGATCCGTAGGAGAAAACGATTCATTAAGAATATTAACACACTGCTCATAATCAGCGATATTAACAGCTCCAGAATTCATTTCCAATTTAACTTTTGGAACATTATAATTAAGATAGGTATACTTCTTTACTTTCTGCTTCAACTTTAATTTTCTACAAATAGCAATTATTTTCTTCGCAGCCAAAGTTAAGTGATCATTAAGGTATACCCTAGATTCAATGTTACATTCAATTACATCCTTTAGAAGAATTGATCGATTTCTATGGTTATTAATCATTGGGCCAATTCAAAGTAGACTCTCATATTGTACTATGTCATATAATTCATATTAATATGACTAGTGACTTTGAACACCTTTTGTTAACAAATTATGTATTTAATACAAGAAAGAAGACAAAGAGATGACGCTGTTAAAAATTGTATGTATACAGGAAAGAAGAAAATAGAAAATATTCTCTCTGAGAGGTGAGAAGCGAAGAAACTCTCTCTGAGAGACAGTATGGTTAAAAGTATAACATAATCAATTTCTTATACATAGGAAACAAATGTGTAAAGTCATATTATTTTTTTTTGTATGGAAATTACTAACAAAAATTTTATGCATGCATAAAATAATATGAAATAGCACAAATATGACTGATATGCAACCACTTTGAATTGGCCTATTATCTGATCACGGAGCTGGACAGAGTTGAATTTAACTAAAACAGCTTTACCTCCACCAAAATATGTACAGTGTTGAATGTCAGAGTTAGAAATGGTTACACCACATTTAGACCCAATTTTAATGATAGGTTTTCGCAAATCCGCAATTGATTTCGGCAGGCCCCTAATAACTATATTTGACCTGTTAAGACGCCTTTGCTCTATACTAGATTGTATTTCTAAACGTTGTATCTTATCATCAATTGCATCATCAACATGTTTAATCATATTGCAGCAATTGTTAACATCAGATTTAATATCATTAATTTTAGACTTATTATCAGAACATTTTAGTACCAGCTGATCTACCTGCATTCTTAGTATGTTAACTGCGTTATCTAACTTTTCTTGAAATACACGCTTATATTCTTCCAACTTTATTAGAAATTCTTTTTCCAAAGAAACGGATAGTGCTGAAAATCCTTTTCTTAGCTCCTCTTGTATATTTGCAGAGTGAGTTAAATTCGGGCAACCATCACAGACAAATTTTAACACTTTGTGCTTAGCCATAAGATTAAACTCATCCAAGCTAATTTTTGCACAAGTTGTATGAAAAAATAAACCACAACATGCACACCCAACAGATTTTTGCGATTTTGTTATATTTTTCTGGCAAGAAGGACATTTGTAGACTTCATGTTGTGGCGCCATTTTTATTATCTATTAAAAGTCAGCAAACATTAACAATCCAAATACTTAATATATATCAAAGTTCAATTAAACGTTTGCCTTTGGCGGTATACAGCAAAGTATGTAAGTATGTATGAATGTGTATGATGTTTATTTTACTTCTATTATTTTTTTTTTAAAGTTTATCCAACATTCAATAAAATATATGTTTCTCCAATTCTGCATTAACTTCAAATTATTTCACTTAAACTATTTACATTGTTTAAATATTTTTTAAAAAAAATTTTCTTAATAAGAAATTTTTGCTTTATTCTTGCATGACGGTTTTTTTTTAAATTTTTTTTCGTTTTTTTAACATACATACGTGAATTTATAATTTTACAATGGGATGTTTTTATATATGTATGTACGTTTTTCATATGGGATGAATGGTGACACAAACTACTGTTATTTCTTGACTACACGTTGTGAAGGGTATATAAGATTCGGCACGGCCGAATATAGCGCTCTTACTTGTTTGACCAAAATTTGGCATTTCTGCTCGTGATTTCAACCTGTTTCTAATAAGGCTATCTCTAAAAGCAGCGTTAGTTACACTTTGAGAGGCCTCTGTTACCAGTTTAACACATCTTCCCACAGCTTTTGTTTGGCAAGTAAAGTCGTCAATTTTCAAGATGTTTTTTTTCATGAATTGAAGGTCCTCATTAGAAATATGCCGACGAACCTGCGGTGCTGTAACCCTACACTTGTGACATATAGTAGTTTCGATGTTATCTCAATCAGAGAAGTTAATTTTTGGTTGTTTAAGTAGTCTGTGTTTAGTGCTACATTCAGTTTCTCAAGTTTTGTTTATTCTTTGCAATGACAGCTCCCGAACGTGGTCTTTATCATCAAGTAGCATACTCACAAGTAAATTTCCGGGTGAGCGAAAAAAGCATTTCTTTCGATAACAGAATCCACAACTGACCTCATATATTCAGGTAAAAAACGAGATCACATAATCAGATGACAAATACGTTTATTGTTTGACTAAGAACCAAGTCGAGGGCGTATACTTTAGCAACGTAATTGACAAACAGTTGAAACATTTCTGATGGATTAAGGGTACTTACGTAAACTCCGAGTAGACGATTAACGGAGGTTAGCAATACCGAACGCGCAATTTTTGCAGGTTTATGGTTTGCCAGCTCACGACTACAATAACCCGATTATACAGCTTTAAATATCTCATAAAGATATCTATTATCACCGACCACATTTTCCGGCAAGACAGGGAAATTACCAGTCACCGCAAAAAAAGACACCGTAGTTTCGTTATAACAAGTAGCTAGTTGTTTTCCAATAAGTCCAAAATATTGTCTAGGTCATGAAGTGTTTTATCTATTACCAGAATTAAATTTTCAGTAGAAATTAAGCCAAAGACAGTCAACACCACAAAAGCAATAGCAGCAGTAGCAATGTATTCCGATTCATCGTTGAAGTCGAAGATGTATCTGTCGCAATTTTCTGGGATAGAATCGGTTTGTTAGGTAAGACGCGTCTTTTTTGCTGCGCCAATGGAATGATCAGTTTTTTTGCTTTTGGTTTATTAGTCGAACTGTTTCTTTTTTATAAACTCCACATATAACCATTTTTTTAAAATTTCTTTATCCAACAAAATTCAAATAAAGTACATTTGCAAGCAGCAACGTCGAAAAGCTTCTCAGATGACTCCAAAAAAAATTAGTTTGTTTTCGAAACCACATTTTCGTTTATTTTTGGGGTAACTTTTCAAATTGAGGTACTGTTGGAAATAGGATTTGAGTAAGTGAATAACTCGTCCCTTTGTTACGATTGGAATCGAAGCTTTGGTCCAAATATTGTAAATCACTTCAAAGACATTTTAAAATATATCTGAATTTGATAGATCTTTTACATTATACTTTAGTTTCATGTTATACGCCACGATCTCATTTATTTAAAATCACATACACCTCTCGTAATACTGCAACTATCGCAATAGTATATATTATATATCGTATTATAAATTAGTTTAGTTTTTGTGTTTTTTAGTTTACGTATTTTGGTATTAATAAATATAACAGGTGATTTTGTTGCCAATTACGCAAGTTTTGGGAGGTCTTGCGTTACGAAAATCAAAAAAAAAAATTTTCGGGACAGCCTAATGTACATACATAGGTATAAATACCACAACATAGTTAAGGCTAGATTTTAGATTTTAAGTAATACTTAATTTTTTTTATCATTTTCGACTCCTTCTTTGAGTTTTAATTTTTACATAGTTAACTGTGTTCTACTGGTTAAGCCCTTTCATTTGATACCCATTTTGTTTCAGACGACATTTTGGATTTTACACTTTTTAATAATCTACTATATTGTAATGGACAAGCACTTTTTTTATACCCTTCACACAGTAAAAAAGGGTATATATAGGTTTGACATTCCGTGTGAAATTTCTACAATTTTAATTTCCGACCCCATAAAGTATATATTTTCTGAAAGCTTATGAATAGGGAAGTCGATTAAGCTCTGTCAGTCTGTCCGACTGACCGTCTGTCCGTGTGTATGTTGAAATCAACTTTTTGAAGTCCCCCGATATTGCCTGAACCCGGGTGGGGTATTAAAATATTAGAAATATTCGGGAGTAGATCAGTATTGAAAATCAAAAACATCGGTACATAAAAAACAGGGATATGAGCAAAAAAACACGACCACCTCGATTTTTTTCACAAAAACAACATTACAACAACAACATGCATACATACAAACGTGTATACTGGTTAGAGTAAACGTGGCATCGAATCCCAGCTGAGCCAAAAAAAATTTTATTTTTTTTATTTTTTTTTAATTTTTTATTTTATATATGGGTCAATTTAAAAAAAAATTTTGTGTCTCCACACTTTACACTACTATTTTAGGTAAAAAAAAAACAAACAAAAAATAAAAAACTTGAGAGTGATCAGCGAGGAATATGTAACAAAAAAACTTAATTCTCAAATTTGTATGTTTGTTTTTTTGTTTATTCAGAATGGTGTTTGTTTCTCCCTCGGACACCTTCCATACAAAAGCATGTGTCCCCCGTTAGAATTTTTAGTAAACAAAATTAAATTAAATCCAGAAAAAAGTAAATATGCAACATTTAATAACAGTTTTCGAATTATTGAGTTTCTTTCTTGTGTTTTCATTTGTTATAGTCGTCAAAACTAAATTAGTGCGAATTTAGTGTTGTAAAGAAAGGTTGTCCCCACAATTTGCATTGAGCGTCACTTTTTTTATAATTCAAGTAATATTACTAGTAATATTACTGTAAAGAGTAAGTTAGTGATTTATATTATTCCAATTATTCCAATTTTTTTATTTGTTTACCAATCTACAAATTAACTGTATTGGATTATTATTATTATCTAAAATATTTTTAATGTTTTCTATATTCTTTTTATGAATTTTTGTATCACTAAACTTTTAAATCCACTCAATTAGATTCTTTGCTGTATTAATAATAACTACCTTGGGGTGTTTTGAATAATAATTAATGATTCATCCAGAAGATGATGGTTTTTAGTACCAATCTATGAACAAATAATTACCTCTTCTTCTCACTAATGTATCTAAATATGGAATTTTGGAGTTACATTCTATGTCAGTTGTAAAATTTATATCCCATTGGGAGTCCTTTTAAAATTATGTATAGTCTGTTTTCATATTTAAAATAACTTTTATCTATTATACAAAATTTTACAATATGTAGAAAAAGGTCTTTTCCCATTTTTGATGGGACATCATTGAAAAATATACAAATAAAAGTGATCTCAAGCTCAACGAAAAGAAGAAATTAAAAATATCAAAAAAGATAAAAAAAATTAAGATATTTAAAATTTTTTTTATTTAAAAAAAATCATGAAAACTCCACATGAGGAAATAGTCTAAAGTTTTATTACTCTCATGTAAAGTCACATAACCTATGATCATAAAAATCGATGAACGCGGTTCGCTTTTAATCAAAATTAAGTGAAGGTACCACATTTTGAAATGAAGAAAAAAAATGTTAATGACTTTTTTTATGATTCTAATACAAATCACTAAATATACATCATAGTTGGGCACATTTCAGTACCAGTAAAATTTCAATTACCAGTAAATTGTTTTACTGGTAATTGAAATAAACTTCAAGTACCAGTAAATTTTTAATGGTAATGAAAATGAAATTCCATTACCAGTAAATTTTTACTGGTAATTAAATGAAAATTCCAGTACCAGTAAATTTTTACTGTTAATTAAATGAAAATTGCTGTACCAGTAAAAATTTACTGGTAATTAAAAAAAAATATGCATTACCAGTAAATATTAACTGGTAATTAAAAAAAATAGCAGTACCAGTAAAAATTTAATAAAATTAAAAAAAAATTTATGCATATTAAAAAAAAATTTATGCATATTAAAAAAAAATATATATTTTTTTATCTTCCAATCTGGCAAAAGTGGTTGCATTTATTAAAACATCAGAAAAACACGGTAGGCACGTGTCATTATTGGATAAGTCGGACCATATGATGCCCTTCTTTAGGTTATATGAATACGAGTCATCGATCACTTTTAGTTAGTTATATTATGCATTTTTTTACACGACAAAATTACTATTTATTTTTTTCTAAAATTAATTTTTTTTAACATTACAAAATATACTGCATTACTATTTCCATTACTAATAAACTTTTACTGGTACTGCAATTTTTCATTTAATTACCAGTAAATGTTTACTGGTAATGTAATTTTTGTTTAATTAGAAATAAATATTTACTGGTACTGGAATTTAATCTTCATTACCAGTAAAAATTTACTGGTAATTAAATGAAAAATTGCAGTACCAGTAAAAGTTTATTGGTAATGGAAATAGTAATGCAGTACTTTTTTAATGGTTTTTGCCCATCTATGATATACATTAGCTAAATCTACATATATCATTGCCCAGTTGTAATTCAACTCAGGTCAGGTCAAGAGCTCGCGCGTCATTGTCATTATCGTTGTCGAATAAGGACAATCAGGCCGTCCTTTTTATCTGGCTTCTAGAGTTTTGCGTCTCACTTCCGCATTGGTTAATTGCGTGGCGTCGGTTAAGTGTACAAAGGTATAGCTACACGGACTATCAATTGACCATATGCAAATTTTATATAAAAAGTCGAATTCGGAAATTCCGGCGATTGGTAGTTACTGGAGGAGGGTCTGGAAAACATTTGAAAATTAAATCAAAAATAAGTGGTGATGACAGTTTTGTTTTTTGACAGCCGCTTCTTTCTGAATCGTTTACCAAGTGCTATATTTGTTTCTTATATTGACATAATGGGCCAATTCAAAGTGGTTGCATATCAGTCATATTTGTACTATTTCATATTATTTTATGCATGCATAAAATTTTTGTTAGTAATTTCCATACAAAGAAAATAATAAGACTTTACACATTTGTTTCCTATGTATAAGAAATTGTTTATGTTATACTTTTAACCATACTGTCTCTCAGAGAGAATTTCTTCGCTTCTCACCTCTAAGAGAGAATATTTTCTATTTTCTTCTTTCCTGTATACATACAATTTTTAACAGCGTCATTTCTTTGTCTTCTTTCTTGTATTAAATACATAATTTGTTAACAAAAGGTGTTCAAAGTCACTAGTCATATTAATATGAATTATATGACATAGTACAATATGAGAGTCTACTTTGAATTGGCCCAATGTATTGGCAGGGTTAAACTTAATTTTATCACATAGTTTTGATTATTCTTCTGACCAGAATGTGATTTTAAAAATTATTTTATTTGCAGTAAAACTTTATTAGTGTATTTTGGAACGATGATGAGTCGAGGTTGACTACTCTTTTACCAAATTATCGCGAAAAACAGCAATGTTTTCCGTTCAACGAACAAAGAAGGCATTTACAGATGTTTTCACATTTTATACAGACCTGCTTTGGTGAAATTTAAATATTTTTCACAATTATCGCGATTGTGGACGAATTTAAACGATTATGTTGACCGAAAGAATCACGAAATGCACTTTGATTTGAACGCCCATTTTCATAAGGACCCTGAATAACTTTAACGCGTTGCTCGATTGTGTGTCTTTCCATGGTTCAAATTGAGTTCTGAAATTTACAAATATCAAATGAAATACAAAAAAAAAAAAACTTGACGTTTAGGTGTGGCTCATTCAACAACGGCCCTTAAAATTTAACCACCCATTATATGAAAACTTGAGTTGACTATAACTCGAAAACTTAGTTTTTCCGACAACGTTTCCATTTTAAATTTAATTCTTATTTTACAAATTTCAATAACTTTTTTCAATTTGGGGGTGCGTTGGTAAACTAGATTTAAGCCAAACAACGTAAGTTTTAACAGTCTATTCGAAATATAATACACTCGGGTCCCTTTGTGAAAAACAGAATTATACTTACTAGAAAAAACAAATTTCTCCAATTGTTTATGGTGTGTGTGAACTGGTAATAGTTCCTCAAAAAGGTTTTTCGATTCGTCCTTTACCATATATAAGTTACCATTATACCGTGATACACATATAGGCATAAAATCAAAGATTTTATAGTTAACTTCCATTATTTGAGCTAATGTACCTCGACGAGTAACTACTTTTGTCTTATCTAAATTTTTGATATCACATTCGGCAGCAGAAGTCATGTCATAATTCAGACACAATTGAATACCCTTGTCTCGCATAGGATCAATTATATATGATTTAAAGCCATCGTTTAAATCGAGTGGATAATGATCAGGATTCGAAAAGTAATTTATTCGTCTGGCACGAGTTATTTTCTTATAGTTACAATCGTATAAGGCAACCAGGCGTGGTTTTGAAAAATAAACTCCATTCGCTGCATATTTATTTAAAGTTTGTGGTGTTATTTTGTATAAAAAGTTTTCTCGATTTGATTTTGAATCCATATTTAACGTTAAAAAAAAATATGGAATAAATTTCAGCCAAGGGAGAATAATATATTCCACAGAATATAATATATCCTGATTTTAGTTAAAGAGGTTTTCGCTGTATTCTAGTCTGTTATTGGTATTCTGTGGCACATACTATAGACTAGAGCTAGCAAATAGTAGCTGGTAGTACTATCGATATTTTTGTTTTATTGGATTATCGATTGTTTTTTTTTTTTTTATATAGCGATACTATCATAGTACAATCATCAGGTAGCCTCAGTTCTGCAACAACAAAATTCTACATGCATTTTGTTGTTGGAAAACGACGACTCAAATGTCAAAAAGCAAATGTGTGTATATTTTTTTAGTGGTAGAAAATATATGTACACAATAGGTTTGTTCGACGTAAATCCGGGTAAAATGAGAGTAAACAAAAAATTCTCTCAGAAAACGATAAATTTACCAAAATTTGCTGGAACGCAAAAAACCACATTTCAAGTCCTTTTTTTATATTCGTAATACATTTTCGTTATGAACATGTTGAATAAAGAATTGTCATTTGATAGGTGAAGTTAAAATTCAACAAAAATTTGAAAATTAATACTAAGATTCACTAATTCATATTTCATTGAATTGTAACATAAATAGGAATTTTCAATAACATAGTAGTATATCGATTAAGAGTGCTGATGATGAAATCGTAGCTAATTTCGAAAATGCATTCCACTCGGCTAATATCGGAAATAATTTTAGAAAGAATATTCCTTAAAATGGTTACAATTTAATTTTATTTGAATTATAAAATTAAGTAAAAGAATAAATGAACTTAAGCCTAAATAAAAATGATTCACATTAATATTTAATATAGTATATTTAATATTTAATAGTTTTAATAAAATATATCCTGGATCAATACTCTTGTTATATAAAATAGTGGAATGCTAAGTTTTTGTAATCGTAAAGATATGTCTGCACAATATGATTAACGCAAAACCTACTTTTTGCGTTAAAACACTTATTTTCGGCTTTTTTTATTTTAATAATTTCTTAAACCAGCTCCAATCTACCGCCGGTAATTTTTGCACTTAGCCGCCACCACGCCGTTTTTTTACCAACAGCTTGGACCTCTGCTTTTGCTAAAAAAAATTGTATAACAAATTTTTAGTTTTTAAGTTTAATGTTTGTTAAAGTATGTACAAACAAACACTAGAGTGAAATGCATATGTTTTATTAGTTATTAAAATTATTCAAATTACAAAAACTCTATTTATATTCTCACACAAAGTATATTTCATTGTTTACAAAAATAAAAAATCTGTTCAATCTTTTATATTTTTACAATTTAAAAACAGCTGATTTAGTGATCTGACAGTTTTCCCATTTTACACGCTAAAAAAGTACGGGTAAAGTCTGGTAAAAAGAGAAACACAAATTACTCTCTCATGAACGTTCTCATTTACCCAATTTTCAACACAAGAAACGCTTTTCGGTAAAATTGGGTGCCCGCGGGTTCCCGCGCTAACGTACGTCGAACAAACCTAATATATACACATCCATAAACAAAATTTAACATTTTAGTTATATTTTAAGGTAGAGAAAAAAAATCATCTGTTTTAGTGAGGCTACCTGATGATTGTGCCATGCCAGGGTACACTTACGGTACACTTAGGGTACGGTGCCAGCCCAGATAATTTTTTTGTTCCAATTGTTCTCCAAGGGCAATAAATACAATTACTATTGACTTTAAATTGATCTTTTTTTTAATTTTTATTTACGCAAACGTGAAATTAAATTTTATGACAGATGAAAGATGTTGCATATGTGAACAAGTTTTTTTCATTTTCTACATCTTCCACGCATTCCGCTAAGATGTGCGCAAGTGTAAAAAGGCTATAAGTATGTATTAAAAAATAAAATTTTAAAAGAATTCGATATTATCAATAGTTTTTTGGAAAATATCTAATTGCGTGTTAAATACGTTTAATTTTCCAATTTATCTACAAATGCTTATCAAAATTTTTTTACGCTGGGTCTCCACGTAGCAATATTCATTGATAAGCAGCCTACGTTAACTGTCAATTCAAACGAATTTTCAAGCCATGTGTGTGATCAACTAAAATTAATGGACCGTATTCATAAAAAATATTTTAGGTTTATTAAAGGCTTATTTGACAGATGTAGAGAAATTTGTCAAAAAAGCCTTCAATAAACCTGAAATAATGAATACGGCAGAAAAACTTTAAAATGTAGACGCCTGGTTAGTTATTGAGTACCGAAAAAACTAGTTATTGAGTACTTAAATACTTTTATAACACTACACAACAAGGCGAATTGAATTCGCCTTGCTACACAACTTTAATATACAATTTTTTATTTACACAAATCAATTTTAAGACAAAGACGCGAATACCTAGCTACAGAATAAGTTATATAGCATTATATAGTCTGTGTATCTAGCGATACCGTGCCCACAGAATACAACCGTGTCCTTTCAATAGAAATAATGTCACTGGCTACAGTTAATAATCCTAAGGATATTTTTGTTGTAAATTGTCAAGAAATTCCTGAGGCAGTATGCGTGGAAACCCGTTTTGTAACTCGAATGGTGGAGAAACAAAAACGAAATGAATATGTATTTCATGTTACCAACAGAAATGGTAGTTTAGAATTAACAAGACAAGAAGAACAACCGGCGGTATTAAAAAATTCCACAGTCATGCTTGGCATTCCAGCAAAAACAGGAACATCCCAATTGCCAAGTGGTCTGCAAAACCAGACGAAATCGAGCACTATAATGCCTTTAGCAACAGGTTTGACAAATCTTAGTAGTAACGAGCGAAATAATGCCGAAAGTAATTCAAATATTTTGACAAATTCAGCGCCAGGAAAAAGCTTTAATACAATGGTTGCAATGCCATTCAATAATACAAGCCAACAACAAACTATTACGTATAATTCAAATTTGCCAATAACTGCAAATATTTTTAATGACACTAACTACAGGCGTACTTTTAATGACCAAATTCAGCAAACCGATGTTTCCGGTCTAAGTATGAAGTCTATTGCGATTCAATGTGAAATAACAGAGATGGATAGCATTGAAGATGAATGGACTCAAGTTACAGAAAAATCCGTCGAAAATGAGACTAGCGATGAAATCGCAGATTTTTTGGATTTTTTAAAAGCCAATTCAACACAACACTCAAAACATAAAGAATGTTTGATATGCGGAGAAGTGTGTAAATCTCAAAAATATTTTTGTGGCCACATGGCCTCTCATCAAGGTTCGCAAATTTTATGCTATAAATGCGGTAAATTTTTGGACAAGCAGGTTCTACAATTTCATAACTGTCGTAAAGTTAAGCAACAAGAAAAGGCATTTCTACAATGTCCTCACCACAGCTGTGGGGTAGTGGCAATTTCTCGCCTTGAGCTGTTTGATCATATTAATGAGCACAACAACAATCGGATGTACAAGTGTTTCGCGTGTCGAAAAGGCTTTTGCACTGCTCAGGAATTTCTGCGTCACCTTCTTATTAGGCCTAATTGTTATACGAGTGCCAAATATAAACGTTTTCGTGTATATGGTTTGGAATCACAAAGAGATCGTTTATGTCGTGTTCGAGTATTCACTTTGCATACGTTTAAAGAGTGCACAACTTTGGTAAAAAGTTTCCTATCCCAGCGTATAACTAAAAAAGGAAAATGCAAGATTTGCTTACTATCATTTTCCAACAGGTCCTTATTCAATCGTCATCGTGTGAAGTGTTTAATGAAATTTCGCAAGAGGTTAATGCGTAAAAGAAATCGGAAAGAATGTATAAAAATGTAATAATAATTGTTCTACAAACCTATTTTAGTTGAAGATATTGAAAAAATAAAACTAATGACTTGTTTTTACAAAACTGTTTTACTTTTTATTTCCTCAACTTCCGTAAGCTGTACTTAAGAAATTATTATTAACAAGATTTTTGTACACCATGAGCCTTGTTCAGACCTTCATACAATTGCTTCTTTTCAGCATTAATTTCCTTTAACGTTTGTATAGACAATTCTAATTGTACCTTTTTCAGTGCATAAGAGGCCACATAGTTTTCGATAAATTTCAAACATAACTCGTCCACTTCAAAATCTTCGGCCGTCTTACCAATAGCATTTTCAATTTCTTCGTGTATTTCAGTGCTTTCCGCGCGCTTTAATGTACTTTTCAATTCCTTAAATGCGGATTCTTCCAAATTGTATTGTTTTAATTTGGTCAAAAGATTGGAATAATTTTCTGTTACACTATGTATTTTATAATATAAAGCAATGAGTTCTGCTCCATTACGTAAGTAGTCGCGTCTTATCATGTCATATAGTAAGTCATCGATGGCTTTATGCCAAGCGTAGTAAAAGGCCATAGGTCCAAAGTGACGGGTAGAACGCAATTGATCAAATTCCTTGGATTCATTTAAATGCTGATAAATCTTAGCGCTTATTCTATGGTATTCCGGTTCATAGGGATCATACTGGACCAATAGACGATCTAAAATGAATTCGTATTTATGCTCATCCAGACGGCGCTGCAAATGTTCATCTTCAAACATTTTTGGTGTCTGTATATTACGGCCTTCAAGCGGCACATACAATTGTTTCATTCGTTTGGCTACATTCATAGGTGCATAATGCAACGTGCCATCTGTTTCACGTACCACAACCTTGCGATCCGTAATTGGAACGCCAAACGTGATGTCTGTAATAACAAATTTAGTGTTGCAAAAACTCTTTAAGGCTTTATCTACAGAAATAACTTTTTGTTTGTCCTCTTTGATCTTAACAACTGGAGGCATAAGTAACTTATTTTTAGCTTTCTCTACGGTTTTTAAAAATTCTTCCTCTAACTGCTCAGTGGTCATAAATTTATATTCCACAGAATTATCTTTAACAGCACGCTTACGAAATATTTTCTTAAGGTTTAATTGGGTAATGGATTTCAATAACTTTTGTGTTTCTGGATCGATAAATAAAGGCTGGGGATCTTTGTTATACATCGTTACTCCATTAATGGAGGATGCTCGCACTGAAATTTTTATGGCGGCATTGCACATATTTCGGAATAAACTGTTTTGCTTTAATAGAGACATAATTATATTATAAATATCCTTTAGATATAAGAACGTTTTTTTTATAGAAACACTTAACAAGGTACTAGTACCTGATCAGCTGATTGCTTTAGCTATCTACTATTAATGTCAAACAATTATACAAACCATGATCAATCAGGGTACACGTCTAGAGGCAGTAGCGCGAGCCCAGAGAACAATTTTTTTGTGTGCCAGAATATTTCAAACACCATATGGAGAAACATATTTCAGTGCAAAATATTGTCAATTTATATAAACATTAAAAATAACTAAAATGTTATAAATAAGCCTGTAATACCTAAACATAAAAAAACGAAAAAAGGTATTATATATTTCAAAACGATAAATCTCTTTATATAAAATGTTTAACCAACTTTTGAATGAAAATTAAACGAAAGCTTTATTATTATCGTTTTAACATTTATTACCAAATACGTACATTTAAGTTAATTTTTAATACCAAAACCAAAACTTCCATCCCTGGATTAATAAATAAAATCAATTCGAGGTCGTGATTCAGCTCTGGTCGGGTCAATAGCTCGCGCGTCATTGTCATTATCTCTTAAGGGCAATCAGACCGTCCTTTTTATCCGTCTTCGAGAGTTTCACGTCTCACTCTCGCACTGGTTAATTGCGTGGCGTCGGTTAACTGTACTAAGGTACAGCTACTCGGACTATCAATTAACCACGTGCATATTTTTAGATAAGGAGTCGAATTCGGAAATTCCAGCTTCCTATACGAAGGTATAGGTCGTTTGGTAGTTGCTGGAGGAGGCTCTAGAAAAATAATTAGTGATGGCAGTATTGTCTTTTAACAAGCCAAATAATTATCTAGTGCTAGTACACTAGAACCTCCATTGGAGTAATTTAAATAAATAAATAAAATCAATTCGAATTCAACAAATTTTAACAGAATGCTTCCCCAACAGCTGGGTTTCAATTCTCGTTCTATGAAACTATGAAATGAAAAGTTTTTGTGTGTAATATCAAATGGTGCCATCATATCCTTTGCTATACAAAAACTCAAGGCATATTTATTCATCAGGTACTCTTGATTCGTCAGCTGATTATTTTTTTCAACACTTATTTTTAATTTCAGCTGTCAAAATGCATAAATAAAAAACAATTTTCTCTCTTTTCTAATTTATTTCAAATGTCGAACCATGGTACAATTATCAGGTAGCCTCACTAAAACAGCTGATTATTTTTTTCTCTACCTTAAAGTTTAACTTAGATGTCAAATTTTGTATATGGATGTGTATATATTGTGTACGTATATATTC
The DNA here is from genome assembly GCA_941918925.1 of Phyto melanocephala. Classification (NCBI taxonomy): domain Eukaryota; kingdom Metazoa; phylum Arthropoda; class Insecta; order Diptera; family Rhinophoridae; genus Phyto; species Phyto melanocephala. Next base: position 93,648,742 of record OW799233.1, on the reverse strand, counting down.
TACCGCCAAAAAAACACGCACACACATTTGCTTTTTGACATTTAAGTCGTCGTTTTCCAGCAACAAAATACATTTAGGATTTTTTTGTTGCAGAACTGAGGCTACCTGATGATTGTACCATGTGTCGAACCTTATATATAAAAAATATGAACAAAAAAATTCTCTCCGAACTGCAATTACCTGATGAATAAATATGCCTTGACAAAAACTTTTTCATTTCACAGTTTGGCCCCTTTCGCATTAGGCAACTTTAATTGCGCAAGTCTTGTGTTTTTAGGGTTTGAAAGGAAAGGTCGGTGTGAAGGGGAAAGAATTGCCGAGATTTGAGTACAGACTTCTTGTACTTGGCAATTCTGCTTCTGCTGTCATTCTTGTCTTGGAATATTTATTTGTTTTTGACATTGTCACACTGAAGAAGGTGTGTTGTGTAATCTTGTGTGTGTGAAAAGTTTATTTGTTTATAAGTGAATCAAATATTTGAAAATGATGAGAAATTGGAGCGAGATGAAACAGAACAACTAATTCAATTAAACTTGATCAACCAAGTTGCTCAATGTCAACATAAAAGCAAGTTCAAAAGAAAATAAATAAAAATTAAAATTATACACAGAACAAGAATTGAGCCCCTGGGCTAATAATTTTACAAGTATGAATTTGACTTGCCCAAGGCATTTTTAAAAAATTTATTAAATTAGAAAGCCGATTAAATTAGAAACCCGACTAAATTAAATAAACATATTAAATTAGAAAACTGATTGAACTACATAACCAATTGAACTAAAATACCGATCACATTAAAAACACAGTTTTTCGTAGCAATTCACTAAATTTACTAAGAGGGATATTGGTTGAAATTGGGAAATTCTGACTTAGTTGGTCGTGATAAGACTAATGCTATAAACACAATCAAGTCCACCGACCATCGACTACAAGATGTCAAAAATAGAATACATGCGTGCTTATGAGAATAATTCTTTTAGCCGCTACACGACTACCAACTACACGGCTACTTTTGTAGCCCGTAGCCAACTTAGGCTAATTTCTATTTTTCTTGGCTACAAAAAACAGATTAGTGCTGCCAATACAATAAATGCATGAAATGGTGGTTTTAAAAACGCAATACATTAAATATCGGTATTAAAAACGCGAAAAACTATTATAGTGGCACCATTAATTAAGTGGTAATTAAGTGTTGTCAATAGCCACTATTGAACGTTACCTTTAGACATGTAACTTTTTAATATAATTTTTTTTATTAAATATTGATATTTATATTAAAACTTACATTTTAAATGAATATTTATATTTTTTTCTTAATATTCTTCATATACATATATACATATTTATTAAAAAAATTAGCTGAATTATTTACCACAATTGTATGATATATTGTTAAGTTAACAAAAAACTCAGTATTAGACAACACTGTTTTTCGGCTTGTCACTTTACTTGCCGTAACTGTACAAATTTTACTTGCTTAAAAATTTCTTCGCAAGCTGAGTCGCAGGTTGCCAAAGTGTAGTTGTGTTAGTAAAAAAGTGTTAGTGTATTGGTTTTTTTTCACTTGCACTTGCATGTGGCAACGGTAGGTAATACGTATACACTACTTGCAAGTAAATACTTGCCTGTGGCAACGTAGGGTTAGTGGTCGGTAGTCGTTAAAAGAATTAAGTAGCTGGCGACTTGGCTATTTTTGTAGCCAGCTACTTTTGTAGTCGGTAGTCGATGGTCGGTAGCCTTTGATTGTGTTTATAGCTTAAGTATGGCTTCAAGTTAATTAGACGTATTGAATATATGTATATAAAATTACATCGGAATATTAAACGATATTGCATGAGGATGCAGTAATAAACAAGTAGGAGTGCTATATTCGGCCGTGCCGAATCTTATATACACTTCACAACGTGTAGTCATACAATACAAATTTTTTGTATCACCATTCATCTCATATTAAAATGTACTTACATTTAAAAAACATACATATATAAAAATATCCGATTGTAAAATTATAAATTGAGTAAAAAACAAGTAAGAGTGCTATATTCGGCCGTGCCGAATCTTATATACCCTTCACAACGTGTAGTCATGCAATAACAGTAGTTTGTATCACCATTCATCCCATATGAAATATGTACGTACATACATAGATATGTACATATAAAAAACATATGTACATACATATATAAAAACATCCCATTGTAAAATTATAAATTTAAGTATGTATGTTAAAATTTTAAAAAGAATTAAAAAAAAATAAAAAAAAAAAAAATAATTAAAATATATCTATCTATATATATAAAAGTGAAACTCTGTGTGTGTGTGTGTTAGCTATAGACTCCGAAACTGTAAAACCGATCGGACTTAAACTTTGGCAAGTTGTTGTACACATACCAGGCAGTGTTTATGGGTGGAAAAAAGTGGGCGGGGCCACGCCCATAAAAATTAGTTATCAGTTTTAGCTACTTGCACTTGACCGATTTTTCTGAAACTTTGCACACATATCGAGCTGTCATGACTAAATAATTTCGTGATAAGAAAAGTGGGCATTGCCACGCCCATTAAAAAAAGGTATGATTTTGAGGTACTTGCACTGTACCGATTATTCTGAAACTTTGCACACATATTGAGCTGTTATGACTTTACAATTTCATGATTAGAAAAGTGGGCAGGGCCACGCCCATAAAAACAATTATAATTTTGAGGTATTTACACTGGTCCGATTCTTCTGAAACTTTGCACACATATTGAGCTGTTATGACTTTACAATTTCGTGATTAGAAAAGTGGGCAATGCCACGCCCATAAAAAAAATTATTATATTTAGGTTTTTACACTTAATATTCAATTAAAATTCAGAATGCATTTCGATTCATTAAGGGGCGTAGCAACGCGCGCCGGGTTTGGCTAGTCTATATATATAAAAGTGAAACTCTGTGTGTGTTAGCTATAGACTCCGAAACTGTAAAACCGATCGGACTCAAACTTTGGCAAGTTGTTGCACACATACCAGGGAGTGTTTATGGGTCGAAAAAAGTGGGCGGGGCCACGCCCATAAAAAATTAGTTACCATTTTAAGCTACTTGCACATGACCGATTTTTGTGAAACTTTGCACATATATCGAGCTTTCATGACTAAATAATTTCGTGATAAGAAAAGTGGGCGGGGCCACGCCCCTAAAAAAAATTTAATTTTGAGTTACTTGCACTTGACCGATTTTTCTGAAACTTTGCACACATATTGAGCTGTCATGACTTTATAATTTCGTGATTAAAAAAGTGGGCAGGGCCACGCCCATAAAAAAAAGTAATAATTTTGAGGTACTTGCACTGTACCGATTTTCCTGAAACTTTGCACACATATTGAGCTGTCATGACTAAATAATTTTGTGATTAGAAAAGTGGGCAGTGCCACGCCCATAAGAAATAAGTGATAGTTTTTAGCTCCTTGCACTAGATCGATTTGTCTTAAACTTTGCACACACATATTGAGCTGTCATGACTATATAATTTCGTGATTAGAAAAGTGGGCAGTGCCACGTCCATTAAAAAAGTAATAATTTTTAGCTTTTTGCACTTGATATTCAATTAAAAATCAGAATGCATTTTTATTCATTAAGGAGCGTAGCAACGCGCGCCGGGCTTTTCTAGTAATAAAATAAATGTGAATGTTTGTGTGTTTGGATATTTGTTACTCAATCACGCAAAATCAGCTGAACGGAACTAAATGAAATTCGGCACATAGATAGATAACATCATTGATTAACACATAGGCTTTATCGCGACAATAACGCGAAGTCGTTGGCAAGCTCATCATAACACATCCTAATCGGGTTGTTTGTGTTGTAAATATTTTTGTTTTTGTTATTAATGCTAAGTCTACCTTTTATCCCGATAACTACGCAGACGAAGTCGGGGGCACAAGCTAGTATTTATATATAATTTATCTGTATAAATTTTTTAAATATTGAAGTTCGAAAATTTGTTTATATATAATAATAAAACTGAATAAATGGATTTAATTTTTTTAAATATGTAGACATGACATGTTTGTTATGGCTCTTTTTAAGATGTTTTGGCACTTTTTAGCTAAAATTTTGGCACAAGACTGAAATTCTCATATACCACCACTACTCCCAACTGCATGCAGAGGACAACATAATCTCCATTATATTACCATGATCAACACTGCGGCCTATCATCCCCTCAATGTATTTTCTCTCCCTATTAAAACGCGGGCACGAAAGGAATACATGTTCAGCATTCTCCTCAACATTACCATCACAACTCGGACAGAACGGAGGAGTATCATGACCAAATCTGTACAAGTATGACCGGAAACAACAGTGTCAACTAAGCAACTGCGTAACATAGAAGTCCAGATCCCTATGTGCTCACTTGAGCCATGGGACCAAGTCAGGAATTATACGAGATAGAGCAGTATATGTTCTCAAAGACTTCCCAGCAATATATAGCAGATAGTCCTTAAAAGATAAACGACAATCTGTCATAACCCCAAGATATTTAAGAGAAGGTTTCGTCTCAATACAACACGATCCCATATTTAATTTCACACACTCGATTGACTTACGTCTGGATATAAAACCCGCCGCTGGCTTTTGGTCAGCGAGCCCCAAATTAACAGATTCTAACTAGGAGCGCACAATTTCTATGTTTGCATTAGTAATGGTCGTAATCTCCACTAACTCCCTAGCGACACATATTAGGGCTATGTCATCGGCAAAACCGACAATCTTAGCCCATTGGGAAGAGACACACGGAGTATGCCATCATACATCACATTCCACAACAACGGTCCGAGAACCAAACCCTGTGGGACCCCACCTGTGATATTATGCTGTCGCATGCCCTTGTCGGTTTCGTACGGAAGTAATCCTTCACCATAGCCAACAAGTACTCAGGAATGGCTAAACGCATGAGAGAATTCACTATAACCTCCCAGTTAGCCGAGTTAAATGCATTCCTAACGTTGAGCGTTACCACTAAGCAATACTCCTTTGTGCCATTCCTACATCGCTTGCCCTCAATCACCGCAGTGGCCGTATGAACCACTGCATTCAAAGCATCCACATTCGATCTTGCCTTTCTAAAACCGAATTGATTATCAGATAGACCTCATACGCACTCAACATATTCCTCTAGTCTCCTACAAACTATGTTTTCCAACAGTTTCCCAAACGTATCAATCATACAGAGTGGTCGGTAGGAGGAGGGATCCTCCTGAGGTTTTCCCTGTTTCAATAACAAAACAAGCTTTTGCCTTTTCCACATACTCGGAAATATACCATGGCGTAAACACGAATTGATCAAATGGATAACATGATCAGGGAAATACTTGAAAGTCTCCCTAACTACTGCATTCGGTATGCCATCCAAGCCAGGGGTTTTCCCGTCCCTAAATTTGCCCATGGCAGCTTCAACCTCAACTGTCGTGACAAGTGGAAAGTCAAATACCATATGAACAGTATCAGTCTGCCAAGATGTCACACCTTGGTAAGGAAATAAGTGATCCACTATGCGCCTAAGTACTTCAGCATCCTTAGGTGGTGGAGGATTTAGACACTTTAGCTTTTTTGTTACCAGCTTATAAGCCAGACCCCATGGGTCGTTTTCAACTTCTTCACACATCTGTATGAAACATGCCCTCTTACTCCTACTGATCGCCTAAGATTTGCGAATGCGCCTATATTGGTAATTCTCGTCATTCCCTGGCCTACCTCGGCTTCTAGTATACCGTCGTCTAGCCCGGATACATTCCGACCGCAGTTGGGATATTTCCCCGTTCCACCAATATACCGGTTGCTTGTTCGCACTCATGCTCCTTTTAATCATAGATGTATCGCCTGCCTCCGATACCCTACTTATGAGTTGCGCAGCCATTGTTTCAGGCTGCCCTTGCAACCTCATATTTTCTACCGCTACTTCAAATAATTCCCTATCAAGGCTGTCTGTGTTCCATCCTGAAATTCGTTCCGGGTGTATAATCATTGCACCCTCGCGCAATTCCTCCCTAATATCAATCAATATTGCATTATGATCGCTATGTGCGTATATTCCGGGCATGCTCCATCCTACCCTTCCCATAATATTAGCGCTAGCAAAGGCAACATCAATAATTAACCCCGATTCGCCTCTTGAAAAAGTGTGCTCAGCTCCGTTGTTCAACAGAATCACATTAAGTGCAGAAAATGACTCAACCAGTATCCGACCCCTAGAATTTGTGCATGGGCAGCCCCATTCTATCGCCCACGCATTGAAGTCGCCGGCAATAACTACGGGACATATTGAGCATGCATCAGAAACGATATTGTGAACAATTCGTTCAAACTGCAATAAGGAATATCTCGGGGATTGTAGCAGCTATAGAAGCAAATCGCATGCACAATAGCCCGAGTAAAACCAGTAAACTGTAAGGCAGGATCTCGTAGCCCCAATTCACTGATCAACCATATCGCCGACGTCTTGGTAATGTCCGATAACTAATTAACCGAGTCCCGGCATAGATACGGTTCACTTAAGAGTGCTAAGTCTATATTCATCTGCCGAACATTCTACTTCAGCAGATCCTGTGCCGCCTGACAGTGATTCAGATTTAGTTGTAAAACTCTCATCCTCGATGTCTAAGGCGTTCGATCGCTTTCGGACAAACAGAACAGCCAGTCACATGATCACTCTTTACCCTAGGGTTCTCACAACTACACAATATACATGATGGTTGGTTATTACACACCCCAATCCTGTGACTAGATACGCCACACTGTAGGCATTTGTCAGCGTAATCATTCTGAATTTTGCACCTACTCGCAGTATGACCAAGGTCCAAACATTTGTAGCAACTAATTGGTGCCATTTTCCCCCGTATCCTACATATCACCCAATACGTATCTTAGCGGTCACAATAAGGTAGTTCGCCAACTCAGAACTCAGACCAATAGTGGCAGTCTGTGTTCCCCTATACGATTTCCTCAAAGACTTAATCACTGACGGTTTCAACGTACTAAATTTATCGGAAACTTTCAAAATAGAATGTAATACCTCGTCTTTCGTCGTAACCTCATCTGTATCCCTAATCTCCAAGAGTACCTCATGCGTCAAGGCACGCACTTCAGCCGTCTCGCCCAGCATTCCCTCGACAGCTGTCTTAAAATCGGCCGTACTATTATGTAGGGGTTTATTTAACTCTGAGAGCAATTCACCCCTACCCGTCTTCCTAATGTTTCTAACACTCTGGCTAAGTTCACTTAACCTTGAGTAACTCTTAACCTGCTTAAAAATATCCGCATAAGATCTTTCCCCACAATTTTTAACAACCAATGCGTCCGGTCTATTTGGTTTCCTTCTTCTATGCGCTTTCGGTTGTACCTTCCTCCATTCCGATCCCTTATCCGTCACTGAGAGTCCCTCAGTATCGGCACGAGGCTTAGTTCCCTCAGTATCGGCACGTGGCTTAGTTCCCTCAATATCGGCACGAGGCTTAGTTCCCTTAGAATCTGCAAGAGGCTTAGTTCCCAGAATTTCTACCCCACTATTAATGACCTGCTCATTCATAGTGGACTCTTTCCTCTTCTTCCTGTTCCCCTTTGGACTCTGTGTAATCGGTCCCCTTTTAGAGGATGGGGTTGGAAGAAGTGGCAACCGAGATTGCTCTGTCTGGGCTTCCTTATCATTTAAGCCTTTGGTGCACTATCTTCCGTACTAATCACTTCACACGTAGCCTGCATGTAGAATGCCAGGATTTCTCGTGTGATTTTCTGAATATCCTTATGAATATCCTTTATGAACTGCATAAAGGTTCATCACTTGGGTTTAACCACTCTGAGACACTTCTGTAAGTGGCGTGCTCTTATCAGCATCAGAAGTCCGAAGCCCCTACATCCTTACTTTCTCCTCTTCCACACTTTCTGCTACTCTTTCCATCTTCATTATTATTCTTAATCATTGCTATTTGTCCAAACTCAAAGCCGCTATCACCAACCGATGTACATCTATATACATCTATGCAAGCAGGGAGGTCATGAGAGGGTTGACATGAGATTCTTATGAAACCCCAAGCCAAAGCCAGGTCCGCGTTAGTCGGGAATTATCATCCGAGTCGTGTAAAATTTCTACAATTTTCATTTCCGACCCCATAAAGTATATATTTTCTGAAAGCTTATGAATAGGGGAGTCGATTAAGCTCTGTCAGTCTGTTCGTCTGTCCGTGTGTATGTTGAAATCAACTTTTTGAAGCCCCCCGAAATAGCTTGGACCCGGGTGAGGTATTAAAATATCAGAAATATTCGGGAGTAATCGGTATTGAAAATCAGAAACATCGGTTCATAAACAACTGAGATATGAGCAAAAAGCCACGACCACCTCGATTTTTTTTTTCACAAAAACAACATTACATACATACGTACATTTATAATTTTACAATGGGATGTTTTTATATATGTATGTTTTTTATATGTATGTACGTATTTCACATGGGATAAATGGTGATACAAACTACTGTTATTGCATGACTACACGTTGTGAAGGGTATATAAGATTCGGCACGGCCGAATATAGCACTGTTACTTGTTTTTATACCCTTCACACAGTGAAAAGGGTCTATATAGGTTTGTCATTCCGTGTGAAATTTCTAAAATTTTCATTTCCGACCCCATAAAGTATATATTTTCTGAAAGCTTATGAATAGGGGAGTCGATTAAGCTCTGTCAGTCTGTCCGTCTGTCCGTCAAAAACCCATGACCACTTCAATTTTTTTTCACAAAAACAACAACAACATGCATACATACAAACGTGTATACTGGTTAGAGAAAACGTGGCATCGAATCCCAGCTGAGCCAAAAAAAATTTTTTTTTTAATTGTTTTTTATTTTTTATTTAATATATTATTTATATTTTTATTATTTTTTTTTTATTTTTTTTTTTTGTTTTATATTTATTATATATATTTTAAATATTTTTTTAAAAATTTTTTTTTAATTTTATTTTTTTTTTAACATACATCGTAAATTTATAATTTTACAATGGGATGTTTTTATATATGTGTTTTTTATATGTATGTACGTATTTCATATGGGATGAATGGTGATACAAACTACTGTTATTGCATGACTACACGTTGTGAAGGGTATATAAGATTCGGCACGGCCGAATATAGCGCTCTTACTTGTTTACATGTATGTAAGTATTTTATATGAGATAAATAGTGATACAAACAATTGTTATTGCATGCCTACACGTTGTGAAGGGTATATAAGATAAAGTACTGTTAGTTGTTTTATATTTGTATTGTTTTATAAAATTTATAATTTCCATATAAAAATAAAGTTGACACCCTAATTACATATGTTTTAAATATAGTGCTGGCAAATTCTTGTACTCAAGGCGAATTCAGTTGAAATGAATTGCTTGTACTCTTTATTACACAATACCTTTCATTTGATAACTCGATACTAATCAATACTTCTAAGTCTATGGTCACACACCACGATTATAGTTGGGCAATTCTTGAGTTCAGATGTTTTAAAAGTTTTAGGTGAGGAGAAAAAGGGAGAAATAATCGCCGGTACTCGACTATTTGAAGAAATTTTTTTTGTTAAATATTTGACATTTCTTTTTGTTCGGTGTTTCGCTTTTTGGTGTGCAAGTAAATTAAAATTTGAATTAAAAACGTCACAAATTAAACGTTTAAAATATAAAAACAAAATATTTTAGTGAAAACATTTAACTAAGAGCGTTAATTAAAATCTATTATATTATATAATGTAGGTTTTTATTTATATTATTGCTATTTACGGCTAAAGTACAAATGTCAAATTGTAAAAAAATAAGAGCTAAACAAAACAGAAAAATTGCCAAAGAAATTGTCGTGTGTGAACATAAAAGCAAGTTCAAAAGAAAATATGGAAAAAATTGGGCAAATAAAATCGTCTGGTGTGACCTTCGACAGGATTATTATTGCATTAATTTGAATTAGGCAAGACATATGTTAGTTAAATTCTGTATACAGATAATTCACTTATTTGTAAATATTTGCATAAATTAATTCGAATAATAGTTCCGATGGTTGTTATTACCAATATATATTATTGAGTACCCAAAAATTACAATTACTTGATACTCAGTACCCAGTTACACAATACTTGACCAGCACTATTGCATAGTAGAAAAAATAATCGCAAAGTAGTACATAAAATTTATTGAAAATTGTTAATAGTTTTATAAAAAATAATACGATTGTGGCATGGATAATTTAACAGCAGAGAAACTACAAGATGATGGCTGCAGCTCAGAAATTGGTAATAAACGTAAAAGACGTTTATCTTCACAATATTCAGATGAGTCACCAAAAAAGAAAATTCCAACAACAACGTCATTAATACATACGTCGGTGGTGGTAAAACCAAACAATGAAAAAGGAGCGTATATAAGTGGTGAAGTTGGAGTCGATAAAGCTGCTGCCGATGACCATGGTAGCCAACAGAGTGATAATGAAAAAGAGATACAATCACAATTTTTCTTGGAGGAATTATGCGATGAAGTTTTATACGAAATATTTAAATTTTTAGATACTTGGACATTAATGGCTTTAATGACGTAAGTAGCATCATAGTTCAAAAGTAAAAATATAGGTAATTTTAGAAAATTCTACAAAAATACGTAAAAATATACAAAATAATTCTCTATTGTCTTATATGCAATTATAAGATACACAAGTAAAATTGGTAAATTTGGTCATGCCGAATATCATAATACCTTCACCACCATGTACATACTTACATATGTACATAGTGATAACAACCACCTTATACCGTAGTCTAGATTTTAGCTTTATTATACAATTTTAATTATTTTTTTGTTATGTTTAAATTATTTAAACTTTGATACAGGATCGAAACCAACTACAACTACTAATTTGTTTTATTTTTTAATTTTTTGTTACAAAAATGCGTTAGAAATTTACCAACAGCAACAATTATTCTTTAATATATTTTTATCTTTCACATTATTACTAGTTTTATCCTGGCTCTAGCCACAGTTAGATAGCTATAAGAACAACTGATTTTAATTTTTTTTGTTATTTTAACAATCAATGTTAATTATAATTTCTTTATTTCTTGTTTGGCCAGTATGTAACAAAATATTGGTAAACTATTGGAGAATGATTGCTCCGTGCCCTGCGCTTATGTAAATTTAATTAATTTGTATGAATTCAGCAACCAATTTGTTTCTTTTTTATACCCGCCACCATAAAAATGGTGGGGGTATATTCATTTTGTCATTCCGTTTGTAACACATCGAAATATCCATTTTAGATCCCATAAAGTATATATATTCTAAATCGTGGTTTGATTTTATGACGATCTAGCTATGTCCGTCCGTCTGTCCGTCTGTTGAAAGCACGATAGAGGTCGCACCGAAAAAGCTAGGGGGCTCAAATTTTGCCAGAATCTTTCTTATAGACAAGGTTTGTTTGGTATTGAAAATGGGCTAAATCGGAATATTAGGAAGAGAGTTAAAGCTCGAAAAGCAAGAGTAGGTCGAAAAAACCGTGTCCTTCGAACATCGAATAAAATGGAATTGTGTCCAAACGCCTTAATGTAGACTCATGAAACTTCGAATATATATTTCCTGGGTAAAGACAATATTTTTCCCCGAAAATTGTCTAAATCTATGCATTAGGAGAGGAGTTATCGATCAAAATGTACGAAAATTTATACCGCACAGTGTATTTTTCGGTATATTTAAAAACAAAAACGTCATAAAAGCAACAAAATTGGATGTACGACTCTGGAATTTTGCACACTTTGCTTTTTGGTGACACGCTTCTTGTAACGGCAAATCAATGTGCCACGCCCACTTTTACGCCCACCTCCCATATAACGTTTTAACTAAAATTCATATAATTTCTCTATTAATAAAGGTTTTGGAATAATAAAGGCCTATCTTGAAACACCTCAGTTGTACTCATTCGCAAAAATAACTTTGACACGCCTACTATAACGCCCACTTTTCACGTTATCTACCGTTAATGAAATTTAAAAGCTCATAAAACCGCTAAAATTAGAGGTATGATGATAAATTTTGCTACGTCTATCCCCCTGGGCAATTTCATTACTATGCCAAAAAATTAAGGTGCCACGCCCACTTTTACGCCCACCTCCCATATAACGTTTTACCTAAAATTCATATAATTTCTCTATTTATAAAGATTTTGGAATAATAAAGGGCTATATTGAAACACCTAAGTTGTACTCATTAGCAAAAACAACTTTGACACGCCTACTATAACGCCCACTTTCACTTTTGAATTGTGTCCAGACGCATAAACGTAGTCATGAAACTTCGGATATATATTTATCGAGTCAAAAGAATATTTTTCCCTGAAAATCGCTTAAATCTATGAATTAGGAAAAGAGTTATAGATAAAAATGTACGAAAATTTATACCGCACAGTGTATATTTCAAATTTAAAACGTAATAAAACTGACAAAACTATATGTACGATTCTGAAATTTTGCAAACATGGCTTTTTGGTCAAAGTCTTCGTTATAACAGAAAATAGATGTGCCACGCACACTTTTTTCCTTAAATTTTTATAAAAATATATTAGTCATATATATTAGCATTTATTCATCTTACACTGCACCATTTATTGTACTGTAGCTAAATATAAGATAAAGATGATAAGATAGATGACTCTGCTAGCAACTACTAGATGGCATGCTAACAACTTATGCTTATGTTCTCCTGAAATTATGCTCTATTAAAAATGGGAATTTAGGAAAATTTTGACCTAAGTCAAATTTATTTTCATGTACTAATGGCTAACAAATTTCAAAATTATACAAAACTTATTTCGTTTGAAAATCTTTTAAAAGCAAAATGTTATAGAAGTTTAAAAATCAAAATCTTACTAATAAATTTCCCGTTTTAGAAAAATGCAGAGAATGTATATTTTAAATCACCCTGTGGTCCTTAAAATTTAACCTTAAATTCACTTTCTTCCTCTTAAATTCATGTAAATTCTCTATGAATAAAGATTTTGGAATACTAAAGGACTATATTGAAATATCTAAGTTATGTTTATTAGCAGAAACTTTATTGACACGCGTATTTTAACGGCCACTTTCATTGAAAGACAAAATTTACGAAAACATTTTACTAGCATACCGAAGTTATAATGGGTGGTTTAATTTTAAGGGACTATGTTGATTTTGAATAAAATTATTATGAAATTATTATCATTTATTTTTATAATGATAATATTTGTATGCTTCAATTATGTATGGAACAAAATATCGGCCAAATGGCCCCCCAACCTAGGCGGCACACCACGATCCGATAGTCCAAATTTTCAATGACACTGTTGATGCTCGATTGTTGGGCACGATGATGAATCGAGGTTGCTTGCTCTTTTGCCACGTTATCGTGAAAAACAGCAATGTTTCCCATTCAACGAACTAAGATGGCATTCACAGATGTTTTCACATTTCATACAGACCTGCTTTGCAGACATTTAAATATTTTTTACAATTCTCACGATTGTGGACGAATTCGAACGATTATGTTGACCAAAAGAATCACGAAGTGCACAAAATGCATTTTGATTTGAACGCCCATTTTTATAAAAATCTTTAATATTTAAAAGCGTTACTCGAATGCGTATCTTTCCACTATTCAAATTGAGTTAGTCTGAGATTGAGAAATGTCAAATGAAATACAAGATAAAAGTTGAAGTTTAGATGTGGTTCACCTTAAACATGGGCCCTTAAAATTTAACCACCCTCTACAAAGAAAGTGATACATATTTTATTATAAAGAGATTATTCCATAGCGATTAACAAAATAATAAATATTGTGCTTTAAATGTACACAAAATTGGTGGTGGGTATAAAAGATTCGGCACAGCCGAATATAGTGCTCTTACTTGTTTTATATTTTCTTACCACAACAAGTAAGATCAAAATTAACCAATAGCAACTGTTGTTCTTTGTATTGTTATATTATCATTAGCTTTGACCTGCTCTAGCTACTAGTTAGATAGCGATAAGAACAGTTTTTTTAATCAATTAAGTTAAAACCATGGGAGTAAAGTAGATGATATTTACATCCAACACGTACCATACATGAAAAGAGTGCTGATGATGAAATCGTAGCTGGCTTCGAAAATATATACTACTCGGTTAGTGTCGGCAATACATAACATTCAGATTATTCTTAAATTACCACAATTAAACTATTTTTGTAAAAACGAGAATCTTTTAACGGTAAACTTGAAACCGAATAAAAACTTAAATATAAATTTATTGCTATCCCTATTTTGCCTTACTTTCGATGTCATATTTGATTTGATGCCCATATTGATAGGATAAAAATAATTATTTGCCATTTAGTTGCAACCTTTAATTTTGAACTTTTTAATAATTTATTGTATTCTACTTGACAACCCCTTTAATTGAAATCAATGACACCTGTGGTGCAGAAGGATATATGTATATAGCTTTGTCATTCCGTTTGTAATTTCTACAATTATCATTTCCGACCCCATAAAGTATATATTTTCTGAAAGCTTATGAATAGAAGAGTAGAAAAAAATTTTGGATAAATCGGACTTAAATCGGTAAAGTTATAGGCAAACATTTTTTTTAATACATATATATTCCAAAAATTTACAAACGAAAATTATTTTTTTCAGCTTCTAGACAACCGAGAGAGTGAATATTGGTATCATCTGTAAGGACTTGACTAGCGCAATATATTTACTATAAAAAACTTAAAATTCAATAAATTTATAGATAAGTAAAATCTGGCATTTTAAAATGTTACTTCTTGCACCCCCTCAATATTGGTATCAAATGAAAGGGCTTGACCAGTAGAAAAAACTAAATGATTAAAAAATGTAAAATCTAAGATGGCGTCTTAAACACAATGGCACAACACAATCAAATTAAAAGGCTTGACTAATAAAATACAGTAAACTACGTGAAAATTCAAAATCAAGGATGAAGTCGAAAATAAAAGGGAAATTGGCGTTTAACATGAAATATAGGTTTAGCTACGATGTGGGATATACCTATGTACATGATGGCGAAGGGTATTATCAGATTCGGCATGGCCGAATATAGAACCCTTACTTGTTTAATACTAGTTTGGTACCATTTTAATACGTATTTTCTTTTTCAATTTTCAATAATAATTAACATTTATTTATATACTCAAATTTTACAATCATTCGAATGTTAACTTGATTTATAAATATATGGAAAAACTAAGTTGACGACAAGTATTATTCTAACAACTCGGCCATCCTGACTTTTGATCGACCCGATCATATACTGTAAATTAGTGCCACCTTAGGTAAAAGGAATAATAGAACTGATTTCATTATCTGGTATTAACCACAAACGTAATCGTCTCGATTCAACCACACTATCATAAGGCTTTTGAGTTATTTGATTTGATTCAATATCTGTTATAACATATCGATCATGCGGTAACTTTTTTTTGACAATATAAGGACCTCTAAATTTTTCCGACAATTTTCTGTTCGAACCGACATATGAACTTATGTTCTCCATGACGACAAAATCTCCGACCTTAAATTCTTTCGCGGGAATACTATGCCTCAGAAAATATTTCTGACTGTATTGTTGCGACTTATTTATGTTCAAAAAAGCTTCTTCACGAGACTTTCCCAAGTCAACGACCTCAGTATCAGTAGTTTCTTCTAAAAATTCTGTTAATTCGTCTATAATCCTACCTCTCTGTTCAACTCCAAATAATAATATAGACGGAGATTTGCGGGTTGTTGAATGAATAGTATTGTTAAGAGCAAATTCAACATTTACCAATTTGGATACCCAATCGGAGTGAGTGACAGGTTCCGTTAATTTAGCTAACATTGATTTTAAAATTCGATTCACTCTTTCCACCT
Source organism: Phyto melanocephala (assembly GCA_941918925.1). Classification (NCBI taxonomy): domain Eukaryota; kingdom Metazoa; phylum Arthropoda; class Insecta; order Diptera; family Rhinophoridae; genus Phyto; species Phyto melanocephala. The sequence goes on along the minus strand of OW799233.1, from coordinate 93,632,797 downwards.
GTCCATTTGCCTGTGGGGAAGCTACTGATATTTTAATATGTTTTATATTGTTTTGTGACAGAAATTCTGAAAATTCTTTAGCAGTAAAGCAAGTACCTCTATCAGTAATTATCCGAACTGGTCGACTAAAATTATCAAAATATTTTTGCAACGACATGCACACTTCCTTTGAGCTTACTGATTTGACAGGGTATTATTTTACGTGTTTAGTAAAACCGTCCACAACAACTAAAATATGTTTACGAACAGATCGAATAGAAGGCAAAGGACCAAAGTGATCAATGTGAATCGTGTGAAATGGAATGGGTTCTTTTGGAATACAATACAGATTGTGATCATTAGAGTGGCTAGAAGGCGAATAAATTACACATTTCACACAATTTCTAATATACTTATCTACCTTTTTTCTTAGTTTTGGAAACCAATAATTTTGTCTTAGTTTTTCCGCAGTTTTATTTACGCCTAAATGACCAATTTTCTCATGAATAATTCGAATAATATTATTCTCCATTTCAGTTGGAACATACAATTGCCTTTTATCATTATCCTTGTTTTTTCTAAAAACTATTCCATCTATCAAATCAAAGAGATTATCAGTCGTATGTTCCAACTTATTTCTCAATTCCTTAATTTTCTCATCTCTGTTCTGTGTGATTTGAATGTTCAAATCAGTTTCATAAATCTCATTAGAATCAATAACACAACAACGACTTAGTGCATCTACATGACCCATAGAGATTCCGCTTCTGTGTCTCATACTATAATTATAGTTTTCAAATGAAAACACCCATTTAGCTATTCTCATATTAATTTGTTTTTTCTGTATCGCCTGAGTTAGTGCACTATAATCAGTAACAATTACAAAATAAATACCTCCAAGCTGTGTCTTAAATCTTTCTAAAGCATGTACGATTGCTAATGTTTCTAACTCAAAGCTGTGCAATTGCGATTCACTTTCAGATGATGTTTTGGAGAAATATGCTATTGGATGAAATTTTCCATCATCCTGCTTTTGTAAAAGAACAGCACCAAACCCAAATTTACTAGCATCCGTATGTAATTCCGTTTCCCTTTTTGGATTATAGATAGATAATATTGGGGGGGAAATCAATAATTCTTTCAATTTTGTAAATGCATTTAAACAACTACTGTCAAAATTATATAAAACACTTTTCTTTAACAGTGACGTTAACGGTTTTGCTATCGTAGAAAAATTTGGTACAAATTTTCTGAAATAAGAAAACAACCCAAGACATTGTTGTAATTGTTTAATATTTTGAGGTTGTGGAAGATTTCTTATTGCCTCAAGCTGATCATTATTTGGACGTATTCCCTTAGAATTGATAATATAACCTAAAAATTGTATTTCAGCATAGCCAAACTTACATTTATTCAATTTTAACTCAAGACCCTTTGAACTCAATCGTATAAGAACCTCTTTGACAACTTTCAGGTGAGTTTCAAAGTCTGAAGTTGCTATTGTTATATCGTCCATATATACAACAACTTTTCCTGATGATATGAAATCTTTCAAAATATCATTAATAAAACGTTGAAAAAATGCCGGCGCATTTTTTAAACCAAATGGCATTTTCCTATATTCGTACTGTCCTCTAGGTGTTACAAACGAAGTATATTTCACTGAATCTTCGTGCATTTCTACCTGATGAAACCCATTCCTTAAATCTAAAGCAGTGAAATATTTTGCCCCCTCAAGTTGTTCAAAACAATCCTCAATAACTGGCATAGGAAAATTGTCCCTAACTGTTTTCTTATTTAAAAACCTGTAGTCAACACATAATCTGCCTTCACCATTCTTTTTCCTTACTAAAACAGTTGCAGATGCATATGGCGAATTACTGTGTGTAATAATTTTCCTTTCCAACAAATCGTTCACTAATAAATCTATTTCATTCTTCTCAACAAAAGAAAGTCTGCGAGGTAGAAAATGAAAAGGTGTGTCATCAGTCAAATTTATTTTCATTTTCGCATCGTAAGGTACCTTTTCCAATTCGGGAGGAGGATTGCAGTATGTACTTTCAATTACTGATCTAAGTTTCTTTACGTTTTCCTCGCTCAATTGTGGATCTATATTTATATTTTCGTCAGTGCTAGTTGGTAATACAGAAAATGTTGTTTCATTGGAAGCAACTGTAATATTCTCATATTCTTTTCTACACTTATCGACCAATTCTACTGATTTCATTTCAATTAAGAAACTATTAAAAGTTACCACATCATTTAATATTGATAAATCATTACAAAGCCCAACAGCGCTATTTGAATGATACTTTTGTATTTTATTCGTTTCGGATTCGACAGTTCTATTTTTCCAAATATCAAATGAAACAAGCGCACTATTTTTAATATGTTCAACGTCATTAACTAAATTATTCTTCTTTATTTCAAGTAGCTCTTTTTTTGAATAAATTCGTTTAAATTTACATAAAAATATATTTAATCGACATAAAAGATCTCGTCCAATTAATAATGGGACACATATATCAGTATCAGCCAATACAAAAAAGTTATGAAAAATTATTTCATTATGAATATTTATTTTACAAACTATTTCATCTAAAATGTTCAACTGACAATTACCTATTCCCCGATACTTAAATGGTTTTGGAATCTTGTTTATAGGAAAAGGAACTTCACAGCATTTAATAAAACTCTTCGGGCTACCGGAATCGAGAAGAGAACACATTTTAGAACTAACGTCAGTGCGCTTGCCTAATTTGTTTACAAAAGTGACACTTACCATTTGTAAAGCATTTAATGCCGTCAAATTAGTCTTTCCAATATTATGTTTATCTTCCTCAGATTCAGCTACCACAGCCACCATAGAATTTTTTTTAGTACAATTGTTATGTAAATGACCCAATTCACCACATTTGAAACAGGAACCTTTAGTACGTATGGGTTTTAAACATTGATTTTGGAAGTGTCCAAACTGAGAACAGTTGTAGCAACGAACTTCAGTCTTAGGCTCCTTTGATTTAGTAGATATATTTTCAGATCTCCAATTACTTCTAGTTTGTTTATCGAGCAACTTCTGATAACGACCAAGTTGGATTTTGAGTTGTTGCATTGTAGTTGCCTGATACAGAATATTAACAAGTGGGGTATTATCATTTAGACCCCCAATAATAGCATCAATTAATTCCGTTTCTGGAATGTTTGCCCTTTCTGCTATTATTTTCATTTCAATTACATAGCGCTGGATACTTTCATTTGGTAAACGCTTTCGCTTCTTCAGTTGTTCATATATTTCTAGCATTGACTTTGATTGCTCAAACTCGTTCAGAAGAGATTTTTTAAAAGAATCATAATTTGAAGGAAATAATGTTCTTGCATATAATGCAGCAGTTCCACACAGCAACCTTCGAGCGCATATTAATTTCATGTGTTCTGTGCACTTCAGCAAAACAAAAGCATCTTCTATATCACTTACCCAGCGCTTTACATCATAGGAATCATCTCCAGAAAATTTACTAACCATAGAATCAATAATCGCAATGTCGGAAGAAAAATTTGACTTCACTATTAAGTATGTCAACCTCACGCTGGAGTAATATCAATTCACGTTGCTTCTGCAACTGCTTAATGGCGTTATCTAATGAATTTTCACAGTTATTAGAGGTAGTAGGTAGTTCGCCGGAAGTGAAATAATTTCTGTAAGAATTAGCTGGATGAGCATTACCAATAGGGTTAACAGAAGCAGTGGGTTGAATAGAGGCAGTTGGTTGTACAGCAGTATCGGATTCCGGAGAGGGCGCATATGCAACATCAGCAGTTATATTTTCAGCAGAAGATTGATTTGAAGCCATTGATTGAACAGAAGTATTAGCAAAGTTAACCGAATGTGATAAACCAGAAGTTTGGATTTTCGAAGAAACTTCTTCATTCATATTATTAGCTGGATGAGCATTACCAACAAGGTTAACGGAAGAGTTGGGTTGAATAGAAGCAGTTGGTTGTACAGCAGTATCAGATTGCACAGAGGGCACATATGAAACATCACCAGTTATATTTACAGCAGAAGATTGATTTGAAGCCATTGATTGAACAGAAGTAGTAGCAAAGTGAACTCCACAATGTTCGTTTTCAACGCGTTATGTTTTTTGAAATAATGTCCGAAGTTGGGCTATTGTTGCGCTTTCTGGGAATTCGATTCCACATTGGTTTAATGCAGTTATAAGCTCGTGACGTGTTAAATTTCTGCTTTGCATTTTTATTAATAAATATCCCACTTCTGAAAGTTTTAATACGTATTTTCTTTTTCAATTTTCAATAATAATTAACATTTATTTATATACTTAAATTTTACAATCATTCGAATGTTAACTTGATTTATAAATATATGGAAAAACTAAGTTGACGACAAGTATTATTCTAACACCATATATGAATTTGTTGTTTTTTTGTTGTCCATAATGGATTTTTAATTTATATATCAACTATTCAAGCTCTTTCATTTAATATTGACTCTCTTGCTTGACTAGATGCTGAAAATAATGATTTTCGTTTAATTTTAGCACAAACGTGATTATAAATTATCATGTGTTTGATAAATGTTAATTTTTTGTGGTAAAGGTAAGGGGAAAAAGTATAAACCGTATTTATACGTGTTACTTGTTCATATTTCTAAAAGTTGTGGGGCGCCTATGCTAGATTTAATAGCAATTAATTTTCGAATATTTCCAAAAGATTGATATCACATGAGTACATATCTTTACTTTAACCAACACACGGACAGACGAACCTTGGTCAATCGACTCTTATTCGTATTATTTATTAAATAATTTTTTTTTCAATTATTAAGTAAGGAGTGTATCGAAAACAAGTAAGAGCACTATATTCGGCTGTGCCGAATCTTTTATACCCACCACCAATTTTGTGTACATTTAAAGCACAATATTTATTATTTTGTTAATCGCTATGGAATAATCTCTTTATAATAAAATATGTATCACTTTCTTTGTAGAGGGTGGTTAAATTTTAAATTTAAAACAGAGGCCGAATTACGACACTCGAACGTGATCGAAATTTGAAAACTCTTATTAGAATCTCTATACCTAAAGCACAGCGTACTCGATCGTTCGAGTAAAATTTCGATCGATATCTAATGCCGTAATTCGGTCCCAGGTCTGTATAAAATGTTAGAACATCTATGAAATTCTAAATTCGTTAAATGAGAAGCATTGCTGTTTATCGCGATAGTGTGGCAAAAAAACAGTCAACTTCGACTCATCATCGTGCCAAACAATTGAGCATCAGTAATGTTATTGAAAATTTGGACTATCGGATCGAGGTGTGCCGTTGAGGTCGCGGGGGCCATTTGGCCGATATTTTGTTCCATACATAATTGAACCATACAAATATTATCATCAAAAAAGAAATGATAATAAATTCTTAAATAATTTGTGTTTTATTTAAAATCAACATCGGCCCTTAAAATTTAACCACCCTTTATAACTTCGATATGCTACTAAAATGCTTTTGTCAATGTAGTCTTTCAATGAAAATGGGCGTTAAAGTAAGCGTGTCAATAAAATTTCTGCTAATAAATACAACTTAGATATTTCAATATAGTCCGTAATTCTTCCAAAATATTTATTCATTGAGAAATTATATGAATTTGAGATAAAGCATTATATAGGATGTGGGCGTAAGAGTGGGCGTGTCACCTAAATTTTCTGGCATAACAATAACATTGACTAGAAGGATTTCCGTAGCAAATTTTATCATCATACCTATAATTTTGTCGGTTTTATAAATTTAAATTTCATTAACAGTAGATAATGTGAAAAGTGGGCGTTATAGTAGGTGTGTCGAAGTTATTTATGCTAATAAATACAACTTAGATGTTTCAATAAAGTCCTTTATTATTCGATTTATAGAGAAATTATAAGAATTTGAAAGAAAACGTTGTATGGGAGGTTGGCGTGTCACATTTATTTTCCGTCAGAAGAAAGCTTTTGACCAAAAAGCAATTCCTGCAAAATTTCAGAATCGTAGATCTAATTTTGCCACTCTTATTAGGTTTAAAATTTTGAACATACTGAAAAATACACTGCGCGGTATAAATTTTCGTACATTTTGATCTCTAACTCCCTTCCTAATGCATGCATTTAGGCAATTTTTGGGTAGATATATTGTTTTTGCTCAGGTAGTTTATATTTGGAGTTTCATGACTCATACGTAGATGCTGGTGGACACAACTCCATTTTTTTCGATGTTGGAAGGACACGGTTCTTTCGACCTACTCTTGCATTACGAGCTATAACTTTCTTCCTTATATTCCGATTTAGCCAATTTTCTATTCCAAACAAACCTTGTGTATAAGACATATTCTGGCAAAATTTGAGCCCACTAGCTTTTTCGATGGGACCTCTATCGTGCTTTTAACAGACGGACAGACGGACGGACATAGCTAGATCGTCATCAAATAAAACCCCGATTAAGAATATATATACCATTTTTTTGGTGGCGGGTATAAAAACTTGAATACTTAAAAAAAAACACATTTTGCTGACGATGTTCAGTTGTTGTTTAGAGGCAGAACTGAGTTCCCTGATGTTTTCCAGAACATGATTGATTATACATCTGGATTGTTATCATGCTGGATTTCTGATAATGGTCTTTCAGTTAATGTTAGAAAGTCAAAGGCAATTATCTTTGGTAAAAGCATTAAAAATAGTTTTTCTGTTACTTTGGATGGGACTTTGATAGAATTTGTTGATAAAATTAAATGCCTTGGTGTTATTCTTGACTCAGGTCTGAATTTTGAGAGTCATGTCAATTTTGTTATATCTAGAATTAACTTTACTTTACGTAAGTTATACAGTTTAAATTTATCGCTGCCTTTTAATGTAAAGAAACAAGTTGTTCATGCTCTTATTATGCCTATATTTTTGTATGGCTTAGAAGTGTACGCAGGTACCTTTGGATATATTATAAAGAGACTAAGGTTAGTATTTAATAGGGTGGTTAGGTTTCTGTACTCCGTTAGATTTGGTCAGCATATTTCATCGTTTGTTTTGAAGTTTTTAGGATTTTCTTTTATGGAATTTATAAATTTTAGAAATATTTTACACTTTTATAAGTTATATAAGTTGCAGATACCTAAATATTTAGTTAAGTTTTTTAGGTTTTGCAGATCTAATAGAAAAAGGCAGTTGATCATACCTAGATTGACCTCAATTTTGGAACGATCTTTTTGTGTGAGAGTGGCACGAACTTATAATAGGTTATCGGATACTTTAAGGACGTTTGATGTTAACATTGATTCTTTTAGGAAAAAACTTTTTCGCGAGTTGTCTGATAATAGTACTTAATTGAATGATCATTCTTTATCCATTTACATATTTCAATCTTGGTCTGAAGTTTGGTTAGTTTGGCTTATATTTTCTGTGCAATTTTCTTGTCATTATATTTTTAATTCCCTTATATTTAAATTTTTACATTATATTTTTATAGTTTAAGTAAAAAGCATTGTAAATTTTTTTTTTTTTTTTTAGTAGAAGTTTGTAGCCAATTATGGCCTAGAGGCTTGGTTGCCGAAATTTAAATAAATAAATAAATAAAATTACAAAAAAATTTGTTTAGCTCTTTTACTAAAATTTTGCAAAAAATATTTGACCTTGTGTCACAAAAATTGGTCTGGTGATCACGGTCGGATCGTCCCGGGTATACAATGTGGTATAGGGGTATAGAGGAGAGTTTTATCTATTAAATGGTGCTAATTTCTTTTTGTTATCTTATATTTTCTCGAAGTTATGGTGTATTAAAAAAAGGAATTTAGGAAAATTTAGACCTGAAGATAAAAAAAAAATTATTTCTAAACATTATAAACAATTTATTTTCATGTACTAATGGCTAACAAATTTTAAAATTATACACAACTTATTTCGTTTGAAAATCTTTTAAAAGTAAAATGTTATAGAACTTTAAAAATCAAAATCTTACTAATAAATTTTCCGTTTTAGCAAAATGCTAAGCATGTCTATTTTGAATCACCCTGTGGCCCTTAAAACTTAACCACCTTTTACAAAAAAATAGATAGATAAAAATATAATTTGACTAAAAAAAGTATTTTAAATATTCAAATAAATACTTATTTGAAATCTACTGATGCACATTTTTTTTAATATTTTTAAATCTTAAACCTCATAAGACTGTTTGTACAACTATACGTAAAGTTTGGCACAAATCATTTCTCTAGTTAATTTTTGTCAACAAACTTCGGTCATTTTCGTTTTCACAAACCCCTATAAAATTCCTTTGATGGATTCCTTCCGTGATGTTTAGCAAAGACATCATCCTCAGTGTTTGCAAAATGTAGTGGCGCCTTCAACAGATGTTGCCATCTGCAATGAATAAATGCTAATGAATATGACTAATATATTTTTAAAAAAATTAAAAAAAAAAGTGGGCGTGGCACATTTATTTTCCGTTATAACGAAGACTTTGACCAAAAATCCATGTTTGCAAAATTTCAGAACCGTACATATAGTTTTGTCAGTTTTATTACGTTTTAAATTTCAAATATACACTGAGCGGTACAAATTATCGTACATTTTGACCTATAACTCCTTTTCTAATGCATGGATTTAAGCAATTTTTGGGCAAAAATCATTTGACTTGAGAAATATATATCCGAAGTTTCATGACTCTACGTTTATCCGTTTGGACACAATTCCATTTTATTCGATGTTAGAAGGACACGGTTTTTTCGACCTACTCTTGCCTTTCGAGCTATAACTCTCTTCCTAATATTCCGATTTAGCCCATTTTCAATACCAAACAAACCTTGTCTATAAGAAAGATTCTGGCAAAATTTGAGCCCCCTAGCTTTTTCGGTGCGACCTCTATCGTGCTTTCAACAGACGGACAGACGGACAGACGGACGGACATAGCTAGATCGTCATCAAATCAAACCCCGATTCAGAATATATATACTTTATGGGGTCTAAAATGGATATTTCGATGTGTTACAAACGGAATGACAAAATGAATATACCCCCACCATTTTTTTGGTGGCGGGTATAAAAATTTGTAGTTACATTAAGTTAAATAAAACTCAAATCGTGCAATATAGAAACTCTTTAAAATACGCAAATTTATTGGCATATTGTACAAATTTCTTTAACATTGAAATCTAAATTTATTTCGTATTTATAAAATTATCGAATTTTTGCGGAAGTTCTTCCATTAAAGATTTAAAAGTTGCTTCTGTTACCTTTTTGGAGAAGTTTGTCCATCTATACTTAAAATCGGACATGTTCTGGGACACCTTTCCTGTGTTCTTCAATTCCTTTTTTACAAGAGCCCAGTACCTCTTCATAGGCTTAAGTTCTCAACAGTTAGCTGGATTTGTCTCTCGTGGTACAAAAATGACATTATTCTTTAAATACCACTCAAGTGCCTTTTTTCTATAGTGACATGATGCCAAATCAGGCCAAAAATATGTAGGCACTCGGTTCTGTCTCAAAAAAGGTAAAAGTCGTTTTTGAGGCACTACGTAATATAAATTTCTGTGTTTATCGTGCCTGATTGCACAAATGCTTGGCATCTTTTGTCACAACTGCAAATAGCTTGCCACTCGAGAAATTTCTTAGGGAATTTTGCTTGTTTTTTTTTTTGTCCGGAACTCTTCCTGAACATTACTTCTTTTATCAGAAACATAAAAATCTTGGCCGGTAAGTTGAGAAAAGTCTGCCAATACGTATGTTTCGTCATCCATCACTCAACAGGTGTATTTTTTTTATAAGATCTGGCTTACATATTTTCTCTCGTATTTTTGCTTCTAAGTTCTTTACCGAATTGCGATCTGGAACTTCCTGAACTTTGAATGTCTTCAGCCCAGCATAAGCTTTGGTTGTTTGAACAAAACTATTACGAGTTTTGCTCTTCGAAACAGTTGCTCGACTTGTTTTACCTTACCAATATCTTCTGGACCTTTTTTATTTCCTGATCCAGGTTCTTCTTTTAATGCTCAGGTCTTCCTTATACCATTTAATGGCATTTGAAACAGTTCGAGGGTCAACTTTCAAATTTTTTGCTATTTTTTTGGAAAGTTTTAAATATATTTTCACGTACTTTTTTTTCGCAGTCCATTTGATCGTAATAACAATTGAAAATTAATAAGTTTTAAAATAATAGTACATATCTGACATATATATAAAAGCTAACGTGATAAAAAGAAAAATTATTTATTGCACGATTTGAGTTTTATTTAACTTAATAATAATGCAACTACAATTTTTTTCGATACACTCCTTAATTAACTAGTTAAATCTATATATATAAAAGTGAAACTCTGTGTGTGTGTGTGTGTGTGTGTGTGTGTGTGTGTGTGTGTTAGCTATAGACTCTGAAACTGTAAAACCGATCGGGCTCAAACTTTGGTAAGTTGTTGTACACATACCGGGGAGTGTTTATGGATGAAAAAAAGTGGGCGGGGCCACGCCCATAAAAAATTAGTTATCAGTTTTAGCTACTTGCACTTGACCGATTTTTCTGAAACTTTGTACACATATCGAGCTGTCATGACTAAATAATTTCGTGATAAGAAAAGTGGGCGGGGCCACGCCCCTAAAAAAGTTTTAATTTTGAGGCACTTGCACTGGACCGATTTTTCTGAAACTGTGCACACATATTAAGCTGTCGTGACTTTATAATTTTAAGACTAAAAAAGTGGGCGGGGCCACGCCCATAAAAAAAGGCTATAATTTTGAGGTATTTGCACCAGACTGATTTTTCTGAAACTTTGCACACATATTGAGCTGTCATGACTAAATAATTTCGTGATTAGAAAAGTGGGCAGTGCCACGCCCATAAAAAAAAGGTATCATTTTGAAGTACTTGCACTTGACCGATTATTCTGAAACTTTGCACACATATTGAGCTGTTATGACTTTACAATTTCGTGATAAAAAAAGTGGGCAGGGCCACGCCCATAAAAACAATTTTAATTTTGAGGTACTTGCACTGGTCCAATTCTTCTGAAACTTTGCACACATATTGAGCTGTTATGACTTTACAATTTCGTGACTAGAAAAGTGGGCAATGCCACGCCCATAAAAAATAAAATTTTTAGGTTTTTTCACTTGATATTCAATTAAAATTCAGAATGCATTTCGATTCATTAAGGGGCGTAGCAACGCGCGCCGGGTTTGGCTAGTTTATTTATATAAATGAAAAGTACTGTAAGAACATTTCGGGGTCATATCATCTACTCAGGTAATATCAATGCTTCAGAGTTTTAAAATTTTAGAATTAAACCTTCCGAAAATGCTAAAATGACAAATATAATAAGAAAAGTAACATAACGAATCAATAGTTTCTAATTTCAAAATTATATTTCTACTTTTGGAATTTTTCAAGAGCCCATAGAGCGAAGTGATGTCGCTTGGGAAGGTCGAGCGGCTTCAGTTGTTGTACAAGCTGTATTTTGTACGCTTGTAATTTAAGATCTTGACGTAAAATGCGCCAAGTCGTTCCATACGTTAGTCCGAGTTACTGCGACATGACCTATTCGGTCAAATAGTATCCAATAATGAATGCTAGAACTCAAAATGGGTGATGGTGTTGCGAATAGTACGCTATGTAGGCCGATTATGTTGACCATAAGTTGAGCGAAGTGCACGAAACACATTCCTCACAGAACACGAATTTTCGTAATAAATGTGAACGATTTGTAAACGTTGTTCAGGCGACAGTCTTTATATTATGAAATGCCAAATAATACTAAACAAAAACAAGTAAGAGTGTTATATTCGGCCGTGCCGAATCTGATAATACCCTTCACCATCATGTGCATAGGTATATTCTCACATCGTAGCTTAACCTACATTTCATGTTTTTCCAATTTTTTCTTTATTATTTATCGACTTTGAGTTTTTAGGTAGTTAAGTGTATTCAAATAGTCAAGCCCTTTAATTTGACACCCATATTGATGGGGTTAAAAAATTTTATCCGCCATTTTGTTTTAGACGTTATCTTGGATTTTACATTTTAGAATAATTTACTGTATTCTACTGGTCAAGCCCTTTAATTTGATACCAATATTGAGGGGGTTCAAGAAGTTACATTTTAAAATACCAGATTTGGCTCATATATAAATTTATTGTCCACCATTTTGTAGTAGCGACCAACATAAATTTAAAGTTTTTTTATGGTGCTTTTATTGTTCTAGTCAAGTCCTTTCAGATGATATCAATAATGACTCTCTCGGTTGTCTAGAAGCTGAACAAATTTGATTTTCGTTTGTAAATTTTTAGAATATATATTTAAAAAAATTTTTTTTGCCTATAACTTTACCGATAAGAGCCCGATTTATCCAAAATTTTACACGAATATCTTTAGAGGCATGTTATATCTACAAATAGTAGCAAAGGTACCTATAAATTATTCTTTGGCTGAACAATTTTAATTTTGGGGTAAAAATATAGAAAAAACAGAGGCAGTCCTGTTTATTTGCTCATATCTCAGAAAGTTATCGGCCGATTGTGCTGAATTTCAATAGCGATCCATTCCCGGATATTTCCAAAAGATGGGTACCATACACAGATCTGAGGAACATATGGTTGCTTTTAAAAGTTGATTTCAACCAACACACGGACAGACGGGCATACGGACAGACGGCCATGGCTTAATCGACTCCTCTATTCATAAGCTTTCAGAAAATATATACTTTATGGGATCGGAAATGAAAATTGTAGAATTTACAAACGGAATGACAAAGCTATATATACTTACCCTTGTGCACCACAGGTGAAGGGTATAATAACATGACAGCATGACACTAACAAAATATTAATATCGTCGGATGGTAGAAATGCAAAGTCTTTGACAGTGCAGATGTGTTACAAATGTAGAGTATTTAATCATAAAGAAAATGAGTGCAGGAATAATGAAATATGTTATAATGTAGAGCATTTAATCATTAAGAATGTAGCTTAGACGTGTTGCTAAAATATATTAATTGTAGAAGATCAACCATAAATTCGATTTGAGCTTAGATGACAACTACAGAACGATGATCAAACAATGCCCAGTTTACTAAAATAAACTAAAATCAAGGATAACCAAGAATATAACTGGTATATAAGTATACGAATGCCCAGGGAGTGCTGAACAACTTTAGTCAAATAGAAGTAATTGCAGCTGTAATACTAAAGAACATGATCATTTTGCAGCAATATTAAATACAACGAGAACAGGTGGACTCATAATATATTTAAAGAACTCCTGGAACGTAAAAAAGTTCTATGAAAAATTGACAAATTCAAAATATTGGATGTGCGCATAGTTTTTAAAAAACAAAAATATATATTTTATAATAATGGCTGTGTATCCAAGCAGTAGAGAAACGAAATTTTGGGAAGTATTCGAGAAGAAAGTTTATGTGAAACAAAATATTAATTAATTATAGCAGGTGATTTTAAATCCTGCAAATAAAATCCTAGGAACATTAATGATAAAGGCCTGAGACAAACTATGACTGAATATAAAAAATACTCAATCATTAATTGACTTTGTTATAACAAATAAACATAATACTATCGTAAAAAATAATGGTTCAAATAAAATATCGAACAATGAAGCAATAGATATAACTATCCAAAATACAAGCTGTAAACAAACAGTAAATAAAACAAGTAAGAGCACTAAATTCGGCTGTGCCGAATCTTTTATACCCACCACTAATTTTGTTTACATTTAAAGCACAATAATTATTATTTTGTTAATCATTATGGAATAATCTCTTTATAATAAAATATGTATCACTTTCTTTGTAGAGGGTGGTTAAATTTTAAGGGCCCATGTTGAAGGTGAACTACACCTAGCCTTTAAATTTGTTTTCTGCATTTCATTTGACATTTGACATTTCTCAATCTCAAACTTTCTCAATTTGATCCGTGGAAAGATACGCAAATGAGCAACGCTTTAAAGTTATTCAGGTTTTTTATAAAAATGGGCGTTCAAATCAAAATGCATTTTGTGCACTAAGAGATTCTTTTGGTCATCATAATCGTTCAAATTCATCCACAATTGGAAGAATTTTAAAAAATATTTAAATTTCTGAAAACAGGTCTGTATAAAACGTTGAATGGGAACCATTGCTGTTTTTTGCGATAGTTTGGCAAAAAAGAAGTCAACCTCGACTCATCATCATGACCAACAATTGAGCATCAACATTGTCATTGAAAATTGGGACAATCAGGTAGAGGAGTAGCGCCAAGGATGGGGGGGAGGGGGTGTTGCCATTTGGCCGATATTTTGTTAAATACATAATTGAACCATACAAATATTATCATTACAAAAAGAAATAATAATAATTTAATAAATAATTTGTGTTTTATTTAAATTCAACATCGACCCTTAAAATTTAACCACCCTTTATAACTTCGATATGCTACTAAAATGCTAAATGTAAATGTAGTCTTTCGATGAAAGTGGGCGTTAAAGTAGGCGTGTCAATAAAGTTTCTGCTAATAAATACAACTTAGATATTTTAATATAGTCCTTCATTTTCCAAAAACTTTGTCAATAAAAAAATTACATAAATTTAAGATAAACCGTTATATGGGAGGTAGGCGTTAAAGTGGGCGTGTCACCTAAACTTTTTGGCACAACAATAACATTGATTAGAAGGATATATGTAGCAAATTTCATCATCATACCTCTAATTTTGTCGGTTTTATGAGCTTTTAAATTTCATTAACGGTAGATAACGTGAAAAGTGGGCGTTATAGTAGGCGTGTCAAAGTTGTTTTTACTAATGAGTACAACTAAGGTATTTCAATATTGTCCTTTATTATTCCAAAATCTTTATTAATAGAGAAATTATATGCATTTTAGGTAAAACGTTATATGGGAGATGGGCGTAAAAGTGGGCGTGGCACCTTAATTTTTTGGCACAGTAATGACATTGCCTAGGGGGATATACGTAGCAAATTTTATCATCATACCTCTAATTTTGGCGGTTTTATGAGCTTTTTAATTTCATTAACGGTAGATAACGTGAAAAGTGGGCGCTATAGTAGGCGTGTTAAAGTTGTTTTTGCTAATGAGTACCACCTAGATGTTTCAATATAGTCCTTTATTATTCCAAAATCGATATTAATAGAGAAATTATATGAATTTTGGTTAAAACGTTATATGGGAGGTGGGCGTGGCACATTGATTTTCCGTAACAAAAAATCCTCTCACCAAAAAGCAAAGTGTGCAAAATTTCAGAGTCGTACATCCATTTTTTTTTGCTTTTATGACGTTTTTGTGTTTAAATATACCGAAAAATAAACTGTGCGGTATAAATTTTCGTACATTTTGATCGATAACTCCTTTCCTAATGCATAGATTTAGATAATTTTCGGGGAAAAATATTGTTTTTACTCAGGAAATATATATTCGAAGTTTCATGAGTCTACGTTAATGCGTTTGGACACAATTTCATTTTATTCGATGTTCGAAGGACACGGTTTTTTCGACCTACTCTTGCCTTTCGAGCTATACCTCTCTTCCTAATATTCCGATTTAGCCCATTTTCAATACCAAACAAACCTTGTCTATAAGAAAGATTCTGGCAAAATGTGAGCCCCCTAGCTTTTTCGGTGCGACCTCTATCGTGCTTTCAACAGACGGACAGACGGACGGACATAGCTGGATCGTCATCAAATCAAACCCACCATTTTTTTGGTGGCGGGTATAAAAATTGAAATTTTCAAATATATCACAGAAATCAGTTTAATACAATATTGATAATTACATAGAAAATACCTAAGGAGATATATTAAATTTAAAATAAATTTAAAAATAATTTGGTAGATAGCATTAGTACAATAACAAATTCGATAGAAAATGTGCAGTATGTGAATTAAATACCTGCGATAACTAGGCAATTTAAATTTTGTGCAATTAGTTCATAAAAACCTAAAATCATTTGTGAAGCTATAAACCATAAACCGGAATTTAATTAAGTTTCAACTAGAATAATAATAAAAAACTGAAATAATTTTCGAAAAATAATGACTAAAATTATAAATAGATCTTTTAAAACGGGAGAATTTCCAGAAAATTGGAAAATATCATCAGTAACTCAAATCGAAAAAATAAGAAAGACAAACAAATGCGAAGAATTTAGGCCAATTAATACACTTAAAACATAGAGAAAATTATTGCGAAAGTAATTAAGCAACAGCAAGAAAAACATTTTAAAGAAAACAACAAAATACCAATCGGGTATTGAAACTACGGTAAACTATATTATAAATAGATGCAAATTGTGAAAAAAATTTTTAGAATCTAAAAGAGCTTTCGATACGATTGATAGCGATATCTAAATAAAAAACTTGTACATGTACGGTATAAAAGGAAACGAGCTAAAATAGTTTAAATCGTATTTATCAAATAGAAAGCAAATAGTAACAATAAACAATATAAAATCCGAGTTTATAAATATTAAATATTGTTTCCCTTAAGGATCTATTTTTGGAGTACAGTGCAATGAAAATTTAAAACATGATATAAATAATATTAACTAATGAATAAATTAAAATTAAATGAAATTAATTAATTAATGAAATGAATGCAAATAAATACGAATAACAATTAATCGCGTTTAGAAATTAATAACCAAATAATAGAGAAAGTAGATAATGGGCCAATTCAAAGTAGACTCTCATATTGTACTATGTCATATAATTCATATTAATATGACTAGTGACTTTGAACACCTTTTGTTAACAAATTATGTATTTAATACAAGAAAGAAGAGAAAGAGATGACGCTGTTAAAAATTGTATGTATACAAGAAAGAAGAAAATAGAAAATATTCTCTCTGAGAGGTGAGAAGCGAAGAAATTCTCTCTGAGAGACAGTATGGTTAAAAGTATAACATAAACAATTTCTTATACATAGGAAACAAATGTGTAAAGTCATATTATTTTTTTTGTATGGAAATTACTAACAAAAATTTTAAGCATGCATAAAATAATATGAAATAGTACAAATACGACTGATATGCAACCACTTTGAATTGGCCCAATATTAAATATTTAGGATTTATTGTTGATAATCAATTGAAATTTAAAGATCATACTAAATATATATGCAAAAAATCGGCAAAAAAAAAATAGGATTCTTTAAACGGAAACACAATAATGTAACAATATTAAATGCGATGGTAAAACCCCATTTTTAGTTAGAATCAACGATTTTATATACATGTTGCACGGTAAAACAAATTGAAAGACTACAGAAACTACAAAACAAAGCAATGAGATCCACTGTGAAATGTAACATGTATAATAGAGTTAATGCCTAATGAACACTAAACATAAAACAAATAATAGAAATGAATACACTACAGTTTATAAAGAAAATGAAAATAGGGAAAGCAGCAGAATATCTTATTAAATAATTGAACTTCGTCGGGTAATCTCAACATTATCACTTAAGAAATGCAGATGATAGCTTCAGACTACAACGAACAACAACAACAGCAATGCAACGGTCACGGTTCCACAAGGGATTACATTTATACAATATGCTTCCAAGTGATATAAAGTCAGAAATAAATATTAATTTATATTAAGGAAAAGTTGTTAATTTTGTAAAAAATAATAATAATAATAATAATATATTTATATAAATAATAATAATATATTTGTAATAATAATAATATATATATATTTGCTTAATTTTATTTTATTTATTTATTAAACACAAAAGTATATTATTTTTATTTTATTGTATTTTTAGTTAAACTTTGTTTATTTTAAAAGTAATTGAAATTAACATAGCATTGCTGTTGTGTTTTTAAATTCTTATTCAGTTTGTTATTAAAAATTCGTCAAATGGCTGACAATGAATATCTGATGATGTGGGTTGTGTGCAACCATAATCCACTTTACCAAATTATTAGTTTTATGCTTAATTTTTTCACAGCGAATACTTTACAATGCGAAATATTGTATCAATTAGAAAATGGTATATAGAAAACCGATCTGTGGAATCTGTAAAATAATTAAATGAGTATGACATTAGCCAGCGTCGAGAGCCTTCAATGTTCCTTGTTTTTAAAACATTTTTAAAATTGACTATCGCCAGAACAACTTTCCTGCACTTTTGTATAGATTGTCAATAAAAAAAAAATACAAAAACCTAATATAGATTGTGCAAAAAAGAATAACATGTCGTCGTGTAATAGTATTCCACTTTACCCACCTTGTGGTTCCATATTACTTTCCATTTTTTAACTAAAGGTTTTTGAGATGCCTCCGATTTTTTAAGTATTCCCTTTTTTAGTGTAAAAGAAATTAAATTTTTGTGATTTGTAAGAAATCAAACAAACGCATTGTAAAAAATTTACACAAAAATTTTAGGATCGCTAATATAAAAAAAGGAGTTCCACAATACACGAAGTTATCCTGTTTATAAGAATTAAAAAACTAATGAATTTTAACATATTATTTTATTATTTATTTTAGTGTATGTAAACGTTTGCAGACATTTGTCTTAGACAAGCGTTTATGGGAAAACATCGACCTTAGTCAGGAACCCTTGCCTTTGGGCATTTTAGAAGATATGCTGGAACGATCTCATGATAAGACTAAAAGTATTAAACTAAAAGGACCATCCCCTTCACAGCACCTGGAAGGTGAAATAAAGCATTTCAATAAAACAATACAAAATTCTTTTACCACAAGATGTACAAAATTAGTAACTTTAGAGCTGTATGGTGTGACCTTGGATTTTACACAGGTAATATAAAATTTACAGTTTCGCTGAAAATAGACAAAATTCTTTAGGATAGTTTTTAAAGAAAAATTTCTCAAAGTCTTATAAATTTGCAGTCATTAATATACAGTGGTTTACAGCTTACTTTATGCAGTGTATACTGTTTAACTAATAGGACTTTTGGAATAGTGCGGTATAATTTTAAAAATAAAGATATCTACACTATTTTTGAATTATGCATTTAAATATCTGAATCTATATCTATCTATATATATAAAAGTGAAACTCTGTGTGTGTGTTAGCTATAGACTCCGAAACTGTAAATCCGATCGGACTCAAGCTTTCGCAAGTTTGGCAGGGCCACGCTTATAAAAAATTAGTTATCATTTTTAGCTACTTGCACTTGACCGATTTTTCTCAAACTTTGCACACATATTGAGCTGTCATGTCTATATAGTTTCGTAATTAGAAAAGTGGCAATGCCACGCCCATTAAAAAAAATTTATAATTTTTAGCTTTTTGCACTTGATATTCAATTAAAATTAAGAATGCATTTTTATTTATTAAGGGGCGTAGCAACACGCGTCTTGCTTTTCTAGTTTTTAACTAGAAAATCCCGGGCGTGCACTGCCCACTTTTCTAATCACGAAATTGTAAAGTCATAACAGCTCAATATGTGTGCAAAGTTTCAGAGGAATCGGTCCAGTGCAAGTACATTAAAATTATAATTTTTTTCATTTAAAGATTGTTTTTATACTCACCACCAAAAAAAATGGTAATTTTTGTCATTCCTTTTGTAACACATCGAAATATCCATTTTAGACTCTATAAAGTATATCTTTTCCGGGTTCCATTTTAGGACTATTTAGTTATGTCCGTCCGTCTGTCAAATTTTGCCAGAATATTTCTTATACACAACGTTTGTTTGGTATTGAAAATGGGCTAAACAGGTATATTAGGAAAAGAGTTATAGCTCGTAAATCAACAGTAAAAAAAAAACATGTCCTTCCAACATCGAATAAAATGCAATTGTGTCTAAACGCATTGACGTAGAGCGATGCAATTTCCAATGTATGTTTCCTAAGTAAAAAAAAATATCTCTCCCTGAAAATTGTCAAATCTATACATTACGAAAGGAGTTATATGTATATCAAAATGTACGAAAATTTATACCGCACAGTGTCTTTTTCAGTATATTTAAAATTAAAAACGTAATAAAACTGACAAAATTAGATGTATGAAATTTAGCAAAAATTACTCTTTGATTAAAAGACTTGCAATAACAAAAAAATAAGATAACACGCCCACCTCCCATATAACGCTCTATCTTAAATTCATATAATTTCTCTATGAACAAAGATTTTGGAAGAATAAAGGACTATATTGAAGTATCTTAGTTGATTTTATCAGCAGAAAATACCTAAACACGACTAATTCAACGCGTACTTCTCACATAATTTACTGTTAATAAAATTTATAATCTCATAAAGACGATAATATTAGATGTATGATGTTGAAATTTCGCGTATATACATTTTTGTCAATATAAACATAATATTAAAAAACTAAGGTGACACGACCACATTAACGCCTACCTTCCTTACAACGCTATATCTCATATTCATATATTTTCTCTATGGACACAAATTTTGCAGAGTACTCTATATTGAAATATATAAGTTGATTTTATCAGAAAAAACTACTTCGACACGTCTACTATAACGCCCACTTTTCTCGTAATCTACTGCCAATGAAAATTAAAAGCTCATAAAACCGACAAAATTAAATTTATGATGAATAAATTTCGTACATATAGCTTTCTAGTCAATGTCATTGTTATGCCAGAAATGTAGAAATTCTTAATGTTTCATTGTAAGAATAATTTTAAGGAAATAAATTGATAGGAATTTGAAGTTACACGAAAAAAGTAAAACATATTTTAGTATAGAGATTATTCCATAATGATTACTGTTAACAACAAAATAATAAATTTTGTGCTATAAAAGTACACAAAATAGGTGGTGGGTAGCAAAAATTATGCATAGCCGATTATAGTGCTTTTACTTTTTCGGTCCGACCTCTATCGTGCTTTCAACAAACGGACGGACATAGCTAGATCGTCGTAAAATGAATCCCCGATTCAGAATATATTTACTTTATGAGTCTAAAATGGATATTTCTATGTGTTACAAACGGAATGACAAAATGAATATACCCCAGCATTTTTTTGGTGCAGTAATAAAAATTTTGTTGTAGAAGTATTAATTATAATTGAGTATTGCTAACTGAAGAAAATCATATTAACGTAACATTTTATTACTTTAATTTTAGATAACTTTTAAAGATTTTCCTCAAACACTTAAACGTTTGGTACTCAGCAACTGCAATGTACGTACGGTCAAAAACAAGTCATTATTTACCGGCATCGATACGATGTTAGTTAATTTAGAAGAATTAGCCATAGAAAGTAATTCATGGTTTGATCCTTATTATATCATGCCTTTATCAAAACTACCGTTATTGCGCTACTTTAGTGTCAGAGGATGCTGTAAAATGCAAGAGTTCATACCATATGGGAGTATAGCATCCCGGCATGGATTCAAGCAGCTGGAGGTAAGAAAAGCTAATTTTCGACATATACTTCTAGAGATAACATTGAATTCTTAGGTTTTAGATTTACGCGAAACACCCTTAAGCGATTCAGATTTACAATGTTTTAATGTTATTGCTAACTTAAAAGAAATGTATTTACAATGTCCAGAAGATCATGATAGTATAAAACCGGAATCGTGCACGGATGAAATAAATAAGAGTAAGGAATCGGAAATCGATATGCCAACTACATCTTTTGCTTCAGCAACAAATACAAATCGTTCTTTAGATCCTCAAACACCTTCAAGTACACAAGCTGAATTAAGTTTGAATGAATTAAAAAAGAATCGGGAATCTGAAATTGATTTAGCAACTGCATCTAATTCTTTAGAAACAAATACAACCCGTTCATTAGATATCGAAACATCTTCGAGCGCGCAAATTGAAAAATGTTTGGATGAATTAAATAAGAGTAATGAATCGGATAACAGTCAGGCAATTATATCTAATGTTTTAGAACCAAATGTAAATCGTTCGTTGGGGTTTGAAACTGCTTCGAGTGCCTTGACTGAAACATGCTCCAATGAATCAAATAATAAAGAATCATACACAGTTAAGCCGACTACATCTAATGCAACTACTGTAAATAGTATGTTAAATGTTGAAACACCTTTTAGCACCGCTAACTTGTTTATGGGTGCAAATCAAAACGACCATAAAGGTGAAAAAACCGATGATTCTTTGAAGACACCTACATTATCTTTCAATGACAGTGAATCTACGTCGTCATCGCCATCATCGTCATCCTCCTCCCCTTCGACATCATCTTTATTACCGAAGTCTAATAGTATTGGAGACAGTAATGCTGCTGATTCTCCCTCAACTTCTGGATCTCCTGGTTTGGGCTTATCACCTAATATTGTACCTTTAGTTGGTACAAATGCTCCCTCGCGCAGCCGTTTTCTACCACGTCCAGATCACATTTTTTACTTAGATGTTCGCAATCGTACTTCACCTAATGTCGTGCATTTTAATAGACGTGACCATATGAATCTAAGACACTTGCTTTTTGCCGGCCAGCCACAACAACAGGAGGAACAGCAAAATCAACAAAATCAACAAAATGAACAAAATCAACAAAATCAACGACAGCAATCGCCCCCACCTGTTAATGAACAAATAATGCATCATAATATCTTTTGGGATATTGTGAATCCTTTGGGTCGTGTTGTAGGTGTAGGTGGTCCAGATCGTTTATTCGGCGAGGAAAATGGAGCACAATATAACTTCAATCTATTATCATTATTGTTGTCTGATCGTCAGCAACCTCGTGGAACAATATCAGATCGTGGTGTTTGCTGTTTTGGACGCACTCGACAACCATCACAGCATGGTGTCATTTGGATACGATTTAATAATCGTCCTACTGAAAATCGGTTTGAACGTTTTTCTGTACGTGATTATAAATCTGTAACCGATATTTCAATGCAACATTTAGCTCAATGTTCGCCCTTTTTAATATTTCTGGATGTTAGCGGTACTGGTGTTACCTTACAGGGCCTTCAACGTTTTAAAGAAATGAAACCAGAATGCACAGTTGTAGCCGAACATTTGTTAGATGTCGCACAAAGTGAATCAACTGTTGTCTGATAAAGTATTTATTTAAATCATTGCCCTCCACAAAAAGAAAAAGAATGGGAGGGAATTCGTTTAAATATATTTTTTTAAATTCAGGTGTTTGTGTGCGGATAGTATTAAGGAACTATAAGTTAAGAATAATTTTTATAACGATCAATTGAATCGTACCTCATTTAAATAGTAATTTATATGAGTTGGATAGAATGGAGAGTTATTTTCGGTATATGTTTTAGATATAATTTTTTTTAATACATAAAAAAGATCTAGAAGGGGTCTGTAACAGTGCTGGCAATTTTTAGTGCTTTTAACTTATCGATACAACTTAATACTTTTCAATAGGAACTTAAGACGGTTTGTTCTTTTTATTTTAACCGTATTCTACAGCTGGCTGCAATATAGGTTCATAATGAACATTTATAATTAAATCATATTAACTGAAATATGGTGTAATAAATTTTAATTTAATTATACAGTGTGTGCAAAACATATGCGACAAATGTTTTTCATTAACAAACTGATAATGGTATACATTATTTACATCTTATATGTAAATTAATAGGCAAATCGATTTCTTTTTTGTTACGCAGTTACGCTCACAATATACAATCGATAAAAATAAAAAATATAACATTTTAAAAGAATTTTTTCTGCAGATGTTTACAATCTTAATTTTATTAAAATTGGTTCGTTATTTTAGGATTTATGTATATCCGTATAAAGTTGCTACTATCACAAACGTAAACCGTATGTGTGTAACAAAACAAAAAAAAAAAAAAAAAAAAAACAATTTAGGGCATGTGCAATTTAATGTACAGTGCTTTTTGTATATAGTATAAAAAAAGCTAATCATTTTAAACTAGATTACGGTCGAGTGGTTTTAATGGTGAATTAGTACTTGAATCCATATCTTATCTCAGCGTGTATTTCGGGTCATGATTATGTTGAAATACCCATCGAAGAAACATACTATACTCAGCATGTGAAATCTTTTTCATGTCAAAAATTTTCTTGTACATGAAGCGGTTCACATTTTCATAAATTTTGTGGAATGGTCCAACCCCAATTGCACAAAATCAAGTTGACACATTACGTTACCTTCTCCGTCCATCCTTTAATTGCGCGGGTTCCAAATAATTCTCATACTTATAAAGTAGGCAGATATATTTTAATACTTTCTTTGTAGCTTGTATATTCTCAAATATTTAGGCCATTCTATAAGAAAAATAAACTGAGTTTATGATCCAATTTTTAACTTTCGCGTCAAGGCCATTGCAACCATAGTAAATTAGTTACCGCCGTTGTTTTAAATAATATGTGTTATTAGTTTTTTTTTTTTTTTTTTTTATTATGTTAGTATTTAAAGTGTTCTTTGTTTTACCTTTCACACAGTGAAAAACGGTATATGTATATAGATTTGTCATTCCGTGTGAAATTTCTACAATTTTCATTTCCGACCCCATAAAGTATATATGTTCGGAGAACTTATGAAAAGAGAAGTCGATTAAGCTCTGTCAGTCTGTCTGGGTGTATGTTGAAATGAACTTTTTGAAGACCCCCGACATCTCCTGGACCTGCGTGAAGTATTAAAACAACAACATACAACACATACATACATAAATACATATATATATAAATACATACATATATAAATACATACATACATATGTACATACATACATACAAACGTGGTATACTGGCTAGAGTGAACGTGGCATCTATTCCCAGCTGAGCCAAAAAATTTTCTTTATTATTTTTTGATAATTTGTATTTTTATTGTTTTTTTTAGTTTTTTTTTTAATTTTTTTTATTTTTTTTTTATTTTTTTTTTATTTATTTTTTTTAAACATAATACATAAACTCAATTTATAATTTTACAATGAGATGATTTTTTTATACATGTTTTATATGAGATGAATGGTGATACAAACAATTGTTGTTGCATGACTACACGTTGTGAAGGGTGAAGAAGTTGTGAAGATTCGACACGGCCGAACATAGCACTCTTAATTGTTTATACTATGACAACTTACAAATTTATATAAATAGTTCTTTTATAAAGAATGTAATATATAAAATTTGCAATTTAAATAAGAGATTTGTTGTTTTTGTTTTGCATAACACACAAGTTTGGTCGTTTAAATTAATTTCGAACTTTTTCCTTATAATTATTAAGTGTTCAATTTAATTTACCTTGGATCTACATCTAGCAAATTCAAGTCGTAAGAAAGTTCAAACTCAATAGAAAAAAAGAACATGGAATCTAACTTCGAGTATTGAGTTCTTAAAAACAGGATCAAGTACTCTATTCTTGGTACTAACAATACTTAGCCAGCACTGGTTCGTAATAGTACAAATTTTATTATTTTTCTTGTTTTTCTTCAGAAACATTAAAAATATCCTAAAAGTATTATTAAAAGCGTAAGGTACACACACACAATAAAGATTAACCTTGAGTTGATTTGAATATTTCTAATCTACGACTTTTTAAATTTATAATTTAAAGCATGGAGACTACGAGTATATAATTAAGTTAAATTTTAAAGTTATTCAATTAACAGTACACATTTAAAAATGTTCAGTATAAATTTAAATAGACACATTTTTGTTCATATGTTTTAAAATAATAAAAGTTTTATAATTTTTTAATGTTTACAAAATTAAACATAAATGCATCCATTTCTTATTATTAAAAACAAAATTTTAATATAAATTTAAATTTTTCTAAAACTAAACTAAATTTCTAATATTTTTTTGTATCTACAAGTATTTACGTTATCAGTTTTATGTGCTGTTATGGAAGTTTTGCGTGTAATATGTCTTACAATTTTAAAACATGTAAATCTTTACTCAAAGAGATCGTTTGAATTCTAAAAATAGCATATTAGTCTTGTGAAAAATTTTGTTTAAACTTGGATGTGTAAAATTCTGAGTCAAATTCGGAGAGTTGAGCTGCTAATTTTGACATCAAAAATATATGTATGTCATGGCTTAGAATTTACGCACAAAATTGAAGATGGTGCAAACTGTAACAGTTATCTTGTACATGGCTGTTATGCCTAAAAACTACTTTGCATTTCGACTAAAACCAGTACATAAATACTTTTATTATGAATATTGTGACATACACAAGTCTCAAATACATACATATATAGTAGATTATACTAGATTTAAGATTTTTGTAATTATTTCTTAAGGTTTTTATTTTTTAATAAAATTTTGTGACTAACTACTACTCAAACGGTGTTTCATTTGATAAAATTTTTTTTTTATCAAAACTGATATTCGACTTCTGAAGAAAATCTATATACATACATATAAAGGGTCCGCCAAATAAATATATAAAAAAAAGTAGCTTCGGCTGTGTGGCGCGTAGCGCCGTCCTGTTGACACCAAATGTTGCCAATATCCTCCTCTTCAATTTTTGTCAACAAAAATTCGTTCAACATGTTCCGGTAACGATCGCCATTGACTACGGCCACTCCTTGCTCATTTTCGAAGAAAAATGACCCAATTATGCCTCTGGACGAAAATCCGCACCAAACAGTGACTTGTTTTGGGTGTATCGGCTTTTCAATGTATGCGTGCGGGTTTTCTGTGCTCCAAATGCGACAATTTTGCTTGTTTACATACCCGCCAAGATCAAAATGAGCTTCATCTGAAAAGATGATTTTTTTGGCAAAATCGGACAAAGTAATGTCGCAATATTTTCCAGCATTGTTCAAGCGTATACACAACCATATTCGTTCAGCGGAAGGAAAAAACTAATTATCTGTTAAATCAGATATGAGCTAAGTGTTACCATTTACGAAATAAGCACTAGTTGAAAAAGAAAACGTTAGATGGCGGACCCTTTATATAGACATATGGTAAAAATAATCAGTACTGCCTAAAATATTTTTTTAATGCTTGTAGCCGAAAATTTAGTTTAAATTAAAAGTAAAAACAAATATTAGATTCTTTTATTATAACATTAAAATTCTAAAATACATTTGAAAAATTCTGAAATACAATGGAAAATTCTGAAATACAAATAGATATTTTTCAAAAACAAATAGAAATTGCTGAAATACATTTGGAAAATTCTGAAATACAATTGGAAAATTCTAAAATACAATTGGAAATTTCTAAAATTTAAATAGAAATTTCTGAAATACAAATAGAACTTTCTGAAATATACTCTGATACGCTGAACTCAAATCCGTTGTCGGTTTTTTTCCATCAGATCGGGATTTTTTTTATGGGCGTGGCAATTTTTTCCCCCTAAATTAGTCAGGTACAGAGACATATTTCATTCTAACTCGAGAACTAGTCATCCGATTTTCAAAAATAAAACACCAGAAGATGTGTAACAAAATTTTTCTCTATCTCTTATCGTTTTGGAATTATTTCAAAATTAATGGAGAAAAAAAATTTTTTCGTGCAAAATTCGTAAAATGTAGATTTTATTGTCAATTTACCGCAGGCACCCAATATTGACCAAATATGTGTAATGCAGCAAACAACGTCAGAGTGGGTGCACTAAAGCGCCTTGTAGCAACAATTATTTACTTCTATCTATTTTCGTACAGCAAAAACAAGTACAAGCAAAAAACTTTGCCAGATTGAAATTTTGTAGCAACGCCTCGCGTAAAGCACCCACCCTGTCGTCACCCGTAGATAACTTCAAATTACAATAAAAAATTAAAATATTTACAGACTATTTTATTTAAAATAACACAAAATTTTTGTTAATAATTATTAATTTTTATTTAGGAAACATTGTTAAAATAAACAAGTAAGAGCACTATATTCGGCTGTGCCGAATCTTTTATACCCACCACCAATTTTGTGTACATTTAAAGAACAATTTATTTAATTTTTTGTTAATCGCTATGGAATAATCTTTTTATAATAAAATGTGTATCACTTTCTTTGTAGAGGGTGGTTAAATTTTAAGGGCCCATATTGAAGGTGAACTACACCTAGTTTTTAAATTTGTTTTCTGCATTTCATTTGACATTTCTCAATCTCAATCTCAAACTTACCCAATTTGATCCGTGGAAAGATACGCAAATGAGCAACGCTTTAAAGTTATTCAGGTTTTTTATGAAAATGGACGTTCAAATCAATATGCATTTTGTGTGTGTAATTCTTTTGGTCAACATAATCGTTCGAATTCGTCCACAATCGGGAGAATTGTAAAAAATATTTTAATTTCTGCAAAACAGGTCTGTATAAAATGTTAGAAAATCTGTGAATGCCTTCTTAGTTCGTTGAATGGGAACCATAGCTGGTTTTTGCGATAGTGTGGAAAAAGAGCAGTCAACCTCGACTCATTATCGTGCCCAACAATTGAGCATAAACATTGTCATTGAAAATTTGGACCATCAGATGGTGGAGTGGCGCCAAGGATGGGGGGGCCATTTGGCCGATATTTTGTTAAATACATAATTGAACCATACAGATATTATAATTACAAAAAGAAATGATAATAATTTCTTAAATAATTTGTGTTTTATTTAAAATTAACATCGGCCCTTAAAATTTAACCACCCTTAATAACTTCGATATGCTAGTAAAATGTTTTCGTAAATTTAGTCTTTTAGTGAGAGTGGGCGTTAAAGTAGGCGTGTCAATAAAATTTCGGCTAACAAATACAACTTAGATATTTCAATATAGTCCTTTATTATCCCAAAATCTTTATTAATAGAGAAATTATATGAATTTTAGTTAAAACGTTATATGGGATGTGGGCGTAAAAGTGGGCGTGGAACCTTAATTTTCTGGCACAGTAATGACATTGCCTAGGGGGATAGACGTAGCGAATTTTATCATCATACCTCTCATTTTGGCGGTTTTATGAGCTTTTAAATTTCATTAGCGGTAGATAACGTGAAAAGTGGGCGTTAGAGTAGGCGTGTCAAAGTTGTTTTTGCTAATGAGTACAACTTAGATGTTTCAATATATTCCTTTATTATTCCAAAATCTTTATTAATAGAGAAATTATATGAATTTTAGGTGAAACGTTATATGGGAGGTGGGCGTAAAAGTGGGCTTGGCACATTGATTTTCCGTTACAGAAAAGCCTCTCACCAAAAAGCAAAGTGTGCGAAATTTCAGAATCTTACATGTAATTTTGTCCGTTTTATTAGGTTTCAAATTTAAAATATACTGAAAAATACACTGCGCGGTATAAATTTTCGTACATCTTTATACCCGCCACCAAAAAAACGGTGGGGGTATATTTATTTTGTCATTCCGTTCGTAACACATCGAAATATCCATTTTAGACCCCATAAAGTATATATATTCTGAATCGGGGTTTGATTTTATGACGATCTAGCTATGTCCGTCCGTCTGTTGAAAGCACGATAGAGGACGCACCGAAAAAGCTAGGGGGCTCAAATTTTGCCAGAATCTTTCTTTTAGACAAGGTTTGCTTAGTATTAAAAATGGGCTAAATCTGAATATTTGAAAGAGAGTTATAGCTCGTAAAGCAAGAGTAGATCGAAACAACCGTGTTCTTCGAACATCGAAAAAAATGGAATTGTGTCCAAGCGCATTAACGTAGACTCATGAAACTTCGAATATATATTTCCTGAGAAAAACCAAATTTTTCCCCAAAATTACCTAAATCTATGCATTAGGAAAGGAGTTATCGATCGAAATGTACGAAAATTTATACCGCACAGTGTATCTTTCGGTATATTTAAAAACAAAAACGTCATAAAAGAGACAAAATTGGATGTACGACTCTGAAATTTTTCACACATGGCTTTTTGGTCAAATGCTTTGTTCTAACGGAAAATAAATGTGACACGCCCACTTTTACGCCCACTTCCCATAAAACGTCTAATTTTAAATTCATATAATTTCCCTACGAATAAAGATTTTAGAATAATAAAGGATTGTATTGAAACATCTAAGTTGCATTCATTATTAAAAATAATTTCGACACGCCTACTATTACGCCCACTTTTCACGTTATCCACTGTTAATGGAATTTAAAAGCTCATAAAACCGACAAAATTAGAGCTACGATAATGAAATTTGCTACAGATATCCTTCTAGCCAATGTCATTGCCATGCCGGAAAATTAAGGTGACATGCCTACTTTAACGCCTACCTCCCATATAACGGTTTATCTCAAATTCATATAATTTCTCTATGAATAAAGATTGTGGAATAATAAAGGACTATATTGAAACATCTAAGTTGCATTCATTAGTAGAAACAACTTCAACACGCTTGCTTTAACGCCCACTTTCATCGAAAGGCTACAACAACTTGGACACGCCTACTATTACGACCACATTTCTCGTTATCAACTGTTAACGAAATTTAAAAGCTCATAAAACCGACAAAATTGGAGGTATGACGATGAAATTTGCCACATATTTCTCTCTAGTCAATGTTATTGTTATGCCAGAAAATTTAGGTGACACGCCCACTTTAACGCCTACCTGCCATATAACGGCTTATCTCAAACTCATATAATTCGTCTATGAATAAAGATTTTGGAATAATAAAAGACTGTAGTGAAACATCTAAGTTGCATTCAGTAGTAGAAACAACTTCAACACGCCTACTTTAACGCCCACTTTTATTGAAAGACTAAATTTACGAAAACATTTTACTAGCATATCGAAGTTATACAAAGAAAGTGATTCATATTTTAGTATAAAGGGATTATTGCATAGCGATTACTGTTAATAACAAACAAATACATTTTGTGCTATAAATTGGGTTATTTCCCGGGAATTTAAGTTATTTATATCTTCTTCCCGATTTCCCGGGATTATTTTTCGAGATCCCGGGAAATAAAAAATGTGGCTACGATTCGAAAGCAGATGTTTATATTGTTTATTTATAGTGAAATTGAATTCTAATGATTTTATTTTTGATCTCATAGCTGAAGTGCTCATATTTGATCCCGTATCTAGAGAATAATATTTTTTTCAATAAAAAATTTTTTTACTCAATTTATATTTTAAATTCAAGTTTCTTTATTGATTCTTTTAGTTTTGAAGTTTTTTTTTTACATTATAAACTATTTTATGCTTTTTAATAAAAAGTTTTTTTTTTATTAAAAACACATTTACTTTTTATTTGTTTTGCTGCGGGATCCCGGGATATGAAAAAATAATTCTCGCATTTCCGGGAAACAAAAATTTTCGGGAAAAAAACCCTAGCTATAAAAGAACGGAAAGTTGGTGGTGGGTATAAAAGATTCGGCACAGCCGAATATAGTGCTCTTACTTGTTATCTATAACTCCTTTCCTAATGCATAGATGTAAGCAATTTTTGGGGAGAGATATTGTTTTGACTCGCAAAAAATATATTCGAAGTTTCATGACTGTATGTTAATGCGTTTGGACACAATTGCATTTTATTTGATGTTAGAAGGACACGGTGTTTTCGACCTACTCTTGCTTTACGATTTTAACCTCTCTTCCTAATATTCAGATTTAGCCCATTTTCAATACCAAACAAACCTTGTCTATAAGAAAGATTATGGCAAAATTTGAGCCCCCTAGCTTTTTTCGTGCGACCTCTATCGTGCTTTCAACAGACGGACAGAAGGACGGACATAGCTAGATCGTCATCAAATCAAACCCTGATTCAGAATATATATAATTTATGGGGTCTAAAAAGGATATTTCGATGTGTTACAAACGAAATGACAAAATGAATATACCCACAACATTTTTTTGGTGGCGGGTATAAAAAGTAGCTTAAGCTGCTTATGCTCTTTCTTCCACATCATTCAATATCGTTCTAAAGACCTCGTCCTTCATAAGCTGTCGTATTTGTGGACCTACAAATATGCCTTCTTTTACTTTATCTTCTCTGATTCTAGGAAATTTGCTCTTAATGTATAGAAAGCCTTCACCGTCCTTGTTCATTGCTTTGACAAAATTTTTAATTAGGCCTAGCTTTATGTGAAGAGGAGGCAGAAGAATTTTTTCTTTTTGAAGTAAAGGATCTTCTACTAAATTTTTTTCTCCTGAAATAAAATTTACTCTTTTCGGTAAAATTTTAACATTGTAGTGTTTTCCTTTTGCGCGGCTATCCCATTTTTATAAGAAGCAATAAAACTTAGAATATCCACTTTGCAATCCATTTAACATTGCTACGACTTTAAAATCTGCAGATTCCATGAGGAATGTGAATATTTAATTGTTTGTAGTATCATCTTCATGCTACAATAGTTTTCTCTCATACGCGAGTGGGACCGATGGAAATTTGTTGCCATTGTGAAGTAAAACGGCATTCAAACTTGTATTGGATGAATCAATAATCAATCAATAATGAATCAAAATGTACAAAAATTTATACCGCGCAGTGTATTTTTCAGAATATTTAAAATTTAAAACCTGATAAAACGGACAAACTTATATGTACAACTGTGAAATTTTGCACACTTTGCTTTTTGGTGAGATTCTTTGTTTTAACGAAAAATCAATATGACACGCCCACCTCCCATATAACGTTTTACCTAAAATTAATATAATTTCTCTATGAATAAAGATTTTGGAATAATAAAGGACTATATTGAAAAATCTAAGTTGTATTCATTAGCAGAAATAACTTTAACACGCCTACTATAACGCCCACTTTTCACGTTATCTACCGTTAATGAAATTTAAAAGCCCATAAAACCGACAAATTTAGAGGTATGATGATAAAATTTGCAAAGTATATTCTTTTAGTCAATGTCAATACTATGCCAGGAAATTAAGGTGACACGCCTACTTTTACGCCCACCTCCCTTATAATGCTTTATCTCAAATGAATAGAGATTTTGGAATAATAAAGGACTATATTGAAATATCTAAGTTGTATTCATTAGCAGAAATAACTTTGACACGCCTACTATAACGCTCACTTTTCACGTTATCTACCGTTAATGAAATTTAAAAGCTCATAAAACCGATAATATTAGAGGTATGATGATGAAATTTGCTACATATATCCCTCTAATCATGTTATGTTATGTTATTCCAAAAAATTTAGGTGACTCGCCTACTTTTACGTCCACCTCCCATATAATGGTTTCTCTTAAATTCATATAATTTCTCAATGAATAAAGATTTTGGAATAATAAAGGACTATATTGAAATATCTAAGTTGTATTTATTAGCAGAAACTTTATTGACACGCCTTCTTTAACGCCCACTTTCATTGAAAGACTAAATTTACGAAAACATTTTACTATCATATCGAAGTTATAAAGGGTGGTTAAATTTTATTTAGGAAATTATTATCATTTCTTTTTATAATGATAATATTTGTATGGTTCAATTATGTATGAAACAAAATATCGGCCAAATGGCCCCCAAACCTCGGCGCCACACCTCTAACCTATGGTCAAAATTTTCAATGACAATGTTGATGCTCTATTGTTGGGCACGATAATGAGACGAGGTGACTGCTCTTTTGCCAGACTATCGCAAAAAGCAGCTATGGTTCCCATTCAACAAACTAAGACGGCATTTACAGATGTTCTAAAATTTTATACAGATCTGTTTTGCAGAAATTTAAATATTTTTTTACAACTCTCCCGATTGTGGACGAATTTGAACGATTATGTTGACCAAAAGAATCACGGAGTGCACAAAATGCATTTTGATTTGAACGCTTATTTTAATAAAAAACCTGAATAACTTTAACGCGTTGCTCATTTGCGTATATTTCCACTGTTAAAATTGAGTTTGTCTGAGATTGAGAAATGTCAAATGAAATGCAGAAAACAAATTTGACGTCTAGGTGTAGTTCACCATAAACATGGGCCCTTAAAATTTAACCACCTTCTACAAAGAAAGTGATACATAATTTATTATAAAGAGATTATTCCATAGCGATTAACAAAATAATAAATATTGTGCTTTAAATGTACACAAGATTGGTGGTGGGAATATAGTGCTCTTACTTGTTTATATTATATTTTGTATTTTTAACTTCTTCATTCTTTTCAAATTTTTTTTTGTACACAAGACGATACCAAAATTACAAACGACAATCACCCTTATGTTCGGCGCACAAAAATTCCGTAAAAATTCGCTGTGTAAATTCGTCGTTTGAAGCACAATAATGACGAAAAAGTAACATCTTTTATAGTTGATAAAATTGTTAACTGTTTGTGCAAAAGAAGATCAAAAATAATCAAACAACAAAAAAAAAAAATGCGACGACAATACAAGACGACGCACAGAGGTGTATTTGACCTAAAAAGCTGGCCAAAATGGCAAAACTGAATTTTAAGAAATCTTAAAAACTAAAATCCTCCATTTAATAAAACTATGTGGACTATATGGACTTTGACGCGCTGAACTCAAATCCGTTGTCGGTTTTTTCCCATCAGATCGGGGTTTTTTCATGGGCGTAGCAAATTTTTCCTCCTAAATTAGTTAGGTACGGACACATATTTAATCCCAACTCGAGAACCAGTCATCCGATTTTCAAAAATAAAACACCAAAAAATGTGTAAAATTATTTTTATTTTAGTGGTATACAATTTTTCTCTATCTCTTATCGTTTTGGAGTTATTTAGAAATTAATGGAGAAAAAAAAATTTTCGTGCAAAATTCGTAATATTTTTTAATTTAAAAATAGAATTAAAGAAAATATAATGCATATATTAAACAATTTAAACTTTTTTCTGAGAGCTTCTTATCTTGGAAATGAAAAAAGCAATAAACCATAAAAATCGGTTAGCAAATGTAGATTTTACTGTCAATTTACCGCAGGTACCCAATATTGTAATGAAACCAGCCTTACATATGATATATGTAACCTTTCGTTATGTGAGCAGGTAATGGAACTAAAGTACAACGGTATTTTGCATAGTTCTTGGAATTAATATTTATAACAGTATTTTTCAGTTACCTGTGATTTCAAATTAAGAACATTAGGGTAGATTCTGGTATTTATTGTATATATAGAAGCTAATGGGCAATAAGTGAGTCACTTTTAATTTGAATATCTTGCGGTTAAAATCGGCAACAGTAAGTAGATCTTACAGTGTACTTTGTAATTGTGTAAAGAAATAAAGCAATTAAAGAATCCACAAACGCTTTCATATTACAAAATGTCAAGGATTTGTAACATATCTACAAATTTATTTTCTTACGTATGTGGCGATCTAACTTTAAGTACTCAACGGGAGACAATATCTTCCAAGATTAAAAATGCTTATCGTCGTTATTTTGGGTTTCCTATCGATGATAGAGATAAAACTTGGCTGCCATAAATGTGTTGTAGTAGCTGTGCAAGTTCTTTAAACTTTATGAAGCCAGCGATTTGGAGTGAACCACAAAATCATCAAAATGATTGCTACTTTTGCCATACTAAAACACGTGGGTTTACGAAAAAAACAAAAAATAAAGTTACATATCCAAATACTTCATGCGTCAATTGACCAGTTTTCCAGTTTACAAGTAAATTTTTACCTCCATTGCCTCCTACAGACGATGAAGAAGATGGGCTTTCTGCAGCAACTGAATCCACTTACGCCAGCATGGGTGTTTCTTCGCATTAATTTGGAAGTCCAACGAGTACACCTTATTTTCCGAATTAAACTGATATGAATAACTTAGTTTGTAAATCAAGGCTTTAAAAAAACCAATTCTGAGCTTCTTGCATCCCAATGAAAAGAATGGAGTTTGGTGCAAACGGACGTTAACGTCTCTTACTTTCGAAATAAAGAACAACCTTTTTTAATATATTTCAGCAAAGAGGAAGGTTTGATATTTTGCGATAATGCTGATGGACTTTTGCGACAACTGTGTTTCAGTCATAAATTTCAGGATTGGCGGCTTGTTATTAATTCATCCAAGACAAGTTTGAAAGCCGTTTTACTTCACAATGGCAACAAATTTCCATTGGTCCCACTCGCGTATGAAAGAAATATGAAAGAAAACTATTGTAGCATGAAGATGATACTACAAATTTTAAATATTCACATTACTCATGGAATCTGCAGATTGAAAAGTCGTAGCAATGTTAAATGGATTGCAAAGTGGATATACTAAGTTTTATTGCTTCTTATGAAAATGGGATAGCCGCGCAAAAGAAAAACACTACAATGTTAAAATTTGACCGAAAAGAGTAAATTTTATTCCAGGAAAAAAAATGTAGCAGAAGAGCCTTTAAAACAAAAGGAACAAACTCTTCTCTTTATATAAAGCTAGGCCTAATGAAAAATTTTGTCATAGCAATGAACAAGGATGGTGAAGCCTTTCTATACATTAAGAGCAAATTTCCTAGAATCAGAAAAGATAAAGTAAAAGAAGGCATATTTGTAGGTCCACAAATACGACAGCTTATGAATGACGAGGTCTTCAGAACGAAATTGAATGATGTGGACAAAAGGGCATGGCAGCTTAAGCTACTTTTTTATTTTAATAATGTTTCCTAAATAAAAATTAATAATAATTAATAAAATTTTTTTGTTATTTTAAATAAAATAGTCTGTAAATATTTTAATTTTTTATTGTAATTTGAAGTTATCTACGGGTGACGACAGGGTCACCCGTAGATAACAAATTTTTTTGCTTGTATTTGTTTTTGTTGTACGAAAATAGATAGAAGTAAAAAGTTGCCATTCATTGTTGCTACAAGTCACTTTAGTGCGCCCACTCTGACGTTGTTTGCTGCATTACACATATGTGGTCAATATTGGGTACCTGCGGTAAATTGATAATAAAATCTACATTTTTAACCGATTTTTATGGTTTATGGCTTTTTTATTTTCAAGATAAGTAGCTCTCAGAAAAAAGTTTAAAATGTGGAATATATGCCTTATATTTTTTTTAATTCCATTTTTAAATTAAAAAATATTACGAATTTTGCACGAAAAAATTTTTTTTCTCCATTAATTTCTAAATAACTCCAAAACGATAAGAGATAGAGAAAAATTGTGTGTTGGTGTTTTATTTTTGAAAATCGGATGACTGGTTCTCGAGTTAGGAGGAAATAAGTCTCCGTACCTGACTAATTTGGGGGAAAAATTTGCCACGCCCATAAAAAAATCCCGATCTGATGGAAAAAAAACCGACAACGGATTTGAGTTCAGCGCGTCAAAATCCATATAGTCCACATAGTGTTTTTAAATGGGAAGACAAAAAATTATTTTTTGCAGAGCAGTGTTATTTAAAAAAGAAAAAAAATTTAAATATGCTGAATATTCATGTTGAAACAATTCGTTTAAAATCTAAAAACAAAAAAAAATTATACACTTTTTTTGCAAAAAAAAAGAGGTTTTTAAAAGTGAGGTTAGCATCTCTACGAATTATGTTTGAAAATAAAATTTGGAATCTCTAATTTTAGAAACAAAAAAAAAGTGTGAACAAGTTTGCGCCATTATTTTTGACGATTTTTAAAAATTTTTACATTTCTTCTATTTTTGCTCATAAGGTACTTTTATATCGTCATAAACTTTAATATATATTGAATTATTATTGATTTCAACTGTTCTCTCTTAACACTTCACAATGTTAATACCTGCCTGTAATTATAAATTTGAAAAATTCTTTATTATCGATAATAGTTATAAAGGAATGTCCCACACATCCCCATAAAAGATATTT
Organism: Phyto melanocephala; assembly: GCA_941918925.1. Lineage (NCBI taxonomy): Eukaryota > Metazoa > Arthropoda > Insecta > Diptera > Rhinophoridae > Phyto > Phyto melanocephala. The sequence goes on along the minus strand of OW799233.1, from coordinate 93,595,247 downwards.
TTATATACCTGCTCTACAAAACATTATATGTTAAAAAAATAAATATACGTACCTAATAAAGATAATTATTAAAAGCATTAATCACAAAAATAAGTTTACAAAAAAATAAATACAGGTGCATAAAAAAACCCGGGCACCCAGGTATCAGGCTACCATCCAATTGTCAGAAGAAGCTGCCGAGGCCAGAAATAAGCACTTGTGATTATATCGTACGAATTATCGAGGAAATTCAGCAGAAGCGATACAAATCGAGATGTCTTGAATAGGTTATTTCTGAGCAGTGGCCCTTTTATAAGCTGCAGTACGCAAAGAGAACGGAATAATAAAAAAGCTTTTTCATCAGAAACCATCACTTTTCTTCCTGACACCGATAATGCATCTGATAAGGATATACATACGACATGATATTCATTAAGGAATTTTTATTAGTTTAAGTTTTCCGTATATTAAGTATTAAATAATATAAAATAAATATAATAAAGCCTTTTTTAATAAAAAAAAAATACTGTTTCATAAGAGCCTTACAATTTTCAAACATTTTTTTTTGAATTAGACCGTAAATCATAATATGTATGCATGTACATACAGTCTGTTAAGAATGAGTTTAAACCTTTAAAATCAACATTTGTTAATTGAGTTTTACTATTTATACCGAATTTTATTCCTTAAGAATGTGGCTTTTGGAAAAATTTTAAAAATTTAAACTTTTTGGTTCTTTAATTTTATTTTATTGCATTTTGAAAACAAAAAACGTCGACGAATTTTGCAGGAAATTTTTTTTTTCGACATTAAATTTTTAATAACTCCGAAATAGTAATAGATAGAAAAGAAATGTGTTTGGTTAAGGCTGTAATACACGGCATGTTTTTTACATCTGGCTTGACAAATTCCACACTGATAAATACGAACATGTCGTGTGTTACCTTTAAAACATTACTTCTGTAAAAAACATGTGTTGAGACATCTGACAAAATTTTAATTAGAGCGCGCTCTATTTTCTTCTGTTAAAACATATGACATCAGGCGGTGGCAGAAATCTCTGCTGCTGCAAAGCAGTCAGCGACGGTTGCCTGTAAAAGTACAATTTTGACAGACATGTAGATTTACACATGTCTCACAAATTTTAAAGTCATATGTAAAAAACATGCCGTGTATTATAGCCTTTAGTTTAAGCAAAATTTTCCGGTGCATTTTCTAATCCTCCTCCTATTAAAATCGGAAAACCCGTTTACAAGTTATGACAAAATATATTAGGAAACCCAACGATTTAGGGGGTGAAATATGCCACGCCTTTAAAAGAAAATCCTTACGTACTAGAGAAAAACGGAAAACAGATTTGAATTAAGGGCATCAAAATCCATATAGTCCACATACTTTTATTTCTAGGAGAGACAAAAAATTTTTTTGTTGCGCAGTGTAATTTTTTTAAAATCTACCACTAGATTTCTTATCATGAACCATCAGTTTATTATCACCTAATAGACTATTGACTGAAAATGTTATGGGCGATCGAAATTCGAAATTAGTGAATTATGAAGGTAAAATTGTGAATTGAACAAGGTGAGACTGAGAATGACATGGGCGACTGAAAAGATCCTGTTTTGCCTATTTATAGTACTTTTTGTATGTTCTCGCTTATTAAGCTAGAATTGTGAAACAAAGGACTATTGATTCACGTTGAGAATGAAAATGATTTAGGCGACACAAAAAGTAACTTTTCGCAGATTTATTGTACTTTTTGTATTTTTATGTTTGTGAACAAAGATGCTTAAAATTAGTGATTAATGATCCGAGGTCTAACTCTAAATATTATGGACGACCAAAAAATTATTTTTTCTCATTTTTATGGCATTTTTTTTTAATTTTGTATAATTTTTGTACATAGAATTCTTAAAGTAGGTACGGATAATCCAGGATAACTTTGAAGGACAAAATGTTACATTTTCTGAATTTAGAAATATATAAAATGTTTAAACTCAGTAGCATTAATTTTGGTTCAGATAGGAAATATATCCCCGAAATATTCTTACTGCACTTTTTATTTTTCTAAATAAAATGAATGAGAGAAACACGTTTTCATAAATTTTACGAAAAATATTTAGTTATTAAAAAAAACTTGAGTATTCAATAAATAGTAAGAACTGCGCTATTAAAGTAACAAGTAATGTGCTAGTTTTAGTATAAAAAGATTATTATATAATGATTAGAGTTGTAAACAAAACAGTAACAAGTACTACACAAAATTGTTGGTGGGTATCTAAAATTTGGCACAGACGAATATGGTGTTCTTAAGCGTATAGTACACGAAATGTAACAAGTAAGAGCACTATATTCGGCTGTGCCGAATCTTTTATACCCACCACCAATTTTGTGTACATTTAAAGCACAATAATTATTATTTTGTTAATGGCTTTCTTTGTAGAGGGTGGTTAAATTTTTAATTTTAAAACAGAGGCCGAATTACGGCACTCGAACGTGATCGAAATTTGAAAACTCTTATTAGGATCTATATACCTAAAGCATACTCGATCGTTCGAGTAAAATTTCGATCGATATCGAATGCCGTAATTCGGCCCCAGGTCTGTATAAAATGTTAGAACATCTATGAATGCCTTCTAAATTCGCTAAATGAGAAGCATTGCTGTTTATCGCGATAGTGTGGCAAAAAAACAGTCAACTTCGACTCATCATCGTGCCCAACAATTGAGCATCAGCAATGTTATTTAAAATTTGGACTATCGGATCGAGGTGTGCCGTTGAGGTCGCGGGGCCATTTGGCCGATATTTTGTTCCATACATAATTGAACCATACAAATATTATCATTAAAAAAGAAATGATAATAATTTCCTAAATAATTTGTGTTTTATTCAAAATCAACATCGGCCCTTAAAATTTAACCACCCTTTATAACTTGGATATGCTGGTAAAATGTTTTCGTAAATTAAGTGTTTCAGTGAAAATGGGCGTTAAAGTAAGCGTGTCAATAAAATTTCTGCTAATAAATACAACTTAGATATTTCAATATAGTCCGTAATTCTTCCAAAATATTTATTCATTGAGAAATTATATGAATTTGAAATAAAGCATTATATAGGATGTGGGCGTAAGAGTGGGCGTGTCACCTAAATTTTCTGGTATAACAATAACATTGACTAGAAGGATTTCCGTAGCAAATTTTATCATCATACCTCTAATTTTGTCGGTTTTATAAATTTAAATTTCATTAACAGTAAATAACGTGGAAAGTGAGCGTTATAGTAGGTGTGTCGAAGTTATTTATGCTAATAAATACAACTTAGATATTTCAATAAAGTCCTTTATTATTCGATTTATAGAGAAATTATAAGAATTTGAGAGAAAACGTTGTATGGGAGGTTGGCGTGTCACATTTATTTTCCGTCAGAAGAAAGCCTTTGACCAAAAAGCAATTCCTGCAAAATTTCAGAATCGTAGATCTAAATTTGTCACTCTTATTAGGTTTAAAATTCTTAACATATTGAAAAATACACTGCGCGGTATAAATTTTCGTACATTTTGATCTCTAACTCCCTTCCTAATACATGCATTTAGGCAATTTTTCTTTCTTCCTTATACTCCGATTTAGCCAATTTTCTATTCCAAACAAACCTTGTGTATAAGACATATTCTGGCAAAATTTGAGCCCACTAGCTTTTTTGATGGGACCTCTATCGTGCTTTTAACAGACGGACATACGGACGGACATAGCTAGATCGTCGTCAAATGAAACCCCGATTAAGAATATACATACCATTTTTTTGGTGGCGGATATAAAAACTCAAATACTTCAAAAAAACACATACAAAAAAATTTGTTTAGCTCTTTTACTAAAATTTTGCAAAAAATATTTGACCTTGTGTCACAAAAATTGGTCTGCTGATCACGGTCGGATCGTAACGGGTATAAAATGGGGTATAGGGGTATAGAGGAGAGTTTTATCTACTAAATGGTGCTAATTTCTTTTTGTTATCTTATGTTTTCTAGAAGTTCTAGAAGTATGGTGTATTAAAAAAAGGAATTTAGGAAAATTTAGACCTAAAGATAAAAAAAAATTATTTCTAAACATTATAAACAATTTATTTTCATGTACTAATGGATAACAAATTTTAAAATTATACAAAATTTATTTCGTTTGAAAATCTTCTAAAAGTAAAATGTTATAGAACTTTAAAAATCAAAATCTTACTAATAAATTTCCTGTTTTAGCAAAATGCTGAGCATATCTATTTTGAATCACCCTGTGGCCCTTAAAATTTAACCACCCTTTACAAAAAAATAGATAGATAAAAAAAAAATTTGTTAAAATATGTATTTTAAATATTCAAATACTTATTTTAAATCTACTGATGCACATTTTTTTTAAATATTTTTAAATCTTAAACCTCATAAGACTGTGTGTACAACTATATGTAAAGTTGGGCACAAATCATTACTCTAGTTAATTTTTGTCAACAAACTTCGGTCATTTTCGTTTTCACAAACCCCTATAAAATTCCTTTGTAGTTTGTGCAAAAAAATGTTACTAGAGTCATCTAGTGTTCTACGTGATGTTTAGCAAAGACATCATCCTCAGTGTTTGCAAAATGTAGTGGCGCCTTCAACAGATGTCGCCATCTGCAATGAATAAATGCTAATGAATATGACTAATATATTTTTATAAAAATTTAAAAAAAAAGTGGTCGTGGCACATTTATTTTCCGTTATAACGAAGACTTTGACCAAAAAACCATGTTTGCAAAATTTCAGAATCGTACATATAGTTTTGTCAGTTTTATTACGTTTCAAACTTCAAATATACACTGAGCGGTATAAATTTTCGTACATTTTGACCTATAACTCCTTTTCTAATGCATAGATTTAAGCAATTTTTGGGGAGAAATATTCTTTTGACTCGAGAAATATATATTCGAAGTTTCATGACTCTACGTTTATGCGTTTGGACACAATTCCTTTTTTTTCGATGTTTGAAGGACACGGTTTTTTCGACCTATTCTTGCTTTACGAGCTATAACTCTCTTTCTAATATTCCGATTTAGCCCATTTTCAATACCAAACAAACCTTGTCTATTAGAAAGATTCTGGCAAAATTTGAGCCCTTTAGCTTTTTCGGTGCGACCTCTATCGTGCTTTCAACAGACGGACAGACGGACAGACGGACAGACGGACGGACATAGCTAGATCGTCATCAAATCAAACCCCGATTCAGAATATATATACTTTATGGGGTCTAAAATGGATATTTCGATGTGTTACAAACGGAATGACAAAATGAATATACCCCCACCATTTTTTTGGTGGCGGGTATAAAAAGGAACATGCACATGAGGGTCTGACGTCACTCATATGTTCAGCACCTTGATTACATTTTTTTTAAAATAGTCGTCGTGGCTGCATGCGGGAAGACTTTGATATTACACGAAATGTATTTTAGTCCAAAAATGCAAATGAAACACATGTGGCCAAAGCGGATACATTTATGTTTTATGATGACGTCAAAATTACGTCACAGCCACATCCATATGTGGCTGTTTTTACATTTCGTGTACTACAGGCTTTACTTGTTTTGGTTTGTACATAAATTTATTGTTTTTTATACCCTTCACACAGTGAAAAAGGGTATATATAGGTTTGTCATTCCATGTGAAATTTCTACAATTTTCATTTCCGACCCCATAAAGTATATATTTTCTGAAAGCTTATGAATAGGGAAGTCGATTAAGCTCTGTCAGTCTGTCCGTGTGTATGTTGAAATCAACTTTTTGAAGCCCCCCGATATTGCATGGACCCGGGTGAGGTATTAAAATATCAGAAATATTCGGGAGTAGATCGGTATTGAAAATCAGAAACATCGGTTCATAAAAAACTGAGATATGAGCAAAAACCCACGACCACCTCGATTTTTTTTCACAAAAACAACATTACAACAACAGCGTACATACATACAAACGTGTATACTGGTTAGAGAAAACGCGGCATCGAATCCCAGCTGAGCCAAAAAAAATTTTTTTTTTTATTTTTTATTTAATATATTATTTATATTTTTATTATTTTTTTTTAATTTTTTTTTTAATTTTTTTTCATTTGTTTTTTTTTGTTTTATATTTATTATATATATTTTAATTATTTTTTTTAAATTTTTTTTAAACTTTTTTTTTTAATTTTTTTTTTATTTTTTTTTATATTTTTTTTTAACATACATACAATGGGATGTTTTTATATATGTATGTTTTTTATATGTATGTACGTATTTCATATGGGGAATGGTGATACAAACTACTGTTATTGCATGACTACACGTTGTGAAGGGTATATAAGATTCGGCATGGCCGAATACAGCGCTCTTACTTGTTTATTACATTTTTACTTTTGAGTCGGGTTACAAAGTTGCCTCCCTATGCTTTTGTGATTGTAAGATATATTTGAAATTAAAAATTAAGTTATTTTTATTTTTTATACAAACAGTAAACAGTAAATTATATGTAATGAGTTAATGTCGTTAAACCAAATAAAATTCCAATTAGTTTAATAGAAACCTGTGTATTTGTAAAAAGTAAACTCTATATATTTATAAGTATATTTAATTAATATGTATCAGTTTTTTAATCAGCTTTTAAAGACTCGGTAGTAGCATTATCACCATCATCTTCGCTCTCAGTTTCAGAATCAGAACTTAAACAATCGGCTATTTCTCCAGTGAAAAACAATACTGCCTTGGGTATAACACGTTCTTTCAAATAGAAACCCAATTCGAAATCATTTTGTAAAATTACCTTTAAACCAAAAAAATATATAAATTTAAGATCAAAAAAACTTATTTTCTTAATTAGAAAAGCACATCGCATACAAAATTTTAAAAATGAGTTCTGAGGACGAATTACGGCATTCGAACGTGATCGAAATTTAAAAATTCTTATTAGTATCTCCATACCTAAAGCACAGCGTACTCGATCGTTCGAGTAAAATTTCGATCGATATCGAATGCTGGGGCCGAATTACGGCATTCGAACGTGATCGAAATTGTAAAATTCTTATTAGAATCTCTATACCTAAAGCACAGCGAACTCGATCGTTCGAGTAAAATTTCGATCGTGATCGAATGCCGTAATTCGGCCCCTGTATACATATTTCATATCGTCACCTGAAATGCAAAATGACCACTAATAACTTTTTGGAATTTTACAGCAGAGATAAAAAACGTAATAAAATTGGAAGTATTGTGATAAAAACATGTTTTTTTTTAAATAGCATCCAATTACATATACCGGTTTAGCCCATTTTCAATATCAAATATTTGATACCCCTAACTTTTTCGGTTCGAACACTATCGTGTTTTCAACAGACGGACGGACATAGCTGATCGTCCTAAAATGAAACCAGGACTCAGAAAATAAATACCTTATGGAATCTAAAATGGATATTTAATTTTTTGGTGGTCGATATAAAAATTCAATAATAATTTACAAGGTGGTTGCAAATGCGCAAGAATTTTATTGCGCAGAGTAGAGTTATACTTATAAATAAATGTACTATTTTGAAAATCACTCACATCGTCAAAAAACAATAGTGTGAACGGTGTGGATTTTGATCAAGATTTAAATTCCAAACTACTAGACTTCGCGCAGGTGTAAATGAACTATAAGTGTAGAAAGTAAGCCTCGAAAAGTATGAGCTGGCAATATTGTTTACAACCGTAACCTTTTTTTGTATAATACAACTTGTGTTATTCCTCAATAGCAACAAAGATATTGAATTTAAAGTTTAGCCAAAACTACTTTCATTTGTTGTTATGCCCTATTGATTGTCTTTATTTTTGAAAATAGAAAGTTTAAAATTTTTAAGGTCGTGTACTTTAAGGCAATTAAAATCTCAAGTTTAACTGTTGTTAAGTTCCTTTTGCATTTCAGATGACGTTATGTACTTAGTATACATATGTGCTTTATAACATCCAATCGATCGCTTTGAGTAAAAAATATAAATCTGCTTTATAATTGTAACAAGAACAAAATAAATACAAAATGTTCATTCAAAGCGCTTACAAGTTTATTTTTTTTATTCTCTTGAATTTGCATAAGCATTCCAAAACAAAATATATGATGTCACAAAATTAACGCAAGATTGGAATATGTCGACACTTGTACAGAAAAGTAATGACAATCTTAAAAGACCATTCGGCAGCTGACAGTTTAGGGTTAGTATAAATTTTCAGTTACACGACAAAACAACGTGTCCTCATTATTGAACAATATTTTAAAATTCATGAAAAATCATAAACATTTTACTAATTATTTAGGATATTCTCCTAAAAAATTTGAAAACAAAAAAAATAAAAAAAATAAATAGAAATTGTTAGTTGGGTTGGCTCCACGAAAAGCCCCCCAATGAAATAACGCCCAAACGAGAAATGAAATATTCTCCAAATTTTTTTCATACATTTTTGGGTGTTATTTCATATGAAATAACTCCCAATTTTTTTGGGCCGTCTTATTTTTTTTGGAAATTATTTCATTTCTCATTTGGGGTTTTTAAATTATGAAATAATGTCCAATGAAATAACACCCAACAAAATTTTAAAATTCGGGGCTTGTTTCATAGCGTGTATAATTTGGGTGATATTTCATTTTGTATTCGGGGGTTATTTCATTTGTAAAGCTTTTGGTTTTGGGGATGTTTGTATATAAATTATATAAAAATAGGCCTTTTACAAGAAAACTTTTAGCCTGTGAATATATTATAATATCTTTTCAAATACATAAATAATATAGTTCTGGATTTGGATGGTGCGACCTTCGTGACAGACTACGAAATTAGTCTACGGACGGCAATAATGATTGTTTTTCCTAAATCAAAAGTAATCGGTTGTTGGTTCCAATTTTGCCAAGCAGTGAGGAGGTCCATAATAACAAAATGTAACCAACTGGCAGCATTTATACATACAACGTATATTTTCTCCATCTTGAATTCATGAGCAACCATTTTGTTTTTTTTACCATGTCTTACGTTTAATGTATTAAGTTTATTATTTATTTATGTACATGAAAATAATTTTTTGGTAGTTGGGTTTCAAAGATAAATATATTGGAAATATTAAACAATTCTTTGTCCATACTTCCTTACATCTCAATTACAAAAAATTACGGCCTTCTTTACAATATTGTAACTATAATAACGTCTCCCATGAGTTTGATTTTCAAGCCATTCGAAAGTTTTAGAATAGCTCGTTTGTGGCTGATCTGAAATTGCTTCCATCGTATAAGGGAAATTTACTGCACTGGACTTAGTCCATTTACAAAACCAAAAGTAGTCACTATTAAACGAGCTTTGTATGTTCTTTCACCAAAAAAAATTTATTATGAATGCTAGCACACTTTCGAAGTTGCATATATCCTTATTATGAAGAAGACGCCTGCGGGCCTCCACACAATTTATATCAATAAATTTGCGATTTTGCTGTTGGTCCATATTGACTTCATGAAATCCTTAATAAATCTGACTCTTTTATGAATTTTGGGCTTAATTTCATTTTTGTTGCTGATGGGGTTTATTTCATTGGGGATTATTTCATTTTCATCATTGAGATTTATTTCATATGAAATAACTTCCAAATATTGGGGGTTGTTTCGTTTTCGCTTTGGGGTTAATTTCATTTATTTTTGGATGTTATTTCATTCACTGTTTTTGGGTGTTATTTCCAAATTTTTGGGGTTTACTTCATTGGGGATTGTTTCCTGGGCGTTATTTCATTGGGGGGCTTTTCGTGGAGCCGTTGGGTTTATAAAGAGTTTTTAATTTTTGTTTCTTGATTTATTTAAAATTCTCATATTGTTTATGAACATTTTTAAAAAGGCTTGTAAATTTTTTAAAATTTTTCATAAATTTTGTGGTTTAAAAGTCTACTGATGATATGACATAAGCACCAGTGAAATGCCTATAGACCAGCTTAAACCCAACAACCAATAAACAAAATTTTGATAATGAAACCCCTTTAATGAGCTTCTTGAAATTTGATATTCTTGTCCATGAAGCCGAATTAAGGTTCCTGGATTGTTATCGATATACTGATATTTGAATGGCTTATTTTTTGACAACCAGTGTGTTTGGCGCCTCTAACGTATCCTGTCTCTCTTATTTTCCAATTAATCTCTTCACAGTTAACTATTAGGACCATAATTTGTATAAAATTTTCGAACTGCGGCCGCAAAGTTTTTAATATTTTTGAAATATTATTCAATAATGAAGACACGTTCTATCGTTTAACATTCCAAATTGTCAAATTGTTTTCTTTTTAGGATTGCCAACGCTTTACAGCACAAATGGCGACAAATACGAAGCTTGTATTAATTTTGGGACACCCTTTACTAGTTATTGTAAAAATCAGTGTTGCTAAAAATTACAAATTTAAAGTTTCTATACAAAAAACGGTTAAATTGCACGAAAATAATTTCATTAAAGTATGTGTTAATTTTTACAAATATCACTGCTCTGCAGCAAAATCCTCCATTTAATAAAACTATGTGGACTATATGGATTTTGACACGCTGAACTTAAATCCGTTGTCGGTTTTTTTCCATCTGATCGGGATTTTTTTTATGGGCGTGGCAAATTTTTCCCCCTAAATTAGTCAGGTACGGAGACTTCATTCCTCCTAACTCGAGAACCAGTCATCCGATTTTCAAAAGTAAAACACCAAAAAATGTGTAACAAAATTTTATTTATTTTCATTCCTAACAATTTTTCTCTATCTCTTACCATTTTGGAGTTATTTAGAAATTAATGGAGAAAAAAAAATTTTTTCGTGCAAAATTCGTAATATTTTTCAATTTAAAAATGGAATTAAAAAAAATATAAGGCAAATATTCAACATTTTAAACTTTTTTCTGAGAGCTACTTATCTTGAAAATAAAAAAAGGCATAAATGATAAAAATCGGTTAAAAATGTAGATTTCATTATCAATTTACCGCAGGTACCCAATATTGACCAATTATGTGTAATGCAGCAAACAACGTCAGAGTGGGCGCAATAAAGCGACTTGTAGCAACAATGAATGGAAACTTTTTACTTCTATCTTTTTTCGTACAAAAAAAAACAAATACAAGCAAAAAAAATTTGCTGGATTGTAATTTTGTAGCATCGCCTCGCATAAAGCACCCACCCTGTCGTCACCAGTAGATAACTTCAAATTACAATAAAAAATTAAAATATTTAGAGTCAATTTTTTTTTTTTTAAATAACACAAAATTTTTGTTAATATATATTAATTTTTATTTAGGAAACATTGTTAAAATAAAAAAAAGTAGCTTAAGCTGTCCATGCTCTTTCTTCCACATCATTAAATTTCGTTCTAAAGACCTCGTCCTTTATAATTTGTCGTATTTGTGGACCTACAAATATGCCTTCTTTTACTTTAGCAACTCTGATTCTAGGAAATTTTATCTTAATGTATATAAAGACTTCACCATCCTTGTTCATTGCTTTGACAAAATTTTTCATTAGGCCTAGCTTTATATGAAGAGAAGAGTTTGTTCCTTTTGATTTAAAGGCTCTTCTGCTAAATTTTTTTTCCTGGAATAAAATTTACTATTCTCGGTCAAATTTTAACATTGTAGTGTTTTTCTTTTGCGCGGCCATCCCATTTACATAAGAAGCAATAAAACTTGGTATATCCACTTTGCAATCCATTTAACATTGCTACGACTTTAAAATCTGCAGATTCCATGAGTAATGTGAGTATTTAATTTTTTGTAATATCATCTTCATGCTACAATAGTTTTCTTTCATATTTCTTGCATACGCGAGTGGGACCAATGGAAGTTTGTTGCCATTGTGAAGTAAAACGGCTTTCTAACTTGTCTTGGGTGAATTAATAACAAGCCTCCAATCCTGAGATTTATGACTGAAACACAGTTGTCGCAAAAGTCCATCAGCATTATCGCAAAATATCAAACCTTTCTCTTTGCTGAAATATATCAAAAAAGGTTGTTCTTTATTTCGAAAGTAAACTCCATTCTTTTCATTGGGATGCAAGAAGCTCAGACTTGGTTTTTTTAAAGCCTTGATTTACAAACTACGTTATTCATATCAGTTTAATTCGGAAAATAAGGTGTACTCGTTGGACTTCCAAATGAATGCGAAGAAGCACCCATGTTGGCGTAAGTGGATTCAGTTGCTGCATAAAGCCCATCTTTTTCATCGTCTGTAGGAGGCAATGGAGGTAAAAATTTACTTGTAAACTGGAAAACTGGTCATTTGACGCATGAAGTATTTGGATAAGTAACTTTATTTTTGGTTTTTTTCGTAAGCCCGCGTGTTTAGTATGGCAAAAGAAGCAATCATTTTGATGATTTTGTGGTTCACTCCAAATCGCTGGCTTCATAAAGACTTGTGACTTCCTTTTAACCAACCTCTTAAAGACTTACCACACCTACTACAACATATTTATGGCAGCCAATTTTTATCTCTATCATCGATAGGAAACCCAAAATAACGGCAATAAGCATCTTTAAGCTTGGAAGATATTGTCTCCCGTTGAGTACTTAAAGTTAGATCGCCACAAACGTAACAAAATAAATTTAGAGATTTGTTACAAATCCTTGACATTTTGTAATATGAAAGCGTTTGTGGATTCTTTAGTTGCTTTATTTCTCTACACAATAACAAAGTACACTATTAGATCTATTTACTGTTGCCGATTTTAACTGCACGATATTCAAATTCAAAGTGACTTATCTTATCTTCTATATATAAAATAAATACCAGAATCTACCCTAATGTTCTTAATTTGAAATCACAGGTAATTGAAAAATACTGTTATTCATATTAATTCCAAGAAATATGTAAAAATACCGTTGTACTTTAGTTCCATTACCTGCTCACATAATGAAATGTTACATATATCATATGCAAGGCTGGTTGCATTACAATATTGGGTACCTGCGGTAAATTGACAATAAAATTCACATTTCTTAACCGACTTTTATAGTTTATGACTTTGTTTATTTCCAAGATAAGTAGCTCTTAGAAAAAAGTTTAAAATGTTGAATATTTGCCTTATATTTTTTTTAATTCCATTTTTAAATTGAAAAATATTACGAATTTTGCACGAACAAATTTTTTTTTCTCCATTAATTTCTAAATAACTCCAAAATGATAAGAGATAGAGAAAAATTGTATTTCATTAAAATAAATAAAATTTTGTTACACATTTTTTGGTGTTTTACTTTTGAAAATCGGATGACTGGTTCTCGAGTTAGGAGGAAATAAGTCTCCGTACCTGACTAATTTAGGGGGGAAAATTTGCCACGCCCATAAAAAAAAATCCCGATCTGATGGAAAAAAACCGACAACAGCGAGTCAGTGAGTTCAGCGCGTCAAAATCCATATAGTCCACATAGTTTTATTAAATGGGAAGACAAAAAATTATTTTTTGCAGAGCAGTGTATTTAAATTATTTGTGTATATTTTTTATTAAAAAATCAACATTCTATGATTTGTTTTTTATGACAGAAAAATTAAAAATGTTTCCTCATTTTATTCCGTTTTCAATTCCGATTTAAATAAATTTTGGTCCTATTAAGGTGATTTAAAAACTTAGACAAAAATAATAATAAAAAGGCTATGTTAGCCTCTAAATGCTATTTTGGGAACACCGATAACTTACGTTAATATCAGCATAGGTTGGATCTTCAGGGTTATCCGGTAGTGTTGGCGGATCAAAGAAATCAAAAAATGAAGTAAATGCTAAAAATATCAAAAGTTAAATTAAATATTTCGTTTACGAATAAAAAATTTACCTTTTCCATCTTGGTCTTTATCTACCTTAATCCAATTAATTGTACAGCCTTCACATTTATAGATTTCCGCACCATCATAGCTCAAGGGATCATCATTGTCCGGCAAACAGTTTAGAAAGTATGTTTTAGTTAATATGCGATTGGAAAAATATTCATTCGGTTCAAACAGAAACTCAATAACAAATTTAACCACCGGTTCGTTATAAAGTTTAGAACGAATATCGCTTAAATTCTAATGAAAATTTAACGTATTTTTTTTTGTTTACAAATTTGATTATGTATATAGTACTTACAACTAATATTTTTTCATCCCTTTTACTTATAAATTCAGTATAAGATGCTTTCAAGACTTTGAGCCAGAAATTACTAATGTGACCCTCATCTTTAGAATCACCACCCTTGGTCACATTTTTAAAATCTCTGTAAAATGTTTAATTAGTTAGATTTTGTTTTTTATTAACTATATTTTAAAACTTACCCTAACAATTTAAAGCGTTTATCATAAACTTCATCGTGCTTCTTTTCGTATGACTTTTCAAGGTTGTAGATTTCACGCTGTAGGTCTACATCTAGTTTAATTGTTTCAAAATATAATTTCTTTAGTTCTGTAATACATTTCTTTTCATCTTCCGAAAACTTCTGGTCCTAAAAAGAAAGCAGTTTTACAGCTTTTTAATATTAGCGGAAATCACTCTTAGTAGCATTTTTGCAATTAGTGCAAATATGCACTAATTTTTTGCTACCAAGACAACAGCTGATTTTTTAGGAACTTAAGAAACAACAAATCTTTTTTTAACTTAATAATTAAGATTCTGTGTTTTGATATTTTCCGAAAAGAAAGTTAATTATATTTAATTAATACAATGCCTAAATCAATGAAAAAATATATCGTCAATTTTTTGGTAAAAAATACCATGGATGAAATTGAATTTGTGGAGATTTTACATCCTGAAAGTAAGTAAATTCTGTTTCTGTTGTGCAAATTTCTGACATTACTTTGCACTGGGTTTTCGATGTGCACATTTGCTTAAGTGATGCAAATCGCGCTTTAATATAATTTGTTTTCGTTATCGTGCAAAAGTTAAATTGTTTGCTAGACTTGCACGGTCTGCACGACTTTAAAGGGTAGTTTGCATCAAAAAGTGAGTTCCGCTATTAAAACAATGTGCATGAAAATATGAAATTTTTCAATATTTGTACATGATGTTAATCAAGTTCATCTTAATTAAATATTTAACTTTTTGCTGCTGTAGACAAAAATAGTTTTGATAAGCTACTACTTTCTGTTATTTATCAATACTTTTAACTTTTCATTAGATTTAATTATATAAAAGCATGATTCCATTACAAATTTAACGCCTACCATTTCACTTAAGAATTAATAGTTTAAAAGTTTGAAGAAAGAAGGAAAATACTAATTTTGGCTTTTTCGATTTTTTGTTGTAAATAATATCCTAAAATAGTTTCACATTTGCTCATTTTTTGCTTAAATAAACGTAAACTTTATTTTTGGAAAATATTTTTTTTACTGTTGCATGATTTTTATTATGACAAATATAGTCACATCATAAAACAATAGATTAAAATTTAGATTAAAATTTGTTTAAATTGGGACAATTTAAAATGTTATAAATATTTATTTGTCAGTAAAGAGATTAATAAATATTAGTGTTACATCTATCTCGATAAATATTTGTCTACTATGAACATTTCCGTAGCTGTATATAAATATTTACAATAAAAACAAATAGCAAAGCCATCAACCATTGTTTAGATAATAAGTAGTGCCAAGTTTCTTTTTTGACACAAACTTCCGTTTAGTGAAAATAATTTGTAGTTTTTTAGCCAACTTCGTGAATAAATTATTCAAGTGCAATGTCAGAAAGATTAATAATTATTAATATAATTATATGTCTGCAAAAAATTAGAAGCCTAGCTGAATTTTTCAATTTTTTATGAATTTTAAAAAAATAAAAATTTCGAAATTTTGATAAAAAAATTAATTTTTTTTTCAAAAAAAAAATTATTTTTCTAAAACGACTGCAAATATTAGAAAGAAGTTTTACGTTTCTTAAAGGAAATTTTATTGCGGAATTTCGGTTTTTTAAGTTTTTTCAATAAGCTAAAGCGTTTTTGAGTTACGCGAACATATGTTGTGCAACCTCCTCCATTTTCGAAATAACGGTATATCTCGAAAACCAGAGCCAATCTTAAAAAACCGTGGGCACCACTGGATTCAGCGTACCCGAATTATGTTAAAACGCTAGGTGCCCAGCTTGTCACGAAAAAAAAGTGTCAATTTCATGCACAGTGTAATTAAAGCGTTGTTCACAATAAAGCAATAAATTACAAAATAAACAATAAACAATGTACATATATAAGTATATTCCATTTTGTATATAAAGTTTAAAATATAAATATAAAATTTTTACTCCATGAATTTGATTGTTTGTTGAAAAAAATGTGCACCGAAAAAAATCTTTTTCTATCCCTGCACAAAAACATATCGATGGCCACAGGTAGAAAGACCCTAACTCGTATTTTTACGAAATTGAGTTTTTCAGTGATTCTAATACATTTTAGAGAAAGACAACTTGACACAAAAATTTAATGCAATAGCACCAAAAATAACAGTTTTACAAGCAATTTTTCAAAAGAAGTTCTATTATGATAACTATTACGTTTTTACCTTTTTCAATTTTTTGAGTTGCGGCCTTTCTACTTGTGACCAAAGATATATAAAATTAAGGCGAATTTAACAAATTTTGCGACGATATTTCCTCGTTAAAGTGTCTTAACTTTGTATAAAACATTTTGTACGAAATTTTCTGTTTATCGTAAGACGTACACAGAAAAAGGTTGGGCCTTTTTATGATACATTCGATCTTTGATGGCTGTCGAACTTCCTTTGAATATAGAACGTTGTTAATGCTAATCTCTTATTATGAGTTAGCAACGTTGTTTAACGTACAGAATTTTACTTTCGGTTTTTTTTTTAATTTGCTAATATAAATTTAATATTATAATTATGAAGATCGAATATTGCTTATACATCTGTAGTAAGGTCCTACGTTTCAATATTGTTGAATTTTTTAAATGAGCCAGGGTAATTAAAACAATAATACAATAAAGATTAGGCAGATATAAATTCCATTTTCTGCATGTGTTGGAAGTCTGACGCCACGCAACTACTAGTGTTCTTATTAGGGTTATCCCATTTTTTATTCTTTCAGCTTGCGATTTTCTCCAAATTTTGATTATTCGAATGTTGTATAAAATGGTTTATGTTCATATATATTTCTAATTAATCGTACCCTATATTATATTTATTAAAAAATTTCAAAAAATATAAAAAAAAAATTAAATACTCTTCCATAACACAAATATGAAATAAAATTTGTTTTAAATTTTTTATTGGATATTGAGGAGATCTTATTTCTCTTAGAGATGAAGAAGCTGTCAAACATTTGAAAGGTACATTGTATAATACTAAAGTTATAATTTTTATTTATACATATTTTGTGTTAGAAAATTCATATACAAAAAAAAATATGTTTATGCTTTTTTAGAAAATATTTGGAAAATGTGAACTTAACTTTACAATAGAAATAGAAAATTAAAATAAATATATCTATATATGTATAAAATACGATTGCCGCATGTTTGTAAGAGCATAACAGGCCAAGACATGATTTGCAGGGAAAAATTAAAAGAGTTGGCATATCTGTAACCGCATCACTTTTGAACTGCTCGACGAATTTTGCTGATCTTATTTTTGTTATTATAGAAAAAATATTTGAAGTGGGCATGGTATCTCTAATACAAAGAAAACTTATTTGATATAAAATTTTTGTACGTATGTAAGAGCATAACTTAAGAACGGCTCGACGGATTTCGCAAATTCTTCTTTTGTTGAATTTATAATTATCAGGACATGGTTTGCATAAAAAAAATTAAGGAATCTGTTTATGGCTTCTCGCAATAAAAGAACCATTTTCCTACATAACTAAAATACTACAGCATGTATATAAGAGCATCACTTAAGAACGATTCGATTAATTTCGCTAATTCTTTTTGTAATGAATTTGTATTTACCAGGACAAGGTTTGAATGCAAAAAATTAAAATAGCGGGCGTGGTATATCAAATAAAAAAATATAATTTAATTGAAGATTGCTGCATATTAAGAGCCTAATATATAAAGGGCGTATCTCAATTTTTTTTTTAATAGGGTTTTAAAAGCTGTCTGGTAGTCCGCTAACACACACATCATAAAAAAAATTTACAAGCTATGGTTATAAAAATATGGTTTACAGCCACATACAAATTCCCAAACTCATTTCATTCCTTTTAGTTTTATTCATTTTTTTCTTATTCCTGCAAAGTACTAGAAATTCGAGATACTTCTTTTTATATTAAGCCATCGACATATGTAATGGGATGCCATAAGAACGCTGATTCGTAAGACAAGGACCAATTTCGCAAGACAAGGTGTGATTAAAAAATAAATAGAGAAGAGGTCGTGGTATCCCAAATGCAAATTATTTTAAACTATAATCACAAATACTTTTAAAATTGTTATATGCACTTAAGAAGATTTTTGGAAAATTATTTATATTTATTAATGTCTTTATAAACCATTACTAAATTTTACCCATGTCAAACCGGGTCGTGCATCTATTATTAAAAAAAAAAAATCGTTCAACGTCTATTTATAAAAAAAAAATTAGAATGTGGCCAACAAATAATTACAACATTTCGAAATACAGGAAAAAAATTTGAAAATTTTGCCAACAAATAATTACAACATTTCGAAATTCAGGATCATATTGAAAGATTTCACAAGGAACAAAAGTTGATTTCAGTAACTCAATCCTTAAAATACAGTTATGTATTAAAACTTCTTGCTAAAGTGGTAAAATTTATAGTGTTAATATACTTTGCCATGTAGATGATGAAACTTAGATTTCAAAAAACTTTTTTTACAAAATTATACAAATCTAACCTGTAATTTCCTTTTATCTGCTGGATGTAAAGTCTTTGGGCCTTTGCTATTACTACGAGTTTTAACATCCATTTTTTTGTTTAATTCACGTACAACAAACCACAACAAGAGTAAATATTTTATTTGAATTTATTTAGTTTTTATTAGTCTATTTATAAATTTGACACAAGAAAAATAATCACAAAATTACAGAAAATATTTGAATAAAATCACAAAAAATATACATAAATTTTTTTTTGAAAATTAAAGCAAAAAATAGTAGATTTCAGAACTATTATTCTCGATAAATATAAATCAAAAATAAAAACAAGTGGTTAAAAACAAAAGGTTTGTAAATAAAAATTAAAAAAAAACATAGTATTTAATAAAAACGTGACCGATATGCGAACGGAAGGATTTGTAGGTTGAAATTATCGTTTAACACTGTAAGAAGTATTATTTTTAAAGAAGAAGGAAATTAATGTTTAACAAGGTTAGAGGGTATTGTTTTAGGTGTGAGAAAGAAGAAAAGAGTTTGTATGTGGTTGTTTAACAAAATATGTATGTATGTGTGTAAATTTAAAAGTGTTTTTGCAATTTAAAAACAAGAATTAAAATGGTTGAAAAAAGAGTTGCAATTCAAAATATAAAAAGCTGGCTTTGTACTTAAGATGCAGGCAGCGTTGTGCTATAATTTTCTGGTATTTCGCTCAAAACCAACGAAGTATGTAACATTACTTTAAACGAAGACACTATAGAAATTTGACTATCCCGCATTTCTAAAAACAACGATACACACTTTAACAATAATGAAAAATATATTTACATTTTCGTAAATACTGACTTTTTTTCAAAACATTTAATTTATGTTTTACAAGCATTTATGTATTAAATATTCTGTTTAGCTGTTGTATTTTTTTTGTTTACATCCCTTTAGGGAACTTCTTGCTTTTAATGTTTAGTTCAATTTTAGTTAAACGGTTGTAGACCGTTATTCCGAAATACATTATGCACATTCAACCATTGAATGAACATTTACATAGTTCTCTTCTTTGCATACCTAATAGATTTTTTCTATTATTTATTTTGTTTTGTTTTAGCAAGATGCAAGGCAAATGATAATATTTTGTTTGTGTTCTAAAACAAGTAAAAGGATAATGTTGACTCTTAGTTACCCTATTGGTAATATGACGTAGAAAATAGATAAACGAATTTTTTAAGGAAATCTTGTTGTTAAATTTATTTATTTTTTGTAAAATTTTTATTTTTTTGAAAATTTTTATTTTTTTATTGAAAATCTACTTTTTAAAGTTAATGTATCTAGCTTTCTTTATCGCGTTTGAGGTGAACAAGTTTAAATATGGGTTTCTGTATTTATCAAATAATATTTATCTCAAATTCATATAATTTAACTATGAATAAAGATAGTGGAAGAATAAAGGACTATATTGAAATATCTGAGTTGAACTTATTAGCAGAAACTACTTTGGCACGCCTCCTATAACGCCCACTTTCACATAATCTACTGTTAATGAAATTTCGAACTTATAGCATTCTAGTCAATGTTATTGTTATGCCATAAAATAAAGAAAACACGCCCACTTTAACGCCTACCTCCCATGTAACGCTTTATCTTAAATTCTTATAGTTTCTCTAAAGATTTTGGAAGAATAAAAAGGTTTATTGAAATATCTAAGTTGTATTTACTTGCAGAAACTTTATTGACACTTTATCGAATATTTGTCTGTGTGTTTATACTTTAAGATTTTTTAAAATAATTATAGTATTATAGTTTAATAAAGTAAGAAGTATTTTACTATATATTTCTTATGTTCAAACCAATTTATTTGTGTACCTGTCATTATTAAACTACCGGTTGAGAATACAATTTCATGTTTCTATTATGAGTAAGTATTTTCTGTGAAAAAGTATAAAGTAGGCGATATCACTTTCTTATTGCTTTTGCATATGTACATTTAGGCGAAATCACGCTAATGATGGAGTGATATTTTTAATTTAATTTGTTTATGTGAATTGTTAAATGCTTTTAAACAAAAGTGTAATAACATTTTATCTTATCCTAGCACATGCTTTTTGATCGTTTTCTTTTGCGACTAATTATGTAGCATTTTTTGATCAATGTAAGTACATACATACATAATTAATGTTTTCATTTATTCTTCTTATTTGTTTTTATAAGTATTTGCGTAGAAATTGTTAGGGCAAATATTTACTTTTAAACATATTTTTGTTGCGTTCTGTTGTAAAAATGGATCGCGAAAAACAAGAAGTGTACGATTATTGAACACAACTACATTTTTTTATGTATTTAAATTAGTTAAGTTTAAAAAATTTTATAAAATATACTTTAT
Source organism: Phyto melanocephala (assembly GCA_941918925.1). Classification (NCBI taxonomy): domain Eukaryota; kingdom Metazoa; phylum Arthropoda; class Insecta; order Diptera; family Rhinophoridae; genus Phyto; species Phyto melanocephala. The sequence goes on along the minus strand of OW799233.1, from coordinate 93,574,085 downwards.
TTTAATTTTTCTAGTCGTACACTTGCAATTCACTTTGGGTCATGCTATTAATTGTGTAATTTTCCTAATATGCCTAATTAAGGTTAAAATTAACATGAAAAACGTGTACAGTCAATCAAATAAGTTTACGTATACCTAATATTTGAAAAACATAAAAATGTTTAAATTAAGAAAAATATTACGAAAATAAAAAGTGAACTTAAACTTTATTCACTGTATATACAAACATTTTAACAACAGCATCACCTAAAATATCTAAAATTTAATATAAATTGATTTTTTTTTATCTCGACAAAGATATTTTGCCAAAAGTCCACAGAAATAGTTGGGTGCCCCGGTGGACTAGTCAGTAGTGTGCTGGTCTGCTAGTTTGGGGGTTGCGGGTTCGATTCCCGCCAGAGACTCTGGATTGGTCTGTTCTCTTTCTCTCCTATTCTGACTATTTCTATTCTTCTCTTTATTTCTATATTAATGAACGGTAATGGTCTCCGGGTGAGGGTGTGAGTATAACTTTGCACCAGCCTTACCTACCTACCTACCACAGAAATAATTAAAAGTGTCTTATCCACAAAATTACAAAATTTTAAATTATTTTTCTTATATTCATAAAAAATAATCAATAGATGCTAATAAATATTAAATTATGTCCGTTGCTAAGCACATTAATAAAGAACGGCTGGATTGATTTCGTTAGTTAATATTCAAATGTTTAAAATATTCCAAAAAAGGTTTCTAGGCGAGAAACAAAATTGAAATTGAATTTTTCAACAAAACGACTCATATACACAACTAAGGTAGCTTTGGTGACAAAAACAAAAACTCTAAATAATGGAACCCCTATTTAGTATTTATTCGAATTATTTACGTACACATACATGTGTATGTGTATGTACAATTTAAAATTTTTCGTTTGCACAAGTTATAAAACCACTGAAATGATATTTTCAACATTAATGGTTCGCCTTATGCATAAAAATTCCATAATTTTTTCTAAACTTAAATTAATGATGGCTAACTATTTCTCTATTATGCTGATGACGTTTACTATTATTACCACATGTTAGAAAATTGTCAATATCTATATATTTATTTAAAAATCAATTTATAAAAATCAATGTCACTTTTCGTTGTAATTTTATAACTCAAGAACAGGCTCACCAATCCGAACTAAATGTTAAGGCTTTGTTCGGACTATTTAGTAGATGGTTTATGTGAAGTTTGCACAAAATCTGTCGAGCGGTTTGCGGGTAAAAAAATGGTAAAATCGGTAACTCAGTATCGCCGGGCTTAATAAAGATATCACAAAAATTCAGAAAGGACCAAAGAGCCTGTTAAAGATCATTGGATAAGTGTCTGATACTTTTTAGTTTTAAGGGGATATAACGGGTAAAAACTAAATTTTGGTACTTTTTCCAACAGTATTTATCTTTGAGAGGGATAGCAATAGGAAAAGTAAAAACGTAGTTTTACTCTCCTTAAAACAACATACAGTCGGATCATACAGTGATCCGGTTAACCGGTAACCCCGATTAACCGTGATGGCCAAAGATCAGTCTATTGTTTTTTGTTTGCAATGTTTTCAAATTGTTTGTTTCGATTAACCGTGATTACCTCTATTATCCAAGATGGCAGATTTTTTTTATTAACTTTACAAGTGATTAGTTTAATTTTGAAATTTAAGTAGTGCGGGTGGTTAGATCTAAATATATTTAGTATGGCATCGTTACCAGTGATAAAAAGACAAAGAAACGTTTTAAATATTGAAGATAAAGTTAAAATATTTAATGAGCATTAAAAAAATAACGTGAGTGTTAAAATTCTAGCTTAAAAATATTAAAAAAACTGTATAATTAAAATTGTTATTCGTTTAACCGTGAAAATCTATTATCCGTAATGCTTCTGGTCCCGACCATCACGGATAATCGAGGCCCGACTGTACATATAATGATACGTAGCGAAGCACGTACCAGGCGGCTAGTATGTATGTACATATAAACAATATTTACAATATTATTTAGTTCAAGGCATATTTATTAATCAGTTAGCCTTGACTCATCAAATGATGATTGTTTTCTTTACTTATTTTAAACTTCAGCTATTAAAGTTTATAGATAAAAAAATCTATCTTTTTTCTCTTATTTATTTCAAATGTCGAATTTCATATGTAAAAAATATTAACAAAAAATTCTCTGGGAACTGCGATGAACAGATAAATAAATATGCATTAATTTAGCCTTTGTTTTGTTACTACAATATATCCTGTTAAGCCATCTAATACTTGAATTACTTTAATAAATATTTAACCTTTAATTTTTAAATACCCATTTCCTAGTGCTTTTTTACATCAAAAAACACGGATTGTCTTTCGCTATATTATTCATTTCGGGCCTAATGTGTATCTCCAAAATTAAATTACACTTATTTCTCCCAAAGGTATCTTTTTGATACAAATCTTAAATATTTTAGATTGTAATATGAATTTTAATTTATTATTTTATTTAATAAAACGCTTTTATTTACTAACTAATCTTATTTGAAATACTTTAATATAGACAAGTACTCCTTAGAGATGGCTTCTCTAAAAGTGTTTAGGCAAATTTGCCACTCATGCTGTTCTTTTAAATGCTTTCCCCGCATAATTAACCAAATATACAATAAAGTTTCCGAGATAACTAACCGGTGCTTACTGTATAATTTGTTTTGTTATAAAAATTTATTTTTTACTACAGTGGGCTTTACAGAGAGAGACAGAGAGAGAGAGAGAGACAGATAGAGATAGAGAAAGAGAGAGAAACACACTTAATGAATAAGTTTTATACTGATTAAAATATGGGTTTCTATTTGTGATTTTTTTCATGACTTGTTTTTATTGTTATAACAATTACGAAATTAATGAATATTTTCGCTTAAACAAAATTATTTCAAATTAATTAAGTTTAATAACTTAAAATGCTGTAAGAATAAGAATTTATACGAAATATAGGCAAGCGCAAATTTATTAAGCCTGTTTTCAACACTCATCACTGTTGTCAATTTTTTTTTCTATCATTTCCCGCTAAATAATAAAAGCTTAAAATTAAAAATTTAAAAAAACAAAAACGATTTGAAATTTTGCCAAATATAGAAATTAAATTTTGTTTGTTTCATATAGCTGCTGCGGTTGGCCTCCCAGCACCCTATTTGATTAGAAAAATTTTCGAGTGTATGGGTCGTAACTCGGCAATGGCATCACGAATGTTGGCCTTCAAATACTTAGTTGTCTCTGGGTTGTCTGCAAAAAACTTGTCTTTAACGGCGTCACACAGAAAAGAGTCCAACAGTGTCAAATCGTAACTTTTTGGCGGCCAACTGACATCACCATTCCAGCTCATTAAACGGCCGTCAAACGTTGTACGCAATAAATCGATTGTGACATGAGATGTGTGGTACGTTGCACCATCCTGTTGAAACCAAACATCGTTCACGGTCATGAAGAGCGGATACAAACAAATCGGTTATCTTGGCGTTATAGGTGTCTCCATTGACCGTAAGGTTTGCACCGTCCTAATTTTCAAAGAAATATGGGCCAGTCACTCGTAATGGGTGCATTGGCTGCCGTAAGACCACGTTTAGGTTTTCTGAGCCACAAACACGCCAATTTTGCTTGCTAACGTACCCACCAAGATGAAAATGAGCTTCATCCGAAAAGATGTAAATTTTCGTGCAATTTCCGATCAATCAATTGTCTTTGTTTTGAAAATAATTTAACAACTTTGTAAGCTGGTTAAAATCAACGAAAAACACTGTTTAAAAAGTTCCTGTATTTCTGTCTGCAATATTTAAAATGCTAAGTTCCTCGCCTTTTGTTTGTTGTTACAATGTCCTAAGAAACCTTATTTGTATACAAAGAATTTAAATTCCAACCACGATTAGGTAATATTTTTTGAAAGGAATAATTTTTTCCACTTCGGCTATTTGTTTCCACTTTAAGGAAAATGTGCTTTTACAAATGTTATTCTGTCGTGTTGAGTGGTTTCGCTTGTTTAAGCAACCATTTGCGTTTCCATATTAATTTATTTGGTTACATGATGAGTATTTTAATATGTACTTAATATTGCTTGAGATGACTTTAAGTTAGAGGCGATAAAGAAAATAAAGCAAACGAATTGAAGAAATTTATTTAACGACAAAAGTAACAATGTATTTGAATAAAACAAAAACATATTTAATTACAATTTTTCTGTAAGGACATTGTAAATAACAAAAGCATATGATTTTTTAGTTTCTAAAGATCACTTCACAAGATTGTCGTACATTCTACGATACACGACGATTTGTATAAACATTGCTTGTAACACATCGAATACCGTAATATTGGTGTAACTAACTAGAATTTGAAAACATTGACTATTTAAATTTAATATATGTACATACATACATACATACATACATACATACATACATACATAATTCAGTGTAAGATTATGCCCTCTAAGAAATTTTTATACCCACCGCCAAAAAAATGGTAGGGGTATATTCATTTTGTCATTTTAGACCCCATAAAGTATATATATTCTAAATCAGGGTTTCATTTTATGACGATCTACCTATGTCCGTCTGTACGTCTGTCGAAAGCACGATAGAGGTCGCACCAAAAAAGCTAGGGGGCTACAATTTTGCCAGAATATTTCTTATATACAAGGTTTGTTTGTTATTGAAAATGGGCTAAATCGGAATATTAGGAAGAGAGTTATAGCACAAATATGTGATATAAACTAGCACAAATTTATGTAATAAATTAAAAATAGTTATTAATTTTAAAAGTTTACGTGTAAATTTATAAAAATAAAATTCTAATTAAAAGTAAACAAAACATTTGTTTTTTTGTGTTTTGACATTCAGGCCTTTTTGTGTTTGTTGCAGGGATGTTATCACCTGATATTAAATTCGCCTTGATATGCAGAATATAATTAAAAATTTATGTATTTGTTTATGTATGCTAAACAGAAATACTATCGACAATAGAAAGACAATAATAAATAAAAAGATAATGTAAAAATTTCTATTTAACTCGTTGTGGTAAGCAGCTTAGCCACAACCAAAAAAATGTTATAATCAAATTTTCTTAAAAATGTAACCAAATGAGAAAAAAAATTAACCAATATTAAACATTATTTTGATTTTCTTAATTTTTTTTTTTATATTTTTTCATATTTTAATGCAAAAAACTAAATAGGCTTCAAAATATATGTAAAGCGATTTTTTTAGAGATCGACAAATGTTGAGAAAAACAAAATTTTAGAAGTTTTTAAAACAAACTTTTGCCAGACCAGACATAAAGGGAATCATTTTGATTTTTGCAAAATTCTTTTGATTGCATAACATTGTTAATTGTTTGAAACTCAAGCTTATTTGTAAAATTGTGTTCTTATTAAACTAAGCAGTGAAAAAATTCTTTCTGCAGCAGCTAAACTATGTGGCAAAGACATTAAGTTTTGAACAAAATAAATAAGTTCTTCGAAACATTTTTCGTTGATTGCATTTTTATGTTTGGACACTTTATTCCAAAACTCAAAAATACTTATATCACTGTCTAAAATAATATTTGAAAATCTTAATAGTTTTCATTGGGATTAAATTTTTTCTTCATTACTTAAAACTTTATTAGGTGTAATTTCTCAATATATTTAAAATCTTTCCTTAAAAAATCGAAGCGTTTCAGAATTTTCTTTAAAAGTTCAATATAAAACTGTTGTATCTTTTTTAATTTTATGTTTTTGCAAGCTTCATAGGCTACTTTCTTGCATACAGTACAAACTCGATAATCCGGACACCATAAATCCTGAGCGTATTACTGGAGTGTCCGGATAACAGATGTTTATTTTTTAATCTGCATACATAAATAATGTAAAAAAACACGTTTTAATTTATTTTTTGCGAAGAATGAAAAAATCAATTTCATATTTATTTATCAAGTTTTTTTTTATTAAAAAGAAAATAAAATTCAATATATTTTACATTTGTATTTAGTATGTGAAACAAACATTTTATACATATAAGTAGTTATGTACATTTAAATTCAACTTTAAATTTCATAAACCAATAAAATTGTTATACATAGATGTGCTTGAATTTTTTTGTAAACAATGAATTAATTTTTGTTTGTTTTGAGGTTTCAGAAAACAGTTTGTACGCTGTGTCTTTTAATATTTTTAAAACTAATAAATCCATTTGTAATGCATTGATTTGTTTTCCCACTTAATAGCTTTTAAAAATATGTATAGTCCCATTATAACAGATTTTGTTATCAGCGGTTAAAAGTTCCGTTATTATACAAAGAGCATTATATGAATGAAAAAAGAATACTGTCCGGATTTTAGAGTAAAAAAGTGTTACTGTCGGGATTGTAGTGTCCAGATTATAGATGTGTCCGTAAAATCGCGTGTCCGGATTATTATTACTTCATTGAAATGTGAAACATACATATTTTTAAGCGCGATTTGAAAAATTATCATATAAAATACATAATGTAGGAATATACGTAATAAATTTTTAATGAGAAGTAACCAAAATCAAAAAAGAATTACACATCTACACATCAGAAAAAAATTCAATTTTGGTTAAAAGTAACCAAAACGGCAACGCTGATGGTAAAATAGTATGAAGAAAGAAACAAATTAGTTACCGAATTCAATTAACTTCAAAACCTGAGAAGGAAATAGATGATATCTATATGATGAAATCCGTAGCTGGTTTAAAAAAAAAGTCATCTCAGCTAGAGTCGAAAAAAACATACTTTTCCAGATTATTCTTTCATTATAACAATTGGAAACAAGTAAGAGCACAATATTCGGCTGTGCCGAATATTTAATACCCACCACCAGTTTTGTGTACTTTTATAGCACAAAATTTATTATATTTTTATTATCAGTAATCGCTATAAAATAATATCTTTATACTTAAATATGTTTAACTTTCTTTGTGTAACTTCGATTTGATGTTTATTTATTTCCTTAAGTTTGGTTTTCAATGAGACCTTAAGTATTTTCACATTAAAAATTATACTACTGACTCTTTTTTCAACAATGTTGTATTTTTATAGAATCTGTCATGTCACCTCCTACTTTTAAAATTATATTTTTGATGTCTAAATTCAATTACAGATTTTTGTAGTATGAATAGGTAAGCGTTAAATTGCGAGTGTCACCTTAAATACTTATATTGGCGTAATTAAATTTACCAGAACCTATCAATTTACCAGAAGTTATAATTTTCCATATAACTTTAAATATTATTAACCGTAAATTATCTGAAAAGTATATAACGCATATTGACGGGAAATGTATATATGCAATATTTCATTATCATACATCTAATTGTGACTGTTTTATGAGCTTTTAAATTTCATTAACAGTAAATTATGTGAGAAGAGGGCGTTGAAGAAGGCGTGGCAAAGTAGTTTCTGCTACTAATTTCAACTTACATAGATATTTTAATATAGAGTCCTTTATTGTTTGAAAATTTTTGTCCATAGAGAAATTATATGAATTTAAGGCAATACGTTAAATGGAAGGTGGGTGTTAAAAAGGGCTTGTCTCCTTAATTTTTGGGAATTGTACTTATATTGACAAGGAATGTATATATTACAAATTTTAACATTATACTTCTAATTCTGTCGGTTTTATAAGCTTTTAAATTTCGTTAACAGTAAGTTATGTGAGGCGTTGAAGTAGGCGTGTCAAAATAGTTTCTGCTAATGAATTAACTTAGATATTTCAATACAGAGTCCTTTATTCTTCCAAAATTTTTGTTCATAGAGAAATTATATAAATTAAAAATAAAACGTTATATGGAAGGTGGGCGTAAAAGTGGACGTGTGACCTTAATTTTGAGTTGTTGTTCAACAGTAAAAGTCTCTACAAAGAACTTTAGGATTTTATTAGGTATCATCTTGAATATTTTAGTTCTAAAAGTAGTTCATTTACTTTATTATAACTATATTAGATTTCCAATTAAAATATTTTTTTTGTAGATATTAAGCCGCCTAAACAATTGATGTATCTATGTATGTATATAAACTTTTTCTTTTCATATACTTACACAAATGTATTATTGTACGTATGTGCATGCATAAGTGTCCTGTGCTCATATAAATTGCCTTTAAGCAATTTAAACTATAAAAAACTTTGTTAACTAAACATTCTAAAGTAATTTCCGAGTTTATTGTAGCAAATAATTTCTTCTTCCACATACTTCATTTTCATCTTTTATATTATTCTGTAATATTTCTATTACTCGTGTACATAAACACAGATTTGGAAACAAGCGTATGCAATTAAAGTTGTTATATAAACCTATTAGATTATAAAATATTTAAAATTGTATTTTTTCTTATTGTTTGAAATCTAATAATTTTACGTATGAGTGCTAGTTTTTAATGTGTGTGAGGGTCTTCTTTTATGAATGTATGTATATATGTATGATTGTGTGTGTACAGAAATAAATGAAAGCATGACCACAAGGAACTCATAAGGAAAAAAATACAATATTTATTTAATCGAATACATGCATCACAAAAGAGAATAAGTAGAATTAGTTTTTTTATTTTTTTGTACTTTTTAGGTTAATATTGTGAGGGTTCGTAAGAGTGTCAATACAAATATACATTTGTATATGTGGGTAAGTATGAAATAGTCTATTTCCATCAGTATGTTTAATAAAGAATAAGGATAAGGTCAAGTGCATATTGTTCTACATTTTTATGCAAGAGATTTTAAAATAATTTTTTGTTTTAATTTCATGGATACTAATATGAAATTTAACAATTTAAGTTTGATGAACAAAAAGTAAAATTCAATAAAATAAATTAAAAGACTACTAAATAAAGTTTAATCTTGCTTACGACAGTATAGGGTTGCAATAAAAAAGTTTGACAAAGAATAACGATCAAATTTAAAAACAATTACAAAAATATTATTGACGTTTCTTGTGATACAAAATTGAACCTTTTTGTTTAGTTTACAAGAAAGTCAAGACGCTGTTAAATGGTCATTCATTTAGGAGTAATATTTTTTTTTTATACATAACATAAAAAAATGGTATGGAATTCTAATTTCAGAACACATAGGGCCAATTCAAAGTGTTTGCATATCAGTCATATTTGTACTATTTCATATTATTTTATGCATGCATAAAACTACTTTGACATACATACCTATTATAACGCCCAGTTTTTACGTGATCTACTGTTAATGAAATTTAAAAGCTCATAAAACCGACAGAATTGGAGGTATGATATTGGAATTCCGCTTGTATAGCTTTCTGGCCAATGGTAATGTAATGCCGGATAATGAAGGTGACTTTAACGCCTATTTGTCATAATGAATATAAGATAAAGCATTATCTTATATTCATAAAATATCTCTATGGACAAATATTTTGTAAAAATAAAGGACCCTATATTAATAAAGTTTAATTTATTAGCAAAAACTGTTTTGACACGCCTTCTTTAACGCCCACTTTAATGTTTATAAATTTTAAAGAATAAGATGTATGATGATGAGAAAATGGAGGTGACAAGTCAATTTTAATACCCATTTCCTATGTAACGTGCTGCCTTAACTGAGTTTCTATTATCAAAGAATATGGAAGAATAAAGGATTTTATATAAAAAGGATATCTAAATTAAGTTTATAAGCAGAAATTACTTTGACACGCCTACTTTTTACATAATTTACAATAAATGAAATTGAAAAGTCTTTAAAAGCGACAGAAACAGATGTATGTATGTTAATAAAATTTCGCGTATATACCTTTCTCGCCAATATAATTATAATTCCAGAAAATTAAGGTAATACGCCCGCCTCCCATATAACGCTTTATCTTAAATTTATATTATTTCTTTATGGGTAAAATTCTTTGAAAAAAATCAAATCTATAATGGATTAGTTAAGTTGGATTTGAACATATATTATAATATTTTTATGGTATAAGATGCTTTGCCCGCGCAATTATAATATTGTATTTAACTACGTCTACCTTCCAACTCATAGTTTTCAGTTTCCGTAAAAATATAACATTGCAGTAAAAAAGAGTGTGTAGTATGTAGAAAAACTTAAGGTTTCATTGTAAGACTTAATTTAAGAAGCTAAATTAATAGCAAATTGGTGGTGAGTATAAAAAATACGACATATCCGAATATAGTGCTGTTAGTTGTTTTAAATTCTTCTCATTTTTAAATAAAAATTAAACCAAATAAATTGTGTTATTTTTTGAATTTTTTTTATTAACTAAAAACATATTACCAAAAATCGGTTATTTTGGAATTATTCAAACCCCGTTTCTTTTTTATGTCAAATATTTGATGACTATTTAAAGTAAAAATGGATTCTTTACCCCGTTGAAGGCCAGCTTTTTTAAGTGAAGAGCCCCGTGCTTTCTTTAAGGAATTATTATTTATCTAAACTTTAACATGGTATAAAATTAAAATCCTATATTAAAACTTTTTTTTTGATAACACAGAATGTGTTAAATTTTTTGATGTCATTTTAAATATTTTAATATGTTTGTATTTGTATTGAATGTATTTATTATCGAATTAAAATAAAAATGCTAATTATGTGTTGTTTTTTTCACTGCTGCGAAAATTAAAAACAATTCAATAAAAAATTGCAAGCCCCTAAAAGTCGTAAAAGCGAAAATTTCACTGAAATATATTAACAGTTATGACCTTATCAATTAATAAAAGGTTTATTTTAACATATAGAAAATGCGAAAGTATTTCAATCAGCTGGTGTCTTATTACGGTTTACAAACTAAGTTTTTGTGTCACCAAAAAGGGACAACAGGAGCAATAATGACAAACGTTTCACCGGCACACCGCTCACTTCGATAAATTGTTGTTTTTGTTCAATTTACTGAATATGAATAAGAATTTTACATATGAACTGTTTAATAAAATCTACGAGTATGCAGTTCTCTGGTAAGTATTATACATATCTGTCAATTGAAACAAAAATTATTGTTTTGAAAACTGTTTGGTCAAAGAATTTTTGACGTTCGTGTTTTTTTCCGGTAATCAGCTAAAAATACATTATTAAAAAAAAAACTAATGATGCAAATGTGTCATATTAAAAATCATTTTGGTGAATACTAAGTAAGGTCCATGTGATTTTTTTTATTTTGAGTGATGTCAAATCACTAATATTTGACGTGAAGCCAGCTACAGTTCAAGACTTGGACGCCAAAATTTCGTGTAATTTAGAAGATACCGCTAACTAGCTTGAAATGGTGATACAAAATTAAACTTTTCGAATGAAACGCCTACAGCGTAGTCGCATCTAAGTTTTGAATGAAATTATTTTCCTCCCTAAGACATATTAGGAATTGTGTTTCAGGATCATAACAAAGATTCTGAAATTATATTCTATTTTGAGTGCTACAATTAAATAAAATAGGGCTACAACCCTACAAGAAATGAATGACTGAAACTAACACATACAAACTGTTTGTACTAACACATTTGCTTCAATTTTATATTGAATTGCTGTTACCGGGAAAAATATGTAATCAAGAGTCAGACAGCAAATCTGTGTTTAAATCTTGAAGTTCAAACAAAAAATTGTTGTAAAATAATGTTAAATTTTTTACATTAAAACAATAAATATTTCTTAAATTAGTTTTTCAAAAATTGAGATTTTTTGACGAGTCTTTGCAGAATATACACAAGAAATAAACGGTAAGTGAAAAAAGTAGCAGAAATCTACTTAAAAATATATTACACATTTTTATAATTTTTATTTTTTTAGTAATCCAAGCCGTAATGCAAAGGACGGCTTTACCATGCACAAGGATTAAAATGAGCCGACCGGAATCATCGACGATTAAATAATATAAATACGTAACATAATATATAATAATTAATATAATAATTAATTTAAAAAATTAAAATTGTGTTTTATTAAAATATGTATACCCGTCAGCTTTGATTAGTATATTCATCAAGTATGATTTGTCCACTTTGACTGGTATATATATCAGGTGTGATTAGTCAAGTGTGACTGATATTTATATCATTGCTGATTAGAGCAGTGGAGTGAGCAGTTGAATATATGTTCAATAGTCGATATAACTCATAAGTTAAAGGGATATGCAAAATCACACGTACACAAAAGTTTCCATCAATTTTTTAATTTTGCCCTTAATAACTTGATAGAAACTTTTGACCGGTATATCCATCCTAGTGCCAGTCATATGAGCGGTCAAATGACTGTCACTGTTCTTGTAGGTAAGTTCCCAAACAGTCATTTCTACGTTAATGTTTTTCAGATTATAGCACAATACCTTTTGGAACAAGTAAAAATACTATATTTGACGGTGCCGAATCTGATAATACCCTTCACCATCATACACATAGGTACATTGACCACATCGCAGCTTAGCCTAGATTTATGATATACGCCTTTTTGCCTTAATATTTTTTACGCCAACTTTTTTACATGGTTATATTCTACTAGTCAATTATTATAATTTTTTTATACCCGCCACCAAAAAAATGGTGGGGGTATATTCATTTTGTCATTCCGTTTGTAACACATCGAAATATCCATTTTAGACCCCATAAAGTATATATATTCTGAATCAGGGTTTGATTTGATGACGATCTAGCTATGTCCGTCCGTCTGTCCGTCTGTGGAAAGCACGATAGAGGTCTCACCGAAAAAGCTAGAGGGCTCAAATTTTGCCAGAATCTTTCTTACAGGTTTGTTTGGTATTGAAAATCGGAATATTAGGAAGAGAGTTATAGCTCGAAAAGCAAGAGTAGGTAAAAAAAACCGTGTACTTCGAACATCCAATAAAATGGAATTGTGTCCAAACGCATTAACGTAGACTCATGAAACTTCGAATATATATTTGCTGAGTAAAAACAATATTATTCCCGGAAAATTTCTAAATCTATGCATTAGAAATGGAGTTATCGATCAAAATGTACGAAAATTTATACCACACAGTGTATTTTTCGATATATTTAAAAACAAAAACGTCATAAAAGCAACAAAATTGGATGTACGACTCTGAAATTTAGCACACTTTGCTTTTTGGTGAAACGTTCTTCTGTAACGGAAAATCAATGTCCCACGCCCACTTTTACGCCCACCTCCTATATAACGTTTTTCCAATATTCATATAATTTCTCTATTAATAAAGATTTTGGAATAATAAAGGCCTATATTGAAACACCTCAGTTGTACTCATTCGCAAAAATTACTTTGACACGCCTACCATAACGCCCACTTTTCACGTTATCTACCGTTAATGAAATTTAAAAGCTCATAAAACCGCCAAAATTAGAGGTATGATGATCAAATTTGCTACGTATATCCCCCTAGGCAATCTCAATCTTAAATTCATGTTATTTCTTTATTGACAAAGTTTTTCGGAAAATAAAGGACTTTATTGAAATTTCTAAGTTGTATTTATTAGCAGAAACTTTATTGACATCCCTACTTTAACGCCCACTTTCACTAAAAGACTAAATTTACGAAAACATTTTACTATCATATCGAAGTTATTAAGGGTGGTTAAATTTTAAGGGCCGATGTTGATTTTAAATAAAACACAAATTATTTAAGAAATTATTATCATTTGTTCTTATAATGATAATATTTGTATGGTTCAATTATGTATTTAACAAAATATCGGCCAAATGGTCACTCCCCCCATCCTTGGCGCCGCTCCTCTACCTGATGGTCCAAATTTTCAATGACAATGTTGATGCTCAATTGTTGAGCATGATGATGAGTCGAGGTTGACTTCTCTTTTGCCACACTATCGCAAAAAACAGCAATGGTTCCCATTCAACGAACTAAGAAGGCATTCACAGATTTTCTAGCATTTTATACAGACCTGTTTTGCAGAAATTTAAATATTTTTTACAATTCTCCCGATTGTGGACGAATTTAAACGATTATGTTGAGCAAAAGAATTACGAAGTGCACAAAATGTATTTTGATTTGAACGCCCATTTTAATAAAAAACCTAAATAACTTTAAAGCACGGATCAAATTGAGTAAGTTTGAGATTGAGAAATGTCAAGTGAAGTGCAGAAAACAAATTTAAAGACTAGGTGTAGTTCACCTTCAACATGGGCCCTTAAAATTTAACCACCCTCTACAAAGAAAGTGATACATATTTTATTATAAAGAGATTATTCCATAATGATTAACAAAATAATAAATATTGTGCTTTAAATGTACACAAAATTGGTGGTGGGTATAAAAGATTCGGCACAGCCGAATATAGTGCTCTTACTTGTTTATATGCACATTGATGGGGCTAGGCTAGGTTAGGTAGAACAGGCAGCTGTTGTGCAGCTCACTTGGGTTCATTATATTGATCCTTTTGTGATACCTGAATAGAAAAGTAAGAGTTGAATAGAAAAGAGAGAAGAGAATCAGACAATTCCAGAATCTCTGTCGGGAATCGAAATCGCATCCTCCAAACTAGCAGACCAGCACACTACTGTCTAGTCCATGGGGCTAAGAAAAAAAAATTATCTGACATTTTGTTACGGACGTCAGTCGAATTTTACACTTCTTTATAGCTATTAGCGAATTTTGTTTAGCATTAACGCTTTGTTTGAATATACGTCAATAAACAAAACTACCATATTAGTAGTGATGATAATCCTCAAGTGTATGTTGAGACAACGTTACATCCAAAAAAAACTGACAGCTTTTATTCAAGGCATAATTCATCAGGTAATTGCAGTTCAGAGAGAATTTTTTTGTTTATATTTTTTGTTTATGAAGTTTGACATTTAAAATAATTTAGAGAGAGGAGAGTAAATTGTTTTAATCTATAGACTTTGACAGTTGCAATTTGAAATAAATGAAGAAAATTGATCAGCTGATAAATAAATATTCCGTGACTTTTATTATTAACAATGAATAAACAATTTTGATTACATAAAATGCCGACGTACCTTTTATAGTAACATTTTTTTTATAACATAAATAATAATTAAATGAAATGTACCAAAATAAACTTTTAAAAGACACAAAGGCTAAAAGCATATAACGTTTTGTCTGAAATTTATTATTTTATCAAAATTAATTATTACTTTTATTATTTTGTTTATGATATGTAAGTCTGTATGTTCGGTATTTAAAATATATATTTTTTACATTTATGATGATAAATAATTATGTTCCTTCCTGTATTGTATAAAAACCATTAAATTAGTGTAAAACTTCTCTTGCGTTGAAGCTAAAAGCATTGAAAAAATAAAAATAAAATGATATTATTTTAATAACATAATAAAACATAAAAGTGTGATAAATAAAGAAAACAGAAAAAAGTTGAATGAAAATAAGGCAAGTACCAAACCGTGGCAAAAAATAATAATAAAAAAAACAAAATTAAATAAAAATAATAATAGCAGTGAAAAGGACTAAAACGTTCATAATTATGAGCGACATTGAAAGGAAAAGTTTTGCACGGCCATTAAATAATAAGTTTAAGGAGACTACTTGTTGTGCTGTATGAATAAATGTAAGTATGTATACATGCACACATACATATATATACCCTGATTTATGTGTGCTTGTATATATATGATGGTTTATGGCTTTAGTGGTTCTACTGGCAACAAGCGGTACTTGATATATTTTATTATTTAAAAAAAAAAACAACACCATGGATCCAAAAACGCAGCCAGCATACATACATCCAGTCAAACAATCGAACAACCAACTATACAACAAGCAAAAATACAATAAAATGAAAAGTGGAGTTTAAACATTGTTTCGCACTTTGCTGCTTCAATGCGTAACTACCAGAAGAGTTTATTAATTTGAAGTTAAAAAAATAATTTTCTTTCCGTATTTGACGATGTTGTTGTTGTAGCTGGTGGTGGATGCAGGTAGATAAAAAAATATTATATAACTTTTGTATAAGTTTGCCAGTAGGAATATAAATTTATTATGAGCATCTCTATTCGAGAAATTTATTTTGCAGTAAAGTCAGAACATTTAAAAACCGGGCAGCAATTTTTTAACTGGTTTGGCATTTAAATATGAATAGACTGACGCATCAATGACAAGGCGTAGATTCGGCGAATGGATCCAAATAAAGATTGCCATTGATCTCGATCTTAGTAAGCGAATTCTATTTTGTTTTGTTTCTTCGAGTGTATGTTGGGACACCGTTACAAACTAAATGTTTGGTGTGCTTTATGGGCTGGTGGAATTATTGGTTTGTTCTTTTTTAAAAACTATGCTGGTGACAGTTTTAAAGCCATGATTACTGACTTTTTAGTCCATCAATTTAACAACCGTGAGCTGTAGTTTCAACAAGACGGCTACTATTGACTTATTGAATAAAACGTTTGGTAACCGCATAGTTTCACGTTTCGGACCCGTAAATTGGCCTCTAAGATTGATTTAACGCCGTTTTTTTCTGTGGAGATACATATGTTAAGTCGCTAGTCTTCGCCGATAAGCCTGAAACGATTAACCACTTCGAGGACAACATTTGCCGCATTATGGCGAACATTGGGCCTTTAGATTAGACTATGTCCGAGCCAGCCGTAGTGGTCGTATGCCAGAAGTCATATTAAAATTTTAATTCCAGAAGATTATCTTTCGAATCAAGTAAATTTAAATTCAATTTAAAAAATTATTCTTTATTTATTCAAAGTTATTTATTTCAAAGTTTTATACCCCTATAAAACCCCCTTTACAAATTTATTGTTTGATATTTTTTAAATGAAAAGGAATAGTTGCATAGAAAGTAACCGTTATTATTTTCTTGAATAACACGTGTGAAAATTTTTAAAAAAATATTAATAATTTGAGTACATTTAAGAACAATTCTTTACATACATATTATAATACTTGTAATCAGCAGAACACGAATCTCTTTCCTGACTCCAAAAATATTTTTATATTGTATTCATTTTCATGTTGATGTTAGTATAACTTAACAACAAAAACAATATATAGGATATTTTAGTATTTCACGGAAATGATTTTGTAAGTGAAAATGTTGTATATGTTCTGTTATTGTAGAGGAAGCTTTAATATTTCGTAAATTTTTCAAAGATCAAAAAAAGTATTTTTTTTAAAAAAATTTTATGATATTTGTTTATCGTTTTTATTCAATTTTCATTTAATACAGCTAGTGGTAATTTGTTTATGTTTTTTTTGTGATGTCTGTGCATTTAATTTCTTACTAATTTTCACAAACCATCAATGTATGTTGTTATATATCTACTTCTTTTTAATTTATGTTACAAATGCAATATTGTCTATCGATAAAACCTAGGTATAGGGGTACCTCTGTACCCATTACAAGTTTTTTTAAAATCTATACTGCAGTCTTCGAGCCAATCAACATCAGTAGATAAACGACAGAGAGACAACAGACAGACCAACCTACAGACAGACCGACCGACCGACAGATCGACAGGCAGACAGAAAGACAAAATTTTATAAAAAGTAATGTTTTTTATTTTCGATCATTGAGTTTATATACGCCCACGTCCTCCATATTGCTTTTTCTCCAATTGATATACTTTCTATGTGGAAAAAGATTCTGAAAGTGTAAACCACTCTTCCATGCAATTTAATTAATAAAATATTTTGACACGCCCACATAATCTACTATTAATAAAATTCTACTATTAATAAAATTTAAAAGCTCAAAAACTGCTTGAATAGATATATGTAGCTGAAATTTTATTTACGTTTCTGGAAAATATAACCTCAAAACCAAACAAATAAAAAATTAATGTTACACGCCCACTTAAGCGTCCTCCTACTCTGTAAAGATTTTGCTTAAATTCTTATACCTTCTAGATGAATATATGTATGTTTCAACATCTAAGTTGAATTAAAAAGAAAATGTTACCTTGATACTCCTACTTAAATTCCCAAACTCTATATAAAGGATTCTCGACTAATTTGTGTATAATGTTAAAAGTTTTAAATTGTCATTTAAATATCTACTTTTATATTATATTTAAAATAAACTGTTAAATTATGTGAACACGCCTACTTTACGCCCACTTACTAAAATATTACTCGTGTGAATGTGTAATTTTGTAGAATTCTGCAACACAATTTTCACCGCTTAAGGTTCCAGTTACAATGCAATTAAAATCTATACAAAATAAGTATTATTTTTCAACCAATTCCATTCACCTGATTATTATGGAATTTTGCACACACCTACTTTAGTATTTCAAACTTTTATACAATCTATGTATGTAGAATTTTGTAATAAAAACCACTATTGTTTGTTTTTAATAATAATTTATTATTTTTATTGTGTTTTCAGTGGTACGTCTTTAGTGTTAGTGTTTGTTTTTTACCTACCAATCGTCACTCACCACCACCACTGAAAATTACAATGTAGAGTTGTTTTGCCACTTCGTGTCATATGTCCAATGTTACCCGACCCCACATCTATGTATGTATTTTTTTAATCTATTATCGTATCATAAAAGTAGGATGTGCCTTGCCCACACAAATCTAATATTAATTTTCAACTACCTTCAGCATACGTAATAAAACTGTACGTTTTAGTTGTAATGTAATTTTAAAAATAAATTGATAAAGAACCGAACTTAAACAAATAAAATAATATATATCTTAGGATAAAAAGGTCATTATGCAGTAATTACAGTTATTTACAAAATAATGAATTGTGTGGTACAAAGTTGGTGGTGGGTATCTAATATTCGGCACAACCGAATATATCTACTGATCTTACTTGTTTGTCATATTTATTTGTTTACCTGGATTTAGCAAAATATACTAATTTAAAAATTCTAATCATTTTAAATATGAAATTATTTTCTTATACCCTTTAACTAAATATGAATACTTTTATCGTTGACAATTTACGATCTTGGATTAAAACACATCTAACCTTCTGTGTTCTTTAAATTATAAAATAATAAAATTACTATCTATATAAGCACGTTAGCGAATGAGTTTTTAATTTGATACATTACTAAACTGAAGCTTTCGGAGATTTACTAACATACTTATATTTGTACAAGGACAAAAATATTTTGCAAGTAAAAGACAAAATAAAAATGCAATATGAACATCCATCCATTCATCTATTTTAAAGCAAAATTATTAAGAACCAAACATCTTTGTAAATATTTAATAAAAGCACACATACTCACACTTATACACTGAGAGAAACTATTTGTCTTTAGACTTTTTAGTCGTACATCATCATTGTCATGAACGATGATGCCGTAGTTATTGTTCGTTTTCGTCATCAACTTTTTTATTTTCATGCTGTTGTATAAACAACAGAAGCAGCACGAGAGCAACGGCAACTGTAGTTTGGTCAACAACAATAAAAATGATAAATTTTCTTATCTATGCCTGGCAAAAATATGAATTTATTTAAATTTTCTGCTTGAGTACAATTTTCATAAACGATGTTAGAGAAAATTTTCGATATGGCTGGAATTTGTAAAATACAAGTAAAAGCGCTATATTCGGCCGTGCCGAATCTTATATACCCTTCACAACATGTAGTCATGCAATAAAAGTAGCTTATATCACCATTCATCCCATATAAAATACGTACATACATATAAAAAACATACATACATATATAAAAACATCCCATTGTAAAATTATAAATTTACGTATGTATGTGAAAAAAAAACATAAAAAAAAAATAAAAAAAATAAAAAAAAATATAAAAAAAATTAAAAAAAAAAAATTTAAAAAAAATAATTAAAAGATATATAATAAATATAAAAAAAAAATAAAAAAAAATTAAGAAAATAATAAAAATATAAATAATATATTAAATAAAATATAAAAAAACAAATAAAAAATATGAAAAAAAAATATATGTATAAAAAAAAAATTTTTTTTGGCTCAGCTGGGATTCAATGCCACGTTTTCTCTAACTAGTATACACGTTTGTATGTATGTATGTTGTTGTTGTAATGTTGTTTTTGTGAAAAAAAATCGAGGTGGTCGTGGGTTTTTGCTCATATCTCAGTTGTTTATGTACCGATGTTTCTGATTTTCGATCTGACCGATATACTCCCGAATATTTCTGATATTTTAATACCTCACCCGGGTCCAAGCGATGTCGGGGGGCTTCAAAAAGTTGATTTCAACATACACACGGACAGACGGTCAGACGGACATACTGACAGACTGACAGGGCTTAATCGACTCCCCTATTCATAAGCTATCAGAAAATATATACTTTATGGGGTCGGAAATTAAAATTGTAGAAATTTCACACGGAATGACAAACCTATATATACCCTTTTTCACTGTGTGAAGGGTATAAAAAGGAAAAGAAAATGCAAGAAGAAAGATTTTTATATTCAGCTTTGTCGAATCTGATACACCCTCTACCAAAACTTAGTGCTTTTTCGGAGTCATAAGTTATTTAACACAAATCAAAGTTTTATTAAAATTATTCATTATAATTTTTATTGTTCTGCCGAACTAAAAAAATATTTTCTTCTATTCCACAGATTTTTTCATTTCTATATTAATACGAGTATAACATTTTGAATATAAGTATATTCTTACGTCTTTGGCTGCATGATTATCGAGATAAAAATATCCTACATATTACTTATTCTAATTTATAATTTATCTCTGTGGCAAATTTCATTAATTTACGTAGAGCCGCATTTTGCTTGATTAAGTATATATAAAAGTATATATATAAAGTAAGTTTGTGGAAATTGTATTAAAAAAATATTTAAAATTTAAAGTCCTATTAAAAGAAGAAAGAATCTGCAAATGTAAAAGTGAGTATGTAGTTTTGCTATATTTGGTAAGAGTTTTTAAAATCGTATAAGGACAAGGAATACATATGTACATACTACAATAGTTGCAAATGGAGTAATTTAAGTAATATATCACAAATCGTTTTTGTTGGAGGGTATACAAATAAGTATAAATAAAAATTAAGAAAAAATAAGAATTTGAAGAGAGTTCGGGTATTTATTCTAATCAGATTAAAATGCTATGCTAAGCATTATACTCAACAGTAAATTCTTTAATATTTGCCTTTTAACAACACAGACAAGCGAAAATTTTGTACAGTGAAATTTAACGAAAAATGCTTGTAATTTTCCAAAAACTCAATGTTATTTAAATGTTATTTTAATAAAAAAATGAGTAAAAAAATTTAAATTTGGTTTATTTTACATTTTTAAGAACTTTTTTTTAATAAAAAATTATTTATTTATTTTTGGCTTAAGTTAATTTATTTTCCTAATTTTTTATACAAAAAAATTAAATTTGTAATTGTAGTAACGAAAGAATAACCTAATAGAAAGTATTTTTCTGGAATCAGCTAAGTGGAATGCATTAAACAAACCAGCTACAGTTTCATATTTAGAACTTTAATAAATACTAGTGTGTTCTGCGGTCGACCCATTCGATACTAATCTAATTGTAAATTATGTTTTAAGATAAAAATATAACTTTATTCAAAGAAAGAAAAGACCTTTAAAACTAGAGTATAAGTTGATATCAGAGTTATTGAAACCGGCTTCCGAATAATTCAAAAGGCGAATTTTATATATTTTTTCGTTTTTTTTAAAATCGGTTTTGCTAAATATGGTGGTCTTCGAATTATCCAGAAACCGGTTTTTATGTCTTAAATTATTTAAAAAAATCGAATAGTTTTGTTTGCTTAAATACTTATCGTCGTAAGTAAATTATTGTGTTTTATATGACAAAATTTTTTTTTATTTTCAAATCCCTGTTAAAACTTAATGGTTAGTTACAAAAGCGTTGTGTAGCACAAAGTCGGTTTATAGAAATTTTTTTTTTTCTATTTTGCGGCATAAATATATTTTGTATTAAAATTTTTTAAATTCTCATTTGAAATAACTGTCTTCTCCGACACACTTGTAAGCCAGAAACCCAAAAGTTTTACTTACAAATTAGCTTAAGAGTGGTAAGAAATTTGTATGTTGAGTTTCTGCTTCGAAGCATTACTATTTTTTAGCACAAAATCTAAATTTTTTATAGCATATTTCAGTATGTAAATGACAGACTACCAGATAAATTGTTTCTAATTTTCTCCCTTACAAACCAGCTTCGTAGTAAGAAAAGGATGGATGCACTTGTAATTAAATGATTTGTAAAAGTTTAAATTAATTTATTTACTTTCACTATTGCATTTAAGTCAAGTTTTTTTAAAGTGCCGTACGTACTTCCATTTCGTAATTTAATATGTGACGCGAAAAATAGAAAGGAACCTAAGGGTATAAACAGGTTTTGTTCAGGAGAGCCATTTTAAAGATTTAAATACGTGTATCTTTGGTGTTCCATCACTGAGCGTGTTGGTATTGGTCTCATTTGAAAGCAACACATCTCATGACGTCAGGAACGTGTTGGCTAACTTTGAAAAAGCGCGTAGGTCGTCCTTACCTCTTGTTTTGTGTAGTTGGTTTTTACTGTTTTTTATCTAGCGCGCTGTTTCCATGAGTTTGATATCAATTTTGTTCGCTTTTTTTTTCGAATCCAGCTTTATTTTCTGAAATTATTAATTGTAAATTAAAATAAATACTCATTTATAAATCTTTGAAATCGTGAATGTCACTCTGTTAGTACGAAAATTTGTTCACATAACCTTATTATGTTATTCGCGAAAATAATTTAAAACTGATAACATTCTTACTGTTTGTTTTAGGATGAAATGGTGGACGAATTCAAGAAGTAGATTTACTTTATCGCTTCCCTGATGACGATTACTTCTCAGAATTATCGGATAGTGACTCTGAAGATGATACCGATATGTACCTTGATGAATCTGATCTTGATTTACGCGAAGAAAAGGTAGTTGCTCGACTGTATGGTTCGAAAATACCTCCGTGTTGTTCAAATCAAAGAAATGAAGTGATCCCTAAGAAGATGGCTGTGGATTTTCGTACGTTTTTCATGAATTTAGATAAGAAATCCCAAGATTTAATTATTCTCGCACATCTGCCAGCTCACCGTGACGATGCAATGCTCAGGTCAAAAGTTGGTGATCGATCGCGAGCTATGAAGAAACGGTACAATCAGATATATTATTTTCGAAGTTTGCCGATATGCCGTGATATGTTCACTACAAAAATCTAATCGAACATTACGACAACAATGGTGTTTATCCACGCGAACATGGCATGACGAATAAAATTAATCGTTCAGATGCTTTAACTACTTTGGAAAAAAAAGAAATTGTTTGATTAATCTGCCGTTTTGCTGAAACTATTGCTATCACTTTACCTGGACGTCAACCAAATCATCGTGATTATCGTTTATTGAAACTTCCAACTACTGAAAGTAAGACTTCTGTTTACACTAGATACACCAACAGCGTCGAACCGGGTGGTAAAATCGACAAACTTCGCACTTTCCAAACGCTGTGAAAGAAATATTGTCCCCACATCGTCACTATGAAGCCTGCATACGATTTGTGCGAATTGTGTCGAAATCTTGCAAAAGATGCTGTTAATACAGTAAACGTTACTGCTATATTGTTAATTTATTAGGAGAAAAAATGAAAATAAATAAATTTTACCGTTAGTTCCCTTTCTATTAGAATCGTCGACTTCACTTTAATAAAACGCGCATATCTCTGGGAGGGAACACTTTTGGGGCATGGGAACGGTCTCATTCGATGCTCAAATGTTGTCCACATAAAAAAAAGTGAAAATTGTTTTTTTTTACCCTTAGGTCCCTTTCTCTATGCGCTGTCACATATAAGTGCTTCAAAGTCAAAGTAATTGAAATCGTATGGGCGTGTCACTTTTCACTTTCCTAATCATAAAATTTCACTGTAACTGTTATTAAACCTGGTGAAAATTCTATTGACTAATAATACATTCAAGTCACATTTAATAAATTACTTCAAGTTTAATTTGAAAACACAATTTGAATAAAAGTTCAAAATCTTTGATAATTTAAAAAGTATACGCACAAATAAATATTTATAGAGGGTTATATCTTAGATGTGTGGTTACGGAAATATCCCCCTCTGCAGACTTTATTTCCTTACCGTATTGCATCTAACGGAAATGATTGAAATCGTCATAGGAAAGCACAACAAAGACTGTCTTCAGCACTACTCAATATTTGAGCAGTAGAAAAATGGAGACATATTTATTTTAATAAAATTTTGTTTATAAAAGGTCTTTTATAGAGGTATATAATTTTGAAATGGAATAAAACAAAGATAAATTTTTTGACTTTGACACGAGTTGATATGCCACAGCTTCTGTACATCATAATTTCTCAATTGATGAATAAAAATATCAGTAATCATAGCGGTCACCATTGACTGTAACGCTCTGACCAGCATCGTTTTTAAAGAAGTACGGACCAATGATTCCACCAGCCCACAAAGCACACCAAACATTTAGTTTTTATGGATGTAATGGTGTCTTAACGTACCCTTGAGAATTCATCCAAATTCGTAAAATACATTGAAACAAAAGTGATTAACGATTATGTTTACTGCAAAATGGACGTAGTGTGCAATACAATCTGGAAGCGTTGTTTAGGTGTCAGTCAATTCATGTTGAAATTCCAAACCAAACTAAACAGCTGGCAAAATGATCGTTAGTTAAAAAGTGTTGCCAACTTAACATTCTATCCCTCTATAATCTACTAAGCATGGTTTAACTACATAAGGTGATAGCGTAAAGGAGAGCATTTCTTGGCTCTCTTATTATATATCAAAATCATGTATTCAAGAAGCGATTCAAAAAGAGCCTTTTGGTAATGTCATTTTTTCGATTTCAATTTCCATGTAAATTTCTTTTTACAAAATTTTGGTAATAGTTCAAAATAATATGTAATTAAAATATATTAAAATGTTTACTATCTCTTCAAAAATCGGTTGTTACCACAGTCCGCTCGAAAACTTTGTGTGCATCTACATTCTTGGCTAGAGACTCTGGCAACATAAAAAATGCAAAGTGTTTGGTAAATGAAGTTTTCAATTTTGCCATAATTATTTTGACCTTAATTAACACATCGTTCCATCATCATCGTCATCTTCAGGTTCTAGTAGTCACCGCCATAGTCCTTGTAAAAGAAAAAGCAAGAAAAAAGCAAAATTTTGTTTCTTAGTCAAAACATGAGAATCTTTAGCTGGTTTATCCTGGCGTTGTGTTATATGTATGTATGTGTTGTATGTAGTAAAAAGAGCTGGGCTGAATGGCGGGCTGATATGTAGTTTGTTTAGTATTTATTGTTTTAATTTGGTTTTTCATTTTTCATATTTATCGTCTTGTTGTGTGGCAACCAATGTCTTTCTGTCTACCCGTTATTCTATTTAACTGTTTGCCCTTCCCCTTGCTTGTCAGTATTTATTATGAGGTAATTTGTTGTTATAAATTCGACTACATTGCTGTTTTCACACTTATTACATGCTCATCTTGTAGTTGTTGTGCATGTACTTTTCATTACATCTGCAATATTTTCAGTAGAGTTTTAGAAGAGTGTTGCTTCTTGTCTTGTTACCTAAAGGCGTTAAATGTTTTTTTAAGGACAGAAACTGCTACTCAAGCATCAGCCAGATTTATTTTGAGCATTTTATTTTAGTTTTTGTTTTAAGCAGGTCTTGATTGTGTTCTGCTTGCTATTACAGTTTGCTTCTCGAAAAGCTTATATAATTTCAGTTTTAATTAAATTCATGTTGTACTGTACAATTTTAATTTATATTTACATACAAACATATATATAAGTATTAACATGTTCTGTGCGGTAATTATACCTTGTTACTTCATTTTATAAATATTCCTTTTTTTAATTTTTGTAGTTATTTTTTAAAGTATTTTTTTAGATACGAAACAATTAATGTATTTAATGCTATTTTCGGAGATTACTTATAAAGAAGATTATTTTGAATAGTAAAGGTTAGACAAATAAGTATATTTATATGTGCTTTTAAATATACATATTTGCACAATTTATTTTTATTAAAATTATCAAAGATGGATTTCATGTATGTATGTACGTATGCTACTTTTAGAATAAAGATTTTAAAATATTTTGAACAACTTAGGATTATATGCATAAAATTGTTAAATTTTTATTTAAGAGTATTTAATTTTACATCTTATTTAAATCTAATTTGTTCAAAAATGTTTGTTTTATAATTTATTAGGATTGAAAAAATCGCTGAAACCGGTAAGGCGGATTCGATGGTCAGCGTTTATACATTCAACAAAGTGCTGAAAGAATTAAAACCCTAGCAAAATTAAAAAAAAATAATTATAATAAACAAAATTTTCAGTTAAAGTCTAAATCAATGAATTTTGTAGCCATCTACATCGTTAAAAAAAAAACGTTTTAAAATAACATTGATATAGACCTTCTCTTGATCGTCAAGATGTTTTAGAAGCATCTGCCAAATCTGTTGTTACTAACTGTTAACAAAATAAGTATTTAAAACTAAAAATGTTACGAATATTGTATTGATAGCAGTTAAAAGTCTTTTTTTTAACTTTTACTACGCATTGAGCATGATAACTAGTTTGCTAACACTTGTACGCCAGAGAAATGCAAGATCGATAACATTGCCGATATCCATAAAGATGATTTTACGCCGTGAGTAAAAACTGGAACTATAGCAGAATATTATGTCGTGATTTAATTAAATGAAATTGTTAACATTTAAAGCAGATTTTACACAAACTACATACATACATACATAATTTTTTCGAAAATAATGTCAGAAAGGTCATTGCCGTCAACGAACACAACAGATTAATCGTAATCAAACTCATTTACATACACTAATATGTAAATATGGTTACAACAGAAAAGTGTAAAACAGTGATCACCAATACACGATTTTAATATAAAGTTATCTCCATCTAAAAGTTGCCTTTGTCGTATTTTTCAAAGACGCATTTAATAAATGCTTTTAAACCACGGTTGACGTGTTAACGAAATAAAGAATTTCGATAACACACATCGAATAGCCGTTATTGGAAACCCATATAATAATCATGTATTAAGGTGTTATATAACTACTAAAGTATAAAAAATTATTAATTTTTATACCCCTCACCTGTGGTGCCAAGGCTATATAGCTTTGTCATTCTGTTTGTACATTCTACAATATTGATTTTCAATTGCATAAAGTATATACATATTTTCTAAGAGCCAATGAATAGGGGAATAGATTGGCCAATAAACCCGTTGGAATCAACTATTTTCGCGTAACTCTTTTAGATATAAGCAAATAAACATGGCTGCCTCTTTTTTTTCCATATTTTTACAATAAAAATTAACATTTTCTTTGATTATTTACAGACTTTAGTTACTGTTTGTAGATACTTTTAAAATTTTGGACAAATCGGTACCTAACTTGCAAAGTTATAGCAAAAATTATTTCTCAAGCTTCTAAATAATTTTTGGACAGACTTATGACACCGAATTGCAAACCGTGCCCTTGAAAACTATTCACGAGAAGAGCTTACTAAACGGCTTAAAACTCTTTAAGATATAAGGAACAAAATACAAGTGCTTGGGTGTTTTCCTAAATTTTACAAAGAAAAATAGCATTTTTGTAGCTTCTGGACAATGGAGATAGTCAATATGGGCACTAGATAGTAAATAAAAATTACCCCCTTTAACTTTCTCAATTTCAAATGATAGGGCTTGATGAGTAGAATTTAGTAAACTATGAAATAATTAAAATTTAAAATGGCGTTCTAAATAAAATGGCATGTATATTGATCATATATAGTAATTACAGATTTGTCCAATTTAACACCTACAATGTTGATATCTAATGAAAGTGCTTGTCCTGTAGAATACTATAAACTAGAAAAATGTATAAAATCCAAGATGGCGTACAATGTTTTTTAACTTAATCAATATGGGTAGCAAATGGAAGGGCTCGATTAGTGAAATACAGAAAAATTCAAAATCAAAGTAATGTCGATAATTATTAACAAAATTTAATTTTGTATTATAAACTAGGAAAAAGTATAAAATCCAACAAAATGTCGGACATTTTTTTCCTAACTAATTAAATATGGGTATCAAATGAAAGAGCTCAATTAATGAAATATAGTCATATATGTAAAAATTCAATATATTATAATAAAATTATAATATATTGGGCACTATTCAAAAGAACTAGGTTATTTTCAGAACAAAAATATTCAAAATCATTTACAACTTTTGTTCGACACTTTTACCGTCATTATTACAATTTGGAATTAGTTAAAGGTGGGATTTTGTAGGACGAATAAATATTTATCCACTACTACAACATCACTATAATCTAAAGTGAGCGGTTAGTTGAAGACAAATTTCTTGAACCCGGTGGTTAAAACTAAAGTTGTAATAATGATAAATTGTTTTTTTTTGCTCGACAAAGTCCTACCTTTAACCAATGCCAAGTTGTAATAATGACCTTTTGTGTTGAACTCAAAAATCATTTATTTAACTCACAAAATTAATGTAAATAGAATAAATGAAACTTAAATTCTTTGTTTTCTGTTATTTAACCTTTTACTTTTCTTAGGCAAATGACGTATGACTTTAAAAAGTCACACAAAGAATATGAAGAAATACACTTTCTAATCTTTAATCTCATAAAATATTCTTATTTTAAACAAACACCTATTTTTACAAGTATTTTTATTTGGTTTACATATTTAAAATTAATTTATAATAAAACATAAAGGGTGTTTTTTTAAGCCCGATAGAACTTGAAATTGTAAAAAATAACACAAAAAATTAAATTGTAATCAAAATTTTTTTTTTATTCGAAAGATCAATACGTGACATTAACATTTGAAACTGATTTCGGGCATATGGGCACCGCGGCTGTTCTTGACGAAGCGCATTCTGGACGTCCGTTGTTTTATCGCAAAATTGTGTTCAGCGATGAGGCGCATTTTTGGCTTAACGGGTTTGTTAATAAGCAAAATTGACGCATATGGAGCGAGACCAATCCACAAGAGACCCTACAGACTCCATTACATCCAGAAAAATGCACCGTTTGGTGCGGTTTTCACGCTGGTGGCATCATCGGACCTTATTTCTTCAAAAATGAGGCCGGAGCTCGCGTTACGGTTAATGGAGATCGTTACCGCACCATGATCAATGATTTTTTGTTTGAAAATATGGATGACATTGATCCGGAGGAGATGTGATTTCAACAGGATGGCGCTACGTGCCATACGGCGAACGCAACCATCGACTTATTGAAATCAAAATTTGGCGATAAGTTGATTTCGAGAAATGGACCTGTCAATTGGCCTCCAAGGTCGTGCGATTTCACACCTCTCGATTATTTCCTGTGGGGCTACGTGAAGCCACTGGTTTATGCTGATAAACCAGCAACAATTGACGCCTTGGAGGCCAGCATTGTTCGTGTTATTCGTGACATACGGCCAGCAGTGCTCGAAAAAGTGGCCCAAAATTGGACGTCCAGAATGCGCTTCGTCAAGAACAGCCGCGGTGCCCATATGCCCGAAATCATTTTCAAATGTTAATGCCACGTATTGATCTTTCGAATAAAAAAAAAATTTTGATTACAATTTAATTTTTTGTGTTATTTTTTACAATTTCAAGTTCTATCGGGCTTAAAAAAACACCCTTTACATGTATTTACAGTGTACATAAGACTACCATCTTTATATAAAAGCATTTCCAGAATTTTAGCACACTGTTTGCTCACCAACAAGTCACTAATGTCAACATAATAAAATTGAGGAAACCCAGGTCAGTTGGACAACTCACTAAACAAACTCGTGGACCGCAGCATTATAAAAAATACAACGAAATATTTTGCTTTTGTTTTTTCAACCACAGTATTCATAAGTGTAGTTGTTTTCAGAAAAAAGGCCTCAACTGGGCAGCCACAGAGAGCAGCATAAAAGACAAACGTCAACAACAACAACTATAAAAAAAATTAAGTGAAATTATATAAGGGAATAGAAAACGAAAAGATTTCATTTATATGGTGTTTCAGTAGTTAAAGGGGAAGAAAAATAAAATACAAACACACACACACACTTAACAATAATTTATATAAATATAAACAAATTTAGCGATGTGGAAATAAAAATTATACAAGTGTATAACTCGCATACGTATGTGTCTACATACAAACATATAGGTTTGTTTGGGTGAACAACAATGTACATAAACATGAGCAAATATAAGAGCAAAAATGTTAGATGTAGAGGCAGCATTAGGAACAGGATCATATAAAATTATTATTTACACATTTGTATGAGATTGTTTGTTTTTCTTTTCATATTTTTTTGCTGCGATTGTTGCTACTCCTGTGGTGTTTTGGAACTGTGTGTCATAATTTTAATTTAAGTATAAATACGCTTGACCCTTAACATTAGGCAAATACATATTTCATACAGTGGGTCTTACATATGCAATATTTATAAATGTTATATTAAAACGTTGCATAAAATAGAACATGGCAGAAAATTTAAATAATACAAAATAACAACATTTGATTGAGAAACTTGGTTGACATCCTATGCTATCAGGTGTTGTGAACAAGGAGATATATTTTCTTATATTTTTATTCTTACGATGCATATATGGTTAAGAGTTTTTGACTATTGAAAAAATAATTAAATATGGTTACAATTTTAAAAATTTACTTTTTTATAGTACAGGGTGGACCAAAAGTCACGCCTGCGTGTAAAAATTTAATAACTTTTTTGTTTATTAATATTTTTTATTTTTTTTTCAGATTTTATTCATCGATTCGTGTTACACCACCATGCAAAATTTAACGACTGAGCAACGAACGAAAGTGGTAGAATTTTACTTTTCCAATGGGCGCTCAATTTTACTGACGCAACGAGCATATCGAAATGGATACGTAAATAAACAAAATATGCGATTTTGGGGTACTACAAATCCCACAGTTGTTCACCAGCGCCAATTACACCCCCTCAAGTGTACAGTATGGTGTGGAGTGGCATCAGAAAGAGTTAAAGGGCCCTATGAAGTTGGTAATACAGTAACGGTGAATGGGGGCAGATATCGCGCTATGCTTAATAATTTTGTACGCCCTGAGGCAGCCAACAAGTGGTTTCAGCAGGATGGAGCAACAGCACACACGGCCCGTGCCACAATGACGCTTTTAAATTAAATTTTTGACGACCGAATTATCTCGAAAAATTCAGAATTTAATTGGCCAGCACGTTCACCGGATTTAACGGCCCCTGATTATTTTCTATGGGGTTATCTCAAAGAACGAGTGTATGTAAGTAAACGAGCCTCAAACTATAGAGCAGCTAAAGAACAACATTGAAGCTGAGATCAGGGCAATAGAGCCTGAAACCTCAGT
The DNA here is from genome assembly GCA_941918925.1 of Phyto melanocephala. Classification (NCBI taxonomy): domain Eukaryota; kingdom Metazoa; phylum Arthropoda; class Insecta; order Diptera; family Rhinophoridae; genus Phyto; species Phyto melanocephala. Next base: position 93,542,750 of record OW799233.1, on the reverse strand, counting down.
TATGCAAAACGCCTGTTTAAGAGCCCAATTGTGCATCGATGAAAATGGTGGTCATCTCTCTGACATTATTTTTCATAATTAAAATTTAGGTCATACAAAGATAATATTATAATAAAAAAAAAAAAAATTAATAAGAAATAATAATAAACAAAAAAGTTATTCAATTTTTACACGCAGGCGCGACTTTTGGTCCACCCGAAATCACCCTATTGAAAGATGCTCTTATTTTTGCAAATGGCGGCCAATCTGTTTTGACATTTGTGAACTAGACAGATGTAGAATACAAGTGAATAAGTCATGGAGCGATACACTCCCCAAGAATACGAAATAATCGTGTCGAGGCCACCGAAATAATAATGAGCGATGAGGCTTATTTCCTCAGCGGGTACGTGAACAAGCAAAACTATAGCTTATGGGACACCGAAAATCCACAAATAATGCGCTCATTCGGCCGATATCATCTTCTCGAATTGACCAATAAAATTCTAAAGGTTCAAATAAACATAATCAAAAAACACAATCGAAATTCATTTAGAAAAAAATGAGAGCCAAACAACATCGGATGACTTCTTTTGGCCCATCTTGTATATCGATTTTAATTTAAATTTAAAGTAAACTGAAGTATAAGTACCAAAAAACTAGGTAATGTCTATTATATATCGCCCGTCCTACTAAGCACTAGATAAGTAAAGCCTTGTTTTATACTGTGAAATATAAGTACAAAATTGCTAAACAATTGCTTAGATATATACACAATACATTTACATTTTTATTGAAAAAATTGTTACGAGTCTTTCGAATATTTTCCTACATGTTATGGCAAACAGTTTTTGAGCTCTTTTGAAAATGTTGGAATTTCAAGTAAATACAGGCTACTTTAGAGGCTTGTAATTTCATAAATATATTTTTCATCATCAGGCCTTTTTACATATTTGGTTTCCAACGACATCTTGGATATTAATTTTTTTTGTATTTTACTGCATTCTTCTAGTCAATCCCTTTGATGTCAATGTTGTTGGGATACATTTGTAATTAATATTTATAACCCACATTTTATTTCGTACCCATCTTGAATACCAATATAATATCTGTCGGTTGTCTTGTAGCTGAAAACATCGATATTTGTTTGTAATTTTTGGAAAAATGCTGGTGGTATTTCAGCAATTCCATTAGATTCCTTATTAAGTCGTGTAATATGGTTTACAAAATAATATACATTTAATTGAAAAAATATAACTGGCACCAACTTATAGTTTTAGCAGTTTTAAACAATAATTTTTGTGTGATAATTAAAAGAGATAAAAAAAAAACAATAGTGTGGTTAATTTTTGTTCACTTATTTTTTGTACAAATTTATTTAAATACTTAATACATATATATTTTATTTGTTATCAGTGCAATATTGCTCGTTTTCAGATAATTAAAAAAAAAATATTCATTTTGATTATTGACTCAACTAAATTTGCGTAAAGTAGTTTCATGCACACCATCTATATTTATTTTTTTTAACCACTCTCTTAACCAACAATTAAACAAAAAAACAATTGATTTCATTTGCGAATAAGGCATGATAATGTGACAATATTTTATTAGTTATTGTCGAAATTTTGTTTCGACCGATATGAGACGAGAAATGTTGTCAAAATTTTGCGACAATAATTGAACCTTTAAAAAATTAGCAGTGGAATTTATTTTAAATGTGCCGATTTAGTAGGATTAAAATGGGTTCACATTGTACTATTTGCGACGGTAGTGGTATCTTAGCTTAAGTAATAAAACGTATTGCAGAATAAACAAAAAGACGTATTTATTTCAGTCCCTTTTTGTAAGCCAGCATAGTAAGTACTTCTTTGAATCCCTAATGTAAACATGCATGGTAAGTTCTTAATTGAGTCCCAATTTGTAAACGACTGTGGCAAGATCTTGCCCCCAACGACATCGCAGTTTGAAAAAAATGAGCTTAGATGAACTGTATTTAATTAACTCATTATTTTTGAGTTTTTATGGGTAGCAGTAGAACTACTTTTTTAAAACACTGTACAATAAACAAACACACATAATATTGTGACACATATATAATACATGATGTACACACATATATGATTAATGTGAAGGTAGCTCATGGAAGTTTTTTTTATTCTCACAAGTTCTCTTGGTGGCCCTACACTACTGGAGATGTTCATTAACGTGTATTTGGTTCAACACAAGTACCCACCGAGTAAAGTAGATGTGAGAGTGGCGAACCGTAGTTGAATAGTCCAACCAGCATAAATACCGATGGGAAATCAACATAAATAAATATGAAAATAACAATTTCGTATATAGTATTTACTACTAAAACACATCATTTAGGTTAAAATGATGTATGTTTTTTTTCCATATGTATAACATAAAAGAGCAAATACTTGTATGTCTCAGCCAAGTGTGTTTTTAATTTGGTATGCACTGTTGCCAACTTTTTCACGATTTTTTTTTGTAGCGATAAATCGCTAATATTTATTTTTTTTCAAATTCTGGCATAAATTTAACAAAAAATAGCTAAGTTTTCGTCGATTTTTTTTAATGCGCGGAAAATGTAGCGTTTAATTGCAAAGTTTTTCTTAAACAATGAAAGAAAAAAGAAAAGTACAGTATTTTTATTACGAAGGCAGCTTTTATTAGTTACATTTTAATACATAATTTACATATGTATGACGGCATGTGAAAAAATTCAAGAAATATACGTAAACATATGTACGTTTATTAAGTGGTGCTAATTACGTTATATTTATAATATGCATACTTGACTCCTATCTAAAAACATTTTGGGATTTATTCACTAAAAGTCTAAAGCCAATTCTCTAGATTCTCGCTTTTATATGTAAACTTGTAATCTAGTCTCTTTATTGCTGATTTAAATAAATCGTAATTAAAGCTGTCGCATCGGCCACTTCAGCCAAGCTTAGAAATGTTAACACAATTTGTTGTTTTTCCGTACTGAAAAAAAATATTTATTTTAGATTTATGTATCACGTAGGTTTTCAGTTTTTAAAAAACATACCTAATAACTTGATACAAACGTCTATTGATTTATCTCCTAATATACTATACCTAGAACCTGATACATCGTTTCTAAGTTCCATTAAGAGATGCGTCACTAAAACATTTTTATTTATCGATAAGCATTTGGTTCTATGAATACGGTTTTCATTCGTTCTATCGAAATCTTTTGTACATAAATCACTAAGGTGATCAATTGAATTGATTGACGTATGTTGAGTTATTAATGAAGCCTTTAAAATAAAATTATCTCCAATATAACCCTCTCATCGATGCAGATGACTTGTATTTTTATTTGTACAATTTTGCAGACAGGGAGCACCTGCATCAATATCTTTTTGTATCGTCTTTTTAATCTTCATTACCCAGGACTTAAACTTTTAATGGCTTAACAATGCACAAATTTTGGATTATATTAGTTCTTTTTTGCAATATTTCGAATTTCTTTTAAACGATTTTAAATAGTTTTTTTTTGTATAATTCACAAACTCATCTAAAGAAAGAAAGCAACGTTTATTTAACATCTTTTTACAAAAACATATTCGAGCTATAAACTTTGCAAGATAAAATTGGTAAAATCTGTTTAAAAAAGTGTATTGAAAATGGCATTCGCCTTACAAATCAATTGGTAGCTACTTTTTAAGAATGTTAACATCAAATGTATTTAAAAGACGTTTAAATCCAACATCGTAAAAATCGCTAGATTTCCCGCTAAGAGCTAAATCATATTTTTCCCGGAAAAAATGTTTAAAAATCGCTAGATTTGACGAGAAAATAGCTGAAATGGCAACAGTGTTGGTATGATAAAATATACAAAAAAATTACTCATCTTGTTTATTTGTCATAAATACAGAATTCATTCATTGGCGATTTATTTAAAAATATAGTTTTGATAAAAAGTGAAATAATCTTAAATTTTAAATAGAAACTTTTTATAGAGTGGAAAACAAAAAAAATAATTCATCGAAATTTTTCTATTAGAACAGAGTTTATCATAATTTTTTATTAGTATTTTTTATTAAGTAATAAAGTTATATTCATCGCAAATTACTTTAACAGATATGTCCCTTTCAATCTTATTACGAATATCACTTTTTTGTTTAATTGAAAGTTTTAAAAATTTTTTAATCACCGGCATTTTATTCAATGTAAATAGAACAACCTTTCACGAAAAGAGATTCCTTTAACTGAGTACATATTCACAAAAAACAAATGCAACACGAATATTTCAGTATTCTTGGAATAAAGATAAATCTAAAGCTAAAAAATCTAATTAAAAAATATGTAAATAAAAATGACAAATTGATTATTTTGGGAGAAAAGTTGCGATAACTGAGGTTTTTTTTAAGTTACGTTAACTGAGGCAAAAATGCAAACAATTTACGAATTGCAATAATCGAGGAGTTGCGCTTATCGAGGGTTGCGTTAAGCGAGGTGGCACTTTATATCAATGAATTTTTATTATTTAAACATTTACGAGTATGATTGACTTTCCTGAAACAAGCAAAAGTAAATGAATTTTCAAAACATAATTAAAGTTAAATTTTAAATTTAAATTTTTTAATATACTTAATAATAATTAATAATTTTAAAATTTTTCTTATCTGTAGAAATAGAATAAAATTTATATAATTATTTATTTTAACTTTAGAAATTAAAAAGTACACCGAGTTTAATAAATTTAATAATAAAGATTAAAAAAATATTTTATTTAGTAGAAGCAAAGAAGTCTTTAAATTTTAAGACTTTTTTTATGTTTATTATTTAGTCATAACTTTTAAATATAAATGTGAGCCGGACAGCCGAAACTCTTTATTCGAGCCAGTAGTCACAAACTGTTTGTATCTTCACTACGTATTGAAATGCTCAAAAAAAAAAAAATAGATTGTTGTCCTTTAAAGGTGCTTTATATAATCTTATTTCTGAGACATTTATATTTAAATACTTACAAATAATAAAAAATTAAAAATTTAATCAATTATATATTAATATTTTATTCGAACTTTTTGTATAGTTATTGAATTTACTGTAAATTATTTTTATTTTGGTTCAATGTACTTTATTCTATTATTTTGATTTCTATTTTATTTTGACAAATTTGAAAATAAGTACTACGATTCCGTAATTCTAATTTAATTGAATTACCGATAAAGAGTGATGATGAAATTGTAGCTGGTTTTAAAAAATTACTCCACTCGCCTAATATCAAAATAGTTTTTCAAGATTCTTAAATGATTACAAGTAATATAATTTGGAAAAATGTTTTAGGAAATTAAAATAATAGGATAAATGAGTTTGAACCAAAATAAAAATGATTAACAGTTAATTTAATTTAATTAAATTAATTATATTAAAACAAAAATTTGAAATTGAAAATGTACATAAAATAACGAATCGAATCAAAATCATTTAAACCAATTATTTTTGCTATGACTGTAATCGGATTTTCTTCTTTTGTAAAAAATAACTATGAAGATTGTTAATAATTTTATGCCTTAAATTAAAGACGAGATTATAATATGTCCTTTTTCTGAGCCCCTCAATCGAGATAACTTAGCATGGAACAACTACATAAAATTTACTGTAAGTAATTAATCTTTAATTTCTTTTGTATTTGTAACATGATTACATATTCGTTCATTAGTCAGATAGTTTTCAAATAGTCCCACTTAATCTAATTTATTAATATTGCCTATTTTATAACAATAAAAAAACTCATTTATTTATTACGATCTTCAAACTCATTTATTATGTTATTATTATTACTAGAATGTTCTGCCGTCGATCCATTCAGCCGTAATCTAGTTGTAGTGAAGACAAAATCCAAATATATAAAAAATAAAGCAACACAGCATCCTTTAAGCGGGAGTTTAAATTGTTACACTACAGTAGAAGTAGTGACTAACTACACTCTCTTTATTTGTCTTTTAACACAAAACCATAAACAAAAAACATTCTTTACAAAAACAATTTGTATCAGCTCGCATTACTTTTATTTTTTGTTTTGTTACAAACATGCGGTTTGCCTATGTGTAAGTAGCAATTTTAAACGCTTATAACTCCTTTGCTGATTTTAAGAAGATCTAGCTTGTAAACATCTGCAAGAGAGTTCCTTTCCTTTCGACTTTTCCAATTATGCATAATATCTTAAGTTATATGTATTTCTATTATTTTGTAATGCTTATTCCCAACTTCAAATAATTCTTATATTTGTTTGTGTAAAATGTAGTGTAATGTCGCTTACATAAAGCACTGTTTTTACAAAAAGAATTTGTATCAACAATGTTGATTCAACACGCATTACTTTGTTTTTTTTTATACTCGCCACCAAAAAAATGGTGGGGGTATATTAATTTCGTCATTCCGTTTGCTACACATTGAAATATCCCTTTAAGACCTATAAAGTATATATATTTTGAATCGGGGTTTCATTTTATTAATATTAGTAGTAGTTACCGAATTCAATTAACTTAAGTCCCGGGAATTATTTAGATGATATTTACAACCAACATGTAACCACCGATCAAATAGTGCTGATGATGAAATCGTAGATGGTTTCGAAAATGCATTCCACTCGGCTAGTGTCGGTTAAAATATAATTTTTCAGATTATTCTTTCATTTATCACAATTACAAAAATTCTTTGTAACAATAAGAATTTTAATATGAACCAGAGAAGTGCATGAATACCATACAAATGATATATTTTTTATTTTGCAAAAGTGAAGCCTGAGTTATCACTTAACATAATTTAAAATATAGCTGCCATTGCATGATTCATAAGAGCAATTGATTTGTTACAAAATGCTTGTTATTGCTTGCTTATTCTGTAAGCTCTTTCCATTCACAAAAGCATTGAATCAGTTTGAGTGTTTTGAATATACGCAGAGCTTTTAGAGTTAATATACACTTTCCTATATGATGATGCGGTTAGTAATTTAAGACTGCATTTAAGGTGATATTTATTACATTTTATTACATTATATTATATATATTACATATATTATATTTATTACATATTGTATTTGTTGTTTTTATTAATTATTGTAATTGGAAATAAAACTATATTTTACTCATATTTGTACACTGAATTCAAGAAAATCAAATTTTTTACAGTTTTTGGCCCAATACGGTTACGTTTTTCAGTTATTATGTTACCTGCGGCAGAAAAAACTCGTTCTGAAGCTGCGCTGCTTGCAGGTATAGCCAACATTTTTTGGGCAAACTTATATGCCGAGGGTATTCTGATTTATAACTTTCCCACCTCTGCATAACATAAAAATTAACATCAACTCGTATTTTTAGATAGCTGTAACGGTTTATTTCATCAGATAACAAGACGAAAAACATAATTTTCAATATTTTTTTTTTTATTTCAGAGTTCATCTTAAACACCTATTAAACAAATTAAGGCACTAATTTTGCACTATGCAATCAACTTATCACTGAGATTTTATGAATCATTTGAATGGTTCGTATACAAATCAAAAGACAGTTATAATTTTTGAGTTGTTATTGCTAACGGCATTCAAAAAGTGATTGAGAAAAAGACAAGCAATTGTGAGAGCACAAAAAATGCAAGCAATGTTATTAGTACATATTGATGATTGAAAACAAAACAAAAGCAGTGAGTTCATACATAGGTATAGAAAAAGAGTGAATCAACTCATGAACATCACTGATATGAACTCAAGCCTGATTAAAATTTAAATATCAGTTTAAACAGAAAAGTTCGATTAAATAAAAATTCTTTTTATTTACTTATATTAAAAATAAGTTATATTTACGAATATTGTTTTACCTATTGTTGTTTTTTGTTGTTGTTTTATTAGAAAACAGTATTTTCTATTTGTCACTTGACGTTCTAAAAGCGTCAAAAAATTACTAGAGTTGGGCACAAATCGGTGGTTTTTTTCAGGAACCTCTATTAAATAAGCTTGTGGTTTGTGCAAAAATTTAACAGGTTGTTGGCAAAAACTAATTAAAATAGCGATTTGTGTCCAACTCTAAAATTTACTTTCTTCCAAATATTGTGGAAATCTCAGTGGAAAGTAAATGTGTGAGTGTATTGTGAATTTTGGTCATTCACTTTAATGGTAGGTTAATGAATGAAAGGCCAAAGCTTAAGCGTTTTTTTATAAATCGAAACAATCTATAGTATCGAGATTTATAACAAACTATCGAATATGCCGACTATCGACTAGACTACGATTGAATGGGTCAAATAAACTTTATTTTAAAATTACTTTTAATAACTGTTTAATTAAATTGTAAAACTGACTGTATGTTTTTTTTATGAAAAAATTTTAACAATACTATCAACTGGCTTATTTATGTACAATAAGTTACAATTTATATGCATATAATTTACATATATGATACGTATTGTAAAATATTTTCATATATGTTGATGAAAGGACAACTAAACTAAGTTATATTTTTTCGAAATTCGTTTGTTATTGTTTTGGAATTAAAATGTTTCTCTTCTATTGAAAGATAAATACAAATTTTCCCTATCCAATATAGTTTTTAGATACAAATATTAAACTCAATAAATAAGTCCTACGTGTTTAAAGGTAAGTACTAAGTGCGACACTTAACAATTAAGAAAAATATAGATCTATCTTAAGGCTGTAATACACGGCATGTTTTTTACATCTGACTTCGAAATTTTTGAGACATATGTAAATCTACATGTCTGTCAAAATTGTACTTTTACCGGCAACCGTCGCTGACTGCTTTCCAGTGGCAGAGATTTTTGCCAACGGCTGTTGTCAGATGTTTTGACAGAAGAAAATAGGGCGCGTTCTACTTGAAATTTTGCTAGATGTCTCAACACACGCTTTTTACAGAAGTAATGTTTTAAAGGTAGCACACGACATGTTCGCATTTATGAGTGTGGAATTTGTCAAGTCAGATGTAAAAAACATGCCGTGTATTATAGCTTTTATTATAAAATAAATAACTAAAACTACTTCTGCAACAATTTCATCCTAATTAATAGCAAAATGAATCACATTTAAAAAATGTGTTAACTTAAAATCTTATCATAATGAGCTATTTGATAATTATAATTGATTAACACATTCACATAACACCAAAGATATAGATTCCAAATTACATAAACTTTAACGGCTGAATAATAAATAAGAAAACAGGGAACAAATATTATGAATGAATTGTTTGTATGTATGTATGTATGTACGTATATCTGTATTAGAACAACTCTAATAAAGAAGTAAAACATACATTTCCGCTTTAGCACCTTGTAAAACTATGAAATTTTCATGTAGTAACAAGAAAGTTTCTCCATTTAAAATAAAAAACAAATAGAATGAATAGTAAAAATAAAACAAGAAACACCTACAACTTTTTTTTTGCTACACGCTTATGTAGTTGCATGTGACTATACACATACTTTACATGTTCTTCAATGTGTAGCAGTGTGCTTATATGTGTGATAGTTTGCATATACTTATACACTGTGTTCTTTTTTGTAGCCTTAAAGCCATAATAATAAAACTTATTAGTATGTTCTAACTTGAAACATGTGTAAGTGTCTTCAGTGAAATAGATTTCTATGCTCCTATATCTTTTTGAGTGTTTGCGTTTAAAGGTGAACAATTTTCGAATTATTAGGGTAAAGTTTAGTTTGCGATTGTAAATAATATTTAATAAGAAAAGTTGAATACATAAATACAAAATAAAATGTTTTCCTTTTCATTTTTAAAATGTTTTGGATTAACAAAGTTAATTTTCAGTTTGAAAAATAATTAAAAGTAATTTTGTATAAATAACTATTTAACAGGTGGTTTGTTTATGAAATAAGGCCATACATTTTCTACTTTTAGTAAATATGATATATGTTTTTGGCAATCTTTCTGTTTTATAATAAACTAGGAGAACACGGACCGATTTACTGGCCCCAACAAAGTATTTACATTGTATGCATGAGAAGTTAGATTTCAACATTATCTGTCATCATTTCTTTAGGTATAAAAAATAGTCATAAATTGTATTTTATTCGTTTTCCAATCTTTAAATATTTTGCTTCTAATTTAGAATTCGTTACCATAACGAGCTCGTTATAATTTTCGGCCAAATGCCAAATGCAGATATGCCATTAAAAATATTTTCTTTGTTTGCGAGGTACCACGCTCTTCATTTGATTGTATCCAGTTACTGGAATAAGTTGTAAAATTATTGTTAAAAAGCTTAATACTAGGATTGAAAACTTTTATATTTATTGTTCCTGAAATAAATCACATATACTTTTTGTATAGAGATATCACTTTTGCAGCTCCGATCGTATTTGTTTTTTGTTTGAATGTTACAAGTTAGATAAAGATAAAATACACAAACTTTTAAGATTATAAATGTAATAGTTTTCTACATATCTCGTACTATGTATTTTAGGTATATTCAAACTGCCACACCTATTGTTGTTTTTGCAAGGAATGTAGGTGCCACACATATTTAAAATTTTAAGAAAAAATTTCCGTAAGAACCACTCTTGAACTTCATAAATTATTTACAAAAAATTACATACATCGGTATAATCGTTTCTAGATAAATTAAAAATATTTTCAGTAAAAGTGGGCGTGGTAATTTTTTATTTCCAAAATTTAGGGTATGCCAAACATTGAAAAAGAAAAATTTGCGAAATAACTGCAGCCGTTCTAATTATGTGATTAACAATGAACGAAATTTGATTCTTATTTATAAAGATTTTTAAAAATATTTTTCAATATCTTCTCATGTAAAAGTTTCATTTAATATTCTTTTCATATAGTTTTTTTATTTTTCTAACACATATATTTATTTAATACAATTTTTATGTATTTTTATATAAAATATGTTAATACATCCATATCATTTTTACATAAACTCTTTTACAAACAAGGATCTACTTTTGTTTTATGTAATTTTGTGTAAATTTATACAAAATTTTATTTAATGTTTTTTATACTAAAAATTTAAGGCCACTTCCCAATCAAATTTATCTGCAAATTTGGTTAAAAAAAACTTTAAAAATATAAAAATTTATTATGCATAAAAAAAAGTTTTTTTTTATACAACTAATTGTTTTAGACCTCTATGCTCATTCATGCTTATGCAAAACCTTACTTTGAAATTAGTTGGAACCTTCATTCTCGTCTTTAACTAATGTTCCCCACTGTTACCGCCCACATTGCTCTTTGATGATGCTGTGCATTTCACAGTGACTCGTTCTGGGTGCAGTTTCATCTCATGGAGTATTTCTGGATTAATTTTCTTAAATATGTTTTTATCTACATTGCCGTCTAGATCCCAATTGGCCCTAATCAGACATAAATAAGTAATTTACCAAGCTGTCGGTTTCTTCAAACATTTAAATCATTTTGTTGCGAAATTCCAAGCGAATATGCAATTCCAGAGGGTTTAACTTGCTTGTAATTTGAATTATTTATGAATTATTTGTTATGATTACATACTGCTTATTTTAATTTTAGGTGATAAGGTTTGAGTCAAAATGCATGAATTTATCTGAATTGACGCTGTTATAACCGCTATCGTATTTTAAACCCGAATATAGAGATCTTGATGTTACGGTATTCGTTCAATGCATGTTTACAGAAAAAAAGTTATACGTCTGTCTTCTGCATTCCGAATGAAATTATATCTCTCTGAATTGCCATGAAATTATTGTTATTAACAATAACACTATAATGACAGTTCTGAGTGATTTTATTTAAATCACAATGCAGAACACATGTGATTAGGGTTTGTTTTTGTAGCACGATTCGTCCGCCCTCTGTGCATAAGTATGTACATAAATATATTGTTTATAAATAACATTAGATAATTTTCCACCTTGCACCAAATTAAGCAAATTTTGTTTGAAATACACTAGTGGTTTTTGTCTGATTTTTTCATTCCCTAAACTTAATTTTGTTTTCATTTCAGACTTAAATTCATCACACAAAATGTTTGACTAATTTGTATTGCGTAAAGTAGTGTCAAATTATTTGTTTTATTTAAAACTATTAAAAACAATGTCATCATTGGCTTTTGTATTTTCGTGATTATGTAGATTGGCAACCTAAAATTTTTTTTAAATTATTTTTGTCTTCTCCATTTGTATTTCTAAAGTTAGAATCATAATGTCCTAGAATATTTTCGATACATAAATATTTTGTCGGGAAATGAGAAACCCTTATATATGCAATCAATATTGTTTTTTTTTGATATTTATTTTGGTACTGAATATTTTAAAGATATTATTTAAAAAAAATATTTTATAAATATTTCACTTTATATATAGGAATTTAATTATATTATGTTTTACAAAACTATTTTTGTTTTGTAAATGTTTCTAAAGTGCGGTTTTTAGCGGTAGAGAATTTTAAATAAACGGTTTTTATAATAACATTTAAACGACATAATCGTAAATTTTTTTTTTTGCGAATTTGTTTATGAAAGTGAATTAGAAAACTAAAAAAAAATATTTAAATGGCTTAAAATAAATAAAAATACAGAAAAGCATACTGCAAATATTTTGCCTGCGAAATAGAAAATTATATGAATTTTAGATAAGACGTTATATAGAAGGTGGGCGTAAAAGTGGGAGCGTCACATTTATTTTCCGTTAGAACAAAGCCTTTGACCAAAAACCAACGTTTGAAAAATTTCAGAATAGTACATCGAATTTTGTCAGTTTATTAGGTTTTAAATTTTGAATATACCGAAAATTACAGTGTGCGGTATAAATTTTGATATGTTTTGTTTATAAAGTAGACGGAAAGACAAACGGACATAGATAGATCATCATAAAATAAAACCTCGATTCAGAATATACTTATATACTTAATGGGGTCTAAAATGAATATTTCGATGTATTTCAAACGGAATTACAAAATGAATATACCCCACCATTTTTTAGAGGCGGTTATAAAAACAAGTTTTTTGACATACGAAAGTAAATATACAAAAACCAAATGCCGGTTATTTTGTATTGCTTTATTTGTTGCTGCTATACATATTTCTTACGAATGTATGCTGCTTTTAACTAAATAAGCAACCATAACATACAAAAATTGGTATTTAATTTTTCTTTATAATGATTTTTTGTAAATATTAATTGTTTATATTCAATTTTACAAAATATTTGTTGATAAATATTTAATATATATTGTTTGCATATTTTTAATTTCTTTGTTTTACAATTTTTTATACCCGCCACCAAAAAAATGGTGGGGGTATATTCATTTTGTCATTCCGTTTGTAACACATCGAAATATCCATTTTAGACCCCATAAAGTATATATATTCTGAATCAGGGTTTGATTTGATGACGATCAAGCTATGTCCGTCCGTCTGTCCGTCTGTTGAAAGCATGATAGAGGACGCACCGTAAAAGCTAGGGGGCTCAAATTTTGCCAGAATCTTTCTTATAGACAAGGTTTGTTTGGTATTGAAAATGTGCGGAATATTAGGAAGAGAGTTATGGCTCGAAAAGTAAGAGTAGGTCGAAAAAACCGTGTCCTTCGAACATAGAATAAAATGGAATTGTGTCCAAACGCATTAACGTAGACTCATGAAACTTCGAATATATATTTCCTGAGCAGAAACAATATTTTTTCCCGAACATTATCTAAATCTTTACATTAGGAGAGGAGTTATCGATCAAAATGTACGAAAATTTATACCGCACAGTGTATTTTTCGGTATATTTAAAAACAAAAACGTCATAAAAGCAACAAAATTGGATGTACGACTCTGAAATTTTGCACACTTTGCTTTTTGGTGAGAGGCTTTTTTGTTACGGAAAATCAATGTGCCACGCCCACTTTTACGCCCACCTCTAATATAACGTTTTACCTAAAATTCATATAATTTCGCTCTTAATAAAGATTTTGGAATAATAAAGGGCTATATTGAAACACCTCAGTTGTACTCATTAGCAAAAACAATTTTAACACGCCTACTATAACGTCCACTTTTCACGTTATCTACCGTTAATTAAATTTAAAAGCTCATAAAACCGCCAAAATTAGATGTATGATGATCAATTTTTCTACGTATATCCCTCTAGGCAATGTCATTTTTGTGCCAAAAAGTTTATGTGACACGCCTACTTTAACGCCTACCTCCCATATAACGGACCAATCTTAAATTCATGTAATTTCTCTATTGACAAAGTTTTGGGAAAATAAAGGACTATATTGAAATATCTAAGTTGTATTTATTAGCAGAAACTTTATTGACACGCCTTCTTTAACGCCTACTTTCAGTGAAAGACTACATTTACAAAAGCATTTTAGTAGCATATCGAAGTTATAAAGGCTGGTTGAATTTTAAGGGCCAATGTTAATTTTAAATTAATCACAAATTGTTTGGGAAATTATTATCATTTCTTTTTATAATGATAATATTTGTATGATTCAATTATGTATGGAACAAAATATCGGCCAAATGGCTCCCAATCCTTAACCTCGGCGCCACACCTCCAACCGATGGTCCGAATTTTCAATGACAATATTGGTGCTCAATTGTTAGGCACGATGATGAGTCGAGGTTGACTGCTCTTTTGGCAGACTATCGCAAGAAACAGCAATGGTTCCCATTCAACGAACTAGGAAGGCATTTACAGATGTTCTAACATTTTATACAGACCTGTTTTGCAGAAATTTAAATATTTTTTACAATTCTCACGATTGTGGACGAATTCAAACGATTATGTTGACCAAAAGAATCACGAAGTGCACAAAATGCATTTTGATTTGAACGCCCATTTTTATAAAAATCTTTAATATTTAAAAGCGTTGCTCGATTGCGTAAAGTTTGGTCCAACTATAATGCATGATATTAATTGCGAATCACATTTAAACGTTAAGTTTTTTGCTGAGCTTAACTTTTTATTTCTTTGTTTCAGTTTTGGACACATTTAACCATGGACAGCTACAGAATTGAGTAGCTTGTTAAAATTGTTTTCTTTTACGAAAATCGACCTTCTAATAAAGAAGCATTTCGTACGAAGTATGCACGATAAAGTGACTGAACCTTAAGTCGTCGATGTGTCCAACAATTGAACATCTCGCGAAAATCACTGATGTAAAATTTGAATAACGATCTTAACTTATACTCCTACAATGTTCAATTAACTTAAGAGCTGAAGCTTACTACGCCGAAAGGTTGCTTGAACAGACAGTAGTAAATGTTGACTTTACAAAGAAAATAATCTTTAGCAATGAGGCACGCTTTCACCTTAGCGGATTTATTAACAAGCAGAATTAACACATTTGGGAAAATGAAAACTCATAAGTAGTAATTGAAATGATACCAAGAAATGACTGTTTAATGCGGTTTATGCGCTGGAGGCGTTATGTGGCCGTACTTCTTGGAAAAAAAGGCCAACGAAGCAGTTGCCGTGCATAATGTTCATTATCGCGAGATGATAACTATTTTATTGTGGCCAGAAATATTGAATATGATCTTTGACAATTTGTGGTTCTAACAGGATGGTGTCTTTTGTCACATAGCAAACGAAGTAATAGCTCTTTTGCGTTCAATGGTCGTGTTATCTTACGTCGTGGCATTGTTAATTAAAAGCCACGATCTTTCGATTTGATGCCGTTGGACTTTTTTTTTGGGGGATATTTGAAAGATTAAGTGTACGTCAATTAGCAAAGCAAAATTCAAGAGTTATAGGATGAAGTTTGTCAGTACATTAACGACACTGAACCTCAATTATGTCTTAGTGTCATTGAAAATATGAATCCCCGGGTGAAAAAGTGCCTCCGAAGTCGTTGCGAGCATTTCGACGATATTTTGTTTGACACATAATTGTAATAGATCCGATAATTAATATAAAAAACAAATATATTACGATAATTCTCTAAAAAAATTTTGATTTATTTACTATTCCACTATTTATAAATATTGTCTCGATAAAAAGTTTTTTAAAACTTTCTTTTCTTTCCAGCTTTTATAGATTTTCCTTCGATTTAAACTGATTAAATCATTATTAATACAATTTACTGTTGTTTAAATTGACTAAAACTAAATTTATAATTACCAAAATATTAAAAAATTAAATATTATCATTAAAAGCTCATCACTAGGTTTCTTATTTGCAGTTCACCCTAATATCAATACTTTTTTATGTATCTGTAGCACATTATCTTACACTTTGTTTTTTTTTTTTATTTTATTATAAGTTCCGCTTGCAAATTCGTTGTTAGTTCGCATTTATTGAAGCGGATCTGGGAATAACATGTAAATTAAATTTTTGATTACACAATATTATTCGATGATGTCTTCGCTTTTATTTCAGTTGTGGTTAAATACTTCTATTGAAAAAAAATATGTAATATTTCATTCTATGCCATATGATTCTATGGAAAAAGTTTTTATTTTTGATTAAGTTGGATAGTGTTTTAGTACTTCTTTTTATTTAAATTCTTTTAAGGTTATTTAAGAAATGAATGGTTTTATATAAAAAAGATAAATTTCTATTTTTGGCAAAAGTCATAAAATAAACTTTAAACATATTGATATTTTTATGTCATTCCACTAAATAAATTTGAAACTGGTGCGTATGATTTACATGAAATAAATATTAAGCGAAAATTGCTCATACGACAGCAATGCAATCAGTGTAATTATAAACGAAATTTTTTTTCTGTAAAAAATACAACAATTTAATGCATAAAATATGTAACAAAATTGGTTTTAAAAATACATTTATATTAAACACGAACATAATTAGACACACATATTACTAACACTTGTGATGTGTTTGTAAGACTTCACAACTGTGTTTTGCGTATACATAAATACTTATAAATAGTTTGTGCAGATTCTCATTTACATTCGTTTAACTAAGTCGTAGCATAAATAAATCCAGCCATATCTAAGAACATTGAGCACATACAGCTTACATATACAAATCAACCTTTAGCACTATTAATTATACCCTTCACACAGTGAAAAAGGGTATATATAGGTTTGTCATTCCGTGTGAAATTTCTACAATTTTCATTTCCGACCACATAAAGTATATATTTTCTGAAAGCTTATGAATAGGGGAGTTGATTAAGCCCTGTCAGTCTGTTCGTCTAACCGTCTGTCCGTGTGTATGTTGAAGCCCCTCGACATAGGTTGGACCCGGGTAAGGTATTAAAATATCAGAAATATTCGGGAGTAGATCGGTATTGAAAATCAGAAACATCGGTACATAAACAACTGAGATATGAGCAAAAATCCACGACCACCTCGATTTTTTTTTCACAAAAACAACATTACAACAACATACATACATACAAACGTGTATACTGGTTAGGGAAAACGTGGCATCGAATCCCAGCTGAGCCAAAAAAAAATTTTTTTTAATTTTTTTTTTAATTTTTTTTTTAATTTTTTTTTTTATTTTTTTTTATTTTTTATTTAATATATTATATATATTTTTATTATTATTTTTTTTTAATTTTTTTTTATTTTTTTTTAATTTTTTTTTAAATTTTTTTTTTAAATTTTTTTTTAAATTTTTTTTTATTTTTTTTTTTGTTTTTTTAACATACATGCGTAAATTTATAATTTTACAATGGGATGTTTTTATATATGTATGTTTTTTATATGTATGTACGTATTTCTAATGGGATGAATGGTTATAAAAACTACTGTTATTGCATAACTACACGTTGTAAAGGGTATATAAGATTCGGCATGGCCGAATATAGCGCTCTTACTTGTTTGTATTAAACTTGAAGTTCTCATGACAAAAAAAAAATGGTTATGAACGCTAATGTTTCATACAATATTAAATTTTAAAGAAAATATCAGAAGCAAATTAAATATGTTACAGTATGAGACTGTCGAACAGGAATTCAAATGGTTATACTTTTACTTAAACAGCTTAGTTCTAACTTGATCTAAGCACATTAATAATGCTACAGGCGAAACGTATTCAATATTACGAATGTTGTCGAATATAGAAAGACTTACCTCACAACAGGTATTTTGAAATAAATGTGAAATATATACCAAGTAGAAAAAAATCAACGTACATGATCATATAGGGTTATCCATTTAGTAGTTTTTACACCGATGTTTTGACAAGGCAATTATTTGTCATTTGGAATGTCACTTATTTAGTGAAAGGTTTGGAATTTATGAATATGGATTGTTTATCAACCTAAGAAGACGCAGTAATAGTGTAAAAGTGTAACACCGGCAGTGCACACCAAACAGTTACGTTTTTTATGTGTTATAGAGTTATTAAATTATCCATGTTCATAAATGACAAACCTTTCATTAAATTAATGACATTTCAGATGCCTAATATTTACTAGCATACAGCTTTACTAGACTGACGGCAAGATTCCAACAAAGTGTTTATAAGCTGAAAGTACAAAGGTATATTAAAAAAATTTTTTTTTTACTTTTTTTTTTTTTTAGCAATGTTACAGATACATAGGCTTTATGAAATTGTTTTCGATATGAGGCTGTAAGTAAGAAAAAATGAAGAAGTAGAGGCTAATACAAAAATGCGTAATAAAAAACCTTTTGCTTATTAATATTTATTTCGTGACATGATTCGGTTACCAAACATTTGGCTAAACGAAAGAATGGTTTCAAGCGCTGTGTAGCACGTTGCGCTGTCTTATACTTTTCAAAATATTTCAAAATATGAGTAACCAAATCATTAAAAATTACGAGGCCATGCTGCAGTTTTTCAATAATAATTATATATCGTGCGTCTTACTAAGTAAGTAAGTAAGCCTTACTACGTAAGATAAGTAATGCCTCGATTTATATGCTACATGTAATGACTTAATTGTGAAGAATTTACTTAGAAGATATTCAAAAAACTTTTTATTGTTCTCATTGTGCTTAACACACCTAAAGTATAAGTTATAATATTTTTGACAATATCCATTAACCCATTCATAACTTAACTGATGTGTTTTGAAATGTCACACATTTCTTTATTTTTAGAAAAAAGGATACGCAGACGATACAATACGCAGAATAAAAAAACCGAATTATTGTTTTTAAAAATATTTAAAGACTTATATGAGTTTACACAATTAATGAATTATTTAGATAATCAAAATCAAGAACTTATTTAAATCTTTAATTGTAGGTTCTTATTTGAGTCACTGGTAAGTACGTGCCTCCAAAGATATTGCCGTGTTAAAGTAATCACGATTAAATGGCAAAAAATATTTTAGTACTTTCAACTCATTATTTTGTAATTGGAGTTTTTGGTGTAAGTAATATGCCATAGTATACTTAACAGCTCTAACACACCTGTTTAGTATGGCAGCTAACTTTACAGTTATACCTATCTGGAGTTCTATAGGTATAAAAAAGTTCTTATATGTAAGTAAGAAATATGAGTTTTTTGTCTACTAAAAAGGCCTTCTATTAGGCCTTAAGGTCTTTAAATTACTAACTGTTATACACACATATAAGCAGTTATTTGGCAAATTCATAATCATAACAAAATTTTAAGTTTTTCCATTGAAAATTAAAAATTTTTTGGCATTAGCAATAATGAACATAAATTAAGAAAACAAGTAATAATTATAAATTAAACATGCAATTGTTCGTTTTAATGTGAAAATAAATGCTAAAACTACTAAAAAAAACTATTTGGAATAAAGAAATAAATTTGTTATAAAAATTAATAGAAAATACAATGTTTGTTGGTATAAAAAAGATGAAATTTTTGGGAGGATGATATATTTAAAATGTGGAAAGGGCTTGAGTCAATATTTTTATTTTGATCCCATTTTGGATGCTTTTAAAAACGCAAAATTTCTTCTAAATCATTTTTATTCTGGCTTAAGTTTATTTTGCTATTATTTAATTTCGTAAAAATATTTATTAAATTAAATTATAATCATTTGAGAACATTGAAAAACTTATCCAATATTAGCTGAGTGAAATTCATTTTTCAAATAAGATATAATTTTAATTTTTTAATTAATTAATTTTTTCGATCTTTTTAATTTAATGTTAAGTATCATCTTTTACGCAGAAATATGCGTAAACAAAGCACTTTTAAGGTTTCAATTAAATGTGTTTTGTAATGAGTATTAATTTTATATTTAATACTAGTTAAACTAGGTCCGTATATTGGCATTAACAATATTTTTGCATGGTATTCCTTTAAAAATTATTTATAATATTGTTTATTTCTTATCAAACTTCTAGTATAGTATACCGTTTTGAATTTTTTTTTTATATTGTAGTTAAAAAACCCAGGACCGAGGTACCTCTATTCCAAATAAAAATATCAAAATTTATCTAGTAGTTTTTAGCAAATGGAGTTCAGGAAGGCAGATAGAAAGATAACTAGACCAAATTAACCAAAAAGTGATGTTTTTGTATTTAACATCGACTATATTTACTACTAGAGAGGTATTTTAACATATTCCACCTCCTGTAGCGCCGCTCCTGAGAAAGATTTTTATGTACCTGCTTTAGTTTTGTAATTTACTCATCAAAAGCTTTTACCGGATATATCACAACCCCATTCAAGTATGTCCGAAATAACCCGCATAACATTTAGACTATATTTAATCCTTAAAAGGTATTTATATATTCCACCCCTTGTAGCACCGCTCAGAGAAAGAACTTTATATACCCGCTTTAGTTTTGTTATTTACTCATCGAGAGCTTTCACCGGATATGTCACAACTCTATTCAAGTATGTCCGAAATCGCCCGCATAACACTTAAAATATTTTTATACCCGCCACAAAAAAAATGGTGGGGGTATATTCATTTTGTCATTCCGTTTGTAACACATTGAAATACCCATTTTAGACCCCACAAAAAATATATATTCTGAATCGGCGTTTGATTTTCTGACGATCTCAAATTCATATAATTTCTCAATGAAAAAAGATTTTGGAATAATAAAGGACTATATTGAAACATCTAAGTTACATTCAGTAGTAGAAAGAACTTGAACACGCCTACTTTTACGCCCACTTTCATTGGAAGACTATAAAAACTTCGACACGCCTACTATTACGACCACTTTTCTCGTTATCTACTGTTAATGAAATTTAAAAGCTCATAAAACCGACAAAATTAGAGGTATGATGATGAAATTTGCGACAAATATCTTTCTAGTCAATGTCATTGTTATGACGGAAAATTTAGGTAACACGCCTACTTTAACGCCTACCTCCCATATGACGGTTTATCTCAAATTCATATAATTTCTCTATGAATAAATATCTTGGAATTATTAAAGGATTATATTGGAACATCTAAGTCGCATTCAGTAGTAGAAACAACTTCAACACGCCTACTTTAACGCCCACTTTTATTTAAAGACTAAATTTGCGAAAACATTTTACTAGCATATCGAAGTTATACAAAGAAAGTGATTCACATTTTAGTATAAAGAGATTATTGCATAGCGATTACTGTTAATAACAAACAAATACATTTTGTTTATATTGAAATTGAATTATAATGATTTTATTTTTGATCTCATAGCTAAAGTACCTGTATTTTTGTTTTTGTGCTCATATTTGATCTCGTTTCTAGAGAATAATATTTTTAATAAAAAATATTTATACTCAATTTATATTTTAAATTCAAGTTTTTTTTATTAATTTTTATAGTGTTAAAGTTTTTCTTTAACATTATAAACAATTTTATGATTTTATAAAAAGTTTTTTTATTAATTAAAAACAAATTTACTTTTTATTTGTTTTGCTGCGGGATCCCGGGAAATTTAAAAATAAATCTCGCATTCCCGGGAAAGAAAAATTTTCGGGAAAAAAACCTAGATATAAAAGAACGGAAAATTGGTGGTGGGTATAAAAGATTCGGCACAGCCGAATATAGTGCTCTTACTTGTTATTATTAGAGGGGAACTTAGTGGTACTAGGTCACGTTTTTGGTGTCAAAGGCTATTTTAACTCTGTTTCTCTTAATATTAAAAAAAAATTTTTAAGAATAACATTCGCTTTTCTTTGATATATTAAGCGTGTTTTTATTATTTTTCGTTTTGGAGTTGTGGCTATACATGTAAGCTTTGTGACCAAAAATTTTGATTTTTTCAAACCTTGAGCAACGAGCGGCACAAGTTAATGCGTTTAATCCTGCCTAAATTTCGGCTCAATATCTGGAAAGGAAAATCGTTTTGTAGTGTCCAGATTAAGTTCCACATCGATTTTTTGCGGTCACCTTAATATACACCGCCATAAAAACTTAAAATTATCTTGTACAGATTTTTAAATATTTTTATAATTACAGATAACTTTAAACACATTACAAAAAAATTCTTAAATCTTACTCTTTTTATATTATTCATTAAATATAGATTATTACAAATCCTCAATTTCTAATCGACAGTTAATATGTTGCAAAAAGGAATGACTGCTTAACTTGACATAAGCTAAAATTAAAAAAAAAACAACACCATTGGAATTCTTAAAAATTAATATTGCAGATTTTTAACTATTCTGGACAATTTTACAGGAAGTACTTAATAGCGTAAAAGCATTTTGCCTTTATTTTTTCAATGAACAATATCATTAAAAAAAATATTTTAGTGCGATCCTAAAGAACGATTTAAACAGAAATATTTTAAACCAAAACTTTTCATTGTAATTAAATATTTTTGATTTGCTACACGTTAAGGTATGTGTTTGCAGCCAATAAATTTTTTTTTTAAATTTGTTTTAATAACTATGTTGTAGTTTTTATTTATTTTTTTTTTGGTAAAAGAGAAGAATATAAAATTGTTAGTAAAAAATTTTTTTGTAAATTTACATTAAACGATTTATTTATATAAAAATTAATTATGTTGGCTTTTGTTGTATTTTTTTGGTAAATATTTAAATTAAAATAAATAAAACCATATTATAAATCATTATTTTTAATAGTAAAATATACTAATACAAATATATACAAACATATACAACAGCCTACACATGAGTAAATGCAAATGTTTGAAAAGTTGCATAAATATTTATGTAAATCTTTGCTCTTTGTGTAATAATTAGGAATATAAATACAAACACACATGAACATACATACATATAAAATGAACTTACATTATCCATGTATAATTTACATATGTCAATGTGTGTGTCCATACATTACTCACACATTGAAATTTTTCCATTATTTAATAATATTGATTAAAAATGCATGCTTTATGATTTATTACAATTAATGTTATTGTTTTAAGATTAGCATAATTGTTATTATTATTTTTAACTGTATTATATTAATATTAATGTTAGAGATATTCTGACGTACAGAACAATTATTAAATATAAAACAAATAATTTTTTTTTACATATTTTTAGTAAAGAAGTACATACAATTATGGTTACGGAGATATTTTATTATTTATCAAATTCAGTTGACTTTTAATAAGTCTAAATAATTGATTTCATATTTAATTTATTTTTGCTTTAATTAAATCATATTCTTGTCATAATTGATCTAAAATTTTGATTTAAAAAAATAATTAAGGCAAATTAATGTCAAGATGTGAAATATTAATGCAATCAAAATATGACACCGTTTAAAAAACCACATCGGTTCGTCAGAACTTGACTTAGGTTATGCTGGTTTTTAACTTTTATAGATCTGCGACTTTTTATTACTCTCCAAAAAATTAAGTACGTAATTTTGACGTCCTCATAAAGCATAAATGTATCCGATTTGGTCACATGTGTCTCATTTTTGGACTAAGTTACATTTCGTGTTGTATTAAAGTCTTACCGCATGCAGCCACTACGGCTGCAAACTGCAAAGTTTAAGTGACGTCAGACCCACATGTGCATGTGGATTTTTACATTTCGTGTTCTTTAGGCTTTACGCTCATATGGCTTCTAAAGAATATCAATTAAACCATTTGCTGTGTAGTCTAATATTGATCTAATAGTGTGGAGAGCCAAAAACTTTATCAAAGGTTGGTTCATTCAAATCAATTATTTTAAAAAAAATTATTCACCAAAAAATGTTTCTCGTTTCTAAGATTTCTTCTTAAGCAAAACTTAAAAACTCTTTCGAAAGCTTTAATTTATACTTATCTGAAAACTCGCCTTATATGATAAATATTGAAATACTATTAACCTATCTGGCATTAAATGTACAGTTGTTGGCTGATTTCTTATCAAACAGGTTGCCTCATATTTATCTTACAAACGTTGGAGAGTCTATTTTAAAGAGTTTTTAAGTATGTATGCCGTAGATTGGCCTAACACATAATATTTGAACTGGCAGTGATTATTTAAATATTTTTTTCAGTGACCTCAAAAAAAATTATATATCAATCCATGGTGATTTGGCATAATAATAAACATAACCACATAAAACATAAACCACGACCTATCCTTATTGGAGATCTCTTTAAATTTAAATTAAAATTAACTGTCCAAAAGAAAAAAACATAACAAATTTAGCCCTTAAATATTTTTTTTAATTATTATGCACAAAGTTAAGTTGTAAATTTATAAGTCAGAAAATTATTTGTATTTTCCATAAAACGTTTTCTTAAGATTTGCACGTGCTGAAGACATTATTTTGTTAGTGTTTTATTTAATTGTTTTTTTTTTTTATTTTATTAAGAAAAATAAATTTTTTACACACATTTTTATTAGCTACTACTTATGTGACTATTTCTTAAACTTAATTAAATGTTTTATCAATTGTAAGTAATTTAATAGGCTCCACGAAAAGCCCCCCAATGAAATAACGCCCAGGAAACAATCCCCAATGAAGTAAACCCCAAAAAATTGGAAATAACACCCAAAAACAGTGAATGAAATAACATCCAAAAATAAATGAAATAAACCCCAAAGCGAAAACGAAACAACCCCCAATATTTGGGAGTTATTTCATATGAAATAAATCCCAATGATGAAAATGAAATAATCCCCAATGAAATAAACCCCATCAGCAACAAAAATGAAATTATGCCCAAAATTCATAAGAGTCAGATTCATTAAGGATTTCATGAAGTCAATATGGACCACAGGCGTCTTCTTCATAACAACTTCGAAAGTGTGCCAGCATTCATAATCAATTTTTTTTGGTGAAAGAACATACAAAGCTCGTTTAATAGTGACTACTTTTGGTTTTGTAAATGGACTAAGTCCAGTGCAGTTATTTGCCCTTATACGATGGAAGCTATTTCAGACCAGCCACCAACGAGCTATCCTATAACTTTACGAATGGTTTTAAAATCCAACTTATGGGAGACGTTATTATAGTTACAATATTGTAAAGAAGGCAGTAATTTTCTGTAATGGAGATATGAGAAAGTATGGACAAAGAATTGTTTAATATTTTCAATATATTTCTTTTTGAAACCCAACTACCAAAAAATTATTTTCATGTACATATGTACATAAATAAACTTAATACATTAAACGTAAGAAATGATAGTTAAAACAAAATGGTTGCTCATGAAATCAAGATGGAGAAAATATACGTTGTATGTACAAATGCTGCCAGTTGGTTACACTTTATTATGGACCTTCTCACTGCTTGGCAAAAGTGGAAGCAACAACCGATTACTTTTGGTTTAGGGAAAACAATATTTATTGCCGTCCGTAGACTAATTTCGTAGTCTGTCACGAAGGTCGCACCATCCAAATCCCGAACGTTATCATTTATGTATTTGAAAAGATATTGTAATATATTCACAAGCTAAAAGTTTTCTTGTAAAAGGCCTATTTTTATATAATTTATTTACAAACACCCCCAAAACCAAAATCTTTAAAAATGAAATAACCCCTGAATACAAAATGAAATATCACCCAAATTATACACGCTATGAAACAAGCCCCGAATTTTAAAAATTTGTTGGGTGTTATTTCATTGGAGATTATTTCATAATTTGAAAACCCCAAATGAGAAATGAAATAATTTCCAAAAAAAATGAAAGACGGCCCAAAAAAATTGGGAGTTATTTCATATGAAATAACACCCAAAAATGTATGAAAAAAATTTGGAGAATATTTCATTTCTCGTTTGGGCGTTATTTCATTGGGGGGCTTTTCGTGGAGCCAATTTAATAAAGTTTAGTTGACAATTTAAAAATCCTTGTGTGTTAATATTTATTTTGTCAAATCTTTATGAAAAATTTTATAATCTCTATGGGATTGTAATTGGCTTTTTCTGTATTTAACAAACAATTTTTTTATGTTATTTTAAATATGCCAATCATTTGTTGCACGAAGTAATCAATTTTTAAAGCAATTAAAAAATTTGTAGAAGTTTTTTTTTCTGAAGTTTGTTTCTAAACTGTGATTGTATAAGTAAAATCGTAAAACAAAACTTTTTTAATGTTTCTTGCCATGTTTCGGTAAACCGTAACAAAAAATTTCAATGATGTTTAATGTTAAGTTGCAAATATATTGATTGATTTGTAATTAGATGTGCTATTGAATTTACCAACAATATCAATGTAAGACAAACATTTCTTTCGTTAAAATTATAAAAAAATGAAGAATAAAAGTGAATTAAAGAAATATTTTTAAACTTAAAAATATATCTGTATATGCCAAATTTGTTAAAGTAAATTAAAACAAATATGTAGCGTGAGATGTAGCTAGAAATTAAATTGTTAAAATAATATTTAAATTTTTGTTTTGGATCGAGTTTATTTCTAACATTTTTATTTTTACAAAAAACTTTTTATTTGTGATAATTAAAGATTAACCTGAAAAGATATACATTTTTTAAATTCTGTTTTTTCTATTGTGTTACAAAAGTTAATAATGATTTATTTTGTTGCTTTTTTTTGCGTTCTTGACCTCTTCCTACCTCTCAGTATTTTGTGTTCTAGTTAGCCCTGTACTATCACCTCCATTCGGCGAATCATCTATAACATCACCATTCATTGGAAAAATATCGAAAAATAAAGTAAAGAAGTAATTCTTACCTCATTGGCCCCTTAAAATAGGCCCTAAGGCTCTCAAGGACCCCTCGGGAGGTCTTATCGATCCTTGATCCTGTCAAAATTTTTCATGGACCCATTTTACACCAAATCCATTTATTTTAAACTTAAAAATAATTTTTCCCGGCTAACTTGTATGGGATAGCTCCCTGTGCGACGTACAGCAGGCCATGTGAAAATTATGGATAATAATAAATATGGAAAATAAATTAATTTTACCGTTAGGTCCCTTTCTATTTGCGCTTAGAATCGTCGACTTCACTTTTATAAAACGCGCATATCTCTGGGAGGGAACACTTTTGGGGCATGGGATCGCTCTTATTCGATCCACAGATGTTGTCCACATCAAAAAATAAACAAGTAAGAGCACTATATTCGGCTGTGCCGAATCTTTTATACCCACCACCAACTTTGTGTACATTTAAGGCACAATATTTATTATTTTGTCAATCGCTATGGAATAAGCTCTTTATAATAAAATATGTATCACTTTCTTTATAGAGAGTGGTTAAATTTTAAGGGCC
This sequence comes from Phyto melanocephala, assembly GCA_941918925.1. NCBI lineage: Eukaryota > Metazoa > Arthropoda > Insecta > Diptera > Rhinophoridae > Phyto > Phyto melanocephala. The sequence goes on along the minus strand of OW799233.1, from coordinate 93,515,257 downwards.
CATGTTGAAGGTGAACTACACCTAGACTTTAAAAATGTTTTCTGCATTTCATATGACATTTCTCAATCTCAAACTTACTCAATTTGATCCGTGGAAAGATTCGCAAATGAGCAACGCTTTAAAGTTATTTAGTTTTTTTTATAAAAATGGGCGTTCAAATCAAAATGAATTTTGTGCACTTCGTAGTTCTTTTGATCAACATAATCGTTCAAATTCGTCCACAATCGGGAGAATTGTAAAAAATATTTAAATTTCTGCAAAACAGGTCTGTAAAAATGTTAGAAAATCTGTGAATGCCTTCTTAGTTCGTTGAATGGGAACCATTGCTTTTTTTTGCGATAGTCTGGCAAAAGAGCAGTCTACCTCGACTCATCATCATGTCCAACTATTGAGCATCAACATTGTACCATCAGATAGAGGAGTGGCGCCAAGGATAGGGGGGGGGGGGCATTTGGCCGATATTTTGTTAAATACATAATTGAACCATACAAATATTATCATTATAAAAAGAAATGATAAATTTTTTTGTTTTTAGCTTTTAAGTTTTGTTGTTGTTTCGTTTCCCAAATAGTGAAAAACGTTTCTATAAAACAATGTTTTTTACCTACTAAAAGTTGCATCGATGGGAACCTCTTATGGTTATCCCACCCACAATTAAAAGTATAGTTTACAGAAGATAAATAATTTTTGAAAATATTGTAAATGTGAAATTAATGCAAAATTATATGAAAAACACATAAATGGTATTAAATATACATACATATTATCGAGACCAAGCCTTTACCTTTTAATCCAATGAATTTTAAGCTACAACAGCAGGAGAATACATTAGCTATGTAAAAGGTTTTTCAATAAGAGTAGTATGATTTCTTATAAAAAACACACTTATTGTTAAGGAAATTCAAAAGTTTTTTATTTAATGTTAAGACAATCGATACAATTAAGTTATAAATAAAACGTCATTCAAATGGCCTCCACGACTTCTTCTGTAGGAACGAATTCAATAAACGAAATTTTCGAGCATTATTTTCCACTAACTCAAGTCGTATGTCATGTATGGCACGTTCAATATTGACTTATAAAGATTGTAGGGAGTTTGGTTTATTTCAAAGATAAATATTTTATTTTTTCCATATTCTTTGTTTAAGATACGGCTTAAAAAGTATTGATAAATGCTGTTATCAATATGAAGTAGCACATAATTATCTTAAATTGATAGGATCTAAAGAAAGTTAAGATGACAATGATAATAATAGCGAGCTAGATGCTGATAATAATTGGTCCATTTAACACCATTATAACAATTCTTGTAACTAGTCAAAGATGTATTGAGTATATTACAAACGATCTTAGATTTTATTATTTTTCTTTTAAAACAAATTTTTCTTATTTTTTTATTCAAATACTGAAAACTTTCTATTTGAAACATTTAGCCATTTTTTTTAGCTTTTTTTTAGCTAGTTTTTAGCCATTTTTTTCCAGAATTTTAGCCATTTTTGCTAATCAAGTTCTGGCATCACTGCTCCTAAACCATATAAGATATCAAGGAATTAATATCGGAATTAAATTACAATACATTTTTTTTATCTAAATAGTTGCTAGTTCAAATCGATAATAACAGAAACATTGTGTACTACCAACCTTTATCATTTTCCCAACTAATAGTAACACATATATATATATATATATATATTTTCTATACTTCCAATGTAATATCATTTCACACTAAGTAAATATTTTTTTAGTTTTGTATCTTAAATTACCCTACCGAAACTTATTTTCAATTAAAAAAAATTAATTTGAAATTAAATATTTGGTGTCACCGAAGAAAAAAAAATCATTTAAACGGGGAAAAAAACGCACCGAACACTGACTTAAAAATTTTCCGCGACAATTATTTCAAAAAGCGCTTAAAACAATGATTAAACTATGGAATTGGAAACAAATTTTAATTTTTATTTATTTCTCGAACTATTCTGTTTAAACTAATATTTAAGATTTTTTTTCTGTCTCGACGTCTAACATTATGTTTTTTAAATAATTTTTTTAATTGTGATAATTAAAGAAGAATCTAAAAAAGTATATTTTCCCGACACTAGCCGAGCGTAATGCATTTTCGAAATATGCTACGGTTTTTAATCTTTAACAAATTCGAAGCAATGGTATTAAACCTCCCATACATCCTTAAAAAATAAAATACGACTTAAACAAAACTGTGCTACTAAAATGGATGAGACTTTACAATTTAAATTACAACAGCGAATTTTGGTACATATGACTATCTTTTAGAAAATGCCATACACATTTTACGATAACTTATATTGATTAACAATTCGTTAAACGAAATAGAGGTAGGTCATGTAACCTTTTTTAAATTAAAGGCCTACTGTGTAAAGTAAATACTTTGTAAGACATTAGAAAAAGAGAACATGATGAAGAAGTAATTAATGACATCAAATATGTTTGCTTATGATTTAAAATTAATTGGCAAAAATTTTGTCAGTTATTATTTTATAAAGTAGTCAAAATACTACACAGAGAAAACAGTATCGGTTGTGAGTACCGCAATTGTTGCTAATCACATAGTTTAGTTGTGATAATAGAATTTCGGTTCGCTACATAAATATGTAGTCAGCACTAATAAATTATGATTGTTGCAATATAAATTTTATAATCACAAATGAAAAATTCGATTGCAGGAACTGAACTATTCAATTGCCAATGAATGTGATTTTCTGTTTACTGGGTATATAAGCAAGTAAAAATAATTTAAAAATCTTAATGTTGAAAAAAAAAAAAATTTAAATCTTATATCTTGGGTCTCAAATAAGTACTAACAACCCCACTTTGCAAATAGAGACTAAAGTTAGTACCCAATAAAATAAATAAGAAAAAAAAAGTAAGTGCTTCATAGGAAACGACTTTTTCAACGTTTTTTTCTTTAAGCTTTTTTCGAAGCTTAAGAACATAGCTTATCACAATAACACGGACGATCCTGGTGCTATATTGCCACCAGGTATGCAGCATAATCCAGGCAATAAACAATGTTATTTCCGACACGGTCCTTGTGAGCAATACAGGAAAGACTAAGTCCGGATGCATAGTATGTAAAGGTGAGGTTTCACTCTTTAATTAATTTCACGTGTTTCTAATTGAATTGTTTACCGTTCGTTTTTTTTTTATACACGAAATGATAAAATATGTATATTTTATAATAAATCAATATGTGCATGCCATTAGTATAAAACATGACATACTGATCCTTTTCCATTAATATTTTGACCATTTTGTATTGTTTTATAAATAATAAAAATGAATAAAATTGGCATAAAATTAATTTAATTTGTAAAAGTCTACCGAATTATATTGACGGTTTTCCGCATAAACTAGTTTAACGTTCGAAGAATTAGGTATTGCCTTGGTTACAAAAAACGAAATTTAAAATTTAAATTAATTTATGTCATTTCTATTAAATAGTTTTACTGAACGTTATGAGTGCTTTTTAAATGTTTATATTTGAATTTGTTTAAATGAAACTTCAAAAGTATCAAGGTATTTTATTTAACATTTTTACCTTAAAAAATAAGAAAAGCAATTACCCCTAATGATTTTACTGGAATTTTAATTAAACTATTTCCTGTTGTGACAAAAACAAGTTATAAGTAAAAGTAGTAAACCGCCTTTTATTTAAATTACAGTAGATGCAATGTATTGGAATCATTATTATGAATTTGTTAAACAATAAAATTTTAAAATTTAGATTTCACATGTTAAAAACAGAAATGAACAAAATAAAATTTAAGTAGTTTTCTCCATAGAAAAAAAATCTTTAAAATTCTCTTAAATATTGTTTGTAAAATAATGGCTTTTGTTAATTATGTTATCCAAGTTTATGTAATTCAAATCTTAGGAAATTACTTCTTCTATATGTTTTGCATAAAACAGAATTTAAAATACATTGTATTAATGTTGAAATTTTAAATTAAAATACATAAATACACAAATGGACCGACCTACAATTTAGTATAATAATTAAATAACAAATGTAAATGCATATAAATGGCTGTTTGTATCTTTGTTGTTCAATGACGCAAATACGGCTGAACGGAACTAAATGTAATTTGGAACACAGTTAGATCACAACCTACATTAATCCCAATGCGTACCCCGATAAAGCCTCGGGCAGTTTAAAATAAAAAAGAAAGCAAGAATAATACGAACATCGTTATTTGAATTCAAATCGATCCGTTTTTTTATATTGATATCCATCACATCCCTGATAGTAGTTAATTGAAATCGTCAAAAAATTACAACAACTGTACCAGATATTTTTTAGATTTTTTTTTTAATTTACAATACTTTCAACCATTGTAGAGTGCTAAAAACATAATACAAGCAAAAGTACTATGCAACGCATACAGAAAAGTCAAAGTTTAAAGTTCTGTCGAGCGATCAGATATCTATATCTCATAAAAATGTGTTATTAAAATATCCCTTTCTGAGTTCAACCGAATTGTAAAGCTGTCATGATAATAGAAATTTTGGAATAAATTTTTGATTGATAATTTTATGCATAAATTCTATTTCGTTGATGCAGCATATAATTTGATTTTTCAGTACAGAAGTATTAATGGAATTGTTGAAGTTGTTTAACGGGTTGTAAAGAATTTGCCATGCTATTCACACATCAAACAGAACTAAAGAGTGAGTAAAAAATGCTATAACACACTATTTCAGACAATACTTACTCTTGGTCCAATAAATTATTATATCCTTAATCACGTAAGGTTTGAAAATATGTCAGATATTATCTTTTCTAATTCTTTTATTTTTAAAATTTTATTACAGTCTGATTTTTCGATTCAATATTGACTTTGAAAAAAAAAGCAAAAGATCCAAAGATTTGTTTCAAAAGCCGTCAAACAGTATATGAAAGACTTGAACATTGAAAGAAAACCAGGAACAAAACAGAAAGATCTAACAGATATTGGTAAAGCAAAAAATACGAACAACTCTTTTGAATAGTAGCGAAAACTTTTATCAAAAAAGCAGGTCGAAAAGTTAAATGCCGTGATTCTTTTGTGAGCCTAAACTTTGATTATCTTTTTGTATCCAATTCAACAATAAAATGCATAGCTTTACTAAGCTAAGTCCTATACTGTATTTTTTCTAGTTTTAGTCCTGTTACTGTAATTTCTTTATAATATGAATGTTTGATTTCATAATATTAATGTGTTTGTGTATTTACTAATATAAACAGTCCTTGTTTTGTTTTTATACTAAAAAGACACGCTAGTGTTGTTATTGACTATGTCGTCTGAAGTATGTGTCTTTGTATATGTGAGTTGAAACTTGTACGTAAGTGTTGTGCAGAAGCAACAATAGCATTAAACAAGTATGTATTCTATATTAGCCTTTATCGAATCTTAAATACCATTCATGTATATAAAAATTCATTTTACGGCATTGATCAGACAAAAACCAAATCATGTGTTAAAGCGTAGCCTAAGTAAAAATTTAATTTTTTTTGTGATCCACACAATTTTGTTTCAGGCGCCATCTTAGTAAGATAACTATATTAACACATTATTGTGGTGGTAATCTTAATATCAATATTGTGGAGATTAAAGAAGATAAATTTGAAATTAACATATTTGACCATTGTAATACTGACACCGTCGCGGATTTTAGTTTTTACTGTCAATTTCTTTCATTTAATGCCAATATCGTTGGGGGTAAATGTAACTAGATTTTATCTATATACGTCTTTTAAATATAAAGATATTTTGTAGAATCGGTTATAATAAATTTAAAATTTTTATTTGTACTGTTTGCGCTGCTGGATCCCTTTATTTGATATCCATATTTTAAGAAAAATTACCGAGAGAGTTGTATTTTGGTACTTATATCACAGTAATTTTCAAAACAATTCATCCAACCGTTTCCAAAATTGATAAGGAATTTTAGGAAATTGACATAATTAAAAAATATTACTGTTATTATTTTTGCTATAGCTTTGACTTGTTCAAAACTTTTTACAGTTAGCTTTACCACAGTTATGGAAACTTTTTTCATCAAATTCTGTGTAATTTTCTAGAAAAAAGCTTCATTTTTTTAATAAGTAAAAATTTTAGCGATAATTCAATAACTTTCCTCATACTAATATTAAAAATTATTTTAAACATTTAAGAAATAAACCGTTAAAAAAATAAAAGACAAATAGACAAACTTTGACGTCATGGAAACAAAGAGGTAGAGGCAGAGTATGGATTACACAACATACTGTGTACTCTAAATATCTTTTTACCCATTACTAAAAAAATTGTGTGGGGGTATATTCATTTTGTCATTCCGTTTGTAACACATCGAAATATCCATTTTTTCTGGCCTCACGATCTAGTTATGTCCGCCCGTCTGTCCATCTGTTGAAGGCCGATAGAGCTCGAACCGAAAAATTTTTTAAATTTAAATTTATAGTTTGATTAACAAATTGAAAATAAAATAATAAATAATAAATAATTAAAAAAAACAAATATCAAGACACTAAATCCACAAAAAAACAAATATACAATAAAAACTCGTATCCTGATGATGATACAACACAAGGAGGTAGCGAAATATTGATCAAATAATGTATAATAGAACAAAAAAATTTTTTATTATTGAAAAGACCTTAAGCTTTAAAAAACTTTTACATTTCATATTATTTCTATATGGACAAAAATTTTTAAAAAAAGGAAATCTAAAAAAACATATCTATATGAAATTCTAATATTAGTCCTATTATTTGAAAAGTAGGAGTTATTATGTCCACACAAAACATATTGTTACGTTTATGCCTTTTATAAACGTTGGATTATTTCCTTTTAATACAATTTGAGTTCTTTTATTGCAATCAAAAACAGTTGAAATTAGTTATAAAATTAAGAGCACTTTATTTATTTAAATACACTCAGATATTGTTTTTATATCACTGTACTTATTACACTTATGGTTATACACTTCTATTATCAAACACACTTTGATACACACTTTACAAGCTCTATTGTAATACTGATCATGTTAGCTGTGTTGTTAGGCTATTTATAGTAACATAGTGGTGTTCGGTAACATTCGACAAAGTTCTCGTATGTACATTCTAGTACATTCGAAAACCGTTACATTTAAATTAAGACGTTAAGTAATATGCAGGAATAATAGAAGTGCCTAAAAGTATGCTACACATAATAACAAACATCATGTTCGAACAACCAGCGAAATAAACTAATACAAATAAAACTACAGTAACTACTACAACTAAAATAAATTATGATGTAAATTAAGCTATTTAAAAATAAATCTGTGACAATATATTTTTCTTTACTTCCCCTGGCTAAGAATTTCTGGTCTTTAGTTTCCGTAAATTTAAGAAAATAAATTAATAGCGAATCGAAGAAAGTGATTTATATTTTAATGTAAGAGATTATTCCATAATAACAAAATAATAATTTTTATGCTATAAAAGTACATAAAATGGGTGGTGGGTATCGAAAATTCGGCAAAGCCGAATAAAGTACTCTTACTTCTTGTTTTTTATCCTACTTTTTCAACATTTTCTCAAGCAACACTTTGTCAATTTTTAAAAAGTTTTTAAAAAAATATATCTTCAAATTTTTTAAGAGTGACTGCATAACAGTTTGTAGCTAATAAAATGAGGAGATTTTGTTACAGATTTTATATGTATTCCCTTCGTTTATTAAAATACCATAGGATTTAAATATTAACATTTAATATACCTGTCAATCGTAGAACTTGTCTATTGCATTCAACTAGTTTGAATATATGTATGTCGGCTCTGCCTTATACATGTATAAGCTGGTCGTTCGCTTTTGTGGCTGCAGGTTTTGTTGAATAACTTTTTTTCAGTAATCCATTGGGTTCCTTTTTCGTCTTTGTATTTCAATAATCATTGGATTTCGATTTGTTTATTTTTATAATATGCTTTTTAATAGCCTGTGCCTAAATAACTCTAAGGATTATTTTAAAACGTTTGTTGGCAGGACATTTAAACCACGAGGGGCAAGCATTCAAAGAGTAATGCAGGTCAAACATTAGAACAAAATAATTATTAAGGGTTCAATAATATGTTGAGTTAACCATAGGATTAACAATATCTGCACCCGAGTCACCAGCTAAGGTGTAAAATGTAACAGAATAAATTAATGCCCTTAAATATCTCATTACATAATTGCAACGATTTCTTTTATGATACCACTAATCCAATATATAAATTATTACTCTTAAATAAATATATGTATTTTTACCTGATACTACCTACTAAGTTTATTCTAAAAAAACATAAAATTTGATGCATATTGATTTTACTTTAGATTTTTTTTCTCATTACAGGTCTTTACAGGAGCCCTAAAAACTCCGTTACATTGAGGTTTCAATGGCAAAATCGATGTTAGGAGAAAAATCAAACTTCATAGAACATATCATAGTTATTATTCAGATTTTCAATCAATGGAGTTGTAGTTGTACTAACAAAAAGTAGAGTACAATGTAGTCAGTCAGCAAAATTCGCTAGATTTACCGTGACTATTATTACGGATTCAAATAGTTTGATTTACATTTTAATTTTATTAGTTTTATTAACAGAAGTTTAAGCTACAGTAGTTTTATTTATGGAAGTTTATGTACATTTAACATTTCTTTTAGTTGGCTAGTTGTTCGACTATCATGTTAAGTAATATACAACCAAAATGTGTTATTATGTGCAGCATACTTTAAGGCACATTTATTTTTCCTGCATATTACTTTACATTAATATTACATCTTAATTTTAATGTAATCAGTTTCTGGTAATTTACCAGAATGTACTAGTGTGTTACTGTGGAATGTTACAGACTACAACTATGTTATTATAAATAGTCGAACAATACAGATAAAATGATCAGTATTACAGTAGAACTTGTATAGTGTGTATGATGAAAAAGGTATAAAAGTAACAATGCTTAAAACATAAGACATATTATGTATAACATATTTAAACATATAAAACATTGCTTCTTGAATCGTTGAATTTGACGGAAAAATATCTATATTAGCATTATATTGCCCTAGAATTGGGCAATATTGGGTTTATTAACAAACCTGTAAAACATTTTAATTTTTGTCTTATTTTTATGCCTATCAATCAGGTGAATATGCGATACCTATATTTTAACATATACGGGTGTGGGCTTCAAAAAGTTTAACAGACATATGAATAGACGGATATTGCTCCATCAACTCCCTTATTCATTAGCTTTCAGAGAACATACATATACTTTATTGGATCGGAAATTAATATTGTAGAAACTAAATACAAACGGAATATTAAAACTGTAAATACCCTTAGCACTACAGCTGAAGGGTATAATAAAACACTTTTATAATTCTACGAATGTAAGTATATGCATACATATACATATGTATTAACACATATACATACAAACATATGTACATGAAAACACACATATAAGAACTTTACTTTATGTATATAAAACATGACAAAATAAACACATAAAACTCTAATAATTCTTATACAGAGTGAACCAACTTGGACTGTCTGATTTAAGATCTACTTATATAATTCTTATTATACCCGCCAACAAAAAAATGGTGGGGGTATATTCATTATTTCATTCCGTTTGTAACAAACGAAATATCCATTTTAGACCCAATAAATCAGAATCGGGGTTGATTTTATAACAATCTAGCTATGTCCGTCTGTTGAAAGCATGATAGAGGTCGCAACGAAAGATATAGGGGGCTAAAATTTTGCCAGAATCTTTCTTATACACAAGGTTTGTTTGGTATTGAAAATGGGCTAAATCGGAATATTAGAAAGAAGTGTGTTAAAGCTCGTAAAGCAAGAGTAGGTGAAAAATCCGTGTCCTTCGAACATCGAATAAAATGGAATTGTGTCCAAACGCATTAACGTCATGAGTCATGAAACTTCGAATATATATTTCTCGAGTCAAAACAATATTTCTCCCCAAAAATTTCTTAATTCTCAAATTCTATGCATTAGGAAAGGAGTTATAGATCAAAATGTACGAACATTTATACCGCGCAGTGTATTTTTCAGTATATTTAAAATTTAAAACCTAATAAAACGGACCAAAATAAATGTACGATTTTGAAATTTTGCATACTTTGCTTTTTAGTAAGAGGCTTTGTTGTAACGAAAATCAATGTGACACGCCCACTTTTACGCCTATTAAAACTATCCATTAAGAAGCTACCCAATGCGGTAGCAAAATATCGGAATAAAATAATAATAATTTTTATATAAAAAAGTGATCTTTAGCTCAAAAAAATTAAAACAACATATTGTTATAAAAAGATCGAAGACATTTACATAATATTTTATAAAAAAATTTTAATAGGGACAACTTCTAAATAAGCTGTAGAACTAATAAGGTTTGACTTTTTTCAGTATACTTATGCAAATCACCATTCAAAGAATTGGTTAAAATTTTTACAAATCGTAGAAATTTATTTCCAAAATTTCGCACTTTGTCAAGTTTATGTTCAGCATATATGTGTATCTAAGCTAGTAAGATGAAAAACTATGCATAGATTCATAACTACATTACATATAAAAAAAGTCTTCGATTTAGTCAAAGCTTTTTTGGTGCAGTATTTTTAAAACGACAAGAATAATAAAGTAAAATATAAAAATTTATAAGTAATCTTAATTTGTTGTTTTATTTCATGAATTATACTAAGAAAATAATCAAGCAAAATATTTATATAAAAAATTTCACACTTTTTATACCCGCCACCAAAAAAATGGTGGGGGTATATTCATTTTGTCATTCCGTTTGTAACACATCGAAATATACATTTTAGACCCCATAAAGTATATATATTCTAAATCAGGGTTTGATTTGATGACGATCTAGCTATGTCCGTCCGTCTGTCCGTCTGTTGAAAGCACGATAGTGGTCGCACCGAAAAAGCTAGGGGGCTCAAATTTTGCCAGAATCTTTCTTATAGACAAGGTTTGTTTGGTATTGAAAATGGGCTGAATCGGAATATTAAAAGAGAGTTATAGCTCGAAAAGCAAGAGTAGGTCGAAAAAACCGTGTCCTTCAAACATCGAATAAAATGGAATTGTGTCCAAACGCATTAACGTAGGCTCATGAAACCTCGAATATATATTTCCTTAGTAAAAACACTATTTTTCCCCGAAAATTATCTAAATTTATGCATTAGGAGAGGAGTTATCGATCAAAATGTACGAAAATTTATACCGCACAGTGTATTTTTCGGTATATTCAAAAACAAAAACGTCATAAACGCCACAAAATTGGATGTACGACTCTGAAATTTTGCACACTTTGCTTTTTGCGCCACGCCCACTTTTACGCTCACCTCCCATATAACGTTTTAACTAAAATTCATATAATTTCTCTATGAATAAAGATTTTGGAATAATGAAGGACTATATTGAAATATCTAAGCTGTATTCATTAGCATTAATAACTTTGACACGCCCACTATAACGCCCACTTTTCACGTTATCTACCGTTAATGAAATTTAAAAGCTCATAAAACCGACAAAATTAGAGGTATGATGATAAAATTTGCTACATATATACTTATAATCAATGTTATTGTGATGCCAATATATTTAGGTGACACGCCCACTTTAATGCCTACCTCCCATATAACGGTTTATCTTAAATTCATGTAATTTCTCTATTGACAAAGTTTTTAGAAAAATAAAGGCATATGTTGAAAAATCTAAGTTGTATTTATTAGCAAAAACTTTATTGACACGCCTACATTAACGCCCACTTTCATTGAAAGACTAAATTTACAAAAACATTTTACCAGCAAATATATGTTAAAAAAATAAGAAATATCAAGACACAAATCCAACAAAAAACTAATATATAATAAAAAACGTGTATCCTGATGATGCTACACAAAGAAGTAGCGAAATATTGATCAAATAATATAAAACAAAACAAAAAGATTTTTTATTATTAAAAGGACCTTAAGCTTAAAAAACTATTAAACATATATTATTATAAAAGGTCAAAGAAACCAATAATTATTTAAGAAATTATTATCATTTCTTTTTATAATGATAATATTTGTATGGTTCAATTATGTATGGAATAAAATATCGGTTAAATGGCCGCCGCGACTTCGACGGTACACCTCCATTAGATGGTCCAAATTTTCAATGACAATGTTGATGCTCAATTGTTGGGCACGATGATGAGTCGAGGTTGACTGCTCTTTTGCCAGACTATCGCAAAAAACGGCAATAGTTCCCACTCAACGAACTAAGAAGGCATTCACAGATGTTCTAACATTTTATACAGACTTGTTTTGCAGAAATTTAAATATTTTTTACAATTCTTCCGATTGTGGACGAATTTGAAAGATTATGTTGACCAAAAGAATCACGAAGTGAACAAAATGCATTTTGATTTGAACGCCCATTTTAATAAGAAACCTGAATAACTTTAACGCGTTGCTCATTTGTGTATCTTTCTAGTGTTCAAATTTAGTTAGTCTGAGAGTGAGAAATGTCAAATGAAATGCATAAAACAAATTTGACGTCTGGTGTAGTTTACCTTCAACAGGGGCCCTTAAAATTTAACCTCCCTCTACAAAGAAAGTCATACATATTTTATTATAAATAGATCATTCCACAGCGATTAACAAAATAATAAATATTGTGCCTTAAATGTACACAAAATTGGTGGTGGGTATAAAAGATTCGGCACAGCCGAATATAGTGCTCTTACTTGTTTTTATTGAAATGCCTACAACTTTTAGGCTTTCATAAAGTGTAAAAATGTTTAAACTTGATTTTAAAAACAAACATTATTTTCATTCGATTTATGACAATTATGATAATATTATAACTGTTTGAATTATAAAACAGCTGCAATAGTTTTCTTAGTGCTGCTTTTAAAGGCATATTAAGATGACTAGTTTCAAGCAGCTAATTGAAATCTGTCATATTATAAAATATACAAAATGGAAGTTTTTTACACTTAGTTGTCATTGTCTCCCAGTAAAGCGTAAGGCCGCAAGCATTATCTTAAACCGATCTTTATTGCTACATGTTTGGCTGACGATGTGTGTGAAGATAAATTTGAAATTTGAAACCCTAGACACAAACCTAATAAGTTAACAGAGCTATGTTAACTACTTAACAGAACTAATGTTATTACTCTAAATTTAGTTGTTTTTTATAATTAAAGATATTTTTATATAGGAATATTCAAAAAAAAAAAAAAAAAAAAACTGAATTTATAGAACACACCTCTGAAGCAAGCAATGATTAAAAATATTTAATATAACATTTTTAGGTGAAAATAATAACACCTTTATAAAGAGTGATTTTTGAATAAAATATTTATGTTTTTTCGAATATAAAAAGTTGGCACACAATACCACTATGTGGAAAGTATAGCCAGAGGCCATTACTACCACACTATGGAAGTGGAATTCCTAAATTGATTTTGTGAAGTTTTTAAAAAATTATTGAAAATTTCTTTTTTTTCATATAAAATTTCTGTGAGGGATTTTGGTCATTGTGGGCAAATATGGAGACGGCACGCAACACCACTATATGGAAAGTATAGCCAGGGGCCATTGCTACCACATTATAGAAGTGGAATTCCTGAATTGATTTTGTGAAGTTTTTAAAAAATTATTGAAAATTGATATTTTTTCATATGAAATTTCTGTGAGGGATTTTGGTCATTCTGGGCAAATATGGAGACGGCACGCAACACCACTATATAGAAAGTATAGCCAGGGGCCATTGCTACCACATTATGGAAGTGGAATTTCTGAATTGATTTTGTGAAGTTTTTAAACAATTATTGAAAATTGATATTTTTTCATATGAAATTTCTGTGAGGGATTTTGGTCATTGTGGGCAAATATGAAGACGGCACGCAACACCACTATATAGAAAGTATAGCCAGGGGCCATTGCTACCACACTATGGATGTGGAATTCCTGAATTGATTTTGTGAAGTTTTTAAAAAATTATTGAAAATTGATATTTTTTTATATAAAATTTCTGTGAGGGATTTTGGTCATTGTGGGCAAATATGAAGACGGCAGGCAACACCACTATATGGAAAGTATAGCCAGGGGCCATTGCTACCACATTATGGAAGTGGAATTCCTGAATTGATTTTGTGAAATTTTTAAAAAATTATTGAAAATTGATATTTTTTTATATAAAATTTCTGTGAGGGATTTTGGTCATTGTGGGCAAATATGAAGACGGCAGGCAACACCACTATATGGAAAGTATAGCCAGAGGCCATTGCTACCACATTATGGAAGTGGAATTCCTGAATTGATTTTGTGAAGTTCTTAAAAAATTATTGAAAATTGATATTTTTTCATATGAAATTTCTGTGAGGGATTTTGGTCATTGTGGGCAAATATGGAGACGGCACGCAATACCACTATATGGAGAGTATAGCCAGGGGCCATTGCTACCACACTATGGAAGTGGAATTCCTGAATTGATTTTGTGAAGTTTTAAAAAAATGATTGAAAATTTATTTTCTTATATGAAATTTCTGTGAGGGATTTTGGTCATTGTGGGCAAATATGGAGACGGCACGCAACACCACTATATGGAAAGTATAGCCAGGGGCCATTGCTACCACATTATAGAAGTGGAATTCCTGAATTGATTTTGTGAAGTTTTTAAAAAATTATTGAAAATTGATATTTTTTCATATGAAATTTCTGTGAGGGATTTTGGTCATTGTGGGCAAATATGGAGACGGCACGCAACACCACTATATAGAAAGTATAGCCAGGGGCCATTGCTACCACATTATGGAAGTGGAATTCCTGAATTGATTTTGTGAAGTTTTTAAAAAATTATTGAAAATTGATATTTTTTCATATGAAATTTCTGTGAGGGATTTTGGTCATTGTGGGCAAATATGGAGACGGCACGCAACACCACTATATGGAAAGTATAGCCAGAGGCCATTGCTACCACATTATGGAAGTGGAATTCCTGAATTGATTTTGTGAAGTTTTTAAAAACCTCTGGCTATACTTTTCATATAGTGGTATTGCGTGCCGTCTCCATATTTGCCCAGAATGACCAAAATCCCTCACATAAATTTCATATGAGAAATAAAATTTTCAATAATTTTTTAAAAACTTCACAAAATCAATTCAGGAATTCCACTTCCATAATGTGGTAGCAATGGCCTCTAGCTATACTTTCCATATAGTGGTGTTGCGTGCCGTCTCCATATTTGCCCACAATGACCAAAATCCCTCACAGAAATTTCATATGAGAAATTAAATTTTCAATCATTTTTTTAAAACTTCACAAAATCAATTCAGGAATTCCACTTCCATAGTGTGGTAGCAATGGCCCCCGGCTATACTTTCCATATAGTGGTATTGCGTGCCGTCTCCATATTTGCCCACAATGACCAAAATCCCTCACAGAAATTTCATATGAGAAATTAAATTTTCAAACATTTCTTTAAAACTTCACAAAATCAATTCAGGAATTCCACATCCATAGTGTGGTAGTAATGGCCCTTGGCTATGCTTTCCATATAGTGGTATTGCGTGCCGTCTCCATATTTGCCCACAATGACCAAAATCCCTCACAGAAATTTCATATGAGAAATAAAATTTTCAAACATTTCTCTAAAACTTCACAAAATCAATTCAGGAATTCCACATCCATAGTGTGGTAGTAATGGCCTCTAGCTATACTTTCCATATAGTGGTGTTGCGTGCCGTCTCCATATTTGCTCACAATGACCAAAATCCCTCACAGAAATTTCATATGAAAAAATAAATTTTCAAACATTTTTTTAAAACTTCACAAAATCAATTCAGGAAGTCCACTTCCATAATGTGGTAGCAATGGCCTTTGGCTATACTTTCCATATAGTGGTATTGCGTGCCGTCTCCATATTTGCCCACAATGACCAAAATCCCTCACAGAAATTTCATATGAGAAATAAAATTTTCAAACATTTCTCTAAAACTTCACAAAATCAATTCAGGAATTCCACATCCATAGTGTGGTAGTAATGGCCCTTGGCTATGCTTTCCATATAGCGGTATTGCGTGCCGTCTCCATATTTGCCCACAATGACCAAAATCCCTCACAGAAATTTTATTTGAAAAAATATCAATTTTCAATAATTTTTTAAAAACTTCACAAAATCAATTCAGGAATTTACTTCCAAAATGTGGTAGCAATGGCCCCTGGCTATACTTTCCATATAGTGGTGTTGCGTGCCGTCTCCATATTTGCCCACAATAACCAAAATCCCTCACAGAAATTTCATATGAAAAAATATCAATTTTCAATAATTTTTTAAAAATTTCACAAAATCAATTCAGGAATTCCACTTCCATAATGTGGTAGCAATGGCCTCTAGCTATACTTTCCATATAGTGGTGTTGCGTGCCGTCTCCATATTTGCCCACAATGACCAAAATCCCTCACAGAAATTTCATATGAGAAATTAAATTTTCAAACATTTCTTTAAAACTTCACAAAATCAATTCAGGAATTCCACATCCATAGTGTGGTAGTAATGGCCCTTGGCTATGCTTTCCATATAGTGGTATTGCGTGCCGTCTCCATATTTGCCCACAATGACCAAAATCCCTCACAGAAATTTCATATGAGAAATAAAATTTTCAAACATTTCTCTAAAACTTCACAAAATCAATTCAGGAATTCCACATCCATAGTGTGGTAGTAATGGCCCTTGGCTATGCTTTCCATATAGCGGTATTGCGTGCCGTCTCCATATTTGCCCACAATGACCAAAATCCCTCACAGAAATTTTATTTGAAAAAATATCAATTTTCAATAATTTTTTAAAAACTTCACAAAATCAGTTCAGGAATTTACTTCCAAAATGTGGTAGCAATGGCCCCTGGCTATACTTTCCATATAGTGGTGTTGCGTGCCGTCTCCATATTTGCCCACAATGACCAAAATCCCTCACAGAAATTTCATATGAAAAAATATCAATTTTCAATAATTTTTTAAAAACTTCACAAAATCAATTCAGGAATTCCGCTTCCATAATGTGGTAGCAATGGCCTCTAGCTATACTTTCCAAATAGTGGTATTGCGTGCCGTCTCCATATTTGCCCACAATGACCAAAATCCCTCACAGAAATTTCATATGAAAAAATATCAATTTTCAATAATTTTTTAAAAACTTCACAAAATCAATTCAGGAATTCCACTTCCATAGTGTGGTAGCAATGGCCCCTGGCTATACTTTCTATATAGTGGTGTTGCGTGCCGTCTCCATATTTGCCCACAATGACCAAAATCCCTCACAGAAATTTCATATGAAAAAATATCAATTTTCAATAATTTTTTAAAAACTTCACAAAATCAATTCAGGAATTCCACTTCCATAGTGTGGTAGCAATGGCCCCTGGCTATACTTTCCATATAGTGGTGTTGCGTGCCGTCTCCATATTTGCCCACAATGACCAAAATCCCTCACAGAAATTTCATATGAAAAAATATCAATTTTCAATAATTTTTTAAAAACTTCACAAAATCAATTCAGGAATTCCACTTCCATAGTGTGGTAGCAATGGCCCCTGGCTATACTTTCCATATAGTGGTGTTGCGTGCCGTCTCCATATTTGCCCACAATGACCAAAATCCCTCACAGAAATTTCATATGAAAAAATATCAATTTTCAATAATTTTTTAAAAACTTCACAAAATCAATTCAGGAATTCCACTTCCATAGTGTGGTAGCAATGGCCCCTGGCTATACTTTCCATATAGTGGTGTTGCGTGCCGTCTCCATATTTGCCCACAATGACCAAAATCCCTCACAGAAATTTCATATGAAAAAATATCAATTTTCAATAATTTTTTAAAAACTTCACAAAATCAATTCAGGAATTCCGCTTCCATAATGTGGTAGCAATGGCCTCTAGCTATACTTTCCAAATAGTGGTATTGCGTGCCGTCTCCATATTTGCCCACAATGACCAAAATCCCTCACAGAAATTTCATATGAAAAAATATCAATTTTCAATAATTTTTTAAAAACTTCACAAAATCAATTCAGGAATTCCACTTCCATAGTGTGGTAGCAATGGCCCCTGGCTATACTTTCCATATAGTGGTGTTGCGTGCCGTCTCCATATTTGCCCACAATGACCAAAATCCCTCACAGAAATTTCATATGAAAAAATATCAATTTTCAATAATTTTTTAAAAACTTCACAAAATCAATTCAGGAATTCCGCTTCCATAATGTGGTAGCAATGGCCTCTAGCTATACTTTCCAAATAGTGGTATTGCGTGCCGTCTCCATATTTGCCCACAATGACCAAAATCCCTCACAGAAATTTCATATGAAAAAATATCAATTTTCAATAATTTTTTAAAAACTTCACAAAATCAATTCAGGAATTCCACTTCCATAGTGTGGTAGTAATGGCCTCTGGCTATACTTTCCACATAGTGGTATTGTGTGCCAACTTTTTATATTCGAAAAAACATAAATATTTTATTCAAAAATCACTCTTTATAAAGGTGTTATTATTTTCACCTAAAAAATGTTATATTAAATATTTTTAATCATTGCTTGCTTCAGAGGTGTGTTCTATAAATTCAGTTTTTTTTTTTTTTTTTTTTTGAATATTCCTATATAAAAATATCTTTAATTATAAAAAACAACTAAATTTAGAGTAATAACATTAGTTCTGTTAAGTAGTTAACATAGCTCTGTTAACTTACTAGGTTTGTGTCTAGGGTTTCAAATTTCAAATTTATCTTCACACACATACGTGAATTTAGGTTGCGCTTTTTACGCAGATGTGCTTCCATTGGCTTTTTTGATCATATGAAGAGGACTTGCCCAGTATTGTTATACCCGCCACCAAAAAAATGGTGGGGGTATATTCATTTTGTCATTCCGTTTGTAACACATCAAAATATCCATTTTAGACCCCATAAAGTATATATATTCTGAATCAGGGTTTGATTTGATGACGATCTAGCTATGTCCGTCCGTCTGTCCGTCTGTTGAAAGCACGATAGAGGTCGCACCGAAAAAGCTAGGGGGCTCAAATTTTACCAGAATCTTTCTTATAGACAAGGTTTGTTTGGTATTGAAAATGGGCTATATCGGAATATTAGGAAGAGAGTTATAGCTCGTAAAGCAAGAGTAGGTCGAAAAAACCGTGTCCTTCGCACATCGAATAAAATTGAATTGTGTCCAGACGCATAAACGC
Source organism: Phyto melanocephala (assembly GCA_941918925.1). NCBI lineage: Eukaryota > Metazoa > Arthropoda > Insecta > Diptera > Rhinophoridae > Phyto > Phyto melanocephala. The sequence continues at coordinate 93,495,955 of OW799233.1, read as the reverse complement.
AGAGTCATGAAACTTCGAATATATATTTATCGAGTCAAAAGAATATCCCTGAAAATCGCTTAAGTCTATTAATTAGGAAAAGAGTTATCGATCAAAATGTACGAAAATTTATACCGCACAGTGTATTTTTCGGTATATTTAAAAACAAAAACGTCATAAAAGCAACAAAATTGAATGTACGACTCTGAAATTTTGCACACTTTGCTTTTTGAACAAATTCTTTGTTCTGACGGAAAATCAATGTGCCACGCCCACTTTTACGCCCACCTCCCATATAACGTTTTACCTAAAATTCATATAATTTCTCTATAAATAAAGATTTTGGAATAATAAAGGGCTACATTGAAACCCCTAAGTTGTACTCATTCGCAAAAACAACTTTCACACGCCTACTATAACGCCCACTTTTCACGTTATCTACCGTTAATGAAATTTAAAAGCTCATAAAAACGCCAAAATTAGAGGTATAATAATAAAATTTGCTACGTATATCCCCCTAGGCAATATCATTACTGTGCCAGTAATTAAGGTGCCACGCCTACTTTTACGCCCACCTCCCATATAACGTTTTAACTAAAATTCATATAATTTCTCTATTAATAAAGATTTTGGAACAATAAAAAGCTATATTGAAACATTTAAGTTGTACTCATTCGAAAAAATAACTTTGACACGCCTTCTATAACGCCCACTTTTCACGTTATCTACCGTTAATGAAATTTAAAAGCTCATAAAACCGACAAAATTAGAGGTATGATGATGAAATTTGCTACATATATCCTTCTAATATATGTTATTGTTGTGCCAAAAAGTTTAGGTGACACGCCCACTTTGACGCCTACCTCCCATATAACGGTTTATCTTAAATTCATGAAATTTCTCTATTGACAAAGTTTTTGGGAAAATAAATACTATATTGAAATATCTAAGTTGTATTTATTAGCAGAAACTTTATTGACACGCCTGCTTTAACGCCCACTTTCATTGAAAGACTACATTTACAAAAGCATTTTAGTAGCATATCAAAGTTATAAAGGGTGGTTAAATTTTAAGGACCGATGTTGAATTTAAATAAAACACAAATTATTTAGGATATTATTATTATTTCTTTTTGTAATTATAATATTTGTATGGTTCAATTATGTATTTAACAAAATATCGGCCAAATGGCCCCCCCATCCTTGGCACCACTCCTCTATCTGATGGTCCAAATTTTCAATGACAATGTTGATGCTCAATTGTTGGGCATGATGATGAGTCGAGGTTGACTGCTCTTTTGCCACACTATCGCAAAAAACCAGCAGTGGTTCCCATTCAACGCACAGATTTTCTAACATTTTATACAGACCTGTTCTGCAGAAATTTAAATATTTGTTACAATTCTCCCGATTGTGGACGAATTTGAACGATTATGTTGATCAAAAGAATTACGAAGTGCAGAAAATGCATTTTGATTTGAACGCCCATTTTTATAAAAAACCTGAATAACTTTAAAGCGTTGCTCATTTGCGTATCTTTCCACGGCTCAAATTGAGTAAGTTTGAGGTTGAGAAATGTCAAGTGAAATGCAGAAAACAAATTTAAAGACTAGGTGTAGTTCACCTTCTAAATGGGCCCTTAAAATTTAATCACCCTCTACAAAGAAAGTGATTCATATTTTGTTATAAAGTGATTTTTTCATAATGATTAAAAAAATAATAAATATTGTGCTTTAAATGCACACAAAATTGGTGGTGGGTATAAAAGATTCGGCACAGCCGAATATAGTGCTCTTACTTGTTTTAAGATTGACATATATCAAGATGAACCATCAATGATATATTTGGATGTAATGCAACACCATATAATATCCTTGGATATTAAGAAAAACAGAACCTGCAGTCTTGCTTATTACGAAGCCATTGAAATGAGAATGAACTTCGTCATACATAAACAGGTTTTCAATAGAGTTTATTAGATTTCTGACCAATTGTTAAAATTTGACTGCCAAACTTGACGTAATCGATGATCCGCGGGTTTTAGTTCTTGCACAAATCGCACTTTATATGAGAATAAGAGTAATTGTTTTTTTTTAAATGCGCCGTAGTGACATACGAGTTATACCTATCTGAGCAGGATGGCTTCTGGTAGATGTTTTTTTGTTTTTCATTAATACTTTGTTGTACACGTTTAATATATTCCACATTGAGAAATAAACCTGATCTACCGGCTCTAACCAAATCTCTTATAGTACCATGTTGGTGATGACAATAAACTAGGAAATTAATCATAGGTGTAGAGGGCGAAATTCTGATTTAAAAATAATGCGATTTGCATTAAAAAATTTATCGCTGATTTAAATAATATAATTCCATTATTTTGGTTCTTTGTTTAGTTGTGAATTTTCCAAACTAGGAAATTAATCATAGGTGTAGAGGGCGAAATTCTGATTTAAAAATAATGCGATTTGCATTAAAAAATTTATCGCTGATTTAAATAATATAATTCCATTATTTTGGTTCTTTGTTTAGTTGTGAATTTTCCATTATTAATTATTATCCAGGTGTTATTTATATCATCTGAAAAAAAAAATAATTATATAAATATAAGAAAAGGTTTTTAAATTTGTATATTCCATGGTAACTTTTGGCCCACCCTGTATAAGAAAGAGATATATTGTGTAATAGAATGGTAAATAATACCAACCCATTCACAAACAGGTTTACACCTGCATACTCTTACTATAGGTCTTTACATTTTTAGAATTAAAAAAGAATAAACTAAAATCTTCTCTTCTACGTCCCTGAATAATTTTCTCATATTCCCATTGATTTTACGTTTTAGATTTGCATATGAAATAAACTTTATTAGATTATTTTTGAATTAATAAGAAAATTTTAGTCAATGTGACAAAAAAATGTAAGCTTGTATGTATGTGTTTGTAAGCATTTGTTTATGCAGGTAGTTCATTGTATCTGGCTTTGTATTTGTTTTTAATGCCAACAATAAAAAACAACATAAATTCATTTATCCATCTACACTTAAAATATTTAAACCTGAATTCGCTCGTAATGTTTCAATATAAGAGGAAGCTACCTGAACTGAACGATGTGTGGCACATAAGTATAAGTGATGAAAAAATGGTGGGGGTATATTCATTTTGTCATTCCGTTTGTAGCACATCAAAATATCCATTTTAGAAACCATAAAGTATATATATTCTGGATCAGGGTTTGATTTGATGACGATCTAGCTATGTCCGTCCGTCTGTCCGTCTGTTGAAAGCACGATAGAGGTCGCACCGAAAAAGCTAGGGGGCTCAAATTTTGCCAGAATCTTTCTTACAGACAAAGTTTCTTTGGTATTGAAAATGAGCTAAATCGGAATATTAGGAAGAGAGTTATAGCTCGTAAAGCAAGAGTAGGTCGAAAAAACCGTGTCCTTCGCACATCGAATAAAATTGAATTGTGTCCAGACGCATAAACGCAGAGACATGAAACTTCGAATATAAATTTGCCGAGTCAAAAGAATATTTTTCCTTGAAAATCGCTTAAATCTATGAATTAGGAAAAGAGTTATAGATCATTATGTACGAAAATTTATACCGCTCAGTGTATATTTGAAGTTTAAAACGTAATAAAACGGACAAAACTATATGTACGGTTCTGAAATTTTGCAAACATGGCTTTCTGGTCAAAGTCTTCGTTATAACTAAAATAAATGTGCTACGCCCACTTTTTTCTTTAAATTTAAAAAAAAAATATATATTATTTAGTCATATTCATTAGCATTTATTCACTGCAGACGGCACCATCTGTTAAAACCTAGATGGCGCCACTACATTTTGCAAACAATGAGGATGATGTCATTGCTAATATCACGTAGAACACTAGATGACTCTACTAAAATTTTTTCTAACTTCCTCTTTTATTTTTTGCACTAACCACAAAGGAATTTTTAGGGAATTGTGAAAACGAAAATGACCGAGGTTGTTTACAAAAATTAACTAGAGTAATGATTTGTGCCCAACTTTACATATAGTTGTACACACAGTCTTAAGAGGTTTAAGATTTAACAAGTAAGAGCACTATATTCGGCTGTGCCGAATCTTTTATACCCACCACCAATTTTGTGTACATTTAAAGCACAATATTTATTATTTTGTTAATCATTATGAAATAATCTCTTTATAATAAAATATGTATCACTTTCTTTGTAGAGGGTGGTTAAATTTTAAGGGCTCATGTTTAAGGTGAACCACATCTAACCTTCAACTTTTTTCTTGTATTTCATTTGACATTTCTCAATCTCAGACTAACTCAATTTGAACCGTGGAAAGATACGCAATCGAGCAACGCTTTTAAATATTAAAGATTTTTATAAAAATGGGCGTTCAAATCAAAATGCATTTTCTACACTTCGTGATTCTTTTGGTCAACATAATCGTTCGAATTCGTCCACAATCGTGAGAATTGTAAAAAATATTTAAATGTCTGCAAAGCAGGTCTGTATGAAATGTGAAAACATCTGTGAATGCCATCTTAGTTCGTTGAATGGAAAACATTGCTGTTTTTCACGATAACGTGGCAAAAGAGCAAGCAACCTCGACTCATCATCGTGCCCAACAATTGAGCATCAACAGTGTCATTGAAAATATGGACTATCGGATCGAGGTGTGCCGCAGAGGTTGGGGGGACCATTTGGCCGATATTTTGTTCTATACATAATTGAATCATACAAATATTATCATTATAAAAATAAATGATAATAATTTCCAAAATAATTGGTGTTTTATTCAAAATCAACATAGTCCCTTAAAATTAAACCACCCATTATAACTTCGGTATGCTAGTAAAATGTTTTCGTAAATTTAGTCTTTCAATGAAAGTGGCCGTGGCCGCATGTCAATAAAGTTTCTGCTAACAAATATAACTTAGATATTTCAATATAGTCCTTTAGTATTCCAAAATCTTTATTCATAGAGAATTTACATGAATTTAAGAGGAAGAAAGTGAATTTAAGGTTAAATTTTAAGGGCCACAGGGTGATTTAAAATATACATTTTCTGCATTTTTCTAAAACGGGAAATTTATTAGTAAGATTTTGTTTTTTAAACTTCTATAACATTTTGCTTTTAAAAGATTTTCAAACGAAATAAGTTTTGTATAATTTTAAAATTTGTTAGCCATTAGTACATGAAAATAAATTGTTTATAATGTTTAGAGATAATTTTTTTTTACTTAGGTCAAAATTTTCCTAAATTGCCATTTTTAATAGAGCATAACTTCAGGATAACATAAGCATAAGTTGTTAGCATGCCATCTAGTAGTTGCTAGTAGAGTCATTTATCTTATCATCTGTATCTTATATTTAGCTACCGTATAATAAATGGCGCAGTGTAAGATGAATAAATGCTAATATATATGACTAATATATTTTTATAAAAATTTAAAGAAAAAAGTGTGCGTGGCACATCTATTTTCCGTTATAACGAAGACTTTGACCAAAAAGCCATGTTTGCAAAATTTCAGAATCGTACATATAGTTTTGGCAGTTTAATAACGTTTTAAATTTGAAATATACTCTGTGCGGTATAAATTTTCGTACATTTTTATCTATAACTCTTTTCCTAATTCATAGATTTAAGCGATTTTCAGGGAAAAATATTCTTTTGACTCGATAAATATATATTCGAAGTTTCATGACTACGTTTATGCGTCTGGACACAATTCAAAAGTGAAAGTGGGCGTTATAGTAGGCGTGTCAAAGTTGTTTTTGCTAATGAGTACAACTTTAGTGTTTCAATATAGCCCTTTATTATTCCAAAATCTTTATTAATAGAGAAATTATATGAATTTTAGTTAAAACGTTATATGGGAGGTGGGCGTAAAAGTGGGCGTGGCACATTGATTTGCTGTTACAAGAAAACGTGTCACCAAAAAGCAAAGTGTGCAAAATTTCAGAGTCGTACATCCAATTTTGTTGCTTTTATGACGTTTTTGTTTTTAAATATACCGAAAAATACACTGTGCGGTATAAATTTTCGTACATTTTGATCGATAACTCCTCTCGTAATGCATAGATTAAGACAATTTTCGGGGGAAAATATTGTCTTTACCCAGGAAATATATATTCGAAGTTTCATGAGTCTACGTTAAGGCGTTTGGACACAATTCCATTTTATTCGATGTTCGAAGGACACGGTTTTTTCGACCTACTCTTGCTTTTCGAGCTATGACTCTCTTCCTAATACTCCGATTTAGCCCATTTTCAATACCAAACAAACCTTGTCTATAAGAAAGATTCTGGCAAAATTTGAGCCCCCTAGCTTTTTCGGTGCGACCTCTATCGTGCTTTCAACAGACGGACAGACGGAAAAACGGACAGACGGACGGACATAGCTAGATCGTCATAAAATCAAACCCCGATTCAGAATATATATACTTTATGGGGTCTAAAATGGATATTTCGATGTGTTACAAACGGAATGACAAAATGAATATACCCCCACCATTTTTTTGGCGGCGGGTATAAAAATATTTAAAAATAAAAGTGCATCAGTATATTTAAAATAAGTATTTGAATATTTAAAATACATTATTAAACCAAATTATATTTTTATCTATCTATTCTTTTGTAAAGGGTTGTTAAATTTTAAGGGCCGATGGTAATTTTGAATAAAACGCAAATTAGGAAATTATTATCATTTCTTTTTATAATGATAATATTTGTATGGTTCAATTATGTACGCTATATTTAAAAACAAAAACGTCATAAAAGCAACAAAATTGGATGTACGACTCTGAAATTTTGCACACTTTGCTTTTTGGTGACACGTTTTCTTGTAACAGCAAATCAATGTGCCACGCCCACTTTTACGCCCACCTCCCATATAACGTTTTAACTAAAATTCATATAATTTCTCTATTAATAAAGATTTTGGAATAATAAAGGGCTATATTGAAACACTGAAGTTGTACTCATTAGCAAAAACAACTTTGACACGCCTACTATAACGCCCACTTTCACTTTTGAATTGTGTCCAGACGCATAAACGTAGAGTCATGAAACTTCGAATATATATTTATCGAGTCAAAAGAATATATTTCTCTGAAAATCGCTTAAATCTATGAATTAGGAAAAGAGTTATAGATAAAAATGTACGAAAATGTATACCGCACAGTGTATATTTCAAATTTAAAACGTAATAAAACTGACAAAACTATATGTACGATTCTGAAATTTTGCAAACATGGCTTTTTGGTCAAAATCTTCGTTATAACGGAAAATAGATGTAACACGCCCACTTTTTTCTTTACATTTTTATAAAAATATATTAGTCATATATATTAGCATTTATTCATTGCAGACGGCATCATCTACTACATTTTGCAAACAATGAGGATGATGTCTTTGCTAAATATCACTTAGAACACTAGATGACTCTAATAACATTTTTGCTAACAAACTTTTTTATTTTTTGCACAAACTGCAAAGGAATTTTATAGGGGTTTGTGAAAACGAAAATGACCGAGGTTGTTTACAAAAATTAACTAGAGTAATGATTTGTGCCCAACTTTACATATAGGTGCACACACAGTCTTAAGAGGTTTAAGATTTAAAAATAAAAAATTATCAGTAGATTTAAAATATGTATTTGAATATTTAAAATACATTTTTTAACCAAATTATATTTTTATCTATCTATTCTTTTGTAAAGGGTGGTTAAATTTTAAGGGCCACAGGGTGATTCAAAATATACATTCTCAGCATTTTGCTATAACGGGAAATTTATTAGTAAGATTTTGATTTTTAAACTTCTATAACATTTTGCTTTGATTTGCTTGGTTTTCAAACGAAAGAAGTTTTGTATAAATAATTTTAAAATTTGTTAGCCATTAGTACATGAATATAAATTGTTTATAATGTTTAGAGATAATTTTTTTTTACTTAGGTCAAAATTTTCCTAAATTCTTATTTTGAATAGAGCATAACTTCAGAGGAGCATAAGATAACAAAAATAAATTAGCACTATTTCGTAGATAAAACTTTCCTCTTAAATTCATGTAATTTCTCTATGAATAAAGATTTTGGAATACTAAAGGACTATATTGAAATATCTAAGTTATATTTGTTAGCAGAAACTTTATTGACATGCGGCCACGGCCACTTTCATTGAAAGACTAAATTTACGAAAACATTTTACTAGCATACCGAAGTTATAATGGGTGGTTTAATTTTAAGGGACTATGTTGATTTTGAATAAAACACCAATTATTTTGGAAATTATTATCATTTATTTTTATAATGATAATATTTGTATGATTCAATTATGTATAGAACAAAATATCGGCCAAATGGTCCCCCCAACCTCTGCGGCACACCTCGATCCGATAGTCCAAATTTTCAATGACACTGTTGATGCTCAATTGTTGGGCACGATGATGAGTCGAGGTTGCTTGCTCTTTTGCCACGTTATCGTGAAAAACAGCAATGTTTCCCATTCAACGAACTAAGATGGCATTCACAGATGTTTTCACATTTCATACAGACCTGCTTTGCAGACATTTAAATTTTTTTTACAATTCTCACGATTGTGGACGAATTCGAACGATTATGTTGACCAAAAGAATCACGAAGTGCACAAAATGCATTTTGATTTGAACGCCCATTTTTATAAAAATCTTTAATATCAAAAAGCGTTGCTCGATTGCGTATCTTTCCACGGTTCAAATTGAGTTAGTCTGAGATTGAGAAATGTCAAATGAAATGCAAGAAAAAAGTTGAAGTTTAGGTGTGGTTCACCTTCAACATGGGCCCTTAAAATTTAACCACCCTCTACAAAGAAAGTGATACATATTTTATTATAAAGAGATTATTCCATAGCGATTAACAAAATAATAAATATTGTGCTTTAAATGTACACAAAATTGATGGTGGGTATAAAAGATTCGGCACAGCCGAATATAGTGCTCTTACTTGTTCATTATGTGAAGGGTATAAAAAAACATGACGAAAAAGTGACTTTGGAGGGGTTCAACTGGTGACGAAGTGATTAAATTTATGTGAAAACACTAACGGTTTTAACATTAGCGTGTTATTGGAGATCTTGCGTTACACCATGACTATTAATTAACTGCACTCCATTTGAATAAGAATCTGATGTTTCTTGAGTTAATTTTGTTTGTTTACATAAATTGTTTAAGGTATTTTGTGTGATTTTGCATTCATTTTTAAGTACATCATTTATGACAAGTTACTTTGCATTCTGGGATTCATTTAGAACGAATGCTTTTAAACTATTTATTATTTTAGCAGTCTTGAATATGTAATTCACTTTGCACTACTTCCAATTTTTTTTGCTTGGTAGGTACATATCCGAAACAAATGTATGTGTGCTTATTCCTAAAAAAGCAAAAACAAGATAAAATTTTCTACACCTTCATATGTTTGTATTCAAGCACTATTATATAATTCAAAGCAGTCGGTTGCTAAGAGTAATTTTAAAAATATTGAATTCTAATTGCAGAAACATACACACATACTTACATACATACTCACATGTGCATACTTTTTCAATCCATGTAAAGCAAGTAATTCATCTGCATTAGTGTTTAGTGATTCCCTTTTAAAACTAACACACACAAAACTGAAAATCGCAGCAAAACTATATTTTACTTTCACTACATATTCAATAAAAGTTAAATAAGCGAAATATAAAGCATAGAGACACCTCCTTTTAAAAGCAAATTGCAATACGTAAACAAATTAGTTGTAATTCCGTTGCAAAATGTATCATTTCCTACTTTTTAGCTGAAAAGAAAAAAAGCAACACTATTGGAAATAAAGGATTTAATCAATTCAATGCTTCTACTTTTTTCACAGTTTTCATTTTTGGAAAATCATTAATTGCAATGCATTTACAAAACATAAAAAAAAATGGGTCAGCTTTGAAATCTGTTGGTTGGGGTTTTTTGGGTGGATTTAAGTACATACAAATTACGCTGTGATGTTTGTGGGTGCCACAAGTGGGTTTTTAATTGTTTAACAAATTTCTATACAGAAATTAACGACTGTACGAGTAAATTGTAAATAAAATGTGTTTTTATAGAAAATAAAACCCAAAACAAAATATTTTAAATGTGGTTTATTTGTTAGCAATTACAAATGTAAATACTTTGAGGGATATTTGAAGTATTTTGAATACTTTTAAAGTTATCGAAATTAAACAGTTTGTGTATTTTTATTGGAAAAGATTAGATGGTTATATTTATATTTAAAAAAGGGAGAATACTTTTTATATCTAAAGCACCCCATACAGTTTTCAATCCAATTGGTAAATGAGTCGGTTGTTATCCAAATCAAGGCGTGTATGGCTCTATCAGTTGATTAGTTTGGCAGTTGTCGAGTTGGTTGAAGAAAAATCAAAAGATTTTGATTTTTTCAAGTTGGCTAGTAAGTCTTTCAATTCGATTGTTCTATGTGTGTTCAAGTATCTTGATTAGCTGTCACAATTTCTTTGTAGTTTTCAATTCTTCCAATTCAGTTTATGAAGTGTGTAACTAAGCATCAATTCAATTGAAAGACTCAATTGACAATTGAATTAAAACGTGTATGGGGTGCTATGTATATAAAATTTTCGTATCGTGGTATTTGTGATTAAACTCCCCGAAATAGTTTGACCGATTTTCATAAAATTTTGTGTGCATATTGGTTGGTCTGAATATCGGTTAACATCTATGTTCCATACTTCTTAAAGCCACGCCCCTCAGGTAGGCCAGACTGCCGGAACGATCTTCTTGAAATTTTCACATAATATAACTAAGACTGTGGTATGATTAATAGAATACTTTTTTTACCACGCCTACTTTAACGCCCACTTTCTTTAAACTAAGATAGATCTGCGTGCCTTAGAATACATATGGTCTACGTTTTTTTTAATTTACTCAGAGTAAGTAAGTAAGTAAGTAAGTTTATATGGTAAAACATCGTTTACCGGGTCAGATTGTAATATGATTAAGTCTTTCTTCTTTTGCAAATATATAAAAATACTCTTTAAACGCCTAGATTTTGAAAAAAATGTTGTATTAATAAATCATTTGAACATATAAATTAAAATAGACTACCACGAATCCTTGCTGAAGCTGTTCTATCGCAAAACATTTTTTAGGTAAAAGAATGTATAATATGTGTCAAAATTTGAATCCTACTCTCCCTGACAATCGTCCACTTTGCACAAAGTGGAAAACGGTTATACATTTATTAAAAAAAAAAACGTAATGACAATATCCTGCATGCTATGAATTCTCAACATCACGATATGTATTCACAACTTAATAATCATTTCACCCTATTACTAGCTTCCAATCTTTCCTTACGTGTTATCTGTTTACTTATAAAGGCAAGAGGGGGATTACTGCACTTGAACGGCAGACCATTTAGTAATAACTCAACTACTTTATGCGCAATATGCAACTTGAATCAAGTTGAGGGCACTTTTCATTTTTTGGGGTGCCTGTCCAATTTATACTGATCTAAGAAAAACATTATTTAATACACCAAATCTATGTATAAATGAAATAATTGATATCCTTAATGGCAATCATTTTTACTCACTTTACAAATATATTGAATTATCCTTAAAATACTGTAACTTAATTATAAATGAGTATGGTATATAATCGTAGATAATAGAATAATAATATAAATATATTCTATTTGGAAATATTTAAACATTTCTTGCAAATATTTTTTATTCATTTAAAGCATGAACCTTGTTCTCAATATTGTAGTCGAAGAGTTGTTTAGGTTGAGAATACGCCGATTTGAAATTAACTTGGTTATTTAGAAGCAGGGAACTGTTACAGTGCTAATAGATTTTACAAAGTTTAATATACTTTTAAGACGACTAACTGTCATATATAATAGTGTTTATACTTCATGTGCTTGTTTGTATTTGTACAATAAATTCAGAGATTTCAGTTGCAGACTCATCTGTTTGTCTATGACTCGTAGCTCGAAAAGAGTTGTAAAAAATTTGAATGGTGTTAGTAAATCGTTTAAGTTTGCTTTCCTTTTCCGGTTAGATCTAGTAAATAAAAGTTTATTTACTACCTGTAAACCAATTGATCTGAAAATCAGCTTCAGCTTTTTAACAATCCGTGATAAAATTGCCGATCACATATTTCTTTCAAACTCCTTAACCCCTTAAGTTAAGGCAACCGTCCATTTAAAAGAACATCACATCTGTACATATTTTTTGGGTATTATTTCTTTTTATGTTTTGTTTTGTAGCTTTACAGCTTAAAAATGTCAGTTGATGAAAGCTGTTCCGCGTGTTTCAGTAGCTTATTAAGTTCTTTGCCGAAGTAATTATATCACATTAATTCGTATTACATATTATTTGTGTTAACTTTTGCAGCAAGTCAAACTGAAAGAAGTTTAAACTTAACGAAATTTTTTAAAGAATTTAAGCAATATAGTAATCATAAGGATTTGATACTACCCCCAGACACCCCCAGACAACGCTAACACTAGTATAACGAATGAAGATAATGGCGAATAAGATAATATGTGCTTTAATGATTCGCCGGGTGATCAGCTTTGTGCTTCGACAATACTGTGACAATACCAAATTATAACAGTGAGACAGATTCTCAAAAATTCGACCATTTTTATGCTATTGGGAAAAATTCTATAGTCCATGCTTCATATTAAGAATTCAATAGCATTGACAAATCAAACGTACCATATTTTAGGCATCACGGTCCAAGCCAAGCATCCGCGGCAAGCCAATCCGTTGGGGCTTTAAGTTATGGGTACGCAAAACTAGTTGCAAATATTGACACAAGCAGTCCAACTTTTTTGCAGCAACTGCAATTTCGCTTTACATCCAAAGGACTGTTTCTTTACACCTACTCATACTTTTCTCTTTCTATTTAAACCTAAATCTCTCACTTTACACTTTATTTCTTTATGTTATTGAAAAAAAGAGCAAGAGAAAAATAATTAAAGTTGTGTTTTTACTTGCTATACTTTTAAAAGGACTCCAGATTTCTGTAAAACTTTAGGTTTTAGGAAAAAAAAGTTATAAAAGAAAAAATACTTAGAATTACGCACACTAATAAATAATTAATTAGATATCAGGAATTGATCAAACCAAGAAAAAATAAAGAAGAGTGTCGTATTACTATTACTTATAGTCAATCGCTCATATCACTTTGGTTGTACTATATTGTCAATAGATAACTTATGCGCAACAATGCGTACAAAAGTAGGTCGTTTACTACCATCGTATGATGATAATTTATATATTCAGGTTACACTACGTACCACGCCTATGCTTGAATACATTAATCAAATTAAATATATTTATATTTTATTGTTATTAAACAGTCAATAAGAAAGCTTATGTCGACTTAAGTAGTTACTCCTTTTTGCCACAGATATGTAAACTATTTAAGTGTCAATTTATGGATTTTTTTTATTGTTTTTTTATTTGCTAAAAATTACAAAGTCTCTGTTTTAAACCTTATTCCACACCTTTTTCAAATAAGTTTGACGAAATATAGTAGCAATTACTAATATATTTCGATGTTGTCTTTATTATATGCAATAAGATTTCTTTAGTTCTTCATAGTTTATCTTTAATTTGTATTTGTTTTGAAAATTGTATATTTTTATTATTCTATACAAATTTTCTTTCATTTTTCAATTTTAATTAAAGATTATTAATATTTATGATTTATTTATGAATGAAAATAAAAAAATACAAACAAACAAATTGAAAAAATTTTAAATAAACAAAAAACTGCGATTGGTCTAAGTTTATAACACCAGCGGTAACGGCTATCATCTAATAATAATCATGTAGATTAAAAAACAATGATAAAGAAGATAAAAAGAAAACAAATAAAAAAAAAAAAAAACACAAGTAATTGTTATTTAAAAAGTTAAAAAAATTATTTTAATTTGTGGAGGAGGGGACTGAGTATAGGGAGAGTGAAAGGAATATAAATCTACAATATTATTTTATGCAAATTTTTTACAATTGACCTACAAAGGCAATTTACTTAAGTGATGAACTACAACAACAATCACTATTCAACAATAGCAACAACAATAAAACAAGATCATAAATTTCAACAACAGATACACAAAACAATATAATACAATCAGAAACGACAACAACAACGTATTTCTTCCAGTTGAAGAGGAAATCAAAGACCACGACAACGACAAATCTTCCTAAGAAAACGATAACTTATTCATTCGGATTGTTAAAACCATTGAAATATAATAAATATTTTAAAACAGAGAAAATATAAGTAAAAACAGAGAAAAAACATTTTCCGCTTAAAAGACCCAATTCGTGTTTTATACTTTTTTTTTTTATAAAAAAACGTTTATTATTAAAAAATTCTTTATATTTAGCAAATTTTCTAGAAATTTTTATAAGGATAAAGTTTATTTTATATAACATTGCTTTTACTGCAGAACACGTGTTAATTTAAATTATTTAAAGATATATTTTTTTAAATCTTTTTTTCTCTTAACACAATTATATTTTGATGAATTTTTTCATAAATTTTATTATTATTAAAATCAATAGAACAAAAGTTTAATAATAACTTAAATTATTTTTGTTTTTTTAAATCCATAAACTTTATTCTTAATCCTTTTTATACTAATTTGGGCATGGCGTAACTATTAAATAGAAACAACCAGTAACTGGTAATTTGTTCGTTTCTTCTCCGATTTTTTAATAAAATAAATAAGGATTTGCCTTAAAAGATGTGTTATGTGAAGTTAGACATTGATATAAAAAATCGAATATACTCGAATTTGCCCTGCGTATGCCTTGTTGAGTATACCCTGTGTGATGACAAGTTAAAAAAAAAATTAATAAATTAATTAGGTCAAGGTGGGGTACATGGCGAATTCATACGGGTGAAATTATCAGCCCAGCTAATTGGAAAGAATTTTGCCAAATTTTGTTGAATTCGCCTTGATTTTATTTATTAAATGGAAAATGAGATTTTGGTTTTGGTATTTAAGAATTAACTTGAGTGTAGTTTTATGTGAGCGTACGTTATGTATAAGCCCCGCGCGCGTTGCTACGCCCCTTAATGAATAAAAACTTATTCTGAATTTTAATTGAATATAATAAAAATAATATTTTATTGATTTTTATTGTAATACAAGAGGGTATACAATATTTTTGGTTTTTTCCATTTGCTGTAAAAATGAAAAAAATTGTTGGTGTTCCCACTCTGGAGCATGTAACGTACAGCTGGCCATGTGAAAATTATAGCCTGCCACACGCAGAGATTGTCCTTGTGCTTTGTTGATAGTAATAATGAAGGCAAGGTGAACTGGAAACTGTAGTCGCTTGAAGTTGAGAGGCAAATCGGTGGGAACCATTGGAATGCGTGGAAATAGCTGAAAATAATTAATTATTTTTATTGGGGGTGGCACTGCCCACTTTGCTAATCACGAAACGAAGTTCAAGTAGCTGAAAATGATAACTTTTTTTTATAAGCGTGGCCCTGCCCACTTTTATAATCCCGAAATTATATAATCATGGCAGCTCAATATGTGTGCAAAGTTTCACAAAAATCGATCTAGTGCAAGTTCCTCAAAATTACAACTTATTTTTTATGGGCGTTGCACTGCCCAATTTTTACCACCCATAAACACTCCCGTGTACAACAACTTGCCAAAGTTTGAGTCCGATTTGCTTTACGGTTTCGGAGTCTATAGCTAACACACACAAACACACACACACACACGGACAGAGTTTCACTTTTATATATATATAGATTTTGATGAAATTTTATTAAATTTAACATATCAAAACATTTTTCTAACTCTAAAATAAGAATTGGGCTTGACAGAAAACTTCCCCTAAAAATATGCTTTGTTGTATCAATTCTCCGTAGCATATACCTGTATGAATATGCCTTAGCAGGTTACACTTAATAAGGTATGTAGTTTCAATTAATCATCAGCTGCTCCCTTTCAAATATCAAAATTTTATACATTTTCTCCCTTCTTTTATAATTTTCAATTGCCAAATTTCATATAAAAAACTATTTTCAAAAAATTCTTTCCAAAATGCAATCACCTTATATAATTGCACCATGGCTCAAGGCATATTAATTCATCAGGTAATCTCTTTATCTTATCATTTAAAAAAGAGAGCAAGGCTGTGCTAAATTTTAAGTACCTACTACCGACTTTGTATAGAACTTTTATAGCAGAAAATTTTAAGTTTTATTATTAAAAGATTAAACTATTGAATAATCTGTTTTATTACTAAAAGATTGAACTATTGAATAATTTGTTTATACTAAAATATCGATGCCTAACTTGCTCAACCTCGTAACTTAAAAGAATACGATTTTGACTTTTCGTATCTCAATAAAGATTAGTATATTATTACTACTAAGTAATATACATAAATGTAATCAATTCCTTAATAATTTCATTTTAAATTAATGTTAAAAAATAATATTTACTTTGTGTATTAAAGTGCGGCTCTCACCTTTATTTTCTGGGATTATAATAAAATCAACCAAAAAGATATATTAGCGGAATTTCATTATAAATTTCCAAATTTTCTGGTTTTATGAGCTTTTGAATTTCATTTCTAGTGAAATATGTCAGAAGTAAGTTTTAGAGTAGACAGATCAAAGTAATTTTTGTTAATGAACTTAACTTAGCTATTTCAAAATGGAGTACCTTATTCTACCAAAATCTTTGTCCACAGGGAAATTATATTAACTTTTGATAAAATGTTATACGGGAGGTGGGCGGTAAAATAGGCGTGTCACATTGATTTTCTTGAATTGTGATGTCATTGACTAAGAAAATGGGAAATTTCATCATCGTACATATAATTATATCGCTTTTATTAGCCTTTAAATTTTATTAATAGTAATTTATGCTTAAGGTGGCCGTATTTAAGTAGTTTTCAATATAAAGCCTTTTATTCTTCCAAAATTTTTGTCCGTAAAGAAATTATATGAATTTAAGAAAAAGCGTTAAATAGAAATCCGTTATTACAAATCTATTGACCAAAAAGCAATGTTTCAAACTCAGAATCAGACGTCTAATATTGTCTGTTTTAAAACATTTTTAATTTTAAATAGACTTAAAACGACATTTTGATTTATAGCCCGTTTCATAATGTATGAATTTAAACAATTTCCAGGGAAGAATATTTTTTTTACTCAAGAAATATACTGGCTTAATTGTATTGCTCTGCATTTATGACCTACTCTTGCATTACAAGCTATAACTCTCTGCCTTATATACCAATTCAGCCAATTTGAAAAGCCAAACATTCTGATGTACAAATGTATAAGAAATGTTTGGGACAAATTTAAGCCCCCTAGCTCTATTGTTCTTTCAACAGACGGACAGATAAATGGACGGTCCTTAAATTAAACCAGAATTCAGAAAGTATATATTTTATTGAAGCAAAAAAAAAAATAATATTAATTGATGCGTTACAAACGGAATACAAAATTAGTATAAATATCAGAACATAGCATTAAATAAAAAAAATACTATTTGTACTCACAGCTTATAATATGCCATCAAATCTAATATATAAATTTTTCTGATTAATTTGTGGTCTAATTATTTAACTTGCTTTACCACTTTAAAGACAACTCGCAGCGAAAATAGTTAATATAAATAGCTAACATACAACACAAAAAACTATCGAACGTTTCGTTCACAACAATCATTTGCACAATAAAGACAAAAGCTCAGAAAACAACATTTATAAGAAATGAAGCAAGAGACATTTTTTAAGAAAAGCACGAGCCAACCCAAGAATCTTAGTTCCAAAACTGGGCCGTTGCATGATATGGCTCCTTGAAAAATTATCAAAATGAAAACCGGTAAATGACCACAATTGTGGAACCCCAATTTTAAACTAAATATAATTCCAAAAATAATCAAAAATTGCCCTAATATTGAAATGAATTATTACTCAAATTATTTGGATGATTTTTCGTAATGAAATATATATTAAAAAATAGGTTACAACTAATTTATCCATAATTTTTTAATTTTGTCCCGAGTAAAGAAATAGTGAACTTAGTGAAATTTTCTGGAAGATTTGACAGATGAGTTTTGAAATTCTAAAGCCGACGTTTCGAATTAAAGGTCTTCAATATTTTCAGTTTAGATGGATAAACTAAGGTACGTTAATCAGATCATGAAATGCAAATTGTTATAGAGTGCAAAGCATCTGGGCATAAAAGCCGATTTCCGATTTTAGCAGAGTAATGATTGAAACACGAAACGGGTATTGTGAAAAATTTGTTGTCTATATTTAAAACAAACGTATGGAAACATTAAATTGCTAACAATGAAAGAGGGGGAGAATATTTTGATTATTACTTTCTAAAAATTGGTTGCCTCAATGCCATACCGCTTTAAAACTATTTTGAACAATAACAGATATCATTATAAATATGTCAATAATTTTTAAATGCGCATAAAATTTGATGAGATAAAACATTAGTATTTTTTATTGTTTTTATTTTAAAAGTGAAATTCTTTCTCTGTTAAATGATATCACATTCTTTTTCGAATGTGCTATTAATGTTGTTGTTATTAATCTTACAAATGAAAGGATGTGAGCCACTGTATATTTATGCACATACATACATACATACATAAATACATACATACATACATACATACATACATACATACATACATACATACATACATACATACATACATACATACATACATACATACATACATACATACATACATACATACGTCGGAAACTTCTGGCTGGAGTAGTTAAGAGTGTGGTTATGTATGCATCACCTATTTGGTCTCGGGCTCTTGGGTTGAAGACCTATAGGGGAATTATAAGCCCAGTATATAGACTGGCTGCTTTGCGAGTTATTTGTGCTTTCCGGACTGTATCAGATGATGCAGCATTGGTGATTGCAGGAATGATGCCAATTGATCTTCAGATCAGAGGCTTCTCAGATATTGAAACGATTGCTGAGTGATAGCGGCGATGGTCCTTGTCAGAGAAGGGTAGATGGACGTTTTCTCTTATTCCTGACTTAGTCCCATGGCTCGGGCGTGCACATGGGGATCTGGACTTCTATGTTACGCAGTTGCTTAGTGGACACGGTTGTTTCCGGTCTTACTTATACAGATTTGGTCATGATACTTCTCCGTTCTGTCCGAGTTGTGATGGTAATGTCGAGGAGAATGCTGAACATGTATTCTTTTCGTGCTCGCGCTTTGATAGGGAGAGAATACACCTTGAGGGGATGATAGGCCGTAGTGTTTATCACAGTAATATAGTGGAGATTATGTTGTTCTCTGCACGCAGTTGGGAGTATGTATGTGAATATGCTAGATTGGTTCTCATTGAACTTCGTAGGGTTGAGAAAATCCGTAATAGGATGTTATAGTTTGGGTGTTGTACCTTCCCCCCCCCCCTGCGATGTATAGCTTTGTGGTAGTTCCGCAGGGATTTTGGGCTAGTGAACCGAGGTGTTTTAGCGTGTTAAAGTCACGCACTCCTGGTTGACCTGAGTACCAGGGTCTTTCGATGATTTCACCTCGTTAATAAAAAAAAAAAAAAAAAAAAACATACATACATACATACATACATATACATACATATCTTCCAATAGATAAAAATTGTTTACTTGTTTTCTTAAAGAAAAAACTTTTTTACTTTTCCAAGATTTTATTGTCAATAGATGACTGAACATAGCAGTCAAATTTTTTCTTCACATAAATAAATACATACATAAAATTTGTCTTTTTTAAAATTTTAAAATAAAAATCAACACAAAAAAAAACAATAAAAAACGATGAGCTAAAGATAAAAAACTTAAAAAAACCAAAAGTACCTCGTAAACGTGGTCAGGCAGGAGTTAACGACAGCCAGTATTTTAAAATTTACATAGCAGGGAGTAAAACCGCCACGTCGATAGAGAAAACAACAAAGACAACAATAAATATTAAAACGTGAACAATTTAAATACAATAAGCAAACAAGGCAATAAAAGATAAATAGAAGATGAAGAAAAAAATAAAGATTTAAAGGAAAAAGTGCCAGGACACAAAACTAAATGCAAATCAAATGAAATTAAATTGAAAACAATAACAACAAACATCAGTTAACAACCACAAATGTCAAAATTTATTACTAATAAATTTACACCCGTGGCGAGCAGGACACCCAGGATGCTTACGTACATACATATGTACATATTTCTGCAAAAAATTAAGAAAAATAAAATGTTGGAAATTGAAAACTTCATTGTGAATACGTCCCCATGTACATCTGACTATGGGCATTATTGATTCGTTTATCCATTATAATCAGAGAGGTGATTTAGTTACATATTTAAGGAAAAAAATATGTATATTGACTTGAAAGAAATGAACGCGTTGTGTTGGCAAAAATAAATTCACAATGGGGAAAACCAGAACAGAAATTATTTGGCTTTTAAAAATCTTATTTGAAACCTCAGTTGCTCATCGGCTAGAAATATCATGCACGTAAACGTAAGTCATAAAATAAAATATAAAAAAATATTCAGCATTTTTTTTAAACATTTAAAATACGCCTACTATTAAAAATAAGACATATCTATTTATCAGGTAGGCGCAGTTTAAATTTTTTTTTATAAATATTTTTATATATGAAATTTGAAACTTGTGATAAAAGAATAGAAGAAGCGAATTTTTTATTTATCAGCAAATCGAGACTACCTGATGAATAAATATGCCTTGAACGCATACTAACAAAATCTAAACTAAACCAATTGCGATTTCAATTTATTAATAAATGTTTTGCCTGTATATGGTGTTAAAAAATCATACAAAATTAAATATATAATATTATTCAAAATAGGGTTTAAGCTAATTTCGGGAAACATTTGCGCCATGTGAAAATTAACAATATTTAAACATTATTATAACTATGGCAGAGCTAAAAGAGACCGATTAAATAAATAAATGGAAGATTATGAAGTAATTTTATTTTCTTTATAAAATGAAAAAGTAACTTTTTGGTGAATAACCTAAAAAAATTAAAATTTTTTTTCAATTTGTTGCTTTTAAATCTAAAATTGTTGTACATTATAAATTTATTCAAAATATTGTTATGGCCTCTTCCCGTATTTCGGACAAATCATCTACTTGATCGTTAGTTATGGCCTCTTCTCGTATTTCGGACAAATTTGCTACTCATCTTTTCACGCTTAAAACCAAGCCAATATGGGATACTCTGTGCTGAATTAAAGAGTCTTCCAAAGAGAGCATTCAATTTGTATGGGATCCAACTTCCCTGCTTTTAAATAAATTTTGCTGCACGAAAAGGATTTCTATTTTTAAGTTATAAATATTTACAATAACTGATGGTTTTGTTACATATTTTGATCCACGTCAATTTAAATTTTTTAGTTTATTTTTTTTTTCATACTGAGGGTTAAGAGAGGGTATATCTTTATTCAACAAGAGTGAATAAGGCTATACTCGGGTTTGCTAAGTCTAATAATACCCTTTATCATCACGTACAAAGGTACAGTGACTATATCGTAGATAAGCTTAAATTTCCAAGCCAATGCTATACGCCATTTTGCTTTAATATTTCTGATGAATTCTTTGATTTTGAATTTTAACAAAGTTAGTTGTATTCTACTAGCCATTTTTTGGGGCACCATTTTGTACTTAAAATTTTTCATAGTTTAAGGTTTTTTCATAAATGCAATGTTGCATTGCAGTATAAGATCACAATTCCTTTTAAAGGCAACCCGTAGATTTTTGACGTTTTCTGATCCTAACGCAATACGGTTGTTGTCAATACTAATTTGGGAACGAAATTTTGTCAAAAATCCAAGAGTTGCCTTTAGATAGAATTGAAATTGCATACTGCAATACAACATTGCATTAATGAAAATACCTTTACTGTATGCTATTGGTCAAGATCTTTCATAATGTACTAATATTGTAGGGGTTAAAGGGGGCAAAGCAATAATTATTACATTTGACCCCTATATCTGGCATTTTGTTTCGGATGCCATCTGGGGATATAAATATTTTAATTTACTGTATTCCACTACTTAAGTCCTTTTGTTTGATAAGACTCTTGAGCGTGTTGAAGTGGGTTCATTATTCATTGCTAGATTTGACACATGTATTAAGTTATTGAACACCATTTTGTAGTGACGGCCATCATGGATTTTAAATTTTATTTATATTTATATTTTGGTACTAGATAAAAATCAATTTTTGTTTATAAATTTAAGAAAAAACACCAAAGTATTATATCTAAGTTAGTTTCTAACGGATTTATATGTTTTTCTCAGCAGTAGTATTCGAGACTACTTTTAAAAGTTGCTTTTGCCTATTATTTTGTCAATTAGTGACCAATTTTTACGAATATCATATCTACAAATAATAGCAAATAAAAGCTGAAAAATTTCGATTTTTATGATAAAAATATAGAAAAACACAGAGGCAGTCGTGATAGTTCGGTTATAAGTATATGTTGTAATTGTGCTAGATTTGACTACCGATTTTTCTCAGATATTTGCAAAAATTGCTACAACATACAATGCTATATGTGGGGACTGCGCTGGTTATGGGCTTTCAGAAAATATATATTTTATGGGGTCGAAAATAAAAACAACTTTTTATGTCAATCATATTGAAACTGTTTTAAATTCTTTTTTCTGACTTTTATATTTAAGGCTGCCATTTGAAGAAAATGAAATAAAATTTCTGATATATAACTATATATACGCATATATAAGTTTTTGATATGAAGTTAATGGTGCGATGATATACATACATATTGTTAAAATAAATTAATCTCAAAATTTATACATGTAAGTTAATAAAAACTTTTGTAATTAAAACAACTAAGAGTGCTACATTGGTCTATTGCGAATCCTGCTTATCTTTTATACAGTTTGTACAATCATTGTATAATCAGATATGTGTCTAGTTGATCAAAAAAGAGAAAACATACAGGATGGACCATTTAAAATTTTAAGCGGTTTTAAAGAAGTAAAGATTGTTTCTTAACATTTTTTGTTTTATTGCAAAGGTTGTCATTTAAGAATAATACACAATATAAACCATATGACTACCAAGACTGGCGGGGCAGTACACCATCCGATCAACCTAATTTTTCAGTTATTCAAAATTCTTCTCAAAGAAGTACGACAAATGCTTAGTTCCTAAGAACGATGACGAGTTTATGTTGATGGTGTTCTTTCACAATCTCAGCAACACCAGCAATGTTTTTGATTGAACACACTGTTGGTCCAATAACGATAAATTTTCATGAATTCGCTTCGCAAATTGACGCACAAACTTAACTCAAGGCATATTTATTCTTGGAAATTTTCCACGTTAAATTCTTACAGTTTGAAAGTAAGTTTTTAAATTTTAAAATTTCGACACTGTCCGATTTTGCAGATGTCAAATGTAAACCTCGAAATAAATATAAATGTTATTCTACCTTTTAAAGTCAAAGAAATCAAATTTAAAATGGTCCACCCTATATTTGTCACTATAACATAAGCCGATAATCTGAGCTTTTAATTGACATTTTTCCGCCATTAAAACAAGATTTTATGTAAAAGGTATATATTTTATATATACGAAACAAACGTTTTCAGAAGTTCCATAGGGGCTGCAAAATATGACTTTCTTTGGAATAAAAATAGAGGCAATCCTCTTGTTTCGCCAACATCTCAGCTCGTTATATGCCCACATAATAACTTTTTATAGCAAAATTCACGAAAGCATACATAATAAAATGATTCCATACAAGAGTCTCAAGTATACGTGGGTGCTTCACAAAGTTGTTGTCAACATACATACGGACAGGAAGACAGACGGACTTAGCTATAGAGATTCAATATATATATACTGACTTTATAGGGTCTAAAATGAATATTGTGGAAATTACAAACAGTATGACAAACTTTTATAATTATCCTTTTACATTCTTGTGTGAATGGCATAAAAATATATGAATTCCGTTGTTATAAAATAATTTTTGTAAAATAATAATTAAGATAAAAATTTTTATCAATCGATTTGCCACAGAATACTACTAATATAATAAATGTGAATGTTTGTATGTTTTGATGTTTGTTAGTCCATCACACATAAGCGGCTAAACGGAACTAAATGAAATTTAGCTCACATATAGAAAACAATCTAGTTTAACACATAGGCTACCTTTTCTCATGACAACTAGGCGAAGCGGCAAGTACCTGACTGACTTTTCGTCGGACAACCAAATCGAATAAAGCTAGAAAAATTAAATTTTGGACAGTGGGCTTTTTTCTCATAAATAGATTCACTACGTTGTAGAGCTGTAAATAAATCATTAATTTTTCAATTAACTGTCGAATCCATCATGAACTGAATTAGCAAGTTTTTAACTAATTTTTTTACCAGA
This sequence comes from Phyto melanocephala, assembly GCA_941918925.1. Taxonomy (NCBI): domain Eukaryota; kingdom Metazoa; phylum Arthropoda; class Insecta; order Diptera; family Rhinophoridae; genus Phyto; species Phyto melanocephala. Next base: position 93,471,489 of record OW799233.1, on the reverse strand, counting down.
AAAAATAAAAAGAAAATAATTGAAATTTGAATCAAGTGAAACGAATTAAGCAAAAAATAATTGCAATCCATTTTCCAATTCAAATGAATTTGTGAAATGAATTGCAATTCTTTTTCAATTCAAATGAATCTGTAAAATGAATTGCAATTCGTTTCTAATTGAAATAAACTTGTCAAAGTGAATTGTAATTCATTTAAACTGAATTGATTTTAAATTAACTCAAATTAATTGGAAAAAAGAATTAGCAGTTCATTACCAACTCATTTGAATTGATTGAAATTTGAATTGATTTTGTAAAATTTTATGTTGAGATTCAAAGTTGCTAGAATCCTTAAAATTCGATTAAAAAACTGAAAACAATAAATTTTCCACAATATACAAGAGATACTTGAAGTATGTGGGTGCTAAGTACCCAAGTAACGTTCAAACGAATGAACATAAGAAAAAAAATTAAATTGTATTTTAACTCATTTATAAGGCGTAAAGCTATCTCTTTTCTTTTTCAAATCTAGAATCTTTTAATTAAGAACTATAATTACTAAATTTATGGTTTCAAAGTTTATGAATTTTGAAATTAAAGTATTTTATTTCAAGGCGGAGATCGCGGTAGATATGAGCGGCACAAGAGGCTCTTTTTAAATTTTTTTTTGGACTGTCTGTATTTTCTAAATTAATGAATCTAATAACGCAAAATTTTACAAGCAAATAGATCACAAACTAGATTGGCACGTGGGCTGCTTTTCATCCTAATGACTACGCAGAGGAATTCGCGGGCACAAGAAATTTTTTTTTTAATAAATTAATTGTTTAGGAAATATTATTCATTTACTGTTATTTTATTTTGCATGTTTTTTTAGAACTTCTTAATTCAATGTTTTATTCAAATTTGAGTTTTAAGTTTGAGTCCACTATGTAGTGGATTTAAATTCAAACTACATTGTTTTTTCGGCATATTAAAATTTATTTCCAGTTGTTCTTAATCGATCGTTATGTTTTTGATCTTGCGTAGTGTACTAGATAATGTAAAGTATCGAGGGATTAAAATAAGCTTGAATATTTCATATATCATCTTTTGGAGAAATAGAAAATGATAATAAAAAAAAAATATTGTTGATAAAAGTTTAATAAGCAATCTTTGGCCTTTTTTAATCTACAAGAAATATTACCACCCCGTTTATTAAAATTTAAAGGCAATATATTTATTAGACCATGTTGAGTGAAAAGTACACGTTTAAAGAAATTTCACTAAAACTTTTGATTTGGAAAACAGTGTTTAAAAAAGCAAAAACTAAAATACGAAAGCACAATTGAAAAGATGAAAGAACAATTTTGCGAATAAAACATTTTGGTCGTTGGTCACACCACAGGCGGCATGTGTTCTTTGGTTAAACATTTTTCGTGAAAGAAAGAGAACAAAAATCAAAATAAAAACACCGTGACATTCAAAATGGTATCGAGTGTTGCTGCTAGTTATTTTAATGTCATAATTATGACGGTGATGATGATGTTGTTGATACAAATCAATGATTATAACAATACAAATAAATGTATAAAAATTGTCGCATGAATGGTCATTATAAGTTTGTATGTTTGTAATAAATATTTAAAAGAAATAACAAAATATTATTGAGTGTAGCAACATGCTTGGTTGGAATGACTGTCAGAATTGTCAAAGACGGTCGGAGCTTAGAAAAATAATGTTTTTATGCGTTGTACTTAAGCGGTCGGTGGCATTGCTACTGGTGGTGTTTATTGAAGAAGAATATATTGCAAATCATAAAACAACAGACACAAAAAAATTGTTTTCAATTTTGTGTTTTTTTTTTCATTAGTTCATTCTTTAGTTACATAGTTTTATATTTCTATACTCAAATGTTCATAAATATTCATTGCGTTTGTGGGTACTGGCAAATATGACTCGACTCCCTCACAATAATGTTAGCAGAAATAGAAAATAGGAAAAAACTCCAAAATGAAATTGTAAAATACTATTAAATAGTTGGTGCCTTCTGTGGAGACGAAGACAGTTGTGGTCATGTAATGATGTCGACAATAATACAAATGCATTATTGTAGTCAAAAAAGAAAGAAAATAAAAAAAAACAATATTTGAATAATTTAATCTGGAATAGTCTGAGGAGAATATTTAAGAACTTTAGTTAAGAAATTTTGCCAACAGTATATTCGTTTAGTTGTAGCTTTTGCAACACATGAACTGATGGGTTTCTTTTAAAACTTATATTATTAAGTGGCAGTTTGGAAACATTTTGATATTTAAAAATAAAATCTAAATTGCAAAAGTAGTTCTCTCATTCAAAAAGTCCTCCAAAATATTCAGAATTATTTTATTCTTGCTTGAGTTTGTTTTCAAAAATATTAAATTTCATAAAACATTTTTAAACTAAATTGTAAACACTTAAGAATTAAAAAAAAAACATTTCGATATTAGCCGTATGAAAAGCATTTTCTACGATTTCATCAACAGCCAGGTATATGCATATGGAATTTAAAATTGCTACTTAAGTTAAACTTTTTACGTAAGCCAGTATGAAATAATTTACAATAAATTAAAAAAATTGAGTAAATATTAGTTAATAATTCCCGAACTTTGTCAAACAAAGTACTTAGTACGTTGAAAAAATATTAAAAACGCATTTAAGCTTAAAGAAATATGAAAGATTGTTAAAAGTGTAAAAAATAAGAGCAAACAATTGGAATACAACTTTTTTGAAAATATCAAAATGGCCCTATTCAATAGGGACTGCATCTTTAGATTTTCGATATCGTTAAAAAAGGTTCCGCGTCATATGCAATTAAGTTTGGGATCAGTAAGTTCTAAATAAATAAAAATTTCACTTAACAAAGATAGTTTTTACATTGTGATTTTGATTATAATCATATAATTACATTAAGAAATATAAATAGTTAAATAATTATAAAATAACAAATTTTTAAAAAATAAAAAAATTTTTAAAAAATAAAAAATTTGTAAAAAATAAAAAAAACCTTAAAGGGCTTTCAGAAAATGGCTTCGACGCGGAACGTTTTTCTTCCGAAATGACCTGAGAAAAATTTTTTGGTTTCAGCACAACTTCGGCTACAGCGTGGTGATAGCGCCTTATTTTTGTTGTACCCCTAGTAAACAAAATATCAGAAAAATAAGTATTACAAATTTTAATGGTTGTAAATGCAACTAAAGGATAAATATAAATTTAAAAAAAATTAACCCATTGAATCTACTATACTTTTGTTCTACTTGAATGTAGTTACTTTAGCTAGATTAGTCATATTTAAAATAATGGACTGAATTCAAAAGTAAAAAAACAGTTGCTACAACGAATTTGTTTCTTCAATAAAATACAAATTTATTGTGTATAATTGTAACTAAAAAGGAAAAGTAATTAAAAATTCAGCCATATAAAATGATTACAAAAATGTATAGGGTTCATTTAGGTCGACTAGTTAGCAAATACTGTAATAAAACTTATCACTTCCATCTAAAAACATTGCCTTTTGCTCCCCCTCTGCTTTAGCTTAATTAATTCATATTGAGTCATCTTTAAGTTTCATTCAACTTTTAAGATAAAATTTCTTTTGTTTAAAATTTAAATTTCATATGCATACATAGGAAATATGTTTTTTTGTTGAGATATTGTATTATTCTTTAAATGAAAATAAAATTATTCTTAATTAATTGAAATTGTGGCATCTTTAAATATTTGGTTATGTGCATATATCTGTTATAGAAGTATACTTCGAATAGCGATGGTAAAAAATTTAATGTCTTGGTGGGGAATATGCTGAGAAACACATATTTACGCGCAAAGAAGAAAAAAAAAACGGTTGAGATGTTAATTATATAAGAGCAATGTACTATGATCGGATTGTTTGATTGTATTTAATACAAACACATGTGACAAGTAATTATTATAATTTATGCAGTGTGATCCAAAATTACCGAACGGATTTAAATTCATTATAACTTTTTATTTAAGACAAAATTGTAACTTTTTTAAATACGGTGTGTTAGAGGAGAAAATTTTTGATTTAATATTGATAATCATTCCAAAACCTTTTCCATCACTTTTCGCAAAACTTAATATGTTACATTTTGATTACGTCGCGTTTGTTGGTTTTTAATTTCTGGATAATTCTGGGTGTATTTTTATAGACATTGACCGCGGAGGCCAATTAAATCGTTTGTATGCGAAATAATAAAAAAACAAGTAAGAATTATATATTCGGCCGAGCCGAATCTGATAATACCGTTCATCATTTTGTACCTGGGTAACTTGATTACATTGTAGCTTTGCCTATATTTAATTTTGCTTTATTATTTCCAATGCCAGTTTTGATTTACAATTTTTACATAGATAGTACGTTGTATTCAACTAGTCAAGCCCTTTCCTTTGATATGCATATTGATGTAGTTGAAAAACAATAATATCCACAATTTTTTTTAAAGAACCATTTTGGATTTTAACTTTTTCATTATTTACTGTATTTGACTGGCTAAATCCTTGGTTGGAAGGAAGCAGAGTCGTGTTCATTTGATCATATCTCAGAAAGTTATGGGACGATTGTGCTGGATTCAAATTATCTCCCAATTATCTTGAAAACATTGATGGCACATACAGATCTTAATAATGTGTGGGGACTAAAAGTTGACTTCAACCAACACATGGACATACGGATAGGCAGACGGACGGTCAGATGGACAGCCGAACATGGCTCAATCATAGGGTCTGAAATGAAAAACAAGTAAGAACGTTATATTCTGCATTGCGGAATATGATAATAGATTTCACCGTCTTGTACATACGTATAAACACCACATCGAAGCTAAGCTATGATTTAAGATTCCATATAATACGCCACTAAATTTATTAGTTCCGATGCCAACTTTTATTTTGGTACTTAAGGTTAAACAATTTCTGCTATATTGTTTCAGATGCCATCTTGGTTTTTACACTTTTTTATGGTTTAATAAATTATACTGATCAAGCCCTTTTATTTGATGCCAATATTGTATCAAACTATATATTCGACACTATATCTGGCTAATATATTCGCCATTTATTACAGGACGCCATCTTACTCACGCCCTTTCATTTGATCCCCATATTGGTTCTCTTGGCTGTATAGAATCTGAAAAATATCTATTTTCGTTTTTAAATTTAAAAAAAAACATGTAAGCAGTTGTATTTTAGTACTGATATCTCAGTTGGGTTCAAACCGGTTTGTTAGTTTTTCTTAGAAATAGTTTCTGAAATTACGGCTTATAATTTGTTATATTAAGCATGTTCAAAAATTGTTTAGTAGCTTCAATAAATTTTATATATCATAAAATCCATGTCACGCACTGTTACAGAGTGCGAATAATTGCAACTAATTTTGTTAAAAAAATATTTTTTGTTAAAGCAGATTTGCCGCTATTACTATTTAATTTTATGTTCTTTCAAAAATTTATAAAGCACTTATTAATAGGTTTTCTAATTTCGTTAGTATAAATCAAAATGTATCGTACGCACATGTTACAAAATTTACCTTTTGAACATTTTATGTCAGTTTCTATCAAAAATTTCTGCGAATTTACTTCAGATAAAAATTCATATTTTTAACAGCTAGAAGAAGCAATCTTAGATTATACGAAAAGTTATATTTTCTAAAAATATATATATATATATATATATATATATATATATATATATATATATATTCATCTTTTACTAATTTTTAACATCGTCACGCACATGTGTGACGGATGACTTTTCTGTGGAATTCGTGATATATAAAAAATATATCTTTTTTCAAATATTTTTGACTTTAACTTTTTCGATTAGTGTCAAATGTCTAAAAAAATTTTAACGAATATCTCCAGGGGCATACTAAATCTATAAGAAGTAACAGCCGTGTCAATAAATTATCCTAGTTGTGAAAAATTTTAATTTTTTGGTAAAAATAAGCGAAAAAACACGTTTACTTGCTCATATGTATCTCAGAAATTTAAAGAGTGATTATGCGAATTTCCAATCCCAATTTGTCCCAAATGCTTCTAGTAGTTTGATACCTTACGCGGGTCTTGGCGATGACGGGAGGCTTAATACATAAGTTGACTTCAACATACATATGGACATACGGACAGACGGATAGTGCTTAATCGACTTATCTATTCATAAACTGCAAGAAAATATATACTTTATGGGGTCGGAAATGAATATTGTAGAAATATCACACGGAATGAAAAACCTACATGTGACAGCGCAAAGAGAAAGGGTCCTAAGGGTAAAAAAACAATTTTTAATTTTAATTTTTAATTTCCCCTACTAAATTAAAAAAATAACTTGATTTTACGAAACTACAAAAAATTTATTTTTTTCCTTATGAACAATTTAAAAAAATAGAAAAATCATTCAATCTTTAAAATGGCTCTCCTGAACAAAACCTGTTTTTACGCTTAGGTCCTTTTCTCTATGCGCTGTCACATACATATATACACTTACACTCACTTTGAAAAATATAAAAATTTAATTTTTTGTTTCTTTTTAAATTATGTATAAAAATATTATTGTATTGTGGCATCATATTGTAAATTTATAAACAAAAAACTTTATTTTTAAATTTATTTTTATTTTCTTTATTTTTTTTATAAAAAAAAAATTCAACAAATTTGGAAAACATATTTATTTGAGGATTATTATTTTAATACGATGAATTTGATGAATATTTATAAGTCGTCGATGCATAAAATAATTTTAATGAAACTTTTATTAATTAAACATTCTTAAGATTTATAAATTTATTAGGTTTTAAGGACAGAATATTTGTGAGCATGTTAACAAATGTTTTAATAATTATAACAAACTTAAGAGAAAATATCCCTAATAAATTAAAAACAACTACCCCTTCTTTAACTCAAAAAAAAAACAACTTTAACTACAACAAAATCTCTTTACAAAAATAACCCCTTAAAACATCCCCCTAATAGCAAAAATATACAATGGGATATTCTCCTATAGATATAACAGTATTAACCGTTATGTGCAGAAAATTTAACGAAACTTTTGAGAATCCCCTTAAACAAGAAAAACCCATTATATTTGTCTGCAACATAACAGAGAGAAATAATGTTTATACAGCAAAAGAAAAGCAACAGGATAACTGTAAATATTGAATTCATAACTAACCTTTATCACTAGCAATACAAACTCTCTCTCTCTCTCTTTCTCTTTTTTTCATCTTGTTTATTTTTTGAGAAAGAACTCGTTTGTTTGCTGGCTATTTACTATAAAACTTCGTTTCTGTTCGATGTGGTGTATTATAAGGATTTGCAAGAATGTGTGTATGTGTGTTAGTGTGCGTATTATGAGAAGCTTTATTTACTATGTGTATGGAATTAGGTAAAAACAAAGAAAAATTAAAAAAAAACATCTACTACAAGAAAGATATTTAAAGAATCTGTTGAATCAACGAGTGGTTGCAGGGAATTGAAATTTGTAGTGTAGACAAGTCAAAGTAATCGTTATATATTCTACTGTTAAATGGCTGATGTAGAGCAATTTTAGTTTATGCGGACACTTGAAGGTGAACGGTTTTAACAATTATTGCAATTAAATTTTCTAATTCGCTAAATTTGGGGCGAATCTAAAACAAAGAAATTATTTCGATGTTTAATATTTTGTTTCTAGAAAAAGGGATTTAAAATATTTTTGCAATTATGAAAAACTTCTACATATTTGAAATTTTAAGCAAAAAAAAAAAAAATTTTTTTTTGTGTTTATTTTTAAATTCTTGGGTTTGATGTTCGAGTTGCTAGGTTTGACGTTAGTTTTTGTATGCGCTTTGTAATACAGACAGTTTATGGTTTGTAGCAGAAGTTGCAAGAAAGTTTGTTTTCCTGCAGTTGTTTTTATTGATGGATTTTCATTTGCAGCTAACATTCAAAAAAATGTCGTGTGCATCTCTTTATGTATACTCGAAAACGATTGTAATTTCGAACATTTTAAACGAGCTCCTAAAGCCAACATTAGCTTCAGTGCTATAAACTTTACCATCAACATCGTCATTAGCATGTAGGTTCATTCCCTACTTAAGTTTCATAAAATTCCTCATTCACAACCTTGTGTTGCAGTAGTAAAGAGCAACTAAAAACGCGTTTTATTTTCTAAGAAACATAAACAATTATAAAAAATTTTTGCGAGTATAACATATAATAAAAATCATAAAAACTTTTATTACAAATGTGTGTAATTGTTTAGAAAACAGAGAAATTTATTTCATAAAAGAAATTAATTATTTCTTAAACATTTCCTCAATGTGGCTGCTTAAATTAAAATTATGTGAACTTTTTTATGATTTGCGCTAGTTCTTTTGCAATCAAGTGGCTAAATAATGGTCTTAAATCAATGAAAACTTAAAACAAAGTATAAATAATGAACCAGTATAAGAATAACGCCTAATTACACAAGCCAGTTTAATTTGTTAGAAAAGGATATACTTAAACAAACCCTCCTAAACTCACAAAATGAGTTAAAAGTTTAATATACAAGCATATACAAGTAAAGCAATTTCAAATTCGTTTAATAACTAAAAAGTTTGTTAACCCAATTTAAAGCAGACTTTTGGGGTGAACTGTCTTCATAGTCATAATATAGCCAAAGTGGAAATTGCAGAAAAACAACGTGGATAATTTAATGGAATATCACACTAAACTTCAGTGAGCAAAAAACTTAAAAATTAATAAATTTAGCTTTTAATTTTATGTTATAACACAAAAGGAGTGTTGCCAAAAAGAAAAGCATACTTTTAGGTAAATATACATACATAGATGAAAAGAATTAAAAAAAAAATATGAAAAGACCCTAAGAATCGGAATAACAAGTTTTATTTATAAACAGTCAAGGTTTTAAATAATGATTGTACGTAATCAAAAATTCATTATATGTAATCAAAAAAAATTCTTTCAAATCACCGGTAAAGTTCATGCAAACATAATTATCAGATAACGGAATGATTTCCTTTTTTAAGCTCCGCTTTATTTTTTTTTATAAAGTTGTTGAAATTAAAATTATTTTTTTACACTAAATGTTTTTAAGTTCTTCATAAGTTTCATGTATTTTTTGTGTGTGTTTCTAACATCATGGACAACATGAAAAAGTGTGCTTATATTTAGAGTGCGAATATACTTGTATCAATGGATAAGTCAGGAAAAACACATACACATATTTATAATTACTTTACAAACTGGTAAAATGATTATAATATGTCAATACAAATATTTTTTTAAAAACACATTCCAATGTTTTTGTTATTGAAATCCGCCGATTAAAAATGTGTCGTTTTGAATACAAATTCTTTGAATTTATTTTTGCTCTCAAATTATTCTACTTGCATTTAAATGTGTTAAATTGTGTAATTGTGTTGTGTTTGATAAAAAAAATTTATTTTGAACGATAAAAATACAATATCTAACATAATAACAGAAGAACTAGAGTCATCGATTCGGTTTTACAACCTGTGGAAAACCCGGTTTTTTTTACTCTTTCTCCTGGCGGTTTTTTTCAAATGTTAATTTTTCGAATGTCCAATACACCGTTTTTTTTACTTACAGAAGCCGGTTTTTTCATTTTTAGTTTTATGTTCATTTATCTTTGTAACTAAACGTACCATAGTATATGTATTACTCAAAAAATTTCGAAAAATCAGAAAATTTATTAAATAATCTTCCATAGTTTTGTAAGCAATTTATTGGTTGTTTCAAAAACAAATATAAAATAAGAAAAATATTTAGGTTAAAAATTATTTGTTTTAAATGGAGAGCAGGTATTTTATACGTTGTTGCGCTTATAATTTGCTGTGATAATTAGCTGTTCATTTAAGTTTTTTTACAAAATTTTTGTATTTTGCAATACCCATAGCTTAACTAATATCTCTGATAACATATGACTTGTATACTAAAACAGTTTGGCACACAAAGGGTCATTATTAAATCTTGCCTATAAAGTTGACTACCGTAATCAGTGAAGTGACTTTTATATTTTTCATTATTAAAACCACCTTATAACACAGGTTTTTTTTTACATGGCAGAACCAGAGCAAATACCGGTTATTTTTAACGAATTAATTTAGTTCTTAAAAAAATGTAGGGACAGGAATGTAAATTTATAAATTTTATTAACAAAAAGAAATACAATTTTTATTGATTTATTTACTGTTTTGTGTTAGCATTATTGTATTAGAAAATTAAAACTTAAAACAAAAAAAATTAAAAGGTCGAAGTAGAAAAAAAAAAAATCATAATTTAGTTTCCATATTTTGATTCTTGTAGAGAAACAATGGCATTTTTAAATTTATCATCCTAACCTTAAAAGTTCAAGGTAATTGAAGCATAAACTTAACTTTTCGGTCACTTTAAGGTAAAAAGTGTCTGTCCTTTAACATCTTTTTTTTTATATAACGGCATTTTATAATAATTCCATTGAATGTGTGTCAACTTCAAATGCAATTAAACCATAGAACAAACTAGTTTATACCTATATATGAATCTCTGTCAAGGGTATAAGAAAAAATTACATTTTATGTATTCGACCGGTTAACCGGTTTTTTCTAAATTTTCAAAAGAGCAGCCGGTTTTTTTTTAAATTCTAAATTTCAAATTATTTGAAAACCGGTTTCTGAAAAATGTCAAATAATCGATCACCCTAAGAAGAACAAAAGTGCTTCTATAGTTATATACATTTTGTGGGATTTTCATTATATGAATTATAAACAAAAAAAAAATGTTTTGCATTCCTATTTAGTTGAAAAATATTTGCCTATAAAAACACATTCTTGTTATAGCGTTATTGGTTAAATATACTTCTGTATAGTACATTCAGTTTTATTCTGCTAACACTGTTACATTTGCCAAAAAGATCGCAGTCATTAAGAAGTCTAAGAAATAAAATGGCTTAAGCAGCGGGGAATTTTTATGTTCTACAAAATAACTTATTTTGATAAAATTAAAATTAATGTTAAATGTTTCTCATTTAAATAAACTTTGCATAAAATATGTTCCACGCCAAAACAGAATGCAAATAAATAAAACAAATGCACGGTACATGTTGTATTACCAAAAAGTTTTTCATCTGAATCATAACTTTCAGATCGAAATCAAAGCAAATCGAAGTCGCACATTATTGTGGTTATTTGTTTTTTTTAGAAAAAAATATTTGTTTGTTAGTAAAGAAGTGTATCACGTATATAAATATAATTTAAAAAAATCGGTTTAATATTCTCAACTCTAATGATCACTATTTAAATGTTACAAAGTAAAAAAAATCAATAAATTTAAATGCATTTTGCTATAATTATTATTACTTTTTTGTAAAAATTTACTTTTTAATTTAACAAAAAGAAGGCAAAAATTAAATTTTATATGGCGTTAGTCTCTTTAGTCTTAAATAAATTTGATTCAATCACAAATATCTTAGACCGGTGTATTTTTCCCAAATTCATTTAAATTATTTCAACGTAAAAATTAAATAATTTTAAAATCTAGTTAATTTTTGTTTGTGCTTAAATTAAAAATATAAAAATAAAATTTTTATTAATTTTATAGATACAATATTAAAATTTTATTTAGACTTGAGTTCATATTTAACATACTTATTTCTACAAAGAATTTTAAATTGTGATAAATAATAAATAATCTAAAAACGTATGTTTCTGCCGACACAAGTCGATTGGAATGAGTTTTCAAAAATAGCTATGATTTCATCATCAGAACTCTTTGATTGGTAATTAAATTTTGGATGTTGATATTATATATTTAACTACCAGCTTTTTAAGTTAATCTAATACGGTATCTAGTATGTTTCCCTTTTCTTACCACAACAAGTTAGATCGAAATTTACCAACAGCAACCCGGTTTTCTTTGTTATATATACACCCACCGTGTATATCACAATAAGTTCGTTTTCAAAATTTATGTTATTTATTGTAGCGCTCGAATATCCGTAATACTTTTGGGCTTGAACTCAAGGATTATCTCGGGCTTGTTTAAATAACTATACTCACTCTTTCAAATAACCCAACAGAACCATTTCTGTAAACTGTTCGCTCTATAAAAATTTGATTTAAAATTGCTATTTTTTTCAGGCAGTGCGGTTACTTGCTTTATGCTGCTGAAGTTACATCTTAGGTCAATTTTCAAGAGTAGCTCGCAAAAAGTGTTCTATTATCCAGTATATCCATCTTCATTATCTGATTCTTATCAACTATGGCATTCAAATTAAAATGAGCTACATTACTCATAATCAGATTTTCAATAAAGTTGATTTCAGTTCTGTCCAACTGTTGAAATTAAATTGCAAAATTAATAGTTAATAGTAGAACTTAAAAAATAAATATTTTGTGAAAATGCACCATAGTTACATAAAAACCATTTCTTGCTGAATAGAAAGACTCTGGTATTTTGTTTTGGTTCTTTTATTTACACGTTCAATATTTTTTTCCTGTGTGAATTAAATGTGGACTACCGGTTCGAGATAAATCTCTTTCGATGCCTTATTGGTGGTGACGATGAACTCAGTAACAACTCGTTGTTCCAGGGGGAACAATTTTGAGGTTAAACTGTTAATGATATACTTTTTGCTTTAAAATAATTGAACGCTTATTTAAATAATAAAATTCTGTGGTTGTTAATGAAAATCACAGAATTCTATTACTTTGATTTTTTATTCAGTTGTAAAACTTTTCATTATTTATTATCCAGGTGTTCTTTAAAAACCTTAAAAACCCTATAATGACTTTTAACTCACCCTTTATATCTTTTTACGCAAAAGATTAGTAGCATTGCAAAAGTTAGTGTGAAATAATTTTACACATAGCTTATGTTGCAAGTAAATAAACAAGTAAAGAACTTAAGGACTGGTTAATTAAAAATAAAAAAAAGTTTTAAAGGTTCATTATCACGATGTTTTAAAATGCCATTAAACATTGTACGAAAAACTTAAACATTAATCAAACTTGATCAGGAAGAAAAAAAGTCTAACAGACATATAAAATTATAGCAAAAGAAGTCAAAGAATTCTTTTGTAGAGCTTTGAATTTTTCTATTGGAAAATTATCTCGTAAAGTTTAATGCTCTGATTGTTTTGTGCACAGAGCTAAAGCTAACGGTTGTTTGGAGTCGAATTAAATTCAAAAATTCTTCGATTGTTATGCGTTAAAAAACTAAGCAGAAAAAGAACGATCGAAAATATAAAAGTAAAATTTTATAAAAAATACGCCAGTTGTATGATGGATAATGAAATTTATGTACTGTCAGACTTAACACAACTTTCGGACTAAACAAAGCTCTCGAACATATTTTTGGTACGATTTGTCATCATAATACTATTGAAAAAGGTCGATGAGTGGTATTTAAGCAATAATATCAATTTTGTACCATGGGAGGCAAGCTAACACAACTTTGCAGAGTTTGGGCCTGTGTATAGATATTGGGCTCTTAAAAATATTAAACAGTACAGAGAGGATATCTCATTATATGTCTGATTATAAATTTAAGTGGACAAGCTTGTCTTAAAATTTAACGGAAGCAACTTTTACATTTTTAATGGGAGCATTTCCACAAAAAGTCGATACATTTACTTATACTGAAATATGTCAATATTTAAACGTTTTATAAATTTATAAAAATTTAAAGAAATTTACGTACTATTGAGAATTTTATTTAACTTAATACAAGTATAGGTTTTTTCTTCTCATTCTTGATAAAATTAATTTTAATTGTAACGTTTGGGGTATTTATTAACCAATTTTTTCATTTGCATAATTTTATGCTTTAATTATTGGACCAGTGTTTAAATATAAATTCTATATTTGCAATTAAGCAATTTTAAATACTAAATTTTCTATGTTAAATGGCAAGGAGAATTTTTGTTACGTAGTTTACGCTCATATAATATTAAACAACCGATTTTAACGGAGAATATACCATTTGAAGGGCATTTTATTGAAATTGGTTCTGTACTTTAGAAATTATATGCGTTTAAAGTTGCTACTACCACATATATAAAACATACTTGTGTAACAAAACAAACGATAGGAAAAAAACTTTAATCAACATTGTTTCATTTTTGGTAAAAAGCATCCGATGTTTCAAAAGTTAATTGTGTTTGTTTACACGAATTGTTTAGGATATTTTGTATGATGTTCCATTAATTTTTAAGCACATCTTTTATAAAAAGTTATTTTTCTTTTAAGATCTCATTTAGAATGAGCGCTTTTGCATTATTGACATAAAAGTCCTGAAAATATAATTAACTTTACTCTTGTTTCAATTTTCTTTGTTGTTATTAGATTAAAATTTGTAGTTGAGTATGAGCAATATTTATTGTTTATATTCTTCATACGTATAAAACGTATCAGCAAATATATTCAAAAAAGTAATGCAAAGTGCATTACATTTCTGGGGCCAAATTATGGCATTCGATTGCGTGCGAAATAATAAAATTCCTTTAAGAATTCCTTTACCAAAAGCAAAGAAAGCTCGAACGTTTGGGTAAAATTTCATTTGTGATCGAATGCCTAAATTTGCCCCCAGGACCTCTAAATCAATAATGCCAAAAGATTAATTCTAAATGACTTAAAATTATTTGTCATATTTAAGTGATGTGCTTTAAATGAAATGAAAAATCAAGCAAAACATGTGTGTATATGAATATGTTAATGTAGTGCTCTCCATTCATATAACGTGATCATATCAGATGAAATTTTAACGATGTTTTACATATCTGCACATTTTTTTGAAAACATTCTATTGCACCATTGATTTGGAAATGTAATTCGCTTTGAGCTTTAAATTTTTTTGTTTAAATATGAAACAATATTTATAAAGAAAACAATTAGATGAAAGTTGCTGTTTAAATGGTTAAATTTATGTTAAATGATTTGTTGTATGTTGTATGATTGTATTATAAGATAATTTGCCTTAGAACGAATGAGTGAATTATATTGTTGAATTGTAAAATATATTTTAAATATTCAGGTTATCATTTGTAGTAATTTTTTATTTAGAAAAACGTACGCACATAATCGGATTTATCAAATGACATTAATTTGAACCCGACTTAGTTGGATTGGACATGGTTGGATTGGTAGATGTTAATTTTACCATGTATGTGTGTTTACTTTATTATTCTCAATATTTAGTTGCTTTATAAAATTTTTAGAGTTTAGTTAGATAATTCATATCCTTCATGTATTTTTTGAAATATTCCCAAATGATTTCAATAATTTTTAATTTTTTTTACTATTTTTTTTTTAAGTTTTAATCTATATAGTTCATCTTCAATAACAAATTGTATTCAGATATTGTATACAAACAGATCTGGAAAATTTGAAAAATTTCCCTCTCTTGGTAAAAAGACTATATTATTGCATCATTAAAGAGCTTTCTTACTATAGTGACATGATAGCAAATCATGCCAAAAATAAGCAGACACATTGTGGCCTTTTACGTAAGAAAGAAATCGTTTTTGTAGAAATATATATTTCGGTATGTAACAAATGCCACAACTGCATAAAGCTTGCTATACCATGAATTTTTTAGAAAATTTTGTCCGCTTTTGGATACTAAACTTATCTTCAATATTTCCCCACGCAATAGCGACATACAAAATTTATTGCCAGTACACAGCTCTTTTTAAAATTTTAAAATTTTTTTTTGGATTTTCTAATATCACTTAAAGGTTTTTTCTTCCTGGACTAAATTTTCTATCAATGGTCAAATTATTGTGATATTGCTTAATATCATTGGAAACAGTTTAGACATATAAATTTAATTCTATGACTAATTTTTGTACGACTTATTTGGATTTTTTTTGAAATTTGTTTAGCACGTTTATCTTTTTCGTCACTTATTTTAATCAAACGAACAACAAATCAACATGGTTGTCATTTAAATTTAATAACTGATACATTTTTCAAAGATTACTGGATAAAAAAATTTTATATATTCTTTCCTAAAAAAAAACTAGGAAGCAAGATGTGTATTCAGATTTTTTCAATCTCACTCCTTAGCCTTAATGTTATCACAGAGGGATCAATGTGATGGACCGAAGTGAGATGCACATCAGCTGCCTGTTTTATCTACCTACATAATAGTAATACTTTGCAAGGTTTTAGGTCAGAATATGAGCGCTATTGAATAACAAAGTTATACACATATTTACATATGGTCGCTGTTCTGACAAAAGCGGTTATGTGACAATTAAAAAAAAAATTATTGCTGTCTTTTGAACGATTGTTGGTCAGACGTAAATCCACCAAACAGTTTAAGGATATCTTAATGTGCTCAAAAATAAACAGTATTCAATATGCGTAAGTTTAATACTCTAAGGTATCAAAATAAAATGCTTTTTGTCCTCTCTTGAAAACTCAGTAGAAAACACATAAGTGAATTTGTTAGAGTAACGACGATATACTGTTAGTATTAAAATTTGCAAAATTAAATAATATATGTATATAATATAATCTTATTTATAACAATTAATTTTGTTTATTTTCAGGAAGTTGAAAAAGTGAAAAAACTAAAAAAATTCAATAATAATTATAAAAAAAAAAAATAATAAAAGTGTAACGGGTAAATCGAAATATCAAATAGTGAAATCGTGTTTAAAAGCGTCGTATTCAAAAAAAACGGTAGATTATGTGAGTAAAAATATAAGTTATTGAATCGATTTAAAAACTAATAATAATAAGTGAAATAAAAAGTTTTTAATTTCTATAAAATTTATCTAAAATAATAATTTTTAAGGAGTATAAATATAAATATAAAATAAATAAAAATTTTTCGGTAATATAAAATAGTTAATAAATTAATGAAATTATCAAATATTTTATTTGAAATGCATTAGGAAAAATATAATAAAAATAAATAAAATTCACAAAACCTATACGCCAGTGTATAACAGTGAAAAGTTTGTGCTAAACAACAATTTTAATTTAAATCAATTCTAAAGCAAGCGTAACCTAAGGCATTCTTAACAATAGAAAATAAAAGTAACTAAGAAATTCTACTAAAGTATTGTGAATTCTTCTACAAGACAAAAACAATTTTCCTGTTAAGATAGAAAATACAAAGCATACCTCAAGGATTGCTAGAAAAATTAATAAACTTGTGAAAATTAAACAAAAGTGAAAATGGTTTATACACAAAACTAAAACAGAAAATGTCATAAACAATTAAACTGAACAAGAAAAACTATAGAAAAAATAGAAAAAAAATAAATAAATAAAACAAAGATATTGTTCTAAGGCACATCAACAGGCATTCAAACAATAAATTTGAGAAAATAAAAAAAAAGTGTAAAAGCAATTTAGAACAATTAAACATTTTTTAAAAGAATAAAATTGTATAAAAACATATGGCAAAAAATCTGACTACCTTTAAATCATATAGCTAAAAAACTAAAAAAAAATATAAAGCATACATATAGGCTTTTGATACAAAATTAATAAAAGGACTACAGTTTGGCAAAGAGATAATAAGAGAGTCTAAATTAAAATAAATTTTTTAAAAAATTACTGCATGGCCTATGAATATATTTAAAATAAGAAAATTATTAACTTTATTATTGATTTTACCACTTAAAAGGTACTAAAAAAATTTAAAATATTGCTGCACATACGAAAGGAGCAAAACTTTGCAATTAGTTTGTATCAAAGTAATAAATAAAAATATTCAAATAAAAAAAATATAAAGCTTTAGGCGTAAAATGCAATTAAAAGTTATAAACACTTAAAAATAATAAAAATATGTACATTCTGTTAAACTAAAGCACACTCTATGACAAATTTTATATTTTTGTTTTAAAACTGTGCATATTTTAAGATGTCGCTTAACAAGATTTAAATAAAATATCTAATAAAAATGTTTAAAAAAAATAGAAATAAATAGAAATAAAAGTGTAATCTGATAAATTAATTGTATATATAATATCATTAAAATCAACTACGACAGATATATTCAACAAAAAAGTCATCGCTCATACACACACAACATACATACATACAGGTAAGTGTTAAAACAAATTTAAATGTCTTTTGGCAAAATTTCAGTCATAAATTAAATTAAAGTGTCTTCTTTTTTTTCTGTTCTGTTCTCGACACAACACAGTTCTATGCAGTTTTGTGTATCTTTTTTTTTTGCCTTCTTGTTCTAACCGTTTCCTGTTTTGGTATGCGTTCAACATACTAAAACTACTTTTATTTTCTTGATTTTTTCTAAATACTGCAGGCATCATAATCAGTTAGCACTAGCACTCTTTGGCTGCAAGAAATGTTCATATAAAAATTATATATAAGAACATTTATAAAGGACAAAAAAAATGCAAAAATCACCAGCACTGACTACTCATACAAGATTTATACAAAAAAAAAAAAGCATCTGAACTAAAATTCTTAATAATTTTATCTTCAAGTATTCTTATACTTGCCATATTTTATAAGTAAGAGTAAATTGGATTTTTTTGTGTTGGTTTTGTCGTACTAACAAGCATTTTTGAAGCAGCTTCGCATTTGTACAACAATTTAAATATATTTTCTGTTTTTTCCTAGAGCTTATTTTACAGAATTGCTTGATGCCAAGGTTTTTCTGTTGAAAATGCTTAGACTAAATATTTACAAGATAATTTAATACACTTAAAGTTAATCGATGTAGAAGTATTTCTTTTAATTGTTCTTGGGTATTATTGATTGACATTAAAGCCATTGTAACTGTAACAAAAAGTACTACAGCTTTTAAACAAAAATTATAAAATTTCTACAAAAATGCAACAAGCAAATAAATGTCATTGAAAAATGTTTTAAATTAAACTCAAATCAGATATCTCCCATAATTGTCATAACTCAAAATTTTTCTAATAAAATATGTGTCTCAGGTTAAACTGTTTGTTAGTTATTCATATAACATTGAAGTATTGAGGAATATGTATTGTTTTATGTTTACCTGGTCGCTATTATTACTTACGCAACCATTATCGTAAATTCCTGTTGGTTAGTGTATAATTCGGTTCTGTCGCTTCCACACTTACAACTTTATAATTTATTGCACGGCTAAGGCTCTTCAGGCGTAAAGGTAGTGGAGCTTTATTCAACCAGA
The DNA here is from genome assembly GCA_941918925.1 of Phyto melanocephala. NCBI lineage: Eukaryota > Metazoa > Arthropoda > Insecta > Diptera > Rhinophoridae > Phyto > Phyto melanocephala. The sequence goes on along the minus strand of OW799233.1, from coordinate 93,452,343 downwards.
CTATAGACAGAAAACAAAAAGTTCGTATCAGTGTTATTGACATTGCGTTTTCTTTGGGTTGAAGGACTAGGTTTTATCTGCCTACCAGTTTTTCTTTACGCTCTTTTTAAACATGGTGAGTCTTAAAACCAATATCCATCCCTTATTTGCTATTATTATTTGATATCTACTATAGCAACCTAAAAAGGCTAGTTGCACTTTAAATTAATTTACAATCCATTAAGTATATTTCCAAAGTCTTTCGATTTTCTAATACATTAATTACTTAAGCCCTGAAGCTTCTCCTAACTTAGGTACCACATGTTCAAGTTTTGCCTATCAAGTTACAACACACTCAAACCTTTTTACTAACACATTGAAACTTTTCTAACTTGAAACCGTCTTGATTATATTGGTTGACTTGATGGTCATGTAAAACAGCTATTAAAGTCCTTTTTCATTAACTTTCGTTTCACGTCTGGTTGTACAAATATTCTGCTGCAAATAATTGTAACAAAATTTTGATGTATATTTCGTATATTTTTACAAACTTAAATAACTTGATGTAAACAAGTTTTTATTTCTTTGTACTAAGAATTTATTCGCAACAAATAAATAAAATTAATAAGTATATAAAAAATTAACTTTTGGAAGCATTTTTAGATTCTGCCTTGACGTCGGCATCTTAACAAATGAAATAGACCAATAAGTTTCGTGCAGCCTTAGTCACAGCTGTTGACTCAAATGAATTTTACAAGCGATGTGTGTTCCACTTGAAAGCGAAAATTTGAACGTGTAACAGCAGGGTAATGCCTTATGTTCGAACGTAAAGAAATAATTCTAGCCAACTGATATTATAAATTACAGATATGGCCTTATATCTATGGCAATAAACAAAAACAGCTAATGTCTGATTTTATAATTTTTTAAAATAGTACTTTTTTGAGATAAATTTTAAAATAAATACAAGTATAGACATTCTGTCCTGTATTATTTAAGCCACTTTTAGACTATAATACAAAATTTTATTAGACTAGATCTTGTAGAAGCAAAATGTAACGAAATTCGCTCCATACTCAAGAAAAAGAAAGCGAAAGTATAATGTAAGTTATTTTGCGTTTACAAATTATAATCGCGAGACAAAAAATATTAAAATTTTTTTTATATTGAATTTTATTTAAATAAGGCGTTTTGCGTTTTTTACAAAAGTAAAATTTTTGTTTTATTCTTTTTCTTTTGCTTTTGAATGTGTTTGACGAATAAAACAATTTATGATGTTTGTTGTTCTATAAAAACTACAAAGCAACAAACAATCTTATTTCAATCTGTATAACACAATCAAAATATATACATGTTGTTTCTGTAATTGTTGTAGAATTACTAGCAGACCTTTAATGTGTACAGCATAATTCATTTTTAAAAACGATTTAAAAACTTTAAAAAATACTGTGCGATTGTCAAATTTTTATCTGTTTTTCCAATCATATTTTCTGATTACAATTTACTTTTACGCTATTCTTCTTTATTAATTTTACACAAATATTTGACATGTCGTACGATTTGTATTATAGTCTAAAATGACTTTTTAATAGACATAGCGGTTTTCGTTTATTCAGTAAAATTAAACGTAAAAATAAATTATTATTCTAAATGATATTGTTCGGCAATAAATTTAACGCTATTGCTTCCCGAAAAAAAAAATTTCAATATAATTAAAAATTCGCTTGAGTGTAGTTTGAATTAAATTGGTGTTTTTATCTTAATTTGACTTAAACAGTTATTCCTATTAGCCACAGATATACTATTGACAAAATATCTTTTCTTATATTTTAAGGTTAGTATAAGTGTAAGGGACTATTGGACCGAAATACAACAATAATTATTGTATTATTTTAATTCGAATAATATTTAAAATTTTTTTGTATAATTTTATTTTTAATATTTATGGTTGACTTAGTCTCAACCCTGCAGGAAATGTCTGTAGTGAAACAGTACTGATTCACCAGTACTACTGACCAATTATACCTCGGACAATTTACTTTGATGTAGACATTTAAAATATGCTTTTCATTGAAAATCCAATAGTTACGTTAGAACTACTGACAAGGTAGACTTAAGGGACCATATGGCGACATTGGAACCAGATATTCACTAATTTGTTTTAGTAATTATAATCTTAACTTTTGGTTCTTCTTACTTCATTAATAAAATATTATTTTTAAATGTAAAAGTAAACTACAGTTTATCATCAAAAATAATTTTACTGACAATTTTTTGCATTTTTTCTGTTTTTAATTTCAAAATCTAAAGAGTGTAGACGTTTTGTTAATAATAGCACCAAAAAGTCACCAAAATAGTCACACTTGACCTCAGGATTCCTGCAGGGAATAGTTAATAGTGCACAAAACTATAATTTAGATCTGTACGGATAAGAGTTTCCTTATATTTAAATTTTTATTAAATGTTAGGTAGTGAATTTTAGTTCAAATCTGTATTGTGTAACTATATTTTCTTTAACCTGTTGGAATATGTTTATCAAATGAAAAAAAAAATGGTTCGAAGTTACCGTTATAGGTTGATTGGTTGGTTATCGTGGTAGTTCGCTGCACGCCAACAGTCAAGTAGAGTCTATATGACTCCGTTTTGACAGGACCACATCACTCGTCAGCTCTTAATGTATCTCAGAATAAATCCAAGAGTAAGGGTACTAGATCCACCCCGTGGCCGTGAGGTATCTCAGTAGATAATTCAGTCCAACTTCAGATATCGCAGAGAGGTCATCCAGTATATGTTCGCCCAGAAATCTGTGTCTTTTAGCCGCCAGTGCAGGACACTCGCAGAGAAGGTGGAAAACCGATTCTTCCTTCTCTCTATCCAGACAGCTGCGACTCCAGATATTTTATTTATGTTTTTTTTTTGGATTCAAGAAAACCGGATAAAAACCGCTTTTTGTTTCTAAGTTCTATTTTATAGACTTTCAATAGATAACTTAATATTAAAACCACAATTTTTGATTTACATTAAATGTAAAGTAACAATTCTTAATTTTATAATATAATATTTACTGTTACATATCTTATTTTCTATCCGGATGACGGCATTTATTCTTATGCGGCGGCCATTGATTTCAATAGTTTTGTTTACTGCACACAAGATAAGGATTGTAGTTGATTTTGTTGTTGTCTTTTCAACAGGAGTATTCAAGACGATCAAGATATGTAATTGTTGTCATGGTATGTTTAGGTGTTGGTATAGGTATGGCTATGCAGCGCTAACGGTGACTATTCAGATAGTGTTTTTATTGTTTTGTTCAGGAGGCTATTTTTTCCACAGTATTTTTTTTCTTTTATTAAGACTTTAAAACACTTCATGAAAATAATATTCTGATCGTGATTAAATTCATCTATACATACCAGTGTGGCAACTTTCTATTAAATATTTGATCAGAGATTTGTTTTCACCGTACCAGCTTAGTTAAATCCATTTGTTGCTGATATTCCCTATTCATATATTGGATTTATAACTTAAAACTAACTAATTTATTTAAAGTACATGTCATATCCTTTAAGCGCAGCCAGGCAGCTAAATATCCATGGCACTAATATATTGCTTTATATATGTTTTTATAAAAAAATAAAACTGTTGCCTGACCTTAGGCTTTAATAACTAAATATAAAAATTAACAAGTAAGAGCACTATATTCGGCTGTGCCGAATCTTTTATACCCACCACCAATTTTGTGTACATTTAAAGCACAATAATTATTATTTTGTTAATGGCTTTCTTTGTAGAGGGTGGTTAAATTTTTAATTTTAAAACAGAGGCCGAATTACGGCACTCGAACGTGATCGAAATTTGAAAACTCTTATTAGAATCTATATACCTAAAGCATACTCGATCGTTCGAGTAAAATTTCGATCGATATCGAATGCCGTAATTCGGCCCCAGGTCTGTATAAAATGTTAGAACATCTATGAATGCCTTCTAAATTCATTAAATGAGAAGCATTGCTGTTTATCGCGATAGTGTGGCAAAAAAACAGTCAACTTCGACTCATCATCGTGCCAAACAATTGAGCATCAGCAATGTTATTGAAAATTTGGACTATCGGATCGAGGTGTGCCGTTGAGGTCGCGGGGCCATTTGGCCGATATTTTGTTCCATACATAATTGAACCATACAAATATTATCATTAAAAAAGAAATGATAATAATTTCCTAAATAATTTGTGTTTTATTCAAAATCATCAATCGGCCCTTAAAATTAACCCACCCTTTATAACTTCGATATGCTACTAAAATGCTTTTGTCAATGTAGTCTTTCAATGAAAATGGGCGTTAAAGTAAGCGTGTTTATAAAATTTCTGCTAATAAATACAACTTAGATATTTCAATATAGTCCGTAATTCTTCCAAAATATTTATTCATTGAGAAATTATATGAATTTGAGATAAGGCATTGTATAGGATGTGGGCGTAAGAGTCGGCGTGTCACCTAAATTTTCTGGCATAACAATAACATTGACTAGAAGGATTTCCGTAGCAAATTTTATCATCATACCTCTAATTTTGTCGGTTTTATAAATTTAAATTTCATTAACAGTAAATAACGTGGAAAGTGAGCGTTATAGTAGGTGTGTCGAAGTTATTTATGCTAATAAATACAACTAAGATATTTCAATAAAGTCCTTTATTATTCGATTTATAGAGAAATTATAAGAATTTGAGAGAAAACGTTGTATGGGAGGTTGGCGTGTCACATTTATTTTCCGTCAAAAGAAAGCCTTTGACCAAAAAGCAATTCCTGCAAAATTTCAGAATCGTAGATCTAAATTTGTCACTCTTATTAGGTTTAAAATTTTTAGCATATTGGAAAATACACTGCGCGGTATAAATTTTCGTACATTTTGATCTCTAACTCCCTTCCTAATACATGCATTTAGGCAATTTTTCTTTCTTCCTTATACTCCGATTTAGCCAATTTTCTATTCCAAACAAACCTTGTGTATAAGACATATTCTGGCAAAATTTGAGCCCACTAGCTTTTTCGATGGGACCTCTATCGTGCTTTTAACAGACGGACATACGGATGGACATAGCTAGATCGTCGTCAAATGAAACCCCGATTAAGAATATACATACCATTTTTTTGGTGGCGGATATAAAAACTCAAATACTTCAAAAAAACACTTTACAAAAAAATTTGTTTAGCTCTTTTACTAAAATTTTGCAAAAAATATTTGACCTTGTGTCACAAAAATTGGTCTGCTGATCACGGTCGGATCGTAACGGGTATAAAATGGGGTATAGGGGTATAGAGGAGAGTTTTATCTACTAAATGGTGCTAATTTCTTTTTGTTATCTTATGTTTTCTAGAAGTTCTAGAAGTATGGTGTATTAAAAAAAGGAATTTAGGAAAATTTAGACCTAAAGATAAAAAAAAAATTATTTCTAAACATTATAAACAATTTATTTTCATGTACTAATGGCTAACAAATTTTAAAATTATACAAAACTTATTTCGTTTGAAAATCTTCTAAAAGTAAAATGTTATAGAACTTTAAAAATCAAAATCTTACTAATAAATTTCCTGTTTTAGCAAAATGCTGAGCATGTCTATTTTGAATCACCCTGTGGCCCTTAAAATTTAACCACCCTTTACAAAAAAATAGATAGATAAAAAAAAAATTTGTTAAAATATGTATTTTAAATATTCAAATACTTATTTTAAATCTACTGATGCACATTTTTTTTTAATATTTTTAAATCTTAAACCTCATAAGACTGTGTGTACAACTATATGTAAAGTTGGGCACAAATCATTACTCTAGTTAATTTTTGTCAACAAACTTCGGTCATTTTCGTTTTCACAAACCCCTATAAAATTCCTTTGTAGTTTGTGCAAAAAAATGTTACTAGAGTCATCTACGTTCTACGTGATATTTAGCAAAGACATCATCCTCAGTGTTTGCAAAATGTAGTGGCGCCTTCAACAGATGTCGCCATCTACAATGAATAAATGCTAATGAATATGACTAATATATTTTTATAAAAATTTAAAAAAAAAGTGGGCGTGGCACATTTATTTTCCGTTATAACGAAGACTTTGACCAAAAAACAATGTTTGCAAAATTTCAGAACCGTACATATAGTTTTGTCAGTTTTATTACGTTTTAAACTTCAAATATACACTGAGCGGTATAAATTTTCGTACATTTTGACCTATAACTCCTTTTCTAATGCATAGATTTAAGCAATTTTTGGGGAGAAATATTCTTTTGACTCGAGAAATATATATTCGAAGTTTCATGACTCTACGTTTATGCGTTTGGACACAATTCCTTTTTTTTTCGATGTTTGAAGGACACGGTTTTTTCGACCTATTCTTGCTTTACGAGCTATAACTCTCTTTCTAATATTCTGATTTAGCCCATTTTCAATACCAAACAAACCTTGTCTATTAGAAAGATTCTGGCAAAATTTGAGCCCTTTAGCTTTTTCGGTGCGAGCTCTATCGTGCTTTCAACAGACGGACAGACGGACAGACGGACATAGCTAGATCGTCATCAAATCAAACCCCGATTCAGAATATATATACTTTATGGGGTCTAAAATGGATATTTCGATGTGTTACAAACGGAATGACAAAATGAATATACCCCCACCATTTTTTTGGTGGCGGGTATAAAAAAGAGGTAAAATAAAATGAAGTATTATTAATAAAGAAAATTATTAAAAAAACATACCTCGAGCTACATTATTTTACCAAAAACTTTCAGTTCATCAACAGGTCAAAAAAAACATATATATCAATTTATAAATATATTATTAAATTTTACTACCCTTCTCACGAGGGTAAAGGGGTATAATTAAATTTGTTATTCCATTTGTAATATCTGCAATATTAATTTATGACCCATTCAAAGATATATGTATATTCCGAATCCCAATAGACAGACGAGTTGATTAATGTAAGTCCGTCTATTCTTCTATTCATGTGTATGTTGATGTCAACCTTGTGAAGTTATCTGAGTACCTCAGACGCTTATATGATGTAAATTTATCAGATATGATTTTAAAAATATTAATATTAAAAGTCAGTTTTGTAAGCATATAACGAGCTGAGATATGGGCGAAAAAACGTTATTACCCCTGTTTTTTACATAAAGAAGTCAGATTTTGTTATTTCTATGGATTTTCTTAATACATTTGTGACTACGTATATGTGACGTACGTATATATGAAATACGAATCTTATGTAACATCTGGGGAAAATCTTAGGTAAATTGGTCAATAACGGACAAAGATTCGGTGACGAATTTTAAAAATTGAACAAAATGACAGATTATTGATTTCTTAAATAAGTTTTGTCATAGTTGCACCATATAACTGTGGATTTTTAAAAACTGTTAGTGTTGATAAGTACAAAAATTTCTATATAAATTACTGAGTATTCGTTTGCGACCCCATAAAGTAAACAGTCGGCTAAATATGCAAACCTGCTAATTCCCTTTTTAGCAAATTTTACAGGAGAGTTAAAAAATTTCTTATATATCATATATGTAGCTTGAGAGAAAAATTAAAAATAAAGTTGATTTATATTATGGTATTCTTCATGTATGACTACAGTCTACAAAAATAAAAAAAACAAAAATTGGAGTTAGTAATAAACACTGAACTAAAAATGTACTGGATTTAGCAGTTTTCCTTACAAAAATTTTTCCGTGAGACGATTTAGCAGTTTTTCTTATCAAATTTTTTTACATACTTCAAGACTAAAATTGAAGAACTTACTTGTTTCTTATTAGTGTGGAATTTGAGACTCTATTCATCTATTCAATATTATTTCATATTTTCATAAATGTGTCTCTAGAACTATACAATATACATTTTAAATTTAAAAACTATCAGCTTAATGTTTTGCTTTTAATATTGTCCTCTTCAATAAACATGCACTGCTACAAAAGCATTCTGGTTTTTTTTAAAAACTTAATTCAATAACTACGAGAGTTTCACAAAAATTATTTGGGAAATAGTTATTTATCGTACAAGTATTTGGAAATAGAATGTGATTTTACAAAAAAAAAAAAATAAATAAATAAATATTAAATAAAAATTCAATAAATTTTTGTGCAGTTTTCGATGGGATATTTTACAGCATATAAACGGAAGTGGGTGGTTTGAGGCGAAGTGTTATGTAAGTGTGTAAACATGTGCTAGTTTGTGCAACTGTGTTAGTTAAGGAAGTGAATTCCATTTCAATGGAAATGATTGTTGATTTTTTAATATTATTTCTGCATATAGAATTCTAAATATTTTGTGGTTCTATAAAAAGTATTTTCAAGTTTTATTTAATAATTCCTGAAAATTATTAAATTAAAATAAATATAATTTAAACAACTATAGTTAAACTCAACTGTAAAGTTTAAAAAAAAAGAATAGAAAAATTTTATCTGTTTCTTTAACATAAATATTTAAGTGTCATATATATTTGCAATTTTAAAATTGATATAATTTTTATAATTTAATAAAAAATAGTTGGATTTTAAAACATAATATTGTGATATTGTCAATATATTAATATTTATATTTAATTGATAACAGGAATATTAAATTATTTTGTATTAAAACCTTTGAATGACTTTTTGTAGCCAAAATAAAAAAGGCTGATCGACCGACCTAACCTTACTTTTTAAGTCCAACATGCGATTGAAGTCTGCCTACACGTATAGAAAAACAATGGTTACGAGATGATCACGACGGTCATATTATAGTTTCTATAACAACATCTGGTTGTCGAAAGCAAGTAATAGTTATTTTTGTTTCATTTCATCATATACTTTGTCATGATAATCAAGCGCTTTTTCGAATTGTATCATAAAATGTTTACTTTTCGTAAAAATTTCAAAATGGTTATCATTTAAAAATAGTATGATTTGAAAAAAATAATTTGACATAAAAAACATTATATTCAAAATTATTAAAAATTAGAAATAGTCATTAAATAATAGGTGAGACAACAGTATGATAACAAATTAATCAAGCTATGATTTTTTTAAAAATGATTTGATTTCAACTGTTCTTTTTCTTGTTGAATAAATTTTATATTACAGCAAAAGACACTAATTTGCCGTAAAAAAGCAAAGATTGTCGATCTCAATTGTAGTCACATATATATGATTATTGAAAGATACTTTAATTAAACATAATAATGATAACTGGTTACCATTATATGTTTTAACCATAACCATACAATTCAATCATAGAATGTTGCTCTTCGATTATGGTTACCACAACCATATTTTTTCTTTGCGTAAATACGATAAAAATAATCTATTTTGAATATATTTCAATGAAATAAGGTAGTTTAAAGACATTTGGTCAAATCAGTCGTATTGATCTGAATTAAGATTTATGCATGGTTTAATGTTAAAGTATCGTTGTGACTTAAAATTCTCATGTGAACAAACTGGATACGGAAGACAAGGGGTGATATAAGCAAAAATTAAATATGAACTAAAAGTATTTGCCCATTAATATGTAAAACAAGTAAGAGCACTATATTCGGCTGTGCCGAATCTTTTATACCCACCACCAATTTTGTGTACATTTAAAGCACAATATTTATTATTTTGTTAATCATTATAGAATAATCTCTTTATAATTAAATATGTATCACTTTCTTTGTAGAGGGTGGTTAAATTTTTAAGGTGAACCACATCTAAACTTCAACTTTTTTCTTGTATTTCATTTGACATTTCTCAATCTCAGACTATCTCAATTTGAACCGTGGAAAGATACGCAATCGAGCAACGCTTTTAACTATTAAAGATTTTTATAAAAATGGGCGTTCAAATCAAAATGCATTTTGTGCACTTCGTGATTCTTTTGGTCAACACAATCCTTCGAATTTGTCCACAATCGTGAGAATTGTAAAAAATATTTAAATGTCTGCAAAGCAGGTCTGTATGAAATGTGAAAACATCTGTGAATGCCATCTTAGTTCGTTGAATGGGAAACATTGCTGTTTTTCACGATAACGTGGCAAAAGAGCAAGCAACCTCGACTGATCATCGTGCCCAACAATCGAGCATCAACAGTGTCATTGAAAATTTGGACTATCGGATCGTGGTGTGCCGCCTAGGTTGTTCTAGATATTTTGTTCCATACATAATTGAAGCATACAAATATTATCATTATAAAAATAAATGATAATAATTTCATAATAATTTTATTCAAAATCAACATAGTCCCTTAAAATTAAACCACCCATTATAACTTCGGTATGCTAGTAAAATGTTTTCGTAAATTTAGTCTTTCAATGAAAGTGGCCGTTAAAATACGCGTGTCAATAAAGTTTCTGCTAATAAACATAACTTAGATATTTCAATATATTTAGTCCTTTAGTATTCCAAAATCTTTATTCATAGAGAATTTACATGAATTTAAGAGGAAGAAAGTGAATTTAAGGTTAAATTTTAAGGGCCACAGGGTGATTTAAAATATACATTATCTGCATTTTTCTAAAACGGGAAATTTATTAGTAAGATTTTGATTTTTAAACTTCTATAACATTTTGCTTTTAAAAGATTTTCAAACGAAATAAGTTTTGTATAATTTTAAAATTTGTTAGCCATTAGTGCATGAAAATAAATTGTTTATAATGTTTAGAGACAATTTTTTTGACTTAAGTCAAAATTTTCCTAAATTCCCATTTTTAATAGAGCATAATTTCAGGAGAACATAAGCTTAAGTTGTTAGCATGCCATCTAGTAGTTGCTAGTAGAGTCATCTATCTTATCATCTTTATCTTATATTTAGCTACAGTACAATAAATGGTGCAGTGTAAGATGAATAAATGCTAATATATATGACTAATATATTTTTATAAAAATTTAAGGAAAAAAGTGTGCGTGGCACATCTATTTTCCGTTATAACGAAGACTTTGACCAAAAAGCCATGTTTGCAAAATTTCAGAATCGTACATATATTTTTGTCAGTTTTATTACGTTTTAAATTTGAAATATACACTGTGCGGTATAAATTTTCGTAAATTTTTATCTATAACTCTTTTCATAATTCATAGACTTAAGCGATTTTCAGGGAAAAATATTCTTTTACTCGATAAATATATATTCGAAGTTTCATGACTCTACGTTTATGCGTCTGGACACAATTCAATTTTATTCGATGTGCGAAGGACACGGTTTTTTCGACCTAGTCTTGCTTTACGAGCTACAACTTCTCCTAATATTCCGATTCAGCCCATTTGAATACCAAACAAACCTTGTCTATAAGAAAGATTCTGGCAAAATTTGGGCCCCCTAGCTTTTTCGGTGCGACCTTTATCGTGCTTTCAACAGACGGACAGACAGACAGATAATAATATAAAAATATGTATCACGTTCTTTGTAGAGGGTGGTTAAATTTTAAGGGCCACAGGGTGATTTAAAATATACATTCTCTGCATTTTTTTAAAACGGGAAATTTATTAGTAAAATTTTGTTTTTTAAACTTCTATAACATTTTGTTTTCAAAAGATTTTCAAACGAAATAAGTTTTGTATAATTTTAAAATTTGTTAGCCATTAGTGCATGAAAATAAATTGTTTATAATGTTTAGAGACAATTTTTTTGACTTAGGTCAAAATTTTCCTAAATTCCCATTTTTAATAGAGCATAATTTCAGGAGAACATAAGCATAAGTTGTTAGCATGCCATCTAGTAGTTGCTAGTAGAGTCATCTATCTTATCATCTTTATCTTATATTTAGCTACAGTACAATAAATGGTGCAGTGTAAGATGAATAAATGCTAATATATATGACTAATATATTTTTATAAAAATTTAAGGAAAAAAGTGTGCCTGGCACATCTATTTTCCGTTATAACGAAGACTTTGACCAAAAAGCCATGTTTGCAAAATTTCAGAATCGTACATATAGTTTTGTAAGTTGTATTACGTTTTAAATTTGAAATATACACTGTGCGGTATAAATTTTCGTACATTTTTATCTATAACTCTTTTCCTAATTCATAAATTTAAGCGATTTTCAGGGAAAAATATTCTTTTGACTCGATAAATATATATTCGAAGTTTCATGACTACGTTTATGCGTCTGGACACAATTCAAAAGTGAAAGTGGGCGTTATAGTAGGCGTGTCAAAGTTATTTTTGCGAGTGAGTACAACTGAGGTGTTTCAAGATAGGCCTTTATTATTCCAAAATCTCCAAAATTAATAGAGAAATTATATGAATTTTAGTTAAAACGTTTTATGGGATGTGGGCGTAAAAGTGGGCGAGGCACATTGATTTGCCGTTACAAGAAACTCCTCTCCTAATGCATAGATTGAGACAATTTTCGGGGAAAAATATTGTCTTTACCCAGGAAATGTATATTCGAAGTTTCATGAGTCTACGTTAAGGCGTTTGGACACAATTCCATTTTATTCGATGTTCGAAGGACACGGTTTTTTCGACCTACTCTTGCTTTTCGAGCTATAACTCTCTTCCTAATATTCCTATTTAGCCCATTTTCAATACCAAAACAAACCTTGTCTATAAGAAAGATTCTGGCAAAATTTGAGCCCCCTAGCTTTTTCGGTGCGACCTCTATCGTGCTTTCAACAGACGGACAGACGGACGGACATAGCTAGATCGACATAAAATCAAACCACGATTTAGAATATATATACTTTATGGGGTCTAAAATGGATTTTTCGATGTGTTACAAACGGAATGGCAAAATGAATATACCCCCACCATTTTTTTGGTGGCGGGTATAAAAAATAATTATGACTAAATAAAAATAATTATGACTAAAGAATTGGGAAAACCAATAACTAAATGAAACTGTAATTAGAAGTTTTTACCTATCGAATTTCCGATAGGGATAACTGTTGAATTAGTATGGTAATAATTAAGTTTGATAGATATTTTTAAATTAGAGGTACAATAACCATTCTGCCATAGCTATAAGATACAGTGTTGCCATTTTTGAAATGAATAAAAACGTCAAGTATTTAGTATGAAAGGGTAAAACGGGTAAAATATCGTTTAAAAAAAGGATAAAATTCAATATAAAAATATATATTTAATTTTTGTAAAAATTATATTTTTTATTAATTTATTGTTTTAGAAAAAATAAAAAAGGAATAATGATCACGTTTCATTGAAAAATATTTAATTTTCAAACACATCTGTTTCATCATCGTCATCTTCGGGCCAGAAAAGGGTGATAAGGATATACTTAGCTCTTCTAAAACAAAATATTTCTTGTTTTATACGGTATTAAAAATGTAGCAATGAATTGACTAGTATTCCAAAATATAGACTTGCTCAAAAAAATATTTGGTCCATAAAACTTGAACTTGTAAAAAAGAACACAAATAAGTATATTTAAACCAAATTTATTTCTCGAAATCAACTTTTCGTCAAATTTTTAGTTGTGGTCGTCGTGTGCCATTTAGCGCATCCTGATAAAACTTCATTTCGACCGAATCAAAAAATTAAAAATAAATTCGTAAGTGCGGTAACGATATCTATAACGCGAAGTCTGCCAAGCGCCAATCTATCCATAAAGATTTTCAATAGTAAACTGGGGCCGAATCACTGCATTCGAACATGATCGAAATTGTAAAATTCTTATTAGAATCTCTATACCTAAAGTACAGCGAACTCGATCGTTCGAGTAAAATTTCGATCGTAATCGAATGCCGTAATTTGGATCCTGATTATAAATTAAAACAAGTACGACAGTTTGTTCGACAGTTTAACCTTTCAAAAGAATTCTCGGAATTAAAAATCACTCTACAATTATTATCTTCGTCTTTTTAACTTATTTTAATATTGTATAAAATATGAAAATGGAGCTGCTTCTCTCTTTTAGGTGCTTATTGTCTTAATATTTTTTTTTATTCTGGTAGTAAGTTGACGATCTACTTAAAAAACACGCAGTTAAGAAAAAATATCAATAAATTTAAAAAAAATCAGATAAGCACAAAACGCGTATTCGAAAAAAATAAACGGATAATAAGACCAATAAAAAAGCGTCAAAATGGCAACACTGATAAGAAACAAAAATTCAATTGGTTTCTATGTTTATGGCTGCAGTCAAATATAATTAAATACATTGTTTCCCATAAGTTTGTTTTAAACAGCTGTTTTGTATGGTTATGGTTATGACACAACTAATTTAACTATTACCACAGAATAACGTTTAAAAATTGTGAATTTTTTTTTTCTTAAAAATTGCGCTTCATTCGCTAAACTTATAGAGCTTATCGCCAAGTTTACGATGCGCATAATTGTCTATCTGAGCAGGTAATATGCAATACTATGGATCGAGTGATGACCATATATGTTTTTTGGATTATATTCGTTTAAATCGAAACATTACAGTGCCTAGATTGAGCCATCGCCGCTGCAGATACAAGTGTTTCAGAGGCTCGAATACATCGATTTGATTTATCAAGCAACTCTGTATCATGATTTGTGATATTTTGTTTTTTATGTCAATGCAAATTATTTGTAGCAGAGAGATGGTCCCATTTTCTAAAACCTAACGTTTGCCTTTTCATTTAAATATTTCGCTATCCGCTGGATAGCATCTTCAGAAATACGATTAACAACCAAAAGTAAATTTGTTGCGTTTTTTCTGAAGAAATTTCAGTAAATCTTTATACCAAATATAATTTTATCAAATATAATTTTCAATAACTGACAACTTGAGTATAAAATGAAATGAAATAATACAAATTAACAACCTGAACTAAATTCAATTATCTGATTATTCTGTTAATGTTGCTGTTGCTGTAAAATGTTAATCGTGGTTAAACATGATTTCAAACAAACCCATATAGAAACAGTGGTAAATGTTTTTTTCTAGGACTACACATTTTTACGTCTGCCGGTTGCTTGGTTGGCATCATACAGTTTATCAATGGCCATGACCACTTGGTTAATACAGAATTTTTTTAAATTGCAAAATTAGTGATGATTTAATAATGTTTTATTACCTACATGATATGTATGTTTATTGAATATGTGTATAATATAACAAACAATTTTACACATCACATTACATGTTGTTGTTGTTATTGTTGTGATAGTGGTTAATTCATGTTTTTAACTTTTACATATAAATTAACACTTAAAACACACCAGCAGAGCTCCGGTGCGCTTCGCTATTTCGTACTGTGGGTATAATTATAAAAAAACGTATAGATATAAAAGCTATAAAAAACAAAAAATTTTTTTTTTAATAAGGATAAGAGAAAAAGATAAAAATGTTTTCCTTACGCCCACTGTTTAAATGTCTTTAATTTTTGGCTGGGCTTTACAAATAACAATATAATACATAGAAAATTCCTGTTTTATAAAATTTGGCCGGATATGCGATATGAAGATTATTATACTTAGAAGGTGCTACGCCAACTATACCGATTAATTTTTTCACACTAGTTCAAAATTTTATCGAAGATACAAAATTTAATATTCACCCACTGTATAAATCTTTTGCATTTTTAGTGGTCTTGACTAAATAATAGTAAAATAATTTTAAAATGAATGAATTTGGCTATTGTACTTTTCCTGATATATGAAAATAAATATGCATGTTGTATGGAAGTTGGGCGTGGCACTTAACACAAATTTCCTTAAAATATGCAATTAATTTATCAGTGATATGCTGAAAAAATGTTTTAAGCGCTATTTCCAACTATGAAATACAAACAGATGTATTTTGTATATTTATATGTACATATATGGATGAATAATTGTATTAGTGACTGCTTTTAAAACATGAATTTTTAATAAAAATAGACTTACTGACGGATGGACATTTTTGCGGCCGCACTGACACACTGACTAAAATAACGACTTATAAATTTTACCGGTGAAAATAAAAAATTAATTGTTTCATTTTCATTGTTGCTCCTGTTGTTGTAGTAATTGCTGCTACTGTTTATTTTATTATTATTTTTCAATAATTAATAATATTATTTTAACGGCCATTTAATAATGTTGGTAATTCTACAAATTGTATAAATTTGTGGAAGCATTTATGGTTGTTTTCATTTAATATTGTCGGAGTCAACATGGAATTATTTTAATCGAAATATTAATAAAAACAAATGGAAGAAAGAGAGGAAATGATTCAGGACATAATTTTTGTAATTAATTATTTTATTAAATAAATTGTTAAATTGTTTGATGAAAAATGTTCTGTTTCCAATGCTTAACAATAAATAATAAGCGAATTCAGGTTTATTTCTCTTTTTAGTATAATTAAATTATCAAGTTTTTTTACGTGCAGTGGTATGGAATAAAACCAAGAGGTGTGTATATTCGGCTTTGTCGAATTTTTGATGCTCACTACCAATTTAATACCATGACATTTATTATTTTATTACCGTAGAGTAAACTTTTTGAACTGAAATATGTATGAATTATTTGCTTTATTTTAAATCTATGTGCTCTTGATTATTATTTGTTATATTTAGTCTCAAAATAGAACAAAAAGAAATTCTACAGTGGGAGTGGTAATGACAAAGGTCCATAAGACTTGCCTAATAAAAATGGCATTACCTTTATATACTTATACAAATATTATATATTATAATTACTAAATTAATATACTTATGTACATACATATATGCAAATGAATGTTTGTCTGTATTTACCTTTATCTTTATTAAACCGTAAACAATTCATTTGATCATGTGCTTACCTTTAGCAATGTTTGTACGCATGAGCCCACAAAGATTTCTAAGTTGGTGCAACCAATTTTTGAAAGATTCCACCACCGTAATTCCAATGAATTTCATAAATTGGTGGGACAGTTGGTGCTGATGTGAATTGAAATGAAACAGCGAACGAACGATGACGTTTCGAGATGTTGACGACATTAGAGTTTATGTAAATTGTAAAATTTATATCCGGCTCGCAACATTGTGCGTTTTTATATATTTGGGAACATTTTTCGAATAGTTTTTTACATAAATTCCACCATAACTTTGCAACGAAACCAGACTATCAGTCAAAAAATGATATTATCGAGGCAACAATTTTGAATGGAGAATTCAAAGATAAGGACGTACTGTGCCCACGTATCCCAATGATCGCGACAGATATGCCATTAGAATTTAAACGTTTGCAGTTCCCAGTGCGACTTGCTCATGCAATGACTTTCAACAAATCACAATGAAAATTGTTGCAAGTGTGTGGATTAAATTTGGAGAAACCATGGTTCCTACATGAGCAGCTGTATGTGTCCTGCTCACGCGTCGAAAAACCTTTTGATTTATTCGTTTACGCATCAGATAGAAAAAGAAGAGTTTTGTGTATCGCACAGCATTTCAATAAATATAGTCTTAAATCGAAACGCTGCAATTTAACAATTTTTTTCAAAATGAATGAAATCAATAAAATTACTCAGAATGAATTGATTAATTGTGTACTGTCCTTTCTTCAAATTAATTTTAGTTGATGTTGAGGCAACACGGCTGGTTATTTATAAATTCATAAATTAGTTTCGGGTGCAAAGTTTCATAATAATCGGGAAAGTATAAGTGATTGAAGAAGAACATTCTTTTTGTGTGGGCGTGGCACTTACCACTTTTACTATCGTTATATTGTGTTGTAACTAAAACGATTTAAGGTGGAATTTATGTTGTAAAATTTTAACGGTGGAAGCAAAAACGGTATATGTATGACACTTAAAACATTTTATTTCCAATCAATATATTTCATTCATAATCTAATATACATATACATTTTTAGTGATTAAATAAAATTAAAATGGGAAAAAGGCGTTAAAGAAGCCGTATCGTCTTCATTTTTTGATATCATAATCATGTTGCACAGAAAGTCATTATACATCAATTCGTTTTGGTTTTAAATTTTAAATAGAATTTAAAAAGAAACACTGTTGGGGAAAACGCTCTACATAATTTCGTTTAGACGATAAGTATTTTATTAGATGCCAGAAGAACATTCTTACATGACCTTCTCTTGCATAACTTTTTGATATCTTAGAAATGTTTTGGCAAAATTTTATACCCATAGTTTTTTATGTAAGCTCTATGGTGCATTCAACAGAGCTAGATCATTATTAAATGAGACCATCACTCAAAAAATATATACTATATGGCACAAGATAAATAAATCTCCACACCATATTTTCTAATGGGAATTGAAAGATTTAAACAAGGATTTAAATAATTGTGATTTTTCGATAAATTTCAGAAAAAATTTAATTTGCAATATTTTTTAACATTCTGTAAGTTGTATGACTTAATGATATGCTATTGGAATGGCTATATATGAGCATGAGAAGATAAACACAAAAGATTAGAGCACAATAACTAATGTTTGGCATTGCTTCATATAATAGGTTTAGAGCGTACATGATAAAAAGTTCGCCGAATGCTTTTGAATTTAAATTATTTTTGCATCGCAGTTGTGAAAAAAACCGTAGGTAGCGGATATTAAACATACATATAACTAAAATGCGATGGTTAAATTCCAAACAACTTTCTTGAGATCAATGGCCTTCGATGTCTAAAATTAAAACATTAATTCAATTCACAACCCAAGTTGTAATGTACTAATTATTAGTTTTTTATACCCTTCACAGTGTAGGGGTATATAGGTTTGTCATTCCGTGTGAAATGTTTACAATTTTCATTACCGACCCCATGAAGTATATATTTTCAGAAAGCTTATGAATAGGGGAGCCAACTAAGAATTGTCCGTCTGTCATTCTGTCTATGTGTATATTGAAATTAACTCTTTGAAGCCCCCAGACATTTCCAAGACCCGTGTAAGGTACCAAAATATCAGAAGCATTTAGGAGCAGATTGTTATTGAAAATCAGAAAAATCGCCTTATAAACAACTGAGAGATGATTTAAAAACGTAGACCACCTCGTCTTTTCACAACAATACAAACTGGATGAACGTAGGTTCGAATTCCAGTTAAGACAGAAAAATCGTTTTTTTTTTAAATAAACACACATACATAAACTCAATTTATAATTTTACAATGGAATGTTTTAAAGCGGATAAAGTTATTATAAAGATAATGAAACATACATATATGTATGTATGTACGTATTATATATTAATGAAATAAATGGCGATACAATTATTATACACATTGTGAAGGGTATATAAGATTCGGCACTGCCGAATATAGCACTCTTACTTGTTTTTTATATGTTTACAATATTGTATGCTTGTGTTTGGTTATTTCGATTAAAATATTGCGAATAAAAATACAGTTATATTTCATAAGTTTTTTAGGTCCCGTATTTAATTTAACCAAATATGTAAAATTACATTTTTTGCAGAATCAAAAACAATTTTTTGATTTTTTTTCCCTCTCAAAAAAAAAATTTATATTATTTTCTAACTTAAATTTTTTCTTGATTTCTTTTTTCTTATTAAAAATCTATACTAAAAATTGTTTTAAAATACTTTTTGCAACTCTATCGATGAAAGATTTTATCAACTTTCCTATTCCTTATTAGTAATTTCACTTTTAATAATACAACAAATATTTTGTTAACAAGTAAATAAACAAAATTGAATTTCAAAAGACGAAACAAAGTACAATGGCGGTTGTGAATTAAACAATTATTATACATATGTATCATAGATAAACATAGATGTATTAAGTATTTTTTCTTCTTAAATTGCTTTTTCAAATACATAAATTCAAAAAAAGAATTATGAGATGCTGTCATGTTTTATTGTTATAATTTTTCAAAATTCTCATACATACATATTTAGAAAATATTTTTAACAAATTTTACAATATTCTTAAATGATGACAATATGATATTATGACATGATAGTTTAGAACATATGTCAAATAATTTAAACAAATTTTATTACTTAGATACCAGATTATATTTGTGTATTAATTTAACATTAGCAAATAAAACATACATGTATATAACTGCTTCGTACAGAAGTATGTTGCGAACTGTATTTATTTAATTGTTGCTTCATAAAACGGTTATTTCAATTTAATCAATTTTTTATTTACTTATAAAAATAAGGAAATCCCCTTTTTATAATTCAACGTTTTCCGCATGCAAACCAACGAACTATTTGTATGAGACACCTTCGTACATATATGTATGTGCTACTATGCAATTGGCTTCTATTTAATATTTTATTGACTTAATTGTGTCAACATGGTCAGGTACGGCCATCTACAATACAATACTGTCTAGACAATCAACCATATAAAAATACACAACATATGTATTTAAGTAATAAAAAACAATTAAGTTATAGTCGATAAGGATCGCACATATGGTACCCTAAAACTTCAACAAATTTAAGGAACAACTAGTTTCCTTCTGCTATATAAAATACGTCCAAACGAACTAGAGTAAATTTAGGGCCAATCATTTCGAAAGTTGAAAGAGAAGATTTACATATTTGAATATTTTAAAAGCATATAAAGTTGCTACTAACACATGCGCATACAAACATAAAAACACAGAGTAAAGCATGTTGAATCAGCATGCATGAAGTGTTTTTGCAAACAAAACAAAGTCACTACAACTACTGCATTAAAGTAACATTTTAATCACCCATTTAAAAGATGTTTATTTTTTTTATTTTTTTCTGTTTTAGATCTGGTATACAGTTTATTGGATTTACTTTAGGAAAGAAATTCAAATCGAAATAAAACAAGTAAGAGCACTATATTCGGCTGTGCCGAATCTTTTATACCCACCACCAATTTTGTGTACATTTAAAGCACAATATTTTTTATTTTATAATCGCTATAGAATAATCTCTTTATAATAAAATATATATCACTTTCTTTGTAGAGGGTGGTTAAATTTGAAGGGCCCATGTTTAAGGTGAACCACATCTAAACTTCAACTTTTTTCTTGTCTTTCATTTGACATTTCTCAATCTCAGACTAACTCAATTTAAACCGTGGAAAGATACGCAATCGAGCAACGCTTTTAAATATTAAAGATTTTTATAAAAATGGGCGTTCAAATCAAAATGCATTTTGTGCACTTCGTGATTGTTTTGGTCAACATAATCGTTCGAATTCATCCACAATCGTGAGAATTGTAAAAAATATTTAAATGTCTGCAAAGCAGGTCTGTATGAAATGTGAAAACATCTGTGAATGCCATCTTAGTTCGTTGAATGGGAAACATTGCTGTTTTTCACGATAACGTGGCAAAAGAGCAAGCAACCTCGACTCATCATCGTACCCAACAATCGAGCATCAACAGTGTCATTGAAAATTTGGATTATCGGATCGTGGTGTGCCGCCTAGGTTGGGGGGCCATTTGGCCGATATTTTGTTCCATACATAATTGAAGCATACAAATATTATCATTATAAAAATAAATGATAATAATTTCATAATAATTTTATTCAAAATCAACATAGTCCCTTAAAATTAAACCACCCATTATAACTTCGGTATGCTAGTAAAATGTTTTCGTAAATTTAGTCTTTCAATGAAAGTGGCCGTTAAAATACGCGTGTCAATAAAGTTTCTGCTAATAAACATAACTTAGATATTTCAATATAGTCCTTTAGTATTCCAAAATCTTCATTCATAGAGATTTTACATGAATTTAAGAGGAAGAAAGTGAATTTAAGGTCAAATTTTAAGGGCCACAGGGTGATTAAAATAAACATTCTCTGCATTTTTCTAAAACGGGAAATTTATTAGTAAGATTTTGATTTTTAAACTTATATAACATTTTGCTTTTAAAAGATTTTCAAACGAAATAAGTTTTGTATAATTTTAAAATTTGTTAGCCATTAGTACATGAAAATAAATTATTTATAATGTTTAGAGATAATTTTTTTTTACTTAGGTCAAAATTTTCCTAAATTCCCATTTTTAATAGAGCATAACTTCAGGAGAACATAAGCATAAGTTGTTAGCATGCCATCTAGTAGTTGCTAGTAAAGTCATCTATCTTATCATGTTTATCTTATATTTAGCTACAGTAGAATAAATGGCGCAGTGTAAGATGAATAAATGCTAATATATATGACTAATATATTTTAATAAAAATTTTATCATGAGGCTACGTTAAGGCGTTTGGACACAATTCCATTTTATTCGATGTTCGAAGGAAACGGTTTTTTCGACCTACTCTTGCTTTTCGAGCTATAACTCTCTTCCTAATATTCCGATTTAGCCCATTTTTAATACCAAACAAACCTTGTCTATAAGAAAGATTCTGGAAAAATTTGAGCCCCCTAGCTTTTTCCGTGCGACCTCTATCGTGCTTTCAACAGACGGACAGACGGACGGACATAGCTAGATCGTCATAAAATCAAACCCCGATTCAGAATATATATACTTTATGGGGTCTAAAATGGATATTTCGATGTGTTACAAACGGAATGACAAAATGAATATACCCCCACCATTTTTTTGGTGGCGGGTATAAAAATTGTTAGAATAAAGTTTTATTTTTATCTAAAAAAATCTTTTACAACTAGATTATGGTCAAAATGGCCACCCGCAGAACGTAATAGTATGTTTAAAGAAGCATTAGAAACAACAATAAGAATCTTCTGCACTACTAGCTGCTAAATTTAATTTTACATTTAATTTAAGTTCTGCCGATTTTTTAGTTACTAGTGTATCATCGGCTTAATATGTAAACCTGCTAAATACACCTTTTTAGTAAATTAAGATTTTGATGCCATGTGGTAGAGATGGATACACCTCGTCGGCCAGCATGTAGTTTTTCTTCAATTTAAGTCTTGAAATGTGTAAAAAGTTTTGATGAGAAAAACTGTTTGCTCTAATTTTTCAGTTGAGACTATTTTCTCTTCTCACTTAGAATTAAAAAAGCAAAAAATTCTCAAAAATTTTCATTCAAACACATTCCTCAGTGATTGTAGGGTAGTTGGAATCAGAATATCCAAATGTTGCTGCAGTTTTTTTTGTGCTTTTGTTTAATTTTTTACAATTTCATTTTATTTGAGGTTAATTTTTTGGCTTTATGCCGGATTCACTTTCATTCATCAGGGCTTTATGCGGTAAATAAATATTGTATATTAAAAAAAAAAAAAAAAAAACGTAAAGGAGCATTGGCGGTAGCATCATTTATTAACGAATATCTCTATGGACAAGCATATGGCTCGAGTATGAATATATGTATGTATGTGTTGTGCCATTGGTACTTGTTATTAAATACATAATTTTTATACATGTTCACATACATACAAACAGTTGTTTAATCCATAGGTATATATAATTCATTGTGTCATGGTCACTCTTATAATATGATTCAATTTCCGTTATATTGTCGAATGATACATATTTCGTTTATAGTTCAGTAGCAGTTGTATGAGTTTGTGTGTATGTTTGCAGTTTTTTTAAATTTTCATTAATAAATTATTAATAACAAAAACAAATAAACTAGATTGTGCTGTTTTTAAAATAAAACTTTAAGATCTGATTTTTGCTTTTACTTTCGAGCAAAAAGAAATAATTTTTTTTAATATAGTGATTTTATACATTTTTTTTTAAATCTTTAACCACTCTTATTTCTCTTTATTGAAATATTTTTAAAACTTTATTTTTTATAGAAATCTAGAATGTTCAAGAAAACCACTTTTGACAAAGCAACATATGCGTCTTTAAGACGCTCTGTATGCACAGATTCGCGTTTAACTATGTAAAGTACTTTAAGAAATATTAAAAAGTGTTAACTATATTAACTATTTCTTAACCAGGAGTTGCTTTTATGTTTTCTAAAAATTTGAAAAACTAATTTAAAGTTTTTTCTCAAAAGTCGTTAGTGCACATAAAATCTATTTATTTTTTATATTAAACAATGACTTCCTTTTAATTACAGAGTAATAGATAGCACAATAAAAGAAATTAATTTAAATTTATTTTTTTGTTTGTTGTTCGTTTTCATTGCTTTACTAAAATATTTTGCCAAAAGTCTACAAAAGTCCAAATGTGAGCTATATCATACTTCAGGATATAATTTCAGGAAAGATATAATGCACAAGAAATTAAATGAAAAACTTTTAAAGAGCAGTCCTTTCAGATTTTCATTGTCTATCTGCTAACCACTCGACCCCTATGATGAAAATAATGCTATTTTTTAGTTTTCACTCCGAGACATCACTTAACTCAATAAGAAATAATTTACCTAACCATCTAATTGTATGGTTCTGTAGTCTCGGGAAATAACAGTGAAAGTGTAGTCACGGAATTTCACGATCTCAAATACAGTTTCAAGTCCTTACAGGACAATGTCTCGTTACAACCCAAAAAGTGGCCCAAAGACAGATGCTATTTAAATCCAGAAGTACCATAGAGTCCACTAATCATATCTTTGTACGAAAAGCCCTTCTGTTCCTTCATGCCATATCAGTCCTGTCTGACATTCATGCCTTAACCGGTCCAAAATGCTGGTCTTCCTATGCGCTCTTTATATATCAACCCAAGTACCGATCTAGCGAGCTAAAGTTCATTCGAAAGTTCGTTACCGACAGCTCAACAGCACCCTGGAAGCAAACGTGTAACAAATGCTACCTCTTTAAACGGTAATTTTTTTTAAATTACACGATTTGAAAAACATAAAACAATAATTATAAAGGGTAATTTTTTCTGCTGGTTTGTTTTTCAGTGGAAATTTTTTAGTTTAAACAAGTAAGAGCACTATATTCGGCTGTGCCGAATCTTTTATACCCACCACCAATTTTGTGTAAATTTAAAGCACAATATTTATTATTTTGTTAATCGCTAAGGAATAATCTCTTTATAATAAAATTTGTATCACTTTCTTTGTAGAGGTTGGCTAAATTTTAAGGGCCCATGTTAAAGGTGAACTACACCTAGTCTTTAAATTTGTTTTCTGCATTTCACTTGACATTTCTCAATCTCAAACTTACTCAATTTGATCCGTGGAAAGATACGCAAATGAGCAACGCTTTAAAGTTATTCATGTTTTTTATAAAAATGGGAGTTCAAATCAAAATGCATTTTGTGCACTTCGTAATTCTTTTGATCAACAAATTCGTCCACAATCGGGAGAATTGTAAAAAATATTTAAATTTCTGCAAAACAGGTCTGTATAAAATGTTAGAAAATCTGTGAATGCCTTCTTAGTTCGTTGAATGGGAACCACTGGTGGTTTTTGCGATAGTGTGGCAAAAGAGCAGTCAACCTCGACTCATCATCATGCCCAACAATTGAGCATCAACATTGTCATTGAAAATTTGGACCATCAGATAGAGGAGTGGCGCCACGGATGGGGGGGGAGTTGTCTATTTGGCCGATATTTTCTTAAATACATAATTGAACCATATAAATATTATCATTATAAAAAGAAATGATAATAATTTCGTAAATAATTTGTGTTTTATTTAAATTCAACATCGGTCCTTAAAATTTAACCACCCTTTATAACTTCGATATGCTACTAAAATGCTTTTGAAAATGTAGTCTTTCAATGAAAGTGGGCGTTAAAGAAGGCGTTTCTGCTAATAAATACAGTTTAGATATTTCAATATAGTCCTTTATTTTCCCAAAAACTTTGTCAATAGAGAAATTACATGAATTTAAGATAAACCGTTATATGGGAGGCAGGCGCTAAAGTAGGCGTGTCACCTAAACTTTTTGGCACAACAATTACATTGATTTGAAGGATTTACGTAGCAAATTTGATCATCATACATCTAATTTTGGCGGTTTTATGAGCTTTTAAATTTCATTAACGGTAGATAACGTGAAAAGTGGGCGTTATAGTAGGCGTGTCAAAGTTGTTTTTGCGAATGAGTATAACTTAGGTGTTTCAATATAGCCCTTTATTATTCCAAAATCTTTATTAATAGAGAAATTATATGAATTTTAGGTAAAACGTTATATGGGAGGTGGGCGTAAAAGTGGGCGTGGCACATTGATTTTCCGTTACAAAAAAGCCACTCACCAAAAAACAAAGTGTGCAAAATTTCAGAGGCGTACGTCCAATTTTGTTGCTTTTATGACGTTTTTGTTTTTAAATATACCGAAAAATACACTGTGTGGTATAAATTTTCGTACATTTTGATCGATAACTCCTCTCCTAATGCATAGATTTAGTTAATTTTTGGTAAAAAATATTGTTTTTACTCAGAAAATATATATTTGAAGTTTCATGAGTCTACGTTAATGCGTTTGGACACAATTCCATTTTATTCGATGTTCTAAGGACACGGTTTTTTCGACCTACTCTTGCTTTTCGAGCTATAACTCTCTTCCTAATATTCCGATTTAGCCCATTTTCAATACCAAACAAACCTTGTCTATAAGAAAGATTCTGGCAAAATTTGAGCCTCCTAGCTTTTTCGGTGCGACCTCTATCGTGCTTTCAACAGACGGACAGACGGACGGACATAGCTAGATCGTCATAAAATCAAACCCTGATTCAGAATATATATACTTTATGGGGTCTAAAATGGATATTTCGATGTGTTACAAACGGAATGACAAAATGAATATACCCCCACCATTTTTTTGGTGGCGGGTATAAAAATACAAAAAAAATATTCTTTTTTTTATATTTGTTTATTCTTAATATACTACATTTATTTTACAAAGGAATCTATATTTTTAATTATATTTCGATACTTATATGTATAATAAAATTAATAATAAGAAATAGTGTTTCACACACATACACATACTATACCATATCAAAAGCCGGAATTCCAAAAATAATTTTTAGCATCAACGACCTAGATATAAAGGAATATTAACCGGTAAAAAGGCTTGATCAGGCAGAGTGAAGAAATTCAACTAACTTACCTATTAAAATGAGAATTCTGAGGAATATAAGGGCACACAATAAATATGTAAAGAATTTTGGCATACCTACAATGAAACCGAAACCATTTATTATATTTAAAGCAGAACATATTGTTATATATGTGCGTATGTGCACTTACCAGAACTTTCTCCTGCAGATTGGCGACAATTTTTCATTATTTCGCTCCTTGAGTAACAATTATATTAAATTTATTCTTAAAATTAAATTTTCAAGTAAATGTCATTTAAGATAATATATTTTATTTTTTAAAATTTTTTTCAACTCACAGAAATCTCTTTGTTTTTTGAAAATATTTAATATCAATTAAAAAATTTAATTAAATTAATGAAAACTATAATTAGAATTCAAAAATAAATTAAAAATTTAATTAATTAAACAAATTTTAACAATATTTTTTTCTGTGTACCTAGGAAAATACTACCGCTTGAAGTGTCAACAAAGATCACGATATGTCAATTTGTCATCGTTGTTAACAATTGTTGATAGTATTTGTGATCAAATTTTCTTTCGAAAAAGCTTTACATAGTAGGGCTAATAAATTAAAACTCTTCCAATATATATAGCCACAAAAGAAAAGTTCGATTGTAAGAACTTAACTCCAACTTAACTTCTTTCATGAACTGTACGACAACATTTCAACTTCTGACATTAGTGAGATAATAGTAGAAAAGGTATGCCAAAATTATAGCACAGGGTTGGATCAACTAAATTAATATTTGTAGAATGTGTAGTATTTGTAACTTTTTTTTTTAACGTTTAAATAACTATCCGAATTTTCCGGAGTTTTTCATAAACGGTTGTACGCTTTAATGTATGTATATGTATAGCATAAAAATAATTAAATTTTTAAATCATTTAAAAATGTTTTATGATATCAAACTAATAAAGTTTACCAAAATTTTTCTCTATAAAATTAAAGAAGTACATTTTTAACGGAATTTTTATACCGTAAAATTTATACTTTAACTGTTTCTTAAATATTGTTTAACAATGAAAACCATAAAATTTCAGCTGCTAACATTTGTTATTTTCTTTTTTGGTTTGCAATACGTTACAACAAAAATTATCTTAAATTTGAATTATGCATGAACTTTGAGACAGATTTTTACTAAATACTTTTTGTAATGTATATTTTTACATATTTAAATAAATTTGTAAAGTATGCTTAAAGTAAGCTGCTTAATATAAATGTGACCTACAAGGTCATTGCTTTAAACATTCTTTGAAACAATTTTCATTAATTTATTCTTACTTGTATCAGTTGACTATTGGTATGGTGTTGATTTCATTACTTTATTACAAATACCATTAGGTTTGATTTTGATAATGATAAAATTTTCATATTTCATTAAAGACTTTCGCATTGATAATCAAAATTAATTATGCAGAATTTTAATTATTATAATTATTCCATAGAAATGTGTATTGTATGTTATATATTTAATAATAGTTTACAAAAGAACAAGTAAGAGTGCAATGCTAGACCGTACCGAATCTGATGATACCGTTCACCATCAAGTACATATGGAAATATAACAAACACTTCGTAGCTTAGTGGTTGTAGTGTAGTAGTTAATGTTATACGCTATGATGATCAATTATTTCGGACGCCTTCTTTAAATTTCTAAATAGTTAACTGTATTCTACTAGTCAAGTCTTTTAATTTGATATCCATATTTACCATTTGATTCCCATTGGTCAAGTACTTTTATATGATTTTTTTTTTTTTTTTTTTTTTTTTCGGGAAGGGAGGAAAATGCCTGACGCATCTCAGATACTGTCGTCACAGTTCTGGTATGTGGAGCTTGCATCCACTAAAAACCCCCCTTTTTCGAGCCGTTCTCCACCCTGGGACCGCTTTCGCATTACTTCAGGGCGGGGCTCCTCTTCTGTTCCTATCGAACAGCCGTCGTTATGCCTACGTCTAGGTCCCGCTTTTTCGCGCGTAGTAGCCTTTCAACATATGCTGCCACGTGTTCCCATTTAGTCTCATTTTCTATCATGAGATCCACGATATTTTCCGGGGATATTTCCCCTACGGTTTCCTCTAAGTTGTGTCGTTCCACACTCCATCTCTCACACTTGAAGAAAGTGTGCTCTGCATCATCTATGCAGTTGTCTCCATACATACAGGTTCCTGTGTTTACTTTTCCCATTCTGTGTAGGTAATATAGAAAGTATCCATGTCCAGAAAGCATCTGTGTCACGAAATAGTTTATTTCGCCATGCTTTCTGTTTACCCATTTATCAAGGTCTGTTATCAGCCTTGCTGTCCATCTGCCTCGAGATTCGCTGTCCCATCTGTCTTGCCACCTTCGCATGGTATGCGTTCGTCTTGTTGTTTCCGATTCTCTGTTCGTTCCCTCAATAAGCCTTCGATCTTTCCAAAGATCTCTTCTTTCCTCGGCCAGTAAGTCAATAGGGATACAGCCACTTATAACGAGTATTGCTGGTTCCGATACTGTACGATATGCTGAGGCTACTCTCAGAGCAGAGGTGCGTTGTACATCAGCCAGCATCTTTCTCCTATACTTTGCCCTTAAAGCATCAGCCCAGATTTCGCACCCATACAAAAGGATTGACTGGGTCCTTGCCATCATCAGTTTCCTCTTGGAATAGCTTGGGCCCCCAGTATTTGCCATAAGTCTGCTGAGAGAAACCGTCACCTGAGCCGCTTTAGTTGCAGCATATTCGAGTTGGTCTCGAAACGTTAATCTATTATCCAGCCTTAAACCTAGATATTTAATCCACTTGCTTGTCTTAATTGTCTCAGACAAGACCCTCATGTCCACCTCTAAAGGGGTATGCTTCCTTGTAATGACTAGAAGTTCCGTTTTCTCCGTGGCTAGCTTAAGGTTATGGGAATCCAGCCATAACTTCGCCTTAAGCATAATTTGGTTAAGCTTTCTCTGAGCTTCTTCCATGTTACGTGCCGCAATAACGGCCACAATGTCGTCGGCATAACCGACCAGGTAGGTGTCATCCGGCATCTCGATATGCAGGATATTATCATAACTAATATTCCACAGTTCAGGACCTAGAATCGAGCCCTGTGCTGCTCCTGCGGTAATCTGCTTCTCCCGTGTCCTACCTGCATTTTCGTATATAAGTATACGGTTGCTCAGGTAACTCTTTATCATCCTCATTATGTACGCTGGTGCTCTAAACCGTGTCTCCAGAGCCTCTATCATGTCGGCCCATGTTGCGCTGTTGAAGGCATTTCTAACGTCAAGAGTCGCCAATAAGACAATGCGTCTTGAAAAATGGTTCCCCGTCTGTGCTCGTTGGACACCCTCTATAACTTCTTCGATCGCGCCTATTGTGGACCTTCCAGTCCTAAATCCATATTGTCTCGTGGAAAGGCCTCCAGCACTTTCCACAGCCGCATGTATCCGAGGTTTAAGCAGTAGTTCAAGAAGTTTACCCGCGGTGTCAAGCATGCACAGGGGTATATACGCTGATGGTGACTCTATGTTCCCTTTCCCCTTGCTTATCAGCACAAGTCTTTGTCTTTTCCAAACTTCCGGAAAGACACCTTCCTGTAGGCAACCATTGTACATTCTCAAAAGCATATCCGGTTTCTCCTCGGCGAGTATCTTGAGAATTTCTGCCGGAATTCCGTCCGGACCTGGCGCCTTTCTACTTTTCAATGCCGTTACAGCAATCCTTAATTCGGCAAGAGTGAATAGTGGAGGGGCTCCCTCGTTCGACTGCGGGCCGCTATTTCGTACCTCCTCGTTTGAGGGAAAAAGGGTATTCACAATATTCTCCATCGTATCCTCACCTAGATCTGGGGTTGAATAACGTGCCCCAAGCTTCCTCATGACTAGTTTATATCCTAGTCCCCAGGGATTATTGTTGAGGTCGGCCCTTAGTTCCTCCCATTTTCGCCTCTTGCTTATAAGTATGGCGACCTTTAATTCCTTTTTAGCTCTTTTGTATTCCTCAGCCTCTGTTGTTGCGGCATGTATTCGTCTGGCTCTTGTGTATCTCCTTCGAAGTTGTAGGCACGTCCGCCTTAGGTGGGCGATTTCATCATTCCACCAGTATACGGGTTTCTTCCGATGCCTTCTGCCGATGGTAGGCATTGCCTCGTTGCATGCCTCCTTAATAAGCGTCATCGTGGAACGTACTATATCCGTAGCGTCCGCAGTGTTCCTTATACCCTCATCAGCTCCTGAAATTCTGTCCAAAAATGCGTCTTTGTCCAGTCTCTCGATATTCCACCTTCGTGTGGACGTAGTGGCATTAGGTTGTCTAGATGCTCTACCATTTTCCACGCTGTACATAATATATTGGTGATCGCTTGCAGTGTAATCTTCCAGGACCATCCAATTCACTACCCTATTTGCGATTCTTTCAGAGGCCAACGTGATGTCTGGAATAGTTCCCTCGCATCCCGGTCTCCTGAAGGTAGCGGTGTTCCCCCTGTTCATGATAACAAGACCCATTCTGGCTATCATATCCAATACCATTCTGCCTCGAGAGTTTGTCGACCGTGATCCCCATTCGTATGCGTGGGACTTTTATATGATATGACCCATATGTTATTATGTATTGTATATATGTATATTGCTTGTCAAGCGCTTTCATTTGCTGCCAATATTGATCCTCTCGGCTTTCTAGAAGCTGAAAAAATTTATTTTACAAATGTTACGAAAAACACTGAAGCAGTTATTTTTTGTGCTTGTATCTCAGTTGGTTTCCAACCGATTGGTTAGTTTTTCCCTGTTTTAATTTTTGAGACAACGGTTTGGAATTTGGTGTCAATATCATGTCCAAAAATTATTAAGGAGCTAGAGAAATTAAAATATTTTTTTTTCAAATAATTTTTTGCCTATAAATTTGCCGATTAGAGATCGTTTTCTCTATAATTTTTTATGAACAGTCATAGAGACATACAATATCTATTAAGGTAACAAACGTGTCTATAAATTATACGAAGACTGGAAAATGTAAACCTTTTTGGTAAAAATATGGAAAAAAATAAGAGCAGTCATGTTTATTTGCTTATGTCTCGGAGAGTTATGGGGTAATTGTGCTGGATTCAAATAGTGATTAATTCGAGAATAATTTCAAAAAAGAATAATGCCTTATGCAGATCTGTGCTACTTGTAGGGGCTTCTTAAATTTGATTTCAACAAACCAACATCCTTGGTCGACTCAACTAGTCATAAGTATTCAGAAAATATTTAGTTTATGGGGTAAGAAATAAATATTGTAGAAATTACAAATGAAATGTCAAAGCTGTATATACTCTTATCACCAAAGGTGTAGGGTACAAAAACCACAATCAAAGTAAAGTTGCCTTAATTTCTTTTTTATTCATTTGATTTGAATTAAGGGTAGAATATGGCATCAAACATATTTAAATTAAATATTAGACAAATAAATTATACTTGTGCTTAACATTTTTATTTTAAATCGCTGACTTGTCAAGTTGTTAAAAACCTTTTCTACTAATAGATATAGTTTTATAAAATAGGTTTTATTGATGAAATAACACACTTTTAACGGTGTAATTAGGGTTTGGGATTTCCCGGTCTTTTTACTTTCCCGGGAAACGGGAATTAAAAAATCGTCTTTCCGGGAATTCTCGGGATTCCCGAAAATAATAGTTCTTTTAAAATAAATAATGTTTGTTAACTTTAAAAATCACGATTTGGTTAATAATTCATTGTTTTAGTAGTAGTTTATTTTCCATTAGAGTCCTTATGGTGTCAGCATTACATCTTCCGGAAATATAAACTTAACCCAAATTATAAAAATAATTATTGCCATGTAAACAGATACTTTTTTTGGGCAACACTACTCCACTCGTCTAATACAAGAGCAAACCACAAATTGTCACAAATTTGACTCGATATTGTTTTCACCATCATATTTTTAACGGCGTTGTAATATTTTATTACAATGTTTTTAACATCAGTTTAATTTTGGTAATGTCATATTTTTACTGAAAAAATTTTGACGAATAAAAGGACTTTGTGTAATTGTTCGAATAGATATTTCATCGACTGCTGCCAATTTTGAAACAATTTCTGGTAATGTTTGGGTGTCTAAAAAACTTTTAATGGTGGAATTATTTTTTCACTTGGTGCAGGTGTTGAAGAAACGTTTTCAAATTTTATTTTATGAACCAAAAGAAGGTGCCGTATGAGACCACTAGTACTACCGCCCTTGGACATTAACCTTTTCGGGAAAATATTACATTGTGCTGCGTTGTCTACTTTTTGAAAATAGTTCCAGACTTCAGACATTTTGCTTGTAAACAAAGTGAATTTTATAAAAAAGTATTATTAGAAAAATTCAATCATAAATAAAAAAATTATACTTACAAATTCTGTGACCACTTTTAAACACAATTTGTACATACGATTATATTTATAAAAATGAACCACGGCAGCTACTGCTGGTTTTACGGTTGTTATAAAAAATATTTTTATACAAGAAAACAACTAATTATGTATTTATATAATTAATTCACTTGAAATTTATAAGCACTTATTAAAAATAATTTCAGAAAGTCGTTAACTTTGGCGTGAAATATTTTTGACCGACTATGTTTGTTTTTCTTTTACATAGTAGCTTTTGAGAAAAATTTTAAATACTTAACAAATAAAAAACGCTAACAAATTAAAAACCTTACCTTTTATTCAAATATTCTTTAAATTTACCAAAACAGATAAGAAATTAAAAATAAAATTAAATATATTTCCTAATACACTACATATTTTTTATTTCCCGTTTTCCCGGGAATAAGAGCAAAATTTTTCCGGGAACAATAAGTGGATAATAGTGTAATCAACCGTAATATGAATATGTTATTATGATTTAATTATTATATTTACGGTTCTATATTAAGCTATTAATTTAAATTGGCAAGAGATAAGTAAGACATGACGACTTTTGTTCCCTCATACAAAGAGAAATTTTTAATATTTAGTTTTTTACTTTAAATGAAGTTGCGGGTACCGGGTGTCCCCATGGACTAGTCAGTAGTGTGTGGTCTACTTGGTTTGGTGTTGCGGGTTCAATTCCTGCCAGAGACTCTGGACTGGTCTGCTTCTCTTTCTCTTCTATTATCTTTCTAATCTAACTATTTTATTCATATGGAGCACACAACATGCCAATTGGGCATAAGTTTATACCTGTTGTGGGTTTGGAATTTAGTGCCCCTCCTTTTCAACCGAACCTAACCTAGTTCTTATTTGTAAAATATAAATCATTCATAGTAGCTTTTTGTAAAGCATATTATATAAATTGTTTTATGCATATTTTTCTTTCTATTTTTTTTTCTCAATAAGCCATCTTTAGTTTGTGGCCACTAATGTTACACATCTTTTGACGTTCTGCCCCTTTTGGCAAAAAAATACTGCTCTCAGTTTGCTATAAAAAATAACAAAAAATAGTAAAATACTACAATTATGTAAGTTAAATTAAAACACTTTTAATTTTGGTGAGTTCATGATTACAACTAACTTTATTTCAGCAATTTCTTTTCTTATAACAATAATTTGTCTACATCAGTAATGTTCATTTATTATTTTTTTACATTTTAATTTAATAAAGAATTCCACGAAAGCAAAGCAATTGCAACATAATCAGCAGACATAGCGTCAGCAGTTTTGCTTTACTTTTGTGTTTACAATATTCGGTAAGTAGAACAACATTTATTAAATTCCATAGAATTGCTAAAAAGCAGGAAGTAAATGAAGGTAAATAAAATTAAATAAAATTGTTGTTAACTCTTCCCTCTTTAAATGCAAACGTCCACGTTTGTAGGAGAAATTGGTTGACAATTTTTTAAAGCAACACATTCCAATATTTCCGTTTCTTTGATTTCGGACGAGATTTGTGGAATGCTAGTTTGGGTTAATTTAAGTTCGTACCTTGTTTTTGCGGCACATTTGAGAATTATGGTAATTAAAATTACTGCACAAAT
Source organism: Phyto melanocephala (assembly GCA_941918925.1). Classification (NCBI taxonomy): domain Eukaryota; kingdom Metazoa; phylum Arthropoda; class Insecta; order Diptera; family Rhinophoridae; genus Phyto; species Phyto melanocephala. Next base: position 93,417,579 of record OW799233.1, on the reverse strand, counting down.
TATTAGGGCTGCTGAACTTTCCCATAGATTTATACTATTTTTTTGCTTAATTAATTGGATTGTTTTAGTATTATTTAGATGTAATTCTTTTACAAGTTGAAGAGACAGGTATTCCTCGAAATAATGAGTGGAATTTAATGAGCTTAGAATAGCCGGTAGTGGTTTATATGTCTCTTTTTCGTAGTGAGAAAATGTTACATTACCAATGGTTATGGTAGCGTTTTGATATTGTACTACGAAAGTTCCATACATCTCAACGGGTTTACCGTTTGCTAATATTGAACCGTTATACTGATTTAATAAAAGAAGACCATCTTGGATAGTCTCCACGGAAGGAATGTCTAAATTATTAGTTTTTTTACAAGTGGATGGGCTGCTTTTAAGGAGGTTTGGTATGCAACTTGTGTTAGTTATTTCTTCAATACTTCCTCTTTGGCACAAAGTCAGTTCGTCATAACTTTGACATGATTTTTTTACACTAAATATTTTATTTTTACAATTCATTATAGTTTCATATTCTAACTTTATAATAAATTTTCCTGTCTTTATTGGTTTTATTAACATAGTTTTACAATGAGGTTTATTAACTATAGGCAATTTAGTAACGTATAACAAGACTGAATTATTTGAGGCAACTTTAACGTTAGCAAATTTTAAACATTGTTCTAAATTATTGTAAGGAAAATTTTGTTCTACAATCAATTCATTCAAGATATCCATTTCATTGTGAGAGAACAGGAAAGGATTTATGATTCCACCTTTTGACCATAACAATGCTTGTTCAATATTTTTTATCTCTTCTCTAAGTATTTGCAATTCAAATTTAAATTTAATAGCTGCCGTCTCATCTGTGTCGTATGTTTGAATGTTCTTAGTTATGTCGTTTGTCGAGTTTGTCAGTTCATTTAGTTTCCGTTCAAATAGTCTGTTTATTACAATTTGGTTGTTTGTCTGTCGTAAGTTGTCGTTTATTTTGTCTGTCAGTATTTCAAGATCTGTTCGGTCTGGTGAGCCTGCGATCCACTTCCATACAGTACCTATTTCATTGATGGATCTTTTGGTTCTGCTAAAAGGTTTAATTCGATTTATCATGTCGCGCAGTTCTGTCATTTCATGCTGAAGAAGTGGCATGAGGGGATTGGATTTCCCTATTTTGTAATTGATGTGCTCACTTATAAGTCTAAGTTCCCGTTCGTAAATCCCAATGTCTATTACGTGTATTAGATTAAATGTTCCATTCTGTATTAGTGCCTGTCCTGTCTGAAACGTCACAACCTCGGAATTGGTGTAGTCGAGAATCTGTATTTCAGTTCTTGCCATTTGAAGAAGAGGTCTGTAAAATGGAAAGAAAGATTCATTAGGTTTTGATCAAACTTTTATGGACTATTCGACCAGATATTGTTTTAATAGTGTTGTTAAAATTTTCAGCTACTTTTTCTTCCTTATATCTAGGTGACAACTTAGTTCCTATTCTCTTATTAGTTTTAACATAGACTGTGTCTCCGATGGAATACTGTCTGGGAGATGTTCGGTTTTTGTTATGGAATTCTAATTCTGCTTTTTGTTTATCTTTTAATTTTTGTATGTGAATTTTTCTTTCCTCTATGAGGTTCTCCGGCTTCATTCTTCCAAAAAATGAGTCCACAGGTCTTTTTCCGGTAGTAGAGTGAACAGAACGATTATACCTGCTAACAGATATTTCAAGCAGTTCTTTAAATGAGTCGTGAATTTTTTCTGCCTTCACGCATCGCATTATTTCGGAGAGTGTTGAGTGGAACCTTTCAATTTGTCCGTTGACCGTGCTGGTATAGGGTGGAGCTTTAAATATCTTAATGCCAAATTGGTTTTCTAGCATATGCTTTATTGGTGCAGATCCTAGTGATTTTTCATTATCTATAACTACTCTTTCAGGAGGTCCTAGTGTTACTATAATTTCACGCAGTGGTTCCTTGATATCTTGTGTTGATCTAGATTTAATAATTTTTGCCGTTACGTACTTCGAGAATTTGTCTATGGCTGTTAATACGGCGTTTTGGTTAGTGAGATAAATATCCAGATGCACTATTTGTCCCGGATATTCAGGTATTGGTGTTTCATTCAATAGTGGTTTTGATGGGTGTCTATCATATTTTTGCTCCTTACACGTTTTACATTGCTTAACTATTTTTTTTATCTTGGCATGCATTTTTGGGAAGTAAACTCTTTCGATTAATTGAATCCTGTTTTCAGTAGCGTTACGGTGCGCTCGCTGGTGTTCGTTCAGTATTTCTTTTTCCTGGTCGCCTACGTCTGTTACATCTCTTACAATTTTTCGAGCAAATCTGGTACGGTAGTTGGAAAAGTTTTCGGGATAAATTTCTTGTATCTTTCCGAGAATATGCTCAGTGGTGTTCAATCCATTTTTTACTGAAGGATTCAAGTATTTTTTTAGAATTGCCATTAATTTTGCTTTAGTATAATCGGTTTCATAAATAATGTGTCGGTGGAACGTAGGAAATACTATTTGAAACTCGTATGATTGTTCTTGTCCAAGTTTTAAGAAAATTTGATTTTTGAATACGTTGATTGGTTCATTGACTATTGGAATGAGATGATGTGACGATGTGTCATCACTATGAGCAGTAGCGGTCATTGCGTTTATTTGAGGAGGTCGTGATAGGGCATCGGCAACAACGTTCATTCGTCCTGGTTTATAAAATAATTCGTAGTTGTGCTCTTCGAGGATAGCCTTCCACCGTTTCATCTTGTTATTATTGTTTTTGCTGCTTAACGCATACGTTAAGGGCTGGTGGTCGGTAAATATTTTTATTTTGGCTGAACCGTAGAGATAATTTCTTAAAGAGGTGAGAGCCCAGATAATCGCAAGCATCTCTTTCTCGTTCGTAGCATAATGCTCTTCCGCTTTGCTGAGTGTTCTGGATATAAACATTATGGGTCGATCATTTTGGGCTAGAACTGCTCCCAGAGCATACTCTGATGCATCTGTTGTCAACTGAAACTCCTTCGTAAAATCTGGATAGTGAAGCATTACTTCTTCTGTGAGTGCTGATTTTATTTTGTTAAGTGCCTCAGTTGCGTCACTGTTTAGTTTTATTGGCGTTTTCTTAGAAATGTTTTTGGACGTCTGTCCTCCTTCCCCCCTTAGAAGGGTTGTCAGTGGTTTCGCCAGTTTGGCGTAATCCCTGACAAAACGTCTGTAATAACCTGAAAGACCAAGAAAGGATCTTAAATCTTTCAGCGTTTTTGGTGTAGGGAAGTTTGTGATGGCCTCAACTTTTGCGGGGTTAGTTTTTATACCGTTTTCTGATACGATAAAGCCCAGAAATTCAACGTGGTTCTTTAAGAATTCGCATTTGTCGACTTGAACCTTCATATTAGCATCACAAAGGGTTTCGAAGATAATTTTTATGTCTTCTAAATGACTTTGTTTATCTTTGCTGAATATTATTATGTCGTCTATGTAGACGAAACATCGTTTCCCAATGTGATTCCTCAAAATATCATCTAGCGTTCGCTGGAAGATGGAAGGTGCATTTTTTAGTCCGAATGGCAGACGAGTAAACTCGTATTTGCCATTGTTGACTGAAAAAGCGGTTTTTTCAATGTCAGATTCCTTTAAAGGAATTTGGTGAAACCCGCTCTTCAGGTCTACGATTGAAAAATATTTATTCTGCCCCAGTTGTGACAGTACCTCATTAATCTCAGGTATTGGGTATTTGTCCGCAATTGTGATCGTGTTTAATTTACGGTAGTCGATCACCATTCTAAACTTTTTCTCCTTGGACTGGTCTAATTTTTTTGGAACGATCCACACAGGGGAGTTGTAAGGGGATCGCGATGCTCTTATAATACCATCGTTAAGTAATTTTTCTATTTGCGAATTTATTTCATCTTTAAGATGCATTGGGTAGGGGTATGATTTGCTATAGACTGGTGTATCGGAATTCGTACGGATTTCGCCCGTAACTTTAGTGGTATAAGTCAGCTTTTCATTCGGTTCGGTGAAAAGTTCTGGAAATTGGTCTATTATTTTCGAAAGTTCTGCTCTTGTTTCGATATCAAGGTGTTGCGATTGGATGTTAATTGAGTTGATATCTTGAGAGTGAAATTGACTCAATCGAAATTTGAGGTTTTTAATTTTCAAAATGTCTTTCTTGGTATCAATTATGGCCGATAACTCTTTAAGTGTATCGTTGCCTAGGATTGCATCGAAAGAAGAAAATAAGGGGAGGATGTAAAATGTAATAGTGTTGCTAAGTCCAAAAAGATTAGCTTTTATATGATGAGTGATTTTAATATTACCTGCAACAGAATTTGCAGTGAATGGTTTTTCGTTCCTTGTCGGTTTTGATATAATTTCGGATTTTATGTAGTTCTTGTTGGATCCAGTGTCTATCAGTATTTTAAGCAGTTTCCCATTCCTCATTCGACATTCTAAGTATGGCAATGAGGAAGTCCTCATTCTAAAAAATGAATGTCGCTCAGGCTTGTTATTATTTCGTCTTCGGAATCTATTGTCGCCATGTTGGTTTGATGTTCAAGTGGTTCTTCGGGGTATTGGTAGTCTTCGACTGTCAAGGAATCTTCTTCAAATTGATAGCTTTCAACGTTTCCTTGTGGTGGGTGATCTAGGGGTTTTGTTTTAATATGGTAATTGCGTTGAATTTTATTGGGTGGTTCGTGTTGAGATGTTTGTTGCATCTGTTGAGGTATTTTCCACTTTCTGTTTTCGACAGGTCTGTTCATGTAGTTAACGTTTTTTGTTCTCAAGCTTTCGTCTATTTCCATAGGTTGTGGGCGTGGTGCAGGTTTTGGTGGTCGTTGAGGCAGTGCATAACTACGTTGTTGATAGTTTCCCTGATTAAAGTTCATATGTTGTCGTTGCATGAAATTGGGAGTGAATTGATATCTCTGTGGATTTTGATGAGAGTGTGTTAGATGAGGTGCAAAATTTTTTTGTACCTGTTGCATTATATGCCTTCTTGGTGGTAGCACTACCGGTGGTCTTTGATTCCTTCCTGACAGTGAGTTCCTGTCAGTCTGGTTGTCTAGTTTTTGACATAAATATAGAGCGTGCGGTAGGTCTTTGGGCTCACGGACGCCGAGTAATCTTGGTAGATCACCTCTAAGGCCCCTGATAAATGTATCCAGGGCTTTTTCCCTGTATGTTTGAGTCAATAGTTTAATTGACTCGTTGCTGGCTTCCATGCACGAAATTTTACTGAGGATTAGCGTCAAATGCGCATAAACCGCTTGATAAAAGTCGTTAATCGATAAGTTGCCTTGCGTCAACGACAGTAGTTGGTATTCTAATGTTTTTAAATCGCGTTGGTCTCCATAATGATGAGTTAGGCATGCTGCAATAGCCTTCCATTCGAGTGGTGTATTATACGCCTCTAGGGCTGCATCTGCTTCGCCTACTATTTTATTTCTGATAGTCATGATAATAGCGTAGTATTTGGGAGTGCCTTTAGAATTCTCATATAGGGTTAGCACTCTTTCAATACTTTTTCTCCAAGAGCTAAATTCGGTATGTTTCCCTGAAAAGTCCCTCAAACTCTTTACTATATCTGGTACTTTCTCTAAACCCTCAAGATCATTATTGTATCTCTCATCGATCACTTGATCGGGTAGATTAGCAAATTCCTGAGTGGGATTAATAATATTATTGACTAGGGTCCTACCTTCAGTCAAAAACAACTGTCTCAGGGAACCTAACAGGTTTGTCTGTAATTGATTAAATTGTTCCTGATTCATTCCCGCCGGTACAGGATTAATCATAGGAGAATTGCCTGGTTGGTTTAATACCGGTGGTCGGATTAAATTATTTGGGTTTGCCATTTTTTTTCTGTCTCTTCACAATGAATTTATAGATAAAATGTTTTCCTAAAGATTCTTAGTTTATGTTTTTTATTTATTTGACAAAATTAATAAATTCCAAAAAAAAAATTTTACACTTGCAGTAATAAATATAATAATAAATTTCGATGAACAGTAATATTATTATTTTTTAATAAGGTCTATTAAAAAAAATGTTTATGATGATAATTCATAATAACATAATAGTAAAACTTACAAAAGATAAATTAGTATTAGTTGCATATTTTTATTTCTGGTTTTCTTCTAGATGGTTTTGTTGTTTTTGATTGGGTTGTCTTCTTCGATGTGAGTTTTACCCTCAGTTGTTGTTGTTGTTGTTGTTAATTAGGTTGTCTTCTTCGATGTGAGTTTTACCCTTAGTTAGTTGTTGTTGTTGTTGTTAATTGGGTTGTCTTCTTTGATGTGAGTTTTGCACTTAGTTAGTTGTTGTTGTTTGTTTTAGTTTTTAGCTATTCTGTTCATAAAGCACTTGGAACATTATTTTAGTTTATGTTTGTGCCTTTTTTTTTTTTTATATAATTTTTATATAATTTTTTTTGTCCATTTATAAATTGATGCACATTGTTTTTTTTTTTTTTTTTTTTTTTTTTTTTTTTATTTTTTAAAGTATAATGGGTATTTTTTTATATTTTTATCTTTTACTAGAATATTTTAATTTTTATGGTTATTCGCAATATTTTATTTAATCTTTTATCAGGATATTTAGATTGCTCTTTAAAGTTATTGAAGATAATTTATTTATTTCACAGCTTTGCAAGGACACTTTATTTAATTTTTTATACGTTTTCCTTTATTTTGATCCTTTATAAGGATATTTGATTTTTTTTTTTTTTTTTTTTTTTTTTTTTTTGTTAAATTATTTTTCTTAAATTTTAATCTTTACAGAAAGTATTTTTCTTCAATTTTAATCCTTTACAAGGATATTTAATTTTTGAAGTAAAATTTACTTTAATTAATTTAAACTGTTAACTATTTAAACTATTTCCAATGTTTTCTTTGTAATCCCTTACAAGGATATTTTATTTTTTGAAGTTAAAGTATTTTAATGTTTCACTTTTATTCACTTTAAGGATATTAATTTAAATTATTAACTATTTAAACTGTTTCCAATGTTTTCTTTGTAATCCTTTACAAGGATATTTTTTTTTTTGAAAACTTTTTTGGACTTTTGCTCGGGCGCCAGTTAAATTAAAACACTTTTAATTTTGGTGAGTTCATGATTACAACTAACTTTATTTCAGCAATTTCTTTTCTTATAACAATAATTTGTCTACATCAGTAATGTTCATTTATTATTTTTTTACATTTTAATTTAATAAAGAATTCCACGAAAGCAAAGCAATTGCAACATAATCAGCAGACATAGCGTCAGCAGTTTTGCTTTACTTTTGTGTTTACAATATTCGGTAAGTAGAACAACATTTATTAAATTCCATAGAATTGCTAAAAAGCAGGAAGTAAATGAAGGTAAATAAAATTAAATAAAATTGTTGTTAACTTGTATACATAGTATGTGAATGTAGAAGTAGCTTTCATTTTTTTCTATTTCTATTTGGACATACTTCTAAGCATGAAAAAAATTATGTATAGAAAAAATAGTCAGTCCATGCAAAGAATAAAACAAAACTGTATAAAGTGTTAAATATGAGGCAATTTTTATAACATTTTTATATTAATTTTTAATTTTTTAACATTTTGCTTGTTTTTTTTTATTTATTCTTGTCCTTCGAATATAATGTCTCATTTGGTGCAAAGGTTAAATAAGTACCCTACAAGTTGTGTGCTGAGTTTGAGGGTTTTTTTTTCTATAGAAAAAAAAAATATATTTCAATAATATTTTTTTTAGGTTTTTGTCATTTAATTATATAGCTTTTTTAATTCCATTTTTTTAGTTTTTTATTTTACTAAGTCATTTTATATCCTTTTCTTTTATACATTTACATTATTTTTTTGCCATTTCATATTTAGCATTTCTATGTAATTTCCTGTCATTTTTAGTGGCCATTTAATTTACTTTATTTAGTGTTTTTTTTATTTGTACTTTTAATTAGTCAATTATAAGGACGTTAACAAAAAAGTCAAAACGAACTAAAATGAAACAGTTAAACATTGTAACTGAATACCAAAGTGTACAGCTAGTGGTGGGGTATAAGTTAGTAAATTTTTTCGCGAACCTAATAATAAAAATAAAAGCGCTATATTTGGTTTTTCCGAATTTTCGAAACCCAAAACCAATTTTGTTTTGAATTTTTATACCATAAAATTAATATCTTGTTATTCAGTTTAATCTATAAAGATTAATCTGTTTATAAAAAAAAGGGATTTTATATATTTTCGTTCGGTTTGCTATTAATTTACTCTCTGTCATGTAGTCTCAAGAAGGAAATACTCAAAATTATTTCGGCACTTGAATTTGTTTTATCAAAATGTTCTATTTTCACAGAAACTGAAGTGTATGCAAAGTTTCTAAAGACTCGGAAGCTGGAGGTATTTAAAAAAATATTTACTTTGTCTGGGCGTGGCTCTTTACAATAACATGAATTTCAATAAATACGTCAAATGTACAAAGTAGAAATAATTGAAAAAGAACACTTATTTTGTATGATATAGAATCACATATTGTCATAATATATTGAAGTCTTTAATGATAAACAAAATAAACAAATATATTAATTCGGTTTATATGGCGGGTGGGAGTGTCATCTATATTTTTCGATTTTATAATAATATATACCAGAAAGTCAGGTTTACAAAAATTTAGCACAGTTCATCTATTATTGTCGGTAAAATATTCCATTAAGTTTTATTAATAGAAGAATATGTCATATGTGAGAGGTGGACGTAAAAACTGGCATGTCAAATTAATTCCTGCTAACGATTTCTAGTTAAATATTAAAGTACAGAAACGTTTTTTTTTTCCAAAATATTTGTCCATAGAATTGTTATATAAAGAGTCCGCCAAATAACTTTTTTTTTTTGAAAAAGCTATAAAAAAGTGTAGTTTCAGCTGTGTGGCACGTAGCGCCGTCCTGTTGTAACCAAATGTTGCCAATAAGCTCCTGTTCAATTTTTGAGAGCAAAAATTCGTTTAACATGGCCTGACAACGATCGTAATTGACTACTAATTATCTGCCAAATCAGACATGAGCTAAGTGTTACCATTCACGATATAAGCACTAGTTGAAATAAAAAACGTTAGATGACGGACCCTTTATATTAAAGAAAAATGCGTTATGGCAAAAGTGGGCATATCGCTTAATTTTCCTAGATAAAAATACTGACCAGAAATCTTTATTTACATTATTTCAGTATCGTTCATTTCTATCGGTTGAGTTTATGAGGTTCTAAATTTTATTAATAGTATACGTGAGAGGTAGGCGTAACAGTAAGTGTGACAAAGTAGTTTCTGATTTCTTCTTAAATATTAAATCATATAAGCCCTTGTTCTTTCAAAATCTTTGTCTATGCAGAAATATGAATTTTAGAAAAATTGCTATGAGAGAGGAGATGGATGGGGTGCCATTGTCACTTGCATTTTCCGTTATCACAAATATCACAAATTTCAGCATTGGATATCTCTTGCTGTTGTTTTTATGATGGTTCAAATTACATTACATTTTGATATAACAGATGTTTTGTCGTGAGGTTTTGTTTTTAATAAAAGACACATAATTTTTAAAGTAACATTAACATTTTGTTATCATTTAAAATAAAAATTTATTGCATTAACTGTTTGAAAATAATATAAGGTAAATGTTGGCCATGATTACTTCTGGTCCATTTAGATGGTTCAATTTCGGGAAATTCGTTTGACCAATACGACTGGTATTTCGCCAATAGCAAGAGTAGTGTCGGCTTATTTCTGAAGATCTCAGACATATCTCCAGAAAGAATAGTTCAAAGATATGAGATTGCATGATTTAGGTAACCAATTTACCTTAGCAGAACGTGAAATTAAGTGCTCACCAAAATGATTTCTCAACAAGTCCATTGCTTCAGAAAGTATTTGGCCCAAAGCTCTGTCTTGTTAAAATAAGAGCTCACCAAGACCATGCGCTTGAATTTCGGAAAGTAATAATGTAGTCCCTTATTATGATGGAATAACGGTTACCATTCTAATTTGCCTAATTTTTAAAGAAAAAACTGAGCAAATGATTTAACCAGCCCACAAACCAAACGATACCGTTGGTAGCTCTTGATACTCTTCGGGTTGTCTTTCAGCACAAAAATGGCAATTTTGCTTACTAACGTATTTAGTTAACGAGAAATATGATTTGTCTCTAAACAAAATATCACGATTAAACACAGGAAAAACGTTTAGCATTGAACTCTGTTTTTCGTAATACAGCTGAACAAGTTGCAGACGTCGTTGTGGTGTGAATCTTACCATGATGATTTTCCAAATGATAAATAAATAAAAATTAAAAAAAAGTTTAATAAGAGTCATGCGTGATCTGTCAAAAAAATTATTTAATATTAAATCTCACAATAAATCACCGATTATAATTCTTTTTTTTCCTCAAAATTTTTAACCACTTTACGTCATTGTGTTCAGATGTTATTGTACTTAGTCGATATCTGAAAAAAAATATATTATTACATTCTTGCACCAAAATGAATGAACTTTTTTTAAAAGGCCGATTAAACCAATTTTCAATACTAGAAATTAATACTATTATAATATATTGCGATTTCTATCGTGCCTTAAAAAGACGGATGACAGACAGCCGGATATAGCTAGATAATTTTAAAATGTTGCCAGGACTTAGCCTTATGGGGCTAAAAATCAAAAATGTTTGTTTTAATAAGTACCTAAAGTAAAGTTTTTTGTTGTATATATCCAGAGAGCAAAAAACATTTTATTATTTTTAACGTATTTTTTATTTATTTATTACGATTGGTGTAAGTGTTAACCTTTTATGAATGAGAAATTGAAAAATTTTCTTGAATCGACTTATGTTTTTATGTAAAAAGTTAATAGAAACTACAACCTTGCTTTTGTTCATCCACGGTGTTCACTGAGAATGTGTATAAAAAAACTAACTGCCGTATTCATAAAAAATATTTTACATTTTCTAAAGGCTTATTTGATAGATGTTGTACAGAAATTTGTTTATAAACCTCAAATAGTTTTTTTGAATAAGGCAGTTAAACTTTCATTTAGTTGATGTTCATATTAAAATTGTATAGCACAAGTGCCTTACTATTCCACGACCATCACATTTTTAGTTTTCCCTATTTTTTTTTATACAGTCATTTTTAATAGTTTATTACACTTTTTATTTATTTAAATGCTATGTTGCGGCGCAGCAACGAATTGAGCAAAAATTGTTAATTAAATTTTATTGTTTTTAATTTTATTTCATCATTTAACTTTTGGCATAATTTCAATAGCCTTTTATTTGAGTATTTTATTTGTGCTTTTCAAATATTAATTGTTGTAAAATATGTGAATTGTTTTTTACGTTATAGATTTTTTTAAGGGTTTGGTTGATGTATTTTCTATTTGTAAAATTGATAAAAAGTAATAATTGTAATATAAAGTGGTGGAAACGTATGCTATTACATATATATTTAATAATATACGGACGGACCGAACATTGGTGAGCCCAAACAAAGGTAAATACTTTCGACTACCAGATCGCAATACTATTTTTAAACATAGGATTTGTATTTTTGAGAGTATGGCAATTAGGGATGGCATTAAATGGATAGAAGAAATTGATAATAAGGCTCCGAAAAGTATATTTAATGCTTGTCAGTCAGTTATTGAGACTCTAGTAAAGAAGAAGGTTAAATCTCGGTTGAATATCGAATTGTAAACGTAAAGATGTATAATAAATCCCAAGCCATGACCACGTAACCGAAAACGAAAAAGACGAAAAACTATCAAAATGGCATAATTTTTTAAAATAATAACCCTGTACAAAGCTAAACTTAAAGTTTGGGCGATGGACAAACACGATGAAAAAATACTAATGACGGTTAGGTGACGAACACACTATGGGGTGATTAAAGTTTCGAGAAATCTGATTTTGAAACTGAGTAGACCATTATTTAGGGAATTAACAATTATAATATCTATAACTCAGAGAGAACTCATTTACCTGACATAGGACTGTTGGATGAAACAACATGTAGAGCATGCGAGGAAGAGGATGAGATTTTGGATAATTTGTCAATTTCCTGCGTTTGAGTGTATCACATGCTAGAATTTTAACGTGGATATTAGCCCAAACTTAAAATACCTAGGAAATTTGAATTAAACCTCCTTAAGAATTTTAATTGAAGGAACTAGATTCTTCACTTAGACGATATAATATTGGAGTTGGCTCTTATAAAGGAACTTTAAATCCTTTAGGGTGCACAAAATGTCAATTGGACAAGCGTATTACGGGTTTGAGCCTTAAGTGCCACTATTTTCGACCTTATCTAGCGGTTTAGCGCTTTAAAGGCATGTTTATCCATCATTTAATCATATTTGGACATTAACAATACGCAATAGAAAGTTTAGGAATTAAAACTAAGAACAACAGAGGAAAATATTGAGCTTGTGAATAAGTATGTCTGAAAAAAATTCTTAATTAATTTGCCTATCGAGATCTAGCTAAAGACATACATACAAGACTTATACATAGAAGAGTTATTGTTGTAATTTAAGGTCTAGGCTGCGTTGCGATGAAAATATTGATGGCTTAATATAAAAAAGGCGTATCTCGAATTTTAAGATTTTCTGGTAGTCCACGTAGAAATACATCGCCATGAAATTTATAGCAACATAAAAAAGTTCTAACACATTTCATTCTTTCAAATTTTATTCAGTTTTTTAATTTTTTTGTAAAGTAATAAAAAACCGAAATACGTCCTTTTTTTTTTAATAAATCGTGATGTACATTACGGTGAAGTATTGGCTGAATATAACATTTGTACGTGTACTTAAAATAATTAAATACAATAAATTAACTTTGTACTAAACATTTAATTATTTATTTAACTTATCAGTTAGCAGTAACAAAATATTTAATAAATTTTTAAAACACATTATTAATATTCATTTGAATATCCTCTTTGTTATCAACAACAATTTTACGCACATTTCTGTCACTTTCAAAGAAAAAAAAAAACAGAGAAAAAACAATACATAAATGCAAAAATGGAATAAAAAGCAAATATTTAACAGATTTAATTTTCCACAACCACAGGAAGACAACAAAAAATCATTGGTAATTTTTTTTTACATTATCAAAGAGTAGAAGGAATATTGTATTTGTTGGAATAGTAAAAAATAATAATCTCCCTTTGCGTTAATTCATAAATAAAAAGAAAACGTTTAAAAAACGAACTGTGTGTTATTGAACGGAAATTTCATTTTAAACAAGATTTTTTGTTATTGTTTATTTTCGCTTCTTTATTTTTGTCGTTTGGGGTTATAATGTGATTTCTATTTTATTGTTGTTTTATGCGACTGTTCCGTAGGTTCTGTAGGGTTATTGAAAGTCACATGCAATTGCAAAGTAAAAGTCTTGTCTATACGGAAACACAGTAAAAATTCCGCGTTATTTAGTTGCTGGCGTTAAGAATGGATTTTTTTCTGGTAGTTTTATACTTTAAAGATGACGTTGTATTTAGCACGTCATCATCAGGGGCACACCCAGAAAACAGAAAATCACATTCATTGCCAGTCAAATGGTTTAGTTCCTGTAATCGAACTTTTCATTTGTGATTATAAAATTTCTATTGGAAGAATCATAATTCATTAGTGCTGACAACATATTTATATTTTGAAACGAAATTCTGTAGATATAACCGTAAAATTCTACTGTCACAACTAAACTGTGCGACTGGTAACAATTGCTGTACTCATAACCGATACTGTTTTCTCTGTGCATAAAGTTAATAAAAATGCATGTCTTAAGTCTTAGAACAAAGTAAGCAATTTATGTTTGAGATTCAAACGATTTGCATTTAAAATGCATCGATTTGATAATGCATATTTTTGCATATTTTACTAAATATGCATATTTTTGCATACTTTTATATAAACGCATATTTTTATCGTTTTTTTGTCGGCTATTAATTTATAACTTTATTAGATTTCTTCTGATTTTTTTCGCAAAAATCACATTTGCAAAAAAATTGTTTTAATAATAAAAAAAACAAGAGCATGTTTACCTCAATAAAAGAACGAAAGAAACGTTAAAACCCTCGACAACGGCTACGGTGTGGATCTAGTATTCTTACTCTTGGATTTATTCTGACATACATTAGAGCTGACTCTACTTGACTGTTTGCGTGCAGCGAACCACCACGGTAGCCAACCAACAACCCTCGACATTGAGCGGACAATTTCTATGTTTAAAAAATCTAGGAACAATAGAATAACACAGCTGTTTATAAAAGGTCGACCAAACAATTTTTTTTTGAAAATGCTTTAAAAAAGTGTAGCTTCGGCTGTGTGGCACGTAGCTTCGTCCTGTTGAAACCAATCCTCCTCTTCAATTTTTGTGAACAAAAATTCATTCAACATGGCCCGATAACGATCGCCATTGACTACGGCCACTCCTTGCTCATTTTCGAAGAAAAATGGCCCAATTATGCCTCTGGACCAAAATCCGCATCAACTCGTGATTCGTTTTGGGTGTATCGGCTTTTAAATGTATGCGTGCGGGTTTTCTGTGCCCCAAATGCGACAATTTTTGCTTGTTTACATACCCGCCAAGATCAAAATAAGCACTAGTTAAAAAAAAAAAAAAACGTTAGAAAGCAGACTCTTTAGATTGTGGCTTGTATTTGTACCTCCAAATTCAAAATCCATTCATATTCGGAGAATAGGCAAAACAAAAAAATAGTTAAAATTAATGTTTTGTGTCGTAAATTGTTTAGAACAAGCACCTAGTTAAAACTTTATTTTTTTTTAAGTTTTATTTTAAGTAAAAGTTAACTGAAAAAGGTTTAAACAAGTAAGAGTGCTATGTTTTGTCATTCCAAATCTGAAATACTCTCTACCATAATCTACCATGTAATTAGGTATAAGAGTTCAGATTTAACGTTATGCGCCATTTTATTTTATTTTAAACGCCATCTTTGATTTTGAATTTTTAAATAGTTAACAGTATTCGACTAGGTAAGCCCTTTCATGTAAAACCCATATTAATGTTGTTTAGAACAAAAATTTCTCTCGATTATGTTTTGGACGCCATCTTGGATTTTTTAATTCTTCATAGTTTACTATAGTTTATTTGTCAAGCCTTTTAAATATCAGTTTACTATAGTTTATTTGTCAAGCCAAAAGTCTCATATAAAAAAATATCAATATTGAGGGAGTTAAATTACAAACCCGTAATTTGATCCAGATATCCGCTATTTTATTTAGGATTATAACTTTTTTTCTTTTACTCTATTCTACTGGTCAACTCCTATCTTTTGATGCTAATATTAAGGGGATTAATTTTTACATATTGGATTTGACCCACATATAAATAAACTTAATATACCGTATTTTCTATTGTCGGCCATCATGACTTTTTATTGTTTTTATAGTGAATTATATTTCGCCAGCTAAGCCCTTTCATTTGGTTCCCATGTTGAGTCTGTTAGCTGTGAAAAAATTTGGTTTTTGGTGAACATTTAAGGAAAAACGTCGAAACAGTTTTTTATTATGATGTTTATATCTCAGTTAGTTTAATAATTTGTAAGTTTCTTCGCAGGAATAACTTTTCAGGCTACCGCTTATAATTTAGTTATTTAGGAACATGAGAAACTAATATTAAAAATATATGTATATTTTTTAATCCATTCTGCGTATACCTTTGCCGATTAGTGACCGATTTGTCAAACATTTTTTTAGGTTTACTCAATAGGAATAATTTATCTGTAAATAGCAACAAAAATGGCTAAAAGTTATTTTAGGGCTGAAATTTTTTGATCTGGGAAAACCCAGAGACAGTCGTGTTTATTCAATAGCGGTTTATTCGCGTATATTTGCAAAAGCTTGATACTACATTCAGATCTGAGCAACAAGTTCTTGATTTTAAAAGTTGATTTCAGCGGACGGACAGACGGACATAGTTCAATCGATTGTGTCCGAAATTAATACCCCAAAAATTATAAACGAAATGAAAAAGCTTTTATACCTTTGGAACCACAGGAGAAAGTTACGAAAAAGGTTAATAGATGAATCAGGGTACACTTATACAGGTGGCGGTGCCAGCACAGCTGATTATTTTTTTGTGTGTCAATGTTTGTCAAACTGCGTACATAAAAAAGAGATTTCAGAGCCAAAAAAGGCTCTCCTTTACGCTATTACCTTATGTAATTACACCATGAGAAGAATATTTTAATTTTTTCGTGCTTCAGTGCATAAATTTTTTGTCTGTGGTCATCTCGTCATCAGGTTTATCACTATATGCAACACGCAAAGAAGAACCATGGTTACGACATGATCACGATGGTCATATTATTTTTTCTAAAACAATATTTGGTTGTAGAAAACAAGTAATAGTTATTTTTGTTTTATTTCATCATATATTTTGTCACGATATGTTTATTTTTCCTAAAAATTTCAAAATGGTTAAAATTTAAAAATAGTATGATTTAAAAAGAGTATGACGACAAAAATAACTTCATATTCAAAAGCATTAAAAACAACAAATAATCATTAAATACTAGGTGAGACAACAGTATGATTACAAATTAATTAAGCTATGATTTTTTTTATTAATAATTTGATTTCAATCGTTCTTCTTCTTGCTAAATAAATTTATATTATTTTAAAAGTTTGAGATGTCAAAAAAGGAACAAAAATTTTGAAATATTAAAGAAAATTTTAAAGTAAACGTGAAAATGTAAAAAAATATTGGTAAAAAAATTGCAATTAAATTGGTTAGTACAATCAATATGTGTATGTTAAAGCAAAAGGCAATAATTAGCCGTAAAAAGCAAAGATTGTCGATTTCAATTGTAGTCATATATATGACTATTGAATGATACTTTAATTAAACATAATAATGATAACTGGTAACCATTATATGTTTTTACGATAATCATACAATTCAATCATAATATGTTGTTCTTCGATTATGGTTACCATAACCATATTTTTTCTTTGCGTGTATAAAGTCTTCTTCCATATCGTGTAATAAAATAAATTTATAATAAATAATTTATTAAATTATTCGGAATATGTTCCAATAACTTTTAATTGTTATTAATTTGGTTATGTTTAATTAACTAGAAAAAAAAAAATAAATTAAAAAAATTATGGGTTGTACTAAATTCTTTAAAGTGTTTGGTGTAATTTCAAAATCTTATAGAACTTTAAGCTTTTCTAAAAATATGTTTAAAGGTTTACTGATAAGCTGGCATAAGCAGCAGTAACATACAAATCGACAAACTTAAACTCAACAATCTAGTGAAGGACGTGAATATTCAAACTAATGTCATAATGCAAATATTATGGTCATAGAAATTTAATTTAGAATGTAGAACATAAATTTCTTTGGGGCAATACTTATTAAAAAATATGTCCAATCACTACGTGACTTCATCTTAGTTTCTTCCTTTTAGTATTTTGTTCTCTATTCAATTTAAAATTTTTGCTGTTATGATATTTTATTTCTGGTGAATTTTATTAAGTTTTGTTCTTGTCTCCTATCGCGATTTTTTATAATTATTTCCAAGTTTAGTTAAGCTGATTTTATTTTTTCTTTTCAACTTATAATTTGTGGGAGAGGTTAAGAATTGCTGCTGTGTAGTTGAAAACAGTTTGTTTAAATCCGCTTAAATCTTTATTTATTTATATTTCTTACTTATAAATTGTTTTACACTTAAATTTCAAAGCGCATTAGTGCAAAAGCTTGATATTCAGTATATTTGTAGATTTATATAATTATGCTTAAGACACCGTGGCCTATAAAATGTTTTGTTGAATCGTTGAGTTTAATGAAATCGCTAAAGTTCATATAAGTCTCATATAAGATTCAGTGCAAGTTTACGTGAGATTTTTAGAATATCTCATTACATAGATAGACAATGTAAATTTATACTGTTTGACATGTAAGAGTCTCCTACAGAATTACAGAAAATGCTAAACAATTTTAATAGTACTAAATACATACAGTACATCAGATTGTTAAAACGCATTAAATTTGTTGAAAACAAGAAAAATTCGAAAAAGAAATACTTAAAAAAATTATAAGATTTCCTAAAAACTATAATAATTCACATAACAAAAAACTTTCGAAAAATTTTGCATTTATGAAAGTTTTTATAAAATAAGTTTTTGTAAAAGACAATTTTTCAAAATTGTTTATATTTAAGACATTTTTTTTTAAATTTTATTTATGACATCAATATAGTCTAAAAGTTTTCAATTCTGCCCATTTTATTGATTGTAATCTCAATTAAAAAAGGGTGTTTTTTTAGAGAAATAGAACTCTGAAATGAAATTAAACAAAAATGATTTTCTTGAAATTGACATACAATTTTCTTTATTTAAATTATAATTTAAATATGGCATTTGACCGCCACGGCTGGCTCGGATGTGGTCCTATCTGGATGTTTGATTACTTTTTTCAACATTTGTGGCCGTATATCGGCAATATGGTGGCGAGTGTTGTTTTCTAAAATGTCAATCATTTCGGGCCTATCGGCGTAGATAAGGAATTTCACACATCCCCTCAGAATATTGTTTAGTGGCTAAGTCAGGGTCCGAAACGTGAAACTATGCGGTAACTAAACGTTTCCTTCAAAATCATTTGTGGGACAAGGTGTGTGACATCTTGCGCTATTTTGATGAAACCACAGCCCTGGTTCATCATGGTTGTTGAATGGATTAACGAAAAAGTTTGTAATCATGGCTTTATAGTGGTCACCATTGATTGTAACCTTTCGACCGGCAACGTTTTTAAATGAGTACAGACTAATGATTCCGCCAGCCCATTAAGCACAACAAACAGTAATTTTTTCTGGATGTAGCGGTATCTCAGTTTACAACTGAGGAATACCATTACTCCAAATACGACAGTTTTGTGAATTGACGTATCTATTCAAACAAAAGTGAGTTTCATTGCTAAACAAATTTTGCTTATGAAAACTAAGATTATCGGCAATCTTGCTTTAGGTCAAATCCACGAATCAACACCTCGCTGTTCAAGAGTCCTTAATTTATGTTAATATGCCAAATCAAACAAAATATAAGTCACTTAATAGCTAGCAAAATGGCCACCAGTTAAAAAAGTGTTGCCAGCTTAAAGTCTTACACCTCTGTAAAAACACCTGGTATAATAGAATGGAATAATCTTATCATATTTGTTAAACAAATGTGTATACAGAAATAAAAAACAATTACATAGATCCCAATAAATTTAATCTAGATAAGTTAAACTCTTTTAGAAAATATTTTTACTTAAAAGAATCTATAGTTGAAATAAAAATTAGAAAATTGTACAAAAAGACCATCATTTGTATATATTTAAATTAAGGTGCAAAGTAATTCTGTTCTATAGGGGTGCAAAATATCATTTAAACTGCTTTTTAATTGCTGGATGGTTCTAGGCTTATTAATGTAGATTTTTCCTTTTAAATAACCCCAAAAAAAGCAGTATGGAGCGGTTAAATCCGGTGAACGCGTTGGCCAATTAAAATCGCTTTTACGCGAAATAATTCGTTCACGAAAGATGTCCCGTAAAAGAGCCATTGTGTCTCTTGCAGTGTGCTCTGCAACATTGTCCGATATCTGATACCATTGACGGAAACGGCGACCCCGTGTTCATTTTCCAAAAAATAAGGACCAATTATCCTTTTCGATGATTGGTGTGCACCGTGTATCCTCTGCCAGCATTAGGTTCCTTACTTCACCTTGTTGCCGAAAATTTGCAACCAGACGGTTTATTGTTCACTCTAAAGGGTTCAACCCACACATTAAAATAACGACGATATGCACGATGAGTCAAAACAATAGATCGTTGATTTGAAAAATAAAGCTCAACAATTTGGGCACGTAGTTCAATTGAGTACTGCTCCATTTAAATTCCCCAAGTCTCCTTTATAAAGTACTGAAAAAAAAAAAATTATAATAAAAAAGTTATAAGCAATTCAAACCCCTTCGGTAATTTTGGGACACATAGTACTTAGAAAATACTTCATACAATTATAGTTAAATAAAAAAAAATAAAAATAAATAAAAAATAAAAAAACAGGCATCCCATCCAATTTCACTAGCTTATAATATTTGATTTAGAAGACGAAGAAGGCCGATCTGGGCTGTTATAAGGAGGAAGAAAGAAAACAATTAACATAATAAAAATCTAGTTAATTAATTACTTAGTGCTTACCTACTTCCAAAAGCACTTCTACATAGGAGTCAAAATTTCTTAGATGTGTAGGTCTAATTTTTGCAATTCCTAACCGCTTATTTCATCCCTACCTGGAATAGACTAATCATGCATTTTCCTTACGCACTACTGAAAAAGGTAGCAGTAAGAAAAAATATCAAACAAGTAAGAGCACTATATTCGGCTGTGCCGAATCTTTTATACCCACCACCAATTTTGTGTACAATTAAAGCACAATATTTATTATTTTGTTAATCGCTATAGAATAATCTCTTTATAATAAAATATGTATCACTTTCTTTGTAGAGGGTGGTTAAATTCGAAGGGCCCATGTTTAAGGTGAACCACATCTAAACTTCAACTTTTTTCTTGTATTTCATTTGACATTTCACGATAACGTGGCAAAAGAGCAAGCAACCTCGACTCATCATCGTGCCCAACAATTGAGCATCAACAGTGTCATTGAAAACATGGACTATCGGATCGAAGTGTGCCGCCAAGGTTGGGGGGCCATTTGGCCGATATTTTGTTCCATACATAATTGAAGCATACAAATATTATCATTATAAAAATAAATTATAATAATTTCATAATAATTTTATTCAAAATCAACATAGTCCCTTAAAATTAAACCACCCATTATAACTTCGGTATGCTAGTAAAATGTTTTCGTAAATTTAGTCTTTCAATGAAAGTGGCCGTTAAAATACGCGTGTCAATAAAGTTTCTGCTAACAAACATAACTTAGATATTTCAATATAGTCCTCTAGTATTCCAAAATCTTTATTCATAGAGAATTTACATGAATTTAGGAGGAATAAAGTGAATTTAAGTTTAAATTTTAAGGGCCACAGGGTGATTTAAAATATACATTCTCTGCATTTTTCTAAAACGGGAAATTTATTAGTAAGATTTTGATTTTTAAACTTCTATAACATTTTGCTTTTAAAAGATTTTCAAACGAAATAAGTTTTGTATAATTTCAAAATTTGTTAGCCATTAGTACATGAAAATAAATTGTTTATAATGTTTAGAGATAATTTTTTTTGACTTAGGTCATAATTTTCCTAAATTCCCATTTTTAATAGAGCATAACTTCAGGAGAACATAAGCATAAGTTGTTACCATGCCATCTAGTAGTTGCTAGTAGAGTCATCTACCTTATCATCTTTATCTTATATTTAGCTACAGTACAATAAATGGCGCAGTGTAAGATGAATAAATGCTAATATATATGACTAATATATTTTTATAAAAATTTAAGGAAAAAAGTGTGCGTGGTACTATATGTAGAATCGTACATATAGTTTTGTCAGTTTTATTACGTTTTAAATTTGAAATATACACTGTGCGGTATAAATTTTCGTACATTTTAATCTATAACTCTTTTCCTAATTCATAGATTTAAGCGATTTTCAGGGAAAAATATTCTTTTGATTCGATAAATATATATTCGAAGTTTCATGACCACGCTTATGCGTCTGGACACAATTCAAAAGTGAAAGTGGGCGTTATAGTAGGCGTGTCAAAGTTGTTTTTGCTAACGAGTACAACTTAGGTGTTTCAATATAGTCCTTTATTATTCCAAAATCTTTATTAATAGAGAAATTATATGAACTTTAGGTAAAACGTTATATGGGAGGTGGGCGTAAAAGTGAGTGTGGCACCTTAATTTTTTGGCATAGTAATGAAATTGCCTAGAGGGATAGCCGTAGCAAAATTTATCATCATACCTCTAATTTTAGCGATTTTATGAGCTTTTAAATTTCATTAACGGCAGATAACGTGAAAAGTGGGCGTTATAGTAGGCGTGTCAAAGTTATTTTTGCGAATGAGTACAACTGATATGTTTCAATATAGGCCTTTATTATTCCAAAATCTTTATTAATAGAGAAATTATATGAATTTTAGTTAAAACGTTATATGGGAGGTGGGCGTAAAAGTGGGCGTGGCACATTGATTTGCCGTACAAAGCGTGTCACCAAAAAGCAAAGTATGCAAAATTTCAGAGTCGTACATCCAATTTTGTTGCTTTTATGACGTTTTTGTTTTTAAATATACCGAAAAATACACTGTGCGGTATAAATTTTCGTACCTTTTGATCATTAATTCCTCTTCTAATGCATAGATTTAGACAATTGTCAGGGAAAAATATTGTCTTTACTTCGGAAATATATATTCGAAGTTTCATGAGTCTACGTTAAGGCGTTTGGACACAATTTCATTTTATTCGATGTTCGAAGGACACGGTTTTTTCGACCTACTCTTGCTTTTCGAGCTATAACTCTCTTCCTAATATTCTGATTTAGCCCATTTTCAATACCAAACAAACCTTGTCTATAAGAAAGATTCTGGCAAAATTTGAGCCTCCTAGCTTTTTCGGTGCGACCTCTATCGTGCTTTCAACAGACGGACAGACGGACTGACATAGCTAGATCGTCATAAAATCAAACCCCGATTCAGAATATATACACTTTATGGGGTCTAAAATGGATATTTCGATGTGTTACAAACGGAATGACAAAATGAATATACCCCCACCATTTTTTTGGTGGCGGGTATAAAAATACTGTTGAAATACATAAGTCTTCTTTTTTCCAATGCTGAAATAATAAACAGTACAGAAGACATAAGCGAATGAAATGAATGAATGAAGCAATTTTTGGTGTGTTATATATCATTTCTCTGCCTAAACTCAAAATAACTAGAAACATGAAACTCGGACGTTAGGTTCCTATTCTGATGAATAGGTCTACTAAATAGGGATGTTTTGAAATTCAAACTTTTACTAGGTAAAAATTGATCAAATCGGTAACCTTATATACGCTCAAACAAAATTCAAACAGATAAAGATGGGTGAGAGACAATATGTGAGCATAAAAAAAACTATAAACATGAGTAGGACTTGATTTTATGTTATGTCAATACATTGTATATTTCTTCGTAAATCATTTTCTTAAAACAGCTGTAATAAATAATGAGACATTTTTAAACTTAATTAAAAATTAAATTTCATGCTAAGCCCCGTTGCACAGTTTCACAGTTATTCTTTTAGAGCACTTTGCAATAAGATAACATTAAAGGTATTTACGTCACTGATTTTAGTCTTGTAAAAAGGCAAAACTGCTTTTAGATATAACAACTATGTTTCAAATAATTTCACACTCATTTTTGCTTTTGCACTAACTCTAACTTTGTGCGTAAATTTTACCATATATTTTTATCGTTAATATTTTATGTACCTAAAAAGTCAGAAGCTGCGATTATTAATAAGTTAGCTTCAAAAAAATATTAGTTAAAAACAGTGTTTACGTTGGATCAAAATTAGCTTATTTAGTTTCTCATTTTTACAAGAGTAAAATCGGTGACGTGAGTACATTTATTATGTTTGTTGAAATTTTATTTCTTTTCCAAATTTTTTTTATCATAAAGAAATTAGAAATATATATGTATTAACATGACATTAATAACATTTTATGTTACCCTTATTTTTGCACATATTAAGTACCAAAAACAAAAGCCCACATATACCAGATGTGCTTCCCGCTGCATATGAAAAGTACGTAAAATGCAGAGCACAGTGTGTTTATAAGTTAATAATTTTTTTTATGACTGCATTCATAAGAATTTCAATAAGATATATACAATATATTTTTGTTTGAACAACAATTAGTTGCATAAAATTGTTTTATTTTTGTGTCCGTCGAACCCGTTTTTCTGCTGAAATTTATTGGCTTTTGTGCTGCTGCTTGTTTGTTATGAAAAATAAATTAATTATTTTCTGTCATTTCATTGTAATATTTGTACAAAAACAAATAGCCAACTATTAATTATAACATTTACAAGAATAATAAAGTCCAATGAATTTTACTAGATAGAACGTTCATACTCATACACTTAACACTTAGTTCAGATAGTCAGTTAGTCAGTCAGTCAGTCAGTCATTCTGTCACACTTACAGAATGGCATTTTTTCTCGTTTAATACTGAATTGGTTGTGAACTTTTGTTAAAGTTAAACATATTTTTAATTTCATTGAAATATTTTGTTCAAGCGAGTATATACATACAAGTGTTTAAGTGTGTGTTTAATTTTTTGTTGCTGTTACCACCGTTGTTGTAATGGTTTACCATGGCGTATAATTAACACATTTTTTTTCACGCCTAAAAGCAGTCAATGACAAGTGTAAATTTTTGTTTGTAGTTAAATATTATTTGTTGTTGTTGAAACGTTTTATACAACTTAAGCTTTCGTATATAAGGAGTACGATCAGCGAATATGTACAAGAGTAGAATAATATTTAGCGTTATTTTTAAAATCTCAGGCTTATTTTTTTTTATAATTAAATTATACTGAAATTTTTATATAAAATTTTCTTTTATACGGCATTATATCCATACGATAAAAAGTAGATATATAGATTATAGATCTTAGCGAAATGGATTATTTGTAAGAAAACTTGCTTTTGTTTTACTTAATTCAGTCCTCATATGCGTTGTATGTGTTCGATGTGTCTGTCTATCTGTGTGTGAAATTAAAAATAAAATGTTTTTCATGTTCAATGCAATACATCATGTTAACAAATATTAAAAAAAGAAAAAAAATTGTCACACATATTTGCACACAAACATTGCATGAATACAAAGTAAAATCCCATTTATTCTAGAGCCTAAAATCATGCAACATATAAATTAAATTGAATACCAACTAAAGACCATTTGTGTGTTATGAAAACAGACAGACAAACAGTTATTCACATAGCAGCTATACAAATCGACAAATGTTTTAAATAAAATTAAAAAAAATCAAAATTAAATCCATTTTAATCGTTTTAGGTTTTAAATTTAATACGTTTACAAATTATGTGCTTTATTTATATATGTACATACGTATGTATGTACACATTCATACATTTACGAGTATAATTCTGCATCGTGTGCATATCACCATACATTGAATATATAAAAAATGTGATGTAAATTTCTAGTCTCATTGAAATTCTATTTTGTTTAGCTAATTTTTGCCCCAACTTTAACCACATGAAAATAAACAACATTTATTTCACTTGTTTTCAATAAATAAGTTTTTTTTCATGTTTATTTAATAATTTCCAACTGGTTTTAATATTTATAGTTCAATGTTCTACATTTATATAGTCATAGCTTCTATGCCCCTTTAACTGCCAAATAAAGGTTATGCAAAAGTCGTTCAATATAACATGGATTTGGCAATTGTCGAATCATTCATACAGTGTTGGCTTTAAAGCATTAGAACATTAATATAAATACTTATGAATACCAATGTCAAAATAAAGCAAATTGTTTGTACAATATTTTATTAAAAAAAAAAAACAAAAATAATGTTAAGAAACGACAACGACCATTTGTTTGCTACTTATTTAAATCAAACAGTTAATATGAAATTAACTTTAACAAAAATAACTCAATTTACTTTACAACGCATGGGAGGTTTCACTTTGAGTTTCCTTTTTTTTTTAAAATTAATTAAAGCGTTGATTTCTTTGCTTTATTGTCAATTGCTAAAATTATGTCTATCCTTCCAATAATGATAATGTTATATAAGTGTTTTACTTGACAATTTCTCCATAAAAACTAGAAACAAACTAATCTTAAGAAACAACAAATTTAAGAGCAATGCAAACTTGTAAAAAGGGATGCCTTTGTATTTTGTTTTTCAAAACGTTAAAAAAATTAACGAATTAACGAGGGAACCAAATGTATAAATGGATTTAGGACAAGCCGTTTACATATTTATTGAGTTAACGAGTTACGAATTATGGCGGCTTGGTAATCTGGATATGGCTGCGTTTAGTATATTGTAAGGCACCCACTAGAAAATTTTACAAAAAGTATGTTTTATTAATATGGTTCTTAATAAATTGTTCATATACTGTCAAGGCTTTAAGCACTTAAATATTTTTATATTTTTATTTTGGACTATGTATGTAATAGTATTATTATTAGTTTATTCGCTTTGTGCTTTTCTAATGACAACAATGGTATTGTCATTTTAATAAACAAATGGTGGCATTTATTACGATTTCAAAAATACCAATAATTGCCAGAAAAATTGAATTAAATAGAAATTGAATAGATTCCAAACTAAATTCATGCATAAATAATTGATAAGTAAACTATTGAAATTTAGCTATAATTATGGAGTTTGATAAAATAAAAATAACAAAAATTGTGATAACAATATTATACAAATTATGTTCTGCATAGATTTAAAGAAAAATTAATATTTTTATTGTAATCGCAGCGGTATTTGTAATAAAAAATGTGATTGAGCTATTGAAAAGGAAACTTATATAAAACTAGCCAAAACCGGCGCGCGTTGCTACGCCCCTTAATGAATCGAAATGCATTCTGAATTTTAATTGAATATCAAGTGCAAAAACCTAAAAATTATAATTTTTTTTATGGGCGTGGCATTGCCCACTTTTTAATCACGAAATTGTAAAGTCATAATAGGTCAATATGTGTGCAAAGTTTCAGAAGAATCGGACTAGTGCAAGTACCTTAAAATTATAATTGTTTTTGTGGGCGTGGCCCCGCCCACTTTTATAATCACGAAATTGTAAAGTCATGACAGCTCGATATGTGTGCAAAGTTTCAGAAATATCGGTCTGGTGCAAGTACCTCAAAATTATAACATTTTTTTATGGGCGTGGCCCTGCCCACTTTTCTAATCACGAAATTATATGGTTATAACAGCTTAGTTTGTGTGCAATGTTTCAGAAAAATCGGTCCAGTGCAAGTACCTCAAAATTAAAACTTTTGTAGGGGCGTGGCACCGCCCACTTTTATTATCACGAAATTATTTAGTCATGACAGCTCGATATGTGTGCAAACTGATAACTAATTTTTATGGGCATGGCCCCGCCCACTTTTTTCCACCCATAAACACTCCCTGGTATGTGTCCAACAACTTGCCAAAGTTTGAGTCCGATCGGTTTTACAGTTTCGGAGTCTATAGCTAACACACACACACACACACACAGAGATTCACTTTTATATATATAGATAGATAATAGTATAGACATTATGTTACAAAACAAGTAAGAGCACTATATTCGGCTGTGCCGAATCTTTTATACCCACCACCAATTTTGTGTACATTTAAAGCACAATAATTATTATTTTGTTAATCGCTTGGAATAATCTCTTTATAATAAAATATACATCTCTTTCTTTGTAGAGGATGGTTAAATTTTAAATTTAAAACAGAGGCCGAATTACGGCACTCGAACGTGATCGAAATTTGAAAACTCTTATTAGAATCTATATACCTAAAGCATACTCGATCGTTCGAGTAAAATTTCGATCGATATCGAATGCCGTAATTCGGCCCCAGGTCTGTATAAAATGTTAGAACATCTATGAATGCCTTCTAAATTCGTTAAATGAGAAGCATTGCTGTTTATCGCGATAGTGTGGCAAAAGAACAGTCAACTTCGACTCATCATCGTGCCAAACAATTGAGCATCAGCAATGTTATTTAAAATTTGGACTATCGGATCGAGGTGTGCCGTTGAGGTCGCGGGGCCATTTGGCCGATATTTTGTTCCATACATAATTGAACCATACAAATATTATCATTAAAAAAGAAATGATAATAATTTCCTAAATAATTTGTGTTTTATTCAAAATCAACATCGGCCCTTAAAATTTAACCACCCTTTATAACTTGGATATGCTGGTAAAATGTTTTCGTAAATTAAGTGTTTCAGTGAAAATGGGCGTTAAAGTAAGCGTGTCAATAAAATTTCTGCTAATAAATACAACTTAGATATTTCAATATAGTCCGTAATTCTTCCAAAATATTTATTCATTGAGAAATTATATGAATTTGAAATAAAGCATTATATAGGATGTGGGCGTTAGAGTGGGCGTGTCACCTAAATTTTCTGGCATAACAATAACATTGACTAGAAGGATTTCCGTAGCAAATTTTATCATCATACCTCTAATTTTGTCGGTTTTATAAATTTAAATTTCATTAACAGTAAATAACGTGGAAAGTGAGCGTTATAGTAGGTGTGTCGAAGTTATTTATGCTAATAAATACAACTTAGATATTTCAATAAAGTCCTTTATTATTCGATTTATAGAGAAATTATAAGAATTTGAGAGAAAACGTTGTATGGGAACGTTGTTGTTGGCGTGTCACATTTATTTTTCATCAGAAGAAAGCCTTTGACCAAAAAGCAATTCCTGCAAAATTTCAGAATCGTAGATCTAAATTTGTCACTCTTATTAGGTTTAAAATTTTTAACATATTGGAAAATACACTGCGCGGTATAAATTTTCGTACATTTTGATCTCTAACTCCCTTCCTAATACATGCATTTAGGCAATTTTTCTTTCTTCCTTATACTCCGATGTAGCCAATTTTCTATTCCAAACAAACCTTGTGTATAAGACATATTCTGGCAAAATTTGAACCCTCTAGCTTTTTCGATGGGACCTCTATCGTGCTTTTAACAGACGGACAGACTGACGGACATAGCTAGATCGTCATCAAATAAAACCCCGATTAAGAATATACATACCATTTTTTTGGTGGCGGATATAAAAACTCAAATACTTCAAAAAAACACATTACAAAAAAATTTGTTTAGCTCTTTTACTAAAATTTTGTAAAAACTATTTGACCTTGTGTCACAAAAATTGGTCTGCTGATCACGGTCGGATCGTAACGGGTATAAAATGGGGTATAGGGGTATAGAGGAGAGTTTTATCTACTAAATGGTGCTAATTTCTTTTTGTTATCTTATGTTTTCTAGAAGTTATGGTGTATTAAAAAAAGGAATTTAGGAAAATTTAGACCTAAAGATAAAAAAAAAATTATTTCTAAACATTATAAACAATTTATTTTCATGTATTAATGGCTAACAAATTTTAAAATTATACAAAACTTATTTCGTTTGAAAATCTTCTAAAAGTAAAATGTTATAGAACTTTAAAAATCAAAATCTTACTAATAAATTTCCTGTTTTAGCAAAATGCTGAGCATGTCTATTTTGAATCACCCTGTGGCCCTTAAAATTTAACCACCCTTTACAAAAAAATAGATAGATAAAAAAAAAATTTGTTAAAATATGTATTTTTAATATTCAAATACTTATTTTAAATCTACTGATGCACATTTTTTTTTTTAAATTTTTAAATCTTAAACCTCATAAGACTGTGTGTACAACTATATGTTAAGTTGGGCACAAATCATTACTCTAGTTAATTTTTGTCAACAAACTTCGGTCATTTTCGTTTTCACAAACCCCTATAAAATTCCTTTGTAGTTTGTGCAAAAAAATGTTACTAGAGTCATCTAGTGTTCTACGTGATGTTTAGCAAAGACATCATCCTCAGTGTTTGCAAAATGTAGTGGCGCCTTCAACAGATGTCGCCATCTGCAATGAATAAATGCTAATGAATATGACTAATATATTTTTATAAAAATTTAAAAAAAAAGTGGGCGTGGCACATTTATTTTCCGTTATAACGAAGACTTTGACCAAAAAACCATGTTTGCAAAATTTCAGAACCGTACATATAGTTTTGTCAGTTTTATTACGTTTTAAACTTCAAATATACACTGAGCGGTATAAATTTTCGTACATTTTGACCTATACCTCCTTTTCTAATGCACAGATTTAAGCAATTTTTGGGGAGAAATATTCTTTTGACTCGAGAAATATATATTCGAAGTTTCATGACTCTACGTTCATCCGTTTGGACACAATTCCATTTTATTCGATGTTAGCAGGACACGGTTTTTTCGACCTATTCTTGCTTTACGAGCTATAACTCTCTTCCTAATATTCCGATTTAGCCCATTTTCAATACCAAACAAACCTTGTCTATAAGAAAGATTCTGGCAAAATTTGAGCCCCCTAGCTTTGTTGGTGCGACCTCTATCGTGCTTTCAACAGACGGACAGACGGACAGACGGACAGACGGACAGACGGACGGACATAGCTAGATCGTCATCAAATCAAACCCTGATTCAGAATATATATACTTTATGGGGTCTAAAATGGATATTTCGATGTGTTACAAACGGAATGACAAAATGAATATACCCCCACCATTTTTTTGGTGGCGGGTATAAAAATTGCCACATAATAAAAAGTTGTGGCTAGAAGGGGTTAATAATATATTTTTTGTATAAACAGTTGTTTTTTGTATTAAGCTTGAGATCAAAAAAAATTGTTTTTTGAACAATTCTAATATTTTAATTGTTAATGGTTGAAAATTGTTAAAACTTTCCCTGAAGTAGCGAAACATCGGAAAATAAAATTAAAACTATTTTTCATAAAAGAAAGTGACAAAAAACAACTGTTTATATAAAATAAAAAGATCGAAAACATTCATTTATTAAATATATTTTTTGACTCCAGATTTCTTATTTTCAAAAATATGATTCAAGTTTTATATTAACCCAAAAAATGTACTTGTTTTGTAATCTTTTGGTCTTATGAGTTACAAAAATGTTAGATTATGGCCATTACAGCTATGTTTTTTTTACATATATTTTTTTATAGGAAAAAAAATCATGAAAGAAATGTTAAGCTCATTTTGCTTAAAACTTTAAGACATACCCTAAAACTGTAAGCAGGTTTTTTTAATATCTTTGATTGCAAGTTACAACGAACAAAAAATCATTCAAATCAGTTCACATTTACAAAAGTTACAAGACTCGAAAGATTTTTTTAAGCCCGAGGTAGCCAACTTTGACAAACTGTTGAGCTACCATGTTCTGACAGAGGATATCTGAAAATACTTTATCTGAAAACATTGGTTCTCTGCTACAAGATCTAGTATGTTTCGTGCATGGTACGTACTTATTACCACTTTTGTTCAAAAGAAACACATAAGTAAGCTAAACAAAGTGATATGAAATAGTATCGTAGCTTAATAGCTTCGCAGGTGATCAACATATCATTTTATGCTTCTGTTAATAGTAATATAAATTAAAATAGTAATTTTTATTAAAACAATAACCGTATTAAAGTTTAAACTAAAAGAAAACATTTAATACTGAAGACTGTATCCATGCAGTTTCCAAACTTACGTTGTACATTTTTGACGTCAAGCATATATTGCGAGTTACGTGCCGAAATCGAAAGGACATCTCAAAATTGCCGACATTTCAAGCCGATCCGGACTTCTCTCTATTGACCATCGTAGCAGTTTAGTGGATTTAGAGTAGGAGGAATCGGTTTTCCACCTTCTTTGAGAAAGTCTTGCCCTTGCTGCAAAGTGATACTTGATTCTGTACAAATATATACTAGACGACATCTTTTTGATATTTGATGTCAGAGTAAACGATCTGCTAATATAGCTTACGACTACAGGGCGGATCTAGTACCCCCCTCTTAGGGTTATTCCAAGAGACACAGAATCTGGAAAGTGATGTGATCTTGTGAAAACGGTTTTATTAAGACTCAACTTGAAAGTTTTCGAGTATTATCCTACCCGGATAACCAACCAAAGATGAAATAAAACAAGTAAGAGTACTATATTCGGCTGTGCCGAATCTTTTATACCCACCACCAATTTTGTGTACATTTAAAGCACAATATTTATTATTTTGTTAATCGCTATGGAAAAATCTCTTTATAATAAAATATGTATCACTTTGTTTGTAGAGGGGGGTTAAATTTTAAGGACCCATGTTGAAGGTGAGCTACACCTAGTATTTAAATTTGTTTTCTGCATTTCACTTGACATTTCTCAATCTCAGACTAACTTAATTTGAACAGTGAAAAAATACGCAAATGAGCAACGCTTTAAAGTTATTCAGGTTTTTTTTTATAAAAATGGGCGTTCAAATCAAAATGCATTTTGTTCACTTCGTAATTCTTTTGGTCAACATAATCGTTCAAATTCGTCCACAATCGGAAGAATTGTAAAAAATATTTAAATTTCTGTAAAACAGGTCTGTATAAAATGTTAGAAAATCTATGAATGCCTTGTTAGTTCGTTGAATGGGAACTATTGCTGTTTTTTGCGATAGTGAGGCAAAAGAGCAGTCAACCTCGACTCATCATCATGCCCAACAATTGAGCATCAACATTGTCATTAAAAATTTTGACCATCAGATAGAGGAGTGGCGCCAAAGATGGGGGGGGGGGGGTCATTTGGCCGATATTTTGTTAAATACATAATTGAACCATACAAATGTTATCATTATAAAAAGAAATGATAATAATTTCTTAAATAATTTGTGTTTTATTTAAAA
Organism: Phyto melanocephala; assembly: GCA_941918925.1. Classification (NCBI taxonomy): domain Eukaryota; kingdom Metazoa; phylum Arthropoda; class Insecta; order Diptera; family Rhinophoridae; genus Phyto; species Phyto melanocephala. The sequence goes on along the minus strand of OW799233.1, from coordinate 93,385,100 downwards.
TCAACATCGGCCCTTAAAATTCAACCACCCTTTATAACTTCGATATGATAGTAAAATGTTTTCGTTAATTTAGTCTTTTAGTGAAAGTGGGCATTAAAGTAGGAGTGTCAATAAAGTTTCTGCTAATAAATACAACTTAGATATTTCAATATAGTCCTTTATTTTCCCAAAAACTTTGTCAATAGAGAAATTACATGAATTTAAGATAAACCGTTATATGGAATGTAGGCGTTAAAGTGGGCGTGTCAGCTTAACTTTTTGGCACAACAATAACATTGATTACAAGGATATATGTAGCAAATTTCATCATCATACCTCTAATTTTGGCGGTTTTATGAGCTTTTAAGTTTCAATAACGGTAGATAACGTGACAAGTGGGTGTTATAGTAGGCGTGTCAAAGTTGTTTTTGCTAATGACTAGAACATAGATATTTCAATATAGACCTTTATTATTCCAAAATCTGTATTAATAGAGAAATTATATGAATTTTAGTTAAAACGTTATATGGGAGGTGGGCGTAAAAGTGGGCGTGGCACATTGATTTTTCGTAACATCAAAGCCTCTCACCAAAAAGCAAAGCGTGCAAAATTTCAGAATCGTACATCTAATTTTGCCCGTTTTATTAGGTTTTGAATTTAAAATATACCGAAAAATACACTGCGCAGTATAAATTTTCGTACATTTTTATCTATAACTCCTTTCCTAATGCATAAATGTAAACAATTTTTGGGTAGAGATATTGTTTTGACTCGAGAAATATATATTCGAAGTTTCATGACTGTACCTTTATGCGTTTGGACACAATTCCATTTTATTCGTTGTTCGAAGGACACGGTTTTTTCGACCTACTCTTGCATTACGAGCTATAACTCACTTCCTAATATTCCGATTTAGCCCATTTGCAATACCAAACAATCCTTGTCTATAAGAAAGATGCTGGCAATTTGAGCTCCCTAGCTTTTTCAGTGCGACCTCTATCGTGCTTTCAACAGACGGACAGAAATTGCTAGACCGTCATCAAATCAAACCCTGAATCAGAATATATATACTTTATTGGGTCTAAAATGGATATTTCGATGTGTTACAAACGGAATGACAAAATGAATATACCCCCAAACTTTTTTTTTTTTGGCGGGTTTAAAAATGAAACTTTAACTTGGTTATAGTGATAAAAAAAATAAAATAACTCTTAATTGTTTAGGATAACTAAATCTTATGTATAAAATTCTCGTGTCGTGGTGCTTGTGATTAGACTCCTCCGAAATGGCTGGACCGATTTTTATTCGGGTAGGTCTCAGAATCGGTCAACATTTATTTTTTATACCCCACAACGCCACGCCTTTTTTTCGCCTCCTTAAGTAGGCCAGACTGCTGGACTTATCTTCTTGAAATTTTCACATAATATAACTAAGACTGAGGCATGATTAATAGGATACTTTTTTTACTACGCCTACTTTAATGCCCAATCGTTGCATCGATATAGTTTTTAGTATTTTTATTCAAATTTTACTCAACTTTTAGTAAAGCCAACGACAATGGACCGTATTGGTCTCTCGGTGAGGGTGTGAGGGTTACTTCACACCGGCCTTTCTTACCTATAGTAAAGCCAATGCAGGGATGACTCACCCTTAGGGACAATTTATGCCTCACCTAAATAATGTAACGACTTCGATGAAATTTTTAACTAAGATCTTCGCACACATAGTTTACGTTTTTTTAATATACTCAAAGTAAGTTAGTTATTTTTATTTAATAAAAATAATTCCTCGAAATAATTTTTATGGCAAAACACCGTTTGCTGGGTCAGATATTATTGTTATAAATAATAGATGAAATCATGTCATAAAAGTGTACTCAAATATTTGGCATATAAGAAAATTCGAATAAATCAGTCTTGAAAATTTAAATGAATTCATAATTTAAACAATATCAGCATAATTTTAATGACAACAGGAGAAGTGCTATTTCTAGACGTGCCGAAATCTGACGCTACACTTTCCAATAATGTACATAAGTAAAGTGACCAATTGGGCATAAGTGTGTACCTGTTGTGGGTTTGGGCTTTTAGTGTTCCTCCTTTTCAACCTAACTTACTTAACCTAAAGTGGCCTAATCGATGCATAGCCAAAACTCCAGATTTAGCGTTAAACGCCATTTTGATTTATTTTTTGCAATGCCATTTTTGATTTTGGATTTTTCCATATTTCAATGTTGTACTTGACAAGCGCCTTCATTTGATAACCATATTGACGAGTTATAAAAAAATTATCAGCCAACAAAACTTCATAGTTTACAAAGTTAACTATATTCCACCGGTTAAGCCCTTTCACTTAATATCAATATCAAGGATCTTGAAGCGGACATATTTTTATTAAATACTAGGTTTTACTCATGTATAAATTTATTGAATGTCATTGTGTATTGGTAGTTATCATGTATATTAAATTTTTCAGAAGTGTTCTGCTAGACAAGCCCTTTTATTAAATACACATGTCAATACTCTCGCTAGTCAAGAAGCAGAAAAAATCAATTTTCGTTTAAAGTTTTATTTTGGGTCTCAGTAATTTTCAAATTTTTGCCGATTTGTAACCGATTTATTTAAAACGATTATTATTAGAGACATATTATATTTGCAGAAAGTAATATTGGGCCAATTAAAAGTGGTTGCATATCAGTCGTATTTGTAAAATTTCATATTATTTTATGCATGCTTAAAATTTTTGTTAGTAATTTCCATACAAAAAAAATAATATGACTTTACACATTTGTTTCCTATGTATAAGAAATTGTTTATCTTATACTTTTAACCATACTGTCTCTCAGAGAGAATTTCTTCCGTTCTCACCTCTCAGAGAGAATATTTTATATTTTCTTCTTTCCTGTATACATACAATTTTTAACAGCGTCATCTCTTTGTCTTCTTTCTTGTATTAAATACATAAGTTGTTAACAAAAGGTGTTCAAAGTCACTAGTCATATTAATATGAATTATATGATATAGTACAATATGAGAGTCAACTTTGAATTGGCCCATTGTGTCGATGAATTTTAATTTTTTTTTGTAAAAATATGAGGGAAATAAAAGAAAATGGTGATTGGTTGCTTATGTGCAGATTTAAATAGCGATTTATTCTTGAATATTTCAAAAAGATTTATACCATTTAATACCGTTTAAGTCAAAGATTTTTTCGATCTATTTTTATTTTTTTGTTTTTGGTGGTTTAATTAATTTAATAATCCTACTGTGTGTGACTGCCACCACAAACTCGTTTGACATTTCAGATAAATTACTCTTACAAATTCCTTAACTTTATAGTTCTTCACCTTTAGACCTTTTTAGTTTAGTTTGCCATGATAACCCTTATTTACATCTTTATTTCATATCCACACACACATTTTAACACATGTGGTATTTATGGGTGTTTGAAAGGCATAACCAAAGCAAACTGAACTAAGTATTTAATAGCAATAATTGTAATTATCATAATAATCGTTGATAATGCTGGTTTTACTCTTCTGCTACTTGTTACCCGCAAAAACAACATTTGTAATTAGTGTTTAATGCTTATGATGACGAAATAACTATGAAATTATGAACGTAAATAAATAAAAAGTTGTAAAATATGTGTGTGTCTGTCAGTGTTATGTTATAACTACGTAGACATAGTATTTAACAAAACCAAAAACCACTAAAAATAAATATATATTATTATTATATATGAAAGTGTTCGTGCATAGTGTTTTATGTAATGCAGCATATTTGATATACATATAATAAATACACTTTGTTTATTGGTAAACTGTATAAAAAATGGCCACCACTTCTAATAATCTCTTTGAGGTTAAATTACATTGTTTTGTTAACTTGATGTTGTCATGGTTTACAACAAAAAATATCAATTTGTTTTTTCCCATTTCCGTTTTCTATTATTTTCCGTACTGTATCTTTGAGCGTTTATTATATCTAGTTTACGTTTACAATTGCGTGATTGTGTGATTGTATGTATATGTTTATTTAATTTGATTTATTACAGATTTATTGAACCTTTTATTGTTAGGGTATAATTTTTAAGACACTGAAAGGAAATTTTTGTGTATATTGTTTTATTTGCTTACTTTGCTTTAAATAAACCCGCTTTTTTTAAAACATTGCAAAAGCACAATTGAAATTAACTTAATTATAATTTTGTACATATTTAAATGGTTAAACAAAATCTACAGTTTACATTAATTAAGTAGTGCTATACTTATTTATTATAACAATTTGATTTTGTACAACTTTAAATTTTCCAAGGTTTTACAATTACAGGCATTGTAAACTGAGCTACGTTTTCGTATGGCATATTAAAAAGTTGTAGAACCTTTCTTAGGACTCTAGTCTTGTTATGTAGCTTTAAACAAAACTATAAAAAATATTCTCCCTTGTAGTGAAGGATATAAATATTCAATGCGTTGTATAAATTAGAAATACTACAAGGCAGCTCCCGACAAATGTTCTTTTTATAAGTCGCCAATATCAAAAAATGATTCACACAGATCTGTGCATGGTTTTTATGTCTTTTATAACAACTTTAAAAAATTTTTAAAAAAGTATACAAATTATACATAAGTAAAATAACGTTGGTTTTGTAAAAAATTCCGTCTAATAGATATCAAAAAAATTAACACTTTAAAATAACCGACATCAGCAAAGATAAAAATCTGCTTAAAATAAGTTGAATAAAAACGGTTTTTATCTCTTAAGTAGTATTAAATTTATTCTGGGCAAACTAAGTATATAAAAAAATCACGCAAAACGAAAAATTTCTCCTACAAGTATATATGAGAGATTGCTCTTATATGATAAGTTTGTTAGAAATATGCATAAAACAATAGAAAAACACGGCTTCGGTGATGATAAGATTTTTATATGGATTTATGGAATTACGATTTGTAAGTTCATTTGATGGTTAGCAATGTATATTTATTTATCTAGAAAATCAATAGAAATTTTACAAGCACAAAAGGAAAAATTAAATAAACAATGTGAGATGTTTTATTGACAAGGAATGAACTCGCTACAACGAATTTTTTTTCTGCGATAGTTATGATATTGTGAGTTTTGCATGTTTTAATTTAATACAGTCAAACCGTTATAATTCGTTCCACGTTAATTTTTAAACAATTCTGAAAAAATGGCTGGTTCCTTGGGAAAAGCTCTTTAATTCACAAAAATGCCATACATTTTAATTCAATTTGATAAATCATGTTTGATCAATAAGCTCAAAAGTCTACATAATTTAGCCAGTGCTCTAATTAAATATGATATAAAATGCAGAGTTACTGAAATTTAAATTTATTAATTTATACGTGGCTCTTTGAAATTAAAAAAAAAAATTAAGATTTTATACACAGCGTTATTACATGTTATTCAAATAATCGAATAGATTTATATATTTTGTGGAGTGAAATGTTTTAAGTAAAATTCAAATTATATTATGTATTTTTTTATGTAAAAAGAATTTTTATCATGAATTTATTGTAAATATGTACAATATATAATTACTTAAATGTACGATCTAAGAATTTGTGTTTTTGTTTTGTTTCTGCATAAGAAATATTTAATTTTAAAAACACAGTGACTGTTAAGAATAAAATTGACAGTTTTGGTGGAATTAGAGGCAATAATGCTATAAACACATAGACGACAGCAGACAGCAAGCAGCAATATGTCAAAAATAAAATCCATGTGTTTAAATGAAAACGATTATTTTGACGGCAGCACAGCAGCACGACTGCACAACAGCATTTGCTGCTGCTGCCAACTTAGGCTATTTTCTATTTTGACGGGCAGCAAGAAACAAATATAGTGTTGCCATTATATATATTAAATTGGAAAAAAAAGAACAAAAACTTATTTTTGATATTAAACATAAAAGAACATTACAAAAATACAATAAAGAAATAAATTTATGTGTTTTTATAGCTTTTCATGATATTATTACATATTTTTATCAATAACTTTAATTTTATTCATTATAAAATATATATGCGGCATCCCTGAAATTTGTATTGCTAAAATACACATCAGCTGTTTATTATGTTGTGGCTGTCTTCAAAATAATTATGAAGCTGACTTCAGAGCAGCATTTGAAATTGGCAGCATTTGATGCCGTGAAGTTGTGAAGTCTGCTGGCGTCTATGTGTTTAGAGCTTAAGTTTTTTTCTTATATGAAATTAGTTATGTTTTCTTTAAGTGTAAAGGACTCCACTTATAATTGTCTTTGTTTTAAGTTGTTGTTGTTGCTGTTGCCATTTCATTACTAATTAAATTGACCTTTATAAGTATTAAAGACGCAAAACAACAAAAATGACTTACAATTATTCCTAATTAATTTATTTTATACTTTAGCTTTTATGTTATTGTCTAACAAAAAGGGATATAAAGAATGAAAAAAAAAATACATTAAAAACATTTTTTTGAATTAGAATTACCCTTAATTCTACTAAATGACTATTAAATAGATGCTATTTGTTACATTTCAAAGAAGTCAAGCAAAATGTGCTAATGTTAGGTTAATTATTTAAAGACACAATAAATAATCTAGGCATTTAAAACTTTTCTTAAGTGAAACATAATTGTAGGGTGACCGAACGGTTATTATTCGATCGGTTTTAACCGGGTTTTTCACGTTTGTAGAAAACAAATATTTTAAAATGGCCACTTTTCGAATATCGATTAAACAATTCGATTGGAACAACTATATACGGGTATAGTTATATGCTAAACAGTACTATTAAATATATATACACAGCAAAATGCCATAGAAAGTCAATCATAAGGAACACATTTTGGAAGATTCGTTTTATTTATTTAAGTGGCATAAATGATCTGAAAGGCTTAAAAGATTACTTGGTGCTTTGTAATTAGTTCATGTAAAAAATAAAAAAAAGATAAACATACTTTAAAACATTTAAACTGCATTTTGTTTGAAGAAAAAATTTTTAAATATTATTATTATTTAAATTGAATGATGTGATCTTATATTTATAAATATTTTATTCATGTTTTATTAATGAAAGTGTATTTGCTTATATGCATACCTATGTTTATATGTATAAATATTTTCCATATTATTTTAAACAAAAATTCTTTAAAAATTTCTGTCATGATTGCAGTATATTTTATTCGTTCTTTACCTTTGTGAATTGTCTTGATTTTATTTAAATATACTTTGTATGTTTGCTTTTTAAATGCTTAACCGAGAACCGTTTTTTTAAATAGCAACTATTCGAAATATCCGAAACCCGGTTTTTGAAATAAACCGAATGATTGTTGTCCCTAATTGGAACTTTAAATGGTTAATTTAAAAAGTTTTATTTTAATTTTTCTTTTATAGTATTTCGTTGGAGTATAAATATGCCTTAGGGATAACTATTATATGATTTTAAGGTAAAATCACACACATACTTATATACAAATATATAAATGACGCACTTATCTATTCCTTTAGCGCCATTGTTTAATATATAAAATTAAAACGAAATGACACCAGTATTACCCATTGTCATATTTATTTCACATCCCTATGGTCACTTAATTTAATTTTAACATTTATTATCGCTTACTTGCCCATTCATTTTTCACAAAAATTTGTTGTAATGAAGTGTATAGCGAGAACAATGTGTAACAAAGAGACTACAACAATTTTAAACCAAAACAGAGGCCACCTACTGTATGTTTTTTTTTTTCTTTTAAATGCCAACTCATAATAATGGCCTTTAAAGTCATTTTAGTGTCAATCACTGACACAGCATGTGTCAAATATAGCATTTTATTATTAATCAAAATTTATAGTACTGACCTACCGTCCGTTCGTTCATATATAAACATTAGTCCAATTCAAAGTCCTTATTAATGTAATTTCATACTATTATATGAATGCTCAAATATGTTGATAATTTTGATACAAAATAAATAATATGGGCATGATTTAGAAAATTAGTATTTTATATTCTCTGCCTTTATCATGCTTTACGATTCTCAAATTTTTTATATTAAATACATTTTACAAGTCTATTTTAATTCGTTCGAATTAAAAGTATTTTGAACAATTGTGCAACTGAATTTAAAACAGATTATCCAAAAAATTTAAAAAAAATACATATTCTATCATTAAAAAGTTTTAAACATATTTATTAAATTAGACAAGGGCTATGAAAATTATTTGATATAAATATTTCTTAAAAAATGTCTCCATCTATGGCATCAAATGTATTTTGCCTACATTATCAGCATTTTCATAATCTCTGGTGACATTAATATGAAATATACGGCGTGATACAATATAAGAGTCTGCTTTGAATTGGCCAAATATATTAAATATGTTTTATTTACAGGTTGTTGTTTTTTTGCGTTGCGTATTGTTAAATGGTTGTTACGAGTACACATTGACATGAAAAATTTAAGTGGCTGAAAGTGCTGTAAGTCAAAAGTGAGAATATATGATGTGATGTAATTGATGAAGCCCCAAAGCTAATTTGTAGACACATAACTGTAAGTTATTACAAAAGTTGAAGTAAATAATATTGCTTTGTTTAGGAAATCAAATTTTTTAATTTTGTGTTGAATAAGGCAGCCTTTTGTTTGCTTTAATACGTGAAGATAAAAACGTTGTATTTTTTTAAGCTCAATGTGTAATAGATTAAAATTTAGATGGAAAAAAATCGTATTTAATTTATTATTTTAGAAGTTTAAAGCATTAGTGCTTGTTTTGAATACGTGTTTGAAATATCTGTCTGAATAATTTATAACTTTTGCAATGAATTTTCGCCAATTTCTTTGTTATTTATAAGATTTATTTGTCAGAGCATATATAATATTTTAAATTGTGAATTATGCTATCAAAAATTCTCCTTCTAGTTCAGTTTTGCAATAAACCTTTTAGTTTTTCAAACAAATAATTTGTTTGTGTTTCGTAGGCACCAAAATGAAAATTTAAGTATTAACATGGCACTACCGACTTTGCTTTTCATAATAAATATTTGGCCACAAAAGAGAAATTAAATTGTCGTAGTATTAAAAGATATTCCAAAGAAAATTTAAAAAATTAGCTCGAAACTGATAATTTAAAAAAGTCGGGAAAAATATTTTTATCAGCTTTTAAAATATTGTATCTGTGTTTCTATAACTGAGTGAACAATTTATTTATTTAGCGATTTTGTCCTTAATAGTTAATGGTTGAACTTAAAATTCCAGTCATAATTGATGTTATTTACTTGGAATATTGATTATGCTGTTGTGTCCTCAGATCTTAAGAATATTATATATTATATTTTATATTGTGTTCTCGATCTTTGTTGCAAATTTTAAGTATTGCCTTAACTTACTTGTACAAATAAAGCCAGAAATTTCTTTTAAAGCTGGGACTGTTAATTTACAAATATTTCATGTGGGGTTCTAATGAAATTTCTGTTTATGGGATATCTATGTGAATTGTGTCTTTTAAGTTTTTGATTAAATATCGTTGTTGCTCTAACAAATTCAGTTATGTGTTTTTACTGAATTTTCAGTTAATCAAATCAAAACAGGCATTTTATTTTGTTACTTTACAGTATTAAACTTACGCATATTGACTATTGTTTATTTTTCAACCCATCAAGATATCCTTAAATGATTTGATGGATTGATGTACGACTAATAAACCTTCAAAATAGATCAATAAAACAAACTTTTTTAATTGTCACATAACCGATTACGTCAGAGCAGCGACGATATAATTTAATATAATTTTATGTAAGCCTTTTATAAAGAATTTTTCATTTATCAATAATTTTTAAGCTTATACGAAATATATGAGTAATTATTTATAAATGAAAATTTATTTTGCCATAACCAGTGTTGCTGGTTCGGAAGAGAGCAAATACATTTTTATTTTTTTCTGCGACCCTAAACCTTTCTTTATTTTTGGTCGATCTTGTGTGAGTGTGAGATATTGATATTGTCATTCTAAAGACTATTCACCTCAAATAACACATACGAATATTCTTGCCACTCTAATGTATCAATCTAATCACATAAAATTCATGATCGAAAAAAATCAATAAATTTTTTGCATAGACCGTATTACGGTAACTATTATGTATTTTGATATCCTTCACCCATAGTGCCAAGGGGTTGTCAATCCATTTGTTATTTCAACATTATTTTATTCCGACCTTTAATACTAGGGGAGTTGATTGAGCAATGTTAGTCTGTCCACCAGTCCTGATCTGTGAATCTTTCGAAAATATCCGGAAACGAATCGATATTGAAATCCAGCACAATCACACGATAACTATGCAATAAGTGTATGAGCAAATAAAATCGACTGTCTCTGTTTTTTTAACACAGTGAAAAAAGGTTTGTCATTCCGTGTGATGTAATATCAGTGCATAAACAACTGAGATATGAGAAAAAAACACGGCCACCTCGTTTTTTTAACACAACAACATACAACACATACATACTTACATACATACAAACGTGGTATACTGGTTAGAGTGAACGTGGCATCGAATCCCAGCTGAGCCAAAAAAAAAATTTGTTTTTAAATTTTTATACCCGCCACCAAAAAAATGGTGGGGGTATATTCATTTTGTCATTCCGTTTGTAACACATCGAAATATCCATTTTAGACCCCATAAAGTATATATATTCTGAATCAGGGTTTGATTTGATGATGATCTAGCTATGTCCGTCCGTCTGTCCGTCTGTTGAAAGTACGATAGAGGTCGCACCGAAAAAGCTAGGGGGTTCAAATTTTGCCTTGTCTTATAGACAAGGTTTGTTCGGTATTGAAAATGTGCTAAATCGGAATATTAGGAAGAGAGTTATAGCTCGAAAAGCAAGAGTAGGTCGAAAAAACCGTGTCCTTCGAATATCGAATAAAATGGAATTGTGTCCAAACGCATTAACGAATATATATTTCCTGAGTAAAAACAATATTTTTCCCTAAAAATTATCTAAATCGATGCATTAGGAGAGGAGTTATCGATCAAAATGTACGAAAATTTATACCGCACAATGTATTTTTCGGTATATTTAAAAACAAAAAAGTCATAAAAGCAACAAAATTGGATGTACGACTCTGAAATTTTGCACACTTTGCTTTTTGGTGAGACACTCGCTTGTAACGGAAAATCAATGTGCCACGCCCACTTTTACGCCCACCTCCCATATAACGTTTTGCCTAAAATTCATATAATTTCTCTATTAATAAAGATATTGGAATAATAAAGGCCTATATTGAAACACCTCAGTTGTACTCATTCGCAAAAATAACTTTGATACGCCTACTATAACGCCCAGTTTTCACGTTATCAACCGTTAATGAAATTTAAAAGCTCATGAAACCGCCAAAATTAGAGGTATGATGATAAAATTTGATTCGTACATCCCCCTAGGCAGTGTCATAACTGTGCCAGAACATTAAGGTACCACGCCCACTTTTACGTCTACCTCCCATAAACCGGTTTTCCTACAATTCATATAATTTCTCTATTAATAAAGATTTTAGAATAATAAAGGACTATATTGAAACACCTCAGGTGTACTCATTTGCAAAAGCAACTTTGACACGCCTAATATATCGCCCACTTTTCACGTTATCTACCGTTAATGAAATTGAAAAGCTCATAAAACCGCCAAAATTAGAGGTATGATGATCAAATTTACTATGTATATCCTTCTAATCAATGTAATTGTTTTGCAGAAATTTAAATATTTGTTACAATTCTCCCGATTGTGGACGAATTTGAACGATTATGTTGATCAAAAGAATTACGAAGTGCACAAAACGCATTTTGATTTGAACGCCCATTTTTATAAAAAATCAGAATAACTTTAAAGCGTTGCTCATTTGCGTATCTGTCCACGGATCAAATTCAGTAAGTTTGAGATTGAGAAATGTCAAGTGAAATGCAGAAAATAAATTTAAAGACTAGGTGTAGTTCACCTTCAACATTTTAACCCCCGTCTACATATTTTATTATAAAGAGATCATTCCATAGCGATTAACAAAATAATAAATATTGTGCTTTAAATGTACACAAAATTGGTGGTGGGTATAAAATATTCGGCACAGCCGAATATATTGCTCTTACTTGTTTTATTTTATTATTAATATTTTTATTGGCTTTTTTAATTTTATTTTTGATTTATTTTTTAATTCTTTTTTTTATTTTTTTTTTAAACAAACTCAATTTATAATTTAACAATGGGATGTTTTTATATATGTATGTTTTTTTATACGTATGTATGTATATGAGATGAATGGTGATACAAACAATTGTTATTGCATGACTAAGTACAAGTTGTGAAGGGTAAATAAGATTTGGCACGGTCGAATATAGCACTCTTATTTGTTGCATTTTTATTTGTTAAGATGTTTGAATGTTTGTTACTCCATCACGAAAAAACGGCTGAACGAATCGGAATTCAATTTGGCACATAGACAACAGTCTAGGTAAACACTACCCTGTAGCCTTTTACTATCCTTTATCACCAAAATTAAGTTGATTCGTGAATATGTGCAAAAAGTATTTTTTATATATTGTTATACGGTTTTTTAGGGTTTTGAGTGTCCAAAATTTACACGTATGAGCGAACAAAATTAAATCATCCAACGTCGAGACGCGTCGTCTATTGAATTATTTTCTCTTAAATATTTACATAAAATATTTTTTACTTATATATTAACAAAAATTATTTAAGCTCGAGGTCTTTTAATTAATTTAAATAATATATTTAATTTTTATTAATTATTCCAATATTTCGCTACTCCGTTGTGTAGCATCGTCAGGAAATATTTTTTTTTTTTTTTGTGTGAAAAAATAAATTTGAAATAACAAACTTTTGAAAACATTTAACATATAACACCCAATTTACATGATGAATTTTATGACGTCCAATTTTCTTAATTCCCTTTTGAAGTTGTTACCAAAAACGTCTAATTTCTAATTTGTATTGTAGACTATTAAATTTATATTTTTTATTTTCTTTATTTTGAATGTCGAAAAAACTTATTACTGTTTAATATTTTTTTTTATCAGTCAAAAAGCACAATCCAGTTGATGAGAATTTAAAAATAAAACATAACAGAAAGAACAGAAAAAAGTGTAAAGCGAAGTGTCAAAAAAAAACCATGAAAACAGAAACCATGTCTATTTTTCTACCCCCCTTTCTTCTCTACACCGCTTGTTACCAAACAAAAAATGACGTCCAAAATTGGACGCCATAAAATTTATCATGTAAACCTACTGTAAATTTCAACATTTTGTCATATGAAAAAATTGTGTAAAAAAGTACTAACTTAAAACTTAACAAACAGTTCAATAATATGTATATAATAAGAAATTATATGTGCATATATGTAATGTGTTATTTTTTATGTATTAAATGTCTGTAGCTCTGAGCAGCATTATCAGTGTCTGCCTTATAGTTAATTATAAGTGTTGATAGTACATTAATAATTTGTAACATTTCTAATATAAATCTACGCTTATAATTAACTTCTGTGTTTAAAACTGAAACATTTTCAAAGTTTGGAAAGTGATTTAATTTAGAACAATGAGAGGATAATGCTGTCTTTTGTGAATTTATATTATCCCTATGCCTTTGGTCAGACTTATGTCCAGAAATTCTTGTCTTCAGTTTATTCTTAGTCGTACCTATATACACTTTACTACATTTCTCACTATCATTACCACCACAAGGTATCTAATATACTAAATTCGATCTATCCCATTTTTGTATTCTGTCTTTTGTCTTACTAAATAAATTACCTATTGTATTAAACGTTTTATAGGCCATCCCATATCTATTTAGATTTCCTTATCCTTTCCGATATTCCCGGTACATACACAGAAAAAAATAAATATGAACTTTAATTACGAAATTAATAATAATAATTAAAAAAATTTTTAATTTTGCTCCAATCATCAAAATGATACTATTAATTAAATGAAAATTAATAGTTTTAATTGAACAAATGTTGAGAAAAATATCAATTAAAACAGTATTAAAAAATTAATTAAAATTTCCATTTTTATCCAAAATGACTTTAATTAATTTAATCATGTCTATAATTGAAATTTGGTAATTATATAATAAAACTATTTATTATATCAATAACAAAAATTATTTATCCTGTTTAGAAAAACAATTAAAAAAAAAATAAATATTTTTTTTGATATTTATATATTCTTAATATTCATATATGGTACATATGAATCTATGTTTTTAATTACATTTCGTTATTTATATAAAAATAATTTAGCATAAGAAGTAGGGTTCCATAAGTAGACATACTATACCATAACGAAAGCCGGAGATCCAAAAATAACTGGTAGCATCAACAACCTAGATATAAAGGAATATTAACCGGTAAAAAGGCTTGATCAGACAGAGTGAAGAAATTCAACAAACTTACCTACTAAAATGAGAATTCTGAGGAATATAAGGGGATACAATAATTATTGGATTTGGGCACATCTACAATGAAACTGAAACCATTTATTATATTTAAAACTGAACATATTTTTATATATTTTCACTTACCAGAACTTTTTCTTGCATACTGTCTACTATTTTTTTATTATTCTGCTCATTGAATAATAATTATATTAAATTAATTCTAAGAAATTCAATTTTCAAAAAATTTCATTTAAAATAATATTTTTTATTTTTCATTTATTTTATTCAACTGACAGAAATCTCTTTGTTTTTTGAAAATATTTAATATCAATTAAAAAAATTAATTCAGTTAATAAAAAATATATTTAGAATTTTTAAACAAATCAAAAAGTCAATTAATTAAACAAATTTAAGGGATATTTTTTTCTGTGTAAGTCAATGACTTATAGATTTTTGGCTCAACAATATTCCCTGAATTATTATCATTTCTATAGTCAAATTTACCAATTAATTTATAAATTAATCTAATAGGAAAATCATTATCATTAAGAATATTCATAACAATTTTTCGATTCTCCTTATGAAAATACCTGTCACTTATCGTAAGTACTCTATCTATAAAGTTTTTCGCCGTATTAATAATAACTTTCTTACTATTTATGCCTAGAAAAATAATTAATAAGTCTCCCTGAAGCAGTTGGTTTTTGATACCAATCTGTTATTAAATTTTCACCTCTTCTTATTACTAGTGAATCTTAATATGGGAGTTTAAAAGCCTTCTCTCTCTCTATAGTAAATTTAATGCAAGAGTTAAAACTATTCAAAGAATCTAACATTTCATCAACAGAACATTTAGAGATGACACAAAATAAATTATCCCCATATTTCGTCATTAATCTAGGTTTTACACTTAATTTACCAATACAATTGTCCAATAGTTTCTCCATCACTATATCAGCAACAATAGGAGAAGCTGGTGAACCAATTGGAAGTCTCTCTTGCTGTTGGAATATCTTTTCATTATATTGAAAGTATCTATTATCTTCTATACAAAATTTAAGAATACGTAAAAATAAAGTCTTTTCAATCCTAGTATATTTTTCCCATTTCTCTTCTATAATTTCCAATGCTAACTGAACAGGTATACTAGGAAATAACGATACTACATCAAATGAAATCAATAACTCATCACCCTGTATTTTCCGATCTTTAATCCTATTCTTAAACTCTACTGAGTTTTTTATGTTATAATTCGAATTTTCAGTTATCCTATTCAAAATATTCGTTATTTATTTTATTTATTTATTTATTTATTCATTCCGTAATATAAAGCCTTCGTGGCCAAAATAACAATATTACATAGTAATAAAACCTGAGATACAAAAATATTATATTATATTAACAAAGATAACAAATAATGAATTAAATAAGCATACAATAGTTATTACCATAATAATTATTATAGTAGATTGAGGGCTCCCCAGCCATAAAAATCTAATCACAATTAAAATTTAATATTAAAATTAAAAGAAGGTCCCATCCAGTAACAATACACATAAACTAAACCCATGAGACAAGATCTTATTAGGATAAAGAATCAAAGTAATGATGCAAAAGTTTTAACCGAAAAACATTGTTGGAATGTGAAAATATACGCAATGAAGCAGGTAATACATTCCACCATCGTGCAACCCTGACTACATATGCCTTCTCAAACAAAGACGAGTAAATTCTGGGTATAAAAATTTGAGGGTTCCTTGTAGATCGCGTAAATACAAAAGATTTAAATAGAGCAAGTGGTTTGCCATTCCTAATAACACTGTAAAACAAAGCTATATTCCTAAATTTCAAAAACTCATTAAAAGAACAGCCCAAGAAATTGCGAACAAAGTCCGAGATATGCTCATGTCGGCGAACCTTGTATACAAATCGAACAACAGAGTTTACCAAACGCTTAACCCTACTTAAATGAGTTGCAAAAGTTCCAGAAAATACTTCCAGACCATATAGAATCAAAGACATCATAAGAGAATGAGCCAATTTAAGCCTAATATGCATCGGCAAATATAGGTTAATAGAGTAAATCTTACGTAAGATATACCAAACCTTAGAACATAAATTATCAATATGCGCACAAAAGGAAAGCCTAGTATCTAAAGTAACACCCAAGCATTTAAGATTATCCACAAATGCTAAACAAACATTATCAAAGACAATATTTAAGTGAGGAAAAAAACGATCAGTAGGACCAAACATAATAGCACTAGTCTTAGAGGGGTTCACAGTGAATGAATTAGAAGAAGCCCACTCAAGAACACGTTCAAGACAAAAGTTGATGTTATTTGCCAACACATCATGAAAATCCAAATTACTTCTAAAAAGCAAAAAAATATCATCAGCATAGATAAAACAATCACACAAAGGAGAGTCCAAGAAATTAGGTAGACTGTTCATATATAAAGTAAATAAAAGAGGACCTAAGACCGAGCCCTGAGGAACTCCACAGGAGAGGGAAAGCAAGCATGAACGTTGTCCATTAAAGGCGACAAACTGAGATCTTTCAGTCAAATAAGAATAAATAAGACGGCAAGCAGTCAGCGAAAAGTTAAACTCATCCTTCAGCTTTCTTATCATAGTAGAAAAAGACACAGAATTAAAGGCTTTTGAAAGATCAAGAGATATAAGCACACTCAAGTCATCAGCATTAACATTCCGTCTAATACTATCAGTTATACTAAGTAGCATAGATGTAGTACTAAAACCTTTACGATAAGCATACTGTCCTTCATAAATTCGAACAGAGGAAGATGCAAGTATTTGCTCCTTAATTACATGCTCAAAGACTTTAGATAGAACTGGAAGAATTGAGATTGGTCTTAGGTCATCAGGCCCACGAATATTTCTTGATTTGGGAATTTTAACAACACGAGCAGTCTTCCAAAGTAAAGGGAATTTAGATGTCATCAAAATTTTATTAAATAGATTTAAAATACATTGAGAAACAAGCGGATAAACTAATTTAATAAAGCGTATCGGAATATTATCAATTCCAACCGAACGAGACTTCACCCTATCTAACGCTTCACGGAGCTCAAGCTCACTAATACAGCGAAAAGAAAAGTTAGCCACATTATCAGAAAAGTCCTCAAAAGCAAAGTTGTTACTCTCATTACTACAACCACGATTAACGAAGAAATATATATTTACACAATCCATAACTAGGAGAATCCACAAAACAACAAATCTGTCTTAAAGGAAAATCATCCTTAAAGGAAAATCATCACATCGAAGATAAGTGGCGTATCGTTGGAAAGGTAATTAAATGCCTTTTCCGTCGATATGCTGCAAATTTCTATCTGATAAGAAGTGGCTGAGTTATGGCACCTCAAAGTTCAAAATTTGCCTATTTTTTACGTTTTTTTTCAAAATTTTTCATTTTTACTTCGTTTTTTTTCTACGTTATAGTAAAGATCTGGAATGTTTTATTTCCTTACCAAATAGGTTATTTAATTACCAACATTTTAAGCGTAATTTGAAAAGAATCGGATGAAAAATAAAGTTTTTATTAAGGTTTTTGTGGAACGACAATATTTTCATCTTCATTGCTCACACACTATATTCGGCGTAAATTAAAAAAATTAAATTAAAATGACGAGCGACTTGAACTGCTGCGTTTTTTTTCGGATGGATCTTCGCGAATGAGGAACCAACAATAGTCCGCCATCATTTGTTCATCCCACCAGCCTTTGTAACGTCTCTCGATTTCTTCCATTTTCTGGTGAAATCTTTCACCTTGTTCATCACTTTCGGAGCCCAAGTTCGTGGGGAAAATATCCAAATGACTGAATAAGCAGTGTAATTCAGGTATCATATTTGAACCTAAAGGTTAAAAAGAATAAATTTTAAAATGATAACGGCCTTTTTGATATACATGTTTTCACTCAACGCTTACCAATGGCATTGAATTTTTGCAGTAATGTATCGATCTTCTCTGCGTAATCAGGACTTCTGTAGTTTCCCAGAAAGTTGTGAACGATGTCCTGGAATGCTTCCCATGCCTCCAAATGAGCTGGACCTAAACGCTCATTAAATGCTTGGTCACCGTACAGAGCCCGAATTTGAGGTCCATCAAATATACCAGCTTCAATTTTGCTCGCTGTGGATCTCGGAAATTTTTGTTTAAGGTAATTAATGGAAAGACTGTCTTTTGGCAACTTTTTCACAATATTTGTAAATAACCCAAGCTTAATATGTAATGGAGGAACTATTATCTTCTCCTGAGGAATGAGTGGGTCATTTTTGATATTGTACACTCCTTGCGTACGTCCACTTCGCTCGGGCCAAACTTTTCGGGTGTAGTGATTCTGACGGTCACGGCTGTCCCATAGACATAGAAAACAGGGAAACTTCGTATTGCCCCCTTGCAATCCAGATAGTATAGCAACTAATTTAAAATCAGATCAAACTTTCCATTGATGTTGGTCATAATGTATGAGATCGAGAAGTTCTTTCATTGCTTCATATGTTTCCTTTATGTATTTTCCATATTCGATTGGAATTGATGGTTTCGTATTCCCTTTATGAAGCAAGACTGCCTTCAAACTATCCTTGCCTCCATCCAGAAAAAGACGCCATCTTTATGATAGTGTTTCGCGCGTTTTGTTACCTGTAAGAAACACGCACGCTTAGTAGACAGTAAAGGACCATAAAATTTTGGAAAAACCTTAATTGCTTAAGAATCCGATGCACAATAATAGACCTGCCTGTTTTTATACCCGCCACCAAAAAAATGGTGGGGGTATATTCATTTTGTCATTCCGTTTGTAACACATCGAAATATCCATTTTAGACCCCATAAAGTATATATATTCTGAATCGGGGTTTGATTTGATGACGATCTAGCTATGTCCGTCCGTCTGTCCGTCTGTCCGTCTGTCCGTCTGTTGAAAGCACGATAGAGGTCGCACCGAAAAAGCTAAAGGGCTCAAATTTTGCCAGAATCTTTCTAATAGACAAGGTTTGTTTGGTATTGAAAATGGGCTAAATCGGAATATTAGAAAGAGAGTTATAGCTCGTAAAGCAAGAATAGGTCGAAAAAACCGTGTCCTTCAAACATCGAATAAAATGGAATTGTGTCCAAACGCATAAACGTAGAGTCATGAAACTTCGAATATATATTTCTCGAGTCAAAAGAATGTTTCTCCCCAAAAATTGCTTAAATCTGTGCATTAGAAAAGGAGTTATAGGTCAAAATGTACGAAAATTTATACCGCTCAGTGTATATTTAAAGTTTAAAACGTAATAAAACTGACAAAACTATATGTACGGTTCTGAAATTTTGCAAACATGGTTTTTTGGTCAAAGTCTTCGTTATAACGGAAAATAAATGTGCTACGCCCACTTTTTTTTTAAATTTTTATAAAAATATATTAGTCATATTCATTAGCATTTATTCATTGCAGATGGCGACATCTGTTGAATGCGCCACTACATTTTGCAAACACTGAGGATGATGTCTTTGCTAAACATCACGTAGAACACTAGATGACTCTAGTAACATTTTTTTGCACAAACTACAAAGGAATTTTATAGGGGTTTGTGAAAACGAAAATGACCGAAGTTTGTTGACAAAAATTAACTAGAGTAATGATTTGTGCCCAACTTTACATATAGTTGTACACACAGTCTTATGAGGTTTAAGATTTAAAAATATTTTAAAAAAATGTGCATCAGTAGATTTAAAATAAGTATTTGAATATTTAAAATACATATTTTAACAAAATTTTTTTTTATCTATCTATTGTTTTGTAAAGGGTGGTTAAATTTTAAGGGCCACAGGGTGATTCAAAATAGACATGCTCAGCAATTTGCTAAAACAGGAAATTTATTAGTAAGATTTTGATTTTTAAACTTCTATAACATTTTGCTTTTAAAAGATTTTCGAACGAAATAAGTTTTGTATAATTTTAAAATTTGTTAGCCATTAGTACATGAAAATAAATTGTTTATAATGTTTAGAAATAATTTTTTTTTTATCTTTAGGTCTAAATTTTCCTAAATTCCTTTTTTTAATACACCATACTTCTAGAACTTCTAGAAAACATAAGATAATAAAAAGAAATTAGCACCATTTAGTAGATAAAACTCTCCTCTATACCCCTATACCCCATTTTATACCCGTTACGATCCGACCGTGATCAGCAGACCAATTTTTGTGACACAAGGTCAAATATTTTTTGCAAAATTTTAGTAAAAGAGCTAAACAAATTTTTTTGTAATGTGTTTTTTTGAAGTATTTGAGTATTTATATCCGCCACCAAAAAATGGTATATATATATTCTTAATCGGGGTTTTATTTGACGACGATCTAGCTATGTCCGTCCGTATGTCCGTCTGTTAAAAGCACGATAGAGGTCCCATCGAAAAAGCTAGTGGGCTCAAATTTTGCCAGAATATGTCTTATACACAAGGTTTGTTTGGAATAGAAAATTGGCTAAATCGGAGTATAAGGAAGAAAGAAAAATTGCCTAAATGCATGCATTAGGAAGGGAGTAAGAGATCAAAATGTACGAAAATTTATACCGCGCAGTGTATTTTTCAGTATGTTCAAATTTTTAAACCTAATAAGAGTGACAAATTTAGATCTACGATTCTGAAATTTTGCAGGAATTGCTTTTTAGTCAAAGGCTTTCTTCTGACGGAAAATAAATGTGACACGCCAACCTCCCAAACAACGTTTTCTCTCAAATTCTTATAATTTCTCTATAAATCGAATAATAAAGGGCTTTATTGAAATATCTAAGTTGTATTTATTAGCATAAATAACTTCGACACACCTACTATAACGCTCACTTTCCACGTTATTTACTGTTAATGAAATTTAAATTTATAAAACCGACAAAATTAGAGGTATGATGATAAAATTTGCTACGGAAATCCTTCTAGTCAATGTTATTGTTATGCCAGAAAATTTAGGTGACACGCCCACTCTTACGCCCACATCCTATATAATGCTTTATTTCAAATTCATATAATTTCTCAATGAATAAATATTTTGGAAGAATTACGGACTATATTGAAATATCTAAGTTGTATTTATTAGCAGAAATTTTATTGACACGCTTACTTTAACGCCCATTTTCACTGAAACACTTAATTTACGAAAATATTTTACCAGCATATCCAAGTTATAAAGGGTGGTTAAATTTTAAGGGCCGATGTTGATTTTGAATAAATCACAAATTATTCAGGAAATTATTATCATTTCTTTTTTAATGATAATATTTGTATGGTTCAATTATGTATGGAACAAAATATCGGCCAAATGGCCCCACGACCTCAACGGCACACCTCGATCCGATAGTCCAAATTTTAAATAACATTGCTGATGCTTAATTGTTTGGCACGATGATGAGTCGAAGTTGACTGTTTTTTTGCCACACTATCGCGATAAACAGCAATGCTTCTCATTTAACGAATTTAGAAGGCATTCATAGATCTTCTAACATTTTATACAGACCTGGGGCCGAATTACGGCATTCGATATCGATCGAAATTTTACTCGAACGATCGAGTATGCTTTAGGTATATAGATTCTAATAAGAGTTTTCAAATTTCGATCACGTTCGAGTGCCGTAATTCGGCCTCTGTTTTAAATTTAAAATTTAACCACCCTCTACAAAGAAAGAGATGTATATTTTATTATAAAGAGATTATTCCAAGCCATTAACAAAATAATAATTATTGTGCTTTAAATGTACACAAAATTGGTGGTGGGTATAAAAGATTCGGCACAGCCGAATATAGTGCTCTTACTTGTTTTAAATTAAAATGTAAATCCGGGAACTTGTATTGAAAACAAAAACAAATTTTATTTTTTTATGGTCGTTTCAATGTAAATTCCCAAACGTAAATTCTTAAATTCCAAATTAATAAATTACGCCGTCTCGTTGGTATTTTTTGCAACTTCATCAGGGATTTTCTATTTATTTAATATTCAGTCATATTTTCAAAATATATTAATCTTAAAAATAAAAAAACTGAAAAGTTTAACTATTTCACAGCTCTTTAAAGCTAGACAACAAAATACAAAACTCAATTTGTTAAATTTGTTTGTATATTTAAATTTTTGGATATTTTTACTCAATCACATCCAATGATTTAACGGACTTAAATGGAATTTGCCGCACATGTAGATAAGAACCTACATTATTACATAAAGTGGTTACTTTATGTGTATCGATAACTATGCAGATGAAGTCGCGGACACAGGCTCACACATTTATATTTATAGGTTAATATACCTTTTAATGTATTCTTGAACAATATTTGACAAATCGGCCACTTATCGGCGAAGTTATAGCCAAGATTTGTTCTGGAAAAATATATCTAAATTTTTTAAGTCTATAAACTTTCTCAAGCTTCTAGATAATATTTAGGCACGCTAAATGCATCATATTATAAACAGCAATCTCATAAACGATTTCTGAGAAAATCTTAAAAATCGGTTCGAAACTGAGATATAAGCACCAAAATACAATTGATTTTGTGTTGTTTCTTAAATTAATAAACAAAGTTGATTTGTTTTTTAACTTCAAGGCAAGAAAGTGACTCAACATAGGTATCAAATTGGAGGGCGTCTAGCAGAATTTAGTAAACTAAAAAATATGGAAAATCCATCTATCGACAAAATGGTTTACAAAGAATTTATATTGGCAAAACTATTGATCAAAAATTTACCCACTTATAATATTTATATCAAATCGAAAATGTGGATTAGTAGAATGCATAATCTATGAAAGCTTTAAAATTAAAGATGACGTCCTTAAGAAAATTGGTGGATATATGGGTCAAATATATTATTTTAATATGTACAATACTGGTATCAAAGGTCTTGATCAGTAGAATTACTGAATATAAAATGTACAAAATCTAAAGAGTGGCCCGTGATATAGTGGCGTCGGATATATGGGCCAAATATAGTAATAACAAATTAAATCACTTTACACCCCTAATATTGTTAACAAATTTAAGGGGATGACAGGTAGAATACAGTCCGTTGTAAAAAGGTGCACAACCAACAATGGCTTCCGAATTAAAAAGCTAGACAATTTTTAATTAGTAAAATATAGTCATTCATAAACAAATTCAAAGACAAAGGCGATCGAAATAAAATGGAGCACAACATTAAATTTGTAATCTAGGCTCTTTGACGAGTAGTTCATTAGTGTAATTCTGACATACTTACATATGTGCATGATGTTAAATATTCGACATGGCCGAATATAGAACTCCTTATTGCAAATGAAAAATATTTTATGTAATTTTAGCATAAACTTTAGATAAAACTTAAAAAATTATTAGATATAAAATTGTGTGTGTTTCTTTTCCATAACATTTAATAGATTCTAAGATATTCAGAAAAATCAAATGTAGTATATAAATATACCTCTTTAGGTAATTTAATTTTGGATAGACATTTTTTTTTAAATCTTTCTGCAGAAATAAAAAGTGATTATTACATATTACATCAAAGTTAAGTTTCTTTTATTAAGTGTAATCGAATCAAAAATTTTGCCATTACTGTATATTACGGTCAGGTGAGAATACAACTTTATAAAAGTTTTACCAAAATTCTGACCCTGTCAACCTTGTTTATTTTATTTAATTTAAACACAGGTCTTAATGATGTCCCTGCATCTATGTTTTTCGAAAATTAATGAAGTAATAAAAGTTTTTCTTCTCATGTTAGACATAACACTCATAAATACACCCTGAAAATACAGACACAATTTTATATAAAAAAAAACAAAAATAAAAACAACTGATATCTACAGGTGGCCTTCAAAAAGTGTAAAAAAGGAAATAATTTTTTTCTAAGTAAAAGGTAAACCTTAACCTAAAACAAGCACAACACCAAAACTTTTTTAAAATGAAAAGTTTCTTCTTGTTTTGTTGTTGTATATCTGCTAGAAAAGTAACATCGAAAAAACTTTGAGAATATAACTTTTGTTGCTTTTGTTGTTAGCTTATATTATATATTTATACTGTTGCTGTTGTTGTTGTTTTTGTTGTAACCACGTAACAAATAACAAGATTAGTGGGGTAAAAAACAATAACAACATTTAAATATTTACACATCTATAAATCAAAGTAAGAAATAAAATAAGCAAAAGAAACGGAAATAGAAAAAACAACAACAACAAAAAACTTTTCTTAACCTTTTAGTTTCCAAGCATGAGCATGAGAGTGGGAATTTTAGGCATTTTAGCCACATTTTTTAACAATTTACCTTGTTCATATAGATTAAGTGGTAATCACTAAATTTATTTAGATCTTAAAGTTTGAAAAGCAAACAAAGGCAGGAAATCCATAAACACTTTAGCCTAAAAAGGCTCATTTTGCATTTAAGCTTCCTGTGTCAACTAAACACCCTTGGAAGTTCTTCTACATATTAAAAACTATGAAATAAAAGTTACGGTATTATTTTATATTTTGGTAAGAATTTGTAAACTTTGCTATTGCTATACAGGTTTAGTGTGTGCTTATTTAAAGTTTTATATTGTTCAAGAGGTAAGATAATAAAGGTTTGTACCAGAAACTTTTAGTTTTGGAGCTGATCTGCTATCACCTAGGGTGGATAAGTTACTATTTTACAGCACTATCGATGGTAGATATTAGAAATGCGTAAAATATTCTAAAGCTAAGGTGTTCTATTTCACACAACTTTCAAGCACTTTGTTTCAGTGTAAACGTAAATAACAATACATTATTCTAACTAAAAAAAACCATCACTCGAAAAGGTTTTCTCTGCAGCTTTGTAAGTGTTTGTGTTTTGAAACAAAGTACAATATCAAAACAAACAAGTAACAGTGCTATATTCGGCCGTGCCGAATCTTATATACCCTTCACAACGTGTAGTCATGCAATAACAATTGTTTGTATCACCATTCATCTCATATAGAATACGTGCATACGTACACGTTAGAATAAATGTGGCATCGGATCCCAGCTGAGCCAAAAAAATTTTTTTTTTATTTAATATATTATTTATATTTTATTATTTTTTTTTTATATTTTTTTTAAATTTTTTTTAAAAATTTTTTTTAGAAAAATTTTTTTTACAATTTTTTTTTTAATTTTTTTTTTTAGTTTTTTTTATTATTTTTTTGTTATTTTTAATATTTTTTTTTTTGTAATTTTTTTGGTTTGGTATGTTTTTTACATGTATGTATGTATGTATGTTGTTGTTGTAATTTTGAAAAAAAACGAGGTGGTCGTGGTTTTTTGCTCATATCTCAGAAAGTTATGGGGCGATTGTGCTGAATTTCAATAGCGATTCATTCCTGGATATTTCCAAGAGATTGATACCATATACAGATCTGAGGAACATATAGTTGCTTCTAAAAGTTGATTTCAACCAACACACGGACAGACGGGCAGACGGACAGACGGACAGACGGATAGACGGACAGACGGTCAGGGCTTAATCGACTCCTCTATTCATAAGCTTTCAGAAAATATATACTTTATGGGGTCGGAAATGAAAATTGTAGAAATTACAAACGGAATGACAAAGCTATATATACCCTTGTGCACCACAGGTGAAGGGTATAAAAATGACAATGAAATAAAGAAACGGTAATTATAGCAAATACGTCGAGCACAATATAACACATACAAAAAAAAAACGTTAAAAATTTTAAACATCAGTATTACTAAATATTTACATTTAGGGCGGTTTTAGAAGAAAACACTTTTTATTAGTGATTTTTCCAAATACATAGGAACTCGAATATCGAAGCATTAAAACTAACGATAAAATACCGAATTTTCATTCATTCATTTCCAAAACCCATTCACTGAAAATAAAGCACAAATTTAAGTCGCCTATTTTCAATTCTCGCACTAGTTGAATTTTGTAGGCTGAGACCTGATGTAAAATACCCTAAATTGTCAAAATCAAGCTGATGAAAATGACGACTAGTCGATTCGCGTACCGCGTACAGAGTCAGCTAAGGCTGCTATATTCTTTTCACTACGTGCTGGATGTGTTCCTCGAATTGCACAATTAGCCTTTCTCACAGATTGCTGTTTTTCGTAACACAGATGAGCAATTTGGAGGCGCTGTTGTAGTGTTAGTCTTTCCATGATGACTTACCAAACGATGTTAAACAAATATGACAAAATAGAATCCGTTAAAAAACGTTTATTTTTTTCGGTTTCCCTGGCTGTTACCTCGATGATGTTGAGCTTTCTCTCAAACTCATCGATAGTATCACTAGGTGTTAGATAGCAGATATCAGATGTCAGTGTTCTTAAGTCTACACTGTTCGCTTATGATAGCAATGTCTATCTTCATCCCCGTAAAAATATGGTCTATTAATGCATCTGTTGTCATACTCCTGTGCATATTTCCATGAAGTAACCTCATCAGAGTTTCATTTTTGATACCCGATACTTCCCTGAAGCCGGTAAGTGGTCAATGGGTTCGTAACCTGCCTCTATACAGGCTCTTGGGTACAGTTTTTTATGACATGGCCCGTGTTACCACATCGTAATACATAATCCTTGGCCTCTTCTGTCTGGTCCAGTACATTTCCACTGCTCGTGGCCTGTGCCAAAGCATTTCTGATTCTGTTTCGACTCTTAAGCCATTGTTACAAAGACTTGAACCAACTCTCTGTTGTTCGGTTTTGATATATTAATTCTCATATTATTTTTCACTATTTTAATTGCATCTCCAATAGCATGGGCTACCTCTTCGGTGGTTGTCATTGCATCTAGATCCGGAATATTTACATTTGCGGTACCTTACTACAGCTGAGTCTTTCTTCACTCTCTCATTTTGTTAAATAATTATTGGTTTACATTAATCTGGCTTTCGTTTCTCTAATTGCTTTGATTTTTATATTTGTTTCTATGTTCCCAATCTCTCTCAGGGTTGTAAGAACATCTGCGTAGCTGTGTCCTTCTGTTGGCTTTATTATGAGCGCCTTTGGTTTTTGTTTTAGTTGCATTTTCCTCTTCTTTATCTTTGGGGTTTCATTTTAAGATTTCTGCCATATTTTCTTTTGTTCCCCGGTCTATTTTCTGCTTGATTGTTTTCTTGTAGCTGACAGTCTTCCACTCTTCAAAGTCTTTGCCTTCTTATCCTTTCTTTTGCTTCTGTTCGTTCAAGTGGGCTTTTTGCAGTTCTTTTGACTATAATTGTGAGCGATATATTTTTCATATTTCCAGGTCTATTTTTGTCCAGATCTGTTTGTTATATCTGTTAGTTTCTACGACGCAGATTAGTTCCTATTAATGCCTATAGAAAATCGAGCCTCACCATTAATCACGCTATATTTCAGTTTTATTATATTTTTTAATATTCTGATTGAAAAGAAAAACACACATTATTGGAAGTATGTATTTTATAATGGAAGAGTAATATAGAAACTATTTTAATCTTAATTGAGAATAGTTAAGATTCTCTTCGGCTTCTATAATTTTAAATTAATAAATTTTGCAACCTTGTAGTTTCATAGAGACTGGTAAAGAATCTCAATCATGACTTTAAATGGTATGGAGAACATAAAATTTTAAATGGTGTTGTCAAAATAAACCTAAATATTTTAAGAAATCAATACTATTTTTTTCTAGAAACAAATTTTGAATTTTTCTTTTTTTTTTATAAAATTGATTCTTAGCAACTTAGCGCAAAATGCCTTTAAAGTAAACATAATTTATTGTAAGGCTTGACTAAGAAAAATAAAAAACCAAAAAGTGTGTTTCTATATAAAAACACTGAAAGACAAAAAACTTGAAAAAATAAAACTGTATTAAATATAATAATCTGTTAGATAGAGGCCTCTATTTGACATCCCTTGTGTAGTTGTTTAGAAAGCTTTTAACACTGAGAACTACTTATTGATCTGAAATGAATTAAAAAACAGGTCACTTTTTCAAGTATTTTACAAAAAAGGCATAAAGTGAACTTTAAGTCAAAGATATTGTCATGTCATTAAATCACAGAATTTTAGAGGCAATTGCTTTTAAAGCTTGATTATGATCAAGTTTTCACCCACATAAAGCTAAGAATAAAACTTAGAATCTGTTTGCTTCAACAGTCCCTATCAATCATCTATAGGCAGTAATATTACATTATATTTCCAACACAAAAATTCTTTATAAGTGAATATATTTTGAACACACAGTGAAAACCCTACAAAAATTTGGCAGTAGTGCTGAACTTAAATACAAAAAGAAAGAGTCGCCTATACTGGTAAAACGTCGCCCCAAAGTTTAAGATTTTATGTAAGAACTCTCCAAATTTTTTTTCTGTAAAATTTGAAGGATTATGCAGATTACTGCGATAATTTGTGACCACAAATACTACTTCTACATTTTTTTATTTGTATTAATGTACATTTGGCTGGAATTTTTTTTTAAACTTAAGTTGATAAAATTAATTATGTATTTAACTACAAAAATCACCAATTAATCGCCTTAAGAACTTTTTATTTAAAAAAATTATGCTTTTTACTTACATTTCTACTTATTTTTTCTAAACTGCTGTTTATTTAAGTTAAATAAAGCTCAAAAGCGTTAAAAGAAATCTATTATAAAATAAAATATAAAAAAACGTTAATGTAATAGCTAAGGAGGCAAACACAAGGTAAACAAATGTAATTTTAAAGTATGTATATGGTAAGGTAAATTTAACAGAAGCCAGTTTGAAGACGGGGGGAAATTTAATAGCAAACACAATTTAACACGATTTCTTAAACTAGGAAATCACAATAAAAACGTTTAAGGAACACAAAACAGCAGCTACCAAAAAGTGGCTCACTCCCCAGTCAAGTAGGGAGAAAAAAACGAAAGTAAATAAATGGTGACACAAAACGTAAGAAAAAATTTACATTTGTCACACAGCACCACAAATGACTATAAACAACTGCCACTCCTCCATGCCACAGCTTAATATAAGACAACAAAAATGTAAAACACCTTGTTTTATATGTATGGAAACAGATTTGGATTTATAAAAGTGTTCTACTAGTAGAAAATTTATCAAACAGTTTCTATATGTCAAACAATTAAGATTTGTTTCAATAGATTTTTTTACAATTTCACATAAATTTTTAATTTATAAAAAAATTTAAAAAAATAGACAGAGAATATTTTAAATTAAAGAGTTAGTCAAACAATTCTTTTTCTTTTATTTCTATCTTTATATCCAAAGCTGACAGTGTGTACCACGTGTTCTATGCTTTATACTTTAACATCAAAATTTACGGAGTAAAAAAGTGTAGGATGATTTCTTGTAGGTTGACTTTCTATATATATTTTTTATATATTTTCAACTCTATCGATAAATATGTATGTTCTTGTTTGTAGTGAAACAAATATGTTTAAAACTGAAGAAAAAATGAAATAATGAAAAAATAAAACTAATTTAACTTAATTATAAACTATAATTTTGCCGTTAACAAAATTTGCATTTTAGTTATTGATGGCATTAACGTTCTTGTTATCACTTCTCAACTTGTGCTAAAATATCGAATTTGACTTTTTCACTTAAAATGCAGAAAACCGTAAAAGGTATAAAATAAGTAAAATACTTTGTTTCGAAAACGCAATCTGTGTACTTATTGTTTAAATGTTACTCTAATTATAGAACAAAGTGTATTTTCCTCTCAAAACGGCATATTTCTTTTATTAAAAAAAAAAAAAAAACAAAAATAAAACAATAACGTACAAACAAAAACAACGACAATGCTTTGTTCTAATACACAAAATGCCATTCCATTCCATTCTAAGCCTAAATGTTTCTTACTTAAAAATTTGTTTCTTTATTCTTGTAAATTGTTTAACAAAAGTCAACGGAAAATAACAACAGTGAAGAAAACACAATGTGAGGAAAACAAATCAAAAATTTCCGTTTTCGTTCTTTTGCAATTTTGGTCTAAAAGGAATGTATGTTTATTTATTTTTTTTTCTTGATTTCACCACAAGACCTTCTTCACTTGTTCTTTATTATGGTTTGAAGTTTTTGAAACAAGTATAAGAAGCATAACAGCAAGTAGCAAACAGATAATCTACGTTACCGTTAACACAAGATGTATCACCTACTTTTCATTAAAACTGAAATAAAAATACATAAATTGAGGGTGCAAATGTGTGCAAGAGAAAATGTTTCAACTAAAGCTACCTTTACACTATCTTAATTCTTATCTGAGTTTAAAGACAGAAATATCTTTATAAAGGGTCCACCAAATAACTTTTTTTTTTTTAATGCTATAAAAAAAGTGTAGCTTCGGCTGTGTGGCACGTAGCGCCATCCTGTTGAAACCAAATGTTGCCAATATCCTCCTCTTCAACTTTTGTGAAAAAAATTGTTCAACATGGCCCGCTAACGATCGCCATTGACTGTAACGGCCACTCCTTGCTCATTTTCGAAGAAAAATGGCCCAATTATGCCTCTGGGCTAAAATTCGTATCAAACAGTGACTCGTTTTGGGTGTATCGGCTTTTCAATGTATGCGTGCGGGTTTTCTGTGCCCCAAATTCTACAATTTTGCTTGTTTACATACCCGCCAAGATCAAAATGAGCTTTTTTGGCAAAATCGGTCAAAGTAATGTCGCAATATTTCCCAGCGTTGTTTAAGCGTATACACAACCATATTTGTTCAGCGGAAGGATAAAACTAATTATCTGTCAAATCAGACATCAGTTAAGAGTAACCATTCACGAAATAAGCACTAGTTGAAAAAAAAACCGTTATATTGCGGACCTTTTATTTATACATATATTAAAAGCTTTGATTCCAAATAGCTCTAAGAATGTGGATATGTTTAAAGCAATATAATATACTTTTAATACACTTCAAACTGATATTATATATGTATTTGAAATCGATTATTAGTTATCTTATAGTGTTAAGGCAACTCAAATATGTAATTTTCGATACTAAAAGATGAAAGAGTAGAAATGCCTTAACTCAAACAATTGTAACTTTACAAGAGAAGTAGAAGCTTTATTATCACAATGGAACTTCTATTATAAAATTAGTTGTAAAAGATGTATATATGTGAAATATATTTTAATCACTAAAATATTCAATTTCGTAATTAGGCGTGATTTTTTAAGAGCTATACGAAAGTTAAAAAAAAACACATAAAGTTTTGAAAAATGCATGAAATCTTTACTTGAATCGATAGTACGGTCCATAAAATTTAATGTTTGAAGATTATTTCATGCAAATGTTGACCGTGACTGCGCCTCAAATGGTCCATCCGCTTAGTCCAATTTTGGCATACTCTTTTCAACATTTCGGACGGTATCTCATGCTTCAATGTTGTCTTCCAATGCGTCAATTGAAGCGGACATGTGTGTATAAACATGAGCTTTAACATAGCCCCATAAAAAATACTCTAAAGGCGTTAAATCGCACGATCTTGGCGGCCAATTGACCGGTCCCGAACGTAAAATAAAATGTTCACCGAACTCGCCTCTCAATAAGTCCATTGCTAAGCATGCTGTGTGGCATGTGGCACAATCTTGTTGAAAGCACATGTAATGCAAGTCAAGCTCTTGCATTTTGGGCAAAAAAAAGTTGGATATCATCTCACGGTAGCGCTCACCATTCACAGTTACGTTACGATTCGCATTATCTTTGAAGAAGTACGGTCCAATGATGTCACTAGCCCATAAACCGCACCAAACTGTGACTTTTTCTGGATGCATTGAACTTTCTTAACAGAGCACGAATTTTGATAATAAAATTCAATAATTTTCAAGTTTTGTTCGTTTGTAAGTCGATTAATGTTTAAATTACACTGCTCTACAAAAAATCATTTTTTGTCTTCCCGTTAATTAAAACTATGTGGAATATATGGATTTTGATGCGCTGAACTCAAATCCGTTATCGGGTTTTTTCCATCAAATTTTTTATGGGCGTGGCAAATTTTTTCCCCTAAATTAGTTAGGTACGGAGACATATTTCATCGTAACTCGAAAACCCCGAATATAAATATTATTTCGAGTTATTTGGCAATTTATTTTTTGAGCGGCAACTGCATTTTTTTAATCCATGCAATTTTTTAAAGACTTTCTCGAAAACACAATTAAAAAACACACTTAAGACAAGAAAATAATAAGCTGGATTCAAATTTTGTTTCTTTTGTTTTTATTTTAAGTGGAAGAAAATCTGCGAAAAAACGAAAGAAATTGAAGTAACATTAAAATTCAAACTAATGTGAAATCAGCTCTAAAACAATCAAATGAAAAGCATTATACCTCATCTAAGTTGCGCCAATTTGGAGGTATTAAAAATTGCAATTAAAAGAAGTCTAGATTTTTTTGCAATTAAAATGAATTGTTTTTCATCTATTTTTAAATAATATGTATTATGAAGTGGTCTAAGTCATATATTTTATTCAATTTGAATTTGATTAAAATTAGTTGATAAAAAATATTTACGAATGTTCAAATTTGTGTGCATCTCATACGGAAATGGTGTTTCTTGAGGTTGTATTGACTTAAACCATTTTCAAAATTAACTGAATGCCCTTACCGAAAAAAAAAGATAATTTAAGTAGGGTGATTCATCAATATTTATTTAAAGTTTTATCATTGTAACATTTATAAAATGTTTTTGAAAAACTGGAGGAATGTAGAGTTGTAAACACAAACGGCTGTACTTAAAAAATATTTTGGCTTATTAAAAGCGTTTTTATCAGTTGTTGTATAGAAATTTTTCAAATGACCTAAAATATTTTTTATGAATAGAGTCACCTCTTTTATGTGAAAAATCTCAAATGTGTAATCTAAAACAGTTTTACGAAACGTTTTGGAAAGTTAATTTGTCAGGAATCTCATTCATTAGATACTGGAAAACTTACATTACAATAATTCAAAAAATTATTTAGTTTTTAATACTAACTTGTATGAATTTTTTTTGCAATATTTTTATACCCGCCACCAAAAAAATGGTGGGGGTATATTCATTTTGTCATTCCGTTTGTAACACATCGAAATATCCATTTTAGACCCCATAAAGTATATATATTCTGAATCGGGGTTTGATTTTATGACGATCTAGCTATGTCCGTCCGTCTGTCCGTCTGTTGAAAGCACGATAGAGGTCGCACCGAAAAAGCTAGGGCGCTCAAATTTTGCCAGAATTTTTCTTATAGACAAGGTTTGTTTGGTATTGAAAATGGGCTAAATCGGAATATTAGGAAGAGAGTTATAGCTCGAAAAGCAAGAGTAGGTCGAAAAAACCGTGTCCTTCGAACATCGAATAAAATGGAATTGTGTCCAAACGCCTTAACGTAGACTCATGAAACTTCGAATATATATTTCCTGGGTAAAGACAATATTTTTCGAAAATTGTCTAAATTTATGCATTAGGAGAGGAGTTATCGATCAAAATGTACGAAAATTTATACCGCACAGTGTATTTTTCGGTATATTTAAAAACAAAAACGTCATAAAAGCAACAAAAGTCGATGTACGACTCTGAAATTTTGCACACTTTGCTTTTTGGTGACACGCTTTCCTGTAACGGCAAATCAATGTGCCACGCCCACTTTTACGCCCACCTCCCATATAACGTTTTAACTAAAATTCATATAATTTCTCTATTAATAAAGATTTTGGAATAATAAAGGCCTATATTGAAACACCTCAGTTGTACTCGTTCGCAGAAATAACTTTGACACGCCTACTATAACGCCCACTTTTCACGTTATCTACCGTTAATGAAATTTAAAAGCTCATAAAACCGCTAAAATTAGAGGTATGATGATAAATTTTGCTACGTCTATCCTCCTAGGCAATTTCATTACTATGCCAAATAATTAAGGTGCCACGCCCACTTTTACGCCCACATCCCATATAACGTTTTACCTAAAATTCATATAATTTCTCTATTAATAAAGATTTTGGAATAATAAAGGACTATATTGAAACACCTAAGTTGTACTCATTAGCAAAAACAACTTTAACACGCCTACTATAACGCCCACTTTCACTTTTTAATTGTGTCCAGACGCATAAACGTAGTCATGAAACTTCGAATATATATTTATCGAGTCAAAAGAATATTTTTCCCTGAAAATCGCTTAAATCTATGAATTAGGAAAAGAGTTATAGATAAAAATGTACGAAAATTTATACCGCACAGTGTATATTTAAAATTTAAAACGTAATAAAACTGACAAAACTATATGTACGATTCTGAAATTTTACAAACATGGCTTTTTGGTCAAAGTCTTCGTTATAACGGAAAATAAATGTGCCATGCACACTCTATTCTTTAAATTTTTATAAAAATTTATTGTACTGTAGCTAAATATAAGATAAAGATGATAAGATAGATGACTCTACTAGCAACTACTAGATGGCATGCTAACAACTTATGCTTATGTTCTCCTGAAGTTATGCTCTATTAAAAATGGGAATTTAGGAAAATTTTGACCTTAGTAAAAAAAATTATCTCTAAACATTATAAACAATTTATTTTCATGTACTAATGGCTAACAAATTTTAAATTTATACAAAACTTATTTCGTTTGAAAATTTTTTAAAAGCAAAATGTTAAAGAAGTTTAAAAATCAAAATCTTACTAATAAATTTCCCGTTTTATAAAAATGCAGAGAATGTATATTTTAAATCACCCTGTAGCCCTTAAAAATTAACCTTAAATTCACTTTCTTCCTCTTAAATTCATGTAAATTCTCTATGAATAAAGATTTTGGAATACTAAAGGACTATATTGAAATATGTAAGTTATGTTTATTAGCAGAAACTTTATTGACACGCGTATTTTAACGGCCACTTTCATTGAAAGACTAAATTTACGAAAACATTTTACTAGCATACCGAAGTTATAATGGGTGGTTTTATTTTAAAGGACTATGTTGATTTTGAATAAAATTATTATGAAATTATTATCATTTATTTTTATAATGGTAATATTTTTATGCTTCAATTATGTATGGAACAAAATATCGACCAAATGGCCCCCCAACCTAGGCGGCACACCACGATCCGATAGTCCATATTTTCAATGACACTGTTGATGCTCGATTGTTGGGCACGATGATGAGTCGAGGTTGCTGGCTCTTTTGCTACGTTATCGTGAAAAACAGCAATGTTTCCCATTCAACGAACTAAGATGGCATTCACAGATGTTTTCACATCTGTCTGCTTTGCAGACATTTAAATATTTTTTACAATTCTCACGATTGTGGACGAATTCGAACGATTATGTTGACCAAAAGAATCACGAAGTGCACGAAATGCATTTTGATTTGAACGCCCATTTTTATAAAAATCTTTAATATTTAAAAGCGTTGCTCGATTGCGTATCTTTCCACTGTTCAAATTGAGTTAGTCTAAGATTGAGAAATGTCAAATGAAATACAAGAAAAAAGTTAAAGTTTAGATGTGGTTCACCTTAAACATGGGCTCTTCAAATTTAACCACCCTCTACAAAGAAAGTGATACATAATTTATTATAAAGAGATTATTCTATAGCGATTAACAAAATAATAAATATTTTGCTTTAAATGTACATAAAATTGGTGGTGGGTATAAAAGATTCGGCACAGCCGAATATAGTGCTCTTACTTGTTTCAATTAAGACTATTATTTTTTATTGTTAATTTTACAGTAGCAAAATCAAAAAAAAATTTTGATAATTATTCATTTTTTAATTGAAATCAATATATATTTTTTTCTGTGTCTCTTTTAAACTTTTTGCAAATATTACTTCGGAAGAACTAAATTGCATTAATGCACAATGAAAATAAAACTAAATTTATTGCATTTAATAAAAATATATGAAAGTATATAACGGTTCTATTTTTATAAATTGACAAATACACATCAGACATCAACAAATTTGTAATAACCAATTAACTTAATTATTAAGAATATTTCATTATTAAGACTTAAGATATTTCATTGCAGGTTGAACTGACATCCAATCGAAAATGTTTTATTTTTATAATTATTTTACAACTTTTACAAAAATTATACATAAAAATCTTTATCAATATTGGTGCGTGAATTAAACGTCTGCGAAAAAGTAAGAACAGTTTTATTTATTGATTTTTTATGGTCTATTTGGCTGCACTTTGTACCAATTTTGATAGTTGAAAAAAATATTAAAAAGTTATGGCCGTTATTTACACGACACATATAAAATACTTTTGATACTTTAGTGTTGTAATGTAGTGTATAAATAAACATAAAATTTTTATTTTTACTAAAAATAAACATTTATTCTTTATATATTTTTTATTTTAGTGATATTTTTTTTAATAAAAATATATTGCATTTACATACATACAGACACTCTCATTACACATGTTTATGCGATGTTGTTATTTCATTATGAACTAAATACAAAAAAGAAAAAACTTACACTCACAAAAACTTATATCCATATGTAGAGACATTCAACGATGTAACTAATCCATTTAGACTAAGGATTTTTTCTTATTTTTTTTACAATATATTATCTTGTAGTTGGTCTGTTAAGAATTTTATCTCCTTTGGTTTTGTGACGAAAACAATATAAAGAAGAGTGTAAATAAGGAAAATATTCCAGTGGTAAAAGTCAGCAGGATTTAATATTTCAGGCCTTCTGGAAGTTGAATTTAAAGCATCTTTTAGATTTGTAATCTCATGGTATTCAGCCTGCCATTCAAGTTCTTTCAGAAGGTCTCTGGACTCTTATCTTAAGATCCGTTAGTCATTCTAATTCTACTTCTTCACGAAGAAAAGAAATACTTTTTTTAATGTGTGTATTTTTTTGTTTTCTTACTCTGCAGATAAAGTAACTCGTATGTGGTTAGATATACACTGGTGGCTTTTAACTTCAGACATTTACATTCTTTTCTATTTGCATATTTTCTATTTTATTAGCTTGATTTAAATGTCAATTTTATAAGTTTAATTTCAATAATATTACATTAGTTTTATATACATTAGTTTATGTACATTTGACATTTGGCTGGTTGGTCTACTAACATGTTAAGTAATATACAGCCTAGAAGTGTTATTATGTGCAGCATACCTTCAAGGCGTTATGCTATGTTATGTTATATTATGTTATGTTATGTTATGTTATGTTATGTTATGTTATGTTATGTTATGTTATGTTATGTTATGTTATGTTATGTTATGTTATGTTATGTTATGTTATGTTATGTTATGTTATGTTATGTTATGTTATGTTATGTTATGTTATGTTATGTTATGTTATGTTATGTTATGTTATGTTATGTTATGTTATGTTATGTTATGTTATGTTATGTTATGTTATGTTATGTTATGTTATGTTATGTTATGTTATGTTATGTTATGTTATGTTATGTTATGTTATGTTATGTTATGTTATGTTATGTTATGTTATGTTATGTTATGTTATGTTATGTTATGTTATGTTATGTTATGTTATGTTATGTTATGTTATGTTATGTTATGTTATGTTATGTTATGTTATGTTATGTTATGTTATGTTATGTTATGTTATGTTATGTTATGTTATGTTATGTTATGTTATGTTATGTTATGTTATGTTATGTTATGTTATGTTATGTTATGTTATGTTATGTTATGTTATGTTATGTTATGTTATGTTATGTTATGTTATGTTATGTTATGTTATGTTATGTTATGTTATGTTATGTTATGTTATGTTATGTTATGTTATGTTATGTTATGTTATGTTATGTTATGTTATGTTATGTTATGTTATGTTATGTTATGTTATGTTATGTTATGTTATGTTATGTTATGTTATGTTATGTTATGTTATGTTATGTTATGTTATGTTATGTTATGTTATGTTATGTTATGTTATGTTATGTTATGTTATGTTATGTTATGTTATGTTATGTTATGTTATGTTATGTTATGTTATGTTATGTTATGTTATGTTATGTTATGTTATGTTATGTTATGTTATGTTATGTTATGTTATGTTATGTTATGTTATGTTATGTTATGTTATGTTATGTTATGTTATGTTATGTTATGTTATGTTATGTTATGTTATGTTATGTTATGTTATGTTATGTTATGTTATGTTATGTTATGTTATGTTATGTTATGTTATGTTATGTTATGTTATGTTATGTTATGTTATGTTACGTTATGTTATGTTATGTTATGTTATGTTATGTTATGTTTTCTATATTATTACTTAACATTAACATCTACGTCGAAATTTAAATGTACCCGCCTTCTGGTAATTTAATAAAATGTACTATTCTACTACTATATACGTGCGGGAACTTTGTGTAACTAGACTACCACTAAGTTAATATTTTAATAGTCGTAAAGCAAAGCTAACATATTCAGTTTAACAGTGGAATTTGTCAAATGTGTATCAAACTTAGCTTGATAATAAAGGTGTGTATACTAATAGGAGAAATAAATAAAATATTGCATAATTTAATTTGAGTGTGTTTAGATAAATAAAGTGTTCTTAATTTTATAATAAATTTCTTTTTAAGTGTGCCAAATAAGTCTAAATGACGCTTTTATTAGGGCCTACTTACCCGCACTTTTTACCTCTGGGATAAGAAGATATAATAGTGTGTGTCTAGCTTTGAAATAAGCCGCATAATATAAAAGCCATATTTACACGACAACAGACATTCATATATGTATGTATATGTTAAAATAAAAACTCTTAGTTATAACAAACGCATTCAAAAACCTATTAACTGTTGACTGTTTCGTAAAACAAAAATTGTATCTATATATAAATAAGTATGTAAGTTTAATATAAA
Organism: Phyto melanocephala; assembly: GCA_941918925.1. Classification (NCBI taxonomy): domain Eukaryota; kingdom Metazoa; phylum Arthropoda; class Insecta; order Diptera; family Rhinophoridae; genus Phyto; species Phyto melanocephala. Next base: position 93,345,868 of record OW799233.1, on the reverse strand, counting down.
ATAAAAACAGCAGCAAGTCCACTAACAAGTAATACTATATATTTTATCATAAAAACTGTTGAAAATAAATATTTTTACCAAACACTATAAAAAATTTAAGACTCATTTTTATTATATTGAAACACGAGGATCAAATTTGATTCCAATCGGATCTAGCTCTATATTCAATATTAAAATTAACAAAATACTTGAAAGAAGTACATCTGCTATTTTGGTTTTGTTTTAGTGTATATTTTATATCACTAAATGTTTAACATTTTTGCAAAGAATTTTGTGGTTTTATATAAACTTAAAATATATGAGCAGTCTAATCTAAGAGTTGCTGTAGTTTACGACAATCTACAATGAATTCCTTAAAAACATCTCTTTTTTATACCCACCAACAGTGATTGTCATTCCGAATATCCATTTCAGATGCCATAAGGTATTAATTTTCTGAGTCCTGGTTTAATTTTAGAGCGATAAAACTATCTCCTTCTGTCCGTCTGTTAAAATCTCGATAGAGATGGAATTCGGTGAGAATATTTCCTATATATACAAGGAATGTTTGGTATTGAAAATGCGATAAATCGGTATGTTAGGAAGAGAGCTAGAAAAGCAAGAGTAGTTAAAAAAATAATATTCTTTCTACATAGAATAAAATACGATTGTGTCTAAACGCATTGACGTAGAGTAGTGAAAATTCGCAAGTATATTTTCTGAGTAAAAAAATTATATTTGTCTAAAGATTGCTTAAATCTACACTTTACGAAAGAATTATAGATCAAAAAGTAATACCGAACAGTCCCTTTTTCGGTCTATTTGGAATTTAAAACGTAGATAAACTGATACAACGGTTTTGAAATTTTGCAAACATCTCAACCAACAAATTTGTAATCCTAGACAATGAAGTTTACAAACCCACTAAATCACATAAAACGCTTTATCTTAAATTCATTTAATTTCTCTATGGACAAAGAGTTTTGAAGAATAAAGGACTCTATAACGCAAACTACTTTGACACGCCTACTTCAGTGCTCACTTCTTTCACAATTTACTGTTAATGAAATTTAAGGGCACATGAACCGACAGAATTAGATGTATGATGATGATGAAATTTCGCATATATAGCTTTCAGATCAATGTAATTATAATGAAAGAAATTGAAGTTGACATGCTGACTTTAACGCCCACCTCCCGTTTATTGTGTTGGCGTTAATATTTAAAATTTATCTATGGACAGAGATTATGGAATAATAAAGGACTTTAAATAAAAAACTATCTTAGTTAAGTTTGCTAGTAAAAATTACTTTGACACTCCTACTTTAACGCCCACTTCCCACATAGTCTGCTATCAATAAAATTTAAAATTTCGTATGAACAATATAATTATATGTACTATTTAGATGATGAAATTTCGCATATATTTTTATAATATAAAATTCATATTAATGCTGCATATATGGACAAAAATGTTCGAAAAAAAAGAACTCTATAATTGATAATCTAAGTGAAATTCAAATATTAATTTAATTATTAAAAAAGTAGTTGGTTGCATGTCCATAGCGATCTTAATCAATTTTTTTTAGTTTTCAATCATCAAAAGTTCTCAAAAATATAAAAATACTGAGATGGTTTTTGCAAAACAATTTTCCAAATGCTGAGCGGGTAAATGTACATATATGAATGTGTGTGTATTGTTGTATGTGTAAATGTATGCACTAGTAGTTTAAGAGGGAGTCTTTGTAATAGTCATTGCTGTTGTATATAAGAATATAGACTACGGAATTATATAAAGTATAAATATAAAAAAAAACAAGATGCGTAATCCCTTTTAAATCCTTACGCAAGTTGCTGACTAAAAAAGCAGATTGCAAGACTTAAATCTGTCTGTTGTAGTAACAGCAGCAACAGCGAATAAATACGAATGACAGCAGCATCAAAGATTAATCAAAAGCAATTTGTTTCTAGGTTACATTGCTTTACATTTTGACAAAAGTGAAATGTATGATGAGGGAAGACAAGAAAAAGAAATAAAATAAACTTATGTAAAGCAATATTAAGATCAAAACAATTGACAATATCTTTTTTTGCTCATTTTTCTTAACGTAAAAGAACAAGTTTAACTTGTTTAACGTTAACATATTTTTACGTTTATACCTTTTATAAATGTTGGCTTATTTCCTTTAAATACCCTTTAAAATCTTTTATTGCAATCAAAAACAGTTGAAATTAGTTATAAAATTAAGAGCACTTTATTTATTGAAATACACTCAGATATTGTTTTTATATCACTTTACTTATTACACTTATGGTTATAAACTTTTATTATCAAACTCACTTTGATACACACTTTACAAGCTCTTTTGTAATACTGATCATGTTAGCTGTGTTGTTCGGCTTTTTATAGTAACATAGTGGTGTTCGGTAACATTCAAAAAAGTTCTCGTATGAACACACTAGTACATTCGAAAACCGTTACATTTGAATTAAGACGTAATGTTTATGTTAAGTTATAGGCAGGAATAATAAAAGTGCCTCAAAGTATGCTGCACATAATAACAAACATCATGTTCGAACAATCAGCGAAATAAACTAATACAAATAAAACTACAGTAACTTAAACTACTACAACAAAAATAAATTATAATGTAAATTAAGCTATTTAAAAATAAATATGTAACAATATCTATGTTCATATATTTTTTTTATCATTTGTTAAAAAAAAAATAAATTTTAAGTTTTTTTTTGTGAAATATCTAAATATCTATTTAAGACTCTAAGTGATATTTACAACTTATGTTTTATTTATATTTTTTTCGAACAAATTTACCTTGAAAATTTATTTAATTTATTTTTCCTAGTTCAGTTAAGAACTAGTGGACCGTTCTTGCGAAACAAAGTTGTATTCCGACTTTAATTGTGTTTAACAATTCTATTACTAAAATGAAATAAATAAGAGGGCATTAAAATCATAAAATAGTATAAGAACGGGGAGAAGTGAATGGTTAGATTTATAAATATTCAAAATATTTCTAATGCAAACAAAACTTATGACAAATGCAGGGAAAAAATTGAAAGGCTAAAAAATACCGAAGTTTCTGAACTCAATTATAAGAAAATCAATGCAGTTAAGAGGGCAATAAAATTTCAGAAGGAAGTTTCAGGCTCAAAAAAGGTGTTTATTTTAAAACTAAATAAGACTAAATTGTTTTCGGAGCTATCGCCTACCTACCAAATAACGCTTTTTCTTAAATTCATATAATTTCTCTATGGATAACGATTTTGGAAGAATTAAGGACTTTATTAAAATATCTGAGCCACTTTGACACTCCTACTTACCGCCAACTTCTCACATAATTTACTGTTAATGAAATTAAAAAGCTATGGTGATGAAACTTCGTACATATAGTTTTCTAGTCAATGTCAGTGTTATGAAAAAAATGAAGATGACACGCCTATCTCGCATATAAAGCTTTTTCTAAAATTCATAAAATTTTTCTATGAATTTATTAGCAGAAACTTGACACGATAACTTAAACGCCAATTTTCATTGAAAGTATAAAAAAATATATTTTATTATTCCATAGCGATAACTCTTAATAAGAAAATAATAAATTCTGAGCTATAAAGGTACACAAAATTGGTGGTGGGTATAAAAATTTCGGCACAACCGAATATAGTGCTTTTACTTGTTTTATTTAAAATTTTCTGCGTTTTTTTAACACTTTCCCAAAATTCTTTTGTTTAATTTTAAATTCACTTATGTATATGTACTTTTTGCATAAAACATTTACTTATGTATTTGCAATATTTTTTTCCCAAACTTTAAAATTTCTTTAATTTTTACTATTTTAAAAATAAATATAATTTTTAACTAGAAAGGGTATGTATATTGATGGTCACAAGTGGAAAGTCCCTAAGTCGCATTTTTGACGAAATTTAGATTTTTAGTGATATAAATGCAGGTGTTATACTCCTCGACACAAAAATTTAATACAATAGTATAAAAAAAAGTTTTATAATAAATTTTATAAAATAAATAACATTATGATAATAAAGTTTATATTACTCTTTTGTTTTCTACTGTGAAATTACAATTATTTTAGTAAGGGCCTGTCTACACATGGCCAACGATATGTATTTTAGGGTGTATCACAAAAAAAAAATTTCGCCGTGCACCATCAAGGCAGTTTAAAGAAAAAATTTTTTTGCGGGACGTAGGGGTCGATAAAATAATTGTTTCGTTAAATCTTCGGCATTTACAGTCGGATCTTTAAGTGTGATAAATCGATGTTTTTGTCTCGAAGAGACATTATTAAGTAATGTTTTGCTTCAATAGTCATTGCCGTTCAATATCCTGTTCTTGTATTTACCCCACCAGATCTCAGTTCCTACCACCCTATTGTACCAACCTAATGTCTGTAATGTGAGACGGTCTACATAATAATTCTTATGTATGTTTTATTAAGTTATTTATTAAGTAATTAAAAATGAAACAATCAATAAATAGAGTGAGTTTAATGCTAACTAATCTGAAAGCTTTGTTGATTTACCATTTGGAATAAATTTCTTTTTTTTTACTAAACATTAGTCCTTTTGCGACTAAAATAAAAGAATCAACATTTTTAATATTTCTTTCTGTGTCGACAGGCTCAAAATCATTAACCCTATATAATATATATTCTCTCAAACATATTGTCTCTATTGATACATATGGTTGCAATATGAAAACAATTAATAATTAGGTATGAATATGTATTCATTACGCATGCAAAATTGTTAATATTTATTCAGTTATTAATCCTATTTAAAAGGAGGTGTTTTACATTAAAATTTATGCGTTTTACATACAAATAATCAAAAATCAAATTAATAACTGAATTCAAGCTTTTTAACGATATGACAACATCTATAATATACAAAATTTAGAAAAATAAAAAACTCAAACAAACAATTTATAAAAGCAACTTAAAACAGCAAACAAATCAATCTTAATTGTAAGCAAAGGTTTGTTAAAGTAAAATGTAATGAAATGGAAAATTTATTTCTGGATATATATTCTTCTTGTAATCTGTTAAACTTAAAGGTTAAACCTTTAGCAAACTCGAAATTATACTCGTCTTTTGCTTCAAACAGCTTCAGAAAATGGTTCATAGATGAAAATATATTTTACAAATTTTCTTTTAACAAACCTTAAATTACAAATATATTTTAAAAATGTTATGAATTTCTACTTCAGATATAAATACATACTATTATTTACGTATGTGCGAACGAATTTGTGTCGAAAACATTTTCTAACCTCCCCTTAAAAATATGCACTAAAAATGACAACAAATATGAGAATTATTTTTAGGGATGTGTGCGAATATTTTTGAGTACGTACGTGTATGCGTGGATTAAATGGCTATTCTTAATGAAATTTCATTTTATAATACTAAAATAATATTTGCTTTGACATGTTTGTTGCTTTCTTTTTCATTTTATCTTTCGTTTGGCACAATGGCACCAATAAAAACGAAATCAAAACAACAATATATGGCAACTGGGATTACTTGATAATCTGCAAAATATATTTCCTTGGTTTGTTTTCTTTTATCGAATTTAATTTCATGCTAAATACCCCATGACTATCACTTTCCGTCTCTCAAGTTAATATAGGCGGGTGGGAATGTTTAGGTATATGTATGTATGTGTGATAGCTTACTGAAGGTCTGAATAAAAAATATACTCTAATATGCTTGTATTTTTAACTGATTTCTGGCCACTTCTTTTTTTATCGGTTTTCTCTTTTGTATTATTTTAAAAGTAACTATGCGTTCTTGTCGACAAGGTATCTTTACTGTGTTCAACTTCTAGACATGTCTTTACATACTGCTTCATTTAATTAAAATTTCAGTTATTCAGAACTGTAGGGGTAGGGTTACACAGATATTATTTGTATTTTGGTTGCTATACTTAGTATGTGTTAGTTTTGGTATGTGTCAGGGATAATTACGCTTCATTAATTAAATATCTGTGGTTTGTCAAAATATTTACTTTTGAGAAAATTTGAATGGAACTTTAACTTATATATATGCTTTCATAGTGACATTGCCAGCATTTTATTCATAAAGCTGTTCTGGGTTAAGTATGACTTTAGCTGTTTTACCATATTGAAATAGAGCAAGAAAACAAATCTAATGTAATGATTAACTTAAAAGAGCAAAAAAGTGATATTGGCTTGTATTCTAGAATTATGAATAAAAATAACAACACGTTTACATATGCTCGTTTTTTTATTTCAGTAAGTTTATAGTTAAAAAAAATTATATAAAAAATTAAAATAGTTACTTAAATTATTTAAAATTACAAGGAATTTTGCTAATAAAATGGTTATTTCATAAGAAATTCAAATGTATGATGAAAAGCCTTAATACAAAATCAACTTTAAAAATTATTCTACGAATTATCAGACTAAATTGTATCTAATTGAAACTAACGAATTTAATTATTTGTTTCTTCTAAGGAACTTTTTTCTCACAAAACATAATTAACATAAATTTCGGTCAATGACTGACTCACTATGAAGTAATTTCGAGGATGTAGTAAAATCGTTCTAAACTTTTATTCTAAATATTTAAATAATAAAATTAAAACAATAAATAAATAAGGAGCTTTTTCCTAACGCTAAAATGTAAAACTAAAATTAACCAGTAAGAAGGCTTTTATCGGCCCTGTTTGACTTCAAAATAACATGTCCATAATTACTTTATTTTAACAATATAAATGCAATTTTATTACGGCCGCTATGTTTGATTTTAATTTTTAAATAGTTAACTGCATTCGACTGGTCAAGTCATTTCATCTAATACCAAAATTGAGAGGTTTGAAGGAGGTATATTTTTAAATGCTAAGTTGATTCATATATAAATTTATTGTACGCCATTTTGTACCTGCGACCATCATAGAACTCTATTTTGAAAATCGGACCCCTTTATTTGATATTTAAATCAACCCTTTCGTCTGTCGAAAAGTTGCCAAGAAAATCTATTATCGTTTGCAGATTTTAGGAAAAACACTGAAGGAGTTATTCTGTTGGGCCTATATCTCAGTTAGTTTAAAACCGATAAATAAGTTTTTCATGGCTATATTTTCCGAGCCTTAAGTTAATAATTTTGTGTCTATAACGTGTCCAAAAAATTACATAGTAGCTTTAGTATCTTAATTTTTATAAAAGATATATATAGTTTTCAAAAGTTTTTTCTATAATGTTGCCGATTAGTGACGGATTTGTCCAAAATTTATTTAAAATTACCCCGATGCATACCATATCTATAAATAACGAAAATGTATAAAAATTTTAAAACTTTATGGAAAAAAAAGTTCTTCTAATGTCATGAAAAGGTTTAAGACGATATTGCTGGATTTAAATTTATTCTGAAATATTGATACCACATGCAGATCTGTGAAGCATGTGAGGGTTTTAAAAGTTGATTTCAACTAACACATGGGCAGACCGACATTCTAAAACGACTCCCGTATTCATTAGCATAAACATAAACTTTGTGAAATCTTAAATGAATATTGTTATAGTTACAAACGAAATAACGAAGCTATATGTGAAGTGTGTCACAAAATTAACGCTAGATTTCTACTAAATAGAAAATATAGTTTTAGTTCTTTAAATTTTTATTTTTTTATTGAATCAAAAAGTATATAGGAAAGGGTTATCTATGGATTAACGCATCGAGGAAATAGTCTCCAAGGACTAGTTTGTCGAAATTTTCCATAAACATTTTGCTTAAACGTGGCTGAATTTCGTTGATGCAACAAATAATCTGTATCAATGCTTGCGGGCTTGTGACATTGACCTTTATTTTCATATATTCCTACAAAAAGAAATCTAATGGTGTTAAATCACACAATATTGCCAATATTGATTTCGGAAACGAGACAGTATAGAACCTTAAAATTTCACATGCAGCAATTGAATTGCCTCACTGGCTGTATAAGATGTGGCATCGTCTTGTGGAAACCACATATTGGCCACTTAATATTATCCAATTTCGGCAGAAAGATTATTTACGATACGAAATTATGTTGCGATATCGATAACCATTAATAGTCACTGCTTAACGGGCTTAGTTGAAGAAAAGTGTGATCCAATAATGCCTCTAGCCCAAAACAAACACCAAACAGTGACTGTGTGGATGCATTTCTTTTTTTTTACAGTCTAATGTGCATTCCCAGAACACTAAAACCGCCAATTTTGGCGACTAACAAAGCCACCAAGGTGAAAACGTACTTCATCGCTTAGAATGATTTTAATCGAAAAATCAGCATCTATTTGCTGAAGTTCTATTATCTATTTAACGAACTTTCTTCATTAAAGATGGTTGTTAGGCTTAACCCTACGTAGCCCCTTGCAAGTACTTACTTGCAAGTAGTGTATACGTAATACTAACGAAAATCAGGGAAAATGCCAAAAAAGATCACAAAAATTTTTTGAGTAGCTACATAGTACAGAGCAAGTTCATTTTTAAAATGTCGTTAACAAATAAACTTCAAATAAATTAAAAAAAAAAACGCTACTTCAAATGTTAACTAAGTGTCTCTATCACTATTCAATGTTACCTGTAGACATATTATTTTTTAATATATTTTTTATCAAAAATTGCTGTTTATGTTAAAACTTACACTGTAAATGAATATTTTTGTTTTTTTCTCAATATTCTTTAAATACATATTTAAGCAAAAAATTAGCTGAATTATTTACCACAATTGTATAAAAAATTAGTGAGTTAACAAAAAACTCAGTACTCGACAGCACTGTTTTTTTCACACTTACCATAGCGTGAAAATTTTATTTGCTTAAAAATTTCTTTGCAAGCTGAGTCGCAGGTAGCAAAAGTGTGGTTGTGTTAGTAAAAACTTTTAGTCTATTGTTTTTTTTTTTCACTTGCACTTGCATGTGGCAACGTAGGGTAAACGAGGACACACGAATCTTTAGTGAGAGAACTTTTTGAAATTTGCAATTCTAGCCCACGACACTAAATTGAGGTACCTCGATTGTCTTCAACACTTTCACGCCTTGCTTCCATGTTGACATTAAAACGGGCTTGTTTTTAAACAACCAGTGTATTTGACGTCTTAAAAGGATCCAGTGTCCCTGAATTTTTTCAATTAATATCTTCGCATTTAACGAAGTTTTGCGGCCACCAAGTTGCTGAATTTTTCAATTAATGTCTTCGCATTTAACGAAGTTTTGCGGCCGCCAAGTTGTAATTTTTTTTAATGCTGTTTTTTATACAAATTTTCCCCTTTTTAAAATTTAAGGAATAATTTTAGATATTTCTTTCATGTCCTCTATGTTAATAGGCAAGAAGATTATTTTTTACACAGTTTGCATTCACATTATGCAACCGGTTTTAATAAAAAATATACCATTTGAAAGAAATTTTCCTACAGAATCGAATGCTTATTTAAATTGTTTCAGTATCGTAGTATCTTAAAGCTGTTTCTAACACATGCGTGAACCATATGTGCGTAACAACAGCAATATCTAATAAAAAGGCGAATTAGCGCATACTGAATCATCAGCATTGATACCAATTGTTTTTGTGATGAGTGTTTTCTGAGTTTGGAAGAAAATACAAACCAACGGAAGTATAGTGTAACAATTTAAACATCCGTTGCAAAGTTGTTTTGTTGTTTTACTTACTTTTTGCTGTTTTAAATTTATAATATTCACACTGGAAAGAAATTCAAGTCGTAATAAATAAATATCTACAAAAACAAATTGTTAAAATAAAGTTAGATTTTGACCTAAGAAAACCATTAACAGCTAGATTGCGGTCAAAGGATTCGACCACAGTTATTAGTTATTCTTATAAATTTGTGTTATGGCTTTTGTGCGGTTAGATTTTAATTAACAATTTTTTAGCATTATTGTAAAAAGGTTCTTTATGACATAAATAGATTACGTTTTTGCTATACGCTTCATCCAAAAAAATTAACATTCCCTACGGTACACTAATATGTAATTTTTAAAGTACGATTTATGTTACAATTAAATTAAATAAGAATTAGGAAAGCATAGCATTCATTTTTAAATTTTTATTAAACGATATTTTTAACCATATTCTCAATACATTTTTGTTATGCTTTCTATAACCATCTTTTTGCTGGCAGTATGGAAAGCGAAGTTGTATTTTTAATTTATTCATCTTCTTAGGATACATCGAACAAGACATCATAAAAGCCGTACCATGTATGTTTGTTATAATTATATAAGATTTATTCGAACTTTTTATTCTAAACTTTATTATTTCCTAGAATATTTAATTTTTTGTAAACAAAAAAGGTAAATTATTAAATCAATTAAAAAAAATAATACCAAATTATATATTAAATATGACCTTTCAGTAAATTCGTAAATTAAAAAAAAAAAAAACAAGTAAGAGCACTATATTCGGCTGTGGCGAATCTTTTATATCCACCACCAATTTTCCGTTCTTTTATAGCTAGGGTTATTTTCCCGAAAATTTTTGTTTCCCGGGAATGCGAGATTTATTTTTTAATATCCCAGGATTCCGCCGCAAAACAAATATAAAGTAAATTTGTTTTTAATAAATAAAAAACTTTTTATAAAAAGCATCAAATAGTTTATAATGTAAAAGAAACACTTCAAAACTATAAAAATTAATAAAGAAACTTGAATATAATATACAAATTGAGCAAAAATTTCTTTAATTGAGAAAAATATTATTCTCTAGATACGAGATCATATATGAGCACAAAAAGAAAAATCCAGATTCTTCAGCTATGAGATCAAAAATAAAATCATTAGAATTTAATTTCAATATAAACAATATAAACATCTCCTTTCGAATCGTAGCCACCTTTTTTATTTCCCGGGATCCCGAAAAATAATCCCGGGAAGTCTGGAAGATTAAATAACTCATATTCCCGGAAAATAACCCAATTTATAGCACAAAATGTATTTGTTTGTTATTTACAGTAATCGCTATGCAACAATCTCTTTATACTAAAACAAGCTAATACCGGGTGTGCTTTGCCACCCCAAATTTTAGTATTTAATTCATATGGCAGGTGCCACGCCCACTATTGTTAATGCAACCATTTTTTCCATAAATGTTTATTTTAATATCAAAGTTGCTTTTGCAAAATTTTACTACTCTAATCGATATCATTTTCCAGATATACGAATTTTAGTATTTAATTCATATGGTAGGTGCCACGCCCACTATTGTTAATTCACCCATTTTTCCATAAATGTTTATTTGAATATCAAAGTTGCTTTTGCAAAATTTTACTACTCTAATCGATATCATTTTCCAAATATACGAATTTTAGTATTTAATTCATATGGTAGGTGCCACGCCCACTATTGTTAATTCACCCATTTTTTCCATAAATGTTTATTTGAATATCAAAGTTGCTTTTGCAAAATTTTACTACTCTAATCGATATCGTTTTCCAAATATACGAATTTTAGTATTTAATTCATGTGGCCACGCCTACTATTGCAAGTCCGCCCATTTTTTACCCAAATTTTTGTGTGGATGTCAAAGTTTACCGTACTTAATTTGAAGACTCTAGCTGCATTAACTTTCGTGATATATAATATTTAATACTTATTCTTTAATAGGGCGTGGCACCCCGCCCACTTACAATTTCAAATCAAGGTATAGCCTATAGTTCCTTCCAGACATACAGGACGATTCTGTGAAAATTTCAAGGAAATCGGTCCAGCCGTTTAACCGTCTATAAAGCACAAACAAACATACAAACATATAAACATACAAACATACAAACACACATTGATTTTTATATATATAGATATGTATCACTTTCTTTGTATAACTTCGATATGCTAGTAAAATGTTTTCGTAAATTTTGTCTTTCAATGAAAGTGGGCGTTAAAGTAGGCGTGTTAAAGTTGTTTCTACTCATGAATGCAACTTAGATGTTTCACTATAGTCCTTTATTATTCCAAAATCTTTATTCATAGAGAAATTATATGAATTTGAGATAAACCTTTATATGCCAGGTAGGCGTTAAAATGTGAGTGTCACCTAAATTTTCCGGCATAATAATGACATTGACTAGAAGGAAATCTGATGCTAATTTCATCATCATACCTCCAATATTGTCAGTTTTATGATTTCATTAACAGTAGAAAACGTGAAAAGTGGTCGTAATAGTAGGCGTGTCGAAGTTGTTGCAGTCTTTCAATGAAAGTGGGCATTAAAGATGACGTGTTGAAGTTGTTTCTACTAATGAATGCAACTTAGTTGTTTCAACATAGTCTTTTATTATTTCAAAATCTTTATTCATAGAGAAATAACATGAATTTAAGTTAAATCGTTATATGGGAGGTAGGCGTTAAAGTGGTCGTGTCAACTTAATTTTCTGACATAACAATAACATTGATTGGGAGGACATATGTTGCGAATTTCATCATTATACCTCTAATATTATCGGCTTTATGAGCTTTTAAATTTCATTAACGGTAGATAACGTGAAAAGTAGGTCTTGTAGTAGGCGTGTCGAAATTTTTTCTGCTAACGAATGCAACTTACGTGTTTTAATATAGTCCTTTATTTATCTAAAATCTTTTTTAATAGAGAAATAATATGAAATTGAGATAAACCGTTATATGGGAGGTAGGCGTTAAAGTGAGCGTGTCACTTAAATTTTCCGGCATAAAAATGCCAATGACTAGAAAGATATCTGTTGCAAATTTCATCATCATACCTCCAATTTGGTCGGTTTTATGAGCTTTTATATTTTGTTAACAGTTTATAACGTGAAAAGTGGCCGTAATAGTAGGCGCGTCAAAGTTGTTGTAGTCTTTCAATGAAAGTGGACATTAAAAAAGGTGTGTTGGAGTTTTTCTACTAATGAATGCAACTTAGTTGTTTCAATATAGTCCTTTATTATTTCAAAATTTTTATTCATAGAGAAATTACATGAATTTAAGTTGAATCTTTATATGGGAGGTAGGCGTGTCAACTTAATTTTTTGGCATAACAATAACATTGATTGGGAGGATATATGTTGCGAATTTTACCATTATACCTCTAATATTATCGGCTTTATGAGCTTTTAAATTTCATTAACGGTAGATAACGTGAGAAGTGGGTGTTGTAGTAGGCGTGTCGAAATTTTTTCTACTAATGAATGCAATGTTCCGTTAGAACAAAGTATTTTACCAAAAAGCCATGTTTGCAAAATTTCAGCATCCTACATCCAATTTTGTTGCTTTTATGACGTTTTTGTTTTTATATATACCAAAAAATACACTGTGCGGTATAAATTGTTGAACATTTGTATCTACAACTCCTTTCCTGATGCATAGATTTAGGCAATTTTCAGGAATAGATATTATTTTTACTCGGGAAATATATATTTGAAGTTCCATATTATTCGATGTTAGAAGGACACGTTTTTTTCGACCTACTCTTGCTTTACGAGCTATAACTCTCTTCCTAATATTCCGATTTAGCCTATTTTCAATACTAAACAAACCTTGTTTATTCCGCCAAAATTTGAGCCTCCTAGCTTTTTCGGTGCGACTTCTATCGTGCTTTCAACAGACGGACAGACGGACGGACATTGCTAGATCGTCATAAAATCAAACCCCGATTCAGAATATATATACATAATTTTGATGTGTTACAAACGGAATGAGAAAATGAATATACCCTCACCATTTTTTTGGTGTCGGGTATAAAAATTAAAGAAATCTTTTATATTAAACTTTTTTTTATTATCAAAAAAAAAAAAATTAAAGAAACAATACATTAATTTGTAGAAAGTAAAATTAAATTTGGGCAAACACCTTTAAAAATATGTTCACAATAACTTTTTTTCTGAGAATAAAACTGAAAGCATGAACAGCATTTTCATTAAAAAATATAATAAATTTTAATACATATTAAAAAATCGCTGGTAGTAAATTTTTGTAAATGAACTTTATATTTTTATGAAGTACGATTATAAACATTCCTGTTAAGCGTAATTTAAAAATGCCCTTTATTAGAAATATTACAACCGAAATTATCGAGTGAAAAGCAATATAATTGTGATTTAAATAAATTACTTTTTTAAAGTCATTATATATTTTTCCTTTTTTTAATAATTTATAGCTCTTTTTATAATATCTCACTTTAATTTATAATTTAATTATAATAAAATACCAAAACCTTATTCTAATATAACTCATACTGATAAAATGTAAACACGTATACACATACATACATATGTTTGTATCGCTAAAACACAAAACAAATTTAATGTACAAAATTCAGTAGCAATTTAATTGCAATATTTGCCATAAAAGAATCTTATTAACACACGCGATAAAAATCTCTTTGAGTTGCAAATTTCACAAAAAAAAATCATAGAAGCTACAAAGAATTACATGGATTCAAGAGTTTTGGTATTGCATAATAATACATAAATGTAATGTTTGTAAATATACTTATAACAACAAGCACCTACATACATGTGCACATTCATACATACATATTAGGTAATTTCAAAGTACGTAAATTAATAGGAAAATAACAAAATAAATACTCATTTAAATGCATTGAAAAGTGTAATAAAAAGTACGAAAAGAAAGAGAAAAAAGTAAAACTCTAAACGTAGCATTAGGAGGATATCTTTAAATTATCTGGAATTTGGCGTCAAAAAAATAATAAAATTAAAATAATGTCTTAACAAAAGATTAACATAAATACGCTTACTACTTACAAATGTGCATACTTTTTCCAATCTACGCATACACACGTATGTTACTTACATAGATACATATTGATAGAATATTAAAAACAATGCAAATGAATAGAAAAAGTGACTATTAACACACACTACACACAAATGTACTCGTTCTTTTCTCTCATAAAAGGTTATATTAAATAAAATACAATAAAATAAGATACAATGTCATAAAAATAAAGATAAGTCTGTATATATTAATGTCACACAAAGGATGAAGAGAAGAAGCTATAAGGAAAAAAAAAAATCTGATGATTAAGAAGTATTAAAAGAACAAGTAGCAATTTGAGAGGATGGGTAAATAGAAGTCGCAGCAAAATTACAATAAACAAAGGCCAAAAAGAAAAGCAAATATTTGTTAATTTAATAAAATTTTTCCTGTAACTGCATAAAACCATCTTAGATTGTTCATACTTACACACATACATACATACGCATATAAAAACAATCCCACCTAAACTCATTTATTTATGTGTGTAGGATACAAGTAAACTTATTAACTGGCAACAGAAGGATAAGAAAATTGTGAGACAAAATAAGCAACATTTTTGATAAAAGAGACTTTTTTGGCAAAGGCAAATATATTTAAAATGCGACAGCCAGACCGATCTGGACAATTTCCTAAAATAACCGTTATTGCAATTTATTTTTTATTGAAATTAAAACCGGGGTAAAGTAAAGGATTTTTGTGGCGTATATGGATCATTGTAAGCAATTCTTTTATTAATATGTTTTGTAGATAATTTTTGTGGCGTATATGGATTATTGTAAGCAATTCTGTTATTAATATGTTTTGTAGATAAGCGCTCGTCACCGTTTGTGTGTGAGGGCTCCCCTACTCGGTATACCGACTAAAAAATCTTTTTACCATCTTTCGGAAAGAATTCTAAACATTGACCCGTGTAATGCATTACTTCGTGATGGTTTCCTATTTGGCTGCTTGTTGCAACCCTTGTCTGTGTGTTTTTGACTTGCTTCTAGGCCTTCGCCGATCCACTTTCAATGCCTAGCATGAGTCATCTAGATATTAGGTTTCTGCTTGTGAAAATGCACTGACAGAACTTCGATACTGCTCGCCAATTTCCCTCATTTTGGATCATGAAATCTATAATGCTCACAGCATATATCTCGTCCGCATAGGTTTCAGATTCTTGTTTCTTCTCAATCCATTTATTTGAAAAAGACTATGTCTCCTTCTTCATATGTGGTACAATATGGTCTGCTATATGTCTAACATAGGCAGGTATTTTTTGAAATATTCGTGACCACACAGCATTTGGGTCAAGTATTAGTTGATTTCTTCCCTTCCCATTTTTAATTAAATTTTTATGTCTAAAGAAAGTTTTTCCTTCCACCTATTGTCGTTTCCTCGTGTTTGCCTGCCTCTTGTCTTATGATCTCTCTATGCTTCCACCGTATCTTCTCCTTTTCCTATATTAGAAACTTTAGCGAAATCACTAGCACAAAAACAAGGATGAATGCTTTGGATACTGCACGATAAGCAGAAGTTATTCGGGTGCATATGTTTTCTGCAAAGCATTTAACATATCTACCCTATTTCTCCTAATCCATTAGCTCAAGATCTCACTACCGTATAAGAAGATGCCGTTACTTGTCTCCCCTAGCAGCATTCTCTTGGCTTTGTCAAGGGCTTCCTATATTTGTCATTAAGTTTAGCCGCTCTGTTTGCTGTATACTGGATTTGATTTAAGAACGTCGTTTTAGAGTCAAGTCTTACACCGAGGTAGTTAAAATAACGCTCTTGTTTTTATCGACACCTCTTCTATATGAGTTTCTATTTCCAAAGCTAAGTGTCTTGTTGACGAATGTAGCAGTTGGGTCTTATGATTGCCACGCAAAGGCCATGTTCATCGAGTCATGCCTTCGTTCTGGTCATGACCTGCCTCAATTTTAGTTTAGCCTATTCCGTGTCTCTACCATTTATAACTGCTGCTATGTACATATAATATTTCACTGTAGGTGATGTTCCATGAATCTAGAACAAAAAATGATCTTAGAGCACTGCCGGATGTTACTGGTGTCTTTGCTTGTTCCACATTTGTGTTATATATGAATACCCTTTAGATCGATTCTTATAATTCGTGACATACGAATACCGTTCTTAAGCTTAAAGAAAGTCCTGGCATCTTATACTATCATTATTATAACTTACCGATAACTAAAGTTAGGATGTTATCGGACAGATAACTAGTTTTTCGTTATTACAACTTCACTTTAACCTAAAAGTGTCCGATAAGTTAAAGGGAAGACCACTCTACTTTTAACGTGAGGTTTATAATTAAAAGTTACCATATTTTCTACCGTATAAGGGAATTGTTTACTATTTGCTTGTCGTTGCCACTTTGATTTTAAAGAACTAATAAATTTGTTCAGCATTTGCTTTGGTGCTGCCATACTTTAAAATAAATACAATTTATTTTACAGGCAGGTTGTAATAACGAAATGGTCAGTTTATTGCTCACGTTAACATAAGTTACCTTTTATTAACATTAACTTTGTTGGCAAGTTGAAATAATGGGTCCCTAAAGTGTTCTTAGTGTCCAGCGTGGCTAAGAGAATGAGTGGCCTACTGAAGTGGTTTCTTTGTTGAGCGATGTTAAAAGCAGATAAGCTGGAAAAATATATTGACCATTAATAGAATAAGTTTTATGATATAATTAAAAAACTTATAAAAATTAGCCTATAGTATTTAAAGCTCGATAAAGAAAATATGATACTTGTGTTTTTAAGAAAATTTTTATTACGGTTGTATCTGTAGAATTTCATTTTAATATATAAATACGTAATCAGAACTAAGAAGGTATGATTGTTGCAATAGTAATCATAAAGTAGTTCGACTGCAATAACTGAAACATTCGATTAGCAATGAATTTGGTTGTCGTTTTTCCGGGTGTAAGAGGGAATTTAATTAAAAATTTGTCATAAAGAAAATTAACTTATTAAATGCTAATTAGTTTTTAATACATACAATGTATGCATATTTACATAGTTTGTCTCCTAGTTACTATATCACACTGTGAAAAAGGTAATATTATGTATTTGCAAAGTTTTTGCAAAAGCTCTTCTTTTGTCATTTCAAAAAGTCACAAATATGCCTGACACGTGTGCTAAATAAAACCGTAAGTACTTTTCATCCATTCAAGAAAGTCTACGCACAATCAAACTAAATAGAAGAAACGAATGAAAGAGGAAATGTCGCAAATTAAAATTTATTGTATGAGTTTTGTGTTAATAAGTTGAAACTGTTTCTTTATTTTTAGATGACCATCTAGTAAACAACATTACATAAATCCGTGTCCATATGAGTATGTGTTAATAAACACATATGCATTTGTTTATGCGAATATAAAGTTGTTGCGAGAGAGAAATAAATTAAACATGTTTATGATTGAAGAAGAGACAGCACTAAACATAAAAGCAAGATCCTTAAATTTATCAGCGTATATGTCAAATTACAAAAGGACATCAAAGGTTTCTATGACATTGCTTAAGATTAAAAATAACTAGTTAGTTAATTGGATAAAACAAGCTGCACTTTCATGTGTCGAATACAGACATTGTTACACTTAGGGCATACATTAAATGTACAAAGTTATTTGTGGGTGTGCAAAATATCTTTTGAGAAAAAATTTTGTTTGTTAAGATTTTATTAAAAAGGACTTTTAAAATATGACTGTTTACTACAAACAAGATTTCAAAAGTGTTAAAAGCTTTTGTTTTGATGTTTGTGAGTAAAACGTAAATGTAAGCTCTACTATAAATTTAAATCACTTATAAACAGCTCTGCCAAACAGTTTTAACTACAGTGGAATATAGTTAGGTTAGGTAGAACAGGCAGCTATTGTGCAGCTCTCTTGGGTACATTATGATGATCCCATTGTGATACCTGAACCAACCCCCAAACTAGCAGACCAGCACGCTACTGACTAGTCCACCGGAGCACCCTAACAGTGGAATAAGAGGTTTAAAATTCAGATATACATATATAGCTCTTCTTATAACTTTGTTTAATTGAAAATTAGGTAAATTTTTTGTAATTCTTATTAAAGAAATGGTTACTACAATTGTACCTTTAGTCTAATAAAACATATACATGTAACCGTAGTGTTAGACCTTTCAAATATTAAATATTATTTTATACCCCCCGCCACACAAAAAATGGTGGCGGTATATTAATTTTGTCACTCCGTTTGTAACACATCGAAATATCCACTTTAGACCCCATAAAGTATATATATTCTGAATCGGGGTTTGATTTGATAACGATCTAGCCATGTCCGTCCGTCCGGCTGTCCGTTTAAAGCACGATAGAGGTCGTACCGAAAAAGCTAGGGGGCTCAAATTTTGCCCGAACGTCTTGTATACAAGGTTTGTTTGGTAGTGAAAATGGGCTAAATCGGAATATTAGGAAGAGAGTTATAGCTCGAAATGTAAGAGTAGGTCGAAATAACCGTGTCCTGCGAATAAAATGGAGTTGTGTCCAAAAGCATCAACGTAGAGTCATAAACCTCAAATATATATTTCCTGAGCAAAAACAATATTTTACCTCAAAAATTGCCACAATATATGAATTAGGAAAGGAGTTATAAATCAAAACGTATAAAAATTTATACCGCGCAGTATATATAAAAACAAAAACGTCATAAAATCAACAAAATTAAATGCACGATTCTGAAATTTTGCAAACATTGTTTTTTGGTCAAATGCTTTGTTTTAACGGAAAATAAATGTGACACGCACACTTTTACGCCCACCTCCCATATAATCTCAAACTCAAATAATTTCTCTATGAATAAGGATTTTAGAATAATAAAGGACTATATTGAAATACCTTAGTTGTATTCATTAGCAGAAATAACTCTGACACGCCTACTATACCGCCCACTTTTTACGTTATCTACTGTTAATGAAATTTAAAAGCTCATAAAACTAATAAAAATAGGGGTATGATGATTAAATTTGCTACATATATCCTTTTATTTAATATCATTATTATGCCAGAAAATTTAGGTGACACGCCCACTTTAACGCCTACCTACTATATATCGGTTTTAAGGTTCATGTAATTTCTCTATTGGCAAAGTTTTTTGAAAAATTGAAATATCTAAATTGTATTTATTAGCAAAAACTTTACTGATACGCCTACTTTAACGCCCACTTTCATTGAAAAACTTAATTAACGAAAATATTTCACTAGCATATCGAAGTTAAAAAGCGTGGTTAAATTTTAAGGGCCAATGTGTTTTAGATGGCATTCACAGATGTTCGCACATTTTATTCAGACCTGTTTTGCTAAAATTTAAATATTTTTTACAATTCTCCCGATTGTGTACGGATTTGAATCAAAAGAATCACGAAGTGTACAAAATGCATTATGATTTAAACGCACATTTTCATAAAAAAATCTGAATAATTTAAATGCGTTGCTCGATTGTGTATCTTTCCACGGTTCAAATTGAGTTAGTCTGAGATTAAGAAATGTCAAATGAAATGCAAAAAAAAAAACTTGACGTTTAGGTGTGGTTCACGTTCAACATGGGCCCTTAAAATTTAACCACCATCTACAAAGAAAGTGATACATATTTTGTTATAAAGAGATTATTCCATAGCAATTAACAAAATAATAAATATTGTGCTTTAAATGTACACAATATTGTTGGTGGGTATAAAACATTCGGCACAGCTCTTACTTGATCAATATTAATTTATTTTTTAGATTTGTTGCCGGACCTATTGTGAAACATTTTTTTTTTAAACGCTAAATGTTTCCGCACTACCACCATTTGGATTATAATTAATCCATTAAAAACCATTTCCTTTGAAAATTGTATTTATTAGTAACAATTTCTCTAACTAACTTATAATGATTTTTTTGTAGTGGTATATCGTTAAAAATGTTAAATTTTTATTTTAGTCCCACATTTGTGTGTATATGTGCTTTTTAAAGTTTTTATTAAAACGTATGTGTGTTGTTTATAACTTGCAAGCAATTATTGAAATATTTTATATAAACACACCCAGCATTTTGCAGATTAACTTGTCGGTTAAATACACAGTTATATTTTACGCAAAGCAATAACTGTCTCCAGTATTTGAATATAAATATTTGTCAGCGTTTATGTTTAAAAGTATATTTACATAAATAGCAAGTAGGTGCATAATTTGGTGTTTGTAAAGGGTGGATAAATTTTTAAAGGTCAATGTTGATTTTGAATAAAACACAAATTATTTAGAAAATTATTGTCATTTCTTTTTATTATGATAAAACTGGTCCAAATTTTCAAGGACAATATTTATGTTCAATAATTGGGCACGATGATGAGTCGAGGTAGACTGCTCTTTTGCCACACTATTGCGAAAAACATCAATGTTTTCCTTTTAACGAACTAAGATGGCATTCACAGATAATTTCCCATTTCATACAGACCTGTTTTTTCTGTAATATAATTATTTTTTACAATTCTACCGATTGTGGACGAATTTGAACGATTATTTTGACAAAAAAAAATCACGAAGTGCACGAAATGCATTTTGATTTGAACGCCTATCTATATATATAAAAGTGAAACTCTGTGTGTGTGTGTGTGTGTGTTAGCTATAGACTCCGAAACTGTAAAACCGATCGGGCTCAAACTTTGGTAAGTTGTTGTACACATACCAGGGAGTGTTTATGGGTGAAAAAAAGTGGGCGGGGCCACGCCCATAAAAAATTAGTTATCATTTTAAGCTACTTGCACTTGACCGATTTTTCTGAAACTTTGCACACATATCGAGCTGTCATGACTAAATACTTTCGTGATAAGAAAAGTGGGCGGGGCCACGCCCCTAAAAAAGTTTTAATTTTGAGGTACTTTCACTGGACCGATTTTTCTGAAACATTGCACAGATATTGAGCTGTCATGACCTTATAATTTCGTGATTAAAAAAGTGGGCGGGTCCACGCCCATAAAAAAAGGTTATAATATTGAGGTACTTCCACCAGACCGATTTTTCTGAAACTTTGCATACATGTCGAGCTGTCATGACTAAATAATTTCGTGATTAGAAAAGTGGGCAGTGCCACGCCCATAAAAAAAAGGTATCATTTTGAGGTACTTGCACTGGACCGATTATTCTGAAACTTTGCACACGTATTGGACTGTTATGACTTTACAATTTTATGGTTAGAAAAGTGGGCAGGGCCACGCCCATTAAAACAATTATAATTTTGAGGTACTTGCACTGGTCCGATTCTTCTGAAACTTTGCACACATATTGAGCTGTTATGACTTTAGAATTTCGTGATTAGAAAAGTGGGCAATGCCACGCCCATAAAAAAATTATAATTTTTAGGTTTTTGCACTTGATATTCAATTAAAATTCAGAATGCATTTCGATTCAGTAAGGGGCGTAGCAACGTGCGCCGGGTTTGGCTAGTTTTCATAATAATCGTGAAAAACTTTAACGAGTTGATTGTGTATTTTTCCATGGTCTATATTGAATAAGTGTGAAATAGAGAAATGCCAAATGAAATGCGGAAAAAAACTTGACGTTTAGGTGTGGTTCACATTCAACATCGGCTCTTAAAATCTAACCACCCTTTATAATACATGGCCACGATTTAATACAGGTCTTTTAGTTTTAATGGTATACTATTTGTCTTTGTGTGTGTCATACAGATTTACATTTACTGTCGCAGTAAATAACACTTTTAAATATTAATATTAAAAAAAAGCGATATTTAAAATTAAAAAAGAAAATTAGCAATTTTAATTGAAAAATTTCTTATTATTAAATTTGATGTAGAATTTGTAATGAGAAATTTTCAATGTCACCAAATCTTTTACTAAAACTTATATAAAGCGTTTGTTATAACGGGCTGTTTTGTTAATTGTGATGAGGAAAATAAAACAACAAATAAGATCAAGTTTATAAATTCGAATCAATCCATCATTATAATGGCGTGAGAATGATTATGTTTTAAAAACAAAAAGTTCGTGTGACACTAGGTCATAAGAATATACTATTTGCTTGGTAAAAAATTTAATGAAAATGCGTTGTGGACTTATAATGAAATTCTTTTAGATTATTTGTTTAACAACTTTACTTAGTCTGTTGTTACATATGAAAAATTTTAACGAAAAACTAAATGGCATTAATACCAAAAGCTGTCAGACCCTCAGAGTAATTTCAACCACATATTAATGTTGTAAGTATTTTTTTTAAAGGTTGTCACTCGTAAATGCAGTTCTTTTTTAAGTATAGGGGTTTCATTCGTTGTCTTTCTCCAGTTTGTAGCGAGTAAAGGGTAGTAGGCTTTCTTCTTCATGAAATGCTTTCGGCGGTTTTAATTTTATCACTCGTCTCTCAAATTTTTGAATTGCTAAAATCGATTTATTACTGGCATCACCTCTAAGCCAGTGTTATCCCAGCAAAAAGTTATTTTGTACCGGTAAGCACTAAATAAAAATCATGCCTTCTTATAGCGCAATATTAGAGCGCATTCGAGGGTGCTATAAATGGAATTCAGAAATTTCTATTAAATATATTTAATTTTTTATAAAATAACTTACTGCAACTTCTCTCGCTTACGAGGATGCAGGAATGTAAGCGAATGAGTACCTCTCTTTACTGTAGGTCTTAAAAAATTTATTGAAAACACATAAAAGAGACATGATATTACTGCATTAACCATGTATGAAAATAGCAAATAATTAGAGCATCAAAGAGCCCTACCAAGTGGGACATCTCATATAAAAATCATGCCTTCCTGAAGCAGGTTGGGAAAGGAGGGTACATTTGTCTCTCCCTTACAAACCTGCTTCCGGGTATGCAGTAATTTTTGCTGGGATGGGAAATTCAGTTATATTGTACTTTTTGTCTTGCGGAATATCGTTGCAGTTCCACCGCATAAAAAGTAATTTTTGCAAAAACATAAACATAAACATATTTATATTCGAGCAGTAAATAAAATGAAACAAATTTTACAAAATGGACTTACATTTTTTACTTCATATTAATAAAGAAACTGAAAAAGAATTATATACATACAAGACTACGTATTCCAGTTATTAAAACCATTGAAAAAGAATCTGCTTGTGTGTTCTCCCAAATACTGCAGCATGTATGAAATAGCATCAGTTAAGAACGACTTGATTTATTGGCCGATTCTTTTAGCATTGCAAAAAAAAATTTTATAAAAAAAATTAAAAAGTGGAATCATCGAATGCAATTTTTATACAATTACTAGATATATGTATGTACTGCATATACTTGAGGACGACAAGACCGTTTTCGGTGATATTTATGTGTGCTTTTGCTATTACTGGGACAAGGTTTGATAAAATAAAAAAAAATTATAATCAAATTACTTTTTTTCTTGAAAATGCTATAAAAAGTTTAGCTTCAGCTGTGTGGCACGTAGCGCCGTCCTGTTGAAACCAAATGTTGCCAATATCCTCCTCTTCAATTTTTGTGAACAAAAATTCGTTCAACATGACCCGATAACGATCGCCATTGACTACTGCCACTTCTTCCTCATTTTCAAAGAAAAATGTCCCAATTATGCCTCTGGACCAAAATCCGCAACAAATAGTGACTCGTTTTGGGTGTATCGGCTTTTCAATGTATGCGTGCGGGTTTTCTGTGCCCCAAATACAACAATTTTGATTGTTTACATACCCGCCAAGATCAAAATGAGCTTCATCTGAAAAGATGAGTTTTTTTTGCAAGATCGGCCAAAGTAATGTCGCAATATTTCCCAGCGTTGTTCAAGGGTATACACAACCATACTCGTTTAGCGGAAGTATAAAACTAATTATCTGTCAAATCAGACATGAGCTAAGTGTTACCATTCACGAAAGAAGCACTAGTTGAAAAAAAACGTTAGATGGCGGACCCTTTATAAAATAAGTAAAGTGAGAGTGGAACCTTTCCTGCAAAACCAATAGATTTGGCGACATATCCAGGTATCGGACAGACCGATTTGGTTTTTTTTTTTATAATAATCTTTTACGTTCAAGTAAGGTTCTTTCGGGTAGTTTTTTTTATTAAATTTTAAAGTGCGCATGGTCTCCTATATAAAACTAACAGTTTTTGCGGAAAATATAAATAACGGCAAGACCGATTTGGCTATTTTTTTAATAATTCTCCAATCCCAAGTTTACGGGCAATTATTTTTAAAACTAAATTTGGACGTGGCATCCCTATACAAAGCCAATAGTTTTTGCCGTATATCTAGATAACGTTTATACCAAGTTGGCCAAACTATAAAATACCATAAAAACATTTTTATATAATATTAAATGGATATATAGATTGATAGATAAATAGTTGCATAGGTCTAGCAAAGCGAATCGGGTCTGCTGGTATTTAATAAAATTTAATATCTAGTTTTCGTATGAGTTAAAAATAATTAAATAAAAATACTTATTTATATATTATATAACAACTTTTTTGTATATATAATAAAAA
Organism: Phyto melanocephala; assembly: GCA_941918925.1. Lineage (NCBI taxonomy): Eukaryota > Metazoa > Arthropoda > Insecta > Diptera > Rhinophoridae > Phyto > Phyto melanocephala. Next base: position 93,320,623 of record OW799233.1, on the reverse strand, counting down.
AAGTTTTTAAAATCTGTTGAAAAATCATCGAGAAATCCCACATTGATTTTATATTTCAAAATTTTACTCGAATAAAAAACCCTAAATTGTGTGCATGTATATAGAAGTCACATTTTCCTCTTCATATTTCCACTATTATTTAATAAACATTTTTCCGTGTGAGTAAAGAAAAAAAAAAATAAATAAATAAATAAAGTAGATAAAAGCTGGAAAAGTTTAAATTATTGAAAGAATTTACATATGCTAATATCACTTTTTTCTTTAAACCATCAGGGTTGGCTTTGTTCCTTAACATCGTTAGTATTGCTCATCGACAAGCATGTGTTGTTAGTGGTATATTTTTGTTGCTGTTTGTTATTGTTGTTGCTGATATATTTATTTGTATAAATGTGAAGTTCGTAGTGTGTGTAGTTTTAAGGCAACATACTCAATAGAACATACAACTTCAATTTATATGAGTATTTAGCAGACTGTTGCTGTTTTCTTTCTTTGTGTGTTTTGTTTATCAACTTAATACTGCAATGGTTATTAGTTTTGCTTTATACAGGGGAAGCGAGAATTGGTGCTAACGGAGGGGCCAAGATATTTAGTTTGATTCCTTTTTTAATCCGATGATAAGTCATAAAAGGGTTTATTATTTATTATTAAAAAAGAAATCATACTCAAGTAGGTATTGCTTAAACAAAAAGAGAATCAAAATGATAAGTAATGAAATCTATAAGACATAAAAACCTTTAGTTTTTTACAAAACAGCAATTTGGCTATATTTTTATGTTAATGCAATACTTCATTGCTACAACTGCTTTAAGCTATATTCTATTAAATTTGATAAATTAAGTTAAATTAACAAACAACTTATTTTTAAATAAAACCTCAAAAAATTATAATTAAACAAAATCTAGACTTTTGGTGGGCCATATATTGCACATTCATTTCCATTTTCTCTAATATTGTTGGTTTCTTACCACCTCACTTACCCGGACCGAAATTGCTGATTGTTAGCAGCAGTGAAAGGTAAGATGGCTTAAGTGTTTGCAAACTACTTAATGGTGTGTAAATTTACATCTTTACCATTTAACCGTATTACCATTTTATAGCAGTACCTTTGGTTGTTTTTTTCCTGATGTGTTGGTTTTGTTTTTCATGCTTAAGTCAGTCAGAAATGGTAACGGTATATTAAGTTTATAAGTTTTTCATTGTTACTTTGCAATTGTTGCTGTAGTTGTTAGTCTCTATATAAAAATAAAATATTTATTAAAATACAATATGGAAAATGGTATTCGGCTTTTAATATTGTATCGAATTTTTCTATGAAATTGATATGAGGTACCGCAAATGTTAAGGTTAAAAAAAAAATACATGTGTATAAGAGAATTACATAACAAAATATTTAAAATATAAAGTCAACATATATATTTCATAAAAGTTCCTTTAATATTTCGACTTAAGTTATTTCTTGTTTATGCCATTTTAATCATTCATGGATGCTTCTTAGATTTTTGTGTGTACATTAAATAAACTAAAAATATGTAATTTTAATTTAAATTACGAAATTAATATTCTTAATCAAAAACTTATTTAAGCTTGCTTCAATCATAAAAATGATGCTATTAATTATATAAAAATTAATAGTTTTAGTTGAAAAAGTATTCCAAAAGTATTAAAAAAATACATAAAATTTAAATATTTTATTGACATGATTTTAATCAATTTAAAAAATATATATATTTATAAATAAATTAGTTGTATTAGATATATAAACAATTGAATCGCTAAAGAAAATATTAAAAAAAACAAGTAAGAGCACTATATTCGGCTGTGCCGAATCTTTTATACCCACCACCAATTTTGTGTACATTTAAAGCACAATATTTATTATTTTGTTAATCGCTATGGAATAATCTCTTTATAATAAAATATGTATCACTTTCTTTGTAGAGGGTGGTTAAATTTTAAGGGCCCATGTTGAAGGTGAACTACACCTAGTCTTTAAATTTGTTTTCTGCATTTCACTTGACATTTCTCAATCTCAAACTTACTCAATTTGATCCGTGGAAAGATACGCAAATGAGCAACGCGTTAAAGTTATTCAGGTTTTCTTTTAAAATGGGTGTTCAAATCAAAATGCATTTTGTGCACTTCGTAATTCTTTTGATCAACATAATCGTTCAAATTCGTCCACAATCGGGAGAATTGTAAAAAATATTTAAATTCATGCAAAACAGGTCTGTATAAAATGTTAGAAAATCTGTGAATGCCTTCTTAGTTCGTTGAATGGGAACCATTGCTGGTTTTTGCGATAGTGTGCCAAAAGAGCAGTCAACCTCGACTCATCATCATGCCCAACAATTTAGCATCAACATTGTGATTGAAAATTTGGAGCATTAGATAGAGGAGTGGCGCCAAGGATGGGGGGGCCATTTGGCAGATTTTTTGTTAAATACATAATTGAACCATACAAATATTATAATTTCAAAAAGAATTAATAATAATTTCCTAAATAATTTGTGTTTTATTTAAATTCAACATCGGCCCTTAAAATTTAACCACCCTTTATAACTTCGATATGCTACTAAAATGCTTTTGTTAATGTAGTCTTTCAATGAAAGTGGGCGTTAAAGAAGGCGTGTCAATAAAGTTTCTGCCAATATATACAACTTTAAAATTTGAATATAGTCCTTTATTTTCCCAAAAACTTTTTCATTAGAAAAATTACATGAATTTAAGATAAACCGTTATATGGGAGATAGGCGTTAAAGTGGGCATGTCACCTAAACTTTTTGGCACAACAATTGCATTGATTATAAGGATATACGTAGCAAATTTGATCATCATATCTCTAATTTTGGCGGTTTTATGAGCTTTTAAATTTCATTAACGGTAGATAACGTGAAAAGTGGGCGGTATAGTAGGCGTGTCAAAGTTGTTTTTGCTAATGAGTACAACCTAGATGTTACAATATATTCCTTTATTATTCCAAAATCTTTATTAATAGAATAATTATATGTTTATTAGGTAAAACGTTATATGGGAGGTGGGCGTAAAAGTGGGCGAGTCACCTTAATTTTTTGGCACAGTAATGACATTGCCTTAAGGGCTATACGTAGCAAATTTTATCATCATACCTCTAATTTTGGCGGTTTTATGAGCTTTTTAATTTCATTAACGGTAGATAACGTAAGAAGTGGGCGTTAAAGTAGGCGTGTCAAAGTTATTTTTGCTAATGAGTACAAAAAAGTTATTTCAATATAGTCCTTTATTATTCAAAAATCTTTATTAATAGAGAAATTATATGAATTTAATGTAAAACGTTATATGGGAGGTGGGCGTAAAAGTGGGCGTGGCACCTTAATTTCTTGGCGCAGTAATGACATTGCCTAGGGAGATATACGTAGCAAATTTTATCATCATACCTCTAATTTTGGCGGTTTTTTGAGCTTTTAAATTTCATTAACGGTAGATAACGTGAAAAGTGGGCGTTATAGTAGGCGTGTCAAAGTTGTTTTTGCTAATGAGTACAACCTAGATGTTTCAATATAGTCCTTTATTATTCCAAAATCTATATTAATAGAGAAATTATATGAATTTTGGGTAAAACGTTATATGGGAGGTGGGCGTAAAAGTGGGCGTGGCACATTGATTTTCCGTTACAAAGAAGCGCTTCACCAAAAAGCAAAGTGTGCAAAATTTCCGAGTCGTACATCCAATTTTGTTGCTTTTATGACGTTTTTGCTTTTAAATATACCGAAAAATACACTGTGCGGTATAAATTTTCGTACATTTTGATCGATAACTCCTCTCGTAATGCATAGATTTAGATAATTTTCGGGGAGGAATATTGTTTTTACTCAGAAAATATATATTCGAAGTTTCATGAGTATACGTTAATGCGTTTGGACACAATTCCATTTTATTCGATGTTCGAAGGACACGGTTTCTTCGACCTACTCTTACTTTTCGAGCTATAACTCTCTTCCTAATATTCCGATTTAGCCCATTTTCAATACCAAACAAACCTTGTCTATAAGAAAGATTCTGGCAAAAGTTGAGCCCCCTAGCTTTTTCGGTGCGACCTCTATCGTGCTTTTAACAGATGGATAGACGGACGGACATAGCTAGATCGTCATCAAATCAAACCCTGATTCAGAATATATATACTTTATGGGGTCTAAAATGGATATTTCGATGTGTTACAAACGGAATGACAAAATGAATATACCCCCACCATTTTTTTGGTGGTGGGTATAAAAACAAAATTAAACATTTATCTCCCATTTTCTGAATAAGTTTTTAAATTTAAAGTTTAACACAAATATGTCAGTCAGTCAGTTACGTTATTATTTTCATACACATAAATACTTAAAGGGATGTTTCAGTATGAATACTCTTTTCACTTTAAAATTAAGACATTTACGTTTTGAGATAGTTGTGATATTTGCATTGGATTGTAAAGAAAAAATGTTCCAATTAAGTATCGAAAAACATGTATATAAAATGGCCCCTACGGCTACTACTATTTATGATATTTTTCATCACTTTTAAACAGAGATATAACTGTATCTCACACATGACACGTTGGATATAGTAATTAAGTTCAGAAATTGTTTCTGGTTTTCTCGTAAAATCCAGAGGTGTAAAAAAAACCCCAAATAAATAGTTCCCACGGCTTTATATCATATTATCTTGGTGACCAGTTGATATGGAAATTTCTTAAGATAATTTGTTTTGAAATTGTTGCTGTAATAAATGGATTGTTTTTTACGCAGCACGATAGGTGGCGCCGTTTTGCTGAAACCACATGTCGTTCATTTTGTTATTATGTTTCTGTAATGAATGCCGTTCATATTTACTTCAATTTTGGCTTCTTTTACAACAAAGTAAGGCTAAATTTCGTCTGAACAAAATATGCATCAGGCAGTTGCTCGTTGTAGGTGCATTTATTTCCTATTGATTGCATGAGGATTTTTTTGAGCCCCAAATTCAACAATTTTGTGTATTCGCGAAATAATTTAGATGGAAATTCGCTTCATTGGAGAAGATGTCTTACTTTGCTTCTGTACCAAACTTCAGAGTTTCCATTTGCACACAAAAAATTACAATACATTTAAAAAGGTTATTCTTGCTAAGGCACTCCATTTATGGATTGCTTGTAAAGAAAGGGTCCGCCATCTAACGTTTTTATTCAACTAGTGCTTATTTCGTAACACTTAGCTCATGTCTGATTTGACAGATAATTAGTGTTATACTTCCGCTAAACGAATATGGCTGTGTATACGCTTGAATAACGCTGGGAAATATTGTGACATTACTTTGGCCGATTTTGCAAAAAAAATCATCTTTTCAGATGAAGCTGATTTTGATCTTGGCGGGTATGTAGGCAATCAAAATTGTTGTATTTGGGGCACAGATAACCCTCACGCATACATTGAAAAGCCGAACCCCCAAAACGAGTCACTGTTTGGTGCGGATTTTGGTCCAGAGGTATAATTGGGCCATTATTCTTCGAAAATGAGCAAGGGGTGGCCGTAGTCAATGGCGATCTTTATCGGGCCATGTTGAACGAATTTTTGTTCACAAAAATTGAAGAGGAGGATATTGGCAACATTTGGTTTCAACAGGGCGGCGCTGCATGCCACACAGCCAAAGCTACACTTTTTTATAGCACTTAAAAAAAAAAATGTTATTTGGCGGACCCTTTATAATTATTTTTTAACTTCTATAAATTTATTCTTTTTTAAAGAAACTTTTTGGTTATTGGTCTATCTTTAAAAAATGCTTAGTATAAATTTATTATATTTAATATAGATTTTTTAGAGAGATTTTTTGCTAGTACTAAACATAATTAACTAGAAATTAGTAAATTTTTACTACGATGAAGTTAAATTATACTTTTTACTTATCCACACTTCTAAGGAATAAGTAAATTTTTTGCTACAACTAACCATTTTTTTACACAAACTTATTAAAATTTTCTAATATTAAGTTAAAAATGTATGAGTATGGTGGCATTATATAGTTAATTTATCTTGTTTTTAGGAACGATTTTAACTTAAATAAAGTTGTTTTTATTATTTTTAAAAAATATTTAACTTATTTCAAGTTAAATTTTTCTTAAATTAAGTTTTTATGATTAATATTCATTAAAAATTTCTTTAATTTAAGTACATGGTTGTACTTAATATTATGAAGTATTATTTGAAACTGTCAACAAATTCTTGAAACTTAGTACAAGACATTAACTTAATTTTAGTACTTTTTGTGTTATTTTTAAGAAAGTAGTATTATATTTAAATACAAGTTTTAACTTAAAGTAAGCAAAACTACTTTAAATAAAAGAAGTTATTTCCATATTTAAGTAAAAATTTTCTTATATGAAGAACTATTTTTTTTTTCAATTAAATAGCAGTAAACTAATTCTTAGTACAATCTAACTTTCTTTCAGTACATAGACCTTTAATAAAGACTTTTAATTTTTGTTACTTTTTTATTTATTAACAGATTAAATAGATTTAATAGTTTTTTAAATGTACATACATATTTACATATCGTATTTTTTAGTTGGTAAAATTAATTGTTTTAAGTTAAAAGAGTGGTTTTGGCCTTAAATAGTACAAATTGTTAATTTTTTTATATTTTTTATATTTTTTTTAATCTTAAATACATGTTCTGATAAATGTTCTTCTTCGGGTACATTTAATAGGTTTTCGGGAACTTGGCTTAACAAGGCATAAAGTTTTTGCTTGAACACAACTTTTCTTAAATCTGAAAAAATAAAAAATACTTTAAAAAAAATTTTATAGCTCTAAAAACGAAAAATAAACCGTGTATAATACGTTTAAAACTTTAAGTATTTAGCAAAATATTTTAAATTTCAGATAAAACTTAATTTACTAAATTATTTAAGATATGCTCCCATAATTTTTCAATTATATTTATTTGGTTGGTTGTTGGGTTTAAGCTGGTTTCTGGCATAAGCACTAGTGAAATGCATATAAACCAGCTTAAACCCAACAACCAACCAAATAAATATAATTTCAGATAAAACTTTAGTGTCTGCTAGGATATTACAACTAATATTGATAATATTAAAATAAAATGGAATTTATTTCAGCAATATGTTTATCTTTTATTTTCTTTTATGAAGAATTAAAAACGATTTTACAATTGATTTTTTTCAAGTTTAAAATTTAAAATTATGTACTTAGAGGTTACTCTGCAGAAAAATAATTTGGGGTTAGGAAAACCAGCTTTCCTATGGTCTGTTATATCCCAGCAGAAAATAATTAAGTTTTAGGAAGCAGTAAGATATTTTCATGTTTTCTTAATGCGCAGATTTGAAGTGCTTTTCTGGATGCGGTTTTGTAAGCCAGAGATAAATCAATTTACAATAAATTTTAATTATTCGCTTACGAGGATGCAGTAAACGGAAATCAGAGATTTTCAGTAATTTTTTCTTCGGTTATACGATGGTTTAAAAAGTAAGAAAACGATCTTAAACGATCTTAGAATTAGATGACGCAATAATTATAGCAAGAGATTTAGTTGTAATTGTATATTTTAAAGGCAAGCACATACCGGAGTTTGTAAAAAAGTTAAATTTAAATAAACACGTGTACAATATAAATTGTTTAGTGCCTATTTTTTAATGTTTTATATACATATATTTAAAATAGGGTAAGTTAATTAATACATTAATTATATAAGACTGTTTTTTATTGCAACATCGATACGTTTTTGTTTGATTTAGTATTTGTTGTTGGCCTGTTTACACTGAGAGTGTTTGGCAAATTTTCTTAAACAAAGACACGTTGTTTTTTTATTCATATTATTTTTTTAGTTTTGTTTTTATTTGTTTTTTTTTTACATAACAGTAATACTGTGTACTTACTTACGAAAGTAATATGTATTTATGTTTATATAATGGTCGGCAAATGGCAAAGAAATAGATTAATTAAAACTGAAAAATATAAGAACACATTAAAACTGATATAATCATCTACAACTAATAAAAGAAATAAAAATCCTAATATTTTCCTATCCTGTTTGAAATAAATATATTAAAGAATCAAAATTTTTATATATATGTACATATATTTTTACAGATACTGTTTGTAATCAGAATAAAGTAATAGTCGAACTATTATCAAAAATAAACATTAATATTAAGTCAAATGTATCTCCAAGTTTACAAAATATATTAACAATTTTCTACTTCGTTCCAAATCAGAACTGGAAGATTTGGAAATGGAAATTGATGATGATTCGAAAGATGCAATGGTAAGAACACTCAAAAATTCATTAAACTATAAATTTGCATTTATTTATTACAAATTGTTTTTAGATTTCAGCAGTAAAAAAAATTTTGGAGTGTGGAGGAATAAAGAAAATTATATTAAATATATTTGATACATCCCTTCTCTTGGATTACAATGTTGATGGAAGACAGCAGATGCAACGACTATTAGATTATCCAAAACTTCTATTTATAGTAAGTTTATAGTCATAGTTTTTTCTTGCTCTCATAAAAAAAAATTTTTAATTTAAATTTAATTTTTACAGGATCGACTGGCACAGATAACTGTACAAAAACTATTTTCTTGGATCAATTACGCAAATCTATTAGATGCACCAAAAACAGATATTATAAAAAAAATCTGAGAATAAAAATCAGGAAAAAAAACAACTCGTTTATGCGTGAATAAAGCATTCAATATTTTATATGAAAAATGTTAACGTAATACTTATTTTACTAATTGAACAAAATTAATTTTCTAATATTGAATTGATCTCATAATTTTTTACATTGTTTTTTGAATTGATTGTTTAATCTTTTTGGTACAATAAGTTTCTTTTTTTAATTAATTTTAATACTCAATACTAACTAATTTGAGATTTTTTATTATTTAATTGATCTCATAATTACTCGTAAATATAGTTTTTACTTTTTTACTTTTTAAGAGTGTTTTTTAGACTAAAAGATTTGTGCTTTGGAAATAATTATTTAATATTTTTATTTTTTAAATAAAAATTTAAACAAATATCTAATTAAAAATATTAAAAATTAATACATTTTTCTTTAATGATTAAAATGTCTCTTACAGCGCTCTTTTATTGGTATTATTCCAATGAATTTTTAATGTTTTGAATAAAGCGCTTAAAAGAGACATGATTAAAGCGCCTATTAAAAGGTATAAACTGTAAGCATCGTTGGTGCTTTGAAAAAATGCCGTAAAAAAGACATGATTTGAGCGACTACTTGATGCCTTTAAAAAAGAGTCCAAAAAAGAGCTGGCAAGTGGGACATCGCGAACAAAAAACATGCCTTCCGTAGGCAGGTTGGGAAGGGAGAGACTAATAAACTCTCCCTTACAAACCTGCTCGGGTGGAAGCAGTACTTTTTGCTGGGATGCTACCATATATTTACCAATCACATTTATGAAATTGGCTCATTGAAATAAACGAATGCATTTAACAAAATATTGGATAAATAAAAGCTGTACAATTAATTAGAATGCGTATTCGCTTATCCTCTTGCGAGATTATAAATGGGGATCGATAAGAGCAATTGTGCTTTGACCTGCATCTACAGTCCTTTAAACCAATAACTCAATGGCCTAATGTAAATTCTGAATCTTACAGCAAACAGATCCAATTAAAAGCAAACCAAAGTTATTTACTGAAGCTCAACTATTTTAATTTTTAAACTTGAAAAAATCAAAAAAATGTTCAAAATTTCACTTTTTAAATAACTTTTAACAAAATCACGTATTTGAAAAAAAGGAGAAATAACATTTTTATATATAAAGGAGATTTAAATATAAAATTTTTGATGTATGACACTAATGTAGTAAAAAAGCGATATTAACGAATTTGATGAAAATCGCTTAAATTAACTATTTTTTTTAAATTATTTAAAAAAAAAAATAAATAAATTAATTTCTAAATGAATTAAACTTTTGCAAAAGTTCTAGCTTTATGTAGACACTTACAATTTTTGATAAATTAATTAAACTTTTAGCCGCCACCCATTTTTTTCTGTAAACGCCGTTGGCTCTTGAAATAATTGGCGGCGTTACCGGCTAATTTTTTACACCGACTTCGGTTTTTTTTTACAAACCTAGAACAATTTGAACTAATTACACTAAATTAACTTAAAATAACACTTTTTAAATTCATTTTTTTTTACCTTCTTTAAATTCATTATTTACACTTTTTTTTCACAATTTCTTATTTATAGTTTTAGCTTTTTTTGAATTTTGTCCGTTTTTTGCTATTTTTCATTTATTTATGTACTTATGTATATCAAAACTAAAATGCTTACATCGGGGCTGGAAAAGTAAATACCAATGTAATTGTTTAAATATGAAATAAATACATAGACGACGGCAGTCTGCAGACCACAAACAGTCAAAATTAATATATTTGTATGGAGACTATTATTTTTTATAATTTAATTCGTCTAAAGTAGTCTTAAAGTAGTAAATTTAGCAAAAGATTAGTTTGTATCAGCGTTGCAACTTTCCGGTTAAATATTCAAAAAGAAACATTTTGATAGTTTTAAAGTGATAAAAGTTTTAAATAATTTTTGGATAATTTGTCTTATTACAGAAATTTTAACAAAATCCAAATTAAATCTGCATTTTATAATACAAAATAAATAATATGTATTTCTGCCTCACTGAAATTTAACTCGAAAAAAACTCGATTTTGACAAATTTTGGATGAAGGTACTTTGATATAGAATACTGCGAAATTACAATATTTAATAAATTTAAATTGTATAAGAAAGTTAGCAAGTACACGCAAAGAAAAATCATAGCTTGATTAATTTGTAATCATACTGTTGTCTCAGTTATTATTTAATGATTATTTTTAATTTTTAATGCTTTCGAATATAATGTTATTTTTGTCCAATTAATTTTTTTTAATCATACTATTTCTAAATGATAACCGTTTTGAAATTTTTACGAAAAGTAAACATTAAATGATACAATTCCAACAAATGCTTGATTATCGTGACTTTTTTTTTTTTTTCTTTTTTATCGTGGTTTTTCTTTGCGTGTAGTAAATTTATGTAAGGGCAGGACAAAAATTTTGCTTTAAAAGCAATATAATATGCATTTGCACTAGTAGCAATAGCAAAATATGTCCATCTATATATTTTCTAATACTAGCACGTACTTACTTTAAAAATTAGTCGAAATTTAAGAAAAGACTAATGCATCAAAAAATGCATAACGATCGTAACTAAACATCATTCTAAATAAAAAATAAATAAAAACAGCAGAAACTATTTTGACACGCCTACTTCAACGTCCCCTTCTCACGTAATTTACCGTTAATGAAATTAGAAAGCTCACTTGTAATATAGACATACTTAAGGTTCCATTGCAAGACTAAATTTAAGAAAAAAAAAAAAAATAACAGCAAACAGAAGTTGCACAAAGAAAGTAATATATATTTTATTTAAAGAGTTTATTCCATAGCGATTTCTGTTAATATCAAAATAAAATTTTTTCTGTTATAAAAGTACACAAAATTGGTGGTGGGCATTAAAATTTATGCATTAAGCATTTAATTTATTATTGCTTATATTTTTGCTATTAAAGCATTCTATACCATTATACAAGTTTAGATTTTTCAGTAGCAATTGAAATTTTCAAAACATATAAATTTTAACCTTAAACATTAGCTTTGATTTGCACTTCCCATTCCTGATATACATTTTAAAGATTTTGAACTTAATAATAACATTTTGTATTTAAAACAAGTACGAGTTAACTAAAATTTAACCAACAACTATTGACAGAAGTAAATACATATACATACTTATGTATGAACATTAATACATACATACAATATATTTACTCATATTTTTGATATTTACATACATATGTTATTTTTTAATCATACTATATCAATGAAATTTTTCTTTAATTTAAGTAAATTTTACCTAGTATACGCTTTACTAGAATTAAGCAAATGGTACTATAATCAAATATATTTTCTTTATTGAAAGTGAATTTGTACTTAAAGTAAAGAATGAAACATACTTCTTTTAAGTTTATAATAAAGCATTAACTAGATATAAGAAAGCAATGAACTAAATTTTTTACATTTAATACAAAAATCTTATTACTTGTTTTAAGTATGAAAATACTTAATATTAAGATATTTTTACTGTAGGTCTGAAAAATTTTAATTAATTTAAGAACTATTTACTTTATTTAAGTATGTACAATTAAGGACATTTATGGACTGTTTTTAAGTTAGTCAGAATTTTGCGTAAACTTTTATTAAGTAAAATTTTTTTCATATGAAGTTAAATTTTTTATATTTTAGTTAATTTGGACTTATTTTTAGGAAATTCAATAAACTAAAATTAAGTTCATGCCAAACTTAATTTTAGATCAATCTTTTTTTCGGTGTACGGTCGCAAATTGTAGGGTACTATTTAAGTAAATTTTATTATTCTTTTGTTTACAAAAATTAATTTTTTTTTAGTTTCCTATAACATTTGTCTTTTTATGTATTAAGTAAAGTGTTAAATACTAATGATGAGTTCCATATAATTATGTATTACTTAGTTATTTTAATCGCTACTAGTAATAAATTATCATAAATGTAATCTATCGTATTATTATATAACCATAGTTTTTAAGTTGTTATGTCACACAATATTTTCTTATGTAATACAACGTTTTAGTATTCGCTTTTGTTTTTTTTAATAAAATTTTATTTAATTAAGTTTTTCTTTAAAATTAACCACAAGAGACATTTATCGTTTATATAATGTTATCTGCAAAAAAAAACAGAAAAAATAACGAAAAAATAACCTATACCAGACAATAGAAATACTCGGTTATTATTTGGTTAGTATCAGTTTATTTGCTTTTCTATGTAATTACACTAAATTGTGGCCTAGGGAACTTGACTCTATAATTATTGCAAATATACACTGTTGCCATTTCAGCTATTTTCTCGTCAAATCTAGCGATTTTTAAACATTTTTTGCGGGGAAAAAAAATGATTTAGCTATTAGCGGGAAATCCAGCGATTTTTGCAAAGTTAGTTTTTTACATGTTTTAAATACATTTGTTGTATACATTCTTAAAGAGTAGCTACTTATTCATTTGTAAAGCGATTGCTATTTTCAATACACTTTTTAATACAGATTATGGCATCTGAAAGCCAAAAACCACGTACATTAAAACTCAAAAACCAATTTTATCTTGCAAAGTTTATAGCTCGAATAATTTGAGTTTTGAGTTTGTGAATTATACAAAAAAAGAATATTTAAAAATTGCTTGGAAGAAATTGGAAAATTGGATTGTGCGTGGTTAGGTCGTTAAAAGTTTAAGTCCTGGGTATTGAAAGATTAAAAAGACGATACAAAAGGATATTGATGCAGTTGTACAAACACAAGTCATCTGCATCGATGAGAGGGTTATATTAGAAAAAATTTAAATTAAAAGAAGGCTTCATTTATATCTCAACATACGTCAATCAATTTATTTGATCACCTGAGTGATTTATGTAAAAAAGATTTCGATGGAACGAATGAAAACCGTATTCATAGAACCAAATGCTTACCGATAAATAAAAACGTCATCACGAAACGATGTATTAGGTTCTACATATAGTGTATTAGGAAATAAATCAATAGACGTTGGTGTCATCAAGTTATAAGGCATATTTTTTAAAAAAACTAAAAACCTATGTGGTACATATATATAAAATAAATATTTTTTTTGATATACATAGGTATTTTAATAATTATATTCAGTACCGAAAAACAACAAATTGTGTTAACATTTCTAAGCTTAGCTGAAGTGCCCGATGCGACAACTTCAATTACGATATATTTAAATCAGCATTGAAGAGATTAGATTACAATTTTAAAATTTTTGAGAATCTAGTGTATTGGCTTCATACTTCTAGTGAATAAATCCCAAAATGTTTTTAAATAGAACTTTAGTATGCATATTATAAATATAACGTAATTAGTAATACTTGATAAACGTTATTTTTATACCCGCCACCAAAAAAATGGTGGGGGTATATTCATTTTGTCATTCCGTTTGTAACACATCGAAATATCCATTTTAGACCCCATAAAGTATATATATTCTGAATCGGGGTTTGATTTGATGACGATCTAGCTATGTCCGTCCGTCTGTCCGTCTGTCCGTCTGTCCGTCTGTCCGTCTGTCCGTCTGTTGAAAGCACGATAGAGGTCGCACCGAAAAAGCTAAAGGGCTCAAATTTTGCCAGAATCTTTCTTATAGACAAGGTTTGTTTGGTATTGAAAATGGGCTAAATCGGAATATTAGGAAGAGAGTTATAGCTCTAAAAGCAAGAGTAGGTCGAAAAAACCGTGTCCTGCTAACATCGAATAAAATGGAATTGTGTCCAAACGGATAAACGTAGAGTCATGAAACTTCGGATATATATTTCTCGAGTCAAAAGAATATTTTTCCCCAAAAATTGCTTAAATCTATGCATTAGAAAAGGAGTTATAGGTCAAAATGTACGAAAATTTATACCGCTCAGTGTATATTTGAAATTTAAAACGTAATAAAACTGACAAAACTATATGTACGGTTCTGAAATTTTGCAAACATGGATTTTTGGTCAAAGTCTTTGTTATAACGGAAAATAAATGTGCCACGCCCACTTTTTTTTAAATTTTTATAAAAATATATTAGTCATATTCATTAGCATTTATTCATTGCAGATGGCGACATCTGTTGAAGGCGCCACTACATTTTGCAAACACTGAGGATGATGTCTTTGCTAAACATCACGTAGAACACTAGATGACTCTAGTAACATTTTTTTGCACAAACTACAAAGGAATTTTATAGGGGTTTGTGAAAACGAAAATGACCGAAGTTTGTTGACAAAAATTAACTAGAGTAATGATTTGTGCCCAACTTTACATATAGTTGTACACACAGTCTTATGAGGTTTAAGATTTAAAAATATTTTAAAAAAATGTGCATCAGTAGATTTAAAAAAAGTATTTGAATATTTAAAATACATATTTTAACAAATTTTTTTTTTATCTATCTATTCTTTTGTAAAGGGTGGTTAAATTTTAAGGGCCACAGGGTGATTCAAAATAGACATGCTCAGCATATTGCTAAAACAGGAAATTTATTAGTAAGATTTTGATTTTTAAAGTTCTATAACATTTTGCTTTTAAAAGATTTTCAAACGAAATAAGTTTTGTATAATTTTAAAATTTGTTAGCCATTAGTACATGAAAATAAATTGTTTATAATGTTTAGAAATAATTTTTTTTATCTTTAGGTCTAAATTTTCCTAAATTCCTTTTTTTTTATACACCATAACTTCTAGAAAACATAAGATAACAAAAAGAAATTAGCACCATTTAGTAGATAAAACTCTCCTCTCCTCCCCATTTTATACCCGTTACGATCCGACCGTGATCAGCAGACCAATTTTTGTGACACAAGGTCAAATATTTTTTGCAAAATTTTAGTAAAAGAGCTAAACAAATTTTTTTCTAATGTGTTTTTTTTAAGTATTTTAGTTTTTATACCCGCAACCAAAAAAATGGTATATATATATTCTTAATCGGGGTTTTATTTGATGACGATATAGCTATGTCCGTCCGTCTGTCCGTCTGTTAAAAGCACGATAGGGGTCCCATCGAAAAAGCTAGTGGGCTCAAATTTTGCCAGAATATGTCTTATACACAAGGTTTGTTTGGAATAGAAAATTGGCTCAATCGGAGTATAAGGAAGAAAGAAAAATTGCCTAAATGCATGCATTAGGAAGGGAGTTAGAGATCAAAATGTACGAAAATTTATACCGCGCAGTGTATTTTTCAATATGTTAAAAATTTTAAACCTAATAAGAGTGACAAATTTAGATCTACGAATCTGAAATTTTGCAGGAATTGCTTTTTGGTCAAAGGCTTTCTTCTGACGGAAAATAAATGTGACACGCCAACCTCCCATACAACGTTTTCTCTTAAATTCTTATAATTTCTCTATAAATCGAATAATAAAGGACTTTATTGAAATATCTAAGTTGTATTTATTAGCATAAATGACTTCGACACACCTACTATAACACTCACTTTCCACGTTATTTACTGTTAATGAAATTTAAATTTATAAAACCGACAAAATTAGAGGTATGATGATAAAATTTGCTACGGAAATCCTTCTAGTCAATGTTATTGTTATGCCAGAAAATTTAGGTGACACGCCCACTCTTACGCCCACATCCTATATAATGCTTTATTTCAAATTCATATAATATCTCAATGAATAAATATTTTGGAAGAATTACGGACTATATTGAAATATCTAAGTTGTATTTATTAGCAGAAATTTTATTGACACGCTTACTTTAACGCCCATTTTCACTGAAATACTTAATTTACGAAAACATTTTACCAGCATATCCAAGTTATAAAAGGTGGTTAAATTTTAAGGGCCGATGTTGATTTTGAATAAAACACAAATTATTTAGGAAATTATTATCATTTCTTTTTTAATGATAATATTTG
Organism: Phyto melanocephala; assembly: GCA_941918925.1. Lineage (NCBI taxonomy): Eukaryota > Metazoa > Arthropoda > Insecta > Diptera > Rhinophoridae > Phyto > Phyto melanocephala. The sequence continues at coordinate 93,304,077 of OW799233.1, read as the reverse complement.
TATGGTTCAATTATGTATGGAACAAAATATCGGCCAAATGGCTCCGCGACCTCAACGGCACACCTCGATCCGATAGTCCAAATTTTAAATAACATTGCTGATGCTCAATTGTTTGGCACGATGATGAGTCGAAGTTGACTGTTTTTTTGCCACACTATCGCGATAAACAGCAATGCTTCTCATTTAACGAATTTAGAAGGCATTCATAGATGTTCTAACATTTTATACAGACCTGGGGCCGAATTACGGCATTCGATATCGATCGAAATTTTACTCGAACGATCGAGTATGCTTTAGGTATATAGATTCTAATAAGAGTTTTCAAATTTCGATCACGTTCGAGTGCCGTAATTCGGCCTCTGTTTTAAATTTAAAATTTAACCACTCTCTACAAAGAAAGGGATGTATATTTTATTATAAAGAGATTATTCCAAGCGATTAACAAAATAATAATTATTGTGCTTTAAATGTACACAAAATTGGTGGTGGGTATAAAAGATTCGGCACAGCCGAATATAGTGCTCTTACTTGTTTTAATTAAAATATAGCGTACATATGACTACGTACATTTCTTGAATTTCTTCACATACCTTCATACATTTGTAAATTATGCATTAAAATGTAATTAATAAAAGCTGCTTTCGTAGTAAAAACTACTGTACTTTTCTTCTTTTTCCTTCTGTCACTATTTAAGAAAAACTTTGCGATAAAACGCTAAATTTTCCGCGCAATAAAAATGGACGAAATCTTGTCTGTTTTTTGTTAAATTTATGCCAGAATTTGAAGAAAAATAAATAATTAGCGATTTATCGCTAAAATTTTGATAATTTTTAATTTTTAGTTATTTTCTAGCTATTTTTATACCCGCCACCAAAAAAATGGTGGGGATATATTCATTTTGTCATTCCGTTTGTAACAGCGAAATATCCATTTTAGACCCCATAAAGTATATATATTCTGAATCGGGGTTTGATTTGATGACGATCTAGCTATGTCCGTCCGTCTGTCCGTCTGTTGAAGGCACGATAGAGGTCGCACCGAAAAAGCTAGGGGGCTCAAATTTTGCCAGAATCTTTCTTATAGACAAGGTTTGTTTGGTATTGAAAATGGGCTATATCGGAATATTAGGAAGAGAGTTATAGCTCGGAAAGCAAGAGTAGGTCGAAAAAACCGTGTCCTTCGAACATCGAATAAAATGGAATTGTGTCCAAACGCATTAACGTAGACTCATGAAACTTCGAATATATATTTCCTGAGAAAAAACAATATTTTGCCTTGAAATATATCTAAAACTATTTATTAAAAGAGGAGTTATCGATCAAAATGTACGAAAATTTATACCGCACAGTGTATTTTTCGGTATATTTAAAAACAAAAACGTCATAAAAGCAACAAAATTGGATGTACGACTCTGAAATTTTGCACATTTTGCTTTTTGGCGAGACGCTTTTTTGTAACGGAAAATCAATATGCCACGCCTACTTTTACGCCCACCTGCCATATAACGTTTTAACTAAAATTCATATAATTTCTCTATTAATAAAGATTTTGGAATAACAAAGGGCTATATTGAAACACCTAAGTTGCACTCATTAGCAAAAACAACTTTGACACGCCTACTATAACGCCTACTTTTCACGTTATCTACCGTTACTGAAATTTAAAAGCTCATAAAACCGCCAAACTTAGAGGTATGATGATAAAATTTGCTACGTATATCCTTCTAATCAATGTAATATTTGTGCCAAAAAGTTTAGGTGACACGCTTACTTTAACGCCTACCTCATTAATAACGGTTTATCTTAAATGTATGTAATTTCTCTATTGACAAAGTTTTTTGGAAAATAAAATTTAAAATTTAACCACCCTCTACAAAGAAAGTGATACATATTTCATTATAAAGAGATAATTCCATAGCGATTAACAAAATAATAAATTTTGTGCTTTAAATGTACACAAAATTGATGGTGGGTATAAAAGATTCGGCACAGCCGAATATAGTGCTCTTACTTGTTCTACTTATTTCAGCGATATTTTTAGGGAAAAAGTTGGCAACAGTGCAAATATAGCAATACAAGTACAAAGTATCAAAGACCTGTCGAGATACAGACAAGCCTATCGTAGTTGTGTGTAGTTTTGGATATTCGTATCATCATTGTCATGTATACAAATAAGTGTGTGTTGATTTTAAACAGCATTGTGTATCTATGTTTAAGGGAATGTCTAGCCGTTTGATGGCTGTGTTTGTTAAAAATAATATGAAATGACAAAGAAAGGAGTAAACAAAATTATAATTATTTAATTAACTTAAGCAACATATGATGAATTCATAAAAGGCCGTTAGTGTTGTGTTGTTATAATGTTATATTTTACAACAACATTTTAAATGAATAAATGTATTGTTAATTGTAAAATTTTTAAACTACTTTAAAATTTTGATAATTTATGATATTACAATAGTTAGGTTTCTTTGTGAGTTCCCTATATGTATTTTTAATCAACTTTAATACCTATCGCTACCGTTTAAACTTCAGTTAAATTTGGTTGTTATGATTTATTTCACTTATATACACAAAGAACTGCCAGACGTACTTAATTATATAGTTAAACACTTTTTATTAAAGCTTGACAATATAACAAGTAAGAAAGCTATAATCGATTGTTTTGAAACCACATATAGATTGCCGTTATCCTCAAACTTTTTTGCTTTTTGTAATTTTGAAGGAAAAAGAGCGCAAAGCGAAGAGGGTATAATTTGCCCCAAAAAATAATAGAAGTCAAAATTTTCAACAGGTAGTCGAACTTCAAGTATTGATTGAGAGTTACTGGATCGATACATTCAATATTTACGTTGTGAACTGAAAAATTTGTGATATATAATTATTGTAGTAAGACACCCTATATATTCAATATAGGGTGTCCGCCGGGAATAAATATCTGACTCTGTTAGCTTCACAAATGCGAGCCCATAATAATTCCATATTTTTGGCTTGTTGAAACCACATGTTAGTCAATCCCAAAGCATGCAGTTGTGGCGTTAAAAAGATTTCAATCATATTACGATATCGCTCTTCATTGACAGTTACCGTTACGCCGTTTTCAGTTTCTAAGAAGTAAGGTCCAATGATTTGTACACCAGGCTGTCACTTTTAATGGATGCAAAAGTGACTGATGAATAATTTGAGGGTTTTGCACTGCCCAGAAACGACTATTCAGTTAGTTCACATATCAATTCAAATAAAAATACGCCTCGTCACTCATTATGAATTTTTCATGAAAATCGGGTTTATCATGGGCGAGCTGTAACATTCTATTGGCATATGTACGGTGTGGTAAATAGTCTTCTGGAAGAAGCTCTTGTGTCAACTGAATCTTAAGTAGAACCAAACGCAAATCTGTGCAAAATTGTTGCCAAAGTTGTTCTTTGAAGACGAAACTCCTGCGCACGGCATCTGCAATACGATCTTGCAGTACGTTGTGTTCCATGCTTGGGCGTATCAGCTACAGTTCCTCTTTCTTCGAAAATATTTACTACACGTTAAATAGTACGTTTTGTTGGCAAAAATTTCACGTAACTTTCTCATCGTTACAGTAATCGATGATATAAAATGTTTTAACGATTAAAACACTTTGGTTTACCGATATTTTTCCAAATAAAATTTTCCACGTCTCTATTTACGACTGCCAAATATGAACAGTCAAGACTAATGTTTACCAAAATAGCGGCAAAACAAAATAGTATACCTTCCCGGCGAACACCCTGTATTTTAAACCTCAATTTTATTTATTATTATTTATTTGTGCTATTTCATTGAAATGTTGATGTAATCAAGTAAGTAGCTTATTTCATAAAAATAAATTTGATAGAATTTATTGTAAATTTTTCTTACATTAAGTATAATTTGTAAATATGTAAGTAATATAGTTATACCTTAATTAGATTACAATTTTTATTGACAAATTGTTTAAGATTATAGTTTAAATTTATGCCAATATTTGTATTTATGGACGTTTTTTTATATTTATTTTCAGGTAATTAACCAAAAGAAAATAATACATATGATGCAGATTAAATCAGGTAAAACTAATTGACTTCATTAAAGACAAAATCATATATAAAATCTAAACTAAAACTTATAGTAAAAACAACAATTCTGAATACTAAAATATTTGCTATTAAAAGTAGATTAAATAAATCTACTAAATTGTACAATCATATTTAGATACATACATACATACGAAAATTTATGCACAACTTAAATAGCTAAAATTATACCTCTCATATAAGAGTCTATAAATTGAGCGTGTGATAAATTTGAAGACAAAATAAAACAAGTAAGAGCACTATATTCGGCTGTGCCGAATCTTTTATACCCACCACCAATTTTGTGTACATTTAAATCACAATATTTATTATTTTGTTAATCGCTATGAAATAATCTCTTTATAATAAATTATGTATCACTTTCTTTGAAGAGGGTGGTTAAATTTTAAGGGCCCATGTTGAGGGTGAACCACATCTAAACTTCAACTTTTTTCTTGTATTTCATTTGACATTTCTCAATCTCAGACTAACTCAATTTGAACCGTGGAAAGATACGCAATCGAGCAACGCTTTTAAATATTAAAGATTTTTATAAAAATGGGCGTTCAAATCAAAATGCATTTTGTGCACTTCGTGATTCTTTTGGTCAACATAATCGTTCGAATTCGCCCACAATCGTGAGAATTGTAAAAAATATTTAAATGTCTGCAATGCAGGTCTGTATGAAATGTGAAAACATCTGTGAATGCCATCTTAGAATTATCTACTGAGATATCTCAGGGCCACGGGGTGGATCTTGTACCCTTACTCTTGGATTTTATTCTGAGATACACTAGAAGCTGACGAGTGATGTGGTCCTGTCAAAACGGAGTCATACAGACTCTACTTGACTGTTGGCGTGCAGCGAACTACCACGATAACCAACCAAAGCTATCTTAGTTCGTTGAATGGGAAACATTGCTGTTTTTCACGATAACGTGGCAAAAGAGCCAGCAACCTCGACTCAGCATCGTGCCCAACAATCGAGCATTAACAGTGTCATTGAAAATTTGGACTATCGGATCGTGGTGTGCCGCCTAGGTTGGGGGGCCATTTGGCCGATATTTTGTTCCATACATATTTGAAGCATAAAAATATTATCATTATAAAAATAAATGATAATAATTTCATAATAATTTTATTCAAAATCAACATAGTCCCTTAAAATAAAACCACCCATTATAACTTCGGTATGCTAGTAAAATGTTTTCGTAAATTTAGTCTTTCAATGAAAGTGGCCGTTAAAATACGCGTGTCAATAAAGTTTCTGCTAATAAACATAACTTAGATATTTCAATATAGTCCTTTAGTATTCCAAAATCTTTACTCATAGAGAATTAACATGAATTTAAGAGGAAGATAGTGAATTTAAGGTTAAATTTTAAGGGCCACAGGGTGATTTAAAATATATATTATCTGCATTTTTCTAAAACGGGAAATTTATTAGTAAGATTTTGATTTTTAAACTTCTATAACATTTTGCTTTTAAAAGACTTTCAAACGAAATAAGTTTTGTAAAATTTTAAAATTTGTTAGCCATTAGTACATGAAAATAAATTGTTCATAATGTTTAGAGATAATTTTTTTTGACTTAGGTCAAAATTTTCCTAAATTCCCATTTTTAATAGAGCATAACTTCAGGAGAACATAAGCATAAGTTGTTAGCATGCCATCTAGTAGTTGCTAGTAGAGTCATCTATCTTATCATCTTTATCTTATATTTAGCTACAGTACAATAAATGGTGCAGTGTAAGATGAATAAATGCATATATATGACTAATATATTTTTATAAAAATTTAAAAAAAAGTGGGCGTGGCACATTTATTTTCCGTTATAACAAAGACTTTGACCAAAAAGCCATGTTTGCAAAATTTCAGAATCGTACATCTAGTTTTGTCAGTTTTATTACGTTTTAAATATGAAATATACACTGTGCGGTATAAATTTTCGTACATTTTTATCTATAACTGTTTTCGTAATTCATAGATTTAGGCGATTTTCAGGGAAAAATATTCTCTTGACTCGATAAATATATATTCGAAGTTTCATGACTCTACGTTTATGCGTCTGGACACAATTCAAAAGTGAAAGTGGGCGTTATAGTAAGCGTGTCAAAGTTGTTTTTGCTAATGAGTACAACTTAGGTGTTTCAATATAGTCCTTTATTATTCCAAAATCTTTATTAATAGAGAAATTATATGAATTTTAGTTAAAACGTTATATGGGAGGTGGGCGTAAAAGTGGGCGTGGCACATTGATTTGCCGTTACAAGAAAGCGTGTCACCAAAAAGCAAAGTGTGCAAAATTTCAGAGTCGTACATCCAATTTTGCTGCTTTTATGACGTTTTTGTTTTTAAATATACCGAAAAATACACTGTGCGGTATAAATTTTCGTACATTTTGATCGATAACTCCTCTCCTAATGCATAGATTTAGACAATTTTCGGGGAAAAATATTGTCTTTACCCAGGAAATATATATTCGAAGTTTCATGAGTCTACGTTAAGGCGTTTGGACACAATTCCATTTTATTCGATGTTCGAAGGACACGGTTTTTTCGACCTACTCTTGCTTTTCGAGCTATAACTCTCTTCCTCATATTCCGATTTAGCGCATTTTCAATAATAAACAAACCTTGTCTATAAGAAAGATTCTGGCAAAATTTGAGCCCCCTAGCTTTTTCGGTGCGACCTCTATCGTGCTTTCAACAGACGGACAGACGGACAGACGGACGGACATAGCTAGATCGTCATAAAATCAAACCCCGATTCAGAATATATATACTTTATGGGGTCTAAAATGGATATTTCGATGTGTTACAAACGGAATGACAAAATGAATATACCCCCACCATTTTTTTGGTGGCGGGTATAAAAATTCAATTTTATTTTTGAATAATTTTTAGCAAGTATTTAATGCATGAATTTTTTTCGGATTACGACGAATATAACAAGGTAATAATAAAAACATGAAAAAACCTAAAAGAAGTACTAGTTAAGTAATTAAAGCAATTGTAAATTACGATTCTCTGCACAATACCAATTAGTGTTTATATGTGCGTACATGTACATACATGCCTAAATATTAAATTATGTATTATAGCTGTGTATATAATAGTTATATTGCATAACATTTTTTGGGCAATATTACAGCCTTCACATTTCTCTCGTAAATATAACTTCAAAATGAGCCAACAAACTTTACACGCCTTGGAACTTTAAATATTTGTTACCCTGTTTTTATTTTAAAATCATATTTCAGGTTAAAGAAAGCAAAGGAGACCATTAAGTACTGAATTACCATTTTGTTCTTTTAACTGTTGATTTATTTTTTCACTACTTGTCATCTGCAAATAAGGGGTGGTGTTTTTTTTGTCCAAATTGTTATAAAAATTAATTTGCACAACTCTGTTAAGTTTTTTTCTATAGTTTACTATATTTTACTGGTTAAGCGCTTTCATGCCATACCAATATTAAGGAGTAAATTTTTAATTACTTGATATCATTATTGTAACAATCGATTTCATTGTACGCCATTTTGTAGTGGCTCCCCATGGATTTAAAAGTTTTTGATTGTACAGTGAGTTATAAGTTGCTAGTCAAGATCCTTCTTTTGATACCCATATAACTCCTCTCTGCTTTCATGAAGCTAAAAAATATCTGCTTTTGCTTGTAGATTTTAGGAAAAACTGTAAAGCATTTGTGTTTTAGTGCCTACATCTATGTTAGTTTCTAACAAGTTTGTCAGCTTTTCTGAGAAGTAGCTTCCAAGGTTTTGGTTTATATTTTGGTGTCTTTATCGTGTCTAAAACTTAATTACGAGCTTTAATAACTTAATAATTTTTTAGAATATATTTTTGAATTTTGGTTGCCTATAACTTTTGTAAAAAATTACTAATATCTCTTTGTTTTTGATTTTTTTTTAGTAAAAGTATAGAAAAAACAGAGGCAGACGTGTTTCCCAGCAAAAATTACTGCATACCCGGAAGCAGGTTTGTAAGGGAGAGACAAATGTACTCTCCTTTCCCAACCTGCTTCAGGAAGGCATGATTTTTATATGAGATGTCCCACTTGGTAGGGCTCTTTGATGCTCTAATTACTTGCTATTTTCACACATGGTTAATGCAGTAATATCATGTCTCTTTTATGTGTTTTTAATAAATTTTTTAAGAACTACAGTAAAGAGAGGTAATCATTCGCTTACATTCCTGCATCCTCGTAAGCGAGAGAAGTTGCAGTAAGTTATTTTATAAAAAATGAAACATATTTAATAGAAATTTCTGACTTCCATTTATAGCACCCTCGAATGCGCTCTAATATTGCGCTATAAGAAGGCATGATTTTTTTTTACTGCTTACCGGTACAAAATAAATTTTTGCTGGGTTATTTGCTCATATATCAGAAAGTTATTTGAAGATTGTACTTAATTTCAATAGGGGTTCATTCTTGGATATTTGCAAAAGATTATTTTCATAAATAGATCTATGCAATATGATGTTGCTTCTAAAAATTAATTTCATTCAGACCAAGTACAGACGGACAATCGACTTCCTAGCCATAAGTTTTCTTGCACTGCACCCAAAAATTGACAAGCAGAAATATTGTTTTCTACGGTTGAATTGACGTTTTTTAAAATTAAGTGAATGATTAAATGGAAAGGAAAACCATGGGTACGACATGATGACTGTCATATTATGTTCTCTATAACAATGTTTGGTTATCGAAAGCAGTAATAGTTATTTCAGTTTTTTTTTTATCACTTATTTCATTACAATAATCAAGGGTTTGCTTGTATTTAATCATTTAATATTTGCTTTTTATGAAAACTTTTATTTGGTTGTCCTTTAAAAATAATATGATTTACCTAATTATTATTACAAAAATAGTATGATGTCGCTACAAAAGTAACATTATATTGGAAGCCACTTCAAACTACAAATAACGGTTAAATAGTTAGTGAAACAACAGTAGGTTTACAAAGCAATTAAGCTATGAAATCTATTTATCATAATTTGTTTATAACTGTTCTTGATTTTGTTCTTGTTAAATAGTTTTGAATTAGTAAAGAAAAAAAAATTATAAATAATCACTTTGTCATGTAGAGACTCCTACAATGATCATACGGACGAATTCTTTCAATATTCTGTATCTTTTGCTCGATGTTCAATTTTATTCCAGTGGAAGTTTAACTAGTACACATTAATTGTTGATGTTCGGACGATACTCTGTCTGCCCTGTGCGTTCCTCTCTTTGCATTGTTATTCAATGGTGCCTGATGGTTGTTGGTTAGCTTCTGACCGCAGACGAATGTTGGAGATGGTTAAGTGCAATTACACCCTTAGAATCTTGCATATACATATTTGTTTTTGATAAAATAAAATGTGTTTTAAAAAAGAGAAAAAATGTTATTTCTTATTCGTAATCATAATTGCACGATAAGTAAGGAAAACATAATACGGCTAATGTGCAACCATTAAAATTCAATCATAGTATGATGCTCTTTGAGTGTAATTACCACAAACATGTTTTTTCTTTGCGTGCAGAAAGAAAAAGTAATTTCAATAAAGTAATTAATTACAACTTATCAATCATAAGTGAAAAGTAATCTATTCATATTATTTAAAGGTTTTATCATTGTAATGTTCATCAATGGTTTTTGAAAACCATGTGTGTAATACCATAGAAATACGACAGCTTTAAATTGCATTAAAAGTCTTAATTCAAATTAACTTATGAATTATCCCCCTTCCAATGTGTATTAGATTTCACGTAAATGCACTAAATCATATTGAATTTATACTGAATTTAGCAATTTCAATATGGCAACACGGTCGGCAATCAATTAAAAAATTAAAAAATCAAAAATGTAAAATTAAAATAGATTCGATATGTTGAAATTTTTTACATATTTTTTGGAATGCCTTTCTGTTTAGGTGAAAGTTTTCCTTAATACTGGTATCGTCCATCGTGAGCACGTCACTTTCCCAAAAAGTGATGTTTAAAAAATACCATATATCTACATAAGAATTATAACCTCCATGAAAAGATATCATTAAACCTACGAATTTCCACAATTTCCTTTTTATACCCGCCACCAAAAAAATGGTGGGGGTATATTCATTTTGTCATTCCGTTTGTAACACATCGAAATATCCATTTTAGACCCCATAAAGTATATATATTCTGAATCAGGGTTTGATTTGATGACGATCTAGCTATGTCCGTCCGTCTGTCCGTCTGTTGAAAGCACGATAGAGGTCGCACCGAAAAAGCTAGAAGGCTCAAATTTTGCCAGAATCTTTCTTATAGACAAGGTTTGTTTGGTATTGAAAATGGGCTAAATCGGAATATTAGGAAGAGAGTTATAGCTCGAAAAGCAAGAGTAGGTCGAAAAAACCGTGTCCTTCGAACATCGAATAAAATGGAATTGTGACCAAATGCATTAACGTAGACTCATGAAACTCCAAATATATATTTCCTGAGTAAAAACAATATTTTTCCCCGAAAATTATTTAAATTTTTGCATTAGGAGAGGAGTTATCGATCAAAATGTACGAAAATTTATACCGCACAGTGTATTTTTCGGTATATTTAAAAACAAAAACGTCATAAAAGCAACAAAATTAGATGTACGACTCTGAAATTTTGCACACTTTGCTTTTTGGTGAGAAGCTATTTTGTAACGGAAAATCAATGTGCCACGCCCATTTTTACGCCCACCTCCCATATAACGTTTTACCTAAAATTCATATAATTGCTCTATTAATAAAGATTTTGGAATAACAAAGGGCTATATTGAAACACCTAAGCTGTACTCATTCGCAGAAATAACTTTGACACGCCTACTATAACGCCCACTTTTCACGTTATCTACCGTTATTGAAATTTAAAAGCTCATAAAACCGCCAAAATTAGATGTATGATGATCAAATTTGCTACGTATATCCCCCTAGGCAATGTCATTACTGTGCCGGAAAATAAATGTGCCACGCCCACTTTTACGCCTACCTCCCATATAACGGTTTGACAGAAATTCATATAATTTGTCTATTAAGAAAGATTTTGGAATAATAAAGGACTATATTGAAATACCTTAGTTGTACTCATTCGCAAAAACAAATTTGACACGCCTACTATAACGCCCACTTTTTACGTTATCTACCATTAATGAAATTTAAAAGCTCATAAAACCGCCAAAATTAGAGGTATGATGATAAAATTTGCTATAATAACGGTTTATCTTAAACTCATGTATTTTCTCTATTGACAAAGTTTTTGGGAAAATAAAGAACTATATTGAAATATCTAAGTTGTATTTATTAGCAGAAACTTTATTGACACGCCTACTTTAACGCCCACTTTCACTAAAAGACTAAATTTACGAAAACATTTTACTAGCATATCGAAGTTATTAAGGGTGATTAAATTTTAAGGGCCGATGTTGATTTTAAATAAAACACAAATTATTTAAGAAATTATTATCATTTATTTTTATAATGATAATATTTGTATGGTTCAATTATGTATTTAACAAAATATCGACCAAATGGCCCCCCATCCTTGGCGCAACTCCTCTATCTGATGGTCCAAATTTTCAATGACAATGTTGAAGCTCAATTGTTAGGCATGATGATGAGTCGAGGTTGACTACTCTTTTGCCACACTATCGCAAACAACAGCAATAGTTCCCATTCAACGAACTAAGAAGGCATTCACAGATTTTCTAACACTTTATACAGACCTGTTTTGCAGAAATTTAAATATTTTTTACAATTCTCCTGATTGTGGACGAATTTGAACGATTATGTTGATCAAAAGAATTACGAAGTGCACAAAATGCATTTTGATTTGAACGCCCATTTTTATAAAAAACCTGAATAACTTTAAAGCGTTGCTCATTTGCATATCTTTCCACAGATCAAATAGAATAAGTTTGAGATTGAGAAATGTCAATTGAAATGCAGAAAACAAATTTAAAGACTAGGTGTAGTTCACCTTCAACATGGGCCCTTAAAATTTAACCACCCTCTACAAAGAAAGGATACATACTTTATAATAAAGAGATTTTTCCATAGCGATTAACAAAATAATAAATATTGTGCCTTAAATATACACAAAATTGGTGGTGGGTATAAAAGATTCGGCACAGCCGAATATAGTGCTCTTACTTGTTCTTATTTTAGAGTGTCCTTCTGTCATCCCAACTTGTTCAGATTTGTGATTGCAAGTGCATTTACAATTTTTCCTAAATGCAAAAACTGTGTTCTGTCACAGCAAAATTCTAATTTGCATAAGTGAGATTCTAATGCAAATTAATGCTGTCGTCTGTCTTTGGTATAAGGAAGTAAATAAACAATATTTTTATATTTTTCTCTGTTATTGCTTTTAGGGTCATAATAGTGGAAATAATACAATATTTCCATATTTTTGTTTGACTTTTTCCTTTCGGCAAAAGAAAAGTTTTATAAAACGTCTTATAAGCTTCACTTTGCAGAGCTCTTATTTATTGGATACTAGAGTTATAAATAGTTAATTCTCTATTAAAATAATTCGAAATTTTAATTATAAAGAACTAAATAATTAAAATTGAATAGAATTTTAAATTAAAGAATTTAAAATGTTTAGTTAAAATTTTTTTAACAAAACTATTAATTCTTAATTATTTAAATATATTGTTATAATATTATATTTGTTTTGATTATATTGTTTTTGAATTATTGAAATCCATATTTATTTTTTTCCATGTCACTATTGAAAACTTTGCAAAAATTCCTTTGAAAAAAGTAAAAAGTCAATGCAAAATTAAAATAATACTAAAAGAACTTCGTGTAATGAAAATATCACATATACACCTGTAACGTCGTTGTCACTATTGTCATCAACAAATTATCAATAATTAATAAACTTAATTTTTGAACATTTTTAATTTAGGACATTTTCATAATTGACACTAAATAAACTTTAATTAACGTTGAAATAACATAAATGTTTCCTTTTCCATAACGTCATACTAATCACATTGAAGTAGTTTAGTTTAAAGTAATATGTTATGGAGGCACTGATTGATTTTTTAACCAATGTTGCCAATTTTGAGAAGTCTGTTTTCAGAGACGAATTAAAGGGAAATCGAGTAGATAAAAATGTGCTAGATAATTTTAAAAATTTTAAAATTAAATTGAACAGCAAAAAATATAAGGGATACTCTAGGTAAAAAGTAACTACACCAAGAAAACAGAAAATCACATTCATCGCCAATCGAATAGTTCAGTTCCTGCAATCGAACTTTTCATTTGTGATTATAAAATTTCTATTGCAAGAAACATAATTTATTAGTACTGATTACATTAGTTTTATTCCAAAACGAATTTTTGTAGATATAATATATATCACAACTACACTATGCGTTTGGCAACAACTGCGGTACTCACAACCGAAACTGCTTTCTCTGTGTAGTATTCTTTTTATAACTATTTTCTTATTTAAATGTATTAATAAAAAGGATTTCTTCTTGTTTAATATTGCCAAAATAATTTAGAAATTAAACGGATCCTTAAATCTTTGTTTAGCGTTTTATGGGTGTAGTATTCATGTGAGCCAGAATTTAATTTCAATATCGGATATGTTTAAGCCTTTAACTCGATAATATGTGCATACATAAGTACAAGCCTACTATTGATTTTGAAACACTTAGTATTTGTGGACAAAATTGTAGCTAGAACTCTCAAAAATGTATGCAATTAAATATGTTTTTAATTTTATTATATTTGTGTTAATTGTAAAAACTATCCATTAAGAAGCTACCCAATGCGGTAGCGAAATATCGGAATAAAATAATAATAATTTTTTTATAAAAAAGTGATCTTTAGCTCAAAAAAATTAAAACAACATATTGCTAGAAAAAGATCGAAGACATTTACATAATATTTTATAAAAAATTTTCAATAGGGACAACTTCTAAATAAGCTGTTGAACTAATAAGGTTTGACTTTTTTCAGTATATTTATGCAAATCACCATTCAAAGAGTTGGTTAAAACTTTTACAAATCGTAGAAATTTATTTCCAAAATTTCGCACTTTGTCAAGTTTTTGTTCAGCATATATGTTCATCTAAGCTAGTAAGATGAAAAACTATGCATAGATTCATAACTACATTACATATCAAAAAAGTCACAAAATTCTTTAAGTCTTCGATTTAGTCAAAACTTTTTTGGTGCAGTATTTTTAAAACGACAATAATAATAAAGTAAAATATAAAAATTTAATAAAGTTAAATATAAAAATTTATAAGTAATCTTAATTTGTTGTTTTATTTCATGAATTATACTAAGAAAATAATTAAGCTAAATATTTATATAAAAAATTTCAAAATTAATAGAAAGTCTAATTATTGTGTCTAAAAATTTTTTATTTTCTCTATAGTACTCTTAGTGTACTGCTTAAAAAAAAATTTTATGAAGAAAGTAAATGTAGAATTAATTAATTAATTAATTAAGTTTTATTTCCTTAACCTTTTCTTTTAACTTTTTTAAACCTTCAGTTTTGTAATAAACTTAATTAATTTTTAAGTTTATGGAAGGTCAGTTTAAATTTTTTAAACTATAACAGAAAATCAATGCTTATGTATAAGCAGTTTCCTCAAGCCTATTATGTCAATATTTGTCCTTGCCAAATAAAATTAAAAATAATAAGTAGTGGACTTAAAGATATTCTCTTATGTCTAACTTTAAACACGTTTATTAACATAACGTTTAACGTAGTTATTAAATATACTTAATATAATACCACACTTTAGTTATGTAACTAAAAGTATCACATGGTATTAGTGAAATAAACACCAGAAAAGTAGATCATAAATAGCACAAATAATCTTAATATGAGATAAACTTTTGGTTTTTGTTCTACACCAATTACCTTGTTTTACTCAACGACAGAGCTGGCAAAAACTTACTTCGCTCTTTAGAGAAAAATTAAGAAATAAAATCCCCAATAAATAACCGAAACTTATCTTAAAAACAATACCAATATATAAGAGGACGCTGCAAAAAAAGAAAAATAAAATTTAAAATTAACATTTTTATTATGAAAACTGTAAGTTTTTAAATACATTACCAAGGCCCCTTTCGTATTAGGCAACTATAATTGCGCAAGTATAATTTTAATTTATTTTCTTTTGAACTTGCTTTTATATTCACATTGCTCAATTTCTTCCAGTTTCTCATCATTTTTAAATATTTGATTCACTTATAAACAAATAAAATTTTCACACACACAAAATTACACAACACACCGAAGAAGAAATAAAAGACAATGTCAAAAACAAAAAAATATTCCAAGACAAGAAAGATAGCAGAATCAGAATTGCCAAGTACAAGCAAGTCTGTACTATAATTTTTACGGCTATGGCTTGAAATTTGTGTGTTAATTGTGTCAAAAATTCATTTAGAAGATTGAGAAACTTGATTTATTGATTTAAAAAAAATTATAGTTTGAAATAATTTTTGTGTATAACTTTGCCGGTTAGTGACCGATTTGTCCAACATTTTTTGCTAATATCTCTAGAGACATAAAGTCTCAACAAATAATAACAGAAATGTACGTGAATTATCCTAGGGTTGAAAATGTTAATATATTTGGTAAATTATGCGTGAAAATTGTGGCAGCCGTGTTAACTTGGTCATATCTAAGAAAGTTATGGGACGATGTTACTGGATTTTTATATATGAACTCATTTTCGGATATTTTTAAAAGAGTGGAAATTGAAAATGAAAAACCAATATATACCTTTGACACCATGGGTATATAAAAGTTAAAGCGGTGCCCCAGTCATTAAGTATTGTAGTTAAAATGGTGACAAAGTATAAAAAACTTGGCTGTACTTTATGGTGTGCAAAAAACGTTTTGTGGGATGCTTATTGGTAAGTAAATTATTCGAATTGCCATAAAAATCAAAACAGCTTGCGTGATCCCCACGTAAAAATAAATTTAAAAAAAAAACCTTTTTACAAATTATAGGTACAAGATATGAGTATAAGAAGTAAATATGTAAAGGGTCCGCCAAATAACTTTTTTTTTGAAAATGGTATAAAAAAAGTGTAGCTTCAGCTGTGTGGCACGTAGCGCCGTCCTGTAGAAACCAAATGTTGCCAATATCCTCCTCTTCAATTTTTGTGAACAAAAATTCGTTCAACATGGCCCGATAACGATCGCCATTGACTACAGCCACGCCTTGCTCATTTTCGAAGAAAAATGGCCCAATTATGCCTTTGGACCAAAATCCGCACTAAACAGTGACTCGTTTTGGGTGTATCGACTTTTAAATGTATGCATGCGGGTTTTCTGTGCCCCAAATGGGACAATTTTGCTTGTTACATACCCGCCAAGATCAAAATGGGCTTCATATGAAAAGATAATTTTTTTTGGCAAAATCGGCCAAGGTAATGTCGTAATATTTCCCAGCGTTGTTTAAGCCAATATACAACCATATTCGTCAAGCGGAAGGATAAAACTAATTATCTGTCAAATCAGACATGAAATAAGTGTTGCCATTCACGAAATAAGCACTAGTTGAAAAAAACGTTAGATGGCGGACCGTTTATAAATACTCGTACGATTATTCTATGTACAAAAATATTCAAATGTAGATGTGTAATCTCGTCATAAAAATTTGTGCGGTACAAATATTTTGTTTTTTTGTTAACAACAACTTCTGTCGTTTGAAAAGAAATGTATTCATGTCACATAAAATCTGTGTATTTCGTTTAATTGTGATTTTGTTATTGTATTTCGAAAAAAAAAACTTTTTTAATTTCGTTTAGTCAGAAATTATGGTTATTTCTGGCAAAGGATATTTTTGTTTAATTATAGTTTTATCACAATTAAGGCAAAACAAACTTGCTGTGGTGTAATTTGAAGATATAATTGCTATTTATATCTCAGCTCGTTACTATTTATACTGTACCATACAATAAGATAAAGGTTAAAATAAAATGTAGGATAGATGTTTCTTTTCATATTTTTTTCGATGATAAAACTTAATAAAAATAAGCAAAATTGTTTTTGATATTCATTCTTACTTATATTTTGCAAAAATTTCTAATAATTAATTATTTCTCCAGAAAATCTAAATTTATAAAGATTTTCATATTTATGTTAGTATACGGAATATTTGCAGTTATCGTTTAACTATTTACAACAAAATTTTGCAACAAAAAATTTTTGCGAAGTAATCAGTCCATACTATGTGGGTTCTATACTACACAGAGAAAACAGTACTGGTTGTGAATAGTAGAATTTTAAGGTTGTATCTACAGAATTTTGCTTCGTGATGTAAATATGTTGTTACCATTAAGAAATTATAATTCTTTTAATAGAATTTTTATAACCGTAATAGAAAAGTTCGGTTGCAAGAACTTAACTACTCGATTGGCAGTGATTTTGATAACTCATTTTCTAGGTGTATCTTGTTGGTATAGTAACGATACTAAAAACCGTCACCTTTTTGTTCAATAAATTCAACATTTATTAAGAAAATTAAGCATTTCAGCACTGTATTTAAATAGTATATATCGTTACCTTAATATAGAAAGGCCCCAACTCAATCCTTTTTGTACATTAGATTGGGCTTTTCTATATTAAGGTAACGATATGTACATTCACTTTTGGTGCTTAAGGGTATATATAGCTTTGTTATTCTGTTCGTAATTTCTAAAATATTATTTTCGACCACTTAAAGTATATATTTTCTAAAAGCTTATAACTAGGTGAGTCAACTGAATAATGTTAATCTGTCTACGTGTTAGTTGAAATCAACTTTTAAAAGAAACCACATGTTGCACAGACCTGCATGTGGTATCATAAATTTCTGAGAAATGAGTAAAAACACGACTGCTTCTGTTTTTTTTTTCAATATTTTTATCTCACAAATTAACATTTTAGTCCTAGAATAATTTATTTATAGAAACCTTTGTTACTATTAAATGATATGATATGACTCTAGAGATATGCGTGAAAAACCTTGGACAAGTGGTTCACTAAAAGCAAAGAACAAAAATTTATTTTATGAGCTTCTAGACAGTTGATTAAAGAGCAAGACAATATAATTCACAATAAAAAACAAATAAAATCTGTAATATCTGCCATCACATAATGGCGGATCATAAACTAATATAAAGGTCAAATCTGGTATTTCAAAATGTAACTCCTTGAACCCCTCAATATTGGTATCAAATTAAAGGACTTGATTAGTATATTACAGTCAAATATGAACAAGTCTAAATCCAAGATGGCATACTTAACAAAGCTGCGAATATATGGTTCAAATATAGTAATAATGGCATTACTCCCTTAAACGCCCACCATATTGGTGTCAATTAAAAGGGCTTACGTTTTAGGATTTCAAAATTGTTCATTAAAGTAGGTAACAAAGTAAACCAGATTGTAAAAGCATAAATTAAAAAAGGTGTAATACTAGTTTTATATATCAATAATTTTTTTTTTAACGGGTCAGTAGTTATTTCTAAATAACACCTCAAAAGAACCTCTTCTGCGGTTAGCATTCACCAAGACACATCTGTGGTATAAAAATATCAGAATTATTTGGCAGCAGATCATAATTAAAAATCAACATAATCAGCCCTAGGATTATTTATAGACACGCTTGTGATTATTTATGATCTATTTCTAACCGACACTGTTATAGGCAAAAATTGTTTGGAAAAATATGTATACTTATATTTTAAATAAGTATTTAAAAATTTTTAAGTTTTTAAATAATGTTTGGTCACGTTAAGCCGTGTTTACAGAAACTATTATTGAAAAATTCTTAAAAACCGGTTTGATGTAAGCACTAAAATACAACTTCTTCGGTTGATTTTCCTAAGATTTACAAGCCAAAATCGTTTTTCACAGTTCCTATACCACCGAGAGAGCCAGTATGGGTATTAAATAAGAGGGCTTGAGTAGTAAAATACAGTTAATTGTGACAAACTAAAAATCCAAGATAACGTCCAAGATTAAATAGCAAATATATAAGTAAAATATAGAAGTAAAGGTTTATTCTCTTTAACCTCCACAAAACTGGTATCGGAAGAAAAAGCTTGATCAGTATCATTAAATCTACTATTAAAAATTGAAAAATCCAAGATGGCGTCTGAAACAAGTTGGCGAAAATTTAAATTTAAATTTGACCCTATCATAAATTGGTATTAAATAGAAAATAAAAAAAATACATTTAACTATGAATAATTCAAAATAGCGTCGGATATATTAAAGAAATTAAATCTAAAATCTAAGATAAGCTACGAAATGGAATCAACAAGGCCAAATATAGCACTTTTATGTATTTTTAAAATGTTATTTCGAATAATATATGCCTTCAAATTTTGACGAAGCTGTAGGGGCTGCAAATGGAAATTCGAAATGTGTTTCAGCATTGGGAATTTATTTATAAATGTTTTTTTATTTATATTTTATCATTTATAGTATAAGTAATAATGTTGGTGATTTCATAAGTGTGGTGGAATAATTCATGAGTTATTTGATTATTAAATATTTAATAATAATTAAATGTATCGAAGAAAAAATAAAACCAAATTGTCTAATAATTATAAGTTTATAAAACTCAAATAAAATTAAAACTAATGTTTGATGCTGTAATTATGTTTTTGATCTGAATTATAAAAGATCTTGCACTAATTTTAATATAATTTTTAAGGTTGAGAAACAAAATCATTATATCTTAACATCCAAGCATGCAAACATTTACATTTATTGTATTATATAAGTACACACAGAAAAATTATTGGTTGAGAAACGGTAAAAACAATAAAAATTTGTTGAAGAGAACTAATATTTTACTGCAACTATTAAAACTATACAACAGAAATAAATTTTGTATACTTCTAAACGTAAAACCAAAACGATGTTAGAAATTTAATGTACAGGACATATAAATTAGTTTTTATAATAATAATTTGCTTTCAAATCACTTTTATCACAACCGAATTTAATTATGTACATTGGCGTACAGAACTAAAAATGTATCTACGTAATAAAGAAAAGTATATTTATTATTTTTTTTAGAAATAAAAATATAATTTGAGGTATTGTAAGAAATAATTGATTACTCATATTATTAAAGTTCGTTTATGGTAAACAAATATTCAAATTTAAAGACTATTTAGAACTTACATACAAAAAGAAGTTATGTGTACCAATTATTTGCTATAAGCACTAAATATAGATATTTTTTATATAATACAACTGATTTTGCTGTCAAGTTCAAAAATAATTACATTGCTCAATACACAAAAATAATTTCTTTTAATAAGCAAAAAATTTAAAATAAATTTTTACAGTTTTTAAAATTAAACCCACTAACAAGGATTTAGCAAAGGTAAGATGGTGAAATGCGGATAACTGCTACATATATAAATACATACGTATATATTTGTATGAAAATGTACATACATATATTAATACAAAAAATTCTAGGACACAAAATGCTTTGAAATCATTTAATATGTTTCCAGTTTTCAGAATCGCAATATGTCAGAATCATAGTGTTCTATTAAATTTTTACCAGGTCCATTGTGAGATAAATTATGATATGGTGCTTAAATTAATTAATTAATTAAACAAGTAAGAGCACTATATTCGGCTGTGCCGAATCTTTTATACCCACCACCAATTTTGTGTAAATTTAAAGCACAATATTTATTATTTTGTTAATCGCTATAGAATAATCTCTTTATAATAAAATATGTATCACTTTCTTTGTAGAGGGTGGTTAAATTTTAAGGGCCCATGTTTAAGGTGAACCACATCTAAACTTCAACTTTTTTCTTGTATTTTATTTGACATTTCTCAATCTCAGACTAACTCAATTTGAACCGTGGAAAGATACGCAATCGAGCAACGCTTTTAAATATTAAAGATTTTTATAAAAATGGGCGTTCAAATCAAAATGCGTTTTGTGCACTTCGTGATTCTTTTGGTCAACATAATCGTTCGAATTCGTCCACAATCGTGAGAATTGTTAAAAATATTTAAATGTCTGCAAAGCAGGTCTGTATGAAATGTGAAAACATCTGTGAATGCCATCTTAGTTCGTTGAATGGGAACCGTTGCTGTTTTTCACGATAACGTGGCAAAAGAGCAAGCAACCTTGACTCATCATCGTGCCCAACAATCGAGCATCAACAGTGTCATTGTAAATTTGGACTATCGGATCGTGGTGTGCCACCTAGGTTGGGGGGCCATTTGGCCGATATTTTGTTCCATACATAATTGAAGCATACAAATATTATCATTATAAAAATAAATGATAATAATTTCAAAATAATTTTATTCAAAATCAACATAGTCCCTTAAAATAAAACCACCCATTGTAACTTCGGTATGCTAGTAAAATGTTTTCGTAAATTTAGTCTTTCAATGAAAGTGGCCGTTAAAGTACGCGTGTCAATAAAGTTTCTACTAATAAGCATAACTTAGATATTTCAATATAGTCCTTTAGTATTCCAAAATCTTTATTCATAGAGAATTTACATGAATTTAAGAGGAAGAAAGTGAATTTAAGGTTTAATTTTAAGGGCCACAGGGTGATTTAAAATATACATTCTCTGCATTTTTCTAAAATGGGAAATTTATTAGTAAGATTTTGATTTTTAAACTTCTATAACATTTTGCTTTTAAAAGATTTTCAAACGAAATAAGTTTTGTATAATTTCAAAATTTGTTAGCCATTAGTACATGAAAATAAATTGTTTATAATGTTTAGAGATAATTTTTTTTTTACTTAGGTCAAAATTTTCCTAAATTCCCATTTTTAATACAGCATAACTTTAGGAGAACATAAGCATAAGTTGTTAGCATGCCATCTAGTAGTTGCTAGTAGATTCATCTATCTTATCATCTTTATCTTATATTTAGCTACAGTACAATAAATGGCGCAGTGTAAGATGAATAAATGCTAATATATATGACTAATATATTTTTATAAAAATTTAAAGAAAAAAGTGTGCGTGGCACATCTATTTTCCGTTATAACGAAGACTTTGACCAAAAAGCCATGTTTGCAAAATTTCAGAATCGTACATATAGTTTTGTCAGTTTTATTACGTTTTAAATTTGAAATATACACTGTGCGGTATAAATTTTCGTACATTTTTATCTATAACTCTTTTCCTAATTCATAGATTTAAGCGATTTTTAGGGAAAAATATTCCTTTGACTCGATAAATATATATTCGAAATTTCATGACTACGTTTATGCGTCTGGACACAATTCAAAAGTGAAAGTGGGCGTTATAGTAGGCGTGTCAAAGTTGTTTTTGCTAATGAGTACAACTTAGGTGTTTCAATATAGTCCTTTATTATTCCAAAATCTTTATTAATAGAGAAATTATATGAATTTTAGGTAAAACGTTATATGGGAGGTGGGCGTAAAAGTGGGCGTGGCACCTTATCGTCATACCTCTAATTTTAGCGGTTTTATGAGCTTTTAAATTTCATTAACGGTAGATAACGTGAAAAGTGGGCGTTATAGTAGGCGTGTCAAAGTTATTTTTACGAATGAGTACAACTGAGGTGTTTCAAGATAGGCCTATATAATTCCAAAATCTCTATTAGTAGAGAAATTATATGAATTTTAGTTAAAACGTTATATGGTAGGTGGGCGTAAAAGTGGGCGTGGCACATTGATTTGCCGTTATAAGAAAGCGTATCACCAAAAAGCAAAGTGTGCAAAATTTCAGAGTCGTACATCCAATTTTGTTGCTTTTATGGCGTTTTTGTTCTTAAATATACCGAAAAACGTTTTAAATTTGAAATATACACTGTGCGGTATAAATTTTCGTACATTTTGATCGATAGCTCCTCTCCTAATGCATAAATTTAGACAATTTTCGAGGAAAAATATTGTCTTTACCCAGGAAATATATATTCGAAGTTTTATGAGTCTACGTTAAGGCGTTTGGACACAATTCCATTTTATTCGATGTTCGAAGGACACGGTTTTTTCGACCTACTCTTGCTTTTCGAGCTATAACTCTCTTCCTAATATTCCGATTTAGCCCATTTTCAATACCAAACAAACCTTGTCTATAAGAAAGATTCTGGCAAAATTTGAGCCCCCTAGCTTTTTCGGTGCGACCTCTATCGTGCTTTCAACAGACGGACAGACGGACGGACATAGCTAGATCGTCATAAAATCAAACCACGATTTAGAATATATATACTTTATGAGGTCTAAAATGGATATTTCGATGTGTTACAAACGGAATGACAAAATGAATATACCCCCAACATTTTTTTGGTGGCGGGTATAAAAAGCAAGAACCCATATTGGGTATACCTAGATACAAGTTTTTAATATTTACAAAGACAAAGTTTCGGGCAGGATATAAGAAGGTGAATATGCCGTATTCAATAATATTTAAGGTTTTTCTTGGAAAAATGTAATTTGGTGATTTAGAAGAACTCTTTGGCAAAAAACAAAAAACCATCTTGAAAAGTTTTGCTTTATACAAAATAGCTTAAGTTTACTTAATAACTTTTTATATCTCATATTTTTATTATTATTTTTATACTTACACAGATTTATATGTTTTTAGTTATGTGAGTATTCTTGTACAATGTATAACTTTTAAAATTTACTAATAAAAATTGTTTATATTAAAAATAATACAGACATTTAGTTTATATTATACGATTTTATATTATTAAACAAAAATTATTTAAAAGATTATTCAAATAAATATTAAAAAAATAAAAAATATATATATATATATTTTAAATAACCCTTTTTTTATTGATAAAGCCAAGCAATAATATCTGCTACCACAACCGTTCGCTTACTAAATATCTAATGCTGCTACGAAAGCTATCATGCTAATAAACAAAATGTTCAGTTATTATAAACGAATTGTGAAATAGTACATGGAACCGAAGGAATTCGATTGGCATCAAATTCGGTTGTCAATAATGAATCTTTTTTCAGAGTGTAGGATTAGTGTATTCACGAGAAGTTTTAGGTGTCGTATTGTCATACTGTCACAACTTTATAAAAGTTTTAAAATTAATTAAAAGTACTGCATTGTTTATTCTAGAATTTTTAAACTTTTTTTAAATTTTATAATATTTTGACATAATGGCGAATCAATAGTTAGAATAGCTCGTGAATTCACCAATTGTTTTTTTAAAAAAATCGTGACATATATATTTAATAAAAGTTGAAGATAGAAAACAAACACGCATTTTACTCTTTTGGAAATTACTCAAACTTTTAAATTTATAGTTTTCTTTTAAATTTCGTTTTGTATTAAAATTTATCAATATGTACATGAAAGATGACATTTTATAATTATTAACAATAAAACTTTTTTGGCATATCCAAAAATTTGTTTTTTTTATATTTTATACAAAACGCATTGGTTTTCACTTAAGTGTATTAAAGACTTGAAATATTTTATCGATTCGCTGAGATGACTGAAATAAATCCCTACAGGTTTGCCCTCATTTCAAATTTTTACAAAGTTTTTTAAACAACAACAACAATCTCTATTAATATTTCACATCAAAAAAATCTGGCTCATAGTGAAAGTGGAACAAAAAGAAATTTTTATGTTGCAGTATATAAAGAACATATACATTTTTTTTCATTTTGAAGAGTTTTACAATTAAATGCGTTTGCTGTTATGGTTTTTATATCTTTTTCATTCATTTCGAACCCACTTTGCTAAAAGAAAAGTTTGTGCCATAAACCATGGTACAGATTTTATACTCATATGATTGCATTAATATAAAAGTTGTAAGAAAAGGCAAGAAAAGAAAATAATGTGTTCTTGTGATTTTAACACTAAGAAAAAGAATTGAAATAAGTAGAACCAACAAAAACAACGTTTTGTTTTACTGATGCCAAAAACATAAAGCACCAGCAAAATACAGAGAAAAAATAAAGGAATGACTACTAGTATTTGGTGCAGAAGAATTTTATATCAATTTTTCATAGTTTATGATTTTTCATCTTTTACAATCGCTTTTGAGCTGTGATTTTTGAATTGTATGTGTGCTTGTAAATATGTATGTATGTTCGTATACATGTAGTATGTGTTTATGGTGGTTAAAAAATGTTTGACTTATTTGCCGTTCTTTGTCCCACTAAAAGCATATAAATGATAAATCTCTTAAATATTTAAAATGTTATTTTAAAAGTTGTGGTACTTGAAATTTTTATTTTCTTTAAATATACTCGTATATCCTACACGATTTAAAATTTGTATTATATACTTATCTATGAAATGAAGCCTTTATTGGAAACTCTTAATATTATGAAAATGACATAATTTTGTTTGTCCTAATAAAATCTTTCGTTACAATGCACGATAGTAATTGTGAGTCACCCCATAACGTCAAGTTTTTGGCCCAACTTATTTAGATACTTCTGTGTTTCAGCGTTTGACAAATTCAACCATGAAAAGGTTCTCAATTGAACAGAGCTTTAAGATTGTTGAAGCCTCCTTTAAAAAATGGGTGTTGAAATCAAAACGAGTGTCTGTTTGATGCAGTTTATAGGCTGGCGACGTAATCAGGCCATATTTTTACGCAAATGAGGACGGCCGAGAAGTTGCAGTAAATGGTGTTCGTAAGATGATAACAGACTTATCGTAGCCAGAAATTAAGGATATGGACCTGGATGAAATGTGGTTCCAACCAAATGCAGCACAGTCAACGAAGCAATGCCTCATTCGCGCGAGAATTATTATTTTTATGTTTAGTTTGGCTTGCGAAACAATCACTGTGTACCGAGGTTATTTCACTTTCGGTTTTTACATGTAAATATTTTATAGCTACTCCTACCTACAATTACGTTTTCAATTTGTGATAAACAATATAATATTGAATATACATGGCAATATGAATTACCCACACCATAACAATTTTATAGTTACTGATAGTGTTATCGTTCCCCTGCAGATAATATTGGACTAGGTGGTCCATTTTAGCTGTATGGACTAATTAAAACATGGTCCTATGTGCTGCAGTCATGAACCAAATCATTTGTAAATAAGAGATCATAGTTAAACGACAAGTGTACGTGTTTCAACGATTACATATATTGTTGTCAAGACGTGTATAATGGCCGCTTAGGTGCTCCATTGAGTAATGACAAAGAGTAGTTTTGAGACTACTCGATGGATTATATGGTCCAGCAAAAGGAAATCGTAATGTTAAATCCACCACGTTTTCTACATATATTTGGGTGATTTTTGGATTGGTCCTAGTCCATTACAGAGTATGATTTAATTGCGTGTATGGACTAGTTGCGTTATTTTCAGGGTCCTTTGTTATATCATACGGTCACACTGCCGAAGATAAAACAAAAATTCTTGTGTGTTGTTTTTTAGAAGAACGAATGCAAATCAATCGTGACTTGGGAGTTCATAAAAGAACCGAAGTTAGCCTTGCGGAGAGGCAAACTCTCCCAATATCGTCTTATTTGCTAGTAATGTAATTCGCAGTTCTCTTATTTCTATCATTTTGAACAATTTAAAAGAAGCTGTTTAAAACATCAGTTTAACCTATTGTATACAATGTGTATATAACGAAAATAGTGAATTTAAATAAAAATCTTATACATGCTTAGATTTGATTTAGTTTGTTTTAGTTGTTGTCTAGTTGGTTATTTTCAAGTTGTTATGTTACTAAAATTATTTTTCAATTTTTCTATAATCAAAGTTACAAAATTCTAGAAAGTTAAAAATATATAAAACTTGAACATTGAATATAAAAAAAGCATTTTTTACATGTGCTACTGATTACTTTGTTTCTCTATAAAATAAACATGTTACGTATAGTAGTTGTAGTTGCTGCCAAAATGGAATGCCAGAAAACTATTCAAACCAATACATTGCTTTTGTTTTTAATAATTCAACAGTAAAATACAAAACAAGAAAAAATAGCTGGATTAAGTTAGGAAAATTGTATCAATGTTGTAACATATAGCTGTCATTCTTCT
Source organism: Phyto melanocephala (assembly GCA_941918925.1). Classification (NCBI taxonomy): domain Eukaryota; kingdom Metazoa; phylum Arthropoda; class Insecta; order Diptera; family Rhinophoridae; genus Phyto; species Phyto melanocephala. Next base: position 93,276,976 of record OW799233.1, on the reverse strand, counting down.
GACTGTTTGCTAGAAGGTTCGTAAGACGCTTGTCAGTACTCCTTGTCTGTTTGTTAAAGTTAAATGAAACACTCACTTTCGATTTATATACAGTTTCTCAAAGTATATATTTTTTCCTTAATTCTATTTTTTGCTGTTGTAGAAATAGATTTTTATGTAGCTACAGAAATTCATTGAATACCTGAATGGTTTGCTGGCTAACTAGATGCTATTTTTTTTGGTATTATTCAACGAGAAAGATAACAACAACTAATACAAAGCATAAAAAACAATTAAAGTAGAGTAGTGAATGAAAAAAACAAACCGAGAAGAGTGGTTTTAAGATTGTCATTTCATTTGAGGCGACATTCAAGAATGTATTAACCCCATCAAAGTATAAGAGCAGTTTACTCGTACAGTAAGAAAGAAGCTCACGCACAAATTAGCCTCATTTTCAATTTATATTGCACTGTGGGGCAATTTGGTTTTAAAAGTCAAAATCAAAATTAAGCCGTATTTTTAGTACATAATGGATATCTTTTACCCGATTCATACGTACCTGCTAATTGCAACTATAGTTATTGGAATATTATTTTTTTTTACTAAGGAGTAAGAAATTGTTGAAGCGACTTGACGTATTAATGGTGAGTTTTAAAAATTTAATTAATCGATATAAACACGTAATTAATATATATATACTTAGTTACACTTATAAAATGACTTATACAATAATCGGTACTTCACTGGCATAGTTGTTTACTATTTATTGAAACACAAGTAACTTTTTTAATTACCGAATAATTTTTGGTTGAATGTATGAAAATTTCTTTTCCCTGATAAATTCGGTTTAGTAAAATCAAAAAAACAGTAACGTGTTAGATATATACCAACTTTCTAAATCAAGGAAAATGCTTCAGAGTTTAAAAATTTAAGACTTTTTATAAGTTCCGACAATGAAATAATAAGTTAAGTTAAATTTTGTCCTTCATTATTTAAGTCATATTCTCTATTTGAAAACTTAAAAATTAAAAAAAATTTTTTTTTGCTTTTTGCTAGTTTGAATAATCTATGTTCACAAAAGATGAAAACACAAACAGTACAGCAAAAATGCGAAATAGTTTTTTGTCACTCAATATATTTTCAAGCTCAATTTGGATCAAAGTCCATAATTTAAAAAAATCTAGATTAATAAAGGTAGAAAATACCAAAAATACCATAAAAATGCTAAAAAGTATCTTTATGATCCATAATATTTTTATTCTGTCCTCAGAATAAGAATTTCTAATTGAAATATTCCAGCTTTAAAATCGTTGAAAGGGCAAGAAGTATTATAAAATGCAAAAAAGTATATTTTATGTCGCCCAGTATATTTTTAATCTCAACGTCTTCATTCGCAAACGTAGGAAATACTGTGATCATGACTTGGTTAAGTCAAAGTCTGTTCAAAATTATGCGAGATTTGAGATTATTTTACTATCTAAATTATTTATATTTTTTTTATTACCTGGGTTTTAAATTTCAATAATTTGGATATTTGAAAAAAAACTGAATTTTTTGGGAAAAAAAGATATAAAAATTATAAGATACGGAGTCAGACACAAAAAAAAAAAAAAGAAAAAGTTAACAATAAAAGAAAAATTTGAATTTTAAGATAAAATATATGGGGTCTAGAAAATTTCTGGAGAGTGATTAATTCTATGAATTGTGTGCAATTAAATAAAAATTTTGGCCGATTTCAAGTTTTATTGTGGTGGTGTCATAAAATCGACGGTGTTTTCTTTATCAAGCAGGCTAAGTCCTTGATTTGGTGTAAGAAGGGAACTGATCTTTACACTCGCATTTTCAAAATTCCAAATCCGTTGTACAGCTGAAGAATTTTTATAATAAAACCTGGAAATTGTGGTTACAGAAACAAAAGACAACAAAATTGTGGTGACCAGTTCGACAAAAGCAGAAAAGTAAGGCGTGGGGAATTTTCAAGGATTAACTGGAGAACATAGTATTTATGCTGACAAACACAATTATTTTAAATTATTTATATGAGTTTTAAATCCTGGTTCTAAAGTTATGTATCGTATCAGTAATTTTAATTGATAATTTTTTTTTTGTAAAATTTTATTCGGTGTTCTAAATTTTAAAGTAATTCACATAATCTCAATTCGTGTTTTTTTGCAATCATCACTAATTTATTTATGGTTTAACGTAAAGTTTGTTCTGAGTTTTTTTATTTTATTCAAAATTTTCTGAATTGGTTTGGTCAGTAACTTTGGTGAATTTTAGTAAAATTTTAAATAATAGATATTTTAATATATAGATATATATATATATATAATATAAACATTCACTCGTAATTTATACCTAAAACATATTACTTTTACATTTGAGTGTGTAGATTTGTTAAAAGTAGGAGTATATATGTGTATACCTTGATCCTTGTTATATTCTACACACATCTACTACACTTACCCGGACATACCAAATAATTTAATTTATTTAGAAAAAAAAGAATGAAATACGCAAGATTCCACTGTCAACCGGCGCCTGCTGACGTTGGAGATAATGACTTGTAAGTGTTAATTAATTTCTTCATTTTTACATTAGTTTTTACATTACACTTTTGAATTTTTGTTTTAAAAGAAATATATTACAAATTAAAATATATAATTTCTATTATATTAAACTTTAATAGTGCAACTAGAGTTGCCAGATTTGTTAATTAAAATATAAATTTAAAATTTTATTAATTATATCTCAAGGGTGAATTTTTTTTATTTGTATAAAATAAAATAACAAAAAAAAAAAAAATAACTCAGTACAACAATTTAATTACGTAGTGAAGGAAAATAGACACGTAAATCTTATTCTAATTTCAAATTCAAATAGTTTCATTGAGTCTAACTGTAATTTTCTTTTTGTTAATATTATTAGATTTGTCTTAATTTATCTTTCTTTTTTACTTATGTAATAGATATAAAATCACTTTATAATTGTTTATTATAATATAAAAATAATTGATTTGACAATGATTACGTGTATTCTGAATAAAGAAGATATCGTTTATTGTATTGTTATCATGAAATTATAATTTTTTTGTTTTTATATAAAACGAAAGGTGAAATAAATGGTATGAGGGTAGGTAGGTAGGGTATTTTTTTTATGCGTTTTATAGTAGGGCTGAGATTAAAAGATTAGTATGGTCAGCATGGAGGGTGGGAAAAGTCCGGTGTAGTAACTGACAGCTTTAGCTACATCCCAGTCATCAACATTTATATTCTATTTCTACATCTTTATGAGAATACCTTTTTATTTACTAGCTACCTAACGGAAGATCTTTAATATATGATTCAGATATTTATATGTATAAACCATAGGTATATATGTATGGGAACAGAATTTAATCCACCCCACCGACGAGCACGGCCGATATTAATAGGTAGCCCTGTTCCCCAGAATCAGACATTAACATGTAAAGAATCGTTACAATACAAAAAGTACTATTATAATTTAAAAAAATACCTTTTGGGTGCCCCATATCATTGTCATCTTAAAGAGGGATCAAAAATCTCTTATTTTAAAATTCTAGTTTCTAGATAAACTTAGAAAAAAACGAAAAGTACCATAAAAATAGGAAAAAGTACAATTTCTTTTTGGGTTGAAAATTTAAAGAGTTTTAATTTAATTTTAATTTTATAGGCAAAATATAAAGTTAGTAGAATTACAGTATTTTGTAAAAAAAAAATTGTTCTATAAAGTACCAAACTGCTTCCTAAATTTTCCCCTTTCTACACCGATATAAATGTGTTTAAAGATTTACTTAATTACAGAATAATTTATTACAAAATTTTAACAAAATTGGCCCAATAATTAGGGACATAATAATCGATTCATGTTGCATTGTGTAATATACGAAATACGAAAAAAACAAATGACAAGAAGAGAGTAAATTTTTACCCTTTACATGCAGACAGGAAAAGAGTACCGAAATCATATTAATTGCTTTTTTGCGGAGTACCTAACCCAGTTTACATTTTTTTTCTATGTTTGTAAGTTAAATAAATTAATATTAATTAAAATTAATATTAGCCAAAATTATTTCAGCTCAAGGTCTATAATTTTTATTTTTTACTTTTTACAATATTTCGCTACTTCGTTGTGTAGCATCGTCAGGAAATAAATATTTGTTTTGATTTTTTGTAATATTTTTATTTGAAAATATAATAGATATTATAATAAATATTATTTTTTCACAAAACAACCTAAACATTTTTTAAATATCTAACAATACCATTTCAAGTAAATCTGTACTGTTTTTAGTGAAACAGATACAAGGTTACCGATTTTACCCGTCTTTTGCGCTTTGGAAGTTCGAATTTCTGAAATTTTTTTAACGGATCTATACATCAGGAGAGAAACATGCTGTTCAAGCTGTATATATCCTGCTTTTTGCATTTGGTCTGTGCGCGGATGAACATTTTACAGATTATAGGATAAGAAAATAATTCCTTATTACAAAAAAAAAAAAAAAAAAAAAAAAAAAAAAAAAAAAAAAAAAGCATAGAGAAAATAAATCGAATAAAACAATTTAGGGCCATTATTACAACTTGCCGTTAGTTAAAGGTAAGATTTTTTGTGCCCGATAAATAACTTTGTATTATTACAACTTAAATTTTTTATTGTCATTATTATTAATAATTATTGTATTCAATGGATAAAAAGAAAGTAAGTGAATGCTCTATAATGCAAAGCCATATATCGGTCCGACAAAATCCTGCCTTTAATAATAATATTTTAATAATGGCCATTAGTGTTATAATTTTTTAGGAAAGTTTTTCATTTGCTTAATGATGAATGTTTAAATTGCACATATAATAAACCCAAAGTAATTAACTATGACTGCGTTAAGTACTAAAGTATCAAACGATAATTGGTATGATAAATTTTCTCATCATAAGCCTACTACGTTTAGTGTGCCAACTTTGATTTTGTCACGAACTGTATGACTGTAAGTTTAAAAAAAATAATAGCATTGTTTTTGCAATAGTGGCTGGTGCAAATCTTTTTGTAATAATAAAATAATTTTATACGTTGATAACGATACTTTAACTGTTTGTAATGTTTCTATAAAGACATTATGCAAATATTTGGTAACATAGACTTTACCACTAAAATATAATAATTTCTGCTATAATATATATAATTTAATTAAATTGAAATATGCACTTATTTACATAAGTTTTAATTATATTTCGTGAAAGGAAATTTCATTTCATTTTTTTACGGGAAAATATTAACCTAATGCGAAAATAGCTAGGTTAGATTAAAAAGGAGGGGCACTAAAAGTCCAAACCCACGACAGGTATACACTTATGCCTAGTTTATATGTTAGACTAGAAAGAGAATAGAAGAGAAAGAGAAGCAGACCAGTCCAGAGTCTCTGGCAGGAATTGAACCCGCAGTTTAATTCAGCACACTACTGACTAGTCCACCGGGGCATCCCCCGAGAATAGTTTAAGTAACCTAATTGTCTTTGCAAATGACATTAAACTTCTCACGTCTGTTATATCGTATACGATATAAGTTCAGGAATTCATTTGACGTTTTTTTTTAATAAATCCGTGGCTAATAAAAAAAAAAATTTTAAAATTCAGAAATTGAAATTTAGAATATATTTGGAAATTTTTATAATCTTGTTGTAAAATTATCTTGTTAAAGTTAAAACTTTATATACATATATAAATAGATAAATATACATATAATATTTGTATAAATTACTTACCTGACCCAATGTGCACCACAATATTTTTCTTTCATAAATTTTTTATTGGCATAAATAATGTAGTAACAAGCACTTTTGCTGACTTAGGATCTTCGATAATCTTACGAAATTTCATAAGACTTTACATTTTAATCTACTTTACTTTTATTTCTTAAAGTGTGTAAGTATGTGAGAGTACCACACACATTTTTTTCCTTAAAAGTCAAAACGACACTAAATTCAGAATGACAGGCATTAACTTTGTATTCTGTAGGTTAGTTGGCTGTATAGTAGGTTCATTCTTTGTCTCGTCGAATAGTTCCAACATATTTTTACCACTTATCCATTTGTTTCAACATTGATGATGCGACGAACATAAACAGCATTGCTTTAAATTTTTTATACACCCTAGTATACAATATGGTGAAGATTCTTTTGTTGTTTGTTGGCTTGCTATTTCAAGTTTTTTTTTTTTTTTAAGATTTGAAACTACTATATAAAGGACGTATTTTTTACATTTTGTACTCCCATAAACAACCACATGATAATGCACATGTGCACACTTGCACATAAACATGTACATATACATATGTAATGTACAAAACTCATAGTGTATGTTTTTATTCTACCACTAAAATATTCACACATTTACTCACTCACTTGCTACTTGAATACCCAATTGAACAACAAAGCAAAGCGAAAAGTGATAATTCTCTGCCTTGATTTCGTCTTTTTTTTCAAGTTACTACTATTTTGCTGCTGATATTAATGTTGTTATTGTTCTTGCTAAGTTTGTTGTTACTTTAGTTGCTGTTGTTGATGGTTCGTTGCATGCAAGTAACATCAATAAAAAAGAGTAGTTTACGACCATCTAGAATTATGTTTGACAAGAAAACCAACAAACCAAATACGTTAGATGGACAGGCGGACGTACATGGACAATATAGACATCTATATTGTACGGGTATCAATAGCACAGCTGCTTCTCAAAAATGCATTTGTGTAAGTATACATGGTGTTTTGTTGTATAAAAAATTAAGAAAAGAAAAAAAGATTAAATGAAAATATAAAATGAAAACAATGTGTATTGTAAGAATGATGTGTAAATAACGCTAAATGTGGGTATCTTTTTATATATATTTTTAATTCAGAGATGCACAAGAAAAATTTGGTGTAAAATTTATAGAATTTAAATAAATTTTTTTTAAGCATACAAATTCTGAAAAGCTTCATCGTCGATTATGGATTGAAAAGTTTATAATGATTAAGTATAAGTTCAGTATAAGTTATTGCCTATGTCTTTAATTTTTAACAGATTTTCGTATTTACCGATTACTTAATTAATTAACAAAGCAAATAAATTTAAGGCACAGTCTTTATGATCGACAAAAAAAAAATGATTCGCAATATTATTTTATGTTATTGTGAAAATTTGTTTGAAATCATAGATATTTATTTCTAAATTTGGTGCTCTGCTAGCCCAATTTTAAGAACACTTCATCAAGTTTTTGGTGCGCATATTTGTCTATCTGAGCAGGTAACATGTTTTACCATGGATCGATTTATTACTACATTTATACTTTTTATTTTATACTGATACCGTGCGCACAGAAGAAGCCAATTTTGTTGAAGACACGAATTCATCGTTCCGACGACTGGTTCAACAACTGGGTCTTGTAAGTCGTGAAATTTTTAGAAGCCATCATACGACGCACAAGACCGGATATGCTCAAGCAAGTGGTGCGAAATAAGAGTACTTAGATGGCGTTCATAAAGCGAATAAATTCCATGAAATTTGTGAGCCAATAAAACCAAAAGCTTATTTCATGAATTTGTTGTATTTTATTCAAAAACACACCTTATCTATACATATAAAACACAATTGTCATTATGATCCTTTGTCTGTTGCATTTGTAACCATTCACCGGTTCCAAGGCCGGGTAAAACTCACCGGTACCAAGGTCTTGTTACAAAAATATATTTTTTTGGTTGGACCTCTGCAAAAGAAAACCCCTGGGCCCTGAATTCCGCATGACGACTGACTGCGGAAGTGGTATAGCAGTGAAACAGAAGGTGGCGACTTTGTGGGACACCACGTTGCCGCCAATCATACTTTCGTTCGCAGTATTGAGCCTGCGAAACACCACGGGTACAACTACTGCATTCACCGAGCGACTTGAAACGAGAATGCGTATTAAGAAATCTACGGGGCACCACAGCAACACTAACCCAAATTCGAATCTTACTCTTTTTGTAAAGAAGAGAAGTCAGCAAGACACCACCAAATCTTCTTATTTACAAACTATCAAAAAATAAAGTTCTTAATGTAACAAGCACTGAACACCAACTGATCACAATTCATTGATGTGGCTGCTTTTATACATTTTGTGGCGGCCACACATGCACAAACACTAATAGTAGTGTTCTTACATTTTGACACATTAAGCAAGATGTGATTGATGCTATTCTTCAGTTTATTGATGGGCAATATTGTCGGCAGTTAATATAATAATTTTAGAGTATAATTCCATACAAATTAATTAAATAAATTTCTCATATAGAGTTTTGGTAAAATAATTATACATATGAAGATGATACTTATATTCTTAATAATAATAATACTGGTATCCATAAAAATTAAATGGTTACAACTATAAATTATACAAGAAACAATAAATTTTAAGATAATAATTTATAAGATTATATGAACATATTTTATAAAATACTAGCCAAACCCGGCGCGCGTTGCTACGCCCCTTAATGAATGGAAATGCATTCTGAATTTTAATTGAATATCAAGTGCAAAAACCTAAAAATTATAATTTTTTTTATGGGCGTGGCATTGCCCACTTTTTTAATCACGAAATTGTAAAGTCATAACAGCTCAATATGTGTGCAAAGTTTCAGAATATTCGGTTTAGTGCAAGTACCTCAAAATTATACTTTTTTTGTGGGCGTGGCAGTGCCCACTTTTCTAATCACGAAATTATTTAGTCATGACAGCTCGATATGTGTGCAAAGTTTCAGAAAAATCGGTCTGGTGCAAGTACCTCAAAATTATAAAATTTTTTTATGGGCGTGGCCCTGCCCACTTTTCTAATCACGAAATTATATGGTTATAACAGCTTAGTATGTGTGCAAGGTATCAGAAAAATCGGTCCAGTGCAAGTACCTCAAAATTAAAACTTTTTTAGGGGCATGGCCCCGCCCACTTTTATTATCACGAAATTATTTAGTCATGACAGCTCGATATGTGTGCAAAGTTTCAGAAAAATCGGTCAAGTGCAAGTACCTCAAAATTAAAACTTTTTTAGGGGCATGGCCCCGCCCACTTTTATTATCACGAAATTATTTAGTCATGACAGCTCGATATGTGTGCAAAGTTTCAGAAAAATCGGTCAAATGCAAGTAGCTAAAACTGATAACTAATGTTTATGGGCGTGGCCCCGCCCTCTTTTTTCCACCCATAAACACTCCCTGGTATGTGTCCAACGACTTGCCAAAGTTTGAGTCCGATCGGTTTTACAGTTTCGGAGTCTATAGCTAACACACACACACACACAGAGATTCACTTTTATATATATACTAGCCAATCCCGGCGCGCGTTGCTACGCCCCTTAATGAATCGAAATGCATTCTGAATTTTAATTGAATATCAAGTGCAAAAACCTAAAAATTATAATTTTTTTATGGGCGTGGCATTGCCCACTTTTCTAGTCACGAAATTGTAAAGTCATAACAGCTCAATATGTGTGCAAAGTTTCAGAAGAATCGGACCAGTGCAAGTACCTCAAAATTAAAATTGTTTTTATGGGCGTGGCCCTGCCCACTTTTCTAATCACGAAATTGTAAAGTCATAACAGCTCAATATGTGTGCAAAGTTTCAGAATAATCGGTCAAGTGCAAGTACCTCAAAATTATACCTTTTTTTTATAGGCGTGGCACTGCCCACTTTTCTTATCACTAAATTATTTAGTCATGACAGCTCAATATGTGTGCGAAGTTTCAGAAAAATCGGTCTAGTGCAAGTACCTCAAAATTGTAGCCTTTTTTTATGGGCGTGGCCCCGCCCACTTTTTTAATCACAAAATTATAAAGTCACGACAGCTTAATATGTGTGCAAAGTTTCAGAAAAAGCGGTCCAGTGCAAGTACCTCAAAAATAAAAATTTTTTAGGGGCGTGGCCCCGCCCACTTTTCTTATCACGAAATTATTTAGTCATGACAGCTCGATATGTGTGCAAAAATTCAGAAAAATCGGTCAAGTGCAAGTAGCTAAAACTGATAAGTAATTTTTTATGGGCGTGGCCCCGCCCACTTTTTTTCACCCATAAACACTCCCCGGTATGTGTACAACAACTTACTAAAGTTTGAGCCCGATCGGTTTTGCAGTTTCAGAGTCTATAGCTAACACACACACACACACACACACACACACACACACACACACACAGAGTTTCACTTTTATATATATTTTATATTTATTTATATATATTTTATATATATAGATAGAATATAGATAGATGTAGATAGTTAAAAAGAATTCAAAATTGGTAAATTAAAATTTCGGTGGGCGGAAAAAACGACCGACGACTTTTATCGTCACACCAATAAAATACATTTATTCGTATATATTTTTGGTTGAGTTAACCATTATGGCGGCAAAAAATAAAAAATAATAAAAATTATCCAATTTAATTCCTAAATTTGCCGGGAGTGCCGCCAAACAACTTGCATCATAAGGTTTGTTCGGTACTAATCATGTTATGTTATTTGAGCCAACTAAGACTTTGCAATGGAATACGAATTGCTGCTTAAGTACTAATGAACAACGTTATTAAAGCGATTATAATCATGGGTTAATTCAAAGGTGAATATGTTGTTATTCCAAGAATTTTCATTATTTTAACTGACTTGCCTTTTAAATTTTAGAGTGTTCAGTTGTCAGTTGCATTCGCAATGACAATAAATACCAAAGCCGATCCTTGAAAGTTTGTGTAATAAAGCTGGAATTGTCGTACCTTTCCTATCGACCGTTGTAATGAACGTATTAAATTAAATACCCAATAAATTATTTATAAAATAATAAAAAACCGGATGTATCAAGAACGGCTTGATTAACATAGTTTATTATTTGACTGTTGTACTGATAATTACTAGAGCAGGGACAGTGTACAAAAATTTTACCAAATGGGCGAGTGTGAGATCTCATATACAAAGAAAATATATTTTAAGAAATATTTTGGAAATTATAATTATTTATGAAAATTTTACCGCTATGAAACAGGGTCGGGTCCCTAGTATATGTTAAAGGATAATAATGCAATAAAACGCAAATAAATAAAGTTACTGCCATTTATAAAAGTATGGACCTTGTCTTTTTTTTTACCAGTGCTTTTATTATAAATGTATTTTTGTAATAATTTATATATGGGTAAGCTGAACCCACACACATTCGAAAAAGTAGAGGTTTTGGTGTGCAAATAAGTACACGTACATCAAATAAATCAAGTAAGGGGAAACTTAAAGAGTTCAAAAACTAACGTTATCGTTTTTGATACCAAAGCTGCTTAAGTTGCGAATATGAGTCAACTTTTTCACAAATATAAAATTTGTTAATAAAAAACAAGATATGATTATCATGTTTCTAATTTGATGGATTTTTTAGTAGTTTTTCTCTTTAGTGTTTAAAGTTTATTTACAGACTTGAAAGTCTTTTGCAACGATTATTGTTTGTGGTTATATAAACATATATTTTTATATTGAATATTAGTGATAACCTTGAATCACAAGCCAGCTTGCGCATAACAAATACAAAATTTTTAAAAATTGTCTTGTTTATCACTAAATAAAACAACACCTTTCCGGTTTTATATTGTGAAATGGTTTTAATATACTCCTCTTGGTATTAAAACTAAATTATTTTGCTTCACTTTTCAATTCCAGTTTCCAAAAACACGCATTAATCTTTCTGACTTTATTTTGTATTTTGTTGTTGTGTGTCAATCCACTATTATTTATATATTCCCTCAGATACAACAACAAATTTCTTCTAGACTCATTCAATTCTTCTAGACTCAATCAACTTGTTGATGTGGTAATTCTGTGATTGTGTCCAAATGTGCATACGTAAATGCTTATAAATATTTCTGTTAATTGACATTAATTTCTGTTAATTCACATTGTTTGTAAAGAGAAATTTTAATACAACAATATTTAATAGTGCAAATAATTTAATAATAAATAAATATTATACGGAGCAAATTATTCAATAAAATTATTATTATCTTTTGACTAGTTATTAAACTATTTTAAGTTGATATTAGGCATTTGGTAGATCTGCGTTAGACATCTAAAATTTTCTGTTTAAACTAAAATTTAATAGAACAAAAAAGGCGAACCGGTGCACAAACATACCCAAATAATATCGCAGGCTAACATACTGTTGATTTGTATTATCAGGAGTAACATCATCGTAGTCATTTTCAGCATCATCATCAACGACAGCAACAACAGCAATTTAAACAACCACATAACGATTTGAAGCAAATGTGATATTGTTGTCATGTGTGAACAAAAACTAAATACATGATGGCACAACATACATAAGTATGTTTGTGTGAAACATATCCAAACTAACGCACCTACACACCCACATTCATAGGATAAGATATACATATACTATGTAGTAGTGAAAACTTATTTTCAGCATAAATATTACTTGAGTATATTTGTTAAACATTTGATGGCGACATGTGTAAACAATCGTTTGTTTTGTTGCTATGTTAACTATCATTATCGTACCACCTCTTTCTGATTCTCTTGGTTGCTTCAACTATCTCACAAGAGTATTTTGTTTGTTAACTTTTTTTTCTTTGATTCGATGTTCTTGATGTTATTGTGGTTCTTATACATATTACAGAAGCTCATATCATATCATAAAAATATGTTTATACATACATATGTATCGGTGTATGTGGGTGTTTATAGTTGCTATTTTGAGTATGTGTTTAGTAATGATATTTTATAGGATATTGTGTTGCAATATTCTTTGCATTATCTATATATATAAAAGTGAAACTCTGTGTGTGTGTGTGTGTGTGTTAGCTATAGACTCTGAAACTGCAAAACCGATCGGGCTCAAACTTTGGTAAGTTGTTGTACACATACCGGGGAGTGTTTATGGATGAAAAAAAGTGGGCGGGGCCACGCCCATAAAAAATTAGTTATCAGTTTTAGCTACTTGCACTTGACCGATTTTTCTGAAACTTTGCACACATATCGAGCTGTCATGACTAAATAATTTCGTGATAAGAAAAGTGGGCGGGGCCACGCCCCTAAAAAAATTTTAATTTTGAGGTACTTGCACTGGACCGATTTTTCTGAAACTTTGCACACATATTAAGCTGTCGTGACTTTATAATTTTGTGATTAAAAAAGTGGGTGGGGCCACGCCCATAAAAAAAAGGGTACAATTTTGAGGTACTTGCACCAGACCGATTATTCTGAAACTTTGCACACATACTGAGCTGTCATGACTAAATAATTTTGTGATTAGAAAAGTGGGCAGTGCCACGCCTATAAAAAAATGTATAATTTTGAGGTACTTGCACTTGACCGATTATTCTGAAACTTTGCACACATATTGAGCTGTTATGACTTTACAATTTCGTGACTAGAAAAATGGGCAATGCCACGCCCATAAAAAATTATAATTTTGAGGTTTTTGCACTTGATATTCAATTAAAATTCAGAATGCATTTCGATTCATTAAGGGGCGTAGCAACGCGCGCCGGGTTTGGCTAGTTACTGATAAAGATGTGACTGAGTAAGGAAGTGTAATGTGTGTTAGCTGCTTAAGTTACGCTCATATTGAATAAATATTATTATATATCTAACTCCGTTAACAGACCAACTTTGACCGATATATTTGCAAAGAGCATGTAAACTACGTTTCTTTGTCCTAATGTAAATTATGTGAATATTACTGCCAGTGACACATTATTATTATTATTATTATTATTATTATTATTATTATTATTATTATTATTATTATTATTATTATTATTATTATTATTATTATTATTATTATTATTATTATTATTATCATTTTCTTACATAAGAACCTTCTCCTAATAATAACAAATGCAACAAAAAAAGTATTAGTGAAATCGGTCCAGCCATTCACGCGTAATGCCGTGACCCAGGGAAAAAGGGATTCATTTTTATATATGTAGATTTAGATATTTAAATTTATTAAAGGCTTATTTGTTCAGAAATTTGTCAAATAAGCCTTCAATAAACCTAAAATAATTTTTATGAATACGGGAGTAAGAATACATACAATATAACATGTGTAAGAACTACACAGAAAAAAATAAATATGGATTTTAATTACGAAATTAATATTATTAATTAAAAAATTGTTTAATTTTGCTCCAATCATCAAAATGATACTATTAATTAAATGATAATTAATAGTTTTAATTGAAAAAATATGGAGAAAAATATCAATTAAAACAGTATTAAAAAATTAATTAAAATTTTCAATAATTTTCAAAAATGATTTTAATTAATTTAATCATGCCTTTATTTGAGATTTGGGTTTTATAATATTAAAGCATTTATTATATCAATAATATAATTTATTAAACCTGTATAAAAAAATACAAAAAAAATATTCTTTTTTTTATATTTGTTTATTCTTAATATACTACATTTATATTACAAAGGAATCTACATATATTTTTAATTATATTTCGTTACTTATATGTATAATAAAATTAATGATAAGAAATAGTGTTCCACACATACACATACTATACCATATCAAAAGCCGGATTTCCAAAAATAATTTTAAGCATCAAAGACCTAGATATAAAGGAACATTAACCGGTAAAAAGGTTTGATCAGGCAGAGTGAAGAAATTCAACTAACTTACCTATTAAAATGAGAATTCTGAGGAATATAAAGACACACAATAAATATTTAATGAATTTTTGCATACCTACAATGAAACCGAAACCTTTTATTATATTTAAAGCAGAATATATTGTTTTATATATTTACGTATGTGCACTTACCAGAACTTTCTCTTGCAGATTGGCGACAATTTTTCATTATTTCGCTCCTTGAGTAACAATTATATTAAATTTATTCTTAAAATTAAATTTTCAAGTAAATGCCATTTAAAATAATATATTTTATTTTTTAAAATTTTTTTCAACTGACAGAAATCTCTTTGTTTTTTGAAAATATTTAATATCAATTAAAAAAATTTAATTAAGTTAATTAAAACTATAATTAGAATTCAAAAACAAATTAAAAATTCAATTAATTAAACAAATATTAGCAATATTTTTTCTGTGTAGTGGCATAACCAAACGTTATATTTACAAAAGCAAAGAAGGTGCATCCTCAATCTACATACATACAAACAAATGTTTACAATATAACATATTATGAACTGGTGGCACAATCCAACGTAATATTTTCCTCGACCTAGGTACGAAGACAAATTTAATGTTTAAAAATTTTGATCACACCGAGGGAAGGAAGTCAAATAATTATTTACCTATTAAGTTTCGAATCCAATATAATGTATTGGGCTGCAAGGAACATTGACTTTAGACACATCTTTATTATAATAGAAAAAAAAGTATATTTTTTAGCTTTTTATATAAAATCAATAATCTTATAATAATCTTATAATCTATAATCTTACTTAATCTATAATCTGGTGATTGGCCATTATTGTTTTAATTTTCACCTCCTTTTTTACATGATTATTCAAAATTTTGTTAAACTTATTCTTGAAAATCAAATCTTGTCAAAAAACATTTTTTTCTCAATTTTATTTTTCAATACTTTTTATCTAGAAATTAGAAAAATTCAAAGTTTTGAAAAAAAAATTGATATCAATTAAAAAAGTTATTTAAATGAATTAAAAATACAATTCACATTTAGAAATAAATCAATTAGTCATTTAATTTAAAAATTTTAGGCAACATTTTTTTCTGTGTAGAGTCATGAATAAAATATTATTGAGTATTGCTTTTTGTGTAAATTTATTTATTTTAAATTGTACAAATTAAAAATTATATAAAGCAATTAATAAGCTAATATAATTATTTTAAATAATTTTATAGAATATGCCCTCTAAATTTTTGATTTTAAAATAAAGTTTGGCAGATAATAAATGCCAAATAATAAATAGTGAGATGGTATTAGTTGATACAAACCTAAGTATGTGCAATAGTATTTCTTCCTACTAGTTTGACCGAACATATCTCAATATATACATTACAACAATAATAGCTGAAGTAGAACTTCGCCTTTAGCTTCAAGAAAAAATACTGCTCAAAAAAATTGTACTAAATTCAAATTTATGTCATTAACTCATTGTTCTTTTTTTTGGTTGCGCCAAAATCGCAAAATAAATTTTGTATAAATATTTATAAAATATGTCTTAAAATGAAAACAGCAGAAAACGCTCTTACAAAATTAAATATATTTAATCTCGTGATATTATACGTGTGAATTATAACGAAAATTTTGTTACGTCAACGTTCTGTTTCTTCATTAATTCCTCAACAAACTTGTGAGGTATGTTCAGCGGCTCAATTCTTGTTCTGTGAAACTGTGCAGTGAAAAGGTTTTAAGTGTCATATCATATGGTGCCACCATACTCTTTGCTATACAAAAACTTTCTTACTTCACAGATTCACAAAAGTAGAATTGAGCCCCCGGTTTCTTTATAAACCGTGAGTTTAAAGTAGGCATCTCTCTACTTAAAATATTTTAATGTTGAGGTTTTTTAATATTTGCAAATAAACCTTAAGAATTTTATTTTATTATTTCTTTGAATATGGCTGTTAATGTATATATGTATGTACTTTATGAGCTAGAATATTATATTTTTAGTTCAATTAAAAACTTTACAACATTCATTATTATGGTGTGCTGGACCCTCGGAAATTTCCAGCAGCTAATGGAATTTGTTAGCTTTCTTGGCAATATTTTTATAATTATTATTATAAGACGTAGTAATGCACCAATGCATCCTCACACAGATAAAAAAATATCGGTTATGTGTACCACAATAATCACATCATTGTACGGATGTATAAATATGTAGTCAGCACTACAAAATTATGATCCTCGCAATATAAATTGTATAGCGCCAAAAGAAAAGTTCGTTTGCAAGAACTTAACCATTTGAGTTTCTATTCTCTGAGTGCATTTGAATGCTTACTGGATTCGTAATAATGTGCTCTTTTTAGCTAAAACTTTTCCTTTAAAATAATTTTTTCTATTAATTTATTATTAAAGATTTTGCTATACAAGTATAAAATATAAATTTTCACATTTTACAAAAGGTTTCAATAAATAAATAAATTGTATGCAGTTTTGGATAAATTTTCTAATTGTATAGAACTTTTTAAATATATTTTATATAAATTACTTATTTGGATATTATGGTAATACTTTGTTTCCATCACTTACTTCTTCCTTAATTTCCTTTAAGTTTCTGCATTCTAAAATGATTACGCTGACTAATCTAAATATTTTTCGTTTCTATGTAACTAAATGAATCAACATAATTCATTTATTAGCTGCTGATACAATTTAGAAATAAGCCTACAACTTAACTTAAATTGTTATCTGTTAATCCCTTTTCAAACTTAATCAACTTATAGATTGTGGTGTATATGCATGCAGAAAGACACAAATTATGTTTGAAATATCCAAAAAGCAACAAGATAATTGAAATATAAATTTGCTTCTGTTTTTATGCAAATCCCAAAAATCCAGCTGCTGTTATTCTAACTTTACCAGAACATATGGAGAAATATACACTTAAATTTCACTCCATCAAATGTGTACATATGGATGTACTTATTTCAAAACTTAAGCAGTTGATATGGGCACAAGTGTGTCTAGTATTTTATTTGTAACTGAATTTAGTGATCATGTGTTCAGGGAATAAGTATTCTTGTTATAAAAATCAGAAACAAATAAGGAAAAAGAAACAAAATTACAAAAATGTACAATCCAATTCATGTTGGTAATAAGTACGTGAGTGTTTTAGTTCGAAAATACCAACAAGCACATGAAGTAAAAGTAATCTACGTTAATGGGTTTTTTTTTTGCTAGTACATGCGTTGTTTTGGTTAGTAAGCATTTTTATGTGAAAACGTAACAAAAAAAAAACAAAACAATCGAAAATGAAATCAAGTTTGAGAGGTCTTGTTACGCAGTTGTACTGTTTGGCTTCTGTGTTTTTGTTGCTGTACAATTGTTTTGTTTAGTTTTACACATTATCTACTTGACTAAAAACCATTGGCTGTTGGGTGTCAGACATCAATTGAAATTAACAGCTCTCAAAACGTAAACAGATGATGTGTTGTCATACATGAGTATGTGTTTTGTACTTGTATCACTCAGTCGTTTGTTTATTCGTTCGTGTTTGCAAATGCTTTAATTTAATCGATTAACACTTGCTTGTTTACACAACCGCACATGGCAGCAACAAATAAAGGTTGATCTGTAAAAGGCCTCTAACATTAATCTAACCATTTTACAAATATACGCATGCAAGCAAACTTTAGCCACATATTTGCGCACATAGAAACAAGCATAATTAAATAAACTTATATGTTTTATATACCTATTTGTATGTAATATGTATGTTAAAAAATGGAAAGGACCTAATACAGCAAAAGATAGTTATTTGTGTGATAACTATCTTAGTTGGCATATAGTTGTGGTGGGAACAGTGTATGTTTTGCTTTTGTCTATGTATGAAGGAAAACCTATAACCAACAATATAACAAACACTGTTTACTTAAGTACGTTACTTATTTGCTTTGTCACTTTTGTTATGCCACTTTACCAATGTGACACAGGTGAGTGCTTTTACTAATGTGTGCATTTGTCACATCAAGAGTAATAATAATAAGGACATATATTATAAGTATGTATTCGCCTACTACTACTACTACTACTACATGTAGTTTTTACAATAATCACAATGAGTTACCATTTACATGTGAATATTACATTACATATTACATACATACTTATATAAATATAAACCAGGTGTACTATCCATATAGGATTATAAGATAATTTTTTATTTTAAGTTAAAGAGTTTAAATATGTTTGAGGTTTGTATAATTATAAGCTGTTGTTTTTCTAAATATTTATTCAGGAGAATTAAATTATTTTAACTAAAAAATTTACAAAATCGCAGAGAAATATTCTAATACAAGTTCTAATAAAATATTTAATCGCAAGTTTGTTAAAAAGTATAAATCTATATATATAAAAGATAAACTCTGTCTGTGTGTGTGTGTTAGCTATAAACTCCGAAACTGTAAAACCGATCGGACTCAAACTTTGGTAATTTGTTGTGCACATTCCAGGGAGTGTTTATGGATGCCAAAAGTGGGCGGGCAACGCCCATAAAAAAATTATCATATTTAGCTACTTACACTTGACCAATTTTTTTGAAACTTTGCACATATATTGAGCTGTCATGACTTTATAATTTCGTGATTAGAAAAGTGGGCGGGGCCACGCTTATATAAAAGTTATTAGTTTGAGGTACTTGCACTGGACCGATTTTTCTAAAATTTTGCGCACACATATTGAGCTCTCATAATTTTACAATTTCGTGATTAGAAAAGTGGGCAGGGTTACGCCCATAAGGAATAAGTTATAATTTTTAGTTTTTTGCACTTGATATTCAATTTAAATTAAGAATGTATTTTTATTCATTAAAGCGCGTAGCAACGCGCGCCGGGCTTTTCTAGTTATTTATAAAAAAAAATATTGAAGTAAATTAAACACTACTTTTAGAATTGAAAAAAGATAATCAATCGCCTGTGTCCGACATTCCGAGTGAAATTAAATCACTCGAAAGTGCCACTAAATTATTGTTTCAAACAATAACACTACAATGGCATTTCTGAGTAATTTAATTTTACTCGTTATTCAGAATACAGGTGAATATTATAGAATTGATTGTCTTATTCATAATAAATAAATGTACTGTCTTCGGCTGTGCCGAATATTTGATACCCACCATAAATTTTATGTAGTACTTAGTACCTCAAAATTTATAGTTTTGTTAATTATTAAAGAATAATCTTTTAAAATCAAAATAAGTATTACTTCACGCAAAGAAAAACCATGGTTACGACATGATTATGACGGTCATATTATAGTTTCTATAACAATATTTGGTTGTCGAAAACGAGTAATAAATATTTTTGTTTCATTTCATCATATATTTCGTCACGATAATTAAGCATTTATTTGAATTGTATCATTTAATATTTACTTTTCGTAAAAATTTCAAAATGGTTATCATTAAAAAAAAAATTATTAAAAAAATTAATTTGACGAAACTAACATTATATTCAAAAGGATTAAAAATAAAAAATAATCATTAAATAATAGGTGGGACATCAGTATTTGAGCTTTGATTTTTTTTAATAATAATTTGATTTCTTGCTGAATAAATTATTATTATTTTAAAAGCATGAGATGTCAAAAAAATGAACAAAAATTTTACAATATTAAAGAATATTTAAAAATAAACGAGAAAATGTAAAAACATATTGGGAAATAAATTTAAATTAATTTGGTAAGTACAATCAATATGTGTATGTTACAGCAAAAGACAATTATTTGCCGCAAATAAGCAAAGATTGCCTATTTCAATTGTAGTCATATATATGACTATTGAATGATACTTTAATTAAACAAAATAATGATAACTGGTAATTATTTTATATTTTAACGATAATCATATAATTCAATCATAATATGTTGCTCTTCGATTATGGTTACCACAACCATATTTTTTCTTTGCGTGTTGAATTGCTTAATTTCGATATGCAGCTAAATAATTTACTTTCTTATAATTAGTATCAAAACGTAACCAACTGAGGAGAGTAAAAAGGTCCAAGGGCAAAGTTATTTAAAGAATTATATAAAATTTTTATGAGCATGGCATTTGCGAATGCGAAAGTTAAGAAATAAATTAGTTCAACTTAGATATTGAAATACTGGTTTATATTTTTATTAAATATCTCTACCCGTATAGAAAATATATTAATTTTAGAGGAATTGGGCAGCCCCAGTGCTGCAAACTGGCAAGTGGTATTGGTGGCATAGTAAAGCTTTATATTTTCGACAATATACGTAACTAGAACGTTTTGTACAAATGCTTTTTTCGAGCTAAATTAAGAATTTAATTAAAAATAATAGAAACAATTTGTAATCAGGTAAAGTAGAAACAATCGCTGCTGCAGACTTGGGGCTCAATTCTCGTTCTGTAAAACTGTGAAATGAAAACTTATTGTTTGTCTATGACATGATGCCACTTTGAATGTCAAACATAAAGGCCGATAATTTCAGGAACAAGAAATCACTTGCATATACTCAAATGTATGTTCTAAATAATAAAATTATTCTACATCTGTGTGTTACTGCTGATAAAAGACTATAGTTAATAAGAAAATCTGTTAAAAAATACATTATAAAAAGACTCCATCGACTATTGTTGAAAATTGTTTTAAGTGTTAAAAAACCAAACGGATCAGGTAAGCAGGATTTTCAGTATCACTAAATTATCAGTATCAAAATAAGACCATATGCATTATAATACTACTAAGAAGGTAAAGGCACTAATGACAATAACAGCTTTAAATTATTAAAGAGTCTCTTTAATGGTTATGACAGTACCAAATTTTGTTTGATTAACGGTTTTGCTATTAATAAAAATTTTAGAAATTGAATTGAAATTAAAACAAAATAGTTTGGCTAATCATGTACTAGCAATTTTTAAATCGCTATGTTTTTCAAAAATAACGTAAAATGTAGAAAACTTTTATTAATATATAATTAAAAGCCTGACATTAAAGAACAATTTGAGTATTTCTTAAAACATTTTTAATTGCTATGAAAGTATAAACACATTGTTTAATGTATCGATTTTCTTCTAATATAGCAACACAAAATGTGGATTATTTTGATATTTCTACTTATTCATGGTAAATCTTTTGTTAACATTGTCGTAAGACAAAATTGAAATCCTTACACGATAACATCTAAATCTCTAACCAATTTTCCATTTAAGGTTGTCGTATTATATAATTGTACCATGGATTAATATCTGTTTGCATATCTGCATACATGCCTAAAGATTTAAACAAAGATGACTGTAACAATTTAAATAGAAGTAAAGAGTGTTATGATCTAAATTGAAGGACGCATAACCGTAAACTTCATAGCATGTTGTATTTTATTCTGCTGGTATATAATACATGAATGGATAAATGTTTATAAGAAACCTTAAACTGTATTCTGCCTACGATTCATCATTCTATGCAAGCAAACATGCAACGATATATTTAATGTGCCTTTTAGTATTTAAATCATAAAACCATATTAAAACATTACAAACATAAGTATTTGCATGTATGTGTGCATATTTACTTACAATATGATTTTCCTTAAGTCATTTCTTCCGGCCTGGCTCACACGTATTGTTTGCTGCCTATTATATAAATGATGATGTTTGGTAGGAGTATAATATTTGCCATATATTTTATACATATAACAGATATATCCTTTTTTACCCCACTGGTCGGGGTGTTGATAAAGGATCGACTTGTCTGATATTAAAGATAAAGAGCAAATGGGTGTGTATGCTTTTGTATATGTTTTTATCTATAAACATATGTTGACCATAATTGTGTTTGGTTATGTATTCTCAAAAGTATTAAGTTAAAATTATATGTTAATTTATTTATTTAATGTTATGTGTATGTATGTTCAAGTCACATTTTGTAGCTTAACTTTTGTTACAATAAATTTTGTTGAAAATGCAAAATAGAATATTTTATGTTACTAGATGCTAAACCCAATTCGACCATAAAGTATTTTAATTAAACATTTTTGTTTAATGTATAATTTAATGGTTTATAAAAGAATTAGCTTTCACCAAAGACCTTAAATAATTGTCTTCGTTATATAAAATTAATTAAAAAATTGGAAAATACAGAAGCAGTGGGAAGTTGCGTTTTTACAATTATCGTACTACAAGTCATAATTTTCTTTTAAACAAAATTGTGACATATCTTAGCCCTTTTTACTAATCTTCGAAATCGATAAAGTCTTTTGTAACACGAAAAAATCAGTAATTTTCATTCAAATAAATGATAACGCCGAGACAAAAAACTAAAAAATATAGAAAAAAAGTATATTGATCACTGGAAAATACACTTTCTGCAAAAAAATCTTGATATTTTAGCTGATACAGGGAAGAACAAACATTGTTCAATAATAAGGTTTGAATGTGAATTTTTAAATGTTAAATTAGCTTTTCTCGTACCCATGCTATGATAAGAGTTGTAACGATTCTACCTAAAATGTTTTGTATTGAGAACTGTGCTATTTTTAGACCGGCTATGCTCATCGCTGGGATTCCCAAAGGTTTTAATTGCTACGGTAAATTTTACCATAGAAATCATAAATTATATATGAGACCATCGATATATAATATATACATATCATCTAGATGTAATTGTAGCATACTTTCTGGTGTTAATAAACATTATGAACGTGTCGTATGCGCAATATTTACATAATTAAATAACACTCATACGCTCCAAGATATAAAATATATCCAAACAAAAACAAGTAAGAGCACTATATTCGGCTGTGCCGAATTTTGTGTACAGTTAAAGCACAATATTTATTATTTTGTTAATCGCTAAGGAATAATTTCTTTATAATAAAATATGTATCACTTTCTTTGTAGAGGGTGGTTAAATTTTAAGGGCCCACGTTGAAGGTGAACTTCACCTAGTCTTTAAATTTGTTTTCTGCATTTCATTTGACATTTCTCAATCTCAACTTACTCAATTTGATCCGTGGAAAGATACGCAAATGAGCAACGCTTTAAAGTTATTCAGGTTTTTATAAAAATGGGCGTTGAAATCAAAATGCATTTTGTTCACTTCGTAATTCTTTTGATCAACATAATCGTTCAAATTCGTTCACAATCGGGTGAATTGTAAAAAATATTTAAATTTCTGCAAAACAGGTCTGTATAAAATGTTAGAAAATCTGTAAATGCCTTCTTAGTTCGTTAAATGGGAACCATTGGTGTGTTTTGCGATAGTCTGGCAAAAGAGCAGTCAACCTCGACTCATCATGGTGCCCAACAATTGAGCATCAACATTGTCATTGAAAATTTTAACCATCATATACAGGAGTGGCGCCAAGGATGGGGAGGCCATTTGGCCGATATTTTGTTAAATACATAATTGGACCGTACAAATATTATCATTACACAAAGAAATAATAATAATATCCTAAATAATTTGTATTTTATTCAAAATCAACATAGTCCCTTTAAATTAAACCACCCATTATAATTTCGATATACTACTAAAATGCTTTTGTAAATGTAGTCCTTCAATGAAAGTGGGCGTTAAAGTAGGCGTGTCAATAAAGTTTCTGCTAATAAATACAACTTAGATATTTCAGTATTGTCCTTTATTTTCCCAAAAACGTTGTCAATAGAGAAATAACATGAATTTAAGATAAACCGTTTTATAAGAGTTAGGCGTTAAATTAGGCGTATCACCTAAACTTTTAGGCACAACAATTACATTGTTTAGAAGGATATACGTAGCAAATTTGATCATCATACCTCTAATTTTGGCGGTTTTACGAGCTTTTAAATTTCAGTAACGGTATATAACGTTAAAAGTGGGCGTTATAGTAGGCGTTTCAAAGTTGCTTTTGCTAATGAGTACAATCTAGATGTTTCCATATAGTCCTTTGTTATTCCAAAATCTATATTAATAGAGAAATTACATAATTTTGGGTAAAACGTTACAAAAAAGATTCTCACTAAAAAGCAAAGTGTGCAAAATTTCAGAGTCGTACATCCAATTTTGTTGCTTTTGTGACGTTTTTGTTTTTAAATATACCGAAAAATACACTGTGCGGTATAAATTTTCGTACATTTTGCTCGATAGCTGCTTTCCTAATGCATAGATTTAGACAATTTTCGGGGAAAGATATTGTTTTGACTCGAGAAATATATATTCGAAGTTTCATGAGTGGACGTTAATGCGTTTGGACACAATTCCATTTTATTAGATGTTTGAAGGACACGGTTTTTTCGACCTACTCTTGCTTTTCAAGCTATAACTCTCTTCCTAATATTCCGTTTTAGCCCATTTTCAATACTAAATAAACCTTGTCTATAAGAAAGATTCTGGCAAAATTTGAGCCCCCTAGCTTTTTCGGTGCGACCTCTATCGTGCTTTCAACAGACGGACGGACATAGCTAGATCGTCATAAAATGAAACCCTGATTCAGAATATATATACTTTATGGGGTCTAAAATGGATATTTCGATGTGTTACAAACGGAATGACAAAATGAATATACCCCCACCATTTTTTTAGTGGCGGGTATAAAAAATGTGTTCAGACATATCGATGCCTTACTTCCTCAACCACGTATCTTAAAAAATAAAATTTTTCAGGAGAGAAAAAAAAACGGTTCATCTTTTTATACTTCGGTGTTTGGTTAAAAGTTTATATGCAATTATTAAGGAATTGATTGTATTTATGTATATTAGTAGTAATAATATACTAATATTTTTTAGTTAAAGTATGAAAAAATCGTTTGATATGAAAAAGTCAAAACCGTATTTTTTAAGTTACGAGGTTGAGGATGTAAGGCATCGATATATTTTTAATTGTTAAAAAAGGTGTTCACACATACTCAATTTATCTTACTCCATTAGCATTTGGTAGCTGTAAAAATACGATGTATTTATACCAAATCAAACAATGTCTTCTCTTCAGTTTTTTTCCTGTTCATAAAATATATTTACACTTATAATTATTTAAATACGTATATGTATATATTTGAATTTATTTGAACATTTTCTTTAAATTTGCATCAAACATATTCTTAATTTTTGTTTTGGCGTAGATTACGTCTTACCTTACGGTATAGGGAGTCATGTCAGATTGTTATTGGTGTAATCTTTATTTCATTGAGGAAACGGCGAGATAACTTTTTTTAAAAAATTTTTGTAGGTAAATGAAGATGTTATCTTTCGTTTGATATACATTTCATATTCGTTGATATCTGCCTAATCTTTAAATTTCTCAAATGAAAATTGTTTAAACACATACACTCAAACATATGTGTAGTGTTTGGTTGAGTGTTTGAGTTTGTAGCGTGAACACAATCTTTGCTGCTGTTTCAGTGTGGACACAAACAAAACCGGCTGTTGTTTTGATTAATGAAATATTGAAATTTCGTATATTTACTTATGTATTTAAGTGAAAGAACATGTTAAATGTGAATTTGAATTTAACATGTATAATATCAAAAGTAACTATCAAATAAATAAATTCATTTGCTTATATTATTTATCATTTATTGTCATATGTGTTTTCTGTCTTATCGGATGGCGTATTCTACGTTAAAGTTAATGGCCGTGTCTCTGACACAGCCTTCAGGGACAGTCCGTGGCCATGTTTTTTTTAATTTTATTTGTTTGACATTAGAAATGCCACGTAATGAATTTGTTTCTCACTGAATATACTTCTCTAGAGTTGTATTTCGAGTTTTGGACAATAAATGATACAATTAAGTATATATTGCTTAGTATAAAAGTAATTTTTAGTATGGTAAATTGAGCACAATAAGGGGTCCCATTGCGAGGATATTATAAATTGACAATTAAGGCTCGTGTGTGAACATAGTATTATATAGTAAATTAAATTTTCATGATTTCTAAATTAATAGTACATAAGAATTACTTCAAAATGACTCTCTAAATACGAAATAATTTATCATGTGCTTGAAAGTTGGGGGAAAATCATGCAAAATATATTTCCCATTATAAATTAATTACCCCGTCATACTCTTTGTTGGGTTGTGTTTTGTTTAAAGAAAAATAAAAATATTTATTAAAGTTTTTGCAATAACCTTTAATGCAGCTTTTACTTTTTTTAAAAAAATATGATTTTAATACTAACAACGATTAAAATTTTTGTCACTAATACGTAATGATTTTGTAGTAAGTTAGTGAGTAGTTGTTATCATTGATCTGTTATCCAACAACTTATAACTAATACCTTAGTAATTTTTATTCAGTATAGTCTTTCGTCGTTTGCAAGTATTTAATCATATTTGAAAATAGTTTCATTAATTAAACATCGTGTAATTTAGGAGTATTTAAGAAAATTTAAAAAAGTTTATTTCAGGAAGAAATGTAAACTCAGGATAAATTATAGGTTTTGTTAATTCACAAGTTTTCCTATGTGTCATATTTTCACGATGTCATAATAAAAAATTCTAAAAACTTTAAAATACTTTTAATTAATTTTAAAATTTTTGAAAAGTATTGACTTAATAACAGTATTTTATTTAGCAAACCGTTTGAAGTTAGCCAATTAAAGCCAAAAATTCAGTCATTAGTCTATAACTAAGACACCTATCTGTCACTAAAAATATTTACTTATTTAATTCATAACTAGAAAAATTAATTTAGGTTGTGCAAAGTGAATTACATTTTTAAGCCTTTGTAATTAATTGTGTAAAAGTATTTATTCTAAATGACTTCTTGAATTCGAAATAATTTGTCATAAATGTTGTGCTGCAAAATATTTCTTCATTTTTTACTATTCATCATTTTTTTCATGATTGTGTCAATAAGTCTACCTTAATGGGTTTTTCCGTTAAAAATTTTAAACGTTTTGTAACATTTTGCTAAACAATTGATAAAAACCATTATATTAGAGGCATGTTTTTTTGACAACAATAAATTTTGATTAAAATTTTTTATAATATTTGGCTGCTATACAGGCTGCTTTCAAGTTACCTTAAGGTTAAAAAATTAAATTTTTTTGTTTATGTAAAGGAGAAATTAACAACGGAATAAAGAAGAAGAGAATTTTTTTATTAAAATCTGCGTCTAATGTCAGAATGTCAGAATTTTGCCTATTTAAAACAAATATCACTGCTTAGTTCCTTATCACTACGAACACGAAATCGTAAGAAATTTCCCTCGAACCGGAAAACCATGTTTAATTTGCATTGCAAAAAATATTTAAACTCAAGAGCAAAGAGTTAACAAAGCACTAAAAATATGTACCAGAAGGCGTTCTGCTAGGCTTAAAATGGATCTTGTATTACAACGCACATTTGGAAAAAATATTTATTGATAATCTACATATATCTATATATATAGAAGTGAAACTCTGTCTGTCTGGGTGTGTGTTAGCTATAGACTCCGAAATCGTAAAGCCGATCGGCCTCAAGCTTTGGCAAGTTATTGTACACATTCCATGGACTGTTTATGGTTGCCAAAAGTGAGCGGGCCACGCTCATAAAAAATTATCATATTTAGCTACTTACACTTGACCGATTTTTATAAAACTTTGCAGACATATTAAGTGGACAGTGCCACGCCCGTAAAAAAAAGTTATAATTTTGAGGTATTTGCACTGGACCCATTTTTCTGAAACTTTGCACGCATTTTGAGCTGTCATGACTTTATAATCTAGTGATTGGAAAAATGGGCTGGGCCGCGCCCAAAAAAAAGTTTCCATTTTCGGCTACTTGAACTACACCGATTTTTCTGAAACTTTGTACACATTTTGAGCTGTCATGACTATATTATTTCATAATTAGAAAAGTGGGCAGTGCCACGCTCAATAAAAATTAATTATTATTTTTAGCGGTTCCCACCGATTTGCCTTTCAACTTCAAGCGACTCTGTTTCCAGTTCTCCTTGCCTTCGCTATTACCATCAAAAAAGCACAAGGACAATCTCTGCGTGTTGCAGGATTGAATTTGGAAAATCTGTGCTTTTCACAGAGTAGAAACACCAAGAAATTTGTTCATTTTTACAGCAAATGGAAAACCAAAAATATTGTATACTTACTTGCATTACAATAAAAATCAATAAAATATTATTTTATTAAGTATATAACTCAATATCAATTCAGAATGCATTTTTATTTATCAAGGGGCGTAGCAATGCGCGCCGGGCTTGGCTACTACCATATAAAATGCAATATGTGCAAGAATATAAATCAGTGAGTTATCTCTCTAAATTTTGCATGGCTTTATTAAAAAGTAGAACTGTAGGTTTTGGGGATCTGAAAATCCAACAGCCAGTTATCAATGCCAATTGTACTCCATTAGGTATACAGTGTAGTATGGTGTTACGTCTGAAAATATCTTTGAGCCTTATTTCTATGGAATATGAAGATATAAGTGCTGTAGCTGTATAGGAACAGTCGCTTCAGCATATAACTAAAGATGTTTTACGTCCTGCTCTTTTGAAGCAGACCTGAGATGTTTGTTCAGCAGGATGGAACAACTGTCCGCACTAGCGGAGACTCAATGGCACTTTTAAATCAAATTTTCGGGGAGGAATAAATTTGAAAAATTGAGAAATTAGTTGGCCATTATGTTTGCCAGATTTGGCAGCACTGGAATAATTTTTTTAAATTAAAATATAAATGAATAAGCCGGAGACAATCCCTTAACTCAAACCTAATGTTGCTTTAGATTTTCGAATGCTTAAGACAAAAATTTTGAATAATATTTTGGAAAGTGTTGCAAAACTATTCCATAATTGCGAAGCTAAAAATGTGACTTTTTGAGGTGTTATTATTTGCCATATTTGGTAAAACAAAATTTCCATTTTTTCTTTTTTATAATCTGGCAAAAATTTGTATAAAGATGTAAACATTTAAACGAATATTTCATTAAATATTTAAAAGTAAACCAACCAACATGCAATAAAAAACTGTTTAATGATATAGTTTCGCAATCATTTACGGATGTTATAATGGCAGAATATAATTAATTGAAATGTTATAAAATATTTCCTGGCCATAATTTTAATCATAGCCCAAAACTAAAAGTGAATGAATGCCTGATTTGATACCCTGCGAAAGTGTTCACTTCACCGGATATATACCATTTTGTTAAAAAATCTGTTACTGTAAATTGTTGAATACTTGTTTTTAGTACTTTTATAAATTAAAACGCATTTAATAGATTAAAATTGTTCAATATTGTACATGGCCTTTATACACTTTCTTTAAAATCATGTGTGGACAACAGTGGCGTTTTTGAGTAAATTGAGAAATTTTAATTTTCCAAAAAAAAAAAAATAACGTATCTTTAATTTTTTTCCTTTGGATTATGCAGATTTCGTAATATATATTTTAAGGATTTCTAAAATTTTATTTTATTGTTGATTGTTTCCAATCTTTTAATTATTAACACGACATATTTTCAGTTATACTAAAATTTTATTTAATAAATATTTAATGAAGTTAATTAATAATTTTCTACACTTTTTTATTTAAGCCTTAATAATCCTACAAAAAGTATTTATAACATGAAAATTTTTTTAATTAAAAGTTATTTTATTTTCTCCAAAATTTATAAATTTAATTATTTGCCACAAGATAATACATGTGTGCACTTACAATTTCTATATATTTAGAAATTCAATTTCTAATTTGTGTACTTGTATTTGAATTTAATCATATTAGCGATTCTAGTTGTATACACAAACAATTCATGATTTCATTTGAATTTAAAAGACAGTCAGTTTTCATATTGGGAATAAGATTCATCAAATGAATTGTTAGCATTGATGTTACTAAATGTCAGGCAAATAGATAGACGGTGTATTTGTGTGAATATGTATATATGTATATATATATGTATGTATGTATTTGCTTTTATGTACATACATATGCACGTTTCGCAAACTCACATGCACAAATAAATAAAGTGGCTGAACGCCATTGAATTGTTAGTATGTGATTGTTATGCAATACGCGAATTGTCAACGTTCTATCTGTTCACGATTTTATCTAGAAGATATTCATATATGAAACATACATACATATCTCTTCCGCTCTGTATCCGTTAATTGGCACACATTTCAATAACGGAGCACTCAATGACAAAATATGAATAAAAAATAGTGTTTTCATTTATTTTTAGTGTAAGTTCTTCAATATTTGAATATGATGTTGCATCATAGTCCTCTTGTCTATCACTCGTCATCTGTATGTGGTGTATTTTTTTAAGTCTATTGATGATGGACCAATGGTTGTTTTTTTCTTGTTTTTATTTTTTTTTATTCGTCACCAAAGTCATCGTCATCATGATCATTAATGCATGCATAAAAGGAATTCCAATAGAAAGAATAACAAAAACCAAACTATACTATTCAGAACAATTTGAGTGTTTGTTGTTTATGTGGTGTAGGTAACGCATTGTCCAGATAAAATTCGGTCTTAAAAACATCTACTTGAATAAAGCGGCAATTAAATACTTAAAAATAAATAATTTACTTAATTTTTCGGTATATGTGTCCAAGAAATTATTCAATATTTATTTGGTTGTTAAAATTCACTGGTGCCTCTAATAGATTATTAATAGACTTTTTTAAGAATTTGGGTAAAAGATCTACTGACGTTGGCATAATTACCAACAAAATAAATATAAAAAAGAGAATAACTTATATTAAAAATATATGAACAAAATTATCAATGTAATTTCGATAGCATTAAAGTCATTATATTTTATTCTAAACAAACATTGTAGCTTGGATATTGCTAAAGTCATGGGTGGCTTTTTTGCAGATACTTTTTCTACGTCAGAATACGTGTGCTACCACAAATAGCAATAAGTTTATTTGCTTCATATATCAGGGCATTTTTATTATTTTATTTGAATGTGAAACATGATACATTATTTACGAGAATCATATATTAGATAATATTATGTAGGTTGTTGTCGAAAACAATTACAAAAACGTTCTATTGAAAAAAGCTCTATAGAATCGTATTACGATCGACATTCGTAATGAAAACATACATTGCCGAAGCCAAACAAAGAACCA
This sequence comes from Phyto melanocephala, assembly GCA_941918925.1. NCBI lineage: Eukaryota > Metazoa > Arthropoda > Insecta > Diptera > Rhinophoridae > Phyto > Phyto melanocephala. The sequence continues at coordinate 93,245,247 of OW799233.1, read as the reverse complement.
AATTTAAATTTAAGCTGCAAAACGCTAGCTTAGTCAAAGTATTAATCTACTGAAATAGTTTTTAATGGTTCTCTGTTTCACCTAGGATTCCAAGGGCCTACTTTATTAAACAAAACAATAGAGGACTCCTTAAACTTACCATGCAAAATTAAAAGTGTGGCGTCGCAGTACAACACTAAAATTATAATTATTTATTTTTTAGTCAGCCACCGTGAGGATTATTACATCTCATGTCTAAAAATCAGAGTTTAAAAGTTCTTACGCCTTTTTTTCCAGCAGTTATAATTTTTTTAACAGAAAACCTGTAGGTGTATTCTAAAAATACGGAGTTGCCGTGTTTTATGTGAACAATGTTTGTTTAATAAGTAAGTGTAACAGTTGGTATCATAACTACAAACATTTTTAAGAACATATTAGAGTCTTATTTTCATGATTAATAATACTTAGTGACATGACATTCAATAGGTGAACTCTATAAACTTGCGAAGGTGGATGGAGGGAACCACGTGTAGACAGGCCCGTATGGTGCTCAGGGAGCCACTTGGCAGGGGTGCAGTGAAGATACTCGGTTTTAATCGGAGTATGATGAGCTGGATCACTGCGTTGATTACAGGACATGGTAACTTCAAATATCATCTGAAGAGGATGCGAATCGTGGATGATGATATTTGTAGAATGTGCCTGGAGGGTACCGAGACGGCAGCGCATGTGGTATGCGAGTGTCCGGCGTTAGCGAGCGTAAGATTAAGGATCACAGGCAAGCACACGTTGAGTGTGAGTGCGATGGGGGACCTTAGCCTGAGGGAGATGCTGGCGATTACAAAGGACTGTGCGATGAGGAATGTCGACAATCACCAGTCGGCAGTGTGAAATCGTTTTCCTAGTCCAGAGTAAACGCCGGTTGTGGCGCGGGTGATTGAAGGTATACTGATCGGTAGACACGAAATCACTGAGGAGCGAAGGGGGTCGAAAAGGGACCCGTGATAGTAGTGGTCTGCTTTGATATTCCCCCTACATGTGTATATAGTGACATGAAAAAAACTTTAAAAATTTATAATATATTAAAGTTTTCATTGTTAATATATTGATTGAATTAATACGATTAAAGCATATATTCTTAATTAAATTTTAGTATAAAATTAGAAAATAAATCTATTTGTTTTGAAACAGAATAGTAAGTATATAATGTGCGTTAACTGCGCCGGGCAGATAAGGTTAGCTGGCATAGCAATAGCGATATAAGTTGACTGCTTGCATATGCTGTATTATATCAAGTACTAAAAATATCTAACCATGATGCAAACATTATATTTTGAATAGTGTTTTTTCGAATTTTTAATTGCAAGTTCCTCTTGAAAATATTTAATTTTTTAATGATTTTTAATCTACGAAATACGTCATTGTATGACAACGGTGACGGAATTTCATTTTGTGTGTGGTTAAAATTTTAAATTCTAACACCAATTTTTGTTTCACGTTATTAGTTGTCTCTTATAAGTTTTTTACCTTTAATTTTAAACCTCACTATAGACAATATTACGTATAAAACATACCCTTACACATACACACGTTTATGATTACTAGTCTATGCAAAACGTTAAATGCTAAACGTTTGTCGTTTGTATAAAAATGCACAAGTAGTGACAATAACAAAACAAGAGTAAAAATATAAATCGTATGAATGAATGTAACGCTCAATTGAATGGAAATTGTTAGTTTTACTAGTTGCCAACAATTACGGGGAAAAACAGACAAACAAAAATGAATTTCTGTCCTCATGTGCATTCAAATCGTTCTTAATATTGGAAAAAAATTAATAAACAGCACAGTGTGTTGAATTGTATCCATTGCAAAGCTGATGTTATCGTTTCTGTGAGAGAGAAAAATATATAACACGGACTCAGTTGTAGCATACATTTATCAGAAATACTGTCGAATATTGTGGTATTAAAACACAGCACAATCACTTCATAACCTTCCAAGATACATATGAGCAACTAAACACGACTGCCTCTGTTTTTTCCCATATTTTTCCCATTTTTTAGTTAATTTATTAATACTGTTGCTACTATATATAGATACACTATGCCTCACGAGATATTCATTAAAAAGTTTTAGACAATTCGGTCTCTAATCTGCATTTTTTATTTTCTTTTATTTTTTAATGTATAAAGTATCTCAAGCTTCTGAATAAAGCTATTGCTGAAAAAAAACTAACCAGTCGATTTGAAACTAATTGAGAAATTGAACATCAAATTTCAACTGCTTCGGTGTTTTTCTTTAAACTTTCAAATGAAAATTAATTGTCTGTAACTTTTATAAAGCGGTTGTCAATAAGACCGCTGCAAAAGTATTTTTAAATAAAACAAAAACGGTTTTGGATATCAATGAAATTCTATATTCCTCTGAAAGTACGTTCGATGCCATTATGTATGAAACTCGATTTCTTTTGCATGGCCACCACGGGCACGCTTGCAGAAGTCAAGACACTGAACCCAATTTTCGACGGGTTTTTAAGCATAAATCGGGCGATACTACTGCAATTTCACTTTCGATATTCGTACGAAGTTCATCAATCGTCGCTGGCTTATTGGCATAGACCATAGACTTGACGTGGCCCCATAGGAAATAGTTTAACGGCGTCAAATCGCACGTCAAAGGCGGTCAATCGACTGAACAATTTCGTGAAATAAAACGTTCTCCAGACTTGGTTGTGACATTCGCTGTGTGGCTTATGGTGCCGCCCTGTTGGAACCATATGTTTTCCAAGTCCATATCATCCAATTGGGGCCAAAAATATTCTGTTATCATTGAACGGTAGCGATTTCCATTCACAGTAACGTGCCGGTATTGATCATTACGGAAGAAGTACGGTCCAATGACGCTGCCGGTTCATAAACCGCATCAAACCGTAATTTTTTCGGGATGGAATGATGACTCATAGAGTACGTGTCTGACCAATAACGCATATTTTGCTAATTGACAAAGCCATTCAGCCATAAATGAGCCTTATCGCTGAAGATGATTTTTCGATGAAAATCTGAATCATTTTCAAGTTGTTGCTCAGCCCAATTCACGAACATGCGACTTTTCTGGTGGTCAGTTCTTGCGTCAATTTGATCTTGTAGGCCAAGATCTTTTCGAAAAATTCGCCACAACGACGTCACAGAGATGCCCAACGCTTGAGAATGACATGTGAGAGACATATTTGGGCCTTCTTCAACTGAAGCCTCAGTGGTAGCAATATTCTCGACACTACGGACACTTCTTTGTCTCACTGGCACGGAACACTAGACGCTCAATGGTTGATCTGGTAAAATCAAAGATGGCGTCGGTAATTATTAATTATATCGTATAACGTTAAATCTAAAATTCAGGCTAAGCTCCGGTTGCCAATAACTAGTCTGTAGTGTACTGCTAGCCTGAAGGTTGCGAGTTTAATTCCCGCCAGATACTCTGGACTGTTTCTTCTTCTATTCTATTCGCTCTATTCTATTCAGCTATTACAAAGGGATCAATATGATGGACCCTTGTGAGCTGCACAACAGTTGGCTGTTCTATTTAACCTAATCTAACGGTTATTATTTCAATTATTAAATAATTTTTATTATTTTTCCGCACGGCCGAATATTACGCACTTACTTGTCAAATAAAGCCCTGTTATAGCATTCTTGTAGACTGCATCACGAATGATAGCTATTGTGTTATGAATGTGCAACTGATGTAACTTTTGCAGAATATATTGATGGCTTGCTGGTTAATGATACTGTTTAGATAGAAGTGGGCTTCGTCTGAGGCTAACAAAATAACTTCAGATTCTTTGTTCCTCATTCCTAATATTAAACATAATTCGATTTAAACCTGTACAACTTATAACGACATGTCGTAAAAATATTGCAAATCGTCCAGATCAGGCCATCTTTGATTTTATTTATCTTAATCATCTTGTGCTCAGCACTTGTTATTTAAACTCCTGACTTACGTCCAAATCGTAGCATTGTTCCAACAATTTCTGTTTCTATTTTGTGCGTACTTGTCTGTCCAGGTATATCATTGTAATTGTAGCGACATGCTTTCTACTTGTAAAAACTATTCGAAAACAAAAAATTAAAAAAAAAGTCGTCATTTACAGCGAATACTGGTATTGTGGCTTTCATAAACACTTTTTAGTGCTGACATTTGCTAACTTTACACTTAAGTAAATTATGTGTAAATACTTAAATATATTGAAAGAAACAATAGAAGAATGTGTCAAAGTTATCCATCCTTTCTGACTTATGATAATCTGAGTATTATATTAACCATTATGGCTCAAAGAAAACTATTTATATTTAGGGTTTAAGTTTTGCATATATTGCGTTTTTATTTTGTCTGTATACAATATTTGTTTTGTTATTAATTTGTTCTGTTATTTTCTATTTTTTTTTCTGTTTATCATACATTCACCTTTTACTAAGCGATTGACCTGATTTATTTTTTTTATTTTGTTGTTTAAAGTGTAATATTTATTGTTGTTTTAGTCTCAATATTACATGTGCACTTTGTTTATTTTGCTCCATTCTTCCACTTTTTCATTCGTTTGATTTCTATTTTGATGTATGTATATATGTGCTTTGAACGGCGTAACTATTTCACACTTTTTTGTTTGTATGCATTTGTAAAGCAATTTTCTTTTCTGTGATTGTTAAAACTATTTGTTCACACAATTCATTGCTTGCAATTATTTTCTTTGTTGTTTTTACTGTTAAACTTTGCATGCGCCTGTTTACATGCATGTGTATGTATGTCTCAACATTAAACCGTACCATCTCACAAGCTAAAAAAAACCGTTCATCGAACACCCTCGTATATGAAGTAGTTTTTTTTACCAATTTAAGAATTTAAACCACTTTTGGCTAAAAATTTTTTTTGAGACTATCCTGCAAAAAAATTTACTAATAAGTTGACGCGAATATTTTTTATGATACCGTCTAATGTACATACATACGAGTACAATTGCAATTGTGTTATTTCCTTTGTTGTTGTTGTTGTAATTTTCAGTGTGCATGAGGCATGAAACCCATCAACACATGCACACATGTCAACTCTGTCATCATCGTAGTCGTCAACGACCTCAGCCACAACTAAAAACATCTAGAAGTGTGACAACTTAATTTCACTTACTGTCAGTTAGTTTTTTTTAATCATTTTTATAATGAATTGGCCATGGTACAAGTGACTTTAAGAAATAAAGTTGGTTAAAATATAATAATTTTATGAATTCTTTAGAAATCTTTTTGGAAACGAAATTTTATTATATAAAAAAGAATTTGTAAAAACATTCAACAAAATAATTTTTTTTATAGTTTTTAAAAAGCATAATAAATAAGAAAGCCATACATATTAAAGGTTCAAAATTAAGATCGTTTGCATTTACATTTTTTTTTGAAAACTAGTTTTTATATAAAGAAATTTTTATTTATTAATAAGAAAATTTTACGTAATTAATGCTTTAGATGATTTATAACCTGTGAATGTCACAAAATTTCTAGTTTGTGTCCACATAATTTTTCTTCTTCATTATTACTACCATATATCAATTTCACTTATCTCTCTGAATAGTCTTTATCCTGCTCTTTATCTCAAATTGCTTGAATGCCTATAAATATTCGTATGAAATACTAGAGACAATTTTTTAAAGTCCTAACTTTATTTTGTTATATCAATTCAACATAGTGATTTGTATAATTGTAGGGTTGTTATCGTTATAATTTACTGGGAAATCATTGATGTGTAAACTTTAAAAAATTGATTTTAAAAAAAGTTGGTAAACAGAAAAAAATAATTGCCAGATAATTTTACAATGTAATACAAATGTGTCATATTTTGTTTGTTGCTTGCAGAGTACAAAATATGCAATTAATTTCAGTTAGTAAGATAATGCCTAAAAGCATGCAATATTTTTTGTTAGAATGTAATTTCCAAACAACATAATTTGTGTGCCGTATTTTCCGCTATTGATTTTTTATGAAATTTATAATAAAACAAAAAAAAAACAAAAAAAAACAAGTAAGAGCACTATATTCGGCTGTGCCGAATCTTTTATACCCACCACCAATTTTGTATACATTTAAAGAACAATATTTATTATTTTGTTAATCGCTTTGGAATAATCTCTTTATAACAAAGTATGTATCACTTTCTTTGAAGAGGGTGGTTAAATTTTAAAGGCCCATGTTGAAGGTGAACTACACCTAGTCTTTAAATTTGTTTTCTGCATTTCACTTGACATTTCCCAATCTCAAACTTACTCAATTTGATCCGTGGGAAGATACGCAAATGAGCAACGCTTTAAAGTTATTTAGGTTTTTTATAAAAATGGGCGTTCAAATCAAAATGCATTTTGTGCACTTCGTAATTATTTTGATTAACATAATCGTTCAAATTCGTCCACAATCGGGAGAATTGTAAAAAATATTTAAATTTCTGCAAAACAGGTCTGTATAAAATGTTAGAAAATCTGTGAATGCCTTCTTAGTGCGTTGAATGGGAACCACTGCTGGTTTTTGCGATAGTGTGGCAAAAAAGCAGTCAACCTCGACTCATCAGCATGCCCAACAATTGAGCACCAACATTGTCATTGACAATTTGGACCATCAGATAGTGGCGCGGTGCCAAGGATGGGGGGGGGCATTTGGCCGATATTTTGTTAAATACATAATTGAACCATACAAATATTATAATTACAAAAAGAAATAATAATAATTTCCTAAATAATTTGTGTTTTATTTAAATTCAACATCCGTCCTTAAAATTTAACCACCCTTTATAACTTCGATATGCTACTAAAATGCTTTTGTAGATGTAGTCTTTCAATGAAAGTGGGTGTTAAAGTAGGCGTGTCAATAAAGTTTCTGCTAATAAGTACAACTTAGATATTTTAATATAGTCCTTTATTTTCCCAAAAACTTTGTCAATAGGGAAATTACATGAATATAAGATAAACAGTTTTATGGGAGGCAGGCGATAAAGTGGGCGTGTCACCTAAACTTTTTGGCACAGCAATTACATTGATTAGAAGGATATACGTAGCAAATTTGATCATCATACCTCAAATTTTGGCGGTTTTATGAGCTTTTAAATTTCATTAACGGTAGATAACGTGAAAAGTGGTCGTTATAGTAGGCGTGTCAAAGTTATTTTTGCGAATGAGTACAAATATAGCTTTTGATTATTAAAAAATTTTTATTAATAGAGAAATTATATGAATTTTAAGTAAAACGTTATATGGGAGGTGGGCGTAAAAGTAGGCGTAGCACCTTAATTTTCTGGCACAGTAATGACACTGCCTAGAGGGATATACGTAGCTAATTTTATCATCATACCTCTAATTTTGGCGGTTTTATGAGCTTTTAAATTTCATTAACGGTAGATAACGTGAAAAGTGGGCGTTATAGTAGGCATGTCAAAGTTGTTTTTACGAATGGGTACAACTGAGGTGTTTCAATATAGCCCTTTATTATTCAAAAATCTTTATTAATACAGAAATTATATGAATTTTAGTTAGAACGTTATATGGGAGGTGGGCGTAAAAGTGGGCGTGGCACATTGATTTTCCGTCACAAAAAAGCGTCTTGCCAAAAAGCAAAGTGTGCAAAATTTCAGAGACGTACATTTAATTTTGTTGCTTTTATGACGTTTATGTTTTTAAATATACCGAAAAATACACTGTGCGGTATAAATTTTCGTACATTTTGATCTATAACTCCTTTTCTAATGCATAGATTTAAGCAATTTTTTAGGAAAAATATTCGTTTAGCTCCAGAAATATATATTCATTACTCTACGGTTATGCGTTTGGACACAATTCCATTTTATTCGATGTTAGACGGACACGGTTTTTTCGACCTATTCTTGCTTTACGAGCTATAACTCTCTACCTAATATTCCGATTTAGCCCATTTTCAATACCAAACACAAACCTTGTCTATAAGAAAGATTTTGGCAAAATTTGAGCCCCCTAGCTTTTTCGGTGCGACCTCTATCGTGCTTTCAACAGACGGACAGACGGACGGACATAGCTAGATCGTCATCAAATCAAACCCTGATTCAGAATATATATACTTTATGGGGTCTAAAATGGATATTTTGATGTGTTACAAACGGAATGACAAAATGAATATACCCCCACCATTTTTTTGGTGGCGGGTATAAAAAAATAGCTTAAGACAAATTTCGTTACTCTGTAACAGAGGAATGTTATTTTAAAAAATACAAAAAATGAATGTCGACCTTAATGAACTATATACCTCTCAGAAACCATTTGACTGTAAGATATATAATTCCACGGTACATGCTTTTCTAAGTTATCGTACTGTGTAAGACTAAATTTAAGAAAAGGTCGGTCTGCATTATCATTTTACGTCGAAAAAGCTTTTGAAAAGGCCTATGATTACCGTTTAAAATAAATGGTGCAGTAGTTATAAAACTATTTAAAAGCTTATTTGAAGGCAGGAAATTTAGGTTTAAAATGATGATTTGTATTATTTTCTGGATGATATATCTTGTTGTGTTCTACAGGGCTCTGTATTGGCACTATTTTTTTACCACATACTTATAAAGTATTTTCTCCATGAATTTTATATTTTTAAGGGTGTGCTTTGAGACAATGACTCGCTATTTTGAGCTCACAATGAATCTCTTCGCACTATAACGTATTTCGTTGCACCTTAAATATGTTCATGAATTTTATTCACGTTGGGGAATAAAAATAAAAAATGAAGGTAACTCAATATGCTTACAAAATGCTTCTGGGAAATGCAAGTGTACTGTTGTCCTGGAAAGCAAAAATGTAAAATTTGTGTTAATTTGTTCGGAAACCATATTTTTTTGTTTATGACGTCGAGAATGCAAATCGGAGTAAGGGTAATTTTGCAAGATTGTTTGATGGTAAACAGTTAAAAGTTAATACAAAATAGCTTGAATATAAAGTAAGTGTAAGACCAATATAGTTTAGCATCTCTAAGGTAATGGTAAAAAGTATAGAAAAATTTGAGTTCCATATTCTACGAAAGTACATAGAATAAATAAAAGGTCTTTGGTTTTCAAATAAATTAATATAGGAGCAGGCAAAAAATTCTCCTATTATAGCTTATGCTCTTGATTCGATGAGAAATTCTGTAGAAAAACTGATATACTTTGAAAGAACATTGATGAAATATATTTTATTTTGAGAGCAGGAATTAAGTTGGTCAAGTACTATCTTTCGGCAATTGAAATTTTAGAGAAACGACTTGATAGTTTTTCTGTTCAGAATTTATTTTCATGTACAATTCCCAGGGTACAAAGGGGGTAAATTATATATTTATATATATTTTTTTTGATTCGGATTTTTTCTTATTATTTTTTAGCCATAAATAGTATTAAAATTTAGTTTTTAAATTTTTTATTTGCACTTAATAAATTAGAAGGTGATATTATTCTACTAATGTGGTCAAATGCTGGGAGCAAGCTTTGTTTCTTTAACAAATTTATTTATTATACCCGCCACCAAAAAAATGGTGGGGGTATATTCAACGCCGGCGCTATACTTTCTGGCGCCTGGTGCACATTTGAAAAGGCCGCCCTTATAAGTCCGTTTTTACCCTCACCCAAGAGGTGAAAATGCAAATTTCGGAGTTATAATCCTCTACAACAAAAAATAAAAATGTTTTTAATCCATATAACTTCATTTAGGTATTTCAAAATGACTCCAAAATTAAAAAAAGAAATGAAAATATTTAATATTTATTTTATTCTGAAATTAAAATCTAATTCTCCGCGCTTTTATTTTTGCAAAATCATTAATAAGGTCATTATAATCTAAGTTTTCTAACAGATCACTTTCAATCGCTATAGCTGCTAACCCTGTTAATCTTTCCTGTGTCATTGTAGTTCTTAAATAATTTTTTATAATTTTCAATTTTGAAAAACTACGTTCTGTAGAAGCTACTGTGATCGATATTGTTAACAAAATTTTTAGAGCAATTACTACATTTGGAAATAATATTTCTAATTTTTTTTCAAAAATAAATTCTAATGTTTTAATGGACGAAGTAGGTTTTTCTGAAATTAATGTTGAAAATGTTTTTAATTCATCAAATAGTTCTAATCCGTCTATATCGCAATCCGTATCTTTTGTTAAATATTTTTCTAGTGATAAACAATTATTGCGTAAATCATGTAAATTGTGTAAGGATATTTTATGCAGCTCATGTAAAAATTTGAAAATTCCACTATGTTCTTTAATTTGCTCAAAACGCTCTGTCGCAGACATGATAGCTTGATCTAATACTTTGTAATAAAATTCAATTTTAAATCTTTGTTTCGGATCAGATATTACTTCATCTCTTCCTTCACAGAATAAATGAGATGGTTTCTTCCGACTTCTAAGTGTTGAAGATGGTGGGAAAGATGGTGTGACTTCTAGTTTTAAAGCAATTTCCTTTGCTTCATCAATAAAACGGTCAAAACTTTCATCAATTCGAAGGTTATTCAAAAAATCTTTGCATGAGGATAAAATATTAATTGCTGTCGTTAAACACACTGCTGGGCTTTGTAAATATTTACTCGCTGTATTAATTTTTTCAAGTATTTTAAACCATATTACTAAACAGCATATAAATTCAAATTTTAATATTTTATTTCCCAATCCTTCTGCCGTATTTTTGGTCACACAATCACTGTCATTTGATAACTCTACTAAAGATTCGTAAATCTCTTCCAAGTTGAAAATTAATGGTTTTAAAGAATCTGTACGACTTTCCCATCTTGTGGTGCAAAGGGGTTTTAAAGTAAGTTTATCAATATTTTTTTTTAATATATTCCATCTTAAAATTGAACTGGAAAAAAAAGTATAAAGACTTTGAACCGTTTCGAAAAATCTAATCGCTTGATTGGAGCATTGAACTGAATCCGCAATTATTAAATTAAGGGAATGAGATGCACAAGGCATAAAAAACGCACGCGGTTCTAAGTTTTTGATTTGGGCTTGCATACCGATATTTTTTCCTTTCATATTTGACCCATTATCATACCCTTGTCCTCTACAATCATGAATTGACAGTCCAAATGACGTTAGTTCATTTAATATTAAATTGGTCAAACCTTTTCCAGTAGTGTCTGTAGCTACTAGAATACCTATGAAATATTCTTTTACTGCGAACGTATTTTCTTTTTTATCAACTATTCTAAGAATAACAGATACTTGTTCGTTTCGGCTTAAGTCAGGAGTACAATCAACAATAAGTGAATAATATTTGGCTGATTTTACCATTTCAATAATTTTTTTTTTATTACTCCAGTAAAAATTTGAATAAGCTCATTTTGAATGTCTTTACTCAGATATTTATTTTGTGTTTCAGAGTCATTAATTCTTCTTAAATGTTCTGTTAAAACTGGGTCAAACTTTGCTATACTAATTTTTTAAGAAGTTACCATTATTTTTATCATATAAATTATCGGATCCTCCTGTAAATGCTAAAGATTGCACACCTAAAAATTCCACGCAAATCAATAGCCTTTTCAATACGTCTCTCCAATGTTGCACCTCCTTTGATAAATTTGTTTGTATTGTTGAATCAATGGTGGTCTGACTTGCTAGTCGACTTTCAAACTCCTTCCAAATTTTAAAAAGTTTCATATGAATTAAACTCTGCTCATGCTCTTTAAGAAGTCGACCTATGTGATTCCAATCCCTATATCCACAGCTAGAAATAGCATTATCTGAATTTGTTGTAAATAATTTGCAACAAAAACAAAAAACAAGATTTTTGGAAGTCGAATAGACAAGCCATGATCTATGAATCTTATCTCCATTTGACAAAACCCTTTCGTAATGCTTCGCATTAAATTTTCGGCCAGATGTTACCGGAAAATTAAAATTACATATTTGTTTGGGTCCCTTTTCAACTAAATAACAAATAATATTGTCATTTAAATCTGCCAAGTTTCCAGGATCTTCTAATCTAGAAGACGTATCACTAAAGGAACTCTTTGAAATTAACGTGGCTTCTTGCATATTAGAACAACATGGCTCATTTTGAAAGGTTCCTGTGTTCAGAGTTTCTGTATTTACACTGAAATACAAATCTTAAGCATTTTCTTGCTTTTTTAGGGAAATTTCCGCCAGTTTTCTCTTTTTCCTATAGGCATGACCTGATAATTTAGCTTTTGAAGCCATGATTATTAAAAAAATAAATCAGGATTCAACGTGAATAAAATATATAAATTAAGACGCTCTTTAACAAAATATATACTTATGTATATAGTTTGACTTAATATTGCACAATATCAATAAACCATATGAGAATTTTTTTATTTCTATTCTGTAAAAAATAACTGCCATACATATGCCATCATCAAAAATGTATCATTATCTAGTTTATTTATTTTGTTGTTGCAGTGAATGTTGACCAGTAAAAAAATAGTGTTCATATGGAATGAGAGGATGTTATGAAAAATGTGTGGTGTGCGTGTGTATATGGATCTTGTATTTTACTTTTTTGTTGTTGAATGAAGACCAGTCAAAAAATAGTGTTCATATGGAATGAGAAGATGTTATGAAAAATATTTGTGTGTCTGTATATGATGTAAATTTCAATTATTAGGCCGTAGATAGAACAGTAAAAAATCACTGTTTGTTGATACGATGGATGTTGGGTTATATTTTTTTTGTGTTTAATTTTTTTGTTTTTTGCAGTGTGTACCTATTTATTATTATTTTATTAAATTTAAATTTTCAAAAAATGACGATATTAAATTACCGCCCCATAATTTCGGCGCCCGGTTTTACTGTGCCAACTGTGCATATGAAAGCGCCGGCCCTGGGTATATTCATTTTGTCATTCCGTTTGTAACACATCGAAATATCCATTTTAGACCCCATAAAGTATATATATTCTGAATCAGGGTTTGATTTGATGACGATCTAGCTATGTCCGTCTGTCTGTCCGTCTGTCCGTCTGTTGAAAGCACGATAGAGGTCGCACCGAAATAGCTAGGGGGCTCAAATTTTGCCAGAATCTTTCTTATAGACAAGGTTTGTTTGGTATTGAAAATGGGCTATTGTATTGGAAATCGGAATATTAGGAACAGAGTTATAGCTCGAAAAGCAAGAGTAGGTAGAAAAACCGTGTCCTACGAACATCGAATAAAATGGAATTGTGTCCAAACGGATTAACGTAGACTCATGAAACTTCGAATATATATTTCCTGAGTAAAAACAATATTATTTCCTGAAAATTATCTAAATCTATGCATTAGGAGAGGAGTTATCGATCAAAATGTACGAAAATTTATACCGCACAGTGTATTTTTCGGTATATTTAAAAACAAAAACGTCATAAAAGCAACAAAATTGGATGTACGACTCTGAAATTTTGCACGCTTTGCTTTTTGGTGAGGGGCTTTTTTGTAATGGAAAATCAATATGCCACGCCCACTTTTACGCCCACCTCCCATATAACGTTTTACCTAAAATTCATATAATTTCTCTATTAATAAAGATTTTGGAATAACAAAGGGCTATATTGAAACACCTAAGTTGTACTCATTCGCAAAAATAACTTTGACACGCCTACTATAACGCCCACTTTTTACGTTATCCACCGTAATGAAATTTAAAAGCTCATAAAACAACCATTATTAGAGGTATGATGATCCAATTTGCTAGGTATATCCCCCTAGGCAATGTCATTACTGTGCCAGAAAATTAAGGTGCCACGCCCACTTTTACGCCCACCTCCCATATAACGCTTTACCTAAAATTCATATAATTTCTCTATTAATAAAAATTTTTAAATAATAAAGGGCTATATTGAAACATCTAAGTTGTACTCATTCGCAAACACAACTTTGACACGCCTACTATAACGCCCACTTTTCACGTTATCTACCGTTAATGAAATTTAAAAGTTCATAAAACAACCAAAATTAGAGGTATGATGATCAAATTTGCTACGTATAGCCCCCTAGGCAATGTCATTACTGTGCCAGAAAATTAAGGGGCCACGCCCACTTTTACGCCCACCTCCCATATAACGCTTTACTTAAAATTCATATAATTTCTCTATTAATAAAAATTTTGAAATAATAAAAGGGTTATATTGAAACACCTAAGTTGTACTCATTCGCAAATACAACTTTGACACGCCTACTATAACGCCCACTTTTCACGTTATTTGCCGTTTAAGAAATTTAAAAGCTCATAAAACCGCCAAATTTAGAGGTTTGATGATCAAATTTGCTACGTATATCCTCTTAATCAATGTAATTGTTGTACCAAAAAGTTTAGGTGACACGTCCACTTTAACGCCTACCTCCCATATAACGGTTTATCTTAAATTCATGTTAGTTCTCTATTGATAAAGTTTTTTGGAAAATAAAGGACTATATTGAAATATCTAAGTTGTATTTATTAGCAGAAACTTTTTTGACACACCTACTTTAACGCCCACTTTCATTGAAAGACTACATTTACAAAAGCATTTTAGTAGCATATCTAAGTATCTGATGGTCCAAATTTTCAATGATAATGTTGATGCTCAATTGCTGGGCATGATGATGAGGCGATGTTGACTGCTCTTTTGCCACACTATCGCAAAAACCAGCAGTGGTTCCCATTCAACGAACTAAGAAGTCAGGATTATGTTGATCAAAAGAATTACGAAGTGCATAAAATGCATTTTGTTTTGAACGCCCATTTTCATAAAAAAAACCTGAATATTAAACCTGAAAATTAATTTACAAATAATTAATTATTAATAATTAATTAATTAATTAATTAATTAATTAATAATAAATAATTAATAATAATGAATTTTCCTGAAGATGCTACACGAAGGAGTAGCGAAATATTGAGAATTTAAATACAAACATTGGATATTTAAATATGAAAATTTAAAAAACGAGATCAAATAAAATAAATAATTAAGCCTGAATAACTTTAACGCGTTGCTCATTTAGGTATCTTTCCACTGTTCAAATTAAGTTAGTCTGAGATTGAGAAATGTCAAATGAAATGCAAAAAAAAACTTGTTGCTTATGTGTGGTTCACCTTCAACAGGGGCCCTTAAAAATTAACCACCCTCTATAAAGAAAGTAATACATATTTTATTTTAAAGAGATTATTCCATAGTGATTAACAAAATAATAAATAATGTACTTTAAATGTACACAAAATTGGTGGTGGGTATAAAAGATTCGGCACAGCCGAATATAGTGCTCTTACTTGTTTTTTTTATTAATTTTCTTAAATTTCGTTGAGCTTGTTACAGAACAACTAAGTACTTATTAAATTAAAATAAAACTGTATAGTCTTGAGTTTTATAGCATTTAATATTTGTAAATATTTTAATATGAAAAAAATTAAGTCTCGATAAACTTAACCATCTGAATAAAATAAAAAACTAAAATAAAATATATTTTTCGAGGTTGCACAAACACAATAATTAATGATTTTCCAATATATAATTTTTTATAAATTTATGTACGAT
Source organism: Phyto melanocephala (assembly GCA_941918925.1). Taxonomy (NCBI): domain Eukaryota; kingdom Metazoa; phylum Arthropoda; class Insecta; order Diptera; family Rhinophoridae; genus Phyto; species Phyto melanocephala. Next base: position 93,229,735 of record OW799233.1, on the reverse strand, counting down.
TTTTAAGATTTTAATTAGAAAATTTTGCTTGTAAAGTCATTAATTGTACAGTTGCATATGAAAAGTAACTTTCTCGATCGAATTAAATTGTTTTCTAAACTTATATTTTGTTTTTTAATTTTCGTCTATGAAATATATATTGTTAAAGCGTAATTATTTTTTTTTATTTCTTTACAGGTAAGAGTTGATAAATTTCTTATGGCTGGACTATAATGTAAGTTAATACTTTAACGATAGCAAAACTATTAGTTGTTATATTGTAAATGCTTTCAGCTCCTTCTAAATACGTTTGATTAGATTCTTAAGTTTTTAAAAGGATTTTAGTCAAATAGTTTACACATTCGTTTTGTACTTATATCGCTTGAACAGACAATTTTTTAATTAATAATTGGTATAATAAACAATTTTTTATAAATATTTTTATTCACAAAATTTTTGCTAATCTTCAAAATTTTGTATTAATATAAATTAAAATTCATTTAAAGAACTCATATTAAAGCTTAAAAACTAAAATAATATTTTTGTTAATTTCAAAATATTGAATAATAACAATTAAGATCACTATATTCGGCTGTGCCGAATCTATTATACCCACCACCAATTTTGTGTACATTTAAAGCACAATATTTATTATTTTGTTAATCGCCATGCAAAAGTCTGTTTTTATAAAAATATGCATCACTTTCTTTGTAGAGGGTGGTTAAGCTTTAAGGGCCCATGTTGAAGGTGAATTACACCTAGACGTCAAATTTGTTTTCTGCATTTCATTTGACATTTCTCAATCTTAGACCAACTCAATTTAAATAGTGGAAAGATACGCAAATGAGCATCGCGTTAAAGTTATTCAGGTTTTTTATTAAATTAGGCGTTCAAATCAAAATGGATTTTGTGCACTTCGTAATTCTTTTGATCAACATAATCGTTCAAATTCGTCATCAATCGGGAGAATTGTAAAAAATATTTAAATTTCTACAAAACAGGTCTGTATAAAATGTTAGAACATCTGTGAATGCCTTCTTAGTTCGTTGAATGGGAACCATTGGTGTTTTGTGCGATAGTCTGGCAAAAGAGCAGTCAACCTCGACTCATCATCGTGCCCAACAATTGAGCATTAACGTTGTCGTTGGAAATTTGAACCATAGGTTAGTGGTGTGGTGGCGAGATTGGGGGGTTGGTTATCTGGCCGATATTTTGTTCCATACATAATTGAACCATGCAAATATTATCATTTTAAAAAGAAATGATAATAGTTTCCTAAACAATTTGTGTTTTATTCAAAATCAACATCGTCCCTTAAAATATAACCACCTTTTATAACTTCTATATGCTAGTAAAATATTTTTGTAAATTAAGTCTTTCAATGAAAGTGGACGTGGAAGTGGACTTAGATATTTCAATATAGTCCTTAATTTCCCCAAAAACTTTGTCAATAGAGAAATTACATGAATTTAATATAAACCCTTATGTAGGAGGAAGGCGTTAAAGTGGGCGTGTCAACTAGATTTTTTCGCATAACCATAACATTGACCAGAAGGATATATGTAGTAAATTTCACCATCATACCCCTAATATTATCGGTTATATGAGCTTTTAAATTTCATTAACGGTAGATAACGTGAAAAGTGGGCGTTGTAGTAGGCGTGCCAAAGTTATTTCTGCTAATGAATACAACTTAGATTTTTCAATATAGTCCTTTATTATTCCAAAATCTTTATTCATTGAGAAATTATATGAATTTAAGATAAAGCATTATATGGGAGGTGGGCGTAAAAGTGTGTGTGTCACCTTAATTTTCTGACTCTACGTTACTGCGTTTGGACACAAGACCATTTTACTCGATGTTGGAAGGACACGGTTTTTTCGACCTACGCTTGAAGTACATGTTATAACTCGCTTTCTGATATTCCGATTTGGTCCATTTTCAATACCAAATAAACCTTGTCTATAAGAAAGATTCTGGCAAAATTTGAGCCCCCTAGCTTTTGCGGTGCGACCTCTATCGTTCTTTCAACAGACGGACAGAAGGAAAAATGGACGGACATAGCTAGATCGCCATCAAATCAAATCCCGATTCAGAATATACATACTTTATTAGGTCTAAAATGGATATTTTGATGTGTTACAAACGGAATGACAAAATCAATATACCCCCACCATTTTTTTGGTGGCGGGTATAAAAACAATATATAACGAGAGCAAATTTCTAATATTTGGACAAATAATGTCAAGATTAAATCAACTGGTTTAAAAAAAGCAAATATTTATGGATTAAAGGGATGCATAAAAACAAACAAAAACTATATAGAGTAAATACCAAAGGCTGATGGCAAAGCTGTAGAAAATAAAACAAACCATTTTTTACAAACATACAGATTTGAATTAAAATACATGTTTTTTATGAAAATAATTAGATAAAGAAATCATATTTGAAAAATAAGGTATTTTAATGTACAGCATTGAGTGAGTTATTTTATTTTTTAGCTTACTTACCTTTCAACTTCATCTGTTTTTAACCTATAAGAAATGATATATGTACATACTACGTAGTAACGTCAAACTATTTAAAATTTACCGGAAACAATTTTAAATATGAAAGTATTTTCAATCTAGAAAAATGTCTTATTAAAAATGGCCAGCAGCTATTTATTTATTTGCATGCCACTTAGAACGATAATATAGCAATTTAAAGCAACTAAAAAAAATATTTGAAAATAAACTTAAAGCTAAATCGTCGTATTTTTAATTTTTTTCTAAGTTAAAGGTCATGCTCAACCTATGAGTATGTGAAGAGATTTATGGTATAAAACCATGTTGCTTTTTTTGCAACTCTTGTAGAAATCTAGGAAATGAAGCAAAGAACGTTGTGAAGAAACCAAAAAAATCAGATCACACATACATATATCACTCAAACATGAGAATACATTGCATAAGTTGAGCAGACAAAAATAGGGATAAACTAAGCAGACAGACAAGCTACATAATAACGACGTATTTAAGCACGTGTCTTTAGTGTTATTTTACCGGAAGGCTGTACTTAACACCCTCTCTTTAAGATACAAGCTAACACACAATATGCACAAGGTGCACAGATACTAGTACCATCCATAAGAATGATATATGAATGATATATTAGTGCCTTAATATGAGAGTAGTTAAAAAAGTATTTAAAAAGCAATTTTTATTTGATTAAAGAGAAATTTTTCAAAACTAATTTTTTTTTTAGTTTTTAACAAAATACGCCTACGAAAACTTTTACTTACTAACAACTTTTATACTACAAAAAAAATTCAAACTTTTGAATGGGAAAATCTGTAAAAATTTTTATTTTTACATATTATACAAAAAGAAAAATATGGTTGTGGTTATTAAAAGCAACATACTATGTTTAAATTTTATAATTCTGTATTTATGTATATGTTGGTCACGACTACGTCTGAGGTGGTCAATTCGAAAGGTCCAATTTTGGGTATCTCTTTTTAGCAAAGAAACTGATATATCGCAAAAAAAACTAGAAATGTTGGCTCTTAAAGCTTTAGTCATAGCTAGCTTATTCCCGAAGATCTAAGATTTTACACATCTACAGAGTAGATATTTCAAAGGTGTGATATCACATGACTTAGGTAGGAAATTTTCCATTGCAAAATGTGAAATGAAGTGGTCACTAAAATAATTTCTTAACAAGTCTGTATGGCTCTTAGCGCTGTTTTTATACCCGCCACCAAAAAAATGGTGGGGGTATATTCATTTTGTCATTCCGTTTGTAACACATCGAAATATCCATTTTAGACCCCATAAAGTATATATATTCTGAATCGGGGTTTGATTTGATGACGATCTAGCTATGTCCGTCCGTCTGTCCGCCTGTCCGTCTGTCCGTCTGTCCGTCTGTTGAAAGCACGATAGAGGTCGCACCGAAAAAGCTAAAGGGCTCAAATTTTGCCAGAATCTTTCTAATAGACAAGGTTTGTTTGGTATTGAAAATGGGCTAAATCGGAATATTAGAAAGAGAGTTATAGCTCGTAAAGCAAGAATAGGTCGAAAAAACCGTGTCCTTCAAACATCGAAAAAAAAGGAATTGTGTCCAAACGCATAAACGTAGAGTCATGAAACTTCGAATATATATTTCTCGAGTCAAAAGAATATTTCTCCCCAAAAATTGCTTAAATCTATGCATTAGAAAAGGAGTTAGAGGTCAAAATGTATGAAAATTTATACCGCTCAGTGTATATTTGAAGTTTAAAACGTAATAAAACTGACAAAACTATATGTACGGTTCTGAAATTTTGCAAACATGGTTTTTTGGTCAAAGTCTTCGTTATAACGGAAAATAAATGTGCCACGCCCACATTTTTTTAAATTTTTATAAAAATATATTAGTCATATTCATTAGCATTTATTCATTGCAGATGGCGACATCTGTTGAAGGCGCCACTACATTTTGCAAACACTGAGGATAATGTCTTTGCTAAACATCACGTAGAACACTAGATGACTCTAGTAACATTTTTTTGCACAAACTACAAAGGAATTTTATAGGGGTTTGTGAAAACGAAAATGACTGAATTTTGTTGATAAAAATTAACTAGAGTAATGATTTGTGCCCAACTTTAGATATAGTTGTACACACAGTCTTATGGGGTTTAAGATTTAAAAATATTAAAAAAAAATGTGCATCAGTAGATTTAAAATAAGTATTTGAATATTTAAAATACATATTTTAACAAATTTTTTTTTATCTATCTATTTTTTTGTAAAGGGTGGTTAAATTTTAAGGGCCACAGGGTGATTCAAAATAGACATGCTCAGCATTTTGCTAAAACAGGAAATTTATTAGTAAGATTTTGATTTTTAAAGTTCTATAACATTTTACTTTTAGAAGATTTTCAAACGAAATAAGTTTTGTATAATTTTAAAATTTGTTAGCCATTAGTACATGAAAATAAATTGTTTATAATGTTTAGAAATAATTTTTTTTGTCTTTAGGTCTAAATTTTCCTAAATTCCTTTTTTTAATACGCCATACTTCTAGAACTTCTAGAAAACATAAGATAACAAAAAGAAATTAGCACCATTTAGTAGATAAAACTCTCCTCTATACCCCTATACCCCATTTTATACCCGTTACGATCCGACCGTGATCAGCAGACCAATTTTTGTGACACAAGGTCAAATATTTTTTGCAAAATTTTAGTAAAAGAGCTAAACAAATTTTTTTGTAATGTGTTTTTTTGAAGTATTTGAGTTTTTATATCCGCCACCAAAAAAATGGTATGTATATTCTTAATCGGGGTTTCATTTGACGACGACCTAGCTATGTCCGTCCGTATGTCCGTCTGTTAAAAGCACGATAGAGGTCCCATCGAAAAAGCTAGTGGGCTCAAATTTTGCCAGAATATGTCTTATACACAAGGTTTGTTTGGAATAGAAAATTGGCTAAATCGGAGTATAAGGAAGAAAGAAAAATTGCCTAAATGCATGTATTAGGAAGGGAGTTAGAGATCAAAATGTACGAAAATTTATACCGCGCAGTGTATTTTCCAATATGTTAAAAATTTTAAACCTAATAAGAGTGACAAATTTAGATCTACGATTCTGAAATTTTGCAGGAATTGCTTTTTGGTCAAAGGCTTTCTTCTGACGGAAAATAAATGTGACACGCCAACCTCCCATACAACGTTTTCTCTCAAATTCTTATAATTTCTCTATAAATCGAATAATAAAGGACTTTATTGAAATATCTAAGTTGTATTTATTAGCATAAATAATTTCGACACACCTACTATAACGCTCACTTTCCACGTTATTTACTGTTAATGAAATTTAAATTTATAAAACCGACAAAATTAGAGGTATGATGATAAAATTTGCTACGGAAATCCTTCTAGTCAATGTTATTGTTATGCCAGAAAATTTAGGTGACACGCCCACTCTTACGCCCACATCCTATATAATGCTTTATTTCAAATTCATATAATATCTCAATGAATAAATATTTTGGAAGAATTACGGACTATATTGAAATATCTAAGTTGTATTTATTAGCAGAAATTTTATTGACACGCTTACTTTAACGCCCATTTTCACTGAAACACTTAATTTACGAAAACATTTTACCAGCATATCCAAGTTATAAAAGGTGGTTAAATTTTAAGGGCCGATGTTGATTTTGAATAAAACACAAATTATTTAGGAAATTATTATCATTTCTTTTTTAATGATAATATTTGTATGGTTCAATTATGTATGGAACAAAATATCGGCCAAATGGCCCCGCGACCTCAACGGCACACCTCGATCCGATAGTCCAAATTTTAAATAACATTGCTGATGCTCAATTGTTTGGCACGATGATGAGTCGAAGTTGACTGTTTTTTTGCCACACTATCGCGATAAACAGCAATGCTTCTCATTTAACGAATTTAGAAGGCATTCATAGATGTTCTAACATTTTATACAGACCTGGGGCCGAATTACGGCATTCGATATCGATCGAAATTTTACTCGAACGATCGAGTATGCTTTAGGTATATAGATTCTAATAAGAGTTTTCAAATTTCGATCACGTTCGAGTGCCGTAATTCAGCCTCTGTTTTAAAATTAAAAATTTAACCACCCTCTACAAAGAAAGCTATTAACAAAATAATAATTATTGTGCTTTAAATGTACACAAAATTGGTGGTGGGTATAAAAGATTCGGCACAGCCGAATATAGTGCTCTTACTTGTTTTTTTTGAAACAAGAGCTCACCAACTTCATGCGTTTGAATTCTAAGAAGCACATAGTCCACAAGCATGATGCAATTGATGGTTTGATTCTGATTTGCTTAATTTTTGAAGAAATATAGGCCAATGATTTCACCGGCACCTAACCACACTATATTATTTATTATAATGGACTTAATAGTAGCTCCTTGTACTCTTCGGGTTGCTCATCAGCCAGAATATGGAAACTTTGTATATTAACGTATTCGTTGAGCCTAAAATGTGCTTTATCACTGAACAAAAATTCACGTTAAAAAACCGGAAACACATTTAAAACAGAACGTTGTTTTTCGTTATACAGCTGAACAATTTGAAGTCGCTGGTGCATAATTACTTGCCAAACGATACTGAACAAAAATGTTAAACTAATTTGATATGAATCATGCATGATCTGTCAAAATAAGCTCTTTTTAAATCAAATCTTCCAATAAACTACCCTTTATTTCTTGTTATCGACAACCAAATATTGTCAAAAGAAACATAACATGATTGTCGTGATGTTAATGTTGTAAACATGGTATTTCTTTGTGTGCATATAACAAGAATGACTAAACCAACAACCACACGAATAAAAAACTAAAAAAAAATTAAAACAATATAAAAGAATAAATCCAAACTGCAGCGAACAATTACCAACAAACGACATCAGGTTTAAACGTTTGAATGATGGTTTAACGATGATAATACCTTTTGTCAGTGTGTAATTTTTTTGTAACAATGAATATGGCTAAGTTTAAATATTCTTAACTAACGCCTTTAACACAGAACAGACCGAAAGTTTCAAAAGGTTATCACAAAGTTTAGGTGCTTGGTTGAGTAAAAAGAACTATAAAATAATCACAAAAATAATTTTATCATGTAATAGAAACGTCACACAGAGGAGTATTTGACCTGAAAAGCTGGCCAAAAAGGCAAAACTGAATTTTAAGAAATCTTAAAAACTAAGTACGCAGCTCGACAGACAACAATATTTTACATTATATTGTAAATTTTAAACACTTTTACCTGCGATTTGTAGCTCTGAGACCCTGCTAAAGTCAGGAAAGTGAAGAAAATTATATGAGATTTAAGTGTTTTTTTTTCGGTTTCTGGATGTTTTTATGATATTTTTTTTACGGCTAAACGAATAAAGGTTTAACATTAATTTTTTTTTGCTTAAAGGTTTGATCAAAAGTTATTTAAAAAAAAAAAAAAATTTAAATATGTTGAATATTCATGTTGAAACAATTCGTTCAAAAGCTAAAAAAAAAAAATTATACGCTTTTTTTTTTTGCAAAAAAAAGAAAAAGAATAGGTTTTTGAAAGTGAGGTTAGCATCTCTACGAATTTTGTTTGATACCACAATAAAACTTTAAATCTCTAATTTTAGAAACAAGAAAAAAAGTGTGCGCAAGTTTGCGCCATTATTTTTGACATTCTTTTTAAATTTTCACATTTCTTCCATTTTTGCTCATCAGGCACTTTTTCTTATACATTTATAACGTCATAAACTTTTATGTATTTTGAATTATTGATTTTAACTGTTACTCACATCACTTTTAACACTTTACAATGTTAATACCTGTCTATAATTATAAATTTGAAAAATTCTTTATAGTTATAAGGGAATGTCCCACACATCCCCATAAAGGATATTTTTATATACCTGCTCCACAAAATATTATATGTTAAAAAAATAAATACCGTTCCTTATAAGAATGATTATTAAAAGCATTAATCACAAAAATAAGTTTACAGAAAATAAACATAGGTACAAAAAAGCACATGGGCACCCAGGTATCAGGCTACCATCCAATTGTTAGAAGAAGCTGCCGAGGCCAGAAATAAGCACTTACGATTATATCGTACGAATTATTCGAGTAAATTCAGCAGAAACAATACAAATCGAGATGTCTTGAATAGGTTATTTCTGAGCAGTGGCCCTTTTATAAGCTGCTGTACGCAAAGAGAACGGGTAATTAAAAAAATCTTTTTCATCAGAAACCATCACACTTCTTTTACCTGACACCGATGATGCAGCTAATAAGGATATACATGCGACATGATAATCATTAAGAAATTTTTAATAGTTTAACTTTTCCATATATTAAGTATTAAATAATATAAAATAAATATAATAAAGCCTTTTTTTAATTAGACCGTAAATCATAATATGTATGCATGTACATACCGTCTGTTAAGAATGAGTTTAAACCTTTAAAATCAACATTTGTTAATTGGCTTTTACTATTTATACCGATTTTTATTCCTTAGGAATGTGGCTTTTGGAAAAATTTTAAAAATTTAAATTTTTGGTTCTTAAATTTTTTTATGGCATTTCGAAAACAGAAAATTTGACGAATTTTGCAGGAAAAAATTTTTTTTTTCGCCATTACATTTTTAATAACTTCGAAACAGTAATAGATAGAAGAGAAATGTGTTTGTTTAGTTTAAGCAGAATTTTCCGGTGCATCTTCTGATCTTCCTGCTATTGAAATCGGAGAATCCGTTTTCAAGTTTTGACAAAATATATTAGGAAACCCAACGACTTAGAGAGTGAAATATGCCACGCCTTTAACAGAAAATTCTTCATTTTTCTTATTTTATTGTTGAACTTTTTAACAAAGACTTTTTATTAATTTTTATACAAGTTTATACGAAATTTGATTTTGTGAATTAAACTTCACATACATATTCATATCTTTTTGCTGTAGTGAGTGAGAACGAAATTTAACAAACTTAAGGTTTTCCCCTTTTTATACCCGCCACCAAAAAAATGGTGGGGGTATATTCATTTTGTCATTCCGTTTGTAACACATCGAAATATCCATTTTAGACCCCATAAAGTATATATATTCTGAATCAGGGTTTAATTTGATGACGATCTAGCTATGTCCGTCCGTCTGTCCGTCTGTCCGTCTGTCCGTCTGTTGAAAGCACGATAGAGGTCGCACCGAAAAAGCTAGGGGGCTCAAATTTTGCCAGAATCTTTCTTATAGATAAGGTTTGTTTGGTATTGAAAATGGGCTAAATCGGAACATTAGGAAGAGAGTTATAGCTCGAAAAGCAAGAGTAGGTCGAAAAAACCGTGTCCTTCAAACATCGAATAAAATGGAATTGTGTCCAAACGCATTAACGTAGACTCATGAAACTTCGAATATATATTTCTCGAGTAAAAGCAATATTTTTCCCCAAAAAGGATCTAAATCTATGCATTAGGAGAGGAGTTATCGTTCAAAATGTACGAAAATTTATACCGCACAGTGTATTTTTCGGTATATTTAAAAACAAAAACGTCATAAAAGCAACAAAATTGGATGTACGACTCTAGAATTTTGCACACTTTGCTTTTTGGTGAGCCGCTTTTTTGTAACGGAAAATCAATGTGCCACGCCCACTTTTACGCCCACCTCCCATATAACGTTTTACTCAAAATTCATATAATTTCTCTATTAATAAAGATTTTGGAATAACAAAGGGCTATATTGAAACTCCTAAGTTGTACTCATTCGCAAAAAAAACTTTGACACGCCTACTATAACGCCCACTTTTCACGTTATTTACCGTTAATGAAATTTAAAAGCTCATAAAACTGCCAAAATTAGAGGTATGATGATAAAATTTGCTACGTAAGTCCCCCTAGGCAATGTCATTACTGTGGTAGAAAATTAAGTTGCCACGCCCACTTTTACGCCCACCTCTCATATAACGTTTTACCTAAAATTCATATAATTTCTCTACTACTAATGACTTTGGAATAAAAAAGGGTTATATTGAAACACCTAAGTTGTACTCATTCGCAAAAATAACTTTGACACGCCTACTATAACGACCACTTTTCACGTAATCTACCGTTAATGAAATTTAAAAGCTCATAAAACCGGCAAAATTAGAGGTATGATTATCAAATGTGCTACGTTTTTCCTTCTAATCAATGTTATTGTTGTGCCAAAAAGTTTAGGTGACACGCCCACTTTAACGCCTTCCTCCCATATAACGGTTTATCTTAAATTCATGTAATTTCTCTATTTACAAAGTTTTTGGGAAAATAAAGGACTATATTGAAATATTTAACTTTAATTTGTTAGCAGAAACTTTATTGACACGCCTACTTTACGCCCACTTTCATTGACAAACTACATTTATAAAAGCATTTCAGTAGCATATCGAAGTTATAAAGGGTGGTTAAATTTTAAGGACCGATGTTGACAAATTATTTAGGATATTATTAGTATTTCTTTTTGCAATTATAATATTTGTATGGTTCAATTATGTATTTAACAAAATATCGGCCAATTGGCCCCCCCATCGTTGGCGCCACTCCTCTATCTGATGCTCCAAATTTTCAATGACAATGTTGATGCTCAATTGTTGGGCAGGATGATTAGGCGAGGTTGACTGCTATTTAGCCACACTATCGCAAAAACCAGCAGTGGTTCCCATTCAACGAACTAAGAAGGCATTCACAGATTTTCTAACATTTTATACAGACCTGTTTTGCAGAAATTTAAATATTTTTTACCAATCTCCCGATTGTGGACGAATTTAAACGATTATGTTGATCAAAACAATTACGAAGTGCACAAAATGCGTTTTGATTTGAACGCCCATTTTTATAAAAAAACCTGAATAACTTTAAAGCGTTGTTCATTTGCGTATCTTTCCGCGGATCAAATTGAATAAGTTTGAGATTAAGAAATGTCAAATGAAATGCAGAAAACAAATTTAAAGATTAGGTGTAGTTCACTTTCAACATGGGCCCTTAAAATTTAACCACCCTCTACAAAGAAAGTGATACATATTTTATTATAAAGAGATTATTCCATAGCGATTAACAAAATAATAAATATTGTGCTTTAAATGTCAACAAAATTGGTGGTGGGTATAAAAGATTCGGCACAGCCGAATATAGTGCTCTTACTTGTTGTTATTCTTTTCAATTATCACATTTGTTATTCTTGCTTTAAACCATCAGTCTGATGGTAATGAAAGCTTTTTGTTGGTTGTGATCCTCACAACATTTTCAATCATACATGTTTTTTTGTTAAGTCAGTTATTCAACGGAAAGTTGGTACTGACCGGTCTATATGATCATTACACCGTGCCATGTGTATATGTTAATTTTCTTATTTTATTGTTGAACTTTTTAACAAAGACTTTTTATTAATTTTTAACTTGTGAGTTAAATAGATGATATTTACATCCAACACCAAGACATTCCGATCAAAGAGTGCTGATGATGAAACCGTAGCTGGTTTCGAAAATGCATTCCACTCGGCTGGTGTCGGGATTAAAACTTACTTTTCCAATATATTCTTTCATTATAACAAATAAAATCTTCATCTAATGATTAGAAATTTAATAATAAAATGAGCTAGAGCCAAACTAAAAATTAATAAAAAATTAAAATTCTTCAGTACTAGAGGAAAACGGAAAACAGATTTGATCTAAGGGCATCAAAATCAATATAGTTCACGTACGTTTATTTCTAGAAGAGACAAAAAATTTTTTTTTTGAGCAGTGTACTTTTGTTGCGCAGTGTAATTTTTTCAAAATCTGCCACTAGATTTCTTATATGATACTACACCTAAAACTATCAAAAAACTAGAACTTTTAATTCAAAAAACACGTTTAATAATTTTGGCCAGCTTTTCAGGCCAAATACTCCTCTGTGCGTCACTGTTTTAAACTTTATTAAATTTTTGTGATTTTTTATTAAATTAACTTATGTATTATTAGTTGTAAAAGTTTAAGCAGAGTAAGATATTAAATTTATTTACGCTATTAGATGTTGCTTAGAAGTCAGCTATATAAAACATAACAAAGCGATTTGTTTTAAAAAGAAAAAAAGGAGTCATTGTTTAAACTTTTCTGACATTTGTTTTAGATGTGAAAAAGATATATATTCGAAACTTTGCCTAACATCTTATTGAAAGTAAAATTGTTTTAGTTTGTAATAATTCAAAGATATTTCAAATTTATTCTTCAAATGACATAAATATCTTTATAAAGATATCAAATACTAAAAAACCATAACGCAAAACGAAAATAATCCTTAACCTCCTATCAAAGAGAGGAAGAATAAAACATAACGAGCCAAAAAAGTCAAAAATGCCTTTAAAAAAAATAAAGTTTGACATTAAAAACGTGATGTTTTAAAGTGAGATTTTCATGTATGCAAAAGAACACATGAACATTTTGGCACAAACATACATGCATGTAAAATGAATGATAAACAGGACCTTGTCAGGCATCTTCTCACAGTATGAGTGCGTATATGAATTGTTTTCGTTGCCAAACATAATGTCAGTAATGTCATAAAATGCAAAATATAATCAATACGGAAACGAATACGTGTAAATGCACAAATTGTTGTATAACAAGAGTAATAATATATTTTGCATATTAGAAAAGCCACTTTTCGAAGAAAAAAATGAATATTTTACAAAGCCGAGTTTCCGCTTTTACATGTAAAACCGGTTCGAATAGCCGGGTTTTCATGTTTTGTTTGTGAAAATTTTTTATTTAAAATTTTGAAAAATTAAGTGTTAAAATTGAAATCAACTTTTTAATACATTAACGGTGTAACTTTAATGTCAGCAAGTTAGAGTTTATATTCTATAATATCGTCTTTTTGTTGAACTTGAGATCACTTTATGCTTTTTTATATAATATTTTCAATAACCAGTATTTCGCTATCAAGCAATGTGTCGCTCCTGCAGGATAAATTTACAAATTATGTAAACAAAAACACATTCATAACAATTACAATTAATTTATAAGAAAGTGATCTAAAGCTCAACGAAGAAGAAATTACTAATATAAAGATCAACAAATGTAGACATGTTTATGTTTTATTTTATGTTTAGTGAATATCTTTGGTTTTAAATTTTAACATAGTGAACTTATATCAATATTGTTGGCGTTGAGAATTATCCGCAACTTTGTATAGGGAACCAAATTTTTCATAGATTACTGTCTACTGGTCAATCCTTTCCATTTAATACTAACATTGTGGAGATTGAAAGAGTTAAAGTCATAATATAAGGATTGAGTGGGTATATTTCTACGTACTAGATTAAAACCATTGTATCCCATTTAGATGTGACGGGCATCATTAATTTTAAATTTGATTACAGTGTATTCTATTTTACAAATCAAGCTTTTTCCTTTGGTGCACATGTCGCAACTCTCTGTTGACAAAAAGCTGAAAAAATTGATTTTCGTTTGTAAATTTTAATAGCGACACCGTAGTAGTTGTTGATGTCTCAGTTACATTGCAAGGGATTTCTTAGATTTTTTCAAAAATAATATTCAAAATTACGGCTTATATTTTGGTGTTTTACTAGATTGATACTTGATTTATTTAAACAAATAAACATATTTTTAAAAAAATATTTTTTCGTATAACTTTGCTAATTAGGGACTAATTTAGCTAAAACTTATTAAAGGAGAAACATGTCTCACTTCAACAGTTTTCTAGAGCTATAAAATGTTGTTATTTATGGTATTAATATGAGATAAATAAAAGCAATCATGCTTATTTGCTCATCATAAGTGTACACGTTGATGTCACCACTAGCTGTGAAAACGGATCAACCGATTATAACCCAAAGTTTAGGGTACATTGAAGATGTACATAGTTTGTGTGAAGTTTGCATGAAATCGGCCAATGGGTTTGGAGATATGAAATTAAGATTTTTCTATAAATTCCCATATAAATATACACAAAATGTTCTCCATTTTTCATATTTTGACTTTTTATTATCACTTGAAAAGTTACCAATCCATGTATTGCATGTCTTATGGTACAATGACATAGGGTTTTCTAGTTGGAATATTGATCTGAATATTTTCAGTCGTTGCTTCGACCGTCAGTTTATTTGTGCGCTGACCATTCGAGTTTTTACTTGCTTTACACTTGTAGAGACCAAATTATTGATTTACTAATGACACTTGATCTTTCTATGTATAGTGAAAATTTTGTATTACAGGTGACAAAAAAAAAGTTAGAAGCAAAACAACCATTCCCCTTCAACCACCTTGATGACAAAACAACGCTTGCCAAGACAACTAAGATATTAGGAATTTATGGGGCGATTGTGCTGGGATTTAAAACTAGTTCATTTCCAAAAATGTCTAAAAGATTGATACTGCATTTGTTCAACGTAAGGGGACTTCTAAAAACTGATTCCAGCTAACAGACAGAAATTGCTTAATCATCTTCCATATTTATAATCTTAAAAAAAAAAATGCTTTATTGGGAATAAAAATGAAAAGGAAAAGCTGAATAGTTATTGAGTTCATTAGACACGTAGGAAATTTCCAAAGAGAATGTAAAATATTGTAATGCAATAGTTGTTTAATGAACAAGGACATATGCATATGTATAAGCAAACCAAGCTATTCGTTTTTTCGAAATATTCAAGACGTAAAAACCGGTTTCCAAGTAATTTTCAAACCGAAAAATTAAAAGCCCTGTTAAAGAAATTTGATTTTTCCAATTACTTCGAAACCGATTTTGACAAAAATTCAACCGACTCACAGAGGAGTATTTGACCTAAAAAGCTGGCCAAAATTATTAAATTTGTTTTTTGAATTCAAAGTTCTAGTTTTTTGATAGTTTTAGGTGTAGTATGATATAAGAAATCTAGTGGCAGATTTTGAAAAAATTACACTGGGCAAAAAAAAATTTTTTTGTCTCTCCTAGAAATAAAAGTATATTTACCATATGGATTTTGATGCCTTAATTCAAATCTGTTTTCCGTTTTTCTCTAGTACGTAAGGATTTTCTTTTAAAGGCTTGGCATATTTCACCCCCCCTCCCCCTAAATGGCTGGGTCTCCTAATATATTTTGTCATAACTTGTAAACGGGTTCTCCGATTTTAATAGGAGGAGGATTAGAAGATGCACCGAAAAATTTTGCTTAAACTAACCAAACACATTTTTTTTTCTATCTATTATTATTTCGGAGTTATTAAAAAAAACGTTGACGTTTTCAAAATGCAATAAAAAAAATTAAAGAACCAAAAAGTTTAAATTTGTAAGATTTTTCAAAAAGCCACATTCCATAGGAATAAAAGTCGGTAAAAATAGTAAAACTCAATTAACAAATGTTGATTTTAAAGGTTTAAACTCATTTTTAACAGACTGTATGTACATACATGCATACATATGATTTACGGTCTAATTTAAAAATTTTTTTTCGAAAATTGTAAGGCTCTTATGAAACAGTATTTTTTTTATTAAAAAAGGCTTTATTATATTTATTTTATATAATTTAATACTTAATATACGGAAAAGTTAAACTAATATAAATTCCTGAATGATTATCATGTCGTATGTATATCCTTATTAGATGCATTATCGGTGTCAGGAAGAAGTGTGATGGTTTCTAATGAAAAAGCTTTTTTATTATTCCGTTCTCTTTGCGTACAGCAGCTTATAAAAGGGCCACTGCTCAGAAATAGCCTATTCAAGACATCTCGATTTGTATCGCTTCTGCTGAATTTCCTCGAATAATTCGTACGATAAAATCATAAGTACTTATTTCTGGCCTCGGCAGCTTCTTCTGACAATTGGATGATAGCCTTATACCTGGGTGCCCATGTACTTTTTATGTACCTATATTTATTTTTTGTAAACTTATTTTTGTGATAAATGCTTTTAATAATTATTCTTATTATTTTTTCTTTATTTCGTTTTTTGCAAAAAAAGTGTAGAATTTTTTTCGTTTTTAGCTTTTGAACGAATTGTTTCAACATGAACATTCAACATATTTAAATTTTTTTTTTTTTAATAACCTTTCATGAAAACATCCAGAAAGCGAAAAAAACATTTAAATATCATATAACTTTCTTCACTTTCCTGAATTTAGCAGGGTCTCAGAGCTACAAATCGCAACTAAAAGTCTTCAACATTTACAAAATAATGTAAAATATTTTTGTCTGTCGAGCTGCGTACTTAGTTATTAAGATTTCTTAAGTAAAATTCAGTTTTGCCTTTTTGGCCAGCTTTTAAAGTCAAATACTCCTCTGTGCGATTGTTCGAGTTATTATTTTAGATTGAAATTTGGTCGGTTAGTGATCGAAAATTACATTTTATTTGACTACCTTAAAATTTTTATTAAAATAATAATTAATTACACAGCCCGACAAAATTAAAAAAAATGTTTGCTTCTTTCATGATATATCTTTTTTATACCCTCCACTGTAAATAAGGAGGGTATTATCAGTTTGTCATTCTGTTTTTTCCGAAAATATTATTTCTTGTGTAATTGCTAGCTGATTAACGTGAATTTTATTTGTGTAATATTATTCAGAACGTTATTTTTTCTTTTTGCACTCCAATTGCATATCAGAAGTTAGTTGCTTGTAAGAAGTGGTTTATTGCAGTTGGTAAAGTTTATTAAAAAAGTGTTGTTCTAAATAGAAATGACTTCCAATAGAAGATGTTGCAAAAATAACGCTGACATATTTTGTTATATTTGTGGAGAATACACCTTTAAAGAAAACATAAGATCTATTTCGGAATGTGTTAAAAAATCTTATTTAGATTATTTTGGGGTTGATCTTGGTGACCAAGATAAAAGCTGGATTGGACTGGACACATTGCGTGCAATACTTGCTGTGTAAATTTGCGACAGTGGACTCAAGGAAAACGAAATAGGCTTAAGTTTGGTGTGCCGATGGTTTGGAGAGAGCCCAGAAATCATTTGGGCGACTGTTACTTCTGTTTAGTGAGTATTGCTGGTATTAATAGGAAAAATCGAAATAAATGGCAGTATCCCGATTTACCGTCAGCGCGCCGTCCAATTCCCCATTCCGAAGATGTTCCCATTCCAAAACTGAATGATTCTTCAGAGCTGATTTCGGAGTTTGAACATAATACCGCTAAAGAAGCGTCTGAAGTGTTATCTTCGAGGTTAAATAATAAGAATTTGTTACTATATTCATATTATGTGTTTAATGCTTTGTGAGAATTTTTTTTATTTTATTAAATCTGTATGAAACAGTTTTACTTTGTTTTTTTTTAAATTCCTATGGAAAAGTTTTACTTTTAAAATACTATATGATGAAAACTAGAGTTGATTGAGACTAACTGACGCAAATTAACTAGAATCAGTTGATAAATTCAAAGACGCAAATTGAGTCAGGCCAACACTTAATTAAATTAGAATTTTAATTTACTTTGTGGTCTTGTGTTATTTTGATTATATGTGATTATTTAATGATCCTGTATGGCCATAATATGACAATTGTATAATATTAAGTTAAAGTTATAATAATTAAATGCAGGTATCCCAGCAAACACTTTTCTTACTAAATAATAAGTTACAAGTCCTAAAGAGCAGATGTTCACAATTAACAGTTTGTAGTATAAAACTATTAAAAAGTTAGCACGCTCGCTTATAATTAGGCATTTAATAAATGCTTGACTAAAATAACCTAAATATGTTATTGATTGTATAGACTTGCTGATATCGTTCCGTTTTTTTGATTTGGTTTGGTTTATTATTATATTTATTATTATTTTTAAAATCAGAAAAAATCTGTTAGAATCTACAAGGCATTAGTTACCATGGTAGGTCGTTCGGCTTCTTTCAGGATGCATATCTGATTCTGTTGCCGATCAACCTATAACATGAAGTAAAAACACAATTCAAGGGTGTAGATATCCCAAGCTCTCGAGCAAGGTGCATCTACATGAACCAAGAATTAATGTAAACTTGCTACCTGTGACATGGCTAAGCGGAACAGCATGATCGTAGGGTCTCTGATTGGAAGTCATAGACCCAACCCAGTAGTAACACTAACGTTAGATTATGGAATTATATATCGGTGCCGAGGTAAATCCTATCAATCGTTTTACTTTAGGTCTCTCAATTAAAATTAGAATTGTACAAATTTATGATTTTCTAAAGCTCCTATTAGTTTTCAAAAAACGAAATTATATAGTGTGGATATCCAAGAAATAAGTTCTAAGTATCATATTATGAATCAGGAACCAAACCGCAAAATTGGGATACCAATGTTTGTTTTGTCACTGGAACCTTCGAATTTGTTGTGTTCGTATATCATAGTTTGCACATAGGCCATTCCTTATAACACTAAAGGCCATTATTACAACTTGTCGTTAGTTAAAGGAAGGGTTTTGTTGAACAGATAAATGACTTTGCATTATAAAGCCTTCATTTATTATATTTTTACCCATCAAATATTATCATTATTAATAATAATAACAATAAAAAATTTAAGTTGTAATAGTGCAAAGCTATTTATCGGGCACAAAGTATCCTACCTTTAACTAACGGCAAGTTGTAATAGTGGCCCTAAGACAGGTACTACTAAGTCACTCGAAAGTATGATGCTCTGAAAGTGTAAGGCATTCCTTAGTTTAAGGTGGCATGTTTTTTTACACTAAGTTGTTCAATACATTAAAAAGATGTGTTTTAAATGTGTAATTCGAATTTATTTAACTGTTTTTTTAAACTAAATCCATATAAAATATTGAATAATTAATAAATTATTATACAACCAAGTTTTTAGAAATGTTTTCAGATTGACATAAATAATACCGTGTATTCGTTAATCATAAGTCAACAATTTCAAGTTAGATAAAATCGCTAAAGAAAAATTTAACTATTAACGTTTAGTAAATAAACACACTTGCATTAACGTTTAAAGTAAAACTTTTTAAAAGCACTAAAGTCGGTGAAAAGTAAATTTTTTTGTTATTATCGAAATAGATAAACAGAGTAAAGGACATTTTAATAGATTATTTCGACATAAATGTTATGGAGTTTCGTTTGTATCACTCCCTTAAGGGTTATAAAATGGGCTGTTGTTTTGATAAGGGGGTTTTGTTATTAGACATTAATTTTATTTGTTCGAATATTTATTTTATTCCTTTATTTGTACAAATTTCTTAAACCAATAAATTTTAAGTGGGTTTAAATACATAATAAATTAAATAGAATTTGTTAACCACACTATTTCCTAGGATTTTATTTATATATATTTTTAAGTGTAGGAATGTTTGAATTTTAATAAGATACTCTAAACTAAACATGTATTTTTCTTGTGTTTTTATAAACAACTCAAAAGTGAATAGTATATCCTGACAAATATATACGTTTTTTTATTTCTAAATTCCTAAAAAAAAGTTTTAAATTAGGAAACAGTAGACTTAATGCCTGTATCCTTGTTCTCATACTTTTGCGTGAAATAAATATAAATTTAATTAAATTGAGATTTATATAGTTTTGTTGTGTGTAAGATTATACTTATGTAGAAATGAATTTTCAGAATTTATTGATTATAAAATAAGACATAAAATAGCACTATAACCAATATATTAACAAATTCTATGTAAAACAGAATTGAAATGTACTAGCGCATCATGTTTGTGTGGGAGAATTGTTTGTAAACAAAGAAATTGTATTAAAATATTTATAAATTTTTTAATTATGCTCCGTTTACTATCATAAGTGAGCCTTTTTATTTAAAATATATTAGTAGAGTATAAAAGGTAGAAAGCTAGCAAAATGCTAACCCATTCTACTTAACACATTTACATGGTAGTATTTAAATATTTGGTATATAAGAAAAACCGGGTTTCAACCAATTTATAAAAATTAATTTTTAAAAACTGAATTTCGGTTTAATACACCTACAAGATATTTTATTTTCCCAAGAAATATACTTGCGAAATGTTATCGCTCTACATCAATGCGTTTAGAAGCAATCGCATTTTATTAATTTTTTTGGCATAGAATACGTCTTACCTTACGGTATAGGGAGTCATGTCAGATTGTTATTGTTGTAATCTTTATTTCATTGATTATGAGAAAACGGCAAGATAACTTGTTTTACATTTTTTTTTGTAGGTAAATGAAGATGTTATCTTTCGTTTGATATACATTACATATTGGTTGATATCTTCCTATCATTTAAATTTCTCAAATGAAAATTGTTTAAACACATACACTCAAACATATGTGTGGTGTTTGGATGAGTGTTTGAGTTTGTAGCGTGAACACAAACTATGCTGCTGTTTCAGTGTGGACACAAACCTTCGGCTGTTGTTTTGATTGAAGAAATATTGAAATTTCATGTATTTATTTACTTATGAATTTAAGTGAAACAAAATGTTAAATGTAAATTTGAATTTAACATGGATATATAATTATGAAAAATATATGAATGTTAAATGAAAGTGCTGCCAAGTAGGCTAAATAACAATGCTGCTTGATGCTGTTTGACAGCAGTAACTATAAAATAAATAAATTCATTTGCTTATATTATTTATCATTTATTGTTATATATGTTTTCTGTCTTATCGGATGGCGTATTCTACGTTAAACTTAATGGCCGTGCCTCTGACACTGCCTGCAGGGACAGTCCGAAGGCCTTGGACAACTGTCTGCTGTTTTTATTTTTTTAACTACTCTAATTTAACGAGCTATTAGTAGGTATTAGAAATATTTTGGCAAAAGTCGATCGCTTAAATTTTTCACAGCTCTAGCTCTATCGTGCTTTCAACAAACAGACAGACGGACGGACATAGTTATATGGTCCTAAAATGATACCAGGAATCAGAAAATATGTACTTTATAGGGCCTAAAATTAAAAGACAGAATTTATATACAACTTAAAAAAAAGAAAAGAAAAGCATATTTGAAATCGTTACATTGAACTCTTGATCACTGGAACATGAATCTCAATCTCAATCTCAATCTTTGTTATGTATTACTTGCGATTATTCCTTTTTTTCTCCTAGATATACGATTTCGTTATAAAAGACTATTATATATTGTACTAGCTAAAACATGATCTCCGTTTTAAATTACTTCAAAATTATTTTTTAAAGTTCATCAAGACAGAAAGGCAAAAATTCTAAAAATTGGTGTTTCGTTTTATATCGTGTCAAAAACATACGTAAACTGTTTATTCGATTTTACTCCTGTATTAAAGTTTAAGTTCCTTTTGCATTATTATAATTTTTTTCTACTATTTGAACCTTTGATAAAAATGTTTATATTAGGTAAAAAATTTTAAAGTTGATTAGGCAAATATTAGTAATAAGGGAGCAAAAATCAGTTTCAAAAGAATGCGAAAAAAAATTAGATCAGTAGTGTAATGGTGACTTCGTTAATAGAGTTTGTGATATTTTCTAGGTATTCATTTTATGAAAATATTTTGATTATTAAAATGTTAACACTAGATAGCGAATTAATAGATTTATGATTATATGTTTAGATATAATTTTAGGAGGACAATATGTTCTCTCTATTTTTTGAGTCTTATCTCTATGATAATGTTAAATACATTATTATATCTATTAAAAAAAAGTTCTTTTTTCTTAAAAATTCGCATAATCAAATTACATGCACTTAACAAAAAATTTACCGGGAAATTACAGTTAAAAAGTTAGAAGTCAAACGAAAAAATTAAAAATAATTAAAACAAGCTGCACAACAACATAAGCTTTCCTAATCCGCTAAAATATTTATGTATTTGGCTAAGATAAAGGCAACAAATAGTTTTTTAATCCATATTCAATGACTTAAAATTGAAATGATATTCTAAATACTCTTTGTACCATTTCCAACATAAATACGTCAACCATTCATGTAATTGAGGTTATAAAAAAGGATAAAAACACCCACATAAATAAATTCTGTGTTAAGCCATGGCCTACATACTCGCTGACAAAATACATACAACCAAATCTATGTCTGTGTACCCTGTTTATTTTTTGTTGATCCCCCTCTTATGGTTTCACTATTTGTTGCCATATTTGAGTGTGTGTAATGAACATAAAGTGCCAAATATTGTTAAATGGAGCTAAAAAAACACACACACACAAACACAGACATTGGCACACTTATTTGTAGGGGAAAAAATATATAGTGAGTGCCGCATAAAAGCATTTTTACATGTATTGCAGCAGGGATAAGTGTAATATACATGAGCTGAGAAAAATGCTGTGTGGGTGTGTGTGTGTGTGACTGTAATGGTTTAAAATTTTTTACAAAAGCTCTGCTCTGTTTAAAGTGAAATTAGAGCAAACAATAAATATGTTCGCTATGGGAAAACTTAACTTTTTTTGTAATTTCAATTTATAATTATATTTACATAACTTGCTATAAAAGGATTTTATTATTTTTCCAGAGGTATTTTGTACAATTAAATATAAAACTATTTGATTTTTCAATGCAGGTATTAAAATTTTTAATTTGAAAGTATGTTTTTAAGTGTTCTTTAACAAGTTTTTCCTTAATTATTTTAAGTTTTTTAAGTCAGTTTGATATTAATGACCCATGTTTTAATTAAAACTTACTAAGTTACTCTAATTGTAATAGCGCGATAACACATGCGTATTATGTTGGCTACATGTCTTATTTTCAAAATCTCGAAACTACTAAAAAGTATTTCTAGAAAAGGGATTTTTTCACAAACACAATTTTTTTCTGAGTTTTATATTTATAACCCAGATGAAGATATTTTTAAGAAAAACAAAAAAGCATTATTAATTCTTAAAAGCCAGTTTGACCACCATTCATGTCTATTAATTCAATTTATTTTTTATACATTAAACAAATTAAATGTTGTCCACATATGACCACTGAGTTTGGTTTTCTATAGAAGTGAAATCGTTTATTGGCGCAACCTATTATCTTCTATAGATTTCCTATATGGCTCAGATCTGGTGAGCATGCAGGCTAATAAAGAAGTGGAATTTTTTTTATTAAACCATAAATTGTATTCTATTACTGGTATTAATTCTGCTATTGCAACGGTGTTACATAAACATCTAGTTTTAAGTGGGTGGTTTTGTAAACTGACAATAAACTACAGTATTGTAACTATAGTAAAATCAGAACTATTTTTTCCTGATGATTTGAACTGAATTAAGAGCGTACCCCCTGACATAAAACACAACCCAAATCGTGACATTACCACAACCAAAAATGAGACCTGAGTTACAAACATGTTTTTGAAAAAATCCTTTTGCGATACCTTTAATAATTTCGAGATCTTGCAAAAAGGATTTGTAGCCAACAAAACAGAAAACATACTACATAGCTATAAAAATTTAACAACTTGATTAGTTTAAATTTTACAGAGCTGCATAATACTATTTTGTTATGGGCTTTATATATCACTATATCGATGACTAAATTAGACTTGGAAATTGTTTTAATAAAAGTTTGTTACTTTTTTCTAAAGCCACAGCTCTTTTAAAAAATTAATTTTAAAAAGATATTAAAAGTGATTTTAAACGTGAACTAAAAGTGAATTTTGTATTTTTTGGATTATTGGTAAATGTAAATATCATCGTGGCTCTAACAAATTCAGTTATGTATTTTTTGCTAAGTTTTCAGGAGAGCAAACAAAAAACATTTTATTTTGTTGCTTCACAGTATTTCACTAAAACATACAGACTATTCCTAATTTTCGAACCAATCATGATATCCTTAAACGGTTTGGTGGATAGATGTATGTTTCAAAATAGAGCAATAAAAAAATTTCAAAAAATATCACATAACCGATCATGTCTAAGCAGCGACGATGTATAGAACAATAATATAAAGGGTCCGCCAAATAACTTTTTTGTTTTTTGAAAATGCTATAAAAAAAGTGTAGCTTCGGCTGTGTGGCAAATGTATTAAATTTTTGTGAACAAAAATTTGTTCAACATGGCCCGATAACGATCGCCATTGACTATGGCCACTCCTTGCTTATTTTCGAAGAAAAAATGGCCCAATTATGCCTCTGGACCTAAATCCGCACCAAACAGTGACTCGTTTTGGGTGTATCGGCTTTTCAATGTATGCGTGCGGGTTTTCTGTGCCCCAAATGCGACAATTTTCCTTGTTCACATACCCGCCAAGATCAAAATGAGCTTCATCTGAAACTATGATTTTTTTGTCCAAATCGGCCAATATTTCCCAGCGTTGTTCAAGAGTATACACAACCACATTTGTTCAGCGGAAGGATAAAACTAATTATCTGTCAAATCAGACATGAGCTAAGAGTTACCATTCACGAAATAAACACTAGTTGAAAAAAAAAAACGTTAGATGGCGGACCCTTTATAACAATCAATTGATAATCAAAGTTTTTATATGCATGTCACGATTAGTCCGTCATATATATGTATATATTTACCTAATATGAGCATATTTGATATACTAATAGGCAAGTGTTATGTTACGCAGTTTACTCTCACATTATACAACCGACTTGAAGAAGAAAAAAAAAATCAAACCACACCATACATCCTTCAGATTTGATTTTTTATACCCGCCACCAAAAAAATGGTGGGGGTATATTCATTTTGTCATTCCGTTTGTAACACATCGAAATATCCATTTTAGACCCCATAAAGTATATATATTCTGAATCAGGGTTTGATTTGATGACGATCTAGCTATGTCCGTCCGTCTGTCCGTCTGTCCGTCTGTTGAAAGCACGATAGAGGTCGCACCGAAAAAGCTAGGGGGCTCAAATTTTGCCAGAATCTTTCTTATAGACAAGGTTTATTGAAGGATATTGAAAATGAGCTAAATCGGAATATTAGGAAGAGAGTTATAGCTCGTAAAGCAAGAGTAGGTCGAAAAAACCGTGTCCTTCGCACATCGAATAAAATTGAATTGTGTCCAGACGCATAAACGTAGAGTCATGAAACTTGGAATATATATTTATCGAGTCAAAAGAATATTTTTCCCTGAAAATCGCTTAAATCCATGAATTAGGAAAAGAGTTATAGATAAAAATGTACGAAAATTGATACCGCACAGTGTATATTTCAAATTTAAAACATAATAAAACTGACAAAACTATATGTACGATTCTGAAATTTTGCAAACATGGCTTTTTGGTCAAAGTCTTCGTTATAACGGAAAATAGATGTGCCACGCACACTTTTTTCCTTAAATTTTTATAAAAATATATTAGTCATATATATTAGCATTTATTCATCTTACACTGCGCCATTTATTGTACTGTAGCTAAATATAAGATAAAGATGATAAGATAGATGACTCTACTAGCAACTACTAGATGGCATGCTAACAACTTATGCTTATGTTCTCCTGAAGTTATGCTCTATTAAAAATGGGAATTTAGGAAAATTTTGACATAAGTAAAAAAAAATTATCTCTAAACATTATAAACAATTTATTTTCATGTACTAATGGCTAACAAATTTTAAAATTATACAAAACTTATTTCGTTTGAAAATCTTTTAAAAGCAAATTGTTATAGAAGTTTAAAAATCAAAATCTTACTAATAAATTTCCCGTTTTAGCAAAATGCTAAGAATGTATATTTTAAATCACCCTGTGGCCCTTAAAATTTAACCTTAAATTCACTTTCTTCCTCTTAAATTCATGTAAATTCTCTATGAATAAAGATTTTGGAATACTCAAGGACTATATTGAAATATCTAAGTTATGTTTATTAGCAGAAACTTTATTGACACGCGTATTTTAACGGCCACTTTCATTGAAAGACTAAATTTACGAAAACATTTTACTAGCATACCGAAGTTATAATGGGTGGTTTAATTTTAAGGGACTATGTTGATTTTGAATAAAATTATTATGAAATTATTATCATTTATTTTTATAATGATAATATTTGTATGCTTCAATTATGTATGGAACAAAATATCGGCCAAATGGCCCCCCAACCTAGGCGGCACACCTCGATCCGATAGTCCAAATTTTCAATGACACTGTTGATGCTCAATTGTTGCGCACGATGATGAGTCGAGGTTGCTTGCTCTTTTGCCACGTTATCGTGAAAAACAGCAATGTTTCCCATTCAACGAACTAAGATGGCATTCACAGATGTTTTCACATTTCATACAGACCTGCTTTGCAGACATTTAAATATTTTTTTACAATTCTCACGATTGTGGACGAATTCGAACGATTATGTTGACCAAAAGAATCACGAAGTGCACAAAATGCATTTTGATTTGAACGCCCATTTTTATAAAAATCTTTAATATTTAAAAGCGTTGCTCGATTGCGTATCTTTCCACGGTTCAAATTGAGTTAGTCTGAGATTGAGAAATGTCAAATGAAATACAAGAAAAAAGTTGAAGTTTAGATGTGGTTCACCTTAAACATGGGCCCTTAAAATTTAACCACCCTCTACAAAGAAAGTGATACATATTTTATTATAAAGAGATTATTCTATAGCGATTAACAAAATAATAAATATTGTGCTTTAAATGTACACAAAATTGGTGGTGGGTATAAAAGCTTCGGCACAGCCGAATATAGTGCTCTTACTTGTTTTTTTTTTTAATATCATTTTATTCTTATGCATAAGCAGCTGGTTTTAATTCTTGGTTAAATTATAATATTATAATATTATAAGCTTTTTAATGGAGATCATGATGCAAAGTTATGAATAATGTTGATCGTTTGATGCTTAATAGCTACGAACAATTATGAATGAAAAAAATACACTTATGCTTACAGATGCTACATTCTTAGTTGATCGAGCACTGCGTTGATAAATTTTGCTTCTGTTATCACAACCGTATCCAGTTCTTAAACATTTTTCAACTGATAGCTTTCTGGTACGATTTGTTTGAGAATTTTATTTTAAATTGCCTTATTACATCTTGAAAGCTTTTGCTATTGACTGATAATTAAAATTTTGACAAATTGTGGATTTTTCTTGAGACGAAAACACATTTTTCAAGTTTAATAGTTTCTTACTTAAATTTTGGTTTTTATTTAATTATGATTTTCTTTAAACTATTAAGTTTGTTTTATAATAAGACAAATGTACCCAATGAAAAAAACTATCACAGAAAAGTGATTTTGTAGGGGTTCAACTGGTAACGAAGTGATTAAAATAAGTGGATTTTTAGATTAGCGTGTCATTGGAGATTATGTAATTAATTAGAAAAACCATAAATTTTTTATAAAAATTATTCAAGAAGTTTTGAAAATAATTGAATAAAAATGGCCTCCACCATCGGTGACACATGTTCGATATCTAATCTAAAAGTTATTCATTACTGTCTGAAGGGTTGCAGCAGGACTTTATTATTTAATACACAATTAGCATTCTAATTTGTTGTTTTAAATCATTCAAATTTGTTGGTTTTATTTTGAAAACTTTCTGTTGGCACAAAAAACTAAATCAGTGCAGTGCACTAAGATCAGGAGACCTGGGTGGCCAATGGAATTTGCAAATCAGCTTGTTGGGGAATTTTCGCCGCAATTATATCATAACAGACGTGACTATGTGACAAGGTGCCCAATCTTATTTAAACCAAACGGAGTTGAAAATGATTCTCTTTCGGCGTAGTTCTGGCAAGAAAAACTCTTTCAACATCCTTAAATAACGGTTTGCATTGACAGTAACAGTAAGACCGTTTTTTTCCAAAAAGAAACGTCTGAAAATGAACCTTGATGAAACTGCACACTGTGACGCTAAGTGGATGCAATTGGATCTTATGGAATATCTGTGGGTTCGAATTACTCTATATTGAAAAATTTTGCTTATTAACATTACCGTTTAAATCAAAACTTGCCTCGTCAGATAAAAAAATGCGTCCAAGATGTTTTCATCCTCTGTCGCCATTTAAGTGAACTTCTTGTAAAGGTCCAAGCGAGTCGGGATGTCTGTTGGGCTTAGTTTGCTTGCTAATTAATTTTTTTATAAAAAGTAAGTTTAAAAAAAAAAAGTAAGTAAAAGTAAGCAAAATTGTTTGCGGTGACTGTCTGCTGACACCCAATTGAGCTGATAAACTCCCTGTCGAGACTCTAGGATCGCATTGTATGACAACAGCTACAGCAGCGACAATTTCCTTCATCCAAACTGAGGGATCTCGATGATAAGACCTTTGTGCGATTGTAGCACGTTCAGAAAAATTATTCGCGTGCTTCATTACGCCTTTATTCTGTTTAGACGAAAAAAATGGACTCTAAGCGGCGCACTATCCAAAGTTTTGTTTCATTGTCTCAATTATCCTCTTTTTCAAAATCTAAATATTAATCTTAAAATAAAATAGAAACGGAACAGGTTGGTTACACAAAAAAAAATATTTTTTTAAGCAGCCTTCATCAGCCACTCTGTATTATTGAACTGCTATCCACTCTAATAAGTGCATAGAACTCATGCATAAAAAGCATCCGATTGATTTTTTTTGTTTACGTGAATTGTTTAAGATATTTTGAATGATGTTGCATTCATATTTAAGAATATCGTTTTTAAATAATTATTTCCTATTTAGGAAGTCACTTAGAGTGAATGTTTTTACACTATTAATTTAGAAGTCTTGATAATGCTATTCACTTTGCACTACTTCCAATCTTTTTTGCTGGGTATAAAATATTAAACTCGTACGCTGTACTTTATGATGCCCTTTTGTAGATGTATGTATGTATGTGTTTCCATATTATATAAGTGATATTTTTCCGGTTAGCATTTCCATAGACATTCATGCAAGCGGTTTTGCAATCAATTGTTCGCAAGGCAAAGTTGA
Organism: Phyto melanocephala; assembly: GCA_941918925.1. NCBI lineage: Eukaryota > Metazoa > Arthropoda > Insecta > Diptera > Rhinophoridae > Phyto > Phyto melanocephala. The sequence goes on along the minus strand of OW799233.1, from coordinate 93,200,470 downwards.
ATAAAACAATATATTTGTATGCGTTGAAAGGTGACTACTATTACATATACATACAAATATACATATGTGTACGTATTTATGTACATATGTAAGTGGTAATATTGTGGTAAACCGCTCGGTATGCAGTAGTTTTATTTTATTTTAAAGCTTATAAAAATATAGTTTTTTTAACGTAAATTTATTTTTTAATCACCCCCCTGGGTGCTGTTAAAACCGTGAAAATGTATATAAATATAATTCTTTCTCTCTCGTTTTTTGTTTGTTAGATGTAAATTGTGAACTTGTGAACCCACATTGTGCTTAATATTCAGGCAATATTATAGTCGTTCTTTGCCACTTTTATTGTCCCATATTTTAAACAATACGAGTTCAAAATGAAAAAAAAAAGGCCCAACTAGTGAAAGTTCACAAGGGTTTATGAGGGTTATGGTTGGCCAAAATAAACAGAAAATGTGCTAGAATTTATAGTTAAGAAAACACATGTGCACATATTTCAAGGGAATTTGAAAACAAGATGCTATTTAATAAATTTAAGACAAAAGTTTAGTAGAATTTCTATAATAAATACATTTAATACATAAGCAATTCTTTAAGTTAAATGCTGTAAGAATCCTTTAATACTTTATTATATAAAACTAACTGTTAGTCTTAACAATTTCTAAGTTAATTTAAATAAAATTATTTTCTTTCATTTATAATATTTAATTTCTTTTTATTTAAGCATTTTTTGTCATTTAGTTTTTAGCTTCTTAAAATCATTTGTTTTAGCTGTCTAGCAATTATTAATTTAATTTGTTATCTTAGGAAATTTTGACAGTTTACAATTTTCTTATCACACTCCTCAAATCATATCAGACTAACTATCGTCCTTGCTCTAATGACCTTGTATATTTGAGGGTATGTGGCTATAAGCTACGTTGTGCTTTTGTTTCTTTGTTTACAAAATTTCAAAAAAAATTAATTGCCTTTAATGGGTTTGTTTGTTCGTTTAAATCATTTTGTAAATTAAAATGAAATTAAATTATTGTTTATTAGTTAGGAAAATTTATTACATCTAATGAAGTGAAATATTTAAGTAGAAATTGTATATATTTTAAATTTGGAATAAAACATTATTGTATTAATGTATTTTATAGATGTTGGAACCTACAAATGCCTATTATCTTGACAAGCAAAAAAAAAGCGAGAAAAAGTTTTATGAAAAACAGAAAATATAATAATAACTTAAATATAACAATTTATTGTTTAATAACACTGGTCTGCAAAAAAATAAAAAAAATTTGTCGCCTTTAATTAAAAAAAAGATTTTAGTGTGGCAAATCCAAATTCGCTTTCAATTTGGGCTTCTCTAATAATTAGTCCTAAATAAGATGGCTATGCTAATGAGTATGCTGATGAACCAATCCCTCTGTAACCTTGTCACATAGCTGGATAAGCTGGAGAGTTAGTTACAGGGATGCAGCGTCAGTGTTGTCTGAGACGAAGGTTGCCATCAAACTCCGAACCAACGCATTCACACCGACACTCCACAACACTACCGCACGGTCTCTGTCGTAGTGGACGTCACTGTCGCATCGGCTAACACTAATTAATTTATACAAAATATTTTTTTTTAATCTTTTGAATAGAAAAAAACTATTTTATAAAAATGTTTCTCTTGATATGTTTGTAGTTGTCGTTCTGTCAATCATTTATAAAATTGTTTTCTTTTATTTTTTTCAATTGTTTTTCATTCGTTTTCGATAAATTTCGTTTCGCAGTTTAATTAGGTTGTTTTTTAAAAGCCAGCAGTTTAAGATTCATTTTAAAATGATTTTCAAAATTTATCGGAATTCATCACAACTTTTCAAAAAGAACGTTTTAAAATCGTTTTGACAACAATATTTCTCCATTGAACATCTGATTTTCTTAAGTTAAACCTTTATTTAAGTAAAAACTTATAAAATTATTTAAATTATTTAAATTTTATTGTATTTTGGGGTTAACACATTTGTATTGAAATAATTTGAAAATTGACTTTTACACAATAATTTTTTTTTTATATTTATCGGAAAAAATTAATAAAAAACAAGTAAAAGCGCTATATTCGGCCGTGCCGAATCTTATATACCCTTCACAACGTGTAGTCATGCAATAACAGTAAATTCACGTATGTATGTTAAAAAAAACAAAAAAAAAATAAAAAATAAAAAAAAAATTAAAAAAAAAAAAAATTTAAAAAAAAAAATTAAAAAAAAAAATTATTATATACATATATAATATATATAAAACAAAAAAAAAAAATAAAAAAAAATTAAAAAAAAAAAAATAAAAAAAAATAATAATAAAAATATATATAATATATTAAATAAAAAATAAAAAAAAAATAAAAAAAAAATTAAAAAAAAAAATTTTAAAAAAATTTAAAAAAAAATTTTTTTGCCTCAGCTGGGATTCGATGCCACGTTTTCTCTAACCAGTATACACGTTTGTATGTATGTATGTTGTTGTTGTAATGTTGTTTTTATGAAAAGAAAATCGAGGTGGTCGTGGGTTTTTGCTCATATCTCAGTTGTTTATGTACCGATGTTTCTGATTTTCAATACCGATCTACTCCCGAATATTTCTGATATTTTAATACCTTACCCGGGTCCAACCTATGTCGGTATTCAACATACACACGGACAGACGGTCAGACGGACAGACGGACAGACGGTCAGGGCTTAATCGACTCCTCTATTCATAAGCTTTCAGAAAATATATACTTTATGGGGTCGGAAATGAAAATTGTAGAAATTTCACACGGAATGACAAACCTATATATACCCTTTTTCACTGTGTGAAGGGTATAACAAGTTAGATATATTATTAAACGAAATTTGCTTGCTATATAATATAATTTTGTAGTTTTCGATCAAGTTTCCTCTTCTTGATCAAGTGTGATATGTTTTGAAGAAAAACAGTTTATAATACACATATTTAATAGAACAAATAACAGTACTATTTAAAATTAAAAATAATGATTTTTTTTGGTAGTATTTAGCACAGAGTTGTGTTAATTATTGATATATGTACATATATATAAATAAATTTTTTTTACCTAAGTAAAGGTCTTTCTTCTCATACCCATGTCGGGAAACTGAAAAAATTCTAATATATTTTGTAAATTTAAGGAAAAACAACGAAGCATTTTATTATGGTTTTTATATGTAAGTTAAAGTTGACGTTTTTAGAAAAATATATATTTTGCGTATAACTTCGCCGATTAGGGACCAATTTAGCGAAAATTTTCTACAAATAGCCTTAGAGACCTATCTATATCTATAAATAAATGTAATCGTGTTCAAAAGCTATTCTAAAGCAGAAAAATGTTTATTTTTTATGGTGCAAATTAGAAAAAAAAAGCGATTCAAATTAATTATCTCTGGTGTTAGAAAACTATCCGGTGATTGTACTGGATTTCAATAACGATTCATTCCCGGATATTTCAAAATATTGATAGCAAATATAGAGCTCAGCAACATGTGGAGGCTTCTTAAAGTTGATTTCAATCAATACATAAACAGAGGGATATTTCGTAATTGATTCCTGTAATCATAGGCGTAAAGAAAATTGGGTCAAATGTAATGACAGAGCTATATGTATAAACATAGATACATTTGTTACGCCTAAAGTTAAAATTTTTCATCATAAAAATTTTTAAAATAATTAAAACATAAGACGTTTTTTATTTTCATTGAATTTTATCGTTAATTTTTATTAATGTAATTTGACTAAAATCACTTAAAATAATTAAGCAATTAATTAGCATTCACTACGTACGAAGGTTTTTTCTTTCGTTTTCTTATATTTAGTATAAAGAGAGTTCAAAAATAAAACGTAATTTATGTTAAAGCGAACACAAGATTATAAATATGTTCTTAATGACCTAAGGTCGAAACTAAATGTCTGAATGTCTGGCCTTCTAAATTGACTAATTATTTTGTAAGGCTGAATAGTTTTAGGTCTATTTATTGCTACTTGAAGGTGTTTTTGAAAATTTCACATAATTGCTGACAAATGATATATTAGCATTTAGTTATGGTCATCACTTAAGGTAAAGCGAATAGTGTATAAGGGGCAGAAGTAAAGAAAGAACTGAATGAAGGCATTATAATTAAGGTGTTTCTGTTTTATGGTTGTTTTTAAGTTGTTTTTGCTCACAAATGATTGGGTCTATATACTTATGATTTAACTGTAAAAAAGTGTATAATTATGGCAAACCAGCAAACAATAAGTGTATATGAGTTTGTGCATACTTATGCTTTTGTAGAATAATAAAAACAAAAAGAAAAAACTGTATAATTAGCTTTGCCAAATAGAAAAGAAAAAAGTAATTTTATTTAATTTGATGTTTTTTGCATAAAACACAATGTGGTCAGTTAAATATATTTCTAGCTACGAGGATTTAATTGTGAGAAATTGTGATTTACGAACGTTGTGTTAAAGTGGTATTTTTCTAATAAATTTTATTGGCGAATAATATAATATTGTTTCAATGACGAAATGCGAATTATAGTAGTTTATTAAAAACACAGTTAATTACATATTAAAGGTTATGTTTTGATTGTGAACGTATTATTATGCCTGTAAAAGCATGTATTTTTGCATATTATTGCTCATGTCTCTTGCTCTACGTGGTGATTAATTTTAACAATTATGTAAGTTTATAGAGAACTAATAAACTTAGTCCAGCCTAATATTAGTAAACTTATGTCTCTTTGTAGGTAATCGATGGAATAAACAACGTCTGCTCCGATTTTAATAAAAATCGATATGTATTTTAAAGAAATCATTAGTACTTATTCTGTGTAGTTACCTAGTGGCCAGTATCAAATATAAAGTCGATTGACCTTCTCTTAGCTACTTGAAATTCCTTAAATATTTTTAACAACCTTGAACTGCACATATGTGACAGCGCATAGAGAAATGGACTTAAGGGTAAAAAAAACAATTTTCATTTTTTTTTTGAAGTGGACAACATCTGAGCATCGAATGAGACCCAGCCCATGCCCCAAAAGTGTTCCCTCCCAGAGATATGCCCGTTTTATAAAAGTGAAGTCGACGATTCTAAGCGCAAATAGAAAGGGACCTAACTGTAAAACTTATTTATTTTCATCTTTTTTTGAATCGTCAAAACATAAACCCCAGATCTCTTTATACAAGTACCATTGACGCTTCATCGATAACCCTGGTGACGGAATTATAATTGATTTGTCATCGAAACTGGTATTAATATCCGATAATTCTGAGAAGTGATCGTCATCATCCTTGTCATCAGAGAAACGATAAAGTAAATCTACTTCTTCGAATTCATCCACTGTTTCATCCTAAAACAAACAATAAGAATGTTATCAGTTTTAAATTATTTTCGCGAATAACATAATAAGGTTATGTGAAAAAAATTTCGTACTATCAGAGTGATATTCAGGATTTAAAAGAATTATAAATGAGTATTTATTATAACTCACAATTAATAATTTCAGAAAATATAGCTGGATTCGAAAAAACGCGAGCAAAATTGATATCAAATTCATGGAAACAGCGCGCTAGGTAAAAAACAGTAAAAACCAACTACACAAAACAAGAGGTAGGTACGACCTACGTGCCTTTTTAAAGGTTTACCAACACGTTCCTGACGTCATGAGATGTGTCGCTTTCAAATGAGACCAATATAAACACGCTCAGTGATGGTACACCAAAGGTACAAGTATTTAAATCTTTAAAATGGCTCTCCTGAACAAAACCTGTTTTTACACGTAGGTCCCTTTCTATTTTTCGCGTCATATAGAGTTTTCATGATAATGCAATTAATGGTTAAAAAAGTAGGCAGTTCACGCCCATGTAAAGTATAAAATATTTTTAAGTTACTTCTGCTGAACGGTTTCTATTTCACTTTTTTGTGGCTTTCTTAAACATATTCTGCTTAACCGATTAATTTACAACGTTACATAGATATTTAACTCACGTGAAAAGATATCACCATGATAGCAAAATGAACGGTGTCAAGGTCAGAGAAAAAAACGGTTTTGGTTGTTATTTGAGACAACAAAAATAATGGTTTATTAAAAGAAAAATAATGAATAAATGCACAATAAAAAATAATGCTATGGACGAAGCATTTTTGGAAGTTTTACTTACAAACCCGCTTGCAAGAGGCAAAAAAATTAAACGGCGAGTTTCCACCTTGAGGCACTATTTTTGTAGCACAAAATGCGAATTTTTTAAATCTTGTTACAAAGGGTGGGCTAAGTTTGATTTTGAATAAAACACAAATTATTTAGGACATTATTGTAATTTCTTTTTATTATGATAATATTTGTATGGTTAAATTATGTATGGATTATTATGTATGGCGGCACACCTCCAGCTGATGATGCAAATTTTTAATGACAATGCTGATGCTCAATTGTTGGGCATGATGATTAGTCAAGGTTGATTGCTCTTTTGTCACACTATTACGAAAAACAGCAATGTTTTCCGTTCAACGAACTAAGAAGGCAATCACAGATTTTTTCACATTTTATACATACCTGTTTTGCTGAAAATTAATTTTTTTTTTACAAATCTCCCATTTGTGGACTAATTTGAACGATTTTTTTGCCCAAAAGAGTCACGGAGTGCACGAAATGCATTTTGGTTTGAACGCCCATTTTCATAATAAGTCTGAATAACTGTAACGCGTTGCTCGATTGTGTATCTTTCCATGGTTCAAATTGAGTCTGCAATTGAGAAATGTCAAACTAAAAATAGAAAAAAAACTTGACGTTTGGGTGTGGTGGCCCTTAAAATTTAACCACCCTTTAGTATGCTACTAAGAGGCTTACAAATAAAATGTTTATACTTTTCTTCCTTACATATCTGCCACATAATAAGGGAAAGGATGTATGCTTGCTTAATTTGTAAAATTTTTCATTTATCAAAATCACACAATTTTGTTGTTAGTTCTTCAAAAATTCTAGATTTTTTAATAGATAATGAATTTAACTAAAACGCAGAATATGACTCCATGGTTTGTATGGGCATGTCAAGAAAAATTTTCAGAAGAGACTAAAAATAAACTGTTCAAAATAAAACTATGGCTTAGGACATGAAAATCTTAAATATTTTTTTTAGTTATTACTTTTCCAAGTTTATTCTTTCATTATCACAAATTAAAAATTTAATTTCTTCATATAAAAGTGAAAAATTTAAAAAAAAATAAACTTGAGCCTGTTTAGAAATATAATTTAATCTATGAAATATATCAGTTCGACAAATCTTAATAAAGTTATTCAGGATTTTTATAAAAATGGGCGTTCAAATCAAAATGCATTTTGTGCACTTCGTAATTTTTTTGATCAACATAATCGTTCAAATTCGTCCACAATCGGGAGAATTATAAAAAATATTTAAATTTCTGCAAAACAGGTCTGCATAAAATGTTAGAAAATCTGTGAATGCCTTCTTAGATCGTTCAATGGGAACTATTGCTGTTTTTTGCGACAGTGCAGCAAAAGAGCAGTCAACCTCGACTCATCATCGTGCCCAACAATTGAGCATCAACATTGTCATTGAAAACTTGGACCATCAGATAGAGGAGTGTTGCCAAAGATGGGTGGGGAGGGGGGTTGTTGCATTTGGCCGATATTTTGTTATATACATAATCGAAACATACAAATATTATCAGTATAAAAAGAAATGATAGTAATTTATTAAATAACTTGTGTTTTATTTAAAATCAACATTGGCCCTTAAAATGTAACCACCCTTTATAACTTCGATATGATAGTAAAATGTTTTCATAAATTTTGTCTTTTAGTGAATGTGGGCGTTAAATTAGGCGTACCAATAAAGTTTCTGCTAATAAGTACAACTTAGATATTTCAATATAGTCCTTTATTTTCCCAAAAACTTTGTCAATAGAGAAATTACATGAAATTAAGATAAACCGTTATATGGGAGGTAGAAGTTAAAGTGGGCGTGTCACTTAAACTTTTTGGCACAACAATTGCATTGATTAGAAGGATATACGTAGCAAATTTGATCATCATACCTCTAATTTTGTCGGTTTTATGAGCTTTTAAATTTCATTAACGGTAGATAACGTGATAAGTGGGCATTATAGTAGACGTTTCAAAGTTGTTTTTGCGAATGAGCACAACTTGGATGTTTCAATATAGCCCTTTATTAATCCAAAATCTTTATTAGTAGAGAAATTATATAAATTTTAGGTAAAACGTTATATGGGAGGTGGGCGTAAAAGTGGGCGTGGCACCTAATTTTTTTGGCACAGTAATGACATTGCCTAGTGGGATATACGTAGCAAATTTGATTATTATACCTCTAATTTTGGCAGTTTTATGAGCTTTTAAATTTCATTAACGGTAGATAACGTGAAAAGTGGGCGTTATAGTAGGCGTGTCAAAGTTGTTTTTATGAATGAGTACAACTTTTAGGAAAATCGTTATATGAAATTGCCTAGGGGGATATACGTAGCAAATTTCATAATCATACCTCTAATTTTGGCGGTTTTATGAGCTTTTAAATTTCATTAACGGTAGATAACGTGAAAAGTGGGCGTTATAGTAGGCGTGTCAAAGTTATTTTTGCGAATGAGTACAACTTCGGTGATTCAATATAGGCCTTTATTATTCCAAAATCTTTATTAATAGAGAAATTATATGAATTTTAGTTAAAACGTTATATGGGAGGTGGGCGTGGCACATTGATTTTCCGTTACCAAAAAGCATTTCTCCAAAAAACAAAGTGTACAAAATTTCAGAGTCGTATATCCAATTTTGTTGCTTTTATGACGTTTTTGTTTTTAAATATACCGAAAAATACACTGTGCGGTATAAATTTTCGTACATTTTGATCGATAACTCCTCTCCTAATGCATAAATTTAGATAATTTTCGAGTAAAAATATTGTTTTTACTCAGGAAATATATATTCGAAGTTTCATGAGTCTACGTTAATGCGTTTGGACACAATTCCATTTTATTCGATGTTCGAAGGACACGGTTTTTTCGACCTACTCTTGCTTTTCGAGCTATAACTCTCTTCCTAATATTCCGATTTAGCCCATTTTCAATACCAAACAAACCTTGTCTATAAGAAAGATTCTGGCAAAATTTGAGCCCCTAGCTTTTTCGGTGCGACCTCTATCGTGCTTTCAACAGACGGACAGACGGACAGACGGACGGACATAGCTAGATCGTCATAAAATCAAACCACGATTTAGAATATATATACTTTATGGGGTCTTAAATGGATATTTCGATGTGTTACAAACGGAATGACAAAATGACTATACCCCCACCATTTTTTTTGGTGGCGGGTATAAAAAATAATTTCGAAAGATATGAAGTTTTATCGTCACACTGTTTCAAAAGTCATTAAAACAGAATAATATACGCCTTAACTTCAAAAAACAGGATGAGAAGTAAAAAAAAATCAAACAGAAATTGGTAAAAAAAGAAAAAATAAAACAAAATTTTTGAACAGCTCTAAACACTTCTATCACGACGTTTATATGTTGAGGAGGTTAAGATTGTTTAAGAACAACACTGGACAAAAACCAGTGAAATTGCTCAAAAAGTTTTTTTGTGTAACAAGCCACTTACAGTTGTGGAAAAATAAGCTTGTGCCTTTCTTTAAATAGCACATAGGAACTTCATGTTTTTTAGACCTAATTGGCATTATATCACTATGGGAAAAAAACTGGAATGCTATTCAAACAATTATGTTAATTTCGAACAAACGAGGGTTGGGGTTTGGTTGTTTGGCTAAACCACCCAATTGTCGATATCTTTAAGGCTGTAAAAACGTATTGGGCTCTTCTGAAAAAATAATTTTAAGCATAAGTGGACCATCTGCCACTATAAAATCTTTAACAATTTCCCGAAATAGTGGATAGAATTGTAAATATTTTTTTAATTAGTAAATGTTTCCATCAATTAGAAGCTTTGTATTGAACGGTTTAAGTTTTATTTAACGTAATAAAAGTATAAATTTTTTCTTTATCACTCTTTATGTATTTGTATATTTTTAAAGCAGAAATAATTACTTAGCAAGAAAAGCTTTGTAAGCTTATTTTGTTAGTTATTTCGATAGTCAAAACTGCAGCTGGTCCATTTTATTTCCGAAACTTGTACAGCCATGTTAGGACGATTCGAAATTTTAACAATTTGTAATCAATAACTAAAATCGACATAAGTAAACATATGCGATTGTCCACTGAGACCACAGAAAAATGTAAAAAGTTCTTAGTTGTATAGTAAAAAACTCGTACTATCTATTTCATAGAAGTTTATTTTTTCTATAAGTATAAATTAATAGCTGTAAAAGAAAAAACAAATAACTGACCTTATCACATTGAAGACTGTTGAAAAAGGCCAGCGGCTTATATTAAGTCAATTAAATGAACAAAGTTATACCAATAAAATATATGGGAAGATAAGGAAAATACAATTGTTAGGAATTTAGTTGAAATAGGAGAGGAGATTTGCTGTGTTAATCGGATACCTTTTTGGTCAGTAGTTATGACTACACGAAACTAGTCACTTAGTTAGTGATTTGAGGTCTTAAAATTACAAAGGAGATAGATATTTTTTTTTTATGTTATCCACATTATCTTAGCTATCAATTTTAGCCAAAAACATTAAAATCTTAACTCTATAAGCTCACAGCTTTAAGTACAAAATTACATTGTGTTCTTTGGCGTTAACAAAAAGTGACTAAAAGAGCACGGCTATCATTGAAATGCCAAGTAAAATGGAAACTCATATTTTCTGTTAATCTGTGAATTAGTGATAAGGAGAAAAAAAATCACAGATAAAAAGGGTTGCTGCTGGTAAATTTAATTTTTATGTGAAAAAAGCAACATAAAAGTAAACGAAATCAATTAAATAAAAACCTTAAAGTTAAATAGATGATATTTAAGTCCAAAACTTAATCCCCGATTAACGAGTGTTGGCAATAAAACTGTAGCTCGTTTCGAAAACTTCTGCATTATTAATCATAATGATAAGTTATTTGATTACTTTCTCTCCTAAATTGAATAATAAAATTGCAATTAAGTAAACAGAAAAAAAGTTAAATTTTGTTTCCTTTTGTTATTAAAAATGGGAACTCTACAATATTAGCATATCTTAAAGAATTTTTTTATTTATTCTTTTAAACTAAATTGAATAAAAGGTTTTTAAATTATGCTAATATATCTAATAAAACTTACTTGATTTTTGGCATTTTAAAGTAAATATTAGTGTATCGCGACAGCTAAAACCGATTAAACAAAGCAAACAAGTAAGAGTGCTATATTCGGCCATGCCGAATCTTATATACCCTTCACAACGTTTAGTCATGCAATAACAGTAGTTTGTATCACCATTCATCTCATATGAAATACGTATGTACATACATATAAAAAACATACATATATAAAAACATCCTATTGTAAAATTAAAAATTAACGTATATATGTTAAAAAAAAATAAAAAAAAAATAAAAAAAAAATTTAAAAAAAATATAAAAAAATAAAAAAAATTTGTTTTGGCTCAGCTGGGATGCGATCCCACGTTTACTTTAACCAATATACACGTTTGTATGTATGTATGTTGTTGTTGTTGTAATGTTGTTTTTGTGAAAAAAAAACGAGGTGGTTGCGGGTTTTTGCTCATATCTCAGTTGTTTATGAACCGATGTTTCTGATTTTCAATACCGATCTACTCCCGAATATTTCTGATATTTTAATACCTCACCCGGGTTCAAGCGATTTCGGGGGGCTTCAAAAAGTTGATTTCAACATACACACGGACAGACGGTCAGATGGACAGACGGACAGACTGACATAGCTAAATCGACTCCCCTATTCATAAGCTTTCAGAAAATATATACTTTATGGGGTCGGAAATGAAAATTGTAGAAATTACAAACGGAATGACAAAGCTATATATACCCTTTTTCACTGTCTGAAGGGTATAATAAGAGCACTATATTCGGCTGTGTCGAATTTTTGATTCCCACAACCAATTATTTGTACTTTTGAGCACAAAATGTATTTGTTTGATTTTAACAGTAATCGCTATAGAATACTCTCTTTATTTTAAAATATGTTGTAATTTCTTTGTATAACTTTGATATGCTAGTAAAATATTTTCGTAAATTTAGTCTTACAATTCTGTGGCTTGGAGCTAAAAGGGCCAATGTCACTTTTTTGCTCTTTTGAGTTAATCAATGCATTAGATTTGCTTTCTTGCTCTTTTTCATTATGGTAAAACAGCTAAAGTTACACTTAACCAAGAACAGCTTCCTAAATAAAAAAATGGCCAATGTCACTATGAAAGCATATATAAAAGTTAAACTTCAATTCAAATTTTCTCAAAAGTAAATATTTTGACGTTGGCCCTTTTAGCTCCAAGCCACAGAATTAAACCTTAAGCATTTCTACATTTAAAATGATCCTACTGACTCTTTTTTACTAGAATTCGGTACACGGAGGTAGTTTTAAAATAATATTAGTTATGTGTGGTCATGTAAACCTCCTACTTTTAAAACTATATTTGAATTCAACTTAGATAATCTATTACAGATTAATCATTTAGTGAATCTGATTCTGTCAGACTTATCAGCTTTTAAATTTCATTTGCAGTAAATTGTAGGAGAATTGGACGTTAAAGCAATCGTGTTTAAGTAATTAATAAATTCAACTTAGATAATTCAATATAGAGTCCTTTATTCTTTTAAAATCTTTTTCCATAGAGAAATTGAAACCCTTTTTTTTAGATTTGAGCAATTTTTAGTGAAAGGTTTTTTTTTAATTTAGGAAATATATTTATTTATTTGTATCAATCTTTCTTTAGTTTTAAAAGATATGTTTGGAAAATTTTGGAACTATACATCAATTTTTGTCAGTTTTATTACGTTTTTATTTTTAAATATTTATTTTAAAAAAGGCAGTGTACGGTAATTTACATTAAAATTTTATTTAGTTGTAGTAGTTTTAGTTACAGTAGTTTTGTTTGTATTAGTTTATTTCGCTGCTTGTTTGAACATGATGTGAGTTATTATGTGCAGCATACTCTTAGGCACTTTTATTTTTTCCTGCATATTACTTAACATTAGCAGTACGTCTTAATTTAAATGTAACGGTTTTCGAATGAACTAGTGTGTACAGACGAGAACTTTGTCGAATGTTACCGAACACCACTATGTTACTTTAAATAGCCGAACAACACAGCTAACATGATCAGTATAACAGTAGAGCTTGTAAAGCGCGTATCAAAGTGAGTTTGATAATAACAGTGTATAACCATAAGTGTAATAAGTAAAGTGCTATAAAACAATATCTAAGTGTGTTTAAGTAAATAAAGTGCTCTTAATTATATAATGAATTTCAACTGTTTTTAATTCAAATAAAAGAACTCAAAGTTAATTTAAAGAAAATAAGCAAACGTTTATAAAAGTAACAATATATTATTTATTTATTATTCATAATGAAAGAAGCTTTTCCAGTGATTAATTACAATTTTACTTAAAACCACTTGAAAAATCCAAATAAAAACTGAAAAACTACTTAATATGAGCCATAAAATAATTAGTTTTTCAATTATTTCAATTTAATACTTTTAATTCTTTATATCTACTTGGGCCCCTCTAGCCGTTACAATAACTAAATATAAATGTAAAAGAAAAGTAACAAAAACATGGTCCATGAAAGAAAATTTTTTTTTAAATTCGATAAGTAATTAAACAATTTACTACGATAAACATTTACTGAGAGCAAAAAAAAATTTCATATTAGTAGGCATATTACAGTCAAATCTCGATAATTCGCTAATTTTTCAAATAAAGTATTCTTTACCACTTATAAATCGTAATTGTTTGATAACTACCACTTATAATTCGTAATAAATGAAAAGAATGCTAAAAGCAAACAATATATAAAGTGATGACGACGACGATGATGGCAACAACAAAGTTCTCTTAATGATGAATAAAGATGCAAAATTGGCAATTAATAAATTAATATTTTATGTCTCCAATCAAATTGTGAAATATGAGCAAATAAACACGACCGCCACTTTTTTTCCCATATATTTACCACCAAAATTAAAATTTTTCAGCCATAGGATAATTTATAGGTAATGTTGCTACTATTTATGAATATAATATGCCTCTAGAGATATTCGTGAAAAATTTTGGATAAAGCGGGCTCTAATCGGTAAAGTTATAGGCAAAATTTATTTTTTTTGAAATATATATTCCAAAAATTTACAAACAAAAATCATTTTCTTTCAGCTTCCAGACAACCGAGAGAGTCAATATTGGTATCATATGAACGGACTCGACTAGCGCAATATAAGCACTATAAAAATTCATTTTGGCCGCCACTACGAAATGGCGGACAATAAATTTATAAATGGGTCAAATATGGTATTTTGAAATGTAACTTCTTGAACCCCCTCAATATGGGTATCAAATGAAAGGGCTTGACCAGTAAAATACAATAAATTATTGAAAAATGTAAATGCCACTATGGCGTCTAAAATTATATGGCGGAACAAATTTTTTTAACCCCATCAATATGGGTATCAAATGAAAGGGCTTGACTAGCGGAATACAGATAACTATGTAAAAATTAAATATCGATGATGGCGTCGGAAATAATAAAGAGAAATGGCGTACATCATGAAATATAGTACATGATGGTAAAGGGTATAATCAGATTCGGCACGGCCGAATATATCACTCCTACTTGTTTTTGTTTGCTATTAAAATAACACATATTTTACGCTAAATAAATAAATTTGCTAGTTTATTTCATGTATTTATTTTATTTATTTTGTATTTTATTTTTAACTATTGTATATTACGTTTATTTTTATGGTTTTAGTAAATAAATTGAAAACCCCCGTTAATTCGTATTTATTTCATTTTAACCCCTTTAAATCGAAACTCCGCTAAACCGAAAACCCCTACAATTCATAAGAAATGGCCGGTCCCTTGCGATTGCGAATTATCAGGATATTACTGTATTGAAATATTTAGCAATACAAACGAGAAAAGCTACTTTAAAAATACACGGTATTATATTCTAGAGATGATATTTTGAGGATTTCTTACTTTTCGTGAAAAAATTAAAATCTTGCAATGTTCTTAGGAAATATTATTTTTTATTATACGATAGAAAAGATTCAGAGACCTTAATTCCAAAAATTGTTGAAATAAACAGCCAAGGAAATGGTTTACATATTCTGAAATATGTAACTAGATAATTTTTATCAGAAAATAATATAAGCATTACTATTCCTTTTTAAAAGTAATGTAATTAATCACTAATTGTTATCGCAATATAACAGCTGCGTTATAATGCACGTATCACACATTATCGAAAAATTATTTTTTTTTGACGCAATTCCTTCCCGAAATGCTTTAGATACTTAACATTTTGTATATTTGCTTGGCAACACTATACCGTACATTGGGCGAAAAATTAGAACACTTCGTGGATTACAGCAGGCCCAATACTTTTTTTTAATTTAAAGGAAAATTGTGTTAAAATTTTTTATAAACCACTATTATTATATTCCATCTGTAAAATTGCCATATTTAGTACTTTGTACACGCAAATAAAAACCATGGTTACCACATGATCGCGACGGTCATATTATAGTTTCTATAACAATATTTGGTCGGCGTAAACAAGTAATAGTTATTTTTGTTTTATTTTATTATATATTTTGTCACGATAATCAAGCATTTGTTTGAATTGTATCATTTAATGTTTACTTTTCGTAAAAATTTCAAAATGGTTATCATTTAAAAATGGTATGATTTAAAAAAATTAATTTGACAGAAATAACATGATATTCAAAAGCATTAAAAATTACAAATAATCATTAAATAATAGGTGAGACAACGGTATGATTACAAATTAATCAAGCTATGATTTTTTTTAATAATAGTTTGATTTCAACTGTTCTTCTTCTTGCTGAATAAATTTTTATTATTTTAAAAGTTTGAGATGTCAAAAAAAATTTAAAACAATTTTGAAAAATGAAAGAAAATTTACAAATAAACGAGAAAATGTAAAAAAATATTGGTAAACAATTGCAATTAAATTGGTAAATGCAATCAATGTGTGTATGTTACAGCAAAAGACAATAAATTGCCGTAAAAAAGCAAAAATTGTCGATTTCAATTGCAGTCATATACATATGTATATGATTATTGAATGATACTTTAATTAATCATAATAATGATAACTTGTAACCATTATATGTTTTAACCATAATCATACAATTCAATCATAGTATGATGCTCTTCGATTATGGTTACCACAACCATATTTTTTCTTTGCGTGTATTGTACCTTTTGTATTTGAAATATGTATTCATAAGCATATATTAAAATGTATGCCTTTTATTGGTTCAAAACATTAGATGCTATTTTTTTCCTATATTTCATTGCATAAATTTGTGTCAGTGGTTAAACAATATTCTACTGCATCTAAAACCTCTTTTGCCATGCCTGCTGTTTAAATGGGATTTCCGTATTACAATTGTTTTATTTTTTCTTTAACTATTTGATGTTTTACAACAACAAAAGAAAATGTTTTATTTTTTTAAACTACATTTAAAATAATAACCCCGGCAATCGGTTTTGTTTTTAATAAAGCGTAACATACCAATAAAAGAGCAGCAAAAAAAAAAGGAGGGAAAAATCAAAACTAAAACTTTTAACATGGATTTAACAAATCGAACGCAAAACAATTGTTTTTTATTATATTAACTTTGGTTTGTAGAATAACGCTTTCTGTACGAGCAGTGGTAATGAGGAGTGAGATCAGTTAAATATTTTTGTTTAATGTTTTGTAGTACCATCAGTACATATATGCAGACGTAATTAATCAATAATATTTGAAACTTGATTTGTAAAAACAGTATGGGAAAATTACAAAATTGATTAATGATTCATATTTCTAACACGCACTAGTTACACTAAAATAAGTCCTTTCTTATAATATTTTTTGCTTTCAATAGTAGTATTTGTAGTTGTTGTTTTTATTTAAGTATGTTTATATGGACAAAGTACATACACAACAGATCGAGCCTTGCATATGTATATGAAAATAAATGCTTTTCTATGTGGGTACCTCATATACGAACCAAATCACTAAACGCAAAAAAAAGACAGCCTTTAGTCTTTCTCTCTGCTAAATACAATTCTAAACCATAAATGCTTACTTTTTTCTCTCTAGTTGTTTATTTTGTTTTTTATTTCTTTTGTAAACTGTAAGTGAACAATTGTATGTAAACTATTTACTTAACCAGTTTAACAGAACGAAGAACAATTTACAAAACAACAGCATTTAGCAGTACTACTACAGCAAAATGGAAAAAAAATATATTGTACAACAACGGATCAGAAATGTACTAAAGAAGTTTAGGCAACAACAAATCTGTAGCGTTATACTGTGCACTATGCAGTGCAACTAAACTTAACTAAGCACTGTATGATTGTGGGTGGCTGTGAGAGGGTAAAAGTGTGTGCCTATATGTTTGTGTGAAGAAATGTTTTATTTAATTTTTTCCAACACTTAACTTTTGCCTGCAGTTAGTTTAATGTGTATACAAAAGTGTTTTTATTTACATGTGTGCGTGCGTATTATATTGATCAACAGCTCTGAGATATTTGTATATTCGGTTGATTTTGAAATCCTAAAATACTATAGAATGCAGAAGCATAAAAACCACACCAAACTTTAAATGTGAAATTGTTCTTTCTTTATACAATAACAGCATTGATTTTACAATAATATTTTTTTAACACTGAGGCGTTTTTTTTTAAAACAAACTGCCTTATAGTTAAATATAGAATAAAATTGATAAAATCAAAAACAAATGTTTATAAATTTACATAAATACAAATTTTTATTTTACGTAGCGTTGTCAAGTGTTATGGGTATGGACACTATTTAATTTGCAGCCATTACACAGCTCGGCATTTGCTATGTTACATAAAGTGTGTTTTAAGGCTTATGGACCAAAGTGTTTTAATGCTATATTTTTGTATTTTTTTTTTGTACCCTATGCTACTTAAAAACACATAAGAAAAATTTATAAGATTTTGGCACTCTTTTCAAATTCGCATGTTTGAGATGCATGTTTTTTTGTACTTTTTTAAATAAAAAAAAATTTGAAAAAATTTTTAAAACTCAAAGGGGGAAAACGTGGAATATATCTACCGGGTGTCTTTTGTAGAGGTTTATTACTTTAAGTTGGCAACATTGTTTTAACTGGCGGTAATTTTATCATCTGTTAAGCGATTTGTCATTTCAATATTCATAGACTGACGACTGAGTAATGCTTTCAAATTGTGAAAATTTTGTTTTGAAAATCATAATTCCCTTTAAAATTCATACTACGTACTACATTCATATTACGGTCAAAATGATCGTCCAACACTTTTGTTTTAATCGATACGTCAATAAGCAAAACTGCCGTATTTGGTTTGACGATAATCGTCAAGTATATTTGAGACACCTTTACATACAGAAAAACTTACTTTTTGGTTCATATTTACTTGAGATGCTGGTCAGAACGTTACAGTCAATAGTGACTGATTAAGAGCAAAAACTAGTAAGTAATTAAGCAACCATGATAGCAGGAGCAGTGATTTTATTTAATTATAAAAGCTTGTGCCACAATTGATTTGTTAAAGGAAACTTTTGTTAACCGCATATTGTCACGTTTTGGGCATTTTAATTGGACTTCGTGATCGTGCAATTTAACGGTGATATACCACTATCTGCTTGGATGTGTGAAGTCACAGATCTACGCCAATAATCCTGAAACAATTGACCACTTGGAAGAAAACATTTGCCTTGTTATTGCCACAAAAATTTAAAAAAGTCATTAGACCTCTTGATTAGAGTACGTTCGATCCAGCCATGACTGTCATAAAGCAAAAGTCGAACTTAAGTTAAAACGCTAAAAGATTATCGTTTAAATAAGGTAAATTTAATGACAATTTAAAAAAAGTTATCTTTGTTTTATTTCATTTCAACGTTCTATGCCTCTATAAGAAACACTGTTTATATCAGCCTTATCTTCTTAGGAGATATGACTTTAAATTAATCAATTGAGATTTTATCAGAGGTCTCTCTATAGACATGTCAGTGATAGGCAAATTGATTTTTTTTCTCTCTTCATTTGAGCACTAATCTTTCGCTTAGCGTTTATCTTGGAACTACTGTTCGTCTTCTGGTTAGCTTTTTTCATTATCCTACTTTCGCCTGCTACTTTAATATGTCTTATGATACGCTGATTTTTAGGGGCCGCCATTTTGGGTACTTGGTTTAGGTCAAAATTGCTGGATTTGTCACCGTTTAATATATATTCCCTGACATCTCAACTTCTGAAGTCATCACTACATCTACAAGGCTATTTTTCTGATTGCTATTCTCTAAATATTTACTGTATTATTTTGACGTTTCCTCTTTCGTCGTTTCTTCTTATTTCAATTCAAGATCAGAGGTTTGAACAAATGTTGTTGCGCAATGCCTCATTGGATAGATGCAACAATTTTATCAACAATCATCTATCTAGCCACTAGAGGACCTTCAGTAATTAACTTTTCTACCTATTACGAAACTTTATTGTCCTCCTTTACTATTTCTCCATTAGCTAATCTATAAGGATGAAATTTCTATACCCTTCCTCTCCACCCAATGCAACGCTTTATTTCCAATTGGACTTTCCCGGTAATTGCCATTTGTGTCTTCAATAAAAGCAATAAATGTTCCCGCGAGAACTGCAGCGAAGATTTCGATCCACATAAAGTTCCTTATACGCAGGCAAGTACGAATTGAAACTAGTTGTCAATAATTACCAAGAAATCACATACAAATGACCAAGCTTGCTATTGTCCATATAGTTTCACCTTGGGTTAAAGTGTATTTTGTAAGATTTTTCTTTAGCCTCCCAAACTGGGAAGCAAAAAATGGTGAGATCGTGAGGACTAGGCGTGGTCTAAAGTAGAGCAGTTAAGCAATTGATGTTATTATCGTTATTTTTTTAATGGACTTTCAATTCCATATTATCGAAAAAAAATATTCTTCACGAAGCCAGTAGTGTGAGAAAGCTAATGAGGAGCTCCCTAGTTGTTAAGCTCAGTAGTTGTTTTAATTATTAAGCTTGAGATACATATTTTATTTTATACTAATATTTCTCTACCACACTGGGAAGCTTCTTCTTAAAAAAGAATTTTCAAAAAAGGCAGGGAAATTAAAAAAAAAATAATTTTTAATAAATAAAATCAACTCAAATAATGGTATGTCTTGCTCTGCTTTTGTTTTAGAACGAATAGATAAATTTCTTACTTCTGATCCACATACAGATATTGAAGCATCAGTAATAAGTTTAACACATTTTTTCACTGACTTAATATGACAAAAAATTTTTTCTTTAAAAATTTTAAATTTGATATTATTTTTTTAAGATATTTCGAAGTTATTGAAGGTTCTGTTATTTTCACACTTACCGAATCTATCAAATCATAGTAATATTTACCATTTACTTGAAGCTGTGGAAGACTAAACTTGTGAACTAATACTCCATGAAGAGCCAGTTCTTTTATTTTTAATGCATCATCTTGACAACATAGACAACAAGTTTTTTTCTGGGTGTGCGAAAAACAAATTTAGTTTTTAAGACAATATTTTTAATATCATCCCATAAAAATAATCTTTTTTTTGAGCATGTTGAAAACATTAACTGGCCCATTTTTACAAGATGGCGTTGACTTTATATCAAACCATATTGGTGCATACACTTTCATAATGAAAGTCGCTAGTTGCTTTAATTTATCTGATGGTTCAGCTGTACCAATATATAAACGAAGAAGTCTTTTGGTGAAAGTTAACGATGAGGTAGTGTGGGTATGATAATTTTAATCTGTCTATTTAATAGTGAAACTTAGACAGACGAAGCGCAGGAACATGTGTCGTATAGGTATTTTTGATCAGTGCATAACAAGTCAATATAAACTACCAGCAATTTGGTAGGAAATGTTTGTTGCTTAAAATCAAGGCACTTGTAGAGTTTTTTTCTATAACTCCTAAAAATCTATTAGAACCTGTAGTCGTTCCATCGATACTTAATCGAAGATGAATCAAATTGAAACTTTTGTTCAAAAATTACATTAATATTGTTCACAATATTAACTGCTTTTTCTGAATTTATAGAAAAAAGGCCAACATAATTAGAATCTTACTCGGACACAATTGAGATATGTTTTTCGGTAATAATCTTTCGGCGCGATTTATTTCCACTAGTGGTCGTAATCAGAGGTTTTTTATTACCAATAGAGTTCAACTCTTTGCTTGCTTTTTTTTTTTCCCGTATATTGCGTCGATCTGTTACGCCTAATGAGTTTTGGGCGCCTATTATATTTCAATCAATCATTACTGCGTTTACAAAAAATAATAGAATTGTTACAATGGCTTGGAACTTGTGTCTCATATGGTTGCTCTCCTTTTTATTTTCTTCCTTGTGATGTTTGCTGTCCTTATATTCAGGTCAAAATCGTGTTTCTCCGAATCTGATGCTCTACTTGAGAACTGCTGGATGAGCCATGTACTACCACCATAGACGAAGAATTATTTTTTGGTTTGTTTTTAATTACAAACTCATCATACCTTCGTCTTTAGAGTCATTTTATCGCATAGCTTTTGTTGTCGGCCTATCCAAACAACCATTATGCATACATTTTAAGATCATTATATTGATCGTTTAAAAATTTTCCCACAGAAGCAGGTATTTTAGTTATACATGTTTAATTGTATGTTGCTATATTAAATTATGTTTTGTAACAATTTTTAAAAAAATTTAGCGTCATTGAGCAATTTCTTTATATTCTTATATTTATTGTAATACAAAACCAATCTTACATCTACCTGTTGATGACTAATACCGTTTTCTTCGATTTCAGTAGCAGTTTTTTTACTTATAAACTTAACTGAAGGATTCTTTTCATTATCTAATTGAAGCCGATTGCAATTTTTAATAACATCACAAGATGTTCGTAATACAGAAAAATTAGTATAATTGGTTTACTAAATATAGGGCATTCTTACATTCTTAGTTCTTATTACAGTTTGCTCAGTATTTGGATTTAACTTTTATTGTTTTTAATTTACGTTGTCTATTTATTGTTTCAACCTTTATTGGTTTCAAGTACTTGGTAAACACGTGACACTTATATATTCCTATAAAAAATTGCATTACAATAGCATTAATATAAACTTAAACATCGACTTTTTTACTTTTTTTTTACAGACATATAATATGAGTATGAATATTTTAACTAGAAAATAAAAGTCATTTTATGCTTTAAAATAATTTTAAATAAATTTTTTTTTTATATCTGAAATTGCAATTTTAATGTGATATTTCTTAATATAATCTTTAAGTTTTTAAATTTTGAATGAATTAGGCTTTCACAATAAATAATACAATTAGTAATACAACAGATTAGGAAATTATTTTTTTTTTGCCATTTTAACTCCATCCTAACATATATACACAATTATGGGCACTTTTTATGGTACTGGCAATAAGAATTCTTAGTACATCAAATTAAGATTCTTGTCAGCAATTTATTGACAATCATGAATTAGAATACAATTCCTTGAACAAAAATATGACTTGCATAACAAAAACAAGGCTCTTATTTTTATAATTATTATAATTTTTCTAATAAATTGTTATCAAATTTAAAAATATTTAAAAAAGAATTTGAAGTGAGTTTTAGAATCTATTAAATCAGCTGTCAGGCCTATTCTTGAGTATGATTCAATAATTTGTGATCAAACTTACAATATTTATATTAATATCTTTAAATCTGTGCAAAAAGAGATCCTGTTAGTTTGTCGTCGTGGCATACAGTGGAATTCATTATACCGGCCGCCTTATACTAGTGGACTTGCACTTGTGAGGCTGTCAACTTTAAATAGTCGAGGAACAATGCTAAATGTTAAATTTGTTCTAAATTTATTAAAACGATGTACGTATATGCTCTAATTCCCTAATAGCCAGTATCTTTTTTAATGTACCATCTCGTTCTACACGTAATTTTTTTTCGATTTCTGTCAAAGTTTTTAGAACGAATTCTGCCAACTTCGATCCGTTTTAAGGATTTGTAACATTAAAAGTTAATATTGTGAAATATAAAATAATTTTGTATTATTGTATTTGTATTAAACAATTTGTACGTACTTCTTTATAGTCTGTAAGGATCTAGAATCCAAAGACTCAAATTAATAATATATATATTTCTTACTTTGCAATTACCAACATGATTGAAAAGAAATATTGTTCTTTATATATTATACTATTTGTATATCCAATATTCTTTATATTTACTTGTTAAGTAAAATATATCAAATTTATCTTGTAACACTATACAAAATAGCATTTAATTTGTAAAATAATAATATATGAGCATAATAAAATATTGTTTAATTTACTCAGCAAATAATATGTAAGAGGAAATTGTGATAAATTTCAGTAAATCATTTTTATTCATAAATTTATAAAAAAAATAATATGAAACAAAATTGTCGTCAAATACAACAGTGACAGTAAACAAATATAAAATCATGCTGAAAAATATATTCTAAGCATGCAATATGTGTGTACAGAACAGCAGTGCGTATGAGAATTGAGAAAATAAATATAATACACATACGCCCTGTACATACATACCCAGCAAAAAAAAAAGCATGATAAAGAAGTGATTTTGCAGGGGTTCAACTGATGATAACAATAATGACTTAAACATTAGCGTGTCATGTGTTCATATAAATACATGCATCAACTGAACTCTGTTCTAATAAGGTTATAGAACTCATGCATATTAAGTGTAAAGAAACTGTTGTTTCATAAGGTAATTAAATGTGTTTTAACATGAAATGTTTAAAATCTTTTAAACAATTTGAATTCATTTTGAAGTACATAATTTAACAAAAACTATTTCGTCATTTAAAATTACTCCATTTTCTACTCTTGATTTAGAAGTTCTGAAAATGTGTTTCATTTGCACTACTTCTTATTTTTTTGCTGGGCATAAAAATATGAGAGGTATTCGCGTGGCAAAGTGGTTAATTTTTAAAAATTTCTAATGTATACGAAACTTTTAAATTACTTAGTCGACTAGCATGAACAAAACTGGGAATCGTTACATAGAATTAAACCTTTTCAATTGTTGGATTGTCAGCGCAGCTTAATCAATGTTGGAAACCTCCGGGTTAGGAAGCATCCTTGAAAGGTTTTTCAAATCTTTTTATATTTTTTAAACAATTTCGGTTTGAGTTTATTATACATATTATTTTTTCATGCTTTTTTCTACCAATTGTTTTATTCATAATTTTAAATTTTGTTTGAAATAGTTTGCGATATCCCGATTAATGGGAAATAAAATGGTATAATCTTTTTTGTTAACCTTTAACAGAATAGTATTCAAAAACTGTTTTTCTTTAATTCTAAAAAAAAAAATTTAACTTAACTCGGCTGTTGTCAAGATAAAACTTACTTTTTCAACTTATTCTTCCATTATCACAAATAGAAAATTTAGTTTTCTTCGTACAAAAAAATTAAAAGTAAATTAACTCAAGCCAGAAAAAATAAAGAGATATTGTCTTCAAAATTTTAAAAATTTTTCTAAAAATTAATTTAAGTTACAAATTAAAACATTTTATTTGCCAAAGAAGGATTTCCATTTCTATTAATATATCTTGAGTCTTGTAGAATTAAACTTATTTGTTATCAGCGATGCCAATTTAGTGCATTACGCGCTAAATTGAGCCACCTTCAACAACACAATATTCGCTTTTTTGTTGGTCAGTGACATTTTTCTAAACGCTTTACTTCAAAGTTAATATTATAGAAATATTGTAACATTTTTACCAACATTTATTAATTTTAAATTAATTAAGTACAATTGTCCTTTTTTTGTTCAGTCATTATCTAGTAATTTATGGCTTATTTAATGAGAATTTTAGTATCAGCTAAACAGAATGATCTGATTATAAATGTTGTATAAATGATATATGTATGTGGAACATAACTAATATTGCAAAAAAAACAAGTAAGAGCACTATATTCGGCTGTGCCGAATCTTTTATACCCACCACCAATTTTGTGTACATTTAAAGTACATTATTTATTATTTTGTTAATCACTATGGAATAATCTCTTTAAAATAAAATATGTATTACTTTCTTTATAGAGGGTAGTTAATTTTTAGGGGCCCCTGTTGAAGGTGAACCACACATAAGCAACAAGTTTTTTTTTGCATTTCGTTTGACATTTCTCAATCTCAGACTTACTTAATTTGAACAGTGGAAAGATACCTAAATGAGCAACGCGTTAAAGTTATTCAGATTTAATTATTTATTTTAGTTGATCACTTTTTTTAAATTTTCATATTTAAATATCCAATTTTTGTATTTAAATTCTCAATGTTTCGCTACTCCTTCGTGTAGCATCTTCAGGAAAATTCATTATTATTAACTATTAATTAATTAATTAATAATTATTAATTAATTATTTGTAAATTAATTTTCAGGTTTAATATTCAGGTTTTTTTATGAAAATGGGCGTTCAAAACAAAATGCATTTTATGCACTTCGTAATTCTTTTGATCAACATAATCCTGCCTTCTTAGTTCGTTGAATGGGAACCACTGCTGGTTTTTGCGATAGTGTGGCAAAAGACCAGTCAACATCGCCTCATCATCATGCCCAGCAATTGAGCATCAACATTGTCATTGAAAATTTGGACCATCAGATACTTCGATATGCTACTAAAATGCTTTTGTAAATGTTGTCTTTCAATGAAAGTGGGCGTTAAAGTATGCGTGTCAATAAAGAGTCTGCTAATAAATACAACTTAGATATTTCAATATAGTCCTTTATTTTCCCAAAAACTTTGTCAATAGAGAAATAACATGAATTTAAGATAAACCGTTATATAAGAGGTAGGCGTTTAAGTGGACGTGTCACCTAAACTTTTTGGCACAACAATAACATTGATTAGAAGGATATACGTAGCAAATTTGATCATCAAACCTCTAAATTTGACGGTTTTATGAGCTTTTAAATTTCATTAACGGTAAATAACGTGAAAAGTGGGCGTTATAGAAGGCGTGTCAAAGTTGTATTTGCGAATGAGTACAACTTAGATGTTTCAATATAGCCCTTTATTATTCCAAAATTTTTATTAATAGAGAAATTATATGAATTTCAGGTAAATCGTTATATGGGAGGTGGGCGTAAAAGTGGGCGTGGCCCCTTAATTCTCTGGCATAGTAATGACATTGCCTAGGGGGCTATACGTAGCAAATTTGATCATCATACCTCTAATTTTGGTGGTTTTATGAACTTTTAAATTTCATTTACGGTAGATAACGTGAAAAGTGGGCGTTATAGTAGGCGTGTCAAAGTTGTTTTTGCGAATGAGTACAGCTTAGATGTTTCAATATAGCCCTTTATTATTCCAAAATTTTTATTAATAGAGAAATTATATGAATTTTAGGTAAAGCGTTATATGGGAGGTGGGCGTAAAAGTGGGCGTGGCATATTGATTTTCCGTTACAAAAAAGCCCCTCACAAAAAGAAAAGTGTGCAAAATTTCAGAGTCGTACATCCAATTTTGTTGCTTTTATGGCGTTTTTGTTTTTAAATATACCGAAAAATACACTGTGCGGTATAAATTTTCGTACATTTTGATCGATAACTCCTCTCCTAATGCATAGATTTAGATAATTTTCGGGGAATAGTATTGTTTTTACTCAGGAAATATATATTCGAAGTTTCATGAGCCTACGTTAATCCGTTTGGACACAATTCCATTTTATTCGATGTTCGAAGGACACGGTTTTTTCGACCTACTCTTGCTTTTCGAGCTATAACTCTCTTCCTAATATTCCGATTTAGCCCATTTTCAATACCAAACAAACCTTGTCTATAAGAAAGATTCTGGCAAAATTTGAGCCCCCTAGCTATTTCGGTGCGACCTCTACCGTGCTTTCAACAGACGGACAGACGGACGGACATAGCTAGATCGTCATCAAATCAAACCCTGATTCAGAATATATATACTTTATGGTGTCTAAAATGGATATTTCGATGTGTTACAAACGGAATGACAAAATGAATATACCCCCACCATTTTTTTGGTGGCGGGTATAAAAAAACGTTTTTAAAACAAATAATTCTGATTATGTGATTATAAAAACTTTGGGAAAAAATTTAGGTTCTCTAAAAAATTATTTCCAATATATTCAATGGCTTGAAAACAATAATAAACATTGGTAAAAGAATCGAAGTTTAAAGTAGCAATGGGTGGTGGAAATCGCTACAAAAAGATGATGCAAAACTCTTTGTAGCGGAACATTTATGATTTAGACGTAGAAAATATGTGGTTTTAATGCGTTAATGCCACTTGCTTCACATCAGATGAAATAATGGATGTTTTAAAAGAAAATGTCGAAAATAGCATTATTTCTCGTAGAGATCAAGTGATCGTATTTGACACCGCTGGATAATTTTGTGTGGCATTTTTTGTAATCAAAAGTATACATCCTTCACCAGACCAGCAATTGCAAAACTACATTATCGAGCAAATATCAATAGTTTATTGAAAACCAGGATTGAGAATTTTGGTAAAAAAATGGGAGCCTTCCGAGACATGATTGTCATAACTTTTTAATTCTAGCCGGAGCTTATTTGTGATAAACTCATATTTAAAGATTTGTGATATCTAAAAAAACTTTTTTTTTTTAAACTGAAATTTTACCACACATCGGGATACCCTTTATCTATCTTACACTTTATGAGTATGGTAAATTGGACATTTGGTATTTTTGCTGTTTTGTTAGCTACTAAAAGCATTAATAAAAAAAAAAAAACACCTTAGCCTTTGCTAAACTCACAATTTTATCTTTAAGGTGATTCAAAAAATTAAACGTTTTTATAAAAACATCTTTACGAAAATTAAAGCAAAATACAATTTTAACGTATTTTAGCGCGTTTTAGAGTTTTAAATTTACGCCAAGCGCTTTTTGGTTTTAAATAGTTCCTATCGCTATACCTTACTAAAGAAAATGGGTTTAAAAAATCCTTAAGATTTAATTTTAAGACGCTCTACTCCCAGCGTTGTTTAGAAGTTACCAATTTTGAAAATTGCGCAAAAAATTTGTACGCTGGTTTTTATATTTCTTTAAAATTTTTATTATGAATTAATTTGTTTTTAATATAAGGTAAGTGTCCAAAGATATCTTATACATAAAATACATAGATGTGTTCGTGAGAGGTAATTTAAGGAAAAAATAAAACGTTCTAGAGAAATAAATTTTGTTAAAAAGAAAAATATTAAAATTTTGACTGAATTTTACTTCAGTTTTTAAAGTTATTAAATGGTTTATATATCGGTTACAAGTGCTAATATTATAAGTCAACTTAAAAACCAATATCTTTTTAATATGTAAATATATATTTTTTTAATTTTTTTTAATTATTTAGTTTGCAATGATTAAGCATCAAATAATTATTATTTAAGACGTTGTGTATTTATTACCATTTATGCTTTTAAGTAAAAAATTTTTTTCAAATTTAATCACTTTATTAAAACTAATTTATTTTCTCAAAATTAGTTATTTGTCACTTTGGCGGCGTGAATCCCTAAACACACAACAGTCATTGCTAGTATAAGCCGAATTGATTCAATCTCAAAGTATTAACAATTTTTCGCTAAAAATTCTTCTTACGTCAAAACAGCGCAAACTTATTACTAAAACCGGTGTCGAGAATAGCCTTATAATATTTCTCAAATAAAAATATGTGTAGTCCTTAAGAAATTATCAAAATTTGAAATATTTTATTACAACACAAGCTTACATATGAGTGATTATAAATTTTTTTTTGACATGCAACTTCATAGACAGAAAACAAATTTAAATCTATAATATTATCTATCCAATATTTTACTTATAGTTTCTTTATTTTCTACATTATTTTCAGTTTAAAATCTAAGGAAGTAGTAAACTTTTATTTTTTCTGTCTTCACATACATATTTTTTGTATTGTATTTTGAATTTAACAAAATTAGTTTTTACTTTTTTTTGTATAAAATAAAATGATGTTATCAAAGGATTTAACATATTTACTGCTTATTTTGCTTGAATGTAAAATCATATTATCCTGTATTTTTTTGCTTTAGGAATGATATTATTGAATAGCTTTTAATGCCAACAATTTATTTCCATAAATAATATGAGAGACAATTTTTATTTTTTCCTCTTCTAGTTAATATAGAAACATTTTTTTAATTTTTTTTTTATCATTTGCTAAATTATTGAATTGAAATAATTTTACCGACTTAAAAATAAGTAAGGTTTTTGTCGATGAGTAAACTCAACTTTTAAATAATAAATAATTGTTATATTTTCTGTAAGATGTAGTGAGTGTTAAAGGTATAAAAATGCTCTTATGGGTTATTCTTGCTATAATGATGTAGTCGTTCGGTACAATTTATATCGCCTGTGAATGCACAGTTATTCACATTGAGATTTGAGATATCTAGACTCATAGCTTTGAACGCCACTGTAAAAAAAAAATAATTTTATTACGGAAAATACGACAATTTTATATAATGTGAATATGTCAATCAAAATTTATATTTGGTTACGTTACTTTACGTCTAGACGAACCATCGATTTGTTCAGACTAGAACAAAAAGTCAGTAAAGCAACAATCAAAAAATTGTTTATATTCTTTCATGTGGAGAAAACGAATAAAGTGCATTTTGTTGATATTTTTATGTGTCATCCCTTTCTTTCATATTTAAAATTACTTTTAACATCAGATAGCTTTGTTCCAACAAATGTTCTGACAACCCTGTTTGAACAAGAACAAAGTAGCGACAACAGCGGTCCACACCAGGCAAATTGTTCGTTGTTCGAACAAATCGATGGCTGGTGTGAACCGTACGTTATCGCTCATTTACTTAAGTAGAGTTTAAATCCGAAACTCACATATTCGAAAATAAACGAAAATATTACAAAGTGTAATTTCCGCGTGACTATTGTTTTTTTATTGGTTATCAGGAGCTTTATAAAAAAAAATTATTAATATAAATTTGCTTTTTATTTTTTCAAGCATGCACCCGTAATAAAAAATATTTAATTTGAGGTTTAAATGGGTTTTTGCATAATAATACATATCGTTGGCAAACACGGTATAGAATCTGTATAATCATAGTATAATTTAAAATTGCTTGTAAATCTGTTATTTTTGATACTATTGCATTACAATTTTTGTGTGCAAAATACAGCTGTTGAGTTTTATTTTCAAACCAATACGCAAGAGAAGTTTGTTCAGCTTTGCCGAATTTTTGGTAATCTATATATGATCTTTAATTTAATTCTAAATTGATTTGTTATACTTTTTAAATGTAGTACCAAGACTTTGTCATTCTGTACATTTTTTGTACAATGTTTATTTCCCATCATATACAGTATATTTTTTCGGAAAAAAAGGCGTGAACTGAGCAATGTGCATCTGTCCATGTTTAGGTTAATATCAACATTTAGAAGCCATGTTGCGCAGACCCATCATGGTATCAAGCTTTTGTAAATGTTCATGATATCTCTTAATTTGTTTGCCACTGTTGATTTTTTTCCAACGAAGTCGTTTGTGACCTGCTACACATGATCATTATAAGTTTTAAAGTTTAAACAAGCAACACACAATCAACATTGCACAAAGTGGATATTAACAAATAAAAAGTAAAATTAATGATACATAAAAATTAATTGTAAAACAAAGAAAAATTAAATGTGAATTATTTAAAACTGAAATTAAATAAACAAAAAGGTTTTTTTTCCGCAAAGACAAAAGAACCGGACCCACAAAAACATATAACAACAAACAGTAAATATTCAGGAATGAATTGCTATTTACATTTAGCACAGTTTAGACATATAAATATGATGACTCTATTTTAACATATAATTTTTCACAAAGTTAAAAACTTTTTAACCCTAAGATAATTTATAAACACGTTTGTTACTATTAGTGTATACTAACCAGTTCCCGCGACTTTATCGGCTTTATTGTAGACACAAAAACTGTCGCTTTATGTAGTAATACAGGTTGTTATCTATTTTTGTGGCAAATATTATTAAAATCCATTTGTTAATTTTTTTGCGTGATTGAGTAAAAATAAAAAAACACTTACACATTCAAACATTCATATTTATTATATTAGTGGAATAGGATTTAATGAAAATATTTAAGACAAAATACTTTCGTAGATGACGTTGAATAATTTAATTTTTTTTGCACCCGTACGAGTAAATTTTGAACACTTGAAAGCCTTGAATAACCGATTAACTGAATATAAAAAAGATATTTATTTCATATTTCTGTAAATTTGCTTTATTATTGTGATAATGTGTTAATTCAGATTGTTGTCTATCTGTGTGCCAAATTTCATTTAGGTTTTATATCAGTACGATAATATGCTTCTAGAGATATTTGTAAAAAAAAGTTATATCAAGTTGTTCAAGCTCTTAAAAAACGATTTTTAGCAGCTATTTGGTCAATAATTCAAATTACAAGCATTGGTGTTGAAAATTATTTCTAAGAAAAACAAGCAAACCGTTTTAAGACTTACTGAGATGTAAAAGCACCAAAATACAATTGCTTCGGTGGTTTTTTTCTTAAAATTTATAAACCAAAATGATTTTTTCTAGCTTCTAGATAGCCGACAGATTCAGTATTGGTATCAGCTGAAAGGTCAGTAAAATAAAAGTGGCAAATAAAACATTGCGTTCAAAATAAAAATGTAAAAAATTGTTATTATTAACCCCATCAGTATGGATATAAATGAAAGAACTTTTTTTGGTCTATAATTTAACGATGAATCGTCTTACAAACGAGCAACGCTTGCAAATTATTGAATTTTATTATCAAAATGCGTGCTCTGTTAAAAAAGTTCATCGCGCGCTTCTTATCGAAAAATTGTGTTCAGCGACGAAGCTCATTTTTGGCTCACTGGTTACGTTAATAAGCAGAATTGTCGATTGTGGAGTGAAGATCAGCCAGAAGCATTGCATGAGCTACCAATACATCCAGAAAAAGTCACAGGCTGGTGCGGTTCATGAGCTGTTGGCATCATTGGACCGTACTTCTTCACCTACCGTGAGATGATATCCAACTTTTTTTTGGCCAAAATGCAAGAGCTTAACTTGCATGCCACATGCCACACAGCACGCTTAACAATGGTTTTATTGAGAGGCGAGTTCGGTGAACATTTTATTTCACGTTCGGGACAAGTCAATTGGCCGCCTAAATCGTGCGATTTAACGCCTCTAGACTATCTTTTGTGGGGCTATGTTAAAGGTCATGTCTACACACATACCCTCTTTAATTGACGCATGCGAACAAGTCTAGCTTCAGTAGATTGATTCAGAAGTAGGCGAATCATATATCATATATAAAATATAGCAATTTCATTTAAGTGTCAGGTATACATAGTTATAATTTATATTCAAATTAAATGGATAGTGAATAGGGTTAAGAATAAGAATACCTCAGCTATTTAAGCTGATGATTTCAATTTCGGGATTGAAACAAGAAGCACTCTATTCATTCAAAAGGTTTGACCATAAAGAAAATACATAAATTTAAAAATAATTCTAATATACAATATGGAAACAAAGTGGGAGCGTCATATTTGTTTTATTATTTATTGTTTATCGACATATTCCATGTCTAATATCACACACTGATAATTTTTAGTAAGTAGGCATTTTAGTAGTTATTTCATTGTAATATTACCCAGCAAAAAAGGCATGCAAAGGATATAGTGAATGCATAAGTTTAACCCATGATGAAGTGGTACAATTTAATAATAATATTCACTTCATTCTAATATGTGCATAGAACGCATATTCAGCAGATAAAAATAATCCCATATTTCACGAGTTAATAATGTTTGTTGATTGATTAGGATTTTTGCATGCATCTGTATGTATTTTGAAGCACATCAATAATTGCTATTGATTTTGATTAAGGAGAAGGCGTTCTTAATGCCTGCTTTTTTGTACTTATAAATTAGAAGTCATGAAAAATATTATTCACTTTCATACTAGATTTCTCATTTTTATATGAAGAAATCAATTTTTTATCTGTGATAATGAAAGAATGTACTGGAAATGTAAATTTTAATCCCAACACCAGCCGAGTGGAATGCATTTTCGAAACCAGCTAGGGTTTCAACATCAGCACTCTTTGATCGGAATGTCTTAGTGTTGGATGTACATAAATATCATCTATTTAACTCACAAGTTTATATGAAAATTGATTTTGTAAATTAAGCTTCACATACAAATTCATATTTTTTGCCGTAGCGACTGAGAACGAAATTTACCAAACTTGAGCTTTTTTGTTATTCTTGTAATTATCACATTTATTGAGTATTTAATATTAACCAAAAAAATTAAATTGTTTTCTTTTTTAAGGAAAATATTTGCTAAATATATTATATAATGCATTTAATTTAAATTTTTAATCTTAAGAAAACTCAATTAAAACTGTTTAATAGAATTTCGGTTACATGAAAAGTTTAAGCTTTACAAACAAAGTTTAATGAAAAAACTTTGTTAGTTAAAATTATTTTTAAATAAAAGTTGTTATAATCTTAAAAATATTTGAAAATATTGTAAAAATTCTCAATCCATTTTAATAATTATGATATATTCTTTTCGTTGAGCTTGAGATCACACTTTTTATATAAATTTTTATTATTAATAACCAATATTTCGCTACTGGTAGCTTCTTCAGGGTCTATATACATAAACATTATGTTAACAAGAAATAAATTCAAAAAAATTATCTTTTTTTAAATTACTAAAGTTGAAACAATATACAGAATATGGGGATAAGTGGGATATTTTGATATTTTGCTTATATTAATATTTAGTCAATTATCATTAAAATTATTACTATTAACTTATCCGTTTTTACAGCTCGAAAAAAATCCATTGAATCATTTGCTCATCTTGTAAGTTAAGCATTAGATATTAAATTAATTTAATAAAATAATATGTGTGTAAGTTTTTGCTACATTACTCACCAATAGAAATAATATACGTGAAAACATCTCTAGATTGAAAATTGCTCATATCAAATTTTCCAAATTGCAATTGCTTTTGTTCTCTACTATTCTATTTTAACCTACACTTTTGTATGCACCATTTATAATACACATACATAAATATATATCTATTTACACACACATTTACATATATGTTCAATACGCTCATTCATGTAAGGAGGACGTTCAAGTGCTGTTGCTACTTTGATCAGACAACAATAATCTTTCATGCTAAAAGTGAATGGCGAACGTGAGTGTATGCAACAAATTCATTGAATGATTTAGAAAATTATTAACAACTAGTACTCCGGCAACGAGCAACAAAAAATGTATTACTGAGATTCTGTATAAGAAAAGAATTTACAGCAACTGGAAAAGAGTACAATACTTTCAATGGTTTATGTACTTAGATGCCACACATTGACTTTTAAGATAATGAGTTTTATGGAACGAGTTTAAAGTATGTACAAAGTTGTGTTTACCGTCGTACTAAAGTATAAAAATAAACAGAACGGAATATATATAAATATGTGGGTCGTTTAGCGCATGTTGTTGACAATGTATATATCTTTTTATGTCATGTCTGGGATTAGGGGTTTTCAGCATTTCTAACCAATAAAATGTCAATAATCACAAGATTTTATTTTTTTTTAATGCGGATAATACCAGGATATTCTTCAATATATTAGATTAATTACTTGATATAAAGCATCAGAATTTACGAATAAAGAGCCCTATAGTCGACTGTCTTGAATCTAATAAACCCTATGCATAAGTATAAGTATATTCATATATATGCAATTATGAGCATATATTAGTTTTTTGTTAGACAGATTTTTTTTAATCCGCCTCTTGATTACAGTCAATAAACAAAAAACTTTTCAGCGATACGGCAGACGAAGTCTGCATTACATATATATATACGTACACATATCTATAAGGCTTCAGAATACATACACACAAATAACTGCTGTAGAAATTGTAAACGGAATGAACAATAAATTTTTACACTCTCGTGTGAAGGCTATAAGAGGTAAGAGGTATAAGGTAAGAGTTCTTCCAGAGTACGCCATAGAACTTTTGAATTGATTGGGTTAAGGAAATAAATTTGCTTTTAGTAAATTTTATCTATATGTTCGTTATTTTGTGTCAGTCTGTAAAATTTTTTTTATACTCAAATTCAGGTGGTCTGAGGAAGACGATTGTTTTTTATTAGATGTGACCCATATATAAGCCATTTAATTTTAGACGTCATCGAGGACTGGTAATTTGTTAATGATGTACGGTATTCCAAAACTCAAATAATTTTATTTGATACCAATATTATAATAATAATGTGGCATCTCCTTAACGGCAAGATAACGAATTATAAATTTTTGTCAGCGATTTTATACTTGAGGTTTTGGTGCTAGTAAAAATATTAAAATTTTATAAATGCTATAACTTTCAGTTGTTCGGTAGCTGAACAATTTTTGCTTTAATTTTTAATTAAAAAAAGAAGCAAAAAATCAAATCATGTTCAAAAATTAATTAACAGTTTAAGCAGTTTAATATATTTAAAGAAGAAAAAAAAACAATTGTTTTCGAAATTATTTATGCCTTTAACTTTGTCGATTAGTGGCTGAATTGAGCAAAGTCTGCCATATGTATATCATATTTGAAAATTGTCAAAGTGCTGACAAATATCAACTTTTCCTTAACTATTTCTACAATTTTTTGCATTTCCAGACACATGTTTAAAATTATGAAATATGAAAAATTATGAAAATTAAACCGGTTTGTTAATATCAACCATGCAGTTAATATATGGTAATGGTTTACAAATTCAATACAATTTTAATATTGTAAATGAAAACTGTGTGACCAAAATAATGAAAAAAAAACACTTTTCTCTCCTATAGGATAGAAATTCAATATTTTATTTTAATCTCCCGGAAGGAAACTCCGACTTATAATTTTTGAAAGAATATATTTGAACTTCAAACCCTAAACGTAACACAAAAGGACACTTTATTGAACGCTAATGTTTGTTAAATTGAATTGCTTTTTATGCCATCATAACAATAACATCAGTGATAACATCACCACGATTACTAACAATAGCAAATGGCTTGTTTGTACTATTGTGTTCGTAAGTACTGGTATACGAGTTAATCTGAAAATTTTTCTTAATTTGTTGATCTGATGTTTAGAACTTTGTTATCCCAA
The DNA here is from genome assembly GCA_941918925.1 of Phyto melanocephala. Classification (NCBI taxonomy): domain Eukaryota; kingdom Metazoa; phylum Arthropoda; class Insecta; order Diptera; family Rhinophoridae; genus Phyto; species Phyto melanocephala. Next base: position 93,164,037 of record OW799233.1, on the reverse strand, counting down.
ATACATGTGAAAGACATTTTTGCTTAGTACTGAGGTCATTTTAAACAGAATTCCTTCCAAAAAAAAAAATATGGTATTATTTTATATTAAGCTATTAAAGTTCAAGTAAAAAGCCAACATTCAAAAAGGCAGAAAAATAATAATCACCGTTGATGTTTGTGTTTTGTAAAAGTTGCATATACACATACATACATATATAACAAGTTGGTAGATTTCTTTTCATTAGATTAACGTTCTGTAACTATATTCGATTAGGAAGATGTGATACCACAGACTTGGTTCAAAAAGATGCCAAAAAATATGAATTAATTTAAGACCCTGGATACAAATTGGCTGTAATCGGAATTTTTATAAATACACATATATCTTAGCAGATATAATATTTGCAGACTTATTGAATGAAGTTTTAATAAATAAGAAAATCTTATGATAAAAATATTTACCATGTACATACCAGCTTTAAACAAAGTATTTATATTAGTTCTTAATCATGAATTTAAAAAATGTAAATGAAATCATTTGCCATTAAACAATAACTGAGTTAAAATATTGTTACGTTTATACCTTTTATAAACGTTGGCTTATTTCCTTTAAATACCCCTTGAGTTCTTTTATTGCAATCAAAAACTGTTGAAATTTGTAATAAAATTAAGAGCACTTTATTTATTAAAACACACTCAGATATTGCTTTTATGTCGCTTTACTTATTTCCCTTATGGTAATACACTTATTATCAAACTCACTTTGATACGCACTTTACAAGCTCTACTGTTATACTGATCATGTTAGCTGTGTTGTTCGGCTATTTATAGTAACATAGTGGCGTTCTGTAACATTCGACAAAGTTCTCGTATATACAAACTACTTCATTCTAAAACCATTACATTTTAGTTGTAATCAATTATTTTAGCAAATAGTCAGAGATATATGCAATACCAAACCAAGAAGCTAAAACGCATTTGTGAACAACTGGGTGTACCGCTATGGAGTTCCGCTTGAGCTACATTCTGATCAGGGAAGAAATTTTGAATCTGCGATATTCCAGGAATTGCGCGAACTATACGGTATCCGAAAAACGAGGACTTCGCCACTGCATCCACAGTCTGACGGCATGGCCGAGAGATTTAAGCGCACGTTGGAGGAACACTTGAAAAAAGTGGTCAGCACACACCAAAGGGACTGGGATGAGCACATACAAAAATTTCTATTGGCATACAGGTCAGCCGTTCATGACTCTACCTCCCGAACACCTGCAACAATTATGTTTGGAACCGAGCTGAAACTGCCAGATGATCTAGAATTCGGAATTAATCCCTCGAAAATAGATGAGCACGAAGAGACTCTTCAAGGGGACAAAAAGATCTCGACGAAATTCATGAATTCATTCGTGGCCGAATAAAAATGACCAGCGACAAGATGAAGGCTAGATATGACCGAGCAGCAAATTCTGAAGGCTTTAATGAGGATCGGCTAGTTCTACTATATAACCCACAACGGAAAAAAGAACTGTCTCCTAAACTGCAAACTCATTGGTATGGGCCGTATAAGATGATAAAAATAATAAATGATATCGTGTATAGAATACAGAAGTACAATAGCCCAAGATCAAAGATGAAAGTGGTACATCTCGAGCGCCTCGATAAGTACGGAAAAAGTGAATTTGTGCGTATTCGCGACAAACAGACTTAAGCGGGCGGTAGTGTTACAGATTTATTTTAAATAGCTTAATTTACATTATAATTTTATTTTAGTTATATTTACAGTAGCTTAAGTTACAGTAGTTTTGTTTGTATTAGTTTATGTATATGTAACACTTCGTTTGGGTGCTGGATCCGAGGTGAGTTATTATGTGCAGCATAGTCTTAGGCACTTTTATTATTCCTGCATATTACTTAACATTAACATTACGTCTTAATTTAAACGTAACAATATGAAAGAATTCGTCGTAAATTGGAAACTCTAAAATATTTGATATAATAAATATCACACAGCAGAACTAATTAAAATTGTAATTCAATTTTCTTTTAGGTGTAATAAATGCATTTAGGAAGTTATAATTTATGGTAAATTAATTTTATATTATAATTTTAATTATTCACATTTTGGCAAAATGTGTGAATTATATATAATAATTCACAGCCCAAGCGATTCGCAGTTTCATTCAAAAAGATTCATTCGTTTACACCTCTGGTACATATAAATAGAGGTTTGCTAACAGAAATATCTAAATCTACCATTGAAGCCTAAACAAAAGCATCAAATTTAGCCATGGGCATAGTAAAAGAATTTTTTGAGGGTGGCAAAAGCATAAAAAATATTTTCTAGATGTGGTAAGGGTTTTAAAATATTAAACTGAGTTAATTTTATATGTATAACAGTTAAATTTTTAAATTTCGGGGTGGTTGTGGTTAAATTATTAATTTTTGATATTTCTCCATTACTGGCTTAGTAAAGGAGCTAATACACGGCATGTTTTTTACATCTGACTTGTCAAATTCTCCACTGCTAATACAAACATGTCGTGTGTTACCTTTAAAACATTACTTCTGTAAAAAACATGTGTTGAGACATCTGACAAAATTTTAATTAGAGTGCACTCTATTTTCTTCTGTCAAAACATGTGACATCAGCCGTTGGCAGAAATATCTGCTGCTGCAAAGCAGTCAGCGTAAAAGTACAATTTTGACAGACATGTAGATTTACATATGTCTCACACATTTTAAAGTCAGATGTAAAAAACATGCCGTGTATTATAGCCTTAAGTAGGGTTGCCATTTCTATTTCAAAAAACAGAGGACGTCAGCATAAAAAATGTAGGACATTTACCCAAAAAAAGAGGACACATTTAAAAAAAAATTAAATTTGATAAAATTTACGACGTCATTTAAAATACAAAACAAAATTTGTTTTTACGAAAAAACTTTATTTACAAAAATACAAACTGAACATATCATTCTGATTTAATGGTTGAAAATAAAAACAAAAAAAACCAAAAAAAAAACAACGAAAATTCATTGCATTCATTATCGGGAATGTACACTTTTAAATATTTTACATATATTTTTCAACACTTCCAATTTGAGCCAATATATTACCATCGCATATCTTCAAATATTTGTAAAACTCTAGGCAAACCATATCAAAATTATTTTTGTTCAAGACTTTCTTCTATATCTGAAAAACAAACTTTATGAAAAACACACAGCTGACAAGCAGACCCCTTTGCCGAACTTTTTTAAAATAAAAGACAAGTTAAAATAGGCCGCTTCGATAAATAGCGACAATTAAGGATAATAAAACGAATTTTGTACAAAGAGAAGTTTTAAAATTGTACTTTTTGAAAACTAATTGTACGAGCACCTAAATCTTTTTTTTATACATTTTGTGACCTGTGACTTAAAGTTTAAATGTAAGAAAAAAACTTCAGAGAAGGTGCAAAAAGCCGGACAACCCCGGACATTTTCAAAAAAAGAAGTAGGACTGCCCCGGATGCCCTAAAAAAGAGGACGGTGTCCGGGGAAAAGAGGACGGATGGCAACCCTAGCCTTAAGTAATGTGAAGACTTCCTGGTAGTCATGAGCATGTGCTTATTAATTGCAAAATAGGGACGTACCAGATAGGATCTCGCTTACAAAATTCATGCCTTTTTCAAACACTGTCGGTAGTAAAGGTTTTTGGTGAGACAACGCTTGTCGCTCTTAAGGCTATAATACACTGCATGTTTTTTAATTAGGTTCTTATGTAAAGAAGTATTAGTTTAAAAACTAACAGTAAAGTTGATAAAAAACTTTAACGCTTAAGACTATAAAAACAGGAACTGGACAAAACTTAATTACTTAGTTAAGTTTTTTTCTGTGATATCTTTAGCAACCCAGTATATTAAAAGTTGTACGAGTAGGTACGTTCTGGAGCAAATCTGAATAAATCACATTTATGATTTAAAAAAACTTTAAACTTTTTGTATCTTGACTAAAGATGCTTAAACAAAAAAGTACTCGTGATTTAAAAGACAAAATATTAAGAAGTAGATTTTAATTATACCCTTCACTTGTGGTGCACAATATAGCTTTGTCAATCCGTTTGTAATTTCTACAATTTTCATTTCCGACCCCATAAAGTATATTTTTTCTGAAAGCTTATGAATAGAGGAGCCCTAACCGTCTGTCTGTCTGTCCGTGTGTTGGTTAAAATCAACTTTTAGAAGCAACTATATGTATAGTCAATCTTTTGGAAATATCCGGGAATGAATCGCTATTGAAATTCAGCACAATCGCCCCATAGCTTTCAGAGATATAAGCAAAAAACCACGACCATCTAGTTTTTTTTTTCACAACAACAACATACAACACATACATACAAACGTGATACACTGGAAAGATAAACGTGGCATCGAATCCCAACTGAGCCAAATATTTTTCAAATTTTATTTTTAATTTTTTTTTTAATATTTTTTTGTATTTTTTTTTTAGCATATATACGTGAATTTATAATTTTACAATGGGATGTTTTTATGTATGTATGTTTTTATATGTATGTACGTATTTCATATGAGATGATTGGTAATACAAACTACTGTTATTTCATGACTACACGTTGGGAAGGGTATATAAGATTCGGCACAGCCGAATATTATTAGCACTCTTACTTGTTGATGTAATCTTTTCGTCTTGATTGGCTAGTTTTTTTTGCTGTACACAATTCCCTATACATGAAATATTAATTTTTTGTAGATTAAAGATATAAAGGTCGAAATCTGGAATTTCAGTAATCTTATAAGTTTACCATATATGTATATAATGTGTTTAAAATAAAATCTTTTATACTTGTATGACTACTATTACAATACATATAAAATTATTAAAAAATTTGCATAATTTTAATGTTTGTATAAAAATTTTAACAAATATTTGAAGTCAAGCTTCGATATTTGGAAGATATTTTAATTATTTGCAGTGTCAACTTATAGAAGTTTTTGCACACTTCGAAAACGTGTAAATTTTTAAACACCTACTGGATAATTTTATTACCTTTATTTTATAAGGAATACATATGTACCTTGAAAATTATTTATGACATTTTCATACCTATCCTCCTAGTGTCAGCTAACTATTTAAGCTTTCCTACACGCAGTTCTACATCAATAATATTGACAGCAGACATGATTTTCTATATTTACACTCCATTATAAAAGTATTATATTTTCAGAGACACAAACAAACAATACATATCCTACCCAGCAAAAAAAAATGCATAGAGAGAATGTGGAACAGTTTCATAAACAATGATTTTATCACATGTTTATCATAGAAAGAATGTTATAATATTTTTTTCTTCTTTAAAATGATACAGGTAGTGCTTTTGAAAAAAATAACCAAAATTATAATCACTGGCTGTTACATCAATGTAAATCAATATTTTCATCATTTTTAATGAATTAGTATCAACAATTTTTACCTCAAGCGTATTCCTAGCTAAACTAGCAGGCAGTTGGTTTAAACATATTTTTTCTTCTTATTTATTTTTGTTCTTATATGGAAGCATTATTTTAAGGATTGTAAAGATTTTAAAGTAATGCAAATTAAGTTTTAAGGGAAGTATAAGTTAAAGAATATATTCACATTAGTTTGCTGGGTATATTTATTTATGTCAATGTATGTGTAAATAATATAATGATGTAAACTCCTACCAATACTATTTCATATGCACATACATAGTCGAGTGTAATAACACAACAGAATAAACGTAATAATGTAATATAATTTAAGTGATTTGATATTTTAACTCTACAACTTCCGGTTCATATTACTTGTACTTACATACTTACAGAGTATTATTTTTACTATTTTTTGTGCAAGTGTGGAAATTGAAAAAAATATAAATATGTATTTAAAGTTCAATAAAATTTGTAAAAATTATATCAATATACAAGATTTTACAAAAAAGGCTAAATTACTATTTGAAATGGTTAACATTTTCAGAGTTATCCTAATAAAGGGTCCACCATCTAACGTTATTTTTTCAAATAGTACTTATTTCGTGAATGGTAACACTTAGCTCATGTCTGATTTGACAGATAATGAGTTTTATCTTTCCGCTGAACGAATGTGGTTGTGTATACGCTTGAACAACGCTAAGTAATATTGCGAACTTATTTTGGCCGATTTTGCCAAAAAAAAAATCATGTTTTCAGATGAAGCTCATTTTGATCTTGGTGGGTATGTAAACAAGCAAAATTGTCGTCTTTGAGGCACAAAAACGAGTTACTGTTTGGTGCGGATTTTAGTCCAGAGGAATAATTGAGCCATATTTCTTCGAAAATGAGCAAGGAATGGCCGTAGTCAATGGCGATCGTTATCGGGCCATGTTGAACGAATTTTTGTTCACAAAATTTGAAGAGGAGGATATTGGCAACATTTGGTTTCAACAGGACGGTGCAACGTGCCACACAGCCGAAGCTACACTCGATGTTTTGCGCCTTGTTTTAGAAGATCGCATTATCGCCCGCAGAGCTGATGTCATTTGGCCATCTCGGAGCTGCGATTTGACACCGCTGGACTATTATTTGTGGGGTGCCGTCAAAGATAAGTGTTACGCCAACAAACCAGAAGCAATTGACGTTTTAAAGGATAATTTTCGTGAAGCCATTGGTGAAATACTGTACACAATCGATAATATGCTTAAAAATTGGACCGATCGTGCAGGCTACTACATGGCCAGCCGAGGCAGCCATTTGAATGAAATTATTTTCCATTATTAACCGGAAGGATTGTTCTTTCAAATAAAAAAAAAATTGAGAAAATATTCAGTATTTTTTTTTTTAAAGCATTTTCAGAAAAAATAAGTTATTTGACGGACCCTTAATATTCTACGAAAACTTTTTGTTAAACCTCATAATGTTGCAGAAATAGATTAACTAGGTTGTTATTTTCTAATTAGTTTAATTTATATGAACTTACATTTCAACTCCTATTTGTATTTATGTAATGCCACCATCTAAGCAAATAATAAACCCGAATTTTCACAATTTGGTCAAAACAGCTGACAGTCAGTTGTGCTAACGAGTCTTCCTGTTTTCATTGTACCACGTAATGTAATATAACAGTTTTGTTGAATTTTTTTTTAAATTTTCCACACTTTATTTTAATATTGAAAAGCTTTGCCTTAACAATATGTTTTCAAAATTTTCCATTATATCAATTTTAGTTTTATGAAAAATTATTACAACAAAATATTTTTTGACAACATATATTATTAAATTTCTTTAAAAATTTCTCGTTTTTTAAAGCTTTTAAATTTGTTTGTTGCTCTATTTTTACTTATTCATAACTTTTTCGATAAGTTCGCTGTATGTTAAAATTTTCTATTATTACTTGGATATATTTTTTTATATTTTTTTTTTGTTGCAAATTTTAAAGCTATTTTTTTATGCTTAAAGCAGACAAAGTTCTTATGTACTTGCCTTGTTACAGTGATATCCACCCCCTGTTTTTCGGCCGTAAAGCAGAGTTAAATTTCCAGGAACGAAATATGATTTTAACATGCAAACTGTTCATATATTTTAATATTTAAATATTATCTGTTTATTGTTTTCAATCTTTCTCTTTTCGCCACTTCACATTCGCTTCAGTTTAGAATTTGTTGAATTACTATACTTATAAAAATTTTAAATATTCGAAGCATTTAGGTTTTTATATGCGAGTTGTTGATTCAGAAGATAGAACAGATAATACAAAGTGCCTTAAACGAAGTTATAAACAATTTTCATAATAATAATCATTACATTATAACTATTGTTATTGTTGATTTTATGGGTATAAGTTTTCGTACCTATTTCACACATGCTTAAAAAGAATACTTGTGTACAGTGGATGGATTTTAAAATGTGAAAGCAAATTATTGTTACAAAATGTTTGTTGATTTAGCTGTGCTGTTAGGTTTGGAAAATTTTTATTAATTTTTAATTTTAGATTGCTTTAATTCCGCAACGGTTCAACCTACAAAATTAACACATTAGCTCATTTGCTATTTCTTCATTATATTGCTTCCACAAATTGTTTAGAAATCTTTAATAAAATGGAAGATAATAATAATAGTTAGAATAATTTCTGTCAATATTTTATTACCTGTTATATGTATATACATTAGATATCTTCTGTAATAAAATAGAGAGAAGTTCGTTTATTAGGAAGAAAATTATTTACTGTAATGCGAGAGTAGGTCATTGCCAAAATATTTTTCTGTTATAGAACAACGTGAAATAGATTCTTAACGCAATGATGTTGAGCGATAAAATTGTACAGGTATATTAAAAAACACTCCCCTAGAAATTGCTTAAATCCGTGCATTGCTAAAGGAGTTATGGAATAAAATTTACAGAAATATATGTATGATGCTGAAATTTATAAAATATACATTTTTGATCTATTGTTAGATCAATATATTTATTATCAAATGGCATGAGAAAAAAATTGTCCCTATTTTTCAATTTCAATAAGCAGTTCAGGTTCTGAAGACGTCCTGAGAAAATGTATTGGTTTCAAATATTCAAAAATCCTGGAATGCCGTGCTCTAACTCAGTTGAGAACAGAGAGCAAACAAATATGTACCCAAAGATATCTTACAATAATAATTTGGAAAGAGAAATTACGAAATATCACTTTACAAAAACTGACATAAAGATTTCACCAAGAAATTCCTGTGGAAAGTAATTAGAAGCAAGTGATATTGTCAGAAATGAAACGTGAGGATTTATGCCAGTATTCCAGAGAAGAAAAAAACAGCAGACAGTTGTCCGAGGCCTTCAGACTCTCCCTGCAGGCTGTGTCAGAGACACGGCCATTAAGTTTAACGTAGAATACGCCATCCGATAAGACAGAAAACATATATAACAATAAATGATAAATATATAAGCAAATGAATTTATTTATTTGATAGTTACTTTTGATAATATGGGCTTATGATAGGAAAAATAGAATAAATATATTTTTAAATTATCATTCAAATTTCTCGCAAAAACTAAGTCAATGGTTGTGTTATCAATAGTTGTTGGAGCATCGTTTTGAATATAATCCAAATTAAATGTATCGCTCATATATTTCGCCAATCTGGTATTTGAAGTTATATCTGTGTTAAAATTACTACCGATAAGCATACTTACATCGGGGAAGTCTCTGTTGATTTGCGTAGTTAAAGGGGAATATTTCATTAATGTACTATACAGCATCATTTCCTTGTCTACTTGGGAAACATTTGGATGAAAATACACAGTTCCAATTACAAGTTTGACCCCGTTATTAATTGAAATTTCTGCTAAGCAGATATCGCCAATGTTGCTATCAATAAGCCTGCAATGTGAGGAATGAATTTGTGTTGAAATCGTTGCTTTCTTGCATTTCGTGTAGGTGCCATTTTGATTAGTAGTTTTTATTTTAATTTACTAAACGTCAACTGTCAGCTGCTGTCAAACAGCATCAAGCAGCATTGTTATTTTGCTTACTTGACAGCACTTTCATTTAACATAAAAATGTATGAATTAATTTTTTCATTTTTCACACTGAAACAGCAGCATAGTTTGTGTTCACGCTACAAACTTAAACACTTAAGCAAACACCACGAATATGTTTGAGTGTATGTGTTTAAACAATTTTCATTTGAGAAATTTAAATGATAGGAAGATATCAACCGATATGAAATGTATATCAAACGAAAGATAACATCTTCATTTACCTACAAAAAAAATGTAAAACAAGTTATCTTGCCGTTTTCTCATAATCAATGAAATAAAGATTACAACAATAACAATCTGACATGACTCCCTATACCGTAAGGTAAGACGTATTCTACGCCAATAAACTTAAAGTACACGATTCTCTAACACCGATAATCATATGCATACAATGGGCTTATGAAAATGACAAGCTCACGTCATTTAAGAAAATAATTTACCAAAAAAGCAAATCAAAATCTTTTGTTAAAAAATATTAAAAATTTATCAACAGAAACATTTTTAATTTCTATTATCGCAATAATGTAGCCTTTGTGACACGTTTCTTTAATTATTCGCAAGTATTGAGCGTGCGCCATACATAGACATTTATTTTTTGATGGAATGTATTTTGGTATTTTTGTTTAAAGCTAATTTATAACTAAAAAGAATTGTCTTTAACATAAAATAAATTTTTTACATTTAGAAACCATAAACACAACATTAAATTTATATTAATGTTCAATTTAAAATAATCTTTATAACTATTTCCTACTTTTTAAGTTATTAAATGTATACTACGCCCTTTTATATTATTTTTTATGTCTGAATTAAAAATATGTTTCTTGTATTCGATTTAGTGTAGTTTAATCCACCACCACAAGGTTTTTCTTACAATTTAATTGTTTTATTGCTTATTCAAAAATCAAATATTACTTACGTAAAAAGTTTCTGTCATTATCATTCATAGATTGTAATGGAATTGTAGTCAGTGTTTATGATACGTACAAAAAACTTCTTATGCAAAATTTTTTTGAGAAAAAAAAACAGAAGAAAAAAATGGACAAGCATACGTTTTTATATATAATTTTTTTGTTGAAAACTTTCTACATAAATTTACTGCAACCAACTGTTTGTGGTTAAGACGGCATTATACATTCATAACCCAAAAAAAAACTTTTCACAGATCTAGCTAAATACAAATAAAATAAAAAAAAACTTTGTATATTTATCCATCTGATGTGGAAATAAAAACCGAATGACCATAATTTTTAAATAACAGAAAAAAAAACGCGTAAGAATTTTTGAACGCCACAGCAATAGTTTTTTGTTTTTTGGCTCTGTACTAAATTTATAGAATTCACAGTATTTGAAAACCGATAACCGGTTATATCTTATAAGAAAATTTATTTATAAAAAAATAAATTTTCGTGCATACTAAGATGTCGGACTTATTTTTTTTTAGTTTTTTCACCCTTTTTGTAAGAAAGGCAGTTTTTATTTTTTTTTTAAATTTTACAGCTGTTTTTTATTCATAGAAGCAGAGAACTTGAAATTTAGCTAATACAGAGAAAATCGTTTTTCGGATCCAACTGATTGGCTTAAATAAATTTTATATATTATAATTATATAGTTATAGTTATATTATAATTTAATTATCTGTGCGAAAAAAGGAAGGCCATTTGCATTATAGTGTTACTGATAAAAATTTTTGACAGTAATCGAACCCACAAGCCCCAGACTGGAAGACTAGTAAACTGCTGACTACCATAACGGCGCTTATGGTATTAGTGTTTCAATACGATTTTGTACCTGTGATTTTGGCTAGGACGTACATAGCGTAGTATAAAGGTACAATTTGTATACACCCTTCGCCATATTTAAATAAGGCTGTATTTCATCAAAAACTCGTTATACATTTATTGAAAATATAAGAGTATTTCTACTTTTTATGCATATATCATTTACTCTATATATCTGCAGAGAAAATAATCTATAGGTATTAAATCACACGTATGAGATAGTCAGTTAACAGATCTATGTCTTGAAATCATTTTTTTAAATAGTTTTTAAAGTTATATAGTTCTGTTGATTACATACTGTGTAACATGTAGCATTTTTATGCTGAAAGCTCATGTCTGAAATTTTAATGTGTTTCAATTAATTCACGAATAAATAAGCAATTATATGTGGATATCCGACCAGTGATTCCATCAGCCCATAGAGCGGATCAAACAGTTTCGAATATAGCTTGAGGAATATATATCTGTTTACTGGCAATGCCACTTTATAAAAAGTATAACTTATCAGATGCCTCGAGTAGCACTATGATATTAAAAATATTTAAAAAATTTTCTTCAAACAACTCTCCGACATGATTCCACTTAAGATAAATTCCCAAACTCAACCAACATCAAAACTACCAAAAACAGTCACAAAAAACAATGCAAATTATATTAAATTTTTCGCTTCTAAAAAAATTTTAAAAAGTGCCACAGTTGGCTATTGTTGTCAGTACAATAGCGATTTTGTTTACAAAATGTTTGAAATAGCATTGAGTTTGTTGATGAAAAATAAATGATTTCGTATCGCGTTTTATAAATCAGGTATTTAATTTTAGAAAAAAAGAACTATTTTATATTTGAAAAAAATATTGAAAAATTAGTTGGGAGCATATCCCGAATAATTTAGTAAATTATTTTCTATTTGATTACCACTATAAAAACCATCATACATTACTTTTTATATTTAAAAATGACTTTACTTTTCTGGTAGCCAACACTTTAATGGCATTATTTCGAGCTGCTAAACATCACTCTACTCTGGAAGTGTTGAGCAATTTTCAACTTCTTTGTTGCGTAATTTTTATTTTTTTTTATAAATGTTTAGTAGCTTTCAGTTGACGTGGGTTGCAGAAAATTTGGTGAATTGGATTCTTGAGGCACCAAAATCTCATTATCATCTATGTACTACTTTAATGTTGCTTTGCTATAATGAGAAGAGGCTAGATCGATTAAAATATATTAGACACTTCATGTTCTTTAACAAAAGGCTTTAATCACTTCTTTAAGCATTCCTTGATTAACATTTCCAGATTTATTGTACATGTCGTCAAGAAAAATTTGGTTCTCTCACTACAAGTGTATATAGCTTGTTTTGAATTTGTCCTCCATTTTCCGCTTATAGCCTGCAAGGTATAATTCAATAGCTGCAGAAGTCTCGTCATTCAAAATGTAGAATTTACATTGTTCTAATTTTTTTAAATTATTTGCAGTATGTTTGACTTACGTGTTTCATACATAATTTCTATCTGTGAATTTCCGTACCTTGCATACAAAAAACTTCGAGCAATCCACATTTTTAAGGATACTTCTCCGTTAATTAATATGATTTCTCTTCAATAGATCACAGATTATTTCAGTTATCTCAATGTCATCGATGAAGTTATCGAGAAATTTAGAAACCGCTTTCTTCTCGACTTTTTTTTATTTGCCGGCTTAAGTAACTTTCAAAAGGTTTCACATGGATTTTTGGATCTTTTAACTTGCCTGGCATTTAAAATCAAATAATTTTGAGAACAAACTCAATTGCAAATTTGTGCAAAAAATTTTCGATATATATTTGTTTTAGTGTAGGATAAAATATCATTACAAGCACTAGTTGTTGCAAGTTATTGCAAATGAAAATGCGCTCAGTCAAAATTAAAAACACCTCCAGGCAGCTAAGCTGCATAAAAAGAAGACTAAAAAAAGTAATTTGTCTTTTTTGAATTAAGTAATACAAAAAAAATGATTTTAAGTCAGCAGAACACGGACCGCTTTGCTGATCCCTAACAAGTTTTTGCATTTCATTCATTAGGAGATAGATTATTCTATAAGCATATCACTTCCGCTTCGTCAATTTATAAAATTTTCAATTATGAAAAGATATTATCAAAGGAAATGACATCAAATGTATTTCTTGGTATGCGGGCACCACTTGTGACTGGAAAAATAAACTGATATTTCAGCCAATTAAACATTACTTAAAGCCTTCAACAATTATATTGCAGCAGATATGCCGTTAAATATATTCTCTTTGTATGGAAGAACCACGCCCTTCATTCGATCTAATTTTCAAAAAGTTTCCAAATTTTTATTAATATGTAATACCAGGATAAAAATCTTGCAAACTTATAGTTCCTGCAATATGTCATAAAGTGGGGCTTATTATCGTGTGGAATATGTCGCTTTACTTGCTCCGATCGCATCAACTTTTGTCATTAATAAGACGAATGAGATAAAAGTTAATCACAAAAAGTTTAAAGATTATACATATATTAACGTTTTCGTAATATTTAATAACATGTATTTTCTATAAATAGAAGGTGCCATGCCTAGTATTATTTCCGAACTCAATTTACGATTACAAATACAAAGTTTTATTACAGTTTCCAACATGAAATATGAATTAAAAAAGCACAAATGTGTGTTATAATTTTCAGCCAAAAATAACTAAGCTGGGTTATGATAATATTAAAAAAAAAATTTACGAATTCTCTGATGCGATTACCAACGAACGTTTTTTGTGCATAAAACTATATTAGAAACCGCTTTCTTTTTTTTCTATTGTTTTTAGTAATTTTAAAACCGGTTTGTTAAAGTTTGCCGGATTTTAAAATACCCTAATAGTACTTGCATCTATACATATTTGCTTAACCCAATTCTAAATATTTTTTAACAAACAACCAGTGACTGTTTTAAATGAGAGAGTAAGAATTAGAAGAAAAACCATTGCATAAATTTTAGGCGCTTAACACCCGCAGTTTTGTGTGAAATTTTTAAATTATGTTTTTTGTTGTGTGATAAATGATGATTATATTTTTGTGTTTGGCTGTGCTAGTGTGTTAGCGTATGATGGGTAGTAAACGTTGATTATTTGGTTCGTTGCCTGGTGGATAAATAAATGCTTGGTTAGAATACTGCTCGACTCTTGTTGTTTAATATAGTTTTTTCTATCTGTTTTAATATGTTTTATTTCATTTCGAGTTTATTCCATTTCAACAAATTTTACCGAAATCAGTTTTTGTTGTTGTTTGGCTGGCTGTATTTGGTACACGCTCTGTTTTTTTCCATTGTGGTGTTGTTCTAAAAAGTTTGTGGTCTTACTTGAGCTTCATGTACCCATTTTGTTCACATTATGTTTGTTGACTCTCTTTGCACCGTTGCTGTAGCTAGAATTTGGTTCCGAAAAATACCAAGTCGGTATGTATAGGTGGTAAGCAGTAAAGAAAGTTTAAGCATTAAAAAAGTTAGGTCATAAAATATTTACCACTTTGCTGTAACTGATGGATTTTTGGCCATATTTTAAATTGCTGTTACATTCTCATTTTCCAGCATTTTAACTTACAGACACCTTCCTATACTCTGTTTAAGTGTATGTAAATATTTTTTTCTGATGTTAGCAGAAATTGTAAAAATATTTTGCTTATAGTCGACTTAATTAGTTATTGATTTTCATGCAGAAATTCGTATTTTTTTTAATCAAGTAAAACTGACACATCATTTCTATACTATTGGGCTTAATAAAATCATCTTATGTAGTTATCAACTGTAAGATAATTATTTTAAGTTTTATTTGAAAAAGTTATAGCAATGAACCATCACCGTTTCTGTATTAATGACAAATAATCAAAATTTAGAAGCTTCCTTTTGGAGCAAAGTTTTATGGTGATCTATTATTATTTTTTAAGTCGGTCTTAAACATGTGTGGTTTTAAAAAAATCCGATAGTTTCTTGAAAATTAGAAAAAAAAACATCAAATATGTTCTTTTGTTCAAAAACAAGTAAAAGCAGGCAAATTTTGCTTCAATACTTTCCTTTTTTGCTTGCATTATACGCTATAACTCTTTTCCTAATAAACAGATTTAGCCCATTTTGAATAACGAGTATTTCAAATGATTTTTTTTTTGTCCAGTTAATGTTTTAATTATTATTTTATTAATGATTTTATTATAGATAGATTTTTAGTCAGATTTTAATTTTTTTTTTTTTTTTTGTTAAATTCTACTGATTTTTGTATCTTTCATTTCATATCAATAACTTAAGTCTAACACAACTGCTACCAATCGCAATCTTATGGTATTGAAGCAAAATTTCAGGAAAATTTGAAAAAAAACTGCAGTTTCTGACTTAGGTAAGGTTATGTTATGAAAAGGAGGAGCACTAAAAGCTAAAACCCACGACAGGTATGCACTTATGCCCAATTGGCATGCTGTGCGCTCCATATGAATATAATATTTATAATAGAAAGAAAATAGAAGAGAAAGAAGCGGACCAGTCCAGAGTCTCTGGCGGGAATCGAACCCGCAACCCCCAAACTAGCAGACCAGCACACTACTGAATAGTCCACCGGGACACCTGAGTAACAAAGTATCATTCCCTGAAATGTGCTCAAATCTATGCATTACGAAAGAAGTTATTAATCAAAATTTACGAAAATGTATACCGTACAGCGGCTTTTTCGGTATAATTAAAACGTAACTTTATCGCTTTATCTCAAATGCATACTCTATGGACAAGGTTTTTGGAAGAGTAATTGTAGGACTAAATTTATAAAAAATAATACATAAAAAAAGTGATACATATTGTTACAGATTTATTTTTAAATAGCTTAATTTATATTATAATTTATTTTAGTTGTAGTAGTTTAAGTTACTGTAGTTTTATTCGTATTAATTTATTTCGCTGGTTGTTCGAACATGATGTTTGTTATTATGTGTAGCATACTTTTAGGCACATCTATTATACCTGCATATTACTTAACGTCTTAATTTAATTGTAACGGTTTTCGTATATACTAGAATGTACATACGAGAACTTTGTCGAATGTTACCGAACACCACTATGTTAAACACAAATAGCCAAACAACACAGCTAACATGATCAGTATAACAGTAGAGCTTGTAAAGCTCGTATCAAAGTGAGTTTGATAATAAAAGTGTATAACCAACCATAAGTGTTTGTTTAAATAAACATAGTGCTCTTAATTTTATAACTGATTTCAAGTGCTTTTAGTTGCAATAAAAGAACTCAAAGGTTATTTAAAGGAAATAAGCCAACGTTTATAAAAGGTATAAACGTAACAATATTTTAGTTTAGGGATATTCCATAGCGATTATTGTTTATAACAAAATAATAAATTTTTGCTAGAGAAGTACATAAAATTGTATTAAAAATGCTCTTACTTGTTTTTTTTTGTGCTATACTTAATTAGTGATTTAATATAAATTATTTTAAATTAAAAAGGGTTTAATTTTTATGATTTACTACTTAATATTAATCTTAAATACTATTTTTTGTTTAATATAATAAAGATGTACAAAATATTTATTTCTAAATATTATTTCCTTATTAGTCATTATGCATTTGTTAAGAAGACAACTTTACTTGAATCAATAAAGTTTACCTTCATTATAAATTTTGTTGAAATATTTATATTTTTTAAACTTTTTCCATATTCAATAATGAGCAAATACTACTCCATCAATCAATATCTGTTCTTTCTCTTTCCATTGGAAACAACTGCAACGTGTAAGTATTCGTTTCATAGAATATGCATGTGTAAATATCAAAAAACTAATAATAAATACTATAAACATACACTCATACAAGAAAAACTTTTTAATCGCTCCATTTAAAATGCAAGTTTTTCTGAATTATATTTTCAGTTAACATTAAACTGAAAACAAGTCAAGTGAATGAAAAGTCAGTAAAAAATATTGCTGAACCACGGTATGTGTTTAATCACAACTTTAACGTTAAAAATATTCTGCTGGTGCATGTAATATTATATTCATGCGTAGTATATATGTATGTGCGTATGTATGCATAAAATGGCGTATTATGTTTATAGTATGCGTGCTAATATTACAAAAATGTCTGTTTGTCGGTGTTTAAATCCACTTTCATCATATTCCCACATGTAATAATTTAAAATTTTAAATTAGAAACAGTAAATAATTTTTAATGTGCAAATTTGTTACAAAAATAAATAGATGCAGCGCAAATTACGGAGGCGTTGATTAAAGTTAGTTGTAATGATACTCTACAGTCTGAATTAAATTTAAGTATAAGAGTTTAAAATTGGAAGAAATATGTAATTAATTTTTAATTTTAGGATTTTATAGTTGTATCTACAAAATTTTATTGCAAAATATTAATATAGATTCAAAAATAAGAAATTATGATTATCACAATATAAATTTTTGAAATAAAGAAAAGTTTCACTGCAAGAACTGAACCATTCGATTGAAAAAGAATTTGACTTCCTAATTTTGTTAGGTATGGCCGTGAATTTCAATTGCAAAAATTATAGTCAATGCTGTTTGTACCTGTTTCAATCGTACCATTAGTTCATAGTAGAACGGTGACTTCTTCGGAAGAACAAGAAATCAAAAACCGCCGAAGACTCCTCATTTACAATCACCACAAAGCGAGCTTGCACACATCGATTTAAACTTTGTGCCTAAAACCAAAAATTTTTCCTTTAACATACAAATATCATACCCGGGTAGGTTGTGTTGTTTCTGATAAATCGCTTTTTTTGGAGTTTTTGTGGGTAAATTTAATAATTTGCAGCTTATGTTATAAAAATAAATGTTTCTGATACTGTTCTAGTGGCTACGTCCTCTTACATAATATATAATAATAATTAAGGGAAGTGACCGAAACATTGTATGTGACAACTTATTTTACAAGGCACTATATCGCGTCTACTTTGAATTTGTACTATAATTTATTTAGGTGGGTATAGTAAACAAAAGACGAACAATTGTTTCAGTTTCAATTTGTAATCCAAAAAGAAAATTAGCTGACTTATAAATTTTTGTATTTAGAAACAACAAAAGTATGTGCTCTTATATTTAATAAATAAATATAGATCGATGACGTTTATCTCTACATCTCATTGCAAAACGAGTTTAAAGGTAAAAAAATGCCAGAAATGATTCCAAATTACAACAAATTCAAAGCCGTGCTGATATGAACAAATGTTTAACAGAATATACGTAAATTATTATTAATATAACAAAATAAAACAGGATGTATGTATGTATGTAACGTATGGACTCCAAAACGGCTGGACCGATTTTGATGAAATTTTCAGGAAATCTTCAGAATATTTAGGCGGGTGACACTGTAAGGTCTGATTTTTAATTTTCGGTCTGCGGGCTATGGGGCGTAGCAAAATCAACTTTTCATATTGCACCACCAATGACATATACATATATTTATTTTGTTTCCTAATTTTTTTTTTGAAAGCCGTTGTCATGTTTTTTAAGGCGAGATATCAAACTGTTAAATCGGTTATGTAGTTCCGAAGATATTTAAAAAAAACCTATGTTAATAATGATCCAATATCAAAATTTTAAAACTTTCAAAATGTTGCATTCAAAAATCCGAGTTTTCGGCTTATTTACAAAAAATATTTACAGCTCAATGAGCAAATTCAATTAAAACTGCCCGGCAAATTAATCAAATACAAGTCGATCGACACATTAATGGATGGAGAACCAGCCGTCAATGTTTTTTAACTAATATAAAATCTGTTAAATATATTTTACGCTAAATTAATTAAATATACATTTTTGGATTTCTACTAATAAAAAATATAATGAATACATTTGTGCTTACCCGGATATGTGCTTTATATGGTTAAGGGGTTAGCTTAAAAAATTTTAATAAACTTTATAAAAAAAGCTGTAAGTGATGGTCTTTTCAATGACAAAAAACAGTATCTAAGAAGCACATCGATGGCTTAATATAGAAAAGGCGGGACTCGATTTGTATTACTTTACAGGAGAAAGAAAAAACTCAATAAAATTTAAAATAATGTATTGAGTTAGAGCTTTTTTATTTGATCACAAATTTGTTATTTTCAACCATCACTCACTTAATTTTTTAGGATTGATATGTGTGTATGTCAGCTACCAGAAAAAAATAAAAACTCGTTTTTGTTAAAAATCAGGATTCGCTCTTTTTATATTAAGCCATCGGTACACAAAATTTCAAGTCGATATCGCGCCAGACTGTGAAACTGTTGTAGACATAAGGGTTAAGCAGTCAAAAGGTAAATTTAATGACACATCTACCGTAAAGTCCTGACTTTACCCACAGTGATTTCTTTTAATTACATAAAAAATAAATTGTGAGGTTAATGCTCTTCGATACCTAATGAAGCGGCTGATACGTTAAAAATTCATATTTTGGATTGGAAAAAGTGTCTTTAAATTTGGTTCACACGTATGCAAAAGTGTATTAATCTTCATGAAGAATAGTTTGAAAAAAATGAACCTATTTTCGGTGTTAGATTTTTATTTATTGTTGCTAATCCAAAAATTTAAAATCCAACCTCGGTACTACCACGAATAAACCTTAGATTGACAATAATTCTGAGTTTCACCATTGAAATTGTTTTCTCTATGTGTGTTATTGGATAATAAAAACATATTAGTTCTAAATTAAAAACAAGACGATTTTATTTTATATGGTGTTCAAATATATAGATATTTTTACAATAAATAAAAACAAATATTATAACAAGCCTGTAAAATAGTTTTTCAAGTTTAAAAGAAATTTTTTATTCCACGTTTAAAGTAAGAAAGTGTACGCAAATACTGTACAAAGAACCTGTAAGTCAAAAAACTCTACGTGCTTCAAAATAACTTTGAATTTGTTTGTATTTGTTAATAAGACTTAGTTTTGCTATTATAGCAGACATATTTGTACAAGTTGAATAGTAAAGTATTTTATATATTTAAGTAGTAAGTTATTTCAAAACTAAAATGTTGGCATTTAATACATTTTTAATTAATTTCAAAATGTCATAATTTTGTAGCCGCTTTTTACGTTTATTATTATTTTTATATTATTTACATGCATATATGTATGTATGCACATTAGGGCGTATCAGGTTAAAGCCATGACTGACTATCAGATTTAGTCGTTCGATATGTCAAAAATTGTATGTGTGTTCAGAAAGTGTGATAGTGTGGACACAAAGTGTACATGTGTGACAGATTTTTTGACAAGTGTGTCCGATTTGATAATCTTTTGGAAATTTTCATAAAAAAATAGTTTCTGTGCGATCAGAGTTGCTTTTTCTAAGCAAGTATGACAGTGTGGCATCCAATAACACATTTTGTTGCGATTTTTTCATGTAGGACAGAAAACTATCAGATTTTTATTTGACATAATCGCACGACTTTGTAGGATAGTCAGTCATGGCCTTTACTAACAAAAAAAGTGTACCATACACCTGTTTGCAAGGCAATTTTGAAAAAAAAAACCGAAGGTGGGGTAAACTTTTAACGTTTTTCATTATATCTTAGGCTTTTACAGTCGGATCATGAAGTATGATACACAATATTTTTGCTATACCTTTATGATTCAAATCAAAGCTCGCAAAAAACATTTAACTTTGGCAAACCTTATGGTTTGTTGCTCTGAAGAAAAAAAAAATTGGTCTTCCCAAGACATAAAATTTTCTTATAATTTCTTATAATATTTAATTATACGAGCAATAGTTCTATTTATAATATCTAACAAACAAAAATTCAACAATATCTTATTTTTCGTAAATTTTCCGCTACTCGTTCTTGTAGCATCTTCAGGAAATACAAAGGAAGGAATATTGTCAAACAAAAATGAAAATATTTTCTTTTTATATACTATTATAAACATGACCTAAGAAGAGCAAATCGGAAATATTATTTATTTATTATTTATTTTTCATATAAATTTTCTTGCAAAAATACCATATATTCCAAGGCGAACGGCAAGGTTTTTTTCGGTATGGTCTAATGTGCATATCCATATGTATATATCTATATATTTATTTCCATTAGTGGCTAATTAAAATTTATATTTTACCATAAATTACATCTACATTATATGACATTTTCCACTTTTCTGCCCGCAGGAAAATATTTACTAAATGCATTTAGTTTTACAACGTCACATCTCATACACAGAACCGAAGGTTTTGTAAAAATATTTTTACGTTGACACATATGCACACATTTCTATTTTAGGATACATATTCATGGACGTGTTTTGCATATGTATACAAAGTTATTTATAGAGTGAATTTTTGAAAGATGGACACTAAAATTAATAGTATATTTATTTGCTGTTAACGCTATAGTTTTATAACAATGACAAGAATTTTGTGTTATAACTTTTAGGTAAACACCCTTTATTTCTATGTACATCATAAAATAACAATAGAAATGTGTGTCTATATCTCTGTCCAAGAAATTTTATTATTTTTATTTCAAAATTTTGAGCTCTTTTTAATTTAAATGTGACAAAATGAACACATGCTTCCACCGATATGAATAGGTAAACATGTAGCTGTTGTTTTTGTTGTTATTATTAAAATGTTACATTTAAACAGTCAAACACCGGACAGCAAAGAAAAAACTGTACATTATGAAATCTTTTTAATAAAATTTTAGTAACCAATTAATTGAATTACTGTTGTTCTAATCATTAAGTATACTTATATAGGTATACATTAATTTCCTATTCAAAGTATTAACTGCCAGTTTATCTAAATGCGAACGAAATTTTCATTTTTACAAATATATTGAAAACAACAACAAAAATTAAAAATTTGTTTTTGTTTTTAGCGTATTTGTACGAATGAAAAATTCGCTTGGGTTTCCTTTCGACATCGTTAAACTGGCTATAAGTATTTACTTTTTTCAAAATATTTTTTGTAGCTTCGTGTAAGCTGGCATGTAAATAATATAATTTTAATTAAATTCTAATAGAAGCTTTAAACACATGTTTGTTTTGGTTCTCTGACATTTTTTTATTAAAAACAAAAATAATTAAAAAAAATAAATTTATCCTATTATGCCAAAAAAAAAAATAAAAAAAATGTGACACCTAAGTGACATATTTATTATTAATAGTATGTATAATGACGAAAATTAAGCTAAAATTAAAAGTTATTGCTTCAGTAATAAATAATTAAAAGTGAATTTTTATTATATAATAGTTTTTTAAGCTTAAGGTTCCTAAGAAATCTTTTTGTTTTATTTTATATTATTTGATCAATATTTCGCTACTTCTTTTTGTAGCATCATCCTGATGATTAAGCTTAAAAAACTATTATATATTATTATAAAAGGTCAAAGAAACTAAAAATTAATGTGAATATTTATTATTTGCCCTAGAAAGTATGATGAGATGATAAGATTTTTAAATATACAAAAATCTGTTATATGTGCTATATTTAGCCGCGCCGAATTTAATTAACCCTTCACCATCATGCGCAAAGATTTAAGAAATTCTAGTATTGACTTTGTCGTAGTATAGCCTAGACTTTATATTTAACTTTGTAGTCATTTTGTTTTGAACGTCGTTGTGTTTTTTGAATTTATTTATGATTTACTGTATTCTACCATTCAAACTCTTAGAAAATATTTGATACCCATAATGTTGTTGTGAAATTTATAATATAACCACCATTTTGTGTCATATGTCATGCTGTATTGAACTGGTCAAACACTTTTATTTGATACCCAAAGAGGGGGAGTTAAAGGGGGAAAATTTGTAAATACTATATTTGAGCGAAATATACTCCATTTTGTTGCTGACGCTATCTTATAAATTAATATTCTTATAGCTTACTGCATTCCAGTAGTAAATTTTTTAAGTCAATACCAATACTGAAGACGGTAAATGGAGTACATTTGTTATTGCAAAGTTTGACACATATATAAGTTTTTTGTATGCTAAAAGTCGTTTTTGCAGACACTCCATGATATAAATTTCTGTATTTATCGTCCCTGATGCCACAAATGCTTGGCTTCATTTGCCAAAACTGCAAATATCATTCCACACGAGAAATTTCTTAGGGAATATTGTTTGTTTTTTATCCGGACGGAAGTTGAGAAAAGTCGTCCAGCATGTATGTTTCGTCATCCATCACACACACGGTTTATTTTTAATAAAATCTGCCTTCAATTTATTCATTCTTTACCGAATTGCGATCTGGAACTTTCTGAACTTTGTATGTCTTCAGCCCAAAATATGCTTTGGCCCTTTGGACAAAACTATTAGAGCATGTCACCGTTGGCGCTAAGGCTCTGATAAAAGTGTTAGGTGCTCTTCAAAACAGTTGTTCGACTTCTTTTACCTTACCAATATCTCTTGGACCTTTTTACTGATCCAGGTTTTATTTCAATGCTCAAGACTTTCTTATACCGTTTAATGGCATTTGAAACAGTTCGAGGGTCAACTTTCAAATTTTTTGCTATTTTCTTAAAAGTACGATTTGAGTTTTATTTAACTTAATGCAACTACAAATTTTTTTCGATACACTACTTAGTAAGAAATAAGCTGGTAAATATCCGAGATGTTAAAAAATTTTAGTTTTTGTATCAAAAATATGGAGAAAATCAGAAGTAGTTATGTTTAGTTGCTCAAATCTTAGCATCGTATATTGGTTCGCACTGGTAATTTGTTATCTAAAGTGTAGATGACTCTATAAGTTATTGTTACACATTATTCACTATACATCTGAAATACGTATTGGCATGACGGACATGCTGATATGTGGACATAAGATTTTACAAAAATACATATTTTATAAAATCGAAACTAAATATTGAAGAAAATACAAATTTTTTATCGTTTGTGTTTTAAAAATTTAAAAAATCGAGAAATTTGCAAAAAGTCATTTGGTACTACCTTTTAAAGATACGCCAAAGGTGGTCTATGCGAACACCAGTTTTTCTTACTTTTTAAATATTTTGGACGATTTCTCACCACTAGAGGCGTTAACGTTATCTTCTATTGCTAAAATTGTTTACACAAGATATGGGTCCCAACAAAATTGCCTAATACTGTCAAATCGCCAATTTTGGCAGCCACTAGACTTTTTCAAAACTTGCGATTTGGTACTTACCAAGTTTCCTCTTAATAAGTTAAAAGAATCGGGTGCCATATTAAATGATACACCATATTTTTCAAACTAACTGTCAGCCAAATACAATACTTCCATTTCGTGAAAATTGTGTAAAATCATCGCAAGGTAACTCGCTCGATTGACGAACTTTTAACATTCATCAAATAGAATCTGGAATCCCGCAAGGTGGTTTGCTTGGCCCAGTTATGTATACGACTTTTACCTATAACATGCCAACAATGGATAACATTACTATGGCTGCATATTGGAATGACACGGAATTATTTTCTCATAAATCCCCTACGTAAGATTCTAGAATTTTAATAGTCTTGATAAGTGTCTTATAAAATCTAATATTCTAGTTAGTACACAAAGCTCCAACCACATTTACAACAAGAACAAAAAATGGCACACCAATACTTCTAAATAGTTCTGCAATTCCTATGAATAAAACTATAAAGTATCTGGGCCTCCAATTGGACAGACTACTTAAAAAGAAATCATACATCAAGGAAACAACTAGATAACATGTTTAAACAAATGTATAAGCTACTTGGGCGTAAATCCCAACTCTCCTTCAAAAACACAGTTTTACTTTTGAAAGTTATACTCAAACCTTGTTGAAAATATGGCATAGAATTAAGGGGAAGTCCCAGAACTTTGAATGTTGATATATTAAAAAGATTTCAATTAAATGATTTATGGACAACAATAAACGCTTATTTTTATATAACAAATAAATCTCTACATGTGACCTTAATATACCTTTTGTAAGATCAGAAACACGAAAATTTAGCTGCAGTTATTTAAAGAGACTCAGTAACAGCCGGAACATATTAGCAACCGCATTACTAGATGAGACTAATGAATTCAAAAGCCAAAAAATCGTATCCTGGTTCTTCCTTTTATATAACGAAATAATACAACATACATGTGATTAATACTTATTAAATGTTACATTAATTATATACTCAATTTATACTAATGAAATTTAAAGTTGTTACCAATATATGGGAGTATGTATGAATATATGTATGTATGAAGTTACATATTATTATTGGTTTCAATGGGATTAAATAAAACATGTGATTTTTAAATTTATTAAATTTGCTTATTATTGTAAAATAGATTTTAAATAAAATAAAAAAATTATAACAAATATATCAAATATAATATATAAATTATAAAAAAAATTGCAATTAATTTGAAAAATAAAATGTAAATCATTGAAACATGCACAATACACCTGCTCTGTTAAAAGTAGATAAGCTGCTTAGTGAAATTACTGTTTCTTAGTCGTAAGTTGTTTTAACGGGTAATTGTAAATACCCGACGAACTTCGTAATCTCTGCATTATGAACACTGAGCTCTGCATTAATATCTATATATGACTTTGGGCATGTGGCTATTGCGGCTAGCGCATTCACGGCATATGAATGTGAACACCCTTTACATACTATTTGCAGTAATTTAGGATGTATTTTAGCAAAAACGATAGTAAAGGATTCTCTATCCCGCTAAGCAAGAACATTAAGTTATTTTAATTAAGTACATGACCTGTTTTAATATGTTTGTTTTATAATAAGCCAATTTCAAATTTGGATAATATTTTTCAAAATAACTTTAACCACTAATTTTAGTAAATACCAGTTAAATTTTACGGAATTTTTCTTTTAACAAATGAAGTCAAATATACAAAACCATTAATTGTAATTGTAATTTGTTTAAATGAAGGACATTAAAGCATTTTAGTGGTTAAGTTTAATTTGCCAAATATTTAAAAAAAGTGAACAAATTATAATGTTTTGTATAAAAAATTATATTTATACCTAACTAACGCATTTAATTTTTCTTTTGCAGCTATTTGAAGGTGTACGAGAATAATTAAAGAAATTAAAGGTAAGAATAAGTATATAGAAAATTTATAATTTAAAATAGTAGTTGTGAAATTTATTAATGCACTAGACAAGACCGGCGCGCGTTTCTACGCCCCTTAGTGAATTAAATTGCATTCTGAGTTTCAATTTGATGTATTAAAAATAATATTTTATTGATTTTTATTGTAATGCCAGTGGGTATACAATATTTTTAGTTTTTCAATTTGCTGTAAAAATGAAAATGGTGTTCCAACTCTGGAGCATGCGACGTATAGCTGGATATGCGAAAAGCATGGATTTTCCAAATTCAATCCTGCAACAGGCAGAGATTGTCCTTGTGCTTTTTTGATGGTTATAGCTATGGCAAGGCGAACTAGAAACTGAAAATCGGTGGGAACCATTGGAATGCGTGAAAAAAGCTGAAAATAGTAACTTATTTTGAATGGGCGTAGTCCCGGCCACCTTTCTAATTAGGAAATTGTATAGTCATGACAGCTCAATATGTGTGCAAAGTTTCAGCAAAATCGGTCCAGTGCAAGTACCTCAAAATTAAAAATTTTGGGCGTAGCCCTGCCCACTTTTCTAATCACGAAATTGTATAGTCATGACAGCTCAATATGTGTGCAAAAGTTCAGAATAATCGATCTAGTGCAAGTAGCTACAAATGGTAACTAATTTTTTTATGGGCTCACCCCCGCTCACTTTTTACCACCCATTAACACTCCCTGGAATGTGTAAAAAAACTTGTTACAGTTTAAGTGCGATCGGATTTACGGTTTCGGAGTCTATAGCTAACACACACACACAGAGTTCAACTTTTATATAAAGGGACCGCCAAATTACTTTTTTTTTAAATGCTATAAATAAAAGTGTAGCTTCGGTTGTGTGGCTCGTAGCACCGTTCCGTTGAAACCAAATGTTGCCAATACCCTCCTCTTCAATTTTTGTGAGCAAAAATTCGTTCAACATGGCCCGATAACGATCGCCATTGACTACGGCAACTCCTTGCTAAATTTCGAAGAAAAATGACCCAGTTATGCCTCTGGATCAAAATCCGCACCAAACAGTGACTCGTTTTGGGTGTATCGGCTATTCAATGTATGCGTGCGGGTCTTCTGTGTCCGAAATGCGAC
The DNA here is from genome assembly GCA_941918925.1 of Phyto melanocephala. Taxonomy (NCBI): domain Eukaryota; kingdom Metazoa; phylum Arthropoda; class Insecta; order Diptera; family Rhinophoridae; genus Phyto; species Phyto melanocephala. Next base: position 93,136,585 of record OW799233.1, on the reverse strand, counting down.
AATTTTGCTTGTTTATATACCCGCCAAGATCAAAATGAGCTTCATCTGAAAAGATGATTTTTTTTGCCAAAATCGGCCAATATTTCCCAGCGTTGTTAAAGCGTACACACAAGCATATTCGGTCAGCGAAAGGATAAAACTAATTATCAAATCAGACATGAGCTAAGTGTTACCATTAACGAAATAAGCACTAGTTGAACACAAACTTTAGATGGCGGACCCTTTGTTAATGAAATTTCATACTTGAGCTGTTTTTTGTCTTAAAGAAACATATTATTAATTTTTCTTAACCAAAAAGAAAATTAAGAATTTTCAAGTCTTAATCGCGGTTGGTGTGCGAACTTTTTTAACCTTCACGAAAAAACTAAACTGTTGTAACAGAATCCAATTTATGCCAATTTTTTTATTTAAGAAATTGTTAAAAAGTTATATCCCTGATATAAATATCTTGGTTTTTAAGATGATCTAATTAAAAAATCAAATAAGAAATATATAGTAAGTGGTATTTATTATTTTCATTATGCTATGCCAATTTTCATATTTGCAAAAACTGCTGAAAGTTATATGTAGCAAAACACTGTTTCACTGTTCATACATATTTGTCTTTGTCTTTGGACAAGATTATTCGATAAACTAAAATACTATAAAAAAATTTAAATACTTATTAAATATTTCACAGCCTTTATAATAACAAACTTTTCTAGGTCATTTTCTGATTATAAAATTTTTTTAAAGTTCAAATTTCTATCAAAACAATCTACTAAGTTTTGCACCTTCTGTATGGCAAGACAAATTAAAAAAGTTTTAAGATTTAACTGAAAACAATTGTTTCACCATACAAACCCGTAATATGTCGGGTTGTAATTAATTTTTGTTCATCCTGACCATGTGGATTGACAGTATAGAGAAGAAAATCTTTCGACCTGAGATTAGTTTTAACAAAAAAAAAAAAAAAAAATTAAAGCAAATTTGCTAAATTAGCAGCTACGTGCATATGTATATTTGAAGTGCATAAGTTCTTAGACAAACACCTACTTATATAATATGTGTACATATGTATGTGCCTATAAGCAAGCACTAACACATGAAAATAGACAGCGTTTACCACATTAGATTAAGCACACTTCAGACACATTTTTACAGTAATTTATATAAAGGTTTTGCAAAAAATTTCAACAACATTCTCTTCTTAACCTCAATTTTTTGAATACAAAAGATAAATTTTCTTTTCCTTTTCTTTTTTTCTTTATTATACATAACGTTTACAGGAAAAATGTGTTTTCGTTTAAAGTGTAAATTAGGAAAATTTGTTACGGAACATTTTTATATAATCGTAAATATTTTAAAGCATATTTAAAGGGGGCTTAAATTTATTTATGTAACAATTTTGCTGTTTTAGGTCTTAACAGTATACTGTTTTATATTGTTTGTTGTTATCGTATTTAAAAAATAAATGTGTAAAGAAAGCAGAAAATATTAATAAAGAAGCAAAACTAATTTCAGACCAACAGCAGTGGCGACAAGTCAGCCGTGAAAATACCTTTGCTTTCGTTTTCTTTGCATTTAATTACAAAATTGAATTAATTAAGTAGCCAAATACAGGATTGTGTTGATGACGCCAAAATATTGCTAACGGTTTTGTTAGCACTCTAATGCTTAAATATTCGTAGGGTGATTGTAAAGAACTTGTAATCGGGGATATGAAACTTATGAAGTACATGTTTAATAATATTTAAGGGATATTTTTATATCAACGGCTGCAGATTTTTATTGTAAATGTAACACCAAGAAAAATTTCTCAGAGGCCTAAAAATATATTCTTGTTCCTTTTTTTTAATTTGAATTCTTTATCTACGTCTCTCTGTCCAACTGTAGGAAACCTTCTAGGGGCCAAACAAACAAAATGAATTTCAGCGAAACGTTTTACTTCACCTTAATGGTGAAGTTAATATATATACACAGAAAGAAAAGTGTGTAAATATCATAATAATTAACGATCGCATAGCTAAGTTGTGATAATATAATTTTGTGCTTGTATTTAAAGAATTTACTAAAAAATCATGACTTGTGCAATAAAAATCTTATAACCACATAGAATTGCAAGAACTGAACCATTCGATTTAAAATGAATACGATTGTCTGTTTCTGAGAGTATAAGCATACATTTACACAATGAAGTATTTATTATATATATTTAAATATTTCCAAGATTACATTTTTATTTTGTCGAATTTTTCTGTTTTAAACTAATATTTTAAATTTTTAATCAGGCTTGAGTTCATATTAACATTCTTTATTTTTACAAAGAACTTTTAATTGTGAAAAATTAAAGAATAAATCTAAAAAATATATTTTGACCAAACCGAGTATCTTCACTGCACCCCTGCCAAGTGGCTCCCTGAGCACCATACAAGCCTGTCTACACGTGGTTCCCTCCATCCACCTTCGAAAGTTCATAGAGTTCACCCATTGAAAGATCTTCGCCCGCACTAACCCATTACCCAGAGCAGTTCTGGGTTCCGGTCCGCAGAATGGAGCCTCAGACCCCTTCTTCACAAGTTCGTCAGCAGCCTCATTCCCAGCTATGATCACGTGCCCTTAACGCACATCAGCGTTACCTCATTTGTAGAGGCACACCTATTGAGCTTTAGAACACACTCAAGCACCAAAGTGGAGTTCACATCCATCCGCTGCATACGTTTTATAACTGACTGGTTGTCAAGTGCAATAAGAATTCTCTTCCCATACATTCGACATTCCAGCAGGTGGTCCAACGCGTGCAGCAAACCAAGCATTTCTGCCTGATAGACCGACACGTACTCCCCAAGATTCAGGGTGCAGGACAAGTTCAACTCAGATGAGTACACACCAGCACCTGCCCTTCCATCCATAAAGGACCCATCAGTAAAGATACTGATGTCATTCTGCATGCACTCATCGTGCATGAATCCATCCGCTATGAGCGTGTGATGTAGCCTTTCGACCACTTTCACCCAACTCATGCGTTCCATCGGCATCTGAGTCTCCCTAACCTCTTTATCCACGAGGTCCAGGATTCTTCCATGCCCCAAAACCGATCCAAAGCGATACCACATGCCATCGCTTCGCATCCGAATCGCCGATCTTGCCACCGTCTCCCTTACGAATAAGTCCAACGGCAGCAGTCCCAGCATTGCCTCCATCGCCTGCGTTGGTGTGGTACGTATCGCGCCACATATACCAATGCAAGCAATCCTTTGAACCCCGTCCAACTTCCGCCTAAACATCGCCTGAGAGGCCTTCGGCCACCACACAACAGATGCGTATGTGATCGTCGGTCTCACCACCACTGTGTAAATCCAATGTGCAGCCTTAGGTGAGATTCCCCACTTCCGACCGCAAACCCGTTTACACTGTTACAGAATCCTCTTTGCCTTCTGTATCCTTGTCAAAATATGATCATTAGTTTCGTATCCAGCGTTACCCCCAGATATTTCACCTTCTTGGACACATTGATCTCGGTTCCAAAAAGCATTAAGGATTCAATCTCTATGCCCTTCCTTATCCGCGTGAAAAACATAGCATCCGATTTGCCAGCATTTATGGTTAGTCCCTGTTCACAACACCATTCCTCGATTACTCTGAGCGCCTGTCTCATGCAACCTAAAATGGTCTCCATGAACTTACCACCAACCATAATTGCCACATCATCCGCATACCGTACCGTATGTAGGCCCATTACCTCCAGTCTCCTGAGAAGGCTGTCCACAGTTATGTTCCACAGCAAGGGTGATAAGACCCCTCCTTGCGGACATCCCCTGACCACCTTTCCCCGAATCCTGGTGATCCCGCTCCTGAGATTCACTGCCCTACATCTGAGTATGGCGCCGATCCACTTCACCACAACAAAATCGACCCCTCGCTCATCGAGAGCATTTCCCAGTCTATCAAAAGACATCCTATCAAAAGTGCCTTCTATGACCATAAATACGGACAAAGCCAGATCACCATTGAAAATTTCCCTCTCAGCAACCCTCACCAGTTCGTGCAGGGCTGTCTCAGTACACCTCCCAGCTCTGTATGCGTGCTGACTCCCACTCAATGGCCAATCCATCAGCGTGTACTCCTCCAGGAAGTCATATCTGTATTTACTAATACATTAATTTATTGGGGGTAGAATTATATGCGCGACTCTGGCCCGAACTTTTTAAATTTAACCATGAAAATCTTAACTATACACATTCAAAAACTAAGCGCTGTAATATTGGCGCTTGCTTAAGTGTCCTATAAACTCAAACTTTAAAGTAGTAAAACATTGTATTATGTTGGATTGAAGAAAAGAAAAAGCTCTTCTTGAATTGCTTACTTACGCTTCTACCCAATTTCGTAATTCCCTTTTTTTAAGCTTAATTGGCGCTACTGTCATCTCTACCAGAAACTACTGAAAAAGATAATACTAATAAAAGGAGAAATTTAAAAATATATATTTTTTTTTAATAAATTGGTATAATTATTTACAAAATTCGAAATCTTTTTAAGTATCACCAACAAGATTGGCATCGCCGAATATAGCACTCTTGCTTATTTTTTATCAAATTTTTATGAAGAGGTAAAAAATGGAGTCACTTGATTTTTTTCTAATATTTGGCATAACTTAAATTTTTTGTTATTTAGATAAAAATGTGGTCTAACTTGATCTGATTGACTTGAAAATTTAATAACATTTTTATTAAGTGATTTTTAAAATACATTTCCTAATGCTTTTAATCAGTTCCGTTTTCACGTTGCATTAAGTTACTCTTTTCATAATATTTTGTATTACCTCGCAAAATATTTGTTGCTTAAATATTGCAGATCTTTGCGAATATTTTGTTTAGTTTATTAATGTTTTGTGATTTACTGGCATACGAAAAAGATCGTGACCGTCAAGTCTCGCCGATTAGGTAGCCGAGTAGAAACGGAATTTTTAAATTGTACGGCAATACGAACTACAGTTTTAAGTTAATGGGATTGCATGCCACAATTGTAGATAGTTTTTGGAGGTAAGCTTGTTTAATGGCGAAAACAAAATGATGCTAAATATTCTTTTAAAATATCAATGATGACAAGAAATTTCTACGTTGTGATTATAGATTTAAAAAATAAATACAATTTAGAAGATTCTTGTGCTAGCATAATTTACAATCGTTCCACGTCATAATACTTTGCTTATGTCCAAATTATATTTCTTCTAAGTTTTGTATACCAAGATGGCGTTTCGAAAGATTGTTCCTTTTTTGTTTCACAACCCATGTTCTACAGCCATACAAAAGCTATTAGCAAAAGTTTTCTTGTTATTATAATTGTTGTTATTGTTATTGTTGTTCTTGTTTTTGTAATTATTATAAATCAATGGCAGTTTATGTAATAAACACAAACAAAATTCATAGCACTGTTTCTGTTTTCAACTTGGTCTCAGCAATAAAAAATTATACAAAATAAGATGAAAATATAAATATTAACAGCCTTGAGCATCCATTTTAAAGGTCCTCTTTTTCCTCTGTTGCTTTTCGCATACAAAACAATCAGTTGTCATCTCCTCCTGTTAAATGCCGTTAGGGTTCATTGGTTTCTCTAGTCGTTTAGAGCCTTTGTCGTATATTTATTTTACAACAACAATAATGTTTCCAATATTTTATTGTAGTTGTTGATTTTATTTTAAACATTTTATCGCTTAGTTTTAACCCTTTTTGCACAAGCAATGATATAAAAGAATGTATAATTGACATACAAGAGGAACAAATGTTTTAAATTGTATTTGTTGTTAATGTGACGGCAGTTGATTAATATAGATTACTTTAGTCGCTGCAGTACTCGTAATCAGGCCATTAGAAAAGTTTTTTTTTTTCAAAGAATTCAAACAATTTTCCTTTATGAGAACATTTTAAAACTAGAAAACCGATACTACTTCACACGATAAGTCTTTATTCATATTATGGTACAAAACTTTTGAGTTTTTTTTTTTTTAAATTGTTGGTATATGCAATTATTTTTTGATTTTCTCATTCGCTAAAAGGTTTGCTATACAAACCGAGTTTAACTGTATGGACACGAATGCAATTTCAAAAGAGAGTTTAAAAGAGTTTGACAAAAAATGTTTCATAATATAGACGAGGACTAATGGTAATTAGAGACATTTATATATATGGTTTCTATGATAGTGAAATCATATCGTTCTTAACTGATCCTCTTACATATATGAAAAGATTGTAAATAAAAATTACAAGTGATGGTGTTACCTACTTGCTGAATATGTATTTTATTTACTAAAAAAAATATTTTATTTTAATGGCAAATGCCAAACATGTCTTGCTAACTATGAAGACAAAGATTATAAAAAAAAGTATCGGCAAAATTTCTAAAGAAATTCTTAATTTATGCTCTTACATCATTATGTTCCCAAAGTATGCTCTTTAAAATATTCATCAATTGTATTTTAAATACCTGTAATTTATATGAAATTGAAATGTTCAATAATTTTAACACATTTTACACAAATACACGTGGACACAAAAATATAACCCGATAGTATCGAAAATAATACTAGACATATTTTTCATAGCCATTTTTTTCGCATAACGGAAAAGTTAACATTTTTAAATCAACAAATATGAGCCAATTATATTCCACATATTTAATTTTATCTAGGGTTATCTATTTATCTGATAGTCTTGATTTGTCAGCTGATTATTTTTTTCTTTACTTTTTGCAAACTTCAGCTGTTAAAGTCCATACGAAAAAATTTTCTTTCTTCACTTTTATATTTCAAATGTCATTAACATATTGTTACGTTTATACCTTCTATAAACGTTGGATTATTTCCTTTAAATGTACTTTGAGTTCTTTTATTGCAATCAAAAACAGTTGAAATTAGTTATAAAATTAAGAGCACTTTATTTACTTAAACACACTCAGCACTTTACTTGTTTCACTTATTGTTATTCACTTTTATTAAACACTGAAACACTGTTACACACACTTAACAAGCTCTATTGTACTACTGATCATGTTAGCTGTGTTGTTTGGCTATTTATAGTAACATAGTGGTGTTCGGTAACATTTGACAAAGTTCTTGTATGTACATTCTAGTACATTCGAAGACCGTTACATTTAAATTAAGATGTTAAGTAATATGCAGGAATAATATAAGTAAGTGCCTAAAAGTATGCTACACATAATAACAAACATCATGTTCGAACAACCAGCGAAATAAACTAATACAAATAAAACTACAGTAACTTAAACTACTACAACTAAAATAAATTATAATGTAAATTAAGCTACTTAAAAATAAATCTGTAACAATATTATAAATAATATAAACAAAAATACTTTTTCTCCGAACTGCGGTTATCTGATGAATAAATATGACATGAAATCTGTCTAAACCCAATGTAATCTTTATTTGTTTATTTGAGTCAATGGATTCGTAATTCTAATAGTCTTTTAAATATATTACTTTTGACTGTTGTTAAATCTGCAATAGGAGGCAAGACTAAATTTATATTATTTTTTAAGACAACACATTTAAGACTACGTTTGGGTGTGTCTTTGAATAGATGCTACTCACTAGAAAGTTTAGAGGTTCCTTACAGCTACTAAAACTGGTACATCTTAACAAATTGCGAAATTATTTTCTCCAGAAAAATATTTCTGAAGATTTTATTTTCTTGGGAGGCAATAACAAATTTTGGTTTCTTTTGTTAATTTTTCTTTTTTTTTAGCTTAGAATCCAACTTTCTTGAAGCAGCCTTTAACAGTAGCAGATCTCTGTCAAGGTTTTATAAAACATCATGGTCGAATAGTTTTGGCGCTATAAGGACATGTCAGATAAAACTTTTGCTTTATATATTTTTTTTTAAATCGAACGCAAAATTAATTAGTTTTAGTACTATTATAAAATAACATTTTAGCTTTTATTTAAAAAATATATTATTTAATAATGAAATAATAGTGAACAAATTAGAAAAGTACTTGCCAACTTAATAAGTAAACAAACAATGCGTAAGTGTTGTCAAAGTTTTCATTTTGATATACACCTTTTCACCTTTCTTTGAAAGAATATCGCCATTTGGCTTGATTTCTTCGGTTAATGTCAGTCATGTGTACCAAACAAAAATATTAGTCGTCGTGGGGGTTCAAGGGTTCAGTCCGTAGAACGCAATGCAAATTTAGAATAGCTTTTGTGGAATACAAAACTTTTCTTTCATTTACAGTATGTGACCAAAGCAAAGGCTCACAAACCTTAATCTCGAACGCAGTCACACCATACGGCACTATTTAATCTATACTTTTTGTAAATAAAACAAGAATGACTTGGATCATTGGCATACTCTCTTCTTGACGATGCCATATAAAACGATATTTGAAACACTTAATATTTTCTTAAGTACAAGCAAATTAAGAGACCAAAACAGTAATTTTGTCGTGAATGCTATATCTTGTAGTTAAAAGTTGTTACAAAAAACTGAGCGCATATTTGAAGTCAGCGACGTCATGCTGGTAAGCAATAGGTGATATAAGTCAGTCATCAGACAAATGTTGCCGTTTTTCTGTGCAGTGATTTCTAATTTTAATTTTTGTGGTAAAAATATGAGGAAAAACAGAGGCAATCCTGCTTATTTGTTCGATTCCCGAATATTTTCAAAAGACTGGAATGATTGACAGACGGACAAATAGATGTTGATCAATCGACTCTCATACGCATAAGCTTTCAGATAATAATTATACGTTTTAAGGTCGGAAATTAATATTGTAGAAATTACAAATGGAATGACAATGGAATGTGGAATGAAATGACACTTCAGGGGAAGGGTATAAATATATTTTTAAATATGTACATACATATATAATTTAAAGACTGAAATAGGGTTTTAGAAAATTTGTTAGAATCTTTATTCATAAACAAACTATTTATTTTATTAAAATAGAAAATAGAACAAACAAATTAATTATACTTTAAAGCCATTGCTTTATGTATCAAACTTATCTTACGAATTAAATTAAAAAATACATTCTTTTTATTTAATGTTTAATCAATAATTCTTGCACTTAATATTTTATTTTCCAACAACTTCTAAAATAAATTACTATTAAATATATTTGTATGCAATTAAAATAAAACTTTGTTTCAAAATAGTTTTTATTTGCCTTAAAAACATAATTGAATTGATAGCCTGTAGCGTTTTAAAAGAGATAAATTTAATAAATTCTTAATTGATTTTTATTTACTTTTCTTGGAAAAATTTCAATAAAACTTTGCGCAAAAATTACATTTGAAAAACGGAAATTTGTTTCCTTTCTTAAATTGATTGATCAATTATGTTATTGTAGTTTAATCCTCATACGGGAATAAGAAGATAAATGCATGTGCATGGACTTGAATTCAATTTTTGTGAGTTTTATCAATGTTTGTGCATACAACGATATAAGTGTTTGCAAGAAAATGTAAAATTGTTTAAATATATTTATTTAGTAGTACGAGGGAACCATATACAAGGCATGAACTTATATCCATGTTTTTACTTAATAAGTATACGGTTAAATTCTTTGCCGACTATATGCCTTAAGATATTTGAATAAAGTTTGCTGATTTTTTAGCTTGATGTAATTTTTCTTAATAATATTAGTTAGAATTAATATCTACAGGACTTGCAGTTGGGTCATGGTGCTCTTTATATGGAATCTAACTAGTTTTATTACTTGAGATGAAATCTTTCCGATATCTCAAGTTTGGACGGTTAGAACATGTTTTTAAGAAGTATTAGATATTTGTACGACCTGGTTTTATAAGAAAAATGCAACTTAATCTAAAATAAAAATATTTTCTTTAAAAAAGCTATCACCAGTTAAATTCTAATGAAATATATTTTATAATTTTGTGTCAAAATTTGTTTTTTTTAATGTTAAGCCTGTGAAATTAAGCTTACGTTTATGGAATAGATTGGTAGGTAAACGTCTCAAATAATAAAAATTTTATGAATACAAATATTATATTATTTAAATGAAAGTTTGTCAATAAAACAGCTCTTTAATATTTGTAAATATGAAGTCACAATTGTATTAGATATTGATTAATCACAATACTATAATTAGTTCTCATAACTAATTTGTTTTATTACTAAAATTTATGTTCAATTCTAGACTAGCATAAACAAATTTAATTACGTGTATTAGGATTAAGTGTTAAATATTGGGTTGTGTAATAAAACAAATAAATGTCTATTACAACAAAAAAATACTTAAATTTTTTTAAATTCACAACTGAAATGACGTTATTTGTTATAAGCACTAAATAATAGGTGATACATCGTGAGGTTTGATTTTAAATACGATAACATAATTATATTTTCAGTTTTTGTTCAGTATCGTTTGGCAAGTCATTATGGAAGACTCACAAAAGCGTCTCACTGTAAAATCGTATTGCATTTTCATAGTTTCCAAAAATTTTAAAAATTATTAAATATATTATTGCCACTGGTTTTACTCTTATGAAAATGCAAAATTGCGTAATAGTGTTAAATATTGACGTGAGTACACAGAGAAACCAGAATCGGTGTTGAGTACCGCTTTTGTGGCTAATCGCATAGTTTAGTTATTATAGTAGAATTTTATGATTGTATCTACAGAATTTCGTTTCGGTATAAATAAAATGTCAGCACTAATAAATTATGATTCTTGAAATAGAAATTTTATAATGAACCCACCACTAATTTTGTGTACATTTAAAGCAGAATATTTATTATTTTGTTAATCACTATGGAATAATCTCTTTATAATAAAATATGTATCACTTTCTTTGTAAAGTGTAGTTAAATTTAAGGGCCCATCTTGAAGGTGAACCACACCTAAACATCAACTTTTTTCTTGCATTTCATTTGACATTTCTCAATTTCAGACCAACTCAATTTGAACCGTGGAATGATACGCAATCGAGCAACGCTTTTAAGTATTAAAGATTTTTATGAAAATGGGCGTTCAAATCAAAATGCATTTTGTGCACTTCGTGATTCTTTTGGTCAACATAATCGGTCGAATTCGTCCACAATCGTGAGAATTGTAAAAAATTCTTACGTGAAGTTAAGATAAACCGTTATATGGGAGGAAGGCGTTAAAGTGGGCGTGTCACCTTAATTTTCTGGCATAACAATGACATTGACTAGAAGGATATATGTAGCAAATTTGATTATCATATCTCTTATATTATCGGTTTTATGAGCTTTTAAATTTCATTTACGGTAGATATTGTGAAAAGTGGGCGTTCTAGTGGGCGTGTCAAAGTTATTTATGCTAATGAATACAGCTTAGATATTTCAATATAGTACTTTATTATTCCAAAATCTTTTTTCGTTAAGAAATTAAATGAATTTAAGATAAGGTATTATTTGGAAGGTGGGCGTAAAAGTGGGCATGTCACCTAAATTTTCTGGCATAGATATTTCAATATAAATTTCCAAATTTTAAGAAATTATAAGAATTTGAGAAAAAACTTTATATGGGAGGTGGACGTTTAAGTGGGCATGTCACATTTATTTTTCGTCAGTGCAAAGCCTTTGACCAAAAAACAATTCGTGCAAAATTTCAGAATCGTACATCTAATGTTGTCATTTTGTCAGTCTTATTAGGTTTTAAATTTTTAATATACTGAAAAATACACTGCGCGGTATAAATATATTCGTTCATTTTGATCTATAACTCCCTTTCTAATGCATACATTAAAGCAATTTTTAGGGAGAAACATGGTTTTTGCTCAGGAAATATATATTTGGACACAACCCCTTTTTCTTTGATGTTGGAAGGACACGGTTTTTGCAACCTACTCTTGCATTACGAGCTATAACTTTCTTTCTAATATTCCGATTTAGGCCATTTTCAAAACCAAACAAACCTTGTCTAAAAGAAATATTCTGGCCCCCTATCTTTTTCGGTGCAGACGGACAGACAGACGGACATAGCTAGATCGTCATCAAACAAAACCCCGATTAACAATATATATATAAACCATTTTTTTGCGGATATAAAACTAAAATACTTAAAAAAAACACATAAAAAAAATTTGTTTAGCTCTTTTACTAAAATTTTGCAAAAAATATTTAACCTTGTGTCACAAAAATTGGTCTGGTGATCACTATCGGATCGTCCCCGGTATACAATGGGGTATAGGGGTATAGAGGAGAGTTTTATTCACTAAATGGTGCTAATTTCTTTTTTTTTTATCTTATGTTCTCCTGAAGTTATGCTCTATTAAAAATGGGAATTTAGAAAAATTTGGACCTAAAAAAAAAAAAATTATTTCTAAACATTATAAACAATTTATTTCCATGTACTAATGGCTAACATATTTTAAAATTATACAAAACTTATTTTGTTTGAAAATCTTTTAGAAGCAAAAGGTTATAGAAGTTTAAAAATCAAAATCTTACTAATAAATTTCCCGTTTTAGCAAAATGCTGAGAATGTCCATTTTGAATCACCCTGTTCTCTGTAATATATGTGAAATAAAGTTTTAATTTTTTGGCTCACGAGGTGCACTAGTGTCTACATTCGAATGAACTTTAACGTTTTTCAATCGATGACCACAAAAAAATGAGTTTTTGGCCGCCTTCTCGTAGAATGGTCCACTGTGCGGCCGATATTTTATTTCATACAAAGATTATCATTATAAAAAGATATAATAATAATTTCCTAAATAATTTGTGTTTTATTCAAAATCACCATCGGTCCTTAAAATTTAACCACCCTTTACAAAAGAATAGATAGATAAAAATATAATTGGACTCAAAATGTATTTTAAATATTCAAATACATATTTTAAATCTACTTATGCACATTTTTTTTATATTTTTAAATCTATAACCTCATAAAACTGTGGGAATAACTATGTATTTTTAGAGTTGGGCAAAAATTGTTACTCTAGCTAATTTTTTGTCAACGACCTCGGTAATTTTCGTTTTCACGAACCCTCATTAAAAATCCCTTGTGGGATGAAAAAGGTTGTTAGCATACCATCTAGTTGTTGTTAGTAGAGTCACCTACTGTTTTATTTTATCTTGAATTTACATGCAGTACAATAGATGGCGCCGTGTAAGAGGAATAATTGCCAATGAATATGACTAATATATTTTTATAAAAAAAATTAAAAAAAAGTGGGCGTGGCACATTTATTTTTCGGTATAACGAAGATTTAGACCAAAAAGCCATGGTTGCTAAATTTCAGAATGGTACATATAGTTTTGTCAGTTTTATTACGTTTTCAATTTCAAATATACACTGTGCGGTATAAATTTTTGTACATTTTGATCTATAACTCCTTTTCTAAGGCATAGATTTAAGCAATTTTTAGAGAGAAATATTCTGTTGATTCCAGAAATATATATTCGAAGTTTCATGACTCTACGGTTATGCGTTTGGACACAATTCCATTTTATTCGATGTTAGAAGGACACGGTTTCTTCAACCTACTCTTTCTTTACGAGCTATAACTCTCTTCCTAATATGCCGATTTAGCCCATTTTCAATACCAAACAAACCTTGTTTAAAGATTCTGGCAAAATTTGAGCCCCCTACCTTTTTCGGTGCGACCTCTATCGTGCTTTAAACAGACGGACAGACGGATGGACATAGCTAGATCGTCATTAAATTAAACCCTGATTCAGAATATATATACGTTATGGAGTCTAAAATGGATATTTCGATGTGTTACAAACGGAATGACAAAATGAATATACCCCCACCATTTTTTTGGTGGCGGGTATAAAAACCATTCGATTGGCAATGAATGGGATTTTTTGTTTTCTGGGTGTACAATTCTTAAATTAAGGTGTCTACACCCAGAATTCAAAAAAACTAATTTATTGCCATTTAAATGGTTCAGTTATTGTAAGCGAACTTTTTTATTTGGTTATTAAACTTCTATTGCAGGAATCATAAAATCATAGTGCTGACTATATATTCATATACCGAAATGAAATTCTGTAGATACAAACGCAAACTTCTACTATCAAAAGTGAACTATGCGATTGGCAACAATTGTGGTACTCACAATTTATACTAGTTTTTCTGTGGAAACACTGAGGATTCTTGATATTTTAGCTTTAAAAATTTAGTGTATATTTACGCACTTAGTTAGAGGTAGTGCAAAAATTTTGTAAGAAATTATTTTTAATAAAGTTGTGATTTAAAAAATGTTCCATTTTTATAAGATTAAAGTCGTTGGCGTGAATGCCTTTATAAAAAAAATTGTCATTTAACTGACAGCACACCATAAAAATGTTATTTCTATCTATATATATAAAAATCAATGTGTGTTTGTATGTTTGTTTGTGCTTTATAGACGGCTAAACGGCTGGACCGATTTCCTTGAAATTTTCACAGAATCTTTCTGTATGTCTGGAAGGAACTATAGGCTATACTTTCGTTTGAAATTGTAAGTGGGCGGGGTGCCACGCCCTATTAAAGAATAAGTATTAAATATTATATATCACGAAAGTTAATGCAGGTAGAGTCTTCAAATTAAGTACGGTAAGCTTTGACATCCACACGAACATTTGGGTAAAAAATGGGCGGACTTGGAATAGTAGGCGTGGCCACATGAATTGAATACTAAAATTCGTATATTTGGAAAACGAAATCGATTAGAGTAGTAAAATTTCACAAGAGCAACTTTGACATCCAAATAAACATTTCTGGAAAAAATGGGGACATTGGCAATAGTGGGCGTGGCACCTGCCATATGAATTAAATACTAAAATTTGTATATCTGGAAAACGATATCGATTAGAGTACTAAAATTTTGCAAGAGGAACTTTGACATCCAAATAAACATTTCTGGAAAAAATGGGTACATTGGCAATAGTGGGCGTGGCACCTGCCATATGAATTAAATACTAAAATTTGTATATCTGGAAAACGATATCGATTAGAGTACCAATATTCTACAAGAGCAACTTTGACACCCAAATGAACATTTTTGGAAAAAAAGGGTACATTAGATATAGTGGGCGTGGCACCTGCCATATGAATTAAATACTAAAATTTTTATATCTGGAAAACGATATCGATTAGAGTACTAAAATTTTGCAAAAGTAATTTTGACATCCAAATAAACATTTTTGGAAAAAATGGGTGCATTATCAGTAGTGGGCGTGGCACCCACCATATGAATTAAATACTAAAATTCGTATATCTGGAAAACGATATCGATTAGAGTACTAAAATTTTGCAAGGGCAACTTTGACATCCAAATAAACATTTTTGGAAAAAATGGGTACATTACCAATAGTGGGCGTGGCACCAACATATGAATTAAATACTAAAATTTGTATATCTGGAAAACGATATCGATTAGAGTACTAAAATTGTGCAAGGGCAACTTTGACATACAAATAAACATTTTTGTAAAAAATGGGTACATTAGCAATAGTGGGCGTGGCACCTGCCATATGAATTAAATACTAAAATTTGTATATCTGGAAAACGAAATCGATTAGAGTACTAAAATTCTACAAATGCAACTTTGACACCCAAGTGAACATTTTTGGAAAAAATGGGTACATTAGATATAGTGGGCGTGGCACCTGTAATATGAATTAAATACTAAAATTTTTATATCTGGAAAACGATATCGATTAGAGTACTAAAATTTTGCCAGTGCAACTTTGACACCTAAATAAACATTTCTGGAATAAAATGGGTACATTAGAAATAGTGGGCGTGGCAGCTCTCATAGCAATTGAATACTAAAATTCGTATATTCGGGAAGTGATAATAGTTAGAGTACCCAAATTTTTGCACGAAAAGCTTTGACATCTATATGACTATTTTGTTAAGAAACGAATGCTTTAGTGATAGTGGGCGTGGCACTTTTCATATGAATTAAATACAAGAAATCGTATATAAAGGAAGCGATAATAGTTAAAGTACCCAAATTTTTCAAGAGACAATTTTATGTCTATATGATTATTTGAATAAGAAATGTTTGATTTAGTAATAGTAGGCGTGACACTTGCCAGATCTGTGATCCCCGCAAACGTTTTTAAATTTTATCACCTGTAATTTTTTCGGTATAAGAAATTGTTTGACCTGAAAAAAAATTTGTTACCTAATATTCCAAAAATATAAATTTGTAACCCATTAAACTTTGCAACGTAGGTGATTAATTTTTTTACCTGTGATCGGTTCCAAAAATCATTTTTAAAGATTTATTATCTGTAATTACCAAATCTGTGATTCCCGGAAACGTTTTTACATTTTATTACCTGTAATTTTTTCGGTATAAGAAATTGTTTGACCTGAAAAAAAATTTGTTACCTAATATTCCAAAAATATAAATTTGTAACCCATTAAATTTTGCAACGCAGGTGAATAATTTTTTTACCTGTGATCGGTCCAAAAAATCATTTTTAAAGATTTATTATCTGTAATTACCAAATCTGTGATTCCCGGAAACGTTTTTACATTTTATTACCTGTAATTTTTTCGGTATAAGAAATTGTTTGACCTGAAATAAAATTTGTTACCCAATATTCCAAAAATATAAATTTGTAACCCATTAAATTTTGCAATGCAGGTGAATAATTTTTTAACCTGTGATCGGTTCAAAAAATCATTTTTAAAGATTTATTATCCGTAATTACCAAATCTGTGATTCCCGGAAACGTTTTTACATTTTATTACCTGTAATTTTTTCGGTATAAGAAATTGTTTGACCTGAAATAAAATTTGTTACCCAATATTCCAAAAATATAAATTTGTAACCCATTAAATTTTGCAACGCAGGTGAATAATTTTTTGACCTGTGATCGGTTCAAAAAATCATTTTTAAAGATTTATTATCCGTAATTACCAAATCTGTGATTCCCGGAAACGTTTTTACATTTTATTACCTGTAATTTTTTCGGTATAAGAAATTGTTTGACCTGAAATAAAATTTGTTACCCAATATTCCAAACATATAAATTTGTAACCCATTAAATTTTGCAACGCAGGTGAATAATTTTTTGACCTGTGATCGGTTCAAAAAATCATTTTTAAAGATTTATTATCCGTAATTACCAAATCTGTGATTCCCGGAAACGTTTTTACATTTTATTACCTGTAATTTTTTCGGTATAAGAAATTATTTGACCTGAAATAAAATTTGTTACCTAATATTCCAAAAATATAAATTTGTAACCCATTAAATTTTGCAACGCAAGTGAATAATTTTTTTACCTGTGATCGGTTCAAAAAATCATTTTTAAACATTTATTATCCGTAATTTTTTGTTAAAGAAAATTTTCTGACCTGGTAAGAAATTTCTTACCTAAAATTTAAAAAATTATAAATTTGACGTACATTCAATTTTATAATTTAATTGAATCTTTGATTCTGAACAAGTTACAAGTTTTTTTTTTTTGTGAATATATACTGTAAAAAATTACAAGTAAAATGCCTCCAAAAAAAACATCCCTTTCTAAACGCACCAAATCTGCAGAATCATTGCAATCGCAAAGAGAAAATGAAACTTCAGAAGAGCGTGAAGATCGCCTTAGAACTGAAAGAAGTCGAGCTTCAACCTCTAGAGCTGCCGAAACATATGAACAGCATAACGAACGTCTTCAAAGAGAAAGATCACGATCATCAACATCAAGAGCTTCTGAAACACGATCTGAACGCGAAACACGCTTGGAAGGTCTTCGACATCATGCTGTAACAGCACGAGCTAACGAGACACCGTCACAACAGGAAGGGCGTCTTCAAAGTCAGCAAAGTCGTACCTCAATATCACGAGCTACAGAAACATTGTTAGGACGCGTAGAACGCCTAGAAGGTATTCGACATCATGCTGAAGCAGTACGAGCTAATGAGACACCGTCACAACGGGAAGGGCGTCTTCAAAGTCAACATCAAGAGCTTCTGAAACACGACCTGAACGCGAAACACGCTTGGAAGGTCTTCGACATCATGCTGTAACAGTACGAGCTAACGAGACACCGTCACAACGGGAAGGGCGTCTTCAAAGTCAGCAAAGTCGTACCTCAACATCACGAGCTACAGAAACATTCTTAGAACGCGTAGAACGCCTAGAACGTATTCGACATCATGCTGAAGCAGTACGAGCTAATGAGACACCGTCACAACGGAAAGGGCGTCTTCAAAGTCAACAAAGTCATACCACAACATCCCGAGCCACTGAAACACCTTTACAACACGAAGAACGCCTTGAAGGTCTTCGACATCATGCTGTAGCAGTTCGATCTAACGAGACATCGTTGGAACGTTAAGTACGTATTCAAACTCAGCGAAATCGTACAAGATCATCACGAGCCACAGAAACGTTCTTACAGCGTGAGGAACGCCTTGAAGATATTCGACGTCACGCCACAACAGTACGAGCCACCGAGACACCGTTGGAAGGTGAAGAACGTTTAGAAGCTCAGCGGATTCGAACCTCATCAAGGAGAGCAACAGAGAGGATAGAACAATTGAACTTACGCCGTGAACAAAATCGAAATCGAATGGTTAGTCATCGGAATGCATTTCACACATATGCACGTATTGCATTTAATTACAGGACTGATATTGATTATGCCGAAGACCCATTAGTGGCAATAGGTGGCATGAATAAAGTTTGCCAATATTGCAGTGCACTCAAATACAAAAATGAAACACCTGGAATGTGTTGTGCAAACGGTAAAGTTCTTTTGCCTGAATTGCTTCCTCCACCAGAACCTTTACAGTCATTGATTTCAGGTAAGACATTCATGGTCTAATTCATAAACGACTTTGAAATTTATCATAGGTTTACAAATCAAATGTTATAAGTATTAAAATGTTGCTTTATAAACCTTTGATAAATTTAAAAGATGTTTATAAATTAGGCCTTAGATATATATAAATCTATCATATAACCAAAATATTAAATTAAATTTTTAGGAACGAATGTGGATTCACAACATTTTCTTAGTAAAATAAGGAAATATAATTCGTCTTTCCAAATGACATCGTTTGGTGCTACCAAAGTAATTCGACACAATTTTATGACCACTTTTCGTGTTCAAGGTCAAATTTACCATAAAATGGGGTCATTGTTGCCAGTTCCAAATGAAGATCCTAAGTTCTTACAAATTTATTTCATAGGAGAAGCGGATAACAATGACCAAGTGCAACACCGACAGCATTATAACCCTGACACAAAACAATGGATAGTGGCCGAATTACAAGTGATGTTTCATGAACACAACGAATTAGTAAGGATCTTTAAGCAAGCCAAAGATGACCCACGATTGAGGTCAGATGACCATATTATCGCTATTCATGCTGATAAAACACCATCTGGACAACACCAAGGACGATACAATGCACCTACAATGGATGACGTAGCCATTTTAATGGTAGGTGATCCAGTGGTACCACGAGATATAATTATTCGCCGCCGTAACGAAAGGATCAACAGGATAGCTGAAACTCATCGTTCGTATGATGCACTTCAGTATCCAATTATTTTTCCATTTTGTGAAGATGGATATCACTTTGAATTACGGCAAATTAATCCAGAAACAAGTAAGTTCAGATTTTAAAATCTAATTTTAAACTTTTTTTTATTTTGGCCTTTTTTACTTTCAGATGAATCAACAAGGAAAAAAATGAGTGCAATGGATTTCTATGCATATCGAATAATGATACGTCAGAACTCCGTTAATCACATTCTAAATTGCCGCGAATTATTTCACCAGTATATTGTCGATATGTACGCGAAAATTGAAACGGAACGTCTATTATACATACGACTTAACCAAGCAAAATTACGAGTGGATAACTATATTCATCTTCGGGATGCATTAAATAGCCATAATGACATCAATCCCACTGAAATTGGCCAAGCTATTATTCTTCCAGCAACATTTACTGGCAGCTCACGGCATATGCAGGAGTACTGTCAAGATGCAATGACATATGTTCGATCATATGGACGGCCAGATTTGTTCATTACATTTACCTGTAATCCAAAGTGGGATGAAATACTATCTGAATTGTCCACTGGTCAAACACCAATACATCGGCACGATATAACAACACGCGTGTTTAAACAAAAATTAGAATCCCTTATGGATTTTATTGTAAAATTTCATGTATTTGGAGAAACACGGTGCTGGATGTATTCCGTCGAGTGGCAGAAACGTGGATTGCCACATGCCCATATTCTCATTTGGTTGGTTGAAAAAATTACCCCAGATCTTATTGATGATATAATTTCTGCAGAGATACCCGATCCAAATGTTGATCCAAGCCTGTACGAAATTGTTATCAAAAATATGATTCATGGTCCATGTGGAACCATTAATGCGAATTCTCCATGCATGGTGGATGGAAAATGCACAAAGAAATATCCACGGCAATTGATTCAAGAAACAATCTCGGGAAACGATGGCTACCCACTTTATCGTCGACGGTCTGTGGATAATAGTGGACGATCAATTTCAATTAAGGTACGTGGAAATGATGTTGATGTTGATAATCGGTGGATAGTACCTTACTGTCCATTGCTTTCAAGAACATTTAAAGCGCATATTAATGTAGAGTATTGTCATTCAGTAAAGTCTATCAAATACATCTGCAAATATGTTACTAAAGGGTCAGATATGGCTGTATTTTCATTACAAAATCCAAACGATGAAATTACGCAATATCAAATGGCCAGATACATCAGTAGCAATGAAGCAAATGAAGTATGGCGAATTTTGGGATTTACAATTCATGAACGCCATCCAACTGTTGTTCATTTATCAGTGCACTTGGAAAATGGACAACGTGTTTACTTTACAGAAAGAAATGCGCGGGAGAGAGCAACAGCACCCTCAGCTACAACATTAACATCTTTTTTTAATCTTTGCAGAAATGATTTGTTTGCTAAAACATTGTTGTATTCCGAAATTCCAAGGTATTATACGTGGAACGCGTCATCAAAGAATTTTCAACGTCGTAAGCAAGGGAAACCTGTTGAAGGATGGCCAAATTTATATTCAACCGATGCATTGGGCAGGGTGTATACCGTCCATCCTCAAAATGCAGAATGCTTCTATTTAAGAATGCTTCTTATTAATGTTCGGGGGCCAATATCTTTCGAGAACTTGCGTACTGTTGATGGCGAAGTATGTGCAACAAATCGTGAGGCCTGTCAGAAACTGCAGTTATTAGAGAACGATTGTTATTGGGAAACAACGCTTGAAGATGCTTCAGTAATAAACCATCCATGGAAAATACGATCGCTATTTTCGATAATATTGGTATCGTGCTCACCTTCTAATCCAAAAGATCTTTGGCACAAATTTAAAACATATATGGCTGAAGATATTTTACACAGAGAGAGAGTTATCACCAATAATGCAACGCTTGAACTAAATGAAACTATGTACAATGAGGTATTAATTTTACTGGAAGACAAATGTTTGGAGATAAAGAGTGTGACACTTATTGAAGTAGGAATGATAGCCCCAATCAGATCAGGAACCCATGCAAACGATCAGGAACTACAACGTGAGAGAGACTATGATCACCAAAATTTGGAAAATTTACTAGAAGTAAATTTACCACATTTGCAACAAGAGCAGAGTATTGTATACAATACTATAATGGCAGCAATAACAAACAAACATGGAGGCCTCTATTTTATTGATGCACCTGGAGGAACTGGAAAAACGTTTTTGATTTCATTAATATTAGCAAAAGTTTGTTCGGAAAAAAATATTGCATTAGCTATTGCATCATCCGGTATTGCAGCAACACTCTTAGACGGTGGTAGAACAGCACATTCTGCACTTAAATTACCCTTAAAGCCTCAATTTTCCGAAGACTACACATGCAACATAAAGAAAAATTCTTCAATGGGTAAAGTACTGCAACAATGTGAAATCATAGTGTGGGATGAGTGCACAATGGCACATAAGAAATCTTTGGAAGCCCTTAATCGTACCTTACAGGATTTAAGAGGCAATAATAGAATTTTTGGAGGTGCCTTAGTTTTGCTGGCTGGCGATTTCCGCCAAACACTTCCTGTTATACCGGGATCAACACCAGCTGATGAGCTAAATGCGTGTCTGAAATCATCACACCTTTGGCAATATGTTCACAGTTTAAAACTTACGACTAATATGCGTGTTCAGTTGCAACGTGATGCTTCAGCTACAACTTTTTCCAAACAATTACTTGATTTAGGTAACGGGAGAATTCCAATGGATCCTACAACGAAATATATAAGTTTTCCATCTGACTTTTGCAGGATGACACAATCTATAGAAGAGTTAATAAATTGTGTTTTTCCCAACATCGGACAAAATTTTAAAAACAATGAATGGTTATGTGAACGTGCGCTATTGGCAGCCAAAAATATTGACGTAATTTCCATCAACAGCAAAATTTTGAACAAAATCGATGGTGACCTGAAAACTTATAAATCGATAGACACAGTAACAAATATTGAGGATGTCGTGAATTATCCAGTTGAATTTTTAAATTCGCTAGATTTACCGGGTTTTCCACCAAATGATTTACGGTTGAAAATTGGTGTTCCCATAATTTTACTCAGGAACATTGATCCGCCTCGACTTTGTAATGGTACTCGACTTACAGTAAAAAAATTAATGAACAATTTAATCGAGGCGACCATTATTACTGGAAAGTTTAAGGGAACTGATGTATTGTTGCCACGTATTCCCATGACAACATCGGAAATGCCATTCGATTTTAAGCGCTTGCAGTTTCCTATTCGCCTAGCATTTGCAATGACCATAAACAAAGCTCAAGGTCAGTCCCTGCAAGTTTGTGGTCTTCACCTAGAAAATCCATGTTTCTCACATGGACAGCTTTACGTTGCATGTTCGCGAGTTGGAAAACCCGCAGATCTCTCTGTGTATGCACCAGGTGGAAAAACCAAAAACATCGTTTATCCTAAGGCATTAGAATAAGAATTAATTAATAGTAAAAATTTTTTATATTATAAACATTTCTATTTTATTGCAGTAATGTTAGCAACTAAGTAAATTAATTTATTATTTTTAAATTGTTGATGTAGACTAATGGTCTTATTAATAAACGATTTTAAAATTTATCAAAGGTTTATGAATCAAATTCTATACGAAAATTTTGCATTATAAACATTTGATAAATTTAAAAGTCGTTTATGAATAAGGCCGTAAATATATTGCATATCACACAATATTAGAGTAATACTAATCTGTAAGAAAAATTTTAGATTTTAATTGCAAAATAAATATATTTTTGAACCAAAAATTTTTTATTTCATTACGATGGGGGTGGCGAAGCACACCGGGTATTAGCTAGTTTGGATATAAAAAGCAATTAAATTAATCTTTTACTAAATAATTTTTTTAATACACATACATACTTCAAGTACACACTCAGACATAATAGACTGTTTAATATTTTCTTTGTTTTTTCTTGAAAAGGCTTAACCCGTTAAGAACAACAAACATAATGAATAATAAGTATGTATTTACTAAAAACAATAAATAAAAAATCAATTTGGTTTTTAAATAAAATTTAATTTTAACAAAAGAAAATTATTTCAATAACGGAATAATCCATTAGCAAAAACTTAAAAACAACTCTCTTAAGAAATATTATCTAATTTTGTATAAATTTTTTACTGTTCAGACAGATATTTTTAATTGTTTCAATTTAGTGTTGATTGAGCAATTAAAATAAGTGTTCACACATACTCAATTTATCTTACTCCCTTAGCATTTGATAGCTGTAAAAATACGATGTATTTATACCAAATCAAATAATGCCTTCCCTTCAGTTTCTTTCTGTTCATAAAATATATTTACTATTTTTATATATAAATATGTATTTGAATTTATTTAAAATTTTTTTTTAAATTTTCATCAAACATTTTCCATTTTCTTAATTTTTATTTTTTGTATATTTATTTTTTTGACATTAGAAATGCTACCTATAGAATTTTCTTCTCACAGAACATACTTCTCAAGAGTTGTATTTCAAGTTTTGGACAATAAGTGAAACAATTAAGTATATATTGCTCAATTTATAAATAATTTTTGGTATGGTAAATTGAGCTCAATAAGGCCTTTAATTGCGAGAATATTATAAATAAATTGACAATTAAGGCGCGTGTGTGAACATAGTATAAGATAAATTTTGTATATTTTATTTATTTATTTATTTTATTTTGACTTCTATTTCTGAAGCCTGACTCATGTTAAAAATAAAAAAAATATTTACGCTTATTTCGAATAGGGAGTTAAAAATCAATAGCACTTTTTTGGTATAAATTTCATTCTCAGAAGAGCCATATTCACATTCTGAAAACATTAACCTAAGAAGGCGTAATCTCTCCTATTGGTAATATTTATTTAAATCAAATACATGTAGTTAAAATAAATAACAATAATTTTTATTGCAATTTATTGAAGGTGAGGAATTTTCAAATTAACACATTTTATTTTTTACAACTATTTTATAAAATACTTGCCTAATGCGAACATACCTTAAGTTGCAGTTAGTTTTTAAAAAAAGTTAAAGTTTAAATACACCTAGTCTTTGTTGCTAATACACACTATTTTTTAAAGCTGATGCAACATCAACTTCAAATTCACTTTCCAGTCTTGTGTTTCAATTTGCAGGCAGGAAATATATGATTGCAACAATTATGAACAATTTACAAGTGTAATGCTAACGACCTTTTTATTTATAGTCATAACAAACGTTAGAACCTTATTCTTTTAAGAAATTGGCCCTCTCAACAGGGTGGTCTAACTAAAATGCTCGATGTCCACTGTAAATAAAAAAAAAGTTTTCAGTGAATTATCTTAATTTTTTTAATTCAGATTTATGGATCTATGGCAATAATGTGTGATATATAGTATCGACCAAATGCTCGCCGTAGCTTCGGTGGCATACTTCTATCCAGTGGTCCATACTTGCAATGTTACTGAAACCTAATTGAGGTTAAAAGTCGCAAATGTGCCGATTTGTCTCATCTTTAGCTATTGAATTATTCTGGCCTTATTGATTTGAACTTTTTGTATTAAATATTCTCACAGTCCAACTGTGTCAAATCACATAATTGTGGTAGCCAACACTACGACGTGAGATAACACGGTAATTAAATCTCGCGCAAAAGACCAAACGTTTCATAGGCCATGTGGCAAGAGGCACGATTTTATTAGAACGTCATATCGTCCAGGTCCATAATCTCAATTTCTGGCCACAAGTCAGTTACCACTATCACGAAAAACAAAAATGTTTTCCGCGAAACGAACTGGGTTAGCATGCTCAGGTGTATTTCCAGAAATTTGCTCGCAATTCTCTAGATTGTGGACACATTAAGTTGATTATGCTAACTAAAATCCCAAAGTGCACGAAACGCAGTCTGATCTCAAACCCATTTTCGTAAAAATTTACATTAATCTTAACGCACTTCTCAATTGTGTATATCTCATGGTTGAATTGAACACTAAAACACGAAAAAAGAGACAGAAATGTTAAATTAAATTGGCCGAAGCACTTGACGTTATAGCTACTAATATCGTAAATTGTGGTTGAATCATTGTTTATTTCAAAAGTGTTGTTAGGCAAAATATTTGTGTTAAAAAGCTTTAGTAGCTTCGTTAAAAAAAAAAAAAATCAATTGAAAGCAGAAATTGGAAATATTTAGCAGAGCTTAAACTATATAGCCTATAATGTCCTACCCTGTATTTACATCACTGTTTGTAAGAATTGTTTCATGCTATTAATTTTTTTAAGATAATATTTATTAACACTTTTAATAGAGAATAGCACTATGTTTTATCTATTCTAATAGAAAACTTAATATTTAGGCCTTAGTTTAGTACTTAATATTTATTCCTTATTGGAAAACAAGCTTCTTTAAATTTTCTGTGATGCTAAGTTCAACTTTTGATATTTTGTTTGGTTTTTTGTAATTATCATAAATATATATAAGGATTGTAGGGATATGCCAATGGGATCACCAGTTTCGCGCCGGTAATAGCAGATACTGTAATGGAGGAGCTTTTAGATATTTCACTGGAAAATATCAAGACTAAACCGAGAAAATTTACAAAATATGTTGACAATTTGTTCGCAACTAAACTGACGCTATGGAAAATACATACAAAATTTTAAACGCCTTTAATTGACATATACAAAATATGATTAAAAGAGAATTAGATAATAAACTACCATACCTTGATTCGGTGGATACAAGGGAGAATAATTTACTAAAATTTGATGGGCACCAAAAATCAACCTATTAATTTTTATTCAAAATATCTAAGGACAACAATATTTAACACTGGTACTAATTTTATAAGAAGGCTTCTAATTATAAGCGATGAAAGATTTCATGACAACGATATAAATAAGTTTAAAAATATATTAAAGAGAAACGATTTTCCAATCAAAACCATAATTTGTTGAAATATGCCAATTTAAAGACAAAATCAATATTAAAGAATAATTAACCATTAACAATTTATAAATATATGACAAATATCCCTGGTTTTTCTGAAAGACATAAATAAAATTAAAATATCTACGACAAAGAATAATATTTAATATCCCGGGATCCCGCAGCAAAACAAATAAAAAGTAAATTTGGTTTTCATAAAAAAAAATAATTTTATTAAAAAGCATAAAATAGTTTATAATGTAAAAAAAACTTCAAAACTATAAAAATCAATAAAAAAACTTGAATTTTAAATATAAATTGAGTAAAAATATTTTTTATTGAAAGAAAATATTATTCTCTAGATACGAGATCAAAAATGAGCACAAAAAAACAAAAATACAGGTACTTCAGCTATGAGATCAAAAATGAAATCATTAGAATTCAATTTCAATATAAACAATACAAACATCTGCTTTCGAATCGTAACCACCTCTTTTATCTCCCGGGATCCCGAACAATAATCCCGTAAAATCGGGAAGATTAAATAACTCAAAATCCCGAGAAATAACCCAATTTATAGCACAAAATGTATTTGTTTGTTATTTACAGTAATCGCTATGCAATAATCTCTTTATACTAAAATATAAATAAATTTAGTCTTTCAATGAAAGTGGGCGTTGAAGTAGGCGTGTTAAGGTAGTTTACACTAATGAATGCAACTTAGATGTTTCACTACAGTTCTTAGGTTAGGTCAGGTAGAACAGGCAGCTGTTGTACAGCTCACTTGGGTCCATTATATTGATCCCTTTGTGATACCTGAATAGAAAAGTAAGAATAGAATAGAAAAGAAGAAGACAAGTACAGAGTCTCCGGCGGGAATCGAACCCGCAACCCCTAAGCTAGCAGAACAACACACTGCTGACTAGTCCATCGGGGCACCCCACTACAGTCCTTTATTATTCAAAAATCTTTATTCATAAAGAAATTATATGAATTTGAGATAAACCGTTATATATGAGGTAGGCGTTAATGTGGGCGTGCCACTTTAATTTTCCGGCATAACAATGACATTGACTAGTAGAATATCTTTTGTAAATTCCATCATCATACCTCAAATTTTGTCGGTTTTATGAGCTTTAAAATTTCATTAACAGTAGATAACGAGAAAAGTGGTCGTAATAGTAGGCGTGTCGAAATTATTTTTAATAATGAATGCAACTTAGATGTTTCAATATAGTCCTTTATTATTCCAAAATCTTTATTCCTAAAGAAATGATATGAATTTAAGGTTAGACGTTATAAGGAAGGTGGGTGTAAAAGTGAGCGTGTCACATTCATTTTCCGTTAGAACAAAGGATTTTACCAAAAATCCATGTGTGCAAAAACTCAGAGTCGTACATCCAATTTTGTTGCCTTTATGACGTTTTTGTTTTTAAATATAATGTTTTTAAATATATATAAATACACTGTGCGGTATAAAATTTCGTACATTTTGATCGATAACTCCTTTCCTTATGAATAGATTTAGGAAATTTTCAGGAAATATATATTCGAAGTTTTATGAGTCTACGTTAATGCGTTTGGACACAATTCCATTTTTTTCGATGTTCGAAGGACACGGTTTTTTCGGCCTACTCTTGCTTTACGAGCTATAACTCTCTTCCTAATATTCCGATTTAGCCCATTTTCAATACCATACAAACCTTGGCTATAAGAAAGATTCTGGCAAAATTTGAGCCCCCTAGCTTTTTCGGTGGGACCTCTATCGTGCTTTCAACAGACGGACAGACGGACGGACATAGCTAGATCGTCATAAAATCAAACCCTTATTCAGAATATATATACTTTATGGGGTCTAAAATGGATATTACGATGTGTTACAAACGGAATGACAAAATGAATATACCCCCACCATTTTTTTGGTGGCGGGTACAAGAAAGAAGAAAAGATTAATTTCGTACATGAGATTAGCTGCAATGAAGACGGGGTTTATATATGTGACAATATATATATATATGGGGACAACAGAAACTATGTTAAAAACGAGAATATCATCACATAAAACAGATAACAAAACACTTGGAAAACCAATGCCACAACACACAATACCACAACAGGACCTGTTTCAAACTTCAAAGAGGTTAGAGTAATACGTTAAGAAAAAAATTATTTTAAAAGATACATGCTGGAAATGCTACCCATAATCGATGTTCTATAACATAAGAGATTAAATTATAAAGCTTTGTACGCACGGTTGTCAGATCGTACAATATTGCCTGAAAAATTGGTAATAAATGCCTAACAACCTTGTGAACTGGCAATTTTTGCCTAACAATGTTGGCAGAAAAATCATTGCCAGACCATTGACAGGCGGTCACCTGGCAACAATATTGTCAGATATATGACAATTGTCTGAACACCCTTAGTCGCTATTCTCAGAACTTTGACACATATTGTCATATAATTTTAAATTGGCAGATGTACAAGTTTTGTGCATTTAACAATGGCGTCATTGTCATACAAGTCAGTGATGTCAGATGTATAAAATTTTGCTTTTAGTATTGTTGAATAGAATGCTGTTTCTAGGAATTTTCTTGTACTTTCTATATTGTTACTTAAATATGTTCAACTAAAACATATAAATAAAAACAACTAAGAGCGTTATATTCGACTGTGCCGAATCTAATATACACTTCACCAGCATTTGTTTTGTTTTTGGGCACTCGCTTAAATTCTGCAAAAATAACTTAATCCTAATTTACAAAGAAAAACTAAAAGCAAAAAAAATATACATATGTACATCTGCATACTATAATCAAAGACATCTATACATACATATACTATATAATCGTGAACTTCTATACATACATACACACTTACATATATGAATTATTATATGTGACAGCGCATAAAGGGACCTAAGGGTAAAAAAAACAATTTTCACTTTTTTGTTTGATGTGGACAACATCTGAGCATCGAATGAGACCGATCCCTTGCCCCAAAAGTGTTCCCTCCCAGAGATATGCGCGTTTTATAAAAGTGAAGTCGACGATTCTAAGCGCAAATAGAAAGGGACGTAACGGTAAAATTTATTTATTTTCATTGTTTCCCCTACTAAATTAACAAAATAACCTGATTTTACGAAACTACAACAAATTTTTTTCTCTTATGAACAATTTAAAAAAATCATTTAGTGCCGTATTCATAAAAAATATTTTAGGTTTATCAAAGGCTTATTTGACAGATGTTGCACAGAAATTTGTCAAATAAGCCTACAATAAACCTAAAATATTTTTTATGAATACGGCAGTTAATCTTTAAAATGGCTCTTCTGAACAAAACCTGTTTTTACCCTTAGGTATCTTTCTCTATGCGCTGTCACATATGCTTAATATAGGATTGGCTTATACCGTTGTACGTCATTTTGCAGTGGGGTTGGAACAAATATGTAATTCGCCATTTTGTTTTGTACGCCATCTTAGATCAAGAATTTTCAAGCCCTTTCATTGGATAACACTATTAAGGGTGGTGTTCATTACAAAAATTTTCTCATATATACAGATCTGTCCGCTATTTTGTTGGCGGCCATCTTGAATTTATAGGTTATACATAATGTTATTTAATCTATTTGTCAGTTTCTTTATTTTGTGTACTAGAACATGTTTGGGAGAATTTTTTAAAAACGTAGAAATTTTAAGTATGTTTTTTCATATGGCATCACTTTAAAAGGTTATTTCAATGCAACAGCTGTTTTGCAAAACAAAATTATTAATTTTTTTGTATGTTTCTTGTTTTTTTAGTTTTGTGTCAATAATTGGAGAATAAAATGATAATTAATAAAAAAAAATTATTGTGAATTTAAAGAGGGCGGTACAAAGTATTCCTTTTTTAAATCAATGGAAGATTTCAGATTCCCAGACGCCACAGAAATCTAAAATTGTAAAAAGCAAAAAGACCAAAGCAATTCTGACAACTCATCTAACAATTTTTTTTATCGTCATCTGACAACCGTCTAAACTTAAAATTTTTTGCCGTACAACATCTTCAGATAAAGTTATTGTTAGAACAATATCTGCCAATGAAATTGTTAGCTTTTTTGATGAAAGTCTGACAACTGTCTGAGCTGACAATTTACCTTATGAAAGCAATTCTTCATTGTCATTCCATTGTTAGCATATGTTTAGGTAAAGCAATTATGTCAGATCTAACAACCGTCTGTACAGAGCTTAAGAGTGACACAGAGAAATGTGCACAAACATACAGTCGGACAAAACAAAGATCAGTTGTTAAGTAACATAAATAAATAAGATTGTTTTTCAATTCGATATAATATATCAAAAATATTTATAATGTAATTATTGTTGTTTTGTAAATTTATAAATATATAGACTTGACAATTGTTTCTTTTATAATTTATTTTATTAAATCCCTGATGATGATCAAAGATGTAGGACGAAATATTGGAATAAAATAAATAAAGAAATTTAAAATCTTTTTCTTAAAAATAAAACAACAAAATTGTATTTTTATGACCTATATTCAAACGAAAATCAACAACAATATATATAAATTTTTCACTTGAAGCATATTTTCGTTTTGCACTAAAACTTTCCTAGTAAATGAAAGCTTATTTTCTTTTCACTTTAATATAATTTTGTGTAAAGATCTGTTATCAAGTCTTCTTTAAAATGTTAGTCTTAAATTTGTTTTCAGTTATTTCCTTTAATGTGTGTCTCTCATTAATAAACCAGGAACTGTACCACCTCATCAACCCTTTTTCCTGCTTAGAGCAAACCTTTATTGATTAGTTTATTCAATATTTATTAATGAAAATTTAATACATTATCAATAAAGAAAATATCAAATAACTATTTAATAAATTATTGTTTTTCAACCCTTTTATGTACAGTGAATATTATCGGCCAAAGTCCTTTCCATTAAAAACAGTTACCCTTATTAAAAGTGAAAAAAGTCTAGACCATTGCTGTCAACTTAGTTTGAGTTGAAAGGGAATAAATAAAAGAACTAATGCTCTAAACTGTCAAATAATTTTCTTTTATTTTAGTATTTACAAAAATGTTTGAATATTAAAACATTATGTACTGCACGCACATGTCAAAATGAGTTGATGAAAATTGATTCACATTTATGTATTGGTTAAATGTAAGTTGTTTGATTTGGCGATAAAGAATATAATATACACTATAAAGCTTTAATCAAGCGAAAGTTCTGTAAAAAAATAATCTTCTGGAGTTGCTATTGGAGTTTTTTGCTGGGCTTTCTTCTGTTCATTTATTTTATTGCATCAAAACTTCAAAAACTTATTGTTTTTCTAATAAAATATTTAAAATATGTTAACGCTGTGCGATAATATTTTAAAGTTGGAGAATAAGAACCTTTACGAATTAATGCACATTCTGCATATACTAACTAGATACTCTATCTGAGGGGTGCTTTACACTATTAACATTTCAGTTTTTTTAACTTTTTTAGTTTGAAAATAAAAATATTGTTACAGATTTATTTTAAATAGCTTAATTTACATTACAATTTTATTTTAGTTGTAGTAGTTTAAGTCACAGTAGTTTTGTTTGTATAAGTTTACTTCGCTGGTTGTTCGAATATGATGTTAAGTTGTTATTATGAGCAGCATACTCTTAGGCACTTTTGTTATTCTTGCATAATACTTAACATTTACATTACGTCTTAATTTAAATGTAACGGTTTTCGAATAAACTAGTGTGTACAAACGAGAACTTTGTCGAATGTTACCGAACACCACTATGTTACTATAAATAGCCGAACAACACAGCTAACATGATCAGTATAACAGTGGAGCTTCTAAAGTGTGTATCATAGTGAGTTTTATAATAAAAGTGTATAACAATAAGTGAAATAAGTAAAGTGCTATAAAATAATATCTAAAGTGTTTAAGAAAATAAAGACTCTTAATTTTATAACGAATTTCAAGTGTTTTTGATTGCAATAAAAGAACTCACCGCTTGTTTAAAGGAAATAAGCCAACGTTGATAAAAGGTATAAACGTAACAATATGTTTTTCTTAATACACAAACAGTCTTGTCCCGACAGTTGTTCGAAAAGCGTAATGTCAAAATTTTTCAATTCGACATGATTTTATTTACCTTGTCAGGGTTGGAGAATGGGATGTTTTTAGAACGTTTGTTATCAAAAATAGTTCTCGTAAGTTAACTTTGTAATATTGAAACGAAAATCTCAATTTCAATCCTTGGATAAATAAATAATAAAATCAAGGCGAATTTAAAAAACTTTGACTTTGCTTTCAGATCAGCTGTAGCGAATAGGTATATGCTTGGATATGCCTTGGTGCCGCCTTTTAAATATTAGTATTTTTTTATATTTCTATAAAAAATAGTTTTACAATTATAAAACATACACATATGTTTGTTTGTATATATAAAGAAATAGGTTTTAAGACATTGTTGTTCGTTGCTATTTGTTACAATAAAATTTCGCAACACCTTCTTGCAAACAGTTCCATAAATAAAGTCAAATTACGACAAGAAAAGCGTAAAAAACAAAGCAAGAATAAATGTCACTCAGGGGTATACTTAGCAAATAACATTATTGCCAAATAAAGAAACTCAATAAAACAGAAGCGGTTCATTCTTTTCCTTGTCAAAGAAAGAAACAAGATAAATTTTCAAAAATAAATAAATTGGTGCAATATAATGCCTTTTTCGTAATTTTGGTTTGAAACAGACCTATGCCAGAAGAAATAATCAGCGTACAGCACGCAATAAATTTAATACTCCTTAACTCGACTTACAACTGAAATGCCTAAGTGGGCACCAGTGATGTTAAGCACGAATTGCTATTTATTACAATGTCAATGACAATTACTTTTGAATGATTGAAATTCCCTTCTGTCACATCTATAAAGTTATCTACTTTTGATTCTCTGCTTTTTCGCCATGAACGAAGTATTGTTGCCCATTAAACACTTACTTTCGTTCAATAGTTTATTAAAAAATGCCTACATCATTCAACAGCTCTGCTGACACCACAATACACTACACCATTTTTAATATAAAGTTAATAATAAGGTTAGTCTGACATTTATTTTAAATTTATTTATTGATGGATAATTACTTTCTCCACTCTCTCTTCATAAGTATACATGCGAGTAATCTGTTCAGTCCAAAGAATGATTATAACTGTATGTGGTCAAGGGGAGTGTGCGTATTTGTTTGGGTGGTGTATATGGTTGCTTTAATATCAAATGTCTATAGCCAGAATTGACAGCTATAATAATGAAGTTTAATTTAAGTGGTCGTTATTATTTTCATATTACTCTTTAACGTTGTGTATATTTAACGTTTTATCGTGGCATTAAATAAATCACAATTTATTAAAGATATAATAACGAAGCTTATTAAGTAGTTATTGATTTCATTACACGTACGTAGATGAAAAAAGGTATTTATTAACCAGGATAATAAAGCATAATAAGTATAAGGTTAGGTTAGGTTAGGTTGAAAAGGAGGGGTATAAAAGCCCAAACCCATGACAGGTATACACCTATGCCCAGTTGGCATGTTGTGCGCTCCATGTGGAAAACGGAATTCCCAAACAAAAAACCATAAACATAATTTCCCATAAATAACGGACTAGTCCAAGAAACCAGTCCCCTCAATGTAACGCCTTATGGATCTCCAGTTCGAGTTCCCCAGGTATTCCAAGTTCGGCATATTATCTACTGTAAAATTTTCGCGCCTAATATGCCCAAACGCAGGACAATGACAGAGGTAGTGTACCAGGGTCTCATCCTCTTCCTCACAAGCTCTACATGTCGTCTCCTCAGATAATCCCATGCGTGCTAAATGAGTTCTCAACTCCGTATGACCTGTAATTACACCGGTTAATTTCCTAAGTGTAGGTCTACTTAGTCTCAAAATCTCCTTTGACTTCCCAAGATTTGGGTCACCCCAGAGTGTTCTTGTCACCTTACCGACATCAGTGCTTTGCCATTTTCTGACATGTTCTTCCATTGCCCAACGTTTAAGTTCATCTTTAAATCGTTTAAGGGGTTTTGCGTTCTCCAAAGTTATAGTACTCAAAAGAGCTCCCATTTTGGATAATTTGTCGGCTTTCTCGTTTCCGATCAGCCCGTGATGGCTTGGTATCCATATTATCTCCAGATGTTCACAATTTGCATATGAGTTTATCTCACTCTTGCATTGCAAAACGTTCCGGGATTCAACTTTCTCCTTTCTCAATGTCTTAATCACTGATTGGCTATCCGTAAAGATACGAATCGGAGTTTCGCTATTCGTTTCCTTTATCCATTTAATTCCTTCCGTAATCGCCATGATCTCAGCCTGAAAAATAGTGTTGTGATCTGGTAGACGGAAGTATTTGCCTCTATTTCGACTTATGTCGTATAAGCCCATTCCAGTTTGGTCACCAGTCTTTGAATAAGTATAAAGTTCCGAAAATTATTTTTTGTTAAACTTTTGTGATTAAGCAGAAATCATCACATTCATCTATGCTTTTGATCTTTGTAACACTTATTGCAATAAAACTTTAATGGGATTCTTCTTATTCTAGTGAGTAATTACAAACAAAACTTTAGCCAATCTTTAGTATTTTTCTTTTAGTACATGAGTCTCTTTTATTTTAAGGTAACGATGTAACAACGTAATATATTTTTGTAAAGCAATTATATTCTTATATACAGTGCT
Source organism: Phyto melanocephala (assembly GCA_941918925.1). Classification (NCBI taxonomy): domain Eukaryota; kingdom Metazoa; phylum Arthropoda; class Insecta; order Diptera; family Rhinophoridae; genus Phyto; species Phyto melanocephala. Next base: position 93,101,431 of record OW799233.1, on the reverse strand, counting down.
GATAAATTTTCAAACGCAGTAGCTGACAAATTTGTTGTAATAGATTTTAATAGTTTTAGCATTAGCGAAATCTCGTAGACATGATTCGATACAAATATCAAAGAAAAAATCGTTTCTTATTATGTAAATTTAGTAATTTTTTTTCTGTTAGTTAATGTGTTTTGAAAAAAGGAACCAAATCTTACATATTAGTAGGCAAGTCAACTTTTTGTTAAGCGGTTTACGCTCCTATTATAGTAGCGATTGTAATAAAATATACTATTTGAAACGATAATGCGCAAAATTTTAATTCAATAAAAATTCGCCTTGGCACGCAAAGAAAAAAAATATATATTTACTATGATTGAACTGTATGATTATGGTTAAAACATATAATGGTTACCAGTTATCATTATTATGTTTAATTAAAGTATCAATCAATAATCATATATATGAATACAACTGAAATCGACAATCTATGCATTTTTACGGCAAATTATTGTCTTTTGCTGTATCGTAAACATATTGATTAAACTTACCAATTTAATTGCAATTGTATACCAATATTGTTTTACATTTTTTCGTTTATTTGTAAATTTTCCTGAATTTTTAAAAATTTTTGTTAATTAAGTTTGAGATGTCAAAACTTTTAAAATAATACAAATTTATTCAGCAAGAAGAACAGTTGAAATCAAATTATTATTAAAAAAATCATAGCTTGATTAATTTGTAATAATACTGTTGTCTCACCTATTATTTAATGATTATTTGCAGTTAATTTTTAAAATTTTTATTTTTAAATCGTACTTTTTTAAATGATAATCATTTTGAAATTTTTACGAAAAGTAAACATTAAATGACACAATTTAAACATGTGCTTGATTATCGTGACAGACTATATGATAAAATTAAACAAAAATAACTATTACTTGCTTTCGACAACCAAATATTGTTATAGAAACTATAATATGACCGTCGTGATCATGTCGTAACCATGGTTTTTCTTTGCGTGAGTAACTAGATGTGGGATTTCCACCTAATGCGGGCATTGCAAGAATATTCTAAGTCATTCTAAATAACTCGAAATAAATATTATGTAAATTTCTTCGATCTTTCTTTTATTAATATGTTGTTTTTTATTTTTTTTTAGCTAAAGATCACTTTTTTATACAAAAAGAAATAATTTTCCCGCCTTTTTTAAAAAAATTTTAAAATTGTTGACACAAATATTTTTGTGATATATGGACATACATACATACGTATTTGATTTTTCGTTTGTTATTTTAAATGTAAACAAAAAATTTTAATATTTTAATTGTAGATTGTTATAAATTGTAAAAACTTTCCCTGAAGAAGCTACCCAATACAAAACAGTGTTATTTAGCTCAAAAAAATTAAAACAACATATTAACTCGGAATAAGCTTATAGCATGTATGTGTGTTTGTGTATATATTTTAATTAAATAATTTTAAATTTCTATATAAAGGTATACTAAAACCGATTTACTAATTTATTTCTCACTATGGCTTATTTTAGAAAATATGTACAGGTACAGCGGAGTAGCCAAATTTCTCCTTCACTAGGAAGCATATTCTGTTTAAGAATTTTCTAAGTAAGTATTTCTTTTGTGAAACTAAAACACAAAGGTAATAGTCATTTTTTAAATTGACTATTACTTAAAATAACACGTCTTTGTATATTCACTACGTAAATAAAATAAAATTCTTCATTCATTAAATTTTTTTAATTATTTATTTTATTACGATAATAACGCTAACTACATTACTTAAATTGTAGATTTAACTGTAAAGCCATTTAAAGAAAATTGTAATTAACTCTACCCACACACACTTAAATATACACATGGAGTTTTTAATTCTTCAAATAAATTTAATTATATGCCTTTAACACCTTAACATTAAATAATTGATGTAATAACAACCGCCTTATTTCTAAAAAAAAATGTGTTTTTCTATTCTACATCATCATCGTTTAAAAACGTATTATTTGTTTGAGCTTATGCCAGTAACGAAAAAAACAAGTAAGAGCACTATATTCGGCTGTGCCGAATCTTTTATACCCACCACCAATTATGTGTACATTTAAAGGACAATATTTATTATTTTGCTAATCGCTATGGAATAATGTCTTTATAATAAAATATGTATCATTTTCCTTGTAGAGGGTGGTTAAATTTTAAGGGCCCATGTTGAAGGTGAACTACACCTAGTCCTTAAATTTGTTTTCTGCTTTTCATTTGACATTTCTCAAACTCAAACTTACTCAATTTGATCCGTGGAAAGATACGCAAATGAGCAACGCTTTAAAGTTATTCCGGTTTTTTATAAAAATGTGAGTACAAATCAAAATGCATTTTGTGCACTTCGTAATTTTTTTGATCAATATAATCGTTCAAATTCTTCCACAATCGGGAGAATTGTAAAAAATATTTAAATTTCTGCGAAACAGGTCTGTATAAAATGTTAGAAAATCTGTGAATGCCTTCTTAGTTCGTTAAATGGGAACCATTGCTGTTTTTTGCGATATTGTGGCAAAAGAGCAGTCAACCTCGACTCATCATCATGCCCAACAATTAAGCATCAACATTGTCATTGAAAATTTGGACTATCAGATAGAGGAGTGGCGTTAAGGATGGGGGGGGGAGGGCATTTGGCCAATATTTCGTTAAATACATAATTGAACAATACAAATATTATTAGTATAAAAAGAAATGATAATAATTTCTTAAATAATTTGTGTTTTATTTAAAATCAACATCGGCCCTTAAAATTTAACCACCCTTAATAACTTCGATATGATAGGAAAATGTTTTCGTAAATTTAGTCTTCTAGTGAAGGTGGACGTAAAGTAGGCGTGTCAATAAAGCTTCTGCTAATAAATACAACTTAGATATTTCAATATAGTCCTTTATTTTCCCAAAAAGTTTGTCAATAGAGAAATTACATGAATTTAAGATAAACCGTTATATGGGAGGTAGGCGTTAAAGTGGGCGTGTCACCTAAACTTTCTGGCACAACAATTACATTGATTAGAAGGATATACTTACCAAATTTTATTATCATACCTCTAATTTTGGCGGTTCTATGAGCTTTTAAATTTCATTTACAGAAGATAACGTGAAAAGTGGGCGTTATAGTAGGCGTGTCAAAGTTGCTCGTGCTAATGAGTACAACTTTGGTGTTTCAATATAGCCGTTTGTTATTCCAAAATCTTTATTAATAGAGAAATTATATGAATTTTAGGTAAAACGTTATATGGGAGGTGGGCGTAAAAGTGGGCCTGGTACATTGATTTTCCGTTGCAGAAAAGCCTCTCACAAAAAGCAAAGTGTGCAAAATTTCAGGATCGTACATTTAATTTTGTCCGTTTTATTAGGTTTTAAATTTAAAATATACTGAAAAATACACTGCGCGGTATAAAGTTCCGTACATTTTCATCTATAACTCCTTTACTAATGCATAGATGTAAGCAATTTTTGATTTATATTCTGAATCAGGGTTTGATTTGATGACGATCAATATTTTTCTTCGAAAATTATCTAAATCTATGCATTAGGAAAGAAGTTATCGATCAAAATGTACGAAAATTTATACCGCACAGTGTATTTTTCGGTATATTTAAAAACAAAAACGTCATAAAAGCAACAAAATTGGATGTACGACTCTGAAATTTTGCACACATGGTTTTTTATTTAAATGCTTTGTCCTAACGGAAAATCAATGTGCCACGCCCACTTTTACGCCACTTTTCACGTTATCTACCGTTAATGAAATTTAAAAGCTCATAAAACCGACAAAATTAGAGGTATGATGATGAAATTTGCTACATATATCCTTCTAATCAATGTAGGTGCTGTGCCAAAAGTTTAGGTGATACGCCCACTTTAACGCCTACCTCCCATATAACGGTTTATCTTAAATTCATGTAATGTCTCTATTGACAAAGTTTTTGGGAAAATAAAGGACTATATTGAAATATCTAAGTTGTATTTATTAGCAGAAACTTTATTGACACGCCTACTTTAACACCCACTTTCATTGAAAGACTTCATTTACAAAAGCATTTTAGTAGCATATCGAAGTTATAAAGGGTGGTTTAATGTTAAGGGCCGATGTTGAATTTAAATAAAACACAAATTATTTAGGATATTATTATTATTTCTTTTTGTAATGATAATATTTGTATGATTCAATTATGTATTTAACAAAATATCGGCCAAATAGACCCACCCCCCCTCTCCCAACCTCGGCGCCACACCTCTATCCGATGGTACAAATTCTGAATAAAATGTCGATGCTCAATTGTTGGGCACGACGATGAGTCGAGGTTTACTGTTCTTTTGCCACACTATCGCAAACAACAGAAATGTTTCCCATTCACCGAACTAAGAAGGCATTCACAGATTTTCTAACATTTTATACAGACCTGTTTTGCAGAAATTTAAATATTTTTTACAATTCTCCCGATTGTGGACGAATTTTAACGATTATGTTGATCAAAAGAACTACGAAGTGCACAAAATGCATTTTGATTTGAAAGACCATTTTTATAAAAAACCTGAATAACTTTAAAGCGTTGCTCATTTGCTTATCTTTCCACGGATCAAATTGAGTAAGTTTGAGATTGAGACATGTCAAATGAAATGCAGAAAACAAATTTAAAGACTAGGTGTAGTTCACCTTTAACATGGGCCCTTAAAATTTAACCACCCTCTACAGAGAAAGTGATAGATATTTTATTATAAAGAGATTATTCCACATTCCATATTCCATAAATATTGTGCTTTAAATGTACACAAGATAGGTGGTGGGTATAAAAGATTCGGCACAGCCGAATATAGTGCTCTTACTTGTTTTTTTTATAAATTTAAATTAAATTAAGTTCATCACAGAAAAAATTGATATGATTTTCAATAGTTAAGGAAAATAACTATTGGTATCTTAGTCACGCTTATAATTGAAATTTTTGGTTAATATATTTATTTATTGTATCAGTAAAATAAATATTTGAAGTTGTTTTTAATAAATAAAATAAAAAGCAAATATGTATATTTTATGTATATAAATTTTTTTTTAGTTCTAACTTAAATAATTACTTACCTGTAAATTTGATAACTCAACAGAATGTGCTGCGAAAAAATATGGATTTTGGTCACATTTGCAACAAAGTTCAAGCTGTGTTTATACTAGAACTTTATACAACTGTTTCGTCACTATTTTATTTAATATTCCCTTTTCCTATTTGATATGATAAATAAAATCTTGACAAGAAAAAAATTTAATTGACCTTATTATAGTTGTTTTTTTTATTATTAATTCGGCTTGAGGTCAATTATTGAAAATTATTTATAAATAAATTGAAAAAATATATTAATAATAAAGTTTTAATTTTTATTTTATTTATTTTCAATATTTGTTTTTCCCATTATTTCAATCAAACTTCGTTGATCATCCTCAGGGGATCTGATGCATACAGTCATTATATAAGAACACATAAAATATTTAACACAAAAAAATATAAAAAAATTATAATTACAATTATTTTTAAAAATAAAATTTAAAATACTAGAAGCTTATGTTTTTTGTTTTGCTCTTAGTACAAAGAACGACTTGACTAAAATTCTTCTTAATATCAGTGGAAGTTAAGACTATACTAAAGGCTTCTAAATAGCAAACGTTCAGCCACATACTTAATTAATATGGTCTGAGCAAGTAAAGGTACCATTGAAAATTACACCTTATCCTAAGTCGTATATACTTGTTCTATACGAGGTGCCATTAAGACTGAAATTATTTTCATCACTTATTTCACTTCGTTCCGCACCGTTTATAACACACTTTGACTTATCTGGATTAAATCATAGTAAAATGACAGAAGCCTAGTAAAAAATCCTGTATGGTCATGATAAAGTTTATTTTAAAATGAACGTATTGATGTTTTGGTACAGCTACGGAATTTCGTTTCGTATTATCAATCGTCAGTCAATAATTGGAAATTATCATAATTGCAATAGAAATTTTTTTTACCACAAATGAAAAGTTCGTTAGCAATAACTGAACCATTAGCAATGAATTTGATTGTTTGTTTTCTAAGTGTACATACTTACATATATATATGTATATTTTACTATTTTATTGTTGTTGTAAACACACGCAAATTGACAACACTGTCGAAACAGTTTCTGCATTCAAGCACTTTCTTTTTCTTCTTTTATTATCATTTTCGCCCAGAAATTTTTGGTACACAACAAACCCGTTCAAAAATATTGGGACAAAAAGAAACCTTTTTATCAAAACAAACAGCTACAAAGTTGCTCTAATGAAATAAAAGCTCTTACAGATATCAAATGAAAAGGACTAAAAATATTTATATTTATACCTCATGCCCATACAGTCATATAAAAACTTTGCTTGTTATTGCTGCCACCGTTCATTTTCTTAATGAAATGTTGAATTTTTAAAATGTTTCACGAATAAATTTTACCATTCATTTATACTTAAACATTTATTCTATAGGTGTTGAAAGGATGCGTAAGTTTTGGCCGTATTTGTCTATTAGTTCAAAAGTCGATGTCGGTGGGATAGTCAGAGAGAAAGATTTTTTTATGTTGTTGCTTTTAATTATTGTTGCCGTTCTTTTGGGACATTGAAAATGGCTGCCTATGATGATTTCGTTATTTCTTCTTTATGGAATTTTCTTAAACTCTTAATTGTAAAGAGCCTTGCAGGTGGTGAAAGCATTGAAATTAAATATATTGAGTGATTCATTTTGAGGTTTAATTAATAATAAGAATTAAAATTTTTCTTATTATCGGTAAGAAGAACAATTTTTGGCATTTATTGTTTAAAAATGCTATCACGTTAAATTTGGTCACGACTACATTTGATATAGTTCGTTGGGAAGATCCGACTCGTTCGTGCATAGCGACTGCTTTTTTTTTATTAAGTACTCACCAAAATAGTTTCTCAACACGTCTATTGTTTCATGAGCTGTATCGCCAGAACCACTAGATTAATGATTTCACCAGCTTATAAACCCCACCATACCGTTGTTTTTAATAAATATAATGGTAGCGTTTTGAAGTCCTCAGGTTTTAAATTAGCTCAAAAATAGCAATCTTGTAAACTAATGTATTCTTGAGTTAGAAAAGTTACTCATCACTCAAAGAAGTTTCGCGATAAAACACCGGTTTTTAATTTTTTATAGAACGCTTTTTTTCGTAGTTTAGCTGAACAATTAGGAGTTGCAGTTGTGTTGAGCAACAAATCACTCTATATAACCCCCCATGCATTAATTTACTTATATATATAATATATATAAATATACTAGATTCATATACTTTACTAATATGAACAAGTTTGTTAAAAAAACAGACATATCAACAAATATCAAATTTATTCAAAGTTTGATACATATTTATTAGGAAATTATAAAAAAACTAAAAACCAAAGAAAACGCTTGCCGTATGAAAATAAACTTATCGTACATGTATATGAAATTTAATACAAATACTAAAATCACTATTGATAAATTCTTAGGGTATCTTAGGTGTCGTATTGTCATAATTTTTCAAAATTTTAAAAAGGTTAATTCATTTTACAGTGAACAATACAATACATCTTATTAATTTTAAAATTATAGAAAATTATGACAATACGGCACTTATGATTTCTTGTAAATACGCGAAATAATTATATCGCGTATTTTCTTGTATGGTGCAATAAATTTAAAAATATAGTTTAAAAGGAAGTACCTAGAGGTTTTAAAGACTTATGATAGGCGCACAATTGGGAGCAATGGCGAATTTTTCGTTGCGAATATTTGTCTTCAGAAATAAAAGAAATTTGCGTTTATGAGAATACATACAATTGTGGCGTCAGTCGAAATTCGCAATACGCGGCGAACTCTGCAATAGATTTATTTCTATTTCTTACGCCGAGGAACGACGAACAAATTGATACAAGGTGACCATTTTTTATTATATTTGGTTTAACTTCTCAACCTGTTAAGAAAATAAAGTTACTTTTTACCTTAATAATTGCTTTATTTTAAAACATTTTAAATAAATATAAAAAAGTTAACTTCAAACATTTGTTTTATTAGCGTTTTTGCAAATGTTTAAGTTTAATAAGTGATTTTTTTTCATATGGTTACACTCTTAGCTGTTATACAAAAAAAAAATATTATTGTTTACTGCTCGCAGCAACGACGATTCTTTGCAAATGTTGATTTATACGTAAACAAGTTTTTACTATGAAAGAAATTATATTTATAATTTTGCTAAGTTTCACAAAAATATAAATTCTTTCTTTGTATAAACAATTTTATCAACTTTAAAGGATGTTACTTTTTCGTCATTATTGTGCCTCACGCGACGAATTCACACAGCGAATTTTTACCAACGAATTCGTTGTGTTGGGCGAAATTCGTCGTTCGTCCCACTTGTGCGCCGAGCATTAAGCGTTTAAGGAGAGGGGGTTATGTGTTGTCTAAGTCTGGTGTTTAAGTTTTTATTAAAAATATAAATTATTTATCTTATGACTTTGTCAAAGACATTTGAAGCGTTTTGGTTTTCGTATGTTTTAGGTATAACTTCCCCGTTGTTTAAAGACAATATAAGCAAATATCAGTAAAAGAGATTTATGTGCATAGTTAAATTTTTGGCACTACTTATTAGAATTTAAATTATTTAGCTTTCTTAAATAAGGAATTTTTATTTAAACCTTATTTAAGTAAATACATGACATATTGACATTTCCATGAATATGTCAACCACGACTGTAAAAATAAAAACTCTTGAAAGTTTTTCAATATAAGTTTATTGATAAAAAAAAAACACTCAAATTTTACTATGCGCAGGTATAAAGAGCTTATTAAATTTTTTTAAGAGCAATAATAAGAGTTTAATCTGATTAACTCTTTGAATTATTTTAAAGAAAAAAGAAATATTTTTTTTTAGAGACTAAATTGCAAAAATAAATTGTAATTGTAAATATACTTTAAAATTATGGTAACAACATTTAACAAGATCCATAAGAAAAACTAAAATATATAGTCCAATTAGCGATATATTTTTTTATTTACCTTGGATGTTATTTTAATGTCACGTACGTAGTGCAAAAACATTATTTGTCGCCATCATTCATATTTGAACAGTCGCAAGAGCACCTAATTTAGAACTTAACTTTTTTGCTTAACATAATATAAATGTTATTATCTAACAATACTATTAGAGAAAAATCTGTCACGTACGATATGTCACGAACGATTTTAAATTTAATTTAATATTAAATCATTTAAAGATTGTTTTAAATTAAGTATGATGGATTTCAAATGAAATATATTTGGTTTAGTGTAAGAAATTAAAAAAAGAAAAAATACCTCCCAAGATTCGCAGATTTTTTCATGTTTCCATATATACCACTTCCGTTTTATGTCACGTACGATATATTCTTATTTTTCTGGATATTTTAGACAACAATGATTTTAATAAAATTATTTTTTTTTAAATAAAGTAGCCTTTGTTCCAGTTACTCTTACTTTAGCAAAAATTACTCCACTTTATAGAAGTAAAAATGTCACATACCATGACATGCAAATGCTCATATGCTTTCGTCTATTGAAGTTGAACAAAACTAAAAAGTCTATGACAAAGAAAATTTAAAAATCTCACAAAAAAGAGATAACTTATTTGAACAACTATTTCCTAACACAAACACACATGTGCTAAGTCATCTGACAACATTTCAATTAGAGTGTGGTCTAAATTATTCTGATAAGTTACCGGACATCAGCTGTTGGCAGAAATTTTAGATGCCAGAAAATAGTAAGCTGCGGGTGAGTGTTATATCACATTTTTGTTTAATGTGTAAGACATGCCGTGTATTAGCTGCCTAAGTAGTGGTACATACCTATAACGAATTTCGAACCGTTGGAGTTACATATGCATGCAAGCTACACGTGCTTTCGAAATGACACAATCAAAATAGTTTGTTAACCAATGGAACAAATACTACATTTTTACAAATTTGAAGTAGTGCGATTATCTCAAGACGCAATGTCGCAATAAAACTGTGTGGCATACATATTTCTTTAAAGGTATTAAAGCTTCTAATTAATATTTGCACATAATAAATACAACAGGTAACAAACCCATGTCTCGAAAAATATTGCTCAGAAAAACTGACAAATGGGTTTGAAAATAACTGAGATATAATTAAAATAATACAAATGCTCCGATTTTTTTCTTCTAATTTACATATGAAAATCACTTACATAATATATATTAAAAAAAATTTTAATCTAAAATGGACGCCACTACAAATTGTCGTACAATTTATTTATATAAAAGTCAAAGCTAGAAATTCCAATTTCTTATCAAACGAAATAACGTGGCCAGAAAACAACAGTAAACAATAAAAAAGTTTAAATCCAAGATGGCGTCCGAAGTAAAATGGCGGATGTATAGGTCAACCCCCTCCACAATATGGGCATCAAATGAAAGAAAGAGCTTGGCCAGTAGAATACAGTAAAATATGAAAAACTTAAAATCCAATATGGCGTCCCTAACAAAATGGTGGATCATTTTTTTTCCTAACCCATATGTTTGTCAAACGAAAGGGTTTGACTACTAGAATACTGCTAACTATGTAAAAATTAAAATTTTAAATTATTGCTCAGAAAAACTGACAAATGGGTTTGAAAATAACTGAGATATAATTAGAAAAATACAAATGTTCCGATTTTTTCTTCCAATTTACATATGAAAATCACATACATATTACATATTAAACAAAGTTTTTAAATCCAAAATGGACGGCACTACAAGTTGTCGTACAATTTATTTATATAAAAGTCAAATCTAAAAATTAAAAATTATTATCAAACGGAAGAAATTGGCCAGAAACCAACACTGAACAATGAAAAACTTCAAATCCAAGATGGCGTCTGTGTAAATTTTTAGTTGCATAATTGTCCAAATTTGTCCACAATCAAAAGAATTGTGCGCAAATTTTATCAAACGGGGCCTGTAGAAAATGTGAAAACATCTTTTATTATTCTCTCAGATCGTTTTGCGGAAAACATTATTATTTGCGATTTTGTGGCAGAAGAGCAGTCATCCTCTCTTTTTTTTTCTGTATTTTAAAATTTCTTGTTAAGTTTAAACCAATATGTGTTTTTTTCATTTGATTTCTTTTGTTATTTGTTAAAATATATCTAATTTTTATTATATATTATAAAATAGCTTTACTAAAATCATTTAACTTCATTGACTTTTATGATTAAAGAGCATCACCTTCATTTATGCAAAAAAAATTTCTTACTCGTGTACTTTATTTTTACAATCTGTCATTAATTTGTGGTTTACTTAACTCATAAATCTTTATTACTCTTTATGTCAATTTTACAATTTATTTTTTATTTAATTTTCTTACAAAATAATTTATTTTTTTAATATTTTTCATATCATGCATCACATTCTACATACGACAGAAAAAATTGTTTGTACTTCTTAAAGAAGTGTCATCGAGACGCACTTTTAGGTTGTAAACAAGTACAAGCAAGTAATATGGTTACACACTATTATATATGTATACGATATACAGTATGCAACAAAAGTAATGAATAACCATTAACTGGACTTATTTTTTCTATAGTAAAATTCTTTTTTATTAACAAGTTAAAGATGTGAGTATTAATATGTCAAAAGTATGTATCTATTTTTAAAATTTTTATGCTGCAGACTCTATGTCGAATTAAAATTGTGTATTATTTGTACTAATTTTAAACTTATTTTTCATAATATACAGTACCGTTCACTTTAATACTAATATGCATATTAATGTATTTTAAAGATGTTTCTGTTTATTTGTTTTTTGTAAAAATTTTCTTGTAATCAAAAAAAAAATTTTTTTTAATCACGATAAAAATAGATAAAGTTTGAAAGGCACATTGAACTCTCTAAATATATTAGGTTTAGGTTAAGGCCAAAGTAGTATTTTTAAGTTTAATCTTCACTTGCTAGATATTTATACACCTAATACAATATAAAATATGCAATTTATTACATTTAAAGAATATACTGATGAATTATTGACTGTAACTTAATTGGAAAAGACAATGAAATCAATCCCTTTTAAATTAGTTTTAACAAAATAATGACTATCTAAAACAGATAATAGGATCGAGACTGGGAATTGGCTTATAAATCTCACATACATTAATTTTATAAATAAATTTTAGACATGCCATAAACTACCCATTATTATTGTAAAATCAACAAAGTAGCAGGAAATTTGCAAAGTGATCAAATATATCCGGCGGTGTATTTGAGCCGAAACTCTAAAATTGTTTTTATATATTCATTATTTTTTTTAAGATTTTCTAAACAGTTGTACCTACGTACATACATAAGTGCATTTTTTTATTATAAATTGTATGTCAAAAATATTTAATGCAATTAAATTGCACGCAACTTTACATATTTGTACCTACTTGTACTAGTATTTATAAGCTAACAAAACCTATTTCAAGGAAAATGTCATAAAAAGAAAACATAATATTACGATGAAAAATATATATGTATGTACGTTTGTATAGATATACTTGTATGTAGTGATATTGAAAACCATATCAACACTCTAAACATAAACAAGAGTCTTTAATACTACACATACAGGCATAATTACGTATAAATACAGGGGTGGTAACCAATATAAATATGTTTTTACTTTAAAACATTTGATGAAGAAACTATCAATAAATTTTATTTGTATTTAATTAACTTAATTTATTAAAACTTTTGTTAAATATGCTGCACTCATTAAAATTAAGCTACTAATTAAATTAATGACTATGATTATAAAATAATGATAATTTCTATAAATTTTAAAATTGATTTTAATTAGTTTAAGCACTTTGAAAATGTTGATCAAATATAAAGGAAAGATTTTTGCAATTGAACAATTGAACTTTTTTAAAATAAACAAGTAAGAGCACTATATTCGGCTGTGCCGAATCTTTTATACCCACCACCAATTTTGTGTACATTTAAAGCACATTATTTATTATATTGTTAATCATTATGGAATAATCTCTTTATAATAAAATATGTATCACTTTCTTTGTAGAGGGTGGTTAAATTTTAAGGGCCCATGTTGAAGGTGAGCCACACAAACAACAACTTTTTTCTTGTATTTCATTTGACCTTTCTCAATCTCAGACTAACTTAATTTGAACAGTGAAAAAGAACGCAAATGAGCAACGCGTTAAAGTTATTCAGGTTTTTTATATGGGCGTTTAAATCAAAATGCATTTTGTGCACTTCGTAATTCTTTTGATCAACATAATCGTTCAAATTCGTCCACAATCGGGAGAATTGTAAAATATATTTAAATTTCTGCAAAACAGGTCTGTATCAAATGTTAGAAAATCTGTGAATGCCTTCTTAATTCGTTGAATGGGAACCATTGCTGTTTTTTGCGATAGTGTGGCAAAACAATTGAGCATCAACATTGTCATTGAAAATTTGGACAATCAGATAGAGGAAAGGCACCAAGGATGGGGGAGGGGGCCATTTGGCCGATATTTTGTTAAATACATAATTGAACCATACAAATATTATCATTACAAAAAGAAATAATAATAATTTCCTCAATAATTTGTGTTTTATTTAAATTCAACATCGGCCCTTAAAATTTAACCACCCTTTATAACTTCGATATGCTACTAAAATGCTTTTCTAAATGTAGTCTTTCAATGAAAGTGGGCGTTAAAGTAGGCGTGTCAATAAAGTTTCTGCTAATAAATACAACTTAGATATTTCAATCTAGTCCTTTATTTTCCCAAAAACTTTGTCAATAGAGAAATAAGATGAATTTAAGATAAACCGTTAAACCATTAACGGTAGATAACGTGAAAAGTGGGCGTTATAGTAGGCGTGTCAAAGTTGTTTTTGCGAATGAGTACAACTTAGATGTTTCAATATAGTCCTTTATTATTCCAAAATCTTTGTTAGTAGAGAAATTATATGAATTTTAGGTAAAACGTTATATGGGAGGTGGGCGTAAAAGTGGGCGTGGCACCTTAATTTTTTTAAAACAGTAATGACATTGGCTAGAAGGATATACGTAGCAAATTTGAGCATCATACCTCTAATTTTAGCGGTTTAATGAGCTTTTAAATTTCATTAACGGTATATAACGTGAAAAGTGGGCGTTATAGTAGGCGTGTCAAAGTTGCTTTTGCGAATGAGTACAATTTAAATGTTTGAATATAGCCCTTTATTATTCCAAAATCTTTGTTAATAGAGAAATTATATGAATTTTAGTTAAAACGTTATATGGGAGGTGGGCGTAAAAGTGGGCGTGGCACTTTGATTTTCCGTTGGAACAAAGCATTTGACCAAAAAGCTATGTGTGCGAAATTTCAGGGGCGTACATCCAATTTTGTTGCTTTTATGACGTTTTTGTTTTTAAATATACCGAAAAATACACTGTGCGGTATAAATTTTCGTACATTTTGATCGATAACTCCTTTCCTAATGCATAGATTTAGATAATTTTCGGGGACAGATATTGTTTTTATTAAGGAAATATATATTCGAAGTTTCATGGGACTACGTTAATGCGTTTGGACACAATTCCATTTTATTCGATGTTCGAAGGACAGGGTTTTTTCGACCTACTCTTGCTTTTCGAGCTATAACTCTCTTCCTAATATTTTGATTTAGCCCATTTTCAATACCAAACAAACCTTGTCTATAAGAAAGATTCTGGCAAAATTTGAGCCCCCTAGCTTTTTCGGTCCGACCTCTATCGTGCTTTCAACAGACGGACAGACGGACGGACATAGCTAGATCGTCATCAAATCAAACCCTGATTCAGAATATATATACTTTATGGGGTCTAAAATGGATATTTCGATGTGTTACAAACGGAATGACAAAATGAATATACCCCCACCATTTTTTTGGTGGCGGGTATAAAAATAAAATATTTAAAATTTCCCGCGAAGGAAAAAATACGTCTATTTGATATATTATATTGCCTGTTCTGTATTCTGACTGGAATTAAATTTTATAAAGATTAGAATTTAATTAGCATTTGGTAGCACCGAGGCAAAAATAGGTGTTTACAGCATAACTAGGATATTAGGACTAACTACTTATCAATTAGAAAGAAACTTTTTTACTGAATATAGAATCAAAAATAGTGACACACTTTACGGATAAAATAAAGCTAGAATATCTGAAATGGCGTCAAAACTTTTAATCTATATATGCGATCTTCTCCGAGAAAAGGACCTAGTGTGTGAAAATGAAGTTTTAGGAACACATCTTCAGTTGGGATTTGCGATTTGGTATGGTTAGTTATGATTGGGTGCCGACTTTGGTGACGTCATGCTTATGTGGTAACGTATTTTTTTTCGCTTTTAATGTGACAATACCCTTGCTGTTGTTGCTGCTCTGTTTGTTAGGATAATGTTTTTCTTATTTTTTTCGATTTTCCCAAGTTTGTTTTGTACGTTTTTGTGTGTAAATAAACTTTTATCAGAAATCTAACTCATCTCATCTTATTTTTCATCCTTTTAGGTACTATAATCCACTCTTAAGTCCAAACCCGTTTTCGACACACTGGGTCCCTTTTCTCGGAGAAAGTCACATATATACAAGTAACAGTGCTATATTCGGCCGTGCCTAATCTTATATACCCTTCACAACGTGTAGTCATGCAATAACAATTGTTTGTAACACCATTCATCTCATATAAAATACGTACATACATGTAAAAAACATACAAAAAAAAAAAATTAAAAAAAAAATGTATTAAAAATAAAATTATAAAAATAATTAAGAAAAAATATTAAAAAAAAATTTAAAAAAAATAATTAATTAATGTAGGTTGTTGTTGTAATTGTGAAAAAAACGAGGTGGTCGTGGTTTTTTCCTCATATCTCAGAAAGTTATGGGGCAATTGTACTGAGTTTCAATAGCGATTCAATCCTGTATATTTCCAAGAGATTGATACCATAAAGAGATCTGAGGAACATATAATCACATTAATCGAACATTAATCGACTCCTCTAATAAATAAGCTTTTAGATAAATATATACTTTATGGGGTCGGAAATGAAAATTGTAGAAATTACAAACGGAATGACAAAGCTATATATAACCTTGTGCACCACAGGTAGGGTTGCCATTCGTCCTCTTTTCCCCGGACACCGTCCTCTTTTTTAGGGCATCCGGGGCAGTCCTTCTTTTTTAGCAAATGTCCGGGGTTGTCCGGCTTTTTGCACCTTCTCTGAAGTTTTTTTCTTACATTTAAACTTTAAATCACAGGTCACAATGTATAAAAAAATATTTAGGTGCTCGTACAATTAGTTTTGAAAAAGTACAATTTTAAAACTTCTCTTTGTACAAAATTAGTTTTATTATCCTTAATTGTCGCTATTTATCAAAGTGGCCTATTTTAACTTGTCTTTTATGTGAAAAAAGTTCGGCAAAGGGGTTTGCTTGTCAGCTGTGTGTTTTTCATAAAATTTGTTTTCCAGATATAGAAGAAAGTCTTGAAAGCCTAGAGTTTTACAAATATTTGAAGAGATGCGATGGTAATATATTGGCTCAAATTGGAAGTGTTGAAAAATATATGTAAAATTTTTAAAAGTGTACATTCCCGATAATGAATGCAATGAATTTTTGTTGTTTTTTTGTTTTTATTTTCAACCATTAAATCAGAATGATATGATCAGTTTGTATTTTTGTAAATAAAGCTTTTTCGTAAAAACAAATTTTGTTTTAAATGGCGTCGTAAATTTTATCAAATTTATTATTTTTTTTAATGTGTCCTCTTTTTTTGGCAAATGTCCTACATTTTTTATGCTGGCGTCCTCTTTTTTTAAAATAGAAATGGCAACCCTAACCACAGCTGAAGGGTATAAAAATGAAATTGCCGCATGCTTGTAAGAGTTTAAGCTGTACATGACTTAACCGATTTTGAAAAATTTTTTTCTGTTATATTTTCAATTAACTTTGTAGGTGAAAAAAGTGACTCATCCTTATCTTAGGAGGTTTCTTCTGACCAAGGTTCGTACGAAACACCAGAACATCTACCAAAAGGTGTTATGCTCAGCAAGGAATGACCCGTACATTACTATGACTTATTTAATTCCCTTATAAAGTGAAAAAAATAAAACTCGCAGAGAAATTTAAATTTAAGAGTTGGTCAGAAATGTAATCAATTTTAGTGAAAATCTGATTATGAGCGATGAAGCTCATTTTTATTTGAAAGCAGAATTATAGATTCGGTGGTTCTAAAAATGTAAAACTATTTAACAACGCCAATTGTATTACATTCTTAAAGATTATTTGGCATTACTTTTTCGAAAAAGAAGATGGAAGTGCTGTAAGCGCAAGTGGAGACAGTATCAGTTTATAAAAGAAGAATTTTTAAAAACTACTAGAGATGTTGTTTCAGCTGAAAAAGCCACACTACCCACACTGACCCAGTTACAATGGCATTATTGAATGAAATTTTCGAAGAACGAATAATTTTTAGAAATTTTTCAATTACTTGTGGCTCGTGCGTTCACCAAGTTTTGTTTGTTGTTAATTGAAGAAAGAAATATATGTGGAGAAATTCGAGCGCTTTAGAATGTTATACAGAAGCTTAAAATGAGTCCATTGTGATAAAAATTTATATTTTGTTTATTATAATCTAAAAAAATATATAAAGATGAAAACGTTATTAAATTATTAGGCCCCATGCTGACGTTCGGTTTTTGTTTAAGGAATAGTTAGTCCTTTTAATCTCTAAGCAAGAGTATAAATTTATATACATAAATGAGAACTGGAAAATATTAAACCTTTTATTTAACATATTTTTGTCCAACAGAAACTTAAAAACACTTTTTTTAATTTTAGCTAAAATGATTTTTCTATTTTATTCTACAATTTCACAAGCTGCTATATATTTATGAAACACTGCTCCTTATGCACATTTTTATTGCAATATTTTAGTGCAAACGAGTTCTGAAAATGATGTTGATATTTATTTCAATATATGTATTTATATACATATATATACACATGTTATACATATATACATGTATCCATGTGCACATTACTTATAAACACAAAATCACACATATACTTAAAAAAATTACATTAATATAATCTTTTTATTATTTCGCTTTTCTGCATTTAAAGAGTTTGCTTGTGTGTATGCCAGAAAGCCAAATATAAATAAAAAAAAAATGGAGACAACAGACGATTTATTATGACAGTGTTGCTAACATAGCAAAAGTTAAGAGCTCAGTTGCATATAACAGCAATATGACAGTATTAAAATTTATATTGTGTCTATGTATGTTCATCTATTTGTTTGTGTATGCAAATGAGTAACTGCATATTCAAAATATTTGTCATTTTATTATGAAAAAAATAATAATAAATAAGAAAATTGTGTAAACAAAATATTTGTTATACACTTGCAGAGAAAGTTGAAAACTTGTTAGCTTTAAATGTGTGTGTTAGTTTGTTAATGAATAATTTTTAATTTATGTAAATATTTTTCTCTTCTTCCCATTTTTCATAATGCAAATATAAAATATAGCATGTTGTCGAAAAACTTTTTATATTAAAGAAATCTATGCGGTAAATTACACAAGGAAACAATTTTTTTGTTGATTAAGAACTAAATGTTAAATCCTAACCTGCACGTGGTTTTTTTATATATCAGCTCGACTTTTAGGGATGTACTATTATGCCCAAAATTAAGACACTTCCACTACATATATTGCAATAACTTAAAAGCGGTTTACCCATTTCAGTTAAAGAAAAAACCCAAAAACCCGTCAACAATATTGCCTTTAAGTCTTGTTTACATTGAGATTTAATTTGCCCAGGATTTTTAAAGATATCGTCGAAGTTGTGGCAAAAAAATGTGTTTTTTACACAAAATTTAAATATTTTTGATTTGTTAAAATTTCTTAAAAAATATAAAACGACATTTTTTTGCGAGCGTATAGCAGATATGTTCCGAACAAAATGATTTTAGTTTTTTATATAATACTTTTCAACGGTATTGATGTACATTTGTATATTTAGTTGATGTATATTTAGCAATTTATATTAGAATCATAAGAAAGAAATTAACGTTTTTTCCTTCATTTCAAAATGAGGTACCTTAACTTAATTGTGAATAAAAGCGAAACGCGTTCATCAATTTTTATGATCGATATCTCATTTTGTCCATAAATTATTTGTCTATACGTGAAAATAATAAAACTCTACACGTTTTCCCACTTTGAATTTTTCATTATTTTTAAAAAAAAATTGTTATTACTAAGCCATTTTTTTTTTTGGATTTTCAAAAGTTTTATTCTTTTTCAAATATAACAATTACATCTTAAAAACAAATAATTTTCTTTATATAACTTCGATATACGAGAAAGAAAAATGTTTTCGTAAATTTATACTTTCAATGAAAGTGTGCGTTAAAGTAGGCGTGTCAATATAGTTTCTGCTAATAAATAAACTAAGATATTTTAATATAGTCTTTAAATTTTTCAAAATCTTTATTCATAGAGAAATTATATGAATTTTAGATAAAGCGTTATATGGTAGGGGGGCGTAAAAGTGGGCGTGTAACAATTATTTTCCGTTAGTACAAAGCCTTTTACCAAAAAGCAATGGTTGCAAAATTTCAGAATCATACATCTAACTTTGCCAATTTTATTACATTTAAATTTTGAATATACCGAAAAATACACTGCGTGGTATAAATTTTCATACGTTTTGATCTATAATTCCTTTTCTAATTCATAGATTTTAGCAATTTTTGAGGAAAAATATTTTTTTTACTCGGAAAATATACACTCAAAATTTCTACTTCAGTGAGTTTGGACACAATTACAATTTATTCGTTGTTAAAAGGACACGGTTTTTTTTGACCCATCTTGCATTACGAGCAATAACTCTCTTCCTATTATATTGATGTAGCCCATTTTCAATACTTTCAATAACAAACTTTGTATATAGGAAATATTTTGGCAAAATTTTTCACCTCTAGCTTTTTCTGTTCGACCTCTATCGTGCTTTCAACAGACGGACTTACATAGCTTGATCGTTATAAAATGAAACCCCGATTCAGAATATATATACATAATGGGGTCTTAAATGGATATTTCGATGCATTACAAACGGAATGACAAAATGAATATACCATTTTTTTGGTGGCGGGTATAAAAATAAAGTTACACTAATAACTTTATAAATAATCTTGGTGCCCCGGTAGATTAGTCATTAGTGTGCTGGTCTGCTAGTTTGGGGGTTGCGGGTTCGATTCCCGCCAAAGACTCTGGTGTTGTCTGCTTCTCTTCTCTCTCTTCTCTCTTTTCTATTCTATTCTTACTTATCTATTCAGGTATCACAATGGGATCAATAAAATGGACCCAAGTGAGCTGCACAACAGCTGCCTGTTCTACCTAACCTAACCTAACTTTATAAATAAAGTCTGAAACTTTAAATTTTTAGAAAAAAGTCTAAATACGATCAGTGTCTGTAACTAAAAAATGCGAGCTGATGGAGCAAAACGGAGATTAGATTTGAAATAAGCGACCTCAAGTAAGTAAAAAACTGCATTACAGTTCCAGTCAGTACAAGAAATTTTAATTTTGTTCCCTTGTGTTTTCATGCACAATATATCAGATTCATAAATGTTTTTGTCGTCTTTTTGAAATGATATTGCAAATGAAAATTGAGAACATAAAACTTATGTAATATTAGAGTGTTAGTATAAGGGACAATTTTAGATTTTTAATATAGAAAATAAGATTTTTTTAACATACTTACAATAATCCATAACAATTAAAACTGAATTACAGGAAGAATCTAACACCATTTTATATATTATTTAATAAATGGGAAAATTATAAAATTGATTGAATTAAAAAAGCTAAAAGCCGATAACTTGAAGATGTATAATATAATTTAAGATATCGAAAATAACTAAAATTGTAAAAACATACGAAAATAGTTGAAAATACACAACTAAATAGAAGATCTCAGATAAAATTAAAATATGGTCAACAAATTTTAAAATAGTAAAAAAAAAATATCAAAAAATAGTTAAAAAAATTTAAAAACGAAAATAAGTCAAAAGTCTCCTTTTTTAAATTATAAGCTAATACATTTTTTTAACTAAATATGCAAAAATATGCAATGCAGTTAATAAATAATTTAAGAACAACAACAAAACATAAATTATATATTCGTTTATTTTAATTTTAATTTTTTTCTTTAATTGCAAAAAAATAGTATCGTAACAACAATAAACAAGTAAGAGCACTATATTCGGCTGTGCCGAATCTTTTATACCCACCACCAATTTTGTGTACATTTAAAGCACAATATTTATTATTTTGTTAATCGCTATAGAATAATCTCTTTATAATAAAGTATGTATCACTTTCTTTGTAGAGGGTGGTTAAATTTTAAGGGCCCATGTTTAAGGTGAACCACATTTAGACTTCAACTTTTTTCTTGTATTTCATTTGACATTTCTCAATCTCAGACTAACTCAATTTGAACCGTGGAAAGATACGCAATCGAGCAACGCTTTTAAATATTAAAGATTTTTGTAAAAATGGGCGTTCAAATCAAAATGCATTTTATGCACTTCGTGATTCTTTTGGTCAACATAATCGTTCGAATTCGTCCACAATCGTGAGAATTGTAAAAAATATTTAAATGTCTGCAAAGCAGGTCTGTATGAAATGTGAAAACATCTGTGAATGCCATCTTAGTTCGTTGAATGGGAAACATTGCTGTTTTTCACGATAACGTGGCAAAAGAGCAAGCAACCTCAACTCATCACCGTGCCCAACAATCGAGCATCAACAGTGTCATTGAAAATTTGGACTATCGGATCGTGGTGTGCCGCCTAGGTTGGGGGGCCATTTGGCCGATATTTTGTTCCATACATAATTGAAGCATACAAATATTATCATTATAAAAATAAATGATAATAATTTCATAATAATTTTATTCAAAATCAACATAGTCCCTTAAAATTTAACCACCCATTATAACTTCGGTATGCTAGTAAAATGTTTTCGAAAATTTAGTCTTTCAATGAAAGTGGTCGTTAAAATACGCGTGTCAATAAAGTTTCTGCTAATAAACATAACTTAGATATTTCAATATAGTCCTTAAGTATTCCAAAATCTTTATTCATAGCGAATTTACATGAATTTAAGAGGAAGAAAGTGAATTTAAGGTTAAATTTTAAGGACCACAGGGTGATTTAAAATATACATTCTCTGCATTTTACTAAAACGGGAAATTTATTAGTAGGATTTTGATTTTTAAACTTCTATAACATTTTGCTTTTAAAAGATTTTCAAACGAAATAAGTTTTGTATAATTTTAAAATTTGTTAGCCATTAGTACATGAAAATAAATTGTTTATAATGTTTAGAGATAATTTTTTTTGACTTAGGTCAAAATTTTCCTAAATTCCCATTTTTAATAGAGCATAACTTCAGGAGAACATAAGCATAAGTTGTTAGCATGCCATCTAGTAGTTGCTAGTAGAGTCATCTATCTTATCATCTTTATCTTATATTTAGCTACAGTACAATAAATGGTGCAGTGTAAGATAAATAAATGCTAATATATATGACTAATATATTTTTATAAAAAAGTGTGCGTGGCACATCTATTTTCCGTTATAACGAAGACTTTGACCAAAAAGCCATGTTTGCAAAATTTCAGAATCGTACATATAGTTTTGTCAGTTTATTACGTTTTAAATTTGAAATATACACTGTGCGGTATAAATTTTCGTACATTTTTATCTATAACTCTTTTCCTAATTCATAGATTTAAGCGATTTTCAGGGAAAATTATTATTTTGACTCGATAAATATATATTCGAAGTTTCATGACAACGTTTATGCGTCTGGACACAATTTAAAAGTGAAAGTGGGCGTTATAGTAGGCGTGTCAAAGTTGTTTTTGCTAATGAGTACAACTTAGGTGTTTCAATATAGTCCTTTATTATTCCAAAATCTTTATTAATAGAGAAATTTTATGAATTTTAGTTAAAACGTTATATGGGAGGTGGGCGTAAAAGTGGGCGTGGCACATTGATTTGCCGTTACAAGAAAGCGTGTCACCAAAAATCAAAGTGTGCAAAATTTCAGAGTCGTACATCCATTTTTGTTGCTTTTATGACGTTTTTGTTTTTAAATATACCGAAAAATACACTGTGCGGTATAAATTTTCGCACATTTTGATCGATAACTCCTCTCCTGATGCATAGATTTAGAAAATTTTCGGGAAAAAATATTTTCTTTACCCAGGAAATATATATTCGAAGTTTCATGGGTCTACGTTAAAGCGTTTGGACACAATTCCATTTTATTCGATGTTCAAAGAACACGGTTTTTTCGACCTACTCTTGCTTTTCGAGCTATAACTCTCTTCCTAATATTCCAATTTAGCCCATTTTCAATACCAAACAAACCTTGTCTATAAGAAAGATTCTGGCAAAATTTGAGCCCCCTAGCTATTTCGGTGCGACCTCTATCGTGCTTTCAACAGACGGACAGACGGACGGACGGACGGACATAGCTAGATCGTCATAAAATCAAATCCCGATTCAGAATATTTATACTTTATGGGGTCTAAAATGGATATTTCGATGTGTTACAAACGGAATGACAAAATGAATATACCCCCACCATTTTTTTGGTGGCGGGTATAAAAAGGAAATACAGTAACAGAAATTAATAAAATATGTCTTCTATCGAATTCTAAGTAAACTTTACAACAACAGCAATCAAAAGATACAAAAAAAAAAAACTAAGAGATAAATTGC
The DNA here is from genome assembly GCA_941918925.1 of Phyto melanocephala. NCBI lineage: Eukaryota > Metazoa > Arthropoda > Insecta > Diptera > Rhinophoridae > Phyto > Phyto melanocephala. Next base: position 93,077,545 of record OW799233.1, on the reverse strand, counting down.
TGCCACTGTTGTTACTGTTTATATTACCATTGTTGTTGTGTCCCTTAGTTTTGAACTTGCTCTCATAGTTCTCATAAATCAAATACATGTATAATTTTGTTCGTTTATTTAAAAATTTTTTTTCTGCTTTTTATATCCGATTTTACCTACAGCACTGCACAATCAAATTCAACGACTGAAATATAAATAAAAAATTTTAACAAAAATTTTCTATATTTTGTTCCAAAAAGAATGTGGTCACATGAAGCACAATGTTACTTTTAAAGGTGTAATTGAATAGTTATGTTTTATTTATATACATGTGTTTATGTATAGGCAAGTGTGTGATAGGCTGTTGCATTTTATTGTAGTTTTTGCTGTTTCTGTTTCTCTCCACAGTTTTTGTTTATATAGTGCTGACCATAAAAGAAACAGAAGAATCGTCATTCATGTGCATGTTTATGCTTACATCCGTTAACTTTAACATTTTATACCTATTTCCTTCCGTATAAGATTTAAAAAATAACAAAATATTTTTGCTACTTCCCTGTATGTTTGAGATTTGATTATTAAATATATGCTATATTTAATACCATAAAGATTAGATAATATTTTGGTGTATTTGAATATTTATTTTATTAAATGTTCTAGAGTTAAGCATTAAAACTAAAATAGATTTTTCTGTAGACAATAATAAAATTCACCTAAGTTAAGTTTGTGCTGCAGTTTAAGTTTCCAGCCCGCGCGGAGCTCGGCTTTTTTTGTTAGTCTTATAGTAGCAAATTCTACTTTTGAGATATTAATGCTTACCGGGAAAATTTTAAGAATGAATTTGTACTACGATTAACGTAAATGAAATGCGAGATGCCTTATATTCGGACAAGACAGACTACGAGTGAGTATTTCGACAAATATTAGTAAAATGTGAGAGGATTTAAATTTGGGTACAAAGGACAAATTCGGAGAGCCTTGTATTCAGCTAAAGCAAAATGAGCAACTAAAGTCTACAGTGCGCTCGAGGAAAATTTGGAGGGCCTTTCATTCGAATGCGGTAATAAATACGTGGTTACAATAAACACAATGAAAATTCGTAGAGTCTAGTATTCGGCTAACAAAATTATGAACTACTCTTTTTAACGAACACAAGGAAAACTCGAAGGGCCTCTTATTATGTTTCTGCAAATCTAAGAATTACTCTTTGCAACGAATGTATAGAAAATTCGAAAAGCCTTGCATACGGTTACAACAACTCAACAATCTAACTACATAGAACGGGTCTGGAAAAAAGATATCGGCACGGTTTTGAGTGTCACATTAAGTTGCCAAGTCAAGGTACCAAATGACCGGTGTTGGTAGGTGAATGATTCTTCTCTAGAACGTTGACTGTTTATACTAAACCTAATATAAACTTAATGAGAACTAAATGGTTATTCATATCTATTATGTATTACTATGCATCTTTTAGTATCATTTGTACGTTACAAGTTATGCATGCCCTTGGATTGCGCTTAGAGTATTTGGATGATTTTGATAAGATTTTATCTAAGTATTTATTGCCTTTAAACTCAGTCTGGTACCAAAAATGACAACTATTTTGAGAAATATTATGATTAAAACTACATATAAAAGTATTACAGAAGAAAGAATATAAAAGAAATTTCATAAATAACAAGTCATTAATTTTTTCTAAAAACGAAATTGGAAGACAAGAAAAAATAACATTTTTGATCGTATATTGGTAGAGTACTGTAGCTAAACCTTGATTTAATATTTCACTCCACTTTGCTTTCTTATTTTTGATGGCGTCTTTGATTTTAAATCCTAATATGTTTTGCTGTATTTTACTAGTCAATACTTCTCATTTTCTATTCTGTTTTAGAAATTTGTATATTCAATTCTGCATAGTTTTCTGTATACCAACAGTCCAGATTTTTATTTGATATCAATATTGTAAGAATTTAGGAGGACAAAGTCGTAATTACAATATTTGAACCTTATATTTGCCATATTATTTTAGACGCCATCTAGAATATTAGTGGGTAAATTTTCAATTACAAGATCTAACCCATATATAAATTTATTTACGCCATTTTGTAGTTGCACATATAATGAGTTCAACATTTTTTGAGTGTTTATGTTTTGCCGATCAGGCCTTTTCTTTTAATATCCCTCTCTTTTGTCCAGAAGCTAAAAAAAATTTTTATTTTTTTTAAAGTTTTAAAAACATCACCAAAGCATTTGCATTTATGTGCTCATATTCAGTTTGTTTTGATTCGCTTTGTCAGGTTATCTTGGTAATCATTTTTGATGGTATTGTTCAAGGAATAAGGTACCCGTTTCCAATCAGCTGACTGTTTTATATACAATTTATTACCCTAGAGACATATCATATCTACGTGTCTAGATATTATTCTAGGGTTAAAATAATTTAATTGTTTGGAAAAAAACAGAGACAGTCGTGTTTATTTTCTCATATCTTAAAAATTATGTGGTGAATTTTAAAAGCGGTTTATTCCCGGATATTACCAAAAGATTGATGGAATGTGGAGACGGACAGACGCTTCTATAATATCGTTGCCACCATAGGTAAAGTATATAATGAAAACAATTAAAAAAATATAGTTATGGCACGGAATTGGTTCAACTAGAATAATGTATGTGCTTGTAGAAAAATCGTTTAAACACTTTTTTAATGCTTTTAAAAAGATATTTTTTTAGAAAAGAACACTAAAATTTTATTGTTATTAAGAACTAATACTTAAATCTGTTAAGATTTATAATAGTGATCATAGGCCAATTTTAAAAGCTCACCAGTCATTTTTGCTGAAATTTCCTGCAAAAAAATATTTTTGTTTGATTAAGTTTAGCTTTTTAATTTTTTTTTAAGTTTTTAAATGTTTTTCCAGTTCTCACAAAACAAGCGCTTGGTAAATGTATAGCCTTGCAGTAGTCTTTAGCAACAATTCATTATCGTGCTTGAAATTTAGATTTGCATTTATATATTTTTTTACAATTTTTAACAAAATATTCGTCTTAAACTAATACAAAAGATTTACCACTTATTAGTTTTTTTTTAATGAACCAACATTGCTAAGATTTCATATTTGTGTTAATCGTAACTTTTAGTTTATATCCGTAAAAAGTCTTCGCTTATATGGTTCTAAAAATAAGGTGGAGAAGAACGTCTGACTTGACGGGCAGGAGTTTTTGGATGGAAAGATGGATATTATAAATTTTACTTTTCAATTTAGTTTCTGAAATTTGTGCTGAATCAATATGGTTTTCTTTATTTTAAAGAATCTACTAATTAACTGCAATTTCGCCAATTTCAATTAACACTAAATTTTGTTGTTTGCAAAAGAAAATTTGTATGAATTTACTAAAATATATTTAACGTACATATTTGTGTGATACTGTCGATGTTTTGACAAATAATGTTGTTTTTTTAACTTAAATTTTAGGAGAGCCAAGAGAGTATTTAAGCTTGTAACTTTTAAGTATTACATTTACACATACATACACATGGTTATTTTTGGCTCATGATGATATCTTTAAATGGTTTGGTAATTGGATGTATGACCAATATAGCTTCAGGATAAAGAAAAAAATATTTTTCAAGAATTGTCACATAACGCCGGAGTAGAGACGATATATGTATATATTTGAAAATGTCAGAAAAGTTTTGGAATTAAGTTGATAAAATTTAAAAGTAACCGCGTCATATCTGGTGTATTTACAAGGTTTTGTTACGTGTAGCATGAAAAACTTGCAGTTTTTTTTAAATTTTTATTTCATTGGAATATAAAATTTTTCTTGTACATGTTCAAAAAACTGTTCAGTTCCTTTAAACAGATTTAAAAAGTTCTTAAATTTTGTATTCAACCGGCTGCAATGAAAGCTGATTTGCTAAACAAGATTACGCACGTACAAGGCAAAGCTGCAATTTATCAGCAGGATGTTAAGTCGAAAAGAGCGAAAACCATTTTATCATCGTAAGATTCTGATGCATTCTTTTTTCTTCTACCTTTTTGATTTATTTCTCTTTGCCACCGCTTTCGCACCAGCTGCTGGAGTAGCGGCGGAAGCAGCTGCAGCAGTATCAACGGGCATAGAAGATACTTTTTCACGACAAGTGGCGATCAGATATGAGTGGACTTATCAGTCAATTCACTGACGACTTTGGTCAAGCGCTCACTGTTAGCTTTACTACCTACAGAGCTGAGGTTCAGAATTTTTTAGGTTTTTCAAACCTCAGGGAACAGGCAATATGTTTGCAGTATTATATTGTCATTTGTCAAAAATTTCAAAATTAACAAGAAGTATTGTTTCTTATAAAATTTTTAAAACTTTTTTCAAATTTTTAAAATGTATGACAATAGTTCTCTTATGAATTAAACAAATCGTCTAATTTAAAGAAGTTTTAACTACTTTGAGACAATAACCTTAAACTCTTAATAGAATTGCGAACAGTTATTTTTCACTTGTGTTGTCTTTTGTATTGAAAATTTAAGGTCATCAGCGAAAAAACAAGTGACATTTATTTTCTCACTTATACTATAATTCATTTAAGATGCACATTTTAAACTTTTTTTTTTTTTTTTGCAAATATTACAATAAAAACAATTTTCGGTCTTTTATGAGGAAAAAAAAACCTGCATGCTAAAACGGAAGGAAACAGTTATAAAAGTTTATTTGTGTACTTTATTATGTACTTTATATTTATATTGTACTCTTCCTTTTTACAGATGCACATATGTATTACTTTATTTAAGTTTTGTTTGGATGGCATTTAATTATGTGCATGAATTATTTTAAAAAATTTTTCAAAAGTTTTTCCATTTTTTTGTACCTGTTACTTTGACAATGCAAAGAAAATCTTATTAATGAACTCTAACCGACTAGATGAATAGTACACCTTTATGCCGCTCTACAATGAGAAACTTTTTCCCCAAGTTAACACTGTCATTAGTTGAGACAAAAATCACAAAATTCCTTGTTTTTTTTTCATCTTTTTTTAGGGGAGTTTGTTTTACAAAAGAAGCAGAAATGAATGAAACAACAAAATATTTCTGCACCTCATGTGGCAAATAATTCATTATTTGTTACACGTTGTTTGGTTACGCAGTGAAGTTGCAACTATGGTTTTGTTGCATCTGTTTATTTTATGTTTTTACTTCTGTTGCTAATATTTATGTGTGTTTGTATCTGTAGAGAAGCTAATACGTTTGTCTGAATGCGTATATTTCCACAGTAATAAATGTAGTTTTGTATTTTTTTGCTATTGTATTGTGTTTTGTTGCATACATGTACTTTTCAGCCATTTTTTGTTGCTTATACCGTAATGCATGTTCAACCACAAAAAAGTTGCTCTAACTTGTTTTTAGCTCGCTAGTTTTCTTTTTCATTTGACCTCATGTTTTGTTAGCAAAAAAAATTAGTTTTTTTAGATTTAAAAGTATGAAGGTCGTAATAAAAATTTAAATTTTATTTGTTTACTTAGGTCAAAAGATTTAAACACTCTTACAGACTTAAAAAATATTCTATTTTAAAATTATTGAGATATAAATAGAAAAAAAATTTCCATATACATATGTATATCATATTAGGTCAGCTTGCAATAATTTAATTTCTTCTGAATAGAGCTTTGTAAATATTATTGCACAGTTTTATAATATTTGTACAACTTTAAAATTGGTCGTTAAAAAGAACGTGTTCCTTTAAAAAAGCACAAATCACACATGTAGTAGGATTTAAATTGCACAAGTTCACATATTAAATTGTCACTATATGGTGGCCAAGTTTATCTCACAATTAAACAAATAGTAGTTCCGTGACCACCTTGTTTGTATGGACCTAATTTTACTTAATTGAATGTTTATTTTTTATTTATTTTTTTCGATCAATCCTCGTATTATATGAATATAATGCTTTATTCAAATGTATACCTTCGTAAGAAAGCTTGTTGCAAATGTGTTGAGATTGTTCGTTTGCTGATGAAACTCTATGTACGAGTATGTTTATAAGTTTATTTCCCAGAGAGTATAACAGATTTATGAATGTATGAACTGTTATGGAAAAAAGTTTATTTATGACAATAATCAAAAGGAAAAAGTTTAAATGAACAACTATAGCAACTATATAACAATGAAGTTCAGGTTCATATAAACATTTTTTATATTTTGAGGAACTCAATTATTTAAAACTTAAATACAACTTTTCAATATGTTGCATAATAGGAATTATTTCTGTTTAAATAAATTATATTATGTATTAAAATGAGTTCAAACAAGTAAGAGCACTATATTCGGCTGTGCCGAATCTTTTATACCCACCACCAATTTTGTGTACATTTAAGCACAATAATTATTATTTTGTTAATCGCTTGGAATAATCTCTTTATAATAAAATATACATCACTTTCTTTGTAGAGGGTGGTTAAATTTTAAATTTAAAACAGAGGCCGAATTACGGCACTCGAACGTGATCAAAATTTGAAAACTCTTATTAGAATCTCTATACCCAAAGCCCAGCGTACTCGATCGTTCGAGTAAAATTTCGATCGATATCGAATGCCGTAATTCGGCCCCAGGTCTGTATAAAATGTTAGAACATCTGTTAATGCCTTCTAAATTCGTTAAATGAGAAGCATTGCTGTTTATCGCGATAGTGTGGCAAAAAAACAGTCAACTTCGACTCATCATCGTGCCAAACAATTGAGCATCAGCAATGATATTTAAAATTTGGACTATCGGATCGAGGTGTACCGTTGAGGTCGCGGGGCCATTTGGCTGATATTTTGTTCCATACATAATTGAACCATACAAATATTATCATTAAAAAAGAAATGATAATAATTTCCTAAATAATTTGTGTTTTATTCAAAATCAACATCGGCCCTTAAAATTAACCCACCCTTTATAACTTCGATATGCTGGTAAAATGTTTTCGTAAATTAAGTGTTTCAGTGAAAATGGGAGTTAAAGTAAGCGTGTTTATAAAATTTCTGCTAATAAATACAACTTAGATATTTCAATATAGTCCGTAATTCTTCCAAAATATTTATTCATTGAGAAATTATATGAATTTGAGATAAGGTATTATATAGGATGTGGGCGTAAGAGTGGGCGTGTCACCTAAATTTTCTGGCATAACAATAACATTGACTAGAAGGATTTCCGTAGCAAATTTTATCATCATACCATTTTGTCGGTTTTATAAATTTAAATTTCATTAACAGTAGATAACGTGAAAAGTGGGCGTTATAGTAGGTGTGTCGAAGTTATTTATGCTAATAAATACAACTTAGATATTTCAATAAAGTCCTTTATTATTCGATTTATAGAGAAATTATAAGAATTTGAGAGCAAAGGTTGTATGGGAGGTTGGCGTGTCACATTTATTTTCCGTCAGAAGAAAGCTTTTGACCAAAAAGCAATTCCTGCAAAATTTCAGAATCGTAGATCTAATTTTGCCACTCTTATTAGGTTTAAAATTTTGAACATACTGAAAAATACACTGCGCGGTATAAATTTTCGTACATTTTGATCTCTAACTCCCTTCCTAATGCATGCATTTAGGCAATTTTTGTGTAAATATATTGTTTTTGCTCAGGTAGTTTATATTTGGAGTTTCATGACTCATACGTAGATGCTGGTGGACACAACTCCATTTTATTCGATGTTGGAAGGACATGGTTCTTTCTTGCATTACGAGCTATAACTTTCTTCCTTATATTCCGATTTAGCCAATTTGCTATTCCAAACAAACCTTGTGTATAAGACATATTCTGGCAAAATTTGAGCCCACTAGCTTTTTCGATGGGACCCCTATCGTGCTTTTAACAGACGGACAGACGGACATACATAGCTAGATCGTCGTCAAATGAAACCCCGATTAAGAATATACATACCATTTTTTTGGTGGCGGGTATAAAAACTAAAATACTTAAAAAAAACACTTTACAAAAAAATTTGTTTAGCTCTTTTACTAAAATTTTTGCAAAAAATATTTGACCTTGTGTCACAAAAATTGGTCTGGTGATCACGGTCGGATCGTCCCAGTTATACAATGGGGTATAGGGGTAAAGAGGAGAGTTTTATCTACTAAATGGTGCTAATTTCTTTTTGTTATCTTAAGTTTTCTAGAAGTTATGGTATATTAAAAAAAGGAATTTAGGAAAATTTAGACCTAAAGATAAAAAAAAATTATTTCTAAACATTATAAACTATTTATTTTCATGTACTAATGGCTAACAAATTTTAAAATTATACAAAACTTATTTCGTTTGAAAATCTTCTAAAAGTAAAATGTTATAGAACTTTAAAAATCAAAATCTTACTAAGAAATTTCCTGTTTTAGCAAAATGCTGAGCATGTCTATTTTGAGTCACCCTGTGGTCCTTAAAATTTAACCACCCTTTACAAAAAAATAGATAGATAAAAAAAAAAATTTGTTAAAATATGTATTTTAAATATTCAAATACTTATTTTAAATCTACTGATGCACATTTTTTTTTAATATTTTTAAATCTTAAACCTCATAAGACTGTGTGTACAACTATATGTAAAGTTGGGCACAAATCATTACTCTAGTTAATTTTTGTCAACAAACTTCGGTCATTTTCGTTTTCACAAACCCCTATAAAATTCCTTTGTAGTTTGTGCAAAAAAATGTTACTAGAGACATCTAGTGTTCTACGTGATGTTTAGCAAAGACATCATCCTCAGTGTTTGCAAAATGTAGTGGCGCCTTCAACAGATGTTGCCATCTGCAATGAATAAATGCTAATGAATATGACTAATATATTTTTATAAAAATTTAAAAAAAAGTGGGCGTGGCACATTTATTTTCCGTTATAACGAAGACTTTGACCAAAAATCCATGTTTGCAAAATTTCAGTATCGTACATATAGTTTTGTCAGTTTTATTACGTTTTAAATTTCAAATATACACTGTGCGGTATAAATTTTCGTACATTTTTATCTATAACTCCTTTTCTAATGCATAGATTTAAGCAATTTTTGGGGAGAAATATTCTTTTGATGACTCTACGTTTATCCGTTTGAACACAATTCCATTTTATTCGATGTTAGAAGGACACGGTTTTTTCGACCTACTCTTGCTTTTCGAGCTATAACTCTCTTCCTAATATTCTGATTTAGCCCATTTTCAATACCCAACAAACCTTGTCTATAGGAAAGATTCTGGCAAAATTTGAGCCGTCTAGATTTTTCGGTCCGACCTCTATCGTGCTTTCAACAGACGGACAGACGGACGGACATAGCTAGATCGTCATCAAATCAAACCCCGATTCAGAATATATATACTTTATGGGGTCTAAAATGGATATTTCGATGTGTTACAAACGGAATGACAAAATGAATATACCCCCACCATTTTTTTGGTGGTGGGTATAAAAAAGCACTACAAATTATTTGTTGGCACTATATTGCAGCCAGACCAAAAAGAAACAGAAACAGAATGCACCAATACAAAAATATTTTTGGAATGTTAATAACAGATGCATTTATGGTTTTTAACAAAACAGATTAGGTCAAGTTAGGGCAATTTTCCTCATTCTTTATTACACAAGTAATATCTGTAAGACGCATTTTGGGCATCTTTCTGTTTAAAAAACTTTAAGATATAACGTACGAAAAAGATTTAACTATATTTATAATAATTTTGACTCAGTTGTTTGTTATATCTCGAAAAAATTTTAAAACCTAATCAAAAAATAAAAAGAGATCGACTAATGTTCAATTATTTTTCGATTTACTTTGATAAAATATCAAAAAATTTAATACAAGTTTTTTTTTGGCAAGACATAGCTCGATATATATTATGCCTCAGTGTTGAAAATAACTACTTCAGTATTAAAAAAAATTTGATTTTTAAAAGCCCTTAAGGAATGTTAGAGCTTATATTTATGTAAGCGAAAACCATCTATATTTTTTCGCTTTGTTAATAAGTGAGGGCCTATCTTTATTACTTAAAGAAAAATATGTTGTAATGTGGAGACATTAAGCTGGAAAAAGGCACTCATAGAAAGCTTGTATAACAGAACTAAACAGTAGAAGAAAACGAGCGGTGGTCATTACTTCAAGTGATGGCAAATTAAACAAAAATTATGCATTTTTTAATCAGCATTATCAGAAGGAGTTAAGCTTCTCTTCCTTACACTTTATGATAGTTAAAATTTTACCTGGTATGCTATAAATATTTATTATACATAAAAAGAAATTGGGGTCATATATTTTATTTATCCGTAGCGTATAGAGAAATTTTTTAAAGATCATAAAAATTAATTAATTAATTTAATGGAATATTTGGAGTAAAACAATAGAGCTATTTTTTATAACCGAACTAAGTATCTAAATGTAATTACAATAAAGAAAACAGTCTTATATTTTAAACATATTTTTGATTACACCTTAAAAACGAAAAATTTATGGTCTTTAAAAAATTCTGCTATATTTTCTCTTTCATTAAGTCATTCGCATTAGTTTTACTAATTTTTATAATCACAAAAAAAAAACATTTGATTATGCGCTATTCTCTAGGGGGTTTCAATGTTCAAATTAAAATAAAACAACCTTACATACGAAAACACAATTATATTAACAAAGTAGTCTAAGGTCCATTTTTCATACTAATACAATTAAATAAACTAAATTAGTTTGCTTTGTTAGATGTCACCAATGCTAACTAATGTCAAATAGAACTTGTGTAACCAAAAATATATTAATAAACAAATATTCAAAAGTACTTGGTAATTAACCTTAAAAAATACTAAATGACCAGAACAGAAGCTCCCTAATACAACCAACATTTGAAAGCACTATTTGTAGTGTAAATAAACTAAACGATAAGTGAATTTTAAGTGGTGAGCACAATGGGTAGTGATTAGAAAAATATTAGGAAAATTAAAAATTTTGTATAAAATTTGTTTAAACAAATTCTTACAAAATTTTAAAAACTAAGGACATAACAAAAATTATGATAGAATATTTAAGGAAATGTTATCTGTAAACAAATTTTTTTTAAATAAAAATTAATACATTGAAATTCGGTTGAATACCGTGCCACAGTATATCTTGTACAGTACAATACTAAAATTTTGTATATATTGAAAAAAATGGCTTCAATAGTATATGAACAGATAATATTGATAATGGTGTTTTTTGTATTTAAAGCACATTAACTGTTGTCCTTTCCTTACTTTTAATTTATTTATTAATTCCTTTTCGTTGAGGAAAGAAAGAGCACTTCAAAACAATATATAGAAAAGCCATATCAGTTAAAAACTACTACAAATTTTGTAAGGAAAGCCAACAACCAAACAATATGGTCTGGTGTACATTAAATACTAACACCATTATAATTACACGATAAATAAATACAAGTAAAAACATAGAAAGCCGTGGAGCAAAAATTATTTTCATCAAAAAAAAAAAAAAAAAAAAAAACAAGAAAAATTCTAATTTGATTAATGGAAATACGTTGTGCTTAATTAGTAAACAACGACAAAACCACATACTGAAAATCAGCAAATGCGATGGGGAACGAAAATGACAACAAGAAGTAAATTAAAATAATTTAGGTGTATTTAACATAAATAAACCAAAGTTAATTATTTATGTATTACGGGGTGGAGTAAGTGATTCGAAGGAAAATTTTTAATAAAAGCGTATTTGATGGCTAAAGATATTTTAATTTTTAAAAAAAATCTTCTGTCATCCACTTACACAATATAATTTAAGCATAATAAAGAAAAATGTTACTAAAATTTTCAAATTATAATTTTATGTATCATATTATACAGATGTAAAAAATTGGATATTTGTCAATATATTGCATTAACAATTCTAATTTGTTATATTGTAATATTTGTTAGTCAAATTTTAACTGTTAATTATGTTTATTTTGTGTATATACATCTTCACTCAACAACTTGTATGGAGATTTTTTATCTATTTCTAAAATTAATTATGTTCGTCTTGATTTTTATGTCGCCCAAAGTCAAATGTGTTACTTGTTAAGTTTTTTCTTTCATCATCTAAATTCTTACATTATTAAAGTTTTAATAAATTGTAGAAAAATATTAAATTTAATTTTTTGTAATAAAAGTATAAAAAGGTGCCATTGTATTGTTGTTTGGAAAAACCAATTCCAACTTTAAAGACGACATTATAAAATTTCAAATTTATTTATTTACTAGAAAAGCCCGGCGCCCGTTTCCACGCCCCTTAATGAATAAAAATGCATTCTGAATTTTAATGGAATATCAAGTGCAAGGCTAAAGCTATATATAAAGCTATATAGATTATTGCCCTATTTGGTCTGTAAATATATTGCAACAAGAACAACAACTTTTTACCACATAACAAAATTTCATTGAAAAAACTCAACTGCATGTTCAATTGAACCATATGATTATGATGATTTGCGGCATATATTTTTCTTACAAAAAGTATTGTGTACTTTTCTGTAATTTTCTAGCTGATCAATATCACTCTAACTTAAGCTCATGCAAACTTATATTAAAAAGACATAATTAGGGCCATTATTACAACTTGCCGTTAGCTAAAGGCAGGATTTTGTCGGACAGATAAATGGGCTTGCATTATAAACCCTTAATTCAGTATTTTCTTATCCATTAAATATTATTAAAATTAATAACAATAACCAGAAAAAATGGAAGTTGTAATAATGCAAAGCTATTTATCGGGCAGACAAAACCCTACCTTTAACTAAAGGCAAGTTGTAATAATGGCTCTTAGTATAATAATTTAAAGGGGGATTTAGCGTAAATACGTATACTTGCTGATTTACGTTTTGAATATATTAATTATACGTCACGAATCCCAAATAAAATAGTATTACGAGTGTAAATGTTCTTGTTCTTAAAAGTATACCCAACAAAAGCAAAATCATTAATTCTAAAAGAAACCTTTATAAGAAAGAATTGTTCTTAAATGGTGTGCTTTTAAATTAATACAACATCACGAAAAATATCTTAATTGATGTAAACAAAGAACGTTATGTCATGCAACTGCGCATTATTTTAATATAATTTGCCTGAATAATTATTTAGAATTGAGTGCAGTTTATTAATATATTTATATGAACACATGATCAGACATATTTCTAGAAAAATAATATCAAATTGTAATTTACAGAATATTAAACAAATTTGTTGGGTTTTTCTTGGGGTGAGAGAATCATAATAAATACATTATCAGAAATAATATTAAAAAAAAAATAATATTTGCTAGAGGCGATAAATTTTATTTCAACAAACATGAAAAGCTTACACTTATGTAAATTTATAGTAAATGTTTTTTTTTGTTTCGGTACACTCTGTAAACTTTTAACTTTAACATATTTTTTTGGAATAAAGAGTCATGTTCTCTCGTATAAAATTTAAAAAAATATTGTAGTTAACACAATTATAAAGTTTCACTTTTGCTAATTGTATGAAAACGTTCAAATGCATGTATGTGTTTCAAAGGAAAAGTTAAATAAACTGTATGAGAAAAAAGTTATGATTTTCACCATACCAAAAATTAAAATAAATTTTACTATGCAGCATTAAAAATAAAAGTTAAGGCTAATGTTAATTTATCGGAAGTTATGAGTGATGATAATGAGATATAAAGGATGGGTTATCTATTGGTTCAAAATTGAATCGGTGGTTATTTGAAATCTGGCAACGCTTATTTAATTCCATACTGTCACAAAATGTATTATTATCTCCGCTGAACGAAATAAATCGATTTACACTTGCGCATAATTAGGATCGATTGGAAGTTCATTTCCAAAATAAAGACAATTGGTCAAAAATTGCATGAAAATGTCGTATGAATTCAATCTTTTTGGATGAAGCTTATTTTCATCTTTACTTGCACTTTAGTAAGCAAAATTGCTGTATTCGGGGATAAGGAAAGACAAACGTGGTCTTCTAGAAGTCAATGCACCGATTACAAGTGACTTTGGTGCGGCTTGCGGAGTGAAGGCATCATTGGCCTATATATCTTTGAAGAAAATAGCGCATTAATTACGGTCAAATGAAAAACATATTGTGCTAGAAAACCGATTTTTTTTGTGCCTGCTCTTCATGGCATTGATGTGAAGAGTGTTTGGTTTCAACTGAATGGTGTAACTTGTCATTCACATTTATTACATACAACTTTTGATAGTCGTTTAATTAGCTAAAAAGTTAGACTAAATATTTTCTATGAGGAGAATTCATTGGCAAGTGAATTGGTAACAAACAAAAGACAATGGAGTATTTAAAGGCACACATTCTTGATGATATTGGTGATAATCAACCACATTTACTGCAAAAACGGCTTGAAAATTGGCCCGATCGAATAGAGTACTGTGAGAGCAGCCGCGGGAGACACATTATTAAAATGATATTTTTTTCTAACCGCAACAATTGTTCTCTACAATCGAAAAATTAATTTGGCAAGCTTGAAACCGTTTTCGTTTTATTGCATATGTAAAATGTCACTTTTAAGCTGCTCATTACTTATTTGTGGGTTTCCCTAAATTTATATCTTTTTCACTTAAAGCAAAATATCCATATTTATAAAATATAGTAGAATTATTTGAATATATTCCTTGCTATTTGCTAAAGTTACGTATAAGTTACTTAAACTCCATATTTATTTTCTTTTTCAGAGATAGTTTAAAAATCTAATTCCAAAGTTCGTTTCTTTTAAACGAATTTATTTACTCAATCCGTAAATGATACTCATGATACCTTTCGTCATACTACTTTTAAACTACGGTTTTAAAACTTTGTCGTCAATATATAAAAAAAAAACCAAATCGATAGAACGTAGCATTAGTTTACTAAAAAGATATATTTAATCAAAATTTTTAATAATGAAAATTCCGAATTTTTTGCGAACTTGGTTTATTTTCTACCCTAAAAGCTAGTTTTGAAAAAATTGATTTTTAGTGGCGAAAATGGCGGGGTAACTATTTATCTGTGCACATTAATATTTTTTATATAAAATTTTTCTTAAACTCTATAACAAAAATTAAAAATAAAATAATGTTGTGTATCCTTTCTTAGATTTTTAGCGTTATATAATTACGAAAACACAAACCTCTATATCTATTTATCTATTTATTTATACACCAAAAGTTTACAATGTTTTTGCTTGGTTTTGAAATATATAAACAATTTATTTTGTTTATTAAAAATAAATAAGCAACATCAACAATTGTTGACAACTGATGATTCTCTACAGAATACTAATCTAAATACGGTTTAAAAAAAACATTATTAATATTTTTTTTCTATACATGAATGCATTCATTTATATGTTCATTTTTGAATATTGTATTTTATGGCAATATGTAAAATATTATGTATGCAAGTATATATATACTTTATAACATGCAGTTGTAATGTTTTTTCACTAAATAACAATTTAACAAATGTTTTACAAAAGTTTATTTGATACTCACTGCATGTCTTATGACAACATGTTGTTGCCGTCTATACCAGTATAAATCTGTATAGAGTTTATGGTTAAACACAAATAAGTATATACGTATAGATATGTACATGCATGTAAAGAGTGAGCCAGAAAAACAATTATACACACTTTCTCAGCCAATTTTTTTTTGGTCTTAAGTGAATAGGGGAAAAAAGTACGTGAAAAAAAAATTAAAACTTTCTAAAAATTCAATACTGGATTTAGACTTTGAAAAAATATTTAAAAATTCTGATGGTTCATGATCATGCTGATAAAAAAGCAATTAAAAAGTATAAAAACGTTTTAAACATTGAAAAAAAAACCTGGATTAGGTCTTATAGATATTGATTGGTAAGGCAAAACAAATCTTTCAAAGACTACCAAACACTTTTATCAGAGAAGCATATCATATAATTAAATTCTCTGATTCTTTTGTTTGCTGAACCAAAGATAATAGCGGATTGAAAACGTATAAAATTCCGAAAATTCCAGAACACATTACGGTTAAGAACTTAAAACTAAAAAAAACGGGCAAAAAACATTGAGGTGAAAGCTTTTTTTAAATTAAAAACACAATTAATTTAAAATTGGTGGATGATGAAATTTGCGTACTGGCAGAGTTTTTAAAATTTTTAAGTCAAAATTTTTATATGGCTACTGGATAAACAAATTTTTAAAATCAATACCAGACAAAAACTATATTCGGCTGTGCTGAATCTTTTATACCCACCACCAATTTTGTGTACATTTAAAGCACAATATTTATTATTTTGTTAATCATTATGGAATAATCTCTTTAATATAAAATATGTATCACTTTCTTTGTAGAGGGTGGTTAGATTTTAAGGGCCCATATTGAAGGTGAACTACACCTAGTCTTTAAATTTGTTTTCTGCATTTCACTTGACATTTCTCAATCTCAAACTTACTCAATTTGTTTCGTAGAAAGACACGCAAATGAGCAACGCTTTAAAGTTATTCAGGTTCCTTATAAAAATGGACGTTCAAATCAAAATGCATTTTGTGAACTTCGTAATTCTTTTGATCAACATAATCGTTCAAATTCGTCCACAATCGGGAGAATTGTAAAAAATATTTAAATTTCTGCAAAACAGGTCTGTATAAAATGTTAGAAAATCTGTGAATGCCTTCTTAGTTCGTTGAATGAGAACTATTGCTGTTTTTTGCGATAGTGTGGCAAAAGAGCAGTCAAACTCGACTCATCATCATGCCCAACAATTGAGCATCAACATTGTCATTGAAAATTTGGACCATCAGATAGAGAAGTGGCGCCAAGGATGGGGGGGGGCATTTGGCCGATATTTTATATTATTAAATACATAATTGAACCGTACAAATATTCTCATTATAAAAATAAATTATAATAATTTCTTAAATAATTTGTGTTTTATTTAAAATCAACATCGGCCTTTAAAATTTAACCACCCTTATTAGCTTCGATATGATAGTAAAATGTTTTCGTAAATTTAGCCTTTTAGTGAAAGTGGGCGTTAAAGTAGGGGTGTCAATAAAGTTCCTGCTAATAAATATATCTTAGATATTTCAATATAGCCCTTTTTTTCCCACAAACTCTGTCAATAGAGAAATTACATGAATTTAAGATAAAGCGTTATATGGGAGGTTGGCGTTAAAGCGGGCGTGTAACCTAAGCTTTTTGGCACAACAATTACATTGATAAGAAGGATATATGTAGCAAATTTTATCATCATACCTCTCATTTTTGGCGGTTTTATGAGCTATTAAATTTCATTAACGGTAGATAACGTCAAAAGTGGGCGTTATAGAAGGCGTGTCAAAGTTATTTTTGCTAATCAGTACAACCCAGATGTCTCCATATAGTCCTTTATTATTCCAAAATCTATATTAATAGAGAAATTATATGAATTTTGGGTAAAACGTTATATGGGAGGTGGGCGTGGCACATTGATTTTCCGTAACAAAAAAGCCTCTCACTAAAAAGCAAAGTACGCAAAATTTCAGAGTCGTACATCCAATTTTGTTACTTTTATGACGTTTTTGTTTTTAAATGTACTGAAAAATACACTGTGCGGTTTAAATTTTCGTACATTTTGATCGATAACTCCTTTCCTAATGCATAGATTTAGATAATTTTTAGGGAAAAATATTGTTTTTTCTCAGGAAATATATATTTGAAGTTTCATGAGTCTACGTTAAAGCGTTTGGACACAATTTCATTTTATTCGATGTTTGAAGGACACGGTTTTTTCGACCTACTCTTGCTTTTCGAGCTATAACTCTCTTCTTAATAATCCGATTTAGCCCATTTTCAATACCAAACAAACCTTGTCTATAAGAAAAATTCTGGCAAAATTTGACCCCCCTAGCTTTTTCGGTGCGACCTCTATCGTGCTTTCAACAGATGGACAGACGGACGGACATAGCTAGATCGTCATCAAATCAAACCCTGATTCAGAATATATATACCTTATGGGGTCTAAAATGTATATTTTGATGTGTTACAAACGGAATGACAAAATGAATATACCCCCACCATTTTTTTGGTGGCGGGTATAAAAACTAAAAAATTATTTGACTTTGCTCCATATATTCAAATAATAGAATCAATTTATTTAAAATTATATAGTGTAAGTTAAATTTATTAAACTTTTTTTTTTCTATGTAACATTAAAAAATACTATAAAATCACTGGGCTTGGTGTTAAAAATAATTAAAATACTTGTTTAATATTAACTATCTTCTTATCAATATATGTTAAAAATTTACCTTTATTTGCTAAATGGCTTAAGCGCCATCTTTAGGAGAATAGTAACGAGAAGAGTTGTTAGTAAATTTCGTTGTAACTCATTGACATATAAAAAAGCAAAAAAAAAATTAATTAATTAAGAAATTCTAAGCAATATTTTTTTCTGTGTATATTACGGAGTGTCCAGAAAATCGGCTTTTACCATTCTTACAACAGCACAGAGTTTTGGTCTGATTGGCATCATGCTATTATGAAAAAAAGCCCTTGAATTTTATTCAGTTACGACGGTGTGTGTAAAAATTGAATTAAAAAACACAGCAATGGTATTCCAGGAGAAGTCCGATTTTAAGCTTAAGTGGAAAACCTCGTCCCAAAAAGTAATGAGAGGATAAATACCGATTAATATGCCAGTATTTTGTTGTTTAATGAATCTTTATAATATTCTCATAAATATACGTATTTTTGTAAATTTTCATATTGAACGGTTTAAGTTTTATTCAGCTTATCAAAAGTATTAGTTTTTTCTTGCTCACTCTTTATGTATAAAATGTTATTTTTTTATGTAATAATATTCTCTAAAAAATATAAATTGATACAAATTTATAGTGTGTACAGACACACACTAATACATATGTATTTATTTATATTATTTATGTACCTAATACATACAATAGTGTATTTTGTAGGGCAATAAATTGAAAAATATTTGTATGTGTTCATTAGACTGAAGTAGATTATTAACAGTATACGTCATCTTCTTATAAGGTAGCTATTACAGAATATTTCTTCCTATAGTGGAACATTGAATTGATTTCCAAGCGCTTCTAGCGTCATCTACGCTACTTCTTTAATTTCTTAAACTAACTTTCGGAATATCTTCCCACCACTTGACCCTTTAATCCGGGTTTCGTATTTCACCTTCAACGTGGCCTATCATCAGGTTTATATTTAAATGACTATCTAACAAGAGTATTTTCATGAATGAGCTAGCCAACGTAATCGTTTTAATTTTAAACGCTTAACTTTATTAATATTGACATATAGCTCACAAAGCTCATCGTTCATAACAATTCAGATTTATCTACAGATTTTATGAAAAATTTTGAACTTTTAATGCCTCAGAACCACATACCAGCTCGTGGAGTATCGCTGTCATTTAGATAGTGGTTTTTGTCTGTTGGTGTAAGCCTTGTTTTTAAACAGTCTACTTATTCAAAAGTAGCATCTGGTAGCAAACATTTTTATTTTTATCCCAAAATTGATGTAGTTTGTTTATAGCGGTACCGAGTTACAAATGCTGATTTCAGTAAGTTGTAGTTTTCAACCTTTATTGTTTGTTGAGTTTATTGCACGTTTTGTGCGTTGAGAAGAAAAATAAGATTCTGTTTTGACTATTTCAAAGGTGGCTGTGACTGCTTTTAATTTTCGAACCATAATGGCGATATCACACGATAAATTGTGTGATTGTATAATATTAAATGGGCTGGAGAATTTCTTTCATATTTTAACCGAAAATGGTTTAACAGTTATGATCATTCTGCACTCGATTATTCGATATTCCAATATGTCCTGAAAGATAATCATTTTTACAAGCTATTTATGTAAAAGGTAGTTTAAGGGCTGATGTTAAATGTGAACCACACCACACCACTAGCGAAAAAGCAGTCAACCTCAATTCATCATCGTGTCCAACAATTGAACATCAACATTGTCAGTGAAAATTTGGACCATCGGATTATGGTGTGCCGTCGAGGTCGCGGTGGCCATTTGCCCATATTTTTTTCCATACATAATTGAACCATACCAATATTATCATAATAAAAAGAAATGACAATAATTTCCTAAATCCTAAAAATTAACATCGGCCCTTCAAATTTAACCATCCTTTATATACATATTAGAAAAGCCCGGCGCGCGTTGCTACGCCCCTTAATGAATAAAAATGCATTCTGAATTTAAATTGAATATCATATGCAAAAAGCTAAAAATTATAACTTTTTTAATGGACGTGGTACTGCCCACTTTTCTAACCACGAAACTGTATAGTCATGAAAACTTAATAGGTGTGCAAAGTTCCAGAAAAATCGATCTAGTGCAAGTAGCTAAATATGATAATTTATTTTTTATGGGCATGGCACTGCTAACTTTTCCAATCACGAAATCTTATATTCATGAAAGTTCAATATGAGTGCACAGCTTCAGAAAAATCGGTCCAGTGCGAGTACCTCAAAATTAGAACTTTTTTTTATGGGCGTGGCCCTGCCCACTTTTCTAGTTACGAAATTGTAAAGTCATGACAGCTTAATTTGTGTGCAAAACTTCAGAAAAATCGGTCGAGTGCAAGTAACTCAAAATTATAACTTTTTTATGTGCGTGGCCCTGCACTTTTTTAATCACGAAATTATATAGTCCTGACAGCTCAATATGTGTGCAAAGTTTCAGAAAAATCGGTCAAGTGCAGGTAGCTAAAAATGATAACTAATTTTTTATGGGCGTGGCACCGCCCACTTTTTACCACCCATAAACACTCCATGGAATGTGTACAACAACTTGCCAAGGTTTGAGTTCGATCGGTTTTGCAGTTTCGGAGTCTATAGCTAACACAAATATACACGCACACAGACAAACACAGAGTTTCACTTTTATATACAGACATAGTCATATATATTTACACAAATTAAAAAAATGTTAGTTTGTTTTGAAATAAAACAAAATGTTTGAGCTTTTCGAATAAATTTTCAAATGAAATCTACTCAATTGTAATCCTTAAAATGTACAGTTTATGCTAGATAAAATTTTTAAGCAAAAATCTTGGTCGCTGTTGATTTAAATTAGAAATGAAGTATACGCCTTATCTTTCAAAATTATTTACACACTTATTTTGTCTGTCAAAAGTATTTACACATTCGTGAAATTAAGTTAAAAACGCTACAATCTTTTAAGAAAAACCTTATAGTTAGCAAATTTTTATTGCATAAAAATAAAAATTTATAGAAAAGTCGATAGAAAAGTTTAAAATCGTGAAAATAAAGGAAATTCCCGTTTGAAACGTGAGTTGAGATCGCAACGAAGCTTGGAATGGGTTCCTCAGCATCAGACTTGGGAAAAAAGTACAGAATATGTCGGAAAACAGTCTACAATTTAGTAAAGAAGAAAGAAACCTATGGAAGCCTACAAAATAGGGTCAGAACTGGTCGGAAATATGTGGCAAACAAAAAAGAAGATTGTTTTATTCTTCAAATATTTGCAGAAAATCCAGTCGCAAGTCCGATTAAAGTTGCAGCAGAGGCAGAAAACATCATTAGAAAACCTGTTAGTGAATGCACATTTTGGAGAAGATTAAGCACGTATGATATAATGACCTATGTCGTGAGAGAAGTAATAGATATATCAGAAAAAAAACAAAAAAAAAACATCTAGAGTTTGCCATGGAGTATATCCATAAGCCAGTGGAGTGGTATAATGTATTATGGATGGATGAGTCCTCTTTTCAATTTGAAGGGTAATTTGGAAAAACTTATATGCACCTTTTCAAAGGATAGAAGCATAAAGCAGTTTAACCTTCTAATCGTTTCGGCGGGGGTTCAGTAATATTTTGGGGATGTGTCTCATACAATGAATTTGGAGATATTGTACCAATACAAAACACTCTAAACAAGGCAGAATATCTAGATATTTTGAATGACCATATTTTTACTTCGGCTCAGAGATTATTTCCTGATGGAAATTGGATTTGGCAGCATGATAATGCTCGATGCCATAAAGCATGGTAACCAACAACGTGTTTAAATCGAGTTGGAACAGATGTTCTTCCATGGCCAATCCAGAGTCCAGATCTAAACATAATAGAGAATGTATGGACATTCATAAAAAGGCAGAGATCTATCCAAATGGGCCGAAAATGAGAAAAAATTATTGATAAAATAAAAAAAAATCTGGAACAGCTTGGAAATCGAGTTTGTACGCAATTTGGTTACATCTATTCCTGCTAAACTACAAGCTGTCATAGAGGCTAAAGGAAATTTAAGTGGCTACTAATTACTTTTGGTTTTTTTTTTGTGTTTTATAATGTTTTTTATATTGTGTAAATACTTTTGACAAACAAAATAAGTGTGTAAATAATTTCGAATGATAAGGCGTAGACTTCATTTCTAATTAAAATCAACAGCCGCCAAGTTTTTTGCTAAAAAATTTTATTTAGCATAAACTGTACATTTCAAGGATTACAATTGAGTAGATTTCATTTGAAAATTTATTAGATAAGCTCAAACATTTTGTTTTATTTCAAAACATACTAATATTTTTTTAATTTGTGTAAATATATATGACTATGTCTGTATATAGATATACACTAGCTGAACTTAAGCCACTTTGCTGCTCCCCTTAAAGTTTAATTTTGTTTCTAAATATCGCTTGATTAGAAAAATTTTTTTAAATTGAAAAGTAAATTATATAAGCTTTGATTTAATAAAATAAAACAACAAAACATCTTTCAAACGGTTACACTTTCTTTTCTTTCCCTTTTTTGCTATAACAATTAGCTTCGTTTATTTTGTTAGATGCGGACGGTTTGAGCAATTTTAAATTCATATAACTTTTAAAATACTTATCCTAAACTGCAAGAAATTTTATTTTTAATGGTATATTTTTTATTAAAACCGGTTGTACATTTTGTCTTAATATTAATATGTAAGATATATACATATAAGTGTTTATATAAATAATTCCATATATTACTTCTAAATGACTCATGTGACAGTGCAAAAAATACTTAAAATTTGTGTTCAAGTTATAAACACGAATGTGTTTTTTTTAACTCGCTTCACCTCTGTAAAGAAAAAATTTTTAAAATATATATTTATAAATGAAATAACAAATATTGCAGCACCTTAATGTTTTCATTTATTTCGGTTGTTGTCATATTTGCAAAAATATGTTTTACAATCAGCCAGTTTAAAAAAAATATATATATGCTCATATATTGTTTATTTGTTGCAAAGTACATACATGAATATGTTTGTATAAATTCAAAGATTGCAAATTATTCATAACTTGTTTAGTTGTGGGATAATTGTAAAGCTTTTAAATAATTGTTAATAGAAAAAATATGCAAAGGGAAATAAAAATATTTAAAGCTTATACCATCTTAAATATAATTTTTTTCAAGCACTAAAATACTTACTTAATAATTTACATAAAAACAAGTAAGAGCACTATATTCGGCTGTGCCGAACCTTTTATACCCACCACCAATTTTATGTACATTTAAAGCACAATATTTATTATTTTGTTAATCGCTATGGAATACCCTCTTTATAATAAAATATGTATCACTTTCTTTGTAGAGGGTGGTTAAATTTTAAGGGCCCATGTTGACGGTGAACCACATCTAAACTTCAACTTTTTTCTTGTATTTCATTTGACATTTCTCAATCTTAGACTAACTCAATTTGAACCGTGGAAAGATACGCAATCGAGCAACGCTTTTAAATATTAAAGATTTTTATAAAAGTGGGCGTTGAAATCAAAATGCATTTTGTGCACTTCGTGATTCTTTTGGTCAACATAATCGTTCGAATTCGTCCACAATCGTGATAATTGTAAAAAATATTTAAATGTCTGCAAAGCAGGTCTGTATGAAATGTGAAAACATCTGTGAATGCCATCTTAGCTCGTTGAATGGGAAACATTGCTGTTTTTCACGATAACGTGGCAAAAGAGCAAGCAACCTCGACTCATCATCGTGCCCAACAATCTAGCATCAACAGTGTCATTGAAAATTTGGACTATCGGATCGTGGTGTGCCGCCTAGGTTGGGAGGCCATGTGGCCGATATTTTGTTCCATACATAATTGAAGCATAAAAATATTATCATTATAAAAATAAATGATAATAATTTCATAATAATTTTATTCAAAATCAACATAGTCCCATAAAATTAAGCCACCCATTTTAACTTCGGTATGCTAGTAAAATGTTTTCTTAAATTTAGTCTTTCAATGAAAGTGGCCGTTGAAATACGCGTGTCAATAAAGTTTCTGCTAATAAACATAACTTAGATATTTCAATATAGTCCTTTAGTATTCCAAAATCTTTATTCATAGAGAATTTAAATGAGTTTAAGAGGAAGAAAGTGAATTTAAGGTTAAATTTTAAGGGCCACAGGGTGATTTAAAATATACATTCTCTGCATTTTTCTAAAACGGGAAATTTATTAGTAAGATTTTGATTTTTAAACTTCTATAACATTTTGCTTTTAAAAGATTTTCAAACGAAATAAGCTTTGTATAATTTTAAAATTTGTTAGCCATTAGTACAAGAAAATAAATTGTTTATAATGTTTAGAGATAATTTTTTTTACTTAGGTCAAAAATTTTCTAAATTCCCATTTTTAATAGAGCATAATTTCAGGAGAACATAAGCATAAGTTGTTAGCATGCCATCTAGTAGTTGCTAGTAGAGTCATCTATCTTATCATCTTTATCTTACATTTAGCTACAGTACAATAAATGGTGCAGTGTAAGATAAATAAATGCTAATATATATGACTAATATATTTTTATAAAAATTTAAGGAAAAAAGTGTGCGTGACACATCTATTTTCCGTTATAACGAAGACTTTGACCAAAAAGCCATGTTTGCAAAATTTCAGAATCGTACATATAGTTTTGTCAGTTTTATTACGTTTTAAATTTGAAATATACACTGTGCGGTATAAATTTTCGTACATTTTTATCTATAACTCTTTTCCTAATTCATAGATTTAAGCGATTTTCAGGGAAAAATATTCTTTTTACTCGATAAATATATATTCGAAGTTTCATGACTACGTTTATGCATCTGGACACAATTCAAAAGTGAAAGTGGGCGTTATAGTAGGCGTGTCAAAGTTGTTTTTGCTAATGAGTACAACTTAGGTGTTTCAATATAGTCCTTTATTATTCCAAAATCTTTATTAATAGAGAAATTATATGAATTTTAGGTAAAACGTTATATGGGAGGTGGGCGTAAAAGTGGGCGTGGCACCTTAATTTTTTGGCATAGTAATGAAATTGCCTAGGGGGATAGACGTAGCAAAATTTATCATCATACCTCTAATTTTAGCGGTTTTATGAGCTTTTAAATTTCATTAACGGTAGATAACGTGAAAAGTGGGCGTTATAGTAGGCGTGTCAAAGTTATTTTTGCGAATGAGCACAACTGAGGTGTTTCAAAATAGGCCTTTACTATTCCAAAATCTTTATTAATAGAGAAATTATATGAATTTTGGGTAAAACGTTATATGGGAGGTGGGCGTAAAAGTGGGCGTGGCACATTGATTTGCCGTTACAAGAAAGCGCGTTACGAAAAAACAAAGTGTGCAAAATTTCAGAGTCGTACATCCAATTTGGTTGCTTTTATGACGTTTTTGTTTTTAAATATACCGAAAAATACACTGTGCGGTATAAATTTTTAATACATTTTGATCGATAACTCCTCTCCTAATGCATTGATTTAGACAATTTTCGGGGACAAATAGTGTCTTTATCCAGGAAATATATATTCGAAGTTTCATGAGTCTACGTTAAGGTGTTTGGACACAATTCCATTTATTTCGATGTTCGAAGGACACGGTTTTTTCGACCTACTCTTGCTTTTCGAGCTATAACTCTCTTCCTAATATTCGGATTTAGCCCATTTTCAATACCAAACAAACCTTGTCTATAGGAAAGATTCAGGCAAAATTTGAGCCTCCTAGCTTTTTCGGTGCGACCTCTATCGTGCTTTCAACAGACGAACAGACGGACAGACGGACGGACATAGCTAGATCGTCATAAAATCAAACCCCGATTCAGAATGTATATACTTTATGGGGTCTAAAATGGATATTTCGATGTGTTACAAACGGAATGACAAAATGAATATACCCCCACCATTTTTTTGGTGGTGGGTATAAAAATAAAATATATCTTGAAGCCTCTTAAGGTACCCTTGTAGTATGCCATCAAATATTGGGGAAAAATGCAATTTTAGAAAACACTCTCTAATAAAAAACATCTGTATCTAACAAAAAAAGTCTGTTATGGATTTAATTAAGGCCACTAAATGCTCTGCAGTATCTTAGCATAATTTCAGCCGAGGTCTGAAGTGAATATAAATATCAATTTGAGATCGGAAGTGTGGTGTTGCAAATTGTCAAATTGCTTTGAATATTTAAAACCCTAAAGCTTTAAGGATTTTTTTTATTTTTCCTCGAACCTCTTCTTAAAATCTAAGATACTTATGTGTATTATTTAAATATTGTCTCAAAGTCCAATAATAGGGAAGTCGATTGTCCGATGTTCGTCTATCCGTGTGTTGGCTTTATTTCATATTTTTAACACAAAAGTTAATACTCTAATAGCTCTCAGATATTTTGCAGAATTATTTTTTACAGTTTTTGTATATGATATCATAACAAGGCTATTTGAATAGTTTTACTAAAATCGGTTAAGTGTTAAAGTAGATGCGTCAAGCTAGTTTCGGCTAATGTTTTCTACATAGATATTAAAACAAAGAGACCATTGTTCTTCCAAATTATTTGCTAGTAGTAAAAGAAAAACTTAAGGTTAATCATTATGTGTAATATTGACGTCAAAGTAGGCGTGTAACCTTTATTAGGTTATTTCGATAATATTAACCGGAAAACTTTATGTATAAAATTTTTAGAAATATACATCTTCTTTAATTGCATTTCCTTTTAAACTGAACAGAATGTGTCATTCTAAAGATATGCAGAATATGTGGTAGACTTACGACAAATCCTCATACAACGAAATATTACATAGAAAAACCACGGATTTTATTTTCAAGTTAAGCAATGGTGCCAGAAGTTTTCCTGAAAAAATCTTCAAAATCTTCCCGATCCTGTGCAGATGATATTTGAAGTTGCCATGCCCTGTTACCAAAGCAATTATCCTGCTCAGGGTTTTCCGATTATATCTGAGTACCCTGACTGTATCTTTGCCAGGGCACCCTTCGAGCACTATACGTGTCTACGTGTGGTCGTTTCCATCCACCTTCTTAGGTTCAGAAATTCCACCCATTTTAGAATCTTGGTCTGCACCATCTTATCCCGAAGAATAGGTTCCGGTTCGCAGAATGCCACAGCAGCTTTCCTTTTCGCAAGTTCGTCTGCCTCCTCATTTTCATCTATGCCAAAATGTCCCTTTACCAACATTAGCGTTACTTCGTTCACAGAGGCACACTTATTATGCTTAAAGACACATTCGAGCATCAGTTTCGAATTCTTATCCTTACGCTGCACATAACTGACCACAGACTGGTTATCAAGTGCACTGTTGATTCTTCTCCCATACACTCTTTCCACCAGCAAGTGGTCCAACGCGTGCACCAATCCGAGCATCTTTGCCTGATAAACGGAAACATACTCCTCCATACTTACGGAACAGGAAAGGTTTAACTCCATTGAATGGACCCCGTCTCCTCCCTTTCCGTCTATAAGGGAACTATCAGTATATATACTAATGTCACTATCCATACACTCATTGTGAAAAACTAGCTTACTATCAGCACTAAATAGCTAATTTTGAAGTTTTTTGAAAAAGCCTTCCACAGTAAAATTTTCTAAATTTTGAAACTATTTAATAAGGGTTTTATTTCGAAGCTTTCTAAATTCTAATTTTGAACATCACAGACATTAATAAAATTCAGGAAAAGTGCTAATAGACTTGCTAGTATAAACTTTTTGTTAAAGATGTTAAGCAGGTCAAGATAAGAAAGATTTTAAGCACAATACAATTGCCAATGACATCATTCCTTACAATCACACGTACACTTCACGAAATTGCCTAATACTCTTTAGTGCTAAAGAATACTTACTATGTTGCAATTTGATGTATATTTATAAGTAAAGCTGGATTCACATATTTGTTTTTAAAAGGTGATTGTACGAGTAATATTTTTGTGTTTATATTTTGCCGTGTCTCTTACGTTTATTCCGAAAACTTCGGAAACTTTAATCTTTTTAATTTTTGTCTCGGCAAAATTTAAACGAATAAAGGTATTTTAACATGTTTATTCACATATGTGACGAAACAGACGTAACTATCAAAGTGTATAAATTTATCCTCCAATAAGTAAATGTTTATTCATTTACAAATTTTCCTTAAACAATTTAAACAATGACGATATTTGGTGTAAAAAAATCACAACATTAAATAATTATTTAACAAATATAGTGGTCACGCAATTTAATAAAACTTTTTCCCAATGTGAACGTAGGTTTACTTTCATATGTATGTCTTTTAAACAAATTTTTAAAAATGAATGAATCGTGTTTTAAAAAATTGAGATTCTAAAATCTTTCTCCCGACACAATTTTTTTTTTAAACAAACGAGTGAAATCATCAAACATTGTCATTTTATTGTGATAACGTTAGGTTGACAAAGGCTAATGCATTTCATTCATTTAAAAAAGGCGTGTGACAGGTGTTAAGAAATAAATCTCTAAAATCTTAATTTTGGGAAAAAGATCTTTAAAACTTATTTTGATTAAAATTTAAGTTATAATCTTTAGTCTGACATCGATAAATGTAGCTTAAGCAGTGGCTTTCTGTCTTAGCGAAATAAAAAGTGTGCAAGTGTGAAGACTTTTAGAAATTAATTTAATAAATGCAAAAAAACAAATACCTTTTCTGAAAAATTAATTTTTATTACCGCATGGCTATCATACTAGATATAAATATCAACTTACAATAAATTTTTGTGATAAAATTGTGCATAGCTTACAAACGACAATTCGCAGTTCGACTAATAAATATTTTACTAATTTTTCGTTTGAAAGCACAAATTTGCATTATTTTGCAAACGCATGATTAGCGAATACGACTGTAATCGTGGTGCTGCAATGCATTTTGGAAATGTTATTACACAGTCTAATCTTTTATTTGAGCAAAAATTGTTAAAGGGAACAAATTTATATACATACAAGACTAACACATACTTATGTAACAAATCATGTAAGTTGGTGGTTGTGATGGTTTTTGTATGCATCAGCCGAACAAAGATGATGATGATCATTATCCTCAACCTCAGCATGAGCTGGGGGCACATTTACATACATTGTAAATTTTTGACATCAGCATCACGTACTTATCATTCGAATGTTTGTTGTTCTTGTTTTTTTTTCTCGCAAAATGTATTCTGGTGTTTGTTTTTACACTTAGATTTATAGCATTTCATTTTATATTAGATTTTTATCATTTATATGTTTTTTTCACTGTTTTACTTCTGTGTACTTCATATTAGTTTAAGGTTATACAAACGACCTTTAAGTATGCAAAACTTAAAAAAAAGAAAACTTCATTTATATGTACGTCTTATCAATGTGAATATATGTTCCCAAATACGAAACATGTTTCGTGCTACTTTTTGATTGTACATTATTATTTAATGCGAGCACTACATTAAATGTCACTGATTTTCTGAATTTTTTTGAAACAGTACAACATCAACGCTGTTTATTTTAATAATACAAACAAGAGAAAAATATGTTTACATGTATGTTACGTGTTTTGATTTTTGTAAACTTGTTTGGAAACAAAAATCTATATATATAAAAGTGAAACTCTGTGTGTGTGTGTGTGTGTTAGCTATAGACTCCGAAACTGTACAACCGATCGGACTCAAACTTTAGCAAGTTGTTGTACACATTCGAGGGAGTGTTTATTGGTGGCAAGAAGTGGGCGGGCCACGCCCATAAAAAAAAATTATCATTTTTAGCTACTTGAACTTGACCGATTTTTCTGAAATTTTTCACACATATTGAGCTCTCATGATTTTACAATTTCGTGATTAGAAAAGTGGGCAGTGCTACGCCCATAAGAAATAACTTATAATTTTTGGCTACTTGCACTAGATCCATTTTTCTGAAACTTTGCACACACATATTGAGCTGTCATGACTATATAATTTCGTGATTAGAAAAGTGGGCAAGGCCACGCCCATAAAAAAAGTTATAATTTAGAGGTATTTGCACTGGACCGATTTTTCTGAAACTTTACACACATATTGAGCTCTCATGATTTTACAATTTCGTGATTAGAGAAGTGGACATAATAATATAATTTTTAGCTTTTTGCACTGGATATTCAATTTAAATTTAAAATGCATTTTTATTCATTAAGGGGCGTAGCACCCGCGCCGGGCTTTTCTAGTAATAAATAATAAAAAAAGAGTAGTTGTATTCATAACGATGTGCTATTTGTACATACGTTCATGGTTTTTAACAAACTTTTATTTTTTTAAAACAGAAAAGATACAAATCCATCAAAAATGTGTCTCTGACATATACATGCACACACAGATGAATCATAGCTTGCAAAATGATTTGACTAAATAACTACTTGATTTGTTTTTAAGTTTTAACTATATTTTTATATTTTATATAATTAATAATAATTTATAATTTATATAAATTATATAATTAAGCTTTTAAATGATAATTAATATTTAAAAAAAGAACAAGGAAATCGCTTCAGTTGAAAACAAGTAAGAGCACTATATTCGGCTGTGCCGAATCTTTTATACCCACCACCAATTTTGTGTACATTTAAAGCACAATATTTATTATTTTGTAAATCGCTATAGAATAATCTCTTTATAATAAAATATGTATCACTTTCTTTGTAGAGGGTGGTAAAATTTGAAGGGCCCATGATTAAGGTGAACCACATCTAAACTTCAACTTTTTTTTTGCATTTCATTTGACATTTCTCAATCTCAGACTAACTCAATTTGAACCGTGGAAAGATATGCAATCGAGCAACGCTTTTAAATATTAAAGATTTTTATAAAAATGGGCGTTAAAATCAAAATGCATTTCGTGCACTTCGTGATTCTTTTGGTCAACATAATCGTTCGAATTCGTCCACAATCGTGAGAATTGTAAAAAATATTTAAATGTCTGCAAAGCAGGTCTGTATGAAATGTGAAAACATCTGTGAATGCAATCTTAGTTCGTTGAATGGGAAACATTGCTGTTTTTCACGATAACGTGGCAAAAGAGCAAGCAACCTCGACTCATCATCGTGCCCAACAATTGAGCATCAACAGTGTCATTGAAAATATGGACTATCGGATCGAAGTGTGCCGCCTAGGTTGGGGGCCATTTGGCCGATATTTTGTTCCATACATAATTGAAGCATACAAATATTATCATTATAAAAATAAATGATAATAATTTCATAATAATTTAATTCAAAATCAACATAGTCTCTTAAAATTAATCCACCCGTTATAACTTCGGTATGCTAGTAAAATGTTTTCGTAAATTTAGTCTTTCAATGAAAGTGGCCGTTAAAATACGCGTGTCAATAAAGTTTCTGCTAATAAAAATAACTTAGATATTTCAATATAGTCCTTTAGTATTCCAAAATCTTTATTCATAGAGAATTTACATGAATTTAAGAGAAAGAAAATGAATTTAAGGTTAAATTTTAAGGGCCACAGGGTGATTTAAAATATACATTCTCTGCATTTTTCTAAAACGGCAAATTTATTAGTAAGATTTTGATTTTTAAACTTCTATAACATTTTGCTTTTAAAAGATTTTCAAACGAAATAAGTTTTGTATAATTTTAAAATTTGTTAGCCATTAGTACATGAAAATAAATTGTTTATTATGTTTAGAGATAATTTTTTTTTACTTAGGTCAAAATTTTCCTAAATTCCCATTTTTAATAGAGCATAATTTCAGGAGAACATAAGCATAAGTTGTTAGCATGCCATCTAGTAGTTGCTAGTAGAGTCATCTATCTTATCATCTTTATCTTATATTTAGCTACAGTACAATAAATGGCGCAGTGTTAGATGAATAAATGCTAATATATATGACTAATATATTTTTATAAAAATTTAAGGAAAAAAGTGTGCGTGGCACATCTATTTTCCATTATAACGAAGACTTTAACCAAAAAGCCATGTTTGCAAAATTTCAGAATCGTACATATAGTTTTGTCAGTTTTATTACGTTTTAAATTTGAAATATACACTGTGCGGTATAAATTTTCGTACATTTTTATCTATAACTCTTTTCCTAATTTATAGATTTAAGCGATTTTCAGGGAAAAATATTCTTTTGACTGGACACAATTCACAATTCAAAAGTGAAAGTGGGCGTTATAGTAGGCGTGTCAAAGTTGTTTTTGCTAATGAGTACAACTTAGATGTTTCAATATAGCCCTTTGTTATTCCAAAATCTTTATTAATGGAGAAATTATATGAATTTTAGTTAAAACGTTATATGAGAGGTGGGCGTAAAAGTGGGCGTGGCACATTGATTTGCCGTTACAAGAAAGCGTGTCACCAAAAAGCAAAGTGTGCAAAATTTCAGAGTCGTACATCCAATTTTGTTGGTTTTATGACGTTTTTTTTTTTAAATATACCGAAAAATACACTGTGCGGTATAAATTTTCGTACATTTTGATCGATACCTCCTCTCCTAATGCATGGATTTAGACAATTTTCAGGGAAAAATATTGTCTTTACCCAGGAAATACATATTCAAAGTTTCATGAGTCTACGTTAAGGCGTTTGGACACAATTCCATTTTATTCGATGTTCGAAGGACACGGTTTTTTCGACCTACTCTTGCTTTTCGAGCTATAACTCTCTTCTTAATATTCCGATTTAGCCCATTTTCAATACCAAACAAACCTTATCTATAATAAAGATTCTGGCAAAATTTGAGCCCCCTAACTTTTTCGGTGCGACCTCTATCGTGCTTTCAACAGACGGACAGACGGACGGACATAGCTAGATCGTCATAAAATCAAACCCCGATTCAGAATATATATACTTTATGGGGTCTAAAATGGATATTTCGATGTGTTACAAACGGAATGACAAAATGAATATACCCCCACCATTTTTTTGGTGGCGGGTATAAAAATTAAAAATCAAAAATGTCAGACAAAATATAGAGGGTGTTTTTATATGGGTGTAGATTTTTAAAATGGAATAAACCAAAGATGAATTTCTAAAATTATAGTTTAGATATGACTTTTGGCATAAGACCACCATGGCCGGCTTGGACCAGTGTTGCCAATAGCCGAAATGTAAAACAGCTAATTCGACAAATTTAAAATGGTAAAATATTCCACGTCCCAAAAAATTCTAAAATTATTTTTAAAAAAATAAAAAATTTTACCAGTAACACATACAAAAGATTTAAGAAATCAAATATTTATATTTAAACTTGGAAATGTATTAAAATATAAAAGATTCAAGATTATTGTTATTTCTTTATCACTTTCGCATTATATTTTTTGGTACTTCTCTGAAGATGCGGATTTTTGTTCACATCTTCTTCAGACTCTTAATCTGTCGTTTACCTATCATTGTAGTTGTAATCATTTGATAATGGGGATGCAAAGGCATCTTTTTTGCTGTTAGAATCATTGTTCTGTATTTTATATAACAATTGGCGATTGTGATGAATCATCATCTTTTTTTGTTGTAATTCTCTATCTGATTTGTAGACAAAATAATAGATGAGCATTTTTAACATTTTGACATTTTGTTACAGAAAATCTTAGAAAATAAATTATTCAATCACATACATTTTTCACTACAAAAATATATACATAATAGCAAAACATCGCCTTCTTCGCTTACGCAGTTTTTATTATTTTTTGAATACTCGAGCTCTTTTTTTGATTGCTAAATAAATTTTTGTTAAATTTTGTAAAATTAATTAAAAGGATATATCGGAAAAATCTAGTACTTAAAGTGCTATAATGGGAAGACTGGCACGGACGTAATCTAATCTGGAGGTCCAATTTTTGTTGACTTTTTTCACACATATGTATCCGTATGTCGGCCATAACGCGGCGAATGTTGTTCTGCAAGCGATCAATTGCTTCAGACTTATTGTGGTATGCTAGCAATACATATCCAGAGAAAACTCTCTAGCGGTTAAATACTCTTGTGTCCGAATGTGTCCGAAACATGAAATTATGCGTTTGTCAAACGTTCTCTTCAATAAATTGTGGCACAAGCTGTGTGACATGTTGCGCCGTATTGAAACCACCTGTTGAAACCACAACTTCTACAAATTAAACAGATGAACGAAAAAATCAGTAATTATCGCTCTATAGCAGACACCGTTGACTGTAACGTTGTGACCGACATCGTTTTTAAAAAAGTACGGACCTATGATTCCACAAGCCCATAAAGCATACCAAACAGTCTGTTTTCTGGATGTAATAAATGTGTTAACATACACTTAAGGATTTTTATCACACCAAATATGGCAGTTTGGTCCATTAATGTATCCACTCAAACATTATTGACCTTTAAAGCTAAACAATATCGAGCGTAAAATGGACGTAGGTTGCGGTACATATTTTGAACAGAAGCATGATTTTCAAGATAGTTTATCACAATTCGGTAGCATTGTTCAGGCTTCAATCTATTCAAGTTTAACTTCCAAAAAATAAACTTAACAAATCAATTAATAGCTGACAATATTGCCGTCAGTTAAAAGAGTGCTGTCAACTTAAAATTCTATACCCCTATAAAAAAAACACACGAAACACATATAATGCTTACAGTTCAATCTTCCAAATATTTTTTATGTATATATTTTTTTAAAATTGCAAAAGTTGATTTCAACCCATAGACGAAAATTATGGTGTACAAAAGCCAAATATACTCTACACACGCTATTGGGTAACACTTTCGTAATTGTTGAGTGTGTTGGAGACGCGAGTAATTTGAAAAAGTTGTTTGAAGCCCCCGTGATCGCTCAGACCCGTGAGTGTTTCAATATAAGTAATGTTTGGAAGCATATTGGTATTAAAAATCAGAAAATCGCTTCTTAGGCATCTGAGATATGAGAAAAATAGCATCAATAGTGTTTCAATTTTTTCCTGAAGTTGGTAAAATTTTTTACGTATATGCACACTAGAGTTATTTTTAGAGGCTGAAAGAATATTGCAAAAAACAGTGATTTGATTTCTTCGGTTTACGGGTTTTTCGAATTGCTGTTATTAACAAAAAAATAATGATAAAAACACAACAGTATAATTAGCCATTGAAATAAAAGCTTATTTTAATAAACACAACAAAAAAAGTTGTAGTAATTTTGGTTTAAAAAATTTTCACACTACAGAAATCATATGTAAAACATTGTATTTAATATTTAAAATACTCTCGCATAAATGGAATTCACGTTTTTATAAGCAAATAATATGGTAAATATAGTTTTTCCAGGGGATAGACGAAAGTAGTGACGCTTTTGTTTCTCAAATGTTAAACTGAAATGCTTAAATTTTCCTTAAATAGTAAATTTATGTGACAAATTTACAGATTTAACTAAAACAAAAATAAATAAACTGATAAAACGCAAATTTAAAAATAAGAGATGTAGACATCATCTGTGTAACATTCAAGCTCATGTTCATTGCTGAAAAAAAAAAAAAAAAAAATTAACTGTATTCTACCGATAACTACGATTAATAACTTTTCCATTACTAATAAGAGTTTAACTTAAGACTAAATCCATTCATAATCCTTAAATGATGACTCTTTCTCTTTTATAGGAAACTAGCCAAGCCCGGCGCATGTTGCGACGCCCCCTAATGAATAAAAATGCATTCTGACTTTTAATTGAATATCAAGTGCAAATAG
This sequence comes from Phyto melanocephala, assembly GCA_941918925.1. Classification (NCBI taxonomy): domain Eukaryota; kingdom Metazoa; phylum Arthropoda; class Insecta; order Diptera; family Rhinophoridae; genus Phyto; species Phyto melanocephala. The sequence goes on along the minus strand of OW799233.1, from coordinate 93,041,650 downwards.
CTAAAAATTAAAACTTATTTTTATGGGCGTGGTACTGCCCATTTTTCGCATCACGAAATTTTATAATCATAAGAGTACAATATGTGTGCAGAGTCAGTCAAGTGGAAATAGCCAAAAATTATAACTTAGTTCTTATGTGCGTAGCCCCGCCCACTTTTTATCACCCGTAAATACTCCCTTAAATGTGTGCAAAAACTTGCAAAAGCTTGAGTCCGATCGGATTTACGGTTTTCGGTTTCACACACACACACAGAGTTTCACTTTTATATATATAGATTTATTGCGTCAAATTTTTATTTTTTTTTTCATTAATAATCGAATAGGAAATACTTTTTTGAATTAAATGAAGGAGCCAATACGTGTATAAGTTAATAACTCAGTAAAAGTAAGTGAATTGAATTAGTAGGAATTTTGAACAAGTTAAAAGATGTCAACGTCTAACATGCATGTATAGAAGAAGATCACCTGAGGATGATTTGACCGTTTTCACGGATACTTCTTGATTCTATCTGTTACAACCAAAAACAAGGTTTGTATGAAAATAATAAAAAAAAGTTAATTTTTTTAATTATACGCTTAATAGCGCAGACCTGTTTGCTTTCACTTCTTTGTATATTTTGCTTATGTCATGCGGCAAAACTTCTTATTTTTCATCTCAAAAAGTTCATGCTAAAGTGTTGACAAGATTTATCTGTAGTTCATTCTGTTGCTCCGACCATTGTTATTGCTAATACTGCAGTTGTTGCTGTTCTTGATGATGTTGATGGTTGTTGCTGTAACAGATGACATATCCAGTTTAATTGTCACTTGTCTCAACAGAAGTAACAAGTAGATAATAAAAATGTATGCAAGTAAATATTTGGAAGTATGTATGTATATGACTACAGGATGACTTGGTTGGTGTGTTGGTTACACAAAGTAGTCTTAAGATGTAAAATTTTTTAGCACTGAAACTGCAAACATGTGAATGTTTTTATTACCGCACATACAGACTAACAGACGTATGCACGCACGTACATATCCACATATGCAAGTATTTAAGTAACTCGAACTGATGTGTAATTACTAAAATGTAGTAATGTGCGCTCTGAAATTACTCTTTACTAACAAACATGTATTCTCACATATGTAGCAGTGTTCTTATAATCATGATTAAGTCAAAAAATTTTGTAATTATCGATAAAACGGTTACACTAATAATCGTTTAAAACAAATCAACTGATCCTCAACACAGGAAAAATAAAATTTTGATTCAATAAATAATTTAAGAAACCAGTTGAAATTCTTTTTTAATTAGGACCTTTTACCGAATTTCCAAATGAGATCTAAAATATAAAAAAAAATCATATATTTTTAAACACAATTTTGGCAGTAACTTAACAAAACATTTATAAAAAAAAAAAAAAAATAAGTTAACTTATTTTAGGTAAAATTTGTTTAAATATATTTTCAAAAATTGTTTTGTATTGTATTGTAAGTTCTTTTAAGTATCGACTGTACCTATTACAGACAAACACTTCTTTATATTTTTGATATTTTATAAAACAAAGTTTAAATTGGTTAAGAATGTAGTCAGTTTTATATAATTTATTAGGGACTTCCCGTCTGAAGCTTAAAAAATTCAAGTTTTTCATGGTATACATAACATTGTTACACGACATTGTTATTGTTTCGCCCTTGGCCTCAAGTGCTCTGAATGTTGTACTATGTGTAAGTTCCAAGTTAAGTTCTTCACTATATATTGCCAATTATTAACCTCTCATATGTATATGTAACATTCTGTAATGTTTTTTCATTAGCTAAGGTTTAAGATAGTTTTCCAACTTCTTAATCGGAATTCATACTAACTCAGAGCATACACAGATTTAGTTCGAAGTCATCTCATTATTTTGTGCTAAGACTTTTCAAGATGAAATATCCTTGAGAATCTGAAAATCTCCCATATTGATTTCGTCAGAGCATATTTTTAGATACCGGTTAGGGAAAATAACATTCCTTATCCGCCATCATTACTCCTTTTGAATTATATGAGTTTATGCGAATGACGTTTGGTCTTTACAATGTCAAACATTCCTGCGATTTATTAATCAAATTTTGGATGCCCTTAATTTTGTTTTACTTGTAAAGATGAAATCCGTCTTCTGCCTCTCTACTTGTGTGTCCCATTCATATAGCAGAAACATGCGTAGATGTATCTGACGTTGGAATGTGTGCAGTGCTCCAACAGCTTATAAATGGAGCATGGAAACCTTAAGGATTTTATTCAAAAAAGCTATCAGACACGCAAAAGCAATATAGCACATATGATTGGGAACTTCTTGCTGCTGGAGATTATCTGAAGACTGACAGAAATAATAATGTTAGCAACATAAAAGTTATTAAGGATAAGCATAAAAATTAGCCGCAATAAAGTTTACGTACAATATTGCATCTCCTAAATTGAAACAGAAAATAAAAACGAAGGAAATGAAAACAATCATTAGTTTTAGAGATTTACATAGCTCTAGAAACAATATTATCATTTAGTTAACTTTGACGTGAATTTTCTAAGATTCATTTAAGGAAATTTCTGTATTTGTGGAAAACTGTTCTTTTTACTAATTAAGGTAATTATACAATTTTTGGAAATTATGGCAGATCTAAAGCTTGGAGAAAATCTAACACTACTCTTGTCCCAAAGAATATCATACCTACTGTAAAAGACGGATGGAATGTTTGGTAATATGGACGAACAATCATATAAAGTCATATTAGAACAAAATTTCAAATCGTAATTTAAAATTTTGGGTTTAAAATATAAGTGGACAAGTACATCGCACATGTTGTTCTAGACTGGCTTTTATACAACGTGCCAAAAGATCTAAATTCCCTGCTCTATTCACCCTACCTCAACCCAATCAAACACATCAAGGAGGTTTTAGAAAAACTGATCCGTAATTACGACATCCAATAAATCATAAAAACCTTATTAATTCATCCATGAGCTAAAATAATGCCCGATATAATGAAAAATTCGATTATATTCAGATGACTTCACGGTGTAGTTGTTATCAAATGTAAGCCTACTAAATATTAAAAAGCATATTTTTTTTACATGCAAAAAATTAGAAAACTTACCTTTATATGGATACATTTGAAACGTATCATTTGATAGAATTTATAGTAAAAAGAAGAAACTAATTTCTCTATTGGATGCACTTCTAATATTATATGAACCATTTAAAATTCTGCATAATTAATTTTTGTAACAAGGTTTTGTGACTGGCCGCTATAATTTTGTTTCTAATTCTGCCTTTGAGCTACAAAGTTTAGGATACATAAGTACATACATATATATATGAATGTGAATTTTTCATTTACTTTCTAAAAACCGATGAAAAAAAATATCCGAGACACCCTATAATTTAGTACTGCTTAGGAATATATAATAATGTCTAAATACGTACATATATATAATGTGCTTCTAATAGAATGGAAATTCTCGAGATGCAACAAATTAATATAATTTTTTTCTTCTTTTTTTTTCTCTGGTTTCATTTCTTTTTTGTTATACTAAACATTTGCTGTTATTGCTGTGAAGTATGAAATATCTACAATTGTGATTATTATTTCATGCACTTCTTGAAATGCTCAAGTGTCACATAAAGTTCATTTTGCTGTTATATAGTATTGTCCTCTCTGTTACATGTTTGAGTTATTTTGTTAATAATATTGTGATTTTATAATCAAATATTCACACAGGCAACATTTTTGAAATAAAATCCTTTATTGTAATTTTTGTATCAAGGGCCTAATAAAACCTCTTGCCAATTAGTATTTAAATATAAATCTGTGTGTGTGTCAGCATGATTTAGAAAGTGATTTCATATCTTTGGGGTATTAAGTTAAGTGTTGTATTTATATAAGTTTACACGACATACATAATTAATATATTTCTTTTTTTCTTCTTCAGCTTATCCTGATCAATAAGGTAATTTGTTGCATATTTTTTTTAGTTGTTAATTGATTTCATTACTTGTGGATTTAAAAGTTATAAATAAGTTAAAAACAGAAACTCTAATATTCATTATTCAATTCTGTAACGAAATAAATCCTAAAATTTGGTAAACTCTAAAAATTGTGATTTTATATAATAACGTATTTGAAATACATATTTGCCAATTCAAAGTAGAGTCTCATATGGTTCTAAATCGTATTTTGGAACAAATTTTGAACCCATTTTATTTAAAATATTAATAGACACATTCAATCAGCACTGCCGTTTGTATAAGGGTAGATATGAGTTTGAAATTCCGATTTTTATTTATACATATTCTGAATCTTTGTAGACAGTACGAGCGTTAAAATAAATTTTTTGAGTTCATTATATATCTCCTATGCAGCATTAATTCATCAGAAAAGCTTTTGAGTTATTGCAAATCAGCGATTTTTACCCATTAGTGGCTGAGATGTGAACAAACACTACGTAGGCCTTTGTCTTTTATTATTGAAATTGCAGCAACAACATTCTATATAAAAAACAACACAAACATGTTGATTCGTATGTACGTATGTATTTATAAATATGTCTACGCATGTGTCGGTTGTTCTTCTGTTTGATATATTTTGCATGCGTAAATAAGTGTGTGAATGTATGTAATGCAAAATTTTTCCTTTGTTTACTGTACGTTGCAAGAACATAATCAAACACAACAAGAAGGTATGTACTTACATAATTACATGCTATGAATCAATAATGGTAGGGATTAAGCAAATGAACATATTTTTAAAAAACAACTTATATATGTACTAGCATTTAACCCGCTACTTCGTTAGCGCAGTTCTTACTATTTATTGAATACTCAAGTTCTATTTATAATTATTAAATATTTTTTGTTCAATTTATGAACATTTGTATCTTTGATTCAATTTACTTAGAAATATAAAAAGTAGAGTAAGGATATATCGGGCATATATTTCCTAACTAAAAGCAAGATCAATGCTACTGAGTTTCAAAAATTAAGATTCATATTTTGCAAAAATTACCCTAAAAATAATAAAAGTAACATTTTTTCCTCCACTAAAACTTCCACTTGGTTTATTATTACCTTTTTTCAGAATTCTATGTATACAAAATATAAAAAAAGAGAAAAAGTAATTTTGGTCGTCCATAATATTAGGAGTTAGACCTCGGATCAAAAAACACTAATTTTAAGAATCTATGTTTACAAACGTAAAAATTCAAAGAGTACAATAAAAATGCGAAAAGGCTTTTCTGTATCTCCAATATAATTTTAATTTTCAAATTGAATCAACAATCCTTTATTTCACTATTTTAGCTTTATAAACGCAGGAAATACAAAAATTCCCATTAAAATTCAGAAAAGAACCTTTTTGATCGCCCATAACATATTTAACCTTACCTTGTATCACTAATTTCGAAATTCTTGCTTCGCAAACGTTAAAAATACAAAAAGTACCATACAAATTCAAAAAAGTACCTTTGTGGTCGCCCATAACATTTTAGTCTCACCTGGAATCAAAAGTCCTTGATTGTACAATCCTACCTTCATAAACGTAAAAAATACCAAAAGTACCACAAAAATTCAAAAAAGTACCTTTTTGGTCGCCCATAACATTTTTAGTCTCACCTGGAATCCATAGTCCTTGATTGTACAATCCTACCTTCATAAATGTAGAAAATACCAAAAGTACCACAAAAATTCAAAAAAGTGCCTTTTTGGTCGCTTATGACATTTTCAGTCTCACCTTGTATCAATTGTCATTAATTTCAAAATTCTAGATTCGCAAACGTTGAAAATACAAAAAGTACCATAAAAATTCAAAAAAAGTACCTTTTTGGTAGCCCATAACATTTTTAGTCTCACCTGGAGTCAATAGTCCTTGATTGTACAATCCTACCTTCATAAACGCAGCAAATACAAAAAGTACCATTAAAATTCAAAAAAGTACCTTTTTGGTCGACCATAACATTTTCAGTCTCACCTTGGATCAATAGCCACTAATTTTAAAATTCTAGCTTCGCAAACGTTGAAAATACAAAAAGTACCATAAAAATTCAAAAAAGTACCTTTTTCGTCGCCCATAACATTTTTTGTCTCACCTAGAATCAATAGTCCTTGATTGTATAATCCTATCTTTATAAACGTTGAAAATACAATAAATACCATACAAATTCAAAAAAGTACCTTTTTGTTCGCCCATAACATTTTTAGTCTCACCTGGAATCAATAGTCCTTGATTGTACAATCCTACCTTCATAAATGTAAAAAATACCAAAAGTACCACAAAAATTCAAAAAAGTACTTTTTTGGTCGCCCATAACATTTTTAGTCTCACCTTGTATCAATTGTCACTAATTTCAAAATTCTAGCTTCGCAAACGTTGAAAATACAAAAAATACCATAAAAATTCAAAAAAGTACCTTTTTGGTCGCCCATAACATTTTTAGTCTCACCTGGAATCAATAGTCCTTGATTGTACATTCCTACCTTCATAAATGTAGAAAATACCAAAAGTACCACAAAAATTTAAAAAAGTACCTTTTTGGTCGACCATAACATTTTCAGTCTCACCTTGGATCAATAGCCACTAATTTTAAAATTCTAGCTTCGCAAACGTTGAAAATACAAAAAGTACCATAAAAATTCAAAAAAGTACCTTTTTCGTCGCCCATAACATTTTCTGTCTCACCTAGAATCAATAGTCCTTGATTGTATAATCCTATCTTTATAAACGTTGAAAATACAATAAGTACCATACAAATTCAAAAAAGTACCTTTTTGTTCGCCCATAACATTTTTAGTCTCACCTGGAATCAATAGTCGTTGATTGTACATTCCTACCTTCATAAATGTAGAAAATACCAAAAGTACCACAAAAATTCAAAAAAGTACCTTTTTGGTCGACCATAACATTTTTAGTCTCACCTGGAATCAATAGTCCTTGATTGTACAATCCTACCTTCATAAATGTAAAAAATACCAAAAGTACCACAAAAATTCAAAAAAGTACCTTTTTGGTCGCCCATAACATTTTTAGTCTCACCTTGTATCAATTGTCACTAATTTCAAAATTCTAGCTTCGCAAACGTTGAAAATACAAAAAATACCATAAAAATTCAAAAAAGTACCCTTTTGGTCGCCCATAACATTTTCAGTCTCACCTGGAATCAATAGTCCTTGATTGTACATTCCTACCTTCATAAATGTAGAAAATACCAAAAGTACCACAAAAATTCAAAAAAGTACCTTTTTGGTCGACCATAACATTTTCAGTCTCACCTTGGATCAATAGCCACTAATTTTAAAATTCTAGCTTCGCAAACGTTGAAAATACAAAAAGTACCATAAAAATTCAAAAAAGTACCTTTTTCGTCGCCCATAACATTTTTTGTCTCACCTAGAATCAATAGTCCTTGATTGTATAATCCTATCTTTATAAACGTTGAAAATACAAAAAGTACCATAAAAATTCAAAAAAGTACCTTTTTGTTCGCCCATAACATTTTTAGTCTCACCTGGAATCAATAGTCCTTGATTGTACAATCCTACCTTCATAAATGTAAAAAATACCAAAAGTACCACAAAAATTCAAAAAAGTACCTTTTTGGTCGCCCATAACATTTTTAGTCTCACCTTGTATCAATTGTCACTAATTTCAAAATTCTAGCTTCGCAAACGTTGAAAATACAAAAAATACTATAAATATTTAAAAAAGTACCTTTTTGGTCGCCCATAAGATTTTCGGTCTCACCTTTTATCAATAGCCACTAATTTTAAAATTCTAGCTTCGCAAACGTAGAATATATAAAAAGTACCATAAAAATTAAAAAAGTACCTTTTTGGTCACCCATAACATTTTTAGTATTACCTGGAATCAATAGTCCTTTATTTTACAATTCTACCTTTATAAACGTAGAAAATACAAAAAGTACCATAGAAAAGCGAAAAAGTAAATTTTTGGTCCAAGTTCCAAATTCCAAGTTTAAAAAGTTTAAATATCTGTGTAACATAATATTTTAATAGACATGATTTAAAGTCAGTAAATCTACTCTTTTTTGCATAAAAGTAATTATGTTGTAAAAACTACCAATCTCTTCTCGATTTTTCCCTTTTCTACCCTGTTTCAATTTGTGTTTAAATTTTTACTAAATTACATAATTTTTTATGTCTAGTAAAATCCCAATTAAAAATGTTGTGAAAATTGGCCGTCTAATTAGGAATTACATACATTTTCCGGAATTTTCCCCTTTTTGGTACCTTTTTTGTCCCCCGAAAAGTTTCCAAAAATTTCACCTAAATAGTTGTCCATATTCTATTAGGAAATAATAATTGTCAAATTTTGTCCCATTGAATAATATAAGAAAAGTTTTTTTTAAAAAAAAGTACCAAAAAAAGGGACAATTTTTACCCCTTATACATATTTTTGGAAAAAGTACCGAATTCCTATTAATATTTTTTCGCGGATTACTTAATACAGTTTAAATCTTTTTCCTAGCTTTATGCGTTTTGAAGTTACATAGGGTACCAAAAAAGTACCAAATTATAGTTTTTACCCGTTTTCCCCCCTTAGGATTGAAAATTCCAAAAAAAGGTCAGACACCTGTCAGCTTATTTTTTGTGCAAATTACAATACTTTTTCAATTTAATTTGTATCATTTTTATTTTAGCAGATATAAGATTACCGATTTTACCCATTTTTACCCCCTTAAAGTACGAATTTCCAAAAATCCCTTCTTATTGGAGCTATACATCGAAAGAGGAACCGATTGTCCAAATTTCATGTCTCTAGCTCTTAGCGTTTGGGCTGTGCGATGATGAATCAGTCAGTCAGTCAGTCAGTCACGTTACTCTTTTATTTACAAAAACAAACATACCCTTCACCTGTGGTGCACAAGGGTATATATAGCTTTGTCATTCCGTTTGTAATTTCTACAATTTTCATTTCCGACCCCATAAAGTATATATTTTCTGAAAGCTTGTGAATAGAGGAGTCGATTAAGCCCTGACCGTCTGTCCGTCTGACCGTCTGTCCGTCTGCCCGTCTGTCCGTGTGTTGGTTGAAATCAACTTTTAGAAGCAACTATATGTTCCTCAGATCTGTATATGGTATCAATCTCTTGGAAATATCCAGGAATGAATCGCTATTGAAATTCAGCACAATCGCCCCATAACTTTCTGCGATATGAGCAAAAAACCACGACCACCTCGTTGTTTTACACAATTACAACAACAACATACTTATATACATACATGCAAAAAACATGCCAAAAAAAAAAAATTATAAAAAAAATATATTAAAATAAAAAAAAAATAATAAAAAACATTACAAAAAAAAATTTAAAAATTTTTTTTAAAAATTTTTGTAAAAAATTTTTTTTAAAAAATTTAAAAAAAAATATAAAAAAATAATAAAATATAAATAATATCTTAAATAAAATAAGATAACATTTTTTTGGCTCAGCTGGGATTCGATGCCACATTTAGTCTAACCAGTATATACATATGTACGTATTTGATATGAGATGAATGGTGATACAAACAATTGTTATTTCATGACTACACGTTGTGAAGGGTATATAAGATTCGGTACGGCCGAATATAGCACTGTTACTTGTTCACTGTGTGAACGGTATAAAAATGGTGAAAACTTTAAATTTAAAATCAAGGCTAAGCTAAGATGTGGTTACGGTACTTTTGTATATGATAGTTAAAATGTATTATAGATAATCTGGAATCGAAAATTAAATGTTTTTATAACTTATTCGACAGATATTTGTCTTAGTTATTAGTTTTACAGACTTAATTTGGCTTCAATTTATTTCTTAATTGTGGCAACACTCTGCTTAGTACAAAAAAAAAAATTAAGCTCTGAGAAGTATAAAGTCTGAAGGTGTAAAATACACATTTTCTAAAGCATACATAATGCGTGCATATAAGCATATTATTTGTTTTATATAAAAATTACCAACAGCAACTCAAGCAGGCATCATTAACAACACTGATATGCTACCACTCTGTATTGCCCATTATTTATTAATATATAAAAGATTTTCCAAGATATAACAAAGAAATTGCTGTTTATTTTCCACGTATTATAGATAACGTACCGCATTTTTTTTTCGAACCTTAAAGAGTTATTAAATATCATTAACTTAAAAAAAGCACACACACGGGTAATATTTTATTAAGATAAAGTCCTAATAAAAATAAGAATAAACTATTTCATTAAGTGGAAAAAATAATAAATATTATCACAACTTGCCACTTAGTTTTGCCTATTAGCCTTAGAAAATATGATTTCAATCATGCTTATATGAGAATTTACAAAATTTATGCAGTTTAACCCTCATTTGTCTTTTGTTTTTGTGCTTTAGAGTTTGTGGTGGCTGAAAAGGTACAATATCCAGACCGTCAAATGATATGAAGGAATGAAAAAACTTCAACATTTATTTTGTTTAGTTGGAACTTTAATCAACACATAATCATAAGGCTACTATAGTGCGTATACACATAAGTTTAAAGCATTTTATATAACATAATACTCTTATGATACACATACCAGCATGTGAAGGTTAAAAATAATTTTTTGTCAGCTTTGCACAGTGGCACATTTTTCCATAACTAATGCTACTGCTACCGAACATGAATGTTTAATTGAGTGTGCAAAGGTGAATGATTGCAAGAAATTTTCGTAAAATTCAAAACAAAACAAAACAGTCAGTAACGATTCCATTGGAATCCACAAACATTTTTCTGAAAAAGCTGGCCTACATGTCAAATATCTGTATAAGTCCTTAATAAAATATTTTGCGTGTACAGATTTGTTATAGCATATTTTTTTCAGTTTTTGTCCAAAGAGTGGTGAATTTCTATTAAGACCGATTTCGTTCGATTTTGCTGTTTAATTAAAAGTAAAAGTATTTTAACGTACTTAATCATTACCTGGTTCACTACAATATCTAGTGAGTTTCAGTTTATTGTTTAAATTTGCCTGGCTCTACGATTGGTGCAATGAACCCCCAGAATTATTTTTACAGCCTAGAATTTAAAATCATTAATTAAAGGGTCCTCCATCTAACGTTTTTTTTTTCAACTAGTGCTTATTTCGTGAATGGTAACACTTAGCTCATGTCTGATTTGACAGATAATTAGTCTTATCCTTGCGCTGAACGAATATGGTATACGCTTAAACAACGCTGGGAAATATTGCGACATTACTTTGGCCGATTTTGCCAAAAGTCATCTTTTCAGATGAAGCTCATTTTGATCTTGGCGGGCATGTAAACGAGCAAAATTGTCGCATTTAGGGCACAGAAAACCAGCACGCATAAATTGAACAGCCGATACGCCCAAAACGAGTCACTGTTACTTTCCACTTCTCTTCTTCTAAATATTTGGTAAAAAAAACAATAGACATCCAAATATATGTAAACAAAAACATTCATATATGCGTACATATATGTGTCTCTGAGACACATTTCAGTATTTTCTGCTACATTTTTATGGTTTGGCATAAAAAAGATGTAAGAAGGCAATACCTAAATTTTTTATTAAATTATACAAAACATTAGTCAAATAAAAGTCATGAAGTTTGGTTGCGATATGTAACACATTTCTGTAGTTAAATTGAATGGAACATCCAAATGTGTCTCACAGACACATATTAGTAAGATTAGGGTTAAGGACAGGATAGATTCACCTCAATTGGTCCTGTTCTTCAGTGTATATTAAGCTGTCTGTATATGTCCTTGGAAATTTTTTTTTGGTATGGGCTTCGAGGACTCTCTCCCAAGTTGATCACCCGTTCGATATCTTAGGTCTCCTCATCATTTACCAGATCCGGAAAATTTTAAATTTTCTTATAAAGTTGATATGAAAAGACAGACTCAGTATAGCTATAACGACTATGCCGGTGCTACCCAATCTCTAAGGTCAGGATAGATTCAACTCAATTGGTCCTGCTGTTCAGTCTATAATATAACAATTTATCTTTATATATTCTTAGATAAAATTTTTGGGTTATAGGTTTCGAGGACCCTCTTCCAAATGAATCACCCGATCGATATTTTAGGTCTCTTTTATTTTTTTTTTCATTGCTTATAAAATGTGGCATAAGGCCAAAATTTTTCCATTATCCACGAAAACCTTTCTGTTTTTTTTTTTTGAAAGCCAAGCAATATCCCGAAGCTATTCATTCCCGAAATTATTCATATAATAAAGAGCATTGCTTAAGTTATGAAGAGACATGATTAAAAAGTATATTATATTTCCTTAGGCAGATTAAGACATAGACTTTCATTAGCAATAAACAATTTGTGCTTATCTTTTGCATATCAAATATTTACGAAATAGTTATGCTTTTCTAAGAGTAGGCCAAACCTTTATCAACATTTTGACTTTAAATGTGGAATATGAAAACACCTCATCTGTTGTCAAATTTTATAATCATTTCAATTAAAACTAATTTTAGTATTTATAACAACTTTGAACTTATACCCAATCCTGTAAAAATGTCATCAAATTGAAGTAAAAATATTTGTTCTTAAAATTCTGAGAACTTTGCCACATTGTGTTATTAATCCTTACTTCTTTAGTTTGTATGATGTTAAGTTTTGTTTGAAATTAAGTTATTACAAATAGATCTATACATATACATACTGATACTATGAACAAAAACAAAAAAATACTTTTAATATCCCCTTTGGTTATGCTTTGTATATTCTATTTAACAATATTTTCTATATTTTTTTGATGATAAGCTAGTGCGTAAGTGTGTGTGTAGGAGCGTGTTCATGTGTGGAACAGACCAATAAGATTATAATGATGATATGAAGTATGTATCCTTTTTTCTGCCAGACTTTGTATAATTTTATATTTATTTTCTTAGATGTTGTATGAGGATTTTTTTTGGCATTTTCTTTCCGTGTGTATGTTTAAATATTCATGTGTGTTTGAATATAAGAGTAAATGTTTGGATTATTTATACATAATCATTAACAAATATTATATTTTTAGATTGTCTGATAAATATCTTAAGTGCTTTATATTGTTGGTATATATCTGAGTCATTTTTTATTTATTATTTTATTATTTTTCTAGGAAGGAGTTACTTTTTCGTTAATAATAAAACCATTTTTTTTTATTTATTAGTATTTATATAATCTTTTTTCTCTTTAATAGCATTTTTTTAAAGATATACATAACTCATTATTTTGTGCTGCGCCTTATTAAATACGATGTCGATTCTAAGTTCCTGCTAAGTAAAATATCATATTTTATGCTCCAACCAAACCAACGCGAAACTTCCGTCTTATTAACTTAAAATACTATAGATTCAACTATATAATGATCCTCTTTAATAACTATTATCACCTTATTGGTCCTAACGAAAGAAATTGTGAAAAGAAATATTGTTTTAAATTTAAATCGTTGAATTGTGTCGATGGCTTCATATAAAAAAGGTGTAACTCAATTGTTAACTACTTTATAGGAGAAGGAAAAAACTTCATCAAATTATAAAGAATGTTAGAGTTTTTTATTTGACTATAAAGCCATTATTTTCAACCATAGCTCACCTAATTTTTTAGGTTTGATGTGTATGTATGTGGACTACCAGAAATCATTAAAAACTCGTTTTTGTTAAAAATCTAGATGCAGTGGCGGCCATCATGGGTCTTGAATTTTTTTAGGTGCGTTATGTTTGGCTAGTCAAGATTTTTTCTTTGATGTTCAAACTGATAATAGTCGCTTGTAAATTTTAGGAAAAATTCCAAAGCAGTTAAGTTTTTGTGCTTATTTCTCAAATAGTTTCAAACGAATTTGAATGTTTTTCTCAAGAATAATTTTCAATGCGTTTCACTATTTGGTGTCTTTAGCACGTAAAAAAAATATTTAGGAGGTCTAGCAACCTGATTTATTTTAAAAAATATATATTTTTTCGATCAATTTTTGTCTATAACTTTGCCAATTAGTGACCGATTTGTCTAAACTTGTTTATGATTATTTCTAGACTAATTTGATATATCTACCCAAATAAATAATACGATACGTATCTTTAAATTATTTTGGGATTGAAAATAATAATTTATTTGGTTAAAATATGGAAAAAATTAGATGCAATTTGTATAGTTGCTTATATCTTAGAAAGTTACGAGGTGATTGTGCTTAATTTTAAGAACTATTCATTCCCAAATATTTCTAAAATATTGATTGACTGTCGCAAAGAAATAGTATGATTTACAAAATTATGTTTTAACAGAAATAGTATGATGTCTCTGTAGATATAACATTATATTCAAAAGCATTTAAGAGAATGTTAAAATAAAAAATTGTTTTTTAAGAGATAATAAATATAAATAAATAAAATATAAATTTAATATAAATTACAGTGAATAACAACAATTTTTTTTTGCTGAAGAGAGCAAGGATTTTTTGTATTATTTGTAGTCATAATAGGAATATTGAATGATACTTTAATAAAACATAATAATAGTAACTTGAAAACATAATTGGGGCATTCACAAGAGTGTCATAAAATCATATGTCCTATAACAATAGCATGAAAAATTAAGACTATTGTGAACAACCCCTCATAATTAAGTGTGCTATTTTGAATTTAAATCAGCTGATGTAAAACAATTATAAAAATAAATATTTTCTTTCATAATTCCAAAAACAAGTGAAAAAAAAACAAAATAATAGCCAGTTTGTGCGAAAAGTTCATTTTAAATGTTGTAATGACAGACTCAAGTAAATAAACAAAATTTTTTTTATTTGTTTGTTTGTTTTTATTTGTTTTTCTTTATTTGTTGTTTATCACAAATAAATTAAATCTTGTTTGATAAACAAAAACAGCAGAGTCCTTAGCCGATCTTATTTGACGCCGCCAGTGATTTGTTATTAAAAATTAGCAACTGCGCTAAAATTTTGATATCGGCCCTATAAAACTATACAATGAACGGCGATGGCTTACAAAAACCATTGCGGCTTCGCTTAGCCGTTTAACACAATTCTCTTATTAAATACGACAGTACAATAAACATAGCGTACAAAGTTCTATTATTATAAGATACTTTTTGTTTGAAAAGCAACAACAACATTTTTAATCCATTGTAAAATTTTAGAACAATATTACAATATGACATGATAAGACATCTTGTGAATCACCCATATATATTTTAATCACAATCGATCATAGTATGTTGCTCATGGATTATGATTACCACAGCAATGTTTTTTCTTTACATGTATAAATATTTTCACATAAAGTTTCAAAAATCTCTTATTTTGTAGGGTGATAACGTATGCATTAAACATAAATGCGTTTAATTTAAAAGCAACAAATTCGTCTCTTAAAATTAAGGTTTAAAAGATATGATTCATGTTTGAGTAACCTTTATTATATTTTTAAACTCTTAACGGAACAAAGTCTTTATTGCTTTAACTTTAAATCAAATTTTATGATAAAATCGTTATTAAAGTTGAATTAGATCTAATAAATAATACAATATTTTTAATAAATTTTTTCATACTTTACGACGCTATAAAAATAAAATAACGCAATGTAAAAAATCACAATAAAAACGAGAAGAAGCACTAAGAGGAATAATTATTTTAAGATATTTATAAAAATAAAAAGTGCAAAAATAAAATGCCTACGTAATAAATAGAAAATAAAGTAAAATATTTTTATGAAAATAATAAATACGCAAAAAAAAAGAAAAATAGTTATATTCGGCCATGCCGAATCTGATAATACCCTTCGCCATCTTGAGCATAGGTATAGTGACCACAGAGTAATTTAGCCTGTATTTAAGATTTAATGTTATACGCCATTTTGCTTTATATCCAAAGCTATGTTTAATTTAAAATTTTGATTTGTTTTATGTCAGTTGTTTACGAATACATTGTAAGATTATGAAATAAAGTTATGTGTACATATATATGTAGTACAAATTAAAAAAGTAGAAAAAAAAAATTAAAAGATATGCTTAGCCTACCCGGGACTCGAACCACCTTCGTTCTGTTCTGTAGTTTAGTGACGTATCCACTGACTACCAACATTATTTTGTGTTTTGTATTTGTTTGCAGATTTATTAAAACATAATTTAAGGAATGCATATTTACTTACAGTTATAAATATACATACATAACATATGGATGTATGAAACTTAAAAAAAATTAAAAAAATAAAAATTTTGTTTGGTTTTTATAGTGTACTAGATGACCCGGTCCGCGTTGCTTGCCCTAAGCAAACATTAGTTTTGTTTTACCACACGATTAGAATTGAACTTTTAACAAAATTTACAGCCTTTAAATAAAATCCATGGAATACTTATCATAAAGTATTTTACAGAATAACTTACATATGGTGTAGATATGGACTCAATCAAAAAAGAAACGCATGTATTTAAGGCAAATTGGAAATTATATTTATTTATTATTATTGAATTATTAATTTTTTTTTAATACAACATTCCGAAAGTCTTAAAATTTTAATGTTGGATCATTATTAACAAAGGCTTTTTGTAAATATCTTCGGAATTACATAACCGACTTTAGAGTTTGATATCTCGTTTTGAAAAACCATGACAACGACTTAAAACAAGCAAATAAAATAAATACATGTAAATGTCATTGGTGGTGCAATATAAAAATTGCATTTTACCACGCCCCTCCGCCTGCAGACCGAAAATCAAACTGCACAGTGTCACCCGCCTAGATATTCTGAAGAAAATTGAAAATATCATCAAAATCGGTGCGGCCGTTTTAAAGTCCATACGTTACATTACATACATCCTGTTTTATATATATAGAAGAAGATAGAAATATGAAATTAATATCAAATACGTAAATATATACATACATACATATGTTGCATTATCTTTATAATCACATTATTCGTTTAAAAACATCCCATTGTAAAATGATCTATTAAATTATATATATGTATGTATCGAAAAAAAACATTTTTTTTATTTGTCTCAACTGGGATTCAAACCTATGTTCAGTTTGCACGAATGTGTTGTAAAAAGAGGAGGTGTTATAGGTATTCTCATCATATCTTAGTTGTGTATGGACCAATTTTTTTTCTGACTTATTATGCCGATCTGCCTCTAAATATTTCTGATGTTATAGTGTCACACACAGACGGACAGATGGACATTCGTCAATCTACATCGAAAACATATAGAAAACATATACTTTACGGGATTGCAAGGGAATTTTTTGGTTTTTTTTTTTTTTTAGAAATTTTGTAGAATGATAAACATATAAAAACCCTTACACTCTCTATGCAGAGTGTGATATAGAAAATAAATATGTAAATACGTTATAAAATTGTAGTAGTAAAAGTAAAATTGTATTATAGTTATGATATAAAACCAATAAATTATAATAGTATTTACAACAAAAAACATTATATAAAACCTATAGGTTTTGAATCTTAAATTGTAAAGTAAGATTTAACTCACTTAATATCAAAATCAAAAATAAGTTTAAAATTGTTTTTTATTATTTAATAAATGAACCTACATATGCAATTTGCAATAAGTTTGTGCAATTTTATATTAAACAAGTAAGAGTGCTATATTCGGACATGCCGAATCTTATATACCCTTCACAACGTGTAGTCATGCAATAACAGTAGTTTGTATCACCATTCATCTCATATGAAATACGTACATACATATAAAAAACATACATATATAAAAACAACCCATTGTAAAATTAAAAATAAGCGTATGTACACAGAAAAAAATAAATATGAACTTGAATTACGAAATTAATATTAATAATTAAAAAATTGTTTAATTTTGCTCCAATCATCAAAATGATACT
Organism: Phyto melanocephala; assembly: GCA_941918925.1. NCBI lineage: Eukaryota > Metazoa > Arthropoda > Insecta > Diptera > Rhinophoridae > Phyto > Phyto melanocephala. The sequence goes on along the minus strand of OW799233.1, from coordinate 93,023,807 downwards.
ATTAATTAAATGAAAATTAATAGTTTTAATTGAAAAAATATTGCGAAAAATATCAATTAAAACAGTATTAAAAAATTAATTAAAATTTCCATAATTTTCAAAAATTATTTTAATTAATTTAATCATGTCTACATTTGAGATTTGGTAATTATATAATAAAATCATTTATTATATAAATAACAAAAATTATTTACTGCTTGTTCAACGATGTCGAAAAAAATCCCAACCGTACTTTCATTCGTACAAATATATTGAAAACGACAACAAAAACTAAAAATTTGTTTTTGTTTTCAACGTATTTGTACAAATTAAATTTCCCTTGGATTTTCTTTCGACATCGTTGAACAGGCAGTTAACCTGTTTAGAAAAAAAAATAAATATATTTTTTTGATATTTATATATTCTTAATATACATATATGGTACATATGAATCTATGTTTTTAATTACATTTCGTTATTTATATAAAAATAATTTAGCATAAGAAGTAGGGTTCCATAAGTAGACATACTATACCATAACGAAAGCCGGAGATCAAAAAATAACTGGTAGCATCAACAACCTAGATATAAAGGAATATTAACCGGTAAAAAGGCTTGATCAGACAGAGAGAAGAAATTCAACAAACTTACCTACTAAAATGAGAATTCTGAGGAATATAAGGGGATACAATAATTATTGGATTTGGGCACATCTACAATGAAACTGAAACCATTTATTATATTTAAAACTGGACATATTTTTATATATTTTCACTTACCAGAACTTTTTCATGCAGATTGTCTACTATTTTTTATTATTCTGCTCCTTGAATAATAATTATATTAAATTAATTCTAAGAAATTCAATTTTCAAAAAATTTCATTTAAAATAATATTTTTTATTTTTCATTTATTTTATTCAACTGACAGAAATCTCTTTGTTTTTTGAAAATATTTAATATCAATTAAAAAAATTAATTCAGTTAATAAAAAATATAATTAGAATTTTAAAACAAATCAAAAAGTCAATTAATTAAACAAATTGAAGGAATATTTTTTTCTGTGTATGTTAAAAAAAAAAATAAAAAAAAAAATAAAAAAAAAATTTAAAAAAATTTAAATAAAAATTAAAAAAAAATAATTAAAATATAAATAATAAATATAAAACAAAAAAAAATTTTTTTTTAAAAATAAAAAAAATTAAAAAAAAAATAATAAAAACATAAATAATATATTAAATAAAAAATAAAAAAAATAAAAAAAAAAATTTTAAAAAATTAAAAAAAATTTTTTTTTTGACTCAGCTGGGATTCGATCCCATGTTTTCTCTTACCAGTATACACGTTTGTATGTATGTATGTTGTTGTTGTAATGTTGTTTTTGTGAAAAAAAAAATAGAAGTGGTCGAGGGTTTTTGTTCATGTCTCAGTTGTTTATGAACCGATGTTTCTGATTTTCAATACCGATCTACTCCCGAATATTTCTGATATTTTAGTACCTCACCCGGGTCCAAGCGATTTCGGGGGGCGTCAAAAAGTTGATTTCAACATACACACGGACAGACGGACAGACCGACAGAGCTTAATCGACTCACCTATTCATAAGCTTTCAGAAAATATATACTTTATGGGGTCGGAAATGAAAATTGTAGAAATTTCACACGGAATGACAAACCTATATATACCCTTTTTCACTGTGTGAAGGGTATAAAAATAAAAACTATTCCTAAACAAGCTAGCCAATGTAGTCTCTAAATATTGGATTGAAATATTTTTTTTAAACAACTAATATTAAACTTAAAATATAAGGCAACATATGGATAAAGAAAGATGGCGGACATTTTCATATAGAAATATATATATGATTTTTTGAAGAAATCCTACTTATCCCACGAAACTAAATAATTGAAATTTGCCACACCTTAAGGCACAATCAAGATTAATAAATAGGCGTAATAGGCTTTATCACAATGACCAAGCAAATTGCGGAATTATGCAATAGATATATTTTTTGCAATTAGCCGGGTCTTCAAAGTTTTCGAGTACACGTCTTGGCAAAAATATATTAAATCATATAGCGCCGTGGTACAAGTATTTTGTCTTAAATGCTTGCATTAAATTCTTTTCTTATATTATTATATATCTTAATGTTTGCACGTTTAAATATTTCGACAAATAAAATTATTCTGAAAAATATTTTTTTTTCGAATAAAATATTTAATGGAATTAAATGAAAATAAAATAAATCAATGAAATTTTATGAATAATTCTCTTAATATTATAACAAATAAATATATTATATTATTTCAAAAGTAAAAATCTTACCAAAGTAATAGAAGAAATCGCAATTTTTATAAAAAGTTTACCTGTATTCAAACTGAAAATGTTTTTTTTCTGCTAATATTTTTGAGATAACACGGCGTTTGCCCTTAAGATTTTCAATGTATTACACAAATCTAAAAAAAGTGCCTTATAGACTGTAAAATAATCCATCAAGTGATTGCATATGTGTTAATGTATTTCATGATTTTTCGAAAACTTACAAATATACTCTTTAATCAGCATTTTTGTTTTAAGTTAGTTATGTTCGTTAGCAGGAAAGTTATCATCGCATGATAATTAATTGTTTTCGGTTCAATCTTTATATTCCATTATGCTGTAAAGCTTTGATGAAATTCAATTAAACAAAATATGATTTTTGCGAAGACTTTTACATCTCGACAATTGAAAAAACATATGAGACTAGTTTTCAATCACATCTGAAGACAATCAAATCACAGCACGTCAAACGAAAATAACAAAATATTTTGATATTCATTAATTAGAACCTAGCGAGTGTATATAAATTCGAAACAGTACAATAACACATACACAAGGTCTATTTGATCGTCCCACATGCAGATAAGAGTTCAGAATTTTTATTTATGCAGATTTTCTTGTAATTAAATATACATGCACATGTTTCGTATTGTCATCCTCATACTCTTGTTGTTATTTATATGTTAAAGATTTTGAGAGGTTGGTAGAGATTTTTGCTTGTGCTTTTAGTTTTTATATAATTGATTTGATTATTATTTGACAAAACTTGCTATCACTCAACGATAACTATATTATGTTTATTATGTATTTGATCAGAAAAAATTGCATAAGACCCTAAATAAGGAAATGAGTTCTGGCTTTTTTTATGTGGCCACAAATCCATTATTTTCATCCATGTCTTAGAAGTGATGTGTTTTTTTTAGTGAAATAAGTACTTAAAAACATTAAAAAGCAATTTTAAAAAATAGTTTAAAATTTCTTTATATAAATTCATCTATATAAATATCTTGAATATTTTTGCTTAATTTTTGTTCTAACTGAATTATTTCACTTTTCCAAATGTTAAGTGCAAACTTTGTTACACATAAAAGTCCTTTCGATTTCGATGTATTAACATCGTTATTTTAAAACGAAGAAAAAACTTTATTAATTGTAAGTGTATATGTAATATATCTTTATATGTAATTTATAAGATATGCATAAAAAAATGTAAACGTTTATTTTACTTGCCTCCTGTTTCAAAGGCTTTGCATCAACATTGTCCTTAATAAAATAGATCAGCCTAAGCTGTTAAATTTTTTCTTCTTAATTATCAAAAAAAAATTCAATATTTTCGTATATTTTGCTTCTGAAAAACAAGTTACAGAAAGTCCATAGCCAGCATTTCATACCAATTGGCTAGTTACAGTAAAAATTATGTTGGTAAATTAGACGTGGTCAAAAATTGATAAATTCGGCAGGATTTTTTAGTGAATTATTTTTTTATAAGTAAAAACAGAAGAAAGTTTCGACTAAAATACTTTGAATAATTTTTTTTTACCGATTTTTTAAGTAGTTATGAATTTATTATTTAAATTGTATATGTTTCAGTAAAATTTACTATATAAATTTAGTGCTTTTGAAATTGAAAACGAAATTTACCAGCTGTCGCATACGCTTATTCCGTTTTACTAATGAACAACACGTTATAATTGTGAAAGTTTATAACAAAAATTTGGCAAGTTATGCTGAGACGGCTCGCTAAAAAAGAATTTTGAGTCAAAAAAGTGTTCCTGTTTCAACCATTCAACGACTGGTTAAAAAATTTTTAGAGACTCGAGTGCGTAAAAGACAATTTGCTGAAAAAAACTACAAAAAGTAAATATTATAAACTTTTAAAATCAGTCAGTGCATATGTGCTTACCCAATAGGTCTTTCGAAAACATTGCTGTTCTGAATGACAGTGACAAGACATGCGTGCCCCGGTGAACTAGTCAGTAGTGCGCTGGTCTGCTAGTTTGGGGATTCGATTCCCGCCAGAGACTCTGAACTTGTCTGATTTTCTTCTCTGTTTTCTATTCTATTCTTACTTTTCTATTCCGGTATCACAAAGGGATTAATATAATGGACCCAAGTGAGCTGCACAAAAGCTGCCTGTTCTACCTAACCTTACTTACATGACAGTGTTGCTGAAAATTAAAAACCTTACTTCAGCATCGGTCTTCAAAACTTTAAATTTTACAAAGAAAATTTTGAAGATAGACCTTAATTTTCAAGCATACAAAATTCAGCTTAATAAGGAGCTCAAAGCGGCAGATCATAAAAAGCACCGTTAATGTTTTCAATGGGTGATGAAACAAAGTAAAGTTAATGCCAAGATCGTGTAATTTTTTTTAATATTGAAATAAATCCAGGCCTTATATCAGAATCGTGGGGTAGGTTTGACGGATATTTAATTCTGTATTAAATTGGAACAAGCGTTCTTTACAATCAAATTTACTTGTCACAACTATCTCAAAAAATAAAATGAAAAGGTGCATTCAGACATACAGATTAATTTTTCAAATAGGATATTTAAGAAATTACGGTCTTAATTGAGTTCAATTTTGGCTATCAGAAAAGCCTCTCGTGTTGCTATTCAGCTACAATTACAATTTATGAAGACTTCCTTGAATATTTTATTTTTAAAAAATATTGAAAACTAACAATAAATTTATTAAATTGATTTTTAATAGAAATTCAATAATTTTTTGAAGTACTTTGTTCACATCCAGAAGATTTCTTGCGTACGTCTATACGTATACGTAATATAAAATTTAAATTTTAATATATTAGAAATTTAAATTTAATATTCAGAACAAATATAATATTGTTAATGGTTATAATGTGGAGTGGTTTTTAAAAGCAAGAAATTAAACATATTTTAGAGCAAGCAATAATTATTTTAGTCAAGTTAGTCGGGGGTAAATTAAAATATCGAGAAGTGTAGTCTCAATCAGAGCCAAATAAAATAAACAAACTGCCATAGTAAATAACGTGAAAAAATGTATATTAATGAGTAAATAAATTTCTTGATTCACCATTGCATAAGTCTTTAAATTTGATGCTTACTGTACTAGGAAAAAAATCATACATATTTTTAACATAATCAATAGACAGAAACATTTTATTTAATTTTTAAAATACAGACAGACTGATTTTAAAAGTTTATAAAATTTAATTTTTTAGTTATGTATGCTTTCGGATGATAAACAACACTTTTACACTCACGGCACTTATACCATAACCCGTTTTCTATTATGCATAAGAAATTATCTACACGAATCTATCTGTGTTAAATCGTTGGCTTATTGGTAAATTGGTTATCTTAACAACAGTGCTAAATAGGATGCATTTAAAGCAATATTTCCAATATTTCTTAACATTTATGCATATTACATAGAAAGATCGATAAAAAATATTTTGAAGAACTGTATTTTGCAGTTTATATTTTTATTACAATTTTATACAAAACTAATACATAAGTACAAATTAATTAACCTTACCAAGTATGATATACAATTGGATAAGTAGCGAGCCCATGAAACAGGTGGAAATGGTGTTACAGTATAATTCTATCACACGACGAAGGTGTAGCAACAATAAATTAAAAATACATGTTAGACAACATCCCAAACATGATTTAGTATAATTTTTGTTTTATAATTTATGTCCAACAAATATGAGTTGTCGACAATATAAGTTCTTGTTGCGGCCATTTTAACCGATATTGGTGTAACAAGGATGGTAATTACACATTTTTATGATATATTTTTTTTATAATTTCCGTTTCCGGTGAGTTGTTGTGTTATTTTTTATTTTTATTTTTTGGTCTTGTTTCAACCACAGATTGTTTAATATGCCATTTTATTACCAATTGTTACCTTTATATAGTCGGTTTAAATGAGGTAACAAAGATAATGTAAAAAAAGCCAAATAAAGTGGCAAATATGGCCAACTTAATTCGAGTAAATGACATAAATACATGTCTGAAGGAATGTGGTATGGCAGTGATTTGAATTTTCGTTTTATTGTGATTTATAGTCACGAGCTATATGTTCATACAATATATAAATGTCATGTGTGTCTGTAAAAAAAAACTCTTGTGCCTATTTATAGCAAACATGAGCTACCACATCATGTTGCCGTTTATATGCCGCATTTGTTGATATCACAATTAATTTTTTTACCGGTATCACTTTACATTTGTCATTCTGACATTTTGGTATTTTTTGTTTGCTGGACAGTCTCCAACAGCACCTGTTAGATTCGTATAACTTTATTCCTTTATCTTATATGTGTATGTTTTGTGTTTTTTGTAGATTTTATTCAGCATTTGAGAAAATAATGACACGCAAACACATTAATTATTTAAATCTTAGTCAATGCTGACAATGCGTGAAAAAATTTTGACATTAAGTTACTAAAAGATATGAAATTTTAATTAATTATGGTTTGAGAATATTAATTAGATTTAAAGCTTGGCAAAAGTTGCAGCATATACATAACGACGTTTATGAAGAGTTGTTGCGAGAGGTTGTTGTTATTAGTTTTATTGTGAAAAAATTTGTTGAAGTCAGCTCATCTTAATAAAGTTGAACTGATGCCACAAACACGTACTTTGTTATACCACATCACATACTTTACTTCTTATATACAAAATGTTAAGCAAAAACTTTAATTATGAATAGAGATTTGTTAATTCATAATACCCTAGAGTATTACAAATAATGTTGTGAGTATGCTGATTGTCTCATTTTTTTAGCATATTAGCTAAATGAGAGCTAAAAATCTGTATTGTTAGGTAAATCTCCGTCTGGAAAAATGTTAGTTTTTTTAAAATTAATAAAATGAAAATAATTTATGAAAGGCATAATTTAATCATGATTGAATAAGCTATTTCTTTTGATACAAAAGTTTTATTTTATAATACTATTTTGTTAATCACAACGTCGCAACTTTAAAAAGGTATTCAGCCATAAATAAGGGAAGGTGGTGGTTATCTAAACAACAACTTCTATGATATCAATCAAAGACAAATGATATATTTTTTGCTTAAGCAGGACTACCTGTTTTTAGAAAATTGTTAACATATTTACACTAGATGGGTATAAAAATTTTAAGCTTAAAACAGATATAAAAATACTATTGAATATTTTTATACCCAAGAGTATATATAGCTTTGTCATTCCGTTTGTAATTTCTACATTTTTCATTTCCGACCCCATAAAGTATATATTTTCTGAAAGCTTATGAATAGAGGAGTCGATTAAGCTCTGACCGTCTGTCCATCTGTCCGTGTGTTGGTTGAAATCAACTTTTAGAAGCAACTATATGTTCCTCAGATCTGTGTATAGTATCAATCTCTTGGAAATATCCAGGAATGAATCGCTATTGAAATTCTGCACAATCGCCCCATAACTTTCTGCGATATGTGCAAAAAACCACGACCACCTCGTTTTTTTCACAATTACAACAACAACATACATATATACATACATGTAAAAAACATACAAAAAAAAATTACAAAAAAAAAATATATTAAAAATAATAAAGAAAAATACAAAAAAAAATTTACAAAAATTTTTTAAAAAAATTTAAAAAAAAATTTAAAAAAAATATAAAAAAAAATAATAAAATATAAATAATATATTAAATAAAATAAAATAAAATTTTTTTGGCTCAGCTGGGATTCGATGCCACATTTATTCTAACCAGTATATACATATGTACGTATTTTAAATGAGATGAATGGTGATACAAACAATTGTTATTGCATGACTACACATTGTGAAGGGTATATAAGATTCGGCACGGCCGAATATAGCACTGTTACTTGTTTTAAAAAATCTTGTTTGATTCTCTAGACCAAAAATCTAGATTTTCTATTTTCTGGTACATATATGTGTGTAGTAAGCGTTAAAATTTTCCTTGAATGCTATCTAGCAAAATTAGTGTAGCGGGCTAAGGCTCCGAGGCAACTAATTGACATCAGAATTTCGGCTGGTTATTAGGTTTTTTAAAAACGGTATGCACGAAATAGACTGTAACGTTGTATAAATGGCCCTCCTGTAAAATTTAACAGTGTTCATGTTATTCTTGAAATTTAAGGCAGAGTAACGCCCATCATTGACCGCGATGGAGGCTCTTTTATATTATATAAAGGAAAATTATCAATACCGCTGTAAGTCCTTATCAATGATGCCGTTTGACGAATATTCCTAAAAAACTTTTTTTCTGTAAAAATTCTCTCCTTCAGCCAAACATACTGGACGTAATAAATAAATGCGTCAAATTTCTACAATTTGAGTTCTTACTTCTTTTGGAAGTAAGTATCAAATCATGCTCAGTTGTGTGCGGTGACATTACTTTTTATTTTACAAATTTTTTGTCATTAAATGAAAGCCACTCTGTCTCATGAAATCCGATTTATCGCTTTTAATTTTAATTTTTGCCTATATTTTATAATTGTTACAAAAACAAATCAGATGCAAAATTTTCACTTGAAGCGAATCGCTTGGATTGTGATAACACTTCATAAGTCAAGGCAACTATTACCAATCGAAAATATGATGCTTTTTGAAAATAAGTGCTAAATTTCATATTTTTTTTTTTATATAACAATAACTGCGTTTTCTGACCGAACTTTATAAAATTCAGCCCTTATGCATATTCAAATTAAGAAACTTTAATGAAACTAACTGATACAACACTTTTTCACTACAATGTGTTGAAAAAAAATAAAGATGCTGTTTACAACAATAATGCTATGACAATTCTAAACAATTAATTTCACCCAAAGTGCAATTTAGGGAGGAATATTTCTAAAAACTGATTCTTTGTGGTATTTAATGCCACGTAGCTTAATTGATTAAATGTTATTTTTTTCTTTTTTACATACAAAACAGCCAACCATTTTTTAATATTATTTACATTTTATTGGACTGAACCAATCACCTCTCATTCAACCGCTATTAATAATTTATTAATAAATAAAATGAAATTTTATATCTAAAATTAACTTTTAAGGACCACATCATGTTTTCATAAATAAATTATGTATAAATATCAGTTGGCATTTGGTATCATAGAGTGTGTGATCTGTTGCGACATGCAACATATCATTTCATTTTATGTCAATAAATAAAATCATTTATTATTTTCCAACCGTATGTTTGTACATACTATGTATGTAGCTGTGGCAAATAGAAGGAAACAAGTATGTAAATGCAACGAACTTGTTTTTATTTTACATTAAACAAATATACAGTAGTATTTACAGTAAGCGCACATATACACATGAAACAGATATCATATATTTGCAAATATTTAAAGGATGAATACTTTATGGAAGGAATATTTTACGCTTTATGCCACAAAAATAATTTAAACATGCAACAAATGACATGGTATCTTTAATAAGAAAAATGATAAATTAAAGCCAAATATACCTTAATTATCATACAAAATTAAGTCACGAGAATATTTTTAAAGATAACAAGAAAGAGCACTATATTCGGCTGTGCCGAATCTTTTATACCCACCACCAATTTTGTGTACATTTAAAGCACAATATTTATTATTTTGTTAATCGCTATGGAATAATCTCTTTATAATAAAAAAAGTATCACTTTCTTTGTAGAGGGTGGTTCAATTTTAAGGGCCCATGTTGAAGGTGAACTACGCCTAGTCTTTAAATTTGTTTTCTGCATTTCACTTGACATTTCTCAATCTCAAACTTACTCAATTTGAACAGTGGAAAGATATGCAAATGAGCAACGCGTTAAAGTTATTCAGGTTTTTTTATAAAAATGGGGGTTCAAATCAAAATGCATTTTGTGCACTTCGTAATTCTTGTAAAAAATATTTAAATTTCTGCAAAACAGGTCTGTATGAAATGGTAGAAAATCTGTGAATTCCTTCTTAGTTCGTTGAATGGGAACGACTACTGGTTTTTGCGATAGTGTGGCAAAGGAGCAGTCAACCTCAGCTCATCATCAAGCCCAACAATTGAGCATCAATATTGTCATTGAAAATTTGTACCATCAGATAGAGGAGTGGCGCCAAGGATTTGGGGGGGGGGGTTCATTTGGCCGATATTTTGTTAAATACATAATTGAACCATACAAATATTATAATTACAAGAATAAATAATAATAATATCCTAAATAATTTGTGTTTTATTTAAATTCAACATAAAATTTAACCACCCTTTATAACTTCGATATGCTACTAAAATGCTTTTGTTAATGTAGCCTGCTAATAAATGCAACTTAGATATTTCGATATAGTCCTTTATTTTTCCAAAAACTTTGCCAAAAGAGAAATTACATGAATTTAAGATAAACCGTTATATGGGAGGTAGGCGTTAAAGTGGGTGTGTCACCTAAACTTTTTGGCACAACAATGACATTGATTAGGAGGATATATGTAGCAAATTTGATCGTTACACCACTAATTTTGGCGGTTTTATGAACTTTTAAATTTCATAAACGGTAGATAACGTGAAAAATTGGCGTTATAGTAGTTTGGCACAATAATGACATTGCCTAGGGGGATATATGTAGCAAATTTGATCATCATACCTCTAATTTTGGCGGTTTTATGAGCTTTTAAATTTCATTAACGGTAAATAACGTGAAAAGTGGGCGTTATAGTAGGCGTGTCAAAGTTGTTTTTACGAATGAGTACAGCTTAGGTGTTTCAATATAGCCCTTTATTATTCCAAAATCTTTATTAGTAGAGAAATTATATGAATTTTAGGTAAAACGTTATATGGGAGGTGGGCGTGGCACCTTTATTTTCTGGCACAGTAATGACTTTGATTAGAAGGATATATGTAGCAAATTTTATCATCATACCTCTAATTTTGGCGGTTTTATGAGCTTTTAAATTTCATTAACGGTAGATAACGTGAAAAGTGGGCGTTATAGTAGGCGTGTCAAAGTTGTTTTTGCTAATGAGTACAACCTAGATGTTTCAATATAGTCCTTTATTATTCCAAAATCTATGTTAATAGAGAAATTATATGAATTTTGGGTAAAACGTTATATGGGAGGTGGGCGTAAAAGTGAGCGCGGCACATTAATTTTTCGTTACAAAAAAGCCTCTCACCAAAAAGCAAAGTGTGCAAAATTTCAGAGTCGTACATCCAATTTTGTTGCTTTTATGACGTTTTTGTTTTTTAATATACCGAAAAATACACTGTGCGGTATAAATTTTCGTACATATTGATCGTTAATTCCTCTCCTAATAAATAGATTTAGATAATTTTCGGCGAAAAATATTGTTTTTACTCAGGAAATATATATTCGAAGTTTCATGAGTCTACGTTAATGCGTTTGGACACAATTCTATTTTATTCGATGTTCGAAGGACACGGTTTTTTCGACCTTCTCTTGCTTTTCGAGCTATAACTCTCTTCCTAATATTCCGATTTAGCCCATTTTCAATATTAAACAAACCTTGTCCATAAGAAAGATTCTGGCAAAATTTGAGCCCCCTAGCTTTTTCGGTGCGACCTCTATCGTGCTTTCAACAGACGGACAGACGGACAGACGGACGGACATAGCTAGATCGTCATCAAATCAAACCCTGATTCAGAATATATATACTTTATGGGGTCTAAAATGGATATTTCGATGTGTTACAAACGGAATGACAAAATGAATATACCCCCACCATTTTTTTGTTGGCGGGTATAAAAAGACGAAACTTTAAATATACAATATGCATTCCACACGCAACTTTCAATGGGATTTTTTTTTACCATCAGCAAAAGGGAACCATTTCGTTAAAACACTATAAAATATATATAATTGTGAGTCCTAGTATCATTTTAGGGCTATCCAACTACATCGGCTGTCGATTTTTTTGAAAACACGATAGAGCTTAAACAAACAAAGCAATATTATATAAACATTCCAATGAAAGAGATGGCCATGTAAAGCTCTACTGGTCATAAAAAACTTGTGATAAATTTGCCCGCTACGAAATCAATTGTAGATCAATGTAAATGAAAAATACCCCGAGTGTATTATTATTTGTTTTTAACTTAAAAGCTTATAAAAATCGGAATATATTACCAGAAAATAAATATGAGCTTTTCACTTGATTTTTGACATTCCTTATAATATATATTTATGTATTAAATAGAATATTATGTATTTTGAAAGGATATACTTTTTATTAAACTTTTTATACTTCTTTTATTTATTTACTAAATTTTGGTAAACACCTGTGAGCCTACTTTTTCATAGCACTGTATTTTCAAATTCTCTCACCAACAGGGCTGCAGAATATTTTTGGGCATCTACGTTTTAAACCATAATGGTATATGAACACAATATGTTTGTAAATTTTTATCTATGAAAGTAGCTTTTTATATTTTTTAGTTGGTTCGCGCCAGTTCTGCTATCTTGCAACTGTCCTTCCTATAGTAAAGTTTGACAATTTACGTATTGAGAACTTCATGATGCACGAACGACAGTTTTGTTGTTTACAGTAACTTGAAAAATTTATGTCGGCCTAAAAATTTAATTATGTCCTCACCATTTTTATGCGGTTATTTTTTCACTTTTCAATTTGAATCAAATTAACAACTTTGCATCAATGATCTCATCTTGTGTTTAAGCTATGAAACGTAATTTGTTTCTAATCTCGTAATATAAAAAGCAACGCTGGTATAAATAACAATCACTAATAGCAGCCCTATTCAATATCTCTTAAAAATAGTCTTGCATAAATGCATTTGCAAAATGGCAGCGTAAGGTGTTGCTTTGGGTACTGTTGGCAGTCAATTTATTATTAGACATAATCGCTTATGACACAGTTATGATAAAACCGTGATTGCAGCAACAACAAAAATTGATATTTACCACCATTATTCCACCGTATTCGACAACAATGTCGAACTGTAAAGAGGACTTTATAAAGGGTGGGTTATTCCAAAGTTTAAATTTAAATATGCAATATAACAAAAATAGTTTAAAATTTTACTAAATTTAATTTTGTGTTGTGAAGTACAATTCTTGCGGTTTGAAATGAAATATTATTTTGTTCTAATGGCTGCCGCGGCCTATTTGATCGGACCAATTTTCGAGCACTTTTTACGTATGTGTATGTGGTTGTATCTTGGCAATATCTTCATATATGTTGATATTCAAATGCTTAATTGTCTCTTTTTTGTTTGCATAATACTTGTCTTTAACGGTGCTCTACAGAAAATACTCAAACGGTGCAAAACGCAGCATCTTGGCGGCCAATGGATATTACCATTTCGGCTTATTAAATGGCCATTAAACGTTGCACGCAATAAATCGACTATGGCATAAGATGTGTATTATGTTGTGCCATCCTGTTGAAATCAAACATGGTTCACATCAATACCACGAAGAGCAGTCACAAAGTAATAGGTTATCATAGTGCGATAGGTGTATCCATTGACCGTAATTCATTTCCAAATAAATGTGGGCTAGTGATGCCAACGCTCCAAACAGTCACACGTACATTGAGTTCTGTAAGACCACGTTTGGGTTTTCTAAGCCAGAAATATGACAATTTTGCTTATAAACGTACCCGCCAAGATAAATAGAAGCTTTATCCGAAAAAATTAAGATGCAACCAAATTTTGTATGACATTTTCCTTCAATTTCCGACCAAATGTTTTTGCTTTGGAAGTAAATTTTCAATAAATCCCAACGTTGCTCAAGCGTAAATTGACTCATTTCGTTCAGCGGAGATAACATAATAAACTTTGTGCTAGAATATAATAACAATATTATTGCCAGATTTGAAATAAACGCTGGCTCAAATTTAAACCAATATATTGCTCACCCTTTAGTAGTTAATTATAATTGGCCAAAACTTTTATTATGTACAATTAATGGTGTACAGTCTGTTTGAAACAACTACCAAAGAAATATTTATACATATTTATATCATTTATTCTTATAATCTGATTGTAAAAAACTGTGTCAGTACATCGAATATTTTCTTTTCTATTTTAGTACCGGTATACAAAGTTAACAATCTAGAGTACAAAACAATATTTTTAGGATTTTATCTGTCTTTCTCCCTAAGCTAGATAAGCTTTAAAGGGACTGAATTAATTTTGACTAAATATAGTTCGGAGGTACCTTAACAGATACATGTATGATGGTTCTTATCATGAGGTAATATTTCATTTCTAACAGAAATTTTCAAATAAAATGGTATTAGAAAGTTACATTTAAATTAAGACGTAATGCTAATGTTAAGTAATATGCAGGAAAAATAAAAGTGCCTCAGAGTATGCTGCACATAATAACTCACGTCATGTTCGAACAACCAGCGAAATAAACAAATACAAACAGAACTACTGTAACTTAAACTACTACAACTAAACTAAAATTATAATGTAAATTAAGCTATTTAAAAATAAATCTGTAACAGTATATTACACAGAGAGATGCCGATCAGTTCAAAACAAAACCGTCTTGATAGTCTTCCGTTTATGATAAAGAGGGCTTAAAATTTTCCTATCTCCACTTAATTTGTTTTGTCGAAAATCCACAGAAATATCTAACAGTCACTTCAGAATACTGATAACTTTTAACTTGGCTGTTTTTGTGTAATCACAATGACAGAACAAATAAATATATGTGAAAAGTTCATAAGAAACAAAACTGATTTTGTAAGATGTTTATAAAAATTCGCTTTGCTATGTGCAATAGAGGTATAATCAGAATTCGATACAATCACAACGTTATATAAGGTAGCGAATTTTTAACCATATAAAATTTGCTGTAGATTCAGTGAGTAAGGGTAAGGAAATAAAATATAAAAATTAGTTTCTCCATACATTTATAACATCCCACCAAAAAGATTTTGCCCGAGCTCAAAATGAATGAAATTTTTCATGACATAAGAAACCAATCTCAGTAGTAAAAAAAAGGCATTTTTCATGCCAGCCTTAATGTAAAATAGTTTTTTATTAACGATGTGATTAAAAATACACGCATATGAAAGCAAAATATCTTAAACAATTTATGCCAACAAACAAAATCAATGGGTATCTCTGCACCTACTACACATTCGTTCTATGCACTTATTAAAATAAAGCGAAGTTTTTTAATATGCTCATGTTCATCATGCGTTTGATTTCCAATGACATGTACATTTTAGAATCAGTCATGTTCCACCTAAAAAAATTACTTCATTCTAGTTCGAACTCATACTTTCACCATTTAATATGCATGTCTTTAATGCGGGTTAACCCGTATGTGCTCAACTTTTTTTTCATAAAAAAATGGAGTTTTATTTTGTTTTTATAAGTCTAAGTAATATTTAAAAGAGGTTTTCTAAATGTAAAATAATAAAAACTATGCCATTTTGGACATTTCCACCGCCCCGATTTTGGGGCGCTGAGCACCGCTGGCCACATAAAATCTTCTCAAAATTGTTTATATATATTTAGTAAAATTACTTTTTTAGTATATAATAGTTTTTTTAAGCTTAAGGTCTTTTTAATAATAAAAATTTTCTTGGTTTTATTTTATATTATTTGATCAATATTTCGCTACCTCTTTGTGTAGCATCATCAGGATACGAGTTTTTTATTATCTATATATTTGTTTTTTGTTGGTTTAGTGTCTTGATATTTGTTATTTTATAAATTTATAGTGTGATTGATTTATAAAATAACAAATATCAAGACACTAAACCAACAAAAAACAAATATATAGATAATAAAAAACTCGTATCCTGATGATGCTACACAAAGAGGTAGCGAAATATTGATCAAATAATATAAAATAAAACCAAGAAAATTTTTATTATTAAAAAGACCTTAAGCTTAAAAAAACTATTATATATTATTATAAAAAGGTCAAAGAAACTAATAATTATTACTTTTTTAGATTATTACATTTATTTATTTTATATATGGAGAGTACAAACATACGTATTATTTAAGATTTACGATTTAAGAATGGAAAGTTTCAAAACATTTAGTATGGCATCCGACGTCACATTTAGGAATTTTTTTGTAGTATTTTTATGGCATTGGCCACAGCATATCTGGGTTGCAAAACGCGCCTATAAATCAAAAAGAAATTATTTTTATTTAATCGCCTGTGTTATACATTCCGAGTGAAATTAAATAACCCGGAATTGCTATTGTGGTGTTTTTGTTTATATCAACAATGTCATGACAATTCCCAGCGATTTAATTTTACTCATAATGCAGAACACAGACAAATAAGAAGGTATTTGGAGGACGTCATAGGTTGGTAAATTTTTGACAAAACTTTTGCTAATGTTTAAACAAAATTCATTGGAAATTCCCAAATTAATTTTTGCTATTACGTGTTTTACCTAAAGTTCATCTATATACGAGGGTGGCACTTTTATATTTCGTTACAAAAGACAACAGAAAAACACCGTGATCGTATTTTTTTTTAACATTTCTTGCGACTTGCCCTTTTTGAATGATTGTGAAATTATGTGGGATCCAACGAGAACAAATGATTTTTAAAGCAAATTGCTCATGAAATATTGTAGGTATGATGCAGTATCATTTTGCTCACATCATAAATGTTTTAAGAAGAAACAGCTGATTTTGGACTATCTTCACGAAACTCGACGTTGAGCAAGCTACTTCCACGATTGAATTCACTAGACAGTCGATAAATATTATTTCTTGATAGTGCTTTGTCGCTAAAATTCAAATTCAGTTAATCGATGTACTGTTGTTGATTTAATCAACTTTTAATTCACAAATTGAAATTTAAAAAAAAAATAAAATTAAAATCTATTTCTTAGCAGAACTAAAATTTTTAAGTTACTGTAAACAACACAAGTAGCGTTCGTACGTCAAAACGTTCTCAGTTCGTAAGTTGTCAAAAAAGCCAAACTTTATTATAGGAACGTCAGTTGCCAGACAGCAGCAAGTTAAACCAACTATTGCATTAAAGAAAGTATCTAGAGTAGCCCCAATCATTCATAGAATTGTTGAGAAGTGTAAAAAACTTGATATTCGTTTGCACATTTCAGAGCAGTGTAATAGACAGAAACATCATCCACCTTGGCTTTTACACAATAAATCTATAAACACTATACTCCATGAATTAGCTCAAATCCACAAGAGTTCAGAACGATGTTTGTAATGGTAAAAGACATTCTCAGAGGCTGAAAATTTATTAAGACAGATGGCTTAAAATCCGAAAAACATACAACGTTTAGCATTATTACAAAAATCCTCTTAATTAAAACGTTAATGTTACCCTTTCATACCTTTCATACAATGGACTCCGCAGAACTAATAGCAATATGACAAATTAAAGGAAAGTCTGGCAAATTTTTTATGTGTACAGATTTCCTCTCTTCTATAAATTTAAAATATCACTAATAATAACTACAATATATCTAAAATAAGGAACATTCTAATAGATAAATTCGCAGGCATCATCCAGGTATGGGTACAGAGCGACTGGCAAATACAGAAAAATGAACTTGCAGACAATTCTGCAAAACAAGCAGCGAAACAGCCGCTCCATATGACAAAAAATTATAATCAAAAATACATTGATAACCTTATATTCAACTTCCTTTTGCAACACGATCAAAGGCTTATCTTGACCATAACTCATCCTGGTATAAGGGACTTAACGCACTAATGGTAGGTAGGTAGGTAGGTAGGTAAGGCTGGTGCAAAGTTACCCTCACACCTTCACTGGGAAACCATTACGGCCCATTGTGACGCCTTAATAGAGAGAAGAATAGAATAAGAAAAGAAATATTTAGAATAGAAGAGAAAGAGAAGCAGACAATTCCAGAGTCTCCGGCGGGAATCGAACCCGCAACCCCCAAACAACTGACTTGTCCTTTACCGACTAGTCTACAGGGGCACACGCACTAATAGATTATATACAAAAATTTTATGACAGATAATCAACAGAACTTAACATAGCCGCCGTGATCGTGCGGCTATGTTAAAGCTCATGTCTATACATACATACCCGCTTCAATTGACGTATTGGAAGATAACATTGAAGCATTTATTCATGAGATACCGGCCGTAATGTTTGAAAGAGTATGCCAAAATTGGACTAAGCGGATGGACCATTTGAGGCGCAGTCACGGTCAACATTTTAATGAAATAATCTTCAAACATTAAATTATATGGACCGTACTATCGATTTAAATAAAGATTTCATTCATTTTTCTGAATTTTATTTTTTTTAAACTTTCCTATAGCTTTTAAAAAATCACCCTTTAATATAGTACTACGCTGCATAAATAAAAATTCAGCCATAATTTAAAAGGTGGTTGCAATTACACAAGTACTTTATTATTTACATTTTTTATACCCGCCACCACAAAAATGGTGGGGGTATATTCATTTTGTCATTCCGTATGTAACACATTGAAATATCCATTTTAGACCCCATAAAGTATATATATTCTGAATCAGGGTTTGATTTTATGACGATCTAGCTATGTCCGTCCGTCTGTTCGTCTGTTGAAAGCACGATAGAGGTCGCACCGAAAAAGCTAGGGGGCTCAAATTTTGCCAGAATCTTTCTTATAGACAAGGTTTATTTGGTATTGAAAATGGGCTAAATCGGAATATTAGGAAGAGAGTTATAGCTCGAAAAGCAAGAGTAGGTCGGAAAAACCGTGTCCTCCGAACATCGAATAAAATGGAATTGTGTCCAAACGCATTAACGTAGACTCATGAAACTTCGAATATATACTTCCTGAGTAAAAACAATGTTTTTCCTTGAAAATTATCTAAATCTATGCATTATGAAAGGAGTTATCGATCAAAATGTACGAAAAATTATACCGCACAGTGTATTTTTCGGTATATTAAAAAACAAAAACGTCATAAAACCAACAAAATTGGATGTACGACTCTGAAATTTTTCACACTTTGCTTTTTGGTGACACGCTTTTCTGTAACGGCAAATCAATGTGCCACGCCCACTTTTACGCCCACCTCCCATATAACGTTTTAACTAAAATTCATATAACTTCTCTATTAATATTGATTTTGGAATAATAAAGGACTATATTGAAACACCTAAGTTGTACTCATTAGCAAAAACAACTTTGACACGCCTACTATAACGCCCACTTTCACTTTTGAATTGTTTCCAGACGCATAAACGTAGTCATGAAACTTCGAATATATATTTATCGAGTCAAAAGAATATTTTTCCCTGAAAATCGCTTAAATCTATGAATTAGGAAAAGAGTTATAGATAAAAATGTACGAAAATGTATACCGCACAGTGTATATTTCAAATTTAAAACGTAATAAAACTGACAAAACTATATGTACGATTCTGAAATTTTGCAAACATGGCTTTTTGGTCAAAGTCTTCGTTATAACGGAAAATAGATGTGCCACGCACACTTTTTTCCTTAAATTTTTATAAAAATATATTAGTCATATATATTTGCATTTATTCATCTTACACTGCGCCATTTATTGTACTGTAGCTAAATATAAGATAAAGATGATAAGATAGATGACTCTACTAGCAACTACTAGATGGCATGCTAACAACTTATGCTTATGTTCTCTTGAAGTTATGCTCTATTAAAAATGGAAATTTAGGAAAATTTTAACCTAAGTCAAAAAAAATTATCTCTAAACATTATAAACAATTCATTTTCACGTACTAATGGCTAACAAATTTTAAAATTATACAAAACTTATTTCGTTTGAAAATCTTTTAAAAGCAAAATGTTATAGAAGTTTAAAAATTAAAATCTTACTAATAAATTTCCCGTTTTAGAAAAATGCAGAGAATGTATATTTTAAATCACCCTGTGGCCCTTAAAATTTAACCTTAAATTCACTTTCTTCCTCTTAAATTCATGTAAATTCTCTATGAATAAAGATTTTGGAATACTAAAGGACTATATTGAAATATCTAAGTTATGTTTATTAGCAGAAACTTTATTGACACGCGTATTTTAACGGCCACTTTCATTGCAAGACTAAATTTTCGAAAACATTTTACTAGCATACCGAAGTTATAATGGGTGGTTTAATTTTAAGGGACTATGTTGATTTTGAATAAAATTATTATGAAATTATTATCATTTATTTTTATAATGATAATATTTGTATGCTTCAATTATGTATGGAACAAAATATCGGCCAAATGGCCCCCCAACCTAGGCGGCACACCACGATCCGATAGTCCAAATTTTCAATGACACTGTTGATGCTCGATTGATGATGAGTCGAGGTTGCTTGCTCTTTTGCCACGTTATCGTGAAAAACAGCAATGTTTCCCATTTAACGAACTAAGATGGCATTCACAGATGTTTTCACATTTCATACAGACCTGCTTTGCAGACATTTAAATATTTTTTACAATTCTCACGATTGTGGACGAATTCGAACGATTATGTTGACCAAAAGAATCAAGAAGTGCACAAAATGCATTTTGATTCGAACGCCCATTTTTATAAAAATCTTTAATATTTAAAAGCGTTGCTCGATTGCGTATCTTTCCACGGTTCAAATTGAGTTAGTCTAAGATTGAGAAATGTCAAATGAAATACAAGAAAAAAGTTGAAGTTTAGATGTGGTTCACCTTAAACATGGGCCCTTAAAATTTAACCACCCTCTACAAAGAAAGTGATACATATTTTATTATAAAAAGATTATTCTATAGCGATTAACAAAATAATAAATATTGTGCTTTAAATGTACACAGAATTGGTGGTGGGTATGAAAGATTCGGCACAGCCGAATATAGTGCTCTTACTTGTTTTACTTTTGTTTTTTAAACAACAAATAAATTTCTTACAATATAAAGGAATAATATTAAATAGATTTGTTTTTACCGCAGATACGGCCCTGCAGAAGTTATAAAATTTATTTACGCTAAGTAAGCTGTATGTACAAATGTATGTATGTCTGCTTGTAACCTTGATGAAATTTCGCAGTTGCTTTGCCTCTACTAAAAATATTTATAACCAATAACAAATATGCATAAGTACATACATACATGCATGTAAATCCATCTACTTGCATTTATTATTAAGTTATTGTAAAATATTACAAAGTAATCGTGTTTTTGTAGCCTTTGTCTTTTTCAAAGCAAATAAAATTTTTGTCATTTCTTTCAGAGTTAAACAAGCAAAACAGTCTACATCATTTTAAAGGATAAAAACTTCTAGTAAAATAAACTTGTCTACAAAAAAGCTTGTAGGCATTTAACAAGATTTATTTTCTGATTTTTGGAAACTTTTTGCGTACTAAATATACTATGGTACGATTGGTTACAAAGATATATGAAAATAAACTTAAAAAAACCGGCTTCTTCGGATAAAAAAACCGGTGTATTCGATATTCGAAAAATCAACATTTAGAAAAAACCGCTAGCTGAAAAAGGAAAAAACTGGGTTTTCCACCGGTTGTAAAACCGAGTCGATCACCCTACTAGCCAATCTTTGTTTGCTTTCACATGCGCTTAACAGTTTGTATTTGAAAATTTCATAGCAATTTAAGCGATATTTTTCAAACACCTATGCCTAAAAATTTACTATTTCTCTCCCTTAATGTATGCCCGCAACGTTTTATATGATTTCACACATTTATTATATTACAGCAAATCCTGCTTAACATTCAAATATTTTACATAAATTGGATTAAAATTTTCTACTTTACAAACTTTAATTATAAATTTGCAATAACTGCAAATGTTGCTGAATTTAATTGAATTTTAGGGACGACTAAAATATAAATCTAATTCCTAAAACATTAAAAAACAAAAACAGATTTTCAACGTCTACGTGTTGTGAATACAACAGTATTATTTTTATTCCCTACAAGAATACACACACAGTAACAGTACAACGTTCGGCAAAGCCGCATTTTACATGCCCTTAAACGGCCCATTACATTTTAGAAATTAATTCAAAGTTGTAGGATAGATAAAATATATTCAGTCAACTATGGGATGATCACTGATTTGTAATAGACAATATTCAAGGCTACCACTGAACATTTTGTGCCTCGATTCTGTTGAAACTTATTTATAATTTTAAAAATTCAAGTTTTTTATGAAAAGAATTTTAGGTTAATAGATAAATAGGCAAGGAATAATTAGTCTTAGTTAACTGGAAGCTAAAAACTATTATAAATATTTGATTATTTTATTTTTTTTTATCATTATTTTTCCAAACCATTTGTATATTAATTTTGGGTTTTTTTTAAGTAGATGAAAGCCTTCTTATATATATCCGATATGTCAATTCTACAAACATAATGGCACCGATAAATTGACTATCCTTTATGTAGTTTTTTTGAATACATTTTAATATTTCTAATGGCTTAGCAAATAAATATTGTAAAAATTACAGACCGAATGCCAATATTATGACTGCTCTTGCCTTTCATAATGAAGGGTATTAAATGGCCCACAGAGTTGTGTAAAAACAATTGTTGCTTATGTTTATGTATTCTTAAAATTCTATTCAACACATACATGTAGGATTTCATAAACATATTTGTATGCGTGTATTGTACAATTGGAGAAATCTTAAAATCTCTATTCCTTTCGTTTTCTTTAGAGTACATTTCTTTAGTTCTGCCTTCGTAGTACATATTTGTAATTTTTGTTTATTTTCTTGCATAATTGTTTCATTTGTAGGATTTACATTCGCAAATATGCCTTTGTCATCAACATCTGGTTGTAGGAAAACGTTCGTGTACTATACAAAATACAATAACAGCAGCAAAAGTCTCACTAGCAACAGAGCAACAGTAATATTAGATGGGTAGAAAAGTCATTTCGATTAAACTTTTTTTTAAAGTTCTTAATGTTATTTTAAGCACAAATCATTGCCGGTGAAAACAGTCTTATGTTAGATAATTTTGCGGTCTTTCATATTTTTTTAGGTTTAACACTGGACTAACATCTGGAGCTGGCGAGAATAAATTAGAGTTTTATATGCAATAACTTTTTAATAAAAAAAAAACCGAAAAAATAGATATAGAAAATCTATAAATGATATGTGCTGAATCGAATAAAATTAATTTGGGAATTGTCGAAGCAAATTAGTAGGGTGAAATTCCAATTTTATGTTAAAGTGTGTTAAATAGCGCACCTGGTTTGTTTCTTTTTTTGTAAAAAAAAGTCTTTGTGACATATTTATTTCAAAAATCAAGTAAACTTCAAATACTCGAAACTTTGTTTCTCTACTTTGGACATAAATATGTCAAATAAACAAAAAATTTTCTGTCAATAGAACATTACACGAGCACATGCACAGCAAATATAACGGCGTAAGATGAGTCAAAAATGTTTAACCAAATCATTGGCTTTCACCAAAATGAATCTGAAATTTATACAATGGATCTGATGTCATCACTACAGGTAATAACGTAGAACTAACCGCTAGTCATTGGCCATTGTTTACAATGTGCTGAATGTATCTGGTTTATTTCCTTCTTGATTTGTGTATAAGGACTTAGAAAATTTAAAAAAAGCTGGTGTTCTCACACATGAATTTTGAATTCTCATAAAATGCGTTTTCCACACATTATAAATTTTATGGCAAGATTTAATATTTAATACTTTATTAGGTAGTTTTAATTGATCAGTTGGTAATCAGCTGTTCCTTTTCAAATGTCAAAAATGTATATCTTTTCTCTCATCTCTTATAATTTTTAATTGTCAAACTTCATATAAAAAAATGTTTTCAAAAAATTCTCTCCTTATGTAATTGCAAATTTATAAGCAAATTAAAAACTACAGTTTCGACGACTGTCATGTAGAACAAAATAAAAATATTATATAATAAAGTCGTATATAATTATTTATATTTTATCTATTCTCATTGTAGTCTCGCCAGACCAAGAGTTGAACTTAGTGGTAAACAGTTGTCAGTTATCTTAAAAATAAAATAAATACGGGTAGACCAGCCAAAACGCACGATGTTATTTGAAAATAAAACAAAAAGATTTTTTAAAATTATCTTGGTAAAAGGATATAAATATGACAATTATGTGTGAAAGAAAATATCGGCCAAATGCCCGCTATAGCTGAGCTAGAATACTTCAATCCTATTGGCAATGTTTTGAATAACACTGAGACTTAATTTCGATTTAATATTATTAATATGCCCACTGGTCTTATCTTTAAGGTCTTGAATTAATCTTAGATTTTCGACGAGTTTCCAAAGCAGACAGTCTAATGGTATTAAAACACATCGCCTAGTTAACATCGCCACGACGTAAGGTAAAATGGTAGAATTTAGAATAGAATTTATCGTGCAATAGAGCCACTATTTTGTTGGCTTTGTGGCAGAATCCTGTTGGAAACACATATATTCCAGTTTCATATCCTCGATTTCCGACCACAGTAAATATGTTATCATATCGCGCTAACGTACACTATTCATGATAACTGCTTAATCTATCTAATTTTCGAAGAAGTACGGCAAGAAGACGCCGCCAGCCACTAAAACAAAGTAGATGCAGAATTAGGGTGAGACCATCTTTATTATAATATGACCTAAATAATCAAATTTAAGTAGATAGTTTAAGAATTCCAGTTTACTCTATTGCCAACCTAATCGATATCAACATCTCAACGTAGTTTAAATGATGAAAGTAATCATAGTTATTTGTCACTGTTGTTGTTGTATCTTTTGTTGTAGTTAAAGGTTGCCCGTGGTTATAATAACATAAAGTCATATACATACATATATACTGGCATATGTATGTAGTAAGTAAGCAAGTATATAGAAGAAGGATATCGTTGTATTAGAATTTCTGTATTCATATTCATTTCTTCAATCTGAATTCTACTTTTTCTTTTTTTACTGTGTTGTTATTTTCTTTTTATTGTTCCATGAATTTCATTCAATGTATTTCCTTGGGTTATTTTTTAACAATGCTTGACACATTTTCTATATAACTTGGAATTAAAAACATCAACAGCAGCAACATCTTAAATATATCTCAATATTATATTTTTTTAAATACGAATTTCTGCTAGCTGTTTGCAATTTTTTTTCGCCTCTAAGATGATGATTGTTGAGACTCAGACATTAGAGATTTGTTGACAGAAAAAAAGTGTAAAATTGAAATAAAAGTCTAAGAAGTACATGGATTTTCAAAGATGATTTTCGTGTAGGACAGTGGTGTTCTGTATTAAAAAAAATAAAATTGTTTTTTTTGCGGCATTCTCTTTCGTGGTCTACAAATTTGCAATTTTGTTAAAAGTGTTTCACGGAAATCGTTAATTTTCTTCAAATTAAATAATTGTCAAATTTTGTTTATAAAATTATTTTTGAACAGTAAACGGTATTTAAATTTCTTTTTAAATATAAAGAATTTTTTTGAATTATTAGAAAAATTTTCTGAAAATAGATTAAAATAATTATAAAGCAAATTTACAATTTTTTATAGATTGCGAGGGAACAGAATCTGAAAAAAATTAACATAGGCTTAATTATAAATGAACTAACAGTTAAATAGAACTGAAACTGAAGAACCTGAACTTGAATTGTGCATAGACTGATCTAGAGTTAAACTAAAGATCTTCAAGAACTGATATAGAAATTAATTAGAAATTCAAATGAACTCAAGTAGAACTAACTAGTTTGTAACTGAAACAAAATGGAATTAAAACTTAAACCTTTGGAAATATTTTAGCATCTCCTTAATATTACTTTTAAATGATGTTAACTTTAATAATTATACGACCTAATATTATTTACTACCACACAAGCATATAAGGAAAAATGATTCCTCATTTAAAAAAAAAAAAGAAATCAGAAACTAATCATGTTGTTGGGTGAAATGTATATTCGCTTGTATCAATAAAAGCTTTGCCACAATTTTTTTAGATGTAATAAATTCTTTTTCCATATTATAACTAATTATTATACCTACATTTATCATGTATGACATCAATTTTGAAGCTTGGCAATTGTATTAAAAATATAGCAGAAGTGACAACAGGTTGTTTCTATATATAAATATTTGCTATTCTATGGATATAAAAATATAATCTGCTCTGGTGGTATTAGTAGACACGAAGAGCTTATCTATTCGAATTCGACTGAACTGTAGCTATAAGAATTGTGACCGAGCACTGAAAGTAGGTTTTTCTCCAGTGAGAACAACAAATACATATACAACTTATCCTGTAATTATTTAACTTAGAGTATTATTATTATTGTATATTGCAGATTTAAAGTTTCAACGCCACTGCATTAATAATCAAGTCTTGCTGTATCTACACTTTTTATAAAAAAAGGAAAAAAAAAAAACATGTGTATGTGTGACTATTCTAATGACGATGATTATGTTAAGGTCTCTTAGAACTCCTACACACTAAACAAATACAACAGCTTGCTATGACTTTATACTAATATCCATTTATTTTGTAAGGTTCTTCAATAAGGACATAATAATTTTGTGTATAAAGCGTAGATTAATACGAGTGAATTAGTATTGAGAGTCATTGTATAATTATTTATTTATTATTTAATATTTATAATTATAGTTAATTTTATTTTATTATTTGTAAAATTGTCAATAAAATGGCTGTGAATGATTGTTTTTTTTAACAAAAGTTTCTACCTCTAAATTACAGAAATTTTTCAATTGAGTATTATCCGCAAGCTTGATTAACTTTCTTTAGATTAAAGATTCATTGCCAGAAGCTGAAAGCTTTAGATAATTTGTAAAAATTAAATCCAAAGCACAAAATACGTATTTTTATTGAAGTTTTATTGAAGTCAAAAACGCTATTAAAGGTACGATAATAACCGACGAAATAACTCACAAAACTCATTTAATAAACAAAGTTACCGAATGTATGTACATAAGCCCAATTCAAAACTAAAATATTTAACGAGATTAACTTTCCAAAGTTGTCACCTCATACAAGAATTAAGGGGTAATTGTATACTTAAATAAGAACTTGTAGTGTCGTAGTATATTACCTTCTTGTTTATAGCAATTAAGGTTTATTTTTAACAGTAAAAATATCGCGCCTTACTTTGACACCTGTTTCATGTACAGCCTTGTACACACAATTGTCAGATCGTATAGAATTTTTTGTAAAACTGATAACAAATACCTTACAACCATGCGAAAAGACAATTTACGCCTAACAATGTTAGCAGAAAAATCATTGTCAGACCATTGACAGACGGACACCTGGAAGCAATGTTCTCAGATATATGTCATCGCCTAAACAATCTTTATCGTTATTGTCAAAACATTGATACATATTTTCAGATAATTTTAAATCGGCAGATGTACAAGTTTGTGAATTTAACAATGATGTCATTGTTATACAGGTCAGTGTTGCCACATGTATAATATGTTGCTTTTAATATTGTTGTATAAAATAATGTTTTTAGGAATTTCTTGTACTATCCTTTTTATACCCTTCACACAGTGAAAAAGGGTATATATAGGTTTGTCATTCCGTGTGAAATTTCTACAATTTTCATTTCCGACTCCATAAAGTATATATTTTCTGAAAGCTTATGAATAGGGGAGTCGATTAAGCTCTGTCAGTCTGTCAGTCTGTCCGTCTGTCCGTCTGACCGTCTGTCCGTGTGTATGTTGAAATCAACTTTTTGAAGCCCCCCGACATAGGTTGGACCCGGGTAAGGTATTAAAATATCAGAAATATTTGGGAGTAGATCGGTATTGAAAATCAGAAACATTGGTACATAAACAACTGAGATATGAGCAAAAACCCACGACCACCTCGATTTTTTTTTCACAAAAACAACATTACAACAACAACATACATGCATACAAACGTGTATACTGGTTAGAGAAAACGTGGCATCGAATCCCAGCTGAGCCAAAAAAAATTTTTTTAATTTTTTTAAAATTTTGTTTTTAATTTTTTTTTATTTTTTAATATATTATTTATATTTTTATTATTTTTTTTTTAAATTTTTTTTTTTAAATTTTTTTTTTATTTTTTATACCCTTCACACAGTGAAAAAGGGTATATATAGGTTTGTCATTCCGTGTGAAATTTCTACAATTTTCATTTCCGACCCCATAAAGTATATATTTTCTGAAAGCTTATGAATAGGGGAGTCGATTAAGCTCTGTCAGTCTGTCAGTCTGTCCGTCTGACCGTCTGTCCGTGTGTATGTTGAAATCAACTTTTTGAAACCCCCCGACATAGGTTGGACCCGGGTAAGGTATTAAAATATCAGAAATATTCGGGAGTAGATCGGTATTGAAAATCAGAAACATTGGTACATAAACAACTGAGATATGAGCAAAAACCCACGACCACCTCGATTTTTTTTTCACAAAAACAACATTACAACAACAACATACATGCATACAAACGTGTATACTGGTTAAAGAAAACGTGGCATCGAATCCCAGCTGAGCCAAAAAAATTTTTTTCTTAAATTTTTTTAAAATTTTTTTTTAATTTTTTTTTTTAATTTTTAATTTAATATATTATTTATATATTTATTATTATTTTTTTTTAATTTTTTTTTATATTTTTTTTTTGTTTTATATATATTATATATATAATAATTTTTTTTAAATTTTTTTTTAAATTTTTTTTTTAAATTTTTTTTTAAAATTTTTTTTTTTTTTTTTTGTTTTTTTAACATACATGTGCGAATTTATAATTTTACAATGGGATGTTTTTATATATGTATGTACGTATTTCATATGGGATGAATGGTGACACAAGCTACTGTTATTGCATGACTACACGTTGTGAAGGGTATATAAGATTCGGCACGGCCGAATATAGCGCTCTTACTTGTTTTTTTTAAATTTTTTTTTAAATTTTTTTTTTATTTTTTTTTTAACATACATACGTGAATTTATAATTTTACAATAGGATGTTTTATATATGTATATTTTTATACCCTTCACACAGTGAAAAAGGGTATATATAGGTTTGTCATTCCGTGTGAAATTTCTACAATTTTGATTTCCGACCCCATAAAGTATATATTTTCTGAAAGCTTATGAATAGGGGAGTCGATTAAGCGCTGTCAGTCTGTCCGTCTGTCCGTCTGTCCGTCTGACCGTCTGTCCGTGTGTATGTTGAAATCAACTTTTTGAAGCCCCCCGACATCGCTTGGACTCGGGTGAGGTATTAAAATATCAGAAATATTCGGGAGTAGATCGCTATTGAAAATCAGAAACATCGGTACATAAACAACTGAGATATGAGCAAAAACCCACGACCACCTCGATTTTTTTTCACAAAAGCAACATTACAACAACAACATACATACAAACGTGTATACTGGTTAGAGAAAACGTGGCATCGAATCCCAGCTGAGCCAAAAAAATTTTTTTTTTAATTTTTTTTAAATTTTTTTTTTATTTTTTTTTTATTTTTTTTTATTTTTTTTTTATTTTTTATTTAATATATTATTTATATTTTCATTATTTTTTTTAATTTTTTTTTAATTTTTTTTTTGTTTTATATATATTATATACATAATAATTTTTTAAAAAATTTTTTTTTTAAAAAAATTTTTTTTTTTTTTTAAATTTTTTTTAAATTTTTTTTTAAAATTTTTTTTAAAATTTTTTTTTTTTTTTGTTTTTTTTAACATTCATACGTGAATTTATAATTTTACAATGGGACGTTTTTATATATGTATGTTTTTATATGTATGTACGTATTTCATATGGGATGAATGGTGACACAAACCACTGTTATTGCATGAATTCACGTTGTGAAGGGTATATAAGATTCGGCACGGCCGAATATAGCGCTCTTACTTGTTATATGTATGTACGTATTTCATATGGGATGAATGTTGACACAAACTACTGTTATTGCATGACTACACGTTGTGAAGGGTATATAAGATTCGGCACGGCCGAATATAGCGCTCTTACTTGTTAATACTATTAATTAAAATATGTTTAAAAAAATTTATATAAATTAAAACAATAAAGAGTGTTATATTTGACCGGCATTTGCTTTGTTTTTGGTCCAACACAAAGCACTCGCTTGTATTCTCTATAAAATAAGTTAACCATAATTTTCAAAGAAGTCAATAGCGAAAACATACACACATATGTTTGTAGTATATGAAAACATATATACAAACACTATATATATATAGACATCTGTAAATTTTAAATAATCGGGGATGTCTCTACATACAATATATACTTTTACGAAAAGAAAAAACATGGTTGTGGTTATCATAAACAAAGAGCAACATACCATGATTAAATTTCATGACAGTTATTAAAACATATAATGGTTACCAGTTATCATTGTTATGTTCGATTAAAGTATCATATGTATAACTACAATTAAAACCGGCAATCTTTGCTATCTTCTTTTGTCTTTTGCTGTTAGTTAACTACATAAATATATTGATTGTACTTACCATTTTAAATGCAATTTTTATACCAATATTGTTTTAAGTTTTCTGTTTTTTTTCAAGTCTCTCCAATTTAAACAAAAACTTTGCATATTTTTTGGACATTTCAAACTTTTAAAATAATAAAAATTTATTCAGCAGGAAGAAAAACAATTGAAATCAAATTATTATTAAAAAAAATCATAGATTGATTGCTTTGTAATCATACTGTTTTCTTCTCTATTATTATTCAATGATGATTTGTAATTTTTAATGCTTTTGAATAAAATGTTATTTTTTGTCAAATTATTTTTTTAAGTCATACTATTTTGAAACAACAACCATGTCGGAGTTTTTACGAAACGTAAACATTTAATGATACAATTCAAGCAAATGCTTGATTATCGTGACAAATTACATGATTAAATGAAACAAAAATATCTATTACTTGCTTTCGTCAGCCAAATATTGTTAAAGCGAATATAATATGACCGTCGTGATCATGTTGTAACAATGGCGTTTCTTTGTGTGTCATATTGAAGAGGGTAAAATTTCAGTTATAATAATTTGCTCATACTCATTCTCGTCCTTTTGTAGTAGCGGCCATCTTGAACTTGACAATTTTTATATGGTACTGTATTTTACTAGCCAAGTCTTTTTATTTGATATTAAGGGGGTTTAAGAAAAAATATGCAATACACCATTTTGTTTTGCACTTCTACTGTATTTTACTTGTCAAGACCTTTCAAAACTTAATTTTTTTTTCAGACAAATTTATTGTCAGACTAGTATCTGTAACGAAATTGTCATCTTTACATTGTCATATTTACATTATGGATTTAATGTTATTCCATTGTTAGCATATGTTATTGTATCGCAATTATGTCAGATCTAATAATCGTCTGTACAGAGTTCAAAACTTGAATAAATTTTCTTGTCTTTCGAATTTACCACATATATTAAGAGCAAATAAACTAAAAATGTTCTTAAATATGGTGGAAAAAAACTTAAAACTCTTTTGAAAACTATTTATTTCTTTATATTCACAGAGTCTACAAAAATTCAATTGCTTAGAGATTTTCCACATCCCATAGAAAATTGTAAATCAAATGGTGACTTTAACATAAGCCAGTTTTTATTTTTGTTATTAAAAAAAAAAATAAAACTTGTTATGTTCTCATTGAAAAACCCTTTATTATATTTGCTGACTACATTGACTTTAATGGCTCGAGTAGATTCAACCTAATTAAGAATGTTCAGCACAACAATTCTTGAATACAAATGTATATTTCTTATTTTGAATACAGTTTTTTGTTGTTGCCATTTATTTACTTTTCTTTTTTTTTTTTGTTTAGGAAAATATTTGTAGAAAAAGTGTTGAGAAGATACGGCTAAATCTAAAATGCATGGTGTGGGAAGTGGAAATAAAACTGCGGGAAATAACTATCTTCAGTCAAGGAATTATGCTGCTGACAAGTGGTGGGAGTGGTTAATGCTGTATTAGAAGCATCAATGATAGCGTGGGTTGGTAGTACTGGTTGTGTTATCGACAGTGGCAGCAGTCGTAATTTTGGTGCTAGTTGCTGTTTCTAAATTTTTGTCAAACACACAATCGTGCTTTCAGTCGTAAATTAGTCTCTTAAGATCTTTTTTATTTCTTAGGATATAAAGAGAAAAAATTTAATATTGTAGAAGTTATTTCAATTCATTAAAATAGTTAAGGGCTGTATAAAGTTAGTTCGTTGAACCTTGTTTTGGTTAGGTAAAAAAGAAAGTGTATAAAACAGAGTTAAAAAGGTGTATTTTCAAATACCCCTTAACAATAAAATTGTGTATAAAAACAATTGCTTTTGTATGTAAATCTATAAAGTGTAAATAATGAAAGGGAAATTTATTTTAGGTTTAACTTAATTGGGGAATTTTGTCAGTTTGACTTTTTTAATACATCATATACTAGTTGAACCCGGCGCGCATTTGGGGTCCCATAAATATTTCTATATTGTATTAATTTTAGGATAAATTCTGATATCGTTGTTGGTGTAATTTCTTTTATATCCAAATTTTTATTGTGTTTGTATTTATTTATAACCAAGTTGTTATATAATCCAGATGCCAAAGCACATAATATAATCAAAACCTACTTTTTAAGTCAATTAAGTTTTAAAAAGTTAAGTTTCGCATAACAAAGCGTGAACTACACATATTAGACTGGCCTCGAATGCTGAGGCCTTCAAATCTTATGCTCCACAAGTCTGCCCGTATTTAAATCGATGTAATAAATATATATTTTTTTTTAATTTGAGACAAATCGAACTCGCTAGGTATTTACGATTTTTCGGGATTAATGTCAAATTTAAACAAAAATTTTATTATACATTTTTACCAAACCTTTTTTGTATTGCTTGTATTATTTTGAATTATTGGTTTCATTTTATACGTTATTTTCATTATGCTAGTTCCATCTTTTGAATGTTGCCTTTAGAAGATGCAGGTGATGTATTTCTATGTAAATTTTTTAGCGAAGCATACCTATATAGTGTCTGTTCTACATATTTTGTTACAGAGTTGTTAAGTTCGTTTATTAAAGTAATCTCACACTCCACTAAATCGTTTATAACCCTTAAAAGGACTGCCTTGTTTTTAATCTGAATATAAATTGCATTGTTCTTCAGCTCTGCATGATCCTTTGTAAGGAACGAATGAGCTTTTCCACGTACATCATCGAATAATAAATCAATACGAGAGGTTCTTACCCGGAGTCTTACCGTAGCAATATTAACTGCCGCAATTGTCAAATTTTGTCGTGTTCTCCATTCAATAAAAAGAAGTATACTTAAGCAATAAAGTGCCGTTATTCCTCCGACGTGTTTGCTTATGCTTAGCAATGAAAATTGCTACGTGAAGACATAGCGTTAGAGACGGAATGTATATTTATTATAAAAATTTACACGATCAATTAATATAATAACAACTTTATTCAAAAATGATTTGGTTGTGTTTGATTTCTATTTGCTCTTCCCAGCAAAAAAATCTATGACAAAAAAGTGAATTTGAAGGGGTTCAACTGGTGACGAAGTGATTAAATTTAAGTGAAGACTCTAATGATTGGAGATCATGTGTTTACATTAATATTTTAATGAACTGCACTCTATTTTAACAAGTGCACAGAACTCATGCATATATGGTGAAAAGCATCCGCTGTTACATGAGTTAATTTTGTTTGTATAAGATATTTTGTATGAACTTGCATTCATTTTTAAGCACATCATTTATTACAAATTGCTTCGCATTTAGGGATTTATTTATAAGTATTGTTTTTACACAAATAATTAAGAAGTCTTTAAAATGTAATTCGCTTTGCACTACCTCCATTTTTTTTGCTAGATTATAACAAGTAAATTCATCACTTGATGAATAATCAGACTGTGTTTCGGTGAAACCATTACAGCTATTTAATGCAGGTTTCCTTATATTAATATTTTCGGTGCTTTTTTCAAATGATGAAAATTAACATTTTAAGCAAATATAGACTACAAATCATGCGATTGTATGAAATCCGACATTATAATTTAACTAACTATCGAAAAACAACCAAACCTTTTAGCTTGAAAGCTACAAAAATGTAAAGAAAATTCTTTGAATCAAAATTATGGAAACACATTGTTTTTAATTTAATTTTATAAAAATATAAGTTTTGATAAAAAAATAGATATCAATATTAATTGATATCATATTTTGAACTTCATACTTCATCTCTAGTTTACATATTTATCTTATGTCCACTAAAAATAATTCAATATCAATAGGATGTATAAATCTTAGAATAGTGAAACTTATAACTACGTTGAAGAATGAAAGCCTTTTTTGCCTTAATCACTTGCTGTTTTTGTATCTCTAAAAATCTCCTCTTCTAATATCCGCGGGATATAACACTGTCGCAAAGTCCTGCTCGTCGGGATAATTTTTACTGTTGTCATATATCCACAATGCCAAGTATATATATATATATATATAAACGATATGGAATCTGTTTGATTAAAGTTTTTGTTTTTCTGTCAACAAGGTCCGGGTTGGATACCTAATGAAAGGGTCCCTCCTATGAATGCCGCTTGACTCTTAAAAGCATCAAATTATTGATTTTCATCGTAGAATTATATTTTTAAATTTTTTTTGATTAAAAAAAATCTTAACGAAGTAAAGACAGATATTATCTACATTTTAATTTTTATCTTTTTTGTGAAATCTTATTTTTTTGATTTTATATATCGGCCTAATTCTTATCACGACTTTGGTGACATACTTCTATTTAATACTCCATATTCACAATGACACTGAGGCATAATTAAGATAATTGTTGTTAATGTTTCGCACTATCGCATCTTTAAGCCATTGAATTGTTCTTGAATTTTTAAAGTTCAACTTAGCTTTTAAATATCTCCAGAAAAAACAGTTTAGCGGTGTCAAATCACATCATCGTCGCGGCAAATTAACATCGCAACGAAGTGAGGAGCCATTGTTTTAAAGGCTGTTTGGTAAGCGGCACCGTGCTCTTTGAAGCATATATCTTCCAGGTCTATATCCTCAATTTCTGGCATTCACCATTAACGGTTACTGCTTGGTCGACCTCGTTTTCTAATGCATTGGTTTTAAAATTCACTCATGGATTCAGCTTGTTAACGATTAACTGCGGTGTATCGTATATGCCTCTTGCCTCTGCCTGTTTAAGATGGCTTTATTTGTAAAGTCTCCATTTATTTCTGTCTACTCAACCAAACAACATGAAACTTAAAATGATGAGTAGGCTCTTGTGCAATTTGAACCTCAAATCAAATCTTTATTCGCATCACTGATGTCCGTGAGATGTAAAATTGTTGGATTCGGCGACGAGCCGATGTTGACGGCTCTTCTCCAATATTATTGCGAACAACAGTAATATCTTCCGCAGAACTAACTGGGCGAGCATACGAAAGTGTTTTTACATTTCCTACAAATCCAGTTTGCTAAAATTTGCGCACAATTCTGTCAATTGTAGACAGATTTGTTTGAATATGCTCGTTGCTCGTACGCCAATTTTCTTAATGTTTTTCGAAAATCTTAACGCTTTGCTCAATTGTGTGTCACCCTATGGTGGAATTCATCTAACACTGAAGCAAAAATATAAAATTTAGTTGGTCAAAAAACGTGATCTTAAGGTGGAGCTCACAATTTACATCTTATACATTTACATTTACATTTACATTTATAATCGATCTTAGATTTTTTAGGTTTAGTCCAACTAGAGACAAATATTACGATATTCCCGAGTTAAAACCCCACTTATTTTGGTGACTTAAATTAAAAAGAATTTATTTACAATATTTAAAAAATTTCGCTTAAAAAATGTTTTGTAGTTCATGCTGGTAAATTAGCGAAATGCTTCACACAAATATACTTTATAAAACTTTAATTTATTACTTCTATTTACTTAATGTTCGTTTGTGTGTATGTGTGTGTGTGTGTTCAGTATTTAATTTTGTAGCGTACTTTAAAATGCTTTTCTTGAAGTAGCGGACATCAGCAAGAAACACAGAAACAATAAAACAATACTGCAAAAAGAAAGAAAGAAAAAATAAAAACAAAAACCCATTAAGGACCTGTGGGAAATCCGGAAACATTTGCTCTTCAAATGCCCTCTTAATCAACGTCACCCTTTGTAAACGCTACATACCACCCGCATCATCGTCATCCTAATGCTCAGCTTCATTATTATTCTTATTTGGCTGTTAAATTATTTTGTATTTACCTTTCTTAAGATATCTTCTGTTTGGCATAGCAGCAGTTTGTCTTTATCATGTCATTGTGGCGATTTATTTCTTATACTGTTGGAATTTTAACTATGCAAGCTCTTAGGAATAAATAGGAATATAAATTTAGAGTTATTGTTTATCGATTACTTTAACAATATGGGAACGTGGTGCATAATGTTTTATTTACATATTTATAACAACAATGAAGCGTAAATGTTTTCTAAATTGTTCAGTTGAGAAGGGAAGTATAAGGAGAAAATTTTAAATCGAATTTACATAATTGTTGTGTAGATTTTAAAAGTGTTGCATATAACTTCTTTTAACTTTTTTATATTCAAATAATTGAAAGCGAATTTTTGCAGAATTACACTGACAAATTTTTTAAAATAATATTTATTTAAACATAATTAAAATAACAATTAATTAACTGTGAAGACTTATGTAGTACCTCTAATGAATATATTAATTTTAGGAATATTTTGCATAATACTTAAAACTATTTTATTAGTCATCTTTAAGAACACAAAAATTTCTATTGATTTTACAGATTCTATATTTTCTATAGATTTTCCTTTTTTTTTAGTAAAAAGTGTGTTTAAGATTTAGTAAACTAATATTATACATTCACGTTCGGCACAATTCTTTGACCTTAAATGAATACATATCTTTTGAATCCATACGCCGTAGTTTGTAACATTAAGCGTCACGTTGCTTTAATATTTTTTGTGTACATTTTGTTGAGAAAATCATTTTATAAAATAGAATTTATTAAGCTGAATTTAAACATTTTTTGTTAAAACTGTGTTTAATTATTACTGCTAATTGAAATACTTTTAAACTATTTTAGGATTTCGAAAAATTACAATTCGTAACTAGAGAAAACGACATAATACCATATGAATGCCCCAAATGTATGCATATAAATTTGTTTAAATTTTAAGCCATTTTATGTAGGTGAAAATAAAACGTCCATAGAAAAAAATATGTTACCGAATTATAAGCTTGAAGACAAATAAGAGATTTAAATATACTTCCACTTTTTATCTCAAACATTAAGCATTAAAAGCAAAAAATATAAATAACTAATTGGCAGAAAAAGCGAAACATATTTTTTCTTGATTTTTTATTTTTGAACTATAGTTCAAAAAGCAAAGCCTTTTTTATATAAGTCATTGAAAAATTCTGTATATCTATATATATAAAAGTGAAACTCTGTGTGTGTGTGTGTGTGTTAGCTATAGACTCCGAAACTGTAAAACCGATCGGACTCAAACCTTGGCAAGTTGTTGGACACATACCAGGGAGTGTTTATGGGTGTAAAAAAGTGGGCGGGGCCACGCCCATAAAAATTAGTTATCAGTTTTAGCTACTTTAGCTTGACCGATTTTTCTAAAACTTTGCACACATATCAAGCTGTGATGACTAAATAATTTCGTGATTTTTTTTTTTGAGGTACTTGCACTGGACCGATTTTTCTGAAACTTTGCACACATACTAAGCTGTCATAATCATATAATTTCCTGATTAGAAAAGTGGGCAGGGCCACGCCCATAAAAAAAGGTTATAATTTTGAGGTACTTGCACCAGACCGATTTTTCTGAAACTTTGCACACATATTGAGCTGTCATGACTAAATAATTTTGTGATCAGAAAAGTGGGCAGGGCCACGTCCATAAAAGGAATTATAATTTTTAGGAACTTGCACTGGTCCGATATTTCTGAAACTTTGCACACATATTGACCTATTATGACTTTACAATTTCGTGATTAGAAAAGTGGGCAATGCCACGCCCATAAAAAAAATTATAATTTTTTGGTTTTTGCACTTGATATTCAATTAAAATTTAGAATGCATTTCGATTCATTAAGGGGCGTAGCAACGCGCGCCGGGTTTGGCTAGTAAAATATAAAAAAGAAATTTTTTTTTGGCTCAGCTGGGATTCGATGCCACGTTTACTCTGACCAGTATACCACGTTTGTATGCACGTACATATGTGTTTTATGTTGTTGTTGTGAAAAAATAGAGGTGGTCGTGGTTTTTTCTTTATATCTCAGTTTTCCTTATATCTCAGTTTCTTTTAAATACCGATCTTCTCGCGAACATTTCTGATATTTCAATACCTCACGCGGGTACCAGGCGATGTCGAGTGTCTTCAAAAAGTTGATTTCAATATATACACGGACAGACGGACAGACTGACAGAGCTTCATCAACTCCTCTATTGATATGCTTTCAAAAAATATATACTTTATGGGGTCGGAAATAAAAATTGTAGAAATTTTACACGGAATGACAAACCTAAATAGATATACCCTTTTTCACTTTTGTGTGAAGGGAATACAAATTTTGAGGCATTGCTGCCTGGAATTCTTCTTCTATAGCACAAAATTTTTGATTTTGTTAACATTACGTTTGCCTGTATTGGTCTTAAACTTTCGTGTGTTTAAATTTCTTTTAATATTCTTTTTATTTTCCTGGCCTTCCCATTAGCATGTACAACTTTTGATCCCAAGCCAGATTTCTTGGGAATGCTTAAGTTCTGTTGATAATGTTAAATAATATTGGAAACAATTTACCAGTAAATCTTTAATTTTTTGGCTATTTTTTTTTCGGTGGGACCGATTTAAATTTTGTTGAAAATGTTTAATAATTTAGTTAAATAATAATTTAAACAATTAACAAATCAACATGATTATAATATATAATAACTGATATATTTTTCAAAGATTAATAAATAACAAGAATTTGAGTATTGATTTCGAAAAAAGTTAAGAGGCAAAACGTGTGATAAGTTTTTTTCGATCTCACTTCTTATATCCTTAACTAGTGGTGCCATGTGTAAATATAGCTTTGACATTCCTTTGTAACTATTAGCCATAATCATTTCCATATTCCATTTTTATGAAAGCCTATGAGTAGGGAAAAATATTAAGCGATGTCCGTCTTTCCATCTAATATTGTGTTTGTAGAAATCAACTTTTTGAATTCCCGACATGATATTGATTTCCTTTGTGGGAAATCAATTTCTTGAAAATACTTGGAATGGAATTTATTTTAAAGCAAAGGTTAATTGCCTTATGGCTTTTTCAAATAAGAGCAAATAAGCACGAGTGACTCTGGGCCAATTCAAAGTGGTTGCATATCAGTCTTATATGTACTATTTTATATTATTTCATGCATGCATAAAATTCTTGTTAGTAATGTCCATACAAAAAAAATAATATGACTTTACACATTTGTTTCCTATGTATAAGAAATTGTTTATGTCATATTTTTAACCATACTGTCTCTCAGAGAGAATTTCTTCGCTTCTCACCTCTCAGAGAGAATATTTTCTATTTTCTTCTTTCCTGTATACATACAATTTTTAACAGCGTCATCTCTTGGTCTTCTTTCTTGTATTAAATACATAATTTGTTAACAAAAGGTGTTCAAAGTCACTAGTCATATCAATATGAATTATATGACATAGTACAATATGAGAGTCTACTTTGAATTGGCCTTCTGTTTTTTGTTTTAATAGTTTTACTATAAAAATCAATATTTTTGACCCTCTAGTTATGTATTTACACGTTTGTTATTTTAAATATTATATGTCGCTTTTGGTATTAAAAAAAAATCGAAAGCTCTTAAGTAATTCTTGGACACGATAAAG
Organism: Phyto melanocephala; assembly: GCA_941918925.1. Lineage (NCBI taxonomy): Eukaryota > Metazoa > Arthropoda > Insecta > Diptera > Rhinophoridae > Phyto > Phyto melanocephala. The sequence goes on along the minus strand of OW799233.1, from coordinate 92,983,689 downwards.
ACACCAAGTTGTAAGCCATAGTCGATAATATTTTTTTATAAAAAACTACCAAATCGGTTTGAAACTGAGATATAAACACAATACTACTACTGGTTCTGGGTTTTTCCAAATGGAAGTAATCTTTTTAGCTTCTAAATATATAAAAGAGTCAGTATGTGCATCGAAAGAAAGAGTTTGACTAGCTAAGATGTTTTTTTTCAGAACTCAGATTACATGTCATATCTATGTGCAAGCACGCAAAAGTCGTCTGTATAATATTTACAAGTCTTCCAGTCGACTTATTATGCTACGGTCGACAACTACATTGTAAAGCCGTTCATTGTTAAAGATGAACATTACATTAATATATCTAAATAGATGTCACAATGTAAATACTGTTTTGAGTAAAACTCCTAAAACTTATTTCTTTTCATTACATGCACTACAGTGTATTCACAGCATTAAATCTTTAAAAGATCTTGAATTTGGTACTAACATTATATACAAGCTATTTAAAAAAGGAATGAAGAGAAAATGGATACTATTGTTTGCAGAAAAAAACGTCATTATTTAATGCCAATATGAAATTAATTTTACCGTTATGTGGATTGTTGAGAATACAAAGCAGACAAACAAATAAGATTTAAAAATGACTAAATTAGAAGAAAAATGTGTTATTTTTTTTTAAGTAGTTAAAACTATTAACACATATAAGCTTCTGTGTATACTTCTATTATGTTTGATTTCCTAATACAAGTGTACTGAATGCATAATTTTTAAACAAACTCTATAGAAAATTAAATGTGATAAGAATACGAAAAAACCGAATAATTTTATTGAACCACATAAATTGTTTAACAGATTTATTTAAAATTCTATCAAATTTGCTTAGCACAATTTTAATTTATTTTAGCCATTTCCCACAATAACAATTAAATCCATATTTATGTTTCGCTTTTAAATAACCAAAATGAAAAAAAGAGAACAAAACATAATTTGCTAAATGTCAAAAAGTTTAAATTTGTTTTTAAGACCATGTATAGTTTTAGCTTTTAGCTATGTATATCATTTTTTTACCAGTAATTTTCTCTATAATTTTAATCCACTGCAGTATTTTTTCAATTGTTCCCCATTGTCTGATAAATATTTGTTGCTATTATGTGCCATTTTTTGTACTTTGTTTTGTGTTTCTGTAGCTGTTTTAACTCCAAAGTACTGTTATCCGTTTTATATTTTTTTTCTTTCGTTATTTGCCTCTATTTCCTATAATTTTTGTCATTTCCCCCATCTGCTTCGAACAACAAAAACCAAAAGTATAAAAAACTAAATCTAGTAAATCGTTCCCAAATGTATAGCGATGCGAGATTCTTCTGAAAAGACTACAAGCATCAGCTCTATAAATTTATTAAAATGTATTTTTTTTTCTTTCGCTGGAATATGTCTCCGCAATCTCCGTTAAATACTTTAATTTTGTTGTTGGTTTGTGGGCGAGGTGATGACTGTAAGAAGCATTGTGCGGTAACTGCGATAAGCAGTTAAATTTTCATTTGAAACAATTTTAAAGGTGAATTTCTATTTTAATTGTTGTTATTACATGCAGGAAAAATAATGTTATTAATATCTAAAAAGAACTTCTAGAATAAAACTCTATTTCAGGTATATATTATAAGCATTAATCAAATGATATTTTAATCTTTTAATTTGTTTGTTCGAATAAGTTTGCTATGATCGTTAACATCACAAATTAATTCTAGAGGTCATAAAGTAAAAAAAAATGCTGTAGTTAGAAAAGATGACTTCTTCAATAACAACATATGGTATAAGAAATACAAAAAAGTGAATACTCAATCAAATACTGGCACATGCAAAATGATTACATCAATTATTCTAGCTACACTTGTTGCCAACATCTCCACACGCTCATATATTAGCTATTTCAACTATTATCGTGGTTAAGTGTTCTAGAAGGATTTTTTTTCGAAACAAATTATATGGATATTTAAGAAATACAGGTTTGAATTTTATGCAAAACTTGGCATATATCCGCCACTTCGCTAGTGCAGTTCTTACTGTTTGTTAAAAGCTCAACTTTTCTTCAAATCACCATATAATTTTTCGTTCAATTGTTGTTCTTATTAATTTAATAAGAAAAATTAAAAATTCTGTATAGATATAATTCTTTTAAATAATTTGTATCCTTCATTTTTTAAAAAGTATTTCTTAGTAACTCAGAAAATGAAAAAGTTACTACAAGATTAAGCAAATTAACTTGGTGTCCTTCTCTATAATATTAAGACTAAACTTAGATCAATAAAACTTAACTTTAGAAATCCATGTGTGTATATTCAAAACAATTTAATTTATTTATTAAAAAAAAGACTACAAAAGTGCTTAGAGTACCGTTTGTATTGCCCATACTATTTTCAATATTAACTATGATCAATAGTCCTCGATTTCAAAATTCTAGATTTGCAAATTTAAAAAATACAAAAGTGTCAGAAAAAACGTAAAAAGTCTTTTATAAAATTTTTCATTATAATTCTGATAAAAGTAGGAAAAAAGTACCAAAAAACAATACAGGAAAAAAAATTTATATCGCCAATATCATATTTAATGTCACTCTGAATCTGAATCAATAGTAGTAGTAGTAGTTGTTGTAACTTAAAAAATCGCTGTTCACCACCGTTTACATTACAAAAAGGACCATTTAATGCAAAGAAATACTTTTAATTTCGCCCATATTATTTTCAAACTCAATTTGGTTTAGAAGTTCCAAAAAGTATCTAAATCGCAATTTGGATCAATAAATAAAAGTAAAGAAAAAATATATATTATTCCTAATTTTAAGAATCTATATTAACAAGCCTAGAAAATACAAAAGTGAGAAAAAATTCTGGATTTCTTATATCAAATCACGAATTCCAAGCTTAAAAAGTGAATAAATTTACTCTGTTTTGCATTAAATTAAACATGTTCTAAAAACTGTGTCTTGAGTTTCACAGGTTTGCAAAAGTTGTTAATGAAACCCATATTATAAATTTCATTCAAATCAGTCTAGTAATTAGAAATTATATGTTTTGTCCCTTTCCAAAACATTTACCCTAAAAAATTATCGATATAAAAATCAATTCATATCCTTTTGTATAATATAGAAAATTTTTATTTAAAAAAGTACTAAAAAGCAGAAAAATATTTGAATTTGAAAAAAGTGCAGAAATCCGTTCGATATGTTTTTGCGGAATAAATAATTAAAAATAATTTTAGTCTTTTTAGTGGTTGGAAATGCAAGAAATGGCTAGACCCTTGTCATTTTTTTTTTATTTAAGTAGATTACAATACCTTTTTCAACCTCACCTGTATCATTTTTAGTTTAGCAAATATAATGTTACCGATTTTTCCCTTTTTTGTACCCTTAAAGTTTGAATTTCCAAAAATCATTTTTAGTGGATTAATGCATCAGAACATGAACCCATTATCAAAATTTTATTAATTTATCTTTCATGTTTGAACGCATCAAACGGTTCGGTCCACATAAAAAATAAAAGCCAGTCATATCCTATTGTTAACGCTAGATTGACGATAAATTAAAAAAAATTTTTTTGCTTGACTCGGCCTTTGATACCACTCCTCTTTCTAAACACTGTGACGCTAATTAAACCTGAGTTGGAACAAAGGAAAAACTCATAAAAAGGCAACAGAAATAAATGAAAAAACTTTATAACTTCTTATTTTGTTACCAATATAATAACATTTATTTAATAACTAGCCAAACCCGGTGCGCGTTGCTACACCTCTTATTGAATAAAAATGCATTCTGAATTTTAATTGAATATGAAGTGCAAGAAGCTAAAAATTATAACCTTTTTTTATGGGCGTGGCACTGCCCACTTATCTAATCACGAAACTGTATAGTCATGACAGCTTAATATGTGTGCAAAGTTTCAGAAAAATCAGTGCAGCGCATGTACCTCGAAATTATAACTTTTTTATGGGCGTGGCCCTGCCCACTTTTCTAATTACGAAATTATAAGGTCATGACATCTCAATATGTGTGCAGAGTTTCAAAAAAATCGGTCAAGTGGAAGTAGCTCAAAATTAAAACTTTTTTAGGGGCGTGGTCCCGCCCACTTTTCTTATCACGAGAGCTCGATATGAGTCAAAGTTTCAGAAAAATCGGTCAAGTGCAAGTAGTGGGCGTGGCCCCGCCCACTTTTTTCCAACCGTAAACACTCCCCGGAACGTGTACAACAACTTGCCAAAGTTTGAGTCCGATCGGTTTTACAGTTTCGGAGTCCATAGCTAACACACACACAGAGTTTCACTTTTATATATATAGATATAAAAGTTTTAATAAATAACGCTGGTCTGCAAAAAAACAAAAAAATTGCCGCCTTTAAACAAAAATATGTGGAATATTGAAATTTTAAAGCTTTCAATTCATATTCGTTTTCAGTTTCCTTCTATCGGGCTCAGATTTTTATGGGGGCTTGCCTAATATTTCGCCCGTAATGAGGCGTATAGGCTAATAGATTTCATCATAACTTGATAACGATTAGTCAGATTTTAATGATGATACAAGTCAATATTTGACAAGCAAATTTTCTTTAAGCCAGCTAGAAAACGTTTTGTTTTAATTATTGAGTGTTTAGAAATTATTCAGAAATAAGAGGCGATAGTAGAATGCATTTTCGGCATTCTCTTCTTGAGCAGCAGATTCCTTGGAAAAGTAGGTGGCCTTTTATAGGTTTATGCTGACGGATTGAAATCAGGGAGGCTAGTCTGCGGTGGTTTGCTTATACCTCTTTTTAACAGAAGCTGTTCCTGTATGCTACCAGATTACTAAAGCATTCTACAGGCAAAGTATCGTCGATTAAAAGGGCATTAAACTCTCTGAGATACTACAGGGTATATTTAAATTATACCTGTATTTGTATTCTTATTGACAGTCACTAGCAGGTATTTATTCAACATCCATTTTGATTATGAGAAGCCAAGCATCTCTTAATGAGATGGCAGCTCTGGCAAGACTTAGATCCCTGCATCTGGGAGAAAATATTCTTAACGATCAGTCGAGTATAACTTATACTGATGTTAGAAAGTATGCTCGTTTCTTCATAGGATTACGGTTTAGGATTGTTAGGTTTTTCTTTAGGTGGAGGAGGGACTACATACAAGTTATCATGCATCAGCTATCTTAAAGCGATCAGTTATAGACCAAAGTGTGATGATCTTGAAGATAATCAGCCTATATAACCTAACTTTACATGGTCCTACCAATATTGCTTATAAAAGGTTTGCTTTAAAAAATTTTTCAGCCAAAATTCAAAGCATTACATTTTGATTGTATTCTCTTTGACATATATTTGGCAAGTAATGAAAACTTTCATTCAGTATTGGAAGGTTAATTACCACAAGTATACTTAATGTAACGGTCTAATTAATAATGTACACATTTTTAGTGGGTCAGCATTTTTTCTTTGACTTGGGGTAATAATTTTCATAAATATATAATGGTTAATAATCTTTTTAATACTTACGAATGATAGTGTATTATACAGAACATGTGGGAAATTAGAACTTAAAACAAGTAAGAGCGCTATATTCGGCCGTACCGAATCTTATATACCCTTCACAACGTGTAGCCATGCAGTAACAGTGGTTTGTGTCACCATTCATCCCATATGAAATACGTACATACGTATAAAAACATACATATATTAAAACGTCCCATTGTAAAATTATAAATTCACGTATGTATGTTAAAAAAACAAAAAAAAAAAAAAATTTAAAAAAAAAATTAAAAAAAAAAATTATTATGTATATAATATATATAAAACAAAAAAAAAAAATAAACAAAAAAAATTAAAAAAAAACAAGTAAGAGCACTATATTCGGCTGTGCCGAATCTTTTATACCCACCACCAATTTTGTGTACATTTAAAGCACAATAATTATTATTTTGTTAATGGCTTTCTTTGTAGAGGGTGGTTAAATTTTAAATTTAAAACAGAGGCCGAATTACGGCACTCGAACGTGATCGAAATTTGAAAACTCTTATTAGAATCTATATACCTAAAGCATACTCGATCGTTCGAGTAAAATTTCGATCGATATCGAATGCCGTAATTCGGCCCCAGGTCTGTATAAAATGTTAGAACATCTATGAATGCCTTCTAAATTCGTTAAATGAGAAGCATTGCTGTTTATCGCGATAGTGTGGCAAAAAAACAGTCAACTTCGACTCATCATCGTGCCAAACAATTGAGCATCAGCAATGTTATTTAAAATTTGGACTATCGGATCGAGGTGTGCCGTTGAGGTCGCGGGGCCATTTGGCCGATATTTTGTTCCATACATAATTGAACCATACAAATATTATCATTAAAAAAGAAATGATAATAATTTCCTAAATAATTTGTGTTTTATTCAAAATCAACATCGGCCCTTAAAATTAACCCACCCTTTATAACTTCGATATGCTGGTAAAATGTTTTCGTAAATTAAGTGTTTCAGTGAAAATGGGCGTTAAATTAAGCGTGTCAATAAAATTTCTGCTAATAAATACAACTTAGATATTTCAATATAGTCCGTAATTCTTCCAAAATATTTATTCATTGAGAAATTATATGAATTTGAAATAAAGCATTATATAGGATGTGGGCGTAAGAGTGGGCGTGTCACCTAAATTTTCTGGCATAACAATAACATTGACTAGAAGGATTTCCGTAGCAAATTTTATCATCATACCTCTAATTTTGTCGGTTTTATAAATTTAAATTTCACTAACAGTAAATAACGTGGAAAGTGAGCGTTATAGTAGGTGTGTCGAAGTTATTTATGCTAATAAATACAACTTAGATATTTCAATAAAGCCCTTTATTATTCGATTTATAGAGAAATTATAAGAATTTGAGAGAAAACGTTGTTTGGGAGGTTGGCGTGTCACATTTATTTTCCGTCAGAAGAAAGCCTTTGACCAAAAAGCAATTCCTGCAAAATTTCAGAATCGTAGATCTAAATTTGTCACTCTTATTAGGTTTAAAATTTTTAACAGATTGGAAAATACACTGCGCGGTATAAATTTTCGTACATTTTGATCTCTAACTCCCTTCCTAATACATGCATTTAGGCAATTTTTCTTTCTTCCTTATACTCCGATTTAGCCAATTTTCTATTCCAAACAAACCTTGTGTATAAGACATATTCTGGCAAAATTTGAGCCCACTAGCTTTTTCGATGGGACCTCTATCGTGCTTTTAACAGACGGACATACGGACGGACATAGCTAGATCGTCGTCAAATAAAACTCCGATTAAGAATATACATACCATTTTTTTGGTGGCGGATATAAAAACTCAAATACTTCAAAAAAACACTTTACAAAAAAATTTGTTTAGCTCTTTTACTAAAATTTTGCAAAAAATATTTGACCTTGTGTCACAAATATTGATCTGCTGATCACGGTCGGATCGTAACGGGTATAAAATGGGGTATAGGGGTATAGAGGAGAGTTTTATCTACTAAATGGTGCTAATTTCTTTTTGTTATCTTATGTTTTCTAGAAGTTATGGTGTATTAAAAAAAGGAATTTAGGAAAATTTAGACCTAAAGATAAAAAAAAATTATTTCTAAACATTATAAACAATTTATTTTCATGTACTAATGGCTAACAAATTTTAAAATTATACAAAACTTATTTCGTTTGAAAATTTTCTAAAAGTAAAATGTTATAGAACTTTAAAAATTAAAAATCTTACTAATAAATTTCCTGTTTTAGCAAAATGCTGAGCATGTCTATTTTGAGTCACCCTGTGGCCCTTAAAATTTAACCACCCTTTACAAAAAAATAGATAGATAAAAAAAAAATTTGTTAAAATATGTATTTTAAATATTCAAATACTTATTTTAAATCTACTGATGCACATTTTTTTTTTTAAATTTTTAAATCTTAAACCTCATAAGACTGTGTGTACAACTATATGTTAAGTTGGGCACAAATCATTACTCTAGTTAATTTTTGTCAACAAACTTCGGTCATTTTCGTTTTCACAAACCCCTATAAAATTCCTTTGTAGTTTGTGCAAAAAAATGTTACTAGAGTCATCTAGTGTTCTACGTGATGTTTAGCAAAGACATCATCCTCAGTGTTTGCAAAATGTAGTGGCGCCTTCAACAGATGTCGCCATCTGCAATGAATAAATGCTAATGAATATGACTAATATATTTTTATAAAAATTTAAAAAAAAAGTGGGCGTGGCACATTTATTTTCCGTTATAACGAAGACTTTGACCAAAAAACCATGTTTGCAAAATTTCAGAACCGTACATATAGTTTTGTCAGTTTTATTACGTTTTAAACTTCAAATATACACTGAGCGGTATAAATTTTCGTACATTTTGACCTATAACTCCTTTTCTAATGCAAAGATTTAAGCAATTTTTGGGGAGAAATATTCTTTTGACTCGAGAAATATATATTCGAAGTTTCATGACTCTACGTTTATGCGTTTGGACACAATTCCTTTTTTTTCGATGTTTGAAGGACACGGTTTTTTCGACCTATTCTTGCTTTACGAGCTATAACTCTCTTTCTAATATTCCGATTTAGCCCATTTTCAATACCAAATAAACCTTGTCTATTAGAAAGATTCTGGCAAAATTTGAGCCCTTTAGCTTTTTCGGTGCGACCTCTATCGTGCTTTCAACAGACGGACAGACGGACAGACGGACGGACATAGCTAGATCGTCATAAAATCAAACCCCGATTCAGAATATATATACTTTATGGGGTCTAAAATGGATATTTCGATGTGTTACAAACGGAATGACAAAATGAATATACCCCCACCATTTTTTTTGTGGCGGGTATAAAAATTTAAAAAAAAATAATAAATATATAAATAATATATTAAATAAAAAATAAAAAAAAAAATTAAAAAAAAATAAAAAATAAAAATTTTTTGCCTCAGCTGGGATTCGATGCCACGTTTTCTCTAACCAGTATACACGTTTGTATGTATGTAAGTTGTTGTAATGTTGTTTTTGTGAAAAAAATCGAGGTGGTCGTGGGTTTTTGCTCATATCTCAGTTGTTTATGTACCGATGTTTCTGATTTTCAATACCGATCTACTCCCGAATATTTCTGATATTTTAGTACCTTACCCGGGTCCAACCTATGTCGGGGGGCTTCAAAAAGTTGATTTCAACATACACACGGACAGACGGTCATACGGACAGACTGACAGAGCTTAATCGACTCCCCTATTCATAAGCTTTCAGAAAATATATACTTTATGGGGTCGGAAATGAAAATTGTAGAAATTTCACACGGAATGACAAACCTATATATACCCTTTTTCACTGTGTGAAGGGTATAAAAATCAAACTGTGTTATATATACACTGTGTTTTGATGACGAAAAGATGCTACAAAAGATTTGATAAACTGATTCTATGGAAGTATAATAATTTATTGCGTAACTCTAGGTTTCAATGTTCTATGTTTGCTGTCTGATAAATCGCCAAAGGTGCAGATAAACAAATTATTGTGACTTTTTGTAAGTAAAGGGTGTTTTTTTAAGCCCGATAGAACTTGAAATTGTAAAAAATAACACAAAAAATTAAATTGTAATCAAATTTTTTTTTTATTCGTTATTTTTTATTCATTAACATTTGAAAATGATTTCGGGCATATGGGCACCGCGGCTGTTCTTGACGAAGCGCATTCTGGACGTCCAATTTTGGGCCACTTTTTCGAGCACTGCTGGCCGTATGTCACGAATAACACGAACAATGCTGGCCTCCAAGGCGTCAATTGTTGCTGGTTTATCAGCATAAACCAGTGACTTCACGTAGCCCCACAGGAAATAATCGAGAGGTGTCAAATCGCACGACCTTGGAGGCCAATTGACAGGTCCATTTCTCGAAATCAACTTATCGCCAAATTTTGATTTCAATAAGTCGATGGTTGCGTTCGCCGTATGGCACGTAGCGCCATCCTGTTGAAACCACATCTCCTACGGATCAATGTCATCCATATTTTCAAACAAAAAATCATTGATCATGGTGCAGTAACGATCTTAATTGCCCGTAACGCGAGCTCCGGCCTCATTTTTAAAGAAATAAGGTCCGATGATGCCACCAGCGTGAAAACCGCACCAAACGGTGCATTTTTCTGGATGTAATGGAGTCTGTAGGGTCTCTTGTGGATTGGTCTCGCTCCATATGCGGCAATTTTGCTTATTAACAAACCCGTTAAGCCAAAAATGCGCCTCATAGCTGAACACAATTTTGCGATAAAATTGGACGTCCAGAATGCGATTCGTCAAGAAAAGCCGCGGTGCCCATATGCCCGAAATCATTTTCAAATGTTAATGTCACGTATTGATCTTTCGAATAAAAAAAAATTTTGATTACAATTTAATTTTTTGTGTTATTTTTTATAATTTCAAGTTCTATCGGGCTTAAAAAAATACCCTTTACAAGTGAAAACGAGTAGAGTAATATCTCTGTCGCTAAAAAACAAGAACAAAGAAAACAGTTGGTGCTTTAAGCATTAAGTGTTATTCTAGAACTGAAAAAATATGTTATTTTTATAAGATATCAGAAGAAATAGCTTTTTGCAGGAGACTTGTTTTACTTTAAAATACTCCAAGGAAGTGATATTTTAAGCTCTGCAAAAAGCTGTTTATTTTTTTTTAGTAGTTCGCATCAGTTTCGAAAGAAGTGATACAATTTTTCTAAATCCTCTTTTAAAAACTCTTTGGAAAAATTCGTAGACCAATTTTTAAAACAGCTTCTAACCTCCTGCAAAGATCTGTAAAGGGATCTATATGTTAAGCATTTCCAAAAAAAGTAAAGGGGAAAATCCCAGTAATCATTCAGCATGTACAAAGAGATACGAAAGGGTTAACTGTCGTAGTGAGATCACCTTTTTTAATTGTAGATTGACACTTAAATAACGATGCCAAATTAGTTTCCTTTAAAATTCAGCATCCGATTTGCTCAACTTTAAGTCGTCAGCTATAAGGGTAATTTTTTCTTTGTTTCTTAATATGCGGCAAAAAACTTTATTATCAAATAACGTTTAAAGAATTGTTTGATGAGTGTTTTTATCGATTTCCAGCGTGTTTCTAGAAGCCATGATTTTAATATGTGATATGCCCCTACGCAGGTCTCATTTTTGCAATTAAAAAGCGCTAATTTCAAACCTACAAAGAACAGCTTAATCATGCCTTTCCCGTAAAGGAAAATGTAAAGCAAATTACAGTTTTCTTCTCTGTATCACTTTTTATAATTTCAAGTTGTATGGGGCATATAAAACACATTATAAAATAATTTCAAAGGTCATTATATCAAAACAAAATATTTTATAAGTCTTTGTATGTGTTTAAATACGCAGTAAAGCTAATAATAAACCTTTTAATTCAAAAGTAGCAGAAGAAAACAAAAATATAGGAAAAAAAAACATTTTAAATAATGATCAGGGGTTTAGCATTTTATATATATTTTTATACCCGCCACCAAAAAAAATGGTGGGGGTATATTCATTTTGTCATTCCGTTTGTAACACATCGAAATATCCATTTTAGACCCCATAAAGTATATATATTCTGAATCAGGGTTTGATTTGATGACGATCTAGCTATGTCCGTCCGTCTGTCCGTCTGTTGAAAGCACGATAGAGGTCGCACCGAAAAAGCTAGAAGGCTCAAATTTTGCCAGAATCTTTCTTATAGACAAGGTTTGTTTGGTATTGAAAATGGGCTAAATCGGAATATTAGGAAGAGAGTTATAGCTCGAAAAGCAAGAGTAGGTCGAAAAAACCGTGTCCTTCGAACATCGAATAAAATGGAATTGTGACCAAACGCATTAACGTAGACTCATAAAACTCCGAAAATATATTTCCTGAGTAAAAGCAATATTTTTCCCCGAAAATTATTTAAATCTATGCATTAGGAGAGGAGTTATCGATCAAAATGTACGAAAATTTATACCGCACAGTGTATTTTTCGGTATATTTAAAAACAAAAACGTCATAAAAGCAACAAAATTGGATGTACGACTCTGAAATTTTGCACACTTTGCTTTTTGGTGAGGCGCTTTTTTGTAACGGAAAATCAATGTGCCACGCCCACTTTTACGCCCACCTCCCATATAACGTTTTACCTAAATTTAATATAATTTTTCTATTAATAAAGATTTTGGAATAACAAAGGGCTATATTGAAACACCTAAGTTGTACTCATTCTCAGAAATAACTTTGACACGCCTACTATAACGCCCACTTTTCACGTTATCTACCGTTATTGAAATTTAAAAGCTCATAAAACCGCCAAAATTAGATGTATGATGATCAAATTTGCTACGTATATCCCCCTAGGCAATTTCATTACTGTGTCAGAAAATTAAGGTGCCACACCCACTTTTACGCCCACCTCCAATATAACGTTTTACCTAAAATTCATATAATTTCTCTACTAATAAAGATTTTGGAATAACAAAGGGCTATACTGAAACACCTAAGTTGTACTCATTCGCAGAAATAACTTTGACACTCCTACTATAACGCCCACTTTTCACGTTATCTACCGTTATTGAAATTTAAAAGCTCATAAAACCGCCAAAATTAGATGTATGATGTTCAAATTTGCTACGTATATCCCCCTAGGCAATTTCATTACTGTGTCAGAAAATTAAGGTGCCACACCCACTTTTACGCCCACCTCCCATATAACGTTTTACCTAAAATTCATATAATTTATCTATTAATAAAGATTTTGGAATAACCAAGGGCTATATTGAAACACCTAAGTTGTACTCATTCGCAGAAATAACTTTGACACTCCTACTATAACGCCCACTTTTCACGTTATCTACCGTTATTGAAATTTAAAAGCTCATAAAACCGCCAAAATTAGATGTATGATGATCAAATTTGCTACGTATATCCCCCTAGGCAATGTTATTACTGTGCCGGAAAATAAAGGTGCCACGCCCACTTTTACGCCTACCTCCCATATAACGGTTTGACAGAAATTCATATAATTTCTCTATTAAGAAAGATTTTGGAATAATAAAGGACTATATTGAAAACGCCTACTATAACGCCCACTTTTTACGTTATCTACCATTAATGAAATTTAAAAGCTCATAAAACCGCCAAAATTAGAGGTATGATGATAAAATTTGCTACGTATTTCCTTCTAATCAATGAAGCTGTTGTGCCAAAAAGTTAAGGTGACACTCCCACTTTAACGCCCACCTCCCATATAACGGTTTATCTTAAATTCATGTAATTTCTCTATTGACAAAGTTTTTGGGAAAATAAAGGACTATATTGAAATATCTAAGTTGTATTTATTAGCAGAAACTTTATTGACACGCCTACTTTAACGCCCACTTTCACTAAAAGACTAAATTTACGAAAACATTTTACTATTATATTGAAGTTATTAAGGTTGGTTAAATTTTAAGGGCCGATGTTGATTTTAAATAAAACACAAATTATTTAAGAAATTATTATCATATATTTTTATAATGATAATATTTGTATGGTTCAATTATGTATTTAACAAAATATCGACCAAATGGCCCCCCATACTTGGCGCAACTCCTCTATCTGATGGTCCAAATTTTCAATGACAATGTTGAAGCTCAATTGTTAGGCATGATGATGAGTCGAGGTTGACTACTCTTTTGCCACACTATCGCAAACAACAGCAATAGTTCCCATTCATCGAACTAAGAAGGCATTCACAGATTTTCTAACACTTTATACAGACCTGTTTTGCAGAAATTTAAATATTTTTGACAATTCTCCTGATTGTGGACGAATTTGAACGATTATGTTGATCAAAAGAATTACGAAGTGCACAAAATGCATTTTGATTTGAACGCCCATTTTTATAAAAAACCTGAATAACTTTAAAGCGTTGCTCATTTGCATATCTTTCCACGGATCAAATAGAATAAGTTTGAGATTGAGAAATGTCAATTGAAATGCAGAAAACAAATTTAAAAACTAGGTGTAGTTCACCTTCAACATGGGCCCTTAAAATTTAACCACCCTCTACAAAGAAAGGATACATATTTTATAATAAAGAGATTTTTCCATTGCGATTAACAAAATAATAAATATTATGCTTTAAATATACACAAAATTGGTGGTGGGTATAAAAAATTCGGCACAGCCGAATATAGTGCTCTGACTTGTTTAAGTTTAAATACTTTTCTCGTGAAGTTCTGATGGAGTATGTGCTAATTTAAAATACAAGCTTTTGCCTGTAGTGATATGAAACTGAGTTTTAGAAGTTAACGGCCGTATGCAAAAAAATTTCTAATGCAGATTTGAACAAGTAAGAGCACTATATTCGGCTGTGCCGAATCTTTTATACCCACCACCAGTTTTCCGTTCTTTTGTAGCTAGGGTTTTTTTTCCCGAAAATATTTGTTTCCCAGGAATGCGAGATTTGTTTTTTAATATCCCGGGATCCCGCAGCAAAACAAACAATAAGTAGATTTGGTTTTAATTATAAAAAAACTTTTTATTAAAAAGCATAAAATTGTTTATAATGTAAAAAAAAACACTTAAAAACTATAAAAATTAATAAATTAATAAATAATAAAAAATTAATAATTGAATTTAAAATATAAGTTGTGTAAAAATATGTTTTATTGAACAAAATACGAGATCAAATATAAGAGCAAAAAACAAGAGTACAGGTACTTCAGCTATGAGATCAAAAATAAAATCATTAGAATTCAATTTCAATAAAAACAATATAAACATCTCCTTTCGAATTGTAGCGACCTCTATTATTTCCCGGGATCCCGAAAAATAATCCCGGGAAGTCGGGAAGATTAAATAACTCAAATTCCCGGGAAATAACCCAATTAATAGCAAAAAATATTTTTGTTTGTTATTAACAGTAATCGCTATGCAATAATCTCTTTATACTAAAATATGTATGACTTTCTTTGTTAACTTCGATATGCTAGTAAAATATTATTAGTAAATTTAGTCTTTTAATGAAAGTGGACGTTAAAGGAACCGCGTCACCATTATTTTTTTGGTGGCAGGTATAAAAAGAAAGAAAAGTAAGATCTTACTTTAGTAAAAGTTTAATGTAGGTATATTCCTATAGGAATAAAAGTATACTTAAAATTTTTTAAAGATAATAATGGTGTGTTAAAGATTTTTGCTTAACAATTGTTTGTGAGTTCTTAATTTTCTTTTTCACATGGCCATAAGTCTTTAACCGCAAGATTTTTACAAGAGATTTTTAAAATATTAATAAATTATTGCAATTATTGCAGAAAAATCCCGTATATCATTTCTCAAAGTATTAGTTTAATTTAGCATTAAGGAGGTAATCATCTCAAACATAAATAATGTTTACTATTTAGATATTTGCTTTAAGTTTAAATAACTCAAAAAAAGTTTTAACAGCCTTACATTACATGCAAATCATTCTTTTGGAATGAATCTTATGAAGATTTTTTTATTGATTTACACAATAGCTCTTCACAAAGTTTTCTCTACCATTTTAACTTATAACTGTTTTAAAAACAATATAAATATGTTTTAACTCAAACCCACAGTATAGTATCAATCATAAATTCAAAATTGATCGATTCAAGTTCACCGTACTTTATTGATGCCGCTAGAATTGTTGCTTTTGTTTTAAAACCCCATTCAGCCCACTTGATACG
Organism: Phyto melanocephala; assembly: GCA_941918925.1. Lineage (NCBI taxonomy): Eukaryota > Metazoa > Arthropoda > Insecta > Diptera > Rhinophoridae > Phyto > Phyto melanocephala. The sequence continues at coordinate 92,967,997 of OW799233.1, read as the reverse complement.
TCATGGCAAAACACACAAATACACACACAGTGAGACCCATACTAACATAAGAAATCAATCAAAATTGTACATTTGCTTAAAATTTTATTTTACCAAATTACAAGCAGCTCAAAGAAATGTAAAACATTTTTATATTGATTACATTGTAAATCAATGTTTACAAAAAACCCTTTCATTAAGTTAAGAAGAAAATTATACTTGTTGGTAGCAAAACGAACACGAAGCAAAAAAAATCAAATATAAAAAGGAGTAGCAGAACGTTAACACATCACCAAACACAAAAAAATCTGATTTAAATCAAAGCAATTTTAACAAGTCGCAAAAAATTAGGAAAATAAAATGCAAAAAACTGTCTTACAACAGAAACTGGATGGCATTTTTAAGGGTTGACAATTGTTTGACTATTAAAATTGATCGAATAAATGTTTATAGTTTAGTTTTTATAGTAGAGTAATTGATTAAATTTAGAAAATTGTTTGCTTTGAATAATAAAAAAAATAGTTGAAATGTTTCCTATTTTCTACCGGAAACATTGTACACAATGTACAATTTATTTTAATAAAATTTAGAACATTTTAAAATATTTTTCTCATTTTTTTAATTGCCTTTTAAAACAGTAAACACTTTATGCTCGGCGCACAATTAGGACGAACGACGAATTTCGCCAACACGACGAACTCTTCGGTAAAAATTCGTTGTGCAAATTCGTCGTGTGAAGCACAACAATGACGAAAAAGTAACATCTTTTATAGTTGATAAAATTGTTTAGTGTTTGTGCAAAGAAACAACAAAAATAATCGAAGAATTTAATTTTTTGTGAAACTCAACAAAACAATAAATATAATTTCTGTAATAATAAAAACTTGTTTACGTATAAGAAAACGTTTGCAAACAATGTCGTGGGTACGTGTATTAAATAATAATAAAAACTTTGTTTGTGTATAACAGCTAATAGTGTGACCATATGAAAAGAAGATCACTTAATAAACTTAAACATTTGCAAGACACAAATAAAAGCAAATTTCTGTACTTAACTTTTGTATACCTATTTTAAATGTTTTAAAATAAAAAATAAAACAATTATTAAAGTAAAAACTAACTTTGTTTTCTTAAAAAGTTGAGAAGTAAACCAAAATTTAATAAAAATGGTCATCTTGTATCAATTTGTTCGTCGTTCGTCGGCGTAAGAAATATAAATAAATCTAATTCAGAGTTCGCGGCGTATAGCGAACTTCGACTGACGCCACAATTGTATGCATTCTCATATACACAAATGTGTTTTATTTTTGCTGACGAATATTCGCGACGAAAAATTCGTCGTTCGTCCCAATTGTGCGCCTAGCATTATATATTTTATAAATCTTTTTATACCCTACACCTGTGATACCATGGGTACATAAACATGGTACATGGGTACATGAAACAATAAGACCCGTACTCTTTTGGAAATATTTGTGAATAAATCTCGTTTTAAAAGCATAGAATTGTCATGAGTGCCTCTGTCTTTTTCCATTTTATTACCACAAGCATTAATATTTTTTAGCCATTGGACAATTTATAGACACGCTTGTTGCTATATATAGATAAAGGGCTAATCGTAAAAATTTTTGCACAAATCGGGAAAGTTAAAGGAAAAGTAGTTTGTAAAAAAATTTTATTTTTAAGTTATTAAATCATCCAGTTATTTTTGGATGGTACAAAATAATCCAAAGGAAATTTAACAATTTGTTTCGCATATAACTGAGATGCAAGGACCAAAATACAAATACTTCAGTGTAGTTTGTTTTTTTCCTTAATCGATTCTTGCAGGTTTTGCTCAAACGATAGGTTTGATATGAGTAGCACATGACAGGGCTTGATTATCAAAAAACATTAATGTTGGCTGCCACTATAAAATTGCATCTCTGTCACTCCCATAATTGTGGTATCATATGAAAGGTCTTGACAAGTAAAATTCACAAATCTTTGAAATAGTGTAATATTCAAGATGGTCGTGGAACAAGATGGCAGATAATTGTATCATAACCTCATCAACAAAGTCATCAAATGAAAGGGCTTGACTGGTTAACTATGTAAAAATCAAAATCAAAGATGGCGAAGTTAATAATAAAACAAAATGGCATTTAGTATTAAATTAGAAATTTACACTATGATGTAGTCACTGTTGCTATGTACATGATAATAAAGATTATTTCCTTAGTCGGAAAGACCGTATATAGCATTGCTAATTGCATTTTCTTTTACTTAAATCTTTAATAGAATAAAAACATAAATTAAAAACTAAGTAAAAATTTTCGTTTCGTTGCACTTTAGCACTTATTTTGTACTAGCTTGTGCCCACTACTTTGTCTGGGTAGTTGTCGGGATAAAAGTTAGACTTAGTATTAACCTAGGTTGTTATTTACATATTTGTCAAATTTAATTTAATTCCACTTAGCCACATTCACTAACTTCATTTATTATATTAGTAGAATTATTAAGATTATTAATTTGAAAATATAAAAATATGAAAGAAAAGTTTAAACTTACAACAAAAATTAAAAATATTTACAACACAAACAACCCGTTTAGGATGTGTTATAATGAGTTTGCCAACGACATCGCCTGTTTATTGTGATAAAAAGTAGCCTATGTGTTAATCTTGGTTCTATTCAGTCTACTTATGTGCCAAATTTCATTTAGTTTCGTTCATCCGTTTTTGCGTGATTGAGTAATAAATATCCAAACATACAAACATTCACATTTAAATATTATATTAGTAGGATAGAAGGATTAGCTTATCGTTTTCAGTTTTGAAAAACAGTTTCTTGCTAAACTTATACCAAAATTAAAAATTTTGTATCTACAAGTATTTAATTTATTAAAAGTTTCTAGAAAATTAATTGCATATTTATACCCTTCACAGAGAGCGGGAGGGTATATATAGTTTTGTCATTCCTTATGCACTTTTTACAATATTTGTTTGCGACCCCATAGATTATATTTTTTCTGAAAGCTTATGAGTAGGGAAGTCGACTGACCAATGTTTGTCTGCCCGTCTGTCCGCATAACTGTTTAAATTAGTTTTTAAGCCCCTTGATTTTGTTGAGACCCGTGTATGGTGTCAGAAATGTTTGGGAGCAAATCGGTACTAAAAATCAGAAATTGGTCCACTGACATCTGAGATATGAGATATAAGCCAGGATGACACATCCATACAAATGTGTTACACTTTTTCGAGATAGCCTGGTTTCAAATTCCGGCAGAAGGAAAAATTTTTTTTTTCATTATTGGCACATACATTAACTTATTTTTTAATTTCACGATGGAATGTTTTAAGGCGGATAAAATCATTTATAAAGATTAATAAAACGTTTGTATATAACATACGTATATTATGTCAATAAAAAGGTAAATGTGTAAAGATTTAACCCCAAAAATATTGTTATCATATGATACGGCTGGACAAGTAGAATACATTAAACTATGAAAAAGTCAAAATTTTAGATGGCATCACAAACAAAATATTGGATATTTTTTTTTCACAACTTGATCAGTATAAAATGAAAGGACTTGAGTAGTTCAATACAGATAACTATGTACAAATCAAAAATCAATTATGACGTCGGAAATAATAAACCAAAATGTCATTTAATATCAAAACTCAACTAGGCAAAGTTACTATAGCTATGTGGTCACTATAGCTGTGTACAAGTGAAGGGTATTATCAGATTCAGTAAGGGCGAATATAGAACTTTTACTTGTTTTTTATTCTAATTTTCAAATTGCGTTTCATCCTTGTAAAAAGCATTTTCGATTTTCCTCGATTAATCGAATAATATTTGTACACCTGTCTACCCTAGAATCAACCAACATATTCCAGTGTAAGAGACCAAAAAGGTTTTTGATTTATTAAAAAGAAAAAAAAAACACAAAAACTTGGGAGAAAAAAATATATATAAATTGGAAAAAATCGTTAAAACATTATACACCCTCTTCGTTTGAGGACAAAATAAACTGACTGGAGAGGATAATCATTCACCTTTTTTTTATTTGCTGCTACTAGTTGATGTTGTGTTTGTGCACGTTTTTGTGTTTGTGTACACAATTCGTTTCTGCTACATATTTTTAAAATACACAGGTGGGCGCTGCAATTTTATGGCTTGTAACGAAAAAAATATGTTTTTGTTTTCTCTTTTCTGTCAGTTTTTACCGTTTTTAAACCAAAAAGAGTTATTCCAACATTATTATTTTTTCTTTTGTCTAATAAATTCAATACAATTTGTAGACGTTTAATAGGTGCTATTTAAGTTTATCCAAAACTCATGCATTAACAAATTTTATACTTAAAGATTTTTTGGTCATTCAAGTGGTTGTATATTGATTATCAGTAAAATTGTCCTGGGAATTAATTTAATATGGATAGTGAACTTCTAAGAATTTATAAAGATGAGTGGCAACTGCCTTAACTTTTTCTTCTATTTTGTTAACCCAAATCGGTACAAAACTTTAAAATGTGTAGGTCATGGAAATTTTGTGTAGGTCATTATGATTGGGAAAAATATCTTAGTTAAGTTAATCGCCTTTGTGTTTAATCTAACCTAGCGAAAGGAAATATTTAAATTCTTTTCACAGAGAAACTTAAAATTAAACAAGTAAGATCACTATATTCGGCTGTGCCGAATCTTTTATACCCACCACCAATTTGGTGTACATTTAAAGCACAATATTTATTATTTTGTTAATCGCTATAGAATAATCTCTTTATAATAAAATATGTATCACTTTCTTTGTAGAGTATAGTTAAATTTTAAGGGCCCAACTTTTTTCTTGAATTTCATTTGATATTTCTCAATCTCAGACTTACTCAATTTGAACCGTGGAAAGATACCGATCGACCAACACTTTTAAATATTAAAGATTTTTATAAAAATGGGCGTTCAAATCAAAATTCATTTTGTGTACTTCGTGATTCTTTTGGTCAACATAATCGTTCGAATTCGTTCACATTCGTGAGAATTGTCTGCAAAACAGGTCTGTATGAAATGTGAAAACATCTGTGAATGCCATCTTAGTTCGTTGAATGGGAATCTACCTCGCCTCATCATCGTTCCCAACAATTGAGCATCAACAGTGTCATTGAAAATTAAGACTATCGGATCGAGGTGTGCCGCCGAGGTCACGGGGCAATTTGGCCGATATTTTGTTCCATACATAATTGAAGCATACAAAAATTATCATTATAAAAATAAATGATAATAATTTCCTAAATAATTTGTGTTTTATTCAAAATCAACATCCGCCCTGAAAATTTAACCACCCTTTATAACTTCGATATGCTAGTAAAATGTTTTCGTAAATTTAGTCTTTCAATGAAAGTGTCCGTTAAAGTACGCGTGTCAATAAAGTTTTTGATAATAAATATAACTTAGATATTTAAATATAGTCCTTAAGTATTCCAAAATCTTTATTCGTAGAGAAATTACATAAATTTAAGATAAACCGTTATATGGGAGGAAGGCGTTAAAGTGGGCGTTTCTGGCATAACAATGACATTGACTAGAAGGATATATGTAGCAAATTTGATCATCATACCTCTTATATTATCGGTTTTATGAGCTTTTAAATTTCATCTACGGTAGATATTGTGAAAAGTGGGCGTTATAGTGGGCGTGTCAAAGTTATTAATGCTTAAGAATACAGCTTAGATATTTCAATATAGTCTTTATTATTCCAAAATCTTAATTCATTAAGAAATTAAATGAATTGAAGATAAGGCATTATATGGAAGGTGGGCGTAAAAGTGGGCATGTCAAATTTATTTTCCGTCAGAATTGTACATCTAATTTTGTCGGTCTTATTAGGTTTTAAATTTTGAATATACTGAAAAATACACTGCGCGGTATAAATATTCGTAGATTTTGATCTATAACTCCCTTTCTAATGCATATATTTAAGCAATTTTTAGGGAGAAACATGGTTTTTACTCAGGAATTATATGTATGGAGTTTCATGACTCTACGTTGATGCTGGTGAACACAATTCCATTATTTTCGATGTTGGTTTTTTCGACCTCCTCTGGCATTACGAGCTATAACTTTCTTGGTAATATTCTAATTTAGCCCATTTTCAATTTCAAACAAACCTTGTGTATAAGACATATTCTGGCAAAATTTGTGCTCTCTAGCTTTTTCGGTGGGACCTCTATCGTGCTTTAAACAGACGAACAGACGGACGGACACAGCTAGAACCTCATCAAATAAAACCCCGATTAAGAATATATATACCATTTTTTTGGTGGCGGGTATAAAAACTAAAATACTAAAAAAAGACACTTTACAAAAAAACTTGTTTAGCTCTTTTACTAATATTTTGCAAAAAAATGTTTGACCTTGTGTCACAAAAATTGGTCTGGTGCTCACGGTCGGATCGCTCCAAGTATACAATTGGGTAAAGGCGTATAGAGGAGAGTTTTATCTACGAAATAGTGCAAATTTTTTTTGTTATCTTATGTTCTCTTGAAGTTACGATCTATTAAAAATGGGAATTTAGGAAAATTTTGACCTAAGTAAAAAAAAAATTATGTCTAAACATTATAAACAATTTATTTCCATGTACTTATGGCTAACAAATTTTAAAATTTATACAAAACTTATTTCGTTTTAAAATCTTTTATAAGCAAAATGTTATAGAAGTTTAAAAATCAAAATCTTACTAATAAATTTTCCGTTTTAGCAAAATGCTAAGAATGTCTATTTTGAATCACCCTGTTCTCCGTAATACGTGTGAAATAAAGTTTTAATTTTTTGGCTCACGAGGTGCACTAGTGTTTACATTCAAATGAACTTTAATGTTTTTCAATCGATGACCACAAAAAAATGAGTTTTGGCCGCCTTCTCGTAGAATGGTCCACTGTGCGGCGGCCATTTGGCCGATATTTTATTTCATAAAAATATTATCATTACAAAAAGATATGATAATAATTTCCTAAATAATTTGTGTTTTATTCAAAATCACCATCGGCCCTTACAATTTAACCACCCTTTACAAAAGAATAGATAGATAAAAATATAATTTGACTAAAAAATGTATTTTAAATATTCAAATACATATTTTAAATCTACTGATGCACATTTTTTATATATTTAAATCTATAACCTCATAAAACTGTTGGAACAAATATGTATGTTTAGAGTTGGGCACAAATTGTTACTCTAGTTAATTTTTGTCAATGACCGAGGTATTTTCGTTTTCACGAACCCTCATTAAAAATCCCTTGTGGGATGAAAAAGGTTGTTAGCATGCCATCTAGTAGTTGTTAGTAGAGTCATCTACTGTTTTATCTTGTATTTAGCTACAGTACAATAAATGGCGCAGTGTAAGATGAATAAATGCCAATGAATATGACTAATATATTTTTATAAAAATTTAAAGAAAAAAGTGGGCGTGGCACATCTATTTTCCGTTATAACGAAGACTTTGACCAAAAAGCCATGTTTGCAAAATTTCAGAATCGTACATATAATTTTTTCAGTTTTATTACGTTTTAAATTTAAAATATACACTGTGCGGTATAAATTTTTGTACATTTTGACCTATAACTCTTTTATTAATGCATAGATTCAAGCGATTTTCAGGGAAAAATATTGTTTCTACTTGAGAAATATATATTCGAAGTTTAATGACTGTACTTTAATCCGTTTGGACACAATTGCATTTTATTCGATGTTCGAAGGACACGGTTTTTTCGACCTAGTCTTGCATTACGAGCTATAACTCTCTTCCTAGTATTCCGCTGTAGTCCATTTTCAATACCGAACAAGCATTGTGCATAAGAAATATTCTGGCGAAGTTTAACCCCCCTACCTTTATCGGTGCGACCTCCATCGTGATTTCAACAGCCAGATGGACAGACGAGCGGACATAGCTAGATAGTCATTAAATCAAACCTCGATTCAGAATATATATACTTTATGGGGTTTAAAATGGATATTTCGATGTGTTACAAACTAAATAACAAAATGAATATACCCCCACCACGGGTATAACAATTTTAGTTTCCAAAAATCAAAAACTTTTATTGCAAGATTATTTAAAGAAACTAAATTTTTAGAAAAATACATTACAGTAGAAAATCATTAAAAACTATTTTTTTCTGCGATTAACTGTGTGGTATTCGGCAAAGCATTTGACACACAGACCATTATCACACTTATTGCTTACAGTATGATCACTTGTTTTACAGAGTTCACCAGCGCAATGTCTTCGCTTAACAATTTCCACAACTAGATGATCTTTTTCATCAAATCTTTATGTGCTACAGAAGTATTCTTGTGTAGGAATTGGAGCACAATAACATATTTAGGCTTTTCGCCGTAAACTCCAATTGATTTTTTTTTCGATGCAGCTGCCAAGCATTGTGAATTCATACATCAATCAGCCATGTAAAAATGATACTCCACCATATTTTTCCCTTATATCCAATGCGATAGAGGTTTACATTCTGATCTAAACGATCAACTCCTGCCATATACTTATTGTGTTTAGTTACGACATAGGGTCGTTTTACGTATATTTTTTTCTTTCATCTTTGGAATATCGTAAGGCATTAGATAATGGATAGACATTTAATTCTGTTGATTCCATAGCGACATTTGAATTATCCAGTCATTTTGTAACATGTATATCAAAATTTTTTGAAGAAATAGATGCGTAAAACCTGTTTATTTCCTAATTATCTTTTTGTCATGCAAAGGTCAAGTTTTCGGTATGCGGTTTTCCCGAATAGTTCCAGTGGCTGTATATCCACGAGCTTTTAAGTACTAGAGCAGGGGAAAGTTTGTAAATAAATTATCTAAATAAAACTAAAATGGTGATTTTTTTACGTCCTTACAAAAGTCATCAATAATATTTATCAAAGGACTGTCACATTTACCAAAACACTGTTCATATTTTGCATTAGCTCGTAGATTTTCACCTTAAATTTCAAAATTGATAAGCTATCCACTTGATATAAATAATGACCAAACTTAATATTAAGATTTCAAAGGTTTTTCTTTTATGTATTGTTAACAGCCATGCTTACCAAAGTACGAAATCATACTCTCGTCATATGAGAGGTTTTGCTCTACATGAAAGTTTTTAAGCACTTTGGCTTTCAAATGGTCTCTTAATAGTCTAAGCATCCATATTTTGTCCATCAGAGTTTTCTGTAGTGACGTTAACACTTTTTTTTGACAAAATCAACTATGGCTAGCAGAATCTATTCCAAAAATTTAATACAGTTCTACACTTTTTCATCTTTATTTTACATACTTTTTTTGATTTCTTATATTTTTTTTAGTTCCTTAGTTGTCGGTTTTGTTGTTAGATACATATCTAATTTTTTAAATAAAGAACAAATTTTAAAAAATTATAAACCGACTGTAAAATTACTGTTTTGGCAGATTACAATTACATGTGTGACAAGTCATATGTAAAATACGTGCAGTTTGAAAACAGGTATAGAAATTAATTCAACTTAAAATCTGAGTATTTCACATTAATCTTTGACTAAAATTATGAAAGAGATACACATACTTCAAAATAAAATAAAAACAAACGCGTATTATCCTTTTTGTATACAAATTTAGCTTCTTTTTTGACTGTTCACTTGACGTTTTTATTTATATTTTTAAGCAACACTGATATATAATATTCATGTTTAATATTTAATAAAGTGAACAATTTTAAAACGTTAAAAGAATTTATATTTTAAAATAAAATAAATTTAAAATATTATGCTGATTTTCCATTAATTCTGTTAAACAATAAATCAGAGAAAGGGAAACAAATATAATTTGTTAAAACGTTATCAATTAAATTGATCGATTTACAGAGAAAATAATGAAATACATACATCATTCTTTTTTTTAGTCTTGCGACATTAACTACTACCTTGACTTCTGTATTCAATTCAATAAAGGTGAAACAATTTACGTTTGTCAAACACAAAAAGCAATAAAATGAATTTCACATTTTGAAAAAAATGGTAAAAAAAGAAAATATAGTAGCAAAACAATGTATTTGTTCTTGTTTGTTAATACAGCTACAATTTCTTTAACACGTGTCCTTGTCAAGGATAAGTTTGAATTCGTACGTATTGTAACAGATTACAAAAGAGTTATATGAATGACTGATAACGCAAGTACGTATGTATATGGGAATGTATAAGTTTATACAAAAATGTAGTACATACATACATACATGAGTATACATATTAAGTTGAAAATTGCAGAGAAAAATAAATTGTTTTTCTTTAGTGCATAAAATGTTTTCCTCTTTTTTGGATTCAATAGTGAAATTTATAGCTAATATATACAAATGGTTTAATTTAATTTAAACAAGTAAGAGCACTATATTCGGCTGTGCCGAATCTTTTATACCCACCACCAATTTTGTGTACATTTAAAGCACAATATTTATTATTTTGTTAATCGCTATAGAATAATCTCTTTATAATAAAATATGTATCACTTTCTTTGAAGAGGGTGGTTAAATTTTAAGGGCCCATGTTTAAGGTGAACCACACCTAAACTTCATCTTTTTTTTTGCATTTCATTTGACATTCATTTGGCAACGCTTTTAAATATTAAAGATTTTTGTAAAAATGGGTGTTCAAATCAAAATGCATTTTGTGCACTTCGTGATTCTTTTGGTCAACATAATCGTTCGAATTCGTCCACAATCATGAGAATTGTAAAAAATATTTAAATGTCTGCAAAGCAGGTCTGTATGAAATGTGAAAACATATCGCTCATTTGCTGCAAGAACGGCATAACTCAAAATTTTCGATTTAGAGATAAATGCGTTTTAAGTGTTTAATTAACTATAGCTCTGAAGAAAAATTAATAAATGTAAATATTTTAATATCATCTTATAAATCAACTTATATTTAATTTATCCGTATAGAAAAAAGTAGAGTTATAAATTGTTAATAATTGTTTTTAGATGGAAAATTGTTTATACTTTGAGTTATGACGTTATTTCTGCTAAAGTTCATTGATAGTAGTGTAGTAAACTTAAATGTGTCGTTCTTTATTTCAATATTTTATTTTAAAGTCTTATAAACGAACATTTTCTATACATTCCTTTACACCTACTTTTACATCTGGATTAATGTTTTTTGTTTACGATGTTTTCCCCTTTGGTCACATTACAATATTTGATTAGCCAGCTTTTCACATTTCTCTCTTGTCTTAGATATCTAGAGCGTATTTAAAAAAAGTTTACAAACACGTACTAAACCCTCACCTTTCTTAAAAAGGAAGGCATTGTTGTTATGACGAGGACCTCTTATACCTCCAATACGCACGTAGCGGTATTTCGGCTCGACGAATAGATTTGGCAATAAATTGTCGTTGCTTTTTAAATGTGAAATAGTGTTATCAGTGGCTTGATTAGAATGTGTAGCTTCGTGTTCTGAAAATATTTTTTTCACTGCTGTCATTGCTATCGTTATCATCCAGAGAACTTTGGCAGCATGTCACATCTGCAAGAGAATCGTCAAGATCTTCCAAAAATTTCAAAGAGCTAGATGCTGATTTGCACCGGTTGTAGTCAGACATTTTAAAAAAGCTAAAAAATTTGTCCAGCAATAAGGACTTATTTTGAGTTATTGCGATAATTTTAAATTTAACGTCTAAAAATTTATCGTCAATAATGACACATTACTTGATAGTTCAAAATGCTGACTTCTTATCAACATATTTTTTAGTAGCAATAACGTCATAAGTAAAAATAATTCAGTTTACGATAAACATTTTTCCAACAATAATGGCATATTTTGTGTTATAGCTAGTTACAATCAGACGATTTTTTTCAACAAAACAGTCACAACACAAAATATGCCAGTATATAATAATTTTTACTACATCAAACTCATTTTACCTTTCCACTTATAAAGGCACAACGCAAATTATGTCGCTCTTTTCGAAAACAAAACGATTTTCACACCTTAACAACTGTGGCGTAACTAACGATTTGTCGTTGTGGTCAGTAAAAGAAGAGCGAAACATAGGAATAGAAATAACGGCATATACTCGTCTCACACGTTCTGTATACAAGATATCAAAATGAGTATTTTACACAAGATAGAACATCATATTGCCAATATTTCTGTATTATTAACTCAAAAATCGCAAATTTTGAGTTATGCCGTTCTTGCAGCAAATGAGCGATATGTGAATGCCATCTTAGTTCGTTGAATGGGAAACATTGCTGTTTTTCACGATAACGTGGCAAAAGAGCAAGCAACCTCGACTCATCATCGTGCCTAACAATCGAGCATCAACAGTGTCATTGAAAATTTGGACTATCGGATCGTGGTGTGCCGCCTAGGTTGGGGGGCCATTTGGCCGATATTTTGTTCCATACATAATTGAAGCATACAAATATTATCATTATAAAAATAAATGATAATAATTTCATAATAATTTTATTCAAAATCAATATAGTCCCTTAAAATTAAACCACCCATTATAACTTCGGTATGCTAGTAAAATGTTTTCGTAAATTTAGTCTTTCAATGAAAGTGGCCGTTAAAGTACGCGTGTCAATAAAGTTTCTGCTAATAAACATAACTTAGATATTTCAATATAGTCCTTTAGTATTCCAAAATCTTTATTCGTAGAGAATTTACATGAATTTAAGAGGAAGAAAGTGAATTTAAGGTTAAATTTTAAGGGCCAAAGGGTGATTTAAAATATACATTCTCTGCATTTTTCTAAAACGGGAAATTTATTAGTAAGATTTTGATTTTTAAACTTCTATAACATTTTGCTTTTAAAAGATTTTCAAACGAAATAAGTTTTGTATAATTTTAAAATTTGTTAGCCATTAGTACATGAAAATAAATTATTTATAATGTTTAAAGATAATTTTTTTTGACTTAGGTCAAAATTTTCCTAAATTCCCATTTTTAATAGAGCATAACTTCAGGAGAACATAAGCATAAGTTGTTAGCATGCCATCTAGTAGTTGCTAGTAGAGTCATCTATCTTATCATCTTTATCTTATATTTAGCTACAGTACAATAAATGGTACAGTATAAGATGAATAAATGCTAATATATATGACTAATATATTCTTATAAAAATTTATAGAAAAAAGTGGGCGTGGCACATCTATTTTCCGTTATAACGAAGACTTTGACCAAAAAGCCATGTTTGCAAAATTTCAGAATCGTACATATAGTTTTGTCAGTTTTATTACGTTTTAAATTTGAAATATACACTGTGCGGTATAAATTTTCGTACATTTTTATCTATAACTCTTTTCCTAATTCTTAGATTTAAGCGATTTTCAGGGAAAAATATTCTTTTGACTCGATAAATATATTTTCGAAGTTTCATGACTACGTTTATGCGTCTGGGCACAATTCAAAAGTGAAAGTGGGCGTTATAGTAGGCGTGTCAGAGTTATATTTGCGAATGAGTACAACTGAGGTGTTTCAATATAGGCCTTTATGATTCCAAAATCTTTATTAATAGAGAAATTATATGAATTTTAGTTAAAACGTTATATGGGAGGTGGGCGTAAAAGTAGGCGTGGCACATTGATTTGCCGTTACAAGAAAGCGTGTCACCAAAAAGCAAAGTGTGCAAAATTTCAGAGTCGTACATCCAATTTTGTTGCTTTTATGACGTTTTTGTTTTTAAATATACCGAAAAATACACTGTGCGGTATAAATTTTCGTACATTTTGATCGATAACTCCTCTCCTAATGCATAGATTTAGACAATTTTCAGGGGAAAATATTGTCTTTACCCAGGAAATATATATTCGAAGTTTCATGAGTCTACGTTAAGGCGTTTGGACACAATTCTATTTTATTCGATGTTCTAAGGACACGGTTTTTTTCGACCTACTCTTGCTTTTCGAGCTATAACTCTCTTCCTTATATTCCGATTTAGCCCATTTTCAATACCAAACAACCCTTGTCTATAAGAAAGATTCTGGCAAATTTTGAACCCCCTAGCTTTTTCGGTGCGACCTCTATAGTGCTTTCAACAGACGGACAGACGGACGGACATAGCTAGATCGTCATAAAATCAAACCCCGATTCAGAATATATATACTTTATGGGGTCTAAAATGGATATTTCGATGTGTTACAAACTAAATAACAAAATGAATATACCCCCACCATTTTTTTGGTGGCGGGTATAAAAATGTTTAACTGTATTTGAATAAAGTTTAGTCTGTTTTGAATAACGTTTCGTTTATTTTGAATAAAGTTTCGTCTGTTTTGAATAACGTTTCGTTTATTTTGAATAAAGCTTCATTTATTTTCAATAATGTTTCGCTTAATTTGAAAAAGGTGTTATTTAAACTGTAAATGCTATATCTTGAAAAGTGTATCTGTACACTTGCCACTTCGTTAGTGCGATTTCACACCATTTGACATCTTGTGTGGTTTTAAAATTCATAGTCTGTGTTGATAAACTAGCAACGAGCTACCATTTGGAGCATTATGAATAAATAAGATCAGGCGACCTCGAAAAAGCAGTACAAAATTGTTTAGCTAGGTTTGTGTTCTTAAGAGGCAGTCGCGAAATACGAAAATTCTTTGTAAAATAAGAAATGAAGCCTTTATAAAAAAATTTAAAAATTTTAGTTAAAAAAATACAAAAGTTCACCAAATAAAAATTATTTTTAGAAAAAATATTAATGAAATATGTTTAAGTTCTTAGGGAACTTTTGGATATCATTCATATTTACTTCAAAATTTCCAAAAATCTTTACACAACCAATAGATTGGCGTTTTTAAAGAAGCTCTAAAAATTATTTTTAAAATTTTCAATAATTTAATTGACATTATTGTTTCTCCTATTCCTTCTTTTATATTTTGAACCAAATAATTTAAATTTCCTATAACGTGTATTGACTGTCAGACAATCAGTAAAAATATAAGAAATTATATCAATCTTTTGGTGTGTGAATGAACAGTAAAGTTTATTAAACTTCATCAAATAATAAACATCATTGTAAATAGCAATGCATAACAGACACTAACATTATAAATGCCAACACCAAATGCCTGCTTACCTACGTATTTTCTGACATATACACACAAACGCAGATACTCTGCAAATATTTTTTATCCATAAAGACACTAAAACGTAACGCAACGAAGAGTTAAAACTTATCGAATATCGCCTTTCATGAAAAAAATTGCCTCAATTCTTATATTCGACAAGTCTATTTGGCACCTCTTTTAGTATGAAACGGTTTATTTTACTGCAGTAAAGAAAATTAGTTCAGTTTCTTACTTAAAAGCTTAAAATGCCAAGCAGAAAGTTTAACTTCTGCAACACATTTTAGTATTAGTATTGTAATAGTTTCGGGATATAAGGCCTAGTTGTTTGGTCAACGATGTTCATTCGTGTATTTTACGATTATGAAAATGTTTACTAAAAACTTTCACATAAGCTTTTATAAACAAACTTTGAGCGTAATATTAAATCTCAAAAATATTAACTTCAAAGATTTCGGTAGAAAGATTTTTATTTGCATAAGACTTTTGTTTAATTTTAATATTTTGATAGCTTAAACAGCAATAACGAACATAGTAAAAAACAAGTAAGAGCACTATATTCGGCTGTGCCGAATCTTTTATACCGACCACCAATTTTGTGTACATTTAAAGCGCAATATTTATTATTTTGTTAATCGCTATGGAATAATCTCTTTTTAATAAAATATGTATCACTTTCTTTGTAGAGGGTGGTTAAATTTTAAGGGCCCATGTTGAAGGTCAACTACTCGTAGACTTTAAATTTGTTTTCTGCATTTCATTTGACATTTCTCAGTCTCAAACTTACTCAATTTGATCCGTGGAAAGATATGCAAATGAGCAACGCTTTAAAGCTATTCAGATTTTTATGAAAATGGGAATTCAATGGGAGTTTGTGCACTTCGTAATTCTTTTGATCAACAAAATCGTTCAAATTTGCCACAATCGGGAGAATTGTAAAAAATATTTAAATTTCTGCAAAACAGGTCTGTATAAAATGTTAGAAAATCTGTGAATGCCTTCTTAAATCGTTGAATGGGAACTACTTCTGGTTTTTGCGATAGTGTGGCAAAAGAGCAGTCAACCTCGCCTCATCATCATGCCCAACAAATGAGCATCAATATTGTCATTGAAAATTTGGACCATCAGATAGAGGAGTGGCGCCAAGGACGGGGGGGCCATTTGCCCGATATTTTGTTAAATACATAATTGAACCATAATAATAATAATTTGTGTTTTATTTAAATTCAACATCGGTCCTTAAAATTTAACCACACTTTATAACTTCGATATGCTTCTATAATGATTTTGTAAATGTAGTCTTTCAATGAAAATGGACGTTAAAGTAAGCGTGTCAATAAAGTTTCTGCTAATAAATACAACTTAGATATTTCAATATAGTCCTTTATTTTCCGAAAAACTTCGTCAATAGAGAAATTACATGAATTTAAGATAAACCGTTATATCGGAGGTAGGCGTTAAAGTGGGCGTGTCACCTAAACTTTTTGGCACAACAATTACATTGATTAGAAGGATATACGTAGCGATCATCATACCTCAAATTTTGGCGGTTTTATGAGCTTTTAAATTTCATTAACGGTATATAACGTGAAAAGTGGTTGTTATAGTAGGCGTGTCAAAGTTATTTTTGCGAATGAGTACAACTTAGGTGTTTCAATATAGTCCTTTGTTATTCCAAAATCTTTATTAATAGAGAAATTATATGAATTTTAGGTAAAACGTTATATGGGAGGTGGGCGTAAAAGTGGGCGTGGCACCTTAGTTTTCTGGCGTAGTAATGACATTGCCTAGGAGGATATACGTAGCAAATTTGATCATCATACCTTTCATTAACGGTAGATAACGTCAAAAGTGGGCGTTATAGTAGGCGTGTCAAAGTTATTTTTGCTCATGAGTACAACTTACGTGTTTCAATATAGCCCATTGCTATTACAAAATCTTTATTAATAGAGAAATTATATGAATTTTAGTTAAAACGTTATATGGGAGGTGGGCGTAAAAGTGGGCGTGGCACCTTAATTTTCTGACACAGTCGTGATAATGCCTAGGGGGATATACGTAGCAAATTTTATAATCATACCTCCAATTTTGGCGGTTTTATGAGCTTTTAAATTTCATTAACCGTAGATAACGTGAAAAGTGGGCGTTACAGTAGGCGTGTCAAAGTTATTTTTGCAAATGAGTACAACTTAGTTGTTTCAATTTAGCCCTTTATTATTCCAAAATCTTTATTAATAGAGAAATTATATGTATTTTATGTATAACGTTATATGGGAGGTGGGCGTAAAAGTAGGCGTGGCACATTGATTTTCCGTTAAAAAAAAAGCGTCTTACTAAAAAGCAAAGTGTGCAAAATTTCAGAATCGTACATCCAATTTTGTTGCTTTTATGACGTTTTTGTTTTAAAATATACCGAAAAATACACTGTGCGGTATAAATTTTCGTACATTTTGATCGATAACTCCTCTCCTAATGCATAGAAGTTTCATTAGTCTACGTTTATGCGTTTGGACACAATTGCATTTTGTTCGATGTTCGAAGGACACGGTTTTTTCGACGTATTCTTGCTTTACGAGCTATAACTCTCTTCCTAATATTCCGATTTAGAAAGAAAGATTCTGGCAAAATTTGAGCCCCCTATCTTTTTCGGTGCGATCTCTATCGTGCTTTCAACAGACGGACAGACGGACGGACATAGCTAGATCGTCATCAAATCAAACCCTGATTCAGAATATATATACTTTATGGGGTCTAAAATGGATATTTCGATGTGTTACATACGGAATGACAAAATGAATATACCCCCCACCATTTATTTGGTGGTGGGTATAAAAAATGTAAATAATAAAGTACTTGTGTAATTGCAACCACCTTTTAAATTATGGTTGAATTTTTATTTATGCAGCGTAGTACTATATTAAAGGGTGATTTTTTAAGAGCTATAGGAAAGTTAAAAAAACACATAAAATTCAGAAAAATTCATGAAATCTTTATTTAAATCGATAGTACGGTCCATATAATTTAATGTTTGAAGATTATTTCATGAAAATGTTGCCTCAAATGGTCCATCCGCTTAGTCCAATTTTGGCATACTCTTTCCAACATTTCGGCCGGTATCTCATGAATAAATGCTTCACTGTTGTCTTCCAATGCGTAAATTGAAGCGGGCATGTGTGTATAGACATGAGTTTTAACATAGCCGCACAACAAATAGTGTAAAGGCGTTAAATCGCACGATTTAGGCGGCCAATTGACAGCTCCCAAACGTGAAGTAAAAAGTTCACTGAACTCGCCTCGCAATAAATCCGTTGTTAAGCGTGCTGTGTGGCATGTGGCACCGTCTTTTTGAAACCACATGTCATGCAAGTCAAGTTCTTGCATTTTGGGCCAAAAAAAATGGGTATCATCTCACGCTATCTAGCGCTCATCATTCACAGCTACGTTACGATTCGCATCATCTTTGAAGAAGTACGGTCCAATGATGCCACCAGCCCATAAACCGCACCAAACTGTGACTTTTTCTGGATGCATTGGTAGCTCTTGCAATGCTTCTGGCTGATCTTCACTCCAAAATCGGCAATTCTGCTTATTAACGTACCCATTGAGCCCAAAATGAGTCTTGTCGCTGAACACAAGAACCGCGCAGTGAACTTTCTTAAGAGAGCACGCATTTTGATAATAAAATTCAATAATTTGCAAGCGTTGTTCGTTTGTTAGACGATTCATGGTTAAATTATAAACCAAACTGAAGATGTCTGACAGTGAAACAAAACACGAAACGTGCGTCAGGTGTTTAAACCAGTGTTGCTAAAAAGATAATAGCTAAAAACCACAGTTGCCTCACGAAGTAGTACTAGTAGATCCCACGAAGATCTGGTGGCGTTTTTTTTTGGGAAATCTATTAGAAATTAACTGGATTTGCTTAAAATCTGATACTTACTGGACTTAGCTCAAGTGTAAATATAGTATAAAGAAACAATCATTATGAGCTTATCAATCTTTTACTAAAGAGGTAAAAACAAACGATAATATTAATATCGAAGAATCAAAGCTAAACAGCTGAAGTGCTTCTTCCCTGAACGGCAATGTTAACCACTTGCATAAGAATAATACCTACTGGCTTACTTTGTTTAAAACTTATCTTCTTAACGATTTAGTGGGTTTGCAGATAAAAGTTGATTGCAGGGGTTGTAAAAATAACTTGAAATAAACATCAGCTGCACAGCAAACACTTAAAGCATAAAATAATGTGATATTTTTTAATACACTTATGTTATTTTCTTACCCTCATATTTATTTACACTTTCTGCGTTCCCTTCTTTCTATTCTCTATCACACGTTCCCTGTAGTACAATATTTTCTTGTTGCGCGCTGTTGTATATCGGAATAGCCATCATTCACTTCAATACCAAAAACACAAACTCTAAATGACTGACTGCCTGCCTGCCTATTTGCTAAGCTGGATTTGTGTATATGAAAGAGTACTTATGTATGTATATGTTTGTGTGTTAGAATAAATTCAAGTGTATGGTGAATATACGTTATGTACAGACATTCAATCAATTTAACGCATAATTCCTGATGGATTTAACGGTAATTGATGATTGATTACTGTACATATAGTAAATGGCATTAAAAGAGCAAAATGACTACGAGAGCAGCAGGAGCAACAGCGAAAACAAGAAAAATATAAATAAAAGAAAACCCCTTGCGAGAGAAGCCGTTAAATCTAAAAATGTATAAAAGAAGGCCAGCAATATCACGAATTAAAGGACACGAACTTAACCATGTAAATCGAAGTAACTAAGATTTGTTGCTCTAAGGTCCAGTTAATGATTTGAAGAACAAATCTGGATAATGGAAAATCACATAGTTTTATTGTTTGTAATTATAATAGAAAGAAAAAAAATTATAGCTAACTGGGGAATTATTTAAATTTTATTTTATAATATATTTGAACAACTTTGTTCTATATTTGGCATTGATTCCTTTTAATTTTGTTTAAAAAAATTTTATTTTACCATCATGTCATGCTGATATTTATTGATTGAGATAACACCCAATGAAATAATTTTCTATCTTATCTATTAAAAAAAGTAAAAAAAAAAAAAAAAAACAGAAAATATAATTATATTGAATCCAAAATAACAGATTGTACATTTTTTATCAATAATTAGAAAACTATTAGAAATTACCTTATTTTGAGCCTAGGGATTACACTCAGACCAAGATACTGATAAAATTAGTGAATACATTTTAAATGTTTTTAAAAGCTGTCAAGATATCGTTAAAATATATTTTAAATTTAATATAGCATTATTTATTTATATTTTTCCTTGATTAACAGACAAATGCAAACATAATAACTATGTAATGTAGGGTACCCATTACACTAAATTATATTACTTAGGAAAAGGCACAAAAAATCGAAAACAATAAAATCGTAAACGATTTTATTTATTAATTTATGACTTATTTCTTTATTCCATTTTTATATCTTTTTTTTTCCTTTCCATTTTCACTCTCCCTCAGATTAATCTTGTTGATTGTAAGTTCGCCAAGAATTCCCCAATGTCAACTTAAATAATGAATTGCTGAAAAGAAATGAGGAGGCTAAAATTAGAAAAACAGTAGAGTAAAAATCAAATGCATTAAGTAATTGTGATTACTGTGTTGTTGAATAATAGAAATTAAAAAAGTTTAATCTTATGCGTATAAAACCTGTATCCATATTTCAAAATTTTAGGTAAAATATACGCTTACCAGTGTGAACTAATTGCAACTAATCACACTCTATGGCATGGCGTTATAAAACATAATTTGTATATGATAATACATTATAACTTTAGTAATATTTTTGATTTGTTTAAGGAGCCAATATATATTACTTTCATTGTACTGGCTTTCAATAGCGATGCACTTGTGGATATTTTCAAAAAATTAATACCACATACAGATCTCTGCAAACTGTGTAATCTTCTAAAAGTTTATTTTAACCAACAGACCGACAAACGGCCAGAAGAGCCTAGTCATAGGCTTTTAGAAAAAAAACATTTTGTGGGGTCGGAAATAAATATTGTAGAAAGTACAAACGGAATTACAAATTACAATATATACCCTTGGCATCACAGTTGAGGGGTATAAAACCTAATGGCTCTACCATATTAAAAACCAATGATATAGTTTAGTTGTTTTTATGCAAAAAATCTTTGTTTACAATGTTTTTTTTTTATTTTTCATTAAAAACATATTGAATATCCTCTAAAATCTAAAAAAATATTCATTAAGTTCATATTAATGCACATCTAATTAAACCCATATCAGAGACGGTATACCCGTGTCAAAATTCATTAAACGGTTTAAGAATTAACAGAATTAAACTCTTTTACAACAAGTAAGAGCACTATATTCGGCTGTGCCGAATCTTTTATACCCACCACCAATTTTGTGTACATTTAAAGCACAATATTTATTATTTTGTTAATCATTATGGATAATCTCTTTATAATAAAACATGTATCACTTTCTTTGTAGAGGGTAGTTAAATTTTAAGGGCCCATGTTGAAGACATTGACATTGACATTTCTCAATCTCAGACCAACTTAATTTGAACAGTGGAAAGATACGCAAATGAGCAACGCGTTAAAGTTATTCAGGTTTTTGATAAAAATCGGCGTTCAAGTCAAAATGCATTTTGTGCACTTCGTAATTCTGTTGATCAACATAATCGTTCAAATTCGTCCACAATCGGGAGAATTGTAAAAAATATTTAAATTTCTGCAAAACAGGCCTGTACAAAATGTTAGAAAATCTGTGAATGCTTTCTTAGTTCGTTGAATGGGAACCATTGCTGTTTTTTGCGAAAGTGTGGCAAAAGAGCAGTCAACATCGACTCATCATCATGCACAACAATTGACCATCAACATTGTCATTGAAAATTTGGACCATCAGATAGAGGAGTGGCGCCATCGACCATTTGGCAGATATTTTGTTAAATACATAATTGAACCATACAAATATTATCATTACAAAAAGAAATAATAATAATTTCATAAATAATTTGTGTTTTGGCGAGTCACCTATTATGACATTGCCTAGGGGGATATACGTAGCAAATTTGACCATTATACCTCTAATTTTGGCGGTTTTATGAGCTTTTAAATTTCATTAACGGCAGATAACGTGAAAAGTGGGTGTTATAGTAGGCGTGTCAAAGTTGTTTTTGCGAATGAGTACAACTTAGATGTTTCAATATAGTCCTTTGTTATTTCAAAATCTTTATTAATAGAGAAATTATATGAATTTCAGTTAAACCGTTATATGAGAAGTTGGCGTAAAAGTGGGCGTGGCACCTTAATTTTCTGGCACAGTAATGACATTGCCCAGAAGGATATACGTAGAAAATTTGATCATCATACCTCTAATTTTAGCGGTTTTATGAGCTTTTAAATTTCATTAACGGTATATAACGTGAAAAGTGGGCGTTATAGTAGGCGTGTCAAAGTTCATTTTCCGAATGAGTACAGTTTAGATGTTTCAATATAGCCCTTTATTATTCAAAAATCTTTGTTAATAAAGAAATTATATAAATTTCAGATAAAACGTTATATGGGAGGTGGGCGTAAAAGTGGGTGTGGCACCTAATTTTTTTGGCACAGTAATGACATTCCCTATGGGGATATACGTAGCAAATTTGATCATCACACCTCTTATTTTGGCGGTTTTATGAGCTTTTAAATTTATTTAACGGTAGATAACGTGAAAAGTGGGCGTTATAGTAGGCGTGTCAAAATTATTTTTTCTAATGAGCACAACCTAGGTGTTTCAATATAGTCCTTTATTATTCCAAAATCTATATTAATAGAGAAATTATATGAATTTTGGGTAAAACGTTATATGGGAGGTGGGCGTAAAAGTGGGCGTGGCACATTAATTTTCCGTTACAAAAAAGCGTTTCACCAAAAAACAAAGTGTGCAAAATTTCAGAGTCGTACATTCAATTTTGTTGCTTTTATGACGTTTTTGTTTTTAAATATACCGAAAAATACACTGTGCGGTAAAAATTTTCGTACATTTTGATCGATAACTCCTCTCCTAATGCATAGATTTAAATAATTTTCGGGGAAAAATATTGTTTTTACTCAGGAAATATATATTCGAAGTTTCATGAGTCTACGTTAATGCGTTTGGACACAATTCCATTTTATTCGATGTTCGAGGGACACGGTTTTTTCGACCTACTCTTGCTTTTCGAGCTATAACTCTCTTCCTAATATTCCGATTTAGCCCATTTTCAATACCAAACAAACCTTGTCTATAAGAAAGATTCTGGCAAAATTTGAGCCCCCTACCTTTTTCGGTGCGACCTCTATCGTGCTTTCAACAGACGGACAGACGGGCAGACGGACAGACGGACAGACGGACGGACATAGCTAGATCGTCATCAAATCAAACCCTGATTCAGAATATATATACTTTATGGGGTCTAAAATGGATATTTCGATGTGTTACAAACGGAATGACAAAATGAATATACCCCCACCATTTTTTTGGTGGCGGGTATAAAAAATGTTTTTAGGTGTTTAGCGTCAGGAAAAAAAAACATTTATTAAATGCTGGATATCTATTAACATCAAATATAAAAAAAAAATAGATAAAATTGTTCATCTTAAATTTTCTTATATTATCTTACCTTATGATATCTTATCTTTTCTTATCTTATCTTATTAATTTTAGCACTAATTAATGTATATGAAATAATAAAAGATGAGTTTAAATTACTTTAAAAAACATCACTACATAATTTAATTTCTTTTTTTAATTTGTGCAATTCTGCAATTGAGAAATGGTGGTTGATTAATATTAAGCAGCTTCCGAAAAGAACTTATATTTTCAACGCGATTATATCCACTCTGTAGTGCATCACATGATATGACATTAAAAGGATGCTTAAGTTTTTCTTTCTTGTAGTAGACAGTTTACAGCCATTTAATAAACTAGTTGAACCCGAAAACCTAGCCCAAACAATATTTTTGTATTATATAGTTTTCAAGACTAATTCTAATATTTTTGTCAGTGTAATTCCACTTTCTAATATGTCTATTTTAAATACCATTTTATTGTATTTTTCTATTTTTTCTAAGTCATTATACTCTTTCTCGTGACAAAAGTATCCTTTATATGAGACAAGGTGTCAAAAAAATTTTTTTTATCAAAATCATTTGTGTAATATTTAAACCTCTTGAGAACGGGAAGACAGACAGACAGTCAGACAGACAGACAAAATTGATAATTTGTAATCTACATCGTTGACTTCAAATATACAATACCATAAATGTTTCCAAATAAATTTTATGTACAAACACTACTTTTTACGATTTTATTACATGTATAGATAGATATAAATAAAATATATTTTGTCAGAGAACGGGCTGTTTAAACTAAGTCGGGAAAATAGTTTGTAGCTGTAGAATTAATGAAAATAAACTCCCATTGATTCTTGCAAAAATTTCCAGTTTTGCATCTCACTGTGCGCTACAGTTCTAAATGCAAAAAGTTGTCCTTATTTTATCCTCGTATTCCTTTTATAAAATTATTTTAAAAAGTTTGTCAGTAATGTTAGATTTTTCTGTTTCTTTCGTTTTTTTTTTTTTTTTTTTTTTTTTTTTGTAGTTTAATTTAATGTCCTGTAATTTATTATTGTGAACTTGGTTAAGTTCAATGTATACAAAATTGTGTTTGTTAGTCTTATTATTTAACTTCTTAATTTGTACTACACACTTCGTTAAAGGTTTTTTAACACAAATTATCACTTTATTAAATTCCCTTTATTTTTTTGAGATTTCTTTTAAAACAAAAAATTAAGGTCAAGTGCAGTTACATGTGATTTATTTTGTACAACATTTTCTATCTCCATTTTGTATCTCTGGGTGGTGGTAAATTGATTAATGCATGTAAGAATTTTAATATTTCGGTCACGAACTTCTCAAATAATGGATTAAATTTTTTATAGAATAGAGGCAATTTTCTTATTCCATAAATTGATTGTTGGGTACAGCTAAAATTAAATGACCTTAGTTTGTTGTATAATGGTTTGATTGATTTTAAGGAAATTAAGCTGATAAATATTAATTTCTTTCTTTATTTGCCTAACTAGAGGGATAAAAAAGCAAATTTAAGAACAATTTGGTAAAAAAGATTTTTCAAGAGCTTGTGTAGTTCTGTTAGCTATAGAGTTGAATCAGCATCATTTTCAAACACCCTATTTACGTTTTGGACATTTGACAGTAATGGTCTCAACAATTTTACATATAATACATTTTTTTAACTGTAAACATTTTTTTAAACTTTTGCTTGTGACATTTCTACACATTTGCAATAATATCAAAATGAGTTTTTAACTCTAGCCACTGGCTTTCTATGTGCCTTACTCCTGACTCAATTGACAGGCATCTGGTATCCTAAGGTTAGGTTAGGTTAGGTTCGGCAGCCGCACGAAGGCATAGCTCACTTGGGTCCTGCGAGGGCAAGTTGTGTAGGCACCAACGCCCGTTCATCTACGTTCTCTGGCCGTCGTCCCTCAGCCATCCTGTCCTTTTAATAAAAGTGTGGATCTTTCCCAGATGACCTGCGGAAAGACAAGTTTTACTTTCAAGTATTCGCTGACCTAGAATCTGGTGTCTCAGGTCCCCGAATACAGGACAATTACAAAAAAGATTTTCAGTTGTCTCCTCCCTTTCCTCATTATCGCAACTTCTGTAGAAGTCGTTGTAAGAGATATTTAACATTTTCGCATGTGTATCTATAGGCCAGTGTCCGGTAATGACCGCTATGAGGTTCATAAGGTGGATTCGGGGCACATTCACCGCATATTGCGTTCTATGCGCATCCATGTTAGGCCAGATCTTTCTGGTTTCCAAGCATGTGGGTTCTCTCACCCATCTTTTCTTGGCATTTAAATAAAATCAATGTGAGATCAGCTGCTTATCCTTCGATAAGGTAATAGCCAAAGCACAACTGGATTCAACCGAATCTAAGGTATCACAAGCTCTGACTAATTTTAATGGTTGCATGTCTTCATTGATCGCCCTATAAATGTTTGTATCCTCCAAAGTGAGTAAAAATTCTACAATATTCATTTCCGATTTCAGAAAGTATATTTTTTCAGAAAACTTATGAACAGGAGAACTAATTAAGCATTGTCCGTCTGTCCATCTGTTTTTCTGACCATGTGTTGAAATAATTTTTTTAATCCCCACCACATCGCCGAAACCCATGCCAGTTCTCAAAATATCAGAAATATTTTGGAAAATCAGCATAATCGCCTTATAAATTTCTGAGATATCAGCAAATGAACTGACTGTCTCTGTTTTTTCGTTTATTTTTACCACAAAAACTAAAATTGGCCAGTCCTAGTATAATTTTAGACACTGTTGTTACTATTTATAAATTTGGTATACTTCTAAAAATATTCATGAAAAATTTTGGACAAATTGGTCGCTAATCGGCAAAGTTATAGGAATAAACATTTTTAAAACTCGTTAATGATTTTTGAACAAGCTTCAGATGCGAAACCTTGCTATTTTGATTAATGGAAAAAGATAAAGATTGTAAATGGTGCTATTAATCTTGGGCTGATTTTTTATAATAGTCTTACTTGAGTATTTAGACCAAGTAAATATATTCGTAGGCCGATTTTTTATTAAATTAAGGTTTCTATGGTCATTACAATACTATGCGCCCTTGAGAATAAGACGATTACTCGATAAATCCTATCTTTTTCCGGGTTTAATTTACGGTTGGGAACTTTTTGCGCGCTGTGATTCTAATAACAAGAGAAAGTTTATAAAATAATATTATTAGATATGTATATGGCTTAAAAAGACGTGCTCATGTTTCTCATTTTTCCTCACAACTTTGTGGTGTTTCGTTCGATAACCTTCTCAATGAACGTGTTCTTGTATTTTAACATAAAATCGTTTATTTGCAAACTCCACGATATGTTTTTAAAAAAATAAGAGTTTCCAGAAAAAGTATCATAATTCCTTTGCATTGGTTTCTTGTATCTGGCAGCCAGTCATTCATACATTCCGGTTTAGCAACGCAAACAGCTTTAAAAAAATTGTATTTAGTAATTTGGTATAATAAATAATAACCTCATCCTACAGGGTGGGCCAAAAGAAACCAAGGGGTGTAAAAGTTTAATTATTTTTTTGTTTATTAATTTTTTTTATTTTTTCTTTCAGATTACATAATAAACAAAAGGGAAATTTTTTTACACTAAGTATGAAAATGATGACTCTTAAATGACCACCGTTTTCAGCTTCGCACTGATGTGGTCTTTTTAGAGTATTTTCCATAACATCTTTCAAAACTTTTGGCTGTAGCATTCGAATTTCTGCAACAATGTTTGCCTTGAGTTAAAGGATTGTCTCTTCACATACACTCGCTCCTTCAAATAACCCCAAAGAAAATAGTCGGGTGCTGTCAAATCTGGCGATCGCGCTGGCCAAATAATTTCCGAATTTCCGGAAATTATTCGCCCTCCAAAAATTTTACTTAAAAGTGCCATTGTGTCTCGGGCAGTATGGGCAGTGGCTCCGTCCTGCTGAAACCACATACCAGGTCTGTTTTCAAGAGCAAGGCGTAAAATTTTTTTTATCATAAACCGATACCGCTCTCCATTTACGGTTACAGCACTTCCATCTTCATTCTCGAAGAAGTAAGGCCCAATGAGATTTTCGGATGTGATCCCACACCATTCTGTACACCTGATGGGGTACAATTGGCGTTGATGAATGGCTCTTGGATTTTGAAAACCCCAGAACCTACAGTTCTGCTTATTAACAAAGCCATTCAAATGAAAATGAGCTTTATCACTCATAATCAAATTTTTAATAAAGTTGATTTCATTTCTGGCCAACTCTTGAAATTTTACTGCAAAATTTAGACGTTGTCGATGATTTGCGGGTTTTAATTCTTGCACCAATTGCACTTTATATGGGTATAACTGTAAATCTTTTTTTTTAAATGCGTCATAGTGATGTACGAGACATTTCTAGCTGAGCGGAACGCCTTCTGGCAGATGTTTCTGGTGCTTCGTAACACTTTGCCGTACTCGTTCAATATTTTCCGCAGTGCGCTTAAACGTGGTCTACCGGTTCGAGGCAAATCTGTTGGTGATGACGATCAACTAAGCAACGAATCATTGCTTCAGAGGGCAAAATTCTGACGTTAAAATGTCGACGATTTGCTCTTTGCGTTAAAATAATTGATCTCTGGTTTAAATAATAAAATTCTTTTGTTCTGGTTCTCTGTTCAGTTGTGAACCTCTCCATTATAAATTCTCCAAGTGTTGTCTATATAATCTGAAAGAAAAACTAAAAAAAATTAATAAACGAAAAAGTTATTAAACTTTTACGCCCCTTGGTTTCTTTTGGCCCACCCTGTATATACATGTCACCATTAGTTAATTAGTTCATATTTTTATAAGTGTTGTGATCCCTAATTGTAAATTACAAATAATGATATCCTGTACTTTAAATATAAGATATTATCTTATTGTACAGGAAGTGGAAAGAATAAATACATTAAATTATATTAAGTTTTAAGCTGTAATCTTAGAAATTATTTCTTAGAAAAAACTAACAAATCAGTTCGAAAGGGCTTAACCAGTGCAACGTAGTAAACTGTTTAAACTCAATAATATGAGTACGTAATAAAAGGTATAAAACTATTTAAAAAGAAAAAAGCAAAGATGGCGCAGGAAATAATAGAGAAAATGGCGTATTACAAACTGACAAATGTTTTTAATGATATATTTTTTTATTTTTTTTTTATATCATAACTTAATTTCTTTACACAATAATGTTTTTAATTTTTGACATGTCATAATACTCAGAAGCTAACTTAAATGGTTTAGCTGTATAATTTTGTAATTGTTGATAAAAATTTTACTTTTTACATTTATTTAGCACTTCATATGTAGTTATCAAAAAATAAATAAAAAAAATAAACTGAAAGAACATAATGAATATATGAAAGATATAGAGTTGTACTATTTTACTATTACTTGATCCCTTACTGGGTTTAAGTTTTATTTTATTTTATGTTTTCTTTTTCTCGTGGTTTATATAAAACTCAAATGCATATAACAGTCGACTGATGTTATTTTACAAGTTTTAACATACATACATACATATATACATACATACATACATACATACATACATACATACATACATACATACATACATACATACATACATACATACATACATACATACATACATACATACATACATACATACATACATACATACATACATACATACATACATACATACATACATACATACATACATACATACATACATACATACATACATACATACATACATACATACATACATACATACATACATACATACATACATACATACATACATACATACATACATACATACATACATACATACATACATACATACATACATACATACATACATACATACATACATATAATTTATATAATTATTATTTTTTTAATGTAACAGAAAAAACTGTATTACAAATAGTTTAGATAAAAACTTTAACTGTATTATATCGTATCTTTTTTCCAAAATTTTTCGTTTCCACAACCATTTCTACATAACATCATCATTTTAATATTTAAATTTGAATTTATTTAAGGAGTTCTTTTACTTATTTAACAATAACAGCTTTACTTGCATTTTAAATATATACAATTTAGTAATGGCTGTTTATTTATTTGTATCAAAAGGATATTAAAGAAATTAAAACTGAAAGGAATGTTTACAAAGATATATTTTTCTTTGACAAACACTGAATTAGAAAATCATGTTTCAAATCTAAATGCTTAATATGCACATCGCAAATAAAAAATGACTTTTTGATGGAAAGACCGACATAAAGACAAGCAGACAGCTAGATTCACAGACATTTCATAAAATGCAAATAAACATATAAACGAAAAAGAAAAAGCAAATTTGAATAGGTTGATAGACAGATCTGGAAAAAGAAATAAAAATTAGAACACTCAAACCGATATAGGCAGACAAATAATTTTACTAAACACACTCATTTAGCGGAGGCAAGTGTGTGTGACAGTCAAGTTAGGTTGCAAATGAATGTATGCATATTTAAACTTGTAGTTTTTAGTGGGTTTTTATATTTACAATATGTTGCAAATTTATTGTATGTGAACAGTATTAGACATTCGGGTAGACACATAAACATTTTTAGTGGTTTTTATTTAAAATACCAAAATGATTGCAAAATTCTAAAATTAATGAAGCCAAAGTATGTAGATGCTGGTAAATGTAAATTTATACAAATGATATCTGCTTAATAGATAAGTTATTCAAGTTTTAAAATATTTTGAAAAAAAAGTTGTGTATTTTGTTCAAACAAACATTTTTGCTTTTTATACCCGCCATTAAAAAAATATCCATTTTAGAACCCATAAAGTATATATTTTCTGAATCGGGGTTTCATTTTATGACGTCCGTCTGTCCGTCTGTCCGTTTTTCTTAAAGTTTTACACACATTTCATAATAAACGAATGGTCATTGCCTATTTGTTATAAAGTAGTAGAAGTTTCAAAATTTTGCTTATTGGTTGTTGGGTTTAAGCTTATCTGTATGCGTTTCTCTGGTGCTTATATCAGATCATCAGTAGACCTTTAAACCACAAAATTTATGAAAAAGTGTAACAATGCTACAAGCTTTATTTAAAATTTTAATAAACAATATGAGAATTTTAAATAAAACGGAAAACAAAAATCAAAAACTTTTCTTTTTATTTATTTTGTTTTCTTTAAGCCCTTTATAGTGGGCTAAGACATGGTTAACTCTAAATAAAATTGAGGACAACCGAAATTTATTAATCATTTTAAAACTGCCACAGTTACTAATTACTAGGATGATCGATTATTCGACTTTTCTAAGAAACCAGGTTTTAAATAGTTTGAAACTTAGAATTTAAAAAAAAACCGGTTGCTATTTTGAAAATTTAGAAAAAAGCGGTTAAAAGTTTCGAATATATAAAATATAATATTTAAAGAAAAAATTAAAAAAATATTGCAAAAACATTATAATAAAAGTTATATCTAAATATGAAATTTTTACTATTTTGTCTGCACAATTACACATTCACAATGCAGTTGACTAATTTGGATTTAATTAGTTGAATTTAGGGACAAAAGGTGCTCTTTACAATTGAAATAAATAAATACAATAAATTAATACATAAATAAATAAGACTTTTTATAATTTAAGGACAAAAAGTACTCTTTACAAGTGAAATAAATAAATACATAAATAAATAAGACTTTTTATAAGGCTGTTATAAATTTGTGTATCTCCTTCTGTACATTTTTTAATGTTAAATCGATAATTTAAACAAATATGCACTAACGTATTTTGTTTGAAATGATGTCTGTGATTTGAAATACATTTTAAGGGCTAGGGAGAAAATCTTTAAAATTTAATTTTAAACGTTCTTTTTTATACCCCTGACAAAAATACATATATAGGCATAAACTAGTTTGTTCGATG
The DNA here is from genome assembly GCA_941918925.1 of Phyto melanocephala. NCBI lineage: Eukaryota > Metazoa > Arthropoda > Insecta > Diptera > Rhinophoridae > Phyto > Phyto melanocephala. Next base: position 92,936,366 of record OW799233.1, on the reverse strand, counting down.
GTTTAATTGAAATTTAAGTTGACAGCCACTCAATGCCACTAATTAAAATTAGAATCTGGAAAAAGAGATTATAGGTTTTTCTTTATTGTAGCAAAGTTTTTGCTTCAATTACCTTTAACTATTAACGTTAGGTTTATCTAAAATATATATAAAAATCAATGTGTGTTTGTATGTTTGTTTGTTCTTTATAGACGGTTAAACGGCTGAACCGATTTCCTTGAAATTTTCACAGAATCTTTCTATATGTCTGGAAGGAACTATAGGCTATACTTTGGTTTGAAATTGTAAGTGGGCGGGTTGCCACGTCCTATTAAAAATTAGTATTAAATATTATATATCACGAAAGTTAATGCAGCTAGAGTCTTCAAATTAAATACGGTAAGCTCTGACATCCACACGAACATTTAGGTAAAAAATGGGCGGATTTTCAATATTAGGCGTGGCCACATGAATTAAATACTAAATTTCGTATATTTGGAAAACGATATCGATTAGTGTACTAAAATTTTGCAAGAGCAACTTTGACACCCAAATAAACATTTCTGGAAAAAGTGGATACATCAGAAAAAGTGGGCGTGGCAGCTCTCGTAGCAATTGAATACTAATATTCGTATATTCGGGAAACGATAACAGTTAGAGTACCCAAATTTTCCACGAGAAGGTTTGACATCTATATGACTATTTTGATAAGAAATGGATGCTTTAGCAATAGTGGGTGTGGCACCTGTCATATGAAATAAATACAAAAATTCGTATACCTGGGAAGCGATAATAGTTAGAGTACCCAAATTTTGCAAGAGACACTTTGACGTCTATATGATTACTTGAATAAGAAATGTTTAATTTAGTCATAGTAGGCGTGGCACTTGCAAAATAAATATGTTTTTGAAGTATAAAATTTTTATTTCATTACGATGGGGGAGGCGAAGCACAGCGGGTATTAGCTAGTATCCTATAACAAATATTATTTAAGCTCAATTATTTTTCTTATTTTACATTAGTTTTTTAAACAACAAATAAATTTCTTATAATTTTATGGAAGAGATATTAATAGTTTTTATTTTCTAATTTTTGGAACTTTTTCGCATAAATATACGATTGGTACGATTGGTTACAAAGAAATATGAAAATAAACTTTAAAAAATAAAAAACCGGCTTTTTTTGATAAAAAAACCGATGTATTCGATATTCGAAAAATCAACATTTAGAAAAAACCGCCAGCTAAAGAGAAAAAAACCGGATTTTCTACCGGTTGCAAAACCGAATCGATCACCCTACTAATTACTTACAAATTTAAATATCTGCAAAAAATAAACAAATATATTTACATAAATTTAGCACTTTTTTAAAAATATTAAAAAATAGTTAAGTTATTCACAAAGCATTTATGTTGTTACATACAGTATTGCATACATGGAAAAACTGTTATTGTTCGTTAAAATGCTTGAAAATTACGACAATACGATCTTATAGCATACTTTGTAGTATACTTGAAATGTTTCAATCCAAGAAACACATAAACAGAAGGTCATGTGGGGATTATTGCAATAATGTTAATAGCAGGTATTACAAATGAAATATAAGAGCAACGAACTAATACTAAGAAAATATATAATGCTCACGTGCCGCTAAAACGTACGAGGCAATTTCGTTGTGCGCGTCCTTATATTCATGTGTATCATTTATACATAAGCCTCGAATTCACTTAAGGTAACCGACTTTTATTAACATGTTTTTGTTGAATTTAAGACACAGTTTAAATGACTGTAATAAAAACATATCAAAACATACATCTTATTTTTTATGATTTACGTATGAAGCTACTGGATTTTAAATTACAATATTGTGGTAATCTAAGGTATTAAGAAAAAACTGATTTCAAATATAAGGCCTTATTAGATACATTATCTTGTTTATACTTGACCAAAATTGTACAAAATTTCGTCTTTATTAACATGTAGTTTTAAATACAGACGGCATATGTAATAGCAACTTTGTTCAGATTGTGGTCTATTTTAAAATTTTGATTAAGCTTTATTATCTTTTTTTTTTTAGTGTAACACAGTTATGCTCTAGGAGAAAATATTTTTTTTAATATACGAACTTTTTTCATCTAAGCTGCTTTGGGTTTTGTTTCTAAAATTTTGATATTCTAGTTGAATTTTTTTTTATCATTTTGAAAATAAAATTGAACCAAATCACACACATGAGGTAAAATTAATTTAAATTTTGAAAAAGTGTTTATTAAATATAAAGAGAACTAGAATTTTTTTTTTTTTTTTTTTGGCGGGAAAGGAGGTAAAAAATGCATTTCTGCATCCACGATCGGTCGTCACCATCTGTGGTATGTCGGGCTCCCCCGCGTGGTATACCGACTAAAAAACCCCCCTTTGTCCTCCTCCGGAAATGATTCCACCCCGGGACCGCCGTAATGCATTACTTCGGGGTGGTTTCCCTTTGGCCGTTTCTGCAGCCCCAGTCCGTGTTGACCTGCGTCCAGGTCCTCGCCTATCTGCCCTCAGTCCCTAATCTGCTTCATCCAGATCAGGTTTTTTCCTTCCCAATATGTACTCGCAGTATCTTGATACTGCTTGCCAATTTCCCTCATTCCGTACCATGCGATCAATTATGCTCTCAGCATTTATTTCGCCCACAAAGTTCTCCATAAAGTTCTGTTCTCTTTTCAGCCCATTTACAGCATTCGAAAAAGGTGTGTTTAGCGTCGTCGATTATGTCTTCGTCTTCATATAAACAGTATGGTGTGCTGCACTTTCCTATGTTATACAGGTACTTCCTGAAGTATCCATGACCAGATATCATTTGTGTCAGATAGTAGTTTACTTCTCCGGTTACCCTTTTTACCCAGATGTTAATATCTGGGAGTAGTTTCCTCATACATATAGCTGTCGTTTCCTCGTTCCATTTTTCCTGCCAACTTTGAATGGTCTCCTCTTTTATGAACTCTCTATCACCCTGTTCAAAACTGCCGGTCTGTTTTTTCCGCCATATCTTTATCCTTTCTCCTATTTGCAAATCTATCGGAATAGTTCCCGATAAAACAAGGATGGCTGCCGTGGATACTGTACGATAAGCAGAAGCTATCCGCAGTGCGTATGTTCTCTGTACCGCAAGTAGCATATTTATCCTATTTCTCCTAATACTCTCGCCCCAGATCTCACAAAGAGAACTAGAATAATAATAATAATAATAATAATAATAATAATAATAATAATAATAATAATAATAATAATAATAATAATAGTAATAATAATAATAATAATAATTTTTTTTTTTTTTTTTTTTTTTTTGGTGAGGTAGGAAAATCCCTTCGGATCATCAGATGTCGTCACATCCGGTATGTGGTGACACCACTAAAAACCTACCTCCTTCTGAGAATTTCTCTATCCGGAACCGCGTTCGCATTACTTCGGATAGAGAATCAGAGTGGTTGAGCAACGTTACTCTATTGCCTGCGTCCAGGCGGTTAATGGTAAACCCCTATCCAAGTCAATCTTCTTCATTTTAAGGACGTTCTCCGCATACTTTGCCACCTTTTGCCAATTTTCATTTCCGCGTAACATTTTGCTGACAATATTCTCAACAGTTATGCGACCAATCGCCTTCTCCAATTCCTTTCTCTCGTTTTTCCATCGCTCGCAATTAAAGAAAGTATGCTCCGCATCGTCAATTGCTCCGTCGCCATATACACAGCTTGGATCGTCCGCTTTTCCTATTCTAAAAAGGTATTTTCGGTAATAGCCGTGTCCCGAAAGCATTTGAGTTAAGTAGTAATTTACCTCTCCCTCTTTTCTATTGAACCATTCAGCAATCCTTGGAATTAGTTTTGCGGTCCATTTGCCCTTTACAGAACTGTTCCATTTCTCTTGCAACTTCCTTAGTGTTTCCATTCGCAACTCTCTTTTATCTACTTCGTTTCCCTGCTTTCGTTCAGCGTATATTCTTACTCTCTCCTCAATTAAAAGGTCTATGGGGATTGTACTGCTGATTATAAAAACGGCTTCCTGTGAAACAGTCCGATATGCTGATGCAACTCTTAGCGCCGATGTTCTCTGTGTAGCTAATAGTATGTTTCGCCTGTTTTGTGTTCTAAGATATGTTCCCCACACTTCGCTGCCATATAAAAGCACTGAATTTGTAGTATCCATTAACAATTTCCGCTTGAGCTGTGTTGGTCCTCCTACATTTGCCATAAGTTTACTGAGCATTCCTATTACTTTGCCTGCTTTGTCGGCAACATGATTTATATGATGGGTGAATTTAAGTCTGCTATCAAATCTGACTCCCAAGTATTTTAGAATATTAGCCGTCGTTATCCTTGTGTCCAGAATGTCGAAAACCATCTCTAGGTGTATATGTTTTTTTGTCAGTAGTATAAGCTCCGTTTTCTCCGTAGCGAGACTTAACCCATGTTGCTCCAGCCATGTTTTACTCCGGAGCATTACCATATTTAATTTCCGTTTAACGTCGTCTACATTTCTACCAGTAATAACAGCTGCTATATCGTCCGCATAACCTACCAGGTGGCAGTCATCGGGCATTTCCAGTCTGAGGATTTGATCGTACGTAATATTCCACAGATCTGGTCCAAGTATGGAACCCTGTGCAGCTCCTGACGTTATTTTCCTTGCCTTTAGTCCGCTTGTTGTATCGTAGAGAAGAGTACGATCGCTAAGGTAACTTTTGATTATATTTAGTAAATACACAGGGATTCTGAAATTAACTTTCAAAGCTCCTATAATGTCCTTCCATTGTAGGCTGTTAAATGCATTTCGGACGTCTAATGTAGCTAACAAAACGATATTTCTGGAATAATTACTTCCTTGCTGAGCTCGTTCGACACTCAAGACCACGTCTTCTAGTGCTCCAAGTGTTGATTTTCCCTTTCTGAAGCCATGTTGTCTTACTGATAGACCTCCTAACCTCTCAACTTCTATTGTGAGTCTGCCTTTTATAAGCTTTTCAAAAAGCTTTCCGGTCACATCAAGCATGCTTAGTGGTCTATATGCTGAGGGATGTGTTGGATCTCCCTTTACTAATCAAAACCAACTTCTGTTTCTTCCATATCTTTGGAAATATTCCATGTGCCCAGCACAGATTAAACATTCCCAAAAGTATGTTTGGGCGATTCTCAGCTACGCATTTTAAAACCTCGGCTGGGATTCCGTCGGGTCCTGGAGCTTTATTCCGTTTGAAGCTTTTGGCTGCTAGCAGAAGCTCGTCCTCTGTAAAAGGCGGTGGAGTCTCACTTATTTCAAAAAGTTCCTCAAGTTCTTCATGATTCGGAAATAGGGCGTCCACAATACGCTTCGCGTTTTCGCTATCCATCGGCTCCGTTCCAGATTCTGCAATAAGTTTCTGAGTAACTAGCCTATACCCAAGTCCCCATGGGTTGTTATTTATATCGTTTCTCAGTTCTTCTAGCTTATTTCTTTTGCTTCTCTCTATTGCTAATTTCAGCTCCATCTTGGCTTTCTTGTGGCGTGATTGCTCTGTTATAGCTGGTCCTGTTTTCCTTGCTCTGGTAAGTTTTCTTCTTGTTTTTAGGCATACTTTCCTTAGTTCGGCTATCTCTGATGTCCACCAGTGCATTGCTTTTCGTTTTCCTCTTCCTCTGTTTTTTGGCATAGATGCATCACAGCTTTTAACTATGCTTTGCATCGTTTTCCTTATTACTTGCGAAATGCTGCCAGTCTGATTGAAATTCTCCATACGTCTATCAATATTCGCGATTAGTATCTCTGTATTCAGTTTTGACACATTCCACTTCCTCGTCCCAAGATATTTTCCTAGGTTTGGTCGGTTGTGGGCACTTTCCTTATTCATGGTATAGGTGATATATTGATGATCACTACCAGTAAATTCCTCCATCACTTTCCAGTTTTCTACTCTTGAAGCTATTATCTCGAAACTAGTGTTATATCTGGGGTAGTTTCCTGACATCCGAGTCTTCTAAATGTGGTTGCTCCCCCTGTGTTTGCCACTACGAGATCCAATCTCCCTGCCATATCAAGTATTAAACGACCCCTAGAGTTTGTGTTTGGTGCGCCCCATGCTATTGCCTTGGAATTAAAGTCTCCAGCGATTATCCAAGGTCCACCGATCTCCCTGGCTGTGTCCTCGATGATATTCAGCTTTCTCTCAAACTCATCTATAGTATCACTAGGTGTAAGATAACAGCTCATCAGATTACATACCGTTGTCTTTATATATGCTAGGCAGTCGTTGTTTCCCGTCCGTGTTATACTTGCGGCGCTGCTACGTGGTTTCCATATCGCCGCTGTTCCCGTACAGTCACTCAGCCAAATGCCTGTGTTCTTAGGTCTATACTGTTCGCTTATTATAGCAATGTCTATCTCCTTCTCCACAACAATATTAATAATAATAATAATAATAATAATAATAATAGGATACTGAGGATTTGATGGAAAACAAGTAAGAGCTCTATCTATCTATCTATCTATCTATCTATCTATATATCTATCTATCTATCTATCTATCTATCTATCTATCTATCTATTCATTCGGCTGTGCCGAAATTTTAATACCCATCACTACTTTGATGTAATTTCATAGCACAGAAGTTATTATTTTGTTATCTACTGTAATTGCTACGGAATAATTTTTTTATAGTAAAATATGTATCACTTTTGGCGTATCAAAATAGTTTCTGCTAAGATAAATAACTTAGATATTTCAATATAGTCCTTTTATCTTCCACAATTATATGAATTTAAAAAAAAAGAGTTATATGGGAGGTAGTCGTTAAAGTGGGCGTGTCACCTTCATTTCTTGGCATAACTACTACATTGACTAGAAAGCTTTATGTACGAAATTTCATCGTTCCTCTAATTTTGTCGGTTTTATGAGCATTAAAATTTCACTAACAGCAGATTACTTACTAATTTTGTCAATTTTATTACGTTTTAAATTTTGAAAACACCGAGAAATACACTGTGCGTATATATATTGTTATATAACTCCTTTCCTAATGCATAGATTTAAGCAATTTCTCAGGGAATGATATTTTTTTTACTAAGAAAATATACATTCGAAATTTCATGACTCTTCGTCAATGCATTTGAACACAATTGCATTTTATTAGATGTTGGAAGGACATGGTTTTTAGACCAACTATTTTATTACGAGCTATAACTTTCTTCTTAATATTCCGGTTTAGCCTATTTTTAATTGCAAACAAACCTTGGAAAAATTTGAGCCCTAACTTTATCGAACGGATAGACGGACTGACATAGCTAGATTGTCATAGAATTAAATTCCGATTCAGAAAATATATACCTTATGGGATCTTGAATGGATATTTTGATGGGTTACATTTTTTGCTGGCGGGTGTAAAAAGGAAAAAGGTAAGTTGATATTGTTATGATATTTTCTAGTGAAACTCCAAGATATAGCAAATTTATATGCGCATTTCATTTATTATAGTCGTGTCTATTTCCAACAATTAATTGGGGCGATAATTTTAATTTTATGATTTGAGTGAGTTATTTAAAGTTGTTAGATCACAAAAGAAACTCAATCCAGTTGTACATCAGGATTTACAAACTTTTCTCTTCGATAATTGGCGTCAGGATAACAATAACATAATTTCGTGATTCCGAAAAAGAAAATGTAACAAAACACTAAACTAATATTTTTTTATTTAACTAAATAATTTTAAATCGTTAGTGCTTAAAATATTTCAAATCTACATTAATTGTTTTAAAATTTTATTTTTATTTTTTATAAATATTTAATTTATTGAATGTTTTAAGATAAATTTTGGAAAAATTTTTGTTTATCATGTACAATTTCAACATTAATAGTTTTGTTTGTTTAATTGCTGAAAACTGATTTTTTTAAATACTTTTACTACACCAAACACTTTTACTTCAATAAAACATGCATAAACAAAATAAACATTATTTTGAACAATTGCGTATGTGGAATCTGATCTAATAAATTCCACATACGTAACGCTCAAATACTCAAAATAATTGAAAACTTGAATTAAAATAAAATCAGAATTTAACAAGATTGAAACGTCAACCGACGCCTGCTGACTATGTTCGATAATTCGTAATGGAAGTTTAGTCAATTTGTATCTTAATTTTGATATTACTGTTGATATATTAAAGTTAAATATTAACTCCTCTACTATTAAATGCAAATTGCATGAGAACTTTAGTTTATAGTGCATGTAAATTGGAAAAGAATTTAATTAAATGATTTTGCAATTAGTCGAGAGCTTATCCAGTTTGCATATAGATATTTCTTTATATAAGTTTTATTTTACCACAAATAAAATTAATTTTGTTTCTATTATATTTCTTTTAAACAACACTTTTGATTTTTAAGTAATTCAATTAATTTTTTCATAAAAGTATTATTCGAAAAAAGTTCTTGTTATAGTTCCCACACATACATATATATCGCTCATTTGCTGCAAGAACGGCATAACTCAAAATTTTCGATTTTGAGATAAATGCGTTTTAAGTGTTCAATTGACTGTAGCTCTGAAGAAAAATGAATAAATGTAAATATTTTGATATCATCTTATAAATCAACTTATATTTAATATATCCGTATAGAAAAAAGTGGAGCAATAAATTGATAATAATTGTTTTTAGATGGAAAATTGTTTATACTTTGAGTTAAGACGTTATTTCTGCTAAAGTTCACTGATAGTAGTGTAGTAAAAAAAATTTTTATTTCAATCTTTTATTTTAAAGTCTTATAAACGAATATTTTCTATAAATTCCTTTACACCTACTTTTATATTTGGATTAATTTTTTTTAATTTTCTTATTTTATTGTTGAACTTTTTTTAACAAAGACTTTATTAATTTTTAGTTTGGCTCTAGTTCATTTTATTATTAAATTTCTAATCATTAAATGAAGAAATCAATTTTTATTTGTGATAATGAAAGAATATATTGGAAAAGTAAGTTTTAATCCCGACACCAGCCGAGTGGAATGCATTTTCGAAACCAGCTACGGTTTCATCATCAGCACTCTTTGATCGGAATGTCTTAGTGTTGGATGTAAATATAATCTATTTAACTCACAAGTTTATACGAAATTTGATTTTGTGAATTAAACTTCACATACATATTCATATCTTTTGCTGTAGTGAGTGAGAACGAAATTTACCAAACTTAAGCTTTTCCCCTTTTTGTTATTCTTTTCAATTATCACATTTGTTATTCTTGCTTTAAACCATCAGTCTGATGGTAATGAAAGCTTTTTGTTGGTTGTGATCCTCACAACATTTTCAATCATACATGTTTTTTTGTTAAGTCAGTTATTCAACGGAAAATTGGTACTGACCGGTCTATATGATCATTACACCGTGCCATGTGTATATGTTAATTTTCTTATTTTATTGTTGAACTTTTTTTAACAAAGACTTTAAAAAAGGGGAAAAGCTTAAGTTTGGTAAATTTCGTTCTCACTCACTACAGCAAAAGATATGAATATGTATGTGAAGTTTAATTCACAAAATCAAATTTCGTATAAACTTGTGAGTTAAATAGATTATATTTACATCCAACACTAAGACATTCCGATCAAAGAGTGCTGATGATGAAACCGTAGCTGGTTTCGAAAATGCATTCCACTCGGCTGGTGTCGGGATTAAAACTTACTTTTCCAATATATTCTTTCATTATCACAAATAAAAATTGATTTCTTCATTTAATGATTAGAAATTTAATAATAAAATGAACTAGAGCCAAACTAAAAATTAATAAAGTCTTTATTAATTTTTTTTGTTTACCATGTTTTCCCCTTTGGTCACATTTCAATATTTGATTAGACAGCTTTTCACGTTTCTCCAATACTGTTCTAATAACACGATCGGAGATATCTAGAGTGTTTTAAAAAAAAAGTTAACAAACACGTACTAAACCCTCACCTTTCTTAAAAAAGAAGTCATTGTTGTTATGATGAGGACCTCTTATACCTCCAATACGCACGTAGCGGTATTTCGGCTTAACAAATTGATTTGGCAGTAAATTGTTGCTGCTTTTCAATGCATCGAAGATACCAATATAATGCAAACAATAGGTGCCTATCCTACTCGCTTACATTTATGAAACATTCATACCTGCAAGTTTTAGCACATGTCTCTTTCATTTGTCTTGCAGGTCTTATATATTTGTTATTTGTGCGCATTTCGTATTCTTGTCCGCTATTTCTCTTTTTTTAATACTGTTGTTCTTCCACTTTTCTGTCTGTTTTGATCTTTTTTTACCTTTTCTTAAAAGGCTTATCGAAAGTAATGAAGAGCTTGCTGTATTTGAAGTGCTAGGTAGTGCATCAGAGAGCGTAGAATTTGAAGTTGCTGCGTCAAGTTGAGAAATATTGACTTCAGTGATACCAGCGGCTATATTATTTATTTATTTATTTATTATGTATTATCTTCAATATAAGAAGATGTTGCTTCAACTTGTGAAATAGTGCTGTCAGTGGCTGGATTAAAATGTGCAGATTCGAGTTCTGAAAATATTTTTTCACTGCTGTCATTGCTATCGTTATCATCCAGAGAACTTTGACAGCATATAACATCTGCAACACAATCGTCAAAATCTTCCAAAAATTTTAAAGAACTAGATGCTGATTTGCACCTGTTGTAGTCAGACATTTTAAAAAAGCTAAAAAATTTGTCCAGCAATAAGAACTTATTTTAAGTTATTTATTGCGATAATTTTAAATTTAACGTCTAAAAATTTATGCTGACTTCTTATCAACATATTTTTTTAGTAGCAATAACGTCATTAGTAAAAATAATTCAGTTTTTGATAAACATTTTTCCAACAATAATGGCATATTTTGTGTTATAGCTAGTTACAATCAGATGATTTTTTTCAGCAAAACAGTCACAACACAAAATATGCCAGTATACAAGAATTTTTACTACATCAAACTCATTTTACCTTTCCACTTATAAAGGCGCAACGCAAATTATGTCGCTCTTTCCGAAAACAAAACGCTTTTCACACCCTAACAACTGTGACATAACTAACGATTTGTCGTTGTTGTGAGTAAAAGAAAAGCGAAACATAGGAATAGATATCAAAGTGAGTATTTTACACAATATAGAACATCGTATTGCCAATATTTCTGTATTAATAACTCAAAAATCGAAAATTTGAGTTATGCCGTTCTTGCAGCAAATGAGCGATATATATAGAATATCTATTATTTTAATAATTTTTTGTATTAACATTATTAACTATGTCTAGAAATAAATTTAAATGAGATATTAAATGAATCAGGAAATGGTAACTTGATTTCATTTATTACCAAAGATAAAATAAATGGTTTAGGGGTAGATATGTAGGGCATTTTGGTCTTAAGTTTTTTTTTATAATTGAGGTTAACATGCGATAAGGTTATTTTGTTATTATGGAGGGTGGAAAACGTCCGGTGTAGCAGTTGTCGTCTATATACATCTAACTTACACCTTAGTTTTGTGATAAGCGTTATTATAATTTTAAATATAGGTAATTTTTATCAAGAGATTTTTTGATATTTTTTCATTCACAAATGTTTGAGCGGGCTTATTCAAGTGATTTCCTATGAACATCTTATTTCCAAGTCTTTTAGAAATATTTTTTTATTGCAATAAATTAGACCTTTAATGTGAATTATAATAATTATAAGTTCTTTGACACTCGATGGTTAAACATAAGAGAATTAAAAAATAACTATTCGTGTGCGGTATCTAAACCGTAATCATTGTCATTTAGATATCTTACAGAATTTTCTTTTAGTATATTACTCTGTAAGCAACACAACGAAATGAGGAGGTGTTGTAAAGAAACAAGAAATAAAGGGAAAAAAACAGTTTCAATAATGTATAAGACATATGTTTTGCATTTAATAGTGCCTTGTGTGGTTTATTTACTACTTCCGTTTAATATGGTATGACATTTTGTCTCTCCGATGTACATAATTGTTGCAAAGTATTTACATCATAATCTTTGTAAAGATTTGTGTATTTGCGCCTGATGTTGGTTTGAACATATCTTCAGAATTATGTATGGGTGCGGTAAAATAACATCCGGAGCTAAATGAAAGAATTGACTTTAATGTGATTCACGTTACTTGTCAAAAGTATATGAGTTTTAGAGAAACACATGTAAACTTGTACGAAAACTTGTTAATAAAATAAAAGTTTTAGTAGACCAATTTTCCTACATACATATACGCATACATGCATACATATATGCCCAGTGGAAAAAAGAAGGGATAAGTAAGCCTCACTTTACCCTAATTGAGCAGACAAAAGGCCTCCGTTTCCGACTGCGTATTAATTTATTTATATATTCTCTGGAATACAGAGCAAGGACACGTCTTCCACATTTTTATAAACACAATATAGGGGTGTATTTATTTAAAGCCCTACAATTTATATATTTTCTGATTGTTGGTTTCATTTAGACGTCTGTCTGGTAAGACTACAATATAGCTCGAATTGAGAAAGCTACTGCATCCAAAATGTGTTAAAAGTGCTTAAAAACAGTTCACCATAAACATGGTTCTACATTATTATGGACAAGTAAGAGCACTATATTCGGCTGTGCCGAATCTTTTATACCCACCACCAATTTTGTGTACATTTAAAGCACAATATTTATTATTTTGTTAATCGCTATGGAATAATCTATTTATAATAAAATATGAATCATTTTCTTTGTAGAGGGTGGTTAAATTTTAAGGGCCCATGTTGAAGGTGAACTACACCTAGTCTTTAAATTTGGTTTCTGCATTTCATTTTACATTTCTCAATCTCAAACTTACTCAATTTGATACGTGGAAAGATACGCAAATGAGCAACGCTTTAAAGTTATTCAGGTTTTTTATAAAAATCGGCGTTCAAATCAAAATGCATTTTGTGCACTTCGTAATTCTTTTGATCACCATAATCGTTCAAATTCGTCCACAATCGGGAGAATTGTAAAAAATATTTAAAAGTCTGCAAAACAGGTCTGTATAAAATGTGAAAACTTCTGTGAATGCCATCTTAGTTCGTTGAATGGGAAACATTGCTGTTTTTCACGATAATGTGGCAAAAGAGCAAGCAACATCAACTCATCATCGTGCCCAACAATTGGGCATCAGCAGTGTCATTGACTATCGGATCGAGGTGTGTCGCCGAGGTTGGGGTGGCTATTTGGCCGATATTTTGTTCCATACATAATTGAAGCATACAAATATTATCATTATAAAATTAAATGCTAATAATTTCATAATAATTTTATTCAAAATCAACATAGTCCCTTAAAATTAAACCACCCATTATAACTTCGGTATGCTAGTAAAATGTTTTCGTAAATTTAGTCTTTCAATGAAAGTGGCAGTTAAAATACGCGTGTCAATAAAGTTTCTGCTAATAAACATAACTTAGATATTTCAATATAGTCCTTTAGTATTCCAAAATCTTTATTCATAGAGAATTTACATGAATTTAAGAGGAAGAAAGTGAATTTAAGGTTAAATTTTAAGGGCCACAGGGTGATTTAAAATATACATTCTCTGCATTTTTCTAAAACGGGAAATTTATTAGTAAGATTTTGATTTTTAAACTTCTATAACATTTTGCTTTTAAAAGATTTTCAAACGAAATAAGTTTTGTATAATTTTAAAATTTGTTAGCCATTAGTACATGAAAATAAATTGTTTATGATGTTTAGAGATAATTTTTTTTTACTTAGGTAAAAATTTTCCTAAATTCCCATTTTTAATAGAGCATAACTTCAGGAGAACATAAGCATAAGTTGTAAGCATGCCATCTAGTAGTAGCTAGTAGAGTCATCTATCTTATCATCTTTATCTTATACAGTACAATAAATGGTGCAGTGTAAGATGAATAAAAGCTAATATATATGACTAATATATTTTTATAAAAATTTAAGGAAAAAAGTGTGCGTGGCACATTTATTTTCCGTTATAACGAAGACTTTGACCAAAAAGCCATGTTTGAAAAATTTTAGAATCGTACATATAGTTTTTTCAGTTTTACTGCGTTTTAAATTTGAAATATACACTGTGCGGTATAAATTTTCGTACATTTTGTTCTATAACTCTTTTCCTAATTCATAGATTTAAGCGATTTTCAGGGAAAAATATTCTTTTGACTCGATAAATATATATTCGAAATTTCATGACTACGTTTATGCGTCCGGACACAATTCAAAAGTGAAAGTGGGCGTTAAAGTAGGCGTGTCAAAGTTGTTTTTGCTAATGAGTACAACTTAGGTGTTTCAAGATAGGCCTTTATTATTCCAAAATCTTTATTAATAGAGATATTATATGAATTTTAGTTAAAACGTTATATGGGAGGTGGGCGTAAAAGTGGGCGTGGCACCTCAATTTTTTGGCAAAGTAGTGAAATTGCCTAGGGGGATAGACGTAGCAAAATTTATCATCATACCTCTAGTTTTAGCGGTTTTATGAGCTTTTAAATTTCATTAACGGTAGATAACATGAAAAGTGGGCGTTATAGTAGGCATGTCAAAGTTATTTTTGCGAATGAGTACAACCGAGATGTTTCAAGATAGGCCTTTATTATCCCAAAATCTTTATTAATAGAGAAATTATATGAATTTTAGTTAAAACGTTATATGGGAGGTGGGCGTAAAAGTGGGCGTGGCACATTGATTTACTGTTACAAGAAAGCGTGTTACCAAGAAGCAAAGTGTGCAAAATTTCAGAGTCGTACATCCAATTTTGTTGCTTTTATGACGTTTTTGTTTTTAAATATACCGAAAAATACACTGTGCGGTATAAATTTCGTACATTTTGATCGATAACTCCTCTTCTAATGCACAGATTTAGACAATTTTCTATGAAAAATATTGTCTTTACCCAGGAAATATATATTCGAAGTTTCATGAGTCTACGTTAAGGCGTTTGGACACAATTCCATTTTATTCGATGTTCGAAGGACACGGTTTTTTCGACCTACTCTTGCTTTTCGAGCTGTAACTCTCTTCCTAATATTCCGATTTAGCCCATTTTCAATACTAAACAAACCTTGTCTATAAGAAAGATTCTGGCAAAATTTGAGCCCCCTAGCTTTTTCGGTGCGATCTCTATCGTGCTTTCAACAGACGGACAGACGGACAGACGGACGGACATAGCTAGATCGTCATAAAATCAAACCACGATTTAGAATATATATACTTTATGGGGTCTAAAATAGATATTTCGATGTGTTACAAACGGAATGACAAAATGAATATACCCCCACCATTTTTTTGGTGGCGGGTATAAAAACAGAATCGGAGTTTTACATTTAGAAAAAAATGAGAGCCAAACGAGGACTTTTTTTGCCCCACCTTGTATACAACATTATAATTCAAGTCATAACTTATTTATTAATTAAAAATATATGGTATGTTATATGTTATATTTTAAAAAGTATGTTGTCTACTACTTATTAGTAAGTTATAACAAAGTTTTTTCCGGAACAGTTCCAATTTTATGTAAAATATAAAAAATTATTTATTTTAAGATTTACATAAATATTTTAGGCAACTGGTAATGATAAACAGGAATTAAATAACTATATTTGCACTCCTTCATAAGTTAAGACGTAAAATAATACTCCTTCAAAATTCTAAATGATTTTTTGAATTCGGCCATATGTTATCTGTCAAAATTAATGAAGACATACCATGAGAGTAAGTATCCTTAAAATATTTATCTTTCTGCAGATATTTTTCCTTTTAAATATGTGATCTATGTATGGGTGTTTTGTTTATTCAGGAGCAAGTTTTTGCTATAAAAGGATTTTTTTCGTTTGAGGAGTAGACTTGTATTTAAATACAAATGATATGAAAGGCTGTTAGCACAACAATTTGTATTAAAAGTATTCAGATTTAACAACTATGCACACGTATCAAAAATGATTAGTTATAGTGCGGGCGATAAAGTTAAATAAAAATCAAGCTTTTTTAGTGCATTAAAAAAGTAGTGGCTTAAGTTGTATCATGTTAAAGCGTATAAAGAAATATGTGTTTGACTTATAATTGAGAAAACAATCATATCACTAGCAAATTCTTTTACAGTGTAAAAACTCTTTGCTGTTAAAAAAATTATCCTTTGAGATATGTTCAACCTTAATATTGTTGAATTATTCATGTGAACACATGTCGCTGTATATAAATAAAACAGTATGGAAAGTAGCTAGAAACACAAACAAAAATCTATATTCAGTTATGCTGAATCTGAAAGTACCCTTCACAATTATGTACACAGGTATACCTCTAACATCGTAGCGTAGCGCAGCTTTGATTTTACATTTAAGTTTCGCCATATTAAAATTTCATAATCTACCAGATTCTACTGGCCCAGCACTTTCTTTTGATACATATATTGTGGGGATTGAAGGATTTTCAGTTACTATGTTTGACTCATAAATTCTTCATTTTTTACATCTAGAACGCCATCTTAGATTTTAAATGATTAAGCCCTTTTATCAATACCAATATTTGAGGCTAAATTTGGCTCATGTATAAATCTCTTGGATTTTAAATTTTTCATAATATTTTTCATATATTCTGGTAATCAAGCCCTTTTTTTTCATAGCTATTTTTACCCTCTCGCTTGTCTAAAAGCTAAAAGAACAGTTTTTTGTTTATGAATTTAACGTAAAACACCAAAGCAGTTGCATTTTCTCTTTTACATTTCAGGTAGTTTCAAACCGATTTCTTTAGCAAGTATTCTTGAGACTACGGTCTGTAGTCTATTGTCTTTAGCGTATCCAAATTTAAACTAGTAGCTTAAGCATATTGATATTCTTTTTAAAAAATATATATTTGTCCATATTAGTCTTGTTTATAACTTTGTTGATTAGTAGCGGACTTATCTTAAATTACGAATAGCCTTATCAGCCATATCATCTTTTATATTAATAGACAAGTTGGTTTTTTGTTTCGCAGCTTACGATCACATTATACAACCAATTTAAATCAAGTACATACCTTTAGATGTGCAAAATTTCAAAGCCATTAAAATAAGTTTAGTATATTATAGATATTCTAAGTTTAAGCTACAAACATATGCGCAACACATATGTGAATAATAATATAAAACATGTAAGGGCTGTGCCGAAACTTTTATACCCACCACCGATTTGTGTACATTTAATGTACAATATTTATAATTTTGTTAATCGCTATGGAATAATTTCTTTATAATAAAATATGTAATTTTTTCTTTGTATAACTTTTGACATGCTAGTAAAATGTTTTCGTAAATTTAGACTTTCAATAAAAAAGGGCGTTAAAGAAGGCGTGTCTATGTAGTTTCAGCTAATAAATAAAACTGAGATATTTTTATATAGTCCTTTATTCTTCCAAAAACTTTGTTCATAGTGAAATTACATTAATTTAAGATAAACCGTTATATGGAAGGTCAGGGTTAAAGTGGCCTTGTCACCTAAATTTTCTGGCATAACAATGACATTGATTGGAAGGATATATGTAGCAAATTTTATCATCATACCTCTAATTTTGTCGGTTTTATAAGCTTTTAAATTTTATTAACGGTAGATAACGTGAAAAGTGGGCGTTATAGTGGGCGTGTCAAAGTTGGTTTCGGCAATGAAAACAACTTAAATATTTCAATATATGTCATTATTATTTCAAAATCTTTATTCATAGAGTAATTATAAGAATTTCAGATAAAACTTTATATGAGAGGTGGGCGTACAAGTAGGCGTGTGAAATTTATTTTCGTTAGAACAAAGCCTTTGGCCAAAAAGCAAAGTGTGCAAAATTTCAGAATCGTACATCTAATTTTGCAAGTTTTATTAGGTTCTAAATTTTGAATATACTGAAAAATACACTGCACGGTATAAGTTTTCGTACATTTTGATCTATAACTCCCTTCCTTATGCATAAACTTATGCAATTTTTGGGAGAAATATTGTTTTTGCTCAAGAAATATATATTTGGAGTTTCATGACTCTACGTTGATGTTTTGGGACACAACTCCATTTTATTCGATGTTGGAAGAAGACGGGTTTTTCGACCTACTCTTGCATAACGAGCTATAACTCACTTCCTTATATTCGGATTAAGACCATTTTTAATTACAAAGAAAATTTGTGTATAAGACATATTCTGGCGAATTTTTAGCCCCCTAGCTTTTTCGGTCCGACCTTTATCGTGCTTTCAACAGACGGACAGACGGACAGACGGACATTGCTAGATCGTCATCAAATCAAACCCCGATTCAGAATATATATATTGATGAATTAAAAACGGAATGACAAAATTAATATAGCCCCTAAATTTTTTTGGTGGCGGGTATAAAGGTATTAATCATAAATTACCAAAAATGTTTTGTAGCCGTATTAGTAAGAGACTTTTGAATTCAACAGATTTTTATTAAAATTTCTTTGGTTTTAAAAAATATATGGTATTGCAGTTCACACTTTATTTTCTGTTTTTTTTTATTTGGACGAAAATATGAGCATAAATATTTTATTTTATTTAAAAAACAAAAAAAGTTATAATTTTACCTGACAAAATTAAATATGTTATTTTAACTGAAAAATTTAGTTCTAAAAATTTATATAAAAAGAAGTGTACACTTTGATGCCACCACTAACTGCGGAAACGGCTGGAATGATTTCCACCAAATTATATTTCATTATTACGTTGGAGATGGTGTGTGAATGGTTTATGTGAAGTTGGCACAAAATCGGCTCAGTGGTTCCGGATATATAGTATTTAGATTTTCCTCTATATTCCCATACAAATATTAAGAAAATTCCCTGCATTTTCCATATTATGAATTTTTATTGATACTTGAAACATTATCAAACCATGTATCGTATTATCGTATGTGTACAATGACATTAGGTATTTCTATATGGAAATTGAAATGGGGAGAAGGGCGAGTGATATCCTTTTATGTAACGAATACAATGCAAAAAATTTGTAGGCGCCAGTAGAGCAGCCCGAGTTCTCTTAGTATAAATTATTATCTATAAATTATTTTAGGGTTGAAAAATGGTAATTTACATGGTTAAAATATGGATAAAATAGAGGCAGTTATGTTTATTTACTCATATCTCGAACAGTTATAATGCTATTGTACTTGATTTCTAAAGCGAGTCATTCCCCAAAAATTTCCACAAGATTGATAGCACATAATCTCCCATTCATATACTTTTGGAAAATATATATTTTATGCGGCCAAATAAAGATATTGTAGAAAATACAAACGGGATAACAAAGACATAAATACCCTTGGCATTCAAAATGAAGGGTATAAAAATAATAGTAATAAAACAAGACAACATACCAACCAGTTAACAAATTGAGGGACATGTCTTATTTCATATACTTTGAAAAGCTTACACACACTCCGCTTGACTGTACTTCACTCAAAATAATGTCAAATTTAACACAACTTACATGTATTTTTTCACTGAATGACATGATAAAAGATACACATATTTAATCCTTACGAGCCTACGGAAAGTGGAAAAAACCCATTTACATTTAGATATATTGAAAACATTTACAGACTACGAAAAAAAAAATCATTCACTGAAACATCAAAAGGAATTTTCACATTATGCTCTCGGCAAAACATTTTATGTAGCACTGATATAAAGAAATATCTATCTACATAATGTTTTTTTGAATCTTAAAAATAGAAAAATATAAAGTTCTAAGAAAATATAAATTTTTTGTTTGTGTTATTCTATATTACAATAAATACATACATTTTAATATTGAATCAATATGTCAATTACAGTTATTATAAAAAGATGTTGAAGAAACCTACACACGTAATATATGTTGCTAAAAGGAATAACTTTTAAAGTCAACTTTAATTTAAATTAAGAAAAGACAATAAACTAGTTGTAATTTGGAAATACTATTAAGTGAATTCTGTATTATTTTCGTAATTTTTTTAGAAAAGGCGTACCTTATTTCTTATTTAGCATAACATTACTAAGAATAACTACTTCACGAAAATATTTGTCCCATATATCCGCCATTGGAATTAGAAATACATCTTAGATTCTAGATTAAACTTTGGACTTGTAATTTGGTGTCATAAGTGTGTACAAAAATTATTTGGTAGCTTGAGAAACATGATATTTTTAAAAATAATATATATTTACCCAAGCAATTATTTCCCTATAATTTTGCCAATTAGTAAACGATTTCTTCAAATTGTTTGTGAATATAATAGGATTCAATAATAATAATCTATGAGTTTAAATTTTAGAAAAAATGACACTCGTAATAATTTGCTCATATCTTAGCTTTTTGTTTGCCGAATATTTGAAAAAGAGTTCAATTACAGAATGCCATGTATGGGGTCACATATCATTGGCCACATGTAGAAAAGCCCTAAATAAAAAAAATTTAAATTAACAGGAGAACGTTAAAACGTAACAGAAACTGTATCATCGTGATATAATTTCATTTGTATAACTGTTATTTTTAATACTATTGCGTTAAATTTTTGAGTCGAGGTGTATATGTGTGAATTGTTTTGAAATGACTGAAAAACTGAATTTCGTTAAAGGTACGAGTTAGGGCTTTTCCACTTGTGTTCATCGATATATACATTTGGCACCACATTTAATTGGGATAAATAAAGTGGTATTCTGAAAAACGAGAAAACCATACTTAAGCTACTTTTCATTGTCGTCTCCCAGATTATTGTCCTACGGCCGTATTCAAAAAAAATCTCTAATGTAGGTATGATATTTTAAGGCTAACATTCCTCTGTTAAGAAAACGTATCCGAAACCATAATTAAAACTTACATTAATTTAAACAAAAACATAGTTTTTATACTGCCAATATTTTCAACTTCTTTTAAATTTTATAACGATAATAAAGCAAAAAACATCAATAATATTGTTTTGCAGTTAACTTCACTATCTAATGCTCTGTCAAAATCGGATTTTCCAGTTACAAAACGTTGATTCGGTGCTATTTTGGTTGTCTTTCTATTAGTATTTTTACAGTTATACATTCCAGACGTGCTAATGTAGGTTTGATGTTAAGACAGTCGAAATAAAGGACGCATTAAACTAAACTAAACATATAAGTATAATAGCCATATTTTAAGGCAGCCATTTTCCAGCATACCTATTATAATTAAGAGAAATACATACAGAGGCAACATAATTGTTACTGAATTTGGTGAGCTAAACAATTGTGAGTTAAATAGATGATATAAACAATGTATCCAACATTTAATCACTGGTTCATGAATTGGTGACTGTCAATGTAGTTTCGAAAATTTATTTCACTCGGCCAGTTTTAGTAAAAACATAATTTTACAAGTTATTTTTTCATTTTCATAATTAAACTTCAAATGACATTAGGCCCAAAATAAAATACAAATATCTCACATTTATTGAAAAAAAAGAACTAATAAATAAAAACATAATAAATAAAACATAATAAAGTTGTTTATTTTTATCACACAAAATAGATCTGTTATGTCAAACAAATTCTTAGTCAACAAATTCTTGTAGTGGAATTACGGCTACCAATCAATCGAAAGTGCTATTTTTACTTTAAAATAATTAAACATATTTAGAAATACATTTTAATTTATGTACCGTATTAATGATTCTGTATAGCCGACTATGTTAAAACATTTTATTTGTGTGGTTATTTGTTGATTGGGTTCTTCTTGTTGCCTTCTTTTATTCGTTTGCTATTGCCAAATAGATGTAGATGTCTGTTTGAACTGACATGTGTCAAAATCAGTTATGTTTTCTAAGTATTTCGAATGCTAGTCCATTCTTATTTTAAGTAACTATTTTGACATGTGCTTGGTACTGATATATTATCTTTTATAGAACCTTTAAAGGGTCCTATTTACAGTTATCGTTAGTATTTTAATGAAAAACAATAAAAGCTTTATTATCTTTCAATTATTTATAAATTTTTTTTTTAAATTCAGGCTTAAAAGGAATTACAATATTTCGTGGATTTAACAAAACAGTTATAATCAAGCACGAATCAAACCCTAAAAAAAATAAATTTTTTCTTTTATATTTGGGAAGGGCAAGGGAAAATAGAACAATCTTTTCACACGATTGGTCACTAGGTTACTTTATGCCATATGAGGTATGTTGAACGTAGGTTTTCTTAGTTAATTTCCAAAAAAGACATACTTAACAGAGTATAAAATAAAACAAGTAAGAGCACTATATTCGGCTGTGCCAAATCTTTTATACCCACCACCAATTTTGTGTACATTTAAAGCACAATATTTATTATTTTGTTAATCGCTATGGAATAATCTCTTTAAACTAAAATATGTATCATTTTCTTTGTAGAGAAAGGTTAAATTGTAAGGGCCCAGGTTGAAGGTGAA
Source organism: Phyto melanocephala (assembly GCA_941918925.1). Classification (NCBI taxonomy): domain Eukaryota; kingdom Metazoa; phylum Arthropoda; class Insecta; order Diptera; family Rhinophoridae; genus Phyto; species Phyto melanocephala. The sequence goes on along the minus strand of OW799233.1, from coordinate 92,913,966 downwards.
CTACAACTAGTCTTTAAATTTGTTTTCTGCACTTCACTTACTCAATTTGATCCATAGAAAGATACGCAAAGGAGCAACGCTTTAAAGTTATTCAGGTTTTTTATGAAAATGGGCGTTCAAATCAAAATGCATTTTGTGCACTTCGTAATTCTTTTGATCAATATAATCGTTCAAATTCGTCCCCAATTTGGAGAGTTGTAAAAAATATTTAAATTTCTGCAAAACAGGTCTGTATAAAATATTAGAAAATCTGTGAATGCCTTCTTAGGTCGTTGAATGGGAACCATAATGTGGCAAACGAGCAGTCAACCTCGACTGCCCAACAATTGAGCATCAACATTGTCATTGAACAGTTGGACCATCAGGTGGAAGAGTGGCACCAAGGATGGGGAGGGGAAGGGGGCGATTTGGTCGATATTTTGTTAAATACATAATTGAGCTATATAAATATTATCATTATGAAAAGAAATGATAATAATTTCTTAAATAATTTGTGTTTTATTTAAAATCAACATCGGCCCTTGAAATTTAACCACCCTTAATAACTTCGATATGATAGTAAAATGTGTTCGTAAATTTAGTCCTTTAGTGAAAGTGGGCGTTAAAGTAGGCGTGTCAATAAAGTTTCTGCTAATAAATACAACTAAGATATTTCAATATAGTCCCTTATTATTCCAAAATCTTTATTAATAGAGAAATTACATGAATTTAGGATAAACCGTTATATGGGAGGTAGGCGTTAAAGTTGGCGTGTCACTTAAACTTTATAAAATTTATAAGAAGGATATATGTAGCAAATTTCATCATCATACCTCTCGTTTTGGCGGTTTTATGAGCTTTTAAATTTCATTAAGGGTAGATAACGTGAAAAGTGGGCGTTATAGTAGGTGTGTCAAAGTTATTTTTGCTAATGAGTACAACTTAGGTGTTTCAATTTAGCCCTTTATTATTCCAAAATCTTTATTAATAGAGAAATTATATGAATTTTAGGTAAAACGTTATATGGGAAGTGTGCGTAAAAGTGGGCGTGGCACTTTGATTTTCCGTTACAGAAAAGCCTCACACCGAAAAGCAAAGTGTACGTAATTTCAGGGTCGTACATCGAATTTTGTTGCTTTTATGACGTTTTTGTTTTTAAATATACTTAAAAATTAAAATTACCCTGCACGGTATAAATTTTCGTACATTTTTATCTATAACTCCTTTCCTAATGCATAGATGTGAGCAATTTTTAAGCAAAGATATTGTTTTGACTCGAGAAATATATATTCGAAGTTTTATGACTGTACGTTATTGCGTTTGGACACAATTCCATTTTATTCGATGTTCGAAGGACACGGTTTTTTCGACCTACTCTTGCATTACGAGCTATAACTCACTTCCTAATATTCCGATTTAGCCCATTTTCAATACCAAACAAACTTTGTCTATAAGAAAGATTCTGGCAAAATTTGAGCCCCCTAGCTTTTTCGTTGCGACCTCTATCGTGCTTTCAACAGACGGACAGATGGACGGACATAGCTAGATCGTCATCAAATCAAACCACGATTCAGAATATATCAATTTTAGACCCCATAAACCATATATATTCTGAATTGATTTGATGACGATCTAGCTATGTCCGTCCGTCTGTTAAAAGCATGATAGAGGTCGCACCGAAAAAGCTAGGGGGCTCAAATTTTGCCAGAATCTTTCTTATAGACAAGGTTTGTTTGGAGTTGAAAATGGGGTAAATTGAAAAATTAGGAGGAGAGTTATAGCGCGTAATGCAATAGTAGGTCGAAAAAACCGTGTCCTTCGAATATCGAATAAAATGCAATTGTGGAACTTCGAATATATATTTCTCGAGTCAAAACAATATTTTTTTCAAAAAGTTCTTAAATCTATGAATTAGGAAAAGAGTTATAGATCAAAATTTACGAAAATTTATACCGCGCAGTGCATTTTTCAATATATAAAATTTAAAACCTAATAAAACTGACAAAAACTGTTTTTTGGTGAGAAACTTTTTTGTGACGGAAAATCAATGTAACACGCCCACTTTTACGCCCACCTCCCATTTAACGTTTTACCTAAAATTCAAATAATTTCTCTATGAATAAAGATTTTGGAATAATAAAGGACTATGTTGAAATACGTAAGTTGTATTCATTAGCAGAAATAACTTTGACACGCCTACTGTAACGCCCACTTTTCACTTTATCTACCGCTAGTGAAATTTAAAAGTTCATAAAACCGACAAAATTAGAGGTATGATTATGAAATTTGCTACATATATCCTTCTAACCAATGTAATTGTTGTGCCAAAAAGTTAAGGTGACACGCCCACGTTTACGCCTACCTCTTATATAACGGCTTATCTTAAATTCATGTAATTTCTCTACTGACAAAATTTTTGAAAGAATTAAGGACTATATTGAAATTTATAAGTTGTATTTATTAGCAGAAACTTTATTGACATGCCTACTTTAACGCCCACTTTCATTGAAAGACTAAATTCATAAAAGCATTTTACTAGCATAGTGAAGTTACAAAGAAAGGGTGGTTAAATTTTAAGGGCCGATGTTGATTTTAAGTAAGTCACAAATTATTTTGATTTATTTGATTTCACAATATATTTATTTTTATAATGATAATATTTGTATGCCTCAATTATGTATGGAACAAAATATCGGCCAAATGAGACCCAACCCCTAACCTCGGCGCCACACCCCCAACCGATGGTCCGAATTTGCAATGACAATATTGGTGCTCAATTGTTAGGCACGAGGTTGCTTTTGCCACGTTATCGTTAAAAACAGCAATATTTCCCATTCAACGAATTAAGATGGCATTCACAGATGTTTTCAAATTTCATACAGACCTGCTTTGCAGACATTTAAATATTTTTTACAATTCTCACGATTGTGGACGAATTTGAACGATTATGTTGACCAAAAGCATCACGAAGTGCACAAAATGCATTTTGATTTGAACGCCCATTTTTATAAAAAACCTGAATAACTTTAAAGCGTTGCTCGATTGCGTATCTTTCCACGGTTCAAATTGAGTTAGTCTGAGATTGAGAAATGTCAAATGAAATGCAAGAACAAAGTTGAAGTTTAGGTGTGGTTCACCTTCAACATGGGCCCATAAAATTTAACCACCCTCTACAAAGAAAGTGATACATATTTTATTATAAAGAGATTATTCCATAATGATTAACAAAATAATAAATATTGTGCTTTAAATGTACACAAAATTGGTGGTGGGTATAAAATATTCGGCACAGCCGAATATAATGCTCTTACTTGTTTTAAACATACATACGTAAACTCAATTTATAATTTTACAATATAAAATAATAAATGTATATTTTTTAAAGGTGTGTACGTTTTTTATAGTAATGAGGTAAATGGTGATTTACTGCCTGTTCAACGATGTCGAAAGAAAACACAAGCGAACTTTCATTCGTACAAATACATTGAAAGCAAAAACAAATTTTTAGTTTTTGTTGTTGTTTTCAATATATTTGTACGAATGAAAGTTCGCTTGTGTTTTCTTTCGACATCGTTGAACAGGCAGTAAAACTTGTTTACTTGTTTTTTATACCCGCCACCAAAAAAATGGTGGGGGTATATTCATTTTGTCATTCCGTTTGTAACACATCGAAATATCCATTTTAGACCCCATAAAGTATATATATTCTGAATCAGGGTTTGATTTGATGACGATCTAGCTATGTCCGTCCGTCTGTCCGTCTATTTAAAGCACGATAGAGGTCGCACCGAAAAAGCTAGGGGGCTCAAATTTTGCCAGAATCTTTCTTATAGACAAGGTTTGTTTGGTATTGAAAATGGGCTAAATCGGAATATTAGGAAGAGAGTTATAGCTCGAAAAGCAAGAGTAGGTCGAAAAAACCGTGTCCTTCGAACATCGAATAAAATGGAATTGTGTCCAAACGCCTTAACGTAGACTCATGAAACTTCGAATATATATTTCCTGGGTAAAGACAATATTTCTCCATTAAAATTGTCTAAATCTATGCATTAAGAGAGGAGTTATCGATCAAAATGTACGAAAATTTATACCGCACAGTGTATTTTTCGGTATATTTAAAAACAAAAACGTCATAAAAGCAACAAAATTGGATGTACGACTCTGAAATTTTACACACTTTGTTTTTTGGTGACACGCTTTCTTGTAACGGTAAATCAATGTGCCACGCCTACTTTTACGCCCACCTCCCATATAACGTTTTAACTAAAATTCATATAATTTCTCTATTAATAAAGGTTTTGGAATAATAAAGGGCTATATTGAAACACCTAAGTTGTACTCATTAGCAAAAATAACTTTGACACGCCTACTATAACGCCCACTTTTCACGTTATCTACCGTTAATGAAATTTAAAAGCTCATAAAACCGCTAAAATTAGAGGTATGATGATAAATTTTGCTACGTCTATTCCCCTAGGCAATTTCATTACTATGCCAAGAAATTAAGGTGCCACGCCCACTTTTACGCCCACCTCCCATATAACGTTTTACCTAAAATTCATATAATTTCTCTATTAATAAGGATTTTGGAATAATAAAGGACTATATTGAAACACCTAAGTTGTACTCATTAGCAAAAACAACTTTGACACGCCTACTATAACGCCCACTTTCACTTTTGAATTGTGTCCAGACGCATAAACGTAGTCATGAAACTTCGAATATATATTTATCGAGCCAAAGAATATTTTCCCTGAAAATAGCTTAAATCTATGAATTAGGAAAAGAGTTATAGATAAAAATGCACGAAAATTTATACCGCACAATGTATATTTCAAATTTAAAACGTAATAAAACTGACAAAACTATATGTACGATTCTGAAATTTTGCAAACATGGTTTTTTGGTCAAAGTCTTCGTTATAACGGAAAATAGATGTGCCACGCACACATTTTTCTTTAAATTTTTATAAAAATATATTAGTCATATATATTAGCATTTATTCATCTTACATTGCACCATTTATTGTACTGTAGCTAAATATAAGATAAAGATGATAAGATAGATGACTCTACTAGCAACTACTAGATGGCATGCTAGCAACTTATGCTTATGTTCTCCTGAAATTATGCTCTATTAAAAATGGGAATTTAGGAAAATTTTGACCTAAGTCAAAAAAAATTGTCTCTAAACATTATAAACAATTTATTTCCATGTACTAATGGCTAACAAATTTTAAAATTATACAAAACTTATTTCGTTTGAAAATCTTTTAAAAGCAAAATGTTATAGAAGTTTAAAAATCAAAATCTAATAAATCTAATAAATTTCCCTTTTTAGCAATATGCTGAGAATGTATATTTTGAATCACCCTGTGGCCCTTAAAATTTAACCACCCTTTACAAAAGAATAGATAGATAAAAATATAATTTGACCAAAAAATGTATTTTAAATATTCAAATACATATTTTAAATCTACTGATGCACATTTTTTTATATTTTTAAATCTTTAACCTCATAAAACTGTGGGAACAAATATGTATTTTTAGAGTTGGGCACAAATTATTACTCTAGCTTATTTTTTTTGTCAACGACCTCGGTCGTTTTCACGAACCCTCATCAAAAATCACTTGTGGAATGAAAAAGGTTGTTAGCATGCCATCTAGTAGTTGCTAGTAGAGTCATCTATCTTGTCATCTTTATCTTATATTTAGCTACAGTACAATAAATGGCGCAGTGTAAGATGAATAAATGCTAATATATATGACTAATATATTTTTATAAAAATTTAAAGAAAAAAGTGTGCGTGGCACATCTATTTTCCGTTATAACGAAGACTTTGACCAAAAAGCCATGTTTGCAAAATTTTAGAGTCGTACATATAGTATTGTCAGTTTTATTACGTTTTAAATTTGAAATATACACTGTGCGGTATAAATTTTCGTACATTTTTATCTAAATATAACTCTTTTCCCAATTCATTTAAGTGATTTGCAGGGAAAAATATTCTTTTGACTCGATAAATATATATTCGAAGTTTCATGACTCTACGTTTATGCGTCTGGACACAATTCAATTTTATTCGATGTGCGAAGGACACGGTTTTTTCGACCTACTCTAGCTTTACGAGCTATAACTCTCTTCCTAATATTCCGATTTAGCCCATTTTCAATACCAATCAAACCTTGTCTATAAGAAAGATTCTGGCAAAATTTGAGCCCCCTAGCTTTTTCGGTGCGACCTCTATTGTGCTTTCAACAGACGGACAGACGGACGGACATAGCTAGATCGTCTTAAAATCAAACCCCGATTCAGAATATATATACTTTATGGGGTCTAAAATGGATATGTCGATGTTTTACAAACAGGATGACAAAATTAATATACCCCCACCATTTTTTTGGTGGCGGGTATAAAAAGTAACTGATATAGTTATCAAACCTATAATAAAAGGGTTTCAAAAAAAGATCTACGAATTTATAAGTAGGGCTTGCAACTATAAAAATTTATTTTTTGTGTAGTCTCTAATAAAATGTCTATTTAATTGACAAAAAAAAAACCTTACGACTAATCGTTTCAATTTTATTTAATTTTGTATATGTCAAGAGCAGAATATTACTTTTTATTATATTTAATTACTAAACTATTAAATTTAATTATTGAATGTAAACATATTTGTTTTTATTTACAGGTACGTCGACAATAACTTGCTTTGAACAGGTATTTCTTTTACATCTTACAATGAAAAATTTAATCGTAATTAATTTTTATTTTACATTATTATGCTATAATTTATTTCATAATTAAAATATTTATTTGGCTTTTTTACAAAGTCGACCTTGAATTTGTTTTTTTAAGGAGATTTTCCGTCATATCTTTTTTTTCGGTACAATCATCATAAAAATAAAATAATAAATAAATAAAATAATAATTGAAACACCTAGAGGTAATTATTTTATATGGATTATAATTATTTTATGTATAGTTGTATAATAAGCCTGACTGTGTATTATTTAAATATAATATGTAGAAAATTTCCTTTGATTTACCTAAAAAGGCCGAACAAAAACAAACAAATAAACACAAATGTATGTATATATTTGTTGAAATAATTTGCATGCTGTTTGCTTAAATAATTAAATAATGCTGCCCGAGGGCATTTCTCTTGTTAGTTTCGAGTATCACTAGAAGAGTAAACAAAGTAAATAAATAGATGAACAAATAAATAATTGTCAAAGAAATTGTCGTGTTATACTACCTACTCGTATCTATGGCACATGTTTAATTTAGGAAAATAAGTTTTTATTATTTCATCTGACAATGTATACGCAACAAATCACAAACAATATATATTTCTTAATTCTTATTTCGTCAAGACGTTTGCAAAAGCACACCAATTCTTTCATTGGGTAGTAAAGCAACGTGAATTCGTTTCAATTTTTTCGGAAAATGTCATCTTCTCCGATAAAGCGCCTTTCTATCTGAGTGACTTTGTGAAAACGTAAAATTTTTAAATTTAGGAATAAGAAACAAGTAAACAAGTCATGTGGAAATTCATAAAAATATTTATGCTCCGTCTTTAAAGCCTGTAGTGCTATTCAATTGATTTTTTTTTTTTATAATTAATCGGAACATATCCTAATTACAATTCGTTAAAAAAAATCACAACTATAAATAAAATGTATGTTTTTATTTTAAAATAAAAAACTTTATTATTTAGTATTAATAGTTATTTGACCACTACTATTGATAATGAGAGCAAAATCAAAATTTTCAAAAGAAAAAACGAATAATTGCTTTATAAATTATTCAAAGATATTTGTTCTGTGTTGGCAGTACCTGGTATATAAACTTATTATCTTTTTGCTTAGTACCAAAAAAACTAAGCTACCAAAAAGTAATTCTTGAATTACTTAATTTCTGCCTACCTGCTTTTAAAAACACTTATAAAAGGCACCGTCCCACTTGCTATGCCCCTATTTTACAACTAATAAGCGTTAATTTCATCTTTACCAGAAGCTGCTTAATCCTTACACTTACGCACTACTGAAAAGGTTCTGCTACCCTTTTCAGTCTGGAAAAAATTTAAAAAAAAACTATATTGAAATAAATTATTCTATTTTCTCTACTGCTGAAATAATAAACAGTACCGGGGACATATTTTATTTCGCTTTCGAATGCAAACAATTTGATAATTTCAATGCATGTTATACAGTAGAAAATAAAACCTGCACTGCTTACAAAATTCAAAAAATTATTTGGTATGGTGATTGATGCAGCTGCCTGAATTTTTGTATTTCGGTCAAGTAATTTTACAAGCGATTTTACTTTATTATTTTATTTTTTCAATTTGTATCAGCTGTATCAACTATGACTTTAAATCATTATTAGTAATCAACGTTTTAATCACATGAACTACAGCATATTTCTATTACTTCTTATGTTTTTTTGTTAAATGAGTCTGTGCATTAGAAACATACTATTGGAATTCAGCACATAATTTCAATATACCTATTCCCATCTGTTGGCTAAACCTTTTTAATATATTAAAAAAATTTTGATAATAAAATGGGCAACTCTACTTGATAGAAAAAAATTTTTACTTTGCAAATCAAATACAGGAATTTTGAAAAACAAATTCTATACCAATAACTTACAAAAGAGGCTATGAATCCTAATTGCATAGTGTTTTGTTTAATTCATTTCAAATTAAAAACTTAAAACATCCGATATGCCCATACTTATCAAGCCTTATTTTTTTTTATATATTCACTGACGGGCGACAAACTTTTTTTTAATCCATTCTATGTTTCAACATGCAAGTATTTTACTTTTATTTTGAGAAAGCCCTAAATATAATTTTATAATTCGCGAAACTCAGTTCAAGCATACAATGTAAAAGTTATTTTGCACTGACACAATACCATCCACTTTATTTGTCTTAGTCAAAAACATTCAAGTGCTTAAATGTATGTTAATTGATGGTGTCAGCGAATGCTTTCAGTTTTAAAAACAAAATAAAGAAAATACAAAATGCAAATCTGTGCGCTTTTTTTTAAAACAAAAAAAGCTGTCGGTATCAGAAAAACATATCACTATAGAAACATTGTTTTCTTTCTAATATATTAAAAACAAGTGACTTTAGCACAACAAAATCTTTTAACACAGATTTAAGCATTTTTTCTTGACTAACACATGCAGAGTGACTGCTTTTTTTAAACTGTTGTTTGGCATTTGTTTAAAAATTAACTTAATAAAAACAATAAGTTTGTATGTTGCACATATTTGTTTATGCAACCACACTAACTGAAGGTGAATAAAAGTATTTTCAGTAAAACAGCAGACGTATTTTTTTCATCTTGTTTTAGCACGAGAAAATGCATTAAGTTTTGCTTCCTTTCAACATATTTTGTATGTGTATTGGTGCATATGTGTGTATAAAAAGCAAGTAAAAATAATATAAATGACTATGCCGAATCTTGAAACTAGTTTCCAATTTAATAGTGCATGGAATATACAATTTTATATGCAGAAGTCAAAATAGGATTTCAAGTAATTAAAAAGTGAGATGAAAAAAATCTTAATACTATACATAAAATTCAATAATTTGAAAGCAGTTGATCTTAGAATCCTGATTTCTTTAATCAATTGATTTATATTAGAGAGCATAGAAAACTATAAATTTTATTGTTCTTACCACTAGTTGTAGATCTTTTGGAAACCTTTCCATTAGAGATTTGATGGTTGTTTCAGTTAATTTTTTGAAGCATTTTGGCTATATTTTTTTTAATCTTTCATATTTTAGGACACTTATAGCAAAAAGTTTGCCGCATTTTTAAGAGTAGTTTAATAGACTTTTAAAATCACCAAAAGTAGTTGGGCTTGTTTTTAATAAGTCTTGATTATTTTTAATAAACCTTATTTAAATTTGATTGAGTTAATTAGCACTTCGACAATTTTTTATTAAGAAATAATGTAATCAAGTCGATTATTTTTAAAAACTTTAGTAATTTATTACTAATCGTAATCGCAATATTACAGCTATCATATACTTAAATCTTCGTCTTCGACATGTTTTAATTTTTTCATTCATAAGTAATGCATGAAACTAGCCAATTATATATTTAATAAAAATAAATAAAAGTTCTTGCTTCGTTAGCTGATTCTTTTTGCACTCATTTTAAAGTTCAGCTTTCAAATTAAATATTTAGATAAAAATAAATTTCTTTCGTGCATACACAAAAATTAAACAAGTAAGAGCACTATATTCGGCTGTGCCGAATCTTTTATACCCACCACCAATTTTGTGTACATTTAAAGCACAATATTTATTATTTTGTTAATCATTATGGAATAATCTCTTTATAATAAAATATGTATCACTTTCTTTGTAGAGGGTGGTTAAATTTTAAGGGCCCATGTTGAAGGTGAACCACACCTAGTCTTTAAGTTTGTTTTCTGCATTTCACTTGACATTTCTCAATCTCAAACTTACTCATTTTGATCCGTGGAAAGATACGCAAATGAGCAACGCTTTAAAGTTATTCAGGTTTTTTATAAAAATGGGCGTTCAAATCAAAATGCATTTTGTGCACTTCGTAATTCTTTTGATCAACATAATCGTTCAAATTCGTCCACAATCGGGAGAATTGTAAAAAATATTTAAATTTCTGTTTTTTGCGATAGTGTGGCAAAAGAGCAGTCAACCTCGACTCATCATCATGCCCAATAATTGAGCATCAACATTGTCATTGAAAATTTGGACCATCAGATAGAGGAGTGGTGCCAAGGATGGGGGGGGGGCATTTGGCCGATATTTTGTTAAATACATAATTGAACCATACAAATATTATCATTATAAAAAGAAATAATAATATCCTAAATAATTTGTGTTTTATTTAAATACAACATCGGTCCTTAAATGAAATGAAATTCAATGAAAGTGTGTTAAAGTAGCTGTGTCAATAAAGTTTCTACTAATAAATACAACTTAAATATTTCAATATAGCCCTTTGTTTTCCCAAAAACTTTGTCAATAGAGAAATTACATGAATTTAAGGTAAGCCGTTGTATGGGAGGTAGGCGTTAAAGTGGCCGTGTCACCTAAACTTTTTGGCACAACAATAACATTGATTAGAAGGATATACACAGCAAATTTGATCATCATACCTCTAATTTTGGCGGTTTTATGAGCTTTTAAATTTCATTAACGGTAGATTACGTGAAAAGTGGGCGTTATAGTAGGCGTGTCAAAGTTATTTTTGCGAATGAGTACAACTTAGGTGTTTCAATATAGCCCTTTATTAATCCAAAATCATTATTAATAGAGAAATTAGAGGAATTTTGAGTAAAACGTTATATGGGGGGTGGGCGTAAAAGTGGGCGTGGCAACTCAAATTTCTAGCACAGTAATGACATTGCCTAGGGGGATATACGTAGCAAATTTTATCATCATACCTCTTATTTTGGCGGTTTTATGAGCTTTTAAATTTCATTAACGGTATATAACGTGAAAAGTGGGCGTTATAGTAGGCGTGTCAAAGTTGTTTTTGCTAATGAGTACAACTTAGGTGTTTCAATATAGTCCTTTATTATTCCAAAATCCTTATTAATAGAGGAATTATATGAATTTTAAGTAAAACGTTATATGGGAGGTGGGCGTAAAAGTGGGCGTGGCGCCTTAATTTTCTGGCGCAGTCATGACATTGCCTAAAAGGATATACGTAGCAAATTTGATCATCATACCTCTAATTTTGGCGGTTTTATGAGCTTTTAAATTTCATTAACGGTATATAACGTGAAAAGTGGGCGTTATAGTGGGCGTGTCAAAGTTGTATTTTCGAATGAGTTCAACTGAGATGTTTCAATATAGCCCTTTATTATTCCAAAATCTACATAAATTGAGAAATTATATGAATTTTGGGTAAAACGTTATATGGGAGGTGGGCGTAAAAGTGGGCGTGGCACATTGGTTTTCCGTTACAAAAAAGCGTCTCACCAATAAGCAAAGTGTGCAAAATTTCAGAGTCGTACATCCATGACGTTTATGACGTTTTTGTTTTTAAATATACCGAAAAATACACTGTGCGGTATAAATTTTCGTACATTTTGATCGATAACTCCTCTCCTAATGCATAGATTTAGATAATTTTCGGGGAAAAATATTGTTTTTACTCAGGAAATATATATTCGAAGTTTCATGAGTCTACGTTAATGCGTTTGGACACAATTCCATTTTATTCGATGTTTGAAGGACACGGTTTTTTCGACCTACTCTTGCTTTTCGAGCTATAACTCTCTTCCTAATATTCCGATTTAGCCCATTTTCAATACCAAACAAACCTTGTCTATAAGAAAGATTCTGGCAAAATTTGAGCCCCCTAGCTTTTTCGGTGCGACCTCTATCGTGCTTTCAACAGACGGACAGACGGACGGACATAGCTAGATCGTCATAAAATCAAACCCTGATTCAGAATATATATACTTTATGGGGTCTAAAATGGATATTTCGATGTGTTACAAACGGAATGACAAAATGAATATACCCCCACCATTTTTTTGGCGGCGGGTATAAAAAAAAAATCTCTCCACATTGCAGTTACCTGATTAATAAGTATGGCTTAACATTTTTATATGAAAGTTTGACTAATCCTAACAATCTAGTTATAAGTCCAGAAGCTGTAATTTTGCTGTCGGGACTAAATGTTGGCTTCGGTTTTCTCAGTTGCTGAACATTACTTATTGCCCCAGTTTTAGGTTAATAAATTCTATTCGATGCAGTTGAATATTTAAAATATATTTTGTTAAATCAAGCAAGTTTTCATTACTGGGTTAATAATTTGAAAAATTCTATTAAATAGTTTCTTATAAATAGAAAAATAATTCCATACAGATGGGTCGATGCTGTTTGTTTTAACTTAGACCGTATATTCATAAGAGATTGGCAGAGTTTTTTTTTAGCTTCTGGTTCTGTGCTTCTTATGGTATAACGAATAACAAATAAGAACTTTTGACAACAAATTATTTTTTTTTAATTTTATTAATTATAAAAAAAATCTTGATTGGGCTCTTCTTACACTAATTGCCGTCCTTCTGTATATAATAAGTTAAGAGATATTAATCAATTTTAATATATATATTTTTTGGAACCTGTTTACGTGCTATTTAAAATATCTTAAAGTTTAAAATTGCGTGAAAAAAATCTCCCCTGTTCCAAGTTTTAATTAAAAATGTTAAATTAAATACAGAGTTTTTTCTTGATAACGTTCCTTAAAGATAATCATACATGCTGAGATCGACACAAAGAATTACAAGGATTCACAATATTTATACTGTGTTGGTTTAAGGTAAATATTTATTTGTGTTGCATATGAAATGACAATTTGTGTACACTGTCTGCCATTACTGGCTGTGGTGGAGGGCATAATAAATAAATAAAATTTATAAACTTATTTTCTGCCTGCATGTGGAAAACAAAATATATATAATAAGTTTAACACATCTATAGAGTGTAGAGAACGTGAAATGTTCAGTTAAAGTCACTGACATGACGTAGTCGTAGTCGCAGTGACTGAACGCAAAAAAAAATAAGCAAAAGTATTCAGTAGTATAGTTGAATATATGGCGTGTTTTTGTTTATGCTGTTGAGTTTATTGTGCTTAAAGTGAAAAGTGTTTAAACAATATATATACAACAAGTTGCAACTTTCAGTAAAAAAATTTTATACTAACAAGCATTGATTACCATCTTCATTTTGTCTTAGAAAACTTCGTTATTTTTAATTTTTAGAGGAGTGAGGATTGAAAAAAGGTGATTTTTTTTTTGGTATATTTGATAAAAATTTGCAATGAAAGTGAAAATATTAAAAGGTCTTTAAATTATAAGCATTAAACTTTTAAAATTCTGACTTATTAGAGACTAAAGTTTAATGTATCTAGCAAATATCCACTTATTATCACCAATGAACATTTGATTGTCTTTAAAACAAAAGTTAAAAGTAATACTCCACCTTAGATTTACGAATGGCAACACTGGTCGACTTATTTTACATGTTCTGTTCTCTTCTCTAGCTCTTCCCTTTAAATTTACACGCAGTATATTTACTGTTGTTTTTTATTTTTGCAGTACCTCAAGATGTAAAGTGTTGTAGCAACATTTTGAATATTTTATGTTCTTTGTTTTTATTTTATTACTAGTCAAACCCGGCGCACGTTGCTACGCCCCTTAATGAATCAAAATGCATTCTGAATTTTTATTGAATATCAAGTGCAGAAACCTAAAAATTATAATTTTTTTTATGGGCGTGGCCCTGCCCACTTTTCTAAAAACGAAACTGTAAAGTCATAACAGCTCAATATGTGTGCAAAGTTTCAGAAAAGTCGGTCCAGTGCAAGTACCTAAAAATGATAACTTTTTTTATAGGCGTGGCACTGCCCACCTTTCTAATCACGAAATTGTTAAGTCATGACAGCTTAGTGTGTGTGCAAAGTTTTAAGAAAATCGGTCCAGTGCAAGTACCTCAAACTTATAACTTTTTTTTATGGGCGTAGCCCTGCCCACTTTTCTAATCACGAAATCATATAGTCATGACAGCCCAATATGTGTGCAAAGTTTCATAAAAATCGGTCCAGTGCAAGTACCTCAAAATTAAAACTTTTTTAAGGGGCGTGGCCCCGCCCACTTTTCTTATCACGAAATTATTAAGTCATGATAGCTCGATATGTGTGCAAAGTTTCAGAAAAATCGGTCAAGTGCAAGTAGCTAAAAATGATAACTAATTTTTATGGGCGTGGCCCCGCCCACTTTTTTTCACCCATAAACACTCCCTGGTATGTGTACAACAACTTATCAAAGTTTGAGCCTGATCGGTTTTACAGTTTCGGAGTCTATAGCTAACACACACACACACACACACACACACACAGAGTTTCACTTTTATATATATAGATTACTAGCCAAACCCGGCGCGCGTTGCTACGCTCTTTAATGAATCGAAATGCATTCTGAATTTTAGTGAAATATCAAGTGCAAAAACGTAAAAATTATAATTTTTTTTTATGGGCGTGGCATTGCCCACTTTTCTAATCACGAAATTGTAAAGTCATTACAGCTCAATATGTGTGCAAAGTTTCAGAAGAATCGGACCAGTGCAAGTACCTCAAAATTATAATTGTTTTTAGGGGCGTGGCCCTGCCCACTTTTCTACTCACAAAATTATAAAGTCATAACAGCTCAATATATGTGCAAAGTTTCAGAATAATCGGTCCAGTGCAAGTACCTCAAAATGATACCTTTTTTTTATGGGCGTGGCACTGCCTATTTTTCTAACTACGAAATTATTTAGTCATGACAGCTCGATATGTGTGCAAAGTTTAAAAAAAATCGGTCTAGTGCAAGTGGCTAAAAGTAATAACTACTTTTTTATGGGCGTGGCTCCGCCCACTTTTTTAATCACGAAATTATAAAGTCACGACAGCTTAATATGTGTGCAAAGTTTCAGAAAAATCGGTCCAGTGCAAGTACTTAAAAATTAATTAATTTTTTAGGGGCGTGGCCCCGCCCACTTTTCTTATCACGAAATTATTTAGTCATGACAGCTCGATATGTGTGCAAAGTTTCAGAAAAATCGGTCAAGTGCAAGTAGCTAAAACTGATAACTAATTTTTTATGGGCGTGGCGCCGCCCACTTTTTTTCACCCATAAACACTCCCTGGTATGTGTACAACAACTTACCAAAGTTTGAGCCCGATCGGTTTTACAGTTTCAGAGTCTATAGCTAACACACACACACACACACACACACACACAGAGTTTCACTTTTATATATATAGATTATTGGTTTTAACAATACCTCGACATGTTCCCATACGCAGGTATATCCTTTTTCTTTAAACAATGCTTAAAAATGCAAAGTTTTAAAAACAAAAGTGTGATGTTGTTGTTGCAGCAAACACTATGCGTTTCATATAGAGTTGCCACATAGCTTTTGAAATCAATGTTATATAACAAAGAGGAAAAATCTGTGTGTACGTCTGATTTATCTCCGAAACTACTTTTGAAGGTCTTCTGAATAATTGAAGAACCGTAATAACTATTCGCTTTAAACTGTGTATGAGTCATTTTGATAACAATGTCCTTATTTTAAGGCAAATGTTAAAGATGGGAGAAACCAAAAATTAGTTGCCATAACTTTAAAAAAAAACATTGACATATTCGAATTTTTAAATTACTTATTAGTGAAGTCTTACACAGATCAAAAAATTCGGTTGTGATAACAGTGATTTAAATAAGATTTTTTATAAGACTATTTTACATAACTAATTTAAATGTCCTAAACATTAATTTCTAATACTGTTGTTTTTTCATAAGTATGTATATGTTTAATATCTGTACTGTTTACAAACTCCTAATACTTGTACCATTATTTCAATTATTCTAACCTTTTTAAAATTATCCATTTGACTACAATGTATAACCTATACGTGAAAATATCATGAATAAAGCGTATCTATACATAAAATATATTTTTAAAATTTTAATGACAGTGTCAATAATGTGTATATGCAATGGCGAATAAATACAACAAAGCAACTTTTTAAAGGGTACTTCCTGT
The DNA here is from genome assembly GCA_941918925.1 of Phyto melanocephala. NCBI lineage: Eukaryota > Metazoa > Arthropoda > Insecta > Diptera > Rhinophoridae > Phyto > Phyto melanocephala. The sequence continues at coordinate 92,897,375 of OW799233.1, read as the reverse complement.
CAAGGTCATTTCGTATATCAGGGATGGAAAAGTTGTTATGTTAAGTTTAGTAAAATAAAATTTGATTTAAAACAAGTAAGAGCACTATATTCGGCTGTGCCGAATCTATTATACCCACCACCAATTTTGTGTACATTTAAAGCACAATGTTAATCGCTATGGAATAATCTCTATAATAAAATATGTATGTATCACTTTCTTTGTAGAGGGTGGTTAAATTTTAAGGGCCCATGTTGAAGGTGAACTACACCTAGTCTTTAAATTTGTTTTCTTGATTTCATTTTACATTTCTCAACCTCAAACTTACTCAATTTGATCCGTGGAAAGATACGCAAATGAACAACGCTTTAAGGTTATTCAGGGTTTTTATAAAAATGGGCGTTCAAATCTAAATGCATTTTGTGCACTTCGTAATTGTTTTGATCAAAATAATCGTTCAAATTCGTCCACAATCAGGAAAATTTTAAAAAATATTTAAATTTCTGCAAAAAAAGGTCTGTATAAAATGTTAGAAAATCTGTGAATGCCTTCTTAGTTCGTTGAATGGGAACCATTGCTGTTTTTTGCGATAGTGTGGCAAAAGAGAAGTCAACCTCGACTCATCATCATGCCCAACAATTGAGCATCAACATTGTCATTGAAAATTTGGACCATCAGATAGAGGAGTGGCGCCAAGGATGTGGGGGCCATTTGGCCGAAATTTGTTAAATACATAATTGAACCATACAAATATTATAATTACAAAAAAAATTATAATAATTTCTTATGAGTCTACGTTAATGCGTTTGGACACAATTCCATTTTATTCGATGTTTGAAGGACACGGTTTTTTCGACCTCATCTTGCATTACAGCTATAACTCTCTTCCTAATTTTCCGATTTAGCCCATTTTCAATTCCAACCAAACCTTGTCTATAGGGAAGATTCTGGCAAAATTTGAGCCTCCTAGCTTTTTCGTGCTTTCAACAGACGGGCAGACGGACAGACGGACGGACATAGCTAGATCGTCATCAAATCAAACCCTGATTCAGAATATACATACTTTATGGGGTCTAAAATGGATATTTCGCTGTGTTACAAACGGAATGACAAAATAAATATACCACCACCATTTTTTTGGTGGGGGTATAAAAACACCAAACAGCAATGGTGGAACTTAAAACGGTTGCACTCTTATCACCTATTTGGAGATTTAGTTTACTACATTCTAATTTTGATGATGACCTTCAAGAAAATACTGGTTGGCACAGAACAGGTAATTCATCATAAATCTTTTATTAATTTTTTTTTAAACATTTACCATGAAGACTTAAGAATTTAGCATACAGTTTTGCACTAAAGAGCAAAATACTAAAACGATTTTATGATGAAGCTTAATTTAAGGTCATACAGATAATGCCTTTCCTAACTATGGCGGTGTATTTATTTTATATATATTTTACAAACAGAAATCACCCAGTCTGGCATTATTACTTGTATATACTTATATTATACCATATACAACGGTGTATAAAAAAAACATTTTTTATATTTATGCAGTTTACTTCATTGTTGAATTTTTTATATCAGAAATCGGCGGAAAAAAACTTACCCTTTTCGTTGTTGCTACAGAAGATTTTTTATGTTGATGCTGTTGTTTGTTTTAAATATTATTGCTGTCGATAGCGGAAAAATGAAACTCTGTAGGAAAAATCAAAAAAACGTACCGACAAGAACCCCTCCATGCGCTTAATAGTGTGAAGTCAACAAAGTGAAAGAGTAAAAGGAAGTAAAAAAATTGAAAATGTTTTGAAACATCTTAATAAATTGCTATGGGACTCTGAGCACAACAAGTGAACACTTGGATTCTTTTTTTCTGTTTAAAATTATATCATACGTGAGAGTTTTTTTTAAAGATTCGAGTTTAAAGAAATCTAAGCAAAAATTTTAAATTTTTAAAAATGCATGTTGATTTGCACTAAGTTATAATTTCTATCAAATGCAAACCTTAAATTTTTCACAATGTATTCTGTTCCAAATTGAGCATTGCCAACAGCAGTAATGCATTAGGATCAAAAAAAAATTTATAAATTTTAAATGTTGCATTTCTAATGAAGTTGCAATTACTTACTGAAATGCAACAAGCGCTTAGGAATGCACCCATTATGTGTAAATGTGATCGTTTGTCCAAGAAATTGTTTTTTATTTTATTGCAATAAAATTAATAATTTTACTTTAATTTTATGAACTCAGCGAAAACAAGATGATGATTTTTCCGCTAAAATATAATTTCTGGCATTTTTTGGTGTAAAATAAAGTCTCAACTTCCAGACTGACAGGCAACCAAACTTCTGACTTTTCCGGGATCGATTATTAATTAAATTGGAAAACTTTTATGCACCAATTCTATTAACACAAAAGCATCAATTTTCTTTTTACAGTTTATTTTAACCTACAAAGTGTAAGAAAAATGATGAAATAACAATGACATAATTAATTAGTTAAAAATATTTTAAATTTTACCATTAACGACAATATAATTCTTAACTAAAGGCTTTTCCCAAAGAACTTACTATTTTTGTAAAGATTTCTTTTAATAATTCTAAATTTGCAAAGGGTGGTTAAAATTTAAGGGTCGATGTTAAATGTGAACCACACCTAAACGCCAAGTTCTTTTCTGCATTTCATTTGGCATTTCACAATTTCAGACTAACTTAATTTGAAGCATGGAAAGATACACAATCGAGAAACGCGTTAAAGCTATTCAGGCTTATTATGAAAACAGGCGTTTAATACAAAATGCATTTCGTGTACTTGATTGTGATTCTTTTGGTCAACATAATCATTCAAATTCGTCTACAATTGAGAATTGTGAAGTATATTTAAATTTTAGCAAAACAGGTCTGTATAAAATATGAAAACATCTGTGAATGCCTTCTTAGTTTGTTAAACGGAAAACATTTCTGTTTTTCGCGATAGTGTGGCAAAAGACTAATCAACCTCGACTCATCATTATGCCCAAGAATTAAACATAAACATTGTCATTGAAAATTTGGACCATCGGATGGAGGTGTGCCGTCATTTGGCCGATATCTTGTTCCATACAGAACTGAACCATACCAATATTATCATTATAAAAAGAAATGACAATAATTTTCTAAATAATTTGTGTTTTATTCAAAATCAACATCGGCCCTTAAAACTTAACTACCCTTTACAACTTGTATAAGTTTAACCATATATATGTTGTGAGCAAACTGTATGCGTGAAATAAAAAAAAAAGAATAAATGAAATGCCGACTTTGCTTACTGTGAGTGCTTTATTACATCGTTAAAATGTGTTCCGCAGACACATACGACACCGTTGAGAAAATGTGCTGTTAAATTTTCTTCAAGTAGAAAAATTTCTCTTTTCTCTGTGCTAAGAAAATTTTTGTTTAATTTATGATTCAGTTATCGCTTCAAACTATAATTCATGTGCGTTCTACCCTTTTTTTGATTAACTAATTTAACCACTTTAGCACGCATTTTAATAATATTTTCCAAAATTAATTCTATTTAATTTCCGTTTTAGCAATCAACAAAAACAAAAAATAAAAAATATAAACATTATGTAACATTTTAAAGCTACAACAAAGTAATATATTATGTATGTGATTGTGTATGTTAACGGCCTTGTTGTAAACATAATTTTGCATAATATTACAATTTCAAACCAATAAACTTTCAACAGTCTTGCACATACACACATCCCATAAATAAATGGTGCAACAGTAGAAAAACTTCAGAAGTAAAAACTAAAATCATGTACGTATGTATATACAAATGTACGTACACATATCAGTGAAATATTTATGGGGTTCTAACATGCAGTACAAAATATAAAAATCTACACCCAACAAATAAACGCATAAATTTTACATGCGCTGCTGTAAGTTTTTCTTGGTTTATTTTATGTCAGTTGAGGCAAAAAAATTGAATGGCTTAAAATAAATTTACAAATTATTTGGCATCAGTTTGTTTGGGCATTAATGTTGCACCAGAAATATTGGGAAACATAAAAAATAATAATAAAACATTAAATAGAGTCCTTGAATGTATTTTTTTCTTTCAGAATGGAAAGCCTTATTTTTATTATATTTATTAAAATCATTTTATATTTTTATTTTATAAGAAATGAATGTAGTAATGCAATTTCGGTGATAATGGCAACCCCTTCTTTTGTAACTGAAACGCCGGGATAAGTATTTTTATTAACTAATGGGTGATTCATTGTGTGGTTTGATTTAAAATGTCAAAGAAAACACACAAATTTGAAAATTTAATTTTTATTATCGGTTAAAAGAACTATTTATTTATGGCATATACTTTTTAAAAATTTTATCTTGTAAATATTGAAGACGACTACTTCTGAGATGGTTCATTTGGTATAATCGAATCAATCGACCATAGCGACTGGTATCTCACAAAAAACACGAGTAATGTTGGCATCAGTTGTAGCCGGCTTATCCTTGAAAACCTCAGACTTTACATATCCCCAGAGAAAATAGTCAATAATTGTAATATTGCGCAATCTAAGTGGCCAATTTACAATTGAAAAAAGAGTAATTAAGTGCTTATGAAAATAATTCCTGCAGATATCCATCTATTGTTTCACGCGCAGTGTGGTTCGTAGCGCCATCCTGTTGAAACCAGAGCATAACGAGAGCATGTGCTTGAATTTCAGGAAGCACATGGTACGTTACAATAATGCAGTAACGGTTTTCATTGACTTTAACATTCTGATTTGCCAGTTTTGAAGAAATATGGACCATTGATTCCACCAGCTCATACACCTTACCATACCGTTATTTTTAATGGATATAATGATAGCTCTTGCTACTCTTTGGGTTGATAATTCACGTCGCCTTGCTTCGTTTCTTGCACAAGTTGAATTTTGTGTGCTTTAAAATTGAGATCCTTTTGTAAAATACACCAAGTCAAGCTGAGAACGCAGACAAATTGATTCTCCATTTTTTTCAGCTATAGCCGGTCGAATATCATTCACTACTTAATGTAAACTGGTATTCATATTTACAAATGATTTCTGAAGGTTGATTATGCGCACCGTAAGTTTCTTAAATCGCACGAACAATCACCCGATAGTTTAAAAAAAGTTTTAAAGTTTTAGACATTATAAAATAGTGTTCAGTTACTGCCTTATTCATATTGATGGAAATTTGACTAATAAACCTCTTATAAAGCTCTTTTGGTTTTAAATACTTTAATATTAGACATTCGGCAGATACATCTTTCTAATTGCCGGTTATTTATTCAGTTTGTTTCACCTAATCAAAGTGGACAAATAAAGCGAACAAGTACAAATGAGAGTACTGTTTAAATTAAATAGCCAACATTCCTCGCAACTCTTCATCAAACATTAAATGGGTATATTGAGAAAAACAATAATTTTTAGTGTAAATGCTGGGCTGGGAATGACTTATATCCGTAATTATTTTTAAAACTACATCTGAAGCATAAGTCTAAACTAACTAAAGATTAATTGGCTATAAAAAAAGAAATCCTAGAAAGGATATTGAGGAATCCTTTTTAAGTGTTGTACTACATCCAGATATATATTTTTTATGAAACTGCTGTATTATTAAACTTTTTTTTGCTATTTTTAATTATTTTAGTTTAAATATTTTTTATTTTTTTATTACGGAACGATGCTTAAAAGGATCTTTAAGAAATTAATATACTAAAAATGGAAATACTCGCTTTGACTAATTCAGATTACTCCAGTAGTGACCATTTCTAGCGGTGCTGATGCTATGAGAAAGAAATATTTACTTTTTCCGATTTAACTATATTTAACATTTAGTATGTTTTACGGAGGTTAAAATCAAAATATGTGTAAGATGAAGGTTAAAAGGATATTGGCCAGGCTATCAACGTCAACTGCATTGCTAGAAGTCGAATTGCTTAAAATTTGATAATTTTTTCCCTAACTACATGGGGTTCTTACAGGATAACGCTATGTGCCGCATTAAACTTGCTCTACAGAATAATTTAATTTTATTGAAACTTATAAAATACCATCTTTCTCATCTAACGTAATCTGTATTACTTAGTTATTTTTTATAGGATTGCTAGAGCATTTGTTGATGGCATGATTATAATAGGTGATTCACTCCTTTTCAGGTAAATTTTTTTTTGCAATATAAAAAAGGGACTTGTAAAAGCACTTATAACGATCGCTTATTAATAGGGACTTAAATATATACTTTTATAGTAATAAATAAGTGTTTGATGTCAATAACCTAAATAACTCATTTATATTATTAAAGGTGTTCGGTTCTTTTAAGGACGAAATTCAGTTTTATTATTCTACTAGACATTAATTTGAAATTAAAAATTCATTAAAAATCTATAATTCATCTCTTTATTAATAAAATGCTTTGCCGCTATTGTCAAAGTCATGATCACTTATACCCTAAGCGTGTTAAACTAAATGAGAATTAAAAAAAGTTATGTATTTGAATGGCTTCTACAAAATTTCGCAATAATGAATTTTACTGTGTGTACATCTAAGAAAATGTCTGAAAATAGTAACTTACGTATCACATTTTAAATCAAGTTATTACATAAATACATCTTAGTAAGCCAGACGATGTGAAATAGTCATTGAAAAATATGTTGTTTAGTAAGAGCACGCTATTACCTAGTTTTTGCTGGGAGAAATACAGACACCGTGCGCATGCAAAAATTATAAAAAAAAAGATTTTCTGCAATTATTCATTCAAACTCTGATACAATGAATACGCGTATTGGTCTCTTGAGGTTTTCTATTATTTTGCCAATTTCAAAGATGTGATTATAAATAAGTTAAAACAGAATAGTGGGCGTGTACATATGGATAAATGTAATAAAGACAATATTTTTTGTTGTTATTCACAATGAACCAGTGCATTTACAAATATATTAGAAGTTATTAATATAAAATCAAATTAAGTTTAGCTACATACATATATACATACTTTATAAGTTTATAAGCAAATATTTTAACATTTCTACATAATTCGCAGGATTGCAGTAAAAATTTTCCAATTTGGTCTGCATTGTTATTTATCAAAATGTTTGGTTAAATAGATGGCGGCTTACCATAAATGAATATTTCAACTGTAAAATGGACTCCGAAAAGCCAATACAAACAAACCAACCAACTCACACCCGTTTACGCTAGTATTAGTTTTCGGCAATCAAATGTTTCTGTTTAATTTTTAGCATCATAAAATTTTTACGATCATAAATTTTAGCGTTTATTTATTATTTTGTGGCACGTCAATGATAATTAAAAATAAATCAATTTTTACAAAAATAAATTTGCCAACAACAAAAAGCCAAACGCATATCAAACTCTTACAATTCGGCCAATAATATCACATACGTATGTACACATATAATTTTGTATGTGTGTGTGCATGTATGTATGTATGTGCGTACATATTTAGAAGCTCTGTACACATAAACAAAATGCTTTAGCTTAAACAAAAATATTTTGTACTTGTGCACATACATAAAAAATTTTTACGCGCAACGTATTTAGGTTTGATGTTTTAAGGCAACATTTAAAAAAAAAACAATTAAGAAAATACCTTTAGTTACCACCGTCTTCATAAAACCCATTAACAGTAAATAATCAATAGTTGTTGGATACATACTTTTTTGTCAAAAACATAGCCAAAATTAATAATTTAGGAATAGGTCATAAACTATTAAAAAAATATAAAAAATTTGAAGCTTTTATTTCATAATTTAATTTTCAGTTTTATTTTGTTCCGAATAATATATTTTTTTAATAACAATTTTCACGTTAGATTTTTTTCCAGATCCAGTGTTTGGCGAGAAGTGACCAGATCTGATAGCTCTGTGTTACAGTTTCAGAATGTGTGAACAATAACTAGTAATAAAACTAGTTTATGACTATATACAAATGAATTAGTTGGGTTCCATGACAATCTAATATTTCAATTGATAGTTTGATATATGAAAGACGATAGATACTTAATTAGCATGACGCTAGTGGAACTAGAATATATCTAACCACATAATAGTTGCTTAATCTGCAGGAAAGTGATATAAGAATCTAAACACGGCGAAAATAATATTATTTACACAATTTTATATGCCCTAAACGTGCTCTAAAGTTTGTTTATTAGACATGTACTAGAAAGTAATACACAAAAAATACTTTCATACACCCTTCAGAAAATTAAAAAAAAAAAATATCTTAAAAGAAACGAAATAATATTATAATATAATATTATTCCCTTATGCAAGTAGAGGTCATCGTTCGAAATTTGTTCGACGTTTCACCTCTGTACAAATTACAACATGAGACTAATTGTTGGCTTATATTATTATAATTTTTAAGTGTAAATAATTATAGTTTGTTCTTGTCAATATTTTTAATTTTCTAAAAACTAATATTTTGTGAAAAGGAAATGCGTTGTTAAATATGTAATAATAAGTAACTATTTCGATAGTTAAATCTATATATATAAAAGTGAAACTCTGTGTGTGTGTGTGTTAGCTATAGACTCCGAAACTGTAAAACCGATCGGGCTCAAACTTTGGTAAGTTGTTATACACATACCAGGGAGTGTTTATGGGTGGAAAAAAGTGGGCGGGGCCACGCCCATAAAAAATTAGTTATCAGTTTTAGCTACTTGCACTTGACCGATTTTTCTGAAACTTTGCACACATATCGAGCTGTCATGACTAAATAATTTCGTGATAAGAAAAGTGGGCGGGGCCACGCCCCTAAAAAAGTTTTAATTTTGAGGTACTTGCACTGGACCGATTTTTCTGAAACTTTGCACACATATTGAGCTGTCATGACTTTATAATTTCGTGATTGAAAAAGTGGGCGGGGCTACGCCCATAAAAAATTAGTTATCAGTTTTAGCTACTTGCACTGGACCGAATTTTCTGAAACATTGCAGACATACTGAGCTGTCATGACTTTACACTTTCGTCATTAGAAAAGTGGGCAGTGACATGCCCATTAAAAAAAGGGATCATTTTGAGGTACTTGCACTGGACCGATTTTTCTGAAACTTTGCACACATATTGAGTTGTCATAACTATACAGTTTCGTATTTAGAAATGTGGGCAGTGCCACGCCCATAAAAAAAGGTATCATTTTGAGGTACTTACAGTGGACCGATTTTTCTGAAACTTTGCACACTTATTGAGCTGTCATGACTATACAGTTTCGTAATTAGAAAATTGGGCAGTGCCACGCTCATAAAGAAAAAGTTATAGTTGTTAGCCTTGCATTTGATATTCGATTAAAATTTAGAATGCGATTAAAATTCATGAAGGGGCGTAGCAACGCGCGCCGGGCTTTTCTAGTTTATAATAAAATTTAAGAAAACGAAGATCAAGTTTCGAAATTAATGTGACTAGTATGTTCTCCTGTCGATCTATTCGACCATAATGTAGTTGTAAATGCTACACTCTTTGCAAGAACACTGTGTATCAAAAATGTTAATTCATCATATTTTTTATTTTTTGCTTTGTTTCACACAAATACTTCGCATGTGGTTTGCAGCAACTTTTAACGCAATACCTACAATTCCTACAATACAAAAATAATTAAAATACGATGAAGATTGTACAGGAAGGTTCCTTTCTAACAGTGCTTTTATTATGAAAATCGGTTGCATAATGTTAAAGTAGAAAGCGTAACACAAAATCAATTTTTTTTTTTTTTGTAAGACTAAGAAGTTGTGACTTTTTAGTCACTAATATCCAAACTAATCTTTTATTTGCTGACAGGGTAAATATGAAAATAATTAAGTTTATGTTGGGAATTTTTATGTACGTGTTTGTTTGTTTGTTTGTTTTGAAATATCTATTGTACTGGTTGTTTCTGCCTCAAATTCTAAACAATTTCAAGTGTAAATATGTAAACGCAAAATTTTTTTGCACAAGATTTTCATTCTTGTTTGGATATTTAAAAAGCGTTCAGTGAATACATGATGATAAATGACCAGTCTTGGAAAATGCGAACTTTTATTAACGGCATTAATATAGAAAGGGCGTATCTGGATTTTTTTTACTTTGATGGATAAGTATAATACGGAATACATTATTTAAGAGTTTAATGAGCTATGGCTTCTTAATGAGTCTTTTGTTTTTATTGAATTTATTTAGTTGTTTAAACCATAAGTCAAATAATTTTTTAGGGTTGATGTATTTGGAGGTAAACTACCAGGAAACGTTACAAATCAGTTTTCGAAAAAAAAGTAGAGATATTTCATTTTCATATGAAGCCATACATAATATAGTGTAAACAATAATATAAAAGCAAAAAAAAAACAAGTAAGAGCACTATATTCGGCTGTGCCGAATCTTTTATACCCACCACCAATTTTGTGTACATTTAAAGCACAATATTTATTATTTCGTTAATCGCTATAGAATAATCTATTTATAATAATATATATATATATAAATAGAATAATCTATTTAAATATTAAAGATTTTTATAAAAATGGGCGTTCAAATCAAAATGCATTTCGTGCACTTCGTGATTATTTTGGTCAACATAATCGTTCGAATTCGTCTACAATCGTAAGAATTGTAAAAGATATTTAAATGTCTGCAAAGCAGGTCTGTATGAAATGTGAAAACATCTGTGAATGCCATCTTAGTTCGTTGAATGGGAAACATTGCTGTTTTTCACGATAACGTGGCAAAAGAGCAAGCAACCTCGACTCATCATCGTGCCCAACAATTGAGCATCAACAGTGTCATTGAAAATATGGACTATCGGATCGAAGTGTGCCGCCTAGGTTGGGGGTGCCATTTGGCCGATATTTTGTTCCATACATAATTGAAGCATACAAATATTATCATTATAAAAATAAATGATAATTATTTCATAATAATTTTATTCAAAATCAACATAGTCCCTTAAAATTAAACCACCCATTATAACTTCGGTATGCTAGTAAAATGTTTTCGTAAATTTAGTCTTTCAATGAAAGTGGTCGTTAAAATACGCGTGTCAATAAAGTTTCTGCTAATAAACATAACTTAAATATTTCAATATAGTCCTTTAGTATTCCAAAATCTTTATTCATAGAGAATTTACATGAATTTAAGAGGAACAAAGTGAATTTAAGGTTAAATTTTAAGGGCCACAGGGTGATTTAAAATATACATTCTCTGCATTTTTCTAAAAGGGGAAATTTATTAGTAAGATTTTGATTTTTTAACTTCTATAACATTTTGCTTTTAAAAGATTTTCAAACGAAATAAGTTTTTTATAATTTTAAAATTTGTTAGCCATTAGTACAGGAAAATAAATTGTTTATAATGTTTAGAGATAATTTTTTTTTACTTAGGTCAAAATTTTCCTAAATTTCCATTTTTAATAGAGCATAACTTCAGGAGAACATAAGCATAAGTTGTTAGCATGCCATCTAGTAGTTGCTAGTAGAGTCATCTATCTTATCATCTTTATCTTATATTTAGCTACAGTACAATAAATGGTGCAGTGTAAGATGAATAAATGCTATTATATATGACTAATATATTTTTATAAAAATTTAAAGAAAAAGGTGTGCATGGCACATCTATTTTCCGTTATAACGAAGAGTTTGACCAAAAAGCCATGTTTGCAAAATTTCAGAATCGTACATATAGTTTTTTCAGTTTTATTAAGTTTTAAATTTGAAATATACACTGTGCGGTATAATTTTTCGTACATTTTTATCTATAACTCTTTTCCAAATTCAAAGATTTAAGCGATTTTCAGGGAAAAATATTCTTTTGACGCGATAAATATATATTCGAAGTTTCATGACTACGTTTATGCATCTGGACACAATTTAAAAGTGAAAGTGGGCGTTATAGTAGGCGTGTCAAAGTTGTTTTTGCTAATGAGTACAACTTAGGTGTTTCAATATAGCCCTTTATTATTCCAACATCTTTATTAATAGAGAAATTATATGAATTTTAGGTAAAACGTTATATGGGAGGTGGGCGTAAAAGTAGGCGTGGCACATTGATTTGCCGTTACAGGAAAGCGTGTCACCAAAAAGCAAAGTGTGAAAAATTTCAGAGTCGTACATCCAATTTTGTTGGTTTTATGACGTTTTTGTTTTTAAATATACCGAAAAATACACTGTGCGGTATAAATTTTCGTACATTTTGATCGATAACTCCTCTCCTAATGCATAGATTTGAAAAATTTTCAGGGAATAATATTGTCTTTACCCAGAAAATATATATTCCAAGTTTCATGAGTCTACGTTATGGCGTTTGGACACAATTCAATTTTATTAGATGTTCGAAGGACACGGTTTTTTCGACCTACTCTTGCTTTTCGAGCTATAACTCTCTTCCTAATATTCCGATAGATTCTGGCAAAATTTGAGCTCCCTAGCTTTTTCGGTGCGACCTCTATCGTGCTTTCAACAGACGGACAGACGGACGGACATAGCTAGATCGTCATAAAATCAAACCCCGATTCAGAATATATATACTTTATGGGGTCTAAAATGGATATTTCGATGTGTTACAAACGGAATGACAAAATGAATATACCCCCACCATTTTTTGGTGGCGGGTATAAAAAATCCAATATGTTCAAACATTTTTGTAAATGATTTTTAGAACATAAATCTCTTCTATGTATGTACATATGTATGTTTACCAAATATTAATTATCAAACTAATAAGAGTTTGTGAAATACGAACAATATTTATTAGGCCTTTTGTTAATATCTGAAAGAAATGTAATACAAATTAGCTAGGAGTAAATAGTCAATTATTTAATCGATAGCCGGTATTAAAATAAATGATTAACTGCTTTGTAATTTCACAAACAGACAGTGACAATGCAAAAAAGTTTTAATTAAATAATTTTTAAACAACATATAATCAATATATTACCAGCACTAAGAAAATATGATTCTATCAATAGAAATTTTATAAATACAACAAAACCCAAGTAAGGCTGCTATATTCGGCTGTACCGAATCTGATAATGTTTTTAGTTTTAATGACGACATTGTATTATAGCTAAGATTTTAGATTTAACGTTATCGTCATTTTGTTTTATTATTTTCGAAGCTATCTTAGATTTGGAATTTTTTCTCTATTCTACTGTTCAAGGCTTTTCATATGATAGCCCTATTGATTGGGTAAGAAAAAATTCCAGCGCTTTGTTTTATTTGCCTTTTTGGATCTTAAATTTTTTATAATTTACTATATTTTACTGGTCAAGCCCCTTAATTTTATATCTAAATTTGGGTTAATAAATAAAAAAAAGCCATTATTACTATAATTATGTATTCTACTTGAAAAGCTATTTTATTTAATACCAGTATTTGGAGGGTTGACGGAGAGCATAAGAATATATATTGGTTGGTGATTCCGTGAAAAATTCTATCATATTCATTTCCAACCTTACAGATAATATATTTTCTAAAAAGATACTCAATTGATAATTGTCCGTCCGTCTGAAAAAATGCAAAATCAGTTATATTTTGCTGCTTATATCTCAGTTAGTTTCAAACCGATTTATTAGCTTTTCTCGGGCATAATTTCCGAGACTACGGGTGGTAATTTGATGTCTTTAGCATGTCCAAAATAACTTAGAAACTTGACACATATAAAAGGTCTAAACCTAAATCGAGTAGTGACCGATTTGCCAAAATTTCTAAAAATATCTCTAGAGGCATATTATATACATATATAAAGTAGTAACACACGTACCTGTAAATTACCTTAGGTTTTAAAAATCTAATTATTTGTTATAAAAATTAAATTAAAAACTAAAGTAGTAGTAAATAACTGCTTATAACTCACAAAGTTCTAATGCGAGTGTGCTCGACTTAAATTATTCATTTCAGGATATTTCCAAAAGACTGGTTTCTCAGACAGATCTTTGTTACATGTGGTTGCTTCTAAAAGATGATTTCAATCAATACCCGAACAAGCGGACAAAACTCAGTCGACTCCTCTGTTTATAAATGTTCATAGAGTATATACTTTATGGGGTCGGCAATGAATTTTGTAGAAATTACAAACGCAATGACAAGACAATATAAACTCTTGTCACCACAGGTGAATTTATAAAATTTAAATACAAAATGGCGTCTACAAAAAAATTGCTGATATATGGGTCATACATACACTTATCCCCTTTAACCCCCACAATATTGGTGACTGGTGAAAATGCTTGACCAGTAGGATACAGTAATTTATCAAAAAATTCAAAAGCCACGATAGAGTTCGAAAGAAAAGGGCAAATACTCCCTCGCTGTTGGTATTAAATAAAATTGTTTTACTGCAACGCAATTAAAAATTTAAAAATTTAAAACTTTATACTATGTTCACACACGCGCTTTAATTGTCAATTTATTATATTCTCGCAATTAATGGCCTTATTGAGCTCAATTTACCATACTTAAAATTACTTTTAAATTGAGCAATATATACTTAATTGTTTCATTTATTGCCCAAAGCTAGAAATACAACTCTTGAGAAATATGTTCAGTGAGAAGAAAATTCTATATGTGGCATTTCTAATGTCAAACAAATAAATATACAAAAAACAAAAATTAAGAAAATGGAAAATGTTTGATGAGAATTTAAAAAAAAATTTTAAATAAATTCAAATACATATTTATATACATATATATAATTGTAAACGTATTTTATGAACAGGAAAACAAATTGAAGAGAAGGCTTTATATGATTTAGTATAAACACATCGTATTTTTACAGTTATCAAATGCTAAAGGAGTAAGATAAATTGTATATGTGTGAACACATTTTTTAATAGCTCAATCATTACTACATTGAAACAATAAAAAATAACTGTCTGAACAAGGTATTAAAGTCTACAATGACGTCGAAAACAAAACTGTTGAAAAATATCGTTTTTAACATCATTAATAAAGATATTAAATATAAGAGTGTGGTTAGCAAAATACAGTAAATCAGAAACAAATTAAAAAACAATGATGATAACAATTAAATTAATTTTTGATTTTACGCTCCGATCAATATATTTTTTAATGACCAATTGTGCAAAGGAAAATTTGGAATCCTATTTATCAAATGCATCAATTATTTCTAATTTTTTGGCAAATTGCAGGTTAAAAAGACATCTTTAAATATCATATCTGGCTATTCTACAAAGTCGTACAATTATGTCGAATAAGAATCTAATATATTTGTATCAAATCTGAGAACATCACAACAACATGTGCGATTGTGTTGCACACAACCTACCATACATACTTTACAAAAACCAACTCTTACCGCACAGAAAGTACCATTTTATAAAAATTTTCAGAAGCATTTCAAATCGGACACACTTGTCAAAAAATCTGCAACACATGTGCACTTTTTCAACACACTTACAATCTTTGACATATCGATCGACTAAATCTGATAGTTATGGCATCAAGTAACATTAAAATTTTTAAAAAACAACACCGTACAAAGACTACCGAAAATATAAACAAGATTTTCGTAATGAAATAAAAAAATTAATTTCTGATAATTAAACCGCATATTAAAACTAAAAGAACACCAACATTTTAAGTGATTCAAATAAAGAAAAGTCGCCCAGAAATCTTGCATGGTAGTAATACAATTCTTTTGAAAAAATAAAAAAGTAAGGAGAAGCGATTGGTTAAACAAAAAGAAAAATTATCTTCTTGCAATGTATAAAAATCAAAATTTTCCTTTTCTATTTATTTGATTTATACTGTTTCTTTTAAAAATTCGTTGACAAACAATTTAAACTTAATTAGGCAGGATGTCTTAGGATGGTAGATGACACAAAAGTCGAATATGTTTAACTAAGTCATGTAATAGACTCCCAAAACGTCTCGGATATGAAGAATGTCTTTGAAAATATGAATAAAATATAAACTCTATCGTGCGGCACCATTCCATTTATTGATAATATCAGGCATGGAAAAATCCAAACTTTTGACGAGATATGTTCTGTACATCACTGTAACTGCTTAAGCCATTTAAAAAAAATAAAAATTCCAAGACACTAAATTTAGATGATCTAGTATCTAATCAAAAAGTCTACCGTAAAAGACAGGATAAGCGTATTATCGATGTATTTCATATACTTGACTAAATATTATGTTTTGAAATTAGTTTCATGAATTTTATATATTAGAATATAGATTCCTCAGGTATGCTTTGAACTGAGACGGCAAATACTTTCCACACCCAGAAAACAGACAATACAATTTTTTGCAAAGCGATTGGTTCAGTAAATTGTAGTTTTAGTTGTGGTTATAATTTTTCTATTGCCAGATCTCATAGTGCTATATAGTAGAAACAACTATAAAGGGTCCAGCATCTAACGTTTTTTTTTCTTCACCTAGTGCTTATTTCGTGAATGGTAACACTTAGCTCATGTCTGATTTGACAGTTAATTAGTTTTATCCTTCCGCTGATCGAATATAGTTGTGTATACGCTGGAACACTGCTGGGAAATATTGCGACATTACTTTGGCTGATTTTGCCAAAAAAATCATCTTTTCAGAGGAAGCTCATTTTGATCTTGGCGGGTATGTAAACAAACAAATTGTCGCATTTGGGGCACAGAAAACCCGCACGCATACATTGGAAAGCCGATACACCCGAAACGAGTCACTGTTTGGTGCAGATTTTGGTCCAGAGGCATAATTGGGCCATTTTTCTTCGAAAATGAGCAAGGAGTAGCCGTAGTCAATGGTGATTCAGGCCATGTTGAACGAATTTTTGTTTACAAAAATTGAAGAGAAGGATATTGGAAACATTTGGTTTCAACAGGATGGCGCTGCGTGCCACACAGCCGAGGCTACACTTTTTTAATAGCATTTAAAAAAAAAAGTTATTTGGCGGACCCCTTATTATTCTGCTTTAATAATTTAACACTTGTATGCTAAGTTGACTCTTTAATGCAATTCTGGTAATCACAACCGATAACGTTTTCTCTGTGCGAACATAAAGAAAATATAAAACAAAACTGACAGTCTCCTGTTGTGACCACAACATAAAAAAGATGTTAGGTACGTCTGAAATAGAAAAGTTCTTCCAGAAAAATGTAGCTAATACCACCTTTATTTTTTCGACACTCGATCAAAATTTGGGACAAAAACTACTTTTTTTTTCATTTCGCCACCGTATAAGCAAATTATTAGTAAGGTCTGTGTTAGAGCTTAATTAGAAAAAAAACACTTGGACAATAAGTACTTCTCTTTAACCGATCTTGAAGTATTTTAGCAACTTTCTAGCTATCAACTTTATAAAAATAATTTTGAGCGAAGAAATTATACGATGGCTCTTTGATCTACCTAAAGTTGTTGAACACTATCGTCAATAATACCCATCTCATAACTAATTTGCTCTCATTTATTAAAACAAAACAAAAAACAATTTACTGCAGACTATTATTAATTATCTATCAAATATTATGTAAATTTATTCGATCTTCTTATATTAATATATTGTATTTTATTATCTATCTCTAAGTTGCATTAATATTGTCTTTTATCTACGAGTATTAAATCAAAAAAAATTTGTTTGCGGCCAGTCTTAAGTTTATATCATATACGTGGTAAACTGATTACGTTAGACCGTATAAAAAATTTTATTTTGAATTCTTTTTACAGTTTTCATTAACTTACCTGTATTAGTAGGTGGAGCTACATATATAAAATTACTATAAAATAAAAGGCACATCTGTAAATATCAGAAGAAATTACAAATAAATCTCACAGTTGTTGCTGCCTATTAATGCTTTTTCCTTTTTCGTTATCCATTTAATAATATTAAATTCAACTATTTTATTATTGTTCTCTTAAAAAAGAGAGAGTATAAATTTAATTAAAGAACAACCTTGAATAATTATACCCCATTACATTTTATCCCATCCTTTAAGCCCTCATTTACCCGTAATACTACTATTTCTTTTAACTAAATGCTACCGCTTTTTTTTCAAACCAAAATGAGCACAATAATAACAACAATATAAATAAAAGCGAGAAAACAACAATACAGAATTTCGAAAAAAACAAAATGTAAAAAAAGAGATTTTAATTACTTTAAGTGATTACGTTCGTTAATTACAAAAATTGCGGTTATTGAAGCGAAAAATCTTTTCTACAAACGGCTTCTTTTGGTTTTTCTTTTTTTTTTGTAGCCAAAACAAAAAAATAATAATAAAGCACAAAAATGTAAAAAAGACGCTTGCTTATAAAGGGTGTTTTTTTAAGCCCGATAGAACTTGAAATTGTAAAAAATGAAACAAAAAATTAAATTGTAATCAAAATTTTTCTTTATTCGAAAGATCAATACGTGACATTAACATTTGAAAATGATTTCGGGCATATGGGCACCGCGGCTGTTCTTGACGAAGCGCATTCTGGACGTCCAATTTTGGGCCACTTTTTCGAGCACTGCTGGCCGTATGTCACGAATAACACGAACAATGCTGGCCTCCAAGGCGTCAATTGTTGCTGGTTTATCAGCATAAACCAGTGACTTCACGTAGCCCCACAGGAAATAATCGAGAGGTGTCAAATCGCACGACCTTGGAGGCCAATTGACAGGTCCATTTCTCGAAATCAACTTATCGCCAAATTTTGATTTCAATAAGTCGATGGTTGCGTTCGCCGTATGGCACGTAGCGCCATCCTGTTGAAACCACATCTCCTCCGGATCAATGTCATCCATATTTTCAAACAAAAAATCATTCATCATGGTGCGGTAACGATCTCCATTGACCGTAACGCGAGCTCCGGCCTCATTTTTGAAGAAATAAGGTCCGATGATGCCACCAGCGTGAAAACCGCACCAAACGGTGCATTTTTCTGGATGTAATGGAGTCTGTAGGGTCTCTTGTGGATTGGTCTCGCTCCATATGCGGCAATTTTGCTTATTAACAAACCCGTTAAGCCAAAAATGCGCCTCATCGCTGAACACAATTTTGCGATAAAACAACGGACGTCCAGATTGCGCTTCGTCAAGAACAGCCGCGGTGCCCATATGCCCGAAATCATTTTCAAATGTTAATGTCACGTATTGATCTTTCGAATAAAAAAAAAATTTTGATTACAATTTAATTTTTTGTGTTATTTTTTACAATTTCAAGTTCTATCGGGCTTAAAAAAACACCCTTTAAATACCTAAAAAAAAAAAAAACTCATGCTTACCACAAACAATACTTTTGCGAAAACACAGCTACAAATACATACACACAGACATACGTATGTATTTCAACTAGTCTATAACTCCCGCGGGCATTTGTAGGATGTGATAAAGGAAAATATGACATCGTTTATAAATATCAAAAGAAATAAATGTAGAAAATAAGAAATGAATTTTGTACATTTTTTTTGGATCCAGTTTATTCAAAAGACTGAAATATTAAGTCTGTTCCTGTGCTTCACAATGGGATCATAATCTTAAAAGTTCAAGTACACCATGATTTGGCAAATGAGAGTGATTTTGAGATAGAAATATTCTTCTTAATGAGCGAAATAGCCCAGACTTATTTCCAGAGTATATTTGGTAAATTATTTTACAATCAACAAGCAAAATAAACACATTACAAAATAATGAGTTGAAAGTACTAGAAAACAGTTTTTACTACTTTAAGTTTGGAATGTAAACCCATTATTTAAACACAGTGATGTCATTGGAAGCAAATACTCACCCCCCTCGCTTACAAATAGGGACTCGTATAAGTACATATTACGGTCGCTTATAAAAAGGGATTTAAATAAGTATTAACTTTTAAAGCAATATATAAATACTTGATTTTAATAACCTAAAGAACCCATTACAATTATGGACTTAAGGAAGTCTTTCGGTTCTTTTCAGAACGAAAATTTAGTTTTATTATACTGCGACACATTAATTTGAAATCTAAAAATCAGTGATAATCTAAAAATCATCACTTCGTTAATAAAATGATTTGCCGCTGTTGTCAATATAGTTATTAGTTATACCCTAAGCGTGATAAACTAAATGAGAAATATAAAAAGTTATGTATAGCATATTTCGCAATAAGATATTTTACTGTGTGTAAATTTTAAGCAAATGTCTACAAATAACTACGAACTTATCACATTATAAATCAAGTCATTACTTAAACACTTCATAGTTAGACAAACGATATGTAATAGTCATTGAAAAATATGTTGTTTAGTAAGAGCACGTTATTACCTAGTTTTTGCTGGGCAGTTCTTTGAACGATAAACAAATCTTAAAATTTGTTTGGAAAACTACTTAAAGTCAATAATTAAATTTTTTTTTGTTTTTGAAATTTATTATTTTTTAACTATATTATTATTATTTTTTAACTATTATATTATTTCCTATGCTGCGTTTGAATTGTTTTCAATAAAATATAAAAAACTTTTTTGAGTTCTTTTTGGGCTTAAAATATGGTTTTTTGCGTTCCAGTACTTTTGTACAATACTATATTTTGAGATAGTAATTCTCGTTTACTCTTATTTTACCGAAAATTACTAAAAAGTTAAAGGAATAAAACTTATTTTTTTTAATTTTTTTACATATAAGGAATTTAAAATGTTATAATTTATTTTTTGTAATAAATTTATCTATTCAACGTTATAATTTTATATCAAAACCATAATTTGCAAAAAATTATTTATGCAACAGTATTTTGTCAAATTAATGGTAAATATTTTTTACACATACATTGGAAATAAAAAATATTTTAATAATGATTAATTATAACAATAATTACGTATTATCATTGCGCTTTGTGCTTAATTTTTTATTCAAATAAATATTAAGCATAAACAATAATATTTAATAAATAATAATTAATTACATATGTATAAAAAGGTTTGCATATTTATATAGTTTACGAACATAATGTTGCCTCATTGGTTTTAGGAGATTATTAAAAAACGACTGTTATTATTATTATTGTTATTATTATTATTATTATTATTATTATTATTATTATTATTATTATTATTATTACTTTTAAATCTTCTTTTCAACTTTATAATGATGTATGTAATATAGTTTATTCGATCAATCATTGTTGGAAATCCTCTATTCCACAGTGCTCTATCTACGCTGTTGGCAATCTCGAAATTTTAACGGAAAAATGTGGTTCAGCGGTTAATAAAAAATCAAGCGGTTTTTTTCTGAAAAATTTGTATGTATCTTAAATATACTGTCACGTTTATACATTTTATAAATATTGGTTTATTTTCTTTATATAATGGGATTTTTTTATTGCAAATAATAATACGCGCTCTTTAAATTTTTGTTTTGAATGTTATATGTATTTTAACACACTTAAATAACACAATGCTTTATTTTATATTTCACTATTGCTTAATTCAACTTGATGTTCACCTTTATATGCCTTACTAAAAAGGGCCGGCGCGCGTTGTACCGCCCCTTAATAAATAAAAATGCATTCTTAATTTAAACTGAATATCAAGTGCAAAAAGCTAAAAATTATAACTATTTTTAAATGGGCGTGGCACTGCCCACTTTATTGATAACGAAACTGTATATTCATGACAGCTCAATATTTGTGCAAGGTTTCAGAAAAATCAGTGAAGTTCAAGCAGCTGAAAATGATAATTTTTTTTGGGCGTGACACTGCTTACTTTTCTAATCAAGAAATTGTATAGTCATGAAAGCTCAATATGTGTGCAAGGTTTCACAAAAATCGGTCCAGATCAAGTACCTCAAAATAATAACTTTTTTTTATGGGCGTGGCCCTACCCACTTTTTTAATAACGAAATTTTATAGTCATGACAGCTCAATATGTGTGTGCAAAGTTTCAGAAAAATCGGTGAAGTTCAAGTAGCTGAAAATGATTACATTTTTTTTATGGGCACTGCGCACTTTTCTAATCACGAAATTGTAAAGTCATTACAACTCAATATGTGTGCAAAGTTTCAGAAAAATCGGTACAGTGTAAGTACCTCAAAATTATAACTTATTTTTATGGGCGTGGCACTTCCCCACTTTTCTAATCACGAAATCGTTTAATCATTAGAGCTCAATATGCGTCAATATACGTCAAAATTATAACTTTTTTATGGGCGTGGCCCCGCCCACTTTTTTAATCACGAAATTATATAGTCATGACAGCTAAATATGTGTGCAAAGTTTCAGGAAAATCGGTCAAGTGCAAGTAGCTAAAAATTATAATTAATTTTTCATGGGCGTGACACCGCCCACATTTTACCACCCATAAACACTCCCAGGAATGTGTACAACAACTTGCCAAAGTTTGAGTCCGATCGGTTTTACAGTTTCGGAGTCTATAGCTAACACACAAACACACACACAGAGTTTCACTTTTATATATTGTTACAGATTTATTTAAAAATAGCTCAATTTACATTATAATTTGTTTAGTTGTAGTAGTTTAAGTTACCGTAGTTTTATTTGTATTAGTTTATTTCCCTGGTTGTTCGAACATGATGTTTGTAGTTATGTGTAGCATACTTTTAGGCACTTATATTATTCCTGCATATTACTTAACGTCTTAATTTAAATGTAACGGTTTTCGAATGTACTAGAATGTACATACGAGAACTTTGTCGAATGTTACCGAACACCACTATGTTACTATAAATAGCCGAACAACACATCTAACATGATGAGTATTACAATAGAGCTTGTATCAAAGTGAGTTTGATAATAAAAGTGTATAACAATAAGTGTAATAAGTAAAGTGATATAAAAACAATATCTGAGTGTGTTTAGGTAAATAAAGTGCTCTTAATTTCATAACTAATTTCAACTGTTTTTGATTACAATAAAAGAACTCAAGGTTTATTTAAAGTAAACAAGCCAACATTTATAAAAGGTATAAACGTAACAATATATAGATTTATAACTAATTACCTAATTACTTGCTTAAGGTTCATTATATTTATATTGCAATACCAGATCGAGAATTTTCAAAACAATGCGAGCTCTAGAAATAATTCTGTGAAAAAACAACATCATAAAAAAGTTACAGATATTTAAATGGTTATAAAAATATAGATTAAATTAATGTTAACTAAAATAATGATATTAAAATCTAATAAAACTTATTCGGGTTTTCTTTAAGCTGCATGATAACCTAAGATGATAACACTACACAAGAAGTATAGTTTATAGAATCTGGTAGATAACTTCATGGCATTTATTTTTTTAATATGAATTACAGCACATTCCTGCCACAGCTACTGATTACATGGTTAATTCGATCAGTCCAACTTTCGACTACCTTAGCTAATTATTTTTGGAAATAAAAATTCAGTCAGCATGTCCTGATAGTGCTCGCCATTCACTTTAAATGCAGTCTATTTCGAGAGTAATAAGAACCGATGATGCCTTTTGCGTGTAAACCGCACCAAACAGTCATTTTTGGTGGATGAAATGGCGGTTTCTTAACAGTTTGAGAAAAGCTTTTTCTACAATTGTAGCGATTTTGGTTATTGAAGTAGCCGTATAACCAGAAATGAGCTTCATTACTTAATAGATATAATGGATGAAATGCTAAATGAACTTCACAAACAAAGTAATTTTTACACTTTGTAAGCGTTTTCCTGTCGCTTAGCGATACACGAAGACTTGTCGTATCTTACAGAACAGAAATATCACAGTTTGAAATTGTCAGCTATCAAACCACAGTTACCGAATTCGAAAGCTAAAAAGATACCCTATACAATAAAACGTACTAACTTAAAAACATAAAAAATATTTTAAAAATAAAAAATAAGTACATTACATATGATACAAAATTTCAAATCTACGCTTCACAACATTGTACAAATTTGAACCAAATCGTGAGCACAGTGTTACCTGAGTTATTCAGTTAAGTAGATCAATTGTCATATTGTGTAACGCTTCATTTTTATTTACCCTAAACTGTCAGCTGTCGAATTATTTTAAGGGTTGTTAACTCTTTATTATATAAATGACGAAAAATACAAAACTTAAAGAATTTTTAAAATCCATGTTGATCGCTGAATGTAAAATAACATTCGCCATTGGCGACTATAGCGGTTTTATTTTTATTAAAATTATTTTAAATAAAATAATTTTCTTTTTTAACAAATTTTTTAAGGAGTGTAGACAAATTTTATGAATTTTAAAATTTAAGCTTTTTTTTAGTTTAAGAATATAGTGTGATTCATGTTTGACCCAATTTAACATCTGCAAAAAATTCAATTATTCTACGACAGTTATTTCAATTTAAATACTCTAATTTCACTGGTGACATGTAGGTCTAAATGATAGTAACCCTAGGTTATCTGATCTGTAAATTTTTAAGCAAAGCTTTACTAAAGTATTAATTTTGCATAAGTTATATAAATTATACAATTAAATATACATATGTATATGTATATGACAGGGCTAAATGTTCTTTCTATAATCACAATAAAAATTAAAATTTGCAAGAATAGTAGTTTAAACAATTTTTTTTTATTCTAGACTATGTCAAAAATTATATTTAGATAAGAGGCATATTCTTGATATAAAATTAAATATTGCGAATCTTAGCAGCGGTAACCAGATTTTACTTGAATGATCATAAGGGAGCTGCTTACATGAACGCCTTTGTTGTGTCTCCCAGTACCTTATCAGAGTTTGTTTATTGTAGCTATACACCAGCTAAGGTGCTCATCATTTTTTGAGTTGCAAACTCGGTTTTGGTAAAACCTAACTAATGATAAGTAAAAAAAATCTTTGGCATAAATTAACTTTAAAAATTGGACCTATTAATTGCCAAATTTGATAAATTGTCTGTGGGGCCCATGAAGTCACAAATAGATCAACATTGTTCGTACTATTAATTTTTGCTCTAAAAAAAATACCGTTGTAGCAATATATCCGAAATTGGTGTAATAATCACGTTCTAATCTTTCGACTTAGATTTTATATATTAAAATAAATAATTGTGTGTTATTTTTTACAAGTTTAACTATGTTTAAGTAAGGCAGATAAAAGGGAACATTGTTTTATTAGCAGATAACTTCGGGTTGTTCTGAGTTGAGATTAGTTATGAAGTTATACTAAACTAACACGTATTTACAATAGAAAATTTAAAATTTAGCTAATCTCATCACCATGGAGATGAGAGTTAATCAAAATTCTTTTTTTGAGGAATGATTTATCATATACACATATTTTTATTTAAATATTTAATAGATCTCTATGGCAAAGTGTCTAATTTGTGTTGAGTATAAATTTAATAGCTTTAAAAATACTAGATAATCTTTTTGCTTATATATATAATGCAGTATTTAAATTTTTTCAAACTTATTTAATCAAATAAATTTATATAAATAAATAAACATATGTTCGTATGTTGTATATTACATAATACACCATATTGTACATAAATTATTGGAAATTATTATTGTAATAGAATATATTACAATTATAAAATAAAGTCATGAATCATAGTTTTGTAAACAATGTTAGTTAAACATTAAAACAGTTACAAAAAAGTAACGAAAGGAGGAAAAAACATAAGCAAGTAATTAATTAAACTATATATTTTTATCCTGATTTTTTTTGTAATAAATATTTCAGTTTGTCTTTTTTTTTTGGTTAATGTTTTTTAATTAAATCACGCTTAAAACAGTTTCTTGTTTTAGTTTCTGTTTTCCTGCTGATTCTGTGGACACTGTATATTGTTACAGCTTGTGGGAAAATTAATTGTAAAATAATTTAGCTGAGATTTTTTTTGTATAAATAGGTATTCATTTATATATTCATGTATTTGTCATTGTAATTTAAATTTTTAGAAAATTAAATATGATTCATTGCATACATTTTACAATAATGTGTTCCTAATATACATAAGTATATGAAGGCATATATAAAAACAGCGGTAAAAATGGCGGTAAGCAGGCTTTATTAAAGGCCTTATTTAGCGGACGTTAGGACTCCTGTCCCCATAACATACTTGTATATTATTTACACGTATTGGGATACAGAGGAAGTTCTTCCACACTCGCTTCTAAAAGGGGACTTTTAAAAGACCTTTTGAATAAGGCTTCTTTGAAACCCTTTCTGTAAAGGCATGTTTAAAAGCTTTGTGATTTTCAAATAGCAACAAAATTTTTTGCTTTTTTAAATTAATAAACGTTTATTCTTTTATCATACATATTTTTGTTTGTTTTATTCTAAGTGTTTTGAATTCAGCACTGCTAAACTCACTCATTAAATGCTTGAAACGCAGTTTGTTAATTCATGTTTATTTCTAAGCAAAAAATTTTGCGCTAGTTTAATGTGAATAACATTTTCCGTGCAAATCCAAAATAGTTATCCTAATGATGGTTTAAAAATGCATGCAAATGAAAGCAAAATATCTTTGTTAATATATTCATATAAACACGTGCTTTCCAATGATACGTTAATGTTCAAATCATACATGTTTCACTTAAATTACACCACTTCATCATGGGTTGAACTTACGCATTCACTATTTTCTTTGCTTAAATGTTTTTTTAATCCTTTTTATTTTATCTAGTTTTAGTTACGGTTTCAAGATATATTTGTTGTTACTCAGAATACAAAAGTTAAAAAAAAATATGCACGAAAATGTACACCTTTCTTCCCTTCTTCAGAGTAAGAATGACTATCGGATCCTAAGAAGGTAGTTCAGAGGCCTTCTTTAGGGCTTTTCATAGCAAAATGGGTAGAATGAGTATTAGAATCTAAAATAAATTATTTCAAGAATCGCAAGGTAACGGTCAATAGAATAAGTCACTGTGCAATGATTACTGATTTTTTTTTCCAAAATAGAAGAATTGGAGTTGATTGACTTATGATTCCAACAAGACGGTGAAGCATGTGATTTGATCTCACTTGAAAACTTTTTGTGGGGATACGTCTCTCATATATAGAGACAAGGCAACCGAAATTTTCGTCCTAGAAGACAACACTATAGCTGTCATTGGTGAGAAACTAAATATGTCAATATTGGAGCTCATGGATGCGCTAACTACTACGTTGCTGCGGGTAAAAGTTATTTAAAAAATTCAAGAATATATTTGTGTTGAATATCACTACAACCGGTTTTAAAATAAGCAAATAACAACAACTACCTTTATATACATATCTACTTATGTGCTATGTATGTAAGTTGTTTTAATTTTGCGAGAGAATTTTTAACTTCTAGTCAACCGATTGCTATGAAACTTTACACACACACTGATTTTGCTTGATACAATTGTATGATTAGAAATATGGTCAGTGCCATGCCCATGTATGTATATATTATTATTTTTCATATACTTCTCGTAAATAAAACTGTATGAAACTATGCACAATTGACATATTAGAGATTTACCTTTACGTTTAACTCACAGTTGCAAGATTTGACGATTTTGCAACATTTTGATGATTTTTAGGACAAAAAGTGGGCTGTTGACTTTTTAAAAAGTTTTACCCAAAATTTGATGATTTTTTCGAAATCGAATTTAAAATAATAACTTTTAAAAACTTTTAAAAAATTAGTAAATAACATAGAATAAGTTTTAGGATTTTATTTAAAAATTTGTTGGAAATTTAAAAACAAGTTCTTAATCTTTCATTATTCTTTCATCAGCACAATGAAATTTTTATGCGAAAATTGAACTCAAGCCGTATCAGATATTTGTTTAAATTAAAACTCGTTTATAAAAATATAGACTCTAGCAACATGAAAGCCACACCATATATTTAAAGTTCTAACTAAAGTTATGTAGTTAATTTCAGTATGTAATATTTTTTTAATGATGAAAATACATTTAGAATTTTCTAATCTGTTGCACGAACGTGAGTTACTATGTGAACTTAATTAAAAAAAAAAACAAGTAAGAGCACTATATTCGGCTGCGCCGAATCTTTTATACCCACCACCAATTTCGTGTACAATATTTATTATTTTGTTAATCATTATGGAATAATCTCTTTATAATAAAATATGTATCACTTTCTTTGTAGAGGGTGGTTAATTTTTAAGGGCACATGTTGAAGGTGAATTACACCTAGTTTTTAAATTTGTTTTCTGCATTTCATTTGACATTTCTCAATCTCAAACTTACTCAATTTGATCCGTGGAAAGATACGCAAATGAGTAACGCTTTAAAGTTATTCAGGTTTTTATCAAAATGGGCGTTCAAATCAAAATGCATTTTGTGCACTTCGTAATTCTTTTGATCAACACAATCGTTCAAATTCGTCCACAATCGGGAGAATTGTAAAAAATATTTAAATTTCTGCAAAACAGGTCTGTATAAAATTTTAGAAAATCTGTGAATGCCTTCTTAGTTCGTTGAATGGGAACCACTGCTGGTTTTTGCGATAGTGTGGCAAAAGAGCAGTCAACCTCGCCTCATCATCATGCCCAACAATTGAGCATCAACATTGTCATTGAATATTTGGACCATCAGATAGAGGAGTGGCGCCAAGGATGGGGGGCCATTTTGCCAATATTTTGTGAAATACATAATTGAACCATACAAATATTATAATTACAAAAAGAAATAATAATAATATCCTAAATAATTTGTGTTTTATTTAAATTCAACATCGGTCCTTAATATTTAACCACCCTTTATAACTTCGATATGATATTATAATGCTTTTGTTAATGTAGTCTTTTAATGAAAGTGGGCGTTAAAGTAGGCGTGTCAATAAAGTTTCTGCTAATAAATACAACTTAGATTTTTCAATATAGTCCTTTATTTTCCCAAAAACTTTGTCAATAGAGAAATTACATGAATTTAAGATTAACCGTTATATGGGAGGTAGGCGTTAAAGTGGGCGTGTCACCTAAACTTTTTGACACAACAATAACATTGATTAGAAGGATATACGTAGCAAATTTTATAATCATATCTCTAATTTTGGCGGTTTTATGAGCTTTGAAATTTCATTAACGGTAGATAACGTGAGAAGTGGGCGTTATAGTAGGCGTGTCAAAGTTTTTTTTGCGAATGACTAAAACTTAGGTGTTTCAATATAGCCCTTTATTATTCCAAAATCTATATTAATAGAGAAATTATATGTATTTTGGGTAAAACGTTATATGGGAGGTGGTCGTAAAAGTGGGCGTGGCACCATAATTTTCTTGCACAGTAATGACATTGTCGAGAGGGATATACGTAGCAAATTTTATAATCATACCTCTAATTTTAGCAGTTTTATGAGCTTTTAAATTTCATTAACGGTAGATAACGTGAAAAGTGGGCGTTATAGTAGGCGTGTCAAAGTTATTTTTGCGAATGAGTACAACTTAGATGTTTCAACATAGTCCGTTATTATTCCAAAATCTTTATTAATAGAGAAATTATATGAATTTAAGGTAAAACGTTATATGGGAGGTGGGCGTAAAAGTGGGCGTGGCACATTGATTTTCTGGCACAGTAATGAAATTGGCTAGGGGGTTATACGCAGCAATAACATGAATTTAAGATAAACCGTTATATGGGAGGTAGGCGTTAAAGTGGGCGTGTCACCTAAACTTTTTGGCACAACAATTACATTGATTAGAAGGATATACGTAGCAAAATTTATCATCATACCTTTAATTTTGGCGGTTTTATGAGCTTTTAAATTTCATTAACGGTAGATAACGTGAAAAGTGGGCGTTATAGTAGGCGTGTCAAAGTTATTTTTGCGAATGAGTACAACTTAGGAGTTTCAACATAGTCCGTTATTATTCCAAAATCTTTATTAATAGAGAAATTATATGAATTTAAGGTAAAACGTTATATGGGAGGTGGGCGTAAAAGTGGGCGTGGCACATTGATTTTCCGTTACAAAAAAGCGTCTCACTAAAAAACAAAGTGTGCAAATTTCAGAGTCGTACATCCAATTTTGTTGCTTTTATGACGTTTTTGTTTTTAAATATACCGAAAAATACACTGTGCGGTATAAATTTTCGTACATTTTGATCGATAACTCCTTTCCTAATGCATAGATTAAGACAATTTTCGGGAAGAAATATTGTTTTTACTCAGGAAATATATATTCGAAGTCTCATGAGTCTACGTTAATGCGTTTGGACACAATTCCATTTTATTCGATGTTTGAAGGACACGGTTTTTTCGACCTACTCTTGCTTTTCGAGCTGTAACTCTTTTCCTAATATTCCGCTTTTGCCCATTTTCAATACCAAACAAACCTTATCTATAAAATAGATTCTGGAAAAATTTGAGCCCCCTAGCTTTTTCGGTGCGACCTCTATCGTGCTTTCAGACGGACAGACGGACAGACGGACGGACATAGCTAGATCGTCATCAAATCAAACCCTGATTCAGAATATATATACTTTATGGGGTCTAAAATGGATATTTCGATGTGTTACAAACGGAATGACAATACCCCCACCATTTTTTTGGTGGCGGGTATAATAAATTAAGGAAGACATGCTAGTGAGGAATTAGTATGGGTTTGTTTATCATCATCATCATCTACTGCTTATTAATAGAATGATTTATAAATCAAGCTGTTATTGGAAAACATTTTTATCCGGCCATACTGACTTAAGTTATGTCTATCATATTTTATATACCCTTTAATAACCAAAAATCAAAAATTAAAATTCCTGGCTATTAAAATACTCGTTAAGGCTTTTAATAGTTTTTGTAAAAATAGCTTTGTATATGTCGATCAAGTACCGTCGGTTAAGAGCCGATGTTGATTTTTAATAAAACATAAATTATTTAGGAAATTATTGTCAATTTTTAATATTATAATAATATTGATGTGGTTCAATTATGTATGGAACAAACAACGACTAAATGACCGACGTGACCTCGGTGGCACACCTCCATCCGATGGTTCAAGTCTTTAATGACAATGTTGATGTTCAATTCCTAGACACGATGATGAATCGAGGTTGACTGCTCTTTTGCCACACTATCGCGAAAAACAGCAATGTTTTCCGTTCAACGAACTAAAAAGGCATTCGCTGATGTTTTCACATTTCACACAGACCTGTTTTGCTGAAATTTCAATATTTTCACAATTCTTCCTATTGTGGATAAATTTGAACGATTATGATGACCCAAAGAATCACGAAGTGCACGAAATGCATTTTGATTTGAACGCCCATTTTCATAATACTTAAGGCTGAAAAACTTTAGCGCATTGCTCGGTTGTGTATCTTTCCATGGTTCAAATTGAGTTAGTCTGAAATTGAAAAATTTCAAATGTAAAAATTGAACTTTTAGGTGTGGCTCACATTCAACATCGGCCCTTAAAATTTAACCACCATTTACATTTTCCAAAGTCTTAATGCTTGCTCAGTATTTTTAATGTGTGTCTAGTAGTTTTAAGTATTTAATCGAATATTTCCATTCAAGATACCTTCAGGCGGGATGCATCTTATATATAACGTGTCACTTTTGTGATCAATATATAATTGCGCATGTTTGTTACGTATGTCACTTTAAAGAAAGTTTGTAATATTTGCATTCACACGTACTTATGTCGTTACTCCGACAAACGGGCGTTGGTGCCTACAGTATCATAACGGAACCCTCGAGCGACCGATAGGTATAATAGGTGCCGTGAAAAATTTTACAAGTCTTTAATATGTAAAGTACATATCGTCTAGAGGCAACTTAACCAAACATTAATTAGGTCCTCAATGAATTAATTTAGTTCATTGTTCGGTTGTAATTATAAAAGCCTCATACATACTACTTAAAAGTTTCTCATTCCAACTAATGAGATATTTAGGGTAAAGCTCATGTTATTTAAAAACCTTATAATTGTTTTTGTTTTTTAGGGTTGTCATGTTATAGAACACTATTTAAGTAGTGTTGTTTAACATAAAAATTACAAATGTTGAAAATGCATTGAAGATAATTTTATTATATTTTCTTGATTACGTCGTCTTCATATTCTTTTCATCTTTTGTGACTCTTACACAAGTTGTTATCACCCATGTAATCATTTTATTGTTTGCCCCTGCTGGTGGGCTACCAAGAGACAAGGGAAAGAACCACTTTGTGGCAAAGTAAGCAATTGGCTAATTGCTGTGCAAAGTTTGGGAAATTGTTGCTTGACCGAAGAATTTAATTGAATTTGGTTGACTGAACACACTTTTGTACGATGGATGTCTAAAAATAGTTAAAAGCACCCCTTTTCATACTGGCACACAACGGAAATGTTAGCAACAGTGTCGCACACACCAACACATAACTAGTCCTTTAATCATGAATATGCACGGATATGTATATGGATGTATTTAAGGTCAGTCAACCCCTTCTTAATTGCCTTAGTTAAGAACGTCGATGGTGGTAGAGAATGTATCAACCTTTTCCTTTTTCCTTTTTCATTTAATTTCATTTCTAATTTGGGTTGATGAAAGACATCAATACGAAACATCATTTGTTCTTCTTCCATCTTCGGCCTTTTTCATTCTGTTTTGTGTATTTTTTTTTTAAATTTTGCTTAACGCGTAACCCATACATGTGCTAAAACATTTGTCGTTGTACTAATGTCATTTCGTGTACCGTTTCCGGTTTCCGTTTTATGTTGGAAACATTTTCACATGTTTTTCCTTCTTTTCCTTTTAGTTTGTTCATTTGCAATTGTTATTGTACTTTTTTTCTAGCTTATTATTGTTCGCATTTCATTTGATGATGTCTCGCAAGTGTCTCATTTTGAATTTCAACAATATATCTGTGCAAAAGAAATTGTAAAAAAAGGAAGCCACTTTATCTTTCATCGTTGCCTTTGGTAAATGTTGGCTTTCTGCTAATTCATACTACTGGGGCTGGGTCTTCCTTGTAGTCAACGAAAGCTTGTGCATGAGTTGTAATGATGTTAGGATTCTTTAAAATATTTTTTCTCGAATAACATACATACATATATACTATCAAATATATACAAGTGTGAGTGTGGGTGTTTGTTTAAGTTGTTGTTAGCTGGTAATGATTACAATCACTTTTTTGTTGTTTTTTTTTTGTAGTTTTTTTTTGTACTACATTCTATTTTGTACTACATTTTATTTTGAATGTAATTACATTTTAAGCACCACTTTTTCAGTGCTTTTTTAAGTAATTTTCTTATCATACCCAAAAGCCTGGTTGAATGTATTGTACTTTCTTTTTGGCATCCTTCAATCTGTAAGTCCTTTTTTCTTGATTTCCAAATTTTATCTAAGTGTTAATCTCTTTTTTGTGGTTGGTTTTACATGTTTTTTTTGTGGAATGCTGGTTGAAGAATTTAAGTGAGCACCATTTCAAATTAGATGTTACACTGAAGTCCTTAATATATTTTTTACAGTTTCACAATAATGACTGCAATGAAATGTCCGAAAGTAATAAAAAATTATTTTTATTTTAAAAAAGTTCTTGGGGATACTAAACTAGTTACGTATAGACAACATACAAAACTTGGTAAACCAATTATGGAAGACGAACACATTATTTAGCTTTGTGAAATATATTTCAGAGATCATACTTCTTATTAAACGAAATTTCATAAGAACTAAAGTATTCTCTTTTTCACCGAATATTGTGGCTTATTTTTTTAAAAACACGCGGGATAAGCGCAATTTACTTCAAAAGTAATATTTAGTAATTATAAAATAATTTTGTAAAATTGTGCGTTTTTGTTCAATTCGAACCTTGGAATTTAAGGCTTATAAGTTAAAAATTTAAGTATCAACTAAAACATAATGCTCTGAACAAATTTATAGAATCCCAGATATCCTATAATAAATGTGGTATGAAAGATGCATGCGGTACCTTATCAATATTACAAAAGGAAAAACACAATTTTTATTGAATAATTTTTCGAATATTTTTTGTTTAACAATTTTAGGCAAATGAAAAATTTATGTAAATATAGTAATTATAAAAAGTAAAACACGTTGATAATCAAAATTTTATTTTTCAGTCCTGGTTGACCATTCGAAGGAAATGCCCATATGTGTGTTTTTTATTTGTATGTACGTTTCTTATATGAGATGAATGGTGATACAAACAATTGTTATTGCATGACTGCACGTTGTGAAGGGTATATAAGATTCGGCACGGTCGAATATTGCACTGTTACTTGTTTTTGGTATTAAATTGTTTTAGTTTATTAATGTTATTCGTTCGGTTTTTAATATTTGTCCTCGTAAGAACATGACTGAGCGAGTATTTAATTGCTTGAATATATTTTTTTTGTTCATACGATTTTCAACATTAGACAATGCAGTATACATTCAAAAAAGTGTCCTTCAATATCCTTCCGAGCATTTTTTTAAGTTTTTGTATCCAACTAAACTTTACGAGGGTTTTAAGGTACCCTTTTAGGTACCTTTAAAGTCTCTTAGTCTTAAGTATGATAATTAGAATAAAAGTTCAAACTAAAAAAAGCTGGCCAAATTTATGCGTCAGACGAAGAGATAAAGCTTTGTGAAGACATTTGTATTTTCCACAAATAATATCTGCCTATCCAAGTGGCTTCAATCAATTTTTTGAATCTAAAATATGCTGCACTCAGTTATGTGTGAAGTGTATTCGAGAAAACTTCAACTATGAATTGATTTTGAAAAACAGGGTATCCATACTTTTAACACGATAATTAGCCAATATATTTATGATGATTTTTGTATTGTACATCAACGTTTCTAGGGTTTTTTTGTATAAAATTTCGGATTCAGACGTATTATTTATTTAATATAATTATTATTGACAAAAAAACTGAATTCGTTTCGAAATTTACTGAGATGTATAAGGACCAAAAATCAAAAAACCAACAAACGAAAATAATTTGTTCTGCCTTGAGACAATGATAGACAAAAGGGTTAGACTAATAAAAAAAAAATAAAATCAAAGACGACATCCGAAATAGAAGGCCGGACTTTTTTTTTGTTTAATTCCATCAATATTGGTTATTTGGTTTGAATACAAAATCTTAAACGACGGCTGAAACAAATTGGTGGATCCAAATTTTAAACCAGCTCTGTATAGATGCAATGTAGAACGCTATGAATCGAAGTAAACATGATATTAATAAAAAGACTTAATAAAGTACTCATTTATAAAATGGCTTACTACATTATTATGACAATAAAGAAGCTTTTAATTTTTTTTTTTTAAATATCTATGAAATTTTAAAAAACAATGTTATTTTCCAGCTTATTTTAAGCTCCACTATGCAAGCTTATTGAAAGACCATACACCATAAGGTATAGTCTTTCAATAACAGTACTCTTAATATACGACAAAAGCCGTTGATAATTTTGTGGGAGGTACCACGCTTACTTTTAATTTAAAGATAAAAAGCCGAGAGCACCACTCTTGAGTTTCATAGATTAAAAAACAAAAAAATAGACAAATGGTCCAGCCTTTCTCCGATTTTATAAAGTGGATGTGGGCATTTTGGCTTAAATTTGTGAAATCCTAAGGTGGATTATGACAAATATTAAAAACAAAAAATTATCGAAATAGATTTAGCCGTTCCTAAGTTATTTGATTACCAGCGATTTTTATATTTTAATTTATAAAGATATACGTGTGGTTTGATTATCGTATCGGCATCGAGTGCCATAATCTGAGGATGGTATTACCATTGGATAGGGTCCGTGACTCCCAAACAAAGCCCCTGTGACCATGCTGTGCAAGTCATATCAGAGGTAGGAATTTTACCTACAATAATTCTTAGTTCATGTAAAAGAACCATACTCAAGAGCTCGGGTTATGTAAGCCCTTATTTCTGTTTTTTCGTAACATCGTGTAAATTGATCAGCAAATAACATTGTAAATACTTCTGTTGAAAGACAACCGCATAACGACATATACGAAGTCTACAGTGTCGCCACCTTATTGAGAGCATCGGCCATTAAACCATCATTCTGTTGAGATTGCAACAGATCCCAGAAACTTCCGCGGTGTCTGAAGTCTGACCAAGGTCAAGCACAAGATAATAAAAATTTTCTTTTCTCCAAAGAGACCTCACCAATAATCAGACCAAAACAAGTTCTGGGGCTTACTTATTCCCGTAGTACCTGAAAGGTCTCTGGTCAGCCTTGAATTTCAAAATTTTCAGATTTTTCATACTCTAAAATTATGACTGTAGGGAACTAGAGGTGTTGGTCATCTCTACCCCGAACTGACAATCCACAAAGGTCTGGGAGTAACCAAGGACACATGCCCCCGGGGGAAATTTATACAGACAATCAAAACCGCTATGTTTAGTTTACTTTGTTTTTAACAGATTTAAAAAAATCTATAGTTTTTGTAGTGCAGAAATTATAAGGTACTAAAATAATAATTTCGAATTTAATGTCTTTTTTCTTAATTTATTGCACAATATTGCACATTACTGTCAGTGCATTTAAAAAAAAAATCCTTGTAATACAGAAAAAAAATGCGACAGCGGGAAAATGAGATTGATTTGGAATAAATACTTGAGTTTAAACAACTGAATTAATATACGGGGTGGCTATGTTTTAAGGGCCGAAGTTGATTTTGAATAAAACTCACATTTCATACAAACCTGTTTTAATGAAATTTTTCAAAATTCTCCCGATTGTGGACGAATTTGAACGACTATTTTGACCAAAAGAATCACGTAGTGCACGAAATGCCTTTTGATTTGAACGCACATTTTCATAATACTTAAGCCTGAATAACTTTAACGCGTTGTTCGATTGAGAAATATCAAAAAAAATACGGAAAATAAACTTGACGTTTAGGTGTGGTTCACAGTTAATTTCGTCCCTTAAAATTTAACCACCCTTTACTAGTAGTTACTTTGAGTTTAAAGGAAATTAAGGCGAACTGAATTTTTGTTTGTTTTATGAAATATTAAGAAGTCAAACATCGAGTGTTTTTAAAACAAAATAAATTTATAAAATACTATCAAATATACATGTTTCCTATCCTTTGAGTATATAAAGTAAAGAAGCTTAAATTAAACTGATATTTATTTATGACAAACATTTATAAAAAGGTTCTTTCACCATTTGATAAAAACCAATAGATCATTATTTATCTAATAAAGATGGTCCCTTTAAAACACACAGCCTAATGTGAATTTCCTTGGTTTTTATTTCTAAGCCTCAAACCCACAAATTTCCTTTCGCAAATAAAATACAACTTAAAAGTACTCCAAGCATAAATTTATGGATATTTTAGAACATAAAAAAACAACAAAAATGAAATATAAAGAGTTTAAATTTATATAAAATAATATTTTATTTCGGTGTAGATAAAGAGAAAATAAAGAAAAATTGCATTTTGTTTAAGTATTCGTCGATATAAACAAAATAATAATGTTTATTATTTATATGCTTAGGATTATTATCGCTACGAAAGGGATTTACGCAAATAAACTAAAGGATTATTTAATACACATACAGGATGAATAACATGTACTTAGTATACGTTTTTGTTTTTTCCTGTGTGCAAACATGCTATACGAAAAGTACAAAAGATATAAAATAAACATAATGAGAAAAATAATAACAATATAAAATTGATGGACAGGAATAAACAGGAACATGTGTACACATGTGTATGTGGGTGTGGGAAAAAATAAACGTATAATAATAAAACCCAATATTCAGAGGCTATAAAACAAAAGCAGGCAAGTTGCTTCGCTATTGAATTTATTGTTAATTTAAAGGATTGATTCAATATAAAATAATTTTTGAACTTCCTCGCAAAATTATGTGGATACTAAGATAAAAAGTAAGCCCGAATACGAAATGTATACAAATATTTAAATAGACATTTTGGCTAATCGCTAATCGCTAGTTCATACCGAAAAATTGCAAAAGACAAATTGTATGTTTATCTCAGTTTCTAGAACTTGTTGATTTGTAAAAGTCAACAGTTTGTCTCTTAGATAAATAAATACATTATTTTCTAAATTAATACAACAAACATCATTGTATTTTTATTTTTAGATTATTTGAATTTACTTATTCAAAAAACGAATTGCAGACCTTTAAAAACCTTTTACCATTTCAGTAGCCTTGTCATATTCACACGGACGTGTCTTGATACAAAAATTGGTAAATTTTATTTCATTGCTGGTCAACCGTTTTTGAAAAAAGACCATGTTTGAATTCAAAGGTGATTATCTACAAATCTTCATTCTGTTATAATCTATTTAGAAAGATCTCAACAAATAATTATCCTCAAGCTAAATAACTGCCAAGAAAAATTTAAATAACTAACTGTATTGTAGCTTTATTGTAGGCACTTTCAGCAGTGCCATTTTATTGCCAAAGCTACTAAATCAATTAAGTTTATTGGCAAAATATATAAAATTTTAAGAAAGTAAAGTAAGTGTTTAAAAATGACAGCATGTAAACAAAGGCTTCCAATGCAAAGTAAATCAAATTTTAGGACTGCTTTTATGGAAGACTTAAAAATGTAATTTTCAATATATTTATATGCTTTATGTAAATCATATCAAAAGCCTGCCCAAGTTTTACAATTAACGACGGAAGTGGTGAGCAGAATAGAATATCTGAAAACTGTATTGTTTTTTCTTTAATTCATGCGTCTGATATGGTAGCAACTTGTATGGCAGTTAGTACTGTCAACTTTAAATTTCAAAAATCACCAAAATCGAGAAAAAGCTAGAATTATAAAAAAATTATTCACTTAAAAATTTTAATTGTAATAAGAAAATGTTATTTATGTCTATTAATCTACACACGGTGGTATCAGTAAACAATTATCGGAATCTGGAAGAGCATAAAAAAATTTTGATAAATAATAAAAAATTTAAAATGTACACGCAAAGAAAAAACATGGTTGTGATAATCATAATCAAAGAGATTATATGATTGTGGTTTGAACATACAATGGTTGCCAGTTATCATTAAGTTTAAGTAAAGTTTCATGAAATTATCACATTGTGGCTACAAATAAGTTGGATAAAGATTGTCCACTTTTTTATAGCAAATTATTGTCTTTTGCTTTTAGTTTTATTTATTTTAATCGATGGGCAATTCAAAAGTAAAAATTTCAAAATACAATTAAAGAAAAACGGTTTTAAATATTGCAAAATTAATTTTTTTTGCTGTAAAACACAAGTATTTCTGTTAGAAATGAAATATTATTTCATTCATATAGATGTCGTGGCTGGTCTTACAGTCCCTATTCGATCGGACCAATTTTCGAGCGTTTTTCAAGTATATGGGGTTGAATCTCGGCAATGACATCACGAATGTTGGCCTCCAAATACTCAGTGTTCGCTGGTTTGTCTGCATAACACTAGTTCCTAACGGCGCCCTATATAAAATAGTTCAACGGTATAAAATCGCAGCTTCTAAGTGGTCGGCTTATTACGAGGCCATAATACGTTGTATCCAATAGATAATTGCGACAAGAGATATGTGGCATGTTGCACCATCCTGCTGAAATAACATATCGTTCACATCAATACCATGAAGAGCAGCACAAAGATTACGGCTTCAATGGTGCGATGGAGACATTGACCGTTATCGTCCTCATTTTCAAGGAAATATGGGCCAATGATGCCTCCGCTCTACAAGCCGCACCAAACACTCATTTGCCTTCTGTAAGACTACGTTTGCGTTTTCTAAGCACAAAATACGG
Source organism: Phyto melanocephala (assembly GCA_941918925.1). NCBI lineage: Eukaryota > Metazoa > Arthropoda > Insecta > Diptera > Rhinophoridae > Phyto > Phyto melanocephala. Next base: position 92,857,787 of record OW799233.1, on the reverse strand, counting down.
CAATTTTGCTTATTAACGTACCCATCAAGATGAAAATGAGCTTCATCCGAAAAAATTTAATTTTTTTTTTTGAAAATGCTATGAAAAAAACTACTGAATATTTTCTCAAATTTCTTTTTTTATTCGAAAGTACAACTCTTCAGCTTAATAATGGAAAATAATTACATGCAAATGGCTGCCTCGGCTGGCGATCGGTCCAATTTTTAAGCACATTATCGATTGAGTGCAGCTGTATTTCAACAATGGCTTCACGAGTATTATCCTTGAAAGTGTCAATTGCCTCTGGATTTTTGGCGTAACACTTATCTTTGATGTCACCCCACAAATAATAGTCAAACGGTGTCAAATGGCAACTACGAGGTGGCCAAACGACATCAGCTCTGCGGGCGATAATGCGATCTTCTAAAACAGGGCGCAAAACATCGAGTGTAGCCTCGGCTGTGTGGCACGTAGCGTCGTCCTGTTGAAACAAAATGTCAATATCTTCCTCTTTAATTTTTGTGAACAAAAATTCGTCCAACATGGCTCGATAACGATCACCATTGACTGTAACGGCCACTCCTTGCTCATTTTCGAATAAAAATGGCCCAATTATGCCTCTGGACCAAAATCCGCATCAAACAGTGACTCGTTTTGGGTGTATCGGCTTTTCAATGTATGTGTGTGGGTTTTCTGTGCCCCAAATGCGACAATTTTGCTAGTTGACATACCCTCGAACTTCAAAGTAAGCTTTATCTGAGAAGATGATTTTTATTTGTCAAAACCGGTATCTTCTGTAAGTCGATCACAGGCCCACTTAGCGAAGCGTTGTTCAAGCGTATACACAACCATATTCGTTCAGCGGAAGAATAAAACTAATTATATGTCAAATCAGACATGACCTAAGTATTACCATTCACGAAATAAGCACTAGTTAAAAAAAAGTTAGGTGGTGGACCCTTTACATAATCGTGTAGTTTATGTGGCCTTTTATTAAAAATAAACGTTGCTCAAGCGTAAATCGATTCATTTCGATCAGCGAAAATAATATACTGACATATATACTTGCCATAATAGAATGATATAAGTATTTATTGATTCGAAATAACTGCTGATTCAATTTTAAACCGATAGATGACTCACCTTTCACAAATCTGCAACATACTTAACGTTTTATTGCAAGACTGAATTTGAGAAAATAATTCAGTAGCAAATCAAAGTTACGCAATGATAGTAATACATATTTTAGTATAAAGAAATAAACAATAAATTCTCTGCTCTAAAAGTACATCAAATTGGTGATGGGTATCAAAAATTCGGCACAGCCGAATATAGTGCTTTTACTTGTTATATTAATCTATCGATATAGTCTAGTAAATTACAATTAGTGTTGCCTATCTTTTCATTAAATTAAAGAAATTAAGAAATCGTTTGTGTTGTACTTTTTGATATAATTTCTCACAAGTTAATACATGAACTGGTCTCATGGCGAATAAACCAGTAATTTATAAATATATCGTAATGGTCCTGAATATGAACTAAAATACAAATGTACCTTTGATAGCTATTGCCTTTTATATACATATGTTTAAATGTAATTTTAATTATAATTAGTATTTAAAAATAATAATAACATTGATACAAGTTATTGCTTAGACAATGCAAAAGTTAATTGACTACACGTGGACCATTGTTGTGGTAATATATAAGTTATGAAAATTTAAATAAAACCTGTTTGGTATTACAATATTAAAAAACTATTTGGTTGTGAGAAAGTTAGGTTGACTCTTAACTGATTAAGCTGAGTTGATTTGCCAACGACAATATCTACAGGGACATAAATTTTTTTAATAATAATTTTTTTAATGGTAAACTTCATAAGACAAAGGTAGTGAGGATTTGTATTTTAATACTTTAAACTAGAAATAAGAGTTTTTTTTGAGAAAAAATTAATATTAAACTAATTTTTAAATTAATTTTTTAAACTAGAAATAAGATTTTTTTTGAGAAAAAATTAATTTTAATTTGATTAACGAAGAATTTTTGAGACTATCTAATCTGTCATAGTTTCTTCCTCGCTTGATATTTCTAATCCAGTCTGACTCTAAAATTTACTTTTCCTAATTTCTAGTTGTGGTAATTGAATGACCTGAAAAAGTTATTTTTATACCCGCCACCAAAAAAATGGCGTGGGTATATTCATTTTGTTATTCCGTTTGTAACACATCGAAATATCCATTTTAGAACCCATAAAGTATATATATTCTGAGTCAGGGTTTGATTTGATGACGATCTAGCTATGTCCGTCCGTCTGTTCGTCTGTTGAAAGCACGATAGCGGTCGCACTGAAAAAGCTAGTAGGCTCAGTTTTTTCCAGAATCTTTCTTATAAGCAAAGTTTATTTGGTGTTGAAAATGGGCTAAATCGGAGTATTAAGAAGTGAGATATAGATCGTCGTGCAAGAGTAGGTCGATAAAAACGTGTCCTTCGAATATAATGGAATTGTGTCCAAACGCATTAACGTAGACTCATGAAACTTTGAATATATATTTCCTGAGTAAAAACAATATCTTAATCTATGCATTAGGAGAGGAGTTATCGATCAAAATGTACGAAAATTTTTACCGCACAGTGTATTTTTCGGTATATTTAAAATTGTAAACCTAATAAAACGAACGAAACTAGATGTACGATTCTGAAATTTTGCACACTTTGCTTTTTGGTGAGAGGCTTTTCTGTAACGGAAAATTAATGTGCCACGCCCACCTCCCATATAACGTTTTAACTGAAATTCATATAATTTCTCTATTAATAAAAATTTTAGAATAATAAAGGACTGTATTGAAATATCTAAGTTGTACTCATTAGCAAAAACAACTTTGGCATGCCTACTATAACGCCCACTTTTTAGAGAAATTATGATGAAATTTGCTACATATATCCCTCTAATCAATGTTATTGTTATGCCAAAAAATTTAAGTGACACGCTTACTTTAACGCCTACCTCCCATATAACGGTTTATCTTAAATTCATGTAATTTCTATATTGACAAAGTTTTTTGGAAAATAAATGACTATATTGATATATCTAAGTTGTATTTATTAGCAGAAATTTTATTGACACGCCTCTTTTAACGCCCACTTTCACTAAAAGACCAAATTTACGAAAAAATTTTACTATCGAAGTTATAAAGGCTGGTTAAATTTTAAGGGCCGATGTTGATTTTAAATAAAACACAAATTATTTACGAAATTATTATAAATTCTTTTTATAATGATAATGTTTGTATGGTTTAATTATGTATATAACAAAATATCGGCCAAATGGCCCCCTCCATCCTTGGCGCCATACCTCTATCTGATGGTCCAAACTTTCAATGACAATATTGATGCTCAATTGTTGGGCACGATGATGAGTCGAGGTTGAATGGTCTTTTGCCACACTATTGCCAAAAACAGCAATGGTTCCCATTCAACGAACTAAGAAGGCATTCACAGATTTTCTAACATTTTATACAGACCTGTTTTGCAGAAATTTTAATATTTTTTTTACAATTCTCCCGATTGTAAACGAATTTGAACGATTATGTTGACCAAAAGAATTACGAAGTGCACCAAATGCATTTTGATTTGAACGCCCATTTTCATAAAAAACCTGAAAAACTTTAAAGCGTTGCTCATTTGCGTATCTTTCCACGAATCAAATTAAGTAGGTTTGAGATCGAGAAATGTCAAATAAAATGCAGAAAACAAATTTAAGGTCTAGGTGTAGTTCACCTTCAACATGTGCCCTTAAAATTTAACCACCCTCTACAAAGAAAGTGATACATATTTTATTATAGAGATTATTCCATAGCGATTAACAAAATAATAAATATTGTGCTTTAAATGTACACAAAATTGGTGCTGGGTATAAAAGATTCGGCACAGCCGACTATAGTGCTCTTACTTGTTTATTTTGACGACACTTTTCGAGTGAAATATGTTTTCAAAATCAGTTATGACTTTGTAGTTTGCTGGTAATTATTTTTTTATGTAAATACTTAGGTTCTGTTTGATTCCTAGGTTTTAAGGTAATATGATACTTTTCTGTAGATAATATTGGACTGCGTGGTTCATTTTAGCTAAGTAGAGTACTTTGTAATTTAGTCATAGAATATATAATTTTTAAACAATAGTTTGAAGTTAAACGACAAGAGTTCGAATTTTAACAAATAAATATATTGTTCATGCTCAATCGAGTAGTGACAAAGAGTAATGGATTGTATGGCCCAGCCCTAGGGCATCGAAATGTTAAATCGACCATGTTTTCTCTATATATTTGGGTGACCTTTGGACTAGTCCTAGTCCAGTTCGGAGTATAATTTATATGCTTATATAAACTAGTTCAGTTATCTGCAGGGCTTAGATAATATCGACCCCTCCTATGCGCGATATTATCGTATGTTACGTTTTTTTAGAAATCGACTTTTTTTATGCAAATTGGTTTCACATCCATTAATCCATCTGCTGATAGAATATTATAGCGATAACTGTTTTAGTTATGGAGATTCTACTGTGTAAATTTTATCGTATGTAGCAGAGTCATTTACGTTTTTATTTATTTAAAAGTAATAAAAACGATCTCCTGTAAAATTGTATTTTAGTAACATACGATAATTTCGCGCACAGGGGTCGATATGATTTAGTAAAAGTTGTGTCGTATTTTTCTTGTTGTTTTTTTATTCTTGTTTGTAAACAGTATACAAGATAATCTAAAGTATTTTCTTTTTATTTAAATTACATTTAAATAAGACTCTAGCACCTAAGTAAAATAAATCAAGAGAAATTCTAAAATAGACTTTATTTTAAAGAAAGTTAAATAACATTCATAGTTTAATTAAAATCCTTATTTATTCTCTTTTATACTCATTTCTATGTATATATTTATATTAGCATATACATGCTAATACAGTAAAGCAAATGCATACATACACATGTTTGTAGTTGCTTACTTTACAATTTATTTAAATTTGTTTTAAAATTTGTTCATCATCATTGTATTAACTTGTTTTTTCTTTATTAATATTATTATAGCGCATTTACAATTAGTTCGACAAATAAAAAATTAAAAAAAAAACATTCTGTGGCGTAACAATGACTTTTTGTAGTTCTTCTTAACAGCAAAATTTTCCAATGGAATTTTTGTTGGTTTTTTTCACAGTTTTTATTTAGTAAAAAAGAAATCAAAACATTTCATTTGAAAGTTTAACAAAACTCCAACAATAACAACAAAATACTTGTAAACAAGAAGAAGCAGAAAATCACATCATCGTACTCATCTGGAACGTCGCTATCATCAACTTGTCAAAATCGTTAGTAGTCTAGATTGTGTAGGTTTTATTCATTATATTTTTGTTTGATTTTCTTTATTTGATTTTTGTTTTGTTTTTATAGGTCTTGTCTTTTTTTATGCCTTTAGTCCAATATTCTAACAAATGTCTCCCTTTCAATTATTTATACATGCTTCGGTGACTTTGGCAGACATTACGGCTGACTAATGTCTCTAGGGTCACATTTATTTTTGCGAACAATCAGAGAACTTTCAAAGTTTAATTTATTTATTTGCCATTAAGTTAAGGAAATGTTAACGATCGAAATAAGTTAAAAGTAAAAAAAATTTAAATAATTCATAATATGGTAAAACAATATTAATAAAAAGATTTAAATTAATGTTAAATTGTAAAAAATCTTTATGGTTTGTGAATGGTTTGCATTACTGGCCACATCGATATTTTTAAATTGTATTCATTTTAATGTTAATTCAGATATCGGCTTTTACGCTAATTAATAGTTTATTGTTTTAAGCACAAGTTTTTTTTACATTCCTCATTTAGCCGTGTTCGTATATGAATTTATTCCTTATCATCCTTCTTCTATTTTATTTTAAATTTTTAATGTTTTCTGTTAGAAAATAAATATTATCTCAAAATAAAAAGATTTTTTTTATATTAACCCAGAGATCAGGTTCTTCCCATAGCAACTTCTATCAAAATTCATTCAGTAGTTTGTGAGCCAGTTGGCCTCAGCAAGACACACAGGCAGGCAAAAAAAATTCAAAAAAAATATTTTATGTATCAACATAGTTTTCTTATTTTAGAATTAACAAGTAAGGGCACTATAAATATTCGGCTTTGCCGAATCTTTTATACCCACCACCAATTTTGTGTACATTTAAAGCACAATATTCATTATTTTGTTTATCGCTATAGAATAATCTCTTTATAATAAAATATTTATCACTTTCTTTGTAGAGGGTGGTTAGATTTTAAGGGCACATGTTGAAGGTGAACCACACCTAAACTTCAACTTTTTTCTTGCATTTCATTTGACATTTCCCAATCTCACTTTAACTCAATTTGAACCGTGGAAAGATACGCAATCGAGCAAAGCTTTTAAATATTAAAGATTTTTATAAAAATGGGCGTTCAAATAAAAATGCATTTTGTGCACTTCGTGATTCTTTTGGTCAAGATAATCGTTCAAATTCGTCCACAATCGTGAGAATTGTAAAAAATATTTAAATGTCTGCAAATGTCTGTATGAAATGTGAAAACATCTGTGAATGCCATCTTAGTTCGTTGAATGGGAAACATTGCTGTTTTTCACGATAACGTGGCAAAAGAGCAAGCAACCTCAACTTATCATCGTGCCCAACAATTGAGCATCAACAGCGTCATTGAAAATTTGGACTATCGGATCGTGGTGTGCCGCCTAGGTTGGGGGGCCATTTGGCCGATATTTTGTTCCATACATAATTGAAGCATACAAACATTATCATTATAAAAATAAATGATAATAATTTCCTAAATAATTGGTGTTTTATTCAAAATCAACATAGTCCCTTAAAATTAAACCACCCATTATAAGTTCGGTATGCTAGTAAAATGTTTTCGTAAATTTAGTCTTTCAATGAAAGTGGTCGTTAAAGTACGCGTGTCAATAAAGTTTCTGCTAATAAACATAACTTAGATATTTCATTATAGTCCCTTAATATTTTAAAATTTTTTGTCATAGAGAAATAACGTGAATTTAAGATAAACCGTTATATGGGAGGAAGGTTTTAAAGTGGATGTGTCACCTGGCACCTGGCATAACAATGACAGAAAGAAAGATATATGTAGCAAATTTGATCATCATACCTCTTATATTATCGGTTTTATTAGCTTTTAAATTTAATTAACGATAGATAACGTGAAAAGTGGGCGTGTCAAAGTTATTTATAATAATGAATACAGCTAAGATATTTCAATATAGTCCTTTATTATTCCAAAATCTTTATTCATTAAGAAATTAAAGGAATTTAAGATAAAGTATTATATGGAAGGTGGGCGTAAAAGTGTGCTTGTCACATTTATTTTCGGCCAGTGCAAAGCCTTTGACTTAAAAGTAATTTCTGCAAAATTTCAGAATCGAACATCTAATTTTTTCAGTCTTATTAGGTTTTAAATTTTGAATATACTGAAAAATACACTGCACGATATAAATATTCGTACATTTTGATCTATAACTCCTTTTCTAATGCATACATTAAAGCACTTTTTAGGTACAAACATGGTTTTTGCTCAGGAAGTATATTTTTAAAGTTTCATGACGTTGATGCTGGTAGACACAACTCCATTTTATTCGATGTTAGAAGGACACGGTTTTTTCGACCTAATCTTGCATTACGAGCTATAACTTTCTTTTTAATATTCCGATTTTGAATTCCAAATAAACCTTGTATATAGGACATATTTTGTCAAAATTTGAGCGCACTAGCCTTTTCGGTGGGACCTCTATCGTGCTTTCAACAGACGGACGGACATAGCTAGATCGTCATCAAACAAGACCCCGATTCAGAGTATATATATACATACCTTTTTTTTGGTGGGGGAATAAAAACTAAAACACTTAAAAAAAACACATTACAAAAAAATTTGTTTAGCTCTTTTACTAAAATTTTTCAAAAAATATTTGACCTTGTGTCACAAAAATTGGTCTGGTGCTCACGGTCGGATCGTTCCGGGTATACAGTAGGCTGAAGGGGTATAGAAGAAAGTTTTATCTACGAAATAGTGCTAATTTATTTTTGTTATCTTATGTTCTCCTGAAGTTATGCTCTATTAAAAATGGGAATTTAGGAAAATTTAGACCTAAAGATAAAAAAAAATTATTTCTAAACATTATAAACAATTTATTTTCATGTACTAATGGCTAACAAATCTTGAAATTATACAAAACTTATTTCGTTTGAAAATCTTTTAAAAGCAAAATGTTATAGAAGTTTAAATATCAAAATCTTACTAATAAATTTCCCGTTATAGCAAAATGCTAAGAATGTCTATTTTGAATCACCCTGTGGCCCTTAAAGTTTAACCACCCTTTACAAAAGAATAGATATTAAAAAATATATTATTTGGTTACTGATGCACATTTATTTTTAAATATTTTTAAATCTTAAACCTCTTAAGACTGTGGGTACACCTAAATGTAAAGTTGGGCAGAAATCATTAGTCTAGTTAATTTTTGTAAACAACCTCGGCCAGTTTCGTTTTCACAAGCCCCTAAAAAACAATTTTCGATGTTGCACAGAATTATAGGTTATTAGTTAATAAGGTCTAGAACTGTGTTAGTTTTTTAGTCAGTTAGTTTTAATATAATATATTATATGCAACTGTATTTTTTGTTTGTATAATATTTAAAAAGTTTTTGTAATTTGTAATATTTTATATGTATGTATTTAAATTTTTGTTTGTACAATATTTTAGTTATTGACAAAATAATTTTCCCGCCTTAAAAAAAAAAAATTGTAAAATTGTTGACAAAAATATTTTTTGTGATATATGTATGTATTTGAATTTTCGTTTGTTATTTCAAATATAAACAAGAAAATGTTCCCGCCTTTTTTAAACAATTTTTTTTGAACAATTTTTATATTTTAATTGTTAATTGTTATAAATTGTAAAAACTTTCCCTGAAGAGGCTACCCAATGTGGTAGCGAAATATCGGAATAAAATAATAATTTTTATAAAAAAAGTGATCTTTAGCTCGAAGAAATAAAAACAATATATTAGTCTTAGATTTTATTATTTTTTTTTAACAAATTTTTCTTATTTTTTTATTCAAATATTGAAAATTTTCTATTTAAAATATTTAGACATTTTTTAGTTTTTTTTTAAGCTAGTTTTAAGCCATTTTTTGCCAGAATTTTAACCATTTTTGCTAATCAAGTTCTGGCATCACTGCTTAGTAGTAATAATATACTAATCTTTTTTAGTTAAAGCATAAAACAATCGTTTGATATGAAAAAGTCAAAACCGTATTTTTTAAGATACGAGGTTGAGGAAGTAAGGCATCGATATGTATATGTATATAGGTAGGCCAGACTGCTTGACCGAACTTCTTTAAATTTTCACATAGTATAACTTGGACTGTGGTATGATTAATAGAGTAATTTTTTTACCACGCTAACTTTAACGCCTACTTTTTTAATTATGTACTTACATCGGTATAGTTTTTAGTATTGTACACATTTTTAGTGCATCCAGTGCAGAAGCAAACTTTTAAGAATCGATCATTATCTATTTTTCATACTAATAAATATTTACGGTGACTCACCCCAAGGGAAAATTTATGCCTCACCTAAATAACGTAACGAATTCAATAAAATTTTAAGCTAAGATAGATCTGCGTTACCGTAGACACATATGGCTTACGTTTTTTTAGTGCACTTTTATTGAACTAAAAAAATATTTCCTAGAAATAATGTCTGTGGAAAAGCAACGTTTGCCGGGTCAGCCAGCTACTATTATAACAAGTTCTGCTTTCAAATTCGTTGTTAGTTCGCATTTATTGAAGCGGATCTAGGACAAACATGTAAATTAAATTTTTAATTACTCAATATTATTCGATGATGTCTTTACTTTAATTTCTCTTGCAATATTTTATTCTATGCCATATTATTCTATGGAAAAATTTTTTGTACGATTAAGTTGAAGAGTGTTTTTGTACTTCCTTTTATTTAAATACTTTTAACGTTAATTAAGAAATGAATGTTTTTATATAAAGAGATAAACTTATACTTTTTGTAAAATTCATAAAAATTTTTGTCAAATCTAAAAAAACTTTAAATGTGTTGATATTTTTATGTAATTACACTGAACAAATATGAAACTGGTACGTATGATTTATAAAAAATAAATGTTAAGCGAAAATTGCTCATACGACAGCAAGTACTCGCTACAAATCAAAATAATTTTATTTACAACGGAACAATGAGTGTAATTATAAACGATATATCTTTTTTGTGTAAAAGATGCAACATTTAATGCATCAAATATGTTTCAAAATTAGTTTTAAAAATACATTTACATAAAACACGAACATAATTAGACACACATACATACGTACTTAAAGTTGAAGTTCTCATAACAAAAAAATGGTAATGAACGCTAAGATTTCACAAAATATACAATTTTAAATGAAATGTTAGAAACAAATTAAATTTGTTACAGTATGAGACTGTCGGCCAGAAATTAAACTGGTTCTACTTTAACTTAAATAGCTTAGCACTAACTTGATCTGATCAGATTAATATTGCGAAACGTATTCAACTTATCTCAAAATAAAAATAATTGACATTAAAATTTAATATATAGAAAAGTTCGAATAAAAATATTAATATATGATTAATTCTAATATTGTCGTTAGTGTGAGTTGTAGTTAAATGTCTTCAGTGTAATTTTTTTTTGTGTTCCTTGTTATCATTTCTTATTCTATTTACTTCTTGTCAAAGATGCCTCTATCAAGATTCGAGGAAATACGACGAAATTTGCATTTCTGTAATAATGCTTTACAGCCATCAAATAATATATACAAAAACAGAAGCAGTAGATGAACATATGATGAAACTCAAAGGGCATAACATAATAAAAAAGTATATGTAAAATAAACCAGTAAAAAGAGACTTTAAAATGTGGTGTGTGGCTGATTCTGAAACGGAATAGCTATTTTGGTTTGATTTATATACCGAATTGTACGACGGATTGAAAGAAGCCGTCGCACTTACTGGATATTACAAAAACATTAACGGGTCTTGGGTGTGAAATATGTTTAGACAATTTTTTCAATTCACCTTTATTGCAATATATTCTCGCTAAGCAAAATTTAAAATCTTCTGGTACTGTTCGTACTGTTCCTAAAAATTTATCATCAGATAATAATATAAAAAGGGGTGATATGTCTGCTTCTAGTTTTGAAGAAATTTCTTTTTTGAAATGGATAGATAATACATGTTCTTACTAATTTTTTGTCACCGATACCGACCAAAAAATGAAACGTAAGCAAATAGGATCCGTTCAAAGTCTTGAGATCACATGCCTTGATATTATTTGTAATTACAATTAACATATGGTTGGGGTAGACCTAATGGATCAGAAGAAAGTCACATACGAAATCGACAGAAAATCTAAAATAAAATATTATTTGCGACTTTTTTTTCGATTTATTAGACATTGCAATAAATAATGCCTACATTATATATGTAAAACTGCACGCAGAACATCGCATTGAAGGTATCTTTCTAACGTCATTAGAATGCAGATAAGTTGCCGCTGAGACTGTGATTGGAAACTTTTCTTTCAGTAAACATGTCTTGCAGTCTACTTCCATGATAAAAAGCGAGTCCAAAATGTAGGACACAAATAATCTTTGCCGACACAGGTAATGGTAAAAGGTCATTTACGTAAGAGTTGTAGTCAATGTGCAAAGAGTGGAGCAGAAAATAGGACCAACAATATTTGTGATGTTTGCGAAGTTAATTTATGCTTCACATCAAGCACAAATTGCTTTGCAGGCTTTCATGTATAGAAGTATTCATTAAATTATATTATTTTATAAAATTTTGTAATTTAATAAAAATAGAAGTTTTACGTCCCTTATCGCATATTGGGACATATTTGTCCCAAGTAATTTTTTTAAATGTACTGAATTTAAATTTTTTTTTAATAAAAATATTTTAAATACCCGTTAATATGCTATATAAATCACTCATATTCATTAAAACTTTAGCAAAAAAAACTATTTTTTTCAAAGCAAAAACTCGATACAAGTTATCTTATTTATACAGTTTCCGACAGTTGTTATCCTTGCAAAATAATTGGCTTAAATATTTGGTTCAGTGTGCACATATCATTACATCAAAATTTCATCCAAAAGTATTATTGTGTAGGTTTGGCAATCACTGAGTTAAAGCGCTCAGACGTTTTATCTTTTTTATCTATTAAAAATACCTTAAGTTATAGCTTCATTGTCTTTCACTTTTGGTTTAGCCTATTCATATCTTGTATTGTCGATTTACCTTATACTTTAATTTTCTTCTTGATTTTTGGCCAATTTATTGTTCCCTTTCATTTCAAGTGGTTTTAAAGGATAAATTGTTTGCTGAATCCTTATGTTTTGCATTTTCTTGTTCTGTTCTTTAGTATTTATCTTTTTAGTCATTTCCGGTAGAACTGTTTTCTTAAGAGAAATAAATTTTCAATTTATTGGGGTATATATGTAAGAATATGTGAGCACTTAAAAAATCTTGTTGGTCTGTCTGTCAGTCTGTAAGTATGTTAAGACATTTTCTACAGGTGTATGAAATTTATATTTATTCCCATCAATGTCATGCATACAACAACATGTCTGTAATATATTTTCAATAAATATATATTGAATTTGTATTAACTTATCGTCACCTATAACGTAAACAAACCTAACTTATATTTTTAGTTTTTTGCTGAACAGAAAATTAAATTAAAACCTGAAATGTTTAATTGAATTGTTAATAAAACATTGATTTTGGCAGGTATAATTTTTATTCACGTTTATATACAGAGTTAAATAGAGTTGTTTATGTTTTAGTTGACGATATGTTTGTCTAACATTTTGCTTATATTTGTATTTGATATTTGGCAATGTTGGTGGAGATAGATTATTTCTTGTGTGTATGTGTGCATATTTCGTAGAAGTTTTCTTTTTATATTTTTGTTTAGATATGATGTTGCTTATGTCAAGTTCTTCTTCCTCTTCTTACCAATTTAATGTTGTAATGATAAATTATCATGCTGTTGCTTATTTTGTAAACTCTTTTTGTCTAAAAGAAAATTGCTATAACGACATATGCATATTCTATGTTTTCTTTTTTGTTTTTCAGTGTTTTTTTTTTACTTTTTTATGCTAAAGTCTTTATACTGTAATGGTTAATTTTTCAATCTTATGCAAATCAATCATATTTTTTGTGTTGTGTTTTTTATACCCTTCAGAGTGTGTAAGAGTATATATAGGCTTGTCATTCCGTGTAAAATTTCTACAGTATTAATTTCCGACCTCATAAAGTAAAGGTATTTCTAGATTAAGCATTATCCGTCTGACCATTTATCCGTCTGACTATCTGTCAGAGTGTAAGTTGAAATCAACTTTCCTGTGTATGGTATCAAAATATTATTAATACTCGGGAACAGATCGCTCGGAGATCAGCATAATCGCCACAAAACTTTCTAAAATATGTGCATATAATCATGTCTGCCTCTGCTTTTTCGCCTTTTTTATTACAAAAATTAAAATTTTCGAACCCTAGGATAATTTATAGATACACTATTTCCTATTTATTAATTTGGTTTATTCATGAAAATTTTTGGACAAATTTTCCACTAATCGGCAAAGTTAAAAGCAAAAATTATTAAAAATTTTTTATTTTTTTAAATATCTCAAATTCTTTAAACTCGTAAATAGTTTTTGAACACGCTTCAAATACCAAGTTATAAGCCGTAAACTTAGAAATTATTTCTAAGAAAAACTTAAAAATCGGTTTGAATCCAACTGAGATATCAGTACCAAAGTACAATTCTTTCGGTGGTTTTCCTAAAATTTACAAATGGAAATAGATATTTCTTAGTTTCTATACAAGCTAAAAGGCTAGAGTACCCAGCAAAAAAAATTGGAAGTAGTGCAAAACGAATTACATTTACAAGACTTCTAAATCAATTGTGTAAAAGCACTCATTCTAAATGTCATCATGGATGCAATTTAATTTGTCATAAATAAAGTGCATAATAATTAATGCAACATCATGCAAAATATCTTAAAGAATTCATGTAAACAAACAAATTCAACTCATGAAACATCCGATGCTTTTCACTAAATATGCGTGAGTTGTATGCACTTATTGGAATGGAGTGCATTTCATTGTTTTATTCATGTAAACACATGATCTCCAATGACATGCTAATGTTAAAATCATTAGTGTTTTTACCTAAATTTAATCACTTCGTCACCAGTTGAACCCTTACAAAATCACTTTTTTGTCATAGATTTTTTTGCTGGGTATTAAAATACGGTAAGCTATGAAAAAAAATATCCAAGATGGCGTCCTAGAATTAATAGCAAAAATATGAATCAAATATAGTAGTTACGACTTTGTCCCCTTTAGCCTCACAATATTGGTATCAAATAAAAAGGCTTGACTAGTACAATGTAGTATATTATTAAAAAAGTGTTAAAGATGGTGTCTAAAACAAAATGGCAGAACATATTTTTTTTATCCGTAACAATATGGGTATCAAATGAAAGGGCTTGACTAGTTGAATACAGTGTAAAGAATACTATGTAAATACTATTAAAAAAAAAAGATTGCTTCGCAAATAACAAATAAAATGGCGTATTACATAAAATATAGGCTAAGATGTGATGTGGTCATTATACCTATGTACATGATGGTGGAGGGTTTTATCAGATTCGGCACTGGCGAACATAGCACTCTTACTTGTTTTTCATAAATAATGGTACCACTAAATACATATAAGATGTTCATCAAAAGAGGGATTACTAAGATTATTTCCTGTGCTAAAACAAGTATGCCAAAAACTTAAGAAAATAAAGAAATTAATCAAGTTTAAATTTGCTAGTATGCGAATTCACAATATTACTTGCTTGAATTATGTTAGATAATTTTGATTTCAAAATACAAAGAGTATTGGAAATGCCGGATGTAAAATAATTTCTTTACATTTTTCTAGATTTAAATCATGTTTTATAATGGTATAATTATGATGTTCAAGTTTTGTCACATATTTCTTAATTTTTGTATATTAACTACACTGTGAGATCTCTTGCACACTATCAACACTTTAGACAGTGTTTGCTTGCAAAATTTTACCAAAATGACGTTTTCTGATTTTGTTTTAAAACTTATTGAGAAATGATCTTTAGATCTATGAAACTTTAATTTAAGCCTTTTTATTTCTTTATACAAAAATTTTATCTTTTTACCTTACTTTTAAGCAGTCCAATTTAAAAACATTAAAGTGCTGTTTTGTTTCTCTCTATCTACACTGACTTTAAGTGCTGAAATTAAAATTTCTTGGATACTTACCTGTATTGCCAGAAATTTTTGTAGAAAAATCTTCACTTGTCGAAATGAAAATCTTAATTAAAAAAAATATTAAATTTTTGTTTAAATTTGTAATACGTACAAAACAAAAATAATTTTATATCTTATAAATGTAGCAGCAGTATTTGTAACTATAAACTGAGATCAAATATGTACATAGGCTTCTGGTTTTAAACTAACAGCAAACAATTATGTCAGGGCTTACCTTACAAATAAAAAAAATAATTCACACATTCTTAGTTATAATGCTGTGAAGGGTTCAGATTTTTTTAAAATTAAATATCAATTTTAAAACTATTACACGAATATTATAAATGTTCAACATTGCAGATGAACTAGATAAGCATGTTAAATTTAATGAAAATTTCGACAACGTTTCAAAAACTAAATCACTATCAATACAAGTAATTTTTTGAATTGTATGCAAAAAGGCCTCCACAGTAACAATTCCTAAATTTGGAAAATATTTAATAGTATATGTGGCTAAGCTCTCTAAATTTGACATTCCAGATTTGAATCCAGTTATATCAATTCGGAACAAGTTTTATAAGGCCAGCTTGTAGAAACTTTTTTAATAATCCTTAGCTGGTTCATATAAGAAATCTTGAAAGAAGGATATAGTTTTTTTTTTTGGAAAATTCATATGCTTTTCAAATATTTAAATTTAAAATTTCTACTTACATACATACGGACACTGACTTTGTAAAGTTTCCTTATACTTTTTTTGCTGAATGTAGCTGGATACAATTTTTTTCTGTTGAGAGAAAGAAATAACTTGAATAAGTTTAATTTTAATTTTTGTAAAACAAAACAACGACTTAAGGTATGTTTACATTTGGTAAATATGTGACAAAATAGACATAACCATATAAAGGGTTATTAAATTTTCCGATGCTGATTTTAAATAAAACACAAATTATTTAGGAAATTATTGACATTTCTTTTTATTATGATAATATTATTACGGTTCAATTATTTATGAAACAAAATATCGGCCAAGTGGCCGCTGCGGCCTCGGCGGCACACCTCCATCCGATGGTTCAAATTTTCAATGACAATATTGATATTCAATTATTGGACACGATGATCAGTCGGAGTTGACTGCTTTTTGCGCCACTATCGTAAAAAACAGCAGTGTTTTTCTTTCAACGAACTAAAAAGGCATTCACAGATGTTTTTAAATTTAATACAGACCTGTTTTTCTGAAATTTAAATGTATTTCAAAATTCTCCCAAATATGGACGAATTTGTCCATAATGCATTTTTCACGAAATGACTTTTGATTTGAACGCCCATTTTCATAATAAGCCTGAATAAATTTAACTCTTTGCTCGATTGTATATCTTTCCATGATAAGTAAGTAAGTCTGACATTGAGAAATGTCAAATGAAATGCTAAAGAAAAACTTGACGTTTAGGTGTGGTTTATATTCAACATCGACCCTTAAAAGTTAGCCGCACTTTGGATATATTAATTTATCCCCTAAAAAAAAAATTAAAATTTAAAAGATCTAAACTAATAAATATATAAGTGAAGAAAATTTTGTTATTGTTTTGATGATGTCTGGTATAGAAAAATCACATTACATTAAATAATTCTTTAACAAAGAAAGTGGTCATGCTTATTTAAAGAAACATTTGCCATATATGACCGTAGCATTAATTATGTATATATCTCGTATGGTAGCTAAGCAAATTTTCGAAAGTTAATATATATTACTGCAAAAAACTTTAAGTCAAAAAAAGTTTCTATGGATTAATCTTTTTCCAAAAAATAAAATAAATGAGTGAATTCATCTTACGAAAATGAAAATTCTTTAAATAAAAATGTTTGTTCTCTTATTTTATTGAGATAACGTTAATTTGACAAAGGTAAATACATTTAACAAATTTATGCAGAACATGTGACATGTTCTAAGCAACTAAATTTCAAAATTCTGAATTTTAGGTAAAAGATTCTTAAATCTTATTTTAAATTTAAAAATCTTTAAAAATTAGTTAAAATTTTTATTTTCATTGTCATCACTGATACTAGGGTGATCGACTCGGTTTTACAACCGGTGGAAAACCCGTTTTTTCCTCTTTCAGCTGGCGTTTTTTTCTAAATGTTGATTTTTCGAATGTCGAATACACCGGTTTTTTTATCCGGAAAGGCCGGTTTTTTATCTTTTTAAGTTTATTTTTATATATCTTTGTAACCAACCGTACTATAGTATATTTAGCACGCGAAAAGTTTCCAAAAATCAGAAATTAAAAACTATTAAATATTCTTTCATAATATTGTAAGAAGTTTATTTGTTGTTTAAAAAAAAAGTCAAATAAGAAAAATAATTGATCTTAGATATAATTTTTTAGAGGATATACACCTAACGTTAAAAGTTAAAGTTAATTGAAGCATAAAGTTAGCTGATCGATCACCTTTAGTTTAAAAGTTTAGTTACAATAAAGAAAAACCAATAATCTCTCCAACAAGAATTTAAATTTAAATTAAATTATCGAACAAACTAGTTTATGCTTATATTTGTATGTCTGTCAAGGGTATAAAAATGGAACGTTTAAAATTAAATTTTAAAGATTTTCTCTCTAGCCTTTAAAATGTATTTCAAATTACAGAAATCATTTCAAACAAAATACGTTAGTGCATGTTAGTTTAAATGATATATTTAACATTTAAAAATTGTACAGAAGGAGATACCAAAATTTATAATAGCCTTACAAAAGTCTTATTTATTTATGTATAAATTTATTGTATTTATTTATTTTACTTGCTGTTAAATTCAACTAATTAAAACCAAATTATTCAACTGCATTCATGTCAGTTATTGCGTTGTGGCGTAATTGTGCAGCCAAACATATATAAGCTGTAAAAATTCATTCATATTTAATTATCATTTTTATTATAATCTTTTTTTACAATATTTTTTAGTATTTTCTTGAATGAATTATATTTTATATATTTGAACCGGTTAACCGGTTTTTTTCTCAATTTTCAAAAAAGCAACCGGTTTTTTTTTGAAATTATATTTCACAAAAAGTTCATAGAGGAATTTTATGATTACATAAAACTTTACCCAAATGCTCAAAAATACCGAACCAAGTCATTACATTATAATTACTGCCAATAGTGAAAATAACGAAGATTAGAAAAAATTAACAATAACATGGTCCATGAAAACGACCAAGCCCTATAACATTGAGTGATAGTTAATAAACGGTAGTAAAAAAATTATTGAATTATCGATAAATACGAACAAGTAATGTCACATTAAAAACATATTATAATATTCTAAGAATAATGATTTCAGGATTTCTTATTAATCTCAAAAAGAAAGAAAAATCGTACAAAGCGCTGCATATATAACATAACATACATATAATCAAACTCTTTAATTTCAAAAATTAACAGCCAAGATACTGAATTACATATTCCAAAACGCCCTGCCGCATATTAATGCTGTAAAAGAAGAAATGTCAGTAATTCGCCTCAGCTTAAATATATTTGTAGAAGCTACACCAGAAACAAACTCCAGCATATATATGACAACAGCTTTTAATAATTCATGAGCTTATCTCCCAAATCTGTAAAAATAAAAACAAATCAGTGGAGTAAAATCTCCGTAAAACACTAAAAACTCTCTGCTAGTCTACTATCAATCATAAAATCTAAGGTTTAAAACAATTCAATGAAAATTTAATTCATCATCATCAACAAACCAATTCGAGGCACTAAACGATAGAGTTTTAGTTTTAGATATATTTTAAAACAGATATTATCCCCATTGTTTTATAAGGGTAAAACAGAAATTAAAACAAGTAAGAGCACTATATTCGGCTGTGCCGAATCTTTTATACCCACCACCAATTTTGTGTACATTTAAAGCACAATATTTATTATTTTGTTAATCGCTATAGAATAATCTCTTTATAATAAAATATGTATCACTTTCTTTGTAGAGGGTGGTTAAATTTTAAGGGCCCATGTTTAAGGTGAACCACATCTAAACTTCAACTTTTTTCTTGTATTTCATTTGACATTTCTCAATCTTAGACTAACTCAATTTGAACCGTGGAAAGATACGCAATCGAGCAACGCTTTTAAATATTAAAGATTTTTATAAAAGTGGGCGTTCAAATCAAAATGCATTTTGTGCACCTCGTGATTCTTTTGGTCAACATAATCGTTCGAATTCGTCCACAATCGTGAGAATTGTAAAAAATATTTAAATTTCTGCAAAACAGGTCTGTAAAAAATGTTAGAAAATCTGTGAATGCCTTCTCAGTACGTTGAATGGGAACCACTGATGGTTTTTGCGATAGTGTGGCAAAAGAGCAGTCAACCTCGACTCATCATCGTGCCCAACAATCGAGCATCAACAGTGTCATTGAAAATTTGGACTATCGGATCGTGGTGTGCCGCCTAGGCTGGGGGGCTATTTGGCCGATATTTTGTTCCATACATAATTGAAGCATACAAATATTATCATTATAAAAATAAATGATAATAATTTCATAATAAATTTATTCAAAATCAACATAGTCCCTTAAAATTAAACCACCCATTATAACTTCGGTATGCTAGTAAAATGTTTTCGTAAATTTAGTCTTTCAATGAAAGTGGCCGTTAAAATACGCGTGTCAATAAAGTTTCTGCTAATAAACATAACTTAGATATTTCAATATAGTCCTTTAGTATTCCAAAATCTTTATTCATAGAGAATTTACATGAATTTAAGAGGAAGAAAGTGAATTTAAGGTTAAATTTTAAGGGCCACAGGGTGATTTAAAATAAACATTCTCTGCATTTTTCTAAAACGGGAAATTTATTAGTAAGATTTTGATTTTTAAACTTCTATAACATTTTGCTTTTAAAAGATTTTCAAACGAAATAAGTTTTGTATAATTTTAAAATTTGTTAGCCATAATTACATGAAAATAAATCGTTTATAATGTTTAGAGATAATTTTTTTTTACTTAGGTCAAAATTATCCTAAATTCCCATTTTTAATAGAGCATAACTTCAGGAGAACATAAGCATAAGTTGTAAGCATGCCATCTAGTAGTTGCTAGTAGAGTCATCTATCTTATCATCTTTATCTTATATTTAGCTACAGTACAATAAATGGCGCAGTGTAAGATGAATAAATGCTAATATATATGACTAATATATTTTTATAAAAATTTAAGGAAAAAAGTGTGCGTGCACATCTATTTTCCGTTATAACGAAGACTTTTACCAAAAAACCATGTTTGCAATATTTCAGAATCGTACATATAGTTTTGTCAGTTTTATTACGTTTTAAATTTGAAATATACACTGTGCGGTATAAATTTTCGTACATTTTTATCTATAACTCTTTTCCTAATTCATAGATTTAAGCGTTTTTCAGGGAAAAATATTCTTTTAACTCGATAAATATATATTCGAAGTTTCATGACTACGTTTATGCGTCTGGACACAATTCAAAAGTGAAAGTGGGCGTTTTAGTACGCGTGTCAAAGTTATTTTTGCGAATGAGTACAACTGAGGTGTTTCAATATAGGATTTTATTATTCCAAAATCTTTATTAATAGAGAAATTATATGAATTTTAGTTAAAACGTTATATGGGAGGTGGGCGTAAAAGTGGGCGTGGCACATTGATTTACCGCTACAAGAAAGCGTGTCACAAAAAGCAAAGTGTGCAAAATTTCAGAGTCGTACATCCAATTTTGTTGCTTTTATGACGTTTTTGTTTTTAAATATACCGAAAAATACACTGTGCGGTATAAATTTTCGTACATTTTGATCGATAACTCCTCTCCTAATGCATAGATTTAGATTTTTTAGGGAAAAATATTGTCTTTACCCAGGAAATATATATTCGAAGTTTCATGAGTCTACGTTAAGGCGTTTCGACACAATTCCATTTTATTCGATGTTCGAAGGACACGGTTTTTTTGACCTACTCTTGCTTTTCGAGCTATAACTCTCTTCCTAATATTCCGATTTAGCCCATTTTCAATACCAAACAAACCTTGTCTATAAGAAAGATTTTGGCAAAATTTGAGCCCCCTTTTCGGTGCGACCTCTATCGTGCTTTCAACAGACGGACAGACGGACGGACATAGCTAGATCGTCATAAAATCAAACCACGATTTAGAATATATATACTTTATGGGGTCTAAAATGGATATTTCGATGTGTTACAAACGGAATGACAAAATGAATATACCCCCACCATTTTTTTGGTGGCGGGTATAAAAAAAATTGCGACTGCACTTAAACAATAACATATATACGTCCTCGGCGTGTGCATACAGAGGACTTAAAATATTCAGGAATCGATTAAAAAACATAATAAATAATAGAGAAAACAAAGAACTGTTGCTGTTTTAGATGCTATTCTACAATCTTCGACAGAGCCGGAAAAATGGAAATAGGCCTAAGGTAATTTTGATTACGAAATACTATTGGCTTAAGAATACAGATCATATGTGTTATCCAGGTTGAAGGAGAAAAGAAGTAGAAAACATTTTTAAATCAATAGAAAGCACTTACATAATTAAAAATGTTTGGGATAAATCAATTTGATCCACTTAATAGATATTATCTATACGAACTTGCTCCAAACAACAAAAGTTCGTCTTCAGAAGCATATAGTTTAATAAAAATTTGGTGGAATTTTAAAAGGCGTTAAGATTGAATTTTTTTAAGCTGTTGATGTATTTGCACTGTCAGGGTATGAAAAGAAACTGACAGTATAAAAACGTGTTTGAACTAATGTCCTATACAATTCCAGTTTTCATATTCATCTACATATATAGACAGAGTTCTAAAATATTTCCCATAAACAATTTGATTTCATTTAGACCCGATTTAAGAGCTTATTTATAAAAAACCCAACGTAATCGTCAAAAAGTAAGAACTATAAACCGTTTGCAATTTTATTTACTAAAAATATATGTATACAAAATTTAAATTTATTAAATAAATAATTTTTAGTAAATTTATGCAACACATTAATTTCGTTATGGTGTAAATACCATATAAACATGATTGTATATGCATGCACAAACATATAAGATAATAAAAATTTGGGTGGTGTGCATTTACATTTAGATAACCAAGTCTGGATGAATCAATTATTTCTTTTTGCATAAGTAAGAGAATCTAAGTGCTTTAAAAATATTTTGATGGATAACAATACAAATACAAAGTTATTCCCATGTCAAACCTAAACAAGTACACACATACATATTTACATTTATACAAATATATTTAAGTGTAATATAGCAAAAGCAGACAAAATAGAAAGTTATGGAAGAAAGGAATAAAATAATAGAAATGGAAAATATGTATGGAATTTTTTACACATGCGAAAGCAACATAAATATACATAAAAGTAAAAAAAAAGGAAAATATGATAAAAATTTTTGAATATATATAGAAAAATAAATTTTGATGATGATATTTTATAGACTTATGTTGCTTCGCATGACCACTGGGGAGTAGGTACATATATAAAAAAATACTCATAAAACAAAAAGAAAATTACATATTTACATGCTGTATGTTAGTCATTTTGTGTAATCCTAGTTGAAAAAAAAAGAAACGGAGAAAAATGTTAACAACTAAAAAACTACTATATACATACATATGTAAATAGTTGACTATACATATGTATGAATGACTTGCATCCACATCAAGAAAAAAACAAGTAAGAGCACTATATTCGGCTGTGCCGAATCTTTTATACCCACCACCAATTTTGTGTACATTTAAAGCACAATAATTATTATTTTGTTAATCGCTTGGAATAATCTCTTTATAATAAAATATACATCCCTTTCTTTGTAGAGAGTGGTTAAATTTTAAATTTAAAACAGAGGCCGAATTACGGCACTCGAACGTGATCGAAATTTGAAAACTCTTATTAGAATCTATATACCTAAAGCATACTCGATCGTTCGAGTAAAATTTCGATCGATATCGAATGCCGTAATTCGGCCCCAGGTCTGTATAAAATGTTAGAACATCTATGAATGCCTTCTAAATTCGTTAAATGAGAAGCATTGCTGTTTATCGCGATAGTGTGGCAAAAAAACAGTCAACTTCGACTCATCATCGTGCCAAACAATTGAGCATCAGCAATGTTATTTAAAATTTGGAATATCGGATCGAGGTGTGCCGTTGAGGTCGCGGAGCCATTTGGCCGATATTTTGTTCCATACATAATTGAACCATACAAATATTATCATTAAAAAAGAAATGATAATAATTTCCTAAATAATTTGTGTTTTATTCAAAATCAACATCGGCCCTTAAAATTTAACCACCTTTTATAACTTGGATATGCTGGTAAAATGTTTTCGTAAATTAAGTATTTCAGTGAAAATGGGCGTTAAATTAAGCGTGTCAATAAAATTTCTGCTAATAAATACAACTTAGATATTTCAATATAGTCCGTAATTCTTCCAAAATATTTATTCATTGAGATATTATATGAATTTGAAATAAAGCATTATATAGGATGTGGGCGTAAGAGTGGGCGTGTCACCTAAATTTTCTGGCATAACAATAACATTGACTAGAAGGATTTCCGTAGCAAATTTTATCATCATACCTCTAATTTTGTCGGTTTTATAAATTTAAATTTCATTAACAGTAAATAACGTGGAAAGTGAGTGTTATAGTAGGTGTGTCGAAGTTATTTATGCTAATAAATACAACTTAGATATTTCAATAAAGTCCTTTATTATTCGATTTATAGAGAAATTATAAGAATTTAAGAGAAAACGTTGTATGGGAGGTTGGCGTGTCACATTTATTTTCCGTCAGAAGAAAGCCTTTGACCAAAAAGCAATTCCTGCAAAATTTCAGATTCGTAGATCTAAATTTGTCACTCTTATTAGGTTTAAAATTTTTAACATATTGAAAAATACACTGCGCGGTATAAATTTTCGTACATTTTGATCTCTAACTCCCTTCCTAATGCATGCATTTAGGCAATTTTTCTTTCTTCCTTATACTCCGATTGAGCCAATTTTCTATTCCAAACAAACCTTGCGTATAAGACATATTCTGGCAAAATTTGAGCCCACTAGCTTTTTCGATGGGACCCCTATCGTGCTTTTAACAGACGGACAGACGGACGGACATAGCTATATCGTCATCAAATAAAACCCCGATTAAGAATATATATATACCATTTTTTTGGTTGCGGGTATAAAAACTAAAATACTTAAAAAAAACACATTAGAAAAAAATTTGTTTAGCTCTTTTACTAAAATTTTGCAAAAAATATTTGACCTTGTGTCACAAAAATTGGTCTGCTGATCACGGTCGGATCGTAACGGGTATAAAATGGCGAGGAGAGGAGAGTTTTATCTACTAAATGGTGCTAATTTCTTTTTGTTATCTTATGTTTTCTAGAAGTTATGGTGTATAAAAAAAAAGGAATTTAGGAAAATTTAGACCTAAAGATAAAAAAAATTATTTCTAAACATTATAAACAATTTATTTTCATGTACTAATGGCTAACAAATTTTAAAATTATACAAAACTTATTTCGTTTGAAAATCTTTTAAAAGCAAAATGTTATAGAACTTTAAAAATCAAAATCTTACTAATAAATTTCCTGTTTTAGCAATATGCTGAGCATGTCTATTTTGAATCACCCTGTGGCCCTTAAAATTTAACCACCCTTTACAAAAGAATAGATAGATAAAAAAAAATTTGTTAAAATATGTATTTTAAATATTCAAATACTTTTTTTAAATCTACTGATGCACATTTTTTTAAAATATTTTTAAATCTTAAACCTCATAAGACTGTGTGTACAACTATATGTAAAGTTGGGCACAAATCATTACTCTAGTTAATTTTTGTCAACAAACTTCGGTCATTTTCGTTTTCACAAACCCCTATAAAATTCCTTTGTAGTTTGTGCAAAAAAATGTTACTAGAGTCATCTAGTGTTCTACGTGATGTTTAGCAAAGACATCATCCTCAGTGTTTGCAAAATGTAGTGGCGCCTTCAACAGATGTCGCCATCTGCAATGAATAAATGCTAATGAATATGACTAATATATTTTTATAAAAATTTAAAAAAAAGTGGGCGTGGCACATTTATTTTCCGTTATAACAAAGACTTTGACCAAAAATCCATGTTTGCAAAATTTCAGAACCGTACATATAGTTTTGTCAGTTTTATTACGTTTTAAATTTCAAATATACACTGAGCGGTATAAATTTTCGTACATTTTGACCTATAACTCCTTTTCTAATGCATAGATTTAAGCAATTTTTGGGGAGAAATATTCTTTTGACTCGAGAAATATATATCCGAAGTTTCATGACTCTACGTTTATCCGTTTGGACACAATTCCATTTTATTCGATGTTAGCAGGACACGGTTTTTTCGACCTACTCTTGCTTTTAGAGCTATAACTCTCTTCCTAATATTCCGATTTAGCCCATTTTCAATGCCAAACAAACCTTGTCTATAAGACAGATTCTGGCAAAATTTGAGCCCTTTAGCTTTTTCGGTGCGACCTCTATCGTGCTTTCAACAGACGGACAGACGGACAGACGGACAGACGGACAGACGGACAGACGGACAGACGGACGGACATAGCTAGATCGTCATCAAATCAAACCCCGATTCAGAATATATATACTTTATGGGGTCTAAAATGGATATTTCGATGTGTTACAAACGGAATGACAAAATGAATATACCCCCACCATTTTTTTGGTGGCGGGTATAAAAAAAAAACAATTTGTGTAGTACAGCAGTTCTTCATATAGTCATTCTTGTTAAACATTCTTACATAAAATAATGCATGATTATGTTTGGAAGCCACAAGAAGCTTTTTAAGCATTTTTTTACCTGAAATCTAATGTTGTACATAGTACATACCTATATATTAAAGCTTAATAAAAAACATAAATAATAATACAGTTTATGTTGCAGCAAAAACAATCAGAGATATAACCAATAATATTTCCAAATCCATTATGGAATCATAAGACTCACAGCAATGGGGTTTAAATATATTTTGAACTTATTTTGAATAAAAAAAAATATTTATATATTTTTTTTACTTAGCATTTCTATTTTCCATCCAACCATTTATGGACAATAACGATTGGATAAAATTAACAATAATAACACTATATGTTGAACTTTAATGAGAACAACAAAATACTTATTTGAAAAAGCCTATAGCTATAGCAATAATAGGATCTTTTTTAATTATTCAGAACATAGATATACACAATTGACTACTGTATGAGAAGGCTAAGTAGTATGTGGTGTCTTTTGAGTCTTCTGACTTCCGAAGTATCCTCAAGAAGCGCTACAGCATATGGGCCTTTCCAGATAATTTGTCGTATTTTTACATTGAAAAGCCGATACACCCAAAACGAGTCACTGTTTGGTGCGGCTTTTGGTTCGGAAGCATAATCGGGCCATTTTTCTTCGAAAATGAGCAAGGAGTGGCCGTAGTCAATAGTGATCGTTATCGGACCATGCTGAACGTATTTTTCTTACAAAAATTTAAGAGGAGGATATTGGCAACATTTGGTTTCAACAGGACGGCGCTACGTTCCACACAGCTGAAGCTACACTTTTTTTTTGTAGCATTTAAAAAAAAAACAAGTAAGAGCATTATATTTGGCTGTGCCGAATCTTTTATACACACCACCAATTTTGTGTACATTTAAAGCACAATATTTATTATTTTGTTAATCGCTATGGAATAATCTCTTTATAATAAAATATGTATCACTTTCTTTGTAGAGGGTGGTTAAATTTTAAGGGCCCATGTTGAAGGTGAACCACACCTAAACTTCAACTTTTTCCTTGCATTTCATTTGACATTTCTCAATCTCAGACTAACTCAATTTGATCCGTGGAAAGAAACGCAATCGAGCAACGCTTTTAAATATTAAAGATTTTTATAAAAATGGGCTTTCAAATCAAATGCATTTTGTGCACTTCGTGATTCTTTTGGTCAACATAATCGTTCGAATTCGTCCACAATCGTGAGAATTGTAAAAAATATTTAAATGTCTGCAAAGCAGGTCTATATAAAATGTGAAAACATCTGTGAATGCCATCTTAGTTCGTTGAATAGGAAACATTGCTGTTTTTCACGATAACGTGGCAAAAGAGCAAGCAACCTCGACTCATCATCGGGCCCAACAATTGAGCATCAACAGTGTCAATGAAAATTTGGACTATCGGATCGAGGTGTGTCGCCTAGGTTGGGGGGGCCATTTGGCCGATATTTTGTTCCATACATAATTGAAGCATAAAAATATTATCATTATAAAAATAAATGATAATAATTTCATAATAATTTTATTCAAAATCAACATAGTCCCTTAAAATTAAACCACCCATTATAACTTCGGTATGCTAGTAAAATGTTTTCGAAAATTTAGTCTTTCAATGAAAGTGGCCGTTAAAATACGCGTGTCAATAAAGTTTCTGCTAATAAACACAACTTAGATATTTCAATATAGTCCTTTAGTATTCCAAAATCTTTGTTCATAGAGAAATTACATGAATTTAAGAGAAAAGTTTTATCTACGAAATAGTGCTAATTTATTTTTGTTATCTTATGTTCTCCTGAAGTTATGCTCTATTAAAAATGGGAATTTAGGAGAATTTTGACCTAAGTAAAAACAAAATTATTTTTAAACATTATAAACAATTTATTTTCATGTACTAATGGCTAACAAATTTAAAAATTTATACAAAACTTATTTCGTTTGAAAATCTTTTAAAAGCAAAATGTTATAGAAGTTTAAAAATCAAAATCTTACTAATAAATTTCCCGTTTTAGCAAAATGCTGAGAATGTATATTTTGAATCACCCTGTGGCCCTTAAAATTTAACCACCCTTTACAAAGGAATAGATAGATAAAAATATAATTTGGTTAAAAAATGTGTTTTACATATTCAAATACTTATTTTAAATATACTGATGCACATTTATTTTTAAATATTTTTAAATCTTTAACCTCTTAAGACTGTGGGTACACCTTTATGTAAAGTTGGGCACAAATCATTACTCTAGTTCATTTTTGTAAACAACCTCGGTCATTTTCGTTTTCACAAACCCCTATAAAATTCCTTTGCAGTTTGTGCAAAAAATAAAAGAGTTTGTTAGCAAAAATGTTATTAGAGTCATCTAGTGTTCTACGTGATATTTAGCAAAGACATCATCCTCATTGTTTGCAAAATGTAGTGGCGCCTTCAACAGATGATGCCGTCTGCAATGAATAAATACTAATATATATGACTAATATATTTTTATAAAAAATTACAGAAAAAAGTGGGCGTGGCACATTCATTTTCCGTTATAACGAAGACTTTGACCAAAAATCCATGTTTGCAAAATTTCAGACTCGTACATATAGTTTTGTCAGTTTTATTACGTTTTAAATTTGAAATATACACTGTGCGGTATAAATTTCGTACACTTTGATCTATAACTCTATTCCTTATTCATAGATTTAAGTTTCATGACCGTATGTTAATGCGTTTGGACACAATTGCATTTTATTCGATGTTGGAAGGACACGGTTTTTTCGACCTACGAGCTATAACTTTCTTTTTAATATTCCGATTTAGCCCATTTTGAATACCAAACAAACTTGTGTATAAAACATATTCTGGTAAAATTTGAGCCCCCTAGCTTTTTCGGTGCGACCTCTATCGTGCTTTCAATAGACGGACAGACGGACGGACATAGCTAGATCGTCATAAAATCAAACCCCGATTCAGAATATATACTTTATGGGGTCTGAAATGGATAATTCGATGTGTTACAAACGGAATGACAAAATGAATATACCCCCACCATTTTTTTGGTGGCGGGTATAAAAACTGCAGTGTAATCTAAATA
The DNA here is from genome assembly GCA_941918925.1 of Phyto melanocephala. Classification (NCBI taxonomy): domain Eukaryota; kingdom Metazoa; phylum Arthropoda; class Insecta; order Diptera; family Rhinophoridae; genus Phyto; species Phyto melanocephala. Next base: position 92,828,456 of record OW799233.1, on the reverse strand, counting down.
ATTTATCAGTAACACGCATATCTGAAGTGTGTACAGAAGTGGTCTAGTGCCGTGCAGAACTTAAACATAAAAGATTCTGTCAGTTATATATGCATGATTTTAACAGCAAATAAAAAGGAGTTGGAATATTTTCTTTAATTTGAAACATTTATATATAAATCTCAAAATCTTTGGTGGCGATATATAGAAAATATAAAACATGTTTATGTTAATCGATCCAAAATAAGCAGAACATCGAAAAGCGAATATACATGCATACGTATGAAATTAAATAAAGTTAAACTAGACATCGTGTCTTTAGTTTTCTTAACCAAACTATAGTTCTATTCTCTACATTAAAAATTTTAATTCTCGTTTTATTAGAAAACTTGAAATTTGCCATTAAAGAACGGAACACAATGTCATTTATATGACTTCCATGAATGACTTGGCAGTACCCCATTTCAAAACTTTTCTCAAGGAAGTGCCAGAATTATTCAGTTCCTGAGAACGATGACGAGTTGATGGATATTTTTGTATGATTAAACGTACTGGGAACGTATACTCGCTGCATTATCCAATAACGATCCATTTTCTTGAACTTGCTATGCAATTGACGCACAAACTGAACTAAAAGCTGATCTCTAGCTGATTTTAAAAGTAAATTTCTTACAGTTTGCGTTAAAGAAACACTATTTTGAAAGTAACTTATTAATAATTTCCAGTTTTATTAGAAATGTCACACATATTTAAGCCTGGAAACAAAAATTAATAATATTCTACCTTTTAAAGTCAAATGGCCCACCCTATTATAGGAAGAGTATGAAATACCACAGATATATCAGTTTAATAATTTGACTTAGATTAGGGTGACCGATTATTCGACATTTTAAAAAAAAAGGTTTTCAAATAGTTTGAAAATTAGAATAAAAGAAAAAACCGGTTGCTCTTTTGAAAATTTAGAAAAAACCGGTTAACCGGTCGAATACATAAAATATAATTCTTTCTTATACCCATGACAGAGATACATATATAGGTATAAACTAGTTTGTTCTATGGTTTAATTGCATTTTAAGTTGACACACATTCAATGGCGTTATTATAAAATGCCGTTATTTAAAATAAAGATGTTAAAGGACAGACACTTTTTACCTAAAAGTGACCGAAAAGTTAGGTTTATTAATGAATTACCTTTAGCTTTTAAGATTAGGTTAAAAATTTAAAAATGCCATTGTTTCGCCACATGAAACAAAATATGGCAAATAAATTGTGATTTATATTTTTTTTCTACTTCGACCTTTTTAATTTTTTTTATTTTAATTTTTTAATATTAGTGACACCAAACAGTAAATAAATCATCCAAAATGTAATTTAGTTTTGTAAAATTTTTTAAGAACTAAATTAATTTGTTAAAAGTAATCGGTTTTGCTCTGGTACTGCCATATTAAAAAAAATTTGTTACAAGGAGGTTGTAATAATGAACAAGTAAGAGCACTATATTCGGCTGTGCCGAATCTTTTATACCCACCACCAATTTTGTGTACATTTAAAGTACAATTTTTATTATTTTATTAATTATTATGGAATAATCTCTTTATAATAAAATATGTATCACTTTCTTTGTAGAGGTGGTTAAATTTTAAGGGCCCATGTTGAAGGTGAACTACACCTAGTCTCTTAATTTGTTTTCTGCATTTCATTTGACATTTCTCAATATCAAACTTACTCAATTCGATCCGTGGAAAAATACGCAAATGAGCAACGCTTTAAAGTTATTCAGGTTTTTTTATAAAAATGGGCGTTCAAATCAAAATGCATTTTGTGCACTTCGTAATTCTTTTGATCAACATAATCGTTCAAATTCGTCCACAATCGGAAGAATTGTAAAAAATATTTAAATTTCTGCAAAACAGGTCTGTATAAAATGTTAGAAAATCTGTGAATGCCATCTTAGTTCGTCGAATGGGAAACATTGCTATTTTTCACGATAACGTGGCAAATAAGGAGTCAACCTCGACTCATCATCATACCCAACAATTGAGCATCAACATTGTCATTGAAAATTTGGCCCATCAGATAGAGGAGTGGGGCCAAGAATGGGGGGGCCATTTGGCCGATATTTTGTTAAATTAATAATTGAACCATACAAATATTATCATTATAAAAAGAAATGATAATAATTTCTTAAATAATTTGTGTTTTATTTAAAATCAACATCGGCCCTTAAAATTTAACCACCCTTAATAACTTCGATATGATAGTTAAATGTTTTCGTAAATTTAGTCTTTAAATGAAAGTGGGCGTTAAAGTAGGCGTGTCAATAAAGTTTCTGCTAATAAACACAACTAAGATATTTCAAAATAGTCATTTATTTTCCCAAAAACTTTGTCAATAGAGAAATTACATGAATGTAAGATAAACTGTTATATGGGAGGTAGGCCATAAAGTGGGCGTGTCACCTAAACTTTTTGGCACAACAATAACATAGATTTGAAGGATATATGTAGCAAATTTTACCATCGTACCTCTAATTTTGTCGATTTTATGAGCTTTTAAATTTCATTAACGGTAGATAACTTGAAAAGTGGGCGTTATAGTAGGCGTGTCAAAGTTATTTTTGCGAATGAGTACAACTTAGATGTTTCAATATAGTCCTTTATTATTCCAAAATCTTTATTAATAGAGAAATTATATGAATTGATTTTCCGTTACAAAAAAGCATTTCACTAAAAAGCAAAGTGTGCAAGATTTCAGAGTCGTACATCAAATTTTGTTGCTTTTATGACGTTTTTGTTTTTAAATATACCGAAAAATACACTGTGCGGTATAAATTTTTGTACATTTTGATCGATAGCTCCTTTCCTAATGATTAGATTTTGGTGAGAAATATTGCTTTGACTCTAGAAATATATATTCGAATTTCATGACTGTACGTTAATCCGTTTGGACACAATACCATTTTATTCGATGTTCGTAGGACACGGTTTTTTCGACCTACTCTTGCATTCCGAGCTATAACTCACTTCCTAATATTTCGATATAGCCCATTTTCAATACCAAACAAACCTTGTCTATAAGAAAGATTCTGGCAAAATTTTAGCCTTCTAGCTTTTTCGGTGCGACCTCTATCGTGCTTTTAACAGACGGACAGACGGTCAGACGGACGGACATAGCTAGATCGTCATCAAATCAAACCCTGATTCAGAATATATATACTTTATGGGGTCTAAAATGGATATTTCGATGTGTTACAAACGGAATGACAAAATGAATATACCCCCACCATTTTTTTGGTAGCGGGTATAAAAATATTAAAAAGTCACTTCACTGCTCACTGTAGTCAAACTTACCTTTTACTAATATTAACTTTGTAGGCAAGCTGTAATAATGACCTTATGTGCGCCAAACTATTTTAGTATAAAAGTCACATGTTACCAGAGATATTAGTTAAGCTCTACCCAGAAGCAAAATTTTATAATATTCGAAAATGAGATCAAAAAGTATTGTAAAGTACAATAATTTGGTCAAAAAACTTAACTTAACAGCTGCTTATTATTGCAAATTATAAGCGCAGAAACATATAAAATGCCTGCTCTCCATTTAAGAAAAATAATAGTTAACCTGATTATTTTTATACCCGCCACCAAAAAAATGGTGGGGGTATATTCATTTTGTCATTCCGTTTGTAACACATCGAAATATCCATTTTAGACCCCACAAAGTATATATATTCTGAATCAGTGTTTGATTTGATGACGATCTAGCTATGTCCGTTCGTCTGTCCGTCTGTTGAAAGCACGATAGAGGTCGCACCGAAAAAACTAGGGGGCTCAAATTTCGCCAGAATCTTTCTTATAGACAAGGTTTGTTTGGTATTGAAAATGGGCTATATTGGAATATTAGGAAGAGAGTTATAGCTCGGAAAGCAAGAGTAGGTCGAAAAAATGGTGTCCTTCGCACATCGAATAAAATGGAATTGTGTCCAGACACATGAACGTAGACTCATGAAACTTCGAATATGTATTTCCTAGGTAAAGACAATGTTTTTCCCCGAAAATTATTTAAATATATGCATTAGGAGAGGAGTTATCGATCAAAATGTACGAAAATTTATACCGCACAGTGTATTTTTCGGTATATTTAAAAACAAAAACGTCATAAAAGCAACAAAATTGGATGTACGACTCTGAAATTTTGCACACTTTGCTTTTTGGTGACGCGCTTTCTTGTAACGGCAAATGAATGTGCCACGCCCACTTTTACGCCCACCTCCCATATAACGTTTTAACTAAAATTCATATAATTTCTCTATTAATAAAGATTTTGGAATAATAAAGGCCTATATTGAAACACCTTAGTTGTACTCATTCGCAAAAATAACTTTGACACGCCTACTATAACGCCCACTTTTCACGTATCTACCGTTAATGAATTTTAAAAGTTCATAAAACCGCTAAAATTAGAGGTATGATGATAAATTTTGCTACGTATATCCCCCTAGGCAATTTCATTACTATGCCAAAAAATTAAGATGCCACGCCCACTTTTACGCCCACCTCCCATATAACGTTTTACCTAAAATTCATATAATTTCTCTATTAATAAAGATTTTGGAATAATAAAGGACTATATTGAAACACCTCAGTTGTACTCATTCGCAAAAATAACTTTGACACGCCTACTATAACGCCCACTTTCACTTTTGAATTGTGTCCAGACGCATAAACGTAGTCATGAAACTTCGAATATATATTTATCGAGTCAAAAGAATATTTTTACCTGAAAATTGCTTAAATCTATGAATTAGGAAAAGAGTTATAGATAAAAATGTACGAAAATTTATACCGCACAGTGTATATTTCAAATTTAAAACGTAATAAAACTGACAAAACTATATGTACGATTCTGAAATTTTGCAAACATGGCTTTATGGTCAAAGTCTTCGTTATATGTTAGCATTTATTCATCTTACACTGCGCCATTTATTGTACTGTAGCTAAATATAAGATTAAGATGATAAGATAGATGACTACTAGCAACTACTAGATGGCATGCTAACAACTTATGGTTATGTTCTCCTGAAGTTATGCTCTATTAAAAATGGGAATTTAGGAAAATTTTGACTTAAGTAAAAAAAAAATTATCTCAACATTATAAACAATTTATTTTCATGTACTAATGGCTAACAAATTTTAAAATTATTCAAAACTTATTTCGTTTGAAAATCTTTTAAAAGCAAAATGTTATAGAAGTTTAAAAATCAAAATCTTACTAATAAATTTCCCGTTTTAGAAATATGCAGAGAATGTATATTTTAAATCACCCTGTGGCCCTTAAAATTTAACCTTAAATTCACTTTCTTCCTCTTAAATTCCTGTAAATTCTCTATGAATAAAGATTTTGGAATACTAAAGGACTATATTTAAATATCTAAGTTATGTTTATTAGCAGAAACTTTATTGACACGCGTATTTTAACGGCCACTTTCATTGAAAGACTAAATTTACGAAAACATTTTACTAGCATACCGAAGTTATAATGTGTGGTTTTATTTTAAGGGACTATGTTGATTTTGAATAAAATTATTATGAAATTATTATCATTTATTTTTATAATGATAATATTTGTATGCTTCAATTATGTATGGAACAAAATATCGGCCAAATGGATCCCCAACCACGATCCGATAGTCCAATTTTCAATGAAAGAAAGTGATACATATTTTATTATAAAAAGATTATTCTATAGCGATTAACAAAATAATAAATATTGTGCTTTAAATGTACTCAAAATTGGTGGTGGGTATAAAAGATTCGGCACAGCCGAATATAGTGCTCCTACTTGTTCTTATTTTACATTTGTTTTTGAAACAACAAATTCATTTCTTACAATATTATGGAAGAGTATTTAATAAATTTGCTGATTTCTTAAAATTTTTTGAGTAAACAATATAGTATGGTACGTTTGGTTTCAAAGGTAAATAAACATAACACTAAAAATGAAAAAAACCGTGAGTGAAAAAACCGGTGTATTCGACATTCGAAAAATTAACATTTGGAAAAAACCGCCAGCTGAAAGAGTAAAAAAACCGGCTTTTCCACCGGTTGTAAAACCGAATCGATCACCTTAACTTAGATACAAGGATAACTGGTTTTAAATAATTTAAATGTAATAACCGGTTACTGTAACAGATTGTTTTAGATAATATAGAATTTTCAAAAAACACAAAATTCATTTAGTTAATTTTTTATTTAAATTTGAGAGAATCTAAAAAACTCAGTCTTTCAATTGTTTTCTTTTTTTTTATAAGCTTTCCGTAAATTTCTTGGCGTACAAAAACATTCAGTGCACACCATAAAGAAAAAGTTGCGTAATTCTCGTGTGTGATGGAAACGAAAGTAAATTCTGAAAAGCTTTAAAAGATTGCAATACAATAGTATGAAGAAGGACATATGTAGTTAAGGGAACAAAACTATTTAATATTGTCGAATAATAAGAGATATAAAAACTAGTTCCTTAAATAATTTTAAAACCGGCAAATTTAATAAACTGGTCCACCGGTTTTTCCAATTATTAAATCAAAAAATGTAGAACTTGGTTATTTAAAAAAAATGCACAGCGAACAAAAACAGGATTGCAAAGAAGATTTTAGTATATACAGTTTTATTTATTTTATTTATTCGCTAATTTTATTCAATTCATACGATAATTTTAAACTCAATAAAAATGGATTCTGTAGTATTCGGCTGTGTGGCACGTAGCGCCGTCCTGTTGAAAACAAATGTTACCAACATCCTCCTCTTCAATTTTTGTGAACAAAAATTCGTTCAGCATGGCCCCATAACAATCGCCATTGACTACGGCCACTCCTTGCTCATTTTCGAAGAAAAATGGCCCAATTATGCCTCTGGACCAAAATCCGCACCAATCAGTGACTCGTTTTGGGTGTATCGGCTTTTCAATGTATGCGTGCGGGTTTTCTGTGCCCCAAATGCAACAATTTTGCTTGTTTACATACCCGCCAAGATCAAAATGAGCTTCATCTGAAAAGAAGATTTTTTTGGCAAAATCGGCCAAAGTAATGACGCAATATTTACGAACGTTGCTCAAGCGTATACACAACCATATTCGTTCAGCGGAAGCAAAAAAACTATTTATCTGCAAATCAGACATGAGCTAAGTATTACCATTCAACGTAAGATGGCGGACCCTTTATCTTAATTTATTTAAAACTTAATATATACTTTTTTCCTTTTGCATGCATTTTTATAAGAAATTTTGGAATTTTTCTGTAAAAAATTTAAAACAAAATGTGATTTTCTTTGTCGGTTATTGTAGTAGTTTTATTTTTTTCCTCTATTTCTTTTTTCTAATTTTTTTTTTTGCAGAAACCAAAAATATAAAACTTGTTTCGTTTTTTCTATTTATGGTCATAAATTTTACTTTTGCAATAAAAAGGAAAAACACAAAACCTAGTTCTTGGCAGTGGTAAAAGGAGATCATTTTTGCCTTTTCTACAAACAAATCATAGTTGCAGAGTTGCATACATACGAATCTACTTGTACATTGACTATCGAGAATTGAAGGAAAACAAATCGAAGTGAAACAAGTAACAGTGTTATATTCGGCCGTGCCGAATCTTATATACCCTTCACAACGTGTAGTCATGCAATAACAATTGTTTGTATCACCATTCATCCCATATAAAATACGTGCATACGTACACGTTAGAATAAATGTGGCATCGAATCCCAGCTGAGCCAAAAAAATTTTATTTTATTTTATTTAATATATTATTTATATTTTATTATTTTTTTTTATATTTTTTTTAAATTTTTTTAAAAAATTTTTTTAGAAAAATTTTTTAAAATTTTTTTTTTAAATTTTTTTAAAATTTTTTTTTTGTAGTTTTTTTATTATTTTTTTTTTAATTTTTAATATTTTTTTTTTTTGTAATTTTTATACCCTTCACCTGTGGTGTACAAGGGTATATATAGCTTTGTCATTCCGTTTGTAATTTCTACAATTTTCATTTCCGATCCCATAAAGTATATATTTTCTGAAAGCTTATGAATAGAGGAGTCGATTAAGCCCTGACCGTCTGTCCGTCTGTCCGTCTATCCGTCTGTCCGTCTGTCCGTCTGCCCGTCTGTCCGTGTGTTGGTTGAAATCAACTTTTAGAAGCAACTATATGTTCCTCAGATCTGTATGTGGTATCAATCTCTTGGAAATATCCAGGAATGAATCGCTATTGAAATTCAGCACAATCGCCCAATAACTTTCTGAGATATGAGCAAAAAACCACGACCACCTCGTTTTTTTTCACAATTACAACAACAACATACATACATAGATACATGTAAAAAACATACCAAACAAAAAAAATTACAAAAAAAAAAAATATTAAAAATAAGAAAAAAATAATAAAAAAAAACTACAAACAAAAAATTTTAAAAAAATTTAAAAAAAAATTTTAAAAAATTTTTTAAAAATTTTTCTAAAAAAATTTTTTTAAAAAATTTAAAAAAAATATAAAAAAAAATAATAAAATATAAATAATATATTAAATAAAATAAAATAAAATTTTTTTGGCTCAGCTGGGATTCGATGCCACATTTATTCTAACGTGTACGTATGCACGTATTTTATATGGGATGAATGGTGATACAAACAATTGTTATTGCATGACTACACGTTGTGAAGGGTATATAAGATTCGGCACGGCCGAATATAGCACTGTTACTTGTTTTTGTTTGGTATGTTTTTTAGATGTATCTATGTATGTATGTTGTTGTTGTAATTGTGAAAAAAACGAGGTGGTCGTGGTTTTTTGCTCATATCTCAGAAAGTTATTGGGCGATTGTGCTGAATTTCAATAGCGATTCATTCCTGGATATTTCCAAGAGATTGATACCATATACAGATCTGAGGAACATATAGTTGCTTCTAAAAGTTGATTTCAACCAACACACGGACAGGCGGGCAGACGGACAGACGGACAGACGGACAGACGGTCAGGGCTTAATCGACTCCTCTATTCATAAGCTTTCAGAAAATATATACTTTATGGGGTCGGAAATGAAAATTGTAGAAATTACAAACGGAATGACAAAGCTATATATACCCTTGTGCACCACAGGTGAAGGGTATAACAAGTAAGAGCACTATATTCGGCTATGCCGAATCTTTTATACCCACCACCAATTTTGTGTACATTTAAAGCACAATATTTATTATTTTGTTAATCGCTATGAAATAATCTCTTTATAATAAAATATATATCACTTTCTTTGTAGAGGGTGGTTAAATTTTAAGGGCCCATGTTGAAGGTGAACAACACCTAGTCTTTAAATTTGTTTTCTGCATTTCTCTTAACATTTCTCAATCTCAAGCTTACTCAATTTGATCTGTGGAAAGATACGCAAATGATAAACGCTTTAAAGTTATTCAGGTTTTTTATAAAAATGGACGTTCAAATCAAAATGCATTTTGTGCACTTCGTAATTCTTTCGATCAACATAATCGTTCAAATTCGTCCACAATCGGGAGAATTGTAAAAAATATTTAAATTTCTGCAAAACAGGTCTGCATAAAGTGTTAGAAAATCTGTAAATACCTTGTTAGCATGTTGAACGGAAAACATTGCTGTTTTTCCCAGTGGTGTGGCAAAAGAGCAGTCAACTTCGCTTCATCGTCATGTCCAACAATTGAGCATTAATATTGTCATTTAAAATTTGGACCATCAGATAGAGGAGTGGCGCCAAGGATGGGGGGGCCATTTGGCCGATATTTTGTTAAATACGTAATTGAACTATACCAATATTATCATTATAAAAAGAAATGATAAGAATTTCTTAAATAATTTGTGTTTTATTTAAATTCAACATCGGTCCTTAAAATTTAACCACCCTTTATAACTTCGATATGCTACTTAAATGCTTTTGTAAATGTAGTCTTTCAATGAAAGTGGGCGTTAAAGTACGCGTGTCAATAAAGTTTCTGCTAATAAATACAACTTAAATATTTCAATATAGTCCTTTATTTTCCCAAAAACTTTGTCAATAGAGAAATTACATGAATTTTTGGTAAAACGTTATATGGGAGGTAGGCGTTAACTTTTTGGCACAACAATTACATTGATTAGAAGGATATACGTAGCAAATTTGATCATTATACCTCTAATTTTGGCGGTTTTAAGAGCTTTTAAATTTCATTAACGGTAAATAATGTGAAAAGTGGGCGTTATAGTAGGCGTGTCAAAGTTATTTTTGCGAATGAGTACAACATAGGTGTTTCAATATAGCCCTTTATTATTCCAAAATCTATATTAATAGAGAAATTAAATGAAATTTGGGTAAAACGTTATATGGGAGGTTGGCGTAAAAGTGGGCGTGGCATCTTAATTTTCTGGCACAGTAATGACATTGCCTAGAGGGATATTCGCAGCAAATTTGATCATCATACCTCTAATTTTGGCGGTTTTATGAGCTTTTAAATTTCATTAACGGTATATAACGTGAAAAGTGGGAGTTATAGTGGGCGTGTGAAAGTTGTATTTTCGAACGAATACAACTGAGATGTTTCAATATAGCCCCTTATTATTCCAAAATCTACATAAATTGAGAAATTATATAAATTTTGGGTAAAACGTTATATGGGAGGTGGGCGTAAAAGTGGGCGAGGCGCATTGATTTTCTGTTACAAGAAAGCGTGTCACCAAAAAGCAAAGTGTGCAAAATTTTAGAGTCGTACATCCAATTTTGTTGCTTTTATGCTGTTTTTGTTTTTAAATATACCGAAAAATACACTGTGCGGTATAAATTTTCGTACATTTTGATCGATAACTCCTCTCCTAATGCATAAATTTAGATAATTTTCAAGGAAAACTATTGTTTTTACTCAGGAAATATATATTCGAAGTTTCATGAGCCTACGTTAATGCGTTTGGACACAATTCCATTTTATTCGATGTTCGAAGGACACGGTTTTTTCGACCTATTCTTGCTTTTCGAGCTATAACTCTCTTCCTAATATTCCGATTTAGCCCATTTTCAATACCAAACAAATTTTGTCTATAAGAAAGATTCTGGCAATTCCCCCTAGCTTTTTCGGTGCGACCTCTATCGTGCTTTCAACAGACGGACAGACGGACGGACGGACGGACATAGCTAGATCGTCATCAAATCAAACCCCGATTCAGAATATATTACTTTATGGGGTCTAAAATGGATATTTCGATGTGTTACAAACGGAATGACAAAATGAATATACCCCCACCATTTTTTTGGTGGCGGGTATAAAAACAAAAAATAATATGAAACATAACGAAAGACAAATCAATTTTTCATATTGCACAATTTTTGTCGTTATTCAATTTACTTTTAGTTATTGGATGGTTGGCCGGTTGGCTAGATTGATGAATGAATGGATAGATGGTTGTTGGTTCATTGGTTAAATGGATGGTTGGAGAAATGAAACATGCAACATTTCTAATCTATAGACTTACAATCATTCATCTATTCATTTTATATGTCTACATTTGCTTATTCATAACTTTCTACGAGAAATCTATTTGAATGAGAGCTGTATGGTGGTTTTCTAAATTATTCCATGTATGACATAGAATTGCCGCAACACAAATATTGATATAAAAATGGAAACAAAAAAAATTAAAATAATAAATATCTACATAGAAATAAGGAATTAAAACTTGTGTTAGTTTTTTTTAAAAACACTAAATTCTAAAAAGCAAATCTAAAGGCGTTAAATGTTTAAAATAAGTCGAATGATTGATGCAAATTTGGATATATTAAATAAAATTAAAGTTTGGAAAATTCTTGGATATTCATAAAAAAGTAAAGTTTTTTATATTTTTAAAGTAACAAGTGTTATGTTTTTGGTTTTGGCATATAAATTATTTAATATGAACTGCACAAAGTCCTAAATAAAATACACTTTATTTTAGTCACATTTGCAATAAACCTTGGGGTCACGTTAGAATCCATGTAATTAACTTTTGGTAATTTTATTAATGTCCCTTATTAAGGGTTAATTTAATAGTCTATACAAAACTTAAACACTTTAAATATTATCAAGATAATCGACAAAATTGACGTTTATTATAATTTAACAAAATTCAGAAAAATAATCAACATTAATTATTCAGACAAAACCGAACTGGTTGAATACAAAGAAATGTACTAGACCATAGTAAGCTAATAATTTCCAAAAAAAATTGTATTTTTGTTATTAGTTATAACCATTTATTAATTTTTTTATTTTAATTTCATAAATCAATTTAATGATTTGCCGAAATAAAAGCGAAGTACAGGACAAAATAATTTATGGTCAAGTTCAATGTCAAATCAAAAATAATTTAACGATAAGTTGTATTTAAGGACCTGCGTTTACATATGTAATTATCTAATAGTTATTAACCGTTTTGATTATAACTAATATTTCAATTGTTGTATGTATTAACTATGATTTAATACAAAATACAATAGATGTACAATTAGATATTTAAAATGTTACAACACATTTATGATTAAAAATATGATAAAATTTTTTTCAGATAACCTAACAACTTTACCAATGTATGTGAATTTATTTAAATTATCTAAATAACGTTCAGAGTTGTATTTAAGCAAAAACCTGAAATAAATAAACTTGATTCAAGATTTCCTTTACCCACCACACAAAAAGGTCATACATCTAAATATTTGTTTGGGACCTCATAAATTAAAAATTTTCTAAATTCTAAGACGACATAAAGAAATCCATTTGTCATCCGTCTGTTTAAATCACGGTAAGGTTGGGGTTAGTTAATTTATTTATAATAAACTAAAATTATTTTGTTTTAAAAATTGGTGAATTCAGGTGTTTGTTATGCAAGTTTGGCATAGAACACACTGCTGTAGCGCCTAAACTCAGTGATGTTAAATATTCATATTGTACAGATTTTTTTTTTAGGGGAAAATTGATTTTAATCAATGTATTAATTATATTTATAGATAAGTTTAACTATTATAGAAAATTAAGATTATTATTTAGAGAAAAGTTTAACTCTGCACACCGCTTTCATTTAAAATTACCCTTTTGTTAAAATGCACAATGAGCCAGCTTGAATTGAGTGAACAAGACTGCCAAATAAAGAGATGGCCAAGCAAAAGTTTTAATTTTGAAAAAGAAATGAAACAAAAACGGTTTGAAATTTGGAAAAATTTATTTTTTTGTTGTTAGTTAAAATTGTTTCGGTTAGAAATTAAATATTACTTGTATGGCGTAGTATCTCCACAATTGCATCACGAATGTTGGCCTCCAAATATAAAACGGAATAAAACTAAATGGATTTTACATTTGCGTGACCAGTGATGCGCAATGTGCAATTTGTTTAGCAAAGCTATTGCTACACACTGTAGAAATATGTATTATTTTTTCCAACAATATTAGTGCAAAGTTTTTCTCTTCTGTAGGTTTGATGTAAAATATTTATTAATCTAAAAATCCAATAAAACGTATAAAATTACTACAATTTTAACTCTTTTTATACAAAATGTAAAAATTTACTTAAGACAACCGGGTACCATTATAAAGGAAGAGAAGAACTTTTTGCCTTTAAGTAGCTCCAGAGGCAACCGAATAAAAAGTACTTTAGATTGGAAAAACCCTAGAATAATAAAAAGTACTTTAGATTGGAAAAACCCTAGAATAATGATTCGTTCGTTTATTGGGGGTATTCGTGTCAAGAGGGTTAGGTTTAAATATCTACTGCTCATAATGAGGTTTTTTTGTCATTATAACAATTGATCGTATAAATTAAAATAAAAGAGATATAATCAATTCCAGTCAGTCAGTGGAAGACTAATGTTACATTATATTTAATTTATTTATATTCTTTCCGGCCTAATAATATGTAAATATTTATTTTTTATACATACTCAAAGTCAACCACTTTGTTAAAATATTTAAATACAAGTACGTTCAATTACTTATTAATTAATGTATTTTTTTATTCAATATTTCGAACCCTTATTCAGGAATTAAAGTTGGAATTCAACCGTCATCTACCGTTAAGCATTTAATTCTATCTATAGACAAACGACGATTTACCCAAAATTTTATTCCTAAAGAAGGTGAAGGTGATTCAAATATTGAAAAATATATATATATATATATATATATATAAATTACACAAATAAATAAGTTTTTTTTTTAATATTCAAACAAGTTACTTAAACTTAAATAATAAATAAATAAAATATCCTTGAATATTCATTAGAATAATATAATTATTTTTCCACAAATTCTTAGCCTAGATCAGTGTTGCCAGTAATTTTTTTGAAAAATACTAAAGTATAATGAAATTATCCATTTTTTCTTTATACGCTGAAAAAAATTCTTCTCTAAAAAACCCTACGTATTTTGGATATTAGAATACAAGAGAAAACGGTATTTATGAAAAATTTGTTTTTTTTTGCATATATAAAGGTTTAGGAAAAAAACTAAGTGATTAAACTATACATAACTGTACATACGTTTCGATTAATTCAAAGAGGTTATTTCTATATTAATATAATCCTTTAGAATCACATTTTCAAATACTAGCTCTCATTCAATTTAGATAAAAAACCAAGCGTATTGTAAGAATTAAAACAATGCTTTAAGAATTATTATTCTAAAACTACTATTAGTAAAGGGTGGTTAAATTTAAAAAGTCGATGTTGAATGTGAATCACACCTAAGCGTGAGGTTTTTTTCTGCATTTCATTTGACATTTCTCATTTTTAGACTAACTGGTTTTGAACCATGGAAAGACACGCAATCGAGCAACGTGTTAAAGTTATTTAGGCTTATTATGAAAATGGCGTTCAAATCAAAATGCATTTTGTGCACTTCGTGATTCTTTTGGTCATCATAATCGTTCAAATTCGTCAACAATCGGGAGAATTGTGAAATATGTCTAAATTTCAGCAAAACAGGCCTGTATGAAATGTAAAAACATCTGTGAATGCCTTCTTAGTTCGTTAAACGGAAAACATTGCTGTTTTTCGCGATAGTGTGGCAAAAGAGCAATCAACCTTCACTCATCATCGTGCCCAACAGATAAACATTAACATTGTCATTGAAAATTTGGAACATCGGATGTTGGTGTTCCTACGAAGTTGCGACAGCCATATAGCCGATATTTTGTTCCATACATAATTGAACCATACAAATATTATCATTATAAAAAGAAATGACAATAACTTCCTAAATATTTTTTTTTTTATTCAAAATTATCATCGGCCCTTAAAGTTTAACACCCTTTATTTTCGAAATTTATGCAGCCTTTTTCCACTGTTTTGCTCAGATTTGATCTTATAATTCAAATTAAAGTTACAGTTGTGTGGCTCGATTTGTTAAGCTTTTTGTTGCGAACATATGTTTTTTATTGAAATAAAATTTCATAGGTTAAAGCAGACAAAATCCGTTCCAGTTTTTATATATTAAAAAAAACTAGTTTTTCTTTCTTTATTTTCTTTATTAAAAAAATATCATTTAACTTTTAGAAAAATTGTTCTCCACTCATCATTGAGAGTTTAGTAAAACTATTTAGTCAATTGTTATAAACTTTTGCTCATCATTATCTCCAAAAACATTTTTTGGTCTTAATAATCACACTTCTTTAAATACAGAAATCATTTGTCACTGGAATTCTATTTTGTATTCAATAATTTGCCTTGAAGTAAAAGTCTAGACAATAAGATTTAATTTTATTATATTTGTGAGAAAACGTCTTTGTAAGCGTTTTAAGAACACAATATAATAAAAACAAATCTTTTGCATTGTTTTTTTTTTTTCATAAGTTATGCAATCAAGAGAAAATTATGTACATAATGGCGAATATAAAATGTCTGTAAAATTTTTCCTACGCCCCTGTTTTTATACCCACCACCAAAAAAATGGTGGGGGTATATTCATTTTGTCATTCCGTTTGTAACACATCGAAATATCCATTTTAGACCCCATAAAGTATATATATTCTGAATCGGGGTTTGATTTGATGACGATCTAGCTATGTCCGTCCGTCTGTCCGTCTGTTGAAAGCACGATAGAGGTCGCACCGAAAAAGCTAGACGGCTCAAATTTTGCCAGAATCTTTCTTATAGACAAGGTTTGTTTGGTATTGAAAATGGGCTAAATCGGAATATTAGGAAGAGAGTTATAGCTCGAAAAGCAAGAGTAGGTCGAAAAAACCGTGTCCTTCTAACATCGAATAAAATGGAATTGTGTCCAAACGGATAAACGTAGAGTCATGAAACTTCGGATATATATTTCTCGGGTCAAGAGAATATATCTCCTTAAAAATTGCTTAAATCTATGCATTAGAAAAGGAGTTATAGATAAAAATGTACGAAAATTTATACCGCACAGTGTATATTTGAAATTTAAAACGTAATGAAACTGACAAAACTATATGTACGATTCTGAAATTTTGCAAACATGGCTTTTTGGTCAAAGTCTTCGTTATAACGGAAAATAAATGTGCCACGCCCACTTTTTTTTTAAATTTTTATAAAAATATATTAGTCATATTCATTAGCATTTATTCATTGCAGATGGCGACATCTGTTGAAGGCGCCACTACATTTTGCAAACACTGAGGATGATGTCTTTGCTAAACATCACGTAGAACACTAGATGACTCTAGTAACATTTTTTTGCACAAACTACAAAGGAATTTTATAGGGGTTTGTGAAAACGAAAATGACCGAAGTTTGTTGACAAAAATTAACTAGAGTAATGATTTGTGCCCAACTTTACATATAGTTGTACACACAGTCTTATGAGGTTTAAGATTTAAAAATATTAAAAAATGTGCATCAGTAGATTTAAAATATGTATTTGAATATTTAAAATACATTTTTTAGTCAAATTATATTTTTATCTATCTATTCTTTTGTAAAGGGTGGTTAAATTTTAAGGGCCACAGGGTGATTCAAAATAGACATGCTCAGCATTTTGCTAAAACGGGAAACTTATTAGTAAGATTTTGATTTTTAAAGTTCTATAACATTTTACTTTTAAAAGATTTTCAAACGAAATAAGTTTTGTATAATTTTAAAATTTGTTAGCCATTAGTACATGAAAATAAATAGTTTATAATGTTTAGAAATAATTTTTTTTTATCTTTAGGTCTAAATTTTCCTAAATTCCTTTTTTTAATATACCATAACTTCTAGAAAACTTAAGATAACAAAAAGAAATTAGCACCATTTAGTAGATAAAACTCTCCTCTTTACCCCTATATCCCACTGTATACCTGGGACGATCCGACCGTGATCACCAGACCAATTTTTGTGACACAAGGTCAAATATTTTTTGCAAAAATTTTAGTAAAAGAGCTAAACAAATTTTTTTGTAAAGTGTTTTTTTTAAGTATTTTAGTTTTTATACCCGCAACCAAAAAAATGGTATATATATATTCTTAATCGGGGTTTTATTTGATGACGATATAGCTATGTCCGTCCGTCTGTCCGTCTGTTAAAAGCACGATAGGGGTCCCATCGAAAAAGCTAGTGGGCTCAAATTTTGCCAGAATATGTCTTATACACAAGGTTTGTTTGGAATAGAAAATTGGCTAAATCGGAATATAAGGAAGAAAGTTATAGCTCGTAATGCAAGAAAGAACCATGTCCTTCCAACATCGAATAAAATGGAGTTGTGTCCACCAGCATCTACGTATGAGTCATGAAACTCCAAATATAAACTACCTGAGCAAAAACAATATATTTACACAAAAATTGCCTAAATGCATGCATTAGGAAGGGAGTTAGAGATCAAAATGTACGAAAATTTATACCGCGCAGTGTATTTTTCAGTATGTTCAAAATTTTAAACCTAATAAGAGTGGCAAAATTAGATCTACGATTCTGAAATTTTGCAGGAATTGCTTTTTGGTCAAAAGCTTTCTTCTGACGGAAAATAAATGTGACACGCCAACCTCCCATACAACGTTTGCTCTCAAATTCTTATAATTTCTCTATAAATCGAATAATAAAGGACTTTATTGAAATTTGTAAGTTGTATTTATTAGCATAAATAACTTCGACACACCTACTATAACGCCCACTTTTCACGTTATCTACTGTTAATGAAATTTAAATTTATAAAACCGACAAAATAAGAGGTATGATGATAAAATTTGCTACGGAAATCCTTCTAGTCAATGTTATTGTTATGCCAGAAAATTTAGGTGACACGCTCACTCTTACGCCCACATCCTATATAATGCCTTATCTCAAATTCATATAATTTCTCAATGAATAAATATTTTGGAAGAATTACGGACTATATTGAAATATCTAAGTTGTATTTATTAGCAGAAATTTTATAAACACGCTTACTTTAACTCCCATTTTCACTGAAACACTTAGTTTACGAAAACATTTTACCAGCATATCGAAGTTATAAAGGGTGGGTTAATTTTAAGGGCCGATGTTGATTTTGAATAAAACACAAATTATTTAGGAAATTATTATCATTTCTTTTTTAATGATAATGTTTGTATGGTTCAATTATGTATGGAACAAAATATCGGCCAAATGGCCCCCGGAACCTCAACGGCACACCTCGATCCGATAGTCCAAATTTTCAATAACATTGCTTATGCTCAATTGTTTGGCACGATGATGAGTCGAAGTTGACTGTTTTTTTTGCCACACTATCGCGATAAACAGCAATGCTTCTCATTTAACGAATTTAGAAGGCATTCATAGATGTTCTAACATTTTATACAGACCTGGGGCCGAATTACGGCATTCGATATCGATCGAAATTTTACTCGAACGATCGAGTACGCTGGGCTTTGGGTAAAGAGATTCTAATAAGAGTTTTCAAATTTCGATCACGTTCGAGTGCCGTAATTCGGCCTCTGTTTTAAATTTAAAATTTAACCACCCTCTACAAAGAAAGTGATGTATATTTTATTATAAAGAGATTATTCCAAGCGATTAACAAAATAATAATTATTGTGCTTAAATGTACACAAAATCGGTGGTGGGTATAAAAGATTCGGCACAGCCGAATATAGTGCTCTTACTTGTTCTATTAGAAATATCTACTTGTAGGGTTTTCCTCTACTTTCCTCTACATTTGTCTGGCTGTACAATTTTTATAACACAACAAAATCTCATCCGATTTATTAAATAATTTCATATGCAAAATTTACAATAAAATCTAAGTGTACCCACAAATTGCTTCATTTGTATGCAACCTAATAAAATTTTAAAACAAAAATAAAATAAAACAAAGACTTTCACTGAACATAAAGCAAACCACGTTACGACCACATGAATTCATACTCAAACATAAATACCTTTAGTTTAGTAAAGTGCGCTTTACATTAAGAAAAAA
The DNA here is from genome assembly GCA_941918925.1 of Phyto melanocephala. Lineage (NCBI taxonomy): Eukaryota > Metazoa > Arthropoda > Insecta > Diptera > Rhinophoridae > Phyto > Phyto melanocephala. Next base: position 92,809,079 of record OW799233.1, on the reverse strand, counting down.
ATATTTATTTTTTTATATGTATAGGTAGATTTATGTGCATGTATAGTAAAGGAATGTTTAAAAAATAAATAAAAATTAAAAAAAAGTACTTCAGACTAAAATAACATTTTAGTAACTGCAATCGTATACTCATGGAGTTCGTTTTTTGTTGTTCTGATTTTTATTATCAGATACACCGTTTACTTTGTTAACTGTAAGAAAGTTTTTTTTTTAAATTTTTTAATGATTTCCAATTTTAAGTTGATTTATCATAACTCTGAGTTTCCTGAACGTTTTTAAAACGGAAAATTCCAGAGGGATTAATTAAAGAAAGGATAAGTTAAATCAATATTAATTCAGTCATAAATTTATCAGTTGGAAAATGGGGACAATAGATTTCTCCTTCCAAATAAAAGTGTTTTTGCTCCTTGAAATTGTCAAATAACAAAAGTTTATTTATAAAGCGTGATCAATTTTGAGGTTCCCTATTTTTTAAAGAAAAAAACACAGAAAATTAAAATTTAATGGAGAATGTTTACTATCATGTGAAAGAACATTCTTTGGCAATATTGGCCGTTGCTACAAAACAGATGGTCCTTCCGTTTAGTCCAATTTTAGCTGACTTGTTCAAGCATTTCGACAGGTAACTGGCGAATGACACGCGTGATGTTTTCCTTCAAGGCCTGAATCGAGAGGGTTTGTTCGCATAAACTTTAAACTTTACATATCCCCACAGGAAAAAGTCTTATGGTGTGATATCACACGAACTTTGTGGCCAATCGACCGGAGCAAAACGTAAAATTATGTGCTCACCGAAGTGTTCTCTCAATAAATCCACGCCATCATGCTGAAACCAAGTGTCGCCGAGATCACGAGCTTCAATTTCAGGCATCAAATAGTCGGTTATCATGCCACGATAAGGGTCGCAATTGACGGATACGTTCGCACCGGCATCATCACACCAAACCGTTGCTTTTTTCTGGATAAAATGGCAGTTCTTAAATCTTTTCAGGTTGCTTTTCGTCCCAACTGCGGCAGTTTTGTTTGTTTACATACCCATTGAGCCAGAAATTGGCTCATCGCTGAAAAAGATTTGCCTCGAAAACGTCGAATTTTTTTGGACCTTTTCAAGAGCCCATAGAGCGAAGCGATGTCGCTTGGGAAGGTCAAGCGGCCTCAGTTGTTGCACAAGCTGTATTTTGTATGATTAATTTAAGATCTTGACGTAAAATGCGCCAAGTCATTCCATACGTCAGTCCGAATTACTACGAACGGCGCCGAATCGACTCTCCATGGTCTTTGTGTAAACTCTCAGCTACGTCTGTTATATTTTCTTCACATCGTGCTGGACATAGTCTATTTCATTATCCAGTAATGAATGCTAGATCTCAAAATGGGTGATGGTGCTGCGAATAGTACGCTCAGTAGGCCGATTATGTTAACCATAAGTTGAGCGAAGTGCACGAAACACATTCCTTATAGAACGTGAATTTTCGTAATAAAGTTGAACGATTTGTAAACGTTGTTCAGGCTGTAAGTCTTTCCTTTATGAAATGCCAAAAAATACTAAACAAAAATAACATGACAGCATGACACGAGTCACACCTGATCTGTCGAAAAAAGGCTATTGAAAAAAGTATCTCTACTTAAATCACCCATTATATTTAACTCACGCAATATGTGTCTAGTTTGAAAAAATTTTATAAAGTTTTCTCGGAAAAAATTAGTATCCAATCTTTTCTTCCAATTGGTGTTTCAACGATAGGTTGATTTTGCTTTGACAAATTTTTAAGGAATACTAGCGATTTATTAAATTAATTTTAGAAACCTGGGATGAAGTCTCGTTCTTTTAAGTTTATCATCAATTTAATTTTTAAATTGGGGGATAACGGTTAAAAATGAAGTTTTTGACTTCATGTTATTTCTTAAATCACAATGGACTTTATATATTTGCTGTTTAAAGCCAATTCGTAGGTTATTTGGGACGATAAATAAAAAATACTGCTTTTAAGAAGATGGCTCTAGTTTTTAACATATCAACATACACCGTTTTGCCAAAAACATATGTAAACGACATATGTGTAAGAGCAAATTTAAAGAATGGTTTATCCAATTGAGATTAAAAGAAAACTGAAAATTCTGCAATAATCTATAATTCTTGCAAACATTCTTATAGCGTTTTAAGTTTTGCCAAATAAAAAAAAAAATTACCGTAAAAATATGAGAAAGTAGCTTTTTAATTGACTATAATATTTTTAGTCTCACCTCGGATCAATAGAATATAATTTAAAAATTCTAGTTTTATAAACGTTGAAAGTACAAAAAGTGCCATAACAATGAAAAAAAGTTTGTTTATTGATTTACTATATTAATGTATGGATTTCAAGATAAAAATGTTTGTATTTTTATTTAACAATAAAATATTTTTATAATCATTATTTATAATTAATAAATCTACACTTTTTTGTATAAAAATTAACATGTTCTACAAATTACCAAACGGTTTTCCCGAATTTCCCCCTTTCTAAGCTGTTATGAATGTGTTTAAAATGTTAGAAATTACAACATTTGTTTTGTGTCTGTAATTAGAATTTATATACATTTGCCCGTTTTTTAACTTTTTGGTACCTTTTATGTATTCCAAAGAGTTTTTAAAAATATCACCTTAATAATTGTCCATATTATATTAAGAGATAAGAATTAATTATTAAGTCCTTCTGATAAACATAAGAAAAAAGTTTTTTTAAAAGTACAAAACAGAGGGAAAACTTTTTCCCTTATATATGCGAATTAAAAAAAAAGTGACGAATTCTTATTAATATTATTTTCTGACTTAACCAATATAATTTAAATTTTTTCTTTGCTTTATGTGTTTGGTACCAAAAAGTACTCTTAAGTGTTGAAAATTTAAAAAAGTGCCAGACACCTGTCAGCTTAACTTTGGTAGAATACAAAAGCTTTTTAAGTTAATTTAGCAGATATAAGGTTATTGATTTTACCCCTTGTTATCCCCTTAAAGTACGAGTTTCCAAAAATCCCTTTCTAGAGGATCTATACATCAGAAGAAGAACCATTTGTCAAAATTTCGTGCCTCTAGCATTTTGCGTTTGGGCTGTTCGATGATGAATTGGCCGAGGTTGCGGCGGCCTTTTGGCCGATATTATGTTTCATACATAATTGAACCCTACCAGTATTATTATAATAAAAAGAAATGGTAATAATTTCCAGAATAATTTGTGTTTTATTCAAAATCAACATCGGCCCTTAAAATTTAGCTAACCTTTACATGACTGTCAATATTGCTCAACATTAATCGAACGAGTTGTTAACATATTTCACCAAAACAAGAGTTAGGTTGTTCTTTGTTAAGAGATTGAAAAATCATTTGACTTGACTTGACCTGGCATGTAGAACTTGTCTATAAACATAAGAAAATCGAATTGCCTTTATACTAGGTAAGTTAATAAACATTATTTTTAGTAATATACGCTAGTTTTATCTTGTTTTTATTACACGACTAACTCGCTACTTAATATTCAAAAATAGATTTATTGTTAAAATACATTTACTTTTGGAAATACTGCTACTTCATTTATATCTTTAACTCTCTATTTACAAAACATATATACTTAGTATAGTATTTTCATAATATTTTACCTTTTTCTATATTATACTCCAATTGGAATGCATTTGTACTCTGTTTTTTTTAATATAAATGTTGGCCATTTCCGGTATTTAAATTTGCACACAAGTTGAGTAAAATTGTTGCTGTTAAAGTACTGCGGCTAGAATGCAACAAAAAACAACAAAAAATAAAAATAACAGCAATAGAAGCAATAGTATAGGTAACAATATAAAAAACAAAATTTTAACATCACTTTATTTACAACATTGTGAAAAAGAGTGAACAACTACTACCACTGCCATACAGTCTATGCGGGTATATTTAGTATAAAATGAAATGGATTTTTTAATTGTATTTAGAGCTTTTATGTTGTTCAAATCTTTATATTCTTTTTGATTTCTGTTATTTAAATTTTAAATACTTAAAGGGGTGTGTCTGTGCCAGATTAATAGTTTTGCTTTGTAATTGGTTTACTACCTAAATGCTCGTAATAAATTTGTAAATGTTGGTAATGTTTCATAATTGATAATGTCATGCAGTTTTATTAATATCTTTGTGTAGGCTTATATGAAAACAATGTAAATGAAAACGGAAACTTGCAAAGTAGCTTCTGGCATTGCAACACGTATACATACATACATATGTATGTGCGTAAGACATATTTATTTACTTATGTTTAATTTTATTTGTCTCTTAACCCTGGAATGCATAACCAGGTAGCAGTGTATCCACTAGTGACTTTGAACGTTTGTAATTACAAAGCTAATGCTATTAGAGTATGGTACCCTATAGTTTTCGTACGAACTAATGATCGAAAAAGGTGTAGGTTAAAGATTTTTTATGAAATTTGCATTGAAGTACATTACTATGAATTTCCAAGATATTTTAAATATATAAAACTATATTATTTACTACTGTCATAAGAAAAGCAGACGCAATTTGTTTCAGGCAACTAAAATCCCTGTTGTCTCATCATTTTTACCAGTCAAATGCTAAGCATTTTTTTTTAAGAATATTAAGAACCAAGCTATAATACTATAAATTATTTCATAATATTCCAGAGATCGTTTAGAGAACGCTTCTTACTTGTCTTTAAAATAATTAAAAAAACAGGCTTAATTGCTTTCTGTTTGAGACAATACCTAATTAATTCAAAGCCCATTACAGAAGTAAAATAATATAGAAGTAAAATATGAAAAAAGAAATAAATATTTAAAGACGTTTTGTTACAACTCCTAGAACTTAAAAATATTAATATATTTTAAATTAACTACTTTTAGGTAAACATAACATTTTTTTATGTTTTGTGTCTTTCAAGAAGGCATTTTTTCCAGGACTATAACACAGTACAACATTTTTCAGTTAATTGATTGCCAACTCAATTCTGTGAACTGTATGTGAAATTAGACCCAAAAGGAAGAATTTCTGCATCATTCGTTTTGTCTTCTTACCTGCGATTTGAAGTTAGTATCGATTTGAAGTTAGTACTATCGTATAGGGGAATTTATCACGTTTCAGGCCCTGTTGTTTGACATAGCTCGACAACCACTAGCCCAATTTAGTTGCAATAAATTTTAAAAAATTAAGAATTATAATTCCCTTAATCTGTTCATATATTGTTTTCCTATACAAGTAACACTTTCGAAGTTAAAAATGAATGTATGAAGGGAAAAAATTATTTTTTGCCTAAAAATTTAATTTTTTTTTTTTTTTAAATACATAAAAAATCCAAAATGGAAAAAAGTTTCAAGTCTAGTTATTTTTTCGCAAAGTCACATAACCTATGAGCAAAATGAGACAAAGATCATAAAAATCGATGCACGCGTTTCGCTTTTATTCGCAATTGAGTAAATGTATGAATTTCAAAAATTTGATCGAGATATGCACAACATTATTTGGAGAAAACATTGACACCTTTTTCATGATTCTGAGAATTAAAAAAAAAGGAATAAACAAAAGGTTATTTGATTTTTATGATTGCGGTAATAAATGTACGTGGACAATTAAACGGAAAGTGGACCTTTTTATTATTTTGGTTTTTCCGGTGGCTACCTACATATATGATTTTTTTACAGAAATTGCACCCACATTTAAGGGTGGTCATTATTTTGACCATTAATTGCCAATAATTGAAAAAATGTTCTAAATTTTGTTTTTATGCATATTATAATTGCGTATTAATTGCATATTATTTTATTTTCATTAAGTTTTTATAAATAAAGTTTTTTTTTTCATGATAATTTTTTAATTTATATTTTTATTTTTATTTTAAGGGTGGTGGCTATAACTGATTTGTGAAATTCATACATTTACTCAATTGCGAATAAAAGCGAAACGCGTGCATCGATTTTTATGATCTTTGTTTCATTTTGCTCATAGGTTATGTGACTTTGCGAAAAAATAACTAGACTTAAAACTTTTTCCCATTTTGGATTTTTTATGTATTTAAAAAAAAAATAAAAATTAAATTTTTAGGCAAAAAATAATTTTTTCCCTTCATACATTCATTTTTAACTTTGAAAGTGTTACTTGTATAGGAAAACAATATATAAACAGATTAAGGGAATTGTAATTCTTAATTTTTTAAAATTTATTGCAACTAAATTGGGCTAGTGGTTGTCGAGCTATGTCAAACAACAGGGCCTGAAACGTGATAAATTCCCCTATACGATAGTACTAACTTCAAATCGATACTAACTTCAAATCGCAGGTAAGAAGACAAAACGAATGATGCAGAAATTCTTCTTTTTGGGTCTAATTTCACATACAGTTAACAGAATTGAGTTGGCAAATCATGTGTTGTACTGTGTAATAATACCAACTGAAGTTACCCTCTTCAGACTTGAAAACTCAAAGGGAGTGTGAAAGTTTATTGTCGGCAATAAAATTGCGTGTAAAAAGTACATGCGTATGTAATGTTACTGTATTTTTTATCTTCTTCTTTTTACCGCTATGTAGAAACTCTCAAGTATTAAAGATTGTTGTTTTGTTTATGTTATTATTATTATTATTATTATTATTATTATTATTATTATTATTATTATTATTATTATTATTACTATTATTATTATTATTATTATTATTATTATTATTATAATTTAATGTATTTTATTAAAGAAATATTGAGATAAAATTAAAAAAAGTCAGAGCAAGAGATTTTTATCTGTAACAAGTAAGAGCGCTATATTCGGCCGTGCCGAATCTTATATACCCTTCACAACGTGTAGTCTTGCAATAACAGTAGTTTGTGTCACCACATCCCATATGAAATACGTACATACATATAAAAAGATACATATATAAAAACATTCCATTGTAAAATTATAAATTCACGTATGTATGTTAAAAAAACATAAAAAAAAAATTTAAAAAAAAATTAAAAAAAAAGATTTTAAAAAAAATTATTATATATATAATATATATAAAACAAAAAAAAAATAAAAAAAATTAAAAAAATTAAAAAAAATTTTAAAAAAATTTAAAAAAAAAATTTTTTGGCTCAGCTGGGATTTGATGCCACGTTTTCTCTAATCAGTATACACGTTTGTATGCATGTATGTTGTTGTTGTAATGTTGTTTTTGTGAAAAAAAAATCGAGGTGGTCGTGGGTTTTTGCTCATATCTCAGTTGTTTATGTACCGATGTTTCTGATTTTCAATACCGATCTACTCCCAAATATTTCTGATATTTTAATACCTTACCCGGGTCCAACCTATGTCGGGGGGCTTCAAAAAGTTGATTTCAACCTACACACGGACAGACGGACAGACTGACAGACTGACAGAGCTTAATCGACTCCCCTATTCATAAGCTTTCAGAAAATATATACTTTGTGGGGTCGGAAATGAAAATTGTAGAAATTTCACACGGAATGACAATCCTATATATACCCTTTTTCACTGTGTGAAGGGTATAAAAATTAGTCGTGAGAAAGTATTCCGTGTTAGAGTTTGTTATTATCGTCGATTTCACGTAAATACATTTAAAACGGTTTAAGCCTGTGGTAAAACAAAACTAAAAACAGTTGAAGAATATCTCTTTACCTCCTACTGCTTTTAATGAAAATTATATCAATTATGATTGATAATGATTTCACAAAGCAAAAATATAAGGTACAAAATGGACGCAATGAGTCTCCGGCTGTGGATAAGAGAAGGTCCCGTAGCCTCGTGCACCAACTTTTCTAACGTAAAATGAAAGATTTAGTGTAAAATTTTATTATTTTCATTATTCTTTAAAAATCTTTCCTTTACATATTTGCAGAAATAAATTTAATGAAGAAAATATAATTGAAAAAGTTTAGAGGATTGTAATAATGTTTATTGGGATACACAAGTCTCTGTGTATGAGTGTTTTAAACAACTAAGTGTTGATATCTTAAGAATAATTTAAAAGAAAAATCACGTTAAAAATACGAAAAATAACACAAATATTAAGACTTTTGCATTTTATTCTTATTTTTCTTTATTTATGTAAAAACTTTTTGCTTAACTCCACATGCTCATTTACGGTAGGAGATGTATAGTAAATACTTTAGCTAATACAGTGTGTTCTTTTTAGCTGTATGAGAATTTAAAAGGATAATACAAGACAGAGGTATTTTTGAAATATATTTTCTTTTTATTAGTTATTTTACGGTATTTATTTTTTAGATATGATTTCCGGCATACATGCGCCGCAGCTCCAAGTTACATGGTCCATTCGATCGGACTAACTTTTTACTATTTTTTCAACAAATCTGTCCGTCTGGCATCAATGATATCTTTAATTTTTGTTTCTGATCCTTCAAGAGTTACTGATTTGTCGGTATAATTCAATGACTTAATATGGCCCCATAAAAAGTAATTTAGGGTCTTTATATGGCAAGAGCGAGAGGGCCAATGAAAGTACTACTCGTGAAGAAAAGGTTGTCACTAAATTCATATGACAATAAATACTTAAATTTAAATAAAAATGCTGTTGATATTTAGGTTATTAATTTTTGGAAAAAAAAAATGCAGTCAGCATTGCTCAATATCGCTCACCATCCACAGTAACGGCAGCTCTTTGCTTATATCGAAAAAAAGGAGCAATATGTAATCTGCACCAAATAATTGACTTAAATGGATGTTTTCGAGATTCAGTAACGGCTCGAGGATTATCTTTACTGTAGATATAACAATTTTGATTTTGGGAGTATCCATTTAATCAGAAATGAGCTTAATCACTGAACACGAACAATGGACAAAGTTCTCTATGAACTTGGCGAATAGACTTATTTTTTTTTAAGTCAATTTGTACAATTTTCAAACATCGTTTTGGATTTAAATAATTCATGATGACTTGCCAAACCTTTGCCATAGATTTCAATTTTAAAATTTCTCATGCCGTTAAAAAAACACACTAAAAAATATACTTTTTTTTAATGGAAAATATGTTTAAGAATACTTAGACAGAATTGAAAGGTAAACGAGAAAACTTTTGTTTTCATTGGCATATATTTATTAACTTTAAAGTTTCTTTTCGATGCCTTCGCTCTTTGTCTATTACAATTTAATATTCTTGCCAATCTTATATTAGAGAAAAAAAACAACCGCTATTTTACATATAAAGTTTTTCAAAAACAAAATAATTAAATAAAAAAAGATTTCCCAAATGGAAGCAATTAAAAGAAAAACCATAAAATATTTAAGTTTAAACTTTGGAATTTAATATTAAAATTGGAAGAAACTGTTGAGGGAAACGTAAAACTTCCTTACTAGGCTAAATAATGTCATTTACCAATCTTAAAGTAAACAAATCGATGTAAGATTTTATCTGATTTAAGACATTATTCTCTCTGTATCTCTGTTCAAATGATAAATTAATGAAATTTTACGCTTTTGTTTTATTTCTTATTTAATTGAATTAGTTTTATATTATCAATGATCTCAAATTTAATTTATTGATTTTTTAAACTTTTTTGTGTACATACGTAGCGAGTAGTAAAATTTAGTTGATACTTTAAAAGGAAGTAGATGTTACTACTGGATAGTAGCAGAACTTTTCTTCAAAGAAGGCATTTTGTTTGGTTTTTGTTTGACATAAAAAAGGGTTGCAGTTGGTACATTTCAATTTTGCTCATTGTGGTAGGAATATATATGCAAGGAAACATAATAATTATGGGGCAAATAGCAAAAACAGCTTAAGTCGATATAAGATAAAATTTAGATAATCATATAACTTCAATACCGGAATTTAAACTAACCTCAGGCAAACTTTCAAATATTTTGGCCTAGTCCTTGTTTTATTGGTTGTTGGGTTAAAGCTGGTCTGTTACAAGTGTTATTTACAATTTTCATTAACAATATGACATTTTAAAATAAAGCCAGAAACAAAAATAAAAACTCCATACTACGAAGTTGTAGTGTAAAAACTTGTTCCAATTCTATTCGGAATTGTAACGTAATTTAACTTAAAAATTAGCTTAACATAGGAATACCAATATTTTCTTTAATTTGTATAGTACGAAATTAATATAAGCGTCTTCCTATTAAAGAGAATAAATTTTTATTAAATTTACTCAAAAATTTAAGAGTGTTTTTTTGAAAAACTTTAAAAACAGACATAAGCAGTTTTTTCTTATTGCCACAGAATTAGAAAAAAATTAAACTTAATCACAGATCAAACAGTGATGTTGATGAAATTGTAACTGGTTTTTTAAATGCATTCCATTAAGCTTGTATCGGCAAAACAATCTATTCTATTAATTTTTTTTTCATTATTGCAATTAAAATTTGTTTGTATAATTTGTGTTTGTATATTCATAAAGTCGAGCCAGAATAAAAGTTTAAGTATGTATTAGTAGGAATTCAAGTTAGGCAAGTTAATAAGAATTGGTTTGTTAATTTTTTTCTTTCAATTTTCTTTCGTGTTCAAAGAGCACAAGTCTCATTGCCAAATTTGTTTTTATTATTCTATGGATGTACTTACATATACACACACTGATCGTTTTGATATTTTATATACCAATACATATTGATATTTTATATACTAATATGTATGTATGTACTGCTCCGAAGTGATCGGTTATGTGACAATTATTGAATTTGTTTTATTGCTCTATTATAAACCTTTAGGGGGCATACTACTAAATTATTTCGGGGATATCTTAATTGGTTTATAAAAAACCAAGAGTAGATATGTGTAAGTGCAATATTACAAAGCAGTGTTGAAAAATTCAGTACTTTGGTACTTTTTTCAGTACTTTTTCATTTTAAAAATACCGCAGTACCCCCGCGTTGTTTTTAGTACTTTTTTATCATTTGCGCTTTTTAACATTTAAATAATATGTTAGCAACATTCTCAACTCAATGCAAATCAAATGATTATTGCTGTTATAGTTATAATATTTCTAATGATCTCTTAAAGTATTATTTTTAACACTGAATTAAAAGCTTTATTTTTGAACACTAATGTTTGTACCTTTATTTTAGATCTTAGTTCTAAGAATTTAATATAAAAGTCTGAATAATGAAACTTTGCAAAAGTTAGCCTGCCAGTGTAAATTTATATGTACAAAAAATTAATTTTTAATTTATTTACTTATTCATATAAAATATGAACTATTTTTAATCATTTTCTTTAGAAAGTACAGAAAACACGTATCTTCCGCTTATGCAAAATATTATTTACATGTGTACCTTATATATAAATAATTTATGTTTTAAAATACATAAATAAATGAATTAAAATAAAATATTCTTTGTTCCTTTTATTCTTATAAATGGATGTTTTACTTTTTTTTAACAAAAAGTACTCTTTTAGTTGAAATTCAGTACCATTTCAAAATTTCAATTTTGCAACACTGTTACAAAGTAATAAAACAAAATGCTTTTTTGGCTTTCCTGAAAACAAAACAAAATACGCATAACTGTATTTGTTAGAGCAACGACGGTATAATTCTTTGTTATCTTTATTTTATAATAATATAATTCAATTTAAAGAATTATTTTCTTGTCATAAACAGGCTCTAGGTCCAAAAAACAATTTAATTCTAATATTTAAATAAAAATCTTTTCTTTTTTATTAAATATTATTTTAAAACAAGTAAGAGCACTATATTCGGCTGTGCCGAATCTTTTATACCCACCACCAATTTTGTGTACATTTAAAGAACAATATTTATTATTTTGTTAATCATTATGGAATAATCTCTTTATAATAAAATATGTATCACTTTCTTTGTAGAGGGTGGTTAAATTTTAAGGACCCATGTTGAAGGTAAACTACACCTAGTATTTAAATTTGATTTCTGCATTTCATTTGACATTTCTCAATCTCAAACTTACTCAATTTGATCCGTGGAAAGATACGCAAATGAGCAACGCTTTAAAGTTATTCAGGTTTTTTATAAAAATGGGCGTTTAAATCAAAATGCATTTTGTGCACTTCGTAATTCTTTTGATCAACATAATCGTTCAAATTCGTCCACAATCGGGAGAATTGTAAAAAATATTTAAATTTCCGCAAAACAGGTCTGTATAAAATGTTAGAAAATCTGTGAATGCCTTCTTAGTTCGTTGAATGAGAACCACTGCTGGTTTTTTCGATAGTGTGGCAAAAGAGCAGTCAACCTCGCCTCATCATCATGCCCAACAATTGAGCATCAACATTGTCATTGAAAATTTGGACCATCAGATAGAGGAGTGGCGCCAAGGATGGGGGGGCCATTTGGCCGATATTTTGTCAAATACATAATTGAAACATACAAATATTATAATTGCAAAAAGAAATACTAATAATATCCTAAATAATTTGTGTTTTATTTAAATTCAACATCGGTCCTTAAAATTTTACCACCCTTTATAACTTCGATATGCTACTAAAATGCTTTTGTAAATGTAGTCTTTCAATGAAAGTGGGCGTTAAAGTAGGCGTGTCAATAAAGTTTCTGCTAATAAATACAACTTAGATATTTCAATATAGTCCTTTATTTTCCCAACAACTTTGTCAATAGAGAAATTACATGAATTTAAGATAAACCGTTATATGGGAGGTAGGCGTTAACTTTTTGGCACAACAATTACATTGATTAGAAGGATATACGTAGCAAATTTGATCATCATACCTCTAATTTTGGCGATTTTATGAGCTTTAATTAACGGCAGATAACGTGAAAAGTGGGCGTTATAGTAGGCGTGTCAAAGTTGTTTTTGCGAATGAGTACAACTTAGGTGTTTCAATATAGCCCTTTGTTATTCCAAAATCTTTATTAATAGAGAAATTATATGAATTTTAGGTAAAACGTTATATGGTAGGTGGGCGTAAAAGTGGGCGTGGCACGTTGATTTTCTGGCACAGTAATGAGATCGCCTAGGAAGATATACCTAGCAAATTTGATCATCATACCTCTAATTTTAGCGGTTTTATTAGCTTTTAAATTTTATTAACGGTAGATAACGTGAAAAGTGGGCGTTATAGTAGGCGTGTCAAAGTTATTTTGTGAATGAGTACAACTTGGGTGTTTCAATATTTTTATTATTATTTTTATATATTTATATATATATTATATATTTTTATTATATTATATGTTTATTATTCCAAAATCTTTATTAGTAGAGATATTATATGAATTTTAGGTAAAACGTTATATGGGAGGTGGACGTAAAGTGGGCGTGGTACCTTCATTTTCTGGCACAGTAATGACATTGGCTAGGGGGATATACGTAGCAAATTTGATCATTATACATCTAATTTTGGCGGTTTTATGAGCTTTTAAATTTTATTAACGGTAGATAACGTGAAAAGTGGGCGTTATAGTAGGCGTGTCAGAGTTATTTTTGCGAATGAGTACAACTTAGGTGTTTCAATATAGCCCTTTGTTATTCCAAAATCTTTATTAATAGAGAAATTATATGAATTTTAGGTAAAACGTTATATGGTAGGTGGGCGTAAAAGTGGGCGTGGCACGTTGATTTTCTGGCACAGTAATGAGATCGCCTAGGGGGATATACCTAGCAAATTTGATCATCATACCTATAATTTTAGCGGTTTTATGAGCTTTTAAATTTCATTAACGGTAGATAACGTGAAAAGTGGGCGTTATAGTAGGCGTGTCAAAGTTGTTTTTGCGAATGAGTACAACTTAGGTGTTTCAATATAGCCCTTTGTTATTCCAAAATCTGTATTAATAGAGAAATTATATGAATTTTAGGTAAAACGTTATATGGTAGGTGGGCGTAAAAGTGGGCGTGGCACGTTGATTTTCTGGCACAGTAATGAGATCGCCTAGGGGGATACACCTAGCAAATTTGATCATCATACCTCTAATTTTAGCGGTTTTATTAGCTTTTAAATTTTATTAACGGTAGATAACGTGAAAAGTGGGCGTTATAGTAGGCGTGTCAAAGTTATTTTGTGAATGAGTACAACTTGGGTGTTTCAATATTTTTATTATTATTTTTATATATTTATATATATATTATATATTTTTATTATATTATATGTTTATTATTCCAAAATCTTTATTAGTAGAGATATTATATGAATTTTAGGTAAAACGTTATATGGGAGGTGGACGTAAAAGTGGGCGTGGCACCTTCATTTTCGGGCACAGTAATGACATTGGCTAGGGGGATATACGTAGCCAATTTGATCATTATACATCTAATTTTGGCGGTTTTATGAGCTTTTAAATTTTATTAACGGTAGATAACGTGAAAAGTGGGCGTTATAGTAGGCGTGTCAGAGTTATTTTTGCGAATGAGTACAACTTAGGTGTTTCAATATAGCCCTTTGTTATTCCAAAATCTTTATTAATAGAGAAATTATATGAATTTTAGGTAAAACGTTATATGGGAGGTGGGCGTAAAAGTGGGCGTGGCACGTTGATTTTCCGTTACAGAAAAGCCTCTCACTAAAAAGCGAAGTGTGCAAAATTTCAGAGTCGTACATCCAATTTTGTTGCTTTTATGACGTTTTTTTTTAAATATTACCGAAAAATACACTGTGCGGTATAAATTTTCGTACATTTTGATCAATAACTCCTCTCCTAATACATAGATTTAAATAATTTTCAGGAAAAGACATTGTTTTTGCTCAGGAAATATATATTCGGAGTTTCATGAGTCTACGTTAATGCGTTTGGTCACAATTCCATTTTATTCGATGTTCGAAGGACACGGTTTTTTAGACCTACTCTTGCTTTTCGAGCTATAACTCACTTCCTAATATTATGATTTAGCCCATTTTCAATACCAAACAAACCTTGTCTATAAGAAAGATTCTGGCAAAATTTGAGCCCCCTAGCTTTTTCGGTGCGACCTCTATCGTGCTTTCAACAGACGGACAGACGGACAGACGGACAAACGGACAGACGGACAGACGGACGTACATAGCTAGATCGTCATTAAATCAAACCCTGATTCAGAATATATATACTTTATGGGGTCTAAAATGGATATTTCGATGTGTTACAAACGGAATGAGAAAATGAATATACCCCCACAATTTTTTTGGTGGCGGGTATAAAAATTTTTTTGTAAAGCTTTACATTCTATCCGTGGACAGACGACAGCTTTACTAAAATCTTGTTCCTGAAGAAGAGCACCGAAGGGGCTTGAAATATTGAACAAAATTCATAAAAATATAAGGAGAAAAAATGATTTTTGAATAAAAAAGAAAAGAGTTTTATTTAAATATTAGAATTAAATAGTTTTTTGGACCTAGAGCCTGTTTGTGACAAGAAAATAATTCCTTAAACATTATAAGGTGGTAAAAAATATAATTATATAATTCAATTTATTTTAAAATTGTGAAATTAATTTGCTTATAGCAAGTTATGACATAAAAAAAATTACACATGCTACGGAATTTACGAGTCACAACGACATAACATATGGTCAAAATGTCAAATGGTAAAAATACGTCAAGTTTAAAATTACGATAAAGCAAAACTAATTTATAGAGTACAAGCAAACACGCATGCACTGGTTTTATTAATTTTTATACCCGCCACCAAAAAAATGGTGGGGGTATATTCATTTTTTCATTCCGTTTGTAACACATCGAAATATCCATTTTAGACCCCATAAAGTATATATATTCTGAATCAGGGTTTGATTTGATTACGATCTAGCTATGTCCGTCCGTCTGTCCGTCTGTTGAAAGCACGATAGAGGCGCACCGAAAAAGCTAGGGGGCTCAAATTTTGCCAGAATCTTTCTTATAGACAAGGTTTCTTTGGTATTGAAAACGGGCTAAATCGGAATATTAGGAAGGCAGTTATAGCTCGAAAATCAAGAGTAGGTCGAAAAAACCGTGTCCTTCAAACATCGAATAAAATGGAATTCTGACCAAACCCATTAACTTAGCCTCATGGAACTTCGAATATATACTTCCTGAGTAAAAACAATATCTCCCCTAGAAAATTGTCTAAATCTATGCATTAGGAGAGGAGTTATCGATCAAAATGTACGAAAATTTATACCGCACAGTGTATTTTTCGGTATATTTAAAAACAAAAACGTCATAAAAGCAACAAAATCCGATGTACGACTCTGATATTTTGCACACTTTGCTTTTTGGTGAGACGCTTTTTTGTAACGGAAAATCATGGTGCCACGCCCACTTTTACGCCCACCTCACATATAACGTTTTACCCAAAATTCATATAATTTCTCTATTAATATAGATTTTGGAATAATAAAGGACTATATTGAAACACCTCAGTTGTACTCATTCGCAAAAACAACTTTGACATGCCTACTATAACGCCCACTTTTCACGTTATCTACCGTTAATGAAATTTAGAAGCTCATAAAACCGCCAAAATTATTCAATGTAGTCGTTGTGCCAAAAAGTTTAGGTAACACGCTCACTTTAACGCCCACCTCCCATAACGGTTTATCTTAAATTCATGTAATTTCTCTATTGACAAAGTTTTTAGGAAAATAAAGGACTATATTGAAATATCTAACATGTATTTATTAGCAGAAACTTTATTGACACGATTACTTTAACGCCCACTTTCATTGAAAGACTACATTTACAAAAGCATTTTAGTAGCATATCGAAGTTATAAAGGGTGGTTAAATTTTAAGGACCGATGTTGAATTTAAATAAAACACAAATTATTAAGGATATTATTATCATTTCTTTTTATAATGATAATACTTTTAAGGTTCAATTATGTATTTAACAAAATATCTGTCAAATGCCCACCCCCATCCTTGGCACCACTCCTCTATCTGATGGTCCAAATTTTCAATGACAATGTTAATGCTCAATTGTTAGGCATGATGATGAGGCGAGGTTGACTGCTCTTTTGCCACACTATCGCAAAAACCAGCAGTAGTTCCCATTCAGCGAACTAAGAAGGCATTCACAGATTTTCTAACATTTTATACAGACCTGTTTTGCAGAAATGTAAATATTTTTTACAATTCTGCCGATTGTGGACGAATTTGAACGATTATGTTGACCAAAATAATCACGAAGTGCACAAAATTCATATTGATTTGAACGCCCATTTTTATAAAAAACCTGAATAACTTTAAAGCGTTGCTCATTTGCGTATCTTTCCACGGAACAAATTGAGTAAGTTTGAGATTGAGAAATGTCAAGTGAAATGCAGAAAACAAATTTAAAGACAAGGTGTAGTTCACCTTCAACATGGGCCCTAAAAAATTTAACCACCCTCTACAAAGAAAGTGATACATATTTTATTATAAAGAGATTATTCTATAGCGATTAACAAAATAATAAATATTGTGCTTTAAATGTACACAAAATTGGTGGTGGGTATAAAAGATTCGGCACAGCCGAATATAGTGCTGTTACTTGTTCTTTCTATTGTACGTAAAATTCAACTTGCCTAATGCGAACCATGAGTAAGAGTTTAATAGCTTGAAAAGTCTATCACGAAATGGTACACAAATGGCCATAGCCAAAAAAATTTCTAAGGTTTTTTAAATAGATGTTAGTTACAAAATATTTTCAAGCTAACATACCCTTGTTAAAGAAAACGTATCCTACAACAGTATCTTAACATACATTACTTATGACAAATATATAACTTTTATACAGGCCATATTATCCATCGACTTCTTGGGCAACCCCGAAGGTACTTTTAATATTTTTATGGTACTTTTTGTATTTTCTGTGTTTATTTGAAACTTTAATTTTGGGAACTTTTAATTCAAGTTAAGATTGAAAATATATTGCGCGATGCAAAAGATACTCCTTCCTAGTTTTATGGTTCTTCTCGAAATACGTTTTATTTTGGTAAAGTTAGAGTTTTCAAAATAAATACCATTGGAAAGGTTTTGTACCACCGAAAATGTTTTTTTTATTTTTGTTAGTACTTTTTTTTTGATTTATGTACATACATAGAATTCTAATATATATATGTGCAAATTCATTTGAGTATGAATGTCTTTTTTTCTTCTAAAAAACATTTGATGAAAAAGATTTTTAAATTAAACGAAAATTTATTAAGTAATTAAAAAGCATGAGTATTGAATTAGTAGTGAGATCTGCGCTAGCGAAATAGATTGCTATTTAGATGATAAAATATAAACAAATACTAAATTACAGTTACGAAATACATGACAAAGCAAAATATAAAATATATAGATTGTTTACTATAACAAATTATGGTTTTAGAGAATTTATTTTTGCTGCATAACAATAGCTCAAAACATTGTTCGAAATAATATATCAGTACTCATATACATATATAGCTATGCATTTAGATGTGAATCTGAACAAAAAATTGTTAAGACTTGTGCATATACTCAAACATACATATATTAACCCAATAACTTTGAAACAAAGAAAAAAATAAAAATTTTTCTAAACAAATCCTAAGTTGTATTTGATCTCAGGAACACACTTTTTCATTGTTTTACACAAACTTGCAAATAACTATATTCATTGAAGGAACAAAATCTTAAAATAAATAAAATAATAATGGGATTTTCTTGTCTGTTTATAGAACACCAGCTTTTTTTTATTAAACAATTTTTCTTTTGTGTCCTGAAGGCATTTTTTAACCATTATTAATTCTAAGCAGCTTAGTTGCTTTCATAAAATCTGCGTATCTTATAACAAACTAAAAACTGTATATGTGTGAGTGGCACAGTTTTAATACAAGTACGAAATACTCTCCCAATTTAATATACGTATACTTATTTATATATATGATTTGTATTTGTTAGTCAATGTATTACAGAGAAGTCTTACAGACACATAACAATTCTCCTTGAATTTTATTTGCTCAAATTCTATTTAAATAAAGGAATCAAACAAAATTTCCC
Organism: Phyto melanocephala; assembly: GCA_941918925.1. Taxonomy (NCBI): domain Eukaryota; kingdom Metazoa; phylum Arthropoda; class Insecta; order Diptera; family Rhinophoridae; genus Phyto; species Phyto melanocephala. The sequence continues at coordinate 92,790,197 of OW799233.1, read as the reverse complement.
ACTTTTTCCTGTTTTATTGTCTGCAAAGTGCAAAAATTTGAAAAAAAAAAATTTTAATCTGCTCTTGTGTATAGTTGAGAGTTTAATGTTGTGTGCATCTGTCTGTATATGTAAGAGAGAATGCTAGTGTGTGTGCCTTCTTATGCTTTGCTTTTCAGCTCAGTTCAACTCAACTGAACTAAACGCAATTGGGTTGAATGGTTGGTTGTTGGTTGTATTTCAATGGTCTGACAAGTCAGTTGTTTCATAGATTTCGTGACGTATACAACATATAGCACGAATAAACAAACACTTTGCATCGGTCGGTCGTCCTACGCAGAACAGATATTATATTTCTATATAAAAAAATAGTGTGTGAGTGTGTTTTCTTGCTATTAATATTTTAAAGAAAAATTTTTAGTCAACTTTTTAAGAGAATTTTCAATTAAAAATGTTAAATAAATCTCTAAGTTAAGAAATAAATAGTAAATGTTTTGTTTCTTAACAAATTACAACAAAACATGTGAAATACTTATAGAATTAAAAATTAAAAAAAAATTAAATTTTAAGGCCACCACAAGTGTAAGCTTGTATGTAACGCAAATGAGCGAAAACTAAGCCAAACGTTATTAAAAAAAAAATATTAAAAAAGATAATCTTGCAAAAAATATTGACAACTTTATTTTACATACGAAAACAAGAATCAATAGTTAAAATTATTTATTCTATAAAGAAAAAATAAATTTATCCGGTAAATATTTAAATCAAGATTCATATAATAAGATTAAAGTGTAAAGAAGAATGTGAAAATATTTAAGGATATATGATTCAAAATAATTGCATTTAAAAAAAAATGTCAAATAAATTTAAATAATTAAAAATAAACAAATTTAAATAAAGTGTGTTTTAAAAGTGCAACCTTAGTTTAAATAAAAAACAAAATAACTACTTAACTAAAGAAAAAATAAATGTATAATACCAAATTTAAATGAATAAATTACATGTGGAATGTGTGCAATCAAAAAGCAACAAATAATCCTGTAAATAAAACAATAAAATACTAAAACAACTTTGACGCTTATATTCAAGTGACGAAACTATTAAAGGTAAATTATTAAAAAAAATTATATAAAAAAATAATAAATTATGAAAATATTTAAGCTTCAACTTAATTACTGTGTTAACTGTTATATACTACAATAACATAAAAGCACTATAATTTAAGTTCTCAATTCAACAAGTTGACTTAACTGAAGAAAATTTTGTGTTTAAAAAAGTGTGTTTGAATCTATTTAATCTCTTTCGGTTTTTTCTAAGAAAAATTAATAAGTAAAAGCTTAAAGATAATACCCCTATTTTGTTAGGTATGTTAATATATACCACTTAAAAACTAATTGAGATTAACTAAAAAGCTATAAAATGCTTAATATTTCACATAGCAGGTGTTCCGTGTTTGTTTCATTTGTACCAACAAATTAGAAAAGATGCTTGTCAATATAACCCTATTATTAAGAGTTTGGAACGAGCTTAGTTATTAAACGTTCCTCAAAAGGACAATCTACTTTAAAAGTTTGAATATAAAAAAATAAATAAATAAATGTGAATTGAATAAATAAATTAATTATGTTAATTAAAATTTTATTTAATCTGGCTTCAGTAATCAAAACAATTCTACTACATAATAAAATAAACATTAATAGTTTTAATTAAATAATATTGGGAAAAATCAAGGCATATTTATTCATCAGGTAATTGTAGTTCGGAGAGAATTTTTTTGTTTATATTTTTTTTATATAAAACTTGACATTTGAAATAAATTATAAAAGAGAGAAAATTGTTTTTTATTTATGCATTTTGACAGCTGAAACTTAAAATAAGTGTTGAAAAAAATAATCAGCTGTCGAATCAAGAGTACCTGATGAATAAATATGCCTTGGGAAAAATATAAATTACAAAAAGACTAAAAATTTAATTAAAAGTTGTAGAATAAAAATGATTTTAGAAATTCTTTAACGCTTATAATTTAAATTCTGTAATAATAATAAAAAATATTTATTGTATCAGTTCTATAAACAATAAAACCTATTTTGTTAATTCTCATTAAACTCAAAAACTTATACAAAACCATAAATTTTATTTATTCCTTTATTCTAAAATTTAACACATTGTGTTAATTTTAATTATGATCCAGCTGAAAAAAAAAATGGTTTTGAATATAGAAAATAATTGCTTGGTTTTTTAACTTGGTAGTTCACTGCACGCTAACAGTCAGGTGTAGTCTGTATGACATAGTTTTGACAGGACCACATCACTCGTCATTTCTAATTTATCCCAGAATAAATCCAAGGGTAATAGTACTGGATCTAGGAAATAATTATAGACGTCGTTATTTATTAGAAATGTTACAAATTATTAACACGACAATTGCACAAATCAGATACAGAGGGAATAGCTCAGAATTAAAGACATTTAGTTACAAAATTTTAAAGCGGAAATAAAATACTTTTTACAACGTAATATATTATAAATAATTTATTATTTTCTTATTGCATACTTTTTGTATGACAAAATGTTTTTTGATTTTTTTTTTTTACTTTTATTATTAATATACATTTATGAAAAAGAAAATATTGTATTTTTTGTTTGAAAATTTTTTATAATTTGTATTTCCTGAAGATGCTACACGAAGGAGTAGCGAAATATTGAGAAAAGAATAAAATATTGTCTTAAGTTTTTTGTTTGTTAACTTTTCAAATAAAACTGTTGCATGTTCTTAGGCTCTTATAATTAAATAATATAAAAATTGAAAAAGAGTTGAAATAAAGAATTATTATTACATTGCGTTAATTCCATTCCATCGGTTTCTTCAACCAGGATCAATAAAAATACATTTAATATAATTCTAACCTGGAATTATAACCTAAACAGAATATAAAAAGGATCTTGATTAAAAATTAGGTTAATATCTTCTACTTTTTATCAGTTAGTAAAAAATGCTTTTTATAGAGTATATTGTCATTTCCTCTTATTGACATAGATCTGCGACACCAAAAGCAAATATCTATCGTTGTCATATGAATCTACCTTGGTGGCCAATTTAGAGCATCTTGGCCATAAATAAACATACACTTAAATTGTTGGTACAAAATATCGCATGTGGCTTCGTATGTAGTCAGCATCAGAAAGCAGAATTTTTAAACTTATCCAAAACAGTTTTTATTCAATAAAAATTTGATTAACTTACTTATTTTTACATTTTAACCAAGGCATATTTATTCATCAAGTACTCTTGATTCGTCAGCTGATTATTTTTTTCATCACTTATTTTAAATTTCAGCTGTCAAATTGCCTAAAGAAATAAGAATTTTCTCTCTTTTCTAATCTATTTCAAATGTCAAATTTCATATATAGAAAATACAAACAAAAAAATTCTCTCCGAACTGCAATTACCTGATGAATAAATATGCCTCGATTTTAACATACATTTTCAATAATTTCTTTAAGTGGTGTACAAAAAATTATGGTATTGAATTCAACAAAATGCAAATCTATAACTTTCTGCAGATATCCACCGATTTTAAATGTTTACTATCTAAATGGCTCTAAAATAAATGTTGTTGACTCGTTTTTGGGTCTTGGAATTCTTTTTGATGTAAAAATTAATTTCCACTCACATGTTATCATGACAGTTAGTAAGCTAATGGGGTATTAAGTTTCATAAAGCGTTGGGCTTAGGAATTTACTGATCATTGTGTCACAAAAAATTTATTCACGTCATTGATAAGACCTTTACTGAAATATGGACTAGTAATTTGGAATCACCAATATGGTGTGTATATTCAAAAACTTGAATCAGTTCAAAAACAATTTTTGCTGTTTTTGATAAGACTGATAAGTGTTTTTTGCATAAAAATAGTGCAAAAATGAATGCCCCTTATTATTCTGTAAATATCGAGAACCATCTTATAAGATTTTCAAAGAAGTCTGTACTCAAATTCTAACGTAGCTGTAAAAGATACACGCAAAGAAAAAATATGGTTGTGGTAACCATAATCGAAGAGCAACATACTATGATTGAATTGTATGATTATGGTTTAAAATAAGAATGGTTACCAGATATCATTATTATGTTTAATTTAAGCGTCATTTAATAATCATATTTATGACTACAATTGAAATCGACAATCTTTGCTTTTTTACGGCAAATTATTGTCTTTTGCTGTAACACACACATATTGATTGTACTTACCAATTTAATTGCAATTTTTTGCCAATATTTTTTTACTTTTTCTTTTTTTTTTTTAAATTTTCTTTAATTTTTCAAAATTTTTGCTAATTTTTTGACATCTCAAACTTTTAAAATAATAAAAATTTATTCAGTAAGAAGAAGAACCGTTGAAATCAAATTATTGTTAATAAAAAATCATAGCTTGATTAAATTGTAATCATACTGTTGTCTCACCTATTATTTAATGATTATTTGTAATTTTTAATGCTTTTGAATATAATGTTATTTTTGTCAAATTAATTTTTTTAAATCATACTATTTTTAAATGATAACCATTTTGAAATTTTTACGAAAAATAAACATTAAATGATACAATTCAAACAAATGCTTGATTATCGTGACAAAATATATGATGAAATGAAACAAAAATAACTATTACTTGTTTTCGACAACCAAATATTGTTTAAAAAAAAATAATATGACCGTCGTGATCATGTCGTAACCATGGTTTTTCTTTGCGTGTAGACAGAAATACTTATCGGAAGTTTGTTTATCTTTTTGAACATCTTAATACGAATAGTGTCTGGACGAGTACACATTTAAGGTTATGTCAGATTTGATATTATATTTATGATTTGCTTTCTAGATTTTAATTAATAATATTCTAAGCAAAAGTAAAAATTATATGTTTTTTTTTTCAAAAACAATCAGTATTTATCATATCGTTCACCTTTGTAGCTCTGTCAATATATTTGTAATTTCTATAATATTAATTAAATACCTCAACCTCATTGGTCGATGTCCGTCTGTCCGTGCGTTTGTTAAAAAAAACTTTTAGAACTTCATCTTCCACAGATCTGCGTGTGGTATTGATCTTTTGCAAATATTTAGGAATGAATTCTTATTTTAATTCAGCACAATCGAACCATAAGTTTCTGAGATATGAGCAAATAAACACGACTGCCTTTTAAATTTCTTATTTTACAGTCCTCTGATAACTTGTAGGCACACATAATACTATTTGTAAGTACGTTAAACTTCTAGCGTTATTCCTTAAAAGATTTATATTAATCGGCCTGTAATCGGCAAAGTTGTAGGCAAAAGAAATTTTTTTCTATTTATAAAGTAAGTAATAGTCTGTTTTAATTTTTGTACATATTAAAGACACCAAGAAACAAGTCGTAGTCTCGTAAATTACCTTCAAAAACTCAAAACTCTGTTGGAAACTAACTGAAATATAATTACAATGATCAATGATTCAATTCAATTCAAAAATAAAAATGGCGTCCTTAATAATAAAGAAAAAAAATAATACATTAAAACTGATATTATGGCTAAGCTAATATGGGGTCACTATACCTGTGTAAAATGGTGGTGAAGGGAATTATCAGATTCAGTAAGGACGAATTGTTTTTCAATTTGTGCAGCATTTTCTTGAAGTATATATTACTTTAAAATTAAATAAAAAAAATAAGAAATTATTTTAATTTTAAATTTTTTGCAATTTTTTTTAAAAGACATCAAGTTTTCAATTTTGCTAAACAATATTTTTATTCTGAAAATAATATTAAAAAATCTTGAAATATTTCGTTGTACTTACATATATTGTTGCATGACGTCATAAAACAGTTTTTCCAAACCCCCAATTCATTAATATTTTGGTGAATTACTTGCATAAAAATTTTATGAATTTTAAAATGAAATAGTATTTCTAGTATGTTGAAAGTGCTTTTGCGGTTAAATATTTGAAATAAGACTAATTTTTTTTTTTTGCTATAACATTTTTATTGATGTAGCAGCGCTGCAACAGCAACCAAAAGAAAATATTTTTTTTTGCAAATTACGTACAATTTTACAGCGGTATATATAAACATATATTGGAATTAGAAAACGCCAAAACATTTGCTCTCATCATATTATACATAGAAAAAAATAAGAATGAATTCTAGTTATAAAATTAATATATTTTAGATGAAATAAATTCGTCTTGGCTCCAATAATGAAAATAGTTATTTTTAAAAGCACAAATATTAAAAAAATAAAATGTCCGTTTTATAATATATCGATGCCTTACTTCCTCAACCTCGTAACTTAAAAAATACGGTTTTGACTTTTTCATATCAAACGATTGTTTTATGCTTTAACTAAAAAAGATTAGTATATTATTACTACTAATATACATAAATACAATCAATTCCTTAATATTTGCATTTAAACTTTTAACCAAACACCGAAGTATCAAAAGATGAACCGTTTTTCTTTTCTCTCCTGAAAATTTTTATTTTTTAAAATTCGAGGTTGAGGAAGTAAGACATCGATATATAAAACGGATATATTTTCATTTTTAATTGAATCAATTAATTTCATTAATGTACCTATTTTAAATAGAATTTCCCTTATAAAAAAGAAGAAAGTAAAGTATGTGTTACTCTAACATCAATTATTTTCTAGAATCAAATTCAAAATATAAATGCTTTACGTCCCATTTTTTATTTCATAAAATAGTAACTAAATTGTAATTAAATAGTTTTATGTTCAATATGAGTATGCTATAAAGAGTACTGGTGATGAGATCATAAATTGTTTCGATAATACATATCACTCGACAAATATCGGAGTAATTTTTCAGTGTCCTTAAATTAAATTTAAAAATGTTTAATTTTATATTTAACTAATTAATTAATTATAATTAATTAAATTTAATTATTTACTTAAGTTTATATTTATTGAGTCTCACAAAACAATTAAAGTTTTGGTAAGGTATTGTTTAGCTTCTTATACTATGTTCACACATGCGCCTTAATTGTCTATTTATAATATTATCGCAATTAAAGGCCTTATTGAGCTCAATTAACCACACTAAAAATTATTGTTAAATTGAGTAATATATAGTTAATTGTTTCACTTATTGTCTAAAACTCGAAGTACAACTCTTGGGAAGTATGTCCAGTGAGAAGAAAATTCTATAGGTGGCATTTCTAATGTCAAACAAATAAAAATACAAAAAATAAATATTAAGAAAATGGAAAATTTTTGATGAAAATTTAAAAAAAAAATGTTTAAATAAATTCAAGTACATACATATAAGTATATATATGTATAAATGTAATTGTAAATATATTTTATCTACAGGAAAAACGCTAAAAAGAAGGCATTATTTGATTTGGTATCAATACATCGTATTTTTACAGCCATCAAATGCTAATGGTGTAAGATAAATTGAGTGTGTGTGAACACTTATTTTAATTTCTCAATCAACACTAAATTAAAACAATTAAAAATATCAGTCTAAACAGAGTATTACTCATAAAAGTAAGATCTTCAAGATCTTCAAGACACTTATCGGCAACTTTCTTTGTAAAATACTTTAACTTTCTTTGTTTAATACTTTAATATTAAACAGATAACAATATTATTTTTCTGTTCACAGTTGTTTTTAGTTCTTTCTTTAAAATTAAATTAAAAGTTTATTACCACAAGATGACAGTGCCAAAAATTCTAAATAGTTTTCATCAATTCGCGCCTATCTGCGAGTTATGGAATAAGAGATATCACTACAAAAAAAAAACAACTTTAATTGAATAAAAAATAATTTCAATTTTTTATCATATGTCGAACTTTTAATTTTAAACTTAATGTTATATATTATTTTTTAAATTGTGATAATGAAACGATAATCTGAAAAATTATGTTTGCGACACTTGCCGAGTGGAACTCATTTTCGAAACCAGTTACGATTTCATAAAAGATAATCTGTTACTATCGCTACCTAACTGGTGGCTAAAGCATGCCAAATATATTCATAATATTTAGAAAGATAATAATAAACAAAAGAAAAAGTGTTTCTGTTAGTTTAATTTCAATCTACCTCGTTGTGGTAAGGTAATATAAAAAGAAAAAAATTAGTTACCGAATCCAAATAACTTAAAAACCTTGGAGTTTACATAGAAGACATTAGATAATATACATGAATCACCGATCAAAAAGTGCCGATTAATCAAAAAAGTTAATTAGATAATTTAGAAATATAACAAAAAATTAAACAAAAAAATCAAATAAATTAAATTATTTAAATAATTTAAAAAATTTAGTTCTTCATTGTACTCGCTGAGAAAATTTTACTTTTGTTTTTAAGTAAAACAAATATTTCGTCTCAAAACATTAAATCTCAAAATTGTGCTCACAAAATTATGCATACATGTGAGTGTGTAGTCTTTTTTTAAAACGCAAAATGCATTTCTCCGTTTACCTTTATTTGCTTAATAGTGAATGAATATAACAGTACACCAAACTCGCACTACGCAATAATCATTCACTGCATTGTATTAACTTTTTAATGAAAATTTCAATAGAGGTTCAGTGCTGCCAGTTAGGGGTTTTTCGGAGCCTTGGAATTTTTACAAAATTTTATTATTATTATTATTTTTTAACACATAAAGGGTGGTCAAACTATATAAGTTACACTTTAAGGTCAGGTTTTTTGCCAAACCTAAATTGACATTTCTTTATTTTATAACGTTAAGGTTGTTGAAGTCGTTTAAAAAAATGGAGGTTAAAAAAAAATCTATTCTCTTCACGGTTTTTGGTCAGCATAATTGGAACACTTTCAGCTTAGTAGATTTGTTAACAAACTAAATTGCCACATTTAGGCAAAAAATTATCCCCGACTAATTGCAAAAAAGCCGATGCATTCACTAAAAGTGACTGTTTGGTGTGGTTTATAGGCGGTGTAATCAGGTACTTCCTCTTCGGCACATTAACATTATTGATACACAATTATGTTTCTGTGTCATTGAAAATATTGACTATGTTGACTATCGGATTAAAAGTGTGCCAAGCTATGCAAGCATTTTGCCGATATTTTGTTTTACACATATTATGATTATGATCTTTTTATTACAATAAATGATATTGAGATAATTCTCTAAAAACTTTTTCTTTCATTTACAATTAACATCATGCGTTTAGGTTGGACCACCATAATAACAATAACAACATACAAAACATTCCTTTGTATACAAAATACTCAAATGATTCATTAAAGCTTAACTCTTTTGACTAAAATAGTGTTTTTTATTATTTGTTATTAACTGCAAATATTTTTGAAAAAATGAATTCAGAAATTCTTAAAAATATTGAAATTGGTGTTTTCTACTTAAGAAAAGGAAATAGTAGAAGTAAAATTTGGGTAATTTTTTTCCCACATTGAAAATGAGGATGGTAACGTTATTGAAGGAGTGGTAATTTGTGAAAAATTCAATCGTATTTATAAAATTAATGGAAACTAACATCCAATCTCGTCTGCCACAAGTGTTATGACGTACGAAATTGCACTGTTGCTTTAAAAAAAACTAAGTAATCTAGATAAAGAAGGTTTTTGGATAGCGTGCTCGCAATGGGTTGTGAAGGACTGTCACGCATTTTCAATTGTAGACCCTGGCGGTTTTAAAAAAATGGTCCAATCTCTCCTCGGCATTGGTACAAAATATGGTTGTAATGTGGACTTAACCAATATGTTGCCAGCTTTCAGAACATTATAAAATTTACTTTAAAAAATTACTATAATTTTGTTTCTTAACTTTTGAAGTACATGTAGCTGATGTTTTGTAAAGAATTTTTTTTCTCAAAAATTAATAATATTTGTTACTAGTCAAACATACGCTTTAGTACTACTAAATAAAAAACAACAAAAATGCTTCTAAGTAGTATATTTTATTAAAAATGTACGAGAAATTGCATTATTTTTCATTGCAATTGTGTTATTGTTTTTCTTTTGTTCGTAAACATTTAAACAGTGAAATACTCAAACAAACTTACTGCTTTTGTAATTGGTTGGAGTGTTTAGAATTTGCAATCAACTACAAGCATTTTGCAGCAAAAGACATGCTAAATTGAATCATGCAATAACCACTTTCATTTAGTTAGTGCGCATTGCTAGCTCAATATTCATTTTTCCAAAGACAAAAAATTGCCATTTGAGTGCAATTGATGTCATTCTCTGAAGTTTAAGCAATTGCAAGATGTTGTTAATATGTTTTTCTATATCACATTCACCCTCTTCATCTGTATCGGGATAGCATCTACAGTATTAAGTAAATGCAGCATTTAGTACTCTAGTGAAAATGCACTACCAAGTAAAAAAAAATATAGGGTTTGTTTGAAATTTTTATATTAAAAAGAACGTTTTGCAAATTATTTTGTGTTGCTTTTAAGTTTTCAATAGTAAACGTTTTTAGAAATAGACATTTTTGAAATTCTATGTTAATAAAGTTTTTGGAAATAATTCAGTAGGTTCATACTCAATTTCGCTTTTGATCAAATAAATTAACTTCCGTTTTATTAGTTCTTTTTTATGATATAAAATATTTCTTTTTATTATTTGCTGTATACTTACTCTTACAAAACTTGTTAGACCTTAAAAGTTAATCATAAAATATTTGTAATTTTTTAAAGTAATACATTTATGTATGTGTAAACATTTACTTGGTCAACTATTTACTAATATATTAATTTATTAAATATTTTGAAATTATTAGTTTAAGCGTTAACAAACTAAAACTTTTTTTAACGACATATTTTTTATTTTAATCTATAAATATCAGACTAACTTTCTTTCTTTCTTTTTTCTCATTTAAGGTCGATGAAAAAGAAAAACTTTCTATTGCATAAATTATCTTCGCAAAACTAAATTTATTAAAACTCACTGAAAAGGGCAAACATCAATAAAAAAAATGGCAAAAAGGAAAAGTAAAAAAATAAAAGTTTAGCGAAGAAAATTAAAAAAAAAATTAGACAATTAATTCATAGCTACAAAGAAGCGTGTAAATGAGATTTAAATAAATTAAAAACAAGTGTTCAGATTGCACAAAATAAAATATTAAATAGTGATTTATTTTTTTGGTAAAAAGTCAGTGGTTTAAAAAGAATACGAACAAACAAAAAACGATGACGTGTGATAAACGAAATGAACATTCCATAGAGCTACAGCAGCCAAGTGAAAACATCGCTAACACTATCATTAGTCATACGAATGACAGCAGCAAGAGAAAAGTAAAAAAGAATAAATTTAATAAAACAAAAACTTTCACAAACACCCCAGTGATGACGACGCTAGATTTGTCTACTCTAAAAGCCCAAATAGAACCAAAAAATAGGTCAAACGCTAGTTGTATAATGAAACAAAAACAAATGCAACAGCAGGAACAAACAATTATTGACAAAGTTTTAAAGCAGGAAGTATTTGCAATGGGTCAGCAGCCACCAGAACCAACAAACATAAACTTAAAAGAAAGTCCCAATGAAATTGCATTTGCAACAACAAGAGCTGAGATAACAGCAAGCAAGAAAATAAACAATAACAGACATGAACCACATAAGGAATATAAAGTAGACCAAAGTAGCTCAAACAAAGAATTTGCTTCAACGATAAATTCCGACAAACACCAATATCAACTTAAACAAGGGGCAGCATTTGCCAACACTACTCATGTCACAGACATTATACCAAATTGCTCTATTTCATCATCATTATCAACTACATCACTCTTATCACCATCAGCAATAGCAACAACAGCAATGCCAGCTTTTGCTCTAGCTACATCAAAAGCAGAAACAAGTTCTGCTACTGAAAATGTTGTTGAAAATATACAACGTAAAGTACAACAATGCAATAGTGTTTGCATTAGTTCAAAATGTGGCTCAAAGGAAAAATGTGTGCAGCAACAACATTGCAAAAGTGCGAATATAAGTAGCAACAATAATAGATTCAACAACATCCGCACTTACAGTAAAACAAACATAAAAACTCATATTACTGATTGTAATACAGCTGCTGCTAGTTCCACTGCTGTTGGGGCCAAAACAAATACTAACATTTATACCACCATCACAACTTCCGCCACTAACAAGGACAACACAAGATTCAACACAACAACTATCAACACCACTAGCTCCACTGCTACACAAATAGATAATTTTGCTTCTACTACTGCAGCAATAACAGCAACAACTGCCGCTAGACCAAGAGTAGTATCAACACTGCTATCACCAGCAACAGCAAAAACATATTGCAAAGCATTTCCCTTACGACAACGTTTCTACCAAAATACGAAACAACTGGAATGTTTACTTCGCACAGTAGTTTTTAGTTTTATGTTCGTCATGTCGATGCAATATCAAACTGGTAAGTAAGTAATAAATTATACACACACTCACACGTTCATATGTAAATATGTAAACAAGCACATATGATATGTTGAGATAAACATAACTCAGCATACATACATACTTCCTGTTATAATTCGTGCACACGTGCAACAACGTTATGTGAACTGCACAAATTAATGCTGGTTTCATGCTTCCTTATCCTTCTTATACTCACTAGAACGTGTACGTTTCTCTCTATAAAACAAACAAGATTGTGTTTTAATTAATCTAATACAAACAAAAATTCATAAAAAAAATTCTTAACTGCACATCTGAAAAAGTTTATTTTTTCTTGTGAATGAGAAACTTAGGAGCTGTCACAGAGTAAAATGAGACAAAACCAAAAACATCCGAATTTTGAAAAATAGTAAAAATTTATAAGTTTATTTAGGGTCATTAGCAGCAAAAGAAACAGAAACTAGAGTTAATAAATACAGCAAATTATTCCTTACAATTATGATGTTATTCTTGATAATAATTGAATTATAATCTACACGAATTTACGTTGAATAATTCTTCACTTAGAATTCTTTATCATGATTATTTATTGATAGAAACTAATATTTTTTATTAGACACGACACGAAACTTTCGTTACCATTTAAAAGTTTGCATGTTTAGTAGTTCGTTTGCTTTTTTATATTTTATTGTTTTAAAAACAGTATCGTTTAGAGAGTCACTTCGAAATAGAAAAATTTAAATTTAAAAATTTAATTAAGTGTACAACTCCTACAAAATTGTTTATTTACACAATAATTAAAATAAATTCATTGAAAAATTTTAGACACTTTTTTGATCTTTAACTTTTTATACCCACCACCAAAAAAATGGTAAATATACATTAATTTTGTCATTCCGTTTGTAACACATCAAAATATCCATTTCAGACCCCATAAAGCATATATATTCTTAATCTGGGTTTCATTTTATGTCGATCTAGATATGACCGTCCGTCTATCCATCTGTTAAAAGCACGATAGAGGTCGGACCGAAAATATTTAAAATAGGATAAATCGGAATATTACGAAAAGAGCTATAGCTCGTAATTCAAGAGTAGGCCAAAAAAACCATGTACTTCCCTCATCGAATAAAATTCCATTGTGTCTAAACGCATTGACGCAGAGCAATGAAACATCGAAAGTACATTTTCTAAGTACACAAAATTTCTTTCCTTGAAAAAATCTTAAATCCTTTATCTTTTGCGCAGTATCTTTTTCCGTATATTTAAAATATAAAACGTTATAAAACTGACAAAATTAGATGTATGACTGTAAAATTTTGCAGATATTGCATTTGGGTCAATAGATTTGTAACAACGATAAACTAAAGAGACATATCCACCTCTATTTTAAAGCTTTATTTTAAATGCCTATAATTTCTCTATAGACAAATTTTTTGTAAAAATAAAGGGTCTATATGAATTGAATTGCTGAGCTAAACTGTCATTGACACGCCTACTTTAACGCCCACTTTTCATGTAATCTACTTTCATTAAAATTGAAAAGCTCATAAAGCCAACGAAAATAGAGGTATGTTGATGATGAAATTATAATGAGAGAAAGTGAAGGTGACACGTAGACTTAAATAATGTGTTGCCGCTAATTCATGTCATTTCACTAACGACCAAGACTGTGGAATAATAAATGATTTTTTATAAAAAATATCTTTATTCATTAGTAAAAATTACTTTGACTCGCCTATTTGAACGCCCGCTTTTCACGTATTCTGCTATCAAGGAAATTTAAAAGTTTGAAAAAGCGATAGAACTATATGTTTTGGAAAAAGAAATTTCGCATATATATGTTTCAAATAAATTTTATTATAATATGTTGTGTTACTTTAAATTCATATTATTTCTATATGGACTAAAATTTAGGAAAACAAAAATAAATCTACATACTATTCTTTATGTGAAATTCAAACATTAATTATATTATTTGAAAAGCAGGAGATGCTATGCTCACACAAAGCTAAAATTATTTTTAAACTACGTCTGGCCATAAAATTTTGCTTTTCAGTTTCCGTAAAAATACAACATTTTATCACTCCTGATGTAGAAATACTTAGGGTTTCATTACAAAACTAAATTTAAGAAAATAAGTTAATAGCAATGTGAAAAGTGAAATTTTTCAATAGCAATTACTGTAACAAAATAATAAGTTTTGTGCTGGAAACGTACATTTAACTAAGCAAATCAATTAACAGCAAATCGGAGATATACAAAGAAGGTGATATATATTTTAGTATAAAGTGATTACTGTTAAAAAAAGATAATAATTTTTTTGCCATAAAATTGGTGGTGGGTACCAAATATTCGGCACAGCCGAATATACTTAGTGCTCTTAAATGTTAAAAACCTTTTACTAAAATGGAAATATCTTCTCAAAACATATTTAAAAAAAACCGAAAATTTCATTATAATTTGTAAATGCAAATTAATTAAAAATTTGTTTATGGTTTTGTTGCATATTAAAATTCTTATTTCATTAACAATTTTTCTATTCTTCTTAGCAAAAAACAAAGAAGATGTAATAACAAAAACATAAAAAATATACAATGACCAGTGTAACGAACCATAAAAGTTCTTGCAAAAACAGAAGGGAATAAACCTTAAAGCGAAAAATTTAATACAGAGACAAACATAAACATTTAGTTAAATACTTACTATGCATAGACAAAGAATAAAAAATAAACCAAAACAATCTTTTTGAATTAAAGCAGAAAATAAACAAAAACGGACAGACAGACAGACAGCCAACCAGCTGGATGGTTTGACGGACACACAAATATTTTAGTACAAAAAAAAAAAAAAAACTGTTAAAATAAATAAAACTGAATAATGAACCACAAATAACTAAGCTTTTTGTATGAATCATTTTTTGTGTGTTTTTCATTATTTTAGCTGCTACACCAACAACAATTACACATTCACATCACAAGACTTACTAAAACACAGGACTTGATTCGTTTTTAGTTAACACTATCACGAGCAGAACAACAGCAACTACAAATACCCAAAAAAAGTACTATTCTAACAACAACAAAACTAACAATTGTACTGTGTACGGTTGGTATACGACGAGTAGCAAGCAAAGTGCTTATTGCTTTCTTTCAAACACATTTATATCGCCTTTGGCTATTGTAACAAACAATTTGTTACAACTGTTGCCATTTAAAATAAAACTGTAATGAAAAATAGAGAGAAAAAAAAACTCACACAAAAAGCATTAAAACGTTGAAAAAAACGTGTGGAAAAGAAAAATGGTTAACAAAAAATTAAAATTACAGTGTCTTTCCGCTTTAGTTTGGCGGACGAGTTTTCGTTACGTTTCTTGTTTCGTTATCAATTATAGTTGTTATTATAGTGGCTGAGCTTTTATTCTTCTTGTTATTTTTGTGCAGTTGTACACAACTGTTTTTGTTGTGTGTTGATTTAGTCTATGGGAAGTAATAAATGTAAGTGCTACACTACACAAGTGCACACATAAATAAATATTTTACAGTAGCTGTCAATAAATGTAGGGGCTGTTGACAAGTTTGGAAAAATATATTAAAATTTTACGGACGAAACCTTTACGTTGATTTTTGTTGTAAAAGAATTGGAAACTATGTCATTAGTAAAAGTATAAAATGGTACATAATTTAAAGTTTGCAAATATAACTAGTTAATCCCAATAACCCATTAAGAACTAATTTTTTGCTTTACTTGTTTACTAACCCAGCAATATAACACATTACAAAAAAGTGAGTTAAAAGTACTGGAAAACAGCTTTTCACTGCATATTCATTGCAAGCAAGTTCGCTTACAAATAGGAACTCAAATAAGTACTTGTAACTATCGCTTATAAATAGGGACTTAAATAAGTACTTACTTTATATAAACAAATAAGTACGTGAAGAAGTCGTTGGATTATTTTATGATTCGAAGATTCGGTTTGATTATTTTGGAATATAGAAATCAGTAAAAATCTATAAATCAATAGTTTGCTTATGAACTGCTTTGTCAAAACATTATTACTTATACCCTTTGCGTGTTAAACTAAATGAGAAAGATAAAAAGTTATGTATTTTAATGACTTCTAACAAAATTCGCAATAATAAATTGTATTGTGTGTGTATCTAAGCAAATGTCTCAAAATAAGTACTTACGTATCACATTATAAATCAAGTCATTACTTAAACACTTCATAGTAAGACAAGCGATATGTAATAGTCATTGAAAAGTATGTTGTTTATTTAGAACTAGTCATTACCTGGTTTTTGCTGAGAACCTATTCAACACTAACTTTTCTTCCTACGATGCTTCTTAAAAGACATCAGCGATGCCAGACTGATGAAACCTAATAATACCTAAATTTTTAAGTTTTATAAATAATAATAAGATTAGAAGATCTTCTCCTTAAAATTAATATTTTTAAGACTTGTTGCTTTACACCTGCCACATGCCATAATTAAATTTATTAAATGTATTTGTGTGTGTCAACTCAACGTAATATCAATGGTTGAACAGGTTTTTGTAGAGAATTTATAGTTTTTTTTAGTTTTTTCATTAAATTTCGAAAATTTGTGTGCAAAATTGTATGTTTGGATGTTAGTTACTCAATCACCAAAAAAACGCCTGAACGGAACTAAATAAAAATGTGGCACAGAGATAGACAACAACCTAGATTAACACATAGGCTACTCTTTATCACAGTACTCAAGCGAATTCCCAAAAATATGCGATTATTTTTTTGTATTTAGTTAGTCGGTTGCTCAAAGGTTTCGAGAGGCCAAAATTTACACGTCCTGGCGAAAAAACTTAAATTCATCATCCAGCGTCGCCCATAGAAGTATTTGTTCTTAAATATTTGCATTAAATTCTATTCCACTAAATTAATAAATTTTAATGTTTGCATGTTTAAATGTTTTAATATTTTTACTCAATCACGCGAAAAATTACTAAACGGATTTAAATAACAGCCTGAATAATTACATAAAGAGGCTACCATTCATGCCGATAACTACGCAGACGAAGTCGCGGGAATAGGCTAGTATGAAATACATATGGAAATAAAGCTACGTTCAATTCTGGTAAACTTTTGCATAAACGATATCGAAATTCGTCTGAAAACGTTAATTTAAATGCAGAAACATGCAAGTTTTTGAACTTTCAATGTGAAGACTCAGAACTAACATGAATTATTTTTGTATTGCACATATTACAAGGAAATAAATTTTATATCATTTTTTTGAAAAACTAAGATTTTTATTTCGACAAATGAAAATGTTTCTACGAAAATTTCAGGCATGACTGGTGTAAACAATTATTCAATGTTGTTTTCAAAAATTAAAAATTTTATAGCTCGCTTAGAATTGGAATCTTCAGGCTTTTGCGTTCACTTGTGATTTTTCAGTTTAAATGCTAATTATTTGAATTGCTATTCCAAGTAATCTTTTTGCATTTTTTAAAGTTTAATATAAAGGCTAAGGTTTTACAAAAAATTTTACCTTTCTACATGATTAAGTTTTAGTTGAACAAATAAATAAACTTAGTACAAAAATGCTCTTGAAGCAAAATTCAGATTTAAGTTACTTTTATTTTGAACATATCAGTTTTAGCAACCCTCGTAATGCGACTATTATCTCTTTTAGAATTTATCATGCTGTTTATACATATATTTGGCCTTATCTCTTTAAACCATATTCCAGTATGCTAAACTCATTTGCATTTCTGTGTATTTTTTATAATTCTTCAATTCTCGGCCTGTTTTTTGCAGTATTTTGTTTTTCACTTTTTTTCTACATGAATTTTTTACATTTCTCTAGTTTATTTCCTTGTTAAGTTCTAAACGTCTAGTGGTGTGCGTTGGTAAACATATACATGTATCTGCCTGTGTAAATTATAAGTTTGTACTCAGTTTGAAATATTGTTTGAAATAATTGCAAAATAATTTTTTCAACGAAATGAAAAATTACTTGATGTAATTGACAGAAAGTGTAGTTAAATTGTTGTTAGTTTGGATTTTTTTTTTGTCATGCGAAATATAAAATTTTAATAATAATTTTCTCGTCTGTTGCTCTGTAGTGAAGTTTAAGTTAGACTAAAAGTTGTTATTCGGGCATAATTTTTAAAGCTTCATTTATTTTGAACAATATTTAATTGTTTATAATATATCGCTTTATCGCCTTATTTAGCTTTAATTCAGAAATAATTTGTTTATAACAACTAGCAATTCACATGATTAAAAAAAGTGTTATTTGAAAAATTTAAAACAAAACAAATTTTTATAAAATATGATTTTTTTAGAAAATCGGAAATACGATCATGAATATGAGGACTAAATTTCATGGAAAAAGCTTGATTTGATTTAAAACTTTTTAAATCTTAAAACAAACATATACAGGCATAGCATGTATTTCGAAATACAATAGCACAAACATATTGTTTGCTGACCTTAAGCTATATTCCCATCAGGCATATATTTGATGAAAAGACATATTATTATTTTTATACCCTTCACCTGTGGTGCACAAGGGTGTATATAGCTTTGTCATTCCGTTTGTAATATCTACAATTTTCATTTCCGACCCCATATATTTTCTGAAAGCTTATGAATAGAGGAGTCGACTAAGCCCTGACCGACTGTCTGTCTGCCCGTCTGTCCGTGTGTTGGTTGAAATCAACTTACAGAAGCAACTATATGTTCTTCAGATCTCTGTATGGTATCAATCTTTCGAAATTATCCGGGAATGAATCGCTATTGAAAATCAGCACAATCGCCCCATAATTTTCTGAGATATAAGTAAAAAACCACGACCATCTCGTTTTTTTCACAATTACAACAACAACATACTTACAAACTGGTTAACTGGCATCAAATCCCAGCTGAGCCAAAAAAAATTTTTTTTATTTTTATTGTTTATTTTTTATATTATTTATATTTTTATTATTTTTTTTTGTATTTTTTTTTTTGGAAACATACATACGTAAACTCGTATTATAATTCTGCAATGGGATGTTTAAATGTATGTACGTATTTCATATGGGATGAGTGGTGATAAAAACTACTGTTATTGCAAGACTGCACGTTGTAAAGGGTATATAAGATTCGGCACGGCCGAATATAGCACTTTTACTCATTTTAATTAAAAATTATTCAAATATAATACAATTGTAATATCAATTAATTGCAGTATGTTTTGACTTTATCTTGTGTTTTATTAATATCTAAAAAAATATTTTTCTAATATGGATATAGATTTTTAGTAAATATTTTTCACGCTTAAACATGCACATCTGTATATGCAGTTCCTGGCTTTTGTTATATATTTTATTTTTGTTAAAATTCTGACTTTTTAGTACCAGAATTTACGTCTAATCAAATCCAGTTATGGTATTCTATCTATATCTGAGTTGAATATGTATGAACACTTCTGATTTTTAATAACAAAATATGTGAATTCATATTTGATATACTGACACTAAATATAAACTGATAGGTACTTAAAAAGTTGTCTCATACTAGAACTAAATATTAAATTAATATATATCTTGTGAACCTTTTAAAAAAATCCAAAGTTAAGATTTTATTTTTTCAGTTCTTTTTTAATCACATAAAATTAAAATATTTTTTGTTCACGCTGGTAGACATATTTATAGGTAGTATGGTTTAAAAGATACATACATATATCGCTATAAATGAAAGATTTCATGTTATTTATCTCGTTTGACTCTCATTAAATTCTGACAACTAAATGCAATTCATTTTCGATTCTCTGCAAAATTTCGATTAGTTTACATTAATCCATTTTGGTAAGAATTATAAGAAAAGATCACCAGCATTAAACATAATCAATTCGAATTATTGTGTTCTTTATTGTTTTTTGTTTTATTTTTTGTTTCCTAAAATATTCAGAAATTCTAAATAATATTTACATCCCTAAGCACATTGCATAGAAACATTATGGAAATTAAAAATAAAATAACGATTTTCACACTTACTGTGAAGTGTATGAATAAAGATTTTAACTTGCTTCACTTGTTCTGAGTGATTTTCGTTACAAAATATTTCATTTTTAAAATTTGTAAACTTTTGACAAAACATCTTATGTCGATATAAGAGGATTTTCTATTTTCCTTTTAATTAATCGCAGCTTTCTATGTCATCTACTTTAACAGATATCACGTAAAAAAGAAATTAAAATAAATTCAGTTCATTTTTGTACTTCTTAAAGTCCGATTCGTTTTCTTTATTCCACGTCTCTCTACGAGTTTTATGATAAGATATATCAATGATATATAGCAAATAATTTGTTTTTATTTGTTCCCATTTTCTTAACTCGACTGTAATAAATGAATATTTCAAATAAGTTCTTTTGTAAGTTCTTTTTCTATAAATATATAAAAAAGTTTAAAAAATCAATTGTACGTAACTTCCCAGAAATAGCAGAGCAAAGTGAATTACATTTTCAAGGCTTCTAAATCAATAGTTTAATAGCATTCATTATAAATAACTTCCAAAATAATAAATAATCTTTTATAAATGACGTACTTAAATATGAATCCAACATCATACAAAATATGTTAAACATTTTATGTAAACGAACAAAATCAACTTATAAAACATCGGTTCTTTTCACCAAATATATATGAGTTCTATTCACTTATTATGTTGCGCACTCCATTCATTAACATATTTATGTAAACACATAACCTCAATGATCTGCAAAATCGCTTGTTTTTTACAGATTTTTTTGGTGGCTTCTCGTATCTATACAGTTAACAACGAAGCGAATAAGTCATACAATGCCAATGATATGTTATATTACGTATACGTAATTTCTAATTTAAGTGTTTTGACTTCATAAGTAAGACACTGTGCATTTCATTATCTTAAAACAGTTGTGATAGGAGCAGTGAATTCTAGATGATTATAGAGTTCTACAAAAGTCATTAATTATACCATGTGATTTCATTACAGCCTAGGATTATGCACAAATATTATTACGTAATTTAAAGTCTTAAGTATCCTATTGTTATAACGTTTTAATTTCCCAAAAAAATTCAAATAAATACTCGTATACGATACAAGTATTGCTTAAGGTGAAATCTTCTAAAAATTTTACAAATTATTTCATAATTACAATGCGAAACTTACTACAACTTATGAACATACTTGAAGCAATGAATACGATTTTAATAGTTTGGCAACAAACTAGTACACTAATCAGTTATAAGTAACCACAATTAACTTACAAATATCTGGTAGCCGTCAATCAATTACATAGACTTAAATGATTTAAAAACTCTTAATATTGAAGAAGCTGTTAAAAACGTTTAAATATCGCATCCGCATCGATTATATTGGTACTATTTTCTATGTTTTTGTCATGTACTGAATATAAGCAATCGCATGCTTTGCGTTGACTTTGAGGACAAGGGTTGCTGTTGTCTTCCTGAAGCCAAGAAAAATTTTAAGAAAAGATCAAATAAATAAAAACATATATCCTTGCTTGTAAACTGTATATCTGGTGAAATATATGAATTGTGAATTCTCTAAAATTTTTCGAGAGATTAGTTTGTGTTAAAGAAATTTCTGCAGTTGGCACCTTTAGTTTCAAGAAAAAAATTTTTTCGATATAAACATTTCTTATTTGAAGTTTTCTAATATTCAATTTCTTTCACTTTGCAAGGAGTTATCAGCATAGGCAGCAGAAATGATGTTGCCCTTGAGCTTCGGGTATTATTTAATTGTTTAACGATTAAGTTATCTCCATTTTTAATGTGTGCTAACTAACAAAGTACTAAATTTTTAAAAATAGCAGGTCGTTATTGAATACATAGACATTTGCACTAACGAACATCCATTTAAATAAAGTGCTGCTTAAAATATATAAATAGGCAAGTCGATATTTAGTTACGCAGCCGCTTTTAAGAGAAAACATACAATTTAAAAGGAATTTTCCCTCAGATATGCACAATTTCAATCCTATTGAATTGTGTTCATCTTTTAAGAGTTATAAGCGCTTTAAGTTTTTCCTAACACATAAACATGTCGAGGAACCCCGCAGGGAGGTATTTTATCTCCATTATTATGGGTAACTACCATACATAGTCTACTGAGGATTCTATCGAACGAGTGATTCAAGCCTATCTGTTACGCAGATGATGTTGCGATACTGATCAGGGGGACGAATCCAAATTCTTTTTGTATGAGAGCAATGGAGGCTTTGAATATATCCTATAACTGGGCGAAGGAGCGAGGGCTCAATGTCAACCCGGAAAAGACTGAAATCTGTTTGTTTACGAGAAAGAGGAGGATACCGGTGCATAGCTATCCCATTTTTCGGAATAAGAC
This sequence comes from Phyto melanocephala, assembly GCA_941918925.1. Classification (NCBI taxonomy): domain Eukaryota; kingdom Metazoa; phylum Arthropoda; class Insecta; order Diptera; family Rhinophoridae; genus Phyto; species Phyto melanocephala. Next base: position 92,767,446 of record OW799233.1, on the reverse strand, counting down.
AATTAAGATTGATAAGAAGGTCAAATACCTAGGAGTAGTACTTGATTGGAGACTATCCTGGAAGGACCACATTGAATGTAAAGTGGAGAGAGCTCAAAGAATATGGGCCCTCTGCAGAAGAGTGATTGGCTCAAAATGGGACTTAAGCCCAAGGATGACACATTGGCTATATACGAGTGTACTGCGGCCTACAATTACGTACGCTTCGTTAGTGTGGTGGACATCCTTAGAGAAGAAGGTGAATATAAAACCTCTTCAAAAGATTCAGAGACAGTGCTGCATTAGTATTTGCGGCACCATGAGGACCACATCGACAATGGCCATTGAGAATATATTATCCATTTGGCCTATTGAGATACAGGTAAAATATGAAGCGGCCTTAGCTGCCACAAGATTAATGGCAATAGATGAGTGGCTTATAAGAGAACATAAGACCAGATACCAAAGAATAACGGATATCTTACCGATGGGAAATATTACAGAATTAACATGTGATAAAATCCCGATGAGATATGAGAATATTAACTGCATCACCATTATACCGGAAGAAGGAGAATGGGATGAGATAATCAGGATGGGAAACACCCACGGAATCGATCTTTACACAGACGGTTCAAAGATTGGTGACCAAACTGGAATGGGCTTATACGACATAAGCCGAAATAGAGGCAAATACTTCCGTCTACTAGATCACAACACTATTTTTCAGGCTGAGATCATGGCGATTACGGAAGGAATTAAATGGATAAAGGAAACGAATAGCGAAACTCCGATTCGTATCTTTACGGATAGCCAATCAGTGATTAAGACATTGAGAAAGGAGAAAGTTGAATCCCGGAACGTTTTGCAATGCAAGAGTGAGATAAACTCATATGCAAATTGTGAACATCTGGAGATAATATGGATACCAAGCCATCACGGGCTGATCAGAAACGAGAAAGCCGACAAATTATCCAAAATGGGAGCTCTTTTGAGTACAATAACTTTGGAGAACTCCAAACCCCTTAAACGATTTAAGGATGAACTTAAACGTTGGGCAATGGAAGAACATGTCAGAAAAAGGCAAAGCACTGATGTCGGTAAGGTGACAAGAACACTCTGGGGTGACCCAAATCTTGGGAAGTCAAAGGAGATTCTGAGACTAAGTAGACCTACACTTAGGACATTAACCGGTGTAATTACAGGTCATACGGAGTTGAGAACTCATCTAGCTCGCATGGGATTATATGAGAAGACGACATGTAGAGCTTGCGAGGAAGAGGATGAGACCCTGGTACACTACCTCTGTCATTGTCCTGCGTTTGGGCATATTAGGCGCGAAAATTTTACAGTAGATAATATGCCGAACTTGGAATACCTGGGGAACTCGAACTGGAGATCCATAAGGCGTTACATTGAGGGGACTGGTTTCTTGAACTAGTCCGTTATTTATGGGAAATTATGTTTATGGTTTTTTGTTTGGGAATTCCGTTTTCCACATGGAGCGCACAACATGCCAACTGGGCATAGGTGTATACCTGTCATGGGTTTGGGCTTTTATACCCCTCCTTTTCAACCTAACCTAACCTAACCTTACACATAAACAAATCACATCTGTAAAACATAATAAAAAATAAACAAAATAATTTGTTTTAATACAGATTGTTTTTATACGTTTTAATTATGCGATTGGTGTAAAAAATAAAACACAGAAGGTGTAGTCATTTACATTCCCGTTTAACAAATTTTTATTGTTTTATTTTTGTTTATTTTAGACTTCACACTTAGTGTTCACACTTTATTTGAATTAGCTAAAGAATGAAATTAAAGTCAAAATAAATAAATTGATAAACAAAATAAATTGTTAAAATGAAGTTATATTTTCAGCTTAAAAAATCGTTAATGAATAGAATATGATTACAGAACATATAAGTTTATGTCCAAAAAAATAAAGAGTTAAACAGAATAACGTGACTAAAAAATACTGATTTGCCATGACTAGTTTCATAGAGTTAACCCTTAAATGCATGACTTTCTTGTTTTTAAAAAATTTTAGTTATAAGGAAAGCTCATTGCTCACAAAGACACAAAAAAATAATAAAAAAAATTTTTTATCCCAAAATGGTCCTTTATTTGTAAGGGTAAGGGTTTGTTGCCAAATGGCTACATAGCGTTTTCGAAGAATGTCAATTTAAATAGAAATTTTTAAAGCAATTATTTTGCTTGTTAAAGCACAGTGCAATACCACATTTTTCGCATAACGTTCTGCTAAAGCCCTGGCATCCGGGATATTTACATCTTATTTTGGCATCCACATGTCTTGTGGTGGTAAGTGTTGTGCTGGTCCTTTTTTCTTTTTTGCTTGTATGGCAGGCTCAAGGGTACTGTATTTTCCGCGTTTCGACGCAATGTTGATCTTACTCAAACATTTTGCTACCTCTACACGAAAATCCATTTGGTCTAAAATTTCTGAATCCATTTTGTTTTGTTGCTTCATCACTCTTTTATAAGTCGACCACGCATTGACCATTGCAAGATCAAGCAGATGGTAAAAAATTTGCATGTACCATTTTCTGCTTTTCATCAAAATTTTATATCGTCCCATTAGAATATCTAGAAGATCCACGCCGCCCATATGGCGATTATATTGTTGAATTATATTGAGACATTTCACATCTATGGTTTTGTGTTGTTTTTTATCATATCTTTTTACCAATACCTTAGGATGTGTTCCAGCGAATGAAGAGAGAAGGGTCACGTATTTGTTGTCTTTCCACACAACTGAAGTTATGTCAACTCCATCTATTGTTGTCATATATTCGTGACTTGAACCATGCTCTTCTTTTTTCATTTCAGCTTCTGTTGGCAGTTTACAATGTGGAAGTCTATTTCTTCGAATTGTTCCTAACGAAAAAATGCCTTCCCTTGCCAAATGAACCATTAATGGAATAGCGGTATAAAAATTATCATGGTACAAACGATAGTTTTGTTTACGAGATATTATACGAGACAAATGCAAAACTATGTTCGATGTAGGCCCAAGGTCTGGTTCTCCACTGGGTCTAGTCGCATTATTCTCATTTCCCGTATAAATCTCAAAGTTGTAGGCAAACCCAGAAACTCCAGCTAAAACAAAAAATTTAAACCCCCATTTATGGGGTTTCATTGGCATGTATTGCTTCATATAGTTTCTAATTTTCGTTGAGCACATTTGCTCATCAATCGAAAGTTCTTTTTCCAAGGGAATGCTTCTGAATTTAAATAGCAGATGATTTATAACTGGTCTTAGTTTGTGTAAGCTGTCATGTCCAGGCTGATATCTTGCCAAAAAGCTTGTATTGTCATTAAAATGTTTGTTTTGCCTCAATTTCTTAATAACCATCATGATATTTTTGATTTGTTGAAATCCTGGATCATCACTCCAATACGATCTCACATTTGGGGCATAAACAAGGGACATATAGCTTTAAAAAGTAAACTTTATGAATGTACACCTTTTATGTTTTGAAAATAGCGTAACGTTAACACCAACGTATTTAAAAGAAAATCTTCTGACATGTCTTACCAGGTTGACTACAAAAAGTATTAGCACCGAACAAAAATACTTTTGTTTTATTCATCCCACCAGCCTCTTTTGTGTTTACATTTGTCAAAACGATTCTGAAATAAGTTTTTGAAAAAATAATAGGTAGTCTGCTTAAACTTTCTTTAATTTCCCTTAGCTACTACTAAATTATTCACTAAAATAATTTCTTTAAAATTTAAGAAAAATTAATTTATTTCATTCGTAACCTCAATATGATTTTCATCTTCAATAATTTCATTTCTATTTCAAAAAACCTTAATTCGCTTTTCACTTTTTTGAACTCGTATATTCCATGAAACATTTTTTCCTATTTTGTCTATGTAAATCTTAATTCATGATGACACACTTACCTAGTCTCAAGATATCCGTATGTTTCTTTACATACACAAACAAATACACATGTTTACATATATTTATATATAAATAAATGTTGGTAATTTTATTTAAATGAAAATGTATGTTAACCTAAATAAATTTGAGCCGTTAAGCTGTATTTGAAAAAAAAAGAAGAAAAAAGAAATATATATTTTTATGTCCTACCCATCAATATACTGAAGTTAATACATACATTAATGATGAGCACAGAAAAACTTAAACGCGTTTAAAAATACCAACAGTACTGATGATTAATGAACATAAATCGTTTAATAGCAATAATAAAAAAATAAATATAAAATGTATTTATATATTGTAGAAAATATTAAACCTCTTGTAAGCTAAACTATTTTTGTCAAACATTTATTTTAAACTCCGGATTTTAAGGTAAACTGTCGGTGTAAATATTCAAGGCAAAACTCAATATATGTTTAGTAAAAATTACAAAAAATTTAATATTTTTTTCCCAATTACCCCAATCATTTTACAAAATTTCATAATTCTTTCTTACGAACCATGACTATATATATGTAGGTATGTGCTGCACTTAAAAAATGTATGTAAGTCGGAGGGTTTATGTATTAGTTTGAAGTTAAAAGAAAACAAAATAAGATTTCTGTTAAACGAATTATTATATACACTGCACGTAAATTCATCAAGTCACGTTTATTGCTCTAAAATAAAAATGTTTTACAGTACTTTCCTACTCATTTCTTCTTTCTCTAAAACAGAAAAAAATTAAAGGTATTTATGCCAAAGAACAAAGTATGAGTTTTTCTTACTCTCACCCCATGCAACATATTAAGAAACAAAAAAGCATAAAATTCCTAGAAAATGAAGCCAGTAAACAGAAAATACAAAAAAAGAAAATTATGTGTTTAGATGTGTAAGTATTATTTGAGTTTCCACAAACTTTGAATAAGTTAAGAATGAAGACAAAAAATGACAAGATGGGGGTTTCAATCTTACTTTCACAAGAAATTCTTAATGAAAAACATAAACGAGCAGGTACTCACATAGAAATCTTTATTAATACAAGTATGGGTGTGTGTGTGTGTGTGTTCAAGAGTACATGAGGTTATGTTGACATGTTGTTATTGTATTTACAACACATGCTTCCGTTTACTTATGTCTTACTTCCTTTGCTTTGATGTTCTCTTTTTCCACTCCGCATATTCTTGGTTGTTTTTTATTTTTTCTCGCGTTCCACTAAGAAGTTAGATATAATAAGTATCAGATCGATAAACTGGAAACTTAAATGATTTAATGACAACAAACTCTCTTATGAACAGTTGGACATCAAATATTTCTATTAAGTTTTGGAGATAATAAATAAAAGAGTTTTAAAATTTAGAAAATTCTATTATTATGAAATATGAAATAGCGCACACAATGCCAAGTGGGAACATGTGTATACCAGATGTGGATTTAGGCTTTTAGTGTACCTCCTAATCTAAAATAATCAGTAAAATACGGTTTAAATTAACTAATTTATGTGTGTGAGGAAAAGAAGAATGTCGTAATCCATTTCCAAATGAATTTGCTTCACAAAAAGCTCCCTTTGTGATTTCTAAGGAAGTGTGTAGAAGTTTTAAATTAACCCCTATCTAATATCAAAGCTTTGCAAAAGTATCTGTTCCCCTACTCTAAAAAGCTAAGAATATATTTCTTTCTTACCGCACAATTTGTAACATTTAGCACAAATACTAAAATTGTTTGCTTTTTCAGATACTTTCTTGTGGAAAAATATAATAAATATTTAAATTTATTAATTTTTTTTCACAAAAATTTATTTGATTATAAAAAGTTCTATAAAATTTTCAAATTCCCCTCATACATTCATACATCCTAAAGCATGTACACATACATTTGCCTTAAAGTGTCTTAACATTTATGTATGTATGTGTAAATCTAAAGACGTAAAGTTTAGAGAGTGAAGCATACCCTGGTAAAATAAAATCCCATTAGACGTTATGTTGTATGTTTATGGGCAAATATTTATAAATATTCACATAAATGTGACTGTCAAAGTGTGTGTAACAGTCGGTTTGTGTAATATTTTTCAAACTTTTTGTATACACAATATTGTTGCCGTTTTTGTCGCTATGAATATAGAATTCTATTAGAAGCAGTTAAATTGAATGGAAGATACAATAAACTGCTTAATAACACGAAACTCTAACCAACCATACATAATACATAAAGTTACATTTCATGTTGCTAATTACCTACACAAACTCTTCCACTCTTGTACACAACAAACACATACTATTACACAAACGAACTAAAGAATTACATCTGAATGTAGACACATTAACAAGGATTTTCAACTATTTTCTTTTTTACATTTTTTTCGCAAGCATTTATGTATGTTTGTCTACTTTTGCCACTTGTTAATTTGTAAGGCACATATACTCATAAATATCCCTTTGTTTTCCTATTTCATTTACATATTAATATGTGTGTGAGCGAAGGGTATGCGTGGGAGTGTGTGAAAGCAATTCAATGGTTATAAATGTGTTTGAAGTATAAAAAGGTATTTAAGTCATGTCAATGTTTTTTAATGACCTGTAAGTCCGAATAGTAAGAATATTACTAACTTTGTTTTTATTATAATTAGCGTTAGTTTTGAAGCATGAAAATATAAATTATTTCTAGTACCTGTAATAAACAATAGCGGCGGAATAAAGAAAAAAAATTATATGTTGTACCAAATAATTAATTATTCAAATAAGCTAATGGAACTTACTAACCATATCATATTATGGAATGTGGTCTTAAGAGCTGGCGTATCATGCGAGCTTTATACTAAGAGTTTTAGAGAAAGGTCCATTAACATTTTTGATATTTAACTGCCTTTGTTTTATTTACTTAATATCCGACAAAGTTTCAAGACTACATTTTGCACGTTTTCAGTTTCGTTTTCTAATGACTGCAAATAATGTAAATGTGTTTTGAAAAACACAATATTACATTTCTCTATTTTAAAAATTACTAAACTTTGCTCTAAAAATATTACCAATTAAAATTTCTAAAAATTTTAATTAGCAACAACAATTGGCAATAAATGTTCCTTAATGTAAGGGAAAACAATTACCAAAATTAAGCGGATAAATGACTAAACTACGTAAAACTTTCTTAAAGATTTTTTTTTTAAATTTTTATTAGGTAAATTGTGTGAAATCTTGGACACGCTGGCACACCCAAACAACATTTTGGGTTCAATACAATTTAATGTTTGAAGCACAAAAAAATTGAAAAAATTTTTAAATATTTTATCTAAATTAAAATATAATAAGAAATTGTAAGTAGTTTTCAAATCTTATTGAAAAATTTTAGCTAGCCGTTCAACAAAAATCTAAATATGTTTTATATTTCTACAAGTGAATTTCCTAATGGTTTTAGATAATTTCATGACATGATCACGACGGTCATATTATAGTTTCTATAACAATATTTGGCTGTCGAAAACAAGTAATAGTTATTTTTGTTTCATTTCATCACATATTTTGTCACGATAATCAAGCATTTGTTTGAATTGTATCATTTGAAGTTTACTTTTCGTAAAAATTTCAAAATTGTTCTCATTTAAAAGTAGTATGATTTAAAAATAATAATTTGACAAAAAATAACATTATATTCAAAAACATTAAGAACAAGTATAAGTGCTATATTCGGCCGTGCCGTGACAACGTGTAGTCATGCAATAACAATTGTTTGTATCACCATTCATCTCATATGAAATACGTACATACAAACATATACAAAACATCCCATTGCAGAATTATAAATTATATAAAATAAAAATTTTTTTTCTCAGCTGAGATTCCATGCCACGTTTACTTTTACCAGTATATATGTATGTTGTTGTTGCAATTGTGAAAAAAAAGAGGTGGTCGTGGTTTTTGCTCATATCTCAGAAAGTTATGGGGCGATTGTGCTGAATTCCAAAAGACTGATACCATACACAGATCTGGGGAACATTTATTTGCTTCTTAAAGTTGATTTCAACCAACACACGGACAAACGGACAGACGGTCAGACGGTCAGACGGTCAGGGCTTAGTCGACTCCTCTATTCATAAGCTTTTAGAAAATGTATACTTTATGGGGTCGGAAATTAAAATTGTAGAAATTACAAAGGGAATGACAAAGCTATATATATATAATTAAAAATAATCATTAAATAATAGGTGAGACAACAGTATAACTTCAAATTAAAAAAGCTATGATTTTTTAAAATAGTAATTTGATTTCAAATGTTCTTCTTCTTGCTGAATAAATTTTTATTATTTTAAAAGTTTGAATTTTAGCATTTAACCCTGTGAGATGCTTTTTTGATAGAAGTTTTTTGCCTTACCAATATCTTTTAGGGCCTTTCTGTTCTCCATGCAGGTTTTCTTTCAGAAGGTCTCTCTAATACTGTTTAGCAACTTTGAAAGAGTGAGACCTTAAACCTTCAGATCTTTTGATTTTTTTAAAGATCGTATTGAATTTTTTTTATAAAAAATTTTAATTTCTTTCTTCTTCTTTTTTCGCTATCACTTTAGATCGAATTAGTAGTTGAAAATACTTAGGCCTACATATGTTTTAAAGGTCATGATTTAAAAAACTATAACTTGTGTGAACCAGAATAATGGCAGGAATAACTTTTTGTGACTCACTTTTGAAAATAAAAAAATTGCTTGCAAATAATTGCTTTTTATAAATGTCATTCAAAACACTTTGCGTGGGAAGAAGTGCACAACTTTGCAAAGTGAATTAAGGCACTACCAAGCTTACCGTATTATATGCGTGAAAATGCTAAAATTGTTTGCGGTTGCAAGTGCAGCAGAATATGTTTCGCATGTTATTTTAGCTTTAATAAAAATAAACCAAAATTTTTCAGTGCAATTATTTTATTTACATTTTTCCCTTATTTAGTGATATTTAATGAATGATAGGGCGTAAGGAAAAAGCGAGGTTAAGGTGCTCCTGATAGAGACGAAATAAATCCTTATCAACTGAAAAATAGCGACATAAGAAGTGTATAAACGCATATGAAAATAAGGCGATTTTTTTCATCTTTTTATATATTTTTTATTTGTTAATCTCATTTAATTACAAACATGGCTAATTGAAGTTCAATATTGCTGTTAAAGTTTGTTTTTATTACTTTTTTGTTTTTGTTGTTTGCGTTTATTGCCAATCGTGTACTAATATAGCGGTTATAGATTATTCCAGCTACAACTGATGTTTACGCAAATCTTTGCTTGTTTCGAAACAAATGGCCTTAATTTAAGAATTAGATATTGCTGGCATATGAATTAAGGAAAAAATTTGAAAAAAAAATGTTGATCTCATCAAAAAAACATATACATATGTGTGTGTATATTCTTAACATTAAATACGCACGATTTCGTTTTCGTTGACTTAATTGGAAATTCAATAAATATATCTTCTTATATTTTCCATAAAGTTATAAGTCTCTTCTTCTGTAAGCGACATTCATTCAGATTCATATTTAACCACATCACGTTCAATCAAATAAAAGGAAATCGAATTTTCCAATAAATGAAAGAGCAACAACAGCAAAAACAAAATATCCAGAACTTCAACTATGTATATGCATATATTGAATACACATATTTTTATACATGTATTCATCTAAATATATACAAGTATATCAGCAAACATTAGGGTTGTATAAGAAATACAATAAAATAAGTTTCTTTGAATCATTTGTTTGTGAAGAACAGAGTTTTCGAATTTTTTAAATAAAAGGCGTAATAAAACAAAAAATACGCTTTGAAATTTTTTAAAAAATTTTTTTTTGTGAGGCTGTCTTGGCTGGCCTCACAGTACCCTGTTAGATCCGAGAATTTTTCAAGCACCTTTTCGAGTGTATGGGGTTGTATCTCGGCAATGACGTTACAATTGCTGGCCTCCAAATCCTCAATTGTCTCTGGTTTGTCTGCATAACATAAGAATTTAACGACGCCCTAAGAAAATAGTCAAATGGTATCAAATCGCAGTTTCTGGGCAGCCAATTGGCATCACTATTAGGCTATTTTAACAGCCACCAAACGTTGTATGCAACAAATCGATTGTGTGTGACATCCTGTTGAACCAAACATCTTTCATATCATTAACAGGATAAGGATGTACAAAGATATCGATTATAGTGATGCGATAGGTGCCTTCAGTGACCGTAGTATTTTCCCAAAAATATGGACAAATGATGCCTCCGCTTCACAATTCGCACCAAAGTCACTCGTAATGGGTACATTGGCTTCTCTATGTACGTGCAGGGTCATCTGAAATAGGATAACGCAAACGGAAGTGACCATGGTAGGGATTCGAGCTGCTGGAGAAAACATATATTCTCCCTAAAGTGAAGAGTTCGTTATCTGTAATGTATTTGCCATTTTTTTTTATTGTAGAATACAATTGGTGCATGTTTTTGGGCTTGGATGAGGGTTCAAAATCTGACCTTAATTTATCTTCGAACCTGTGCTAGCTGGTAGTGAGTCATCCAAGTGGCTCTGGGGTCTCGCACGTTTGGGTTTTCTGAGTCCCAAATACGGCAATTTTGCTTATTAACACACCCACTAAGATGAAAATGAGCATCATTCTAAATGATGATTTTTTATACCATCTTTTCATGGAATTTCCGACCAATTGTCTTTGTTTATAAAATAAATTTCTAATAAATCCCAACGTTCCTCAAACGTAAGTCTATTGATTTCTTTCCGTGGAGATAATACACTAAAATTTCGTGACAGAATATAATGACATAAGTATTTCCAGATTCAAAATAACCGATGGTTTGAAAGAAAATATTTCTTTGAAAAATACTCTTATCTCCGCTCGAACACATTTCTGAAATTTTTTTGTCGGAAGTATGTACCAGAATCAAATTAAGGAACCTTAAAGGTAACAAGAGACCTTTAGTTCTCTGATGGACTATATTTCTAGAAACTTTTTTCTATATGAAATTAAATTTTAGATTGTATAGTTTATATTTAAGGTCGTTTAAACATTCTGATATTTATAATTATTATTATGAATGTTTTTAATGTATAGAAAACTGGACAATAAAAATGAATTATCTGCCAAAAAAAAATTAATTATAATAAAACAGCATCCGATTTTTTTTTTTTTTTGATTTTCAAGAATTTTTGTCTTTCACTCAACTCATCTACAAAAATATTGTTATTTCGAATCATTATTTAGTCGTGTTTAAAGTTTTAAAGAGCAGCTATTTTTGCTGCAACTTTTCTTTTTTTGCTTTTTTTGCTTTTTGTTTTTTACAAAACACTGTAACAGAAATAATTTAATTATAATAATTTTTTAAACAAAAATACAGATGATTACGTTATAATTTTTTTTAAATTTTCAATACCACGAATATAAAAGCTTTGTAAAACTGAAACAACCCTATTGTATATACATGTGTATTGTAAGTGTTTTTAAGTATGAGTGCTTGTGACTAAGTACATCTGTATAAAAAAGTTTGTGAAAAACAAACAACGAAACGCTGCCATGAATATTTCTATTGACATTAAAAGGAAGTTTGCTTTATCAAAGAAAAAGGAAACTATGATAAAATGTAATATGAATTATGTGAAAATATTTCTACGTCTACACGCAAATGCTTATTTATGGAAGTCTTTTAGCAGAAGCAACAAGAAGAAAGTAATATTGTAGGAAAACTAAGTAAAAAGTAAAGTTGTTTTCAGTTATCAAATATGCAGCGTAGATATTCAATATGATATCAATTTTTACTAAATTCGATATAAGTATGTATAAGGCAGGTAGTTAAAAGTATTTACACAAGTCTAGAAATTGGTTTCCCTACACAATAAAATAACTATTGGCGATATTATGAATTTGGTTTATAAATTTATTGATTTTTAATTTCCCACTACTTAATAAATTAAAAAAAGTCCTTCCAAGTCGTAATGATTTTAAGGGTGTAACAAAAAAGGTTCATACACAATTGACACACCCTCAAATATATTATATTTAAACACGTCCTGATATTGTGCTTTAGAAAGTTTCACTAACAATCCACCTAATTCTTGAAATAAATTTAATAAACTAAATACCGAAGACTTTTTTTTAACTTCAAACAAGCAAAGCAGGTAAAAGATTAAGATACTTTTGGAAAACAAAAAAAAAAAATAACAATAAAACAAAAAAAAAAAGAACTTAGACACTTCAGTCAAAAGGCTTATCACTGGCAAACACTTGACATTATGTAAATAAATCAGCATCTTTTTTAATCTAAGAACTTTGGAAGAACGAACACACTTCAAACTGACTTAAAGAAAGTTTTATTTTTCTTTGCTACTTCACATACCAGCGTATCGGAGAAAAAAGAAAAAGGTACCACTCAAAGGATTGGCATGTATTCACTGACAGGTGATGGAAATGTATGTTGGTATCAACATAAGGTGAAAGCATGTACAGTGGGACACAAGTATATTTGGTAGATACAAAAACCTCAATAACAATTATAGAAAAGTTAATCTCCGCATATATCGCTAGGTTCTCTTTGGACTTCATGCTAGCTGAGTAACACGGTTTAAAAAAAAGTTTCAAATTCTCTCTAAAAACTTAATTTAATCATTTGCTATCATATAACATTGACTGTAAACCGGGCTCTAATTTAATTGTATCCATGTCCTTATTGCTTTTAAACCGTTTAAAATAAATTTGTAGATATGATTTTATATGATAATATTACAAACTTCAATATGATATGATATGATATTTCAGTGTAGCAAAATACTTAATCAAATTATAGATCTTTTCTAAGATGTTATTCAACTTTAGCTTTAAAATGGGGCTTGATATGTGTGATATTGTTAAAACTGTTACTTATATTGTTTTGAGCATTCTGCGAGACGTTGCACAATTATGTACCCAAGAAGCTGTGTAGTATCGATTGCAAGTCAAACGAAAAGATTCAGTTTTTCCGTCTTACAAAATTAAACTTGTGCAACAGTTGAAAAAGCACGAGTTGACTGTTAAGCACCTCGTGCATACTCTCCAAATATACAAGAAATTTTTGTTTAGAGTTCAAGCTCATTTAACGGACAATTAAAAAGAAAAAAGTTGTTTTAGTCTGAAAGATATTACCAATAAAAAAAATTGCATCCAGAAAAAATTACTATTTGGTGTGACTTATAGGCTGCTGGCATTCTTGGTAAAGATTTGTTCATAAACGATGTCGACAAGAAAGACACAGTCATTGGTGACCGCTATTAGGCCATGACCAGTTCCTTTATTACATCACAATTGAAATTCCTTGGAGTGGAAGAGCTATAATTTAAACAAGACTTACCACTCATGCTTTATTAAATGAATCGTTAGGTGAACAAAAAATTTCTGCAAAATTTAACACTGCTGTACAATGTTTTCGTAGCACTTTTTTAAATTTCCCGTCTACACCGATAAGCAGCAATTGGTGCCTTGGAAAATGCCATTAATTGCACCAAATTTGTTTTTTTAAATTCTCTTTTCAATTGGACGTTTTTTAAACCAGCCAAGGCGGCCGTATGTAGAAAGTCTTAATAATGTTAACATTTTAAATAAAAATCTTTTAAATTAAGCCAAACTTACTGCAATTAATGCTATTTAAATGTTTTTTACTTCAATCAAAATTACTATCCCACTAAAAAACTAATTTATATTTGCAAATTGAGAGAATAATTGTATAATGGTGGAAGAGTTTTAGTCCTTCCGTTAAAGACTCATTTTCATTCACAGTATAACTCTAATCACTCAATTCTTTTTTACGTTACCTTTTTCTACTTTTACTTCTTTGTTCCATCTAGGAATTAACCCTTAACCCTATATATAACAAACATCTTTTGTTAGCATTAAATATTTCCATCCAAAGGGGTTGTCTTTAGTCCCGTATTGAGGAGGAAGAGAACTATATAAAACTAGCTAATAGCTTTCTGTACTAAAATAAAATGCCTTTTAAACTAGTTTCCCAATTTTAAAGAAAGATCAAACTATGGTTAGAAGTAATACATACATAGTGTGTGAAAATGATTGTACTTCTACATATATCTTCACACGAAGTGTTGAGAATATTAAGTTTAAATATAGAAAATAAATATTGTAAGAAATATTCCAATTGCAAGTTCAATCTGCTAAGTAGTGCATTACAATACTATACTAATAACAACTAGTAAATATCTAATAATAATTTAAGAATGTTCGAATCTTAATTAGAAAAATTTTTATTTGACACTGCACTGTAAATGGATAAATACCACTACCACCAAAACCAATTTTCTACTAGGGTGAAGGTGAAGTAAAAAATTTCTTTGTGAACAAAATCAATAAATACGTAAAATATTTTTTCACTTATACATAGATAACAATTACTTTTATATGTTCAATATTATTGACAATGACTTTAACCAATTTTTCAGTCACTCACTTACTCACCACACATCAACAAACAATTTTGTATATAAACCACTAAACTTTGTCAACTACAATTCGCCAGAAAAAAAAATTGTAGTGATGCGTCTTTTATTTGTTTGTTTGAGCTTTTTCATTTTTATTTCTCTCCTTCAGTTGTTAGTGTTGATGTTGATTTTACTATTATCCTTTATTTCTGCTATGTGTATATTTGTGTGTATAAATTTATATTTTTATGTGTGTGTGTACTTTTGTTGCCAAAAGTTTGTAGTTTGAACGGTATTGAAACATTTTTTTGGTTGAATGAAAGTTAACAGAGGCAAAAAGAAAAACGTTCCTAAATAACAAGTTAAAGAGTGTGTGTGTGTTCAGTCTTTTTGTTTTGTTTTTTTTTCAATGAAGTTGCCACAAAAACCTCTTTCAGCAATGATACTGTATTACTGGGTGATGGTGGTTGATACTGCTGCTGCCACCATTATTTGTTTGAACATCTTATAAGTGGTTTAGAAATAAACATTTACACTCTATATAAACGGCTTGAAATGTCGGCGTTAGACACTTTAGTACTCATTCAGCTATTTTTTCTTTAAACACTTGACTTGTAAAAGTATGTGGAGTTATAAGAGTACGCTAGGGATTTCAAAAACTTTTTATTCCTTGATTTTCATTCCAAGCCACAAGCGCTGAAGTACGTTTTGCCTCCGTATATATTTACCAACGAAGAAGGCAGTTGCTGTTATTTAATTTTCTCAAGTGTATTGGTTTCTTATACTGTTTATATTTCAAGTAAGAATATTATATTCATCTAAGCAAAATATTCAATATTCTGTACTGCTAGACGAATCCAAAATATTTTTTTTAAATTTCCTATATTATTAAACAAACGTTTCAGCTTACAAAAAGTGAGTAGAAAATAAGTTTTGTATTAAAAATCTTCTAAATATAAAATTTAGTTTTTTAAATTTAAAAATTACGAAAACGTTATCAGTTTTTGTTTATTTAATTTATATTTAATCGATTGTATTCAAAAGGAACTTCACGCTTTGTTTTTTTTTAAGCTTTCGTTTTTAGATTATTAGTAGTTCATATAAAAGTACTTGCTCATTAGGGAATAATACCATGAAGACAACCATGTCCTAGTAACTACGAAAATTACAATCTTTTTTAATTCTTCTAAATATATTTAGTACCAATTGATTTTTCTAAACAGGTGTATACACAATTATTTAAAAATTTATTGTTTTTAAAATTACTTAAAGTTACATATGGATGTGTCAAAAGCTAAAAGGCCTAACTCCACATTTAAAAAAATTCTCAATTTTGTTATATAACTATCCTATTAGCTGTGAATTCTTCTTAAAAGTTTTTTGTTTTTCCATTATTTAAATATCTTCATTAAAAAATATAAAAAATTGTTATAGGTTTTAAATATTATTTGAATTTGTTTTAGAAGCTATTTCAATGAATGCCTCTTTAATCAAACGCATTGGTTTACTTCAGCATGTTTGAATAAATTTTTTAAAACTAAAAAATAAACCTGTTTCTCTGAAATCACCTCACTCACCACTGTGGCCTTTTATACACGAAATTTGTACAATTGATACAATTTTGGTTGTCAAGGTTTTAATAATGATGTAAGATACATGTATGTCTGGCTCAGACTGAAGGTTCGCAAGGACCCCAAGAAATATCTTCTTGTCTAACTAAATCCATTAAAACTTTTGCCAATTATCATAAAAAAATAAACTTTTCCGATGCGTGCATAGGACAGAATAGAAATATCAAAACTGCTCTTAGTTTATTGAAACTTGTTCAAAGTGATGGTATAAATGCGGATTCAATTGAGCACAAGTTTTTGCAAAGTGGACACAGTTACTAACCAAATGATTCAGATTTTGCTATTATAGAGTCTTGTTCAAGAAACACCTGAATATTTTTTGTCCCGATGACTGGTATGAAATAATTAAAAATTGTCAGAAGAAGTCCTCATTTAATGTCATCAAAATTACTAATAGAGACTTTAGATCGACAAAATCATTAGAAAATGCCAATACTAGAAGGAGAAAATACCAATTAAAAATTAGAAAGATCCCAACCGTACTGCATACAATTTCAACACATACGAAGAATTTCTTTCAATTAAAATAAAAAAAAACTGGAGCTGCAATTAAAAAATTTAGAGTAACCTCTTGTCTACCCTTCTGGGAGGATAATCACAAATTTTAACTTTAAAAGATAATTTAATTTGTAAACAGACCCCTCAACCATTATTTTAAATTAATATTATTTTCCTGGTTTTTAAAAAATCAATTTTTTCAGAATTACTAATTTGCTCTAAATACTTTTGGTTTTGTGGAGTTAGGCCTTTTACCTTCTGACACATATGTTTAACAAAAACAAGAAAAATTCTGAGATATTTATTAAAAGATAAAAATTTAAGATTAAAAGTTCGAGGAGATATACAGAAAGTATAAATATCCTGAACAACTTTAATTGTTCGCTCCGCACAATATTACTCCTTTGTTGGTTTCGGTTATTGAATCATCTTTTTTCCAATGCTCATGGATACCGTTGCTAGATTCATATTTTTCCATAAATAACACACATATTTCATTTGTTATTGTTTTAATTCTATTAGTTTTGTAGTTTTGGGGTTGAACTAAGCCATTATATCTGCCAATTATTATTTCTTTTGAATATGGTTAGGTTAGATCCGGCAGCCGCCCGAAGGCATAACTCACTTGGGTCCTCCGAGGGTCCCGTTGTGATACCGTAGGCACCATCGCCCGTTTGTCTATGTCCTCTGGCCGTCGTTCCTCAGCCATCCTGTCCTGTTCACGAAGGTATGGATCTTTCCCAGATCAACTGCGGAAAGACACGTTTTACTTACAAGTATTCGTGGACCCAGAATCTGGCGTCTCAGGTCTCCGAATGCAGGACAATTGCAGAGAAGATGTTTGAATATAGTTAACTGGTTCTTCCAGATTTTGGAATTTTATTCAACTGATTGGAAATTGTGTTTGAAAGGCATTTTGAAACACTTAAAGCACGTACTTGGACTAACAAAAAAAATTATTTAACATAATTTAAAATTATTTCTAGGCCTTGTTAATACAATATTCCTAATTTTGTGTGGTGTGTTTTGTTTAAAAAATACATTGTGGTTTGCGGAAAATTCTCTTACCATCTTTAAATATTAAGAAATTTCATACTTGAGCTATTTTTTTGTTTTAAATAAACACATTATTAATTTTTCTTAACCAAAAAAAAATAAATAAATAAAAATTTTCAAAACTTTATCGCGGTTGGTGTGTGAACTTTTTTGACCTTAACGAAATAAAAAAATATATATATACGTTCCTTTATAGTTGTTTGTGCTCTATCGGACTGTATTTTGATATTTTAAAAACATTTTAAATAGTTATATCCCTAATATATTGAATTATATTTGAATTATATTTGAGTGTATATAGCCACATACGCTTTGTCTTGTCATATACCTGTCCATCTAATCTTCAGGCTCCCACAAAATTTGTAATTTAAAAGTACGTCCCGTAAACTGTGAAAAACAAAATAAATAAAAAATATAACATCAAATATTGTTAAAAATGTAGTTAAAATTGTTAAACTCTTGTTTTCTTGCTAACTACTTTAGGAGGGAAATAGCGAATATAATTTTGAATTATTTTATTTAACTAACTACTCTTTCACCATATTACACTCCAAGCTATCACATTTTCACGCATATTCATTGGAGTTTTCTTGAAAATATTAAAATCGAATATTTCTATAATTAAAGCCTTTATTAGTTGTGGCTGCCCATAATTTCCATTTTTGCCATAAACTTAATGCGAAGAATTTCATTAGGAAAAATAAACAAACTTCAAGATTGTTATACTCATAGTCTTTTAAAATTCAGATAAATATTCTTAAAATATTTTGTGCTCAATTATCACCACACTTAGCAAATGAATGTCTTAAAGTTTCAACAACATACCGCCACAAAAACAAGTTGTATGAGAGAATGTGTAAAAGGAATAAAATCCTTTTGTATATAGAGTTTGTGTTTTTTTTTTAATATAAAAGTATGTGAATACTTAAGCGGATGTATGTTTATGTAGATGAATATATATACATGTATTGTGTTGTTATACTTATACATACATAACGGTATAGTGAGTTTAATTTGTCTGTGTATAGGAGGTATGGCCAAGAAGAAAGAAACTGTGTATTTTCAACTATAAAATAAAGACCAAAAAAAAAACTAAAGATAAGATTTCATATTAAGCAATTATGAAAAAGCCACAGACTAAATAAATAACGGAAACAACAAACACACTAACTTTATCGTCAACACCAGAACCAGCAACGGCAAAGAACTTGGCTAACGAAGAAATCTTTATTGTAATCGCAGACAAAACTATTTTTAAGGCAATGGAATTAGTAAGTGAATAGAAAATATTCTAGTTGTTGAAGTAGTCATAAATATCTGCGAGAAACCAGAACATAAACAGAAGCAACAGTTTATAGAAAAACAACACCTACACCACTTGTTTGTACAATGTTTGCACTGCTGCCAGTCTAAATGACTTTTTATTAGACTCTTCACTACTCCAGTAAAACTCGTTTATCTTTGCCTTCTTTTAACAACGTAATTATAGTAATTTTTTCTTGTCTCTTTGCAATGAATCTTTTTGTTTTAAATTTTATTATGCTACTTTCATCTCACGAGTTGGTTTACAAACTCACATTATTCATATTTTTATAATAAACTTAAGCCAGCAGTTTGTAGCAGCAAAACGCAAAGCTAGAAAAATTATGAAAATAAATACACAATATTAACAGTATTTTCACGCAAGAATCTTAATGTTTTTTTTTTTCAGCTACTCATTATATTTTTGTTGTTAAATAACACTAGACAACAGAGATTTCAAAAAAAAAAATTTTAAGACGTTTTTTTTTCAATTTTTAAAAATTATTTAACATTTATTGTTAAACATATTTTATAGAACATCAAAATAGATTTTTTTACTTCAAGTTCAAAAAAACGCATTAAATAAGATTTGTTAGAATTAAAGTTACTTTAAGAAAGTTCCTTATAAGAGTGTTAATAGAATTATGCAGAAATAGAAAAAAAAATTTTAACCTTAAAAATTTTACACTGTTTTTAAAGAAACTGTTATAGTTTTTATGAAATATTTATCTGTCTAATATTTTCTAAAATAAATTTTCATTCCGGATTTTGATTTAAGAATCTCTTTAACATAAAACAGACTAAACTGTTGTTTTTCATATTACTGCTTAGAGGATGGTTTTAAGCATAATCGCCGTAATTGCAGAAGGAAGTAAACCGCTTTAAATTGAATAAACTTAATTTAAATGTTTTTTCAAAAAGTGTTGTATATTAATGATAGAAAATTCTAGTAAGAAATTAAATTCGTTTAGTAAGCCCTTCTTATATATATATTTTTTTTGTGTTTTATATTTATCCTGTAACTCTTAATGGAAAAAAAATAAAAAATCGTTTAATTTTTATTAAATGATGATGTAGATAACAAACCACAACTATTGATTAAAGAAGCGCGCATAATAAATATTTACCTAAACCTTAGCAAGTCTAACATAAAATATCTCAATACTTTCCAATGTGTTACTAATCTTCTAGATAAGCGTTAAGTAAAAGAACTCCTATTAAACCTGAAAAAAAAACAATTCGTAAATAAATACAACAAAGAGGTTTATAGCAAATACACAATACATTAGTAAATTGACGATTCAAACTAGACAACCGAACATTTAAAAATGAAAATACAAAATAAAAAACACAAGCAAATAGGACAATAAATTGAGAAACTATAACGCACTATATCAATGTCAGTATATTATAGTCGCCGTCAGGAACACTGACAACCTGAGTACCATTACCATCGATGACAACAATAACAACACCAAATATGTCATGAATAAAACCTCAGTAATGACTGTCAACATTTTTAAACAATGATGACTATTTTATTAATTTAAAACATCCAATGTGAATGAATAGAACAGAGACGAAAAAAAAAAAACAAAACTTACAGTACATATGGACTATAATTCCTGTAGGAAGGAAATAATAAATGTATGCGCAAGAGCTAAAGCAATATCAATTACCGTGAATGAGTATTGAAATTTACGAAATAAAAGGTATTAAATAAAAACTAAGCGGAAAATATCTGACAAAAGTGGATTAAGAATGGAAAGATGATAAAACGAATGAGGGAAAATGAAAAACCTAATCAAGCTGAAGCATAGAAAATCTCACTTAATCAAATATATTGACATATTCATGTACACATATGTAGGCATGTGCATAGTACAGTATTTGGCATTTGTGTGAGGGTGCATATGTTGTGGGGATTATTGCAAAAAAAAAAAACTATTGAATTAAATCCCAATTGTATACTTAGAAAAGATTTAAAACTTTTTATCTCTAGTATTATTTTCAGTAAATACGTCTCTCCCTTATTTTAATGACTTGAAATTAAGCTAAAGCTCGAGGGTGGTGTAGATTTAATCATAACGATGCTCTACATATGAAATAATAATCATTTGACTACACAAGATATATTTTATTAAATATTTATTTGCGCTATACTTCTATTTTTAAGTTAGATTTTTTAATATTTGGTTTTTGTTTTTAGTTAAGAGGCTAATAAAATAAATATGATTCTTATTTTGTAGTTATCCATTTTTAATTCGTATAACAGGTTGTAATTATTTCAGTTGGTATTAATTCATGTCATAGTAGTGAGGGGTCATTACCAATATAAGCAATACATAATATTGTCCTATTTATAGTGTGCAATGTAAATGTTTATTTTTATTATTACTTTACAAAATAAGAAAATTTATAAGTTATACCCAAAGCAGCTACACAATGTGGTATTCGAAGTGTTGGTATTATATTATTGATCTTAAGCTCGTAATAAAGCATACCATGACTTAAAAAGAAATTCAATACTGTTTTCTTTTTTTTTCGGCTACGATTATTGTAAATTCTTTCTGTCTACTAATACTGTCGTAGCAGTCATAGGTCGGTCAAAAAAAACTTATGCACAATATTCCAAAACTTATACTTGCTTCAATAAAATATTACTGTTTATTTAATCATTAATTTATTCATTAATTTTCAACTGTTATTTCAGTTGAAATGTACAGCGAAAACAAGTATTTACATGAAAAAAATATGTTAAAGTGAAAAAAAAGTCCAATAAAGACTTTCAAAAACTAGCAAAATTCTATTTTAATCCTAACACTATTTCAAAGCACTTGAAAAGATTTCAGCATTTAAAGAAAACCCGGATCGGGAAGAAAAAAGGCATCAGATAGATATTGGTATGGCAAAAGAAATTGAAAAGCTCTTTAGAAGAGCATCGAGTGCAAGTGCCACAACGGCAGCTTGTAAAGTTAAACTCTTTGATTTGTTTACATTCACAACCACAGCTATTGCCGATGTTGTTGTATTGACAGACTTTTCATGACTTCGGGGTAAAGACATTTATATTGTCGGTTAGTGAGATAATGTTCAGAAACAATACCGAACCAAAAACTAACCAAATTCCTTTCTTGTGTGGCAACCCTATATAGTTTCTGCAAGAGAAGTCAATCATTTGTGACTGCAGGAACGATAAACACAGATATAAAACTGCGGTGCATAGAAGTAACTATTTTATTCTATTTATTCTATGTCCCATTTTAAGTATAAGTAGACCACCTCGTCCGAAAATATAACGAATGCAACTAAAAAATTTTTAACGGGAGAATTTTTGGGAAAATAATTGATACATTTAAGTACCGAGCTATACGGAGATATTTTAATGTTAAATTAATTTGTACAATATTTTAATAAATTTACGTATTTTTGAAAATTTTCATATTGATCGATATAACTTAATACAAGTATGAGTTGCTGCTGACTCACTCTAATTGAAGAAAAACAACGACGGAAAAATAATTTTTCAGCAAATATATGTTTTTACGAGATTCTTAAAATGTGTTAGCCACAAATAAATGGGTGAATTTGTTTCAAGCATTGTATAAAAAAAAATTAGAAAAAATAAATAAAAATTGTGTGTACAACTTTCACAATAGGTTGTGAATTCGGAAACTATGATTCACAAATTTTTAGTAAAAAAACACTTGATAATATCTCGGACAGATTCAAATACATTATTAAGGCTTTTCCTTTTCTTTTAATTGTATTTTGGTTATTTCGCTTTAAGAACTGCCCTCGCATATAATTGTTTTTTCTCTACTTAACTCAAACAAAATTGTATTTACATAATAGTTTTTAAGTGCATTATAATTAAGAACTTTTGCACGTTGTAGTTGCTGCTTTTGTTGCGAATTTATTTTAGCAAATAATAGTTGACAAGAGGGAATGAATTTAATCAACATTGTCATGGCGCTAAGTACTATCTGCTTCATTAGTTTTTGTCTACAAACCTAGAGAGAAGTTTCTTGAATATTTGTTATAGTGGAATGAAGTATACATGTGATTGAAAAATAAATATATAATTTTTGGATTAGAAAAAATAATTCCTTAAATTTTGAAAAAAAATCTTCCTTAAGTACTCGAATTTCTTCTCATCTTTTAAGTTATTCTCAGATCAGTCACACAATGTTTTCATATAAACAAAAATCTTAATTTGCAGGTTTGAAGAACACCTATGTACCAATTCAAAAAAGAAACAAGATTAACCCAACACATTCTATTCAGGATGAATTTTATGCTTAAGTGTATTTGAGACTCACCGTAGAATTTTATGGGAAATATTTTTGTTGGATTTATTAATCCGCAATTTCCTTGTTTAAGGGATGTAATTGTCTACATTTTAGGAAGAAGTAAAAAATCATTTGTTAAAGAGCAATAGGGTTAATTGAGGTCCTTTAAAGCACCTTAAGTAAAAAATTTTAAACGCCAACACATTTTTTTCAGTTTTTCTTATTATTATTTTTTGTTTTTTTTTGTATAGTATATAAACCAGTATCTAAGTACATTATATGGATCAACATCAAAGACATGAAGTTGCATGGGTATTGTCTTCTGCCTTTCTACTATAACAGCAATACTGTTATCACTGCGGCCAGATAATTTTTTATATTTAGTCGCGTGTTAACCCTTTCAATGTAATTCCATAGGAATTTCTAATTTGAATTAGCTGCTCAAGTTTCAGCATACATTTTATATTAAAGCTATCGTTTCTAAAATTACAAAGTGGCATTGAGAAAGGTTGTGTTGAAAGTCTCAGCACTACACTATTTAACACACTAAGTACTTGCTTACACAATTTTAGAATATCCTAAAATTTCTCAAATTTAGGTTTACCCTATAAAATATTCGCTACTTTACCGACATCAGTATTTTGCCAAAGTCTGAAGATGTTTTCCATGCCCCAAACTTTGGGCTCATTTTTTTACCTCTAAAAGGGTTGAGAATTTTCCATGTGAGGGTATACACACGTGATGCCATTTTGGAAAATTTATCGTATTCGTCGTTTCCGATTTTGCTCTGATGGCCTTTTATCCATATTACCAATAGACGTTCACTATTTGCATGTAAGAGAGAATAAATTTTTTCGTTCGCCTTGATAACTGATTGCCTGTTCGTAGAGTTACGAATCGAAACAATTTTTCCTCTCTTTTATTGTCCCTAACCAAAAGAATTATTGAAGGCTAAAAATAAAGCAAAATAAGAATATTGTTATTGAGTAAATTAATTTAAAATTTAAATATATATTTAAAATTATTTTTTTTTCTCAGTATATACATATTTATGACTGCTTTCTTTATTAAGATAATTTCGGAATCCCAAGGATTTTTATTAAAATTTAAAAATTGCGATTACCAGAATTTACAAAAACCATTCGAGTTTCGTACAACTAATAAATAAAGATTTATTTTTTCCTTTTATTGTCTTGTTCTTTACTAATCCTTTTTAATTTCTATTTTATTATACAGTTCCTATAGCAAATTTGTGACAAATAGCCATAAATCATTTAAGGAGACATTTGTACAATAAAAGTTCAATGTAGGTATATAGTAAATCATTATTTGTGGAAAGGATATGCATTGACATAGTAATAAATATTTTATTGCTCATTGTCTACAAACAATTTGCACAATTTCACATACTTAAAACGAAACATTAGCCACAGACATGCCAATCTAATGGTGATTATTTAAATTGTTGTCATTATCAAATAAAAACCCTTATGTTTGATGACGTAGCAAAAGTAAATACAAATCTTTCTACATGAAAACGCCATTGAATACTTAAATTCATGCACATCAATACTATCAACTAACTACACACACACACACACACACACTAAAATGAAAAATAAAGAGCAATTGTTTTTACAGATTCAATATAATTGTTCTTTTGTTAGTTCAGCTCTTGTTCTGAGTAGGGACTACGAAAAAAGGACAAGAAATTTACATGCATGCAGCTTGCTACAAGTACACATCTACGTTGTTTGAAGGAATACGTTTGTTTTTTTTGCATGTTTGCATCAATGTCGATTTAACAGAATGTACGAGTGGAGTAGATATGATCGTGCCAGTTTAAATACGTAGGTTTTTGGGATATCTAACACTGAAACATGATATGAAGAATAATAACAACAATATCATTGTTGTTGTTTTATTTGAGTTCATGTGCATATACATGAATCTTACCAATTGTCATCAATAAACTAAAATGCTTGTAAAACATGAAGAGCACAAACATACACACAAACGCAGTCACAAACTCCAGAAAACAATGAACCAATTCGACTTGTATAACAAAACTTACACAGTGCAATCTACTGCATTGTCGTATGTATTAATGTATAAATGTATGTATGTATGCTCGTGTGTAATATATTAATGTTTGTTTATTTTTTAAATTTTTAACTTGAGGTCCTGAATATCTTTAAATGCAAGCAGGGCAAAGCTCAGTGATTTAAATTTAAAATACTACAGATATTATCCACTTTCGAAATGCATGAATGAAATAAAATTAAGTCTGACAACATGGGATTGTTCACGTACTATAAAGTATGTTTTAGGCGCCTTTAAAGCATGAAAATATACCCATTACAGTGTTTAAAATATTAAGGATATTCATTTAAACTTCTATTTCCAGCAACCATGTAATTGTTTGCATTTAGCAAATGTGTAAAACGAACACACCTCGTTATTTAGATAACATTATTATCAAGTTTTAAAAATAGTGACCAAAATAAATGCAAAATACTTTAATTTAAAAGTAAATTTAAAGTAGATATTAGAAGTATACGTTTAGTAGAATTAACGAATATCTATAAAAATTATTGAATATCTTTTTTTTTTTTTGTTAAAAACACTTATAAGCATTTTCAGATCAGTTTAACTGTTTTGTCAAAATACAAAGTGCCATATTGAAAAAAAGTTTGTTTTACAATTTTAACAACAAAATACTTCTTTCATGGCATTTCCTTTTAACAATATATCTTCAATAGGTATCTGTAAATAACTGTTCTTTTTTTAATAAAATTAGGAATCATTATGATAAGAATTTGTTTTTTTTTATTTATTAATTTTGTCCAAAATATAATTGAAGTCTAAGAAAATTCCATAAACCACTTTAGTTAGAATAAAATATTATCAAACAAAAAAAAATTCTATGACTCCAACAAAATTCTTTTCTGGAACTCATTTTCATTGCGAACACAATTTCTCTTTTATCGGTTGCATTTTGTATTGTATTAAAGAAAAGCTAAAGGAAATAAAAAATCAGGAATGTGAAAGTTGATCAAGTACAGCTACAAAAAATATTTAAAAAAAATTAGTAAACAAATTTAAAATAACAAACAACATACAACAGCATACAGTATTGTAAAAACATACAAGAATGTAACCACTCGTACATTACAACGGGCGTTGCATATTAATCTTATAAATAATATATAAGTTCTTTAGTCGATTGCGTAAGCTGCATTTAGAAACATAAAACAAGTACTTAAATCTAAAACATGAAACAAAATCAACTCCTTAACATCATAATCACTCTAAATACCATCAGATGATTTTAAACATTTAAAAACTAAAACTGATTGCAATTATGCAGCTTATTATCCTAACTAAAAAAATAAATTACAACTCCTTACGCTCAAGTTCTGGAAGGAACTTATAATGTAGTTCAACTATTTGTTTATGATAAAATTAATGTTTTACAGAGTTTCTCAATTATCATGAGCTTATTCGCATTAATACGTTTTATAATATGATGCTTTATTTCCTTTAAGTCCAGCGGGATTCCTTTTATTGCATAAAAATATCGCTTGAAATTTACTGTATACAAATTTTAAAAACTTAATTATTTTCTCATATTATTGTATTAAATGATCAAACTTTAACGTTTAATGTTATAAAACTTAAGTTTATATACACACAACGAACTCTGTTGTGAACATTATAGAAATAAAGATTACGCCATAAGCATTATTTGCCCTTAGGTTACGTATCTGGTCCACAGTTAGAGTTTTTAAGTAAAAATTTTCGGTAAAACATTGCCGAAAGTTATTTTTAATGAAACAAATCAAATAAGTTAAAAATGCAAAATTATTTGCTGTTTTTATTTAAAATTTATAAATTCTTAATTTCTTCATAAGTGAATTATATAATTTCGTGCGGCTTAATGTTTGTATTTTGTCAGAAATAATATTAGTATTACTTTCCATTATTGTTGCTATTTGGTATGTATTTTATAAGAAATGATAACCTTGAAATTAAAATAACTTTAATTTTTTTAATTATTAGCCAATAGAAAGACGGTTGCGTGAAATTCGATTACCAACCTGAGTTGCTATATTGTTTTATATGTGAGACTAAAAATTTTTTTGCGAAAAATTTATGTATTGTGTGAGAGCTTGCAATCCTTTAGCACTTTTAAATTATTGGCCAATAACAACAATGTTTTAGTGACGTCATTGGTATGACCGAAAATTGCAATTTTGTGCCTGAAAAGTTGAAATCAATTTTATATAATTCTTGCTTTCTGCACTAGTAGCGCTTGTTCAACAACCCTTTAGATAAAGTAACTAGAGTGTGATTAAAAAAATATATATTGGTTGCTAGTTACATTATATACACACTTCTTCATACATTAACCTATCGTATGTTAAAATAGGTTGTCCTAGAAGCCCAACTTGTCTCATTACAACTAGTTATATGGCTAGACCAAAACGAAACAAGTTCAAACTTAGCGACAAGGTATCTATATTAGCACTGCATAATGGTTATGTTTTAAAGGGTGGTTAAATTTCAAGGGCCAATGTTGAGTGTGAACCACACTTACCAATATTATCATAGGAAAAATAAATAACAATAATTTCCTTGATAATTTGTGCTTTATTGAAAATCATCATCGGCCCTAAAAAATCAAAACCCTAAATTTGTAACAATATACTGATTCTCTTTTGATATTAGACTAAATGTAGGCATTAAAATTAAATTTATTACCTGTGATTTAAAAAGAAAATTTGGATTATATGTTTAGAGTTCAGAACCTTTGAATAAATGTCCTTTGATTTTTATAACATTTATAAAATGTCCGTTGTTTTTCATAAAATTTAGGATGTAAAACAGAATAAAATATTGAAAAAAAATTTTTAACTCTGTGCCTTCAATAGGATTTTCAAGCTGCTGGAATGGCCGGAATTGTTAAGCATTTTTGGGTCTTGTCCTGTTGCCAGCTAAAATACGATTTGGCTAAGTTTTATGTTATGAAAATTATTCTTTTTTTAATTTCATTAATATTATATACTGAAAGAAATTTTATTTATTTTATTTATAGTATTTTTTTCATTCTACAGTCATTCGACATTTGCCATCTGGCAAATCTATCCACGAATAATTTCTTTCTTGTGTATTGCAAGCTGTTGGTCAGAAAAACGCTTTTAAGTAGTAAAATTTTGCAAAACAGAAAAGAAAAAAAAATTAAGTCTGTTTTAAAATGGTATTGGTAGAAAAATCAAGTAATGAATATTATCGTATTTTTCTTTATCTTTAACTATGACATGTCTATAGTCTAATGCCAGTATTTCTAATAGACTTCTTACATTGATCAACATCTTGTTGGAATGCGTGGAAGATGTTAAAAACATGAAACTTCAATTAACACTTGCACCATCTTAAATATTGCATTAATAAAATTTTATTAATTGTCAAATTGTGGCTGTTTCCATTGAAAAATTGAAATAAAATGAAAGAAATCATTAACAATTAATTAACTATTAATTAATTGTTCATTTGCGAAAACAGATCCAATTATAAGAAACAATTATACAATTTCAAATTCCTTAACTATTTGCTAAAAAAAAACTGATTTGTAAAATATAGGAAAAAATTAATTTAGGGACGTATTATGGAATTTGTAATTAACAATATATCGACCCCTGTGCGCGAAATTATCGTATGTTACAAAAACAAAATTTTACAGGAGAGCGTTTTTAATACTTTTAAATAAATAAAAACGTAAATAAATAATACTGCTACATACGATAAAATATACACAGTGTTATCTCCATAACTAAAACAGTTATTGCTATAATATTTTATCAGCAGATGGATAATTGGGTGTAGAACCAATTTGTTTAAAAAAGTCGATTTCTAAAAAAACGTAACATACTATAATTTTGCGCACAGGGGTCGATATGTGCACATATTTACATACACACATACGATGAAAGTTTGACGATGTTTACAATTTTTTTTTATACCCTTCACACAATGAAAAAGGGTATATATAGGTTTGTCATTCCGTGTGAAATTTCTACAATTTTCATTTCCGACCCCATAAAGTATATATTTTCTGAAAGCTTATGAATAGAGGAGTCGATTAAGCCCTGACCGTCTGCCCGTCTGTCCGTCTGTCCGTCTGTTCGTCTGACCGTCTGTCCGTGTGTATGTTGAAATCAACTTTTTGAAGCCCCCCGACATAGGTTGGACCCGGGTAAGGTATTAAAATATCAGAAATATTCGGGAGTAGATCGGTATTGAAAATCAGAAACATCGGTACATAAACAACTGAGATATGAGCAAAAACCCACGACCACCTCGATTTTCTTTTCATAAAAACAACATTACAACAACAACATACATACATACAAACGTGTATACTGGTTAGAGAAAACGTGGCATCGAATCCCAGCTGAGGCAAAAAAATTTTTTTTTTAATTTTTTTAAAATTTTTTTTTTGAATTTTTTTTTTATTTTTTTTTTTATTTTTTATTTAATATATTATATATATTTTTATTATTATTTTTTTTTATTTTTTTTTTTTAAATTTTTTTTTTATTTTTTTTTTGTTTTATATATATTATATATGTATATAATAAATTTTTTTTTTTTTAATTTTTTTTTTAAATTTTTTTTTTTTAAATTTTTTTTTTATTTTTTATTTTTTTTTTGTTTTTTTAACATACATACGTGAATTTACTGTTATTGCATGACTACACGTTGTGAAGGGTATATAAGATTCGGCACGGCCGAATATAGCGCTTTTACTTGTTTTATTTAATGTCGTTTTCTAGTGATGACATGAAAATAATCGAAAGTGGTTGAGAAGAATAAAATGAGAACATAATTAAAAGATGTAGAAAAATGTTGACACACAAACCTAAACAAATCTTATTGAAAGATGTTAACATTATTGCAAATTGATGTAAGATTCTAAATGTTGATCAGTGTAAAAAGGCCATAAGTGTTTTCATAGCAGTTATACATATATTGCTGCAATATGGCAGCAATATGACTTGAGAATAAATTGATAAATAATGTAATTAATTCCTGGCGGTTAATTTAGTAAACTAAAAAAACTTAAATAATTTAAATGAACTTGCAGGTTTAATAATTTGTTATAACATTAACATTAACAAAAAATATATTCTAGTCGTCCATGCCTTGTAAAAATAATCTAGTTTATAATTTGACTGGCAATTATTTCTTCATTTTCTGCTCAACAAAATTTCTAAAAATATTTTTAGGGCAATAAGCTTAAATTTTGTTTTCCACTTTATTCAATCCCCGTCCTTATTTACGTGCATACATTAAAAATGTTCAAATTACATGTGCCAATGACCCTCAATTTCAATGCAGATAGACTGAATGCTTCGGCTAACTGGCACTGTGTATTGTAAACAAAAAATTTTTGTTTTTATGGTCTAAATATTGTTTTTCCTACTTGTTAAGAGCAAGTATTATGACCACATTTGTTTACAAAGTTCATAACCTCACCATATTCAGTGTATAATTTATTAATACAAGTACATAAATAAATTAATTTTGCGTCATAGTTCTAAACATTTGGAAAATTGCATGTTAATATTTGTTGTAACTATGTATGCGTGTGTACATTGGTAAAACAAAATCCGACATTCAAAAATGGGATTACATTTACAAAACGATATATGTTTGTGGTGTTAATTTTACCATCAAACGTAATCAAATAGTATATTTGAGAAAATTGAATTATAAATATTATTATTGGCATTTTAGGTATTTTAATTGTATTTGCATATATTCAAAAAATATGTACATTTGTTGGCACATACTTACGTATAAATAATAAACTCCATATTAAATTTAATAAAATTGTAAAAAAAAGTGCCTTGACTGACTTTAAACATTTTATTTATTTAATTTTATTTTTTAATTAAATCATATAAAACTGTTTATATTATATTTTATCGTATTGTGTATATCGTTTTTATTCTATATTAAAATTTAATTTATAAAAGTTCAACAAACTTAAAAGTTTTCCAAAGTGACCTCAAAAAAAAAAAACTACCAAATGTTGCAGAACAAAAACGGCACACTTTCAAAAAGGCGCTTAAAACTGTACATAAACTACAAGCATTACACACACTTTCACATTTATTTCATGTTAAATACTGCAAAAGAAAATCATGCCAAGATAAGTATATTCGAGTAGAATATTGAATGTATGTTTTTATTTATTTAGTAGTACGAAAAGAAATGTGACAAAAATACATTGAAATTGTAGCAAACAGATTGTTTTCTGTTCAGCGTACTGTGAAGTGTATATTATAAATATAGTTGTATTATTTTCAATTACATACATATGTATAGTATTTCTCAACATTGCCTTCATAGAAATTGTATGATACAATAAATATAAAAACCACAAATATAAAAATACAAAAACCGTGTAACTATAAATGAAGTGGTTTTAAAACAAGATGGTCTTAAAGTAGTATATAAGAAAACTAAACAAAAGGAGAATGCAAAATATGAAAATGAGAGCTATTTGTATTTTGATTTTACTGCATTTTTTGTGGTTACTAGGATATTGTAATATAGCTGTGTCACCGGCTTGTTACTTCTACAATATTAATTTTGGATCCCACAATGTATATATTTCTGAAGACCTATGAATAGGGGAGTCGATTGAGCCATGTCCAAATATTAGTTGAAATTAACTTCTAGCAGACTCCTATATAGCACAGATATCTGTGTATGTATTATCAATATTTGGTATATATTCGCCCCATACATTTTTGTGATATTAGCAAATAAACATGACTGTCTCTGATGAAAAAAAAATACTTTTAGTAAAAATAAAGTTTGTCACGTTTGGCAGTGTTTGTAGATATTGTATACCTCTTGAACTACTCGTTAAAAATTTTGAACAAATCAGGTAATAAATCACCAAAGTTATAGACAAAAAATATTTGAAACAAATATATATTTTTCAAAATGTTTCAACACTCTACTAGCTAAATTGCAATTCGTAGACTAAAAAATCATTCCTAAGAAAAACTTACAAATTAGTTTGAAACTAAGGAAGATATAAGAACCAAAATACAACTACGGGGATTTTTCTAAAATTGAAAAACGGAAATCAATTTTTAAGGTTCTAGACAACCAGTATGAAGGCGCCTGATCATTCCAATACAGTGTGAAAAAGTTTAAATATAAGGCGAGGTTATAAATGAAGTGGTGGAAACATTGGTCAAATACAATAATTACGGATTTGTTAACTTCAACTCCTACAATATTTGTATTAAATGAAAAGTACAGGAAAAATTCAAGATGACATTCTAAACAAAATGGCGGGTGATTTTCTTTCTTAATCCTATCCGTATGCACGCAAAGAAAAACTATGGTTACGACATGATCACGATGGTCATATTGTAGTTTCTATAACAATATTTGGTTATCGAAAACAAGCAATAGGTTTTTTTGTTTCATTTCAGCATATATTTTGTCACGATAATCAAGCATTTGATTTCATTGTACCATTTAATGTTTATTTTTCGATATTTCGATATGGTTATCATTTAAAATTATTATGATTTAAAAAAACTAATCCGACAAAAATAACATCATATTCAAAAGCATTAAAAATTACAAATAATCATTAAATAATAGGTGAGACAACAGTATGATTACAAATTAAGCAATCTATGATGTTTTTTTAATAATAATTTGATTTCAACTGTTCTTCTTCTTGCTGAATAAATGTTTATTATTTTAAAAGTTTGAAATGTCAAAAAAATAAACAAAAATTTTGAAAAATTAAAGAAAATTTAAAAATAAACGAGAAAATTTAAAAAATATTGGTATAAAAATTAATTGGTATAAAATAATTAAATTGGTAAGTACAATCAATATGTGTATGTTACAGCAAAAGACAGTAATTTTCCGTAAAAAAGCAAAGATTGTCGATTTCAATTGTAGTTATATATATGATTATTGAATGATACTTTAATTAAACATAATAATGATTACTGGTAACCATTATATGTTTTAACGATAATCATTCAATTCAATCATAGTATGTTGCTCTTCGATTATGGTCACCACAACCATATTTTTTCTTTGCGTGTGGGTATTAAATAAAAGGGCTTGACATACTAAAGGTGGCGTGTTATAAATAATATGATGGACAATGTTAATATTAATTACGGAACTTATAACTTTAACGTTTACAATAGACAACGGTAAACTATAAAAAAGCGTGGTTATTTTTTTCATAACTCTATTAGCATGGGAATCGTAAAAGAGCTTGACCAGTAGAATACAGAATACTATAAAATGGCGGATAACATTAAAGTTGAAATCTAGGCCACGATGTGTTAATTATACTTATGTACATGATAATAAATGGTATTCCTAGTTCTGCACGGCGGATTAAAACACTGTTTTTTTCTCCAGATATTTTTAATCTAAACATAAAACTATTTTGCTTTTAAAATTTTTAAATTGAACAATAAATTGTACTGGCGATAAAAAAAAACTCATTTACATCGGTTCTAGTCGGCTAATTAAAATCTGAACAAATTGATTTTATTATGAAGGACAATTTTTGTAAAATACATGTAAAAAATATTGTACTTTTGTTAGTGTATTTTGTTTCTCTAATTTTCTTTCTTTCTTTTAACATATGACGTATGGATACAGCAAGCTCTTACTTAATTGTAATTTGGTTTTGTAAACACAGCATGAACAACCAAATAAAAAAAATCTATTAAAAAAGTATACAAAACTTTTTACTGCATTGAATAATGCATCAATATATCCCTTTTATGCTCGTGGCATATCACAGTGTTTGAAGTGTTTAAATATCGAGAAAAATAGTTCGCTACAAATCTTTCATTTTTGCAAAACATCTTTATAACAAAAGTCATTAGATTAAATAAATTCGGTAAAATAATTTTGTTCCAACTCTAAGCTTATAATAACATTAAAAGTTCTTTATTATTTTATGACTAGTCTATGACATCTTTTCCAACCTCAGAAAAGAAAAAAAAAAAATATCTACATCAATGGCAAAATTTGCTTAATGTATATTGTATTAAATATGTGTTTATTGTATTAAGAATGAGAACATTTCCTTCAATATGAGTGTTGATCATGCCAATGCAAATATCGAAAAATATAAAATGTTATGAATGATCCGAAAAAACTAATCAACACTCTTAGGATTTTAGGCTTTGAAAGAACACGGAAAGTGTGTTAACGGTGGAGAGTAAGTTTTTTTTGGCGTATTCAAATCACATGCAATACTTGCACTCAGAGGCAGTTCAGCGAAAAATTTAAAGGTAGCAGGAATTATAATATTCGAGCCAAAGGCTAAGATAAGGGTTGTTAAAAGAGGTAAGGGAGACTTAGATGCCATTGAAGTGCACAAGTCAATTTAAAGTTGTTGAAAGGCTACACTTCACGCTTATAGTGGACAAATCCTTACACAATGAGTGCATAATTATTAATATTAGCATATTAACTTATGTGTCCTTTACTTAAGTTAGCATTATACTTGTGCATCTTGAGTGTGTAGTTGCCCTTAATATGGCTTAGACAATTGAATTGTCGGATGCAAGGAAAGGGAATTTTCGTTACATTTAACAACCAGTGGTTTTTGAGACGTGTGTGCAGGATGGATATGCTTGAGTGTATTCCAAATTGGAATAGGTATACTTCTACAAATGATATGATGCTGATAAGATGTAATACGCACGTGGGTATAGCTGGAAATGAAGCGATTGGAGAATTTGTCAAACGGGGATCTGTGGCACAAACTATTTACCAGAACTAACTAACTAAATTTCACAGGTGATGGATTGGTGCAGTCAAAGCCTAAACTCTTTAAAACTGAAAAGGTTCTTAGATAAACTCACTTAAAGATTTAACAGAGTAAGGTTTTAAGATTTATCTCTTTGTACGTTTTATTTATTTGTATATGGTGTCCCAAAATTTACGCATGATTTGAATTTGATGCTATTTGTGTAGAAGGGTGTTGGCAGCCCTAAAAATAAAGTCAAAGGACAAAAAACTGTGCGCTTTTATTTAATTGAAATCTTTGTTTTAGAAACCCAATAAACTATAGGCAGAAGTGGCCTGAGCTTTTTTTATTTAAATAAATACCACAGCCACTTATTTTTAATTTAGATTTAGAAAGATTTGGACTAAAACGCTATTTCCTGGTGGGTAAAAACAATAGCCCATTTATTTTAATTCACAGACAATTTTTTTTAGGATTGCCTCAACTATTTAGATCGGCACAACTTTGCGTAATCCAGAAAGATGGTGTCAAAAACTTACATCGAAGGCATTAAGAGTTTAAAACACGCATGAAATCATTTCTTCTCTTTTTTTGAAAAGATGATTTAGAAAAAAAAAACTACCACAAAAATATGTAGCTTAAAACAAAAATAAAGTAAAGCATACGTACTACAACCATTATCCTTTTTGTGGATTTGTAATATGATGACTCTGAAATTGTAGGAGAGACAATGCAAGCAAAAGTAAATGTTATATTTCAACTAGCAACAAAGAAAGAATTTGGTCAGAGAAGATGTGTATATGTATGTGTGAAGAATTTTTTCTTGTTTTTTCTTTGTTTTTTTTTATTGAGTGTTTTATACGTTCCTACATCTGTTTAAAAAGTAAAATATTCCCTCGTAGTGTAAAACATTTATAAATATTTAAATACTATAAACTCTTAAATGCAAGGAAACATCTCATCATATATAAAACATATCCTACCAGGAGGGAAAACATTTAGGATTTGTAACAACCAAAACTCCTGCATTAAAGTGAAATTGTGACATTTTGCCTAAAGTACAAGAATTTGGAACACGAACTGTTGGAAGGTGCAATTTTTCCCATACATACCCACGAATACGTTTGTAGGTATGTGCTTAGAATGTGTGCATAAGTAACGTCTAGTAAGTGTTATTTTAACAAACAACAGCAAACAATTGAATGTGTAGATTTTTTTCTTTAAACTTTAAATGTTTATTTTGTAAGGTCGGTCTACATTGCTTACACATCTACACTCTTTTTGTGTTTATAAATGAGCGAATTGTGCTTGTGAATCAGAGTATATGAAGCAGCACTTAAAAAATAAATTTATACAATAGGGTGTCCCATTTATGAGTGGCATGCTTGTCTGATTTAAATGTGTAGATACTCGATTCATAAAAGTGGTCTGCGTGGCTAGTCTGAGTAGGCTTCAACCTCAAAATAAAATAAAAACTTCAACCATTTGATATAATTTCCACCGCGATTTAACAAAATACTTGATGATAACATAACATTATGTTATTTTATATTTGTTTACTTAAAAAAAATAATTTTACTTAAAACATTATTAAAATTTTGGAATTATTTCGACCACTTTTTTATACCCTTCACCTGTGGTGCACAAGGGTATATATAGCTTTGTCATTCCGTTTGTAATTTCTACAATTTTAATTTCCGACCCCATAAAGTATACATTTTCTGAAAGCTTATGAATAGAGGAGTCGATTAAGCCCTGACCGTCTGTCCGTCTGCCCGTCTGCCCGTCTGTCCGTGTGTTGGTTGAAATCAACTTTTAGAAGCAACTATATGTTCGTCAGATCTGTGTATGGTATCAATCTCTTGGAAATATTCAGGAATGAATCGCTATTGAAATTCAGCACAATCGCCCCATAACTTTCTGAGATATGAGCAAAAAACCACGACCACCTCGTTTTTTTTCACAATTACAACAACAACATACATACATAGATATATGTAAAAAACATACCAAACAAAAAAAATTACAAAAAAAACAAGTAAGAGCACTATATTCGGCTGTGCCGAATCTTTTATACCCACCACCAATTTTGTGTACATTTAAAGCACAATAATTATTATTTTGTTAATGGCTTTCTTTGTAGAGGGTGGTTAAATTTTAAATTTAAAACAGAGGCCGAATTACGGCACTCGAACGTGATCGAAATTTGAAAACTCTTATTAGAATCTATATACCTAAAGCATACTCGATCGTTCGAGTAAAATTTCGATCGATATCTAATGCCGTAATTCGGCCCCAGGTCTGTATAAAATGTTAGAACATCTATGAAATTCTAAATTCGTTAAATGAGAAGCATTGCTGTTTATCGCGATAGTGTGGCAAAAAAACAGTCAACTTCGACTCATCATCGTGCCAAACAATTGAGCATCAGCAATGTTATTGAAAATTTGAACTATCGGATCGAGGTGTGCCGTTGAGGTCGCGGGGGCCATTTGGCAGATATTTTGTTCCATACATAATTGAACCATACAAATATTGTCATTAAAAAAGAAATGATAATAATTTCCTACATAATTTGTGTTATATTCAAAATCAACATCGGCCCTTAAAATTTAACCACCCTTTATAACTTCGATATGCTGGTAAAATGTTTTCGTAAATTAAGTGTTTCAATGAAAATGGGCGTTAAAGTAAGCGTGTCAATAAAATTTCTGCTAATAAATACAACTTAGATATTTCAATATAGTCCGTAATTCTTCCAAAATATTTATTCATTGAGAAATTATATGAATTTGAAATAAAGCATTATATAGGATGTGGGCGTAAGAGTGGGCGTGTCACCTAAATTTTCTGGCATAACAATAACATTGACTAGAAGGATTTCCGTAGCAACTTTTATCATCATACCTCTAATTTTGTCGGTTTTATAAATTTAAATTTCATTAACAGTAAATAACGTGGAAAGTGGGCGTTATAGTAGGTGTGTCGAAGTTATTTATGCTAATAAATACAACTTAGATATTTCAATAAAGTCCTTTATTATTCGATTTATAGAGAAATTATAAGAATTTGAGAGAAAACGTTGTATGGGAGGTTGGCGTGTCACATTTATTTTCCGTCAGAAGAAAGCCTTTGACCAAAAAGCAATTCCTGCAAAATTTCAGAATCGTAGATCTAAATTTGTCACTCTTATTAGGTTTAAAATTTTTAACATATTGGAAAATACACTGCGCGGTATAAATTTTCGTACATTTTGATATCTAACTCCCTTCCTAATACATGCATTTAGGCAATTTTTCTTTCTTCCTTATGCTC
The DNA here is from genome assembly GCA_941918925.1 of Phyto melanocephala. Lineage (NCBI taxonomy): Eukaryota > Metazoa > Arthropoda > Insecta > Diptera > Rhinophoridae > Phyto > Phyto melanocephala. The sequence goes on along the minus strand of OW799233.1, from coordinate 92,729,171 downwards.
CGATTTAGCCAATTTTCTATTCCAAACAAACCTTGTGTATAAGACATATTCTGGCAAAATTTGAGCCCACTAGCTTTTTCGATGGGACCTCTATCGCGCTTTTAACAGACGGACAGACGGACGGACATAGCTAGATCGTCGTCAAATAAAACCCCGATTAAGAATATACATACCATTTTTTTGGTGGCGGATATAAAAACTCAAATACTTCAAAAAAACACATTACAAAAAAATTTGTTTAGCTCTTTTACTAAAATTTTGCAAAAAATATTTGACCTTGTGTCACAAAAATTGGTCTGCTGATCACGGTCGGATCGTAACGGGTATAAAATGGGGTATAGAGGTATAGAGGAGAGTTTTATCTACTAAATGGTGCTAATTTCTTTTTGTTATCTTATGTTTTCTAGAAGTTATGGTGTATTAAAAAAAGGAATTTAGGAAAATTTAGACCTAAAGATAAAAAAAAAATTATTTCTAAACATTATAAACAATTTATTTTCATATATTAATGGCTAACAAATTTTAAAATTATACAAAACTTATTTCGTTTGAAAATCTTCTAAAAGTAAAATGTTATAGAACTTTAAAAATCAAAATCTTACTAATAAATTTCCTGTTTTAGCAAAATACTGAGCATGTCCATTTTGAATCACCCTGTGGCCCTTAAAATTTAACCACCCTTTACAAAAAAATAGATAGATAAAAAAAAAATTTGTTAAAATATGTATTTTAAATATTCAAATACTTATTTTAAATCTACTGATGCACATTTTTTTTTAATATTTTTAAATCTTAAACCTCATAAGACTGTGTACAACTATATGTAAAGTTGGGCACAAATCATTACTCTAGTTAGTTTTTGTCAACAAACTTCGGTCATTTTCGTTTTCACAAACCCCTATAAAATTCCTTTGTAGTTTGTGCAAAAAAATGTTACTAGAGTCATCTTGTGTTCTACGTGATGTTTAGCAAAGACATCATCCTCAGTGTTTGCAAAATGTAGTGGCGCCTTCAACAGATGTCGCCATCTGCAATGAATAAATGCTAATGAATATGACTAATATATTTTTATAAAAATTTAAAAAAAAAGTGGGCGTGGCACATTTATTTTCCGTTATAACGAAGACTTTGACCAAAAAACCATGTTTGCGAAATTTCAGAACCGTACATATAGTTTTGTCAGTTTTATTACGTTTTAAACTTCAAATATACACTGAGCGGTATAAATTTTCGTACATTTTGACCTATAACTCCTTTTGTAATGCATAGATTTAAGCAATTTTTGGGGAGAAATATTCTTTTGACTCGAGAAATATATATTCGAAGTTTCATGACTCTACGTTTATGCGTTTGGACACAATTCCTTTTTTTTCGATGTTTGAAGGACACGGTTTTTTCGACCTATTCTTGCTTTACGAGCTATAACTCTCTTTCTAATATTCCGATTTAGCCCATTTTCAATACCAAACAAACCTTGTCTATTAGAAAGATTCTGGCAAAATTTGAGCCCTTTAGCTTTTTCGGTGCGACCTCTATCGTGCTTTCAACAGACGGACAGACGGACAGACGGACGGACATAGCTAGATCGTCATCAAATCAAACCCCGATTCAGAATATATATACTTTATGGGGTCTAAAATGGATATTTCGATGTGTTACAAACGGAATGACAAAATGAATATACCCCCACCATTTTTTTGGTGGCGGGTATAAAAATATTAAAAATAAGAAAAAAATAATAAAAAAACCACAAAAAAAAAAATTTAAAAAAATTTAAAAAAAATTTAAAAAAATTTTTTAAAAATTTTTCTAAAAAAATTTTTTAAAAAAATTTAAAAAAAATATAAAAAAAAATAATAAAATATAAATAACATATTAAATAAAATAAAATAAAATTTTTTTGGCTCAGCTGGGATTCGATGCCACATTTATTCTAACGTGTACGTATGCACGTATTTTATATGGGATAATAACACTGTGCTAGTTGAAAAAACAGACAAGCCGGGCACCTAGCGTTTTAACATAATTCGGGTACGCTAAATCCAGTGGTGCTCTCGGTTTTTTAAGATTGGCTCTGGATTTCGAGATATACCGTTATATCGAAAATGGAGGAGGTTGCATCACATATGTTCGCGTAACTCAAAAACGCTTTAGCTTATTCCAAAAACTTAAAAAACCGAAATTCCGCAATAAAATTTCCTTTAAGAAAAGTAAAACTTCTTTCTATTATCCGTAGTCGTTTTAGAAAAATAATTTTTTTTTTGAAAAAAAAAATTAATTTTTTTATCAAAATTTCGAAATTTTTGTTCTTTAAAAATTCATAAAAAATTAAAAAATACAGCTAGGCTTCTAATTTTTTGCAAACATATAAAAAACAAAGCTGCTAACAAAACAAGCCATAAATGATTAAAATCTGTTAGCAACTTTTGATTTTATTCACAAAAGTCGACAAATTTTAATTAATTTAAGAATTTCATAAAACGCAATATTTGTATGGGAGCCCCCCTAAGGGATGGTGATAAAGGGAAAGTATAATTTAAGAAAATGTTAAGAACAAAAAACAATGAAGGTCGGTCATACATTTTATCCCCCTAGGAGTGAATCCTAGGCCTTAGAAACAAATGTTGGGAATGAAAAATAAAGTTGCGCTGGTCATACATTTGGCCCGTTTAGGGGTATCTCAGGCGCTGCAGGTGCAAAATTTAAGGCTAGGGTTCTACGCGTATAAAAAAAATTTTAAATTAGTGACATGTAGCAAAACTGCTTTTAAGCTACTTTTGGAAGAATCAATAAATAAGCGCCAATCTCCAGGATTACATTCATTTTGCATTGTACAACGGTATTTGGCATGGTTCTTGGAATTAAAAATTAAAACATAGTATTTTTGAATTACCTGTGATTTCAAGTTATTGGCAATAAAATCTACACCTGGAAACGGTAGAAATATTATTCGTCCTTGCTTTTTTTTTTTACAAAACATGCGACTAGTACTTTGATTAAAACAATTACAGTATAAATAAGAGTTCCTCAACCCCTTCACTGTCATATGGAAAGTGCTTGCGAAAGTGATTAGTGAATTTTAAAGCCTCTGACAGTCTTGTATCTAAACAGTTATATTGAAATATCTAAGATGGAGGCGTGTAAAAGGTTTAATTACTTTTGTTATGTGTGTGGGAAATATAAAAATATACCAAGTCGCCGTAAAATCACTACTGAAACAAGTACCTTGTATGAATCACATTTTTCTTTAAGTGTTATATATAGTAAGAGTTGGACATCATCAAAAGTGTGTACACACTGCATTTACCATTTAAATAAGTAGGGAAAAAATGGAAACACCATGCCATTTGGTGTTCCAATGATTTCGAGAGATCCCATAGTTCATGTTGAAGATGAGTGTTATGCGTGCATAAATTATACAGCGGGTATGAACAGAAGAAAAATTACTTATATATCTTATACATTCTGATGAAATTCCTGTTCCGGATAGCCATATACCAACAGAATATATTTTCTCAATACTTCATTCTGTTGAAGCGGGTGGACCAGCTACTTCAATGTATCAACCGTCATGCATCACGGTTCCATGCAGTCACAATGAAATCACGTAAGATCGTCTGGATATAATGGTACGGCGTCTAAAATTATCTCAAATTCAGAGCATTCTCTTGACAAAAGAGTTAAAACGAGCTAATATTTTAGCACCAGGTGTACAAACATACGGGGCTATCAATCGCCATAGACGATTTACGACTTTTTTTAAATCTATTGAGAATAATTCTATTGCGTATTGTACTGACATCCGCGGATTGGTTTTAACAATGCAAAATGAATATAATCCTGGAGATTGGCGCTTATTCATTGATTCTTCCAAAAGTAGCTTAAAAGCAGTTTTGCTACATGTCACTAATTTAAAATTTTTTTATACGCGTAGAACCCTAGCCTTAAATTTTGCACCTGCAGCGCCTGAGATACCCCTAAACGGGCCAAATGTATGACCAGCGCAACTTTATTTTTCATTCCCAACATTTGTTTCTAAGGCCTAGGATTCACTCCTAGGGGGATAAAATGTATGACCGACCTTCATTGTTTTTTGTTCTTAACATTTTCTTAAATTATACTTTCCCTTTATCACCATCCCTTAGGGGGACTCCCATACAAATATTGCGTTTTATGAAATTCTTAAATTAATTAAAATTTGTCGACTTTTGTGAATAAAATCAAAAGTTGCTAACAGATTTTAATCATTTATGGCTTGTTTTGTTAGCAGCTTTGTTTTTTATATGTTTGCAAAAAATTAGAAGCCTAGCTGCATTTTTTAATTTTTTATGAATTTTTAAAGAACAAAAATTTCGAAATTTTGATAAAAAAATTAATTTTTTTTTTCAAAAAAAAAATTATTTTTCTAAAACGACTACGGATAATAGAAAGAAGTTTTACTTTTCTTAAAGGAAATTTTATTGCGGAATTTCGGTTTTTTAAGTTTTTGGAATAAGCTAAAGCGTTTTTGAGTTACGCGAACATATGTGGTGCAACCTCCTCCATTTTCGAAATAACGGTATATCTCGAAAACCAGAGCCAATCTTAAAAAACCGAGGGCACCACTGGATTTAGCGTACCCGAATTATGTTAAAACGCTAGGTGCCCAGCTTGTCACGAAAAAAAAGTGTCAATTTCATGCACAGTGTAATGGGTGATACAAACAATTGTTATTGCATGACTACACGTTTTGAAGGGTATATAAGATTCGGCACGGCCGAATATAGCACTGTTACTTGTTGGTATCATATTTTCGTGCTTCTTTAATAATTAATTAATTAGGTACTAAACCCTAACTTCACTTTTATTGGTATTGTATGAAAATACTTTAATATTTATATTTTTCTTTATATCAAAACAGTATTGCTATTGATTCAAATCTTTTATATTCGACTTTCTTATATCAAATTATTTCCTACGAAGCTTCCGTAGAGGTATAGATTTTTTTATAAATATTATAGATCATTTTCGTTCTCGCCTAACCCTGCTGTTAGGTAAAAACAATTTTACGAATATTAGTTAAAGGACTATTTTGATTCTTACCTCTTTTTGGTACAATAAATAGACTTACACGTTTTGTTTTATTAATTTTTTTAAATCTATCAACAAATAAAGCTTAGGTTCACTTATTTTTATTTTTTGTTTATTAGCCGATTTTTTTAAAATATTTGTTTCCTTTGCTAAAAAAAATATTATAAATTAATTAGAAATATTTTAGATGTGACTGCACTGACACAAAGCCGTTCGAGAAGACCAACAAATATGGTGCAAAAAAAGTGTTAGAAAGTGTAAATAAAAAAATTCAAATTAGTGCACCCATTTAAATTCTCGGTTTGGAATATTAGTTGAGAGTCTCACTTTTACACAACCAGGAAGGTTACTCCGTTATTCGATTCGAAACAAAAATTTTTCGAATTTGTTTACTTCAAACATTGTAGTTCGAAAATGTTTTCTTTCGAATCGAATTACGGAGTAACCCCGCAGTTTCGATACAATATGCCATACCCACTTTTTTTTTTTATTAATTTTTCACAAGTTCCTCAACCACAAAAGTTTCTTATATGCTTTAACACTTGCTTTCAATGAAATTGTACAATAGTTTCATGTACATATTTGCCGCAAAATAAAAATACTTATTTCGAAAAGTGCTATTCACAAAACGGTGGAAATTGACTACAATGATGAAAAGAAATAACTTGTAATTGTTTCCTATAATAAATCAACAATAATTTTTGCGATCTTTTTTTATGATAAACTTTTAGTTCATCTCTGGCTCAGGTAGAGCCTCTGACTGAAATCAGGACAAATTTTTGCTGTTTCTGTTTTATTTTCTAGAGGTTTTGGAAAAATTTCATATACTAGAGTAGGTGGAACCCGCAGCTGCCATATGTGATAAGAAGTGCACCAATTGCATAAAATTTACAAAGAAATATAATACAACAAAAAATATTTTGCTCATTCTTTACTGACAACATTTTACGTTTTATCCACATATTCTGATACCTTTTAATTTGAATAAAGCGATAACTTTGTATGGTCCAAAAATGTCCTAAACCTAAGATTTGTAATATTAAATTTATTTCTTCCATTTCATCATAGATTATTAAAAATTTAGTGAATACAACACACTGGAAAAAACCACGTGAGTTAACGTTTTAAGTAAGTAAGTCGATAGAATCATTGCAAAATCAATCTACCAAATTAAATTAAATTTTAATTATTAATGGATACTGAAAAACTATTCCGATATTAGCCGAGTGGTATGCATTTTTCAAACCAGCTACGATTTCATTATCAGCACTGTTTATCGGTATACACGCAAAGAAAAAATATGGTTGTGGTGACCATAATCGAAGAGCAACATACTATGATTGAATTATATGAATATCGTTAAAACATATAATGGTTACCAGTTATCATTATTATGTTTAATTTAAGTATCATTCAATAAGCATATATATGACTACACTTGAAATCGACAATCTGTGGTTTTTACGGCAAATTACTGTCTTTTGCTTTAACACAAACATATTGATTGTACTTACCAATTTAATTGCAATTTTTTTACCATTATATTTTACATTTTCACGTTTATTTTTTAATTTTCTTTAATATTTTAAAATCTTTGTTCCTTTTTTGACATCTCAAACTTTTAAAATAATAAAAATTTATTCAGCAAGAAGAAGAACGTGTTATGAACGCCATACGAGGCATCCTTTTCGGGGTGCCAATTTATGTTATGTAGATGGTGACCATGGTGTTTCATGTCACAAAATGGATATTGTTGTAAGGTGCTCTAGGAGAAAATTAGAGAACGAACGGGAGCCATTGCATACCACTAGCGGTCAGTCGGTTGGGTGGGTTCTTGTTCTCGTAAAAATTCCATTACAATATATAACGTTCATCATAAATATTATTATAGACTCCCTAAAAAAAATCTATAAAAGTTGATCTAAAAAAACAAGATGTTACAGAACCCATATTATGATCAACTGAGGTCTGAAAGAAATTAACCATAATTAGCTTTGATGATCTATCATAGATGGAGTCTGATAGATCTGCGCCTCTTAACCCTCCCTACCATTGATTTTAGTGACGCGAAAATTATTAACTAAAATCCCACAAATAACCTACCACTTTCGATTACACATCACATTGTAAGAAATATTTAAAGTTTACATTTCCATATTAATTCAATATTTATTTAATTAAATTTCAAGATGGTTTTGACATATTCAATTATTAAAATTATATATGAAAAAAATTCTATAATGGGATATGTGATTTTGTTTTTGAAGTATATAAATGATAATTCAAAATATATGTATATACCTACATATACCTACATATAAATACTTATTTATTTAAAAAAACATTTTAAAATTCATATTCACGTTTAGGAAAGAAAAGTTATACTAAATATTACATAAAAATATACACAAAAAAATATTTATGCTTGGATTACGTATATGTCTATTATACCGACGATAGTGTGCCCAATATTTTACGCAACATTAACAAAGAGAATGTTGATTAACTATTTACATTTAAATTAATTGTCTCTTGGACAACATGTTTCCAAACAGCACATGTTTATAAACACTACAAACAAGCTTAGCTTAAAAACTGGTACTTGTTTATAATAAATCACAACTTAAATAATAAAAAAAACAATGTTTATATCACTCACCGATAATATAATGTTGAGAGCAGCTGTTGAGGAGGCCTCTTCAAATGCTGGTTCTTAAGGGTTAAATGTAGATCTGTATGTCAGCAATATTATGAATGTGAGAGATATAATTAAGGTGACCAAGCAAAAATATGTACAAATACTTAGCTAAATTAAATAATAAAAAAACGAATTAATACTAAAATTTAAAATGAAACATAAATTTCATAATGCTTTTATGTTACATTATCTGTGATACTAGTGCAATTTAGATTCTAAGTTACATGTTTTAATTTATTTTTATTTATTTTATAGGCAAGTTTTTTTGTTGTTGTTTTTTTTTTTATTTATCTCACAACACTTGTTAAATATATGTTTGTATGTAAGTATGTATAGCATTAGGAAATTTAGGTTTAAGTTTTAATTATTTATCTAAATTTATGTTCATATTTTTTTTCTGTTTTAATAACAATAATAAATTTTACTTATATTTACTGCGAATTTACACTAGTCACACACAATTTTTGATGTAATTTGCACACGAAGTTTTTTAAAAGGACGAACACAGAGGTGGTTGTTGTTGCAATGATGCTGCTTAGACACCTTAATCATTTTAATGTTTCTTCAAAAATTTTTTTATTATGTAAAACTTTTTATTTTAATGTAGAAATGTGTTAATTCTTTAATTTACAGTATTTTATTAGCACTTTGTAATTGCTTCTTCTTCTTCTTCTCTTCTTTTGGAGTTTTGTACCTTCCTATTCAATCGAAACCATGTGTCTGAGCAACTAAATTAACTATTGCTTATCGATCGACAAGAGAGCAATAATTTGGTAAAGAAGTAGACAACTAAAAAAAAACGCACAGTGGTGGCTCAAATAATGAGTCCACCACGAGGTAATAATTATTTTGCAACAATTGATAGATTTCCTAATAAAAAAATTAAAAAAATAAAGATTTCGCGTAAATAAGTTATAAATAAAGATTTTCTATTAAAAAATTTACCTTTATAAATTTGCGGATTGTTTAATATAATTTTATTTAATGGGTGATATATAAAAAAAAAGCTTCCTTTGGTCACAAATTAATGGTGGAGCACTATAAATTTTAATAAACCTTCAAATTTTTCATTGAACTGTACACAAATATTTTAATTACCTTGGTGTGTATAATTGAAACCACTTAATGATCAATTTAAAAAATAATTTTCTAGTATTTTTATGTACTTATTTGTGCATAAGATTTATTTAAACTTTTAAAAGCTATGTCGTTGTGTACTTCTTGAAAGACCAAAAGAAAAGAATGATGGTTACCGGAACCTGACTGTACAATACCTCGTTTCACAAATTACAATAAAAAAATTATTTCCTGATTTAAAATCAAAACTTTGAACACTTCCACTCATATAATTGCCCGTGAAAAGTTAACAACATTGGTCAAAACTAGCAATTCTTCCACCGTGACAGTATATATCATTACTGAACACAGCTACAGACTTTCACGTATATTTTTATTTACTTAAAAACATTTTTTTTTGTTTAATATTATTAAAGTTATTAGATTATTGTAAGTTGTAAAACTATCTTTTCTTTTATTACAAATTTTTGTTTCAAAGCAGTAATTTAATCTGCAACATTTTAACAATAAGCAACATGATCAATTTATCTTAGCAACAATCCTTAAACAGCAACATTTCTTTTACTCATTTGCTATTGTTAAATATTTTCACAGGTAAACAACATGAATCTATCAATCTTGGCAACATTTAAAATTTTATCTCTACATGTATTGAAAGTTTAGTGGTTGTGTGTGTGTGAGTAAATCTACTGCAGATATAAATGTTTAGTATCATAATTAAATATGTAATAATAATACAAATAAAAATAATGAGTATAATATTTTAATAATACTAATAATACATAATTTAATTAATAATAGTACTTATAATTTTAGAAATAATATTTAGTAAAAGAAAATTTGTTCTCTTTTAGATAATTGCAAAACAAATTTTTGAACATTTAAAAAGTCTGTAAACTTGTGCATTACAAAACCGCATAATACTGGTCTTTTAGGCATCAGTATTAGGAGGAATTAAATTTATGGGCGCAGGTCTTTTGCGTGATATGTACCTAAAATTTTACCATTTTCATCTTCCAATACGTAATAATTGTTACCGATTTTTTCTTTTATTTTTGATTTTAAAAAAGTAGGAGCCAATTTCGAATTAAATTTTTTCTCAAAATTTGACTGCGCAAAGTTCCTTCGATAAACATATTGACCTATGTTATATGAAATTGGTCTTGTTCTCAAATTGTATTGATTTTTGCTTTTCTCATATGCTATTTTTATATTATTTCTAAGATCGTTATGTATCAATTGAATTTTATCATCTCTACCTAATTTTATTGTAGGTTCATTAAGCAAATTTAGATTTCGAAGCAATGCATAAGAGCTACCATGAGTAATCATCTCTTGTCCAAAAACTGCATGATATGGAGAAGTCTGAATCGATTGGTGGAATGAATTCCTTAATGCACAGCTAATAAAACTTAGATTTTTGTCCCACAAAGTTTGATCTTTTTTCAAATACGACTTAATTCCAGATATAATAGATCTGTTGACTCTCTCCGAGGCATTAGATTGCGGTGAGTAAATTGCGGTATATGTATGTTTAATTCCCATTTCCGTTAAAAATGCATTAAATTCATTGGCTTTAAATTGAGAGCCATTATCACTTACTAACGTTTCCGGTACACCGTATACATGGAAGATTTGTTCTAAAAGATATTTTTGTATAATAGAGGAGCTAAATTTTTTAAGGGGACATAACCAGTGGAATTTGGTTAAATGATCGAGTACAATAAAAATTCCAATGTTTCCTTGCTTACTACGCGGGTAAGGTCCTACAATATCGACGTACAGTCTTTGAAAAGGCCTTACAGAGATAATATGATTTCCCATGTTAGGTTTTAAAGTAACGTTAGGGGCTTTGCACTGTTTGCATGTTTCACATGACCCTATATACTTTCTAACGTCCCGGACCATTCCAGGCCAATAGAATTTTCGACGAATTAATTCTAACGTTTTTACAATGCCACCATGTGACGCTATAGGAGAGTCATGAAATCTTGAAATAACAGATTTTCTTAAGTTTTGAGGTAGCCAAAGTTTCCAGGCTTCATTTTCTTGATCCATATCTCCCATATAATGAGCAGTTCTTATATAAACATAATTATCTACAACCTTAAGATCGGGGAATTTATTCGAATTCTCCTCAATATTCTTTTTAAGTTCTATATAATCGATATCTTGAAAATGAGACGAATTAAGATCTATTTCTGGTTCGGCCAATTCGATATCAGCAATTTCTTCAAAGGTAATTCTCGACAGAGCATCTGGTACCACATTATCTTTTCCCTTTCTGTGACTGATGGTAAATTTATAACCCTGCAGTTTCCACACCCACCTTGCCAATCGACCTGTCACATCCTGCTGTTTCATAAGCCACATCAAAGAAGAATGATCGGTTATAACCTCAAATTCTTGCAGTTCAAGATAACATCTAAATTTCTTGATTGCTTCTAGCGCTGCCAAGCACTCGCGTTCGGTGACACTATAATTGCGTTGGGCAGAATTCAGTTTTTTCGACATGAAAGCAATAGGTTTTTCATGCCCTTCATCATCTAACTGCACCAACACAGCACCGATGCCAATATCGCTGGCGTCGCAATGTAAATAAAACTTTTTCGAAAAGTCAGGATTTGACAATACAGGAGTGGATGTAAGTATGGTTTTAATTTGTTCAAAAGATTTTTGGGCCTCTTCAGTCCAACAAAATCTACGCTTAGTCGATAGTACTTCGGTAATGGGATTAACAATAGTTGAAAAATTTGCTACAAACCTTCGGTACCAGCCTGCTAAACCGAGAAAACCACGCACTTGTTTTATATTTTTAGGGGTTGGCCAATTTCGAATGGATTCTACCTTTTGTGGATCTGTTTTAATGCCACCATGACCTATTATATAACCTAAGTAATCTACTTCGGTGACACAAAATTTTGACTTAGAGATATTCAAGGTTAAATTTGCTCTTTTGAATTGATCTGCTATTCGAACGAGTACAGATAAATGTGACGTAAAATCCTCTGATACAATTATCAGATCATCTAAGTAACCGAATACCGAATTTCGAAGATCGGGTGGTATAAGGCTATCCATCAAACGACACATTGTTGAAGGGGCATTACAGAGCCCGAAAGGCATAACTACGAACTGATATAAAGGCCTTCCTGGTACTGTAAAGGCAGTAAGAGGTTTTGATTCCTCGGATAAACCGATTTGCCAATAAGCATCTTTAAGGTCTAACTTAGAAATAATGTTAGCCTTGGGCAATCTAGAAAATATGCCTTCAATATTTGGCAGGGGGTACGCATCCTTTTCCGTAACCTCATTTACTTTACGGGCATCTAAACAAAGCCTTACCTTATTAGGCTTAACCACAAGTCGCATGGGTGAGCTCCAAGGTGAAGTTGAGGGCTCAATCACACCCAATTCAAGCATACGATCAATTTCTTGAAACATTAAATTTTCGACAGCAGGTGATACGGGATAAAACCGCTGTTTTACTGGTTTTGCATTACCAACGTTTATGGTATGTTCAATTAAGCTTGTTCGACCTAAGCCTTGCTTCTCAAAATTTGGGAAAAGTGCTACGATAGCATTAAGTTGTTCTTTTTGGCAAGCAGTTAATGGGTATTCATTTGCACTAGAAACGGACTGAACATCGGACAAAATAGGGTTATCGCTGGGCAAAGACTTTACAGGTTTTGGAAGACATTTAGCCTCAGACGTACATACTACATTTTCAAAAATTTCAGGAGCTAGATTAAAACATTTCCAAAAATCTAATCCTAAAATAAGTCTTTGTGTAATTGAGGGTACTATTAAAATTTTCAATTTTCTAACTAAATTTTTAAATGAAACGTCTACGTTTAAAAAACCTAAAACTCGTTGCATACGACCATCAGCTGTTTTTACGTATGTTTTTAAAGGACTAAATTCTTTAAAATTTTTAAAATCATGATTAGCCAAGTCTGAACCTATACAAGAGATATTAGCACCTGTATCAAGAAGACCAAATTCTGTAAAATTTAAAAATTTTACGGTTGCATAATAGCGTTTATCGGATAAATTATTAACGATTGACGATAAAATATAATTTGAGCTTATTTTACGATTTTTAAAATAGGTACGTAATCTTATGGTTGAACGTTTTGGTTTATGTGAAGAAAAATTATCAAGGACATTCACGTCAAAAATTTGTCTACGCTTTTCCAAATATCTTTTCAATTTTACATGGTAAGGTAGTATTGGCTGAATAATTCTATTTATATTTTCATTTTCAGATTTCTCATTCAAAAATTTGTAACTATTATAATTATCAGTTGCTTCACGTTTTAAAATATCAATTTTACTTTCAGAATTATTTATTGAATTTTTTGATGTGGTTTCTTTTAGGGAAATTTTTGGTAATTGTTCGGAGCTAATAAGTTTTTTGAAAGGGCAAGTTTTCTGTTTGCACATTTTGTACATTGTGGCTTATATGTATTTTTTAGACCACACCCATAACAAAAAATATTTCTACTTTCTAAACAATCTTCCCAGTGGTGGCCTGTTTGATCACAGTTCCAGCACGTAAATGTTTTTGAAGTGTGCTGAATTGCATCGACTGCTATATTTGGTTCAACTTGACAATCAGAAACATTAATTTCATGTGAACCGTCTACTTCTGCCACTTGGCGTCTTGAATTAAAATTTGAACCAAATCTCATTTGTACATTCTTTTTAAAATAATCAGAGTCCATTAAGTGTTCTCTCATCTGGACTAATTTTCGTAAGTGAGCAATGGAGTACACTGGAACGTACAACAATTCATGACGTATTTCCGGTCGGAGGTTTCTCGTCAAAATTTCTACCAAATCTGACTCCGGAATTGGAGTTGCAAGTTTGCCTAACATGCCACATATAGACTCATAAAACGATTCAAAACTTTCGTTCGGTTTCATTTTTCGATTTCTGATTTCCTCATGTATGTCAAAACTTGACTTAAATTCTTTGTATTGGTACTTAAGAGCTTCACAAAACTCTGACCAATCTACGACTTCGACCTGTTTGTGGTAGCGCCAGTACCAATCGCGCGCTTTACCAGTTAACAGTATGTGAAGATTTCGACATATCAATGAAAAGTCATTGTTAAAATTTTCCTTTGTTAAAGTTCTTACTCTATACAAAAACTCATCTACCCCTATCCCATTGCTAGAGCCATCAAATTTGATGTTCCAATTTTGGATAATCGACGTTATCTTGTCTGCCCTTATGGCAAAGTTTTCATCAACAGATGAATTATTAGATAATGGACGACTATTTTGACGATTTTGTGCAATATTCTGAGAATGTGATTGTGTTCTCACAGGTGGTATTCGGTTTACATTATTAGCAAAATTTTGAGAATTTGGAACTACATTTAGGTTTTGTAACAGACGTGTTACTGTATTCTCAATTATAGAATTTAAATAAGAAGGATCGAAATGTTGAGTATTATTTCCAATACTAGCTCTACGATTAACGTGTTGCCTGTTAATCTGAGGAGAATTTTGATTATTCATATTTAATGTATTTCTAAGATTAGTGGGAGGATCTTCTAACAAAAGATTGGGATTTGACGTTTGCGCAAGTGAATGGGTTTGTGACTCATTTAACATGTTTATAGCGTGACTTCGAGTGTTATATTGTTTAGATATTGCACCACGAGATCTACCACGATTTGAGTTTTTAATTGGTTCATTAATAACGTTTGGCTTTTGGAAATTTATTGATTTTAATTCTGCTAAAGTACAAGGCCGCTTACACGAGGGACATTCTGCAGAATTTGTTAAATGACTTTCAATGCAAATACGATGAAAAGTGTGATTGCATTCGGAAATAATTATACAATCTTGTCCTACTGACATTCTTTCGGAACAAATTTCACAATTCTGATCAATTTGAGTCATATTTACAGCAAAAGGCTGTGATGGGGTTTGTGGAGGTGATCGTTCCATCATAATAATAACAAATTATATTCAAAATTTACTTTAAGAAAACATTGTTTTGTTTTTTTTTCAAAAACAAAATAAAAGTATGTGGAATTAAAAAAACCAACGAAACTTATAACAGATGAAAAATCATTAAATATTAAATAAAACAATTAAACTTCAAGAAAATACTATATAGTTATGCAGAAACTGTTAAAAAAATAAAACTTTTTTTTTTTTTTTTATATATCTAATACTATTTAAAATAAATATTTCAGCAGAAAAAATTCTTGCAGAAAAATATTAACAAAAATTTATATGCTGACGTAAAAGTAATTCAAATGCTGAAAGCAGTGTTACTAAAAAAAACAACCATAAAAATTAACATACAATATGTATGTATACAAGTAGAAGCAAGATTTAAGAAACAAACGTTCGAAATTTAATTATAAGAAAAATTTTAAAAATTTTGAAAAAAAAACTTTATAATCAAATATGAAAAGTTTAAATATCAAAAAATTTTCTATATTTGACTTAAATTAAAAACCAAAAAAAAATTAATTCATTCAAACTTCATAAAAAAAAATAATCGTATTATTTTTTTTTTTTTTTTTTTTTACCAATTTAAAAATAAATATACATATATTTTTTTAAATTAATAAAAAAAATACTAATAATAAAAAGATTAAAACAATAATTAATAAACTAAAATCCAATGAAAAAGTGAAAATAAAAATAATAATTAGAAATGATTTTATAATCAAATGTATTTTCTCTTACGTTTAGTGATGTGAATTGAAAGGGTAGTTAAAATGAAAGCTTCTTAGTGTATGGTTAATAGGAAAACAAATCTAGGCTATGGAGTTTAAAAAGTATTTAACACCATCAAGAAAATAAACAAACCGATATGCAAATTAATTATTTCAAACAAAACTGATTTTAACGGACAATAAATCGCAAGCAGCAATTATATTGTAAATCCAGGGAAAAACCAGGATATCGATAGATCAGTTACATTAATTAAGTAATGTTCAAAAACTTTACAAACTACTACAAAATGATTCCCCTTATGTATAACATTCACCTGAATTCAAAAGGATTAATAGTGAATTATTGGTCGATATATCCGAACCTTGAAACCTCAGATAATCGAAAATCCGAATAATGCTAAAAATTATTTGAAAACTATGCTTCAATTATACATAAAGTTAATTATTTCGTATGTTAATGAAATCTAAAAAAATTTTAATTGATGTAGAGCAAAGAAAATCTAATATATAGCAATTATATATTAACCTTTCGTGCCCCACGTTGGGCGCCAATTTATGTTATGAACGCCATACGAGGCATCCTTTTCGGGGTGCCAATTTATGTTATGTAGATGGTGACCATGGTGTTTCATGTCACAAAATGGATATTGTTGTAAGGTGCTCTAGGAGAAAATTAGAGAACGAACGGGAGCCATTGCATACCACTAGCGGTCAGTCGGTTGGGTGGGTTCTTGTTCTCGTAAAAATTCCATTACAATATATAACGTTCATCATAAATATTATTATAGACTCCCTAAAAAAAATCTATAAAAGTTGATCTAAAAAAACAAGATGTTACAGAACCCATATTATGATCAACTGAGGTCTGAAAGAAATTAACCATAATTAGCTTTGATGATCTATCATAGATGGAGTCTGATAGATCTGCGCCTCTTAACCCTCCCTACCATTGATTTTAGTGACGCGAAAATTATTAACTAAAATCCCACAAATAACCTACCACTTTCGATTACACATCACATTGTAAGAAATATTTAAAGTTTACATTTCCATATTAATTCAATATTTATTTAATTAAATTTCAAGATGGTTTTGACATATTCAACTATTAAAATTATATATGAAAAAAATTCTATAATGGGATATGTGATTTTGTTTTTGAAGTATATAAATGATAATTCAAAATATATGTATATACCTACATATACCTACATATAAATACTTATTTATTTAAAAAAACATTTTAAAATTCATATTCACGTTTAGGAAAGAAAAGTTATACTAAATATTACATAAAAATATACACAAAAAAATATTTATGCTTGGATTACGTATATGTCTATTATACCGACGATAGTGTGCCCAATATTTTACGCAACATTAACAAAGAGAATGTTGATTAACTATTTACATTTAAATTAATTGTCTCTTGGACAACATGTTTCCAAACAGCACATGTTTATAAACACTACAAACAAGCTTAGCTTAAAAACTGGTACTTGTTTATAATAAATCACAACTTAAATAATAAAAAAAACAATGTTTATATCACTCACCGATAATATAATGTTGAGAGCAGCTGTTGAGGAGGCCTCTTCAAATGCTGGTTCTTAAGGGTTAAATGTAGATCTGTATGTCAGCAATATTATGAATGTGAGAGATATAATTAAGGTGACCAAGCAAAAATATGTACAAATACTTAGCTAAATTAAATAATAAAAAAACGAATTAATACTAAAATTTAAAATGAAACATAAATTTCATAATGCTTTTATGTTACATTATCTGTGATACTAGTGCAATTTAGATTCTAAGTTACATGTTTTAATTTATTTTTATTTATTTTATAGGCAAGTTTTTTTGTTGTTGTTTTTTTTTTTATTTATCTCACAACACTTGTTAAATATATGTTTGTATGTAAGTATGTATAGCATTAGGAAATTTAGGTTTAAGTTTTAATTATTTATCTAAATTTATGTTCATATTTTTTTTCTGTTTTAATAACAATAATAAATTTTACTTATATTTACTGCGAATTTACACTAGTCACACACAATTTTTGATGTAATTTGCACACGAAGTTTTTTAAAAGGACGAACACAGAGGTGGTTGTTGTTGCAATGATGCTGCTTAGACACCTTAATCATTTTAATGTTTCTTCAAAAATTTTTTTATTATGTAAAACTTTTTATTTTAATGTAGAAATGTGTTAATTCTTTAATTTACAGTATTTTATTAGCACTTTGTAATTGCTTCTTCTTCTTCTTCTCTTCTTTTGGAGTTTTGTACCTTCCTATTCAATCGAAACCATGTGTCTGAGCAACTAAATTTACTATTGCTTATCGATCGACAAGAGAGCAATAATTTGGTAAAGAAGTAGACAACTAAAAAAAAACGCACAGTGGTGGCTCAAA
Organism: Phyto melanocephala; assembly: GCA_941918925.1. Classification (NCBI taxonomy): domain Eukaryota; kingdom Metazoa; phylum Arthropoda; class Insecta; order Diptera; family Rhinophoridae; genus Phyto; species Phyto melanocephala. Next base: position 92,711,206 of record OW799233.1, on the reverse strand, counting down.
TAATGAGTCCACCACGAGGTAATAATTATTTTGCAACAATTGATAGATTTCCTAATAAAAAAATTAAAAAAATAAAGATTTCGCGTAAATAAGTTATAAATAAAGATTTTCTATTAAAAAATTTACCTTTATAAATTTGCGGATTGTTTAATATAATTTTATTTAATGGGTGATATATAAAAAAAAAGCTTCCTTTGGTCACAAATTAATGGTGGAGCACTATAAATTTTAATAAACCTTCAAATTTTTCATTGAACTGTACACAAATATTTTAATTACCTTGGTGTGTATAATTGAAACCACTTAATGATCAATTTAAAAAATAATTTTCTAGTATTTTTATGTACTTATTTGTGCATAAGATTTATTTAAACTTTTAAAAGCTATGTCGTTGTGTACTTCTTGAAAGACCAAAAGAAAAGAATGATGGTTACCGGAACCTGACTGTACAATACCTCGTTTCACAAATTACAATAAAAAAATTATTTCCTGATTTAAAATCAAAACTTTGAACACTTCCACTCATATAATTGCCCGTGAAAAGTTAACAACATTGGTCAAAACTAGCAATTCTTCCACCGTGACAGTATATATCATTACTGAACACAGCTACAGACTTTCACGTATATTTTTATTTACTTAAAAACATTTTTTTTTGTTTAATATTATTAAAGTTATTAGATTATTGTAAGTTGTAAAACTATCTTTTCTTTTATTACAAATTTTTGTTTCAAAGCAGTAATTTAATCTGCAACATTTTAACAATAAGCAACATGATCAATTTATCTTAGCAACAATCCTTAAACAGCAACATTTCTTTTACTCATTTGCTATTGTTAAATATTTTCACAGGTAAACAACATGAATCTATCAATCTTGGCAACATTTAAAATTTTATCTCTACATGTATTGAAAGTTTAGTGGTTGTGTGTGTGTGAGTAAATCTACTGCAGATATAAATGTTTAGTATCATAATTAAATATGTAATAATAATACAAATAAAAATAATGAGTATAATATTTTAATAATACTAATAATACATAATTTAATTAATAATAGTACTTATAATTTTAGAAATAATATTTAGTAAAAGAAAATTTGTTCTCTTTTAGATAATTGCAAAACAAATTTTTGAACATTTAAAAAGTCTGTAAACTTGTGCATTACAAACGATTGAAATCAAATTATTATTACCTCACCTAATATTTAATGCTTATTTGTTATTTTTAGTGCTTTTGAATATAATAGCGGAATTCACTCTTGGTAGCATTTTTGCAATTAGTGCAAATATGCACTAATTTTTTGCTACCAAGCGTGAGTGCATTTTTCATGTGTGTTGCAAACTTATGGCTGATTTTTTAGGTATTTAAGAAACAACAAATCTTTTTTTAAATTAATAAGTAAGATTCTGTGTTTTAATATTTTCTGAAAAGAAAATTAATTAATTTTAAATAAATTACAATGCCTAAATCAACGGAAAAATATAAAAAATTTGTTGGTAAAAATGCCATGGATGAAATTGAATTTGTAGAGAGTAAAAGAGTAAATAAATTCTTTATCTGTTGTGCAAATTTCTGTGACATTGCTTTGCACTGGTTTTTCGTTGTGCACATTTGGTCAAGTGATGCAAATTGCCCTTTAATATAATTTTTGTAGTCGTGCAAACGTTAAATTGTTTGCTAGACTTGCGCGGTCTGCACGACTTGCAAGGTTAGTTTGCATCAAAGAGTGAGTTTCGCTAATGTTATTTTTGTCAAATTATTTTTTTTAAATCATACTATTTTTAAATGAGAACCATTTCGAAATTTGTAGGAAAAATAAACATTAAATGATACAATTTAAACAAATGCTTGATTATCGTTACAAAATATATGATGAAATGAAACAAAAACAAGTAAGAGCGCTATATTCGGCCGTGCCGAATCTTATATACCCTTCACACCGTGTAGTCATGTAATAACAGTAGTTTGTATCACCATTCCATATGATATACGTACATACATATAAAAACCAAAATGTAAAATTATAAATTAACGTATGTATGTTAAAAAAAAAATAAAAAAAAATTTAAAAAAAAATTAAAAAAAAAAATTTAAAAAAAAAATTAAAAAAAATTTTAAAAATAATTAAAATATATATAATAAATATGAAACAAAAAAAATAAAAAAAAAATATATAAAAAAAAATTAAAAAAAAATAATAATAAAAATATAAATAATATATTAAATAAAAAATAAAAAAAAAATAAAAAAAAAATTAAAAAAAAAAATTTAAAAAAAAATAAAAAAAAAATTTTTTTGGCTCATCTGGGAATCAATGCCACGTTTTCTCTAACTAGTATACACGTTTGTATGTATGTATGTTGTTGTTGTAATGTTGTTTTTGTGAAAAAAAAATCGAGGTGGTCGTGGGTTTTTGCTCATATCTCAGTTATTTATGTACCGATGTTTCTGATTTTCAATACCGATCTACTCCCGAATATTTCTGATATTTAAATACCTCACCCGAGTCCAAGCGATGTCGGGGGGCTTCAAAAAGTTGATTTCAACATACACACGGACAGACGGTCAGACGGACAGACGGACAGACTGACAGGGCTTAATCGACTTCCCTATTCATAAGCTTTCAGCAAATATATACTTTATGGGGTCGGAAATCAAAATTGTAGAAATTTCACACGGAATGACAAACCTATATATACCCTTTTTCACTGTGTGAAGGGTATAATAACTATTACTTGTTTTCGACAACCAAATATTGTTTTAGAAAAAATAATATGACCGTCGTGCTCATGTCGTAACCATGGCTTTTCTTTGCGTGTACTTGTAAAGGGTCCGCCAAATAACTTTTTTTTAAATGCTATAAAAAAGTGTAGCTTCGGCTGTGTGGCACGTAGCGCCGTCCTGTTGAAACCAAATGTTGCCAATATCCTCCTCTTCAATTTTTGTGAACAAAAATTCGTTTTACATGGCCCGAAAACGATCGCCATTGACTACGGCCACTCCTTGCTCATTTTCAACGAAAAATGGCCCAATTATGCCTCTACTAAAATCCGCACCAAACTGTGACACGTTTTGGGTGTATTGGCTTTTCAGTGTATGCGTGCGGGTTTTCTGTGCCCCATATGCGACAATTTTGCATGATTGCATACCCGCCAATATCAAATGAGCTTCCTCTGAAAAGATGATGTTTTTGGAGAAATCGGCCAAAGTAATGTCGCAATATTTACCAACGTTGTTCAGGCATTTACACAACCATATTCGTTCAGCGGAAGGATAAAACTAATTATCTCTCAAATCAGACATGAGCTAAGTGTTACCATTCACGAATTAAGCCCTAGTTGAAGAAAAAAATGTTCGATGGCGGACCCTTTATGTAATTTTAAAATTACTATTTATGTTACAACCAACGCGAATTCATATAAGGTGATGTTACTAAGCCATGAGCATTGGTTGAAACATTTTATAAAAATGATGAAGTTTGTGGAAAAATTTTTAAAAATACTTATATTTGTTCAATACCTTATTGGTAAATAAGTAAAATACAAGTTGTAATTATAATAAACAAAATTTTTAATGATTTTAACTCAGAAAATGCAAAATGCGCGTTGTATTTGTCCCAGTGGTTGTAAATTATGAAAATTTTAAAAAATGCTTTAAAAAGCACAAATGTGTGATATATGTAAACTAGCAGAAATTTTTAAAATAAAGAAAAAACATTTATTTATTTAAAAAATTTTCGCGTAAGTTTATTAAAATAAAATATATTTAAAAGTAAACAAACAATTAGTTTTTTTGTGTTTTGACTTTCTCCGGGCATTTTTGTGTTTGTTGTAGGTATGTTGTCACCTGATATGAATCCGCCTTGTTACAACTTAATGAAATTAGCATAAGGGAAGCATAGCATTCATTCTCAAGTTTGTCTTGTTCTTTCCTATCAAATGAAATTTTTTCTTCATGTTCACATTCTTCCATTTTTTAATATATTTTTATTTACAAAGTTCGAGTATATATTTTTTTATAGGTATACACTTTTTTTAATTAAACACAACAATTTTAAACGTAGTCTCAAAATTTTAGCCATATTAGCTTAAACATTTTATAACATAAAAATAATTTCAGGCATATGGCGATGACCACCTTTTAAACTACCTTTTTGAAACACTTAATGGATAACACTCTATATAAAGAGATTATTAAAATTTTAAAACTTATTTCAGTCATAGTCATCTATATTGATGTCAGTACACCCATCAATGTTATTTGTGTCACAAGTTGAAAACAAAAACTTCAAGACTTAGATAATACTGTGGGATACCCTACTTTTTGCACACACAATTCGGTATTATAATTTATTTGTTTTTTATTTCTCTCTATTTTATATTTTGTCTCTTTAAATTTCTAATTTCATTTCACTGACCTGGTTTGCAAAATTCTGAAACAGAAAAAAATGTATATAAAATAAAAGAGAAGTTATAAATTATGCAAACCTTTGTGGTTAAAATTATGTAAATTAAAGTGGTTTTACAATTCACATTGTATGAAAAATAAAATAAAATAAAAACTACAACCTAAACTAAACTAAACATATTATATACTTTTATTATAAAACAAAAATACGAATTGTAGATTGAGTCAGACATGCACAATTAGAGAAGGGAAAGAGTTTAACAGAAAATATTTTTACAAAATGCAATAACAAAAGCATAAATTTGTCAAAGATAAAGCTCACACACGCTTATATATTTTATAGTCCATTAAAACTTGACAGATATATTTTTGTTAATCAAAATTTAATTCGTTTTTTCATTACTTAGATTAACAATAAAAATAAAATATTCGAGAGATTGAATACAGTCTCCATTTCTTACAAATAAAATAACAGACCTGTATCTCTTCACTTATTTAATTCTTGAAGATTTGTTTCCATATAAATATTCTCTTTAAATCATTGATTACTGGCTCTCACTGTATAAAGAATTCATATTGCAAATTATTTTTGTCTGTCCTACGAAAATGTTGAATTATTAAAAAATAAAAATTCAATCCAAATGCTGCATAGAATTTTTTATGTTTTAAGTTTTGATACGTTTTACTATTAACTATTTATCATCCTCAAAAGGAGAAACCCAGCATCGTCATGTTCAAGCACTCATAAAACATGGTTGGTCCTTTACAGTATATCCGGTGTATGTCTGTTTTAGATTTTTTGCTTCTGCAACCTGACTACTTGATTGTTCATGTTATTTAAATTGTTTGAAGAAAAAAAGGACAAAAATGAACATGTTTTGTACCTGACAAGAAGATTAAGATATTTTTCTTTTTTAGCAATGGACCCTTATGGTCTTAGTTTTCTTTTTCATTAAAAATAAGCTGTGAGAATGTATGTGGGCAGATGTATTTAAATTTGATCTAAAAAATACTTGCATATATTATGTAAACATGTTAGTTTGTGTGTATGGGTATAGAATACTAAACTATTAAAAGAAACACAAACTAAGTTGTTATAAATCATTTTCAAATAATAGCATTGCCTCTCTTACATCCTTCATTATGCACAATTTGTTTTTACATAAGTATTTTCCATAATTCTCAACTTTTACACAAACAATCTATTAACGATGTCGGATCGTAAGGCCTAAGATGAAAAGTCGTTAAAAAGTGGACGATCGTTTGCCTTCAATTGATAAGTCAATTGGATCTTGTAGCAAAATTCTCATCATGCTGATGAGTGATATGTCGAGTTGTTTAGATATATGGCGAGTCGATTTTCTTGGAATAAGCTGCATACCTTCATCCAGAACAAACCTGTTCTTCGTTCTGTACTTTCGGTAATTTTCATATGGAACTCGCGGTGGGCACTTTGTTTCGTAAAAAACTTATTTAACTTCGAAAATAGGTTTGCAATACTAGCCAACGATATTCAAACGTAAAATATTAGAGAGTAGTCATACCATCTTTATATAGATAAAAATACTGTTTGTTTGTCTGTCTCCTATACAATATCAAACCGCATAGCATAATGTAAAAAATCTTTGATAAAATCTTATACAGACGGGCGATGGTTCCTTGTCAAAAAGGTGGCCAGTGTAAATTTTTTAACTGTTTTGAAATATCCGATTATTATCAAACTTCGCATTTGCATAGGGTACCTGCAACAATAAAATTTTATTGTATGTAAAAGTGTAATTGTATAAAAAAAATTATTCTAGTAAAAAATAATCTGTTTGAACTAATTCTAATAAACCGGCTTTGATAAAACTTTGTAAATATATAAATTTTTCGTAATAATATAATTTAATGGTGGCAGGCCCTTGCAGAATTAATGCTTTTTTAAATTACTTCTACTTAATCGTTTCTATAAAAATTTTCACACACAATAAAATAAGCGGAAGTGTCACTTAATGAATTTTTTTTTCATGCGCACAGTGTTACTATTGACATTTTGCAAAATCTTAACGACCCTGAGAAATCTTTAACAAAATGCAGGTGGAGTATATTTTTATCTCGAAAGTTGTTGTTAGCAGTCATTAATGGTGTTTTCTTTTCTGACGTAAATGTTGCATTAATTCTGCCCAATGCATTTTTTGTGTTCTTTTCTTCTTTCTTTTGTAATAGTGTGCCATAAAAATGAGAAAAAATGTTACATATCGTACCCTGAATTAAATCAAAGGATTAGAATATTGCATTCTTTAACAGCTGATATTAAAAAGGAGAAATAAGTTTTTTTGACGGTTAAAAATAATTTTTGGTCCCACATTATTAAAATGAAAGCAAGCAATGCTGTTTTACATCAAAATAAAGCTATCAAGTTGGTTAGGTTAGGTAGAACAGGCAGCTGTTTTGCAGCTCACTTGGGTCCATTATATTGATCCCTTTGTGATATCTGAATAGAAAAGTAAGAATAGAATAGAAAAGAGAGAATAGAAAAGAGAGAATAGAAGCAGACAAGTCCAGAGTCTCTGGCGGGTATCGAACCCGCAACCCCCAAACTAGCAGATCATCATACTACTGACTAGTCCACAAGGGCACCCTAAGCTATCAAGTAAAAAAGCTGAAAATTTCTATTTTATTCTCCTGATTATGAAGGTAGAATTTTGTTAGGGAGCAGTTGACCATTTAAAAGTGTTTTACTATAAAAGGGCAACATTGTTTGTTAGAAAATAAAACACCATAAAAAATTAATACATAACCGAACACGACAGAATGATTAATATAAAGGACTTACAATGAGTATAAACAATAATATTATTGCTGTGGACCGCGATCTGCAAGTGAACAATATTTCTAACAACATAAAAAGTAGTAGCAAAAATATAACATCAGGTCTTATACCAGGTAATATAAATGCTAATATGTCACACTTTCTCTTTACAAAGTATATCAAGCAAAATAACCGTATAATCAACAGACATAAAATCGTGATATTAATTTTCCAAACTAAATATTATTACCATTTTGAGCGAAGCATAACGCATTAAATACAGCAGGCGATAGACTTCAGAATACCGTTGTCTATAATCAACGTTCACCTATTTTGGAAACCACAGCAACTTTACAAGCAGCTGATACTAAAACTCTTCGTTGAAGAAATACATAGTGCAGTGCTCTCACTTTTAAATATTTGACTTGTTTTTAAAAATTCAGTTACTTGCTTAAAATATACTAAGAGAACATACAAATAAAAAACAAACAATATATTGGTTGAAAAATTCTTTATTATTAATTAATTTTAATTATTATAGTTTTATAATATTCTTTTTTTTTAATAAATTAAAATATTTTTGAGTTTTCATTTATTTGACAATTCTTAGTTCATAAAGTGGCAGCACTAGATCCGTTGTTTGTTGCCTACGAAAATATAAATTAGCATTCGTTGGCTATATAGGCATCGGTGGTGTTGTAGCCGTGTTGCTGGGATTGTTTAAATACAATCGTCTTCATATAGACGTGTGCACTTTAATTTTGACAGATTGTAGTCAGTAGCTTGTTGTCATTTATGTGTTTAATGCATAACAACAAACTTAATAGCTGCTCCTCTGAAAGTATAGGAGAGAAGTATAAACATTGAAACAATAATGTAAATAATTGCTAAAAGGTTTGAGTTACACTGATACTGTACAACTCCTGAAATGTGGTTAAGATTCGGTACAGATGAATAGAAATTTGTGTAAAATAAATTTCTAAACGTTTACAAATTTGAAAAATGCATTATATAAGCAACACGTACATACATACTCATATGCACACATCTATAGTTGTATTTGATTTTACGCTTGTATAGACTAAAATAATGCAACATTTAATTTATAAAACATTTGTCTGTGTGTTCTTTTCTCTCTATCCTGGGGTAATTTGTATATTTGAATCTGAAAATATTTAAAGAATGTAGAAAGGTACGGATGCTTATAATTCTTGTATTAAAGTTAAATGACTTTTAATTTTATTTTCCTAAATGTATATTTGAATAAATAAATCATGTACCAAGTTTCTAAGGTCACATCGAAAAGTAACAATTATTAGTTAGGTTTTTATTTGCAAATTTAAAAATGCATTTTCGAAACCAGCTACGAATATAAAAGAATATGATAATGTTTAATAAAAAATGTCATTTTACAGGTGAAGTAACAAGACGAATTTGAAAATTAATACTGAAGTAACAACATAAATTTAAAAATTAATGCTATGATTCCCTAATTAAAATTTCATTGAATTGTAACATATATAGGAGTTTTAAATTACATAGTAGTATACCGATAACGAGTTCTTATGATAAAATCATAGCTGGTTTCGAAAATGCATTCCACTCGGCTAATAACGGAAAAAAATGTAGAGAATATTCTTAAAAAAATGATTGCAATTTAATTTGATTTGAATTATTTATTATTATTATTAAATAATAGAATAAATGAACTTGAGCCAAAATAAAAATGATTCACATAAAAATTTAATAGATAGAAAAGTTCGAATAAAATATTAATATATGATTTTATTTTTTCCATTTTTATACCCGCCACCAAAAAAATGTTGGGGGAATATTCATTTTGTCATTCCGTTTGTAACACATCGAAATACCCATTTTAGACCCCATAAAGTATATATATTCTGAATCAGGGTTTGATTTGATGACGATCTAGCTATGTCCGTCCGCTGTCCGTCTGTTGAAAGCACGATAGAGGTCGCACCGAAAAAGCTAGGGGGCTCAAATTTTGCCAGAATCTTTCTCATAGACAAGGTATTGAAAATGGGCTCAATCGGAATATTAGGAAGAGATTTATAGCTCGAAAAGCAAGAGTAGGTCGAAAAAACCGTGTCCTTCGAACATCGAATAAAATGGAATTGTGTCCAAACGCCTTAACGTAGACTCATGAAACCTTTAATATATATTTCCTGGGTAAAGACAATATTTTTCCCCGAAAATTGTCTGAATCTTTGCATTAGGAGAGGAGTTATCGATCAAAATGTACGAAAATTTATACCGCACAGTGTATTTTTCGGTATATTTAAAAACAAAAACGTCATAAAAGCAACAAAATTGGATGTACGACTCTGAAATTTTGCACACTTTGCTTTTTGGTGAGACGCTTTTTTGTAACGAAAAATCAATGTGCCACGCCCACTTTTACGCCCACCTCCCATATAACGTTTTAACTAAAATTCATATAATTTCTCTATTAATAAAGATTTTGGAATAATAAAGGGCTATATTGAAACACCTAAGTTGTACTCATTCGCAAAAATAACTTTGACACGCCTACTATAACGCCCACTTTTCACGTTATCTACCGTTAATGAAATTTAAAAGCTCATAAAACCGCTAAAATTAGAGGTATGATGTATGATAAAGGACTATATTGAAACACCTAAGTTGTACTCATTAGCAAAAACAACTTTGACGCGACTACTATAACGCCCACTTTCACTTTTGAATTGTGTCCAGACGCATAAACGTAGTCATGAAACTTCGAATATAAATTTATCGAGTCAAAAGAATATTTTTCCCTGAAAATCGCTTAAATCTATGAATTAGGAAAAGAGTTATAGATAAAAATGTACGAAAATTTATACCGCTCAGTGTATATTTGAAGTTTAAAACGTAATAAAACTGACAAAACTATATGTACGGTTCTGAAATTTTGCAAACATGGTTTTTTGGTCAAAGTCTTCGTTATAACGGAAAATAAATGTGCCACGCCCACTTTTTTTTTAAATTTTTATAAAAATATATTAGTCATATATATTAGCATTTATCTTATTTATATTACACAGCGCCATTTATCGTACTGTAGCTAAATATAAGATAAAGATGATAAGATAGATAACTCTACTAGCAACTACTAGATGGCATGCTAACAACTTATGCTTATGTTCTCCTGAAGTTATGCTCTATTAAAAATGGGAATTTAGGAAAATTTTGACCTAAATCAAAAAAAATTATCTCTAAACATTATAAACAGTTTATTTTCATGTGCTAATGGCTAACAAATTTTAAAATTATACAAAACTTATTTCGTTTGAAAATCTTTTAAAAGAAAAATGTTATAGAAGTTTAAAAATCAAAATCTTACTAATAAATTTCCCGTTTTAGAAAAATGCAGAGAATGTATATTTTAAATCACCCTGTGGCCCTTAAAATTTAACCTTAAATTCACTTTCTTTCTCTTAAATTCATGTAAATTCTCTATGAATAAAGATTTTGGAATACTAAAGGACTATATTGAAATATCTAAGTTATGTTTATTAGCAGAAACTTTATTGACACGCGTATTTTAACGGCCACTTTCATTGAAAGACTAAATTTACGAAAACATTTTACTAGCATACCGAAGTTATAATGGGTGGTTTTATTTTAAGGGACTATGTTGATTTTGAATAAAATTATTATGAAATTATTATCATTTATTTTTCTAATGATAATATTTGTATGCTTCAATTATGTATGGAACAAAATATCGGCCAAATGGCCCCCCAACCTAGGCGGCACACCACGATCCGATAGTCCAAATTTTCAATGACACTGTTGATGCTCGATTGTTGGGCACGATGATGAGTCAAGGTTGCTTGCTCTTTTGCCACGTTATCGTGAAAAACAGCAATGTTTCCCATTCAACGAACTAAGATGGCATTCACAGATGTTTTCACATTTCATACAGACCTGCTTTGCAGACATTTTTTACAGTTCTCACGATTGTGGGCGAATTCGAACGATTATGTTGACCAAAAGAATCACGAAGTGCACAAAATGCATTTTGATTTGAACGCCCATTTTTATAAAAATCTTTAATATTTAAGAGCGTCTCTCGATTGCGTATCTTTCCACGGTTCAAATTGAGTTAGTCTGAGATTGAGAAATGTCAAATGAAATACAAGAAAAAAGTTGAAGTTTAGATGTGGTTCACCTTTAACATGGGCCCTTAAAATTTAACCACCCTCTACAAAGAAAGTGATACATATTTTATTATAAAGAGATTATTCTATAGCAATTAACAAAATAATAAATATTGTGCTTTAAATGTACACAAAATTGGTGGTGGGTATAAAAGATTCGACACAGCCGAATATAGTGCTCTTACTTGTTTTTCTAAAATTGAGTGAGATTGGGTTTTTATTGTCAGTATGTGATTAAAATGAAATTATGGATGAAATAGTGCTGATTTTTCTTGTGTTAATGTCAACCTAATTTGCTCGTCTACTACTGCAACATATGAAACCATTTCCTTTGTATGAACAGATGATTTTTTAGGCTTAGCGCCCTCAATCACGACATCTATAAAACTTAAAAAAAAAAATAAAATATTTAGGAACAGACTAATGACACGCATAATTAAAAAAAAATCCAAAACAAATCAAGTTACAACAATGTTCATATGCCAGTGTATAATAGAAAATAATACTGCAAACTTTGCGAAAAATTTTTTGATTTAGCCCACAGCGAAATACAGTTGCAAAACATGTATACGATTTTTATAAATAGGCTAACACTTGTACAATACTTCACTTTATATTATATGTAGCAAAGCATGAATTCTGAATAGAGTTAGTAGAGGCTCAATCAACAGCATAACCACATGGCGGACTTCTGACTACCGGGGCTATTATTCGAGCAGATTTTAAACCTTTTGATACAAATAGGACCATAGAGGAATCCGCCCATTACTATAATTGGTTAGTCTCTGCTGTTCTTAAAATGTAGTAAGATGAAATACAATCTGTGTTTTAAATAAGCTGTAATAAAGTTTTAACGGCTTTCTCTTTACATACACGCAAGTACACGCTTTACTTCTTGTAAATGGCGGTCATAATTTATTCTTTGAAACAATATTTGGTAATAAAAATAGGTGTTTTTGTTTTGCTTTATCATTTACATTGGCGCGATAATAAAGCGCTTGTTTGATAGTGCTGACTTTGCATCAAAAAATTTGATATGGTTGTCTTTTAAAAATAATGAGATTTACAAAGTTACGACAACAAAAATATTACGATGTCTTCTCAAAAATAAGACTTCGGCCAAAAGCATTAAAAATTACAAAAAAACAACAATAAATATTAGGTGAAATAGCAGCAAAATTACAAAGTAATCAATCTATTATTTTGATTAATAACGTATTGTTTTCAACTGTTCTCATTCTTTTAAAAATTATTAAAAAAGTAAATAAACTTTTGCTATTGTGTTAAAAAGTTTAATATTTGAAAAAAAAAATCAACAAAAAATAACGAAAAAAAAAGATAAAATAAAAAAATATTACTACAATATAAAAAACTTTAACAAAACAGTGATGTACAATTAATATAACTTCTATCAAAAAAACTATAATTTGCTTAGAACAAATTGTTAATTTCATTTGTAGTCATAATATGATTATTGCATGACAGTTTAATTAAAACTTTATAATGATAACTGGCAACCATTACAAATTTAACAACAACCATTAGATTTAATCGTAGTGTGTTTCTTTAAGGTTATAATTACCATAATGTTTTCTTTTCTTTGCGTGTATTTGAATATTTAAGAAATCATGATTAAATTTTTAATTTATTATAATTTTGGCTAAATAGGAGAATTGTCGGAAAAGATCGTAACGAAATTAAAAATCAATGATGCGCTCACTGTAGTGCATTTTTAATAACATCTATCAACATTTTTGTTGTAACGCTTGAATTTATGAAATAATGTTGGCCTTGAATTCAAGGCTAAAAAAAATACAATTGGATGTTGATAAATCTGGTAAGTATCCAAGCCGATTAATATTCGTATTTCTAGAATTAATTTAACCTTCAAAAATTTTCCTTCGAACTGTTATTGTGTCTCGGGCAGTGTTGAAACTTTATTTCACTTCTGTTTTCAAAAGCAGGATGTACAAAATATCCCATACAAACAGAATCCGCTCTCCATTCACGGTATCCACAATTCCATCTTAATTTTCGATGCAGCAACTCCAATGATATTTTCAGATGTAATACCATACTATACTGAGCCTGTAACGAGGCGCAAATGCCATTGATGAACGGGTCTTGAATTTTCTATGCTAACTTTTGCTTACTAACAAAGCTATTAAAATGAAAATTAGCCTCTCATAGTTAGATTTCCAATAAAGCTGATTTGGATAAATGCGTCTGGTATTTTGTTACCACTTTACTCTATACGTTAAATATTTTCGACAATTCGAATTAAAAATGTCATGTTGGTGGTGATGATAAACTAAGCAACGAATTATTTGTTCAGATGCCGAAATTCTGACGTTCAAATATAAACGATATGGTCTTTGCTTTAAAGCAATTGGTCGCTGATTTAAATAATAAAGTTCAATTATTCTGGTTCTTTGTTCAGTTGTGTGTCTATTTATTATTTATTTTTCTGGTGTAAATAACTTGTTACATTGTGGGCCCCATCATGACATTTGGCCTAACATGTACTCGTATATACCAAAGAACTGCGTAAAATGTTCTAAATATTATGTCCTAAATATAATGTTATAATTGTTCTGTATTTTATACTACTTCCAACCACTATATTACAGTGTAAATATGAATGACGAAACAAACATAACAAGACATTATTCTCACTAATATATAAAAAAATTAATATTTGAAAAGGTTTTCTCTAGAGCTTTGTTAGTGTTTGTACAAAACGGGGCGATGAAATAAACAAACGTAAATCATAGCAAAAACATAGAGTACAAAAGAACATATCGATGCCTTACTTCCTCAACCTCGTATCTTAAAAAATAAAATTTTTCAGGAGAGAAAAGAAAAATGGTTTATCTTTTTATACTTCGGTGTTTGGTTAAAATTTTAAATACAATTATTAAGGAATTGATTGTATTTATGTATATTAGTAGTAATAATATACTAATCTTTTTTAGTTAAAGCATAAAACAATCGTTTGTTATGAAAATGTCAAAACCGTATTTTTTAAGATACGAGGTTGAGGAAGTAAGGCATCGATATACAAAAACTGTAAAAATATTAATTAGCGTCAGTTGCTAAAAATTTACATTCAGGGTAGTTTTAAGAGAAAACAAATTTCTTATAAGCGATTTTTAGTACATATGAACAGAACATTAAAAGTTTAAGTCTTTATGAAAATGTTCTTTGGTCTGGTTCTACTATCAAAGTTTTCGAATATGTTTTGAAAGGTCTATTTTAGTTTTTATTTCTATTTCTATTATTTTTTATTTTATTTTAAAAAATCTTGATCATAAAGCAAAACGCAATTTTTAATTTTTGTATGACATACATATATTTAGCACATTTTATATATCGAAATGCAAAACGAAAATTAATTGCTTATTGAATATCCATAAATGAATAATATATATGTTTTAATGAAATTTAACGTTTTTATTTATTTAAGGCGGATCATATTTCTTTAACAATGATAACAAAATTCGTTTCGAGTATTTATTGAGATAATATTAATGTGTATTATATTTGGTTTTAAAAGTTATTGTACCCTGCGATGTATCTTGTTGCAAAATTCAGTCATTTACAAGATATTACAAAATTGTGTTGCTCGGGCTTATTTAAAGCAAGCAGTCTGTGTCGAAACGCAATATGTGAACTTGTAACAAGAAAAAAGATTTTATTGTGGGATAATGATTAATGGTTTAATAAAGATACAAAGTTAGTAACGGACACTAAAAGAGGGTTTAAAGAAATAAGATTTTATGCAAATCTTACTTCAATTTTGGATAACTTTTTTATTTATAAAATTCTTTTCTTTATTTTTTGTTGTCTTTTTTTTGCATTAAGGTTTTTAATTTAATAAGTTTTCTTTCCCTAAATATAAACCCCAAGATTTTATACTTAAAGTTCCCATTCCAATAATATATTTAAGCTAATGGATTAGTAAAGTTGACGTTTTTCTTCTGACAGATTTCTAAGCTGAAGTCAAATTTGTTTTACATTATATTTTTAACTTTATATTCAAAACACATTTAAAACTTTAAAAATATCATTAAAAACTAAAACAATCTTTAAACTTATAATTTATTCATTTTACTTGTAGACTTGTTTCTAAAGAAAAAATGACTTCTTAAATATAAATACAAGAGCTTAAATAAGTTATTATAAGCCTATATTTGTTATAGCTTTAAAAGGTTAAATATTTCTTTTCAAAAATTTCAAACTTCATCAAAAAGTACAAGACTGCATAAGCACCAAAAAATTAGGGTTTCATAAGTCCGTTTATTTGTCAGTTTACCCTCGCCCTAAGAGTTTAATAAGAATTTTCAGCTAAATATTTATTTTTTTTTTTATATTTTGGATAATAAAACTGTTTGTGTATTTGTATAAAACAAAATTTGTTGACAACAACAAACAATTGTGTTGGTTTTTTTTCTGTGCAAGGACAACAGTTGGTGGGTAAATAAAGGCACAAAGTAAGTGGAGGATAATAAAGAAGGGTCTTAAAAACTTTTTTGAGAATTAATATCTTTTAAGCGGTATTAAATATAATTTTAAGGCATTTAATCTTTTCTTTTATTTATTTTTTTTTATAAAATTATTAATATATCTATATATTGTGTCAGGCTATAATGTCTTTTAATGTCCCCTTCATACAAAAAAAAAAAAAAAAAAATACAAAAACATAAAGCAGAAATTGCTTTCAGCTTTTGAAGCAATATAGCGTTTTGCAACTTCATTTTGCTACTTTATTACATTCCATATTACTTTAAATTTTGATGATAAGGCAAGAGAGAAATTATGATAATAGTAATGTTGAAAGATAAATACTTTAATAATAAATGTTTGTTGGTATTGTTGTCGAGCGAAACTAATTTACGAAGAAGTTGAGAAAGCTTAACTATATACAGTTGAATTTTATTTGGTATAAATGATAATGAGAAGATTATGGTACTTAAATGTATAAATAAATATTTATAAGAATATTCATATTTCATACATACATTCGTGCATACATACTTATATAAATATATCTATGGTTGCGTATTGTATATCAAAGCAGTGATGGCAAACAACAGATGTTTGGATTGTTGCACAAGAAAGTTCAAATTTATCCCGCCACTTCTTTTATTTCCATATTAAGCTTTGTTGCTATTTCTAAAAATGAATGTATGCTTGAATGTTTGTGCAGTACAAAGTAAACATTCTTTGCCAGCTTTTAAACAAAAATAAATTGTTTGACCAGCTGTCTCAGTTACTGTATATCGCTTTACTTATTTTCTTATTAAATCGCAAATTATTAACATCAGAGATGGGTAATTTAAATAATAAATGTGAACAGAGCGAAAAACTTTTGTGTGAATAATAAATTTAATTTATATTGAAAATATTCATTAAAAAATTATCACAATTTTCTATTTTGAAATGAGAGTTTAAAAAAAATCTTTAAATAGGAAATTGTTTTAAATAATTCTATTAATAAATACAGGAAATATGAAAAATTGTCTTGATTTTTTTATATTTATTTATATTAAAACTTCTTATTTATGATCCTTATTATATGGTAAAATCTATTGGCAGAATCGTTAAAAAATATGTTTTAGAAATCTGCATTAATTTTGCTGGATTAAATAAAGCAGCAATTTTGGTGACAACATTTCAGTTATTTTTTTTTATAATAATATGTTTTCGTGAAAATGTTTCAAACTGATCGATTAAAAAAACTTGTTATTTAACATTTTTGAAAACTAACCTTTCACAGCGCCCTCCTTTGTTTATTTTGTGAATTCCAATATTATTACAATGATAGAAAAAAAGTGATACGCTTATTTTTAGTCTTAACCAAACTTTTTATTGCTACATTTATACCTTTTACAAAAGTTGCTTCATTTTATTTTAATAAACGGGGTATTGTTTAAAAAAAACTTGAAATTTGCGATATAAAAGATTATAGTAAGTAATTAGTTCTTAACACAGTAAATTAAACTTGTACAGTACCTTGTTTGTGCCATCATTTTTTGTTATGTACCCAGTTATTAAACTCAATTTGATGTACACTGTGCACACTTTGTTGTAATATTCCATTACCAGCTGCGCTTGTTCAACTATTTATAAAGGGTGGCTAAATTTTAAGGGCCGATGTTGATTTTAAATAAAACACAAATTATTTAGGATATTCTTGTCATTCTTTTTATTGTGATAATATTGGTATGAAACAAAATATCGGCTAAATGGCCGCAACCTCCATATAATTTTTATTATACCCTTCACATAGAGTGTAAGAGTATATCTAGGTTTGTCATTTCATATAAAATTTCCATAATGTTCCTTTTCAACCCCATATAGTGTATATTATCTGAAAACCTTTGAATATGGGAGTCGATTGAGCAATGTCCGTCTGTCCGTATATATGTTAAAATCAGTTTTTTAAGCCTCCGACTGCCTAGACCCGTATGTGTCATAAAAATATTGTAAATATTTTTGAGAAGATCGGTATTAAAAATTAGCACAATCACATTTGATTATGTATGAGCAAATAATCTCGACTCCCTCAGTTTTTTAAATTTTTTTCCACATTATTTAAAATTTTTTAGCCCTAGTATAATTCATAGACACATGTGTGACTATTTGTAGAAATAATGTGCATCTAGAGATATTCTTGAAAAATTTTTAACAAATCAGTTACTAATCAGCATAGATATAATTTATTTGAAAAAATATGTATATTTTTTAAAATATATAAAATTTTTCAAGCTCCTAAATAGGTTAAAGAACCAAAATTATAAGAAGTGATCTCAAAATTTATTCTGAGAAAAAGAAACAAATTGGCTTAAAACTAATTAAGATGTAAGCACCCAAATACAACTGCTTTAATGTTTTTCCTAAAATCTAAAAACGTAAATCGAAAACTATCATAAAAGTGTAAAATCCATGATAACGTCTGAAACAAAACGGTGGAATATATGTTTAATTCCCATGAATATCATGAATATGGTTATCAAATAAAAGTGCTTTACAAGAAAAATACAGTTAACAATAGAAGAAATTAAAAATCGAAGAAAACATTGGAAATAATAAAGAAAATGGCGTATGAATGATAAGAAATCTATAATGTAGGCTTAGGCAAAATGTAATCATTATACCTATTTGCATGATCGTGAAGTACATACACATATAATCAGATTCGGCACGGCCATATATTGCGCTTTTACTGGTCATTTTATTATTGCTATTATTCTTATATTTTTGTTAAAGTTCAAGACAGGAGTACTCTATAAGACTAAGGGCCATTATTGCAGCTTGCCGTTAGTTAAAGGCAGGATTTTGTCGGACCAATAAATGGCTTTGCTTTATAAAGCCTACATTTATTATATTTTTATCCATTATTAATAACAATAACAAAAAAACTTTAAGTTGTATTAGTGCAAAGCTATTTATCGGGCACAAAAAATCCTACTTTTGAATAACGCCAAGTTGTAATAATGTCCTTAAATATGTTAATGATAAGTACGATGTAAGCATTTTCTCATTATTTATAAAAATTATTTTTGCCTTTAGATTTCTTTTAAATATGTAACCTTTCTCTCTCTAGTTTTTCCATTTTTCTAGCGTATTACGAAAAAACTTTAATGAGAAATAATAAACTCTAGCTGTAGTTCAATCACATATTTTGCAAAAGTCTTAAGTTTTAAAATTACCTCAGTTTTTCAAAACCTTTTACCCCACTGTGCGCTAATAGACAATATATTTTTGTTTTTATCGTATCAATTTCCTTCATAATAAATTTCTTTGCATTTGCCAGCCTACAGATTTTACATATATGTTAAAACGCCGTAAAGACAGTAAAGCTTTTAAGTTTTAACAAACGTTATTTTGCTACAAGTGCCACTTTATGTTACTTTTTTTCCGCTTTCGTACTTCATACAACAGTAAACAGTTTCTGTTTTTAATAAAGCCTTAATAAAAGGCAAGAGGAAAAGTGAAAATATAATTTGTATATACATGGATGGAAAGCTAAATTGTTTAGAAGGGGACACGTTTTCGTTTTTATGCCATATTCCAACGTAAATACTTGTATACATTTGCACGCACACAATACCCACACATTTAGAATAGAGAAAACAAGTAAGAGTGCTATATTCGGCCATGCCGAATCTTATATACCCTTCACAACGTGTAGTCATGCAATAACAGTTGCTTGTATCACCATTCATCCCATATGAAATACGTACACGTATGTATGTTAAAAAAACGAAAAAAAAAAAAATTTTAAAAAAAAATTTTTAAAAAAATTTAAAAAAAATATTAAAAAAAAAATTATTATATATATAATATACATATATAAAACAAAAAAAAAATAAAGAAAAAAATTTAAAAAAAAAAAAATAATAATAATAATAATATATTAAATAAAAAATAAAAAAAAATAAAAAAAAAAATTAAAAAAAAATTTTTTTTAAAAATTAAAAAAAATTTTTTTTTGGCTCAGTTGGGATTCGATGCCACGTTTTTTCTAACCAGTATACACGTTTGTATGTATGTATGTTGTTGTTGTAATGTTGTTTTTGTGAAAAAAAAATCGAGGTGGTCGTGGGTTTTTGCTCATATCTCAGTTGTTTATATACCGATGCTTCTGATTTTCAATAGCGATCTACTCCCGAATATTCCTGATATTTTAATACCTTACCCGGGTCCAACCTATGTCGGGGGGCTTCAAAAAGTTGATTTCAACATACACACGGACAGACGGTCAGACGGACAGACGGACAGACTGACAGGGCTTAATCGACTTCCCTATTCATAAGCTTTCAGAAAATATATACTTTATGGGGTCGGAAATGAAAATTGTAGAAATTTCACACAGAATGACAAACCTATATATACCCTTTTTCACTGTGTGAAGGGTATAAAAACATCAACGAAAACCCATCATTATTATTATGCAGCATACTTTAAGGGTTCTTTTGTAAAAATGTGTTTATTCGTTTGTCAAGACATTTGTGTTTGTTGTATAAAATTGACGAACAACAACACAATTATTTACAAAACATAATTATTTTTTAACCTTAATATTTCGTTTTTTTTTCAAGCAAATATTTGCCTTTTACTCCTAAACAAACCGAGAATTATGGACACAATAACTTCAACATCTATTACATGTTTTGTTTATAAATATTTTAAAACATTTAAAAACAAAATGTAAGTTGTTAAAGTAAATTAAACTAAAAACTTTTTCCATTATTTTGCTTTTCTTTTAAGCAAAACCAGTGTAGAAGAAGACAAGTTATTATCTGCTGTATTGCGTCTTACTATAAATTATTTTTTAATTTCTTAAGAAGGGCCTTATATGTTTATTTTGTTTTGTGTACTTTGGAGACCTTTTGTCCAAGTTCCCAAAATTAAGTGCTTATCTGTTTCTGTTTCCTAAATATGTATAACAATTACCTTAAACACTTTTAATTTATTTTTTTTTTGTTTAAAGGACACTTATCTAAAAGTCATTATTATTGTATAATTTCCAAATGCAATTATCTCCTGTACCAGGATAAAATCATTGAAACAGCTTTGTTTTCAGTATAAAAAAAAATTGGTAAAAATAATATTAAATTTTATAAAAGTCAGTTCCTTTGTCTTCTTTTGTTTAGATATTTAGAAAAGTTTATATTAAACTGTAAAGTTATATGTTATATAATCAAAGATATTTATTAGAATTGCCTAACACAATTTTGTTACTTTCTTTTTATTTCAGGTAAGTTGAAATAAAAATTGTAAGTATGATGTTTTTTTTCTAAATATCGACACATAAAATAAACAAATAAACAAATAAATAAAAATTTTAAAATAACTTAAAAAGTATTTTATTGTTCTTGTTATTTTTTTTTAACATTTTAAGATATTGGAAAATTATGACCTTTTGACAATATGAAATTTAGGACACCTAAAGAATTCACCAGATATACATATATATTACAATACTTTTCATTTAAAAATAAATAAATTAAAAATTATACTAATTTAAAGCTGCTAAATATTCATTTCAAGAATAATATTGCTAAGAATTTATATTGAGTTCTTGTCTTAAAACCAACTTTTGATTAAACAATTAACTGTGTTGCCATACATTGACTGCTTTTGCCTGAAATACTATTCAGTACAAAATTTAAAAAAAAACTATTGACTGAGATTTTTCGTAGATTAATTTATAGCATGCAAGAATGAAAGGCAAGTAGGAATTCAAAAAGCACCAGTAGTGCTATTAAGATAATTTTAACTAACAATCCTTTGCTCTACTTTTGACTTTTTCAAATTGATTTTTTCTTCATCACAATGATTGGCATTGGCAAGTTAATTAATTCAATAAGTACAAGACTGACATAGCATACAGGTAAATTACTTCCAGGGATATTTAAGGTATTTTGTGTCAAAAAAGGTAAAAAGAAATTATTGCAACAACTTTTAGGAAGATAATGAGAAATTAAACGAAATTAAAAAGAAAACGAAAATTGCAACTCTTTTTAAAAACATATAACTTGTCCAATAAAATTTTTCAAACCAATTAATACACAAAACAAATATCGAAAAACTGCGTATTCGGTTTTTATACCCGCCACCAAAAAAATGGTGGGGGTATATTCATTTTGTCATTCCGTTTGTAACACATCGAAATATCCATTTTAGACCCCATAAAGTATATATATTCTGAATCAGGGTTTGATTTTATGACGATCTAGCTATGTCCGTCCGTCTGTCCGTCTGTCCGTCTGTCCGTCTGACCGTCTGTCCGTCTGTCCGTCTGTCCGTCTGTCCGTCTGTTGAAAGCACGATAGAGGTCGCACCGAAAAAGGGGCTCAAATTTTGCCAGAATCTTTCTTATAGACAAGGTTTGTTTGGTATTGAAAATGGGCTAAATCGGAATATTAGGAAGAGAGTTATAGCTCGAAAAGCAAGAGTAGGTCGAAAAAACCGTGTCCTTCAAACATCGAATAAAATGGAATTGTGTCCAAACGCATTAACGTAGACTTATGAAACTTTAAATATATATTTCCTGAGTAAAAACAATATTTTTCCCCGAAAATTATCTAAATCTATGCATTAGGAGAGGAGTTATCGATCAAAATGTACGAAAATTTATACCGCACAGTGTATTTTTCGGTATATTTAAAAACAAAAACGTCATAAAAGCAACAAAATTGAATGTACGACTCTGAAATTTTGCACACTTTGCTTATTGGTGAGACGCTTTTTTTTAACGGAAAATCAATGTGCCACGCCCACTTTTACGCCCACCTCCCATATAACGTTTTACCCAAAATTCATATAATTTCTCAATTTATGTAGATTTTGGAATAATAAAGGGCTATATTGAAACATCTCAGTTGTACTCATTCGAAAATACAACTTTGACACGCCCACTATAACGCCCACTTTTCACGTTATATACCGTTAATGAAATTTAAAAGCTCATAAAACCGCCAAAATTAGAGGCATGATGATCAAATTCGCTACGTATATCCTTTTAGACAATGTCATTACTGCGCCAGAAAATTAAGGCGCCACGCCCACTTTTACGCCCACCTCCCATATAACGTTTTACTTATAATTCATATAATTCCTATATTAATAAAGATTTTGGAATTATAAAGGGCTATATTGAAACACCTAAGTTGTACTCATTCGCAAAAATAACTTTGACACGCCTACTATAACGCCCACTTTTCACGTTATATACCGTTAATGAAATTTAAAAGCTCATAAAACCGCCAAAATTAGAGGCATGATGATCAAATTCGCTACGTATATCCCCCTAGGCAATGTCATTACTGCGCCAGAAAATTAAGGCGCCACGCCCACTTTTACGCCTACCTCCCATATAACGTTTTACTTATAATTCATATAATTCCTATATTAATAAAGATTTTGGAATTATAAAGGGCTATATTGAAACATCTCAGTTGTACTCATTCGAAAATACAACTTTGACACGCCCACTATAACGCCCACTTTTCACGTTATATACCGTTAATGAAATTTAAAAGCTCATAAAACCGCCAAAATTAGAGGCATGATGATCAAATTCGCTACGTATATCCTTTTAGACAATGTCATTACTGCGCCAGAAAATTAAGGCGCCACGCCCACTTTTACGCCCACCTCCCATATAACGTTTTACTTATAATTCATATAATTCCTATATTAATAAAGATTTTGGAATTATAAAGGGCTATATTGAAACACCTAAGTTGTACTCATTCGCAAAAATAACTTTGACACGCCTACTATAACGCCCACTTTTCACGTTATATACCGTTAATGAAATTTAAAAGCTCATAAAACCGCCAAAATTAGAGGCATGATGATCAAATTCGCTACGTATATCCCCCTAGGCAATGTCATTACTGCGCCAGAAAATTAAGGCGCCACGCCCACTTTTACGCCTACCTCCCATATAACGTTTTACTTATAATTCATATAATTCCTATATTAATAAAGATTTTGGAATTATAAAGGGCTATATTGAAACATCTCAGTTGTACTCATTCGAAAATACAACTTTGACACGCCCACTATAACGCCCACTTTTCACGTTATATACCGTTAATGAAATTTAAAAGCTCATAAAACCGCCAAAATTAGAGGCATGATGATCAAATTCGCTACGTATATCCCCCTAGGCAATGTCATTACTGCGCCAGAAAATTAAGGCGCCACGCCCACTTTTACGCCTACCTCCCATATAACGTTTTACTTATAATTCATATAATTCCTATATTAATAAAGATTTTGGAATTATAAAGGGCTATATTGAAACATCTCAGTTGTACTCATTCGCAAAAACAACTTTGACATGTCTACTATAACGCCCACTTTTCACGTAATCTACCGTTAATGAAATTTAAAAGCTCATAAAACCGCCAAAATTAGAGGTATGATGATCAAATTTGCTACGTATATCCTTCTAATCAATGTTATTGCTGTGCCAAAAAGCTTAGGTGACACGGCCACTTTAACGCCTACCTCCCATACAACGGCTTACCTTAAATTCATGTAATTTCTCTATTGACAAAGTTTTTGGGAAAATAAAGGGCTATATTGAAATATTTAAGTTGTATTTATTAGTAGAAACTTTATTGACACAGCTACTTTAACACACTTTCATTGAAAGACTACATTTACAAAAGCATTTTAGTAGCATATCGAAGTTATTAAGGGTGGTTAAATTTTAAGGACCGATGTTGTATTTAAATAAAACACAAATTATTTAGGATATTATTATTTCTTTTTATAATGATAATATTTGTATGGTTCAATTATGTATTTAACAAAATATCGGCCAAATGGCCCCCCCCCCCCCCATCCTTGGCGCCACTCCTCTACCTGATGGTCCAAATTTTCAATGACAATGTTGATGCTCAAGTGTTGGGCATGATGATGAACGAGGTTGACTGCTCTTTTGCCACGTTATCGTGAAAAACAGCAATGTTTCCCATTCAACGAACTAAGATGGCATTCAAAGGTGTTTTCACATTTCATGCAGACCTGTTTTGCAGAAATTTAAATATTTTTTACAATTCTCCCGATTGTGGACGAATTTGAACGATTATGTTGATCAAAAGAATTACGAAGTACACAAAATGCATTTTGATTTGAACGCCCATTTTTATAAAAAACCTGAATAACTTTAAAGCGTTGCTCGATTGCGTATCTTTCCACGGTTCAAATTGAGTTAGTCTGAGATTCAGAAATGTCAAATGAAATGCAGAAAACAAATTTAAAGACTAGGTGTAGTTCACCTTCAACATGGGCCCTTAAAATTTAACCACCCTCTACAAAGAAAGTGATACATATCTTATTATAAAGAGATTATTCTATAGCGATTAACAAAATAATAAGTATTGTGCTTTAAATGTACACAAAATTGGTGGTGGGTATAAAAGATTCGGCACAGCCGAATATAGTGCTCTTACTTGTTTATTTGCATATCCTTTAACATTTTTAAAGAACTTAACTTTTTTAAAGATTTCAAAACATAAATATTATTGTCTTGCGTAGATATGTGACTGCGACTTGGTATGTGAACGCGACTTCGCTTGCGTAGTTATCGGCTCGATAAGTAGCTTCTTTATGTAAATTTGTGAGGTACATTTCATGTAAATTCATTTAACCATTTTTAGGGCGTTTGAGTAAAAATATTAAGAGTTATAAGTATTCGTTTTTATTATACCGGATCTTTATGTAGATTTGAGTTGGCAACACTCTTATAACTGACAGCCATTTTGTGTCAGCTATCAAGTTATTTATACTAAGTTTAAGTTGGCATTTCAACTTAAAGTAGCAAAGCGTATATTCGGTGCTTGCGATTTCCATAAGCAAATTTCTTTTAGCGATGAAGCTCCCTTTTATTTGAGTGGATACGTTAATGAACAAAACTGATATATTTGGGTTGATGACAATCCTCAATTGTATTTTAAGACACAGTTAGATCTGGAAAAACTGACTGCTTTATGTGTTTTATTGTCTGGTGGAATCATTGGTCCCCACTTTTTTTAAAATGATGCTGGTCAGAACTTTAAAGTCAATATTGACCGGTATAGAGCCATAATTACTTACTTTTTCGTTTATCAATTAAACTGAACCATTATGTGCAGCAGCTGCGGTTTGAACATAACACACAGCTTGTGCTGTGTCTACCGATAAAGAGTGATGATGATGAAATCGTAACTGGTTTAAGCTGGTATAAGAGCTGAAATATTTTTGGAAATATTCTTTGTGAATATATTATTTGTAACGAAATTTGAATAAAAAGAAACCGAAAAAAGTAAAAGGTTGTTATTTAATTCCTTTTTAGTCATCATGTAAATTTGTTTTTGTTAGTGGGGACTACGTTCATTAATGTTTTAGGGATGTACTTCATTTTAATTTTGAAGATTTGTTTAAATTATAAATTAGAGCGTTATTTTATAGAAAACAAAAGCCCTAAATTTAGGGACTTATTGTATGTTATCAATAGAAACTTAATTCCAACAGACACGGATTATTTTTGTTCATGCCAATCTTGATACAAAATATTACACATTTAGAAATGTAACAATGAACCCTGTTTCATGTGTTATGTTAAGAATAAAAATTATTAAATTTAATAAAGCACAAAAAGGTAAATAATACCCTTTTAGTGGGCTAATAAAATTTTAAATTATTTACATGGATAATAGAAAGATGTACGCAAAGCATAAAGAGGTAATACCAAATATTTGCCAAATTTCTATACAAAAATTTAACAGTATTTATATTTTGGCATTGAAATCAAGGCACTAATAAACAAGCCTTTAAATAATTAAAGTAAAATATCTAAATGGATAAAATTTTAATAAAATTTGCTGATATATTATAAAATTATAAATTTAAAAATTAATATTTTTTTTTTAACCGCTCAATCCAAAATTGTGATTGACCTGTAGAATGCAATATACTATGCGTGAAATAAGAGTAAATAATAATGGCTGCAGAAAAATTATATTTGACAGTAAATACATGAAATCTAAAGGCTAGGCAACACTTGATGAGGTTAGTTTTAACATTTTAAAATAGTGAAGTCACAAAAACTCTTATAACCAAAAACCATTTCTTTAGCCCTTCTGAAAGCATTATTACTATATGCGATGCCCTGCTTTCTTGATATTTTTTTTGCCATTAATATGCGCTAATTGTATCCCTATCCGAGCCACCTTAAGCATGTCTTCCACTTAAGCACTGCTGAAAAAGGTATCAGCAAGTAAGTGAAAAAATTAAAAACAGAAATAAAACATCGTGAAATTAGTTTTTCCCTTTTTTTGCTGCTGACATAATAAGCAGCTTAGGAGACATACTTTGTTGCACTTTCCTATGCAAGCATTTTAAGCATTTTTATATTTATGCAATACAGTAAGCAAATGAAGTCTCAGGGCAAATTACAGCATTTGTTCACGATCGAAGTTTTACTTGAACGTAGGGGTTAGCAGTACTTTTGATACGAGTATAAAGATTCTACTAAAGATCTTAAAATTGTCAACAACTTAGAATGCCGTAATTTGCCCCTGTACCGGTTGCAAAGTTAAAAAGAAACTTAAACTGAAAGGCTCTGTTTCAAAAGGTTTAATTTAACCTAAAAAATTTTAACACAGAAACCCTTCTGGCTGAATTTTTGTGCAGAAAATGTTTTTGTGAATATGATATCTTCTCATACCCCTATAAAAATCCTTAGCATTAAGTATTTTAATTTTATTACGTAAAATGAGACACATACTTTAAAAAAACTACTTAAATTTTTATACACACTAAAAGAGTATGACTCTTTTATAATTTAAGCTTAACGAAATTTGTTCTTTTTATCTACTGCTTTAAAATACGCATAACTGCAGTTTAACGAAGCATTATTTATTCAGACTTTCTTTATATTATTCTCTCTTTCATCCATACTTACACAAGCTAATTAAATTTATTATTATTTTTTCATTTCATTTAATTTTTATTTTATTAATTTAAATAAGAATCTTCTAACACGCACAGCAATAAAAAAAGCACCATCCGTCCAACTCCATGAATTTTTGATAAAAAAACGGGCATACATACGAGTACAAAAGATGTTAGAAAAACAATATAGACATTTAACAATAAACGAAAAAAGCATTGTGAATTAAAACAAGTAAGAGCACTATATTCGGCTGTGCCGAATCTTTTATACCCACCACCAATTTTGTGTACATTTAAAGCACAATAATTATTATTTTGTTAATCGCTTGGAATAATCTCTTTATAATAAAATATACATCCCTTTCTTTGTAGAGAGTGGTTAAATTTTAAATTTAAAACAGAGGCCGAATTACGGCACTCGAACGTGATCGAAATTTGAAAACTCTTATTAGAATCTATATACCTAAAGCATACTCGATCGTTCGAGTAAAATTTCGATCGATATCGAATGCCGTAATTCGGCCCCAGGTCTGTATAAAATGTTAGAACATCTATGAATGCCTTCTAAATTCGTTAAATGAGAAGCATTGCTGTTTATCGCGATAGTGTGGCAAAAAAACAGTCAACTTCGACTCATCATCGTGCCAAACAATTGAGCATCAGCAATGTTATTTAAAATTTGGAATATCGGATCGAGGTGTGCCGTTGAGGTCGCGGAGCCATTTGGCCGATATTTTGTTCCATACATAATTGAACCATACAAATATTATCATTAAAAAAGAAATGATAATAATTTCCTAAATAATTTGTGTTTTATTCAAAATCAACATCGGCCCTTAAAATTTAACCACCTTTTATAACTTGGATATGCTGGTAAAATGTTTTCGTAAATTAAGTATTTCAGTGAAAATGGGCGTTAAATTAAGCGTGTCAATAAAATTTCTGCTAATAAATACAACTTAGATATTTCAATATAGTCCGTAATTCTTCCAAAATATTTATTCATTGAGATATTATATGAATTTGAAATAAAGCATTATATAGGATGTGGGCGTAAGAGTGGGCGTGTCACCTAAATTTTCTGGCATAACAATAACATTGACTAGAAGGATTTCCGTAGCAAATTTTATCATCATACCTCTAATTTTGTCGGTTTTATAAATTTAAATTTCATTAACAGTAAATAACGTGGAAAGTGAGTGTTATAGTAGGTGTGTCGAAGTTATTTATGCTAATAAATACAACTTAGATATTTCAATAAAGTCCTTTATTATTCGATTTATAGAGAAATTATAAGAATTTAAGAGAAAACGTTGTATGGGAGGTTGGCGTGTCACATTTATTTTCCGTCAGAAGAAAGCCTTTGACCAAAAAGCAATTCCTGCAAAATTTCAGATTCGTAGATCTAAATTTGTCACTCTTATTAGGTTTAAAATTTTTAACATATTGAAAAATACACTGCGCGGTATAAATTTTCGTACATTTTGATCTCTAACTCCCTTCCTAATGCATGCATTTAGGCAATTTTTCTTTCTTCCTTATACTCCGATTGAGCCAATTTTCTATTCCAAACAAACCTTGCGTATAAGACATATTCTGGCAAAATTTGAGCCCACTAGCTTTTTCGATGGGACCCCTATCGTGCTTTTAACAGACGGACAGACGGACGGACATAGCTATATCGTCATCAAATAAAACCCCGATTAAGAATATATATATACCATTTTTTTGGTTGCGGGTATAAAAACTAAAATACTTAAAAAAAACACATTAGAAAAAAATTTGTTTAGCTCTTTTACTAAAATTTTGCAAAAAATATTTGACCTTGTGTCACAAAAATTGGTCTGCTGATCACGGTCGGATCGTAACGGGTATAAAATGGCGAGGAGAGGAGAGTTTTATCTACTAAATGGTGCTAATTTCTTTTTGTTATCTTATGTTTTCTAGAAGTTATGGTGTATAAAAAAAAAGGAATTTAGGAAAATTTAGACCTAAAGATAAAAAAAATTATTTCTAAACATTATAAACAATTTATTTTCATGTACTAATGGCTAACAAATTTTAAAATTATACAAAACTTATTTCGTTTGAAAATCTTTTAAAAGCAAAATGTTATAGAACTTTAAAAATCAAAATCTTACTAATAAATTTCCTGTTTTAGCAATATGCTGAGCATGTCTATTTTGAATCACCCTGTGGCCCTTAAAATTTAACCACCCTTTACAAAAGAATAGATAGATAAAAAAAAATTTGTTAAAATATGTATTTTAAATATTCAAATACTTTTTTTAAATCTACTGATGCACATTTTTTTAAAATATTTTTAAATCTTAAACCTCATAAGACTGTGTGTACAACTATATGTAAAGTTGGGCACAAATCATTACTCTAGTTAATTTTTGTCAACAAACTTCGGTCATTTTCGTTTTCACAAACCCCTATAAAATTCCTTTGTAGTTTGTGCAAAAAAATGTTACTAGAGTCATCTAGTGTTCTACGTGATGTTTAGCAAAGACATCATCCTCAGTGTTTGCAAAATGTAGTGGCGCCTTCAACAGATGTCGCCATCTGCAATGAATAAATGCTAATGAATATGACTAATATATTTTTATAAAAATTTAAAAAAAAGTGGGCGTGGCACATTTATTTTCCGTTATAACAAAGACTTTGACCAAAAATCCATGTTTGCAAAATTTCAGAACCGTACATATAGTTTTGTCAGTTTTATTACGTTTTAAATTTCAAATATACACTGAGCGGTATAAATTTTCGTACATTTTGACCTATAACTCCTTTTCTAATGCATAGATTTAAGCAATTTTTGGGGAGAAATATTCTTTTGACTCGAGAAATATATATCCGAAGTTTCATGACTCTACGTTTATCCGTTTGGACACAATTCCATTTTATTCGATGTTAGCAGGACACGGTTTTTTCGACCTACTCTTGCTTTTAGAGCTATAACTCTCTTCCTAATATTCCGATTTAGCCCATTTTCAATACCAAACAAACCTTGTCTATAAGAAAGATTCTGGCAAAATTTGAGCCCTTTAGCTTTTTCGGTGCGACCTCTATCGTGCTTTCAACAGACGGACAGACGGACAGACGGACAGACGGACAGACGGACGGACATAGCTAGATCGTCATCAAATCAAACCCCGATTCAGAATATATATACTTTATGGGGTCTAAAATGGATATTTCGATGTGTTACAAACGGAATGACAAAATGAATATACCCCCACCATTTTTTTGGTGGCGGGTATAAAAAAGGTAGACTGCTATAATCGGTCATGCCGAATCTGTCATGACCTTTTTTTATGTTAATATTGTGGAGGCTTAAGGGGACAATACAGTAATACCATATTTGACTCATATATTCGCCATTTTATCTATGACGACATTAAGCAATATTTTTTTTTTTTTTTTGGTTTGATTATGGCGTTTGTACAGAATCCAAATAAATCTATTGCGACTGTAAATTTTTTTCTCTTAATTAGCTTTAAACCGATTTCTTATTTTTTCTTAGTTATATTTTTAGAGCAACGGCCTATAACGTGTCTAAAAATTACTAAGGAGCTTACAAATTATATATTTTATCAAATACATTGTCCAAAATCCTTCACAAGTATCTCTAGAGGCATATAACATCTATTAATAGACACAAAACTGTCTACAAATTATCCTAGAGCTAAAAATTTCAATTTTAGCATTAACAAGTAAACGCACTATATTCGGCTATGCCGAATCTTTTATACCCACCGCCAATTTGATGTACTTTTATAGCTCAGAATTTATTATTTTGTTATTAACAGTAATCGCTATGGAATAATCTCTTTTTACTAAAATATGTATCACTTTCTTTGTATAACTTCAATATTCTAGTAAAATATTTTGGTAATTTAAGTCTTACAATTAAAGTGGTCATTATAGTAGGCGTGTCAATAAAGTTTCTGCCAATAAATACAACTTAGGTATTTAAATATAGTCCTTTCTTCTTCCAAACACTTTGTCCATAGAGAAATTATATGAATATGAATGAGGTAAATCGTTCTATGGGAGGTGGGCGTTAAAGTGGGCGTGTCATTTTTATTTTCCATTAGTACAAAGCCTTTGATCAAAATGCAATGGTTGCAAGATTTCAGAATCATACATCTTATTTTGTCAGTTAAATTTTGAATATACCGAAAAATATAAAATTTGAGTCCACTAGATTTTTCTATCCGGCCTCTATGTGCTTTCAACAGACGGACAGACAGACGGGCATAGCTAGATCGTTATAAAATTAAAACCTGATTCAGAATATATATACTTAATGGGGTCTTAAAGGGATATTTCGATGTGTTAGAAACGGCATGACAAAATGCATATACCCGCACCATATTTTTGGTGGCTGGTATAATAATAATATTATTATAAGATAAAATATTGGTTTCGAATACACAAAAGAATAGATAGAGTGATAAAAATATAATTTGGTTAAAAAAATTTTTTGGTGGCGGGTATAAAAAGTCCACAAAAAAAAATAATTTGAAGCAAAAGGTCAAACAAGAGGCTCTTTATTATATCTGTAGGGGGAATACCAAAGAATACCGCTTCTAATTCCGCTTTGCTCCTCATTGATTTCGAGAATACTCGTCGATATTCGCTCTTCCATCAATTCTTATTAAAAACTGGCATTAGCTTTAGACAAACAAAACCATTTTACGTTGCCGACTGCTAATTGTCCAGTAATAGCCAGTATAGACTGGGGTCGCCCTCAGAATTCACACTTAATGTGTGCTTGCATCGACTTTTAAACAATCACACATAATGTAGAGCTATAAGTACATCCTCTCAGCAGTCTCATTTCCAGCTATCACTAAGCCCACATCAGTAACACCTTACTTGTACTGGCACATTTATTGAGCTTTAGTACACAGAAAAAAATAATGCTAAAATTTGTTTAATTAATTAAATTTTTAATTTGTTTTTGAATTCTAATTATAGTTTTCATTAATTTAATTAAATTTTTTAATTGATATTAAATATTTCCAAAAAACAAAGAGATTTCTGTCAGTTGAAAAAAATTAAAAAAAATAAAATATATTATTTTAAATGACATTTACTTGAAAATTTAATTTTAAGAATAAATTTAATACAATTGTTACTCAAGGAGCGAAATAATGAAAAATTGTCTCCAATCTGCAAGAGAAAGTTCTGGTAAGTGCACATACGTACATAACAATATGTTCTGCTTTAAATATAATAAATGATTTCGGTTTCATTGTAGGTATGCCAAAATTCATTACATATTTATTGTGTGCCTTTATATTCCTCAGAATTCTCATTTTAATAGGTAAGTTAGTTGAATTTCTTCACTATGCCTAATCAAGCCTTTTTACCTTTTTTTTTATTTAGGTCATGGATGCTAAAAATTATTTTTGGAAATCCGGCTTTTGATATGGTATGTGTATGTGTGTGGAACCCTATTTCTTATCATTAATTTTATTATATAAGTAACGAAATATAATTAAGAATATGGATTCCTTTGTAATATAAATGTAGTATATTAAGAATAAACAAATATAAAAAAAAAAGAATATTTTTTTGTATTTTTTTATACAGGTTTAATAAATTATATTATTGATATAATAAATGCTTTAATATTATAAAACCCAAATCTCAAATAAAGACATGATTAAATTAATTAAAATCATTTTTGATAATTATTGAAAATTTCAATTAATTTTTTAATACTGTTTTAATTGATATTTTTCTCCATATTTTTTCAATTAAAACTATTAATTTCCATTTAATTAATAGTATCATTTTGATGATTGGAGCAAAATCAAACAATTTTTTAATTAATAATATTAATTTAGTAATTAAAATCCATATTTATTTTTTTCTGTGTACATACACCAAAGATGAGAGCACATCCATCCTTCTAGTCGTAGCGCCTACATGCCAGCAAAAACTGTATATACGTACTAAAATGTATTTGTTTTTTTAAATTGCATGTATGTATGTATGTACATATGGGAAAGTGATGAAATTTATCTTATATCACAGCTATTTAAGGGCATTTTTTTATATCTTACGGGTCGTTGTCACTTTTTGGAGTTTTCGAAATTTAATTTAACATACATGCGAACAGAAAACATTACTAAATCGATTACCCTTCATATATCGTTTCGAAGTTTATTTGATTTATGGGATTGCAAAAGAAAAATGTAGCAATTAGAAATGAAATGCCATACCCATATTAAAAAGTGATATCAAGAAGGCAAATTTCTATTAAATACATATTTGATATAGCTACCTTTAAAAAACCAAAATTTAAAAGATGAAAACATACTTCTATTCAACCTCGTGACTAATTGTAAAATATTTAAAAGAAATACCAAAATGATTTTAGGTTTATATTATACAATTTCCTTCTCAATAGATTTAAGGTTAATGAAAAAAAATATTTAAATAAACATTTTTAAAATATTTACTAAAAAAATATTAGAAGAAACAGTTCTTAAGAAAAGTACAAATTTATGATTAAGAATGTCAAATTTTGATAAAGGAATTTAAAAAATGCTTTTGCTTTAACTTAAAGGATTGATTACGTTTTTAGGTGTTTTTTGCTTAGCGTCTGGCTGCTAGTCTGCCTAAAGATATATACATACCAACATGCGGAGGTTTGTTGTGGTAGTAAGTAACTTGAACAAAAATTTTTTTAATATAATTAAGCATCAATATATCTTGTATTTACAGTTGTCCTACCCTATAACCTTAACCTTAACTACCAACGCAATTATTTGGTATTCATTTGTTTCGGAACATGCTTTTGCTCTCGGTCAAAGACTTTAATTTGTAAGTCTTCTTTATACATAAAGGCAAAAATTTAATTTTCTTAAGTATGGCATACACACACTCGCAAACCCATCTACTAAATAGTTAAAAAACAACAACAAAGAAATAAACTTCAAAAACAATGTTCGGTTTTAACTTTTTGTTTTTTTTTTTTAAAGAAACCTTTTTCTTGTCGGTTCTAAGAAATAAAACAAAAACATTTTAATTTCTATCAGCAAATGAAACCCGCATGTCTAAACTTTAACTGAATTCACAAAATGGAAAAAATTTAAATCAATCAACTTTGGGTTTTAATATAAAATTTTAATATCAAAGAAATGCTCTAATTTTTTTTACATAAAGTTTGTATACTTCTGTCCACAACAGTTGCTAAACAATTTAAATTAATATTTTATGTTAAAAGGCAAAAAAAAAAGGGCGAAAAAATTATAAATTCTTAATTTGAAATTTATAAAGGATTTTGGACACTGGTACAGAACCTCATTTAAAAGGTTTAATTATGCTTCACAAATAAAAGTAATCTCAAAGGCTAGTCTATTGATTAAAATCTTCAAAATTAATTTTTAAATTTTTGTAATAAAACATCTTACAAAACAAATTTGTTTTTAAACGTTGAGAATAATTTGGTTATATTATTGTTGTTCACTACTTACAAAAGTACCGAAGCGATTAAATTTTTCTATTGACAACAAACTTTGTTGAAAAGTGTTATTACCGCTTGTAAGATTTAGTTCTAAATGAATTTCAATATATATTAAACACTGACAAATTATCGTTAGCACAACCATAACTCTGTTATATGTCTGTGTGATTTAACAGAGGACTTTAGAAACGGCAAAGTAATGACTAAAATAATAAACTTTCGCTTGTTATTATTTCCTACAGCTGTGGCGCAAATGGTCATTTCATTTGTTTTTTTTTACAAAATTCTTTTTCAACCACATAAAATATATATTTTATTAAAGCTTGTAACTAGGTGAATCTATAGTAATGTATGACTGTCCATGTGCTTATTGAAATTTACTTTTAAAACCCGCTACATCTTGACTAGACCTGTATGTGGTATTAATATTTCCGTTATATTCAGAAATGAGTCGCTATTTAAAACCGGAAAAATTGCTTTATATTTTGCTGAGATATAAGCAACTAAACACGACTACCTCTGCTCCTCCCCATATTTTGCCAGAATAAAATTGTTTAGCCCTTTGGAAAATGTATCTACCGGTATGTACATATGTTGCTATTCATAAATCTTGGTATCAATTCTCGTTCGATTAAAATATATAATGAAAAGTTGTTGTGCCACCATGACCTTTTCTATACAAAAATTTTTTCATTTCACAGTTTCACAGAACGAGTATTGAGCCCCTGATGCCTCTAAGGTATCACTATTGTAATAAGTTTTTGACAAAATTATTATTTCGGAAAAATATATGATGAACAAGAAGCCTTTTATTCACTTTTCATAAACCAGTTCCACCAAATTACAATCCGTAGTTACAGCAATTATTTCTGAAAAGAAATAGCAAATCGGTTTGAAACCAAAACAAAATTTCTTCGGTAGTTTTTCTAAAATTTACAAGCTATAATCGATATTTTCCAGCTTCTAGATAATTCAGATGCTTAATATAAATATCAAATGGCAGGGCTTGACTAGAAAAATAAAGTGTCTACTATATAAAAAAATTTTAACCTCTTAGAGCAGCCTATACAAAACGGCGTACAATATAATTGTCAAATCTAGTACTAGTACTGCTTCTTTCGAGAGCATACCAATTGCGTGTACTGCTGCATATATTATGTCCTTTTTATAAATAAGAACTTTGTGGACAGTAACAGGCTTGAAGTACCATTTATATTTTTTAACAAATTGTGTAGCTGTTTACCACGCAAATTTCTTAAATAGTAAGCACCGAATTTTCCCGTTTTATAACATTTGCTAACAAATCGACACTGCTACCACAATCAATAAGTTTCTGGCGAAATTCACTATATGACACAGAAAATAAAATCATTTTTAGAATTATACTTTTATTAATTTTATTAACGTTAACTATTTACTCGTTGCAAAGTTTGTTTTCAATTTAAGCGGTTTTTTCTATACATTTTCTTTTATTAAAACATATGATTTTGTTTTTTTATTCTTATTCATTTTTAACAACAATTTATTAACAAATTGTTGTTATAATTAATAACTCAAATTTCTTTAAAACGTTAAGCCTAAAAGATATGCAAAACTTTTTTATCACAAATACTAGGGTGCAATATTCGTGACTTTTTCTTTTACTAAATTTGGACTTTTTTAAAAGATTAACAAAAGTTGGTGAATTTTTTTGACTAATTCGAAAGAAGTGCCTTTCACCTTTCATTTCGTTATACTGAGAGCACGAGCTAACTGACTTTTTCTCAAACGAAAACAGCTAATGCTGAATTTTAAAGGACAATTCTGATGCACTCATATCTTCCAAACTATGTACGCAATTACTTCTTCTTTTCCTTTAAATTAAAAACAAGGCTTCGGTTTTAAATAAAACCGACACTCAGACTTTTCCGCACGAAAAACCTCTGAATTTAAAGGAAATTACCATATATTTCCCTTTTACAACATTAACCTGATTTCAACCGATCTTTTCTGAGAATATATATATACATACATATATCTTAAAAGAAATGCAAATTTTTGTTTGCCAGTCTTTTCTCTATAAAATAGCATTATTAGATTTTTTAAAAGTAATAGTCAAAAAATGTCTTTTTTGCAGCAGAAATCCCATAGTGCAACATTGTAATTAATTTAAAAATCTTAAGTAAAAGAATACATTTAATAATAAATAACAAAATCAAAATCCAAAGTAGTATCTGAAATAAAATGGCAAATATATGAGCCAGTTATAGTAGTTGTAAATTTATCACCTAGTATGGATAACAATTAAATAGGTCTAATCATTATAATGCTTTTAATTTTAAAAAGTCAACGTCTGAAACATGATTGATTATTTTGAACCTCATCATTGTTTGCCTAAAATGAAATAATATATGTAATACAGTTAACGATGTAAAAAAGAAAATGCTAAAAAAGCGCTCGAAAAAAGTAGATGTATTGCTTTTACAACCCCATAATTATGAGTATCAAAAGTAAAAGCTTGACTAGTTTAAAAATAATCATGTTTAAATTGAATGTGAGTTCTAGGCGTCACTACAATAAGGTCATTACAAGAATTTTGTATAAATCGACTCCTGTGCGTGAAACTATTGTATTTTCAAATAAATAAAAACGTAAATAACGCTGCTACATACGATAAAATGGACACCGCGTTATCTTAATAATTAAAAGATATTGCACAAAAAAGTCGATTTCTGAAAAAGTAAGATACAATGATTTCGCGCATAGAGGTCGATAGAAATGTATATAAAAATAGGCATGGTCAAATACAACACCGGCCTTAATAACATCAAATATCTCAATTTCATTTAAAAAATATGAACATCATTTTTAATTTTGTAATTGAATCAAAGATTTTGTTAATATTTTAAACAAACAATTTTGTAAACAATTTATATAGCATATTATATTATATTATATTATATTATTATTTTCCTTCAATACATTAATTAATCATGAATTCATAAAAACTTGTAATGGCACTACCACTAAGTATTTTACTAAATGTTTTAAACTAAGTAAACAATTTTTCTAATGACTTGACAGTTTTTCTTAGCTTGGTTCTGCTTTATTTAAACCTGTTTCCTGTTAATGACGTCTTAATATAAACGAAAATAATTTAATATAATATTTATTACATATTATGTTAAATATTACGTCGGTTTCTTTACAATTGGACATTATAAAGGTGTAATAGCACAGTCATTGATAAATTTGTATGAATTAACGTAGTTTCAAATAAAGTGATTAATATTAAGTAACTTGTATGTATAATGGCAATATGCGTTCAACAATTTTCTTTTAATCTATGAAAGCACCATAGATTGTATAACAAGTATATTCGGCTGCGCAAAATTTTTTATTTGTTATTATTAATTTAATTAAATAAAATAGTTATTAATTTATTATTTTGTTATTAATAGTAATCGCTATTCAATAATCTCTTTATACTAAAATATATTTTGCTTTCTTTGAGCAACTTCGATTTGTTATTAATTTATTTTTTTAAATTTATCCTTACAACGAAACCTTAAGTATTTCTGCATTAGAAATTATACAACTGATTCTTTTTTTTCAACAATGTTGTATTTTTAGGGAATCTGAAGAATATAATTATGTGCTCAGAGCTGGTTAAAGAACAATATTAGCTTTGTGTGGGCATATCAGCTTTGCGTTTGAATTCAACTCAGTTAATTCATTATAGACTTCTCTTTTTGAAAAATTTTTGTCCACATAAAAATAATATGAATTTAAGATAAATCGTTATATAGGAGGTGGGCGTTAATGTGGTCATGTCACCTTAATTTTTTGGAATTATACTATTATTGAAATAATTAAATTTGCCAGAAAACAATGTATGCGAGGTTTCATCATTTACATTTAATTTTGTCCGTTTTATGAGCCTTTAAATTTAAGTAAGAGTTATTTATCAGAGAAGTGTGCGTTTATGCAGGAGTGTTTAAGCAGTTTTTGCTGATAAAATCAACTTAAATATTTCAATCTTGATTGCTTTCTTCTTCCAAAACCTTTGTCAATAAGAAAATTATATAAATTTCAGTTATAGCGTTATATGGGAGGTTAGGGTTAAAGTGGGCGTGTTACCTTAATTTTCCGTTATTGCAAGTCTTTGACCAAAGGGCAGTTTTTGCGAATTTCAAAATTATATATCTTATTTTGTCAGTTTTATAAAGTTTAAATATACCGAAAAAAGGTATAAATTTCGTACCTTTTGATCTATAACTTCTTTCGTAATGCATAGATTTTAAAGATTTTCCAAATAAAATAAATTTTATTTAAAAATATATCTACATTCGATATTTCATTGCTCTATGTCAAGGCATTTAGATACGTTTGCATTTTTTCGATGTTGGAAGGACATGGTTTTTTTGATATACTCTTGCATTATGAACAAAATGGACGGACATAGCTAGGTCGTCCTAAAATGATACCAAGATTCAGAAAATATATACTTTAAGGGGTCTTATATGGAAATTTGATGTGATGTGGAATGACAAAAATTATTTACCCCCACCATATTTTTGTTGGTGGGTATAAAAATATATAATTAATTGTGTAGTAAAAAAGCAATTTTAGAGAAGTAGAAAAATCCTAAACTTTGTTTCCTGAACGTATGAAACTTGTCTGCAAGAAGTAGTCCTCACATATAAGCACAGATGCTGAAAAGTATTTCATACAAAATCACTCCACATTTTTGTTTTCTCAACCTCTTTAGGTGTATCGAACAAAGTTCCACTGCGTTTTTCATATATTTTGCACAATACAGAAGGACATTTTTTATTTTTAACACTAACTGTCTGAAATATAGTGAATTAAAAATTCAGAAATTCAATAAAATATATCACAATGGGTACGTTACGTAGATTTTTACAAATGCGTCAGCTTTAGAAAATGCTATTGTTAAATGCCATTACATTTTATGATTAGAAATGTCGAAAGTACCACGTCCATACAACATTAATACTCCTTTTCAATTTGGTACTTATAAAATTATAGCTTAATATCTTCACAAGCTTAGTGCTATAAAACTAGATCAGTTTCCATGAAAATATAATGTTTTGATGTAATGCCACTTTTTTACATTTTAACCCCTTGTTAAAAAAAAGAACTTGACAAATTCGTTTATTTTTTTTTTACATTTAGGTAAATTTTTTAAATATTTTATTATAAATTAAAACATTCTTTTTTGAGGGACAGTAATCCTTTAAGAGCTTTTTTTTTGTGTACCCTAGTGCTATTTTCAGGATGCTTAAATTGTGGTTCCAAGGCTTTGTACATCAAATAACAATTCTTAGCAGTTTTCTTTAAATAATGGATTTTTTATAACTTTCAGAAACAGTAATCAAATTTCACAATCAGATAACGTGCTCATTGTTAAAATGAAATGGTGGAGTAAATATATTTAACACAAAATATTTTTAATAAAATGCAAAATGTGGAAAAAACTTAGTGAATAATGTAAATATTAAAACCACAAAAGTTAAGTATTATGACATAATAGAGTTTTGTTTAAATTCTGTTAATTCTTTTGCTCGAGGAATAACTAAAATATAAATTGGGATTAACAGCAAGATAATATTGTGATTCACTCAAAACAATATAATCTGCTTTGAAGAAATTTTTATAATTTTTTTAATAATTTTTTATGATGATCATCAAAATATATGGAATTTTTGTAATAAACGAAACCAAAAAAAAAAAAACAGAAAATGAATAAAAGTTTCGTGTAAGACCGTTTTATGTTTATATATTTTTATTATTCGTGTAATAAATTTGTAATAATCGTTTTAAAGAAATTGACATAAATTTGGACGCCATAAAACTCGATAAATAAAATGAAAGCTGAAATATACAAACAAATTTTCACTTTCAATTTAGTTTAATGAAAAGTTTTATTAAGTTAAAGATTAATGGAAATAATTTTTGTATTTCCCTTTTTTCCCCAAAATGGTCATGCGTAAGATTTTCAAATAATTTCAATGATTGCAAGAAATTTGCTAACCACCCTTACAAGATGTAGGGTTAACAAGGGGTTATGTTTATCTACACAATAACTCAAAATATATACAAAACAAGGTCAAGTCTAGGCCATAACCGGTCAAGTAAATGAAAATGCTGTAACATTAATAATATGCCATGAGCATGAGCAAGTATGTAAGGACATCAAAGTTTTTTTTTTCCTTTTTATAACAAATTATTTAAGAGGGGTAAAAGGAAATTTTATGTTCATTTTGGTAATAAGAAATTTAATGCAAAAGACAATAAAACAATTCATGTTTATCGGTACATGATGAATTTTCATGACCTAGTATAAATGAAAGCCAACAGTAGTTCCAGAGCTGGTCAGGCCAACAACTGATAAATTTCAATGTGATGATGTTTGCAGCAATAAACAAACGATTATGTATAGATGTTTTATGTAACGAAGAAGATTGATATTTCAGCTGTTGTTACAGTTATTTTGTAATAATGCTGAAAGTAATAAAAATCTCAGGCAATACAGTGTTAAAGAAAATTGTAAGAAAAAAAAGCTGCAGCAAAATTGATGAATGATATCGCTATAAAAAAAGAATAACTGTAATTGAGTCTTTGCAGTGCTGTTTAACATATATGAGTATGTATGTGCGTGTGAAAGTATGTTTGTGTTGTGGAAAAAAGTAAAAGTCAAGCATAAAACAAATTAGCCATCAGCAGGCAAATTGGAAATAATTTGCCTAGAAAACTTTTCAATATTCATTAATGTTCATTTCCTTTATGGTCAACTGGGCGTGTGAGAATAAATTTTATTTTTTCTCTGTCCTTTTATGCTACTTTCCACTTATATTCGTATCGTTTTAATATTATTGATACTTGTGCTGACAATTACTTAAGGAAGTCATATTTTAGTAGACGTCTTTTTTTTATTTTTCGCTTAATCTTTTTATTTCATTTCTACAATGTCTAAGTGTACGTGTAAGTAAATTGATGATATCGTTAAATATTTTATTTACACCGTTTGAGAGAACAGGGACGTAGTTATATTATTTTAAACAACAGGTTCGAGATTCTTAAAAAAAAATTTTTTAATTTTTAAACCCACTAGCAACTTTGTCGTGGCAGTGGTATATTTATTGTTTTAATTCCATATGTAGTTTCTACAATATAATCATCCGATCCTATATAGACGATTTGTCCTTATTTATGCCTCACCGTTCGTTGGTTGAAATCAACTTTTAGAAGCCGCCAACATGTTACTCATGTGACATAAAAATATCCAGAATTAAATCTCTATTGAAATCCAGCACAATCGCCCCTAACTTTTTGAGATATGAGCAAAAAAACGCAACTGCCTCTCTTTGGACAATATTTTAAAAACAAAAATTAATATTTTTCATCCCTAGTATAATTTATAGACAAGTTCATAACCATTAATCTAGGGCTATCCGTAATTGTTGGACAAATCATCAATCAAATAAGTTTTAGGCAAGAATTTTGTGAAAAATATATTTTTCTTTCTTCTTAAAGCTCTTTCATAGTTTTGGACATTCTAGTGAAACGAAATTGCAAAATATGTCTTAAAAAATCTAACAAATAGGTGTGAAACTATCTGAGATATAAGCACTGTTATTTACAAACAAAAGTCGATTTTTTAGCTCCTAGAAAATTGGATGGGTCATTAGTGGTATCATATGATGTAAACTAAATTGCGAACTATAAAAAATTTAGAATCCACGATGGATAATAATTGAAAGAATATGACTAGTAGAATGGCGCATGATACTAAATCAGAAATTTATTCAATGCTTAATAAGGGCATTATATTATTATTATTATTATTATTATTATTATTATTATTATTATTATTTTTATTATTATTATTATTAATATGAAGAAACCACACTGTCAAATATACCACTCTTACTCGTTTAATTATAATATCGTGTTCTGATGTAAAAGTTGTGTTGAAAAATTCTATAAACATGCCTCAGTTTAAGTTTTGTAAGAACGCGTAAAGTAGTAACACACATATAATCTTGTCTGTGTGTGTGTTAGCTATAGAATCCGAAACCGTAAAGCCGAACGGACTCAATCTTTGGCAAGTTGTTATACATATTCTAGGAAGTTTTTATGGGTGGTAAAAAGTGGGCGGTGTTACGCCCATAAGATATAAGTTATCATTTTTAGCTACTTGCAGTAGATCGATTTTTTTGAAACTTTGCACACATATTGAGCTGTCATGATTATACAATTTCGTGATTAGAAAAGTGGGAAGCATTACGCCCAAAAAAGTATGTTATCATTTTCAGCTACTTGAACTTCACAGATTTTTCTGAAACTTTGCACACATATTGAGCTGTCATGACTATACAGATTAGTGATTAGAAAAGTGGCCATTACCACGGCCATTAAAAAAGTTATAATTTTTAGCTTCTTGCACTTGATATTCAATTAAAATTCAGAATGCATTTTTATTCATTAAAGGGCGTAGCAATGCGCGCCGGGCTTTGCTAGTATAGAAAATATATAAATTTAAGCAAAACCCTTATATTGGAGGTGGACGCTTAGGTGCGCCTGGCATTTGTCTTGTTTCATTCTTTTAATGTGCCAGTTAAATTATAGTGACTCGAAAGACAAGCGAATTCAGTCAGTCTGTTTTAGAACAAATTATTTTGTTAGTATCAGCTTAGTTTAAGGTGTCGCATTTGTTTAAGGTTTTAGAAGACGGTAAGCTCTTTTAGACATAAAGTTGGCAAGAGCAAATTAAGAAATAATTGTGTTGACTTTAAAGAAATATCGATTTTATTGCCAGCCAAGTCCTTTTATTATACCCACCACCAAAAAAATGGTG
Source organism: Phyto melanocephala (assembly GCA_941918925.1). Lineage (NCBI taxonomy): Eukaryota > Metazoa > Arthropoda > Insecta > Diptera > Rhinophoridae > Phyto > Phyto melanocephala. Next base: position 92,667,003 of record OW799233.1, on the reverse strand, counting down.
GGGGTATATTCATTTTGTCATTCCGTTTGTAACACATCGAAATATCCATTTTAGACCCCATAAAGTATATATATTCTGAATCGGGGTTTGATTTGATGACGATCTAGCTATGTCCGTCCGTCTGTCCGTCTGTTGAAAGCACGATAGAGGTCGCACCGAAAAAGTTAGGGGGCTCAAATTTTGCCAGAATCTTTCTTATAGACAAGGTTTGTTTGGTATTGAAAATGGGCTAAATCGGAACATTAGGAAGAGAGTTATAGCTCGAAAAGCAAGAGTAGGTCGAAAAAACCGTGTCCTTCGAACATCGAATAAAATGGAATTGTGTCCAAACGGATAAACTTAGAGTCATGAAACTTCGAATATATATTTCTCGAGTCAAAAGAATATTTCTCCCCAAAAATTGCTTAAATCTATGCATTAGAAAAGGAGTTATAGGTCAAAATGTACGAAAATTTATACCGCTCAGTGTATATTTGAAATTTAAAACGTAATAAAACTGACAAAACTATATATACGGTTCTGAAATTTTGCAAACATGGCTTTTTGGTCAAAGTCTGTGTTATAACGGAAAATAAATATGCCACGCCCACTTTTTTTTAAATTTTTATAAAAATAGTCATATTCATTAGCATTTATTCATTGCAGATGGCAACATCTGTTGAAGGCGCCACTACATTTTGCAAACACTGAGGATGATGTCTTTGCTAAACATCACGTAGAACACTAGATGACTCTAGTAACATTTTTTTGCACAAACTACAAAGGAATTTTATAGGGGTTTGTGAAAACGAAAATGACCGAAGTTTGTTGACAAAAATTAACTAGAGTAATGATTTGTGCCCAACTTTACATATAGTTGTACACACAGTCTTATGAGGTTTAAGATTTAAAAATATTTTAAAAAAATGTGCATCAGTAGATTTAAAATAAGTATTTGAATATTTAAAATACATATTTTAACTAAATTTTTTTTTATCTATCTATTCTTTTGTAAAGGGTGGTTAAATTTTAAGGGCCACAGGGTGATTTAAAATAGACATGCTCAGCATTTTGCTAAAACGGGAAATTTATTAGTAAGATTTTGATTTTTAAAGTTCTATAACATTTTACTCTTAAAAGATTTTTAAACGAAATAAGTTTTGTATAATTTTAAAATTTGTTAGCCATTAGTACATGAAAATAAATTGTTTATAATGTTTAGAAATAATTTTTTTTTATCTTTAGGTCTAAATTTTCCTAAATTCCTTTTTTTAATACACCATAACTTCTAGAAAACATAAGATAACAAAAAGAAATTAGCACCATTTAGTAGATAAAACTCTCCTCTTTACCCCTATACCCCACTGTATACCTGGGACGATCCGACCGTGATCACCAGACCAATTTTTGTGACACAAGGTCAAATATTTTTTGCAAAATTTTAGTAAAACAGCTAAACAAATTTTTTTGTAATGTGTTTTTTTTAAGTATTTAAGCCGCCACCAAAAAATGGTATGTATATATTCTTAATCGGGGTTTTATTTGATGACGATCTAGCTATGTCCGTCCGTCTGTCCGTCTGTTAAAAGCACGATAGAGGTCCCATCGAAAAAGCTAGTGGGCTCAAATTTTGCCAGAATATGTCTTATACACAAGGTTTGTTTGGAATAGAAAATTGGCTAAATCGGAATATAAGGAAGAAAGTTATAGCTCGTAATGCAAGAGTAGGTCGAAAGAACCGTGTCCTTCCAACATCGAATAAAATGGAGTTGTGTCCACCAGCATCAACGTATGAGTCATGAAACTCCAAATATAAACTACCTGAGCAAAAACAATATATCTACCCAAAAATTGCCTAAATGCATGCATTAGGAAGGGAGTTAGAGATCAAAATGTACGAAAATTTATACCGCGCAGTGTATTTTTCAGTATGTTCAAAATTTTAAACCTAATAAGAGTGACAAAATTAGATCTACGATTCTGAAATTTTGCAGGAATTGCTTTTTGGTCAAAGGCTTTCTTCTGACGGAAAAGAAATGTGACACGCCAACCTCCCATACAACGTTTTCTCTCAAAATCTTATAATTTTTCTATAAATCGAATAATAAAGGACTATATTGAAATATCTAAGTTGTATTTATTAGCATAAATAACTTCGACATACCTACCACTTTTCACATTATCTACTGTTAATGAAATTTAAATTTATAAAACCGACAAAATTAGAGGTATGATGATAAAATTTGCTTTGGAAATCCTTCTAGTCAATGTTATTGCTATGCCAGAAAACTTAGGTGACATGCCCACTCTTCCGCCCACATCCTATATAATGCTTTATCTCAAATTCAAATAATTTCTCAATATATAAATATTTTGGAATAATAGAGGACTATATTGAAATATCTAAGTTGTATTTATTAGCAGAAATTTTATTGACACGCTTACTTTAACGCCCATTTTCACTGAAACACTTAATTTACGAAAACATTTTACCAGCATATCCAAGTTATAAAAGGTGGTTAAATTTTAAGGGCCGATGTTGATTTTGAATAAAACACAAATTATTTAGGAAATTATTTTCATTTCTTTTTTAATGATAATATTTGTACGGTTCAATTATGTATGGAACAAAATATCGGCCAAATGGCCCCCGCGACCTCAACGGCACACCTCGATCCGATAGTCCATATTATTAATAACACTGTTAATGCTCAATTGTTTGGCACGATGATGAGTCGAAGTTGACTGTTTTTTTGCCACACTATCGCGATAAATAGCAATGCTTCTCATTTAACGAATTTACAAGGCATTCATAGATGTTCTAACATTTTATACAGAACTGGGGCCGAATTACGGCATTCGATATCGATCGAAATTTTACTCGAACGATCGGGTACGCTGTGCTTTAGGTATAGAGATTCTAATAAGAGTTTTCAAATTTCGATCACGTTCGAGTGCCGTAATTCGGCTTCTGTTTTAAATTTAAAATTTAACCACTCTCTACAAAGAAAGTGATGTATATTTTATTATAAAGAGATTATTCCAAGCGATTAACAAAATAATAATTATTGTGCTTTAAATGTACACAAAATTGGTGGTGGGTATAAAAGATTCGGCACAGCCGAATATAGTGCTCTTACTTGTTTTATACCAATATTGACACTTTCGATTGGCTAGAAGCTAAATAAATAATTTGTTATTGAATCTCAGAAAAAAAACTCCGACAAAGTTGTAGTTTGTTTTGTTTTTAATTTTTCTAATTAATAATATCCGAGGCTACGGCTTGCAACTTGGTATTATTAACCTATCTCGATATATTAAAAATCATATATTTTTACAAATATTTTCTTTTTTGCTATAACTTTGCCGATTAGTGTCTTTTTCAAAAATATCTCCAAATAGCTACCAACTTGGGAAAAAATTAAGAAGTCATGTTTGTTTGCTTATGTCTCAGAAAATTATAAAGTGACTGATTTCAAGCCGATTCATTCCTGAAAATGTCCAAAGGTTTGATACGTCAGACAGGCCTGTGAAACAGTCGGGCTTTCTAAAAGCTGACTTTAAACTTACGCACAGGCAGATGCACAGACTAACATTAGTCATTAGACTCCTCTATTTATAGGCTTTCGAAAAATATATACTTTATGGGGACGAAAGTAAAAATTTCCAAAATTAGAAATGACGAATGTATAAAGCCCTTGGCAGGTGCAGGGTATAAACTAGATCAAACTATGTTAACTTCATTTTATAATTACTTTTATTATTGAATTTATAGTATAATTACCAAATCGAATAAGCTATTTAAAAACCTTCTTCTGATCTCACCATAAAAACCCCTGAATATCTTACCGTTCACCACAAAATACACTATCGAAACCATAAATTTGTCCTTCAGCCATTATTAAACATGCCATAAATACAGAATTTTTGCTGTTAATAAACACTAATAAATCTCACAAAACAAAATTATTTGAAATAACTTTACAAATCAATAAGCAAACGGAAATATTTTAAACAATATACTAATAGCTGGGTGTTAAGCGGAGAAAATATTGAATTGGTTTCCTAATTTGAAAAAAAAGATGTGGAATAATTTGTTTGATAGACGTATATTTCTCCAAATACTTGTATTAACGATGAAGAAGAAAATCGACAAGGGTAAGTGAAAACCATCACATTACATTTGTGCTAATATCGGAAATCGAATTGACCTTTTTCTTAAGCATTTTTATACAAATACCATTAACTTACCACCTTTTCATGGAGACGTAATGGAGTGGCAATCTAAATATATCAAAAATAAATAAAAATAAAAAACATGAGAATTCTTATTGAAAATCGAATAAAACATACATATTAACACTGTGGGATATTTTGTATGCAAGATACTAAGGATTTAAAAATAAGTATAAAGTAAAAAATATAATGTGCCTTAAGATCGACAGTATTAGCAAATGTAAAAAGAACGATTTTATTTATGGGCATACAGTTCAAAAGAAAATATAAATTTTCAAGTTTTTTTTCGTTTTGGTTACTTTTTATTTGTGTTTTTTCTGCTGTATCAATTTCTTTTATTATGTTTATTTTATTACATGTGTTTTTTATTAAATAATTTTTTTTTTTAGAGTATACGGTAAGGCCTTTAGAGCTTAATAAAATCATGCGTTACGGTTTTGTTAAAATTTCACAAAATTAATTTGTAAGTAAGTAATAACAATATGATTCTTATTTTTCAGTTTAAAAAAGAAAGCTTTAATTGTATAAGTTCATTATTATTTTGATTTTTAAAGTCTTTTTATACTAGTCTGTGGGAAGTGATGCCGCCATGCTTTTATTCCCCAATTTTTAAAAGACAGTGTCACTACCCGACAGTTTCAAATGTGTTACGAAAATTATAAATTTTTTATAAATACACAATGAATTTGTTAAAAAAAAATGTCTATTGTTTGCGCAACTTAACTTGTTTAAACCTGGTTTTTAATTAACGCAATATCGCTAAGATGAACTGCTAGTAAAGCGTGAGATTGTTAAAATCTTAATACACGGTTTGCCTCTTAACTTTTTTGGGAAGCAATATTTAATTATCTTTATTCCAGTTATCTTCGAAAAATATATATTACAGCTATTATTTGTAATGACAATCATGTTGATTTGTTGTGCGTTTTAACACAATGTGTGACAAAAGATTTAAAAAAATTTTAATCTGTCTTACAAAAAATATACCATATTAAAGGTTTCCCGTCAAACTGTTTCCAATGTTCTTAACAGTATGGGGAGAAAAATTAAACCTGTTGCGGGATGAACACAAGTCTACAATATTGGGAAGGCAAGAAAATTGTAAGCATATTAAAAATAGTTTCAAACACATCTGGTAGAACACCAGCCCGGTTAAGTCAGTACTCTGACTGTTTGGTGTAAAAATTTAATCCCAATGCAGGCTTAAAAGCATAAAATATCTAAAAAAATTCCATACAGAAAAATGGTGCAAAAAATTTAGAAGCCAAAAATATGGCACGGCGACTATAATCAAATTTACTACAAAAATACTCATAATCTAAAATGGACGACGAATGGTATGTATTGGCAGATTTCTGAGTAAAATATTTTATGCTGCCAATGCTCGAGAAAAGATTGAAGATAAATTAAGGAACCAAAGGTATAAACAATATCCTAAAAAAATCTTGGTGTTGCAAGTTTTATTAAAAATAAATTTCAAAGAATGTTCACAAAAAAGCTATGGTAGGCAAGCTGTAGGGTGGTACCAAAAGAATAACATGGTTTTTATTCCAAAAAAAGTTAATCCTTGGCTAATCCTCTAAACTGTCCGAAGAAGACTAGTGAAGATATATTGGACTCTTGTGAAAATACAATGGAAGAGCACAAAAAAAAAAAAAATTCGCACAATATGAAAGATTTTAAACAGAGATGCTAAGGCTGTTCAAAAAACTAACTGAAACAAGTATTAAATTAATAATAGAAGGATTATCGAAAAATATCAACGAGCTCATAAGTAGTTCTTGTTACTATAAAAGTTATATTTGCCTTTGATCTTTGATAAAAAGAAATGAAAATAATTTCCTAAATAATTTATGTTTAATTCAAAATCAACATCGGCCTTTACAATTTAAGTACCCTTTACAATACCAGTGGAATAAAAACGATCAACGATTTCCAAATGATTGAATTTTATATATATTTTTTTTTTTTTTTTTTTTTATATCTTTTTTATTTGCAATCTATTTGACAATAATAAGCAAATTTGATAAATTATAAAAGTAACATGTCTTATTGAATCCCATTGGAAACAATAACTTAAATTGTATATGTATGTAATTGCATACATATATATTTAATAATAATAAGTTTTATAAGCATGAATTGAGTATGTAATAGGTTCAACAAATAATAAGAATTAATTACATTGTATATTATAAAATTTCATTAACTAAAAGGCAGATCTAGAATATGATTTCGTTTAAGTCTTCTGACTTCATCAGTCTCATCTAATAATGTGATTGCCAATATATTCGTGTGGTTACTAAGTCTTTCTAAATAATTGCAACTGGATTTTCGTATTTCTGATTTGACAAAAGGTATATTAAGGTCATTATGTAGGGATTTATTAGTTATATAAAAAGGAGCATTTGTTATTGTTCGTAGAGCTTTTGATTGAAATCTTTGTAAAATTTCTACATTCGAGTTGCTGGCAGTTCCCCATAATTCTATGCCATAGGTCCATATAGGTTTGAGTACTGTTTTCAGAAGTAAAACTTTATTTTCGAGGGAGAGTTGGGATTTACGTCCAAGTAGCCAATACATTTTCTTTAATTTATGGTCTAGTTGTTTCCTTTTAGCTGATATATGTGCTTTCCACGTAAGCCGTCTGTCTAAGTGGAGTCCAAGATATTTTACAGTTTCACTACTGGGAATTGGAGTACCATTTAGAAATACAGGTGGACAATTTTTCGTTCTTGTTGCAAAAGTAATGTGGTTTGATTTTTGGGTATTGACTGCAATATTCCATTTTGTAAGCCAATTATTAAGACTATCAAGTTGTAGCTGCAAGGTTCTAGAGGCTTCCGCTGGTGATTGATGAGAACACAGAAATGCCGTGTCATCCGCATATGTAGCCACAGTAATGTCATCCCTTGTTGGCATATCATAAGTGAAAATCGTATACAAAACTGGGCCAAGCACACTACCTTGTGGGATTCCAGCTTCTATTTGACGAATGTTTGAATTGTCGTTATTAGATCTAACGTAAAAACATTTGTTTTTTAAATATGATCGAAAAAAATTATAGAACGGTGCTGGAAGATTAGTTTTTAATTTGTATAACAATCCTTCGTGCCAAACTTTATCGAACGCCTGGTGAATGTCCAAAAACACAGCAGAACAGTATTTTTTGTTTTCAAAGGAATCAGTTATTACCTTTATAATTCGATGGCATTGTTCTGGTGTTCCATGCTTATTTCTAAACCCGAACTGGTGGTCAGGAATAATATCATTTTCCTTTAGGAGAGGTGTTAAACGTTTTAAAAGTAATTTTTCAAATATTTTTGAAAGTATTGGAAGTAGACTAATAGGTCTATAAGAGGATACTACATTCTCTGGTTTACCTGGTTTTAAAACCATAATTATTTCCGCACACTTCCATTGTGACGGAAAATGTTGAAGTCGTAAAATGGAGTTATATATTAGAGTTAAAAATATAACAGCCTTAAATGGCAACGACTTGATTGCAATCGCATCTATTTTATCATATCCTGTAGATTTCTTATTATTAAAAGCATTTATTTCCATTTTTGTTTCATGTGGGGTAATATGCTTTATTGGCAGTTCCATTTGACACGCGATATCTAAAAACTGACGGATACAGACGTCATCGTTATTTATACATTCTGGTTTAAATGTTTGTTCTAAATGGTCGGCAAAAGCAATGGATTTTTCAATGTCTCTTCTACACCATAGATTATTTGAATTTTTTACAGGAATATTTCTTATTGTAGGTCGTTTAAGAAATTTAGTGGCGTTGTATAGTTCATGTTCTTTATTTTTATTTTGAGGTTTAAGTTTTTTTAAATAGAAGTTTATACTTTCATTTCTCTCTTTAGCCAACATTTCTGAGCACAACTTTATTGCCAGGTTCCAGTTAGTTTTATCTCTTGGGTTTCTCGTGCGTTGCCAAATTCTTCTTAGTCGTCTTGATTGCCTAATCATTTCCCGAGCCGCCGCTGATGCTTGTACTTTGCGACCTACGTTCTGACAGTAAACAGTTGGTGGGGTAGATAGTGCTGCAGCTTCGTGAATCAATAAGGAAAAAGTTTCAACAGCATCATCTAAATTTTCTTCAGTTCGAATTTTCATGTTAAGGTCTAGATTATTTTCAATAAATTCTTCGAAGAAGTCTAAATTAGTGTTTCGCTTTATAAGTTTAACATTTTTAGGGGTTAGTTTAATATTGACATTGTAATTAACAATAAAAGGCGTGTGATCTGAACTTAAGCTATCATCATTTAAGATATCAAGTGAGTATCTAGAGATGCCGCTGTATACAACGAAGTCGAGGAGGTCTGGTATTTTTGTTGGATCAGTAGGCCAATATGTTGGTCTACCTCCTGATAATGTGTTTAAACTGTTTTGCATTATGCACTTATATAATTCTTTACCCTTTGGATTAGAAAGTCTAGAGCCCCACCAAGGGTGTTTTGCGTTATAATCACCAGCAACAATGAAGCGTGAACCTAATGTTTTAAAAAAGTTTTCATAATCTTGGCATTTTACTGAATGTTTTGGGGGGAAATATATAGAATAAATGTTAATTGGAATAGTATTACAAATAACTTTAACTCCTGCTGCTTGTAAAAAATTAGTTTGAAATTCTTGTGCAAGTTCATATTGAATGTTAGATTTTATGAATAAGCCAGCACCAGCGTGAGCTCTTCCGTCTGGATGGTTAGCATAGACAAAGTCGTAACCTTTTATTTTTATATAAGATTTTGTTGTTAAATGGGTTTCAGAAATTAGAAACATATCAATATGTTTTTCTCTCATAAAATAATCAATTTCAGTTAGTTTATTCGTTAGTCCGTTTGCATTCCATACTGCTATTCTTAAATTTACTTGCATAATTTGTTGATTAGAAGAGACATCATGTTCATAACTGTATTCGTTAACTCAATTTGCTTATTTAATAAGTTTTCAATGTTTTTCATAAAATTTTATATATGTATATTAAGATTTTTTTCGATCGCACTCCATAATTTCCAAGCCATTTAATGGGTCAACAAAAAATTGTAGCCTCCTGAAGCACAGCTGCTTGGGTCCTTCCTTGTTTTACTTTATGTACCATAACCATCTACTATTCCCTGACAATTTTAAAAACGTTTTGATTTACTATTTAAAATTTTAATCTCACTCAAATTATTTGTAGATAGAGAGGTCTTACTAACAAGTATTTAAAGACCAAGTGTTTTCCGTCATAAATCTCCAAATGCCGGGCAGTGAAAAAATAGATTTTTATTATTCTCCTCCTCTAAGTCAACATCACGTCTTCTCCAATGCAAGAAATACTTAACATATTTTAATTTTTTTCTTCCCCAACATATACACAAATAACGTCCTTTTGATATCCGTATTAAGAAAGATATTTCTTATATATTTTATTGCAAAATAAGATGTTTACCTTTTGGGAGATAAATGCAAATATCACGTTTACATTCAAAAGAGCTAATGGTGGGCCTTACTTTGGCCAGCTTTGTCAATTTCAACGATGCCTGGGAAGCCATGCTACATTTATTGCCATCAATTATGATCTGGTAGTCTAAGGAGCACAGACCTACAAAGATACCACATTCGATCATATCATATGATCTTGAAAACGTCCGTATTAAGCTTTAAAACGTGGCTGCTATACCCTCATAAATCTGAGATCGAAATTAGCTATCATGTAGTCATTAGGAATATTAGTTTTGTCTGTAGTCAAAATATTTTCATGAATGTATTCTTTACCTTATTCTTTATTCTATTCTTCTTTGGTATTTAAAGATAATAGAGTGTACGAGGCTAATCATTTCATTAAAATATCCGATGGAAGCTATTTACAAATAACGAACATTTATTCTCATATGACGTTCAAAATTGTGTTGGTTATTTTTCCCCTCCACTTTTTACAGCCTTATTTTAGTGCTGTTTAGAAATTGTTCATCATTTTTCAATTGCCTGCGTTCCTTTATTGGGAATTGATGTAAAAATCGTATGACGACATGTGCAAAAATTTAAAGACATCTATTATACATAAAGAAGGACATACAAGAATTAAGACTCTGTGAAAAAAAAATAGATTAAACCAGATTTTAACATTATTATCAAGGATCGATAAATGCTTGAAAGACAATAATAAATTCACCATATTTTAAATTTTATGTTGGGGTTTATACATATGTATAAATGCAATATGTTTTTAAGAGGATACTTAATATAAATATTTTATTGTCATTACATTAATTCGTATATAAAACAGTTTTACTGCTTATAGCCATTATTCATGTAGGTTTTTATTAACCCTCATACTACATATGAGGGTTCTGAAAAAGTAACTGTACTTTGGCAACTGTCGATTGAAAAAATTATAGCCAATAGGCATATCTGTATGTATGTATGAATGTACATACTAGCCACTCAAAGAGAAAAATATAAAACATAAAAAGAACTGAAAAGTTTAAATATTTCAACAATTTTGAATTTTATTGAGCAGTTACTTTTTTTTACCACACGACTCAACATTATCACTTTTTTGTGTAGAAATATTTGTAAGGATATTAAAGTATTACGAATGTTCAGGCATACATATATACTATATGAGCATTTGCTTTTAGGTATAATAAAAATTCTTTTCATTTAATTTATTTTATTTTTATGTTAAAAATAAAATTTCACTCTTGAGTATAATACGGTTAATATTAATGCGTATACTTGTTTTAATTCAAACAAATATCAAACGAAATGTATTTGGAAACAAACGTCGCCTTATGTAGGATTAAAATGTATCTACTAGTTCTACTTAGTATGTGGATGTTAAAATATCTGTCAGTTTGTAAATCAAAGGGATAATGTGGCGAATTTTGAAGGGATTCTATGATAGCATGTGTGTTAAGTGTGCTGTTAACATAATTTATGTTAAATTTTTTCCAATATGAATTTCCTTTTAGAGAGAGTTTTTCCTTTTTTTTTCTTTATTTATATTTATGTGCGTTTATGTATAACGATTTAGTAGATATATGAGCCTAAAGTGTTTATCATGTCTACTTGAATGCCATAAAAATCGACTTATTTTATCGTTTATTTGTCATTTTCCTTTTAGAAAATCCTTTCGTAATGAAGTCTTTGCGTGTAACAATTTTTATGTATTTCCTTTTTTTTGAACATTAGGTATTGGCAATATATTAAAAAAAAGCAACAACAAACATATAAAAGTGATTGCGATGCCTTGTGCACTATATTGTGGTACTAAGTACGTGTATTAAAATATTTGTTTATTTTCAGTATAAATTAATGCCTTTTAGCATTTAAGCAGCGGATTTAACTTTGTTATAAAGTTAAATTCTATTATATATGCATAATTATTGTTGATTTTTTAATGTTTTAATGAAAATTTAATCATACATGCGGATTTTTGGAATTATTTTGTTTAAAAGTGAGTTATGTTTCAAATAGCTTAAAATTCAAACAGAAAATAGTTTGAAGCATTTTAGTGAAATACACTTTTAGTTAATACTTGTTTTTAAATAAATAAAAAATAGCAATAATTAAAGGTTACAAAATCTGATTGCTAAACAACTTGTCAATTATAATAATTTAACTTTAAACTGAGGAGTTTAAACACTAGATGAACTTTTTCAATAGACTCGACAAACATCGTTTTTATAATTTTGACATTTTATATATATTAAATCGCAAACTTTCTACAGGCTATAAACGCTGAAAGCTCATCCAAAACGCTAGAAAAAAAACGTTAAGTTAATTTATTTGAGCTAAAACACATTAACTGGTGATAAATTACCGCATTTGGGCACTACCAAAACTTCACATAGAGATTTTAATTTTTTAAATTCGATTATGTTCGAATACCCTCCGTTGATTTAGTTAGAAAATAATTTTCGGATAAATGTTTATCTCTGTATACTTTTTTCATTTGCATTTTTATACCTTTAAATGAGTTTTTAATGCTATCACTATAGTTATAAGAAAAACAATTTTAGTTTAATACTAAGTGAAATAATAAGAGTATAATTCACCTAAAATTAAACACCAACTAAGGCAAAACTGAATAAAAAATTGTAAATTTAAATTAATGTGCGATTTTAAAGTGATATATTATTTAACAAAAAATTGCATCAGTAAACCTTACACACAAACATCCCTTAAAAATTAGATCTTAACGAATTACAAAAATAACAAGTAAGAGTGTTATATTCGGCCGTGCCCTTCACCATCATGTACATAGGTATAATCTCACATCGTAGCTTAACCTATATTTCATGTTATTCCCCTTTTTTCTTTATTATTTCCGACGCCATCCTCGATTTTGAATTTTTAAGTAGTAAAGTGTATTCAACTAGTCAAGCCCTTTAATTTGATACCCATATTGGTGGGGTTAAAAAAATTGTATCCGCCATTTTGTTTTAGACGCCATTTTGGATTTTACATTTTAGAATAATTTACTGTATTCCACTGGTCAAGCCCTTTAATTTGATACCAATGTTGAGGGGGTTCAAGAAGTTACATCTTAAAATACCAGATTTGGCTCATATATAAATTTATTGTCCGCCATTTTGTAGTGGCGGCCAACATAAATTTAAAGTTTTTTATGATGCTTTTATTGTCCTAGTCAAGCCCTTTCAGCTGATACCAATATTGACTCTCTCGGTTGTATAGAAGCTAAACAAAATTGATTTTCGTTTGTAATTTTTTAGAATATATATAAAAAAAAAATTTTTTTTTGCCTATAACTTTACCGATAAGAGCCCAATTTATCCAAAATTTTACACGAATATCTCTAGAGGCATGTTATATCTACAAATAGTAACAAAGGTACCTATGAATTATTCTATGGCTGAACAATTTTAATTTTGGTGGTAAAAATATGTGAAAAAACAGAGGCAGTCATGTTTATTTGCTCATATCTCAGAAAGTTATAAGGCGATTGCACTGAATTTGAATAGTGATTCATTCCCGGATATTTCCAAAAGATTGATGCCATACACAGATCTGAGGAACATATAGTTGCTTATAAAAGTTGATTTCAACCAACACACGGACAGACGGTCAGGGTTTAATCGACTCCTCTATTCATAAGCTTTCAGAAAATATATACTTTATTGGGTCGGAAATGAAAATTGAAGAAATTACAAACGGAATGACAAAGCTATATATACCCTTGTGCACCACTGGTGAAGGGTAAAAAAAAACGTAGTACTAAAACATAGGTGGCCATTTCATCAAACAATTTTTTATAACCCCACCTCTTTTATTTTTAAGCTCTTTAATTTTGTTGTCCATTAAACAGCGACGAGTGTCCATGTTAAGCGGCTCTGTTGATATTTATTCAAATACAGTGTGTAAAAAATTACGATGGAATTAGAAAATTATTTTGTTTTTATAAAGTTGAATTTTATACGGAAAAATGTATTGAAAATTTTTGTTAGTTTTTTTACACCCAAAACAATTTTAATGGAAATCTACGCTTTTTTTTCTTTCAATCACAGAAACATAGATAATTCAGTGTGAAATGCATTATTTTACATGTTAAAAAACCAAAACAATTTTTGTATACAAAATTTTTATAAAAATCTATGACCTTACTTTTTCATAGCACTGTACTTTCTCTCACTAATACGGGTGCAAAACATTTTTGGGCATCTCGTAACCAGTAAGACTAGAAAAAATAATAAAAAAGATCCTCAAATCTAGTAACACAAAATTTAAAGAATAAATAAGCTAATGCAGAAATCGAGAACAGGCATTCTGTAAATGTTTTAAATGCATAATATTAAAAAAAAGTAACAGAACTCAGGGCCCGTTGTTCAACTAATACCATCTTGTTAAAAGTTATGAAATCAATTAAAACAAATAGTTCTAGTTTTAAATTTTCAAGTTGATATTTACAAACACTGCATAAAGTTCTGATCTAAAGAGTGCTGATGATGAAACCGTAGCGGGTTTCGAAAATGCATTCGACTAAGTCAGTATCGGATAACTAAAAATTTTTCTAGATATTCTGTCATTATCAATTTTAACCTATAGCCTGACAATTAAATTAAATATAAATAAATTAAAAAGTTCTAATCTAATTTTAAACAAGTAAAATCACTATATTCGGATGTGCCGAATCTTTTATACCCACCACCAATTTAATATACTTTTATAGCTTAGAATGTATTTTTTTGTTATTAACAATAATCGCTATGGAATAATCTCTTTATACTAAAATATGTATCACTTTCTTTGTATAACTTCAATATGCTAGTAAACATAGAAGCTTCGTCTATTGCGAAGCCTACTATTTCATTTCACAGTAATATACAAACAACACCTAAGCGTTCCTGTAAAAGTTGAACTCAAATTACTGCCTAAATAATAAATATTATATAAATGAGCAATAACAAAGCAAGTATGATAAGACTCTAGAGGCTTCCAAAATTAGAAGCTAACCAATTCTGATTCTTTTAATATATTGATGGTTCGAATCCATAAACTATAACATAAAAGCACTTTATTTTAAAAGGTTGTGTGTGGAGTTTTTCCCAAAATTACTTAATAATTTTTAAAGCACACATGTATATTCATACATGTAACTTTATCACTTTATAAATGTTTTTCATTACAAAATTACGATTGTTTGACGCTGTACGCTGTTTTCAAGCTGACAAGCATTTTTTAAGGTTATTATTTTATGTTTACTTTAGCGTAAAAATGATGTTGTTGAAGGAAACATAACGTCATACAGATTTATTAGATGGCTGTTTTTTTAACGATTGTTGTTGTTTTTGTTGCTGTTACAGCTGCTTACTATTCAAAATTTTTATGAAGTGGTGATTGAGGAACATCACCACATGATAACTGAGACTAGAAAAGCTAACAATGCATTTAATTTTTATTAATTGAGCGAGGGAGTTACATAAAACGTAAAAGCCTATTATCACGAAAAAAGCTTTGTTGTACTTTAAGGACAACAAGCAAACAAACAAACAAGCTGCTGTAGTTGGCTTGGAAGCTATGAATAAGTAGATGTATACGAAATTATTATTTTTACTTATAAATACGAGTACATACTTAGTTCTCATAATCTTAAAATTAATAATAATTACAGTCTTGATGAGGAAAAATTAATTTTAGTAAATGTACAGTGGTAAGAAGTAAGTTAAAATTGTGATGATTTATTTACTTAGGGATTACACATTAAACTTTTTATTTTAAATTTGCGACACACTTAGATTTCTCATACTTCCACACTCACAGCTTAGGAAATTGAACTTTAACTTGACTTAAGTTTTTTCGTCTCCTGTAGAAAAGAAAAAAATTGCATAATAAAATTGACGTTAATGAAAATTAAAGCTTTATCTTTGACGACGGTATCTTTAAAATAATACTAACCAAATACATATTAACTTCTTCTGAAGCATTTTTTTTAAATCTTTTGTTAGACACTTCTAATTTTATTAAATTTCTTTATAATGATTTATATGATCATGCGAGTTCAATTCCAAATGGAAATTTATATCAGACTTCGTTATTGTTTAGGATTTTTGCAAAAGCTCATGTTCATAGCTTTCTTTTCGTGTTGAGTAAATAGAATAAAGATACACTAAAAAAATTAACCCAACTGCTTAACAGATCGTTGACTCTATTTCTTGTTGACTCGGTTAAATTGAAATACATTTATTTAATTCACAACCCCCATTGGTAATGAACTATTGGTACTATATATATTTGTATTTTACATTTGTGTTTACAGTACCATATGCTGGTTGTTTCTAATTTTCAATGGAATTCATATCGCGACGGAAATTCATTTTTTATGTATAACTGGAAAATTTGATTTCTGTTGTTTTTATCTCTATATTTTTAATTTATTTTAATTTTTTTTTACTTAGTTAAAAATTGTTTAAAAATACTTTTTGAAACTCTGAAAAGTTAATATTGGATCAACTTTTCCATTCCTGACTTATAATTTGCCTAACGTGTTATAATGTTTGATGTTTAATACAAAATGTAACCGATATAAGAGAAATATTATTCACAAGTAAATAATTATTTATAATTCAAATCTGTATTTAAAATCTGTGTTATTTTTGTATTTTTCTTCCCTCGTTCTTGTTCTCTCAATGTTCAGACGCACATGCAACTATTTGCAGTCTTTCTAACTCATACTTATTCTTAACGAAAGAAACACAGTTATGTTAAAATTCAAAATAAAAGTTGACTTCAAAAAGCAATCGGGCAAAATACGAATAATATTAAATCTAGAATGGTATATGCTTATTTCGTGAATGGTAACACTAAGCTCATGTCTGATTTGATAGATAATTAGTTTTATCCTTCCGCTGATCGAATATGGTTGTGTATACGATTGAACAACACTAAGAAATATTGCGACATTACTCTGGCCGATTTTGATCATTTTGATCTAGGCGGGTATGTAAATAAGCAAAATTGACGCATTTGTGCAGCGTTGTCAACTCGGTGATTTTATCACCGTTTTTGGTGATTTTTAACATTTAGAAAGCGGAAAAATTGTGAGTCAGTGCTTGGTGATTTTTTTTTTAGTTTTTAGTGATTTTCTTTTTATTTCGGTGACACCAAACACTAAAATTCAAATTAATTAATTGAAAAAAATTTTTTGTAAGTGTAAATTTATATACATACTACCAAAATGTAACTTATAGTACAATTACATGCAACTCGGCAAGAAAATAATATTACACTAAAAATTTAATTATTTATAAGATAATTGATTGCCCAGAAAGTTTTTGTTTCAAAATGTCTAACTTTATACATATGTATATGCACTTGAGGTGAATGTGAATAAAAGAAATTCCTTTTTCTTTTGAGATCATCTTATAAATGACTAAACCTTAAAGCAAACTTTTAGCGTCCCACAACTTTAAACGTTTAAAAATTTTACCAGAAAACCTTGAAATTTTGAGTAAAATTAACATAATTAATGTTAGAAATGTTTTATCACATACAAAAGAAGATATTTTACCGTTACCAATAGCAAAATATTGAATCCAGTCGATTTTTGGATTGAAGTTAAATCGTACAAAGATGCAGTTAACTTAAATCCCTTTGAAGCATTAAACTTAAACGTTAAACTTTTGTCGCTCCCATGAATGTGTTTAAATCTAAAATTCGCAACCGAATGTCTTTAAATTCAGTTAATGTCTTACTTCACATTAGTGTTGGGCATAATCTTTCTTTTCAGTGAATCGTTCTTGATCGGTCAGAAAGACTTGCTGAAGTATTTCATTCTTTTCTTTCATCTTTCTTTTATGAAAGATGTAAAATGAATGATTGAAACAAGGCAAAGAATACATAACAGTTGGTTTTTGTTTATAAGAAAATAAATGCAAAAACTGAAATTGCTGGTACAAAGCGAATATTAAGTACTAATAATTAAATAAAAATAAGTTCAATTCAAAAGTTTTTATTAGTAATAAATAGACACATATATATATAAAAAAACACAAAATCAAAATCTGTATTCCGGTTAGAATTTGGCATATAAATTCAAAAATAGATTTTGATGTCTAGTTAAAAAAAAAGCAAAAAATATTAAAAAAATTTAACAGGCGTATACATATATAAATTCGGGAAAATTAATAAGCATTATCTTAATCTTATTTGAATCAAATTAAAAAACAATGATCCTTTTTTGAATGAAATTATAATTCAATTTTTTTATACAATTTTTAAATACAATTAAATTAATTTTTTTATATTTCGCTACTCCTTCACTTAGCATTATTAAAAAATAAATACTATCGCTATAACAAAATGATCTTTAACCTTTAACTACGGAGGTGGTGGTAAATTTTACCCTCTCTTTACATTTTTGTTATTTAACTCACTTTTGGTTTGCTCTATGAATTTCATTCTCTTAGTATCTTCTTAAAATGTTATTATTATAAACTCAGTAGTGTTTTGCATGCATTTGGTGACGTGTGAGCGCTGGAATGATGATGCTGGTGTAAAAATTACCACTTGTCCGCCTTTCTGTAATTTTTTGACAACAGCTCAAGGGGAGAATTTTTAAAAAATTTAGCAAGGCAACTAGTCTTACCACATCTACAAAGACGTCATCACAATCAAGGACTTCCTCGGATATTACGAAGCATA
The DNA here is from genome assembly GCA_941918925.1 of Phyto melanocephala. NCBI lineage: Eukaryota > Metazoa > Arthropoda > Insecta > Diptera > Rhinophoridae > Phyto > Phyto melanocephala. The sequence goes on along the minus strand of OW799233.1, from coordinate 92,648,625 downwards.
ATTAGCAAAATTTTAGGCCCAGATTCCGTAGCTCCACCTCCAGTATCGTCTAATCCTGGAGCTCGGAAATTATGCTACATATGCCCGAGCAGACGTAAACGTAAAACAACACACGTTTGCTTGCATTGTAATAAGCCAATGTGTATGAGTTGCAGCAAACGTTTATGCGTACATTGTGCAAATACGGAGTCTGATGAAAAAAAAAACCTGGATGAAGGTCGATCCGTACTTTTTACAATTATAATATTTTTTGTGTTCCCTTTTATTTTATTAATTTTTTATACTATTTGACTGTGAAAATTGCCCTTTATGTTTTTCTTAAAATTTTTTATTTCGTTTTTTTTTTTAATTAAAAATGTACTGTTTTGTTATGTCAAAAAAAAAGCTGTGAAATAAAGTGCCTGTTATGTTAACTAAAGAATTATCAACTTTTTATTTTGTTACGGCTTTAACTTTGGAAACGTTGTCTGATAACTTAAAAAAGCAAAAAGTTGTAAAAAAATTTTGTTTTCCTAAACTTTTTAGTAAAATTCAAAGGGGTAAAATTTACCACCACGTCACTGGCTATGTACAAAAGTTTTACCTCCGTAGTTAAAGGTTAAAATTTGTGTGCGCTAAAAATCGTATAATTTATTATGAAAAGAATTTATATTTAAAATTATATTTTGGGCAAACATAAACATATATTAAAAAAATTTAGTTTATTTTTTTAATAATTCATAGTTTTATTAAAAAAAGAGATCTTTCTTTCATAGTTTTGGTACAAATACATACTATGTATACACATACACATAAACATACTATGTATACATTGAGATGCAAACAAATTAAAAGATTTGGCTTGGCAACAATTCAGCAGATTGTTATGGCAACATCGTAATCTCATACATTTTTGACTGAGTGAAATGTGTGAAACATGAAAGAACAATGAAAGATGAAAGATTTGAAAGAAAGAGTACGAACTATTTCATATCTTTCACCTTACTGAATCGTTCAATTGAAATATTTCTTTCATGACCGACACAACTCTACTTCACATTAAAAATGGGCTTAAACGGGAAAATTCCTGTTGTGAAACCTATCAAATAGCTGATGAAGTAAATATTCTGATTAATAGCAATGATATTTATAAAGCATTACAATTTGAAATTAAGACTATGTTGTGGCCAGATGATAGTGATAATAATGAAGAAATAATAGACTTTAACATTGATATTTGATATTATTTACACAGAGAAAAGCTTAAATCCTAATCGAATTATTAAACTGCAAGATTATTAAAATTTTTCATAATTTTAGTTAGAAATAGTTCTATTTAATTACTCTAATATGTAATATAAAAATATTTAAATATTAAATAATAGTTGTACTTATTTGGTGAATAATTTCTTTAATATTTTGTACAACAAATTCACATATGTTTATTAAACGTCGTATAAATGCATCAGGTATGGAAAAATTAGTCCTGTCGTAATTTTTTCTAAATGTTGAAATAAATTTCTTACAATGCATCACTCCTGTGATATATTGTGAATTGATAACTACTTTAATAATTAAATATTTTTGTTCTTTTTTCCAATGTTTTTGTTTATTTTTATTTACATATAAATATATGTATCTATGTAAATCTGTACTGGCTGACTAAAAGATATTCGTTGTTTGATTTTTGTAAATTTTTTTGTTATTTATTCTGATATTCATTTAAAAATGTCTTATTTGTAAAGAAATTTATATAAATGTATAATTTTATTAAATAAATAAAAAAATAATTTACAAATTATAAATTTAGTGCTTTTTTTTGAGAATGACGCGTTTTTTCCTGGGTTATGGTGCTTTTTGAAAATTTAAAGTTGACAACGCTGCATTTGTGGCACAGAAAACCCGCACGCATACATTGAAAATCCGATACACTCAAAACGAGTCACTGTTTGGTGCGGATTTTGGTCCAGAGACATAATTGGGCCTTTTTTCTTCGAAAATGAGCAAGGAGTGGCCGTAGTCAATGGCGATCGTTATCGGGCCATGTTGAACAAATTTTTGTTCACAAAAATTGAAAAGGAGGATATTGGCAACATTTGGTTTCAACAGGACGGCGATACGTGCCACAGAGCCGAAGCTACACTCGATGTGTTGCGCCCTGTTTTTGAAGATCGCGTTATCAACCACAGAGCTGATGTCGTTTGACCATCTCGGAGCTGCGATTTGACACCGTTGGACTATTATTTGTGGAGTGCCGTCAAAGATAAGTGTTACGCCAACAATTTATCGACAATTGACGCTTTAAAGCATAATATTCGTGAAGCCATTGGTGAAATACAGCGGCACACAATCGATAATGTGCTTAAAAATTTGACCGATCGTGTAGGCTACTGCATGGACAGCCGAGGCAGCCATTTGAATGAAATTATTTTCCATTATTAATCGGAAGTATTGTACTTTCAAATAAAAAAAAGAAATTTGAGCAAATATTATGTAGTTTTTTTTATAGTATTTAAAAAAAAAAAAAGTTATTTGGCGGACCCTTTACATATCTCAATAGATTCGCAAAATCGGTCCCGTTTAGCATCCCTACTCTATAGATAATAAGTAATTATATCACAACTTTTACCTTGTATAACGTGTAATGCTTAATTGCTTAATTATTTAAAATTTTATCAATTTGAAAAAAATTTTTAAAGTTTTTACTTAACTGTATTTGAAGTTGGTTTATGCCTATAAAAACTTTAAATTTTGTTAAAAGTTAAAGAAAAAATTATTTAAATGTTTATCACTAAGAGTGAGATAAATAAATAAAAACAACAAATTTATAATAGCTTTTTTTGTACAGTTCTCTAAAGTGTTTAAGCCAGTCGTATTAATATTTCATATCTGTAATCCTACAACATCAATTTTAGCTCTGATTCAGCATCAATCAGACATTTAATATATTTTCGATTATTTTATATTTATTATCGACTGACATTTTTAGTTTGTTTTATATTCATTTTGTTTGTATATGACCAAGCAAAATGTCATTTTTTAAAACCAGGATATTAAGTTTTCTCATTTGTTTCATTCACTTTGTTAAAGTTTTTTATTAAATTTAAAAATAAATTAAAATAATTAAAAATCAAATACATACTTTTATTTAAATACATATATAAAAAAGTGATAGATTTTTTTTGTTAATTAAATTTATATACGAGATTTAATTGTTAGCAATAAAAATATATTTTTTTTACACTAGAGTTTTTCCTACTAACTTTGTTAAATAAAAATTAAATTGTTATTATTTTTTGCAATTTATTAATATTTCAATTGTATTTTATAGTTAGGTACTTAAAATTAATTAAACCTAGAGTGTTTAACTAAATGGTCATAACACAGTTCAGTTTTAAATGAGTAAATGTTTTTTGGTAGATAATATTTAATATGTTTAACATTATTTCAGTATAAATAATAAAACGATAAAGTATATTTGGTATTAAAAAAGCTTCAATATTAAATGAAATACAATTTAAAATATTTCTTAAGTTATATTTGATTTAGTGATAAACATTCAATTCACTTATAAAGATATCGTAAACTTACTTACAAACTATTTGTTTTGTATATAAACAATTTTTTATTTAAGGAACAAGGTTGGTCTTTGGTCAACATTTCTCAGTTATAAGAGCTATTAAATACAAGACTTTGAAATTCCGTAAATATACTTAAATGATACTAGTACATAAATCAGAAATATTTTTCTATGGCTTGTTATTTTTGTGATAAATATTACTTTTTACTAAGGATCTCATGGAATTCGGCATGGAATTATCCTAAATAGTTTGCAATCGTGCTACATTTCCTTTATCCTTAATGCTGTAAACTTTTTTGAAAGCCTGGTAACAATTTTTTTGCTCTACACCTACAGTTTCAAGGTATCCGAAAAGCGGTCCGAGTTCGAAAAGAGCAGAAATTCGAAATAATTATGCATTTAATGTATATCGTTTTAAAAACCTAACCTAACAGTTTTCTACCAAATGTACACAGAAAAAAAATATGAATTTCAGTTACAGAAAGAATAATATTTTTGACATATTACTTGGTTTTGCTTCAGTTATCAAATGACTTTATAAATGACAATTTTTGGTTTCAATTGAAAAAGTAGTTTGCGAAAAATATCTATTAAAATAGCGAAATAAATAATGAATATTAATATAATTTTTATTTAATTTTTAATTTTTTATTTAACCACTTTTGTCATAGAAATTTTTATTTGGCTTTAATTAAGTGTTTATTGTATAAGATATACAGGGTGATATTTTAGCTAATATCTTTTTGGCAACACTGGTTTAAACAGCCGACGCACGTCTGGAGTTTTGTTTCACTGTCAAACATCTTCAGTTTGGTCTATAATTTAACCATGAATCGTCTTACAAATGAACAACGCTTGCAAATTATTAAATTTTATTATCAAAATGCGTGCTCTGTTAAGAAAGTTCATCGCGCGCTTCTTGTGTTCAGCGACGAAGCTCATTTTTGGCTCAATGGGTACGTTAATAAGCAGAATTGTCGATTTTGGAGTGAAGATCAGCCAGAAGTATTGCAAGAGCTACCAATGCATCCAGAAAAGGTCACAGTTTGGTGCGGTTTATGGGCTGTTGGCATCATTGGACCGTACTTTCTCAAATATGATGCGAATCGTAACGTAACTGTGAATGGTGAGCGCTACCGTGAGATAATATCCAAATTTTTTTTTTGCCCAAAATACAAGAGCTTGACTTGCATGGCATGTGGCTTCAAAAAGACGGTGCCATATGTCACACAGCACGCTTAGCAATGGACCTATTGGGAGGCGAGTTCGGTGAACATTTTATTTCACGTTCGGGACCGGTCAATTGGTTGCCTAGATCGTGCGATTTAACGGCTTAAGTCTATTTTTTGTTAGGCTATGATAAAGCCCATGTCTATACACACCTGCCCGCTTCAATTGACGCATTGGAAGACAACAGTGAAGCATTTGTTCATGAGATACCGGCCGAAATGTTGGAAAGAGTATGCCATAATTGGAATAGCGGATGAACTATTGAGGCGCAGTCACGGTCAACATTTGCATGAAATAATCTTCAAACATTAAATTATATAGACCGTACTATCGATTCAAATAAAGATTTCATGAATTTTTTTGAATTTTATGTGTTTTTTTAACTTTCTTATAGCTTTTAAAAAATCACGCTTTGTAAGTTACTAAAATAATATTAGTAAATATTAAATAAAATCAGCCGAAAACACGAGAGTTTTTTTTAATATTTTTTAATTCTTAACATATATCGAATATATTTAATTTAATTTCTTCAGATAATTTACTAAAAATTTCCCATCCACTGTCATAACATAAAGAACTATTTTTCGGTCAAGAGGCTTAAATAGACGAAGCAAAGAAATCTGACTGATTTACCTGTTAAAGTGACAATTCTGCGAAGTATATCAAGATACAAAAAAATATTGTCTCAAAATATATCCACAGTACAACTCTTTATTAAATTGAAGACGAAAACTATTTTCCTACGTATGTCATTACCAAAACTTTCTCCTGCAGTTAGACCAGTAGCTTTTTTCTGTTTCTAGTGATGAAAAAATTTTATTTCAAATATTATATTTAAATTTTTAGTTTTTATTTATTTCTTTCAACTGGCAGAAACTTCTTCGTTTTTCGCGGATATTTAATATCATTAAAAATGTAAACCAAAAATGTAATCAAACCTATAATTAAAATTAAAAAAATCAAAATGCCAAATATTAAAAAAAATTTAAAGTGTAATATGCTTGTTTAAAATTAACTTGTTGTCTGATATTATTTGAATATCATTGTTTCATAGTTTTTATTGTGTAAATGGAAAACATAAAAATAAAGTTTAGTTTTTGAAAACCAATTTACAAAAGCAATAATTTGGTGTAGTTTTTTTTTTTAAATAATAATATTGAATAATTCTGTTTCGGCTTGAACAGAAATTGTAAACTCTATGTTCTCCTCGTTCGCATAAAGTTCGCCTTGAATAAAGGGAACCAGTAGGAAAACTCTATTTAAATTTAGTGTAACTTTTTGTGTGCCAGTGATAACTCTTACAGGACCGAATCGCTTTACGAATGAGCAACGCATTTTAAATGTAAAAACTTATCACACAAATTTGGAAAATTATGCTGAGATCACTCGCAAACTTATAAGAATTTTCAGTCGAGAAAGCCCACCAAATATGTCAGTCGTACACAAAGTAGTCTAAATATTTTTGGAAAAAAGGTTGGCTATGGATACTAAGGCTTCTGCGTATCGATGCACTGGCAGCGGAAAACTCGAAATATGTGTTCGGCATCGGTCTAAACAACTTCAAGTTTCAAAAAGCGCTGGGCAGTAAATTTTTACAAAAACCCTTCACCTTCTTGTGTACAAAATTTTGCGTACTCAGAAGCGTAAACTGGAAGACCATATAAAATGCTGGGAATTCGTTAAATAGATTATCGAGCAATGTGAAGCCAATGCCAATTTTAAGAAAAAAGTCATGTTCTCGATAAAACGCATTTCTATCTGAATAGCTTGGCGATTACATAAAAATGTCGAATTTGGGGCTCAAAAAATCCTTGTGCAATCCATGAAAAATAAACGCACCCGCAAGAAATAACTGTGGGGCAGTTTTCATTCAGGTGGCGTGATTGGGGCCTACTTTTTGAAGATGTCAAAATATCAGTGAATTCGTAACAGAAACATGAAACTTTTCATTTATTTGAGGGACATTTTCCAGAACCCCAAGATCTTACGTTTTAATGACATAAGGTTTTTTTGAGGAATTGTGAAATCATAGATATATGCGAATATACCAGAAACAATTCCTGAGATCAAATCAGACACTCAACCCGTTATTGATAAGATGGAAAATTTCAAGAAAAGATAATGGCCTGCCGCCAGATCCGTGCCAATTATCTGATGGGTTATCTCATACTTAATCGTAATATATCTACTTTAGAAACTAATAAAAAAAAAACTTTCTCAAAAAATACTGGTTTTTATATTAAAATGAAAAGGGACACTCTAACTGACCCATCCTTTATAAGTGAAAAGAAGCAAATATTTCTGTAAGTTTTAACTTTAGTACAGGCGCTTGTCCTAATTGACCACAGCTGAGTGTCAAGATTTAATGAAATTGCTATAGTTCTTCATATTATGGATCATTCTAGAACCCAAATTATAACCTACAAATAACTTTATTTTATTAAAAGAATTTATACTTCATATTTTTATAAAACCTGTTACTCAATACAAAGCCAATATAATAATTACGGTTCTTTTTCGTTCTAGGTAAGTTGTGATTATTGGATGATGAAAATAAAAAAACTTTTTTACCGATTTTTATGTAAGTATATCACTTATATAAATCAATTTTTAAATATTATAAAATAGTATCAAAAAAACGTTTAAATCAATACGATGTATAGCAATTCTTATCATCCATGTTTGCTTATAGGTATGTAGGTAGTAGAATAAAATCTTACAAAAAAAATCTGAAAAAGGAATTTTTTGTGTCGAAAGAAGTTTCTAATAAGTTGACCATAAAGAGCTAAAATCAGGTTTTTGTGCACCCGGCACGAATTGAGTTAACGACTTGATTTATATAGTAATTAAATTAAACCTGTTTTTCGTATATGCAATATGGAATTTCTCTCTGTTTGATACACTTGTTCTGTTTGAGTATACTGCCAGATAAATGCTGAAACAACTAGTTCGGAAGGAAAACTAATGATGTATGACATATGTATTATATATGATGTTCTCTGCATTAAATACCATTGCTATCTGTTTTGTTATACAGCGACTCTCAAACGGCAAAATATTTTCTTTTAAAGGATAAATCATCTAGACTATTCGGATCAATATCTTTTGCAATTGTTCTAATCATCAAGAGATTTCTTAAAAAATCTAAAAAAACGCTAAATATGCTATAAATTTCAATAATGTCTATATAATGAAAATATATAATAGGCATCCTGACATGAAAAATATCGAATAATACGATATGTGTTTTAAGATATCGATATATTTTACCGAGGTCAACCGCGTGTATTTAAAAAACAACTAAAAAGCTCCCTATATTCCATCATTAGAAGGCAGGTTATCCCGTAACTGCATTTACCATAACTTTGGGGTAGTTTTCTGTTCGCTTTGACAACCTCATTTTTAACACTGCCTACTTCTAGGCCTTCACTTCTTCAACCCAGACTCTAGTATAATAAATCCAGTTTCTTCTTTTTCATCGGCATTATATCCTTACAGTAATGCCTCAGCCCGTCAGTTTTTTTTTTTTTGTTGTTTAGGATGATGGGTACTATATTTTCTACAGTTATTGGACCTATTTTTACTTCAAGCTCTTGTCACTTCTGCAACCATCTGTAGCACTTGACAAAAATGTGTTTACCGTCATCCTGTTCCTCGCATTTGGCTGTTGGGCAGTTGGGTGTTTTTCATTTGCCAACTTTATGAAGCTTCTTTCAAAAGTATCCGCGCCCTGTAAGCATTTGGTTCTGACTATAATTTACTTTTTCTATTGTTCTTCAAATCCACTTTTTAAAACGAGGGATGAATCTGGCTGTCAACCTATTTGGGCCTCAGCTGTTCATACTGACTATCAGGCGTGCAAGGTTTCGTGCATTATTTTGTATCCTCTCCGGCTATTAAAAGTGATGAGGCTCCTAACACAGTGCAAAATGCAGACGTTATCCTTAATGCGGACGAATGGCTAGTAGTGCGTTTGCCTTTTTTTAATCTTATTATCTCTTCCCTTACCTCGCAGCCATATATTAGAATATTGTTGCTTGTCTATATAAGTAATCTACGTCTGTTCTGAGTTATTTTCGCTGCCTTTGGCACTGTGTGCTGTATATGGTTAGAGAAAGTCATTTATGACTTAGACGTGTAAATCCTAATTATTACTTTGTTAGTTTCAATTTGTAAATATTTTCGTTATTAATACACTTCGTAAATATTTCAGAAAAGAAATTTTGTTTACCCACAAAATTCATCTGTGATATTTTAATACCTTTGTGACGATAAATATTTATACAGTTTTCGTGTTAAAATAAATTAAGGATTAGAAACTCTATTGAATTCTAAAATAATGTTTTGTTCTGTTTTAAGTAGAACGAAAAAAAAACAAAATTTTCAGTAGCACTGCTTGATATTATGCAGTAAGCATGTGTAATTTAAGTTAATCGAACATTCGGAAGGTGCCTTGGTTTTATATGACCCAAAATTAGAAATGGTTATGATTCGGAATTCGTATGCATAAACACAATAAAAAAATTTAAACCATATACAATAATAAAAAGTATTGCTTTTTAAGTCGAACTCAAATAATGACAAATGTTTAAAGCCAAAAATAATTTTTGGCTATATTTATTACATTTTTACACACACACACAAAGTATTTTTTGCTCAGGCTTAAGCAGTGTGTTTTCAAATAAAAAATTCAAACATAAAATTTTATAAATTTTCAAACTACTTTGATACAAGAACAACAATTTCCTATATCTTTTTTGTTTGTTGTATTTATTTAATACTTAAAACAGTGTTGCCAGATTTTGATTGTTTATGCTAAATTTAAACTGTTCTTTCGAATGAAATTTTTACCAGCATTCTATTGGCTCTTAAAATTAAACAAAAACGGTTTTAAGAGGATTTATACAATAACTGTTTTAAATTTAACAATATTTTACTTATTTTATTGTAAAAAATATAACTCTTTAATAAAATATCGATATGAACGAAACATTTTTTTCCTTTTAATGTCAACTTTTTCTGAGTAAGTTATTTTGAAAAGTGCAGTCAAAATTTATTAGAATTTTTTAAGGAAATTACGTATTATTAACCAGGTTTTAACTAGTGGCAACACTGCTTTTTAGATATTAAAGTATAATTGCGCTTAAAATGTTCTATTGAACATTTGGAAACAACACTTAACTGTGTTTCTTACATTATTCTTTTAAACTTGTGTCTCCCTTTAATATGTATAAACTCACATGTCTGCATACAAATAAAAAAAAAAAGAAAATAAAATTAAAAATTTTCCTCAGGTTGTGTACAAATTAAACGTGTATTAACACGTGACTTCGTGTCCTTTTATATATTACAAAAAAGGAAAATAGAAAAAGTAAAAATCTAAAGAAAAATATTAATACAGAAATTAAATAAATTGTAATGAAAGTGAGGAAGATTGGAGGGGAAGAAGTGCAAAAGAAATGAAATGAGTTTTTCTAACAATAGAGATTTTAATACTGATTTGACAAACCCATACACACTTATGTATACACATCTTTATATATTTACACCAGCCATGGAAAGTTGATACTAACCTGCTTTGTAGAAAATATATTATTTTTTTTATAAATTGAATTCACAAGTTACAGACTGGATGATAGTGGTATATGCAACTATAATTTGTATTTCTAGTAAACAAATAACTTTAAATAAAACAATTATAAATGATTTTGGTATATGTTTAGACCGAATTCATAAATGATAAATATCGTCCACGTAGACTGTTATATTCATATATTAGATTTGAAAATTTTGAATTTATCGAAAAACAAAAAATCTAATTTAAAATCTTTATTACAACTAATTTTAATTTGGAATAATGAAAAAAAACAAAGAAGTATTTAGGACCTTACGTGTATCAATACTTACAAAAGCTACATCAAGCCCTCATAGCAGATGAATTCATGCATAGCAAATTCATGGAAAACGACATCAGTATTTTTTCTTATGGTTCCCTTTTAAATGGAAGGGCTTGAATATGTACTATTCTTTTATTTAGATATTACATGTCAGTGGCAAAGATGCTTGGATTGCTACCTGTCTTGGATCATTTGTTGGAAGGTACAGATAAAAAAAATTTATTATAGAAGCTACTAACCAGTTGGTTATAAAATATATACGGAGAACGTACGTGAACTCTATACCGGTGCTAAAGCTCAATAGGTTTGTCTCTGTAAATATGGTATCGCTGACGTAGATTAAGGGATATGTGGGAATGGCTATAAATAGGGCAGCAGATGAACTTGCATATGGTAGAAAAGAATTGGCTCCTTAGATACTCAAATATAAATGAAGGACCCTGAAATAGATAACTGAGTCAGTTGTAGCACAGGTAAAGTACAAGTATCATCTAAAAAGGGTGAAAGAATGAGTCGATGTAGCAGCGGATGCGATATGCAAATATTCAACAATTGCTGGGAATATTTTTGAAACCACTGAAAAATAAGGTGCAAGTGTTATGGGAAAAACCAATCCAGGAACAATGATTGCAGAAAATTGCCAGTCGAAGTCATTTAAGGATAGAACAAAGCGTGTGGAGGCACGAAATTTAGAAAATGCCATTGCGGTAATTTCAAAATCAAAGGTGAACAAATTAATGTTATTGGTTGGGAGCACAAATGAATATATGTTGGTACTTTGCGGACATTATGTTGCATAAAAATAATAAAGAAAATTAAGAAATTTATTTTTGTTTAATTATTTAACAAAATAATTTAAAATTATTAATTAATATTTTTGCGAACTTTTAATTGTTAAATTTTATTGTGAATCATTTACGATCTGGCTTAAGTATGTTTTTCTCTTATTAAATTCCCTAAAACATTTTTTAAATAAAATTAAATTGTAATCATTCAAGAATATGCGAAAGGCTATGCCGATATTAGCCGAGTAAAATAAGAAAATAAATAAAAAAATTAGGATATGATAATATTTGTAGTATCCAGTTAAAAACCCGTAAACACTTTCTACATATTTTGTCATATTCTGCCTGTAACCTGTTGCCCACACTCGCCTAAATTCAATGTAGTTAATTGGTATTATTAAAAAATCTAAATGAAATTTATCAATCGGAAAGAAAGCAAAATTTTGAGCTGACCACAGTATCGATATACAATTTTGCTCCCTAAGACAAAGAATAGAATAGAATGTCTTCTTATACAGGACAGACGATTCTGCTACTTATGCAAACATTTTTCTTTCTTCATTATTCTATCGAAGAAACTTCATACAATGCTGTTCTGTTCCCTTAAACGGTGTCTTTGAATTTTCTTACTTAGACCGTTCTTGCAATTTTTTCTTTCAGAAAATTGCACAGTAAGAGTCTCTCACTATTAAATTTTTGTATCCTATTGCATGCACGCATGGTTTGCATATCCTTTGGGATATGCTTATTGATATAGAAGCAACTTTTGGTATTAAGTACTTGTCTCTTTTATTAATGTTAAATATTATCAGACGAGCGCTAAAATTTGTCAGTTGTTTTTTACAACTTCTGACTTTTCATTGCATCAGGATAAGTCTTGAAGTCTGTAAAAAGGTTGAGAAGAAAAACTCCTAAATCCTCTCACAGAAAAATTTTTTTAAGAAAAAGGACTTAATTCAGTACTTTATTAGTTCAGTGTTTATTACTAATTGATATTGATACATGAAGAAGAACATAAAAAAAAACAACAATTTTTTTGGTTTTCTTTTCAAGCTACATATATGAAATATAGGAAGTTTTTCGTCTCTCCTGTAAAATTTGATAAAAAGGGAACTAGTAGGTTTGCATACTAAGCCGACGATATAATAGATTTTCTATTTTTAAGAAGTTTTTTTAAATGATTATAAACACGAAATACAACAAAATACAAAGTATTAAACTTTCCATCCCTGATGCACATATATGTAGGTTTAAAAATTGTAAAGCTATATAGTACTTAAACATACAGGAACAAACAACTTAGAAACGTGTAACTGTTGGTGTGATTTAAGGAAAATAATGATGCGTGTAAAAAGATTGGATACAAATTCTTAAATGTGTGGAAAGCTATGTCAAAGCTATGCGTATGTGAAATTTGTATTTTACTTTTAATCTTTGTATTTAGTTTTTTTTTCTGTAAAAATGTTTTCTAGCTTTAATCAATCTTTAATCTTTGTATTTAGTTTTTTTTTCTGTAAAAATGTTTTCTAGCTTTAATCAAATCTGAGTATATGTTTTCTTTATGAGGTCGCAAATGGCTTTTTGTTGAAACTATAAATATTATGGCAAATTTATATGTGTATACCCACTTTATCACCCATAGCAAAAGCTTTAAATACACTTTGATAATAATTTTTTAAGAAATACATACAATAAAATCTAATACGAAACATTAAGCTACGCAACTGAATTCTCATTAGAGAAATATGTTAGACTATTAGTTAGAAATTCGTTTTTCTATGAATAACGTTTTGAGTGTATTTTTTAGTTTTCTTTAGCATAAAAGTAACTAATTGATGATTTATTATTACAGTTCATATATATAAGTTCGAATATTCTAGCTACGAAATATATTATTCCTGAGCAACTTATTTATGTTGTTAAAATCTAATATAAAAAAAAACTACGCAATTAGTTCTTCAGGATCCTAAGCAGAAAAAATATGAGTTTAAATTACGCAATTGGTATTATAAATTCAAATTCAAAATCAAAAGAAAATTAGTAGTTTTAATTTAAAAAAAATTGCAAAAGATATTAACTAGAACAGTAATAGAAAATTAATTATAATTTTCTAATTTTATAGTCTTTTGAACTCATTCTAATTTAATTGTTTAATTACAGGCGTGATCCTATAATCGAAATTTGGGATTAATATAAATAAAGTACTATTTATGTACATAATGAATTAAAATGCATTCTGAATTGAAATTGAATATCAAGTGCAAAAAGCTAAAAATTATAACTTTTTAATTGACCGTGGCATTTCCCACTTTTCTACTCACGAAACTGTACAATTATGACAACTCAATATGTGTGCAAAGTTTCACAAAAATCGGTCCAGAGCAATTACCTGAAAATTAAAACTTTTTTTATGGGCGTGGCCCACTCTTCTAATCACAAAATTGTAAAATCATAGCAGCTCAATATGTGTGTGCAAAGTTTCAGAAAAATCAGTGCAAAAAAAGTGCAAGTAGCTAAAAATGATAACTAATTTTTTATGGGCGTGGATATAAACACTCCCTGGAATATGTACAACAATTTGTCAAACTTTGAGTTCTATCGGTTTTACAGTTTTGGAGTCTATAGCTAACACACACACATACAGAGTTTCACTTATATATATGTACTAGCCAATCCCGGCGCGCGTTGCTACGCCTCTTCATGAATTTTAATCTCATTCTGAAGTTTAATCGAATATCAAGTGCAAGGCTAAAAATTATAACTTTTTTTATGAGCGTGGCACTGCCTACTTTTCTAATTACGAAACTGTATAGTCATGCCAGCTCAATATGTGTGTAAAAAGTTTCAGAAAAATCGGTGATGCTTAAGTAGCTGAAAAGTGATAACTTTTTTTTATGGGCGTGGCACTGCCCACTTTTCTAATCACGAAATTGTAAAGTCATAACAGCTCAATGTGTGTGCAAAGTTTCAGAAAAATCGGTCCAGTGCAAGTACCTCAAAATTATAACTATTTTTTTTATGGGCGTGGCCCCGCCCACTTTTCTAATAACAAAATTTTTTAGTCATGAGAGCTCGATATGTGTGCAAAGTTGCAGAAAAATCGGTCATGTGCAAGTAGCTTAAAGTGATAACTAATTATTTATCGGCGTGGCCCCGCCCACTTTTTTCCACCCATAAACACTCCCTGGTATGTGTACAACAACTTACCAAAGTTTGAGCCCGATCGGTTTTAAAGTTTTGGAGTCTATAGCTAACACACACACACACACAGAGTTTTACTTTTATATATATAGATAGATATAGATTGAAGCTATTTTGAATAAAGGTACCCGATAAGAAAATACACATTTTTTTATAGATTTATTTTTAGCATACATAAATACACATGCATAAGGTGATTCATCGTAAGGTTTTTTGACAGACTATCCCTAACTAATATCAAGTTATCATGGAGATACTTCCACCACAATAGCGTTTTAAAATTGTTCAGCTGTATTACAATAAGTAAGGTTTGGTAAGAGATGAAAGGCCGGTGTTTTATCGTGAAATTTTATTCAGAAATAAAGACCATCTTGGCTTAATTGCTGCGTTTATAAATAAAATTGTCGTGTTTGGGCTGATTATCAACCTGAAAATTATCAAGAGCTTCACTATACGAACTAAAATAATGGTAAGTGTGATTTATGAGATCATTGGTCATTATTTCTTAAAAAATTAACCAAATTAGAATGTTACCGTCCATAGTAACCGTTATCGCACCATGTGAACGTAATATCTACTTCCTAATATTAAAGCGCTTAGCCTCGACGAGCTCAAGTTTTAACAAGACGGCACTAAGAGCCACGCAGCGTATGAAACAATGGAGTTGCTGAGAAATCATTTTGTTGAGGGTTGAATATCACTTTTATTGCAGCTAATTGGCTACAATTAATGAATTGAAAGCCAAGAGATATCAGTGGGGGTGCTCGAACGATTCGGCCGTTGGCGGACCTTCCGTATGGATCACATCAGACCTCTGAGGTCTAAAGGCCATAAAGTTTTTTTTTAAATCAATTTTAAAAATTTTAAGTTAACTTTCAAATGATTATGTCTTAATTTATATTATAAATCAAACCTCACAAAACATCACTCATTACATAAATTTTTGATAAAATTTTCCTTTTTAAGCAAAAATAATAGAAAGCATTAGAATACCTACAATTAACATAGGTAAAAATGGTCTCACAATCAACCATTATATTTTCAAAACCAAAGAGGATACATCTCCGATCTAGGCACAAAAAATTTTTATCGCTAACAACGGATGAAAGAAATTCATATAATTAATTGCCTATTTAGGTAAGAAACCAACATAACGTGTCGGGCTGCAAGAAATATAAACTTTTATCACATGTGTCATAACTTTACGTCTAGACGAGCTATCGATTGGTTCAGACTAGAACAAAACGTCGGCAGAGCAACTGTCAGAAAAATTTTCATCTTCTTTGATATGAAGAAAACGTATAAAGTGTATTTTGTTGCTATTTTTGTGTGTCGTCTCTTTCTTTCACATTCAAAATGCTTTTAATATCAGACATCGTTGTCTAAACAAATTTTCTGACAACGCCATTTGAACAAGAACAAAACATCGACAACAGCAGTCCACACCAGACAAATTCATGTGCGCACAAAAATTTGTTCGTTGTTCGAACAGTACGTAAGGTTTCAGCTTTCTATTACATTAACGGCACGTTTTCTACATCTGACTTGGTAAATTCGTATTGCCATTTAACACTTAACCCCCGCTGACCGTTTGCCAGCACTAGAGATTTCTGTTAAAGCGGTTGTGCGATTCTGATCAAAACTCTTATTATAATCTTTATACCTAAAGCACAACGAACTTGATCGTTCAAATAAAATTTCTATCGTGATCGAATGCCGTAATTTGGCCAATTAGTCAATTAATTAAAATTTTTTTTTAGCAAAAATTTTGTTCGGATATAGAGGGCTGTCATGAACTGCAGTTAATAGCAAACTGAAAAAACATAATTTAGTATAAATGCAAATAATCTACTAAAAATAAATATTCTTAACATGTTTATAGTAATTTCTATTTCAAAGATTCTAACCGTTTATCTTATTCACTTACTGGTTTATCTGCAACTCGCATTAAACCGTCTATAAATTGTATGTGTCGTAAAATTTCCTTTTTAAAATAAAGCTTATTTAAATTAAAATTAAGTAGAATTTAATTAAAGCAGACATTTGGCTAATTGGCATTTAGAGTAAGCAGTGCTGATTGGTAATTAGCAGTCAGCCTTCTAAATTGAAAACTTAATATTTCTGTGTCACTTTGACAGTATTAATTGGCAACACTCACTTTAGATATTCTTTTTAAAAGTGAAGGTCGGCCAAGACCTTAGCTTCTGGTAGTGATAAAAAACAACCAAAAAGTAAAGCAATTATACAATCATGATACATCATAATTTATAGAGCATTACCCTTTTCTACTTTTGTATAAATTGTTCTCGTTGACAACCTTAACTTTTATAAAATCATTAAAATTAAAAGACAACGATAAAAAAATAATTATAATTGTAATTTAAGTGGTATTGTGTACAGGTTATATTTAAGAAAACTTTTTTTCATAACGAAGTACTTGTTTTGTTGGTGACTTTTTCCTATTCGTTTAAAAGTTGAAATTTTGTTTTTGCCAAAATTTAATTATTGTTGCTTTCCTATGGTCCGGTTTGAGTCTTAAAAGTATTAAAAAGAAAAGTTTGTTTGAATTTATTATTTATAACGAAAGAAAAATTAATTAAAATTATTTAAGTATCTTTTTTTCTAAAGACATAAATTATGGAAATGAGTGATAAAAAAATTTTATTTATTGTTATACCCGCCACCAAAAAGATGGTGGGGGTATATTCATTTTGTCATTCCGTTTGTAACACATCGAAATATCCATTTTAGACCCCATAAAGTATATATATTCTGAATCGGGGTTTGATTTTATGACGATCTAGCTATGTCCGTCCGTCTGTCAGTCTGTCCGTCTGTCCGTCTGTTGAAAGCACGATAAAAAGCACCGAAAAAGCTAGGGGGCTCAAATTTTGCCAGAATCTTTCTTATAGACAAGGTTTGTTTGGTATTGAAAATGGGCTAAATCGGAATATTAGGAAGAGAGTTATAGCTCGAAAAGCAAGAGTAGGTCGAAAAAACCTTGTCCTTCGAACATCGAATAAAATGGAATTGTGTCCAAACCCCTTAACGTCGACTTATGAAATTTCGGATATATATTTCCTGGGTAAAGACAATATTTTCCCCCGAAAACTGTCTAAATCTATGCATTAGGAGAGGATTTATCGATCAAAATGTACGAACATTTATACCGCACAGTGTATTTTTCGGTATATTTTAAAACAAAAACGTGATAAAAGCAACAAAATTGGATGTACGACTCTGAAGTTTTGCACACTTTGCTTTTTGGTGACACGCTTTCTTGTAACGGCAAATCAATGTGCCACGCCCACTTTTACGCCCACCTCCCATATAACGTTTTACCTAAAATTCATATAATTTCTCTATTAATAAAGATTTTGGAATAATAAAGGACTATATTGAAACACCTTAATTGTACTCATTCGCAAAAACAACTTTGACACGCCTACTATAACACCCACTTTTCACGTTATCTACCGTTAATGAAATTTAAAAACTCATAAAACCGCTAAAATTAGAGGTATGATGATAAATTTTGCTACGTCTATCCTCCTAGGCAATTTCATTACTATGCCAAAAAATTAAGGTGCCACGCCCACTTTTACGCCCACCTCCCATATAACGTTTTACCTAAAATTCATATAATTTCTCTATTAATAACGATTTTGGAATAATTAAGGACTATATTGAAACACCTAAGTTGTACTCATTAGCAAAAACAACTTTGACACGCCTACTATAACGCCCACTTTCACTTTTGAATTGTGTCCAGACGCATAAACGTAGAGTCATGAAACTTCGAATATATATTTATCAAGTCAAAAGAATATTTTTCCCTAAAAATCGCTTAAATCTATGAATTAGGAAAAGAGTTATAGATAAAAATATACGAAAATTTATACCGCACAGTGTATATTTCAAATTTAAAACGTAATAAAACTGACAAAACTATATGTATGATTCTGAAATTTTGCAAACATGGCTTTTTGGTCAAAGTCTTCGTTATAACGGAAAATAGATGTGCCACGCACACTTTTTTCTTTAAATTTTTATAAAAATATATTAGTCATATATATTAGCATTTATTCATCTTACACTGCGCCATTTATTGTACTGTAGCTAAATATAAGATAAAGATGATAAGATAGATGACTCTACTAGCAACTACTAGATGGCATGCTAACAACTTATGCTAATGTTCTCCTGAAATTATGCTCTATTAAAAATGGGAATTTAGGAAAATTTTGACCTAAGTCAAAAAAAATTATCTCTAAACATTATAAACAATTTATTTTCATGTACTAATGGCTAACAAATTTTAAAATTATACAAAACTTATTTCGTTTGAAAATCTTTTAAAAGCAAAATGTTATAGAAGTTTAAAAATCAAAATCTTACTAATAAATTTCCCGTTTTAGAAAAATGCAGAGAATGTATATTTTAAATCACCCTGTGGCCCTTAAAATTTAACCTTAAATTTACTTTCTTCCTCTTAAATTTATGTAAATTCTCTATGAATAAAAATTTTGGAATACTAAAGGACTATATTGAAATATCTAAGTTATGTTTATTAGCAGAAACTTTATTGACACGCGTATTTTAACGGCCACTTTCATTGAAAGACTAAATTTACGAAAACATTTTACTAGCATACCGAAGTTATAATGGGTGGTTTAATTTTAAGGGACTATGTTGATTTTGAATAAAATTATTATGAAATTATTATCATTTATTTTTATAATGATAATATTTGTATGCTTCAATTATGTATGGAACAAAATATCGGCCAAATGGCCCCCCAACCTAGGCGGCACACCACGATCCGATAGTCCAAATTTTCAATGACACTGTTGATGCTCGATTGTTGGGCACGATGATGAGTCGAGGTTGCTTGCTCTTTTGCCACGTTATCGTTAAAAACAGCAATGTTTCCCATTCAACGAACTAAGATGGCATTCACAGATGTTTTCACATTTCATACAGACCTGCTTTGCAGACATTTAAATATTTTTTACAATTCTCACGATTGTGGACGAATTCGAACGATTATGTTGACCAAAAGAATCACGAAGTGCACAAAATGCATTTTGATTTGAACGCCCATTTTTATAAAAATCTTTAATATTTAAAAGCGTTGCTCGATTGCGTATCTTTCCACGGTTCAAATTGAGTTAGTCTGAGATTGAGAAATGTCAAATGAAATACAAGAAAAAAGTTGAAGTTTAGATGTGGTTCACCTTAAACATGGGCCCTTAAAATTTAACCACCCTCTACAAAGAAAGTGATTTATATTTAATTATAAAGAGATTATTCTATAGCGATTAACAAAATAATAAATATTGTGCTTTAAATGTACACAAAATTGGTGGTGGGTATAAAAGATTCGGCACAGCCGAATATAGTGCTCTTACTTGTTTTTTCCCCAAAAGATCTTTGTAGGTGCTTTAGAGTTTTTATTTTACAAATTACAAGAAAAAACTTTTCGTATAATTTTACTGATTGAATAAAAGGATTTGGTAGCCCTGTAATATAAAACGAATTACAAACAACTAGAAGCAAGCGCCACGGTTCCGTTAGAAAAATAATTTTAAATTATAAACACAGATTGTTATCTTAATCTTTGACTGTAAGGGACCATTATATGTTTAGGAAAAAAAAAACAATTTGAAGCACTTAAATTTATAAAACTCAATTTGTGGTTAAACACATTTCAATACTATATTTACAGTAGTAATTAGTAGAATGTGTTCTATTATATTTACGAACACTTTTAATTGATACTTCACTTGCACACTCACATATGCGCATAAGTAGACACGTTTTTCTAACAACTTTAGCACGTTAATTGCTAAATTAGCGTTTGTAAATGCTAAAGCTTAACATTAAGTACACATTTTACAATAACAACTATACAATAGCATGTATATATTGCCCTTAGATATTATACATACATACATATCTACAGAAGTCATAAAAACACACATGCAAATTACTTGTGACTGTTGAACAATACTCTTAACACAAACTCACATACCGACGTACATACATTTAAGTCCTTTACATAGTAGCACAACTGTTAAAGAGTATGACAATGATATCAAGTACATGTGCAAATGGATTTAACTTGAAAAAAGTGTTTAAAAGCATAAACCAAATTTAAACTTTTTAATTTTTTTAATTAAATGTAGAGAATAGTTCAAAATAAAAAACAAAGAAAAAAACTACAACAAAAGACAAAAAAAGTAAAAAAGGACAAGTCAGACAGAGATTTCAAATGCTGTGTAAAGGTCAGAGTTGCTGAATTTGGATAAGGTGTTGCAAAATATAATATACCATGTTAAAAGTAGTAAATTGGTTGGTACATAGATAGATATTTTAACATATAAATTTCCCTTTTTTCACGCCTCCTTAGGTAGGCCAGACAGCTAGACCTAGATCTTCTTAAAACATATATTTAAAAGGATACTTTTTTTACCACGCCCACTTTTTTTAATTATGTACTTACATCGATATAGTTTTTCAAATTGTACACAATTTATCGTCCAGTCAGTGTAGAAACAAACGTTTAAGAATCGGTCAATTTCTCATTTATTTTACATACTCCTGAATATGTAGGGTGACTCACCCCAAGGGACAAATAATGCCTCACACAAATAACGTAATGACTTCGATGAAATTTTAAACTAAGACAGATCTGCATACATACATACATACATATGGTTTACGTTTTTCTAATCTAAAAAATATTTCATAGAAATAATTTATATGGCAAAGCACCTTTTGCCGGGTCAGCTATTTTTATAAATATTTCAATGCGAGCTGCCGAGGTGGTTAGGTGGCCAGGTGACGTGTTACATTCGAATATCAAAAAAATTTTATAGAAAAATACATGAATTGTCTTATTTCAAGGATTTGGTTTAAAAGTGGGATACATTTGAAGAATTTAAAAAGCTAAATGTTAAATTGGTGAACATTTTGTTTAAAATTTAAAATGGTTTAAAAATCACAATAGAAAATATAACACTTTTCATTTGTTTTAAAACTTTTAGGACATTATGACATTATAACAATGCGACAGTTAGGACCTCTTCCATCTAGAACAAATTGTGTTTTATTTTTAAAATGTTTATAAATGATTAAGTCTTAAGTTATAAATTTACTAGTATTAATGAGAAAATTTGACAAAATTCAAGTATTTGAAAATGGCATATAAAGTATCGGATTAGACTCGGGCTTAATATGCGTCAATTTTCAAAGTTTTCATTCAATTCTGAAATAATAATATTTGAATATTTACAGCAGAGCAAAACAACTTGTTACTTCTTATTTTTACGACATGATCATCGCAGTCATATTTTACTCTCTATAACAATATTAAGTTAAAGCAATGATTATCAGAAGTTTGTTTGAATTTTATCGTTAAATGTTTTCTTTCAATAAAAATTTTAATATGGCCTGTCATTTAAAAATAGTATGATTGGCAAAATTATTGTGACAAAAATAGTATAGTAAGATGTTTTTGAAAAAATAACATAATATTCAAACGCACTGAAAATAACAAGTAACGACTTAATATTAGGTTAAACAATATACCCTTTACACGAGAATGTACAAGGTTATGCAAAGGGAGTCAAAATTGAGGTATCATTTTAAAACAAATAAAAAAAAGTTTTTTTTTATTTAAAAATATTTTTATTTAACTTCTTACAACATAGATTCCGATTAAAAATTAAAAATTATGTATGTCATTTAAATGTACGAATATGACACAAGTAGGATTTAATATTAAAGAACTTGCACAATATTAAAATATATGTATCTTCTAATGAAAACACAAAACAAACAAAAAATCAAGCTTAAAATTCGCTTCGTGTTAAGTTTTTAAACATTTAAAATTTTTAATTTTTATTCTTTAGAAATGTATTGAAATTTTTCTCTAAATTTAATATTTCGTTTAAATTTAAAGCTTGTCCGTATTCACTACAACTATGAAGAATACGTTTTTGTCCTGGCAACACTTCTCATAGTTTTTTTTTTTGCAATGTGTTTTACTGTTATTTTTATTGTAAGCAATTAAAGCTAAATAAAAATGCACAATGCTGAGTAAACGATTATAATATCAACAATTTAAAAAAAAAAATGCAAACCCTTTATATTTTTGCCATGTAATAATATAGTTTTAATAATATTCTACCAAAAAAAATTCATTAAAAAGCACTTATTGAATCGCTTACTTTGAGCTTACCTGCTTCCAAGAGCGTTTGTAGAAGACATGATTTTTATATAAAATGTCCCTCCTTGAAGGTCCCTTTTATAAATTAAAAAGTGTTAATATCATCGCTTAAGGAACAATTTAATCAAACCTTCTCCTCACATACTGCCCATAAAAGTAAAAGTTAAGGAGAATAATAAAAAAAATACTATTGCAATAGAAATGTCTCCTTTCTTCTCTCGCTGAAAAAATACAGATTTTGTTGTGTTTTCGTATTTAAGCAATTTACAACATTTCCAAAGATGTAATACAGTAGGAAGTGAAGTCTGGCACTAGTTGCAAGATTCGAAATTTTTTTGGTGGAATACAAAAAAATGTCCATCAGAATTACTTTTATTATCATAAAGTTAACTCATATTTCTAATTCGAAAATCGAGTACATTAACCAAGGTCATTTATTTATTGCAGCTTAAAAGATCATTGTCTCTGACAACCTTCCATGTAGAACATTCCGTCTAGTATACCGTTGACTGGTCCATCGGGACGCCAAGAAGCTTTATTAATTAATTTTGTTTTTTAAAATTCTTTTTATATAATTTCTTTGAAGGCCTTTTTAAGGCTTCTTAAAACCTTAACCAATTTTTGTAATAAGTAAAGTAGTTATTAGAACTTCTGTTATAATGTTATTTAAATAGTTTGTAACACACACTTGTGTATAATTACTGGAAAATAAATGCTTACACGTAGAGCTTATAATTTTATTAATAAAAATCTAAAAAAAATGTTTTATTTTCCCTTAATATAAAGAAAGACCTAAGAATATAAAAATTAAGTAGTTTGGAGAGATTTTAAGTTAATATACAATAACATTAGTACTATTATGTAATTGGTAGCACACATTGTTAAATGAGTGTAACAAGAACTACTAAGAAAACAATAACTTAAGGTTTGTATAATTATAAAACGTATATTAAGAAAAATATTATAAGCTTTATCAATAATTTAGTATAAACAAAAATATTTATTAAATTTATATGAAAATATTGTTTAAACAAATTTAAATATACTTATGTATATGCAGTTTAACGCAATGGACCTAATTGGTCTCCGAGTGTGGGTGTAGGAGGCAGTTAGTGCTTTCTGCATCCCCCTTCCCTAACTACGTATATTAGGGAAACAACTTTTTTACAGTTTTCGAAAATATCAAAATAGTCCTATCCTTACCATGTTGTTCATAAAAAAACAATAAGGACTGCATCTTTAGATTTTCGATATCGTTAGAAAAGGTCCCGCGTCAAATGCAATTAAGTTTGGGATCAGTAAGTTCTAAAAAAATAAAAATTTCATTTATCAAAGATAGTTTTTAGGTTGTGATTTTGATGACAATTATATAATTACTTTAAGAAATGTAAATAGTTAAATAATTGTAAAATAAAAAATTTTGCAAAAAATAAAAAATTTTGAAAAAATAAAAAAAAATCTTAAAGGGCTTTCAGAAATCGGCTTCGACGCAGAACGTTTTTATTCCGAAATGACCTGAGGAAACATTTTTCGATTTCAGCACAACATCGGCTATAGCGTGGTGATAGGGCCTTATTTTGGTTGTACCCCTAATGTATATGTTTCCACAAATCTACTTGAAAAGTTCAATAAGGCAAAAAATCTTATCAATGTAAGTTTTAAATACTATTTTGTTCTTTATATTTTTAATTAAATTATATTTATTGAATTTTTCTTTGACGACCAGTAATTAAACCCAATTACAAGATAATATTTACTATCAGACCAACCTAAACAAGAGCGTCAACGTTGTGTAGTGAACACTAATGTTCAATAGAAATAAAATCGCTAGATATTTCAATTGCAAAGCCTTGCCGCTTGTTGCATACAAATTGTTTGAACATGAGTATTTTTGACAGCCAAAAAAAACGCTTGCCACTCTTTTTTAGGTTTGTCTGTTAGAAAATAAGATTTGTAATCTTTATTTCATACAACAAAGTGTATGTTGATCAAAATTGTCCATCATATGGTTGCACATTTTTGTTTAGTATAAGTATTTACTTCAAAAACAACTTCTCCAAGTTAATATGTGCACCGTTACACAGTGGTTAGTTTTGAAGAAAATTGTAATATATAAGTAACTTTTAAATTAATTAGGCAAATTTTTTCAATCATTGCAGTTCACAATTTGTCAAAGTTGGCAACCTCGGGTTTACAAAGCCTTGTAACTTTTGAAAATATAAATCGATTTAAATGATTTTTTGCAATTTCCAATCATAGGAAAAGAAGAAAAAGCCGATAGTGTAAGGCTATATCTTATAATTATTAAAGTAGATGGAGCTTGCAGTTTTTGATTTGATTTTTTGAGGGTTTTAGACACATAGTTACTTTTACGTATGTCGAAAAAAACTTTTGGGTTGTATGGTTAATGTACAATAAAAAGGTTTAGTTTTCTTTTTTGTAATTTTAACAGTTTAGCGTTGAAAAGTGTTTAATTTTTATTTTTAATGAAGTAATTAATAAAAAAAATGTAATTGCACGTTATTTTAAATTTAATTTAAAATTTTTGCAAAAAAAAGGGTTACCATTCTTTACAGTATTTCTTCAGATTTTGGTAATAAATTAATATATATTGTACTTTTGATTTAAAGAAACGCTTTGGGAAATATTTTTGATACAAATTTAAGACATTGTGCGAAAATTAAAAATTAAAAAAAATCTAACTTTTCAAAGTACGCAAAAAAATTGCACGATTAATTATTATTATGAATTATTTGCTTTTAATATAACATAAGTTACCCTAGACATCCTACATAAAAATGTATAAAATAAACAAAACTTTTGAGAAACAAAATACAAAAAAAAACAAGTAAGAGCGCTATTTTCGGCTGTGCCGAATCTTATATACCCTTCAAAACGTGTAGTCATGAAATAACAGAAGTTTGTGCAGCATTCATCACATATGAAACACGTACATACATATATAAAAACATCCCATTGTAAAATTTTAAATTCACGTATGTATATTAAAAAAACAAAAAAAAAAGTTTATAAAAAAATTTAAAAAAAATAATAATAAAAATATAAATAATATATTAAATAAAAAATAAAAATAAAAAAAAAATTAAAAAAAATTTTTTTTGGCTCAGCTGGGATTTGATGCCACGTTTTCTCTAACCAGTATACATGTTTGTATGTATGTATGTTGTTGTTGTAATGTTGTTTTTGTGAAAAAAAAAATCGAGGTGGTCGTGGGTTTTTGCTCATATCTCAGTTGCTTATGTACTGATGTTTCTGATTTTCAATACCGATCTACTCCCGAATATTTCTGATATTTTAATACTTCACCCGGGTCCAAGCGATTTCAGGGGCTTCAAAAAGTTGATTGCAACATACACACGGACAGACGGTCAGACGGACAGACTGACAGAGCTTAATCGACTCCCCTATTCATAAGCTTTCAGAAAATATATTATTTATGGGGTCGGAAATGAAAATTGTAGAAATTTCACACGGAATGACAAACCTATATATACCCTTTTTCACTGTGTGAAGGGTATAAAAACAAATTATTGTTTGTGATATTTCGAATAATGATTGTGGCAACCTTTTGAATATTAACTTTTTACATCCACAAAATTTTATGCTTTTTCTAAACACTACTGGTTCAGGAAAAATAACCCTCAATTTGGTGAAATTTCAAAAAAGTTAAAAGCTAGTTTTGTTTTTTATACTATACACTGAGGCATAGTTATTTATCAGGTAGTGTTGATTCGTCAGCAGATTATTTTTTCTGCATCTTTTTTAATCTTTATCTAAAATGTATAAAAAGCAGTTCTCTCTCATCTCAAAGTTTATGTAAAAATTATATGTGGCTACCTGTTGAATAAACATGTCTTGACCTTACACATAAAGGACTGTTAACAAAAATTACTTCTATCAACAGGCATTACTTTGTTTATTTCTTTATTTGATACATTTTGCTTTTGTATTAGTAGCAACTTTGAGCGCTTATAACTGCTAAGATACTATACAGGTTTTAATTGTACACATATGGCAGAAAGTTATTTTTATTTATTTATTTTTTTTTTATATCGGATGAATAATGTGAGCCTATTTAAATATAAGATATTTCCCAATATTTTACCACTTAGTTTTATAATCTGTTTATTTATTAATTTTATATCATTTTTTACATATATCAAACTTTTGAGCTAGTAAAAAATTTTACAGCAAAAAAAACAACCGTGGAAGAAACAAATTATTACTAATTATTATTATTACAGATTAATTGCTTTGGAGCTATACTGTTATTTCACCGACTTTTTATTGGTACATGTGTGAATTTCAGTTACGAAATTATTACTATTAATTAAAATTTTATTTGATTATCCTGCAGTCATCAAAGTGATATTTTCAATTAAATATAAATTGATATTTTCAATGTAAAAATATTGACAAAATATCAATTAAACTGATGCTAAAAAATTAATTAAAACTTATTTAGTTTTTTAAAATTATTTTAATAAAGGACTGAAACTCGGGATTAACCTATACCTATTGTATTAGTTATTTTAATTATTGAATACACATATATACTTACATACATTATTAATTACATTTCGCATTAATATTATAAGTATAAGAAAAATAGAGAGCATAACTATGAAATGGTGGCACAACCATAACCTTCAAAAGTTAAGGCGGTTTATTATTGATCTATGCACAAAGAAATATTACAACTAATACTAAAAACTCTGAGCAAGCAGAGGGAAGGTTTTCAGTAATAATTTATGTACCTATTAAGGCTATTTATTGTATAAGAAACAATATCTGTTTCTTAGCTGTGTAATATTCACCTCCTTATTATACTTGATTCGAAAAAATTTTATAAAAATCATCATTAGAAATTAATTCTTGAAAAAAATATAAAATATATCGTCGGCTTGAATCCACTTTTATAGTAAATTGAGGTTGTGATGCCGTGTGGCAGAGAAAGATACGCTTCATCGACCACCATGTAGTTTTCCTTCAATTTAAATCTTGAAGTATGTAAAAAGTTTTGAAAAGAAAAACTGGTAAATCCGCTTAAGAAAAACTGCTAAAGCCAGTATATTATTAGTGCAGTGTTTATTACTAACTCAATTATTTTAACTCAATTAATACGATTTTTTTGTAGATACATAAAGAATACCATGAAATAAATCAACGATATTTTTGGTTTTTCTCTCAATATACAAAAATGAAATGTAAGACGTTGTTTGTCTCTCCTATAAAATTTACTTAA
The DNA here is from genome assembly GCA_941918925.1 of Phyto melanocephala. Taxonomy (NCBI): domain Eukaryota; kingdom Metazoa; phylum Arthropoda; class Insecta; order Diptera; family Rhinophoridae; genus Phyto; species Phyto melanocephala. Next base: position 92,620,454 of record OW799233.1, on the reverse strand, counting down.
AAGAGAGTTAGCAGGTTTGGATATTAAGCCGACGATATGCAATATTCAACTGACAGAAATTTTTTAGTCTTTCGAAAAAAAAATCAATAACAGATTGATTAAAATATTATTTAAATAAATTTAAACTATAATTCAAACTAAGAAGCAAATCAATTTGTCAACTGATGAACCAATTTAAGCGATAATTTTTTTCTGTGAGTTATTCATTAATTTTAGTGTTTATAAAAATAATGTTATATTTTCAATTATTAACCCTTTGAGGACCGGACTTTTTCTACTGAAGCGATTTTTTATTTTTTTATATTTTCATAATATATGCACCAATAATAGGTACGTAAAAAAAATTTGGCCCTCTAGGTCCTCGCTTTGTCCCTCATTTTAATTGGCAAATATAGTTGCCTCTGGGTTGAAAGGGAATTTTTTATCCAAGAAAAAAATATTACTTCTGGCAAATGTATTTGCCTATTGGCTAAAAGAAAATTCTTTTATAAAAAAATTTTTATTGAAACGTATGTTATTTTATATTTGTTTATTTATTTAGGCTATTAAACAAATAATTTACAAAGAATGGTACTCGCCAAAGTAGTCACGTGATAATGTGAAGCAAAGGAATACATTACATATAGTACAAAATACATTTGTGCGACTATATTTGCCATAGGTGGGAGGCCGCGTCCTGATATCTGCACTTTGAGATTGCTGAAATGTCGGATCTGTGGACCAATATATTCGAATACTGGGTAGTTTTACTAGGCTTAACGTATGATTAGGCCGATATAAGCCTTGAACTCTTACACGGTCAGAGTAAAAACACGACCTTTTTGCATAGCATACAGTTTGGACTACTCCACTAGGTAGGTAGGTAGGTAAGGCTGGTGCAAAGTTACCCTCACACCTTCACTCGGAGACCATTACGGTCCATTGTGACGCCTTAATAGAGAGAAGAATAGAATAAGAATAGAAATATTTAGGATAGAAGAGAAAGAGAAGCAGACAATTCCAGAGTCTCCGGCGGGAATCGAACCCGCAACCCCTAAACAACTGACTTGTCCTTTACTGACTGGTCCACAGGACTACTCCACTATTATTATGCACATTTCTGAACTAGTATGTTGAAATTGTAAAACCTAACCTTCAAAATTACAAACAGCATTAAACACATCATATGCTGATGGCATTTCCTCATGTATATTTACAGTAGGTTTTAAAACTTGGGAATATTCATAAGTGCAATCCTGAAATCCAGTAAAAACGGGGCTTTTATAGGCACTCGTCTCTCTGAACCGGAAAGTCTTATCTGGTGGTATAAAATGTATTGGCTTTTCTAGTATAACTAAAGCATTAGAAGTCGTTGCAATTGGCTCAGCCTCTACAGCAACTGTTAATAGGTTACGACTACTGCGGATCTTTTTATTTATTTATTTATTTATTTATTTATTTATTTATTTATTCCCATTTTCTGTACAACAAGACGGAATCTTATATTTAGAGTACAGAAACATATTAAGTGTACATATTACATGGTTCAAAAAACATTATATTAATAACATAAGTATATAAAACTAATTACAAACATTAAGAACATATTAAAAAAGATTTAGGAGAAATAACTATATAAAAAAGCTTTAAAACTATTAGCATTGCTATTTAATTGTTGGTTTAGTGGAAGAATGTTCCAAAGGCGAGTGGCATGTATGTAAAACTGCCATTCTGATACTAGGTATTGATGCCGTGGAATAATTATATTTCTTCTCCGATTTGATTGAAAAAATCGCAATCTATCAAATAAATATTTAGGTGTCTGAGTGTTAATTATTTTATGTAAAAAAACAAGAGTACGTATTTTTAGAAGATTGTCAAAAGAAACACCGTAAAGATTTTTCGAAACAGATGAAATGCGATCAAATCTTTTTAACCCGTATACGTATCTAGCAATATTATTGAACAAAATATTTAATTTTCTTTTGCTAACTGAGTCACAGTTTCCAAATAATTCACACCCGTAAGTTAATCTGGGAATCAGGTAAGTTTTGGCAAGTAAAATTCTTATTTTTAATGGTGTGAAATATTGTGCAGACCAGATAGCTCGAAGTTTAATATACGTTTGGCCAACTAATGAATTTACATGATTGTCCCATGTCAAATTGTTATTAAATATTATTCCAAGATTTTTCGCTGCTTTCACAATTTCAATTTTCTCTCCATTTATCACTATATCACTAACAGTACTAGAATCAAAGTTCTTTTTGTGTATTACAATGCATTTAGATTTTTGCGGATTTAAACAGAGACCATTTGCAGTTGCCCAAAGGTAAATTTTGTTTAACTCTTCATTAAGAGTAGCAATACTTGAATCAATATTTTGAACTGCACTACTTAAATAAAGTTGCACATCATCTGCATATAAGTGAATCTTGCAATTTGAAAGTTGATTCGGCATATCATTTGCATACAACGAAAAAAGAAGCGGCCCTAAAATAGATCCCTGAGGCACTCCTCTAGTAAGAGAAAGAGAGTCTGACCAATGACTATTTACAAATACTGATTGTGTGCGTCGTGAGAGGTAGGATGATATAAGTTTGGTTGCTGTAGAGGCAAAACTAAAGAAGTGCCTTAATTTTTTAAGCAGCATGGTGTGGTCAACAGTGTCAAAAGCTTTGGAATGATCCAGAAGCACTAAAAAATTTATATTGCTATTCTCCAATCCCAGCCGTATATTCTCACCGACTTCCGCAAGTGCTGTGATACAGCTATGATTACAACGGAAACCTGATTGCGTAATGGAAAGCAAATTATACTTATTAATATAATCAATAATTTGCCTATGTAAAAGTTTCTCTAAAATTTTCGAAAGAAAACACAATATAGCAATTGGACGGTATTCACCATTCGACTTAGGCAATGGGATTATTTTCGCATGTTTCCATATAGGTGGAAACGTACTTGTCATTATGATGCTATTAAATAAGTGAGTAACATACGGGAGAATTAAAGGCAAAAGTAACCTTACAAATTTTGGATGCATATTCTCATATCCAACAGCATTAGATTTGATCAAACAAAAAGTTAAAAACATCGTACTGTGTAACACAAGAAAAATTAAATAAGTGGCATTCGGATGACCAATTATGCGTATCTGAAGAAACTGAAGGAAAATTGTAAAAAGTGGTGTTAGATTGGATTTTAGGTAAATTTGTAAAGGTTTTATTAAGTTCATTTGCAGATATTGGACAGTTATTGTTAATATCCTGACTACCAATACCAATTTCACGGATAGTTTTCCACTTCTGTTTAGATTCTATTGCAGAACTAAATCGTTTGGAATAATATTCAGTCTTAGCATACTTAATTTGTCTATTGACATTTCTTCTGGCAATACTGTACAGCAATTTTAGTTCGGGCGTTTTGAATCTCTTCCACCTGGCATATGCTAAGTCCCTAAATTGAATAAATTTTTTGACAGTACTTGAAAACCAAGGTTTCTGTTTGTACATAACTTTTCTGTGTTTTAACGGTATAGACACATCAAAAAGATATTGAATCTTGTGTTCTAAAAAAAGAAGATTGCTCGGCAACAGAAGTCATATTATATATATCCATCCAAGAAATTTTAGAAAAATTCTCATATAAAAGATTTTGGTCCAGGTTTTTGAAATCTCGATAGCTAAAATCCTTCTCAGCCGGTTGAGGCTTAAAGTTGTAAGTTAAAAATATTAAATCATGTTTTGAAAAACACGGATCAGATATTTGATCATACAATAGAATACGGGATATATTAGACACAAAATAGAGGTCAATAAGTGTGCTTATTTTTGTGGTGTGGTGAGTCGGACTTGTTGTGTTAACTGGAATAAGACCAAGTGATAACATATTATCAGAAAGAGTTTTTTCCAGTAGAATGTTTGAATTAAAGTCACCAGAAATCACAATGTCATCATATTCTGTTGTTAGAGTGCTAAGAACTGAATACAGATCAGTTAAGGATATTCTATTATTTGGTCTATAAATACAACCAAGCAAAATCTTTTTACCGAATGACGAAATTTCAATAAAAATAAATTCAACATTATTAGTTTGACTATTATCAGAAAATGACCTACAACAAACTTTGCAAGATATGCTGTTTCTCACAAATATGGCAACACCGCCAGCATGACTTGCTCTGTCAACTCTAAAAACTTTGTATCCTTTAGGACATATGAGACTATCCGGGGTTGAAGTTGACAGCCACGTTTCCGAGACACAAATAATATCAACATTTGATTCCTCGAAGACTAGACTAGTCTTTTTAATTACAGGAGACTCTACGGGATTATTGCCTTCGATAACAATTTCTATCGGTTTATCCTCTTGGACTCGAAATACTATAATAATACAATATTAAATAGTAATGCACGAAATACGTTTTCTCTTATTGATTTCGAATAATTAGTGAATGAAAACGAAGACACTAGCAGCGCAAAAAAAGCTTGCAACTTAAAACAATAACAAACAAAGTCTGTTTAGTTCAATTAAATTTCATTATAAACAATTAAAAACAGACATGCACCAAAAAATTTAAGACTGTATACTCAGACATACATATAATGATGAAAATAAGCAACAAACATTTGATTATTTTTAAATGCATTTTTTTCCGTTTGAGCCCACAGGCAAACATACTTGCTAAAAACGTTTGGCAAAGTTGTGGGCAGCTCAAAACTTACACAAACCTGGCTAATATATTTTTTTAAAGGTAAGAGGTGCCGCCAAAATATGCCTTAGTTTTAGACAGATGTATCCTACGGTCTCTCCACACTACCCCTCTAAAGTAAGTTGACTTTTTGACAAACATTGAGGCCACCTAGCGGGCAAATGGGGGCAGATAAGAACCTACCACCGACCACATTTGTGTTGCCACTATCGTCTGCTGTAAACCAATATTGAACAAATTTATTCGATCTCCTACGGAAACAATTATATGATGAAAACCCCTGGGCAAGAATGTTTGCCTCTGGTCGTCAAAGGGTTAAGGACAACCACATCGGAGTTTTCATAATATAATTAAACCTAAACAAGCACTTACTAACATAACAAAATTGATAATGAAACGAAATGACTACACATAACTTGCTTCTGATATCTTTCAAATTTTGTTAATATTGTTTTTCTTTTTGTTAAAAACGTTTAAATTGCTTACTAAACTGCTTTAAGAGCTTTTACAGATTTCTCAAATTTAATTTAAAAGAAGAATAAGAAAAAATCTTTTAATATTTATATGGCTGCTGTTTTAACCTTTTAAATTCCCCTGCATAAAATCAAGATTAAGTATATAATAGCTGAGGGTGTTAAAGCGTAAATGGAAATACAAATATTAAATATTCAAAAGGTAAAACATTTAAACAGTGCATATACAAAGTAAACAAACATCACAAGTAGTTGTTTTTGGTTTATGTAGATATACGTAATATGTGCATTAGCATGATTTCTCATTTCGTATGAAGCAAAGAAAATTAAAGGATGTAACCGAACAGGTTTAAAAAAATATTACTCGTTATTGTGTTAATACTTTTTATGTTCGTACTTTGGTTGTAAAAACAGTATTTTTTTGCAGTCGAAGCAAAGATAATGAAAATATTTACTAAAATCCATTAGTTCGTAATCATGTAACAGTTTTACAGCCAATATTTCGATAAATACTATTACCAAATGAAAAACAAACATTAATTTAATGGAAATAACGTCTATTTTGCATCCCTTTTAAAACAGGGCCTTCTTCATAAGAATATATAAAACCTACTTCTTAAATAGAAAATATTCGTAGTGTGTTTTATTTCTCTTCTTCTTTCGTTAGGAGAACACAAAAAACAATGTTGATGTGAATTTCGCAAAAAAGTATTTAAAATACACGTACATACATACAATACATGTGTAGCTGAATGAATGTATGTAAATTGGAATGAACTGAAATATGTTAATGTATGTGGGAAATTCATATTAACATAATAATAGTTTAAAAATTAATAAACGTGTAATGACTAAAGCAATGAATATTTTAAAAGAGAAAAAACCTCGTATTGCGGCAGAGGTTGTGTTTGCGGTTTGAAGGTTGTTTAATTACGGAATTATTTTTCACTTTTAGAAAATTAAATTTTACGTGAAAGAAAATATGTACAAATAATCCCCGAGAATCATTTTATGTATTAAATAAGTTTACTTACATGTGTACGTGTGTTTATTATTCTTATGAAGGCTGTACGTTTGACTGGCAGGTAATCTAATTAAACTAAATCATTTTGTTTAAAATAATTAAGTTAAATTGAAAACTCTTTGAGATTAGTCGTTATTGGAATTTTGTAAATATCCCTCAAACCATTGCCGGTGCCTTGGGGAACTATAATTCATGGAGAAAACTTTAATCGGGAAAAAGCGAGCTAGATTCCCTTAAAGGGTCCACCATCTAAAGTTTTTTTTTCAACAAGTGCTTAATTCGTGAATGGTAACACTTAGCTCATGTCTGATTTCACAGATAATTAGTTTTATCCTTCCGCTGAACGAATGTGGTTGTGTAAATGCCTGAACAACTCTGGGAAATATTGCGACATTACTTTGTCCGATTTTGGCAAAAAAATCATCTTTTCAGAGGAAGCTCGTTTTGATCTTGGCGAGTATGTAAACAAACAAATTGTCGCATTTGGGGCACAGAAAACCCTCACGCATACATTGAAAAGCCGGTACAACCAAAATGAGTCACTGTTTGGTGCGGATTTTGGTCCAGAGTCAAAATTGGGCCATTTTTCTTTGAAAATAAGCAAGGAGTGGCCGTAGTCAATGGCGATCGTTATCGGGCCATGTTGAATAAATTTTTGTTCACAAAAATTGAAAAGGAGGATAATCTCAACATTTGGTTTCAACAGGACGGCGCTACGTGCCACACAGCCGAAGCTTTATTGTCTAAAATTTATTATCTTTTTAATTATTTTCCTTTAAATATAAATTATCCAATTCTTTGTTCTGAATAATTTTTTAATTAAAACATTTTTTTCTCAGAACGGAACAATTATTTTATAAGAAAAAAAATATGTGTAAATATATGGCACAATCAGCAGATCAGAAAGGGAAAATCCTAATACAGTTAGTCTCAAAAATTATAGCTTGGCAACACAAGTTATTCTTTATTTTTGTAAACAGTAGCATAATTTGAGATTAATATCTTCGAATAATAATTAATAATAAATTATTGCAATTAAGATGTAGCAAATCTCTTAGAGAATATTGTAATTGAGAAAACCTAATTATAAACGAAATCCAGCATAAAAAATATATTTTAGAATTATAAATGTAATATATCTGAGGCCTGCTGTCCAGACGACTTCATTCGAGATGAGAAAATGTTCAGCTTTGTTAATCATAAAAGTAAGATCTAAAACTCTTTTTATTTGCACTCATAAATTTATAAGCTATGCACTTTTTATGTTTTGAATAAAAACCACTTGTTTTTTTGGGGAAAGTACTTTTTTTTTAATTGAAAAGAAGTTATATTCTGATAAATTATAAAATATGAAAAAAAAAAAATATCTGCCAAATAGCAACTCCGATGAAAAGTAATTTTTTCTTTTCATTTACTTTTTCAGAACTTTTTCACAGAAATGTAGCTGTATTTCACTGATAACGTGTTTTGAATTATTTTTGGGCGGATTAATCTTACACATGACATTCAGATTTATACCATCCAGTTGTGACCGAAATTACTCAGTTATGTGGATGCATTTGTTTCTCATGAAGTGTAGTACCGTCTGTCCGTGTGTATGTTGAAATCAACTTTTTGAAGCCCCCCGAAACCGCTTGGACCCGGATGAGGTATTAAAATATCAGAAATATTCGGAAGTAGAAGTAGTATTGAAAATCAGAAACATCGGTTCATAACCAACTGAGATATGAGCAAAAACCCACGTCCACCTCGATTTTTTTTTTCACAAAAACAGCATTACAACAACAACATACATACATACATACATACATACATACATACATACATACATACATACATACATACATACATACATACATACATACATACATACATACATACAAACTTGTATATTGGTTAAAGTAAACGTGGGCTCGAATCCCAGCTGAGCCAAAAAATTTTGTTTTTTTTAATTTTTTTTTTAAATTTTTTTTTTTTATTTTGTATTTAATATATTATTTATATTTTTATTTTTTTTTAATCTGTTTTTTTTAATTTTTTTTTTGTTTTATATTTATTATATATATTTTTATTATATTTTTTTTAATTTTTTTTTTTAAATTTTTTTTTTAATATATTTTTAAAAATTTTTTTTTTGTATTTTTTTGTATTTTTTTTTTAACATACAAACATACGTTAATTTTTAATTTTGCAATGGGATGTTTTTATATATGTATGTTTTTTATATGTATGTACGTATTTCATATGAGATGAATGGTTATACAAACTACTGTTATAGCATGACTACACGTTGTGAAGGGTATATAAGATTCGGCATGGCCGAATATAGCACTCTTACTTGTTGAACATAAAATTTGCCAATTACCAATATTCACAAACCCATTCAGATGAAAATGAGCTTCATAGGAGAAAATGTCAATGCCAATCTGATGTTTCCGGTGACACTATGGTTTATAACAGCAATGTTTAAAAACCGACCTTTATGTTGACGCTAAGCGGTTTTGTTATCCATAATTGACTCAGTCTCTTAAAATTTGTTTACCACTCTTCGAATAGTTAACACAGTAGGTTCAATTTCGCTCCTTTAAATTTGTCAAAGCTTGCGTGTGGTCTAAGCAAATTTTGTAATAGCTTTCACAATTATAATGCGTTGGTCTTTCGTTAAGATTTGCATTTTCAATAATCGTAATAAACATAAGTTTTCACTTGCATAAACAAATTAAACTAAATTTAAAAATTGAATTTTTTCTGAGGCAACCTGAAGAATAAAAAATATCACAAAAAAAGTCAATTACAACCTTATTGTAATATATATTTTTTTGTTTCGTTTTCTCCACTCTAGCAATTTTTAAAAATTCGAGTAAATTTCTGTTGTCAAAAAGACACAGATATCATCAGAAAACAAAAGACGCTCAAAATTTTTTTTAAAAAATTAATAATTTTAAAATTTTATATTTATGTTTTATATTGGAGACTTGGCGATAAAACATTAAATTATATAAGTTAATACCCCTAATGTTCTACCACTCAATTCGTGGAATCGTAAAATACAAAGTCATTAATTTCTAAAATAAAAGATTTCCCACACTGCCCCAATTTAAAAGGCATAATCTTTCATTGCACCTTTTGCCAGACTAATTTCCCAGAACTCAGGAAATCAGTCTGCACATGCTGTCAACGTATTTCACAACAATATTCTATTTCTTATTTTTCGTTTAATAAATTCCAACTAATTTTACAGTATTTTATTTTTTATTCTCATTTAATAAATTCCAACTAATTTTACAATATTTTATTTTTTATTCTCATTTAATAAATTCCAACTAATTTTACAGTATTTTATTTTTTATTCTCATTTAATAAATTCCAACTAATTTTAAGTCTTTCCCAACACATTGTGCCCCAATCATTATTGTAATTTTTTTGCTGACGATACGTCTACATTGTTTACCGTTTTTAATTATAAAATAAAGTTTATGGACTACACTATTCAGTCGTAGTCAAGTACTCGAAAAACAAACGTTAATTTATTTAACTTATATGCATTTAGAGTCCAAAAAATATTGAAAAAATAATTAACTTAATTTATTTCTAATTAAAATTATATAAGTTTTAAGGGCCGATTGGGATACGATAGGATTATTTTTGGTTTTAACACAGCTGACCGATATAGGAAATATATAACCTTTTTTGTGGTTTTATTAACTTCTTTGTTCGAAAACTTAATAAAGAGTTTTGTAAACAGATGAACTGCAATGGTGTTGTGTTAAAGAGTGTCGTAAAAATTGTAAGGTAAAGTTTCGTATTGCTTTTGTAAAAACCTTGCAATTGGATATAGAGTGGCCTGAGTATATGGCGAAGAAATCATTCTCGGTAAAATCGCATATGGTGCTCTATTAGTTTTGTTTTGCTTCCAACTAAAAATGCAGCATTCCGTCTTGCAATAAAAAAATGTGGAACAAGTTGAATTAATTTCTTACAGAAGGATTTTTTAATTTATATTCGTACAGTCTACTGATTTCTAAGTTTTTATTAGGTCGACAATGTGGAACATTTGTTGCAAAACTATTGAGTTTGCTTATAAAAGAGGGAAAACTGAATCAGAAGGGTAAATTTTTTCATATACATATAATTCATTTTTGTTATTCCGTTTCGCTTAGAAGCTTGCCTAATCCGAGTTTCAAAGTGTGAACACAATTCCAAAAAAAATTGAAAAATATGTGCGTCCAATCTTCCATCATGTGGACGAAGACTATTACAGAAATTAACTAATATAATTTTCAAGGCAAAATTTTTTAAACAAAGAAAATTAAAAGTGAGTTGAAAAAATTGCTTTGAATTGTATTTTAAATTTATGTCTCTTAAACCATATGATTTTTGTTTAAATATATTTAATTTTCTTTACCAAGCTCATATTTTTTACAAGAAATTAAAAGATACCCTTTTTGAGAACATTCACGGCAAAGAAAGATTCATTAAATTTTTACTTCTATCCTTTAAAAAAAGAATCCAAAATTAGATCTCTCATAATGCCTACTTATTGCCTTTAATTCGATACTTCAACGAAGAACATATATTATAAAGATATAAGTAATATCATAAAGATAAAGGGTGTTTTTTTAAGCCCGATAGAACTTGAAATTGTAAAAAATAACACAAAAAATTAAATTGTAATCAAAATTTTTTTTTTATTCGAAAGATCAATACGTGACATTAACATTTGAAAATGATTTCGGGCATATGGGCACCGCGGCTGTTCTTGACGAAGCGCATTCTGAACGTCCAATTTTGGGCCACTTTTTCGAGCACTGCTGGCCGTATGTCACGAATAACACGAACAATGCTGGCCTCCAAGGCGTCAATTGTTGCTGGTTTAAACCAGTGACTTCACGTAGCCCCACAGGAAATAATCGAGAGGTGTCAAATCGCACGACCTTGGAGGCCAATTGACAGGTCCATTTCTCGAAATCAACTTATCGCCAAATTTTGATTTCAATAAGTCGATGGTTGCGTTCGCCGTATGGCACGTAGCGCCATCCTGTTGAAACCACATCTCCTCCGGATCAATGTCATCCATATTTTCAAACAAAAAATCATTGATCATGGTGCGGTAACGATCTCCATTGACCGTAACGCGAGCTCCGGCCTCATTTTTGAAGAAATAAGGTCCGATGATGCCACCAGCGTGAAAACCGCACCAAACGGTGCATTTTTCTGGATGTAATGGAGTCTGTAGGGTCTCTTGTGGATAGGTCTCGCTCCATATGCGGCAATTTTGCTTATTAACAAACCCGTTAAGCCAAAAATGCGCCTCATCGCTGAACACAATTTTGCTATAAAATTGGACGTCCAGAATGCGCTTCGTCAAGAACAGCCGCGGTGCCCATATGCCCGAAATCATTTTCAAATGTTAATGTCACGTATTGATCTTTCGAATAAAAAAAAAATTTTGATTACAATTTAATTTTTTGTGTTATTTTTTACAATTTCAAGTTCTATCGGGCTTAAAAAAACACCCTTTATTAGTAACTTTCTATGCCAATTGATGCATCTTGAATTGAATTTATAAATTTTCAATTCCCTATATTTCGGTAGTGAGCTGTGATAGTGAGGCTTGATTGCACAAATATACTAAGATTACCATATGCATGGATTTTACCAAGTTAAATCTGATTCGGAAAGCTACGGGTTATTTTACAACTGTCAAATATTACTCGTGTATTTTTTTTAATTAAGAAAATCTTTAAAATGTTTTCATAACTTTACTAATATTATTTATATGTAACCTTAATCACATATCTTCGAAATTACTTTCTAAGCCTCCAAATATTTTTGTTCTCAAAAGTTGCTTAAGTACTGAAATTAAATTATTACCTACATACATTTGCAAAACCAAGCAAACCGCTTTTAAAATGATACAAATGCCTTTTACATTTCAACTCCTCATTCAATCCTCTAAATAAGAAAAGCTCTAAAATGTTTGTTAAGCATTAAAACCACATATATGTATGTACATGTATACATTGGGTTATTCATCGTGAGGTATGATTTTTAGTATACTTTTTTGAAAGATCATATATGACTCATGTCAAGGTGCTTTGTCATTTTACTTCAGTATCAAGTGGAAAGACTTACATCACAACAGTGCCTTCAAATTGTTCAGCTGAATGAGAAAAAAAGCATTTTGTGAGAATTGTGCGATTTGATGAACTTGTGGTGCTTATAAACGACCTACTGAAACTACTTTTTTCAATACTATTTGCAGTTTTGAGTTTCATTACTGGATGATCCTCGACCGGTTGGATTACATCCATTACGTAGGGAAGAGAATAAAGCAACTCTTATCACTCCATGTTAATGGACAATGTGCTTTTTGAATTTCAAGATCGTGGTATCGGTGAGCTCTGGTTTCAAGTAGACGGTACTACGAGCCATATAAATAATTTTTGTGAGCACGTTATATCACGATTTGATACGGTAAATTGGCCACCTAGTCATCGTGAGATATCACACCTTTTGATTATTTGATCTGGGGATATGTAAAGTTTAAGATCTTTAGAAATTTGTCCACTTCCATTGATTATTTGAAAGAAAACATTACTCTACCGAGATATTAGTATCTATGCTCGAACGAGTCGCCCTAAATCGGACCTTCCAAATGGACCACCTCCAACGTAGTCATGCCCAATATTTAGATGCCATCATTTTCATACAATAAATTTCATTTATATTTCTTTAACCGGTAGTTAAAATTTTCAGTTCACTTTCAAATTTATGTGTTTCATTTTCATTACTAATCAAGTCTCACGAAGAATCACCCGATACATGTGTAGGTATTTAAGTGTCGAAGGTAAACCTTGGTGTTAATTTATAAGTGTTTCAAGGATAATGAACGACAGACAAAATAAAGACATCAACTTCATTACAATTGCTTCCCCCAACTCAGCCACAAATTAAAAGCCGAAATACACTTGTACCACACCAAACAAATGAAAATTAACGAAAAACTAAACCTTAATATCTGCTTAAAATGAAGTCGTAAAGCACAAACAAGTATATTCACAAGCATACACCTACAAATAAAACGAATTATATAAATGTATAAGAACTAAGAAGTACTTAATATGTAGCTTACACACTTGGCAATAACAACATTTAACGAGTTTTCATTAAAAAAATATATATGTATATTAAATCTACTAACGCAAAATATTTAAGATAAAAAAGTAATTCGAAGCTGTAGAAAACTAATGATTACACTCACACACTCTTAGATTTGGTTATTCATATGAAATAACTATGATTATTTTAGATACATATAATACGTATTAATTGCTTTGCAGATAGTATTTTAAAAGAAATTTTCATTAAAATTCAAATTAGTATTGCATCTCATATTAAGATTTTCTTAAAGCAACGATTTTTAAATTAAGTAATTAGTTGTTTTATACGCAGATTTAAAAAAAATATTATTAAAATAGAATAGAGCGTTAATTATTAAAAAAAGGCTTTTAAAATGCAATAACTTTTTTTAGATTTTTAGGATGTCCCATAGAATTTTTTTTATAAATATCACTTTCACGATCCTCATTAAAATTTCAAGATATAAAAAAATATTTCTATAAGACTGTAGACGATTTTGAAACTAAAACTTGAAATTTAATTTTTTGTAAAACTGACCGCTCCCTTATAGTATTTGCCAACCATATCTTTTTTCCTAGCGTCCCAAAATACAACTCTTGTATTAAAAAAATAAAGACCACTAAACTTGAACGATAGCGATACATATTTATATTTAAATTTAAATTATATTGCTGAACGTAAGAGGCCCATTTTTAAAATTTTCCTAAGGTCTTAAGTGTTTAAAAAAATATTTGTCCCTTTAATACAATAGTAGCGATATTTTACACCTAAAAAACCGACTGTAAAGACCGAAGACAAAATGACAAATTTTAAAAGAAATTAAGATTTATTCTTTTAAGCTGACTTCAAGACATTAAACTCTTTGTGTAGGGGATGTCCTTTTAAGTAATAAGTAGTGTAGTAGTCCGCCGGTCTGTAGTTTGCGGATTAAATTAATGGCAATAACTCACTCACTCTGGAGTCAAAATGTAGCTTTTTTTTATGGTAATAAAATAAGTAAGTATTCACAATTATGTGGCGGCAACTTATTTCGTACAGTTTTATTTTATACAGTCGTGTCGTCGGTGTACCATATGGAAGACCCTTAAGTTGTTCTTGACCGTAATATCGTTTTGTTTTCAGGCAATATTTACAACCTAGGATTCTTGTTTTCACAGTTTTTTTCTAGAACATGCTTGATGTGCACCTCTTTTTTTCAAATCACAGTGAGTGTAAGGGTATACATAGGTTTGTCATTCCGTATGAAAATTCTATAATATTCATTTTCAACCTCATAAGGTACATATATTATAAAAGCTTATGAATAGGGGAGTCGATTGGAAAATGTCCATTTGACCGTCTGTCCGTGTGTTGGTTTAAATTAACTTTTTTAAGACCTTCAACATCGGAGAGACCAGTATAAGGAAGCAATATATAAGAAATATTTGGAAGAAAATCAGTTTTGTAAACTAGCATAATATCCCCATAATTTTCTGAGATATAAGCAAAAGAAGACGACTCACAGAGGAGTATTTGGCCTAAAAAGCTGGCCAAAATTATTGAACGTGTTTTTTGAATTAAAAGTTCTAGTTTTTTGATAGTTTTAGGTGTATTATGATATAAGAAATCTAGTGGCAGATTTTGAAAAAATTACACTGCGCAACAAAAGAACACTGCTCAAAAAAAAACTTTTTTGTCTCTTCTAGAAATAAAAGTATGTGGACTATATTGATTTTAATGCCCTTAATTCAAATCTGTTTTCCGTTTTTTTCTAGTACATAAGGATTTCCTGTTAAAGGCGTGGGATATTTCACTCTAAATCGTTGGGTTGCCTAATATATTTTGTCATAACTTGAAAACGGATTCTCCGATTTTATTAACAGGGGGATCAGAAGATTCACCGCAAAATTCTGCTAAAACTAACCAAACACATTTCTTTTCTATCTATTACTATTTCGGAGTTATTAAAAATGTAATGGCGAAAACATTTTTTCCTGCAAAATTCGTCAAATTTTATGTTTTCAAAATGCAATAAAAATAATTAAAAACCAAAAAGTTTAAAATTTCAAGATTTTTCCAAAAGCCACATTCCTAAAGAATAAAAACCGGTATAAATAGTAAAACTCAATTGACAAATGTTGATTTTAAAAGTTTAAACTCATTCTTAACAGACTGTATGTACAT
Organism: Phyto melanocephala; assembly: GCA_941918925.1. Taxonomy (NCBI): domain Eukaryota; kingdom Metazoa; phylum Arthropoda; class Insecta; order Diptera; family Rhinophoridae; genus Phyto; species Phyto melanocephala. The sequence continues at coordinate 92,604,958 of OW799233.1, read as the reverse complement.
GCATACATACATATTATGATTTACGGTCTAATTAAAAAAAAATTTTTTTTTAAATTGTAAGGCTCTTATGAAACAGTATTTTTTTTATGAAAAAAGGCTTTATTATATTTATTTTATATTATTTAATACTTAATATACGGAAAAGTTAAACTAATAAAAATTCCTTAATAATTATTATGTCGTATGTATATACTTATTAGCTGCATCATCGGTGTCAGGAAGAAGAAGTGTGATGGTTTCTGATGAAAAAGATTTTTTTAATTAAATTAATATTAAAGATTCCATATTTGATTGTGGTATCAAACATAATTCGTAGAGATGCTAACCTCACTTTCAAAAACCTCTTCTTTTTTTTAGCTTTTGAACGAATTGTTTCAACATGAATATTCAACATATTTAATTTTTTTTTTCTGTTTTAAATAACCTCTGATCAAACCTTTCAGCGAAAAAAAAATCATTGTTAAACCTTTATTCGTTTAGCCGTAAAAAAATATCATAACAACATCCAGAAACCGAAAAAAACATTTAAATCTCATATAATTTTCTTCACTTTCCTGGTTTTAGCAGGGTCAAAGAGCTACAAATCGCAACTAAAAATGTTATAAAATATAATGTATAATATTGTTGTCTGTCGAGCTGCGTACTTAGTTCTTAAGATTTCTTTCAATTCAGTTTTGCCTTTTTGGCCAGCTTTTCAGGCCAAATACTCCTTTGTGCGACTGCTGTTTTCTCGCTTATTTTTATCACAAAATTTTAGATATATCAGAACTAGAATAATTTATAGACACCGATGTTATTATTTCTAGATTTGGTATTCATGAAGATTTTTGGACAAATTCACTAATTTGCAAAGTTATATGCAAAATATTTCTTAAAAAAATTATATTTTCTTAAATATATCAAGATTCTTCAAACTGTCTAACAATTTATAAGCCGCAATCTCAGAAATTATTTTTAAGAAAAACTGACAAATCAGTTTGAAACACGATGAGATATAAGCACCAAAGTAGAACTGCTTCGGTGTTTTCCCTAAACTAACAAACGGAAATCGATATTTTTTAGTTTATATACAATCGAGAGAACAAATATGGGGATCAAATGAAAGAGTTTGAGTATTAAAATATCGTTAGCTAAATAAAGAAAAAAATCCAAGATGGCGCCCTAGATAAAATGGCGAATATATGAACCAAATATAGTTGTTATGGCTTTGTTCCCTTTAACCCCCACAATATTGATAGCAAATAAAAGGGCTTGGCCAGAACAATGTTATAAACTATATTAATAAAGTGAAAAATCTAAAACAAAATGGTGGAGCGAAATTTTTAACCCCAACAGTATGGGTATCAAATGAATGACTATTAATAAAATTCTGTTAACTATGTAAAAATTTAAAATCAAAGAAGGTTTCGGAAATAATAAAGAAAATGGCGTATTGCACGAAATCTAAACTAGAAATCTAAGACTTAGCTACGATGTGATCATTATACCTAGCCACATAACGATGGAGGGTACTATCAGATTCGGCATGACCAAACATAGCGTTCTTACTTGTTTTTTTTTTAAACTTTCTACATTTATAGAAAATAGTGCCACGAACAGTAATTATAGATATGCGTGAAGAATTCATATTTATTTACATGTTTAATGAATTAATCAATTAGTATTCTAATCACCAAATTAATTATATTTTTCTTTTTACTATAACAATATTATTATTAATTAATAAAATTTTATGACTTTATGTCTTTATAGCTTCCTTACAACTATATTATTTTACCACATTTCATCAGAAACAAACATAATTTACAAATAATCACCACTATTGTGTTTCTCTTGTTGTTCTTGTTGTCGTTCCCTTTAACACAGTTTTCCGCCTTAATTGCTTGACTTGTATTTTTTTGTGTTGAGGCAAACCGAAATATCGCAGAGACAGAACTTTTGAATTGAAAAATCCAATGTTATAGAGCTTTAGGTATTGAAGTTAGTTGTTCGTTTTTCCTTTTGTAATTCTTAAAATGTAAAGCTGTAAATGTTTCCATTTTTGGGTCTTAACTTTTTTAAATATAGGGTTTTTCTTAACAGCTTAAGTTCTTATATTTCTGATATTCCTGTTCATTACACAACATTGACATTCCTATAAAGTGGTAGGTAAAAGTCTTTAAGCTCTTGTTTAGTTTTACGTTGTAACAAACTCATGTCGTGGTTTTATGTTCTTTCACGGCAAATTTCTCTGGCTTTCACAATTTTTCAAGCGTTTTTATCAAGTTGATAAATTGTTTGTGCTACTTTTATCTGTCAGCGCAAGCCATATAACTTTGCGGCTTATGGCATAAGCAAGATTAATAGGGGCGCTGAATTTATTGCACTGTTCCATTGTAAAAAGAAAGCCGAAAACATGTTTCTTACTGAAGCAATTTTATGTTAATGCTATCTGTTGAATTTTTTCAAATTGTCAGTTTGGTTTTTTAACCATAACCATAACTATTTCATTCCATTCCATTCCTGTGATATGACTCTGTATTCCATGTATGGAATACATTTGTGTTATCAGTAAATATTTTGTAAAGCGCCGAAGAAAGTAATCAATTGTTTTGTCCAACCGAATTTGGATTGCAAATGGTCGATCATTTAGTTGATCCATATAACTAAGGTGTTGTTACTTATTTACTAGTTTATAAAAATTAGGTGTTAGCCGTTTTTAATTTTTTATTTGTTGACTGTAATAATCTCGTGTGCAAAGTAATTTGATATTATATTTGACATATATTTTTTTGGAACATTGCCTATCCGAGTTGGTATGGCCAGCGATCACGTGTTGCCTTTCTAAAATTTAACCATTAAATTTTGTATTGATTCTGATGAATTTTTATTTTAGCTTTGTCCGGACAAAAATAAAAATTAAGTCAATGAAAGCCGAGAATTGTTAAGACTCACCCTAGATATAAAACAGTTTTTATCCGAAAAACACTTTGAAGGAAAAATTTGTTTGGAATGAATGAGTGAATTGACCTTAATTGACTTGATTCACAGAGTTTAAACACTGCATTCAAGGCGAATACAATTTATATGTGGTACTTACAGCACTTCCAATTCCAAATCCGTAATATTTCTCTAACTCGGATATTAATCTTTTATATTCTGTCGCTGACTTTACTTAGTTGAGCGGTTGGGCCTTAAGTTTTTATTTATATCGGGTGTCCCAACTAGAATGCAATTTTTAAATTTGGCGCCATTCGAAGTGTCATTGTTTGACATTTGAACAATTGTTATTATTTGCTATTAGAAGGTACGAGGTTAGTAAAAATGGAGCGCTACTCGAATGAACAACGCATTCTCATTGTGAAATTGTTTTACCAAAATGGTGAAAGTTTTGCGGCTACAGTTAGCAAATTGCGATCATCCCATTTCCATCTTGATGGCTTCGTCAATAGGCAGAATTGTCGCATTTGGGGTGAGGAAAATCCTCGAGTGATCCACGAGAAGCAAACGCATCCTCAAAGTGTCACTGTGTGTTGTGGTTTTTGGGCTGGAGGAATCATTGGACCTTTTTTTTTATAAAAATGAGGCAGGTCAAGCGCAAACAGTCAGTGGTGTTCGGTATCGTGAAATGATAACAAGTTTTTTCTTGCCTAGAATTGAAGAAATGAATGTGAAGGGCATGTGGCTCCAACAAGATGGCGCCACATGTCATACAGCCAAAGAAACAATTCAATTGCTGCATCAGTCATTTCCCGGTCGTGTTATTTCGCGTTTTGGAGACCAGAATTGGCCGCATAGATCGTGTGATTCAACACCTTTAGATTTTTTCCTTTGGGGTTTTTTGAAGTCGATGGTTTACGCGAATAAGCCGACGACGATTCAAGCCTTAAAAGAGGAAATTGGAAGCTGCATTAATGAAATACTGCAGCATTTATGCAAAAAGGTCATTGAAAATTTCATTGAGAGATCGCGTGTGTGCCAGCAAAGCCGCGGCGGCCATCTGCACGATATATTGTTCCATACATAACCTCATTCTGTCTACTTTACGATATAATAAAGTTTCACGATTTTTTTTTAAATATCTGTATTTTATTTAAAATTTAAATATTGCGTTCTTGTTGGGACACCCGATATATATGAATGGTATGTTTTATGGCTACCAGCAGTACTACTTACTTAAAAGAAAATAGTTATTTAATAAGTGCATGGTTCATCTTAGAGTTATTATTTTGAATCTATATCTCTCGCGTCGGTAGTGGACTATCACTGAATAATTCTGTGGTTTTCATGAGCAACCACGTATGTCTTAATATTAAATTCATCAAATTCAAATTTCAGGAGAGTAACAAAACTGTTTTATATAAAATAAAACATTTGAATATGAATATTTTAAATTTTATGTCACTATTCATGCCAATGAAGATCTTAAAATTTTCTTATAAAAATTGGTTTTTCCTCATATCTCAGTTGTTTATGTACCGATGTTTCTGATTTTCAATACCGATCTAGTCTCGAATATTTCTAGTATTTTAATACCTCACCCGGGTCCAAGCGATTTCGGGGGGCTTCAAAAAGTTGATTTCACGGACAGACGGTCCGACGGGCAAATGGACAGACTGACAGATTGACAGAGCTTAATCGACTTCCCTATTCATAAGCTTTCAGAAAATATATACTTTATAGAGTCGGAAATGAAAATTGTAGAAATTTCACACGGAATGACAAACCTATATATGTATATCCTTTTTCACTGTGTGAAGGGTATAATTAGATCATAGCGAATATCAAAATAAACAAAGTGGTACGAAGACTAAAAGTGTGTGAAGATAACGTATGTCAACATAAATTGTACACAAGCAAACAGAAAAATTATAAGAAAATAACTTTGTGGTTGTGTGTTTTTCTAAAAAATTAAATAATTTGGCATTAAGCACACGAAAGTCATCATACTGCGTTAGTGCTGAACGCTTTTTGAATATACATATAGAGAAGTTACGTTGTTTTGCTTAATAAAAAAATCGGAATGGGTACATCTTATTTCAGAAATTCTTAAAACCAGTAAAGGGCGTTTAAAACTAAGCAATATGGCATTATAAACTCAAAATCATAAAAAATAAACATTCGCGATTGCCCATGAAAACCACAGAATCAATCCTTCAGCAATAAGTACTCAAGTTTAGTCGAGCGGTTATTAAACTCTTAATTTATTTTATTTTTAAATACCAACGTTATCTTACAAATATTACACACGGTTGCATTGTATATTCGCAACACTCAGTCAGCTTCTGGCGATAATTTGGGTAGACTTTTATTTAAAATTACAGTTGTTCTTTACACTCTGATCTGAAATACTTACATAGTTTTTATAACGCTGGCTTTTTAAAAAAAATTAATTATTTACTTAAACTTTCAAAATTAATTCCTTTTTTTTTTCTTAAAATAAAATGTTCGTGTTAAATTTAAATTTTGTTTTCTTATGTTAAAATTACATGCTTATATTACACAAGCAAATATATTATAACTTTATTTCTACTTGTAATTGTATATTGTTTTATACACTTTTGCTTGTAGAAATGTGTTCTGCTTTTTTGTTTGCCACAGATTTATGTATAAACTTTTCATTCCCTTAAGTCAAAATGAGCTTACATGCATACATGTACAAATTATGCTACTACTACAAATACTACTGTTACTACAAATAAAACAACTAATATTAGGAATACATTTGCTTACTTGTTATTTCCCAACAAACAACTACGTCTAAAACAAAAACTAACAATATAATGGCTAAACTGTTAGATTATTCTTACTCAAAAAGTGTAAATATTAGAGAAATACATATATTTATATATAAACGTTAATCGGATTCTTATCAAAAATATGTTGAAATATAAAACAAATTTTAGTAATTTAAAAAAACTCTATTTTGATTTCGAAGAAAATAACACTCAATCAAATAAATTTAAGGTGACCTAAACATCCTGATTTTTTTTTATCCATAAAAAATATGATGTTAAGTAGAGTCATTATTACTACAATGTGTTTCCAGTTTGGCACATTTCCAGTTATGTATTATCATTTAAAACTGAGAATATATGCCAAACTTGCGTTTATTTTATTTTTGACCTACAATACAGTCTCAATTTAGGGAGAATGTTAGCGAACTTAACAAATTTGGTTATACCTCTTCTTATGTTTGTGCTTCAGTGTCCAAATTACCTACATATTTTGAATAAAAGCCAATAATTATGTGATTATTATTGTAAAATTGCAAAGCAATCTTTAAGAAATATATAATGGATGGAAGGTAGTCACTATTTATTAACTTTATTCAAAATAAAAGTTAATTTTCTGTCAGGGTATGTATGTATGTAAGGTATGTATATTACATTCAAATGCATATGTAAATGCGTATGAGTGTTATGCTTTTAAACAACCATTCGGTTCAGTTTGTTCCACTGTATTTTTTCTACGCTTAGTAAAGAAAAATACATTACACTCTTAACTGCCATGTGTGCGTTCTGGAATGCAACTTATACCCGTATAAATGAATTGATATTGCACTATTCTCTAGCTGTAAGATTTGCGTTGTTATTTTTATATTATTTTTATTATATTTTGTTTTTGTTGCCGTTGTTGCTGTACTTGCTGTCTTTAATTCTGTGCATGTATTTTTCTTTCATTATCGGATGTACTAATGAAAGTTGTTAAAATTTATTTAACTATACTTAAATAAGTTTCTATAGTTTATATCATGTTTGTGCGTATACGTATGTATGTATGTTAAAGTGTGTGGATATAAATATTAAACTAATGGCATATGTAAGTGTCTTCTGTTATTCGAGGTGTGTGTTCCGTATGTTGTTCATTTGTGCTGTTGATGTGCCATATAAATTTAAGCAAGTGTTCTTTTACGCAAATTTTGTTTTTATTGTTTTATATAATTAAAGTTTGTTCAGGTTATGAGTGTCATACAGTTGGCCATGAAATAATAGTGATATAAAAATGTGTTGAAGGCATTTGAAGGATTAAGGGAGGAATTACTCTATGAGAGTTTTATCTAACAATCATAGAACAAAAATAAAGTTTTTTCATACCCATCACCAAAAAAAAAAATGGTTGTGCGTTTATTATTTAAGAACGATATAGCTAATTCCGTCCGTCTGTTCGTCTGTCCATTTGTTGAAAGCACAATAGAGCTCGAAGCAAAAAAAATAAGGGAATACAATTTTGCCAAAACATTTCTTATACACAGGTTTATTTGGAATTGAAAATTGGGTAAATCGGATTAGTATGAATAATCTCAAAGATTTTGAACGAAGTAGGCAAGATATATTGAAATATTCAAGTTGAATTTATTAGCAGAAATTAATTTGAAACACCTACTTGAACGCCCACTTTAATTTAAAAGCTGACGAAATCGACAGATTTATATATATTATTTATATGCTGAAATTTCGCATGTATAGCTTTCTGGTGAGTTTTGTTATGCCAATATAAGTATAATACCAAACAATTAACATGCCCACTTAAACGCCCTCCTCCCATTAAACGCTAAATCCTAAATTCATAATTTTTCTATATAAACAAACATAAATAAATGTAATGTGTAATGGATTATCTAAGTTGAATTTAAACATTAATTATATTATTTAAAAAGTAGGAGTTGGCACGCCCACACAAGGCTATTATTATTTTTAACTACCCCTGGGTACCAAATTATTCTCACCATATTCCATAAAAATACAACATTGCTTAAAAAAGGAGTCAGTAGTATTATTTCTTATGTAGAAATACTTAAGGTCTCATTGTAAGAATATATTTAAGAAAATAAATTAATTGCAAGTCGAAGTTACACAAAGAAAATAAAACAGATTTAAGTATAAAGAGATTATTCCATAGCGATTGCCGTTAATAACAAAATAATAAAATAAAGTACAAAAAGATGTTAGTGGGTATCAAAAATTCGGCACAGCACAATGTAGTTTGTTTGTTTTTGTCTCAAAATGACTACTTAAGTGACTAACAACTCCCTTTATAGAATAAACTGATGTCCCTGACCCTTATAAATTTTGTGTTGAAAATACTTTCTTTATTTTATTTTTTTTTTATTATATTCAATTAGTTAATTAATTAATTTTTTTATTGGCTATTTTAGTAGCGATGCTGGTTTTCTGGAAAATTAAAAATATTGCACAATTAAACTAGAAAATGTACCAAAAAAAAACGATTTTTTTGAACAATGTGTACAACCCTAGTATGTCAGCATTCTTGTATAATATATTACACATTTTTAGATTGCTTTATAGCTCCAAAGTTGAAGATAACTAATAGTCTTATTTTATTTTTTCTCTTTTTTATACAAACTAAACAATATTGCGGGTTTTATAGAAACATTTATTTTGAATTAACAATTTTTTCTAAGCCTTCAAAAACACTAGGCTTAAAGTATGATGAAAAAAACTGAAAAGTCGTGTAGGACGAATAAAATATATGGAAAGTTCCAAGAAACTTTTCTAAAAAAAATGCTATTCTGCTCAAAACCGCATAAAGATTTGAATATAAAATTTAAAATAGTATAAATAGAAAAACTCTTTAAATATTTAGATATAATTTCTCCAAAATATAAAGAAATATTAAGTTTTAAATGCCGTTTAAAAACTGAAAATCGGTAAAAAAAAAATTAGGGATTCAGATGTTAAAATACGCCAGTCGCATAAAATATACTTTTGTTGCAGGTTGTACAACATTTAACCTTGATTTAATTTGAAAATATGCCTCCACGAATGTAAACTGAATATGAGAAAAATTTAGCTATTGACATTTAATGCTCTCTCGTTAACAATAGCCAGCAGACTTTTACACCGATATGTTGCAAGTAATTACCAATTAAGAAATTTAATAATTTCAGCAACTTATATAATGAAATTCTCTGCCCAATATACTTTTGTGTTGAGTCTAATAAGAAAGTTATATTTATATGGCATTTCACTTTTTTACAAATTTATACCGTCAAGACAATTTCTACCACATGACCTATGAGGAATTGTAAATACATCAATCAAAAATAACGCATATTTCGCTCACCACAAATATATTTTACTAAAATTAATTCTTGGTAACATAAAAACTTTACGCGAAAGGACCATAAATAATTTTTGGCATTGTATCATAACCCAACTTAAGGATAAGGGCTTATAAGGAGCATTCAATTGACCTCGACTAAAGAGATTTTGCATTCCATACGAACACTTGCTGGATTATATAGAGTGTGTTGAGCCATCACTGCCTGTTATAGAAACTCTGTCACACATTAAACGAACAGAACCGCTTACCATTTAATTTTAAAAAACTTATTTAACGTTCTTTCGCTAATATCACTTCTGCTTTATTTTTTATAGTCTTTCTTTTATTGTATTCTAAATGTTATGTATTGTAAACGAAATAAGCTGCTAAATATTTAGTTTGCTTGCATGACATAGAATACACAAATTCTAAAAAAAAATAAAATGTAACACCATTCTTTTTGCCAATTTAAACGATTTAATTAATACGCCAAACCAATATTGGCGAAAAAAAAAGTAATTCTAACAACTTCAATCAGAGCAGAAACTTTTTTTTAAATAAAACATACTCGTACTTTCAATATAAAAATAAATAAAACTGGTAGTTTTAGAAAGTGGAATAAAAATATGGAGAAAAAATATTTACCAATATAAGTATACATATGTATATACATTTAAACGTTCGTACATACATATTAATTGCACAAAATAAATAAATGCTGCAAAACTTGACCTACATATATTTCCGAAAATACTCAGTAATACATAGTAATATATACATATGTACATGTAAAACGTAAAGCTGGTTAAATTGAAATAAAAATTACAAAAAAAGAAGAACAAACTAAGAATGAAATACGTACAAATTTAGTCAAAAGTAAAGAATATCATCTAAATAAGTACATAGTAAAAAAATGTTTAGAACAATTTTATAATTTAATTAAATAAAATAAATAAAAATAAACGTCAAGCGTTTTTTAGCTGTCAAAAATTCTCATGCTCATAAAATTTGTATGTGCCAAACCGAAGCACTACGGCAACAACGCTTTGCAGCTTAGAAATTCGATTTAGACAGACATAAATAGCCTTCGGGTTTCTTTCCTGAGATTAATCAGTTCACCTGTCATCCAGGGCTTTTCTCTTGGGGTTCGCCTTTGTCGGAGTAGACAATGCTCCTCAAAAGTTTCCTTAAAATCGGCAGTCAGTCTTCCCACCATCGAATCTATCGTGTCCAGATTTACATCCGGTTCCGGATAAGTTTCGAGTTTATGTTGAAGACTTAACCTAAAATTTGGCCAGTCTGTTCTGGCCTTATTCCTAAAAGTCACCGGTTCCGGTGGCGGATGAGTTAAGGTCATAAAAATATAGCGATGGTCCGAATAAGAGTGCATATCAGATACGTGCCAATCGCAAATTTCATCAATTAAATTTTCTGAACATATAGTCACATCAATTAACTCTTCCCTAATTCTGTTAATAAATGTAGGTTTATTACCTGAGTTAAGGGTAAATAAGTTATTTGCATTCAGGAATTCCCATAGGGCGTCTCCTCTCTTGTTACAGTTGGTGCTGCCCCAGGAGAGGTGATGCGAGTTCGCATCACAGCCTATTAAAATATTCCTACCTGTTCTTCTTGCCGATGTTATTATACTTCTTAAATCCGACGTTGGTGGTAGTGTCGGAGCGTCAGAAGGTTGGTACACCGATGCCAGCATTAAATTGCGTGAGCCATGTATTAAGGTAGTGGCGTCCGCTGTAGATAAATCTGGGGAAAAAAGAAAATTTAATCCCTTATGGGAAAGTATACATGTTCTGGGTCGAGACCCAGTTTTAGCATAAAATAATTGGTAATCACACTCATTCAATCCAGTGACTCTGTCTTTAACAGTCCAGGGTTCCTGTATGAGAACTATGTGTATCTTACCTTTAGTTATATTTTCCATCAAAGCTTGTGTAGCCGTTCTGCTCCGATGGAGATTGATCCATGTTTGTGTAAAAGTTAAGCTCTGTCAAAACGACGTCAAATGTCTAATGGTTATGGGTACAAAGTTGTGTGTCTCACTTTTTTGTTTAACAACAATAAAACCCATTAAAAAAGGCATATTTATTCATCAGGTAATCGTAGTTCAAAGAGAATATGAATACTCTTGACATTTTAAATAAATGAAAGAGTAGAGAAAATGTTTTTTTTTATAAATTGAGTTTGACAGGTAAAGTTTAAAATAAGTGAATATAATAGTAACACTGCTCAGCAGCAAAATCCTCCATTAAATAAAACTATGTAGACTATATGGATTTTAATGCTCAAATCCGTTGTCGGTTTTTTTTCATCAGATCGGGATTTTTTTATGGGCGTGGCAAATTTTTTCCCCTAAATTAGTCAGGTACGGAGACATATTTCATCCTAACTCGAGAACCAGTCATCCGATTTTCAAAAATAAAACACCAGTAGATGTCTAATTCTATTTATTTAAGTTGAATAGAGTTTTTCCATAAACCATAAAAATCGGTTGAAAAATGTAGATTTTATTGTCAATTTACCGCAGTTACCCAATATTGACCAAATATGTGTAATGCAGCAAACAACGTCAGAGTGGGCGCACTAAAGCGCCTTGTAGCAACAATGAATGACAACTATTTACTTCTATCTATTTTCGAACAGCAAAATCAAATACAAGCAAAAAATTTTCCAGATTGCAATTTTGTAGCAACCCCTCGCATAAAACACCCACCCTGTCGTCACCCGTAGATAACTTCAAATTACAATAAAAAATTAAAATATACAGCCTATTTTATTTAAAACTAGCCAAACCCGTCGCGCGTTGCTACGCCCCTTAATGAATCGAAATGCATTCTGAATTTTAATTGAATATCAATTACAAAAACCTAATAATTTTATTTTTTTTTATAGGCGTGGCATTGCCCACTTTTCTAATCACGAAATTAAGTCATAACAGCTCAATACGTGTGCAAAGTTTCAGAAGAATCGGACCAGTGCAAGTACCTTAAAATTATAATTGTTTCTATGGGCGTGGTCCTGCCCACTTTTCTAATCACGAAATTGTAAAGTCATAACAGCTCAATATGTGTGCAAAGTTTCAGAATAATCGGTCCAGTGCAAGTACCTCAAAATGATACCTTTTTTTATGGGCGTGGCACTGCCCACTTTTCTAATCACGAAATTATTTAGTCATGACAGTTCGATATATGTGCAAAGTTTCAGAAAAATCGGTCTGGTGCAAGGACCTCAAAATTATAAGCTTTTTTTATGGGCGTGGCCCTGCCCACTTTTCTAATCACAAAAATATATGGTTCTGACAGCTTAGTATGTGTGCAAAGTTTCAGACAAATCGGTCCAGTGCAAGTACCTCAAAATTAAAAAAATTTTAGGGGCGTGGCCCCGCCCACTTTTCTTATCACGAAATTATTAAGTCATGACAGCTCGATATGTGTGCAAAGTTTCAGAAAAATCGGTCCAGTGCAAGTAGCTTAAACTGATAACTAATTTTTATGGGCGTGGCGCCGCCCACTTTTTTCCACCCATAAACACTCCCTGGTATGTGTACAACAACTTGCCAAAGTTTGAGTCCGATCGGTTTTACAGTTTCGGAGTCTATAGCTAACACACACACACACACACACACACACACAGAGTTTCACTTTTATATATATAGATAACACAAAATTTTTGTTAATAATTATTAATTTTTACTTAGGAAACATTGTTAAAATAAAAAAGTAGCTTAAGCTGTCCATACTCTTTCTTCTACATCATTCAATTTCGTTTTAAAAACCTCGTCCTTCATAAGCTGTCCTATTTGTGGACCTACAAATATGCCTTCTTTTACCTTAGCATCTCTGATTCTAGGAAATTTGCTCTTAATGTATAGAAAGCCTTCACCGTCCTTGTTCATTGCTTTGACAAATTTTTTAATTAGGCCTAGCTTTATGTGAAGAGGAGGCAGAAGAATTTTTTTTTTTTGAATTAAAGGCGCTTCTACTCAATTTTTTTCTCCTGGAATAAAATTTACTCTTTTCACCAAATTTTAACATTGTACTGTTTTTGCTTCGCGCGTCTACCCCATTCACATAAGAAGCAACAAAACTTAGTATATCCACTTTGCAATCCATTTAACATTGCAACGACTTTCAAATCTGCACATACGTTCCATGGGTAATTTTTTGTAGTATCATCTTCATGCTACAATACTTTTCTTTTATATTTCTTGCATACGCGAGTGGGACCGATAGAAACTTGTTGCCATTGTGAAGTAAAACGGCTTTCAAACTTGTCTTTAATGAATCAATAAAAAGCCGCCAATCCTCAGATTTATGACTGAAACACAGTTGTCGCAAAAGTCCATCAGCATTATCGCAAAATATCAAACCTTCCTCTCTGCTGAAATAACTCAAAAAAGGTTGTTCTTTATTTCGAAAGTAAGAGACGTTAACGTCCGTTTCCACCAAACTCCATTCTTTTCATTGGGATGCAAGAAGCTCAGACTTGGTTTTTTTAAAGCCTTGATTTACAAACTAAGTTATTTATATCATCTTAATTCGGAAAATAAGGTGTACTCCTGGGACTCCCAAATGAATGCGAAGAAACACCAATGCTGGCGTAAGTGGATTCAGTTGCTTCAGAAAGCCCATCTTCTTCCTCGTCTGTAGGAGGCGATGGAGGTTAAAATTTACTTGTAAACTAGAAAACTGGTCGTTTGATGCAAAAAGTATTTGGATCTGTAACTTTATTTTTTGTTTTTTTCGTAAACCCACGTGTTTTAGTATGGCAAAAGTAGCAATCAATTTGACGATTTTGTGGTGCACTCCAAATCGCTGGCTTCATAAACGGCTTCATAAAGACTTATGACTTCCTTTTAACCAACCTCTTAAAGACTTACCACAGCTACTACAACATATTTATGGCAGCCAATTTTTATCTCTATCGTCGATAGGAAACCTAAAATAACGGCGATAAGCATCTTTAACCTTGAAAGATATTGTCTCCCGTTGAGAACTTAAAGTTAGATTGCCACAAACGTAACAAAATAAATTTAGAGATTTGTTACAAATCCTTGACATTTTGTAATATGAAAGCGTTTGTGGATTCTTTAATTGCTTTATTTCTTTACACAATAACAAAGTACACTATAAGATCTATTTACTGTTGCCGATTTCAACCGCACGATATTCAAATTAAAAGTGACTTACTTATTGCCCATTAGCTTCTATATGTATATACAATAAATACTAGAATCTACCCTAATGTTCTTAATTTGAAATCACAGGTAATTGAGAAATACTGTTATAAATATTAATTCCAAGAACTATGTAAAATACCGTTGTACTTTAGTTCCATTACCTGCTCACCTAACGAAATGTTGCATATATCATATGCAAGGCTGGTTGCATTACAATATTGCGTATCTGTGGTAAATTGACAATAAACTCTACATTTTTTAACAGATTTTTATGGTTAATGGCTTCGTTTATTTCCAAGACAAGTAGCTCTCAGAAAAAAGTTTAAAATGTTGAATATTTGCGTTATGTTTTTTTTTAATTCCATTTTAAATTTGAAAAATATTACGAATTTTGCACAAAAAAATTGTTTTTTCTCCATTAATTTCTAAATAAATCCAAAACGATAAGAGATAGAGAAAAATTGTATTCCACTAAAATCGTGCTGGTTGGTCGTGAAAATCGGATGACTGGTTCTCGTGTTAGGAGGAAATATGTGTCCGTACCTTACTCATTTAGGGGGAAAAATTTGCCACGCCCATAAAAAAAAAATCCAGATGTAATGGAAAAAAACCGAGAGCGGATTTGAGTTCAGCGCGTCAAAATCCATATAGTCCACATAGTTTTATTAAATGGAGGATTTTGCTGCAGAGCAGTGTAATTAATATCCTTGAATATTCGTTAGAATAATGTAATTATTTTTTCACAAATTCTTAGCCTAGATCCGTGTTGCCAGTAAATTTTTCAGGAAAATACTAAAGTATACAGAAATAATAAATTTTTTCTCTATACGCTGAAAAAATTTCTTCTCTAAAAAACCCTACGTATTTTGGATATTAAAATACAAGAGAAAACGGTGTTTTTTTTGCATATATAAAGATTTAATAAAAACAAGTAAGAGCACTATATTCGGCTGTGCCGAATCTTTTATACCCACCACCAATTTTGTGTACATTTAAAACACAATATTTATTATTTTGTTAATCGCTATGGAATAATCTCTTTATAATAAAATATGTATCACATTCTTTGTATAGGGTGGTTAAATTTTAAGGGTCCATGTTGAATTTGAACTACACCAAGACGTCAAATTTGTTTTCTGCATTTTCAAACTTACTGAATTTGATCCGTGGAAAGATACGCAAATGAGCAACGCTTTAAAGTTATTCAGGTTTTTTAAAAAATGGGCGTTCAAATCATCAAAATGCATTTTGTGCACTTCGTAATTCTTTTGAACAACATAATCGTTCAAATTCGACCACAATCGGGAGAATTGTAAAAAATATTTAAATTTCTGCAAAACAGGTCTGTATAAAATGTTAGAAAATCTGTGAATGCCTTCTTAGTTCGTTAAATGGGAACCACTGCTGGTTTTTGGCGATAGTGTGGTAAAAGAGCAGTCAACATCGCCTCATCATCATGCCCAACAATTGAGCATCAACATTGTCATTGAAAATTTGGACCATCAGATAGAGGAGTGGCGCCAAGGATGGGGGGGGGGGGTCATTTGGCCGATATTTTATATTATTAAATACATAATTGAACCGTACAAATATTATCATTATAAAAAGAAATGATAATAATTTCCTAAATAATTTGTGTTTTATTTAAATTCAACATCGATCCTTAAAATTTAGCCACCCTTTATAACTTCGATATGCTACTAAAATGCTTTTGTAAATGTAGTCTTTCAATGAAAGTGGGAATTCAAGTAGGCGTGTCAATAAAGTTTCTGCTAATAAACACAACTTAGATATTTCAATATAGTCCTTTTTTTTCCAAAAACTTTGTCAATAGAGAAATTACATGAATTTAAGATAAACCGTTATCTGGGAGGTAGGCGTTAAAGTGATAGTGTCACCTAAACTTTTTGGCACAACAATTGCATTGATTAGAAGGATATACCTAGCAAATTTGATCATCATACCTCTAATTTTGGCGGTTTGATGAGCTTTTAAATTTCATTAACGGTAGATAACGTGAAAAGTGGGCGTTACAGTAGGCGTGTCAATGTTATTTTTTCGAATGAGTTCAACTTAGGTGTTTCAATATAGCCCTTTACTATTCCATTCTTATTAATAGAGAAATTATATGAATTTTAGGTAAAAAGTTATATAAGAGGTAGGCGTAAAAGTGGGCGTGGCACATTGATTTTCCGTGTCAAAAAAGCGTCTCACCAAAAAGCAAAGTGTGCAAAATTTCAGAGTCGTACATCAAATTTTGTTGCTTTTATGACGTTTTTGTTTTTAAATATACCGAAAAATACACTGTGCGGTATAAATTTTCGTACATTTTGATCGATAAGTCCTCTCCTAATACAAAGATTTAGATAATTTTCAGGGAAAAATATTGTTTTTAATCAGGAAATTTATATTCGAAGTTTCATGAGTCTACGTTAATGCGTTTGGACACAATTCCATTTTATTCGATGTTCGAAGGACACGGTTTTTTCGACCTACTCTTGCTTTAAGAGCTTTAACTCTCTTCCTTATATTCCGATTTAGCCCATTTTCAATACCAAACAAACCTTGTCTATAAGAAAGATTCTGGCAAAATTTGAGCTCCCTAGCTTTTTCGGTGCGACCTCTATCGTGCTTTCAACAGGCGGACAGACGGACAGACGGACAGACGGACGGACATAGCTAGATCGTCATCAAATCAAACCCTGATTCAGAATATATATACTTTACGGGGTCTAACATGGATATTTTGATGTGTTACAAATGGAATGACAAAATGAATATACCCCCACCATATTTTTGGTGGCGGGTATAAAAACTAAGTAATTAAACTATGCATAACTGTACATACGTTTCGATAATTTCAAAGAGGTTATTACTATATTGATATAATGCTTTTGAACCACATTTTCAAATACAAGCTCTCATTCAATTTAGATATAAAACCAAGCGTATTATAAGAATTAAAACAATGCTTTAAAAATTATTTTTCTAAAACTACTATTAGTAAAGGGTGGTTAAATTTAAAATGTCGATGTTGAATGTGAATCACACCTAGGCGTGAGGTTTGTTTTCTGCATTTCATTTGACATTTCTCATTTTTAGACTAACTTAATTTGAACCATGGAAAGACACGCAATCGAGCAACGTGTTAAAGTTATTCAGGTTTTGTATGAAAATGGCGTTCAAATCAAAATGCATTTTGTGCACTTCGTGATTCTTTTGGTCATCATAACCGTTCAAATTCGTCCACAATCGGGAGAATTGTGAAATATGTCTAAATTTCAGCAAAACAGGCCTGTATGAAATGTAAAAACATCTGTGAATGCCTTCTTAGTTCGTTAAACGGAAAACAATGCTGTTTTTCGCGATAGTGTGGCAAAAGAGCAATCAACCTTGACTCATCATCGTGCCCAACAGATAAACATTAACATTGTCATTGAAAATTTGGAACATCGGATGTTGGTGTTCCTACGAAGTTGCGACAGCCATATAGCCGATATTTTGTTCCATACATAATTGAACCATACAAATATTATCATTATAAAAAGAAATGACAATAACTTCCTAAATATTTTTTTTTTATTCAAAATTATCATCGGCCCTTAAAGTTTAACACCCTTTATTTTCGAAATTTATGCAGCCTTTTTCCACTGTTTCGCTCAGATTTGATTTTATAATTCAAATTAAAGTTACAGTTGTGTGGCTCAATTTGTTAATCTTTTTGTTGCGAACATATGTTTTGTATTAAAAAATTTCATACGGTAAAGCATCCAAAATCCGTTCCAGTTTTTATACATTAAAAAAAAACTAGTCATTATAGTTTTTCTTTCTTAATTTTGTTATCCACAATGTTCCAAATCCATGTTTAAAAAAAATATCATTTAACTTTTAGAAAAATTGTTCTCCACTCATCATTGAGAGTTTAGTAAAACTATTTAGTCAATTCTTATAAACTTTTGCTCATCATTATCTCCAAAAACATTTTTTGGGCTTAAGAATCACACTTCTTTAAATACCGGAATTATTTTTCAATGGAATTCTATTTTGTATTCAATAACTTGCCTTTAAGTAAAAGTCTAGACAATAAGATTTAATTTTATTATATTTGTGAGAAAACGTTTTTGTAAGCGTTTTAAGAACACAATATAATAAAAACAAATTTTTTGCATTGTTTTTTTTTCATAAGTAATGCAATCAAGAGAAAATTATGTACATAATGGCGAATATAAAATGTATGTAAAATTTTTCCTACGCCCCTGTTTTTCTATTAGAAATATCTACTTGTAGGGCTTTCCTCTACTTTTGGCAACATTTGTCTGGCTGTACAATTTTCATAACATAACAAAATCTCATCCGATTTATTAAATAATTTCATATGCAAAATTTACAATAAAATCTAAGTGTAACCACAAATTGCTTCATTTGTATGCAACCTAATAAAATTTTAAAACAAAAAACATACAAAAAATAAAGTAAAACAAAGACTTTCACTGAATATAAAGCAAACCACGTTACGACCACATGAATTCATACTCAAACATAAATACCTTTAGTTTAAATAGTAAAGTGCGCTTTACATTAAGAAAAAAATATTTATTTTTTTATATGCAGATTTATGTGCATGTATAGTAAAGGAATGTTTAAAAAATAAATAAAAATTAGAAAAAAGTACTTCAGACTAAAATAACATTTTAGTAACTGCAATCGTATACTCATGGAGTTCGTTTTTTGTTGTTCTGATTTTTATTATCAGATACACCATTTACTTTGTAAACTTTAAGAAATTTTTTTTTTAATTTTTTAATTATTTCCAATTTTAAGTTGATTTATCATAACTCTGAGTTTCCTAAATGTTTTTAAAACGGAAAATTCCAGAGGCATTATTTAAAAAAAGGATAAATTAAATCAATATTAATTCAGTCATAAATTTATCAGTTGGAAAATGGGGACAATAGATTTCTCCTTCCAAATAAAAGTGTTTTCGCTCCTTGGAATTGTCAAATAACAAAAGTTTATTTATAAAGCGTGATCAATTTTGAGGTTCCCTATTTTTTAAAGAAAAAAACACAGAAAATTAAAATTTAATGGAGAATGTTTACTATCATGTGAAAGAACATTCTTTGGCAATATTGGCCGTTGCTACAAAGCAGATGGTCCATCCGTTGAGTTATGTTATTGTTTTTTTTTGTAACTTTTAAAAAATCACTTAATTTTAGATATTTTCAGGTCAATACGACGATTTTGACACAATCTTTATTCTTATTTAGAGGGTGTTATTAAACAGCATAAGTAAACATTACTATTCATTAGACAACCTTGATGTTCTAGTTGTTTAAGATTGACATTTTTACTCTTGATTAGGTTTTTTTCTTAGTTTGTCATATAAGCTTATTACCTTACCAGAAAGAAACTAACACAAAAAAAGTATATTTTACAGACAAATTTGCAGAAATTTTATATTAAATTCTCACTACTCATTGCAGCACTTTTACCAAAATTAAATTTTTTTGTGAGCTCAATGTAGTTTTATATTTATGCATATTTTGTTTACAAAAGTTCCAAATACGGTTGGTAAAAAGTTTTACAAATAAAATTAATTCATAAAGATGCAAACCAATATACATCACTGGTACTCGAGTACCCCACTTTAAAATTTAATAATTTTTAGCTGTATAGTTATCATATACTTAGTGAACATTTGACCATAGATGAACAAGTTTTTCCTTATCGTGGCCGCACGCATTTTACCCAGTATATTCCATCAAAACCTGACAAATACATGATAAAGGTTATGTGGATTTGTTATTCTATGAATTATTTTCCATTTCATAGACATATACATACCGGATAATCCTCATCTCGAAGGGAAACTAAACAAGGGGAATGAGTGGTAAAGGATCTAGCGTCAAAATTCAGAGCACCCTGACGAAATATTGCAATGGGCAATCTTTTTAAAACGTAGGATATTGCAGAGCATTTAATTTTCTAGAATTCAACGCCAGTTGGAACGTGTAGGAAAAACAAAACTTATTTTTTGGCGGAAATCAAAGCGCAGAAGGAAAGATATATTAGTTCAACGAAATTTGGTTTCGGTATATCTATCAAGGCTAGTCAACTATGGCTAATATTTACGTCATCATGGACTGGTAGCTGTAGAGTAAAAAGTTCAGATAAAAGTTTTACAGTATGCAAAATCACATTTACACAAAACTTATGATTGATATATTCATCCAAGAGCCAGTCATTTGACCGCTCAAATGACTGTCACTGTTCTAGCGTATTTTGGATCTATAACCTCCTTGTCGTAATGAGATGTAGAGATTAAGCACTGTCACATTTTTTCAAATATAACCACTTTTTTATGCTGTATCTAAATAAAAAGAGTCATGGGTCAACTTGGATTAGAAAATTTAACTGGAACAACTGTTTGCATTTGGGTAACCAACGATTATAGTCCAACAACGATATAAATGCCAAATTTTAATATGTTAAAAAGTTGTCACATATGTGCTATGAATACCCAGCAAAAAAATGTTGCACTGGTGCGATACGAATAACATTTTTCGTGACCTCTAATTAATATGTGCGAGAGAGGCATAAATAATGCCTTCTCGAAATCCAGAATAGTTAGCTTGTAATGATGTTCTTCGAAATACAAGCAAATGTATGCAAAATTACATTAACAATTCATGTAAACAAACATTATTATCTCATGAAACATGGGATTCTTTACATCTTACATGCAGGTGTTCTATGCCTTTATTAGAATGAAGTGATATTTATTAATACATTCGTATTAACATGTACTCTTCAATAACACCTTAAAGTTAAATTCATGTATGTTTCACCTTAACTGAACCATTTCATCGTGGGTTGAACACATCCATTTACTATCTCTTTTGCATGTCTTTTTTTTTTTTGCTGGGTAGTATCAACAAACTTTATTTTCATAGCATAGGCTTGCAAATTATTTAATTTAAAAAACTTAAAAAAATATGTTTCAGAACAAATATACTACCAACCCACACTTCTTACCTGAGTATGATGATTGTACGTTTAATTAAAAATTTTTGTGTTGTAGACAAAAACGTTAATGCAAGTACAACTCGATTACAAAAAAAAAGAGAAATTTAAAAACTATGCTTAAGTAGTCCAGATAAAATTAAAATAATGTTTTCACTTATTAAGGCACATGGAATCACTAATAAGAAGCCAAAGTATCGAAAATAAAAAATCAATTCGTTGGCTCAAATTCTTAATGTGTTTGTACGAAGAAATTTCCCTTTCCTAAAAATTGTGACACAGAGAAGAGTTAAGTTGATATTCAAAAAATAAGCAGATCAAAAACAACAAAACCTTTTATTACCGAAACAAGTCTCATAAATGTATCCGTTGAAGAGATGGTACCATAGAGCATCTGCAGGTGTTATATCCCTTTTTGAAAAAGAAAAAAAAAAATATAATGAAATGAAATGGAATCAAGGAATCAATTTTAATTTAAAGTAAAAGTACACAGTTCTTAGAATATGTCTTCGCTTATCAGTTGGCAGTATAAATTTAATCTTGTCTAGCTTTTTCAGAAAATCAAGGAAATAAATATGTATGTGTATATTATTCTGTGTTATCCTGATGATAGTGATGATGATATCTAATCATTTCTAGTATTTAAGTTTAAACATAATGATTTCGAAGTCTTAGTGGTATTGTCTAATGTTGACTTATATAAGAATTTTATTGAAGTACAATACTATTGTAGAATAAAAATTATTAGTTGTGGTGGTTTTGTATAATTCTTTATTTTGTTATTCCTTAGAAGCTCCTCTTGGAAGCTCTAACTTATAAGGCGAAGAATTATTGATTAATTGTGTTCTTAAGACTACTCGCTTATATATAACATTTGAGATTCTTACGGCTAGTCTAGTAGTCATTAGTGTTGGTTAGTACTTATTTTATTTATTAAATTAATATGTATTAGTACTTAAAATTAACGTTTAGTTCCACACTAGTATGTCGTGGGAAAAATACAAAATATTAAAGTAACATGAAGCGTGCCGATACTGCACTACACACACATGTTGGTACCGCTTAAGGCCATGACTGACTATCAGATTTAGTCGTTCGATATGTCAAAAATTGTATGTGTGTTCAGAAAGTGTGATAGTGTGGACATAAAGTGCACATGTGTGACAGATTTTTTGACATGTGTGTCCGATTTGATAATCTTTTGAAAATTTTCATAAAATAATAGAGTCTGTGCGATCAGAGTTGCTTTTTCTAAGCAAGTATGACAGTGTGGCATCCAATAACACATTTTGTTGCGATTTTTTCATGTAGGACAGAAAACTATCAGATTTTTATTTGACATAATCGCACGACTTTGTAGGATAGTCAGTCATGGCCTTTAGTGTGTGTTTATATTGTCGCCCGAAGCGGCAAAGATCATTACGTATAGGCACTTGACATTGTGAAGTGTCGCTAAGCCAGACGTTAGCCAGACATATTAAAGTAATGTGATCATTCTTAAATGCATTTACTATTGGGTGGAATTCCCATGCATTTGTTTATACAAACACAACAGGATTCATATTACGGTTTACACAAGAAAGTATAAGTATAGTTACACTGCAGTACTAAATTGTTTATGTGTAAATTACCCTGTAGTATATTGTGCTAGTATCGCTACACTATAGCAGCTTCAACTTTTTTTAGAATAAAAAAATGTTACACTCAAAATAGTCGATATTGACGCTCTAATTTTAAATTTCTACAAATTTTTATACTATAAGATCTGTAGTTCGTAATACAATTAAATAAACTTGTATCTTCCCCGCATGCCGTGCATATATTTAAGCCCTTTAAGCTTTAAAGCAGACATGGGCTAAATTAAAAGCCTACTCATATACAAAAATCCTGTTTTAATAACCCACTTCTAACAAAACCACAAGCTCCATGAAATGCCAAGTATACCCACTAACTGTAAAGCTGCTTATATTTATAAAATATATTCCAACACTTTAGCATTAACCTCAAATACTGGCATGTACTAAGAGATTTTATATACTGACATATAAAATAAAAGGAAAATGATTTTAAGTTGTTAAACTTTGCAATTTCAACTTAGACAAAAAAATTTAAGTTTTGCTCTTATGTACATGAGGTTTTATTACAAATAAAAAGAGAAACAGAAGGAAAATAAAAAAATAAACAAGAAATAAAACTGAAAGCCAAGTTAAAACCATAACAATGTTAACTTTTATATGTAATTATGTATGTGTCTAATAAATTTATAGGGCCAATGACTAACTATGCCAAAAAATGTTTGGTAAACATTAGTTTTAAGCATTGAAATTTGTATTGCAAGTTAAAAGTCAGTTGTTTTATGCAAAGAAAAAAAAAATAAAGCAGCAAAATAAATGTAGGGCATACAAAAAGTCGCAACTAAAAATAGTGGTACTTTGAAAATATTTAAAATAAATGTTTTTTTTTACATGACAGCAGACAAACTTTTTTCTAAAATCTTAATATAAACTAGTAACTTATTTTCTGCTTAACAGTACGTATACTTTTATCCCTCACTATACATTCATTTGCCATACCAAAAAACACTAAACAAAATATAATAACTATGTACATATATGAGGCACATTTAAGTTAATGCCTAAATTATTAAGCAATTTTACTCATACAACTTTAATTTTTTTTCTCTGCTTTTATGCAGCTTGCATATGTCTATATATGCATGTTGGCAACATGAAAGTGTTCGTGTTATTTAAGGATACTAAATTTGTTTAACATATATCGCTTTTTTTGTTGGTAAGAAAACTTTCATTAGGAAATATGCTCTAAATATAATGGAAATGTGTAGCATAAGCAGGCATATTATGCATGTAAATTTGTTATATTTAATTTTACGCCAAAGTATTATAAAATTTAATATCACCTGCAGTCGTTGCATCAACTGCACATACGCACACATTATATTTGCTTAAATGCATGCAGACATAAAGTTGAATAAATAAACTTGACTGGCAATTAAATGATGTATTTAAATGAACGTTTAAAAAGTTTGCATTTAAGGGATTAAATATCAATATAGGTTTTTAAGTCATGACTTTTACTATTATTAGAAGGAAGTTATTTAATTAAAAGTAGAACGCAGTTTTTTTATTCGCTTAAATGTTTAAAATTACGTCCTTCCAAATAGAGAAAAAAACAAATATGAATTCTAATTACGAAATTATATTATTAATATTAATTAAGATTTCCATAGATTTTGTTTCTACCATCAAAATAACACTATTTATTAAATAAATATTAACAATTTTAATTAAAGAAATATTTGAAAAAATATCAATAAAATAAATACTAACGGTCTAATTCATAAAAACTTAAAGAGGTTTATTACTTAAATTTTCATAGAAAATCAGTTTAATAAACCTTTTATAAACCTTTAATAACTTTTATGAATAAGGCAGTAAAACTTTATAAATTTAAAATTACTTTTGTTACAACTATAATTCAAATTTCTTAGTATATTTTAATAAATTATCTTTTGCATTAAATTGACACTCAAATACTAAATACCTTTGTCTCCACGTCAGTTTAGCTTTAGTTTTGTTCCTAACCATCTTCTTCGCTTTCTTACTATTATCTTTTTTCAACTCAAAATTAAAGGAAATTGGATCTTCTGAAACTGTTGTACAGTAATATATTAATAGTTTCTTGAAAATGAAAACCATTAATCTGATATATACTTGACTATTCTGTATTCCGATTTAAATTTAGTTGTTCAAATCTGTCTCTACAATCGCAATTTCGAACAACTCGATGTACTTCGGAATACAGATCATTGACTTTTATTTTGTTTTTTTACAACGACTTATACGCATACATTTTCTTTTATCATACCTCTTGAAGTATCCATTTTACCCGTACACTTGGTGACGTTTCTTATCCCGACATCCGATATCGAATAGCTAGATCCTGACGCAAAGATATCCAATAATAAAATAATAGGCGTTTAACCCTTGTGTTAATACCCAACTTTATCTACATTGTTAAGCACCCGGGGTACCCGGGTACCCATACACTATAATATATTAATAATCAATATTTTTTTGAAAAAAAATTAAATTTTTAATTTAAAATATCAAATAATATTTTATTAAAATATGTTTTTTTAACTTTGAATTGCACAACGGCCAAAATTTCATATCAAAAAGTGAAACTTTTAAAATTGTCTTCAGCGAAAATATTGTAGCCATTATTGCTCGACACACAAGATTAAGCAGGTTTGCACATTAAGTGACGATATATAAAATATTATTTATATAAATAAATTAAAGTAAAATAATCTTCTTTATTTTATTCGAATTCATATTCTGTTAGAAGTTTAATGCGATAATAATAGAATACCTTGGGGAATCCATGTAGAATCCATTTTCGATACCATCAACGGTTTCATCATCAGCACTATTTTGAATAGAACTACAAGTATTATGTGTAAATATCAACTTTTTAACTCAATGTTTCAATGAAATTTGAAACATAGAATTATTTATTCTAATTAATTGGATATTAGATATCAATCAACTGAAACAAAATTTATCAACATCTTCTTTGATACACCATTACCACAAGATTAATGTCTGCATTAAGCTTAAGATGGAGCTAACGCAATTTTGCGTTAACTGCATTTTGTAACATACTAACTGAGATGTTTGTGGTGGTTAAACAATGTTTTTTTTTTTACACGATGCGCCGTGTTCTGTTCGAAAATATATGGATAAATAGTTACATAGTTAAACTTATAGTTAAAAAAATTATTTATTTAATTATACGTTAAAGATTTATTATTTCATTCGTAGACTTATAATGACTACAAGAAATAATATTCTGACAATATGTGAAAATTTTATTCATAATTTAAACATTTGTTATACACCATAATTATGTATGTATGTATGTATGTATGTTAATGATTACATATACAGAATTTTAACACTCGTTAACAACCACAACTATAAGTGTCAAGATCACTCTTATAAAATATTGTTATTAGAAGTACTTAGAAGCGGGTATACATACGTGTGATAAAACTTCAATTGTTTAGATATGTAACATGTGTACGTAAGTACAAATCGAAACTATTTATTAAAAAAATCATCTAAATTGCAAATAATATTATGCACAAGCAAATTAATTCTTACGCTATTAAACTATACCGAACAATATAATCATAAATGAAATAATAAAAATCAATAAAGAAAATATTAGTAAGAGAAAAGATGTATATTTTTTTGATAAAAATTTAAACATATATTTTTCAAAAAAACTACATATAATATATTTTGCCACTAAACCGACTCATATCGGATGTTGAAATTAGTAAATTCAACAAATAGCTGTAGATACAGTACATTAACGTTTATACTGTTTCAAGTAAGTACTCTTTAAAGAAATTATAAATTAGTCATTTCACAGAACATAAGAAAGTGTACGTTTTTCGTTATTTTCGTGAAGTTTTTAATTTTTAATTAAGAGGACAGAATATGGCTAGCAATATATATGAAAGAAACATTCAAATTTTAATATCGAAGGCCGACATGGGACTTATATATTCAAAAATAATTTATTTTATCTACTTTTTTTCATATAATAAAACATATGAAGTAAATTTTTTTACATTAATTATGGAAAGTAATGTAAATTAAGTGACCCCCGTTTTAGGTTTCCCTAATATCTTTAAAAATTTCTTGCTGTAGCACTCGAATTTCTGCAGCAAAGTTGGCTCTGAGTTTAAAGATTATTAAGGGACTACCTACATATACTCTCTCATTTAAATATCCTCAAAGAAAACACTCGGATGCTGATAAATCTAGCAAACTTTCTACTTAATTAATTTCTGACTTTCTAAAAATTATTCGGTGTCTAAAAATTTTACTTAACAATGCTATTGTGTTTAGTAGTGGATTTGTTGTCCTGAATCCACAATTATACTTTCGAGAATAGATGAAAACAATTTTCCATCATAAAATAAGTAAAATGCAGTATTTTTAGATATGATGCTAAATCATACTCTTTGATTTTTAGAATACCACACGCAGAGATAAATTATGGTTGTGGTAATCATAATATAAGAGAAACATACTATGACTGAATTGTATGATTATCGTTAAAACATATCGTCGCTGCTTTGACGTATTCGGATATGTGGTAGTCTTTTTGAATTTTTTTATTGCTTAATTTCAATCGTTCACACATCTATCCACCAAACCATTTAATTATATCTTAAAAGGTTTCATAATTCACAGTGTTCGGAATGTTTAAGTGTAATAGTGCAAAGATACAAAACCAAATTTATTTTTGAGTTTCCTGAAACTTAGTGTAAAACACATAACTGAATTTGTTAGAGCAATGACGATATGATGGTAACCAATTGTCATTACTATGTTTAATTAAGGTATCCTAATAATAACCGTATAAATGTCTAGAGTTGAAATCGACAAACTTTGCGTTTTTACGGCATATTATTGCAATCTGCTTGAAGTTAGATAAACTCATTGTACTTACCATTTAAATTTTAATTTTTATACCAATATTTTTTACATTTTCTCGTTTATTATTATTTATATTATTACACCCTTAACACAGCGAAAGTCTGTCCGTCTGTTCGTGTGTATGTTTAAATCAACTTTTTAAAGGCCCACGACATCGCCTGGACCCGTGTGAGGTATTAAAATATCAGAAATATTCGGAAGTACATTGGTACTGATTAGAATAAACGTGGCAACAAATCCCAGCTAAGCAAAAAAAAAATTTTTTTTTAATGGTTTTTTATATATTACTAGAAAAGCCCGGCGCGCGATGCTTTGCCCCTTAATGAATAAAAATGCATTCTGAATTTAAATTTAATATCAAATGCAAAAAGCAAAAAATTCAAAATTTTTTTAATCGGCGTGGCACTGCCCACTTTTCTAATCAAGAAATTATATAGCCATGACAACTCAATATGTGTGCAAAGTTTCACAAAAATCGGTCCAGAGCAAGTACCTCAAAATTATAACTTTTTTTATGGGCGTGGCCCTGCCCACTTTTCTAATCACGAAATTTTATAATCATGAGACCTCAATATGTGTGTGAAAGGTTTTAGAAAAATCGGTGAAGTTCAAGCACCTCAAAATTATAACTTTTTTTATGAGCGTGGCCTTGTCCACTTTTCTTATCACGAAATTATTTAGTCATGACAGCTCAATATGTGTGAAAAGTTTCAGAAAAATTGGACCTCAAAATTAAAACCTTTTTAGAGGCGTGGCCCTACCCACTTTTCTTATCACGAATTTATTTAGTCATGACAGCTCGATATGTGTGCAAAGTTACAGAAAAATCGGTGCAAATAGCATAACTGATAACTCATTTTGTATGGGCGTGGCCCCGCCCACTTTTTGCCACCCATAAACACTCCCTGTTATGTGAACAAGAACTTGCCAAAGTTTGAGTGCGATCGGTTTTACAGTTTCGGAGTCTATAGCTAACACACAAACACACACACAGAGTTTCCTTTTTATATATATAGATATAGATAGAAGATAGATAGATAGATAGATGGATAGATAGATGATTAAAATTTGTATGAAAAGTTTTATTAATTTTTTAAATTTTTTTTATTTTTTTTTTGGTTTATTTTTTTTATTTTTTATTTAATTCTTATTTTACATTTATTATTTATATTTTTATTATTTTTTTTTTTTTAATATTTTTTTTTTTTAATTTTTTTTTTATTTTTTTTTTTAACATACATACGTAAATTTTTAATTTTACAATGGGATATTTTTATATTTGTATGTTTTTTATATATGTATGCACGTATTTCATATGACATGAATGGTTATACAAACTACTGTTATATCATGACTACACGTTGTGAAGGGTGTATAAGATTCGGCACGGCCGAACATATTATGCTTAATTGTTATTTTCTCTATTTATTATTTAAAGTAATGAAATTTTATTTAGCGAGAAGAAGAACAATTGAAATCAAAATGTTATTATAAAAAGTCATTGCTTGATTGCTTTCCTATTTGGCTTAGGCCAAATTTCTTTCGGTGCCATGTTCGTGTTGACGATGAAGTAAGCAACGATTGATTTAAGGTTTGAAATTCTGACATTAATGTATCGACGATATACTCTTTGCGTTTAGATAACTGAATGCTGATTGTACTTTTTTGTTCTTTGTTTAGTAGTAAATCCCTCTATAACTTATTCTTTAGGTGTTATTAATGCAATTATATAAACGATAATATTGTTGAACTTTTAAATCCCACTGTGACTTTTGACCCACGCTGTAAAAACAAACCGCACAACATGTAAAAACAAGCGCACAACATGCCAACTGGGCATAAGTGTATACCTGTCATGGGTTTGGGCTTTTAGTGCCCAACGGCTTAACGGAACTAAATGTAATTTGACACACAGATAGACAACAACCTAGATTATCCTTTATTACAATATTTGAGCGAATTTAGTCAGTTGTTCAAAGGTTTTGAGTGTCCAAAATTTACAAAAATTTAAACTTTCAATGTTGTCAATTAAAGCATTTTTTCTTAAATATTTGCATAAAATCCTATTGTACTAATGTAATATAAATGAACGTTTAAATGATTTGATATTTTTAGTCAATCACGCGAAAAATTACTGAACGGATTTAAATGAAATTTGCTCCATAGATATATACCAACTCGAATAATAACACAGAGAGCCTACTTTTTTTTCCAATAGCTACGCAGACGAAGTCGCGGGCACAGGCTAAAATAAAATATGTTTCAAATTAGATTCCATTGAGCGATTGATTTGTATTTTGTTTATATTGTGGCAAGTTTTAATTATAATTTTTCAACATTCAACTAGAAACGAGCATTATAAAACTTTTTAAATGTAACGAAACTGATCAAAAAAACTCCAAGATTAAAGGAAGTTTTTTGATAATCTAGAGAATTTTTTCATTTCCCTCTTTTGTAAAACTTAACGTTACTTCTACTTGACCAGTTTTTTGATTAAATCATTTTTTATATTATTAGATAAACTGTTCATTTGTAAGTAAAATAATATTTGACGCTTTTAGCAAGTTTTATAAACCAACATGCTTTAATAACAAAGATAAACATAATATCTTCCCAGGACCATAGAGAGCTTTTAAATCTGTATTTTAAAAGCTCTGATGCTTGTAACACGGCGATAAGAAACTCTGTTTAATTATTTTTCTTTACTTTTTATAGTTCTTTAACATCCCAAGTTTTTATTGTTTAAATTTAACAATTAATGAATTCGCAGATTTTATCTGCAATTTAAGTTGTGTTTTCATGACCTTTTGACTAGCATGCCGTTATAACCATACTTCTATCGTTGACATGTTTAACCCTATTTAACCTAAGTTCAGCCACTTTTATTTATTTTCCCTTTAAATCCTTAATATATTTTGCTTTACCTGTTTAAATAGTTTTACTGCTAAACTTGTACAAAACATTCGCATTAAGTATGTATATGGGTTAAGGGAAAAGTAATTCCATGCACGATTTTTGGTAAGCTAAAGAGACGAAAATACACTTGTTTAAGTAATGTTTTGGCATATAATATGAATCTTTATAGTATTTAGCAAATATAGTTTTTAATCCTATTTTCACCGATTTTTTATTATTTCCACATGCTTAACTTTGTGTTGTGGTGCCCTGAAATATTTTTAAAATAGTCCTGTGTGTAAATATAAAAAAAAATTCTATATTCAATTTTTTCTTTTAGTTTTTCCCTGCACTACTCTTTAAACATTTTCAAAAGCCAAAATTATATTTTTTATTTTTATTTTATTTGTAAAGACTATCCCACTTGTGTCCTTGACTGATCCTTAGGTTATAACCATAAACAAAAAGTATTTTTAAAATTAAATTTAAATTTACCGTTTCTCTAAAAATTGCTTTGTTTGCTAGTTTTTTTAATTAATAATATTTTCCGTAATTTATACAACATCTTTTCTGAAAAAAATAATTTTTAGTAAAATATGAATTTTATGAACAGTGCATATTCACAGCGTCTCAACAGCGGTTCGGGAAGTATAATATCAAAATTTACTAAATTCACCTTGATTTCATGTATTTGTGCAGGGATGAAAAATAAGATTTTACTTTTTATATTAATTATTTAAGTGAACTTTTTTGATAAAAAATATACTAAATTTATTCATATTCGTTGCTTTTATACCCTTTGTCATGGGTTACAAATCTATTTTTAATAAAATTGTATTAAACTAAACAGATCATAATAATTTTTCCATCCGTGATATACAAATTCGCCCTAAGTGAAAACAGGTACTAATTGTTGAAGCATTTAGCTGTTTAATAGGCTTTAATTAAGTATTTTTTTTAAACATTTAATAAAAAAAAATTATTTAATAAAGTTTTCGTTCGTTGGCGCCCTATGCTCCAGTGGGAGTTAAAGGAACATATATATATATATATATAATAAAGTGTTTATTCGCATAAAATTTATTTTTAGGATCTTAGAAATTGTATAAAACCTTCAACGGGTTATTTGTTTATAACTACAATCATTATTAATATCAATAATCATCTTTAATCACAGTTAAGTGATATGATATAATTTGTCTCTATAATAAAATTAATCTGCACTAACTGCATTACATGACACAGCTACACATACATAAACCCATACATATGTATGTGTTCAAGCTTATATATATGTACATATATATGCTTTCCCTTCAAGTACGTGTTCTAGTTTAACACATTACAGTTCTCCATATTTACGTGTTGTGTAATGTCATTAACATTACTTTGAAGTCATTTGCTTTAAACTATACTGACATTCACTCCTAACCTGGAAATAAGCATACATGCTTCTTAAAAGGCTTATTTTATATTCTTTGATATACATATATATAATAAGTGTGCATAGTATATGTACGTAGGTGTCTTAGCAATACATCTGCTGTATGATAATTTATAAGCATATGTGTTTTTGTTTTAACTCACATAAATGTCTTCTTACTTTAATGTTAGTTTAAGGCAAACACACACTCATTAGCGTTTGTGAGTAAGGGCAAAAATTTAATAATGACAACACTGCAGTAGTTTAAATTTTTAATTAAATAGTTTTCTTCTCTCTTGTTACGTACACACAATGTGCACACAATGTGTATAAATACTTGTATTCCCAGTGTGTTTGTACAAGTATTTAAATACACAAATAAATATATTTTTACGAAAACATTATTTATAATACAATTTTACAACATTTTATGTAAATTTAAGTCGTATGATTAATTTTTAATGATTAAATATTAATCATACGTACGATAGTGCCCAGCAAAGTCATTAAATGAGCAGTGGTGAGATTCACTAACTTTTAACGATCCGACAATCGAAGCTTTGCTATTATTTGTACTCTCTATTACTTTTTAACGATACTCGACAATTGTTACATTAAAGTGGCGTCTTTCTCATGAGAAGTGTTAAAATAAATTCACCTTTAACATCACTCACACAGGTAGTAGCGCCAAAGCCAAGACTTAAAGCAATGGTTTTTGAGTCGGATATAAACTTCAGCTTGTCGATAAAATGAACAATAGCAAAATTATTGACAACAGCTGTCGTTAAAATATGTTACTGAATACCAAAATCAATAAAATTGTTGTTAACTTTTTCTACGATACGATAATTGTTAAAATCGGTTAAATGAAACCTAACTACAGGAAGCGATTACACAATTGTTAAACTGGCGCTGTTCGATAAAAGAGAAACATTCATTATTTTAAAGTTAGTATGTCATTTATAATCTTATTAAATAATTACACTCAATTCTAATAAATGTAACTCTTATGCTGGATGAAAAGTGACGTGAAGAAGTAGAAACTTGAATAAGTAAGTAGTCTTATGGCCAATTTTTTACTTAGTTTGTAAATATCATTTATATTTAAGTTCTATTTAAACACGAATTTCACTTCAATTTTAACTAAGCATTTAAATAAATACTTAAATGAAACTTAAATAATCAACACTGCCAAACTAAAGTCAATTTAAGTTCCACAAAGACATATTTTTCTGTTCCGCAAAAGTAAAACGCAAATTGTAAGTTTTGACAGTTGCAGGGAAATTTTGAATTTTTTTATAAAATTTGCATAATTCAACACTTGCTTAAGTTATTCTTGTTTTTTTAGGGTTTTGATTATACTTTCTCGTTCAGGATTTAAATTTCAAAATGTTTTTAACACAACGCTGCCATATTTTTGACATAATTAGGTAGAATAATTATTTAAGTTTAAAGGACTAAGATTATATTAAAGCACAACTTGAAAGTTAATTAAATTAAATGTGTATTTAAATAAAAGTTCAAAAAAAGTATTAGTAGGTTAAGTAACGAAAACAAAAAGAAGAAGTAATTAAGTCGTTGACGAGAAAATATGCTCACATTCATAGTAGTTCTATTTTCACAAAAATTAGTTAAACACAAATAAAAACGCTATTATTGGCCGTTTCTAATCTGAAAAATTTCCTTAGCATCATGTATAGTGCTCACACAATGGCATAGCCTTGACTTAAGATTCATTATACGTCACTTAGCTGTATTTTACTAATCAAGCTCATTCCTTTGCTTCCCATAAATCTCTTTTTTATGAACCAGAAGCTAAAAAAATCTTATGTCTTCTGTTTATGTTAGGAAAACACCCTTCAGTAGATGTATTTTTGTGCTTATATCTCAGTATACTTCCGACCGATTTTTTAATTTTACTTGGCGACAATTTTCGAGACTACGGTTTATAATTTTCAGTTTTTAGCGTGCCTTTAGTAATTTAATATAAAGGAAAAAAATATTTTTTAAAAATGTTTTCCTATAATCTTGTCAATTATTGACGGATTTATCCAAATTTTTATATACGAATAGTCCTAGAAACATGTCATATATACAAGTCTTTAAATTATTCTAGGGCTCAAAATGTAAGTTTTTAATGTAAAAATATGGAAAAAAGAAGCAGTCATATTTATTTGGTCAATTCTTAGAAAGTTTTTGGGCGATTAGGTTTCAACGGGGATTAATTTTCGGAAATTTGCAAAAGATTTATACTACATACACATCTGTACAATATGTGTAGGTATCCCAAAATTGATTTCAACCAATACGCAACACGCGTACATTGTTCCATCAACTCCCTTATAAAAATAGACACTGAAGCATATTGTACATATTAGAAATAGAATAACAAAGATATGAATACCCTTGGCACCACAGATGAAGGGTACGTGGTATAGATTAACGTCATCACCGACACAAAGTATGATAATTTGATTATGATCTTAACCATAAAGCCCTTGTGACAGTACTGTCCACCTCAACACGTCACCGGTATCAACCTTTTCTTACTTCACTAATTCTTGGTTCATGTAGATGCACCTTGCTGAGGAGCTCGGGCTATCTATTCCCTTGTCAAAGTTTTTCGCTATCGGCTACAATACAATTAGCAACAGAATCAAGCATGCAAACACGAAAGAAGCGGAACGATTCACCAAGTATTCACTTCTACTGAGAAGGGAACAGCAAACCAAGGCCGAATAGGGGATCGAAGACCTTCATCCGCCCCTTTGTCTGTTGATATAGCAACAGCACCCGAAAACTTCCGTGTCTGGCCGAGATCAAACATCAGCGCTCACTTTCGAATCCGTTTTTCGCTTGGGATAACCAAAGTCACCACATTTACTGCGAAGAGACCTCCAGATAGGTCTTTGGTCAGCCGTGAAAATATACTCTGATCATAGTATGTTGTCTCCGAAATTATGGCTCCAAGGATACATGCCCTCTGGGCATGAAATTAATACATCAATATGTTTAGAAGCAGACATAATAAAAAAAAAACATTTTTGCAAATAGGCGTAAAAAGAAGGCCAGTGTTCTCGGAAACAAAACGAAAGCGATGTCTCATAAGTCAATGATGTTTGTTTACATAAATTTTACGAGATACTTCACAAAACTTTGCACGTATTTCAAATCACTTCATGTATAAAAACTATGAAAAATGTTTAAGGCGCTATTGTTGTAGAAGTAGTTACTGCTTAAAATATGATTTGCTGGGTACTCGCATGTGCCCTAATTGTACTTTAGCATGGTAATTTTTTTGAAGTTTATAATAAGTAGAATATATACAAATTGTTAATTTGAGTGTTTTGAATCTTTATTGTCCTTAAATAATTATTAAATATATATCGTCTAAATTTCTTGATCTTTTTTTATTGATTATATATGATTTTTCCAAGCTTGAGATCAACTTTTTTAGTTTTTTTATAAAAAATTATTTATTTTAACCAATATTTCGCTACCAAACAATGGGTAGCTTCTTCAGGGTAATATGTATACCTATTTCCTGTCCTTTCTTTTCTTCTAATGTCTGTATTAAATCCTCCCCATCTGCAATAATCTTCAAAACAGGTAAACTTTCCTTCCTAACAGGTAATGCAAACTTTTCGCCCAATGAGAGAACCCACTGTACATCTGTCGGAATCTCAAAATCTGATTTATTGACAAACCATTTTCTATTCTGCTTAATATCTAATTCTCTTTCTTGTAAATTAACTAAACAATCATATTTTTTCTTATGTACCTCTTTTATCTGCAAACTGAAAAACATGGATAATCTATCCTGGTGTTCAATAAATGAATGGAAAACATCTATACTAAAATAGTAATATAAATTAGTGGTGATATATTCTAATTCTTGTGAAACTTGCTCAAATAATCCATGCCTCTGCTTAATTGCCAAGTTCAGAATTTTGTTTTGAAATAGTGTAATGTATCTTGAGATTGTCCCCTGAATTGTTGGTATTGCATTTTCCTCAAAAAGATTAAAAACAGTTTTAGTGGAATTTTTAATAAATTTTGGAATTAGACCCGTGTTTCGGCAGCGGATTAAAAAAGTTATAGATGCCTGTATTCTAACCAACTTATTCCTAAGAGTTTTGTACCTATTGATGTTTCTTCTTATTTCACTATTTGCCTTGAAATTGTTGTAGTTATTCTTTTCCATTGCTGATAATTCTGATTTGCTCTCAGATTTCAAATATATCGTCTAAATTTCTTGATCTTTTTTATTGATTATATATGATTTTTCCAAGCTCGAGATCAACTTTTTTAGTTTTTTTATAAAAAATTATTTATTTTAACCAATATTTCGCTACCAAACAATGGGTAGCTTCTTCAGGGTAATATGTATACTAATAATAATATGTATAATAATAATATGTATAATAATAATATGTATAATATGTATAATATGGTAATATGTATACTAATAATATACTAATATGTATACATATTACCCTGAAGAAGCTACCCATTGTTTGGTAGCGAAATATTGGTTAAAATAAATAATTTTTTATAAAAAAACTAAAAAAGTTGATCTCAAGCTTGGAAAAATCATATATAATTATTAAATATTTATTATTTGTTTAATTCGCTTACAAAAAAAAATTAGTTAGCATAAAGCGTAGCTTAGAAAAAGGAATAAGTCGTTTAACGTAATTCTGGTCAAGTGTAAATATGTATTGGAGTGTTTTGAACATTTTCAGGCAAAATTTAGATGGTTTTATGCTAAAACTTACAATGGCTTCAGATTTCCGTTTCTAATATTCTCTTTATTAACACAGAAAATCTTTTTTATATTATAAAATATTATTTAGAAAT
This sequence comes from Phyto melanocephala, assembly GCA_941918925.1. Taxonomy (NCBI): domain Eukaryota; kingdom Metazoa; phylum Arthropoda; class Insecta; order Diptera; family Rhinophoridae; genus Phyto; species Phyto melanocephala. Next base: position 92,567,979 of record OW799233.1, on the reverse strand, counting down.
ATTTTATCAATAAAATATATATCAATCATAGAGGATACTTAATACGTTTTGATTTTAAATCATTTTTTTATAAAAAAAAAATATATAAAAATATTAAATTTATTGTAAATTATTTTCATTTTGGCCCCAACTCATTAATTTTATTTTTACTTAACATTGGAATAATTTTTAAAAAATAAAAAATAATACAAATTATTTAAATTTAATTCAATTAAAAAAAATATTAAAGAAAATAAAATAAAATAAAATAAAATAAAATAAAATAAATTAACTTGATCTATAACAAAATTGATTAACACAAAAACAATTAATAAATAAATTTTTCTGCAAATAATTATTATAAACTTAAAGTTCTGAATTTTAATAAATC